>CM032123.1:13231757-16028514 GCA_018894105.1 Jacaranda mimosifolia
GTTGGCTCAATGGAAACAATGGGTTCTTTTATTCATCTTTGCTGTTACATTCTTTTTGCCTTGCTATCACTCTTGGAAAAATTATTTTTGGGACTTCTTACTGCTATATTTAAACTCTACTACTGCTATTTATTTAGAAATCTTGAACAAATTCCAAAAGCTGGAACTTATTGGTTTATTTCTTTGAGGACTCAAAATTTTGAAAGTTGCACAAGTATTGTTTCTAAAGGTTTTTTTGCTGCTGAAAATGTAGTTTAGGTTCAATTCTATATATTTTTTTTAACTTAATTCTCCTCAAATCATGAAATATTGTAAGGGAAGTAAGTACTTCCTCATTTAAATTTTGCTCAAACATTCTTGACTTGTAATTCTCTATTTGGTTTCTAATATATCCTTAACATATTCCAGTTAGTGCTTTCCAATATACTAGGTTCATTAATTATTAACAAGGTTGTCTCCCTTTGTTAGAAAATCTTTATCTATTGAAAGACTATGATGAATTTTGATCCATTCTCTATCTGATATTTTTTTTCCGTTTGTTTTGTAGGGTAAAAAAAACAAAGGTAGAAAAAGTAGCCTAGCAGGACAAAAACTCGCACGTCGAGGTGCAAAGAAGTCATGTTGGAATAGTGGCCCACAGCCAATTAGAATTGGCATATAATACTACTTCAACTGTGAGACAATCTTGATTGAATGATATTTTTATAAAATGGTCATCTTCATCTTATGCTTTTTATGTTTCACTTGCATTTGGTTAAAGCCCTTAAATCATACAAGATTATGGGACTTGGTCACACATATGATATGATCATGAAACAAGTCTCTAAGGTCATTATTTTAAATATTATAACTCATAGAATCTTAAGAGAAGGGACATTTAAGATTAACATAGACTTACATAAGGGGTTCGATATGTCATAGGTAATCTATGTGAGATATGGATGCATGTTAGTAGGTGCTTATTAGAGAACAAGTTTACTAAAGGCCTACTAGGAGAATCCACTAGATAGCCGTAGTGGCAAGTTCTCGAGCTTACGATAGTGCATATAATTAGTCCTTGGACTTGAGAATCCATAGTAACCATGTGCTTAGGTCCTTATGCTTTAACTTTTCCTTGACCACGGAACGGTTCATCCAGGATTGAGATTGGGTATGAGCTACTTAAGCATGGAGGTTTGTGAGATTCAGGATGGGATCCGTTTCCTCATTGTTGTGAAGAATGAGTGCATCTCCTATGTATTCTATAATGATCGATTTCAAAAAATCATTGCGTAAGGTAGTATGATAATTTGGAAAAGGTGTTTTTCAAAGTTGAGGTCATAAAAGGGAATCGAACATTGGATGCAGAGACATAGTTATTGCGGCTATTAGGAAGCCAATAAATATCTTTCCCTAGGCCTCTTTTGGGAGATAGGAGATTGAAGGACCATATTTACATGGTAGGCGGAAGCTATAATGGTTCATCAAGATATAATTCATTCATCCAATTAGTTGGGCTCCATAGACTTGTTGCTAGACATCGACCATGGAGATTGGATGCTCTTGAATTAATGGAGATTAATTGAAAGAGTTATTAGTTTAAATGAGCTTAAACTAATGTGAATATTTCATTATTCAAAATATCACAATGAGTTGTGACCCCACATTCAATGAATGGATGAACCTAATAGGTCACACACAAATGCCTAAGGAAACTCTTATTTGATAGGAAGGATTTTCTAAGGAGTTAGAAAATTATGAGCTAGACGGTTTTATCCTAAGGAGAGAAAAATAATTTGACTAATTTTAATTGATCATTTTGGCTTGATTGATTTAAGTTTTAAATTAATCAAAATAATTTAAGGAGTTAAATTAGGCCAATTAAATTAAGGTGTTGATTTAATTAGCACCATATGACATTTAATTAGTCAACTCTAGTTAACTTAAAGAGTTAAGTTAATTAACTAAAGTAGTTAAGTTAAATTAATTAAATTAAAGAGTTAATTTAATTAAATGAGGAATTTAAGATTTGGAGGGAAATCAAATGGAAGAGTTCATTGGAATTATGCAAGTTGGCAAGTTGGCATACATACATGGAGGGTGTGTTGGAAGCCTCCAAAGGCTTCGATCATGTTCTATACGTAATGCATATGGCCAGCCACTTTTTTTTGTTGACTTCCATCACATTTTCCCTCCAAAAGGTGGTATAATTTATGTGTTAAATAACCATATCCTAAATTCTCTCCTCCCTCCCTTCCCTTCCAAAAACCGCCCACTCATTTCATCACCGTCTTCCTGTCTTCTCTAGCAAAGTAAGGTTGATTGAGAGCTAATCCTAGGTGTGTTGACTTAACATTAGAGGTTCAACACTTGGGGAACTTAGAGTCCATTGGTGAATCGTTTTTGTGGCTGATTTTGGTGCTTCAATTAGGTGACCAAGGAGCTGATTTTTTTTAGTGAATTTTGGCTAGTAGCTTGCTAGTGAAAAAGTGTGCAAGTTGTGCTGATTCTTGGACCCTTGGAAAGGGAGCAACATCAAGGTGTTGGAGCTTGTAGATCTTCTATTGGAGGAGTCCTTGGAGAAATCTACTTGATTCCTTTGATTCCCTTCTAATCCTAAATTTTGGCATGTAGTTGATCCTTGGTAAGGAAATGATTAATTCTATTTTGCCTATTTTTGTTTTAATTTGTGGATCTTAATCTACTCCATCTTTTAAGTGCTATCAGAGATATCTTCATGCCTAATTTAGGATTTTAGTGATTCATGTGATGGATTGATTCAAGATCTCCAAATACTTGATTCAATTGATGAATTTGAGTGTTGGGATGATTTTGTGACTTGTTATGTGTTGAATTGAAATATGTCAATATGTGTTTAAGTGTTATTTCATATGTTGGCATGATTTTCATTCAAATCTTATGATGTTAAATATTGATTTAGCATTTGATGATGTTATATTTTGATATAGTGTGTTAATTATGGCTTTAATATGTTTTTGCTATTTTTAGATCCAATTGTATAGGAGTTAATTTGAGATTTTTTATGAATGTTGATTCTCACTTAAATTTGATTTTTAAAGCAATTTGAGCACTTGAATTTCCATTTTTAAAAGTGTTGAATCTGAAAATTTGTCTAAATTGCGTGAAAATGAGTTATGGAAGTGTCCATAAGAGTTTGGAGTACAAAAACAATAAAATGGGGACCAAAACATGGCCACTGGGCAGCTAGGAACAAGCCACTGCTCAGTTGCCCATCCCGGATGCTTAGGTGGGCAGCAGTCGTGCCAAGGCTTCCTTATGGCTGTTTTGGCACCGGTTTGTGATATTTTGTGCTTCTAACTTATTTTTCATGCATATTTAGATGCACAAAAATTGTGCAAGTATTTCAATATAATGGTTGGATATTTTTGCTAGCTTTTAAAGTCAAGTTTAAGTTAATCTTAAATTATGTGCAAAAATGAGATGCATAAAGTGTTATGCTTATTTTTGCTTATTAACTAATTGTTTATGAGATGAGCATTTAATTGGATGGATTGGATGTCAATTCTTATTATTGTTCATTTAATTGTTGAATGAATGATGGATGATGAATGGGATGAACATGAGCTTTTAAATTGGTTTTATTTGTTTCAAAGTTGTTGGAAAAGGGTTGTATTAAATAGGGGCTTGCGTGCCTCTTGATTTTCTACCTTATAAATGTTATGAGAGTAGAACTCTAGTGGTGATGATTTCTTTTCTCTTGTAAAAGTTGCAATGAGACAAAGGAGGCCAAGAGGATTGAGGAGGCTTGACGACCCATGAATGTATGTGATACATTTATGTAATAGATAGGATTTAATCAACCCACTTAAAGTCAACTAAGTAGTGCACCTATGGCTCTAAGTACGCTACTTGGTTAAAGCTCATGGTCATCCCACCCTAGGATCATGCTAGACGCATTTACTTATTTATGCTTTTCTTTATCCCATTAATGTATGAGATGCATGGTTAGGATATAGTGAACCTAAATAAGAGAAGATAAAATTGATAAAATCTTTTAAAGCAAGAAAAACCCTCAACTTTGAAGAGTCTAAGTTTTACAAAACATTAAGTCAAGTTGCATACAAATTAAAAGGAGTTTTAATTAATACATGCCTTTAACCAATAGGAGGTGACATTAGATGCTACCCTACTTTAGTGTTGGCACACGAGACATAGGACACTTTATTAGAGGAAAGCTATGTTTACTTCTTTGGCATATGATGCACTTTAATTTAAAACTCACTATGGCATTGTCTCACGAATCGTGGAATGTTATAGTGGAGTTTATACTTAAAGATTGATTAGTAGGTACGAATTAACACCTAGCAATGTAGATGTCACATGAGTCGTGGGTCTACATGAAAAGTGAGGCAAAACATATTAAGGGTTGCATAGTGATACAATTAGCAAATGTTGCTTATGTTAGGATTGTTTGTGGATGTCTTACAAGTCGTGAGTCTACAAATGATGCCTTTTGGACCTTGATTCTCACTCGGAAATACAATTTTGCGAATTCTTTAGGGGGTGAGAAATTTGATAAAATAGTGGGAGAAAAACATGCTTGAAAGTCCATAAATATGTTTTCTAATATCAAATTCAATCACATGCTTATATTATCTTTCTCACTTTTGTAGACTTTTGAAATCTCAATCAATGGAAAAGAATCTACTAAGTGTTATTTTGGAAACCAATAAACTCACTAAGCTTAACTTTCATGATTGGCTAAGAAATCTCAAAATTATTCTCGACTCCAAAAAGAGATCACATGTCCTAACTCAAAGTCTGCCGGACACCATTGGTGACGATGTTGACAATAAGGTACGCGAAGCATTCACTAAATGGGTAGAAGATGATCTTCAAACCCATTGCCTCATGATGGCATCTATGTCCAATGAGCTTCAAAAATCTCATGAAAAGATGAAGATTGTTTCTGAGATTCATTTGCACCTACAAGAGATGTATGTGGTGTAATCTAGACATAAGCGTTACTCATTATCTAGAGATCTCTTTAGGACTAGAATGATTGAAGAGGCAAATGTCCATGACCATGGCCTTAAGATGATCAGTCTCACTGAGAAGTTTGCTCAATTGGACGTAGTCATAGATAATAACCTTTATATGGATTTGATCCTCCAATCATTACCAAGCTCATTTAACTAATTCATTATGAACTTCAACATGTTTAAATAAGAGGTCACAATTAACAAATTAGTTAATATGTTGGTGACCTCCGAGTCGACTATGAAGAAAGACAAGCCTTTGATGCTTGTATCCTCCTTGAAGTCTAAAGGCCCTGGGGGCAAGAAAAAGGAAGGAAAGAAGAAGGGAAGTAAGAAGAAGAAGAGTTCTCCTTCGAAAGGAAAGCAACTATTAAAACCTTTTGGGGGAGTGAAGAAGAAGAAGAAGAAAGATGACAAAAAAGGTGGCACATGTTTCTACTGTGGCGAAACTGGGCATTGGAAGTGCAACTGCAAGGCTTGGGAAGGGTATGTTGTTTATTGAAGTGCACTTAACCACAAATTCTTCCTCATGGGTATTTGATACCGTATTTGGTTCTCATCTATGTAATTTGTCATAGAGGATGAAAAGAAGAAAAATGCTCAATAATGGAAATATGATCCTCAGCCTTGGAAATGGCGCAAAGGTTGTGGCCAAGATTGAAGGCGTAGTAGTCAAGTTAGACTTGGGGAATTCTTATAGGGCTTGTTTGCTTGGACATATAGGATTATGAGGGATTAATATGCTAGTGATACATAAGCTAGAAATGGTATCAAAAATCATGAAATCTATTGTTTGCTTGAATTTTAGAAATTAGTGATATTCTATGCTTAATACTATCTAATGTTTGGTTGGCAATATTGCTTAATGTGATTGCACTTTGTAATGTCCAAAATGTCCTAACTTCTAAGAAGGTAAATTTTCAAAATTTGGCTGAAGGCATTGAGTAAAAAGTTTTTATGAGGGTAAGAATGTTATTTTTATTTTTTATCAAATCAAATTTGAAAGGATGGAAAATGGATCAAGCCAAGATGGCTTGATCCATAAACCAGCCTGGCCCATGATACCATGTCAGGCCGCAAAGGTATCAGGGGCCATAAAAATGTGAAGCAAACAAGAGATAAAGCTTGAAAATGGATTTATCAAGCTTTATCCAATGAAGCAAATAAGCCCATATTGTATTAGATCCTTACTTTTATGTACCCAATCTTGTTAAGAACATTAATTTAATTCCTATATTAAATAATGAAGGATATGGTTTTTCTATTGGCGATGGGAAATTAAAAGCAATAAAAAATTGTTCTTTAATTGTATGTGGTACTTTAAACAATGGATTATACATAATAGATTCTCAACCATCACTTATGCACATTTGAAGAAACAAAAGGAAAATGGATAACCAAGAAAGTGTCACTCTTCGGCATGCTAGACTTGGACATATTTTCAGGAATATGATGAACAAGATAGAAGCCTTCAAAGCACTAAATGTTAGTGGCATAGAGGACCTTCATACTTGTGAATCTTATTTAAAAGGAAAAATGACCAAGGCTCCTTTTATAGGACAAACAGAGCGAACCACAAGTCTATTGGATTTGATCCATATGGACGTGTGTGGACTACTAAGAGTTACTGTAAGAGGAGGTTATTCTTACTTCATTACCTTCACCAATGATCATACTCCATTCGGACATGTGTATGTTATGAAGTACAAGTCCGAAGCTTTTAAGAAGATCAAAGAGAATAGGAAGGAAGTAGAAAGCAACAAGAACTTAGTATTAAAGCTCTTCGATCGGATTAAGAGGGAGAATACTTAAGTACTGATTTCTTGGATTATCTAAAAGAGAATGTGATTCTCTTACAATAGAGTCCACCCGACACACCCCAATATAATGGAGTAGTCAAAAGGAAAAATCATACATTGTTAGACATGGTACATTCCATGATGAGCTTTATCGATGTACCTATCTCCTTTTGGGGATTTACCTTAACAACAACGGCGAAGAAACTATAGTACCTTCAAAGTCAGTGCCAAAGATACTACATGAGATGTGGTATGGCAAAGCACCTTATTATTCTTATTAAAAGTTTAGGGGTCTCCTATATACGTCAAAAGACTAGTTGGAGATAAGTTGGATTTGAGATATACTTTGTGCAAGTTTGTGGGATACCCAAAAGAATTATTAGGTTATTATTTCTATGACCCCTCGGGACAAAAGGTGTTTATTTCAAAGAACACTACCTTTTTGGAAAAAGGAGTTTCTATTGGATAGAAAAGGGCGTTATTATTGAACTTGATAAAGTTCAAGATGATCATATTATCTCTCAAGTGGTAGAGATAATAGAGCATCTCGAGCCTAACACACAACCTCTTAGAAGGTCGGACTGAATCAAGAAGCAACCTAAAAAGTTCGGATTCCTTCATGAGACAGTACCAATGGATAGTGATTTGAAGACCTATGAGGAAGCCATGTCGGACATAAATTGAGGGTATTGGCTTGAGGCCATGAAATCAGAAATAGACTCTACGCACTCTAATAAAGTATGGACTTTAGTAGATCCATTAGAGGGTATAGTACTTGTTGGTTGCAAGTGGATCTACAAGCGAAAGTTAGGAGTCGATGAAGAGTTAACGATCTTTAAGGCTAGACTAGTGGCAAAAGGTTATACTCAAAGACTCAGTATAAACTTTGAGGAAGCCTTTTCACTGGTCGCTATGCCTAAGTCCATTATGCTTTCCATAATCGCTTATTACGATATGAGAGATGTCAAATGGATGTAAAGACTTATTTTCTCAATGGAAACATTTAAGAAGAAATCTATATGGAGCAACCATAAGGTTTTACATTAAAAGGGAATGAACAAAAGGTTTGCAAACTCCAAAGGTCTATTTATGGACTAAAGCAAGTATCCTGAAGTTAGACCATACGTTTTGATAAGACAGTCAAATCGTTTCGCTTTGTTAAAAATGTGTACGCACCTTGTGTGCATAAAAAGGCTAGTGGGAGTTCATACAATTTATTGTGCTTCATGTCAATTACATTCTTCTTATTGGGAATGAGAGAGAAGGGTTAAAGTGTACTAAAATATGGTTATCATCATAATTCTCCATGAAGGATTTGGGAGAAGCATCCTACGTATACAAATCTATAGAGATAAATTCAAGATGATGCTGTGGCTCTCCCAAACCGCGTACATTAACAAGATACTAAAGAGGGTTAGTATGGAAGAATCGAAGAAGGGATTCCTTCCTATGGGGCATGGTTTTTGTCTCTTGAAGTTTATATCCCCTAAGACTAAAGATGAGAGAAAAAGAATACCCCATATACCTTATGCATCCACGATAGGAAGCATAATGTATGCCATTCAATGTACTAGATTGTATGTAGCACATGCTCTAAGTGTTATGAGCTGGACAACTGTTAAAGTAATCCTAAAGTACTTAAGAAGAACTACAGATTTGTTTTAGTTTACAGCGATGGAGAATTTTGAAGGATTTTTGGATTCTAATTTTCAATCCAATGAAGATGACTATAAATCTACCTCAAGATTTATATTTTACCTTAATGGTGGCGTGATATGTTGGAAGAGTTCTAAATAAGACACCACAGCCAACTCTACCACTGAGGCAGAATATATTGTGGCTTCAGAGACTGCAAAAGATGGTGTTTCGATGAAAAATTTCATCCAAGAGTTGGATGTAGTGCCTATCATCGCAGAGTCGGTAGTTGTCTATTGTGACAACAACGGAGCCATTGCGCAAGCAAAAGAGCAAAGATCTCAACAACATTCCAAGCACATTTTGAGGCGTTATCATTTGATCCATGAGATTATTGATAGAGGTGATATCCGAGTGGAGAGGGTAGCCCTAAAAGAGAATATAGCAAATCTACTGACTAAACCTATATCGCGTAAAGTCTTTGAATGACATCTTGAGAAGGTGGGCCTCAAGGCTATGGGTAATTGGCTTTAGGGCAAGTGGGAGATTGTAGGAATAGTTCCCCATAGCCAATTAGAATTAACATATAGTACTACTCCAATTGTGAGACAATCTTGATTGAATGATATTTTTATAAAATGGCTATATTCATCTTGTGTTTTTTATACTTCACTTGACTTTAGTTTAAGCCTTTAAATCATACAAGACTATGGGACTTGGTCATGTATATGACGGTAATCATGAAATATGTCTCAAAGGTCATAATTTTAAATATTCCAACTCATAGAATTTTAAGAGAAGGGGTATCAAGATTCGCATAGACTTGCACTAATAATACATACTCCAAGGGGATATTAGCCCATTTAATGGGCAATCTATGTGAGATATAGATTCATGTTAGTGGGTGCTCGTTAGAGAACAAGTTTACTGAAGACCCACCAGGAGAATCTACCAGATAGCCGTAGTGGCATGTCAGTAGTAGCAAGTTCTCAAGCTTACGATATAATTAGTCCTTAGATTTGAAGATCCATAGTAACCTTATGCTTAGGTCCTTATAATTTGACTTTTTTCCTACCATGTAGTGGGTCATCCAGGGTTGAGATTGGGCATGAGCTACTTAAGCTTGGAGATTTTTGAGATCCAAGATGTGATCTGTTTCCTCGTTGTTGTGAAGAACGAGTGCATCTTCTATGTATTCTATAATAATCGATTTCAAGAAATCCTAACGCAAGGTAGTATGACAATTTGGAAAAGGTGTTTTCCAAAGTTGAGGTCATGCAGTAGCACTGGACATTGAATATAGAGACATAGTTATGGAGGTTATTAGAAAGCTGACAAATATCTTGCCCTAGGCCTTTTTCAGGAGATAGGAGACAGAAGGACCGTATTTGCATAGTAGGCGTAAGCTATAATGGTTCATCAAGATATAACTCATTAACCCAATTAGTTTGGTTCCATAGGCTTGTTGCTAGACATCGACCATAGAGATTGGGTGCTCTTGAATTGATGGAGATTAATTGAAAGAGTTATGAGTTTAAATGAGTTTAAACTAATGTGAATATTTAAATATTCAAAATATCACAATGAGTTGTGATCTCATGTCCAATGAATGGATGAACCTAATGGGTCACATACAAAGCCTAAGGAAACTTTTATTTGATAGGAGGGATTTTCTAAGGAGTTAGAAAATCATGAGCCAGACCCTTTTATCTTAAGGAAAGAAAAACAATTTAACCAATTTTAATTGGTTATTTTGGCTTGATTAATTTAAGTGTTTAATTAATCAAAATAATTTAAGAAGTTAAATTAAGCTAACTAAATTAAGACGTTAATTTACTGGTGCCATATCACAATTAATTAGCCAAGTTAATTTGAGGAGTTAAGTTAAATTTAGTTAAGTTGATTAACTTAAGAAGTCAAATTAAATAAATTAAGGAGTTAATTTAATTAAATGAGAAATTTAAGCTTTGGAAGGAAATTAAATGAAAGAGTCCATTTGAATCATTCAAGTTCACATTGCATTTCATGAGATGAAATATAAATGCAAATGCAAATGCACATTTAATTTAAATGCAAACGCAAGTTAGCAAATTAGCACACATGCATGGAGGATGTGATGGAAGCCTCCAAATGCTTCCATCCGCTCCTATAAATAATGCATATGGCCAGCTACTTTTTGTTGTTGGCATCCATCATGTTTTCCCTCCAAAAGGTGACATAATTCATGTGTTGAATAACCACCTCCCAAATTTTCTCCTCCATCTCTCCTCCTCCAAAAACCTCATACTCCTTTCATCACCATCTTCCTCTCTTCTCTAGCAAAGTGTGGTTGATTGAGAGCTAACCCTAGGTGTGTGGACTTAACATTGGAGGTTCAACATTGGGGAACTTAGAGTTTATTAGTGAACTGTTTTTGTGGTTGATTTTGGTGCTTCGATTGGGCGACTAGGGAGCTGATTTTTTTAGTGAATTTTGGCCAGTAGCTTGTTGTTCCAGTGGTGAAAATGTGTGCAAGTTTTTCTGATTTTTGGAGCCTTGGAAAGGGTGCAACCAAATCAAGGTGTTGGAGCTTGTAGATCTTCCATTAGATGAGTCCTTAGAGAGATCTAGTTGATTTTTTTGATTCCTTTCATTGAAGGTAATTTTCATCCTTCCAATCCTAATTTTTGACATGTAGTTGATCCTTGGGAAAGAAGTGATTAGTTTTATTTTGCCTATTTTTGGTTTGATTTTATGAATCCTAGTCCATCTCTCTCTTTCAAGCCGTGCTACTGCATGCGACACAAGAAATGAAGCAAACAAGGTATTGCCTAGTGCGCCCAAGAAGTCGTACTCCCACAGACAAGACTGTAAGCGGCCGTGCAAGTGTGTCCTTTGCTAGAGGACAATGAGGCTTGCACTAGGGTGCAATAACTTCGTATCCCTGCACAACATTATATATAAAGGGAAAAAAATATATAAAGAGAGGGGTAAGGGCAGATCGCGTGCAGTGGCACAAGCAATCTATGCCTCATGCATGAGGTGTCTTTTTTATGCCAAGTCCAGGGTAGTAGCTCACATATAGGGATGCAAAGGCATCTTTTTTACACCGGCTAAGTCCATATTTCTTGTGTTGGGGTGCAAGTAATTTTTACCTCAGTGCAAGAAATACCCACCAACTGAAAAAGAAAAGAAAAAATAAAATAAAATCTAAAAAGTTTTAGGGTCCCAACAATTGAAAAAAAAAACGAAAATATAAATTAAAATCTAAAAAGTTTTAGGGTTTTATTTCTTATTCTACCTCCCCCCTCCCATTCTCTCTCTTTCCCTCCCATTCACTCCCAAACTCTTCCTCTTGATATCCCTTTCTCTCTACTACTCACCAACACCTACAAGCCCACCACCTATACACAAAACCATGCCACTGCCTTCAACCACATTTTTTCGGTGACCAACCATCTTCACCATTGTGAGTCATTTTGGTACACTAAATTCTTTATGAAACTTGTTATGTGTGCATTGGTGCTTTAAGATGGGCCTCTCTAATTGGAAATTATATGCTTCTATGAGTTGGTTGAAAGAACTTTATGGGGTTATTGATTGAAAATTTTGTTAAATATTTTGTTGATTATTTGGGTGGAGTTTTGGATCTTTGATATTTAGATGATAATATTGAAATGTTTGCTATTATTATTTTTAGAGTTGGTGTTGGATGTTGTTTTATTGTTTAGAATTTTTTGGGCACAAGATTAGTTGTTAATTATTGGGTGAAGAGTTATATTTAAAAATGTATTAGTTGTGACCGTCACAATATTTCTTAATAGGGTTATTATTTGGTGGGATGTTAACTTATTGATTGCAATGTCTTAAACTTATCGTCTTAACATGTTTGGATATTTGGATGCTTAAGTGATATTGTTGGGAGGTTGCTATATTATTTCTTAATGTAGTTGAAACTTGTGGAGCATTATTTTATTAGTTGGAATTTCTATTTACTTATTTATCTTTTCATATTTAGATTTCAAATTGGGGCTTGTTGAGTTTATGTTATTAAATGTTGGAGATAATATTGTTGATGTTGACTTTTTTTTTTTTCTCTCTCTCTTGACAATCACTTGGAGTTTGGATATCAAATTGATAATGGCACCCAAAGATAGTAGGAAGAGAAGTAAGAATGAGGCATTAAGTAGTAGAAGGGCAAAATTCGATGCTAGTTGTTTTATTTCACTTGAAGTATTAGAGCTTTATTCAAAAGTCACTAGGGACCGACCTCTTGTCAGGGAGAGAGGAATGAAAGACCACAACGACCACTTTCTTCCATATGCCAAATAATAGAAAGATGAAGCTGGTTTAAATTTGTTGCAACTCCTTTTGTAGCAGTTAGACCAGTCGTAAGAGAGTTTTACACTAATCTTCAATTCACAACTAGAGATGACATTTTTGTTCGGGGTTGTTAAGAAGGATATTAATAATTTTTTTTAGACAGTCTGCATTGATAGTGAAGATGAATATCACGATTTTTCGGAGATCGAGCTATCTAATGATAGAGTGGTCATTTTTTTTTATCGTGCTGATCATCTTGTAACTAGTTCTTATAGTTTTATGTTTTAGCTTTCTAAAATCATTCTTTATTAATATTATTTGAATACATGTTTGATTGTAGTTGTTTACCCAAAAAAAAAAAAAAAAAAGAACTTTCAAAATGGGCAAAAGTTGGATTGATTCTAATCATGTATCTAATAAATATGTCCATGGAGTTGTTAAATTCTTAGAATTTGCATTTTTGGGTAAGCAAGATGGTTCCTAGATCTGTTGTCCATGTAGAAAATGTCGAACTCATTTTAGCAAGATGTGTGAAGATGTGATGTTACATTGCCTTCGGGATGGTTTTGATTCGACATATAAGAATTGGACTTGTCATAGAGAAATGTATATCCCATTTCATATAAATGAGGATGTTGGATATAATTAATCAGGTTTAGGTGATGACATGGCTAGTATGCTATGTGATGTAATGGGAATCCCAGATAAAGATGTAAATATAGATAGCGACCAATAATCTAGCTTTAATAATGAAAATGAAGCTGATCCAAAAATAAAAAGGTTCCTTAAATTATTGTGAGATGTTGAAACTGAGTTGTTTCCATGATGTAGAAAGTAAACAAAACTATCTTTTATTGCTCGATTGTTGCATATAAAGGTACTTTGTCATCGGTCTAATAACTCGATGGACTTACTGCTTGAATTGTTGAGAGGCTCATTTCCTGATGATGTAAATTTTACCAGTGAGCTACTATGAAGCTAATAAAATAAAAATTGAATTGGGCTTCGCATGCAAGATTATTGATGTGTGTTCTAATAATTACATGTTATTTAGAGGTAAAGATGTGAAATTCGATAAATGTGAAATTTGTAGGGTATCTAGATACAGGGATGGGGCCAAAAGAATAGCAACAAAGTGGATAAGGTACTTTCCCTTGAAGTTGAGATTATAGAAATTATTTATGTCATTGAAGACTGTTTCTCTTATGGGATAGCTTGCGGAGGAAAGGATAGATGATGGAATTCTTAGGCATCCTACTGATAGTAAAGCATGGAAAACATTTGATACGAGGAATCCAACCTTTGCCAGTGAAATTCGCAATGTTAGACTTGGCTTGGCAACAGATGGATTCAACCCATTTGGAACATTGAATATCAATCATGATATTTATCCAATTGTGCTTATGACATATAATTTACCTCCTTGGCTTTGCATGAAGCAACCTTCATTTATATTATCTATTATCATTAATGGCCCAAAGGACAAGGAAATAAAATTGATGTGTTTTTGCAGCCTTTGATTGATGAATGGAAAAAATTATGGGATATGGGAATTTCGACTTATGATGCCTCAACTAATCAAGTGCTCCAATTGCATGCTGCATTATTGTGGACAATTAGTGACTTTCTAGGTTATAGTAACATATCAGGTTGGAGTATAAAATGTGGTTTTGCTTGTCCTAGTTATGGTAAGGAGACTAGATCCAAATATTTGAAGAATGGACACAAGTTTTGTTATTGTGGTCATCTTCATTTCTTACCTATTGGCATATACTACGCAAGGATAGAGTATCATTTGATGGGATAATTGAACCCGGTTGGAAGCCAATTTTGCTTTCAGAGATGGAGTTACTAGAACACTTAGAGAATGTAGTTGCTGAATACAAAAAAGAGGATTTAAAAATGAGGTGGAAGGAAAAAAATGATAAGCATTTAGCAAAGAAAAGAAAAGCCGATGAAAGCATAGAAGTTATTTGGAAGAAGAGAAATATCTTTTTTGAGTTGCCATATTGGGCTAAAAATCTTGTTCGACACATGTTAATGTCATGTATATTGAAAAGAATGCGTGTGACAATATACTCTTTACATTGCTAGGTGTTAAAGGTAAAACAAAAGACAACCTCAATGCTAGGAAGGATCTCCAACTTTTGAGAATCATAAATTCTTTGCATCTAGTTCCAAGGCCTTCTAGAGGTTTTTATTTGCCTGCCTCATCATTTACAATAAGTAGTAATGAGAAAAACATATTTTGTAGTGTGCTGAAGAGTTTAAGACCTCCTGATGGAGAATATATCTCACCATGTACAATTAGAGAAGCAAGCCATACGGGGTTTAAAGAGCCATGATAATCACATTTTCATGCAAAAAATACTTCCAATTGCTGTACATAGAGTATTACCTAAGAATGTTGTTGATGTTTTAATAGAATTAAGGAACTTCTTTAGGACAATATGCTCTAAGATGAACACTAAACTTGATTTGGAGAAAATTCAAGATTGAATTGCCCTCACACTTTGTCACCTCGAGAGAATTTTTCCTCCAGCCTTCTTTGACATAATGGAACACTTACCGATACGTTTGGCAAAAGAGGCAATAATAGCTGGACCAGTTCAATTTCGATAGATGTATCCTATTGAGAAGTAATGTTTAACATTTAATTAGCCATTACTTGTCATGAGCAATAACCCTTCATTGATTATTCTCCATCTTAATATATCTTAATTGATTTCGGTATCTATGTACCCTCAAGAGATATGTGCGCAATCAAGGACATCCTAAAGGGTCAATTACACAAGGGTATCTAATGCAACAATATATGAATTTTTGTGCACGATACCTTAATGATGTGGAGACTAAGGAGAATCAGCTACCTCACAACTATGATGGAGATAATCACTTAGGTCGGGCTCTATATGCAGGAAAAAAAGGTGTATCATTGACAAGGATTCATTAACTAAAATTCATTGCTATGTGTTGGCAAATACTGATGTAGTAGCACCATATCATGAGTAAATAATCTCAAATATTTAAATTATTATAGGCATTTTGATCCTTAAAAATTTAAAAATATCTTATGTCAAAAATGTAGAATACATCAAGCAACTATTAGAAGGGAAAAGCCACAAGCAACTCCTAGAGAAATTCAGCTTATTCATGGTCAAACTTTCCATGTGTGGTTTAAGTCTTATGTAAGTATATTCAATTATTAGTATTAGTAATTTAAGGTCATTTTCTATATCAATATATGACTATTGGAACCAAATATAATGTAGCGCCCCTACTTGGGATAGCACCTAAGCTAAGGCACCACTCTGATTCAGACTTAAATCTCATACATAATTCTAACAATAGGCTCATCAGAAAATTTTTCCAAAATTTCAAAGATAGCAACAAGCTTTAACCTAAGCACGTCTTACAAAAGTATGAATTTGAAACCATCACAAGTTCATCATTCATCGTTTCATACCTACTACAATTCATAAGTTCAAGTCCAACATCTAACAACATCTCCAAGTTCTCACTAAACATAAAAGTGATTCATACACAGGTTTAAGCACCTATTCTATTACAAACATATTTACATCCTTCCAAGCCTAAAGTACAAGGTCATCACCAAAACCTGTCTGAAAATTTCAAGAGATATTGGGGGAGTAAGTCCAAGGACTTAGTGAGGGATAACTTAAGAAATACAGAAGAGATCTATCGAGGAAGGTTCAACTCAACAGGTCATCAAATAAATATACAAAACATGACAAATTCAGAATCAAACAGTAAACATAGCAAAACAAGAAACGCTCCTGCCTTATTGCTCCAAGACAGATTTTAGACAGACAGAATTCAGATAGGCAAAACAAACCCAAAGCATATGCATTCCAAGAAAACTATAGACATGCATTGCAGAATCACCGTATTCCAGTCAGACAAATAATTTACCTAAATGTAATGGCTTGGTATATGGCGGATGCCCATACGAGTCGTATAGCGCATCATTGATACATAGGGGAGAGTCCCTAGATTACTGCCGACACTCAGGGGAAAGACCCTAGCATATCGTTAACACCGAGGGAAAGTCTCTAGCGTGCCTCACATAACCAAACATTTTGCCCAAATTGGCCCTTGGCCCACATTTTCTCCATACACATAATATAATTCACAACCATTTGTGCAGATGCCCAGGGGAAAGTCCTTAGCACACTGCTGGTTCCTAAAATAAAATAGAACAGAACAGAAATGCTGTCAAGGCAACATGATAGCAACTAACAGATTCAGATAAGCCAACATGGCCAAACAAAGTTGTACAGATAAACAGATATGCCGGTGAGGCAATAGAGAATGATGCAGATCAATACAGATACGAGACAAATGGACAGACAAATGAGCTATAGATAACAAATAAGGTTCTGGGTGCCAGAATAGATAGAAATAGAATCGATATCAACGATAACCCTCATAGGGCTGCTCAAACCAAATAACAGATAACAAATCAGAATTCCAACACATTTTAGATTTCGAACAAATGGAGGGGTTTATCATAATAACAGATAATTAGAAAAGGTGCCAGATTGGCAGACCTTCACAGGGTTCAACAATTAACGAATAGCTGTAGCTAAAATAATAACCCAAAGTGGGAGACCCTTACCTCCGAAATCTCAAATGATACAAGTTCTGGAGATTGTATATTGATCCTCATGACCCACTTTTTCGTCACCTAACCATAATGATATATTTAGTCAAAACCCATTTTAAATTCCTAATACATCTTTATCATACTTATTCTTAACTCCAAAATTTGCTATTCATCCTATTAACATAATAACTTAAACTGACAACATTGATAAAATTCCATAAATGGCTATAAAACTAGTTTGCCACAATAATCTTAATTCTCATATTGTTTCTCCTATCAATAAAGTCAAGTTCTTAGCCACATGATCTTTATATTGTCACTTTAATCATCAATTTGTTTAATATCCCAATAATTTCCAATACTATCCAATTTAGGTCCTCAATCCATAATCTCAAGTTCAATTTCTTGTCAAATTCATAAATTCCAAATTTGTCACTTTGCATAATGTCCAAGTCCACTATACAATCTTCCATAGCATGGGAAAATCAATACATATATATATGGCATATCATCATCCCCAAATTCTATTCTTAGCATGGATACAACATTTAATAGGAATATGCATATGCATGTACATACACACACACACACACATACATATATATATATATATATAAATTTCTTCAATCCTTTACCACAACTATGCAACGGGACCTCGTTTCCACGAACCAATCACGCCACTGCGTTCGTCTCGTCGAGAGGAAGAGGTCTCGATCTCTCAACTCTTACGGTGGCTCGCCGGGTTTCAGCTGTGCATGTGTGGAGAAATGTGGCCAGAGGGTGAAGGAGAGTCGTTTGGAGGTGTTGGTTTGGTGGTTGGTGGTAGCCAGTGAGAGGTTCGCCGGGGTTGGTGGTTCGCGGTGAAGGAGAAAAGGAAAAATGAAGAAGAGAAAAAGGAAAAATGAAGGAAAAAGTGCTGCTCGGTTGATTTTAAAATTGGACTTTCCAAAATTGCAATTTGGTCCCCAAGGTTTTAAGCAACCTCCATTAAGCCCTTAAGTTAGAGAAAAATACACTTCTAACCCCGTTGACTAAGGCACTTCCATGCAAACCTCGAAATTTTCTCATTTTTGCAATCAAGGCCTTGGAAATTTGCAATTTAGCCCCAAAAGCTTTAGAATGTGATCCAATTAGATCTTGCTTAATTGTATTTTGACCCCAAAACTCCAATTTCCTTGCAAATGAGTCCTTTTTTTTCATTATTTCAAAATATCGAATTTCAGGGGTGTTACATATAAGTTCAAAGTTTGCGAGAAGCATCTGAACTACAACTTTCTAAAGAATTAATTGCTTTAGCTGCTGGTCCAATTCAATATGCAAAGAGATACAATGCATGCATTGTCAGAGGATATTGATATCGTGTGAAAAGTAAAGATGTGAATAAGAAAACTTAGTGCAGTGGGATTGTAGTCAATGCAGACACATTGAGCTTTGCTGGTGTGAAAGATATGAATCCTCATTCTGGAAATGTCTCTTATTATAGAGTTTTGACTGATATAATTGACGCTCAATATACCGAAGATACTCAGTTCTTAATATTTAGATGTGATTAGATTGACAATGAAAAGGGACTTAAACAAGATGAGTTCAAGTTTACGCTTGTGAACTTTAATCATCTAATGTATAACAAGATTTGCCTACTGATAAGCCTTTTGTTTTAGCAAGTTAAACTCAACAGGTTTGGTATATTGCTGATCCTTTAGAACCAAATTGGAACGTGGTGGTGACTATGTCCAGAAGAGATAATTATGATGCTTATTCAACAATTAAAGCTGAACCACATGGCAAGCTATAGCTAGATGATCACATTTCTCCTCGAAATAAGGATGTTTGTTGGGTGAGGGACGGAATAGAAGGAATTACTATTGATGAGACAATTACAAATGCGGATAACACTGAAGTAGAAATTGATGCAGACATGGAAGAGGATTTTTATGATTAAGTTTATGTAATTAATATTTTTTCTTTCAAAAGAACCACTTTATGATACTTCATATGTTAATATTATATAAACACTAATGTTTTAGTTTGATATTATATCCAACATATTACGATATTACTTTTTGTTATTCTCTATTTGCATGAGCATCATAAAATTTAGTGTTATAGCTAGTCATTAAATTCTAGTCTACCAAAGGTGTCTTCATGTTTGTTATTCTAATCATAGAAATAATTGTTTTTACACTTACAAACATGGGTAAAGGAAAGAAAAGGCATGCTGGTACAATGGGGGAGATGATTCAAATAAGGAAGAAAGAGAAAAACTCAAAAGGAAAAGCTTGTGTCTGAAAATGTATCTTCTTCACAAGTACACTCTCTAAGCAGACCACAAATGCAATCCCAACTTGTTCCTAGTAGGCCACAAACACGTTCTCAAGGAGTAAACCAAGAGCAAGTGATTTCGCAACCAGAAAAACAAGCCTCCTCAAGCAAAGGTGCAACATTCTTCTAATTTTATTCCTATAGCTATTTCTAGTAGAACTCTTAATAAGTTGTTATGTTACCTATACTTTGGAAAACTCTTAATAAATTTGAGTTTTTTCATATGATTAGAATTGATTTTCAACTTAAAACTAATTTTTAACATTTGATTAGTTTCCTCAATGAAAATCAGTTTTGGAGCAAAAAGAACTAATTTTTAAACAACACTATTTCAAAATTAGTTCCTAAATCAGTTTAAATTTAGAATATGAACTGATTAAAAATCAGTTACTAAACTGATTATGCATCCATTCAGATTCTATTGATTTTGATTAGTTACTAAACTGATTTTGAATCAAATATGGAACTGATTTTTGGAACTAATTTTAAATTAAGTCTACAATAGATTTTATGTTCCAAGAGTTCTTAATATTTTGTGTCATGTGTTATTTATTCATACCTATTGATTACATATCATTTTGTTCTATTTTTGGAAGGGTCATGTACAAATGATTCAACTTCAAATAAATCAATTACCATTAAAAGGGGAAGAGGTCCTGCACAATTTTCCAAAAGGTTGGGGGCACTGGAAAGAAATTTGAAGTCACATTGGATAGACATGTAAGAGTGATTGGACCTAATGTGAGTCAATACAAAGCGGGCTTGGGTTGTTTAGCTCGTATAGGAGTTGGACTACCCTTAAACTATGCGAAATTCCATGATATACCACAATATATGAGAGATATGGCTTGCGAAGAGGTGGAGGTAAGATAAATTATTGCTTAATTAAGTATACCTTTATGTCTTATGATATTCAATAACTTTTCATTTCTCTTCTAATGTTTTGTTAAAAATTATGATTTAGTATAATACCACTCTCTTTCATGAAGTTATAGTATTATCTGATCTCAATAAAATATGGAGAAAATGGAAACATCATATCAAGAAAAAGTACTTTCTACCACACAAAGATGATAAAGAGTATATCTCATTATTACCAACTGAACGCATAGAATTAGATCAATGATTGGAATTGGTGGAATATTAGAAAGACAACAACGTATAGGGTATTAATATTTATAGCATATACATCTTTTTACACTGAACGCACCAATTTTTCATAAAGATCATTACTTTTCTATATTTCATGACATGAAATTATTGAAAAAAATCCAATAAATGTTGGAAACAAGCAGTGTCTTCATAGGATAAGGAAGACCTCTTTTGCTATTTTAGAACAAGAGGTATGATTTGCTTTTGCATAACTTTTTATAGATTTTTAAGTGTTTATAATTTTGTGCCACCACTCAGCCTATCTTCATGTTTATGCGTGATACTAATTGAGCACACAACAAGCATATCACTATGTCCATCATTTCAGACAACTCCATTGAAATCCCAAGCAAGGTCATATTAATGCTATTTATTACATAGATTTTGCACAAGATATCTATGCACTAATCTTCTTCAGTATAGAGCCTTCACAAGTTGCAATACAGGAATTCCAAGTGACATATAAACATATGATAGGTTGGTAAATTTCCAAGAAAAATAACCACAACAAATAGTAAAAAGTTGAGCAAATTATATGATAGATAAACTAGATAAACTTCATAGCAACATTTTCCTTGTACTTGATCTTGCTCTAATCCTTACTTATATTTAAGATGATGATGAAAGAGATAGATCCTACAAGACTTGATGTTTGGATAGAGTCTTGATCTCATGGAAAAGGCACTAGGAATGACTACGATACTATAGATTTACATGTAAGTTAAGGTAGCTAGAAATTCTCATTAAATCTACTTTTGTTTTTGTTTGTCTTTATCTTTTCTTTGCATATTTAAGTTATCAACGGCTTACATTCTTTCCAATGGAACTTTTTTTAACCCCATCCATGTTAAATTGATAGGTGTGTTCTATTCTCATATATTTATATATATACACCAACATTGATGAGGTTAGAGTTGTTAGTTTCTTGATGTAGGTTAAAAAAAAAAAATAGAAGTGATTAGTTTCATATGGCCTTAAAATTAAATACATATTTACATATTATAATTGTTAGTATGTACTAACAACAAATGGCTGCCTCATCATTTACTACTGCAAAAAAAAAATAAAAAATTTACAATGACATTTCACTCGGGAACTTTCTAAAATGCCTGAGTCAGATATAACGAAGGATCTTAAGGAACAAATTTTCAAAAATGCCATGGGAGAGGAGAACCATGGCCATGTGAGATGCTTAGGAAGAAAACACAAACAAGCTGTATTTGTTACGGGTGCATCAACAAGCATCCAACAACAAGATAAAGAAGAATTGCAAAAGCTTAAGGATGGACTAGTAGAGGAAAGAGAAAAGATGCAACAAGTGAAATAGGACTTTAGTTGTGAGAAAGAGCAATTGCTTATGGAAAAAGAGAAAATAAATCATATGACTACAAAGTTGGAACTTTTGATAAGTCAATTTCCTACAATGTCTTCTAGTACATCACATAATGCTCAAGTAAGTAGTGAAAATTTGACATATCAATAACCTAAAATTTTTGGAGTTTAATACAATGTAAATTTGTATATATGTTTTAGATGTATCAAGCTTACATGGACAACTTTTGAACGGATTGAGAGATATTCCATTTCTTCAAGAAAAACTAGTGCTCAATCTACCTCTGTTCATTTTTATTGTAAAATAGACTTATTAACATGGCCTTGAATTGTTTTTATACATGTCTTTTAACCACTCTTTATACATAATTGGTAGACATATAGTGTATATCCTTTTAATTCTATTTTGGGATGTTAGAATTATAGTATGTTGTGATGTACTTGTAAATTTTTTACAATGAGTTATTGGTTATGATTTGTAGATGCGAGATGTTTGTTAAATATTTCTGAAACAAAAGAGTGTGAAATATTATTCTATGGATATTAAGGTATGTATAATTCATTGCAAAAAGTTACTGTTATTTCAAAAAACTTGTACAAAAAGTTTTGGTAATATAATGAAATGATTAAAATGATTAAAAAGTTAACTAAGTTGTGCATGTAGATTGGGACTCAAGTACAGTTATTTTTTCATGGAATACCGAAACAAATCGTGGCAAAAGGTATTGTTGTTGCCATAGTTAATGAAGAAAAGAGAGTTAGACCTAAATTTGTGAAGGTTTATATTGAAAAGGTAGTGGTACCTAATGAGAAGCTACTTAGACATCATGAAGGTGCCAAGACCATTGGAGAAGTAGTTTAGAAGTGTATTGAATGGGAGTATATGAATGTATGTAAAAAAAAATTGATATTCTTTCTATTTCAACATTCAAAGTATTAGTTTTATTCTTTAGAAATACTTCAAATTTTATTTATTTACTATTTTCTGTTTATTTCAGGTCGTGGAGATTTAGATGATATGGCAACATAACATTATCTGATGCTTTCAGAAGATACTGTTACTTGGTTTATGTTAATGTGGTTTTGCACGATCTGACGTTTTTTATATTAACTTATTTTGTTGGGGTGAGAAACGTATTACTTGGTTTATGTTGATATTAGCTTTGTACGACTTGAATTTTATGATGTTAACTTGTTTTGTTGGGATGTGAAACTTGTTCTTGATGTATGTTGATGTTGGATTTGTACAACTTGACTTGTTTTGTTGGATAAGAGAAACTTATACTATATTTATTAGTAGCTTGATTTTGTTTACCTACTGATTTTAGGCAGAAATTTGGTTTTTTATTATTAGTGTATATCATGTTATTTTCACACACGAACTAATGACTTCTAGTTGAATAAATTTAACAAGCAAGAAGTTCAAATTTGATGCTACAACAGGTTAGTGATATTGAAAAATTTTTAGGTGCACTATAAAGTGAAGCTTTCTCCTACATTAGCAAAATGTGCCAATTTTAACCATTTATTTGCTATGAAATTAGAGTCGTACCAAAAGATTATGTTGTAAAGACAGTGTTTTTCCTACAATGAAATTACTATAGCAAAATGTTGTATTTTTTAATATCTATTTGCTATGAAAACTTGACCATAATAAAAGATTGAAAGATGTAGTAGTAACATCTTTTTTTTCCTACAGTTGGGACACCAAAGCAAAAGGTGGTAATTTTACCATTTATTTGCTATGAAATTTTAGCCGTAGCAAAATGTGGAAAATTCATAGCAAACCGTATTTGCTACGATGTGAACCATAACAAAGTTTTTATTTACTACAACAACAAATTTAAGGTCTTTCACTACGAATTTAGGCTTGTCAATGGAGTTCTTTTGGTAACAAAAAGTCATTTTTTTTTTGTAGTGTATTGATATTGGAATATTGATTAACTCTATGATATGTCGTTCTGCGCTTGGCTGCTTTCAAGACTGCTTACTTTTTTCCAATCTCATTATAGAATGTGTTGTCGTAAGGGTTCATTGGGATTAGAGTGAAGAGTTGCTCTATACCGACTCAGTTGTTCCTGAGGCAGAATTGATCATGCCTCATAGCCCCTTTTAAAGGATCTAGTTCATCAAAACCAACGCTGTACCACATCACATCATCTTGATATGTTGGAGAACATGTTTACATAGGTATTATCTTACCAACATGCTGTAGAAGGACACCATTGGGTTTTCGAGGAGCATCAACAAGCATATCTTGCTACCCAACAGCAGTGGTATACAATGTAGGCGCGATATCATAATATTCTATCTAAGGAATGGCCTATTTTCTCACAGCCACCACGCTTTGATGTTCCTGTTGCAGTAGTTTGACCCTAAAAGGCTGAGGAAGATGACAACATTGTTGATTGATCGGGCATATTTTTACATTCTTTTTCTTTTCTTTGTGTTATTTTTATTTTTATTTTCTATTGTTTCTTTTTCATCATTAGTCATAGTAGTGTCTCTTATTTCCTTTTATGCTGTTACTTTCTTCTAACATGTTGATATTATCTTTTCGCACTATGAGGGCAAAATATTTTCAACTATAACTCTTTCTTTCTTGTTACATGAATTATTATTATTATATAAGGAAGTCACAAGTCTCAAATTCACAAGATATAGAATATTTAGTTTTTTGAAAGAGGGGAGAGTAATATATAAACTGAATTAATGCCTTTGAAACTAACGTGAGATAAAACTTAGTATTATTAAAAAAAAAAGTATATAGCTTTGTTCTCTTATGACTTGTATGATCAGACAAATTTAATTTATCAAGTGTGAAAAGTTTGAATTTACTTTCTAACATTAATTAATTATCCAACACAAAATTAGAATTTCCCCGCATCTCATTAACAATATTGATCTGACCATATATCAAAAATTTGTAGGATGATTTACTCTTCCAGTTATAGGCATTGTAGATATATTTTTTGTTGTTCACCTCAACCTACATTTTTCGCGCTCAACAAGTTTTCAAGTGCTTAAAGCCAAACAAAATAATCTAGAGGATTATTTTATCATATCCTTACACCATCAAATTGCTCTCACCAAAACTATCCAAAAGGATCTTGCGCCCCAACACAAGGCACTCAAAACTGTTTGGGAGGACAGTAGCTCTTGCGGGCGCAAGCTCCTAAAAATTATCTAGGAAGACAGTAGCTCCTACATTAGGGTGTGAGATCTTTGCGCCCTGTCCAAGAAAACAATAGCTCTTGCACTAGGGTGCAAGCGCCTTGTGCCCTGGTGCAAGCACTATCACTCAAACTGTCCACGAGGATAATAGATCTTGTGTTGGGTATGCAAGGACAATAACTCTTATGCTGGGGCAACTCTTTATACCCCAACGTAAGAGCTACTGCCTGCTAGACAATTTTGAGAGTGCACAGGGATGCCAATAGCCCCTTTTTTTAACCTAAATTTGTGTTTAAATATTTTTTATATTTTTCTCAAAATTTGGAATATTTTTATATAAGATACATAATAATGGTCACTTCAAAAATTCCAAATAACAAAAACATATTATAAGTAATTTGCAAAAATGCATCATGTATAACTAAAAATTCCATCAAAAATTAAGAAAAAAATGAGACTACTTAATTCGCAAACTTCATCATTGGTTCCCACAATGCAAATTAATATTTTCCTCACTCCATTTTTCGTAGTGCAAATTGTGAAACTAATGTATCACATTTATAAAAAAATAATAAAAAATTAGAGAAGATGCGATATGTTTTCCTCACTCTATTTCTATCTTGAAGCTGAACAATTTTTATCTATGTTGATGTATTTAACAATCAACATTGTTAGATTGTCTTCAACAGTATTGTATGTAGGAGTAGATTTTGATCGTGTCATTATGTACAATTTGTTGCAAACCATGGTTCATCTCATCATTGGCATTTACCATTCCAATGAACTTCTCTATTATATCTTCTGATGTCAAACATGCTGTGTCCTTATTGAAAATAATGTGCTCATATCCTCCATACACCATCAAGATATCCACTTTCATTTTATCAGAATAACGCAAGACAAAGGGCATCAAAATTCAATAATAAACATGATACATTATGAACCTGTTAGTGTTTGCAACGAACAATCCCTTTTTAACACAATTTTCCTCAAAGTAATATATTTTCATTGCTAAGCTTTTTCGTACTATAGTGTACTCATTCTCAATCAGCAAATGAAAGCAGGTATTTGGACAAATTATCATCAGGCACGCATATAATCCACAATCATAATTGTACATGACCAATGGCATCCATCCTGGCTTATCATCATTGTCTGGTGCCGCTTTCTTGGCTTATCAGCCGCTGATCGGTGGAGCCCATACTCCATTCCTCTTCTTTTAGGATTCGGAATGGTTGGGCTCGTGTAACTGCTGTCGTGTTTGCTCCCCTCCTTTCTCCCTTTGGTCGTAATGTCGGGTCGCCGGAGCATCCCTGAGTGCTTCTTCTTTAAGATGTCGCTTTCTCGAGCTCTTCTTTGTTCGAGCTCTCACTCGCTTCCTCTTTCGAGTCAGTTTTAATCCCCGTAAAAATGGTAAGCAATATTCCATATAGTAAAAGAAAAGAACTCATAAGTTTCATTTAGAATTTGCATACTATACTAATTATTTTGTTGTGGCATTACTTGATGTTGTTGGAATTTAAAAATAGTCTATAAAGTGTACTTAATATTAGAGTCATCTCATTTGTCTATTGATCGCTTGAGAGTTGAATATAGATGTCAAGATTACTATATTAATTAAGTCAAATAAATCATTACCGCCCTATCTACTAATGACCAACGCTGCTTGTTTTCTTCTATTGCAGCAAGTGTATCAGCAATTGTAACAACTTGATAGTTTATGTCGAGTATTGTCACAAACCAGTGTTTGCATAGGTCATTAATTGGTATTTTGATTGCTTTGCAACATAATGGTGGTCTTGTGAAGCAACTGTTGTCTCCAAATAGTACTGAATTGATTTTTTCATTAGCGCATCCATCTTCTGAAGCTAAGTTCTGCAAAGGCATAAGAGGCAAATATGTATGGACTATACTGGTGTAGTGTATGAATATCACTAATTATCTATAAATTGGATTACTGAAAACATTGCAGGTAACTTCTAGTGAGAACACACACATCCAAGACTTTTGTTTCACACTAGCATACGTATACAACACTATCAATAACCTGAAAGACATGGATTCTGCATTCATATATTTTAAAAGAGCATATATATGCGAAAAACATTAAAATTATTTTGCTATCAAATTATATGATAAGTTCATATAACTTACTGCTCCAGAGATCTATTCCATAGGGTCAAGGTATTGATTTTTGCTATAGTAAAAGCCTAATTACCATAATCCACTACATGATTGTTGTTCAATTGTAACTAACACATGTTAAAAAAATTCAAAGTAATGTAAAGTTGTATTTGAGTATTTAAATGTAATACGCTCTTACTAACTTTTGCGCCAGCGAGTTATCAAATAGATAATCTATGACTTCACTAACATTATCAACTTTATCAACTTGCAATGCATGTAGTATATCTTTATTTTGATTAGGTAAAGTACTTGGTGGTGGTGCCAATTCTGGTGAATTCCCAAAATTTAATGCTCGTGCTGGTAGTCTCCATCAAATCTCTTTACCAGAATATGGTAAACAAAACATGGTTGGAGTTTTCACCCTTATTTCCTTATCTAAATTTTCACCCTAACTTTGTTCTTCGTATAATGAAATACAAATAGTTGGGGAATAAATTCCAAACCATGTTTGATGTAATTTGTCTTCTAACATTGTGCTTAACATTTGTGGCAAGTTGATGACAAGGGTACAAATTTAGATACAGATTCATATAACTGCATTATGCCATCTTTTGAAAAGTCACTACCATCAGTATGGCTGTAATTGATACTGTTGCACATAAATTGCGTGATGTCATTCTCAATCAAAGTCACTCTTTTATTAAGTTTAGATAGTAGCTTCGATATGAACGAGTTTAATCTAGCTTGATGGCTGTGATTTAGGACTCATTTAGATGAACGCCTTGATAGAGAATCCTAGGCTTTTCGTGAACGAGCTAAGTAGCTTTGTTATGGTGATCTAGAGTTATATCAAATGGTAATAATCCAGAAGATGAAATTGCAAACTAGCTCTTAAAGCTTTTAATGACGTTACCCAATTCTTGTCCCCTATAAGATGCCTTGTTACTATTGCATTTTGGAGCAGGAACTTCTTTAGTTCTCTCTCAAATTTGATCCAAAATTAGTTATATACAAATGGTTTGAATAATAAATAGATGATAACGTGTTTATACTATTGATCCACGTACCTTAGGGTTAGTTGGGCCACCTTCAACTTTGAAGACCTTTACCATATTAGCCACATCTTGTTAGGAACAGTGCTCCACAAGTGTTGTTGAGCAAATATTATTTATTTGAGTTTTGGGCAAGCTTGACACAACTTTGACAACTGTAGACATCAATAATGTGCTTAGCAATTAATTATTCAATATAAAATATTAAGAATATAGAAAAACAAATTACTCTCAGATACTAACCTCCAACAATAAAATACATATAGAGATATATGTCTGTTTTTTGTCTTTTTACTTTTTAACTCCTTCAACAAGCTTATGAATAACCAATTGAGCCTAGTTATATAATCTAATTGTGTCAATATCAACCAAAATCTCTAAACCTTCCAAATTAATTATTCCACATGAACACAAAAAAAAGATGGTGGTAAACATATAACATCATGTATTGAACCTTGAACACTAGACCATTATCATGATAGTTTTTTTATGTTGCACAACTATTTCACGATTATATGCTTACCTTTCTATTCAAATATTGAACCATATTATAACCATTCGAGGCACGCTGAGGGATTGAAATGGATTTGCTAATATGTGGAATACCAAAGGTCAAGTGGACAATATTTGGTGTGATCACTAGTTCCATACTATGGAGTGTCGAGTTGCGTGTTTTGGGATTAAAGTGAGAAATGATCTTATTTGAAACCTCGTCATGGCTTAGAAGTATATTGATTGTATTGCTTCATGTTGTGCAGTTATTAATGTTGCATTTACCTCTAATAATCTAGGTAGTGATGTCCGATGCTCGAAATTTTTTTCTCTCTTCTACATTAATAGATCCACATATCAGAATTCTATTAAATTAATTGAGTGCAAAGAAATAATGCATAAAGATTAAGCGTTGCTTTTGTGAATCACCTGAAGATCATGCCTTTTGTTTTTGCAGGGGGTGGGGGTGGGGGTGGGAGCATGTTGTCGTTTGCTAATCCCTCACTAGAGTCTTTACACCCTTCAAATGTTTTCAAAGGTGTATGTAGCAACTCTTTCTTTTTGAAGTGATTGATCATCAAGTGTAATACACATAAACAAAAACTAATTTAAAAATAAAAACTTTTTGAAAATAGATATT
This sequence comes from Jacaranda mimosifolia, assembly GCA_018894105.1. Taxonomy (NCBI): domain Eukaryota; kingdom Viridiplantae; phylum Streptophyta; class Magnoliopsida; order Lamiales; family Bignoniaceae; genus Jacaranda; species Jacaranda mimosifolia. The sequence goes on from CM032123.1 coordinate 13,261,412, forward strand.
TTTAAGGTAACAAAATTTTAAAAATACCTCTACAGCATGATATGTGGTCATTTGAAGCGCACTCTGCAAAACTTGCAAATCTTTGTCTTCCAATGGATTTTCAATCCCATAATTTGAGACGGCAAAATATCAAGAGTTTTCCATTTTACATCCATCTTTGGACGACTACTATTACCATTGTTTGTTTTGGTTGGAGGAGTCTTTCTCTTATGACATTGTTCATTGCTCTGGTTGCCTGATATATTTCTTATGTATAGAACACACAAAAAGGGTATATTAGAGCTGCAATAATCGTTCTTTATATTATATGAATGTTCTTATCCTTATGTTAGTGATAGAGGTTTAAACACTCTAAACATATGAAGGGGGATATGAAAAATTTATACAACAATAGATGCTCCTAAATCCGTTAGTTCCCATATTAAAAAGAAGTCTACTATATCAATCATTTTCTCCACCGTAACCTTTAAGTTGTGTGCAGTGTTATTTGAAAAATAATCATATATTATACATTAATTGTGGGTGTTTATCTACATCAATTTAATTGAATTAATAGATTATTATGTGTATATAATTATATATGTAGTTGATTTTTATTATTTAATCAATGATGATCCTTGGTTGGATGCTCTCTTATTTGAAGTGCACAATATAAATGCATTGATTAATGGTAGGAGTAAATGCAAATAAATATTTAAAAAGTTCACACCTCAAAAGCGTAGCCTCATATATAAGTTAACAACAATTTCCCAGGCTGGTTTGTTCATTAGATATAGAGTAGCCATTGAAAGCATCACGGTAGGATAAACTACAAAAAATCAGGGCATTGATCTTCGCAAATAGATGCATATAAGTTTTAAAGGAAAACACAAAAAGAATACAGCACGATGCGATGTCTTGATTCAAATTGATGGGGATCATATCAAACTGATAAGATTCAAATTGATTCAAATTTAAAATGTTAAGTGATCATATTGAAATCAAATGTGATCAAATTTTAAAAAGCTTAAATTTTTTTTAAAAAATTGAACAAAAGAAAAAGTCGAGTATAGAATTCTCGACTTATAAGTATTTAAAAATAAACATTTGGTTATGTCATAAACCAACATTGCCTCCACGGTGCCCCTATAATATGCACTTTTTGACCATGGTTTATAGGAATGGTCACGGGGAACAGAACAAAGGCTATTGTTCCAGTCCCATTGCAATATTGCGGAAAAATCCCTGGCATTCTTGCATTTTATAATTTAAAATACTTAAAAGTTTCTAAAAAATTAAAAAATTAAAACATGTAAAATTGCCTATTAGCTTTTATATTATACATGTAGTATAATTTTGAATACCAAATTATATTATACATGTAAAACGTGTAATATATGAATTTTGTTATGATACTAATAATAATATTTAATTTTTTTCTAAAATCATTTTATATAACTTCATATTTAATTTAATTATAAATGTTATATTTTTCTTATAAAGATTTCTACCTTTTTAAATTCACACAAAAAATAGAACATTTTCTATATGAGTTATTTATACATTATTTCTCTTTTATGAATTTGATTTGTTCAAATTTACATATAATTGAAAATATAACATACCAAAATTATTACAAAAATATTATTGATGAGGTTACTTTTAGTGTGATGGGGCATGGGGTCTTGACCTGTATGATACTTTGACTCGAGAGATAGTTTGTGTAGATATTAGGTGGAACCTATAGCCAAGGAGCAAACTTCAAGCTAGCCGAAAGGGTCCTTGGCTAAGACCCTCCAAAGATCAAGTCAGTAAATCAATGTAAAGATGGTTAAGCAGAGTAAAGATTCAAAGAATACATGTGTAATTACCATTATAATAGGATGAAGGAGGTATTTATAGTGTTAGCCTATGGATAAAAAGACGAATCTCACTCTAAATGCTTCTTACACTGCTCTCAAATGTAGGGACAATTCAGGTCTTTTTGACCTAACCCAGCTCCACACTTGTCAAATTGAACGGAGGGGGAAACCATGGTGCCATTAATGTGAAGGTAATGGCATTAATGGCGAAGGTGATGTGCCATCACACTAATTAATACGGACTAATTGATGGTTGGCGTGTATTTAATGCGGATGCGATAGGTGGCAGAGACTGGCATTATCTGCTATTAATACTTTTGCTACTCTCATGCCGAACTCAAGGTCGCCAAATTCGACCTCTATAGTCGAGTAAGGTCTTGGGCTGTGGAAGTTAGGTCCGTTTTGGGCTTGTTGGGCCTGATGGCCTTAGTGGGCTTATTAAGTTAACCCATATCACAAGTCCCTACCACTATGAAGTCCGATCCTAGTGAAGTCGGAGTTGGGAGTAGCTTGCAGAATTAGCGAAAAAACCATTTTGAATCTCGATCAGAGGGATGAAGGTGGGAGCCATTTCAAATAGTTACATGAATATTGATGCATGGGTATCCAACGTTTGTGCATTTATTAGCTGATTACCGATTAATTTAGCCGGTTGAAATTTTAGCTTGTCTATAAATAGCGAATTTTCACTGCTCATTTTCACTTTTACCATAATGCTTTGAGGTTGAGAAGTGAAGATTTTTTGTCAATTTTTGAGCTAGTTTGAGTCCTTATTCTCTTCGCGTAGCTTTCATAAGTGCTCTTTTTTTGCATTTTTAAAGTTTGGTAGCATATCTTTTGTCAATATATTGAGTTCTAGGTTTGACTCTGAGACTAGACATTCGGTAGATGTCTCGAATAGTGGGATAGAGTCGAGTGAATCCTCTAGTGGGAGGTCGGGTACCCTGAGATAACTGGAATTAGGTATGGCTGAAGAAATATTGGGAGCAGGTGAAGGGTAGGACCTTCCAATTCTTTAGTTGATGAGGCAAAGTCCTCTGGGCATGGTGTTGACGAGGCGGGACCGTCAAAACATACAGTCGAAGGGGAGGATGAGCCTTTAGAAGAGACAGATAAATCTCTGAGGTCAAGGGGTACGTTATTTATGATGACCCATTACAGTGATATTGTGTCGAAAGTATCAATGAATGACCTTAGGTTGATTAGGGGGAAGTATCATATTCCCAATGGATTTGAGTTAATTAAATCGAGGATCGTAGATAGGATGCACACTTCTCAGGATGGTTGCACAATTGCTTTTAGAGACGCAATGAAGTGTAGACTTAGGTTTTCTCTAGATGACCCACTAGTCGACCTGCTGAGAGGTCTGCAAGTCTGTATAACCTAGCACCTACAAAATTGCTTCGCTCTAATGTATATTTTTGTCGTTTTAATGGGTATTCTTGATAAAGCTCCTTCTTGGCCCAATTTTAGTAATTTATTTCACTTATCGTTGTCCCGTAACTCGAGTTTGGTTGGGGAGTTTGGGTTATATTATTTGATGGTGCAACCTCATAGAAAAGTATTTAGAGCTTTATCCTTATCACATGGTCAAAAGTGGAAAGAAAGATATTTTTATGTCCGACCTCCCACTGGGGTCGGTTTTAATATTCTGAGACGGTGGATGATGGTAGGGTTGAGCTGGACACCAGCAAGAACCCATCCTGAAATAATATTTTTGTTCGGAGTCTCTTCGAATTTGGTGAGATGGACGCGTCAATTTTCATAAGAGAGAGAAATTTGGTTCTAACGAGATTGTCGACCACCGCATTGAGATTGCATGCAAATGCGCATTTAGGTAGAAACTAACCTTTGTAAATAATGTGATATATTATTTCTGGTTGCTAGTTGTTTGATTGAAAATTATCTTCTTTTAAGTCGATTGGATAATGAATCGCGCACAGCAAATAGCAATGCACAAGCAACATGAGATGCAACAACATAGGGAGGCCATCGCAGCTTGATGAGTGGCTGCAATTCAACCTACGGAGGTTGACCCAGTAATTCAAAAATGCCAGCCTGTTGCATCAGTAAGCATGGGAGTAGTCAACAGCTCCCCGTAAACAAAGAGAAAGGTAGTCGAGACCGTAGGTAGGGCGCTCTAAAAAAGAGTATAGTCGATAAGGGGAAAAAGAAGGCGAGGAAGACCGATGAGGCTGTCTATGGTGTACTTCCACCAGAGCGTCTATCTAACTTGCAAACATTTCCCGAGTTGTTATTCGGGAAGAAAATTGGGATATCAAACACTGTAACAACGATGGGTGTGAGTACGATTTCGGTGACGCTATTGGCTATTTTGATGGCTGGGCTATTTCCAAAAGATTAAGTGGAGATGTTCAACCACGAGCAAGTCAATGCTCTGAAAGCTTTCACCTATTATGTGGACATGGTGTGTTTCTTGTCGAGGCTGAGCACATGCTCTATTTAAAAATTATTAATTCCTTATTATTTATAATTTTTAGGTTAGGCAATAGGGGTACAACCTCCATTGCCGATATGAGCTATGTGAGACCCAGTGTCAAACGCTGCTAGAGAAATGCGAGGAGCTTGAAAAAGAGCAAAATGAATTGCTGAAGGCAAAGGTCAGCTCCTTCGAATCGAGAGTCGTCGAGCTGACGAAATAGCTCGAAGAAAAGGATGTCAAGTTGTTGGCTACTGTTGAAGGCAAAAACCAGGCTAAGGATCAGTGAAAAAGATACTAAGCTTTGTCTAAGAAGCTTCTGAATCGGGTTGAGCGTATGGTTATGAGAACGTGATGAGATACACTCGATCAAAATATTTTAAGGTGCTGCCTAGGATTCGTAAGGAAACTATTCAACAGTTTATGCTCTCCTCGTCATTTACCAATGTGAGCGTAACCTTCAACATGGATAATGCGAAGAAAGCCTTTGATCGCTCTGTGAAACAACTAGAATTTATGGGTTATGGGTTTTGACCCGAGGACAAGGCCTATCATGTTAAAGCTTTCGATGAAAATATCTTCGCTAGAGAGAGTGATGCTGTTGTTTGGCCCCTTCCCAGACTCGCCGTATTGGGGGATGAATTCGAGTTTGTTAGAGAGTTTGCCCTAAAAATAAAGAACAATAAGCTAAATGTGGCAAGCTTCTTCCCTGATGGTAGTCGGGTTTTTCTGACTAAGGAGTCGGGGACCTCGCAGCCTGCTGGAACAGCTTAAAGGGGATTGCCCGAGCAAGAGGTCAAGGGGCTTCTTTTGATTGCTAGACTGGAATCAACCGAAGAGCTATTGAAGGCAGTAGATGAGGTGGCAGATGAAGTGATGGCTCGTCATGGGGAGGTTGCGGGCTCTAGCTAGATGTAGTTAGTTTTCTGTAATTTGCTTTTCTTGTCTGCTTACTTCTAAGACATGTACTCATGGATGATACTTTTGTTTTATTGTGACATATCTTGTTGATTTTATTAGAATCATGTATTGCTTATTAGAAACGCGCATATATGAGAAATGAGATCGACTTAAATCTTAACAATTAAATTTCATCTTTAATTATGTAAATTGTAGCTTGACAATTGGATCCCATAACTTTATTTATGCAACTGCGGGTCGACTTGATTGTTGCTTTATAATGGAAACAGAACTTTAATCATGCAACTGTAGGCTCGACTTGATTGTTGCTTAATAACGGAAACAAAAAACTTTAATCATGCGACTGTGAGGTCGACCTGATTGTCACTTAATAATGGAAATAGAACTTTAATCATGCGACTGCAGGGTCGTGAAATGGTGTTCATTAAGATAATGTGCTTTCTATACAATACAGTCTACGCATAAAACTTCTTGAGGTTAATTGCATTCCAAGGTCTTGGGAGCTCATTTCCGGACAGACCAGCCAGTCGATAAGAATTATGTTTTGCTACTTTGACCACTGAATATAGACCCTCCCATTTTGGGTCAAGTTTGCCAATATTTTTAAAGAGTTCAACCTTTTTGAGAACAAGGTCCCCCACTTTGAAAGATCTAGGCCTAACACCTTTATCATAATGCTTAGCTATGATTCACCTATACCTTTGCATTTTTGTGAAAGCTTGTTGTCGGTGCTCATTGATCATTTCTTGGTCGAATTCTCTTTTAGCTTTATTTCTGCTTGGGTTATAGTGTATAATTTGGGTTGTATGTTGGATTACCTATATGGGGATAACTACCTCTGACCCATATACTAAACTGTAAGGGCTCTGATCAGTGGTTGTCCGTAGGGTGGTCCAATAGGCCTAAAGGACTCCTGGTAGGTCATCTGCTCAGCTAGTCTTGGAGCCTTCCAAGCCAGTTTTTATATGGTCGAGAACAGTTCTGTTAGTAACATCTATTCGACCATTAGCTTACGGGTTCTCGACTGAAGTAAAATGTTACTTAATTCCTAGTTCTTCACACTATTCTCCGGTGCATTTGCTTTGAAATTGAGTGTCGTTGTCAGATATGAGGACTTCAGGTAGGCCAAAACGGCAAATGATATTTTTCCATAAGAAACTCCTTATCGCGGCGGCTTATGTGATTTTGGGCACAGCTTCAGCTTCAACCCATTTGGTGAAGTATTCGACCACCACGATCATGTATTTTCTTTGTCCAGTAGCTTTCGGGATAGATCCTACTATATCGACCCCTCACGAATCAAACGACCATGTGATCTTTACCAGGATAAGGATGGCCGCTGGTTGATAAGAGATATTAGCATGAACTTGGCATGATGGGCACCTTTGGGCAAACTCGACAGTGTCCTTGTTCAAAGTTGGCTAAAAATATCCACTCCTGATAATTTTGTGAGCTACTGATTGACCTCCTGAGTGATTTCCACAGATGCCTGCATGGACCTCTTGTAGAACTTCTTGTCCTTAACTAGGCACAAGACATTTCAGTAGGGGTCCTACAATGGACCTCTTATATAATTAGTCAAACTCATCCAAAGCGAATTTTGATGTGTTCTGCCTTATCTGTTGGTATCTCATCCTCATTGAAATAACACTTACTTTTATCAATCCAGGTCTGGTCGGATACATCGAGTGTGAAGAACCTAGTTTGCTGAAGGCTGTCAATGGAAGGTTTATTTGAGACCAAAAAGCTAATGTATCTTTCTTTGGTGTCTTTTGTTGAGCTAGCAAACTTTGAAAATGCATATGCTCTTCTTTTTTTCGATCGAGGTACTTGACTAAGGGTGAATTTCTCGAATTGCCATTCAAGTTGTTTGACCTGAGTTAGATAAGTGTTCATGGGTACTTTTCTTACTTCAAAGTTTCCCCCAAATTGTTCAACGACGAGCTGAGAATTTGTGATAGCTGTTAAACGTTTGACCCCTCTATCTAAGGCCATTCTCATCCCTGCTATGAAAGATTAGTACTTCACCTCGTTGTTGGTGATAGGATAATTGAGTTTGATAGCAAAATTATATTTTTCCATTTGAGGGGAACATAATGAGATACCTACCTTGCCACCTGAATGTGTAGCTGAATCATCTGCATACAAAGACCAAACCTGTTGTTCTCGCTTGTGAACCAGGGGGAGGTTAATCCATTCTGCTACAAAGTCAGCTAACACTTGAGCCTTTATAGCGATGTGTGGTTGAAAGTTGAGGTCAAATTTTCCCAACTCGATAGCCTACTTGGTTAACTTCCCTAATATGTCGGACTTGCAGAGTACTTGCTTTAATGGTTGGTTTGTCAAAAGAACTATAGTGTGTGACAGGAAATAGAGTCTCAATTTTCATGCCACTGTGATAAGTGCTAGTACGAACTTCTCTATCTCTAGAAAGTTATGCTCAGGTCCCTACAAAACTTTACGACTGTAATATACTAGCCTGCATAAGCCTTGTTGAATAGACACCAATACGGAATTAACCGCTACTGTAGAAATTGCCAAGTACAAGCTCAACACTTCCCCAAGCATATGTTTCGCTAGCAGTGGACACTTGGCTAAATACTGCTTGAGCTTGACCAACGCCTGGGCATATCTTTCTGTCCATTGAAATTTTCTGGCATTCCTTAGAACCTAAAAGAAAGGTAGAATTTTATTTGCTAGTCGAGCAATAAATCGACCAAGAGCAATGATTCTCCTGACCAGCTTTTGCACAACCTTGACGGTTCTTGGTAGCAGAATATCTTGTATAGCTTGTCTTTTCTGAGGTTTGGCTTCAATACTTTGTTGGCTAACCATGTATCCCAAGAACTTTTTGCCTCTCACTCCGAATGTGCATTTACTCAGGTTGTGTTTCATACCAAAAGCTTTGAGGATGGAAAATGTATGATCTAGGTCGGCCAAGTGGTCCGATTCATTCTCCATTTTGATGATCATGTCATTCACGTACACTTCCATGGATTAACCTATTTCACTTTTGAACATGAAGTTGACCAACCTTTGGTATGTTAGGCTAGTATTTTTTAATCTAAACGACATAACCAAGAAATAATATACTCCATTTGGGACCACAAAAGAAGTTTTATTCCTACCCCTGGGCCTCATAAAAATTTAGTAGTAACCCTGAAAAGCATCTATCATGCTAAAGAGGTCACATCCTGTAGTTGAATCTACTAACAAATCTATACGAGGCAGAGGATACAGGTCTTTAGGGCATGCTTTATTAATATAAGTGAAATCGTTACACATTCTCCATTTGCCCTCATTTTTCGGGACTAGGACTACACTACACAACCAAGCGGGATATTGTATTTCAATAATGTAGCCCGTATCTAGTAACTTGCTAACCTCATCTTCGATGATCTGAGTCCTTTCTGCATTGAAGATTTTTATTTTTTATCTCATCGGTTTGAAGGATGGATCAACATTAAGGTGATGCACGATGACCTGGGTGTTGATGCCCTGGAGATCGGTTGCTTTCCAAGTGAAAACATCAACATTATTTCAGAGAAAATCGACAAGCATGTAATCCATATTGAGCTCCAGACTTGTTCCTATCCTCATCGTCTTATCAGGGTCACTTGGGTCAAGCTTGACTGTTTTGAATTCTTCTGTGGGCTCGACCTACGTATCTTCTCTTTTTATTTTCTTGCTAATCTGTTCCTTTTCAGTTTCCATTATAGGGATGTTCCTTGAGGGCTTCAGTTTGGGTCGAGCTTGCTGAGCGTTAGCCTCGATCGAAATAGTATAACAATGCCATACTTCTTTTACATTACACAACATCTTTGCAATTCTAGCTGTGGTTGGAAATTTAACTTTCATGTGATAATTAGATACAATTACTTGAAAGTCATTCAATGCTGGTTTTTCGATGATGGCGTTGTAGGCAAATGATGCGTCAATAACAAGAAAGGTGATCATAAGGGTTCGTCTTTGGGGAGCCTCACCAAAGGAGGTGGACAAATTAATAGATCTAATGGGCACAATCTTTGATCCCCCAAATCCTACCAGGGGTGTTCTGATAGGCTCAAATTTCAGCTTTCCCAATTTCATTCTTTCCAATGCAGACAAAAGATAATGTTTACTAAACTTCTATTGTCCACCATGACCTTCTTGACTTCAAAAGTAGCAATCTCCATAGAAACCACCAATGGGCAGTCTAAGTTACTCCATGCAACTTGACATCCTAAGTAAAAGAGATCGGAGTCTGAAAAGATATGGGTTCAATACTTATGGAAAGTTGGTAAACTGGTCTTATCTGCATCATCCTCCTGGACCCAAGACGTCTTTGTACCATCTTTGTAGCTGACTTGGAGTCTCCCCCAGTTGGTCCTTCTACAATTGTATCAATTATACCTCTTAAGGGAGGACGGTCTTCCCAACCTTCTGTTTTCCTTTATCTTCCAATCTTGGGCTGACCGACCGTTCTCTATAGGGAGTCTGGTCAGTTTGAGCTATCGCCTGCGAAGATTTATAGTCGATGTATTTCTTTAGATGGCCTTGTCAAATAAGGAGTTCAATTTCATCTTGGAGGTTGAAATAATCCTTTATGTCGGGCCCTTTTTAGCAGTAGAAGTTGCAATATTTTTTAGACTTTTTCATTGCCTCGGTCTCATTAGGTTTTCTCAATCTTTTTAGGAGGTTGTCATGCTATATAGTGAATAAGACCTCTCTCCTAGGAGTATTTAATGGGGTAAAATTGTGAAAGTGCTTTATTGGAGATCGGTGGCCCTTCTTTTGGTGCCTGTCATCCTTCTCTTTACTTTTCTTCTTGTCGGGTTCTCCTCTGCAAACTTTATCTTATTCATTTCTTCTTGAGCCACATAACTTTCTTCCAGATTGATGAGCTCTTCCATTGTAAATGGTCATTCCCTAACTAGAGCATTGGCACATTCTTTATGCCTCAGATGCAAAAATAAGACATCAATATCAATTTTTAGAACCTCAGTGTTAAATCTAGAAAATAAATCTCTTAAAGATTCACCCTTATTTTGCTTTATAGTTTGCAGGTAAGTGTGCGGCAGCTTTGCTTTTCTTCTACTAGCGAACTAGTGCAAGAATTTGTCATAGAGCTGATCACAATAAAATATGGATGTAGGCTCAAGTCTAGCAAACTATTCTAATGCTATCCCCTGAAAGGTGGTAACTAATATTTTTGTATGTATGTGGTCGTTATAACCATACAACCGCATCATATGTTCAAATTGCAAAAGATGCTCATTAGGGTTTGTGGAAGCATCATAATGAGGTAGTCCTATAGAGGCTTTCGCATTAACCGCGGCGCTCATCAATAATTTCTTGAATAAAAGGGGATTCTCGCTTTCATCGAAATCTGGAAGCATTATCAAATTGTATCTGCTCTATATTTTTCCTTGAGATCTTCTTTAACCTTTTATTGAGCTGCTGGACTTGGTGCGACATTTCTTCCCATTCGTCCTTGTCAGTTCTGGACATAACTCGACTAGAATGTGGTATATGGTGCTCCACCCGCTTGCACTGCTGGGCTAGATTAGGTCAAGCATATTGGTTTGCTGAATCGGCCACCTTCTCGTGCAGGTGGTAACGCAATTCTTCATAGGGAAAATGCCTGGGACTTAGGTCTCGTCTAATAGGGTAAGGGCGAATTTCACCCCTAGTCCTATCCTAACTTGGTGATCATTCCTCCTGGTGTGAGGGGTAGGGTGTGGCACTCACGGCTGTAGCGGGCTAGTTGTTGTGTCTCTATAAGGCGGCAGATAGTTGTGTAGAAAGTTAGGTAGAAATCTGGTCACTAATCATCTGCATAAACTGAGGAATGGTCAAGGTGACCACCTGCTCAGGTTGAGAGTTAGGGCATCTTACTTGCTGATCAGGTTGTTCTTCTGGCGACAGTGGGGGTGGTGGTAGTGAACAAAGATCACTCTGTCTCTTAGAAATGGTTCGTCTGGTGTTGACCATTTTTGGCTGTCAGTTCTAGTTTCTCATAGACGGCACCAAAATGATAAGGTTATTTTTAGTGTGATGGGGCTTGAGGTCTCGACTTGTATGATAATTCGACCTAAGACATAGTTTGTGTAGACGTTAGGTGGAACCTGCTGCCAAAGAGCAAACGTCAGGCTAGCCGAGAGAGTTCTCGGCTAAGACCCTCCAAAGATCAAATCAGTAAATCGACCTGAAGATGGTTGAGCAAAGTAACAATTAAAAGAGTACATGTGTGCTTACCATTATAATAGGATGAAAGAGTATTTATAGTGTTGGCCTATAGATTAAAAAACGGATCTCACCCTAAGTGCTTCTTACACTGCTCTCAAAGGTAAGGACAATTTAGGTCTTTTTGACCTCACCCCAAGCTCCACACCTGTCTGGTCAAATGGAAGGGGAAACCATACTACCATTAATGTGGAGGCAACAACATTAATGGTAGAGGTGATGCGCCCTCACACCAATTAATACAGACAGATTAATGGTTGGCGCGCATTTACTGCAGATGCAATGGGTAGCAGGGACTAGCATTAATGGCATATCTGCCATTAATGCTTCTATTGCGCTCATGCTAACGCCAACCTCGAGGTTGCCAAATTCGACCCTTATGGTCGAGTAAGGTCTTGGGCTATGGAAGTTGAGTCCGTTTTGGACTTGTCGGGCCTGATTGCCTTAGTGAGCTTATTGGGCTTACCCATATCAATTATTTTTCAAGTTAAAAATTTCAAGTTTATAGAATTATGATATTTAGAATTATTTGCAATAAATATACTATATATATTATTAATAAATTTCACATTTATAACTAGAAAAACATATCTAAATATAATTTTAATGAAATATCTAAATATAATTGTAATTGGAAAAGAACAAGTATTAAAGTAATACATTAAAATGAGCAAGATATTTCAAAAAGGAAAAAAAAATGAGCAAGAAAAATCAAACGAGAGAAAAATAGAAAATAAAAGGAAATGGTGCTTCTTCATCTCCTTCATTGTAGCCCCAAGCTTCCCTTTCATTTTTCCTTCCCTTGATACTTCCAAGCAACAACCCCATCAACCTCACCACCTATCGCCGCCATCTAAAAAATTTGAAAAACCTCACTATCACAGGCCAAAAATTGCAATGACTCCCATCACTAAGGCCATTTGTCATTTAATTAAGGTGATGCCCACAACACACCACACCATAAGTAAAAAAGTGCGGTTGCTTTCATGGTTTCTATGGTTGTCAATTCAGCTATTCACACCATTTAAGTTGAGATAACTCGAAAAATTAGATTGTAGTGGCGTTCCGACTGACTTAATCGGTATGTGGCATTTGATCCAAAAGTGTAGCTATTTAGAACCATCGTGTTAGAACCTGAGCTCTGTTTCGGTTCTGAAATAGTTGTTCTAACTAATTTCGTGGGATTCTAGTGAACCATGCTTCTGATAGCTTTATGTCTCTTTTAGCCAGCAATATCCTAGATTTGAGCTTTAATGATTTATGTTGGATAACAAGAGTGCCCTTCTTGAATTCAATACTAATCGTTGCTTTTAATTTAAGCTAAACTCATTCCGCACAGAGCGGGATAATATTTGAGACTTTCTGACCATGGAGTCACCAATCAGCACCACTTTTGAACACATATTCTATTTTTTTCCTTGCATTGATATACCCACCACCACCATTTCCCTTCATACCAAGAAAACACTAAAAATGATCCTTCATTCTATTGACTTATTAGGGAGAACTGGTTCTTCAATAGTGGCCATGGAGAATTTCCCTCAAAAACCTAGTGATAGGGTTAGGGTTTAGGAATTTGAAGAAATTAAGGTATACATCTATATATACACTAAATCGATAGACTTTAATTGTAATTTATGAGTTAAAAAAAGAGAACAAAATCATTAACACTATATTCAAATATTGAATTGAACAAAGACTACGCATAGGTATTACATAAGGGTTGTATATATAGCAAGTCTATGAAACTTGTTTAGCAAGTGATTGATTACAGTGAATGGACAGTGTAGATCTGTTGAAGTGTATCACACGGACTATTTTTGTTATGACTAACATTAGTCACCTGCAATTTATGACTAATGCTAGAATTACCTAAAATAGAAATCAATTCATTGTAAATGTGAATCTTGTAAGACTAAAATCAAACAAGGTTTCTCACAACTAAAAAGCTTACAACTGCAATAAGATAATCAAAATTCTAATACTACAAGGGTGCATGATCAAGTTCAATAAACTCTGAGAATCATCTTGTGTTTCTATGTCAATAAACTGAAGTAACATTCAAAATTTGACATATATTATGTAAAAGCATAAAGCTAAGTCTAACAATAAGATTTGAAACTACAAAGATTCAAAATATGAGTTCTATTTATGGAAAACCAATTCAAAAATCATATGAGAAATAGAAAAACAACAATAAACTGAAACTCAAGTGATAAGAAACACCAATATGATATGTATTGGCTTAAAATTCTAGCTCCATTGTTTATAGGTAAGGATAGAATCGAAAGACAAACTAAACTATTTGATAATTGATTTGAGATTGAACATTAAAAATAATGACAAATTTAAAACTTAGATAGTAAATTCTATTCAAAAACTTAGAACTTCAAGAGTTCGGGGTTGTTTAGGAGTGAAGAATTATCATTTGGTATAGAGATTCATACTTTCAGTTTCAAGTTTATGTTTTGAACATCTCAATTTCTTTTTTTTTTTCTTTAAATTTGAAAAGAACATAAATTATAGTTGGATTTGAGAGTGATTATAAGCCTAAGAGGGGGTGAATTAGGCCTAAATGATTTTAATACGGAGGAAGTTTATTACTCAAAACTTTTTGGCCTTTCAAAATACTTTAAGTTTTTTGTAGACACTGACTAAAATTTATAAGAACCAGTTTAACTAGTGAAGCAGTAGAGCAAAAATAAATAAACCTGGAATTTATAGTTATTTGGCAATGCCTACTTCACTACCTAAGCTTTCACTTAGGACTTGGAACGTATCAAATTAATTAAGATATGAGAATATTTTTACAAGAAGGCATAACAATTTGATAGAATAAAAGATAAGGATCAGAAAAACCCTAGTAGGGTGAAAACTAGTTCTTCACAGAGAGCTAAATTGAAATCCCAGACGGGATAAGGCAAATTCTAGAATGCTGCGAAACTAGTTGCTTGTGAACGAGCTCAAGATAACTTAGATAACTTATGCTAGTCTTACATCATAACCTTTGTGGACTGATGCACGAGTTGCTACCACTTCGAACAGCAAGCTCCAGTCTCTCCTTTCAAACTAGAACCCAGAACTTTACAGAAGATTCCAACAACACCACTTTACTTGTTTCTTCACCTAGATATCCTTGGAGCAACTAGGTGACCGATTTGTTATCCTCATGGGCTCCCTCGAAAGTAAGTACGACTCTCGCCCCTCTTTACCACTATGTTCTTCGAAACACAAATGGCCTTATCCTCGTGTTTCTAAGGTCCATTAAAGGAAAGTTTCTCTTGACCTTATTCACCACAAGGTCCCTTGAAAACACAAGTAGAGTAAGGAATTAACAACACTTAAGCAAAATGTGTATGAGAATATCATACAACTCCTCAAAACACTCCAAAGATATTTTTCCCAATACTGGCGTTTCACACTTAAGAATGCTACAAGATTTCTTATTTATAAACTCATATCTAACGGCTATAAGTTCTAATTCGATAAGTGTCTATTGAAATCAAATAAGGAAATAAGATATTATAGTAAAAATCCATTAGCATCATGATTTGCGGACTTATCAATAAAAAGAGCTAGATTGATTTTCTTTACTAAATCATAAAGATATGAATCAAGCTAGAATCTCCAAGAGGTATTTTAAATATGAAAAGTAAACTTCAATGCCTAGATAGATTCTAGCAAAAATATACGAAAAGATATTCACAACTTAATCTTATACTTATGACTTATAATTTAGAACATATTTTTGTTATAATCAAAATCAAATAAATCATCAAAGGGTTAACAATCTCCCCCCTTTTTTTATGAAGACAAAATTTGAATGAGAATGAAGGATATCACTTGAGCTTCCCCTATTTATGTGCCTAATTTTGTTTAGATGTGCTTTCCTTGTCTAAATGTACCTTAAGAATCCAGAACAGCTTGTGCTCCCTCTGTTTATGTGGTCAAGAAATCAAAGAAGCAACAAATACTAGCAGATAATAAATAACAGAAATCCATCCAATCATGTTACAAGCCCAATCATTAGAAAACTAAATATCCAGCAACTTAGGAGTTTACAGGCCTATTAAAAGCGTTCAACATCCAGGAAAATTGTTTAAAAACACAAAATAAGTTCCAACAATAAAAATAAATTCCAACAATCAGAACTGAATTTGCAAATAGCAAATAGCCTAAATGAATTCAAATTTTAATGTTCTCCCCCTTCATCATTAGAAGGGGTCTAAGAAGTAACAAAATAAGCTTTGACTTTTTCTTTCAGCTTGATAATGCTATATCTGTTTCAATTGTTTTTGTGAAGAAGTCTTTCCAGCTTGTAATTGAGAGACTTAAAAACTATTTCCACCCAGCCAACAAAAGTTCAAATAGCTTTACCAAGTTCATCCACCTTTGCCTTTGGTTTTTGATTAGATTGTCCTTGAACCTTTTTGCAGCGCTTAGTTGGGGTGGTACTAATTGGGCTAGATTCTTCAGATTTAGAGCTAACAACTATCGATTTTTTGTTTTTGCAGACACGAAGAGTAACACTGCTAGGGACTTTTCAATTCCTCTAAACCAACCATCATTCTCAGTATACTGGATTCTCATTTTCTTAAGGCTAGCAAGGTCTAACACTTTATGATCTCACTCCCCCTCAATCTAGGAACACTCCATCACTCTTAAAGATATGTGTGAGAAGAATGGAATAAGGAGGATTTTTGGCTTGACGGGTAAAAGAGTAAACCATATATTTACAGTGATAAAGCCAAGGTTCACTAGTTTTTGCTTGATAGCTTTGGCCATAAGATAGAGGCTCATGGAATTAAGATCAATGGTGTGACCACCACTTGAAATTCGAGCTAAAAATACAGAAAGCTAAGTAGCTTATAAAGCAAAATGTGCTCAATTTTCATTTTACTCAAACCAACCCTACTAGAAAGAGAATATTGTCTTTCTTTGCAAAAGAGTTCAGTAATTTCATCATAAGATATGTTCGAACAAGAAAAATCAAAATATTAATTTCAGACCTCAATATCTTGCTGCTCATGGTGTTTCATAATTAGTATTGGAAATGAATAGAGAAATGGTGGAACGTGCAGAACTTCATATTTGGAAGATCAAGTAAAAATTTCATCTTGAAAGGAGAAAGCACAATCTTCTTATCAAACACATAGGACTCTGCAAAAACATCAGATTCAGACTCAATAAAAGTGAAGTTTCAGTAAAACAACTTGACCAAATAAGGATATGAATGCTCATCGATATTAATCAAGTGATCCCATTTCAAACCACAAAACCAATCAATTGCATTAGATTTTGCCAATAAATCAAATTTGACAGCCCTACCACGGTTCAAATTATGAGCAGAAACTTTTTCATTAAAACATTTTTAAGTTTTAAAATTGTGGAATTTTAAAGAAGATGGAAGCTTACTGAAATCCAATCCTTAACATCTTCAAGATGAACTAGAACAAGGAAATTATGGCTAGATGTACCTTCTTTAGAATTAGTGAGTATTTCAAGACTACCAATAGGTGATCCTTATCACCATATTCTTCATTGCTAAGATTGAGATTTTTCGGAAGAGAAAGACTGATCCCCAGCAAAACTAGAATTATTATACCATTTCAATTGCTCGATGTGTTGCATTTATCATTTTGAGACAATTTTTGGATTTACCCAGGAAAATTATGCTAAAAATGATGTTGTGTCTGTCACTCCACCATCACAGTTAGGTTCAAAGACAAAGGCATCTTCCTCTGGCAAGTGAAAGAAGATAGAACTATGTAACATTGACTTTGAGATAATGATGGGGACATTACTAGAAGGCACAAAAGTAGCCTTTGAAAATCTTGCTGACAAGTTAACCCAACTGCTACCGTCGCCACATGAGTTGGACTTTTCATTGAGAACTAGTTTATAAAAAGCACTGATCGAAATCCTACATTTGACTTTAGATGATCAAATTACTGCTGCTCATTATCTGGCTCGCAATAAAGTGGATATGGATGCTTTGGGGGGATGAACAAAGAGGCAAGAGCTCATTTTGTGTGTTGGCCAACATTAAGCACTTTGTGCTCTGATTAGGCGTTTTAGCATGACTCAATCATTTTGTTCTATAGCAAGTATATCACTGTTTATGGTTTTGTGAAACATGAAATTTTGTTTTTGGTGCTGTCAATCAAGAAATCTAGGATTACATATGAATTGTTGAGGTTGTACTGCCATGATCCTACAATAGAGTATCTTAGTTTGGACTTTGCATGTTGTTTACTGCCAAACATATTTTTGTTGTTTTAGTTAGCATCTTTTAAGACCTCCATTGAGTTGTAATCTTGATGATAGGTGACTTTTTTAATTAATGGGTTTGCATAAAATCTCATTTCGCCTATTTGGAAAGACATGTTGGAACTTTTTATTTTATTTAGGCCACATGAATAATTCTTTTCATTGAACTTTTTAATTCCATTTCTAGTTGTTGGTTTCTTATTTCTTTTGCACTGATTGTTGGCCATAATTCTCTCTTGATTGCATTTTCTTGATTGTTCTGACCACATGACACACTATCCTTATGTTTGGGCATTCTCTTGAATGTTTTTCCGGCAATTGTTTAGTTAATTGGCCATAATTAGTCTGGTTTGTGATGAGGATGCACCTGGGCATGCACAGATTGTGCCTAGATGCACATTAAAGTCCTAATTGTGGTAAAGGCTATTGCCATTGCACAATATTAAATCAACATGAGGATGCACCTGGGCACATATAGATTGCTCTCAAGCGCATCCTAAAGTCCAAATTTGTGGTAAATGCATAAGCCTTTGCACTAGGGTGCAAAGGCAATTGCCATTGAACCATCATTAAGGTAAGTGGAGATTGTGCACGCGAACTGTGCACCTCATTTGTGGTAATAAGACAGATTTTTATGTTAAAGTAAAAACAAATAAGAAACTAAAATGATTTACGTAGAAACAACATATATAATGTGATTGATGCAACACGACTTTATCAAATGTCTATAAACCACATTACAATAATAGGATACATATTGACCATTTAACAAGCAACATCACAGCTAACACTAGGCTATAGAGCAATAATGTTTACACTCATTTATTCAAAGAAACGAGCAAGGGACTAAATGAATAAAATATTAAAATAACAACTTTGATGTATATGGACGGTAACACACATCATCATCAAACGAGAAACATAAGCCTTACTTCTTTCAATGGAGTTTGGGAATTTTGGAAAAAGACGCATGGGAGCTCATTGAGCACCCCACTTAGGAAAGGGTTAATAATTCCAAAGGTTTCTCTATTATCTTCTTTCGTCGATTAGCTATTGTAGCTTTAGAGAACAAATTTGCATGTGGAACTAGAGATGAAATAGATGTGAACTTCACATAGTGCTGACTTGCATCATCATCCCCATAAACTTTGGCCATATTACTCCAGAAAGATGATGACATATGTTGGCATTCGACATGTAAAGCGTAGCCATAAGCTGGGTGATATTGTTGTTCACCCTTTCGATTGTTTCGGTATAATTATCATCAAAAATTTGTATTATGTTCGGCTCTCCAAAATGGTTAATCGGCTTGGGAGGGCCAAAAGTATCACGTAACTCTGACCACTAATGCCTCCCTTTTCATAATATATGTCTCTAAAAATGGGTATTTCTACAAAAAAATCAACATATAAATTAGCTAATCAATTAAAGTGTGAACTGGTAAATTAGCCAAATAATAAAGATGTAATAAAAATAATAAAATACATTGAAACTTAATGCAAGTATTGCTATGGTAATATAGTCCCAAATGTAAGCATATAACTTAGCTAATCAATTAAAGTGTGAACTGGTAAATTCACCAAATAATAAACATGTAATAAAAATAATAAAATGCATTGAAGCTTAAAGCAAGTATTGCCATAGTAATGTAGTCCCAAATGTAAGCTTTGGTTGTCACAATATTATATTCCTCATCATAAATAACTAGGGAAAGGGAAATCAAAATCCCAATCACGGTATGTTTATGCTACATATTTCTAAATTGTATGTTTGCATATTTATAAGTGAAGTTGGCCCCGAACTTAACATTCATCGAGTGAATGAAGGAACAAATGAACTTTTCCATCCAACTTAGCATACTATGCAAGTCGCCTAACGAACTCTTAGTCAATTTCCTCAACCTATGGTGCCACATAAAAAGGTTGTTCTTGACTTTAGAGATTTTTTAGAGCCATGTAATGATTGTATGGAAGCGCTTTCAGTTAACACAAAAATGAGACAAGTTATACACTTAGCATACTTTTTAAGATCGAGCCAAATGCATAGAATCAAATATATACTTAGATTATGATAACCTTCGCACATGATGGGAGGTGACACCACGCACAGTCTGTCATTGCATTATCCTTTCAATTGAGTATTCAGATAGATATAACTATGTAATATGCAACCAAAGACACATGTATTTGATATATCATAAGGTGTAAGGCTGAAATAAGCATGATGAGATTTTGAAATTTTTGCTCCATTTTAGCTAGGTGCAAGGCCATATTCTGCATAGGTTCGACTTACTTTTACAGAAGTTGTAGGTAGGAAGAATCTGCAAGGTCAAGTAGGAAATAATTAATTTCATAGGCTACATATATCATTTTTTTCCATCCTCATCCCAAATCTTCGGTTTGTTGTCTTTTTTTTTTTTTAACTATGAAGAATATAACTTAAAATCTTATTATAAACCCTGTAACCATAAAATCTTGAAAATTGCAACTCAACTGCTAAATGATGAAGTTAGCAAGAAATCTTGTCTAAAAAGTAAGAAGAGTTCTATTTGTAATTCTTCCATCTCTGCTGGCAAAATCCCTTCTCTTCTCACAGGCAAAATGGCCAACATGTGTGCAAGAAAAACCCGTTGTCCAAACTAATCAAATAAGAATCAAACTATTTGTACTTCTTATTACTAACCTATACATATATATTTTTTGCCCTAACTTAACAACAAAATATGCAATCATCATAATATTTTTGTCCTCAATAATGTTGTAATAAGATATACCTGTTAGATGGCAAGATTTGCAATTGAGATAAATTTGTATGCATTACCAAAGTGTCCAATGAGAGGCAATGGTATCAAACTATTATCCTTGAACCAACTAATGACCATACAGGTATAATAAAAATGGATTTATGTACATACAAAATTTAAGGTTTAAAAAAAGTTATAGATAAGTAAAGAATGCATTAGCTAATAACAAACTTCATAAAAGGATCCATATATCGATACTTGATTATAAAGTTGCATTACACACATAACTCCATGACTACTTATGCATACACCGAGGCCATTACAATGCAAGCTTCCCAATCACCAAATCAATCAATAACCTAACAAAAGCAACAATGATAAGCAGCCACATCTAATGAATCGACCAAAGAGCATTGCAGATTTTGTGTAAAAGTTGGGAAGATTCATTAACTCATACTGTAAATTACAAGAGTTATACATTGAAGGACTTGTACGTGAAACTTCACTCTACTTTGCTTGATCAAGGCATCCACTTTCCTGTGACTTTATGTCTTTAGAAGTCAAAGGAATTTGAACATAAGCACCCAGCTAAAAGGCCTAGAATATGCTTTCTAGAAGGCATTGTCCCCATATGAACAATACCAATAGACCCCGTGGTACACATTCCACCAAATGAAGTGGCCATTATGATTATTTCCCCTGGGACGTTTGTAAAACCACCTGTCAGGATTTTGATTTGTGGGAGATTAGCGGAACACTATTAGACCTCTACCATAGGAGTATTAAGAAGTTGACTTTAGAATCATTGCACCCTACATACAGTTTCAACAAAATGATTGTATAAAAATCATTACATCCATATACAACTAAGCACATAAATTGATTCCAAACGGTAGATTAACATACGGCATAATACATATAAAATGGCAAATTAACATTACAACACATATACAACTTACAAACAACTTATAAAAATGTGTATTTGGAGAAATTTCCTCTAACCACTCGGCCAAATCATAACTGAACAACAAGAATAGTGAGGGTCACAATTATATGATGTTGAGATTGTCCAGAGAAACTTATATACGGATCAAATTATTTGCTGAAATAGCATCATCAGAACACATCTAAAGTCCGTAATCTACATTTCTAAAGTGAATGCATAAAAGAAAATGCCACATATTGTCGTTAAAATACAAATACTAATGTAACAATATAGTGATTTAAATCTTATAGGGTTCTTAGGGTGCAAAATACAATGCAAGACCTTCAATATGATGAGTTGTAAATAGTGATATAGTACGGTAACCACAAGAATAAATTTTTAGTATGAGGCATGTACCTATTTCTCGATATTGCTGGATTACCAACTGAAAGCTTTTGATTCTACCAATTGTTGTAGAACCTGGCAAAGACCCCCTTCAACACAACCTACTAATTACATAGTGAAACACAAAATGAAATCACAACTTGTATGTACGGTGCTTTGTAAAAAGGCTTTGTACTATGGTTTTTGGTGGAAATCATCCCTATATTTCTCCTCGATTAGATGGGTCTTAAAATAAGGAGTTAGGGATTAATTTGGTGGGTCGTTTGGAGGAGAAGACTTTAAGTTGAATTGGAGGACAAGAATTTTTACGATGGGTAAATTTATCATTAGAAGATAATTACTACATATCAAACACTTGAATAAACATTAATAGAGATTATTGTGATAGCTGATTGATAAGGTAGTCTTTAATATCAAACACAATAATAAATTTTTTAATCTTACTTTATCTCCTGCTATTAATATCTGTACTACTATCTACATCCTAAATCAAATGTGGCTAGTACTAATACTGTGTATTAATTAAAATATCAATGCAAAATATCTACCATAAATATATAATAATAAAATGTTTAGGACGCATTTGATTCCTACTATTAGCATCAAAATAGGCCCCTAATGTGGACTAATCTCATGTTTGATATGCACAACAAAAATTGCAGGTCGACCCATATTTTTTTCAAAGCCCGTAACTATAGCAAAGATTAATGGCTATTATAGTTCTAGCTATGGGGATGCAATTGTGTAATCGCCTCCATCCTTTGAAATTTTACTTTAATTAATAAAAAGATCAATTTACATTTTCATTCATGGTTTATTCCATCTATGCCATCAATAAAGACATTCTCTCTAGTTATTCTCACCTTCTAATTCAAAAAATCAACTTTCGCCTTTCCCTTCTAATTACCAATGTCGAACCTGGTTTTTCTCTTCTGATGAATTTCACTTCATCCTTGAAACATTCGGTACAATTAGCGTGAAGCCTCTCTTGCCCATAATAAATTTCAGTGGCAGACCGACTATTTGCTCAATTTCTAGAGTTACATGTTTGTATTTCTTCTTTTTCTTTTTAAATATTATTATTTTGAAATAATTTCTTGTCATCACAACTTATTCCATGTGGGTGTGCTTCACATAACATATTTGGTGGAGTCAAAAGTTGTGGGTGACGGTGAAGGCTACAACACATCAAAGGTTGGTTCGAAAAATTAATTGCGATAGGTATTGAAATCCTCTTAGTTCTATGAAATGCGTTGGAGATAATGTAATGTATGGTTGTAGAATTGCTGATTGCTATGATTTTGTTGTGTATGGTTATGATTTGAGATTGGTTACATTAGTGTGCTATTTCTTGTTGTAATTGTTAATGCACTGTTTCTTGGTACTATTTTTTGGTAGTGATGTTTCAGTATGATGGTGGAGATTAATATTAATTCATTATGTATACAATTATATAGTGATTATTCAAATTGATTTTTCTTAAATTTTTTAAATGCACATTTATTGGATGTTTGACTTGCTTTTGCTTTGAAGTTTGATCTCTTCGAATTAGTATCCTTTTAGGATTGTTGTTTGGAAAATCGCATTGATTGGAATAGCATAATCACTACAAGAAAAGATAAATTAGTAACAAAAGAGTAAGTAACAATGCAAAAGTTGTCACTAATGATGTATATTAAGTAAAAAATTTTAGTTGTCAACTTAATGATTTTTACAAACTTAATAGCAACAAGATATAATGTTTAAATTGTCACCATAGACAATTAGTGACACGCCCATGATGACAATGAAAATCTTGTCACAAATTATAGTGAAAATTTTTGTTATCACTAAGTTGTCATCATGGGCGTGTCACTAATTGTCTATGGTGACAACTTTAAATATTAATTTTTTTCACTATTAAGTCATATTATGACAAGATAAAAATTATTGTCACTTAAAAATTATCATTAATGATAAGATAAAAGTTACTGTCACTTAAAATATGTTATTGGTGACAATTTTTATTTTGTCACTAATATTATATTTTTCTGTAGTGAATCTATATTTTGATATGGATTCATGTATTTTTGTTCTGAAGAATTATTTGCATTCGCATGCAGCAATTGATAGCAAGCACACCCAAGAACGCCCTGATAGGCACGAAGGAGAACACCATCTGACGGCTCATGTTGGGGTCAATTTTGCAGTCCAAGCACTAAGATCGTCGCGCCTCCGGTTTGCCCTAGCAAATAATGCTTATTTACTTTATCATGCTTACCGTGTACAATATAAAAAATAGGGTGATAGATGAAGTTGTTTCCTTATGAGGTGGAGCGTCATTTCTAAGATACCAATTGTATTTTGATATGAATTCATGTATTTTTGCTCTGAAGAATTATTTCCATGTATTTACTTTATCATGCTTACCGTGTACAATATCAAAAATGGGGCAATAGACGAAGTCGGTTCCGTAAAAGGTGTAGCATCATTTCTAAGATATCAGATCAGTTAAAACACTTGAGAGAAATTGTAGAATTCAACAATCAAGCATGTTTAGATATTTGTGATGGGCAGAAATTTGGTTTGGAGGTTTATGTACCTTATTTAGAAGATGAGGTTTTTGTACCCAACAACATTCCAGTGAAAAATAATGATACATCTTATGCAAATTATTTCATTATCACATGCTCTTATAGTTAAAGGTATATCTTTGATCTTTCTCTTAGTTTACTATATAACATAGACATGTGCCATATACGTATACTTAACAAATAAGTTTATTCGGGTAGTTAAATGCAATCAATTAATTTGATTATTTTTTTTTGTTTGGCGTCCAATAATTTTCTTCCTCTTGTTTTATTTTGATCTTGAAACAAACTTATACATTCTCGAATAGAGCTATAGTTAGTAGACAGTAATAAGTATAATATCCATTGCATTTTAATTTTCATCATTGCTGGTTGTTTCATTATGATGCTATTTGGAAATGGGGTTAGGCTCCTTTGGAAATTAGCAAGTTTTATTGAGATCTTAGCCCTGGAATGCATTGCTTAGAGCAGAGCTCCCGACTTTTTATAAATAATTTTTTGATGTCCATTTGACTTTGGAAGTTGGTATTTATAATATTTAATTTCTTGGTGGGCTTCGGTCCACGTGGGTCTTGATGCCATCTTAGTTGGCTTAATTAATTGGACTCTCTAGCATTTTATCTTAATTAATATATAATTAGTTGAGCCTTTTTAGTTCATTTTTACTTTTTTAATTACCCCTCAAAACTTGTTTACCATGTCACATTAGTAGTTATATATGTGAGTAGGTAGGAAGAACAACCAACTATACGCAAGAAAATATTCTTCTGACAACAATGTCAAATATGATACTTTAAATAGAAAAATAAAAAATATAAGCTCATTATTTTGATTATTTTATCTATAGGAAATTGTGAGAGAGAAAGAGAGAGAGTTGAGATCTTCAACTACAAAGGAATTTAAATATTGAAATCAAAATAAAGAAATTTATCAAATCATCCTAGTACTTTATTTACGCAAATAACACTGTAAAACTGATTAGGGATAGGTTATGAGAAATATATATCTGCAACACTATGATCACATATATTCCTAATTTGAATATTTTTAGTCACACGTTTTATTCAAATGAATTTTCATAAAAAGTGTAGGTACACTCAAAATAAGTTTGACTAAAAGATTTTATCTACGTGGATAAACTGTATTTCTTTGGTTGGACTACGTCCAAACCGATAAGCGTGGTAATACAGATAGAATTTAACTACATATGTCCAAGACTATATTGTAACTTTGTTTTAACCTACATATTTATACTTTTTAATTCATAGTATATTATATATCATACATTATTTATTAACTAAAACTCCACAGACAAAAATGTCTAACATACACATATGATGATAAAATATTTATAAGATCAAGACATAATCTTCCGGGTTCAAAAGATGAGAATTTTGTATCTAGTAGCATTTAGCGGACAACAACAATGCATCTAATACAAATCCTTTATTTTCACGTACTCCTACTATTGAAGATACATTTATGATCTTTCTCACGTTATATGATGTAATATAGGCATGTGTTATATACCTATAATTGATGAAGAATCATGTTTTATCATTTTAGTGCTCTTGATATTCAGTAAGTCTTTTTAGTTTGATACCCAATATTTATCTCCCATTTTTTTTATTTTTTTTATTTTGATATAGATTCAATTCTTAATAGAATCATTATTAATAGA
The DNA here is from genome assembly GCA_018894105.1 of Jacaranda mimosifolia. Taxonomy (NCBI): domain Eukaryota; kingdom Viridiplantae; phylum Streptophyta; class Magnoliopsida; order Lamiales; family Bignoniaceae; genus Jacaranda; species Jacaranda mimosifolia. The sequence goes on from CM032123.1 coordinate 13,287,433, forward strand.
CAATAAAAAGGATAATGTTGCCTGCATTTTAGATTTTATACATAAAAAGATATTCTTTCGATGATAATATAAAACTAGACATATCAAATAATAATAAAAAGTATAAATCCACTATTTTTGGTAATTTCATTCATAAAGAAGTTGCAAGAGTAGGTTGAGATCTATAGACGGATTAAAAATATTGAAATCAAAATAGAAAAATTGATCAAGTTTTCGTAGTATCTTCTTTATGAAAACAACACTATTGAAATGATTATGAGTAGTTCATTTATGAGGAATATACGTATCCTATATTCCTTATTTGAATACTTTTAGTTATCATGCTATGTTCACATGAACTTTGATAAAAATTCTAACTATATATCAAGAATTGTGAAAAAAAAAATATTTTGAGCCTATAAACTATAATTATTTAGTTGGACTAAGCCTATAAACCTATGTGTGTTGTAATACAAATACAATCAAGTCAAACATAAATCCAAAGCCATATTGTACCTTTGTCTTAATTATGTCCAATTCACTTTTTATTTATTATAACAGTATTCTAGAAAAATGTTTTAACAAAATATATAAGATATTCAGTATATAATCTTCATGGAAGGAGATTTTTAGGATATCCAGCAACACACATATGTAACGATAAAATATTTAGGACATTCAATATATAATCTTTATGAAAGGAGATTTTTACACAGTAGCATTCTAGTGGAAAATAGCAAATTAATTGATACAAAATCCGAATTTTTACATGCTCCTATGATTCAAAATAATATTCCTTGCATTCTAACTATAATGGGTTTGAGCCTATCAAGAATTCAACTAATATAAATATTAATTTTCACATTCAAAAAGATATTTAATTACTCGTTTTTTTAATTCGAACACTACTTCAACACAAACGCATTCCTAGAATAGAAGCCTAATGTTCAATAATTTTTGAAAATGACCTCATATCCAATTCCGTGCAATATCAATAATCATAATTAATTAAAAATGCCAAAGTGAGTTAGTAGAAAACATTATGCATTTATATTTCATGGTTTCCTTATATACATATTTTCTAAGTATGGTATGGGTCGTATATAATCATAATAAATGTTCCTATCCTAACACCGCCACCCCACCCCACCCCACCCCCCAACAAACGAAAAAGGAAAAAAGAAAAATAGTTCCTATGTTTAGGCCGCTACCGAAGTGTCTAGGTATTAGACACTTGGTACAGTTCTATTAAAAGGATAGGTTGATGTGATTTAATTATGTTGGCATATTTACATGTAAAATGCATATTTCATAACAATGAATGACATTTAATTTTAAGTTTTTAGTCTTAAAAAATATATTTTTCATTTCGATAACTAAAAGGATTTGCTTTGTTTAAAAACTTAAATATTAGCAAAGTTATATGATATAACAAATTAGGAATAGTTATTATATGTGCGAGTGTATATATATATATATTAATCTTCAGTACAAAATAAATATCAATTTGAATAAAACAATTGATATTTGCCTACAGTTCTCTACAAAACATGAAGTGCTTTGGATCATGTGAGATGTGACTAGTTGTCACTCTTTTATGTATAATCTACGTGGAGTGGAGTGGCTCTTTCCCAAGTTCATACGCTCACTTTTTGGCACTTGTTGAGCTTTGAACTTTCTACCCGAAGGCAAAGCACCTAGCTACGGAGTGGAACGTTGAGCTTGAGATTCAAGGGGACACTAATACTCTAATTCTTCGTATTTCATAAGGGTAAATTGCACAGTGCCTAGTACTGTAAATGGATATTTGAAAATTTATTTACAGTTCGTATTCGTATCCGTTTATATAAAATTTATCCGCATTCGTTTAAAGTGGATATTATTCGCATTCGATTAGTAGATATCCGATTATAAATAGATACGAATATGGTAAATACTTATCCGATTTGTTTAATATCCGATCCGAATACATATTTATTAAATAATATATTATTTATACTTTTTAATAGAAATCTCATAATCCATATATATATATATAAATTATAATTGAAGAATTGGAAAAACAAAAAATAAATTTAAAACATTATTGTAATATAGAAAAAAAATTGAATAATAAAGTTAATCAACATAATTATTGTTGGTTGACTTTATAATTAATATACTTAAATGTCATTATTATTATTAACAAGTACTAATAATCAATTATAAAGTCAATTATTAATTAGAAACTATGCTATTTGTTTGATATCTTTCATTTCAATAAAATTATATGGTTCCTTCTATTAATTAAAATATGTGTTTGTTATAGATTCATACGTTCACATATTAGGATATTCCTAAATGAATATCTCAATAATTATTATCGAATATAAATATAAAATAATAATTCGAATACGGATAAGTTTAATAAAATATGAATGCATCTAAATAATTATAATTGAATACGGATATATCCGAATCCGACAGATATTCGACGGATACAAATTTGGATATCATTTTTAAATATCCGTCAAATTCGTATCTATATCCGAATATTCAAAAAGTTAAATGCATACAAATATGAAAACAGTGTATGCGATCTGTTTAATATCTGTTTAAACCCCTAACAGGGCCCCTTGTGATATTCAGAATTGACTCATAACCCCCTATAAAATAAACATTAACAAAAAAACCCCTTGTATTTTTTAAAATCATGCAATGAGCACCTCTGGGAAGGTTGGTGTCATTTACGTGCGGGTGTGCGTGATTTGGCATGTATTTTTATGTGTACAAAGACGATCATGCCCCTTACTAATCAGCCGTTAGATTTTTTTTAAAGAAATCAATTGTCTAAATTAAATCATATCATATCTTTTAAAAAAATAAAAGGAATAGGTAATATATTATTATATATATAATAATAGATATATGTATAATATATAATCTAATATATATGTATAAATGTATATCACACCCCACAAACCACCCCACCCCACCCTACCCCAACCCATCGACTGCCATGGCAGTTGATTTTTCATGGCTGCCGGTAGTTGGCAGCCAATGGCCATGGTAGCCATGGCTGCCGGCAGTTCGGCAGCCAGCCCCCATAGCTCGCTAGTCTGCTTCCGATGGCACAAAAAAAAAAAGAAAGAAAGATGGCGATCGACGGCCACCATCGGCCACGACAGCCAGTGGCCAAGTCTGGCCAGATCCAAATCTGGCCATTATGTTATATATAATATATTATATATAACATGTATTATATATAATCATATACAATATATAATATATAATCTTATATATATATGCATATATATACATGTTATGATAAATTTATATATATGAATATTATATGTATATAAGTATAAATAAAAATTATATTCTATATTTTTGCAAATAATAAATATTAAATAATTTTTATAATTATTATGTGTAACTATAATTATATATTGTAACTATAAATAAAAAATATATTATTTAATTTTTATAAATATTATATATTTTATATATTTACAAATAATAAATATTACTTAATTTGAAATGAAGAAAAAAATTATATATATTATATATAGAAATAAAAAATATATATGTTTATATTTATATATGTACATATATTTTATATGTAACTATAAATAAAAAATATATTATATTTTTATAAATATTATAGATATGGGATAGACCAATGGCCACAGACTCAATGATGTAGCATTAGGCCCATCTGATTCTTGGGGCCCCAATTATGCTACCGACTTCAAGTGACCCAAATCGACCAAACAGGATCGATCTGTCATTCTCTGGCGGGCGGGCGTTCGACTAGGTCACAGGCAAGATCGCTGGTCGACCCCTCGACCACGACGCCCGGCCACCTTTTACACCATACACCAACCTATTGTAGGGTCGACCCTGTCGCCGACCATAGAGGTCGACGCGGCGCAGAATCAACTCTGCCACATTAAATGCCCTGACAGGCAGCATGCCTCCACATTAATGGCGCATACCGCCCCAGTACCACCCATGCTGCCGCACTAAGTAGTAAGTGTATCTACAGTGTACTATTTTGTCCATAAAACCTAAAAATACAGCTACCTGGAATAGTACAGGAATAGGAGATGACCTAATGACCCTCATGCTAGGACAAAGATTATTCCTACAAATCAAGGGCATCTCAGACAAATCCCTACTGGGAGAAGGCTATAAATACCTCCCCTCCAGCCTCATAAAAGGTATGCCATTCTATATACAAAAAGCACTCACTCTGCTGCTCGTTATATCTGGTCGAATCTATACTAACCTGAGCATCAGAGTGCCTTAGCCGAGGGCACCTTAGCTAGCCTGACGTTTGCTCGTGATTGCAAGACTCAGCCTAACTAAATCCATAAATCGACTAGGCAGGTTGAACCCTTCCAATTTATCATCTGATTCAGTTACAAGTGGATTTTACCCTCATCATTTGGCACTGTCTGTGGGAAACTTGAGTCCGCAATAAAAAATGGTTAACACCAGGCGAGCCTCCTCGGGAAGAGAAGAAAATAGGAGATCAAGCTCTCCCCCACCTCGACCTCAGCAAGAACATAGCGCACCCGGGTCTAGCACCCAGCCAGAGCATGTGGTCACCCTGACCATGCCTCAATTGATGCAGCTCATCAGCGAGCAAATATCGACCCAGATTTCTGCTTAACTATCTGCAACTCTAAGTCAACATACTGTGCAACCGGAGCCAGCGGCGAGCGTAACTCTGCAACCCCCGGCCCCGGAGGAGAGACCACCCAAAGAAAATCAAGAATGACTAGAGTCTAGAAGGCTTTCCTTGAAGCGTGAAGTAAGCCTAGGCCGCTTTCCAAGGGAAATGGCCCGACCCATGCCTCAGACGAGGTTGCATATTCAGTTGATCATGGCGTTCGACCTATTTGAGCCCCGTTGTGCGAGAAGGTCGAGCACTCGAGACCCCACCCAAACAGAAATGCATCCCAAGCTGACAAGGAGGAATAGGATAAAGTGTCCCACCAAGTCCAACAACTGAATAGACGATTAGAAGAGATCTCGAGGAGGAACACGGAGAAGAATCACTATCAAGAGGGACCATCGAGGTTCTGAAGAGAGAGAGAATCACCATTCGTCTAAGAGTTTATCAACAAGCACATTGCCGTCGATGCTAAAATCCCGACAAGCCTGCCCCGATATGATGGCTCGTCGGACCCAAACGAACATTTGATGCAGTTCAAACACATGATGCAGCTGCACAGTCACAGCGATTACATCTACGCCAAGATGTTGGTAACCACTTTTCAGGGGATAGCGCTCGACTGGTTCATTAAGCTAGAACTGGCGTCGATATACTCATACGACCAGTTTGCGACAAGTTTTTGCACCAGTTTGCGAGCAGGAGGAAGGCAAAGCTCCTACATACCTACTTACACCAGTGAAACAGAACGATGGAGAATCCCTTCAAGACTTTTTTACCAGGTTTAACACGGAGGAGCTGAAGATTGATAGCCCTCGGATTGAGTTCTTGATTGACATGCTGTTCTTGGGCCTCAGACACAAGGAATGTGCCAATGCATTGGTGCGCGAATAGCCTAGGTCGATGGAGGACCTCTTCGACCTCGCAGAGAAATACATAACTCAAGAGGAGATGAAAGACTAAAATATGGCAATCCCGAGGTCGATAAGAAGAAGAGCAAGGAGAAAGACTACCGCTAGTACAGAGAGGGTCGTCGATCCCCCATCAAATGGTTCGATGATTACACCCCGTTTAATCTCCTGAGAAAGGAGGTGCTATTTGTTATCGAGCACGACAGTCTCCTCAAAAGGCCCAGGAAGTTGACTGAAATCGAAGCCATGAAGAGGTCAAAGAAATACTGCCATTTCCATAAGTAAAAAGAGCACGACACAGAAGATTGTTTCAATTTGCACGATGAGATTGGAAGAATGATCAGGTAGGGCCATCTAAAAAAATACATCGATGAGCAGGCCGGACGCCAAGAGGGTAAAGCCGACCGAACTCCCCATAGAGAAAGGTCGGCTAGTCCAAGGAGAAAAGATAAAGGAAAGAAACTACCAAAGATCCCCACCCACCCATTTGAGAAGTCATCGACATGATAACAAGAGGTCCTACTGGGGGGACTCAAAGTCTGCCATGAAGCAGACTCAAAGGCAACTAGAATTGACCAAATCAGCCAAGGTCAAAATGGTCTTCCACCTCTTAACCAGCATAGAATCAATCTCCTTCTCTAAGTCCGACCTCAACCACCTGGAGAATAGAGAAGTCGACCACAAGATAGACTGCCCCATGGTGGTCACGCTTGAAATAGCCAATCTTGAAGTGAGAAAAATCTTGGTCGACAATGGCAGCTCTACGAACATCATATTTTCGTCCATGCTGAACAGAATGAAATTGAGACAATTGAAATTTGAGACGGTCCGCACCCTGCTGGTCGATTTTGGGGGATCAGAGATCATCCCAGGGGGGTCTATTAAACTATCCACATCATTTGGACAAGGCCCTCATTGCAAAACCTTGATGATAAACTACATTATAGTCGACGCTCCCTTCGCCTACAACGTCATTATTGGTCAACCTGTTCTAAATGACTTCAGGGCCATCGTCTTGACCTACCAAATGAAGATCAAATTCCCAACCCTAGTAGGAGTAGGTTAGCTCTTGCACAATATTAAGGAAGCCTAGCGCTGTTATACCATTTCAGTCAAGCCAAACAAGTAGAAGACCCGACCTCAGCTGAAGCCCTCGGGGGAAGCCCCTATAGCAAAACTCGAGAGGGACATTCATCTAAGAAGAGAAAACTGGAGGACACCCAGATCAAGCCCATCGGTGTAACATCCCTGAAATTTAGTATTTTTGGAAATAAGAATTTAGAAATTAAGAGAATTATTGGTTGGATTTTAAGGCCCAAAAAAGAAATATAAAAGGACTCAATTGTGAGAAATTGGAAAGTTTTAGGGTTAGATGTATGATTTTGAAGAACTTGATTTAACATTTTAGGAAGTTTTTGGGGTTTGCATGTAAGTACTTTGGTAAATGGGGTCAATTGCAGTTTTCAAGGAATTCAAAGGGCTTGATTGAGTCTTTTGGAAATCTTTTGGGACTAAATTGAAAAATTGGAAAGTTGGATTTTTTAAGAAAACAGGCAGCAGGATTTCTTTTCCATTCCTTCACCATTTCTTTTCCTTTTTTCTCTTTTCTTCTTCCGTTCACCCATAACCACCCAACTACCGGCAATCTCCCACCATCAGCCACCCTATCACCAAACTAAACTGACCAAAACATTACCCACATCTCCGACAACTACTAGACGCCACATGCACGACTGAACAACCATTGGGGAGCCATCGTGAGAGAGAGACCGATGAGCATTTCACAGCGGGGCAAGTGGGTTCACTATTTTCCAATAACTAACATCGACCCTAAAGGGTGGTCTGGGCAGTACTCATCAGGGAGAACACTGTGGAGGCGATACATGGCGGTGAAATGCAGCTGCGGCGATGGGAAATGGTGATCGGAGCTCGATGGTGAAAACCCATTTTTAAGGCTATTGAGCTCGGTTGAGGGTGCTACAAGCCGTGAAATTTGAAACTGAAGGCGCCACTAGATTCAGGGGCTCGAGATGAGCAGAATAGTAGTGGCATTGAGATTTTTCGATGGTGGTGAAGAGGCAGTTTCAACTCCTCGACGCAATGATCACAATTATATAATCGGTTTGTAGTTTTGATACTCTGGTGGCAAGCTTTGGCATTTGGATTTAGTTGTATCTTTAATATATATATATATGTTGCATGTGTTGTACCTTTACTAATTTAGCATTGTACCTTGCCAAGAATAGGAATTTGGGAAGAGATGATATATTTATATATACGTATGTTGATCCCTATGTAAGGAGTACGAAATAAGTGGACCCGGACTTATGCAAAATGCCAAAATTTGGATTTAAAATAGTATTAAAGATTATATTATAAGATTAAATGTCATTTGCTTAGGAATTGATTATGTAAGGATTAACCACATTGTGTGATTTAGGATTATGACCATGACCTTGAAAATAAGAATGAGATATCGTATTAATCGATAAATTAGTGATTCTGGATTATTAATGGTATAATTGTGGTTAATAGGATTAAGTATAGGTTTTGATTATAAATATTACTTTTTGGTTAGGTAACGACGAAGTGGGTCGTACAGACCAATAGGTTGTTGACTGTGGTAGCACTTCGGAGACTATGGAGGTGAGGGTTTGCCAACCTGGCACTCTTTTCAAATTTCTAATATTTGGATAAGCCCCTGTGTAGGTTTCTGTTTCTATACTGCACTCAGTTATATTATTGAAATTGGTTAATTGTTCAGAATCTATTTGTTATCTGTCAATTGACCTGTATACCCCTGTGAGGATTATCTTTTGATTGATTATATTATCTGTTCGTTCTAGCCAAGAACATTTTGTCTTTTATCTGTTCAATTTATCATCCGACCATCTATTATCTATTTGATCTAATATCCGATTGTATGTTATTTGACTGTCTATTATCTGTTCATACTATTAGTACTGATCATTTTGTTAGTGATAAGTTATGTACCAAGCTAGCATGATTGGGTAAGTTACGTACCAAGCTATGCTTAGATAAGTTTTGTACCAGGTTGTTGCGCTTGGGTAAGTTCGTATCAGGTTATCACACTTGGGTAAGTTTAGTCTGTTTTATGTAAAGTTAAGTTTGATACCAAGCTGCTATGCTTGGGAAAGTTTAGGTTGATTGGAAAATACATTTTCATCTTATTTGTTTATTTGAACGATTTCTATTTTGTTCGATTGTCATGGACTGCTTGTCGGTATTCTGATATGTTCTGCCTGACTGTCTGATCGTATTCTGATATGTTCTGATTGACTGTTGATTTACAGTCTGTTGAGTTGATTCTTCCTCAACAGAATCTTTCTATTATGCTTACAGTTATCCTTCACTAAGTCCTTTGGACTTATCCCCCATTTATTTTGATTCTCTCAGATAGGGAATAAGCGAGGAATTTGGACTCCAGGCAGGATGGGAGTATGTTTTGTAATAGATCAGATGTTGCATGTATATATCAAAATCGCCTGAATGTTAAGTATGGATTTGAGGCATATGAAACGTTATATTGATATGGATGATTTAAGGATTGTAAATATTTTGTTATGAAAGAATGTGAATCTTGGCGTTTGCTTTGTGGTTTTTCGAGTTTGTTAAGTTTGAAATTCCACTGCTTTTGATAAGATGAATTTGAGATTTTGTGGTATGTATTTAGTTTACGTATTGTATATTACAGGATTGTTACAAGTTTGTTTAAGTTGGAATTTGCCACTCTGTCTGATAAGCTTGAGAGTTTAATCATGGGCTATTGCTTATATTTTGGGTTAAGAATTATTGATTGGAATGTTTTGATATCTCAACTTTGGGTTACCCAGAGGGGGGTGTCATAGTCGGGGAGTTCAAAACGATCGAATTAGAGCCCGACAAGACCACCAGGATCGACAGTGACATAGGCCATCACCTGGAGTGCCTCATGGTCGATTTTCTTCGAAGAAACATTTATGTGTTCGCATGAAAAGCTTCCGACCTCCAAGGAATTGACCCAAATGTTATTGTCCATCATCTCAACGTGGACCCTTCCTACAAGTCGGTGAGGTAGAATACAAGAACCTTCAATGTTGAGAAGTCCCAAATCATTGAAGAAGAGGTCAACAAGCTACTAAAGGCAGGATATATTGTAGAAATTCAGTACCCTAAAAATGAGGAAAAGTGGCATATGTGAAATGATTTCATTGATTTGAATAAAGCTTGCCCCAAGGATCCTTACCCCCTGCCTCACATAGATTTATTAGTGGATTCTACAATTGGTTGTGAACTATTCAGCATGATGGATGCCTTTCAAGGCTACTATAAAATATTCATGGCACCGGAGGATAGGGACAAGATCTCTTTCGTCATCCCCAATGGAGTATATTGTTTCTTAGTCATGCCCTTTGGACTCAAAATTGTAGGGGCAACGTACCAAATATTAGTCAACTTCATGTTCAAAAGTGAGATCGGAAGATCCATGGAGGTTTACGTTGATGACATGATCATCAAAACAGTGAAAGTCGAGAATCACCTGGTCGACCTTGACCATACCTTCTCTATATTGAGGGCATTCAGTATGAAGCTCAACCCGTCAAGTGTACATTCGGGGTTTGAGGAGGCAAATTCTTGGGTTACATAGTCCGTTAAAGGGGGATCGAAGCAAACCCATAGAAGATCCAGTCAGTAATGGACATCACCACACCCCAAATAGTCCGAGACGTATAGCGCCTAGTCGGTAGGATAATTGCCCTTGGTAGATTCATCGTGAGGCTAGTCAATAAAAGCCTTTCTTTCTTCAAAATCCTGAGAAATGCGAAGAAATTGGGATTCCAATGGAATAAACAATATGACTAGGCCTTTGTCAAAATGAAGCAGTACTTCTCCTCACCACCCATGCTCACCAGGCCCGAGCTAGGTGAAGTTTTGCAACTCTATCTAGTCGTATCCACTGCCTCGACAGCTCAGTTCTGGCCTCGACGAGAGATGAAACCCATCGACCTGTGTATTACTGTAGTAAAGCCTTGCGAAGGCTTGAACACAATTACCTGGAGATCAAGAAGTTCGCCCTCGTTACAACAACACGGAAGTTACGACCTTCTTCCAATCTCATGCGATCGTAGTGCTAACGAATCAGCCGTTAAAGCTAGTTTGTCAAAACCAGACACATTAGGTCAACTCACGAAATGGGCCATTGAGCCGGGGGAGTTCGACATCATATTCCAATTGCGGACAGCTATAAAAGCGTAGGTCCTGGCCGATTTTGTAGCCGAAAGGCTCGACCTCCCCGAGCAGCTCGACCTCCCCGAGCAGCTCGACCAAATTCCAATGTTTGGACATTACACATTGACGGCTTAGCAACCACCTCGAGAGGTAGAATTGGTGTTTCACTCCACTCCCCACTTTTTGAGGAGTATGATTTTGCAATAAAACTCGACTTCCCGATCACCAACAACAAAGCAGAATATGAAGCTCTTATAGTTGGGATAAACATGGCAGTATTTAGAGGTGTCGAGTAGCTAGTTGCCATCACAGATTCCCAGTTGGTGGCAGAGTAGGTCGAAGGAAACTTTGAAGCTAAAGAGGCCAAGATGAGTTAGTACCTGTCCAAGGTAGAACGGTTGCAGAAATCGTTCAAGAGCTTTACCTTGAGCTAAGTACCCAGAGCATAAAATGAGCGAGCAAACACACTCTCAAAATTCACTAACTCGACAAGAGGAACCAGAGAAAGAACCATAACATTCCTCATGACCAACAAACCGGCTATCTAAATTAACAACTACAATCTCGTCGGAAGTATAGAGAAGGCAGCTCCCTCTTGGCAAGACCCAATCAAGCACTACTTAAGGTAAGGCACAATCCCTAAAGACAGGAATGAGGCTCGCAGACTCAGAGAGCAAGCAGCTAAGTTCGCCCTCGACGAGCACTAACAACTTTACAGGAGGTCGATATCAGGACCACCCCTTAAATGCCTAACACCCGACGAAGCAAATTAAGTCCTGCACGAGATTCATGCAGGCATTTGTGGTAATCACTCAGGAGGTCAGTCCCTGGCCCACAAAGTCATACAATACGGTTATTTCTGGCCCACTTTATTAAAGGATTTGGTCGACTTCGCTAGAAAGTGCTCTTTCTGCCAGCTTCACTCGAACATGCCGCACCAGTTCGCAACATTGATGGTAAACGTCCAAATCACATGGTCGATCGACCAATGGGGGATCGGTATAGTCGGATCCCTCCCAAAAATATCCGGCCAACAAAAAATTATTATTGTTGCGGTCGAGTACGTCACTAAATAGGTCGAAGCAGAAGCAGTTCCAAAGATCACCGATGCGGCTATCAAGAGCTTCATTTGGAAGAACATAACCTGCTGTTTCGGCCTGCCTAGAGTCTTGATCTCAGACAATGAAACTCAATTCCAAAGCAAGAACACAAGAACATGGTGCAAGTCCTTGGGAATCTACAAACATTTTACCTCGATAGGAAACCCCCAAGCTAATGGCCAGACAAAGGTCACAAACAGAACGATCCTCGACCACCTCAAAGCTCGAATAGAGGTAATGGGAGTGAGATGGGCAGACGACCTTTCTAGAGTGTTGTGGGCATATAGAACTACACCTCGAACGGCCATGGGCCACAGCCCTTACAGCTTGGTTTACGGCTCCAAAGCAGTGATTCCATTCGAGCTGGTACAACATACGACCCGTGTGATCTATTATAACCTGATTCGAAACACAACGAAAATGGCCTTCGACCTTATTACCATCGACGAGATACACCACATAGCCTACAACATAATGCAACGATATCGGTCGAAAATGACAGCGTTACGAAAAAATAGTTCAACCGCGTAGTTTCAAAGTCGGAAACCTAGTCCTCAAGAAAGTCAAAATATTGAGAAATGTGGGAAAACTGGACTCAAAATGAGAGGGACCTTACACTGTGGTCAAAGTGTCAAAATACAATGCATACCGAGTAGCAGACACACAAGGCAACGAACTACCACAACCTTGGAACGTTATAAATCTAAAGAAATTTTATGTGTAAAAAGACCACTGGCCTTTATTGTATTTCTTTGCAGAAATGAAAATTTATGGAACATCTTGCAAATACCTACTTGCATGAGTTGATCACTTGATGTCGACGCCGTAGTCGACTAAGCATTTTTCTAGCCGCCAAGTCAAGGCTTCACAGCCAAGACCAAATCATCGATCCCGTAGTCGACCAAGCGAGCTTCTAGCCGCCAAGTCAAGGCGTCACATCCAAGACCAAATTATTGGCCCCATAGTCGACCAAGCAGGCTTCTAGCCGCCAAGTCAAGGCTTCACAGCCAAGACCAAATCATCGACCCTGTAGTCGACCAGACAGGCTTCCAACCTCCACCCTAAACCCTAAACCTTTAATGTGGACCCCACACTCAACCAAATATACGAGTTTATTGTTAATTATTTTGTTCAATTAAGCAATCGACGTGATCGATTGACCCTAGAGTCGATCAGAAAGACCTTGAGCTAATAAATTTGGCATACATAACATGAATTAAAATGTTTGTTGGTTTAGGTAATCATGGTTCATTCGACAACGATCTTGAACTAATTTTACCAAAATTTAACAACACAAACACTCGACTACAACCTTCATTATTTTTAAAGAGTGATAAAAGAACGCATGTCATTTGACTAAACAAACATATTCAAACAGCAAAAAGAGTACTTCATTCAATTTCAAAAATCTTGATTACAAATATCAGAATAAGTACATCAACTGGAATGAAAATAAATTGGAACATGAGCATCAGCTCGACCCAGCACCCTCATCATGCCCTTCTCAAGCACCCTTCTTAATTACTTGTTCGAGTTTATCACTCAAAGGAATTGGAATAGAAACTACTGCGGGGCTGCTCGCCCTCGACTCGGGCATCGCAACAGCAACAGAAACAACAGTGGTCACTGGTTGAGAGGGCCCAGCCTTGTCGGTCAGAAAACTTCCATCCAGTAGAGGAAGGTACGCCGTAGTATCGACCATGCCGTCTCGAACCTCAAATGCAAAGTCACTGCCAAAGGAAAATTCCTTGGCGACCTCATCTAGTTTCTTTGCCACCTCGACTGTCTTCCTTTGCACCTCGATCAAGGGTGCGGCATGTGGAGCCTCTGCAACTCCTTCAACCAAGAGAGCCTCCGTAGTTCCCTCTTCAGCGATAACCTCCCCGTCCTCGGGGTATAGCTGCAGCTACTTATCGAGGAAATAGCTAAGGCACGTTCCCTATCCTATGGTTGAAAAGAATAGCCCAGAAATTACAGCTGCTTGAGCGCCTTCTCAAACGCATTCCAGGTGTCATCTAAGGAAAACCCAACACTCGTATCCTAGAACACCGAGCAAAGCATAAACTGCTGCATGGCATCTCAACGCATCAATGGCAGCTTTCTATAGAATTTAGCTCGAGCCTCACTGAGCGCCACCCTCCAACCAGCTGACCAACCAAACTTATAACCAAGTTGTGCATCCATCCTCGCCTGCTTGAGTAGCTTATCCATTCTAGTCCTTTCCTCAACGGAGGTAACCAACTGATTATCTTTCAACTGGAGCTGATTGTTAAGCTCCTCGACCTCCTTAGCCAGCTCCTTGACCCTAGTCTGGGAAGACTCAAGCTGAGCCTTCAGAGTCTCTATGTCTCCGCCCTCTTGCAAGTGCTCACGATCGGCAAGCGTCAGCTCCAATCTCCTATAGAAATGGTAGCCCAGCTAGCCCACCTGAAAGGCAGCATTACTGATAAGAAAATAATATTTGACCAAAGAATAAAGCTCGATAATACAACATAATCGACCAAAGCCTTATCATATTGGAGTGATAGGCCAGAGCCCTGAGCGCGGCATCCTCGCTCAGCCCCATCAACTTTTACTAGTCAGACGTGAACAGCCCAGCCATCATCACCTTTAGCAGAGCAGCTTCAGTCGGCCCCGCCGTCTCCATTAACAAGGAGTTATGAACAACCATGCTCGACTTTATTCCGAACCTCAAAGATGGTAATTTTGGCAAATGGAGTAAAACGGCATCCCCGCGCTGGCCAGACATATCATAACCAGAGGGTTAGCCTAACCTGGTGGCTTTTCCCTTGCCTTTCTCTAGAACTGTCCTCTTTGGAGTAGGTCCTGCCTGCTCAACCATATCTCTTTTTCCCTAACCCACTGAACTGCTACTTGTAGTCACCACGGGCCGAGCAGGCGACGAAGTAGGTGATGGAGATGGTGTCATTGCCTCTGGCTGGGGTTCCGCCACCACAGCCACCCCCTCGACGAGCTAAATGGTGCTGCTCGTTTCTCTCAGCCGTCGTCAAAGCTTTGGCTCTTGATCGGTTCATGATTTCGTCGCGATCTGCCAAGCAACATAATGATAAAGAGTTAAAACTGAACAAAAAAATAGAAAAAATAACAAATCATCGACAACACAATATATATAGTCGATCGTCCACTGGCAAGCCCAGCTGGGCTGGCAATAACCCAGCTAACACCAAACTTTTTTCCTCAATAAATACCGAGGCCTCTACTTGACCAAACTCGACTAGACCCCAAACAAAGGTATTGGGCCAGGTTGGAGTTAAGTTGCTTGGCATCTCGACATGCCCCATCCACCAGCCCCTCGAGATATTGAAACCCCCGGCGACTCGAACAAACAAGTAATATTTTTTCCACTCTTGCCCGTAGAAAGAGGCTAGGGTGACAAGGAACTTACAACGGGGTCAAGCAGCGAGATAATAAAAGCCAAACTCGTCGGTGCTACCCGACTTGCAGGACATTGGGAGATGAAAAAGATTTGAGAAATTTTCAAAATTGGCAGGCTGATCAAATATGTACGTTAGGATGATAAAGTTATAAATAGTAGAAAAGTAGTTCGGTAGTAGTTGGGTTATGCAAACTTCTAAACCCCTAAGCAGGTCGACTACAGGACCACCTAAGGGGAACCTAAGACCACACCTAAAGGCATCCTCAAACACAGTTATACACCCAGCCAAGGGTCGATGCATCCGAACAGAGGGTCCAAGTGTTAAAAGCCCGTACTTTGCAAGAACATGATACAACTGCCTAATGTGCCTCAGGTCAGCGGGGGTGATCGTAGATACTATTTTACTATAATGGTTGGGGGTAAATAATCGATCTTGTGATAGAGAAGCCTGACATGGCCCAGCTCTATCACCCCCGCTAGTGTGATCGCTGCTCAAGTTACTGGAGCTCGAGCTGTCGCTTGATGAGCTACTCGACTCTGATAAACCCCGAAGCCTATCAGATTGAGTAGCCTTGCTATCGCCCCCATGACTACCTTCAGAATCGGACAAATGCAACATGGCTACAGCAAAGGAAGAATGCTAAGGAAAATGAAGGAAGAGCCTTAGTCTTTATCGCTGAACAAAAAACACAGTATAGTAGCAGCAAATGAAGTTGGCTCAAGGCTCGACCAGACGCAAAGGCAGTAAAAGTAAAAATGAGTACTTTAACCATATTTATTTATAGGCACACGAGCGTGGGAATCCAAGAGGTTGTAACAATACTGTAATCGCTGTTTGGCGCCACGCCCGGCATGATGTAACCATCACATTAAATGCACAAAACCCAGGTTAATTTTCAAAAAGCCTCGTCAATGAACCCGTTTAACTGCATAATAGACTACTTCCCAATCCTTCTTGTCGATTATCTCGTTCAACATTCGAGAGTGGGAGGGACTCATGATATGGGATGGCCGAAGGACTACAGACTCAATGATATAACATCAGGCCCATCTCATTCTTGGGGCTCAATTGTGCTACTGATTTCAGGTTACCCAAATGGACCGGATAGGATCAACATGTAATTCTCTGGTAGGCAGGTGTTCGATTAGGTCACAGGCAAGACCGTTGGTCGACCCCTCAACCACAGCGCCCAGCCACCTCTTACGCCGTACGCCAACCCATCGTAGGGTCAACCCTGTCGCTGACCATAGAGGTCGACGTAGCGCAGAATCAACTCTACCACATTAAATGCCCTGACATGCAGCAGCATACCTCCACATTAATAGCGCACCCCAGTACCACCCATGCTACCACACTAAGTAGGAGGCGCGTCTACAGTATACTATTCTGTTCATGAAACCTGAAAATATAGCTACCTGGAATAGTACAAGAATGAGAGATGACCTAATGACCTTCATGCTGGGACAAATATCTTCCCTACATGTCAAGGGCATCTTAGAAAAATCCCTACTGGGAGAAAGCTATAAATACCTCCCCTCTAGCCTCATAAAAGGTATATCATTCTATATACAAAAAACCCTAACTTTGCTGCTCGTTATATCTGGTCGACTCTATACTAACTTGAGCGTCGGAGTGCCTTAGTCGAGAGCACCTCGGCTAGCCTAACGTTTGCTCGTGATTGTTGGACTCAGCCCAACTAAATCCATAGATCGAATAGGCAGGTCGAACCCTTCTAATTTATCATCTGATTCAGTTACAAGTGGATTTCACCCTCATCAATTATATATTGTTTAACTTTAGAAGAGTTAAATAATAAAAATTATTAAATGTAACTATAATTACATATTGTAACTATAAATAAAAAATATATTATTTTATTTTTATAAATATTATATATTTTATATTTTTACAAATAATAAATATTAATTAATTTGAAATGAAGAAAAAAATTATATATATATATTATATGTATAAATAGAAAACACATATTTTTATATTTATATGTAACACCCCAAAAATTTAGAATTTTGGAAAAATAGGAATTGGGAAAAACAAGATTTTGATTGGTGAATTTTAGGGCTCAAAATAAGTGAAAATGACTTAATTGCAAAACATTTGAAAGTTTTGGGGGTCAGATTTATAATTTTAGAAACTTGATTGGCCATCTTTTGAAAATATTGGGGTTTGCATGGAAATATTTTAAGTCAATCGGGTCAATGTGAGGCACTAAGGAAGCTGGGGGCTTATTAAAAAATGGCTAAAAGGCTGAAGGACCCAATTGAAGTTTTAGCAAAAGTTTTGGGGCCCAATTGAGATTTCAAAAACCTACCCCCATACATAGCAAATTTCCATTTCTTCCCCCCCATTTCCTGTCTTTCTCTCCCACAACCAAACTATCCTCTCCATTGGCGTCCGTCGTGCTCGTCGAAAGTGGGTTTCTCGAGCTTTTAGTTCCGATGGTCCGCCGCTGAGAACGCTGCGTGCGAGGTGTTGGACGGTTGCAGGTGAGATGGGGAAGAAGATAATAAGAAGGGTTAGAGGTGATATCAGAGCCTAGGTTTTGATGACCTAGGTTCACGTGGGAATGAATGTTGTGATTGAATATAATTATCTTGCTAGAGACTTAATTTGAATTAGGAATTATATAAGATATAAACCTTTTGGATATGAGAACTTGAACTACTAGGACTTGCTACTAGAATATGATTGTGAAAATGAAGATTTTCATGTGATATAGAAACTGAGCTTGAATTTAGAAATGTTTTGGATATGGATACTTAAGTTCAGGAATACCTAAGTTATATCAGGATTTGATTTTGGAATATTGAACTTTAGGCACTTTGCATATTGGGAGTTCTTATGTGATTCAAAGATTTAAGATGAATTTGAGAACTGCAAGAATGTTCATGGGATCTTATCATTTATCGTAGAATGATTAAGATTTGCGTATTTTTTAGTTATATTTAGTTTTGTAATAATCATTTTCTTTCTTTTATCTTTGGAAGCTTGGAAAAATCGATAAAGTTGATGGCTTCTCAAGGAAGTTCTGGTGCACCCATTCCACCCAGAACTGGATGGCATGGTAGACCACCTGGGCAAAGGGTCGTTAACCAATAAGTTCGTAGGTGGTAAGCACCTACCTACCCACAGTCGATACCAGACGAGGCAGTTTCTCAAACTCCTTTGATGGATCAGCCTACAGTAGATCCCCCAGCAGGCCTGATCACCAAGGTAGATAGAGATGCAGGCAAGTGGCAGTTAGAGCAGGGGTAGTAGAGGCGGTTACAAAAGATCGAACCCTGGAACAATTTCTTTGTTTCAATCCCTTGAACTTCTTTGGAGGTCCTGATGATAGAAAGGCCAAAGAATGGATCGAGAGTTTGGAGAATATTTTTGAGGCACTGCGTTATTCAAATGAACGAAAGGTTCGATTTGCCACATTCCTTTTGGAAAGTTCCGCCCGGAGTTGGTGGAAGATCATTGATCTAAAATGGACGGCTGAAGGAACCCACCAAACTTGGGAGAATTTCACATAAGACTTCATGAGTAAATTTGTACCAGAAGCGGTGAAACAAGCAAGAGAAAGAGAGTTTATGGACCTTGTACATGGGGCATAGTCAGTAAGTCAGTACGAGGCTACTTTTAGCCAATTAATGCAATATGCTCATTACATACAAGATGATGAAGGTTGACAGGCACGATGATTCGTACAAGGGCTATGGCCAGAGCTTAGGCAAGGCTTGGCCACTTATGATTTGCCAAATCTCAATCTGGCGGTAAGCAGCACTGCAACTTGAGTCAGAGCTGCAGAAAATTCGAAAGATTAAGGATGAGGGACACAAGGAAAAGATACGCTTTGAGGAGCAGAGTGATATTGAAAGATAGCAATCGAGACTCCAAGTTAGAAGCACCACTCATCTAGCCCCTCATCCTAGCAAGAAGGCAAATGTAACCCAAGATAGGGCACCCAAACAATGTGAATTCTGTGGGGAATTTGGCCATGAAGAGTCTAGATGTTGGGAAAAAAACAAGGCAGATGTGTGGGTTGCAGTAGCGACTAGCACTTTATCAGAGATTTCCCCAGATGGAAAGGCCTAGCACTCGTAGGAAAGGGAAAACTGACAGCAGAAGCTAGCGAGAGACAAAATATCCAAGCTCGTGCGTATGCCCTGACAGGAAAAGAAGCATCAAATCCTCCTGAGATGGGGTAGAGGTTGATTTCCCTAAGATAGAGACAGTAGTCAACTGGAAGAGATCATAAAACATGATCAAAGTCTGTAGTTTTTTTAGTTTTGTTGGCTATTAGCGAAAAGTGTGTAGAATCTTTGTTACAATTGCGGATTACTGAAGATTTTGTGTGTATATCGATATTTTGAACCCTATGCAATAAGAACTAATACTGACTAGATATTAATTAATAGAATGCTCTATTGAATTAATGCAGACAAGTGCAGATTGCTATTGGAATTTCCCCATCTACCGAATGGCATCACCAAATCTTACCACAATGAATTTTCCTAGTCAAGAAAATCTAGAAGAAGATACTGCAGAGCGGAGACGCCCAATAAATGTTAAGGAAAGGACATGAAAACCACAAATACATTCGACAGCGAAGAGAAAAGTTATAAGGCATATGAATGCAATGCATCAACAACAAGGTCATGTAGATAGCTCCAAGAGAAACAAAAAGCCTTCAGAATTTAGGAATTTAGCACATTTCCTAAGGTTCCATCCCCAACGTTCTTGGGTGAATCGAACCACCAAAAGGTGGAGGCTTAGATTAGGGAGATCGAAGATATCTTCCAAATGTTAGATTACCTTGAGGACCTCAAACTCACATCTGCTGTTCATTTATTAGAGGGAATTGCAGGCCAACAGTGGATGTTGGTGAGTCAACGATAGGAATATAGGAAGGTCCCTCGTACCTGGGATAATTTTGTGTGGGAATTCATGGATAGATTCATACCACGAGATGTAAGAGATGCCTGAAAACAAAAATTGAGAATCTTACCCAATAAGATATGACCGTATGGCAGTATGAAGTAAGATTCAGTAGGTTGTTGCGATATGCCCCATAGATATGGAGGAAAGAAGAGGTTAAGATTGAGAAATTTGTTAAAGGTTTAAGATCGGAGACAAGACAAATCCTTATGCCTTGCAAGCAGTTTAACTCCGAAATGGTCTTGGCAAGAGCTCGGCATGTAGAACAAGAATCTCTTGAGGTCTCTGCCAATGAGAAGAAGGGCAAGTGAGGAAAAGTTTTTGATCTAGAACTCACTCCAAGTAGTGAAGGTGAGTCAGATAAGAAACAATTGAAAGTCCAATCTGGGACATTAAGAATGAAATGTGGATTTTGTAAAGCTTTCAATCATGAGGAATCTAGCTACTGGAAGAAACTGGGAATGTGTATGGGATGCGGCAGCAATCAACATCTATTTCGAGACTGCCCTAGAAACAAACGATCAACCTCAGGTGTGAAAGGGAAAAGAAAATAGGTGGCCAAAGGTTCTTTCTAAGTTCTTGACTATCAGAAAAGAATCTGACACTGCATATTTTAGATTTTTACCCTAGACAGAGTTTAAAAAGCAAAAGGCATATGGGTTATGTTTGTGCCTAGCATGTTTAAGTTTTGTGAATCTATATCTAGATACGTGAGGATGTATGATTAATTATGAATCTAGCATTTTAAGTTTGAATTTGACTACTCTTTAATGCATATTATGTAAGTATGAACTTATGATGTTGTTAATTGCTTGTTACTTTAATGGTTTCATGGCATCTTAAATAAGAGCATGCACTATGTCAGAACTGAAATGAAGGATATTTTAAGTATTGAAATGACAGGTGATTGGGGCAACGAGAAATAAGAATGTTGTGTGTATAAGTGTTAATCAAGGTTTATCTAATTGAAGATGAGAATCTGGGGACCAAATTCTTTTTAGGGAGAAGGATTGTAACACCCCAAAAATTTAGAATTTTAGAAAAATAGGAATTGGGAAAACCAAGATTTCGATCGGTGGGATTTTAGGGCTCAAAATAAGTGAAAAGGACTTAATTGAAAAAAATTGAAAGTTTTGGGGACAGATTTATAATTTTAGAAAACCTGATTGACCATCTTTTGAAAATATTGGGGTTTGCATAGAAATATTTTAAGTCAACCGGGTCAATGTAAGGCACTAAGGAAGCTGGGGGGCTTATTCAAAAATGGCTAAAAGGGTAAAGGACCCAATTGAAGTTTTAGCAAAAGTTTTGGGGCCCAATTGAGATTTCAAAAATCTACCCCTATAAATAGAAAATTTCCATTTCTTCCCCCTCCTACCATTTCCTCTATTTCTCTCCTGCAACCAAACCATTTTCTCCACCAACGATTTTCTTCTCCGGTGATCCATTCCCCAAACCCTTCTTATTATCTTCCTCCCCACCTCACCAGCAACCGTCCAACACCTCACACGTGGCATTCTGGGCGGCAGACCACCGAAACCCAAAGCTCAAGAAACCCACTTCCAACGAGCATGGCAGATGCTGGCGGAGCCATGGCCAACCAAGTATCTGGGCAATGTTTTTGAAAGCCCACAGCTGAAGGAACAAAGTGGTGCTACTACATGACTGATCCATGCAGCGACGAAGGCAAAATTCGGTGAAGACCTCACGGTGGAGCAAGATGGATTTTGAGCTTTCATGGCGGTGTTTGAGGCTTTTCCCGATGAAGAAGTTGAAAACAAAGCTGAGCATTGGAAAGCTTATGGTGAGAGTGGCGCTGAATTTTCCAACAAGCACGATGATGGTAGATAGAAAGTTTTGCCTCCTCGACGCAACGATCGCACTTATGTGCTTGGTTTGTGATTTTAGAAACTCTATAATCCCATCTTGTATTGGAAGTTGGGAATGATACTGGAATATATATGTATATATCCATGTATATTATATTATTTCTCCTACAAATCTTGTAATATGTCAATTGAGGATGTGATATATGGAGTTGGATATGGACCTCATGCTTGGAGATATGTATATATATGTACATGTGCAGTAGGCCCAGATATATAGTACTATGTGATAACTTAGATTAATTAAAGTTTATTAAAGGATTAAACCATAACTTGAGGATTTTATATATTTGGGACTTAAGTATTAACATTGAGGATAATCTTGATTAATGGACTATTTTTGTTAATTTGGGATGTTGTATGAGGATAATTATATGATTCAAGGGCTACATTACATTCTATAATTGGGATCAAAATAATTTCGTAATTATTTCTGTAGAAATAGTCTTAATTAGCATATCTGTACCGATAGATTTGATTGAATCCTAGTTATTGTATTAGTTGGTTAATTAGAGGTTTTGGGGACTGTTAATAGTTTAATTATGCGTATTAAGAATCAAATGAGGATTGTAATGGTAAATACCCTTTTGTCTAGGTGACGACAAAGTAGGTCCTGCTGACCAGTAGGATTGCTGACTGTGGTTAATATATCTAAGAACTACAAAGGTGAGGGTCTGCCATTCTGGCCTTGATTACTTATCTATTCTTGTGGAATGACCCCTGTGAGGGTTTTTGTTTCTGATCTGTATTCTGTTTTGTTGAAATCTGAGAATTATTGATTTCTCAATTGATATCTGTTATTTGACATGTACACCCCTGTGTGGGTTATTATCTGTTATTGATTTTGAATTCTGTCTGTTCTAGCACCCAGAACTCTTATCTGTTATATGTATTGTTCTGTTATCTGTTACTGTCTGTTATCTGTTTCATCCTGTTTTGCTATCTTTTACCTTGCCGGCACATTTGTTATTAACTATAGCTTTTAATTGGCCATGTTGGCTTATCTGGACTATTTACTACTATCGTTCTGCCTTGTCGACATTTCTGTACTGTTCTAAACTGTCTGTACTAATATATGTTTGATCAGTTATTTAACTGTATGTCATCTATCTGTACTGTTATTTTGAGACGCTAAACCCTGCTATGTGAGCATGGAATAAGCCATAAGCCCTGAATTATGATTAAGTAATGGGATTTTAATCCCGACTGTGTGGCTGGGATAAGCCGTGAGTTTTGGGACGTTAATCCCTGCTAGGTGCATGGGATAAGCCGTAAGCCCAAAACTTGTGATAAGGAAATATGATTGACATGTTCTGTTTCATTTTCTGACTGTATTCTGATTGCTCGTATTACGTTCATGGAGCAATGAGGTTGCAAAAGTTCCTTGGTCTAGATCGAGCTGCTGTCTAGGTCGAATGAGCTGTCTGTATTTCCTCCCGAACTAATTCGGTTGAGATGGACCATTCCTTCCAAACTGATCTGGTTGAGATGATCCCAGGCCACTCGAGCCGACAGTCACAACTCCAGAGCTAGTTACTTCTGATAATCTTGGAATTCAAAAATGTCTATTTTGCCTGACTATATTTAGATTGCCGAATTTGATCTATTTGTCTGTTTGTATTCGGTCCGCCTATAGTCTGATATGTTTTATCTAATTGTACTCTGCCTGTAATCGCTTGATATGCTCCTATTCTGATTGGCCAATGATAATTTGTGGAGTTGATTCTTCCTTAATAGATCCTTATAGTTACTATTACGATTATCCCTCACTAAGTCTTTAGACTTACCCCCTGTATTACTTTGATTTTCTCAGACAAGGATAAATGATGGATGCGGACTTCTGGCTTAAACTAGAGGAAAATTATCCTTTGTAATAAGAATAAGCGTTTGAATGTATATATGGAATCATTTGAATATTTAGCTTGAACTTGAGACATTGTGATGATATCATGTTGATGCTGATGACTTAAGGCATGTAAATATGGCTAGATATAAGAAGGTGAATCATGGCATTTACTTAATGATTTGATGAGTCAATTAAGTTTGAAATTTTCGCTTCTGATAAATTGGATTTGAGATTTGGTGGCATGTGTTTAGTATATGTGTTGTCTATTACGAGTTTATTTAAGGTTTGTTTAAGTTGAAATCAACTGCTACTTATGATAAGTTGAAATGTTTGATTATTGGCTATTGATTTGTATTGTGGGTTCAATTTAAGATTGAACTGTGTGGCGCCTCAGCTTAGATGTTGTCCCAAATGGGGCGCTACATTATAGATGTACATATATTTTATATGAACAATAAATAAAAAATATATTATATTTTTATAAATATTATGTATTTCTTAATTTCAAAAGAATTAAAGAAAATTTACTTATAGATATATGTGACATGTATAAATAAATAATATATAATATCTTTATAGATAAATTATACATGTACATATATTATATAAGTGTAAAAACTATATTATATACTTTTTCAAAGGGTGAATAGGATTTTACCCCCTATGTGTTATACTAAATGATCGATTTACCCCCTTGTGAAAAAAAAAAGGGTTAAATGCTCCCTTATGCTTATGAAAATTGGATCACTGCCTCCTGTGTACTTCTATTCAATTTTGAGATGGGTAGACAAAAATGCCCTCAAATAAATAAGAGCCACTACTCTCTCTAATTAGAAACTCAAATTTCTCGGCCTACAAAACTCAAATTTGAAAACGGTTCCGTGAACCCTAGTTCTTCGACAGGTTCAAAGTTTTCCTACAATCCTCAGAGCATAAGTTAAAATACAAGTGAGACAAGGAATTCCTAATTACCGAATGAGGGATTTACAAAGCTTCTGAACGGAAAAGAGATCGAGGTGGGTGACGATTTTGGACGGAGAGGGGCAGTTGTCAAATAAGCTTTACACTAGGACGTTGGACAAGGTATTTGTTTGCAACACCTAAAACTATGAATAATGTGTTGACTTAATATTTATTTATCCTCTATTTGAAGCGACAACTGAGTGTATGGTATGGTTGTAAATATATCCAGCAAATGTCTGTGAGATTCTTCTCGAGTTTGGGTAAAAGATTCACTTTTGTTCACTTTTGTCATCCATGTGGTGTGTTTGTGGGGTGTGTAGGGGTATATGTCTGATATTAATATTTGTTGGTGGGAGGTTGGTGGTCCCTCAAGAGAGAAAAAAAGTACTACCCCACATTCAGGGACAAAAACTTGAACAGTGTTTGGGGCCCATTTTTTAATTTTTTTTTTGGTGAATTTTTTGTTACGAAATGAAATTTTACTGACTTTATTTTTTTTCTTTTCCATGAATTAGTTGCTGATGTGTTTGCTCATGTAGTTGTTAGTGAATTTTATGCTTAATTCTTTATGAGTTATTTGTTGATTACTTGTTCATGTATTAGGTGAATTGTTATGTTAATTGTTGCTGAGTTATTTTCTATAAATGTAGATACAATGTTGCATGAGGTCCACATGTGGGTGGGGGGGAGTTTGTATACATGGAAAGCAAAGTTGAAAACAAGGAAGGTGAGAAACATGTATTTAGCAGAGTTGACTTGGATTTCATTGGGATAGAAGAATTGTATGGCATGCTTACAAGCATCACTGGAAGTGAGGGTTGTAGTTGCCTCTTCTACTACTGTGTGCCTGGTCTTCCACTGCACATAGGATTGAGGAATATTAGTTTGAATGCAACCGTGGAAATTGCAGACGTGGTTTCATATTATGAACGTGTAAACATACTTGTTGTGATCTATGTAGAGAATGTGCCCCCTCTAATGGTTGTGATAGATACTCTAGGATTTGTGGCACCTAATGAGGGCATGATAGTTCCATATGTACCAATAGAGGAACCTACATATGAGTCGGTAGATGAGCAGGTAGGGAATGAACAAACACATGAGACTGTAGAAGAACATGCGCATGCAACAAAAGTGCAAGTACTTGAGGTATATGAAGTACATGAGTCTATAGAAGCTAATGAGCATAGAGCACAAGAGCCAGCAGATGATCATATAGCACAAGAGGTAGTAGCTGAGGCATGCAATGAAGGATTTGGGACAGCTTCTGAGGTACAACAACAACAACAAGCACATGAGTTCACTAACGAGCATGTAGCAAAAAAGGCATCACATGAGCTAGTAGTTAAGGTAGGCATTGGGCAAGAATGTGGGTAAGGTTTTGGGGCAGTAAATGAAGGATTTAGGACAGCATCTGAGGTGCAGCAACAACAAGCACATGATTTCACTAATGAGTATGTAGCAGAAGAGGCAGCAGTTGAGGCAGGCATTGGGCAATAATGTGGTTCAATTCCTAGGGCAGTAAATGGAGGTGTTGGGGTAGTAAATAAAGGAGTTAGGGCAGCTGCTGAGGCAGTAGCTAATCATGCACATGAGGTACTTTTAAACAACATGTATTTTTACTAAACATTAGCTTACCCCTTTATATTTTATGTTTGAGTGATGTACCCCCTTGTATTTTATGGTTGAGTGATTTACCCCCTTATGTTACTTAAAATAGGGCAATGAGGAAGCCAATGAGCCACCAGCTATACAAGTTGAGCAACTATTAGTTGTGCAAGTTGAGGAATCAAATGAATCTGTGGTTGAGGCAGCACTTGATCATTGGAGGCAACTTTTGGAGGCAATCACCAAGAAAATAAGGCAAACAGCTTGTGAGATACCATGTACGGAGACAGTTGAAAAGGAACTAGCAGCTGTTCATGTTGAGAATCCATCAACACAGGAGGGAGCACCATCATTAGCAGACTTGGGTTTAGAGGGGATAGAAGCAGACCTTGACTTGTCATGGCAAGATGATAATGTACAACACAATCAGCCCAATCAACCAGCATTTAATAAGGATGCCACACAGGATAAAGAAAAAAGGCCAATGAGTGAAATTGGGTAAGATGATAATGCATCAACTAATGATGACTACATACAACCTAATGAAGTAGATAATGAGTCTGGGGAGAGTGATTACTCAGACACACCAAGCTATGCTTTGGAAGATGTTGAAGGGTCTACTGATGATGACATGTTCCCTGAGAGAAGGAACAGCAAAAGAGACTTAATTTATAAGTTGAAAAGGTTCTGAGAGATGTAGATGATGATCAAACTAGAAGGAAGAAAGTTGCAGAGGCCCAAAATATGGGTGAAGAAGAATGGTACAGTGAGGCTGGAGATGAAGATGAGTTGATTAGCTTGTCTGGTTCAGATGGTGATGCACCTAAGCATCATCTTTATAGAGAATGGGAGGATTTGAAGAACATCCAAATGGTTGTAGGTACAAAATTCCCAAGTGCTCAAGTCGTCAGAAAGGTACTCAGACACTACTGTATTAGGGAAGGATTTCAGTTGGAGTTCATGAAAAATGAGAATGCCAGAATCACTACAAGGTGTGCCCATGAACAATGCACATGGAGGATTTATGCTTCACCAATAATAGGGGACAAAGTCTTTCAAATAAAAGCTATTAAAGGGGACATGTGTGCACAAGAAAGTATGAAAACAAACTAGCTAAGTGTGGCTACTTAGCTAAGAGGTTGGAGAACACAATTAGAGATAATCCACAAATTCCAATAGAGAAATTGCAAGATGTTATTAACAGAATAATGGGGCTTCAAGTCAACAAATGGAAAATAATTGCTGCAAAGAAAAAGGCTTTGGCAAATATAACGGGGAAGGATGGGATGCAATATGGAAGATTGTGGGATTATTGTGAAACTATAAGGCACAAGAATCCTGGCAACAAAATTATCCTTAGAAAGGTTGATGGAAGTGATCCCCTTGTGTTTGAGAGAATGTATTTCAGTCTTGATGCCATGAAGAAGGGATTTTTTAGCTGGTTGTAGGCCTATTTTAGGCCTTGATAGTTGTTTTTTGAAGACTACTTTTGAGGGACAACTTCTGGTGGTTGTTGGTAGAGATGGCAATGACAACTTCTGGCCTACTGCCATAGCATTAGTCCTTGTGGAGAATAAAGAGACCAGGACCTGGTTTGTTTAAGAACTTTTGGATGATATTGAGGGGTCTTAGGGAGTCCAAATGGGTGTTTGTATCTGACATACAGAATGGTCTAATGAAGGCCTTAAAAGACTTGGTCCCTGAAAGTGAGCATAGGTTTTACATCAAACATGTGTATGAAAATTTCAAGAAAAAATTCAAGGGACAAGAGCTTAAACAACTATTCTGCAAGGCAGCCTCTACAACAAACAAGACAAATTTTGAAGACTGCATGAAGGATATTGAGAAAGCTTACCCTAAGTTGGATCAAGAGAAACAAATTGCTGCTGAGTGGTTGAGAAACATCCATCCCTAGCACTGGAGTATATCTCATTTTCAAACTTACAGTAATTTGATATTTTGGTGAATAATTTGTGCAAGTCTTTCAATAATTAGATTCTTGAGGCTAGAGATAAGCCAACCATCATGACATTTGAATGGGTGAGAACTAGACTTATGACAAGAATCCAGTGCAAAATGGAGGGTATTGAAAAATATGCTGGCTCAATTTGTCCTACCATCTTGAAAAAGATCAACAAGCATCACAAACTAGCTAAGAATTGGTGGACAAGATGCTGTGGATGAGATGAATTTGAAATGGACAACTTTATTGACAAGTATGTTGTTGACCTGGCTAATGACACTTGCACATGTGGTATGATCCAATTGAATAGATACCCATGTTGTCATGCATATGCTGCCATTTCTAATAAGCGAGGCAAGATTGAGGATCATGTCAATGCTTATTACAATGTGGAGTTGTATAAAAAAGGGGAAAATTGCTATGGACCCCCTACGTTAAGAAAAATAAGCAAATTACACCCCTGTGAAAAAAAAATTTTCAAAGAACACCCTTATATTTTAAAAAATCATGCAACGAACCCCTCTGAGAGCGTGGGTGTAGCACACGCGCCTGTGTGTGCATTTGGGTTTAAATTTTTTTACATAGAAAGAAAATTATACCCTTGTTCATCAACCGTTGGATCTTCTTTTAAAAAATCAACGATTTAGATTAAATCATATTATATATATTTTTAAAAATATAAAATATATATACATAATATAATGTACTATTATATATAATGTGTATATATATATTATATACAAATGTATATATATACAATTATATATATAAATGATACCCACCCCGCCAGACTGCCAGCAGTCACCGCCGGCAGCCCCCACTGGCGGCCAGCAACTGCTGCCGGCACTTGTTAAAAAAAAAAAAAAAAAAGGAAAATCGAAATAAATGGCGGCTGCCATCAAACACGGCCGCCAAGGCTACATTGGCCATGGCAGCCAGTGGCCGGATCTGGCCAGATTTGGCCACAATGCTGCCATGGCAGCCCGTAAAGGTGGAGGTTTGGGGAGACGGGGGGGGGGGTGGGGGTAGAATTTTGTATTATATATATATACACACACATATATATTATCATATATGTATTTATTGAATATATTATTGTATATATTATATATATATGATAATAAATATATAAATATAACTATCTTAAAAAATATATATAATATCATATATGTATATAAATATATTATATATTTTCATAAATATATATAATATTTAATTTGAAATAAATAATTAGAAAGAAAAAAGATATAAATAAAAATTATTTAAATTTTATAGATAAATTTATATAAAGATGATGCTATTAAATAATTATATATAATATCATGTATAGGATAATAACATCATATATACTAATATATATCTTATCAACAAAAATATATATGTATATAAATATATATATAATATTTAATTTAAAATGAATAATTAGAAAGAAAAAATATATAAAGAAAAATTATTTAAATTTTATAGATAAATTTATATATATGTATATATATGCTATATATGTATTTAAGTATAAATAAAAAAAAATTATATATTTTATGAAATTTAAATTTTATTTACTTTGGAATGAATTAATAGAAAGAAAGATGAATGTAATTGATAAGATAAAAATAAAAGTGATTTTAATTTTATAAATAAATTTATATATGTATAAAATGAGAATATATGAAATAATGGAGGAAGAGAGAAATAAGAAATAAAAAGAAAAGAAAATGGAAAAAATGATAATAAAAGATTATTTAAATTGAATTGAAAATATATTAAACGATTAAGGGTAAATTAGTCTTTTCATATTAAAATTATGTTAAATAGGCAGCAAATGAGAAGGAGGAGGCGGTGTGCATGATTTTTTAAAACATGAGGAGGTATTATAAAAATTTATTTTTCATAAGGTGGTATATTGTCTATTTTTTAAAACACGGGGGAGGGGGGGGGGTAAATTGCTATTAGCCCTATAAAAAAGTTTATCAATTCAAGATCCATGGTGTTCCTGGCCAGAAGCATTACATGAAAATATCTTTTGAGCCATTGAGGCCCCCATCCTTGAAAAAGAAAATGGGAAGACCTACAAGGTCCGGGAGGAGAGGACTAGATGAGGAGTAGGGGAGCACTTCAACAAGAAAAGGCTTGACTCATACCTAAAAGAGATGTTTGCAAACAAGCCATAACAAAGTTAGTTGCAAGAATCCTGTGCATCCTAACTCTAAACTATATAAGATATGTCATTATATACATATTCAATTTATTACTATTTTAATTTCTTTCCTTACTTTTTAATGTTCTAATTCTCTTTACAGGGGAACCTTCCAGCAGAGATGCATACTGAAGGTTCAAGTGCCCCTCTTGCTAGTCAAGCTTCTCCAACTAATGTCTAGCCTCCTCCTACCTCTGTTCCTCAACCAAGAACAACAAGGGTAAGTAATTCTTATTTATTTTTCATATAGTATGAATTACTAGTAATTTACTAACTTTTATAGATAAAAACATTACAAACAGTCAACTTCTAGAGGTGGAGGAACATACCAAGGCTTTAGGAATGAAGCATTGCCTGGCAGACAACCCAGCAGAACAAAGTCAAATAGATTAGGGCCACATGCAAGAGCAGCTACATCAGAAGTAGCTCCAAGTGCATCAGCTCCAGCTCCTGGTGGATCAAGTGCCAGTGGGTCAGATCCAGTTGCTTCTGCTCCAACAAATACAATAATGGGTTCTAGATCCAAAGTTGGAAGTGTGCAGAGAAAAAGGAAAGCAGCTGCACCTGATGTATTGAAAGGCCTTAGGGCAAGGGCATTGCAAAGGAGAAAAAAGAATTAGGAGATGTAAAGTTGTAATTGCTTGCATTTTTTTGAAGTCAAATATAGTATTGAAGATGTAGTATTCTTCAACATTGATGCTTGCAGTATTCTAGAACATTTAGTATTGAAGTTGAATTTGTTGGATCTTTTTGTAAGGTTTTAGGGCAGTAGAACTCCTTATGTATGAAGTTTGCTTATAACAACTTTATGTTGGCAATGTTATTTTTGAGAATGTGTAAATGTTATTATAGTTATATTTCATAGTTGTTTAGTTCCTTGGTTTTGCTTGGTTATGGATTGCTTATTGGTTGGTTTTTGATTGGTTTTGGATTGCTTTTTGGTTGGTTGGAGATTGCTTTTTGGCTGCCTTTGGATTGCTGATTGGTTGGTTGCCTTTGGATTGCTTTTATATTGGTTAGGGATTGCTTTTGTGCAGTGGACCTTTTTTTTGCAGTTTCCTATAAAAATATAAACCTTTCACCACCTTCTATTTTTTAAAAGAAGTGTTTAACCCCCTTGTGTTTTTTAAAAGAAGTGTTCAACCCCCTTGTGTTATATAACCCGAAGAATACATCCCCCCTAGGTTGCTGATTTTCTCAACAATGACCATCAGAGGTACAAGCAAATTAATAAATTCTTACTAGAATGAAGAAATTCAAAGTTCCATATTAACATAAACTTAATATTATATTGAAAGTGCATTAAACTTATTAGAAATACATTGAAAATAGATAAACTACTTTATGAAGATGTTGAAAATTAACATTGTTAACAAAACACCACATACAACCTAAAAAAAATGAACAAAATTGTGAGGCATCTCAGACTCCATATGTATAGACACCCTTGACACAACTTCATTAATGTCATGAACATTGCTTTCTTCCATTACTGCACTTGTGTCCACTATCACTGGGGAGCTTATTAGAAGGCCAGATGCTGCCCACATAGCTTGCTATAGATTACACCAATGAAAGAAGTTACATTGGTGCTTCGAACAAGAGTAGTACAACTTCCCCTTTGAAAGCTTCGTCTCAGACTCCACCACTCGATTTCAGCTCGTATATTGCATCCACATTCTGGAGTTTTCCCATTCCTCAAGTCAAAGGCGATTTGCTTCTGTCCTTCTTTACTTTTATTCTTCACTCTTGAATTAGATGAGGACATTCTGCTGATTTTTAGGGTTTGATGGAGGGATAAAGAAGGAATGAAGAAGACAATGGAAATTAAAGGAATGAAATGGGAAAAGTGGAAAAAACCAAAAAAATATATGGGAAAATATGATAGAGGGATAAAAATGTAATTTTAATTGATAAAAGTAAAAAAAAAAACAATATCCTATTTGCACAACAGATTGCGTGAACATCACCTACAGCCTCAAGGTGGCGAGACAATTCATAAAAATAACACGAGTAGGTTTTTTACCCCTTTTTTTTCACGAGGGGGTAAACCACCAAAATGCATTTTTCGAGGGGGCTACAAATACATTTTCCCCTTTTTCAAAATTATTATGCATAAACTTATATATGTATACATATTATATAAAAGTATAAATAGAAACATATACCTTTTTTTAAATTAATTTGAAATGTATAAAAAAATAATTTTATTGAAGGGTAATTTTGTCTTTTTACTATTCAATGAACATCAAACAACAATAAAAAGGCTGTTGGGTTAGGTGTGCAACGTTCAATTAAACATAGGGGATATATGAGCAAATCTCTATTTCACAGGGGGTTATGAGCCAATTCCAAATATCACAAGGGGCACTGTGCAATTTACCGTATTTCATAAACTTGTATTTTATTTTCAAGAAATAATTTAGATATATATATATATATTATCTATAATGTCAAACATATTGCATCTGTCCAACTCTGTTTGTTAGTTTTCATATTAGCTCATAATTTTGGAGGAGAATCAAGAAAGCAAAATTTTTGGATATATTCATACTTCAACAATATTAATTTATAGTTAGTAGTGTCATATCATTAATTTAAAGTGAGAAGAAATTTAAAAAATATTATTATCTTTATAAATTGAGATGCGACTTGTGAACATCCCAAGAGAATATGTAAAAAAATTTAATATTTGAAAGAAAAGAGTAGAGAATATCATGTGTCACTTGTAAAACCAACCATATGAATGATAATAAACTCGATATATGCGCTTTAGTTGGATTTAGATTGTAAGCAAATCAATTATATGTCATTGAGTTTCCATCCATTTATGTTTATATACTAATATAAATAATTATAATTGGATTTTAATTTGTATTTTAAATATTTAATCTTTGCTAAATAAATAATTGGTTGGCCCATATAATCCATATTGTGCTAAATATAATATCATCATAAATAGTAGCTTGTTTAATTTGTTAGTTGATATTATTAGTATAATTTGAAATGAGTCTGGGATTATTCTTCTCAGATTGAAATGAACTCAAATTTGGGATCACGTTACTTTAATATTAATATATCTTGAAAACAACTATGGGTTTTGATGGATTTTTCACAATAAATTTCTTTTTGGAAATTGAAGAGAAATGTACAGTAAATGAAATATGAAAACTATAATTGTGTATGCATAAGGAAAGGATACGTACAATTGATTTTTACTAGCCAAATTAAGCATGGGTGACATTCAAATCTAAATCATCCATGTCCTTAGGATCCAATAGATCGAACCACAAATTGTTAGAATGAATTCAGAAAAACTTAATTGACCCATTTGATAAAAACACTAATCGTAAATTATTGTAACATCCCTAAAATTCGGTATTTCAGAAAATAAGGATTTAGAAATTAAGGTATTGGTTGATCGGATTTTAGCGCTTGAAAAATAAATAAAAAGGACTTGATTGCAAAAATTTTGAAAGTTTTGGAGTCAAAGTGCAATTAAGCAAGACTTGATTGGATCACATTTTCAAGTTTTGGGAGTTACATGGTTAGTATTTTGGGTCAAATGAGTCAAAGTGAGGCACTCACTTTGTTAGGGGTTGAGTTGAAGTTGGTGGAAACCTTGGAGGACTTAATTGAAGTTGAACCAAAATTCTAGGGGTCAATTTGCGATTAAGAAAAGATCAAATCTATAAATATTGGATTTTTTCATTTTTTACCCCATTTTTCATCATCTTCTCCACCACCGCAACCCCATCACCTCCACTATTCTTCTGTCTCACCGGAGACCTCGCTCCGGTGATACAAACCTATCATATTTGGTACCAAACTGTTCCTCTCTGAACAAGGAACACAGCCATACCAATTTCTTCCCAAACCAACCGGTGGAACAGTCGGAATTTAAGCTCAAAAATTCAGCCACGGTGAAGATCAACGGGTCTGACGAAGCAATAGTGGAACGAAGTTTCTGGGTAGCAAGTTTTGAAGCTCTTAGCTCATAGATCACGTGGGTAGCTTCAGTTTCTCAAACAGACTACTGTCGGGGATGGAATCAGAAGAAAATTATCTAACGGTGAGTGGTGGCGCTGGAGGATTAAGGCTGAAATTAGAGCTCAATTCGCTGGAGTTTGGTAAAATTGACCTAGGTGTTTTGTTGTGGGAGCTGAAAGGTGCATTTTGGTGGTGATTTGGCCTTTTTTTCGGCGATGGTAGATGGCGGTGGTGTGGCTGCAGAGTTGGGATACAATCTTCAGTTCATCGCGAAGATTGTGACGGTATTTTTGGTTTGTGATTCCGGCACTTCTATAGCCAGATCTTGGGTAAAGAGTTGGATTGGGGATTTATATATATATATGCATATATGTTGTACCATGTTACTTTATATATCTTGTGTTGTGACACATGTGGATATGGACTATGCTTTGGGAAGCAAGACACGAGACGTGCATGTATGATTATATAGTTTAGTGGACCCGAATATGTCATAGTATATGCTAACTTAGGTTAATTAAGTTTATTAAAGGATTTAAATCCTAATTTGATGATTTTATGAATTTGGAACCTAAGTAATGATAATTAGATTATTTAAGGAAATATGGAACTAAGAATCAGAACATGCATGTGCCATTATAAGCATAGTGAAATAGGATTATATTATTTTATGGTAATTTTGGGACTTATTGAGTTAATTGAAAGAGAAAACCCTAATTTTGTGAATTTGGGGCTTAAGTGACAACAATTGGATTAATTATGGCAATTGGACAATTATTGCTGATATGGGATAATGATATAAGGTTAATTATATAAATAAGGACCTAATTATGTCTTTTGTTAGTACCGATATAAACCCCGTGTATATATTCCCGTATTAATGGCATAATTAGCCGTACCATAATGATACTATCAATCGAACCCTTAACTACCATATTAGCAAATAGCTATCGATATTAGATTGTTAATAGTAAGATTGTAATTACTGGAGTTTATTAAGGTCAATTAAAGATTTTGACTGTGGATTTATTTCTTTAGTTAGGTGATGAAGGAGTGCGTCCTGCGGACCAATAGACTATTGATTGAGGTTGCAGTTTTCTGAGACTACGGACGTGAGGGTCTGCCAATTTGGCATTGATTACTCTTCTGTTATTGTGATAAACCCCTGTGAGGATTCCTGTTTTTGTACTAACTGTATTGTGTTATTGAAATCTGTGAACTGTTGAGATCTCACTTGATTATTTGTTAATTGATCAGGACACCCCTGTGAAGGTTACTTCCTGATTATGATTCTATTTTCTATTTGTTCTGGTGCCCAGAACTTTTGCCTGTTATATGTTATCTGAAGGTTCTGTTATCTAACCATTCTGTTGTCCGACTGTTCTGTTATATGTCCGTTCTTTTATCTATATTGCTTTGTATTGTTCTATACTATTATCGTTTGCCTCGCCGGCACACTCATTTATCTGGATCAGTAATATGCTAGGGATACTCCTAGGTATCGTTCGTCTATCAATGATATGCTAGGGATACTCCTAGGTATTGTCCATCTGTCAGTGATGTGCTAAGGATACTCCTAGGCATTTACCATCTGTCAGTGATATGCTAGGGATATTCCTAAGTATCGTTCATCTGTCAATAATGTGCTAGGGATACTCTAGGCATCTACCGTCTGTTAGTGATGTGCTAGGGATACTCCTAGCATCTACCGTGTCTCATTTATGTGCTAGGGACACTCAAAGACATCTACTGTATATCAAGCTGTCTTGCTTGGATAAGATTGATTGACTAGTATGTATATGTTATTCGGAACTGTTCTGTTTGATTGTATTTTGATTGTTCAACTGTATCCTAACTGTCTGACTATCCCTTGTCTGTTTCTTGATTGTTTGACTGTAACTTGATATATTGTTGTTAGACTGTTGAATTATGGTCTGTTAAGTAAAGAACTTGGACTCCAGGCCTGGACATGAACATATTTTGTAATAGATCAGGTGTTTGAATATATATATATATATATGTATGGAATTATTTGAATGTTAAGCATGGACTCGAGACGTTGTGATATGTCATGTTGATGTTGATGACTTAAGACATGTAAATTTTTTGTTAGATGTATTTAGTACATATGCAGTATGTTATAGGATCATCTAAGGTTTGCATTTATTGTTTGTGAAGAATAGTTTAAGTTGAAATCCGTTGCTATTTTTGATAAGCTTGAAAAAAATTCTGATGGACCTAATGCTTGTATTATGAGTTGAATTTAAGTTTGAACTGGAGTAGTACCTCAGCTTAGGTGCTATCCCGAGAGGGCCCATTACAATTATAATGAATAAACTTTATAAATTTGAGGTATTTATGTATCCCACTTCATAATTAATGCCCGTTTTTATTAAATGAATATACTCTATATATGAAGTTTGGTCAGCAATAGGCATTTGGTTTACTCCTTATTACTTAGTATTTTCTTAATTAAATTATACTCTCTATCTTAAATTTATTATTTTGATTTTTTGAAACATATTAAAGTAATAGTTAAATCCTTGAATTTTTTTTTTCTTTTGAAATGATTTTTATTAGATGATGATGTAATACCATTGATACCTAACTAAAAATATAATTTTTATAATACTAATAAAATAAAAAGTATCTAAATTTTAGATATATCTTTTCTATAACTCTTACTAAAAAATGTACATGTGTTGGATCATATTGGAATACAGGGAAAGGCGGCATATCATATCATGATTGACGCGGCAAATTCTAATTGAAAGATTGTGGGCGATCTTGCTTAATAGCATCAATTGCATTTGTGCCCAAGCTTTTCCACATAAGAACCACAAAAAGAAAAAGAATAAAAGTTAATGATGCCAATGCCTTCTTCAAAAGCAATAATAATATGTAGTTTGAAAAGCATAATTTAATTTGTCTTTTATTCTTCAGAATTTATCACCATGGAAAACAGCCAGCAAAAGCTGGGTGGAACAAAGTTTTAATTCCTATAATATCTAATATAACATTTAACCTTTTTTTTTTTTTTACTTATTATACTGATTTTTCAATGATATTTTGATTTTATAAAACTTTGAAATTGCATTGTTTTAGATTTTCTAATTTTACTATTATTAAATATGTTGTAAGAATGGAAAACATTTTTGGACATTATAAAAGGAATTAAGTGGATTGGTCTATACCACCAACTTAACATCCAATTTTGTACGGAGGGTACTGCTGGCTTTGGTAACATTAACAACTAACATTGGTTGATAATATATAAATTTAAGATACATTAATTAATTAGTTTCAAGTTGTTATAGATATATAAATCAATATCTTTTCTTCAATAAAATCAAGTTATGATAGAGCTATATATAATTTTTCAATAATTATAATTAATATTAATAATAACAAGTATTATTATTATAAACATTTATTTATGTAAGGTGTAGATCGTTGACTGCTTCATAGGCCTTGTTGATGTGGTTGTTTAGCCAACTTTATGTATGTATTCCTCCATCTCACTGTAAAGTGATTTGAAGAGTAGCATGCAATTCTGTCGGCAAATAAAGCACCCAATATTTTAACTATCTTTCTCGGAAGAGGAAAAAATTCACCAGACAGAGTGAAAAATTACAAGAATAATTGCGATCCTCTAGCTAGCTTTTCATGTAATATATACCTAAAAGAGATTATTGGGAACTTTTAAACCACCCATGCCATTTTCGGTTTGGTCGGAAATATTAGCCTATTAATTAGGCAAGATAGAAGGAGGTTAATGTATTATTTAAATATGAGTTTTTATTTTTTGTCTATTTTTTTTTAAATTTTTTTCGTCAAATAGAATATAGATATATATATATATATATATATATACTCTTTGCATGACATATCCAAATCAATCTATTTTTAATAACTAGCATAATTATCTTAGATATATAACATTAATATATTTAATTATATTTCTAAAAAGGCTTGTTTCTGGTTTTCCAATTATTTCCTATGAACTCAAAACTACAACACCAATCTATTTAATTTATATATCAAACTACTCATTTACACCTAGCTAGCAAAAAAGCACTTGGTTGGTTTATTAGGAAAGATAATATAATTGAGAGAGGACTAGTTAATTAAATATTTAATTATTATTTGGAAGTTGGAATTAAATTTGACATCAAAATTACATGAAAGGGAAGATTTTGTACATTGTGTCAAGCCTACTGATATAGTTCAACTCTTGGTGAATCAAAGATCAAGGATTTCATATGCATAAGTAATGAAGCCTATACTTAATTGATCTTATTCTCATCAAAAGAATATCAATTTAGGAATAGTTTGTGCATATGTCTGCTGAAATATATATAGCTAACATTGCTATGAAATCTATTATGGTCTGAAAAACTTGGCACCAACATAAAATTTTGTTTAACGTTAGTATTGGATCTAATAATTGAACTCATCTATATTATGATCCAAGTCCAAGATATGTATATATATTGATATGGGATGGCCCAAAGGCTTGGGCCCAAACCAGCAAGGCCCAGCGAGAGACGACGGCCCAACTGAGACTCAGGGCCCATACGTCTCATCGACTTCACTCGACCGGATCTGCACAGGCCCAGTTAGGTTCCCTCGACCTGCGAAAGTTCCTCGACCTCATCTGAGGTCGAGTCCAGTACAGTACTCTGCCACCGCATTTAATGCACTAGCAGGCGCCATGCCTCCGCATTAATGGCGCATGCCGTTCCCCTCACCGTCTGACACAGCAGGCGCTGCTACAGTGTACTATCTTGTCCTTAAAACCTGGAAGGGCAGCTGGCTGGAAATATTCAAATA
The DNA here is from genome assembly GCA_018894105.1 of Jacaranda mimosifolia. NCBI lineage: Eukaryota > Viridiplantae > Streptophyta > Magnoliopsida > Lamiales > Bignoniaceae > Jacaranda > Jacaranda mimosifolia. Next base: position 13,326,934 of record CM032123.1, read on the forward strand.
GGGGAAATGACTAAACACCACAGGCCCAAGGTTAGTGGCCCGAGGGAAATACCTAAGGGTTTTCTGGACACTTCCTAGGAGAAGAAGGATATATATACCCTCAACCCTGCCCTTCAGAGGTACGCACTCATATATATCTAAAAAGCTCTCATCCCTCTGATCAATTATTGAGGTTGAATCGTATTGACTTGATCGTCGGAGGGCCAAAGCCGAGGGCCACTCGGCTAGCCTAACGTTTATTGTGACTACAGGATTCTTTCCCTACAAAACAGGAACGCGATCCATCCGGGTCAAGTTCTACTATTGTTCCAGCCGGGATCCTAACCCAGCGAATCGAACCCTCATCATTTGGCGCCGTTTGTGGGAAACTTGAATCCTCTGCCGGAAAATGGTAAACACTAGGCAAGCCCCATCGGGAAGAGATGAAAATAGGAGGTCCAGCTCCCCCCCCATCGTCAGGACCCGGAGCCGAATATACAAGGACCAAGCGCTCCGCCTGAGTTGGTGGTCACACTCACGATGCCGCAGCTAATGCAGCTCATCAGTGAACAAATTTCAGCACAACTCTCCGCCGCCCTAAACAGGCATACGGTGCAGCCGAAGCCGGCAGTCAGTGCCACGCCGCAGCCCGTGTCCCCAGAGAAAGCACGGCTTGAAGAGCCTTCTCAACGACTGGAATCACCAAGACACCAGTTCAGGAGAGATTCAAGCCCTTGGTCGTTTCCCTAGAGAAACAGCCCGCCCCCCGCCGAGGGAAGAGGTAGCAGACTTCGTGGATCATGACGTGCGCCCCATTCGCGCCCCACAGCGCGATAGGGCCGAGCGTTCAGACACAAGCCGGGCAGAGGTGCCTCCCAAGCAGATTAGCAAGAATGAGAGGAGGTATCTCACTAGGTGCAACAGCTGAATAGGCGCCTGGAGAAGACCTCGAGAAGGAATACGGATAGGGTGGCCCTGCCAGACGGGCCGCAAAGGTTCAGAAGGGAGCGGGATTCGCCATTCGTCCAAGAGATCATTGAAGAGCGCATTACTGTCGATGCAAAGATCCCTACGAGGCTTCCAAGGTATGATGGCTCCATGGACCCGAATGAGCATCTGCTGCAGTTTGAGCATATGATGCAGCTGCATGGGCATAATGACTATATACATGCAAAGATGCTAGTGACTACATTCCAGGGAGTGGCCTTAGACTGGTTTGTAAAACTGGAGCCAGCATCCATCTTCTCCTACGACCAGTTGTGTGATAAGTTTTTGCACCAGTTCGCCAGCAGGAGAAAGGCAAAGCTTCCACACACACACACCAACACACAGTGAAACAAGCTGAGGGAGAATCCCTTCGGGATTTTTTACCAGATTCAACACAGAGGTGTTAAAAATCAATAGCCCGAGGATCGAGTTTCTGATAGATGTATTGTTTTTGGGCTTGAGGCATAAGGAGTGCGCCAATGCCCTGGTGCGTGCGCAGCCCAGAATAATGGAGGAGCTCCTCGACCTAGCCGAGAGGTATATGACCCAAGAGGAGATTAACATAATGAAATACGGCAGCCTGGAAGCCGACAAGAAGAGGGGTAAGGAGAGAGATGATAGACAAAACAAGGAGGGACGCCGTTCCCGGATCAAGCGCTTCCATGAATACACTTCGTTGAACCTGCCGAGGAGAGAAGTGTTGTTCGCCATTCAACACGACAACTTGCTCAAGAAGCCTCGAAAAATCACAGAAACCGAAGCCATGAAGAAGTCAAAAAAGTACTACTATTTCCATAGGCATAAAGGACATGACACCGAAGACTGCTTTAATTTGAAAGACGAAATTAAGAGGCTAATCAGACAAGGCCACTTAAAGAAATTCGTCGAGGAGCAGGCCCGAAGAGATGAAGGCCTGACCGATCGGACTCCCCGAAGGGAAAGGTCGGTAAGCCCGAGGAGAGAGGATAAAGGAAAGAGACCAGCCCATGAACCCAACCCACCCATCAGGGGTGTCATTGATATGATTTCCGGAGAGCCCACAGGAGGGGATTCCCGAAATGCGAGAAAGTAAACACAGAGGCAGCTCGACTCAACCAGGCCACCCAGGGTCGAAGCAGTCTTTCAGCTGACGACCAGTACCGAACCAATTTCTTTCACCGACGCAGATCTGGACCAGCTGGAGAAAGCCGACCATAAGATAGATTGCCCGATGGTGATCGCCCTGGAAGTTGCTAATTTTGAGGTTCGGAAGGTGCTGGTCGACAACGGGAATTCAGTGAACATAATATTCTTGTCGACTTTGAGCAGAATAGAATTGGGACGGTTGAAATTTGATCTGGTCAGAACGCCCTTGGTCGGGTTTGATGGGTCCGAGATTATCCCAGTCGGGTCCATTAGTCTCTCCACCACGTTCGGGTAGGGACAGCGCAGCCGAACGCTAATGATCAGTTACCTGGTGGTCGACGCTTCTTTCGCATATAATGTTATCATAGGCCGACCAGCCCTAAATGATTTCAAAGCCATTGTGTCAACTTATCATATGAAGATAAAGTTTCCGACCCCCAGGTGGAGTGGGCGAGCTTTTATGCAAACTTAAGGACGCTTGGCGATGCTACACAATCTCGATCGACTCAATGGACCAGAAGAAGCGACCTACGCTGAAGCCCTCAGGGGACGCCCCTATAGTGAAACCCAAGGAGGGATCCTCGTCAAAAAAGAGAAAGTTGGATGACACAAGGGTCGAGCCCGTTGGGGAATTCAAAACGATCGAGCTCGAACCGGGGAATCCAGAGAAAACCACTAGAATTGAGACCGAGATGGGAGATCGACTAGAATGCCTTATGGTCGACTTCTTCCAACGGAACGTCGATGTTTTTGCCTGGAAGGCGGCGGATCTTCAAGGCATCGATCCGAACATCATCGTCCACCGCCTCAACGTGGACCCAGCCCGCAAGCCAGTGCGCCAGAAGAAAAGAACCTTCAATGCTGTACGGAGCCAGATTATCAACGAAGAGGTCAGCAAGCTTTTGCAAGCAGGTTATATTGTAGAAATCCAATATCCCTCTTGGCTTTGTAACGTTGTACTTGTTCCCAAGAATGAGGGAAAGTAGAGGATGTGTAATAACTTTATAGATTTGAATAAAGCTTGCCCTAAGGATCCTTACCCCTTGCCTCATATTGATTTACTTGTTGACTCTACTGCTGGCTGTGAATTGCTTAGCATGATGAATACATTTTACGGCTATTATCAAATATTCATGGCACCCGAGAACAGGGACAAAACAACGTTTGTCGTTCCCAATGAAGTGTATTGCTTCATGGTTATGCCATTCGGACTTAAAAATGCGAGGGCAACCTACCAGAGATTGGTTAATTATATGTTCAAGAATGAAATTGGGAGATCGATGGAGGACTATGTTGATGATATGATAGTAAAGATAGAAAAGGCTGAAGACCACCTGATCGACCTCAGCCACACCTTTTCCATTTTGAGAGCTTTCGGAATGAAGCTCAATCCTAGCAAGTGTACCTTTGGGGTACGAGGAGGCAAATTCCTCGGCTACATGGTCAGCCAAAGAGGCATCGAGGCCAACCCGCAGAAGATTCAAGCAATTTTGGACATCACCCCACCTCGCACGATTCGGGATGTCTAGCGCCTGGTCTACAGGATCATAGCCTTGGGCAGATTCATATCTCGACTAGCAGATAAAAGCCTACCTTTCTTCAAAATCCTGCGAAACACGAAGAAATCCGAATTCAAGTGGGACCAACAGTGTGATCAGGTCCTACTCGACCTCAAGCAATACCTCTCTTCACCACCCATGCTTGCCAAACCCAAGGTGGGGGAAGTACTACAGATATATCTGGCAGTCTCTTCGGCCTCCATCAGTTCAGTGCTGACAACGACGAGAGCAGAGAACCCCCATCCAATATACTATTGTAGCAAGGCTCTCCAGGGACCCGGGCATAATTATTTAGAGATCGAGAAGTTCGCTCTGGCCCTTGTTACGTCAGCTAGGAAACTGCGACCTTATTTTCAATCCCACTCAATTTTAGTAATGACCAATCAACTACTAAAACAGGTGTTGTCGAAGCCAAACACCTCTGGTCGGCTCACCAAATGGGCCATTGAGCTCGAGGAATTCGACATTCAATTTCAACCGCAGACCGCCATTAAAGCACAGGTGTTGGCCGACTTCATCGTTGAAAGGCTCAACCACCCGGCACAGGAGGTAGAAAGCACCATTTGGTGGACCTTGCATGTCGACGGGTCCGTGACCTCATATGGTGGAGGAATAGGGATATCCCTCCAATCCCCACTGGCCGACGAATATGATTTCGTGGTAAAACTTGACTTCCCGGTCACTAATAACGAAGCAGAATATGAGGCCCTTATTGCAGGAATGTGCATGGCTAGAGACCGTGGGGTCGACCAACTAGCGGCATTCATCGACTCTCAGCTCATGGCAGAATAGGTCGAAGGCAACTTTGTGGCGAAGGAACACAAAATGTCCCAATATTTGGCAGAAGTGCGCCAAGCGAGGCAAATGTTTAGAAAGTTCTCGCTGAGCCAAATACCTCGATCAGAAAATGAGCAAGCACACTCGCTCTCCAAGTTGGCCAGCTCGACGAAAGGCACCAGAGAAAAGACAATAACATTTTTTGTTGCCGCTCAGCCTTGCGTCCCTTCACCCGACCAGGGTATGGTCGGGTGCCTCGGCGAGACGGCCCTTTCTTGGCAGCACCCAATCAAACTTTATCTAAGTCGCGGCACCCTGCCTGACAATGATAAGGAGGCCTGCAGGCTGAAGGGTTTAGCACCTAAATACACGCTATATGAGCACGAACAATTATACAGGCAGTCAATAGCAAGGCCGCCACTCAGGTGTCTGGATCCCAACCAAGCTAATGAAGTATTACAGGAAGTACATGCTGGTATTTGCGGCAACCACTCTGGCGACTGATCCCTGGCACATAAGGTCATTCGCTACGAGTATTTTTGGCCAACTTTGTTGAGAGATTCTGCCGACTTTGCTAAAAAATGCCCATCCTGTCAAATTTATTCGAACATCCATCACCAGCCAGCCACACCGATGACCAATGTTAACATCACCTGGCCATTTGACCAGTGGGGGATCGACATAGTAGGGTCGCTTGCAAAAACTTCCGGCCAGCGAAAATTCATCATAGTGGTCGTCGAATACTTTACAAAATGGGTGGAAGCCGAGGCAGTCCCGAAGATCACCTATGCCGCCATTAAAAGTTTCATTTGGAAGAATATTGTATGCCGATTTGGACTACCTAAGGTCCTGATATCAGATAACGGCACCCAATTCCAGAGCAAAAACACGAGGAGATGGTGCGAAACCTTAGGGATCGCCCAGCACTTTACTTCGGTGGGAAATCCAAAAGCCAATGGACAGACTGAGGTTACCAACAGGACAGTCCTCGACCACGTCAAGAACCGAATAGCGGGGACAGGGACCAGCTAGGCGGATGACCTCCCTGGTGTTCTTTGGGCTTACAGAACGACTCCTCGAATAGCCACAGGTCACAGCCCGTACAGCCTAGTCTATGGATCTGAGGTAGTGATCCCGTCAGAATTAATCCAGCATACAGCGAGGGTGATCCACTACAACCCAATAACTAACGCATCGGAGAGGAAGCTAGATCTAATCACTGTCGACGAACAACGCCATGCAGCTTACAACACAGTGCAGCGATATCGTTCAAAGATGACGGATCGCTATAACAAGTCGGTGCGACCGCGGAGCATCAAGATGGGCGATCTCGTTCTCAAGAAGGTGGAAGTATCCAAGCTTGTCGGGAAACTCGACCCAAAATAGGAAGGATCGTACTCGGTGATCAAGGTGGCTAAAAATAATGCCTACCGACTAGCTGATGCATCAGGTCGTGAGCTACCTCGACCATGGAATGCCATAAACTTGAAAAAGTTTTTTGTATAATCGGTCTCCGATGACCTTTGTATTACTGAAGGAAATGAAATTCCAAAAATGTCCAAACGTGTGCAGCAGAGCGAACCTTCCTTTAAAAAGTCGACCCAGTAGTCGACGAGAGGCTTCACGCCTGAAAATTCGAGGCCCATGCGCCAAGAACAAAAAGTCGACCCCGTAGTCGACGATAGGCTTCACGCCCGAAAATTTGAGGCCCGTGCGCCTAGACCAAGAAGTCGACCCAGTAGTCGACGAGAGGCTTCAGGCCCGAAAAGTCAAGGCCCGTGCGCCAAGACCAAGAAGTCAACTCCGTAGTCGACGAGAGGCTTCACGCCCGAAAAGTCGAGGCCCGTGCGCCAAGACCAAGAAGTCGACCCCATAGTCGACGAGAGGCTTCACGCCCAAAAAGTCGAGGCCCATGCGCCAAGACCAAAAAGTCGACCCCGTAGTCGACGAGAGGTTTCACGCCCAAAAAGTCGAGGCCTATGCGCCGAAACTAAGCTATCGATGATAAACTTATACGAAAGACATTCCAAACTCAAACGTTAATTATTATCTTGTTGGATTTTAGGGCAACTTGTCCTACAGAAGCTAAATATCAAGTCAGAAAAGTAAATCATCATCTAATGAAGGGCAAGATGAGAAGCTACTCCCCACATTTGTGGCCTGCCGTCAAAATAATTCAACGCAAACGCAAACACGATAATGATTAAAATTGCAGTTAAATTCCATAACAATTCAGTGAATGTTAAAGGCCTCAGCAGGGCCTATACATCAAAAGCAAAATAAAAATTCGGGCCTAATTGGAGCTGCCCGTCTCTTCGATTCTGGGGGCTGGGGCAGGTATACCGATTGGAGCAGAAGTCGGCTAAGGCTCGGGCAGCGCCATTGCGATAGGGACAGCAGCGGTCACGGGCCGAGAGGGGCCAGCTGCAGCTTGTAGGAACAGTCGCTCGGTAGCCGGGAAGAAGAAGGCCGCCAACTTTTCCCTCTGATATGTCGTAAGTTAGGTCGCCGGTGAACTCGAACTCCCGGGCCACTACCTTCAGCTTTTCATCAAGTTCAGCCCGCCTCTTCTCTTCGGGCGACGGTTCGACTCCCGGACCTGTCTCCACGACGGTTTCCCCAGCATTGGCACTCTCCTCGGCATATGGACGCAGCTGCTCGTCAAGAGTGTAGCTCATTCGGGAACGTTCCTCAGGCCGAAGAGCATGGCCCAAGAACTGCATTTGCTGAATCGCCTTCTCGAAGGCATCCCGCGCGTCATCCAGAGCCAGCGCAGTACTTGCATCCTGAAAAGCCGGACTAACCATGAACTGCTGCACGGCCTCCCGGTGCACCTCTGGTAATATTCGAGCAAACCCAGCCTTAGCCTCAACCAGACGCTCGCTTCGTCCAGCAGCTCGACCAGACTCATAAGCAACTTGCACGTCTAGTTGCAATTTTTCCAGCTTCGCGTCCATTTTGGTCCTCTCTGTAACAGCAATGAGGACCTGCTCGTCTTTCTCCTCCATCTCCCGGGCATGCTGGCTAACTTGCTTATCCAGCTCCTCGAGTCGCAGTTGAGAGGACTACAGCTGGGCCTTCAAAGTTTCAGCATCACCGCCAGCATCCAACTGCTCTCGATCAGCAAGGGCCAGCTCGGAGCGGCGGTAGAGATAGTAGCCTAGTTGCCCGACCTGAGACATAAAGGTCACAACTTTCAAACCAATAAAAGTATAAATACGCAGAGACGCTGAAAACAAAATCTTACCATGATCGTGTGATGTGCGAACACACAAAGGGCAGCAGCCTGGCTCATGCCCATCATCTTCTTATGGTCAGGTAAGAACTGACCAGCCATCAGCACCTTCAAGGTATCCACCCCGGTAGACCTCGGCGCGAGCATGCTCGAGGAGTCGCCTACGGTGAGGCTCGGGTCTGTCCCGAACCGAGGAGATGGGAACTTTCGCAAGTTAAATAGTGCATCGGCTCCTCGATCTCCAAAAAGATCGTTCCCCGTTGGCATCCCTGACCCCGTGCTTTTTCCTTTACCTTTCCCCACTACAATTTTCTTGGGCAGAGGACTACTCCATTCACCCATCGGCCTTTTTCCTCGACCAGCAGGGACCCCGCTCGAGGCGGCTACTGCTCGACTAGGCGAGGGAGTCGGCGAGGGGGTAGGAGCTGCCTCCAATCGACGCAGCTCGTCGCTTGTTGAAGACTCTAGTCGAGAAGCAGCTCCCTTTTTGCACTGCTTGTTCTTTTCTGCTCGGGCCAGCGCCTCGACTCTTGATCTGTTCATGATCTATGCTCGATCTACAAACAACGAATTCAACAGCAGTCAAAATTAAAAGAGTTGCGCAAATCATCAAAGATAGGCAAATAATAAAGCACAAAGCACACTCCATCTACCTATCTCATAATCAGCAGAAAAATCTATAGGGGCCAGTGACAGCCCGGCCAGCACTAACTGCCTCTCCTCGATCAAGATGGAGGCCTCGATGGGGCCAAACTCGACAAGATCCCACACGAATGTGTTTGGCCATGTCGGAGTCATGTGCCCGTGCATCTCGACATGCCCCCTCCACCAACCCCGAGAAATATTAAAACCCCCCTTCACTCGAATAAAGAAGTAGCATTTTTTCCATGCCTGACCATATGAAGTGGAGGGGGCTACCAAAAATCTCCGACGAGGTCAAGCAGTGAGGTAATAGAACCCCGACTCGTCGGCACTGCCAAACTTACGAGACATTGGAAGATGAAACAGGTTGGAAAAGTTTTTGAAACTGGCCGGTTGGTTAAACAGATGCATCAAAATTATGAAACTACAAAGAGTAGAAAAACAGTTGGGCAGAAGTTGAGTTATGCATACTTGAAGACCCCTAAGCAGACCTATCATGCTATCACTTAGGGGGAACCTAAGCCCACACCTAAAGGCATCCTCAAACACAGTTATGCAACCCGCAGGGGCGCGATACATTCGACCAGGTGGCCCAGGGACTAAAAGCTGGTATTCAGGGGGAATATGATAGAGCTCCCTGAGACGTCTCAAGTCCCCAGGGTTCATGGTAGACACTATTTTGCTAAAATGACTACGGGTAAATAATCGACCTCGCGACGGGGGTACTTGGCTAGGCCCAGCCTCCTCTGCACCGCGTTTGCTGCTCGAGCTGCTGGAGCTCGAGCTGTTGGAATTAGAATCATCATGCGACAACTCGTTGGATGCCACAGAGCGGTACCTGTGCCTTTCAGACGAGGTAGCCTCACTATCCCCCCCTGACTACCCTCAGAACTATACAATCCCAGCATGATGTTTCAAAAGAAAAGCAGACGATAAGAAGTTAAAACAGTGGTACACTAACTGGAAATGAAAGTTAAACGCAGGTAACCAAGGGAGCGAACGCGAAGGTTAGATTCAGAAGCCCTGGGCACCAAGGAGTTTTTCTGCAAGCTCACGCGCGGATTCTAATGCAGTAAAAGTAAAAATGGCCAGAATTACAGTGGATATTTATAGGGAAAGAGGCGCGGTAAATCAAACGTCTCCATAATGACGTCTGCCATAATGACGGTAACCGCCACGTCGTCCCGTACTAGCCACAATGTAACCGCTCAATAAATGCACTAAACCCTGGTCGATTTTTCAAAAACCCTGGTCGACTGTCAACAGAACCGTTTCTCGCTACTTCCCAACGCTTCTTATCGGTACTCTGTTTAGCCTTGCGAAGTGGGGGGACCCATGATATGGGATGGCCCAAAGGCTTGGGCCCAAACCAGCAAGGCCCAGAGAGAGACGGCAGCCCAACTGAGACTCAGGGCCTATACGTCTCATCGAATTCACTCGACCGGATCTGCACAGGCCCAGTTAGGTTCCCTGGACCTGCGAAAGTTCCTCGATCTCATCTAAGGTCGAGTCCAGTACAGTACTCTGCCACTGCATTTAATGCACTGGCAGGCGCCACGCCTCCGTATTAATGGCGCATGCCGTTCCCCTCACCGTCTGACACAGCAGGCGCCGCTACAGTGTACTATCTTGTCCTTGAAACCTGGAAGGGCAGCTGGCTGGAAATATTCAAATAGGGGAAATGACTAAACACCCCAGGCCCAAGGTTAGTGGCCCGAGGGAAATACCTAAGGGTTTTCCGGACACTTCCTAGGAGGAGAAAGATATATATCCCCTCAACCCTGCCCTTCAGAGGTACGCACTCATATACATCCAAAAAGCTCTTATCCCTCTGATCGATTATTGAGGTCGAATCATACTGACCTAATCGTCGGAGGGCCAAAGTCGAGGGCCACTCGGCTAGCCTAACGTTTATTGTGACTGCAGGATTCTTTCCCTACAAAACAGGAATGCGATCCATTCGGGTCAAGTTCTACCATTGTTCCAGCCGGAATCCTAACCCAGCGAATCGAACCCTCATCATATATATATATATGGATAAGATAATATAAATACAACACGAGACAAAGATAAAATACAACAATTACAGAAAATCTGAATACAATTAATATTCAATATATATATAAAAAGGAAATACTAGTGTCGTGGTGCTATTGGATGTCTGCCATTGTAATTTTCCTATAGTCGTCTAACTTAAAATAAAGAGAGGAAAAAACACACACACACAATGTCAAGAAGAAAGAGAAAACATGGATTAGGATGATGAGGCAATACTTAATAGTATTAGTGTACTTCAATTAATTAGTTGTTCAGAGTTAATTGATCTTAATTTGTTAAAATTTCCCTACACTAATTCGTAAAAAAATTTCTTTTAGTTTCCGAAGTTTAACGTTCACGTGTAGAAACCGTGTCAGAAGATAGATAAATGTTCTTTTAAAATCTTAGTACAAATTATATATGTGAAGAAAATAGATTGAAAAAATATTTAATTACTGTGAGTGGCAATAATTAGCATTTCGCGGCGGCGAGTCCATTATGCAGTTCTAGCTACAAATAAAATAAGAATTTCAATAATTCACTTTTAACTAACTGACTAACTGTATAATTATGACTTTTAGTTTCATTAATACAGTGCATATATAGGAAAACATTCCGAATTATATACTTGACCCAATCAAAGGTGCGTGCCTGATTAATGCTAGCTAGCTATACATATATATATATATAGTTGCCGTCTGCTAGCTGGTTGATATACATATACATATAAATATATTTTATATAGCTAGCTGTAGAATTGTTGCATGCATGGTGACTGGTGTGATGGTGGAGCCGGCACCCACTGTTTTTATATGCATGCTCTTAATAACAAAATATGAAATGCAGCACGGCAGGCCACCAACATCTAACTGTCGACCAAAATATTGGACCATGAAAGAGTCTTACATTCTGCATGTCCTTCCACACACTTCCCTCGCATATATCTTTTATCTTTTCTTTGTCTATTACATAACAAAAACTTTTTATTCTTAATTAAGGTCTAAAGTGGGTACTTAATTTGTACTATATACTTTTATTCTTTCTTCTAAAATTAATGATATTGAAATCCTGAATACATACAGAATTATCAATGAGATTATGAATGTAATAAAATTTTATGGATGTTTTCATGTTATCAAACAACACAAAAATAGTTAACTATTTAGATAACTACTAATATGGGATTCCTTAATTAATTGGAATTTATATCGAGACAAGGGAAAAAGGTTTCTGCTTTTTTGTTGCAAAATATGGTTTCTATTGTACGACACAAGTGACAACTAGCCTTGTTCTAGTTAAAGGTGTCTTAAATTATTGTACTTGTTGTCGGGTGTGTACTGTTTTGAATTTGTCTTTAGTCCAGCTATTGTAAGTACTGTGTCTTTCATTCCTCTATATAAGGAATGAATTGTTTCAAAGTTTGTATCTGAAGTTGGGAGTGAAATAATAATGCTTCTTTCTATTTTAGAAATTCTTCTTCTAATTTTTATTATCTCTCTAGTTGTTATGTTTCTTTCTTTAAGAATAGTCATTTATATTCGCTACTTTACTATTCCGCTTCCATCTCCAACTCATTAAAAATCTAGTATGCTCTGCAGTTGCCTTTAATAGGATCCTCTGCAACAGAAAGATTTTTCTTCCTTAATATTTTCCTTCTTTAAGTTTAGTTTTCTAGTCTTGTTTAGTTTTCTAGCATGTCTTTGATCCTAACCGAAGCATATGTCTTAGCATAAAAGGACACGCCCTTATTGTTGCCCAGAGTTGAGGCATTTTTGGCGGACGTCATACCTTGCTAGGATACCAGGCTTCCAGTTGGTATCGGAGCCATGGATAGTTTACTACCCAGGCCCTCTACCTCTTCTTCTTCCTCTACTCTTACTCCTAGTTCAAGTTTCCGACAGTCTAATGCTTCTAGATAGATTCCCTCTATGAGATAACTTATCTCCCTGATAATGAAAAAGTCCCACTCACCAACTTACCTCTCATCAATCCGTACAATGCTTTCACCAAACCTAAATCCTCTTTTACTAAAACCATAAAGAGTCTTATTACACCTTCTAAAATCCAGGTCAAAGAATATGTCCAAGCCTCAGCCTTTGACCAACACTTTCTTCCTGCTACAGAAAAGGAACAAATGGTTTCTATTGAGTTACCTTCCCATTTACCTAAGTTATGGCTTTCAGAAGGATATACCCATATTCATTTTGGAGCCATAAGGTTTGCTCTTACACTCCATGGACGAAAAGGTCTTCCTACTACTTCCAGAATTGCTCTCATGGATACTCAGTTTTCAGACTACCAACATGCGTGTATTGGCACTGTTCAAACAACGTTGAATGCTCGAACAGTTCTTGTTACCATGTTCCCCAATTTCAACATGCCAATATCAGATCCATGTTTACAATCGGCACTTAAGCTTCAAATCCAGATTTGTGGAGCTATTCCTACTGCTACAACTTATTCTGCAACACTCCATTATCAGATGGTGTACAGGATTCAAAATCATTCAATTGCTTTTGCTTTTCCTCAGGAGACAGACGAAGCACTGTTAATTTCTGTGGATACAAATCACATACCCAGTTGTACGTATGTCCCTAAACAGTTACCAAGAGAAGAGTTGCAGAAATTGATTCCTGACTCGGTGGATTACTGCCTATGAACAAACTCACCAGGCGTCTAAGGAATTAAAGCCAATTCAGTCTACTAAACCATCATTTCACAAAAATCAGGATGGATCGGTAGAAATCAAGTTTAAGAAGCAGAAGGAAAAGACCAAAGTTCCCAGCTGTTTTACTTCCAATTTCCTATATTCTATTGAATCTACTATGCCAATTTGTGGATTTGATGGAAATGGAAGTCCCATCTTTGCACCTCCAGAGGTCCCTACACAGCGAACATCAAGGATTTCTAGGGATGATCCATTTGTTGATACTCTGGAACAACCATCCGGAAAGTTTGACTATCTGGTCAAATATACTCCACCACCTCCAACACCATGGCCAACAACTCATACTGGATGGGGAGTTCATGAGGGATATGAAGATAGTGATGATGAAGACTATTACAACGATGATGATGATGGCTATCCCTCATATAACCATGTGGATACTGAACCCATCCCAAATCAAATCATGATGTTTGGACCTTTTTCTTCTTCCTTCCAACAATTGAATTTTCCCCCAAAGGAAATTCAGACTCCTGAGTTTAATCATTCTTGGAAAATAAATAATCCAACATCTCGGAAGTCAAACGGTTCAACGGTGGATGTCACTGCTGCAGAAGCAACTCTCAACTGGCAATCTGAAAATGCAATAGTCCAAAATCACATGCTGCAGAAGATTGTTAAAAGCCAGGAGAGAATTGAAGCTAAGATGGAGAGTCAAATTGCAGTGTTAATTCAATCTTTGAAAGAAAGGATTGATACGGTTCACAACGAAATCATGAGACTTCTCCATAACTCTCAGCCATTCAGTCATAAAGAGCAGGAGATCAAGACACTTAAAACTCAATTAAAGTCTCTGGAAGAACAATCCAAAGAGACTCTATTTGGAGCAAGCCAGAATCTTCAGTGTCTCCATACCCTGTTGTGTCACAACCCCTACATGGTCTGGACAATTTCAAGAAGATGTTTGGAGACTCTTCTTCATTCCTCTCTTCTGAAGAATATAAAAAGAAGAGTAAGCCTCAAGTCACTGTCTGAAGCACAAACACCGGACCAGTAGTTTCATAGGCCGGGGACTCACAACAGTTCATGATGCAGAGCTCTTCCTCTTCAAACCCGTTCACTGATTTTCTAAAAAAGGCAGCTGATTATGAAAATGATAAACCAAACCGACCATGGCCAGTGTTTACAACAGAAGATATCAGTGATGCGGAGGAAGTTGCGGAAGATGTTCCATTACTCTTTATGAATCAGCTTCCAGAAGAAAGACCTCCAGAAACTCCTCAAGAGCCTGTTGTAGATGATGAACCAGAAACCAGTCAACAGGGTCAACAGCGAAATCCCTATGCCCAGCAGCCTGATGATACTTTTACCAGTAATTCAAGGCATCTATTCACCTTTGATGATATTCCTCGTTCTATCTGGAAAGATAGAATTCATGAGATAATGTCTTGGTGTGTTACTGAATTACAAAAACCAGGCGCTACAATGACAAGGGGTCATTAATGATTTTACTGCAAGAATGACTGGTACGCTAAAACAATGGTGGTAAGATCTTGGAGAATATCGGCAGATCCAAGCTAGAAACTCACCAAACATAGAAACTTTCATGAATTATGTTTATATTGAGTTTCTAGGTCAACATCAGAACAATTTGGATTCTGCTAGGGAGGAGTTCTTTAAAATGAAATGTTGTTCCTTCAAGAGAAAAGATTTAGAGATGCACTTCCAAAGGATGTCTCAAAAGTTCTACATTCTTGGTGGGATGGACAATCCAAATCTGAAGCAAGCCTATCTTAATTCCATTCCTGAATCCCTTGGTCAAGAAGCCTTAAGACTGATTGAGCTCAGAGGGAGAACTCTTGAAAATGTTTCCCTTGGAGAAATTTATCAGTTCGTTTTTAAGGCCCTGGAAAAATTATGCAATAATTAGAAGTTTTTCAAGGAGTTCCAGAAACAGGGAAAAAGTTTTCAAAGGAATGTGATAGAAAGGATCTTCAGATCAAATGCAAGTCAGAGAAGTGTCACTGCCCGGATAAATCCCACAAGAATTTTAGGAAGTTTAAAAGAAAGCATCACCAGCAACAATGGAGACCAAGGAGGAGAAGGAGATTCTTTAGGAGAAAGTTCTCGAAACATAAAAGAGACAGGTGTCATATTTGTCATAAGCAGGGACACTGGGCTAAGAATTGTCCTAACAGAATAAGGGACAAGATTCTTAAGCAGATATATCAACTGACCCAGTATGATCTTGAGAATGAGGATCTGGAATCACTCTTTTCTGAAGAAGACGAGCCTTCGGAGCAGACGTTGTTCGCTTTGGAGGATGTTTCAGAAAATGATTCTTCTTCTGAGGATGAGATGAAAGAAGATCATCTACCTATTTTTGGAATTCAATTTATTGGTCTTGCTCTTGTTGTGCCATTTATCCAGGTACAGATTATTCCTCAGAAATTTGATAATCTTATTAATGTGGTTGCTTTGATTGATACATAGCATCCAGTTCTATTCTCAATCCCAGAATCTTACCTGCCTCATTCTGGAAAAAACATCATGAGGTATTTCAGGTTGCTAATAGTGAAAATTTAACAATTGGGTTAATTAGCAAGCCTATCAAGATACAATTCTTCCCAGAATTGTCAATCACTCATAAATTTCTTGGTTCTTCTTTACCTAGGAAGGATGTTGTTATTGGGTTTGATATTATTAAACAACTTTGGGAAAAGAAAGTAGTTCCTAAACCAGAAGGTCTTAGGTTTAAGTCTTATTTTCTTCCTTATATCAAGCCACAATATCACCTCTCTGTTCAAACTGATTCTATTTAGGATATTAGTGAAAAATTCATAAGAGATTGTTGTGCAGAATCTCATTCTGATTTCCTTCATAAATGCACAAATCCTTTTGGAAAAATACAGAGTTTTTTGTACAGTTACCCTTTAAGAAAGATGTAAATATAAACCCTACTAAAGGCAAATACAAAACAGTACACACCCGACAACAAGTACAATAATTTAAGACACCTTTTGACAATCGGAACCAAAAGGACAATAATTAAAAGAAAAAGCAAAAAGCAAATAGTAACACCACTAAGTTAAAAAGCCAGCAGGATAAGGACCAAAGACCACATTCGATGAATTCTGGGGTGGAGTCTGACTCAGAGGATTATCTAAATTAATAGTAATCCCAGCTTTTTCCAACCACTGACTTTCCAGCTCATAAGGGTCCTGTGAGTCCATCATGGTGTCTTCATCAACTTTATCTTTTCCTTTGTTTGATAGAGAATGAGCAATAGGGAATGGAGGGACTACTGGAAATGAACATGGAACAGTAGCAGCAACACTTTGGGAAGACTTATTATGAGATAATGAATTCCAGTTAGAATTAAAATAAGTCTTGGAAATTCCCCACATGGACGCCGGAGTGATCCTATAGAATTCCGTATGGAACTGCTCAAAGTATACCCTAGCATCATTCTGAATTTGAATTGCATAGTCAATAGGCATTTGTTCCCACGGTGCGTCATCTTCAAACCTGGGCCAAATCTGTGGTGGAATTTCTGAATTCTGCTCTGCCATTTTTCTCTGAAGTTCTCTGATCTCAACTCCATGATCATAGAAGTCCTTATTAAGAAGATAAGGAAAAATACGATATTCTTGAACAGAGTAAAAATATGGTAGGTTATGGATATGAGGAGAACATTGTCTTGAAAGGATAAAAATAACAGAGACTCCTGGATCAGATTTACCGGTCTGTTTGATCTGAATTACCTTAAACAATCTCATCCAAGTAGATAAGGGATAGAACCATTCAAGAAAAGCTCTAGCACAGGGATTATCATCAAAATCGTCAAACCATCCACTGTGTAGTTCAGCAATCCACTTGATAGATTGTTCAATTAGGAATTCCACAGCAATCTTCCATTGTTCAAGCATGTACCAAAGCATACAAAGTAGTTCTTTGGAAAACATGAGATGGAAATGATTAGAAACACTGAACAATGTAAAGAATGGGTAATCTGGATGAAAACCTAAACCTCCAAAAGTATGAAGTCCAGTCTTTCTAGCAGTGAGGGATTGATATTTCAACATTAGCTCCTTAGCTCTGGACTTAAGGGTTTTGGTTTTGATAAGTTCAAACAGTTCAGGAGGAAGGGTTTCCAAAGGAAAATCTTGAAAGGCAAGAACATTGGTAGAAGGTGCTGGAGTGAACATTCAGGTAATGGGAATATGGTTTCTAGGGATTTGAGGAAGTTTGGGCCTGGAAAGAAGATCTGCAAGGATATTGTTTTTCCCTTTTATATGATTTACAGTGAAATTATATTGGGAAAACTATTCTGCCCATCTAAGTAACTGCTGAGGAGGAACGGTATGAGGTTTGAAACTCAGCATTTTAGGGAAGGCATTCATATCCATTTCTACAAAGAAATGATGGCCAATAAGATGAAATTAGAACTTTTCAATACCTTTCTTAACAGCCAAAATTTCCTTGTAAGTAGAGTGGTAGTGTTGTTCTAAAGGCTTAAAAGAACCACTCTTGAATCCACACACATTTCTTTTTCCATCATTCTCTTCAATTAGAACTGCAGCCCAGAAAGTTTCACTAGCATCTATCTGAAGAATCCTTTTTCCGTTTGAAGGAATTTGCAAAGGAGGAAGCTTCTGAATAGCGGTTTTCATAGCAACAACAGCTTTCATTTGTGCATAAGACCATTGTGGGGGATTTTTCTTTAACATGTCCTATAGCGGTCTTATGATTGATGCCAGCCTTGGTATAAAATCTGCTGCACAATTGATAACTCCCAGAAACTGCTTAATCTACTGCTTAGATTGTAAGTCATCAGGAAATTTGAGAAGCTCAATAGCAATATGAGGTTGTAGAGAATATTGTCCATCCTTAATAAACATTCCCAAGAACTCAATTTCATTTTGTGCAATGGTCATCTTCTTTTCTGACAGCATAATTCCATACTGTCGAACCAACTCCCCAAAATGCTGAAGAAGATATGAATGAGTCTAAATATCTTCAGAAAACAAGAGAATATCATCAATATAAATTAAGGCATTTGGGAGCAGTGGCTCAAAGATCTGGACCATAGCTTTCTGGAACAATGACGGTTTTGTTTTTAGACCAAAAGGAATAACATACCACTGGAAATGAGCATTTGGAATGCAGAACGCTGTTTTGTAGCTATCATCAGGATGAATGCCAATCTGCCAAAATCTTGCTTTGAGATCAAACTTGGAGAAAACATGAGCTTTTGTGAGGTTAGAGAATAAGCAATTCCTATTCTGAAGAGGAAACTTCTCATCAGCAAGGAAGTAGTTGAGAGGCTTGTAATTGATCACCAATCTCATTTTTCCTTTTGCTTGTTCTGACCTTTTATTAACATAAAAGGCTTGACTAGCCCATGAAGAATTTGTAGCTTCAATGAGACCTTTATCTCTTAGCTGGGCTAATTAATTGGCTTTGCTTTTGTCATACACCAAAAGATCAGATTATCAGAGCCGCCTTCTGAATGAGCAGGATCAGTGCATTTAACCTCCCACTCCCATATATCCTATTCATTCATGTGCAACACTATTTGGCTTAATACACCTCAATAATTTGATTTAGATTTCCTATTTCACTTTATATTTTATTTTTAATTTATTTTTTAATATACTCTAAGTGTATTAAATATATTTTTTATATTAACTAATTGATGAGAAATTAGATAAACTTGATGTGTATTCATCAAATTGAAATAAAAGATAAAACATAGAGTAAAATAAAATATCAAAGTACAATAATTGTTCCTACAATAGAGACTTGAAGCGCTGGTTGAGTTACGTTAAAAACAAAAAACATAAAACAAAAAAAGGAAAAGACTTTAGAATTGTAGTTAAGATATTTGAGTTGCATCATATGCCAAAATTAAAACAAATATGTGGTAATAATGGTTCTCGTGACACATGCTTGAAGTGTAAATCGGCTCACAGTTAAATGATGGTGTTTAGATTATTATTTTAAATATTAAAAAATATTGAACTGCATTGTCACCAAAAATGAATTTTTAGTGCAATTGGAGACCCTCTAATTAGAAAATAATTAAGAACGATAAACTATTCAATAATTTTACAGTGGCACTGGCATCGCATGTCAAGGCATTTCTACACAAAAAGACATGTATAAAAAGCAATTAGATGATGCTTCAGAATAGAGAAACTGATAATGATTGGAGAATGTTAAAATTAAAATAATGAAACAGATAAAATTTGTTCCAAGTATAGGCTTTGTTTGGTCATGTTTCCCCAGAACAACATTATTTTTGGAAAATATAAACAAACATATCTTCATTTTCCTTTCAAAACGCACATTCTCCAATATATACATACATAAATTATATTTACACATCATATATATTTTTTTATTATTCTAATATTAAAATAATCACTCAATTCCATTTTCGCCCAAAAAACCAAACAAAAAAACATTGATTTGACTATTACAGAAAAAAATGTCTCTCCAAAACATAAACAAACATATCAAAAAATAACTTTCACATTTTACAATAATTTATTCTCCCAAAACACATAATAAAATCAAACAAAAAACATAACCATATATAACCATAGTCTTTTTTATAATTAATACATTGATAAGACGTCCACTAGTTTCACTTTTGTATCTGCCCCATTTGAAAAAAATTTGGCATGGCCTATGGAGGCAAAAGAGATAAAGTTGGTTTCTTGGCATCCACTCTATTAGCCCCCAAGTTATATAAATTCAACCTCCATGGAGCAGACCTATCAAATTGAACACATCCTTCACTTTCAAGTTTCAAGTCATATATTTCTTGATGTCCATTTTCTTTAAAGGGAGTACCAGTTTTGGGTTTCCCTTTTTTTTTTTTTCTATTTCGAAAAACGGACGGTGTCCCAGTAGTTTAAATGCTTTTCCATTTTACCATTATTGAAGATAACCTACCACAGAATTCAAGAAAATCTTGAGGTAGGTCATTAATGGCAGAAACTGCAAAGCATGCATTTGAAAATAAGATGGGCTGTGGTTTTGTGGGAGCAATGTTTCAGCTGAGGGGACTCCGGCCAAGAAATGCTGTCCTATTCCAAAGCAGACCACATTCCAGGAGGCAACTTGATTCCTCAAAGTCAGCTAAGCCTCAGCCTGTACAAGGCAAAAAGCCACCGGAAAAGCCGATTCCTGCCAGGCCAAGGCCTTCAAGCTATCCTGAGCAGTATCAGGGAGCTAGAGTTTCCGATGCTGCAAGAAGCTCTATATCGTCCTCCAACAATTTCAGCTCCAACAAGGCGTCACAAGTAGTGAATTCATCCTACACTAGATGGCTTGCGAAGGAACCAACCTTCAGCTCCAGTGAATTGAGCCTGGCCCTCAGTGATCAACCAAAGTTGGATGTTAATGGGACCCTTTATCGAGCTTCAACGGGCAATGTCATGCTTTTAGGCCATTTGGGCAACTTGAAGCAGCAGGGGAAAGGCAATATAAGTGGTCCAAGGAAGCCAATGGAAACAAGCTATCAGCTTGGGAATATATTACATAGTCCTAGGAATAGATTGAACTCTGATGCCCTAAAGTCATTAGGAAATGAGAAGTACAAGCAGGGGAAGTACGAGGAGGCATTAGCACTATACAACCAAGCGATTTCCATTGATCCAACCAAAGCTTGCTATTACAGCAACAAGAGTGCAGCGTTGATGGGATTAGGCCGCCTTGTAGAGGCCGTTCTCCAATGCAGAGAGGCTGTTCGAATAGATTCTTTGTATCATAGTGCTCACTGTCGGCTAGCGAAATTGTACTTAAGGTAGAAAAAGATGAAGAAAGAGGTTTGACAAGAATTCAAGTGATTGGGAAAGCTTTAGTTTTTTCTAATGAACTTAGTTGTAATTATGTTTTGCAGATTGGGAGTAGCTGAGAGAGCAGTTTACCACTACAAATGTTCAGGTCGCAAGGCCGGCCCTGAGGACATTGCTCAAGCTCAAGCTCTCAAGAATTGCCTTGATAGGTGCGTTGATGCTCAGAATCATGGAGACTGGGGAAAACTGCTTAATCAGAGCCAGACTGCATTATCCATAGGCGCAGATTCAGCTCCCCAGGTAAGAACTCCGTAAAAAATCTATACAACACTTGTTCTGAAGTCTCAGTGTGTCTTTGTGTCTGTTTCTTGTACAAAGACCATTTATCCTAGTCCTACTTGTGTCTCAAATTTATGTGTGACTAATACCAATATTGCTACCTTTTTGGTTGTTTATCTGAAGATTTATGCAATGAAAGCAGAGGCTTTCATGAAACTCCATAGACACCAAGAGGCATACGCCGTCATACAAAATGCACCACATTTCAGCATTGAACTCTATGCTGGCATCTTAGGCTTCTCTGCAATAGCCGGTGTATTAGAAGTTCGTGCCCTGGTTTACATGGCTAATGGCAGGTTAGTGCATCATTTTCCTTGTATACTTAGAATTGAATCCTTAGAATGAGAAACAATGAGAAACTTTCATTCAAGTTTGGAAAGATAAACTTTAAAGTCCAATTACAAGGCTTCAATTTCCTTTTATCACGATTGGAAGAATATTGCTTAGTTGTTGAACAATTTGCCACTCAATATCAATAGGTTTGAGGATGCTGTGACTTCTGTTCAACAAGCCTTACGGCTTGATTCAAGTGATAGCTTGAATTTAAGTGCAGAGAGGGTCAAATCTGTGGTAGCAGCTCGACTAAATGGCAACCGGCTGTTCAAGGGATCCAGGTTCTCAGAGGCTTTAATAGCTTACAACAAAGGATTGGAGAAAGATCCACACAACTCTGTTTTGTTGTGCAATCGAGCTGCTTGTCAATCTAAACTAGGACAATATGGGAAAGCTGTGGAAGATTGCACGGCAGCTCTTCATGTCCGTCCGTCCTACAGCAAGGCCAGATTACGTAGGGCTAATTGCAATGCAGAGGTAACTTTCCCTGCAAATAAAAGTTAATACCATGTTACTTTTTTCTGGAAAAATCGTTAACTATTTTATATTTGGTTTCTTTTTCATGTGATGCAGATGGAAAAATGGGAGGCTGCAATTGAAGATTATGAGGTGCTGATGCAAGAAATCCCGGGAGATGAAAAGGTGAGAGCCGCACTTTTGGAAGCGAAGATGCAGCTCAATAAGCGGCATAATGGACATAGAAATGAGACAAAGAGGACCATATCTTTTCTTCCCTTCTACAACAAATTGTAATTCCTCATTTTTGAGATAAATACAACTGCAAAGCTCAATTTATCAACGGATGAGGCTAATATGAAAACTCTACTTTCATCTGCAATATGATAAACTGATAATGAAGTAATTTGTACATAATGTTTTCACTAGCAAGTTGTTTACATATTGTTTCAGGCTGATATGAAGACAACTCCAGCATAGCCAAGTCAGAGGGTGTGATAGTTATTTCAACATTTAGAATATACAGAAATGGTTCTCAAGTTAAGGAAACTCCAGGAGGCAATGCTGACAGGTTAGAGAGCTCTATAGAGTTATACTGCACCTGATTGAAAGGACAAGCACAGATCAATTAATAAGCAGCAAAGAAAATGCAGCACAGCTGTAATGCATATATAGACAAGAAATACAAGACTAGAATGACACAAACTGGCCTGAATTTTATGATTGGCTTTCAGGGGCATTTCATAGGTTGGAGAGATCTTTTCTCTTTTTTTCTTTTTTGTTTCTTTCTTTTCGGATATTTGTTTGTGTTTGTAAAGTGGAGCTTTTTGTTCTAAGAGAGGAAGTAATTTATTATTATTATTATTATTGTTGTTGTTGTTGTTGTTGTTGTTGTTGTTGTTGTTTTGTTTCTATTTTCATCACCATGAGTGGCATTAATATATTTTTTAGTGGGTTATTGTATTGGGAATTATTCAAATTAAGAAGAAAAGCTGATTGTTTTTTCTTTATTTGATAATTAATCAGTTGAAGGGTCCTATTCGTTCATTTTTCATTTAAAAAATTGAATAAAATTTTGTACAAATTTAATTTGAATCAAACATCTAAAGTTCTCCATCAATATGATGTGTTATTTTTCTTTCCACCATGTCTTTTCAAGATGAACGAAAAAAGAAAAGGAACTTACTTTTATGTTTTCCCCTTTGACAATAACAAGAAAAAGAAAAGATGTAGTAATCTCATAATTTAGGATCAATTTCCTTCAACTATTGCCTTCTTTTTCATTTAAATTCTTGGTAAAATACCCTGCAAAATCTGGGTATTTTTGTTGAAACTATGGTCCTAGTAATGTTATATTAGATCCCCTCCGAAATCAGTTTTGATTTTAAATGTGATGGATTAAAGTTAGCTCTGGAAATAACATAGTTGTTTAATAATTTCTTTTGCTAATAATTTCTTGCGAAGTAACGTACCCTACCAAAAGTTTGTGGTTCTTTTGCGTATAATTTTGTATTTTCAAATTCTTTTTGCGATTTAATATTTATAGTGTTTTTTTTTTTCATGGACTTATACCCATTAGGGTTTCGCTATCCTTCTTCATGGACTTAATTTGTCCTTGGACTTATTGGATCTTACTATTTAATTAATTAATTTAGTCCATCGGGCATTTTTAGTTATTTTATCAAATTGTTCTTGTAGTCATAATTATACACAACATACAGAATGCGGGTTTTAAAGTTGCGCACACATTAATGGTCATTTCTAGAGTTCACTTGGTTTTTTCTAGTATATCTTGGCCCTACAACCATGTGGATTACTAGTGATGTAGCAAAGTCAGATTTGGCATTGGCTTTCTTTGAGGGACAATCTTTAGCCCAGTGGTCTACTTGCCCACAATTTCAGCATGATTAGTTTTCTTTTGGTTTCTTTACTTTAGCTAGCTTTGCCTTTATTGGTGGTTTTAGAATTAGAGTTCATTGGGTTTGTTCTAGTATTTTTCTTCTTCCCTACTGTTAGCATATTCAACTTTGATCGGTACTCAACAGGAACCCCATGAATTTAGTTCAGACATTCCTCTACGATGCTTATAACAACCATAAAATCACCTAGGGACAATTTTCTTTTTTAAACCTTGAGTGTCATTCCAAATTTTTTTCAAAATTTAAAAAATTTATCTACTATGGATATGATCAACAGCTTTTCGGGCAATTTCATCTCAACATCAGCAAGGGCATGTTTGAGGTTGATCAGCTCGCCATGTGTCTAATTAATTACGGACTTTCTCTCAACCATATGATATTTCATCAACTTTTCAAGCCCTTGCTCCTCAGCATCATGTTTCCGAACCAACTCATCCTATAGTAATTTAGCAATATATGAGTCGGAGTAGTAAATATCTAAGAGGACATTTTACATTGATGTCAAAATAATCCCCTAACCTAATTGATCTCGCATAATCTACCCATGTATTTCAATTGTTCTGGCATCACTATCAGTTGGTTCAGGCCTAGTCACTTGAATCACCGATACAAATCCTTTTATCATGAGCCAAAATTTCAACCACTATTGCCAACATTTGCAAAATTAGTTCGAAATTTTTTTGGGTTAACTGGATAAGTCGACTTTTGTCGATAGCATTGAGTTGGTACCTCCACTTGTGGAAACAGATGCTATTTCAGAAATATAAACAATTTTTGAAAACCACTCAAATAATTTCTTCAAGATTGTTGGAAATACATATCATAAGTATTGAACACTAAGCAATATAATCACAAGGTTGTGTTTAAAATAATAATAGATAAGTTTACGGATTGTAGCATATAGTGTAATAACAATTTTAAATAGTTCAGTTCAAGATTAAGCATAGACCAAAAGCATAAAGCCAGCTCAAATATCAAGAGAAAAGAATTGAATTTAGAGGATAAATATAATTATTTAGCTCAGTGCTATGTCATAACAAAACTATAATATGATTGAATCACCAATTCTGGTTTGCCTTGAAGAAATTATCATGCAATTCTTATCAATGCATAGGGTACCACGAAATTTCCTCTAAGATAAGATAATCTATAAGCTATCTACTGCACTTCAGACCAACTTCACTTCGAGCACTATGTAGTTTCCAAGAACTGAATAATCTAACACTATCCTATATGTATTTATATAGAATGCATCAGAAAGAATAGAAAGGATGTTGTGTTGTGTAGTATACTTTCTGCCTACAACTAGCAAGTTTATCTAGGTATGAAGGGGAACCAGAAGGCATCCAAGTTCATGCATTAATCTATTTTTGTTATAGATTCTGTAACTCCTGAAATGGTTTTGCTGTTACAGAATTTTAAAAGCCAAGTCAAATGTTTGATTTTAAAAATTCAAGTTCTAAGTAAAAGTCGGAATTCAACAAAAAGATTAACCCGTGACTCGAGACAATTCACCCAAACACCCAAGCTCAAGTCCAAGCCTGTGCTCGTGCCAAAGCCAGGCTAGGTGGGGACAAGGAAGCAGTGGCTCATGTGTGTGGGCACACCTTGTGCATCCCTTAGTTGATATTTTAGCTAGCAACTAGACTTAGATTAGATATAAAGTGTACCCCCTTTGGTTAAAATACCAATGTGGGACAAGGGACTAGTATATGGGACAAAGTTTTTTATACTCCCATGAGTTCCACATCTTTGTCTCAAGTCTAATGTGAAATAACTCCAACCTGTGTAATCTAACCTTATTTATACTCCTCTGTTACACTTTACAACATCTATGGATTTCAACCAAATTAGCCCTAATCCGTGGAACTAAATCTTCTTTTTACCATGTAATTAACCTAAAACCCCAATTGATTTAGTTCCAATTACAACACTTATAACCCAAATATCTTTTGACGAGTATATTATAAGGCGTTGTCAAAAACTTAAATTTGGTACAAATTACTTTGTGAATATTATATATTACATTCAATCAAAAGAGGGAAAAAATTAATCAAATCAGAATTTTTTGTTGAATTTTAATATCCACATAAATCATAGTATTTACAGAGATTTTGTAGGTGATATTGAGTGGGATTCTATTATACATATTGATAATTAAATTCAAATATAAATGATACTGATTTGACTCAAATTTGATCTATTACATCTCCACAGCTAGGGGTGTAAATGGATATTCAAAAATTCGTTTACCATTCGTATTCGTATTCGTTTATACAAAATTTATCCACATCCGTTTAAAATGGATATTATCCATAGACGATTAGTAGATATTCGATTATAAATAGATAAGGATATGATAAATACGTATCCATTTAATATCCACTTCGAATATATATTTATTAAATAATATATTATTTATATTTGTTAATAAAAATCTTATAATCCATATATATATGTGTGTGTGTGTGTGTGTGTGTATGTGTGTCTAAATTATAATTGAAGAATTGGGAAGAAAAAAAGAATAATTTAAGAAATTATTGTAACATAGAGAAAAAATTGAAGAATAAAGTTAATCAACACAATTATTGTTGGTTGACTTTATAATTAATATACTTAAATGCCATTATTATTATTATTATTATTATTAATTAGTACTAATAATCAATTATTAATTAGAAATTATGCTATTTGTTTGATTGCTTTCTTTTTAATGAAATTTTATGGTTCCTTCTATTAAATAAAATATATATTCACGTATTTGGATATTCATAAATAGATATCTAAATAATTATCATCGAATATGAATATTAAAAAAATAATTCGAATACAAATATGTTTAATCAAATATGAATGCATCTGAATAAATATAATCGAATATGGATATATCCGAATTTGACCGATATCCAACGGATACGAATTCGGATATCATTTTTAAATATCCATCAAATCCATATCTGTATTCGAATATTTGAAAAGTTAAATAAATACAAATATTAAAACAGTGTATCACATCTGTTTTTTATCCATTTACACCTCTATCCACGGCACGCTCATGAGAGAAATTATCGTGCATCAAGCTAAACCGGAGGAACAAAAGCCCCAAATGCTACAGGATCTAGCTCCTCTCCAATATTGCTTTTCTCCAATTATATCCATTGCATACTTAGATGGTTGCCATGTCATTAATGAATTAATCTAATGGCAACTATGAATTTTCATTAACCACAATCTTAACTCAAGTTAAAAAATGGTAGAGACTTTTTAATTAAGAAAACTCAATATTCATTCCTAAAATTACTCCAACTTTTTAATTACTCCATTCCAATCACTCCAACCAAAGATGAAAATCAAAATTTCATATCTCCAAGAAATTCTGTTTTCTTCCTGCAATTTTTTATGTTTTCCCACCATATTTCTTGCAAACACTATATATCAATTACTCTATAATCTCCAACCGAGAACAATTAGCATCCAACTATTAGAGTATGCTACTGCAAATTTCTTCATAATTTGGCAGGTGCAATATTTTTGTTTGTATATTTTTTCTAAATAATGTATATAATTAATAATTAATGAACAATTTGCATAAATATATACATATATTAATTAAGAAGATGGTTGCCAAGTGCAATATTTATGTTTGTGTTTGCAACAATATTCCAAAAATGAAAATGAGACATGTGAGAGGTAAAAATAAGCTACCGATTGTATATAAGATGGAGTATCTAATTATTGTATTTAAATTTTCATGAAAGATATTTGGATTAAATTTCCATTTTTGGTTGGAGTGATTGAAATGGAGTAATTGAAAAGTTGAGTAAGTTTAGGAATGAATATTGAGTTTCCTTAACTAAAAAATCTCTACCATTTTTCAATTTGAGTTAAGATTGTGGTTAATGAAAATTCATATTTGCCATTAAATTAATTCATTAATGACATGGCAATCATCTAAGTGTGTAATGGATATAATTGGAGAAAAGCTATATTAGAGAGGAGCCGGATCCAATGCTACAATAGTGAAAACACCGATATTTAGCCTATTTGGCTGGAGTGTTGTTCCACGCGCAACTTTGTTCAGATTCTATTTCCTGAAAACTTAAATCCAGCTTTGGTGAAAACAAGTTAGACGCCTCTTTGGTTTCATTTTCATGTGCCATTTTCATTTTTATTCGAAAATAAAAAAATAGAAATTATCATTTTCTATTTATTTCTATTCAATTTTTTTCATTTTCAAGCTCTTTCTAAATGTATTTTTTCATCATATTCTCACATCAATCAAATTCAAATTTGACATAAAGTATCCACTATCATTTTAAAATTAATAAAATATATATTTTAAAATAATAAATCTTTTTAAACATAAAAAAATATAAATTAACTTACTTTTCAACTTTATACATACTCTAATCATTACTTTCTACCATTTCATCCAAATACATCTCAATTTTTATTTCTGTTTTGTAACTAATTTTTCAACTTTTTGAAATGCATGTAAATTGAAAATGCCTCTAGAAATAAAACCAAATGGGCCCTAAATTTTTCACTTTATGTCAAATTAGTGCATGAGTAATGAAAATATACTAATAAAATGTACCTTCCTAAATTTGTAAACATAAGTTTTAGAATTTTTTTACCTAGAAAATTTTAATATATATATATATGCATGTATGTATGTATGTATATAAATGAATGAGTGAAGTGGGAGAGTTATAAATGAATTAGTGATGTTAAAGGTAGAGTGAGAAAATTGAGGAGGTTGGTGTGATTTTTAGGGTGTAGAGTTTTTTGGGGAAAAAATTGGAGAGTGTGCCTCCATTTTAATTTTTTTTTGGGGATTGGAAATTTTTTTGGGAAAATATAAAAGAACATAGCCTTTATTTTTGTTGCATTTCTTTCCATGATTTAGTAAATTAAGTTCCTTATTACACGAAATTTCCCTAAATAAAAAGTGTATATTGGTGGGGGGGGGGGGGGGGGTGGAAGGGAAGGAATGTGGTCTTGGAACAAGTAGGGTGCTTTAGATAGGTAACACGGATCTTATTTATGCTCGGAATTCAAAATGAGTTTATTTTGATCCAATTTAAAAATTAAACTAAAATTCAATAATTTAAAGAGAAAAACTGATGATATACTATTTTTTATCTTATACAAATTTTTGGTATCTTTCTAATCGAATATGACTTTTAACAACTATAACATCATAACAGAGAAACTATGAATCACCATAGAAAATTATCAAAATTTCCTTAACGAGCAGAATGAAAATAAATATGTAAAATAATTGACACGCTATTGGATGTATGATCATGCAAAGGTGATAATTATACCCCTAAATGACTCAAAAATAAGACATAGAAGAAGGAAATTATTTTTTTAAAAAAAATCTATAGAGCCAAAATAACAAATTAGTATCTAAAATAACTGAAATGCATCAACTTAGATGGTCAAAAGAGCAAAAGAATATGCAAAATCTCGAAAAAAAAAAAAAAAGAAGGGAAAAAACAGGATATACATATAAAAGAACTATAAAAATATCCCTAAATAGGCAAAGCAACATATTGATATGTAAAATAATTGAATACTTTTAAAAATGAAAAATAAGCATGAAAATGACTAAAATACCCATCAACAACTAGAAAGATGTAAGCCGTAAAATCAAGCTTTAATCAGATAGTTTAGAATTTCAAAATTTTGAATACAAAATGCCTTTTTTGGTTACTTTTATACCTGTTTTCTTAGCTCGAGTGGTTTATTGGTGTAATACAAATTACTGTATGCTTAATTGAGTTTCTACAGTTGCTTTCTTCTGGTTTTATTGCCTCACTATTTATGGAATCTGACTTTTAACTACCCTTCAGATTTGAACTTCCACAATTTCGCAAATAGTGAGAAATATCTCTTATCATGTTGCCCTCCTATCTTGGACAAAGTGATTTTACTCATTGATCATTGCTGCATGTTGGTTTCTATGTATGATGACACTTTCCATCCATAGCAAATAGACTAAGTTAATTCCCAAATTTACAAGTACAAGTAGTTAAAAATTGGAATGGTCTTTAGTGTGTGTCTGTGTCTGTGTTTTTTTTAAAAAAAAATTCGCATGTGCCATGCCAAGGGATTTGGCCTTGACATCTACCTTAGAGTGTTCTTTAGTTCAATAACATAAGTGTTACACATCAACTTCAAGTATGAGGTCAAGAATTCAAATTTAATGACCTCGTAGCGTGCGTGTGTAATAAAATATAAAAAAGAGTGCAATAAGTAAACAAAATTTATTTCCTCCATTCAAAATCAAGTATTCAATTGATGTTATTTTAATTAATTTGACTATTTTGTAAATGCTATAATAATATAGTTTATATTGTTAAAATATTTATTGTGTACATAATACAAGTACAAAAATAGATCACGCAATTAAAAGATTTTACACAGTTTAACTTTATAATATAAGAAATTGAACATTCGGATATATGGAATACCATGAAGTATGATTACGCATGTACACTCAAATAAGTGCTCAATATACATTTATCTATCTATAATCTTTACTTCGTTTGTGAATTTGCAATAATTTCGGTGCTAACATTCATATAAACACGTTTAACATGGAGGGGGGAAACAAGAAATGCTTTAAATAGTCTGCATATTGTTTACTTATGCCATTGCCTCTTAATCAAAATATGAAAACAAATAAACCATAATTTAGAGGGAAAAAAGCCACACAAAAGGGCAATTATAGGACCCAATGTCTATTTAGACCAAACAAAGTACTACTGGGTTTGCATTGTGCAATGTCATAAGTTTAGGGCTCAAGATGAGAAAACTCAGAAAGTCTGTTTCTATACACAAGTAGTACACTTTCAAAACAGAGCATAACATACAAAAATACCCTTGAGAAACCTGAACAATGGAATTTTCACCAGGTTTTTAACACAGAATTCAGAATATAAATCAGTTCCAACATCAATTATTCGTAAGAAAAGAAAGAAAATTTAATATTAATAACAAGAAAATTGAAAAAAAAAAAAAATGAAAAAGAATAAGTGAAGGACGACCTAGATGAATCTTGATGACGATCATCTCTTACTACTTCGACTTCTTGCAAGCATATCTTTGATTCCTCCGACAACCCATGTTTCCTTTGCAATATCAGCAGAAAATTTGGAGAAATCTGCTCCACATCTCATTACTACCAAGCTTTGTTTCCTCTCTGCTTCCATTTCCTCTCCCTTTTCCTTTTCTTGATCGTTTTTCTCTTCTTCTTCTTCTTCTTCTTCTTCTTCTTCTTCTTTCTCTTCCAGCCAGCTTTTTGCCGGAGCGGATCGGCAACGCATGAGCAATAGCGCATTCGGTGGTGGTGTCGGAGCATCATCGTTGCCCTCGTCATCATTATCATCATCAACTAGACAAGGCCCAATCATTTTCCCTTTCCTTTCATCTTTTGTGATGAATTCTTTACCTGGATTTTCCTGCAAAATCATGAACCACTTGGAGAAAACAGCTCTGGAGCTGAGATCATTCTCCTCATCCTCTTTTTTTGATCCCGACCGTTGATAATTTTCTTCATCATCATCTTCATCTTCATCGTCATTGTCATCGTCACCTTCTTCATCGTCCGAGGTGATCTCAGC
The DNA here is from genome assembly GCA_018894105.1 of Jacaranda mimosifolia. Classification (NCBI taxonomy): domain Eukaryota; kingdom Viridiplantae; phylum Streptophyta; class Magnoliopsida; order Lamiales; family Bignoniaceae; genus Jacaranda; species Jacaranda mimosifolia. Next base: position 13,358,429 of record CM032123.1, read on the forward strand.
GGTGGGAAACGACCCAAAGCAGCGGAAATCAAAGCGGATGTTGCGTAAGCATGTCAAGAATTGCATCACGTCTTTCTTGAACCCAAGTGCTTCTATCCATGAGGATCTTTTCTTCTGTTTCCTGTTATTGTGTATCCTCTCAATCTCCTCCATTACCGATTGCCAATTCTTGCATGAGCTGGGCTTCGGCCTAACTTTGATTTGCCCTGCACAAGTGACTTTTGGGGATGTGGGCTCTGATATATCTGAATTTTGGGGCTTGGTTTTAGCCCACAAGAGGGGGCTAGCATGGCCAGGACCGCGGCCAACCCCACCACCACCTCTGTTGCTAGATTTCCTCGGGTGATGATGGTGGTGGTGGTGGCGCTGGCGGTGGTGAAGCTGGCGCGTGGCTGGCTCAGACGGCCTAGCCGGGCTGCAGATTGGTTTTGGCATTAGGCTTAGATGAGCTCTAGAAGGAAAACAAACCAGTAAATCAGCTGCAGGAGGTCCTTTGCCTTGATCTCTACCTTTCATGGTGTTAATACTGCACAAATTTCCGAGTAATTTTTATTTTTTTTGAATTTCTCAGACTCAAAAAACAGCAGAATATATGATCTGTTTGAGGGTTGTGATTTGAGTTTGGCTGAGTAAATTTAAAAGAAATGAGAGGAGGAGCAGTGGAGGGACAGCTTTCCTTTGTGACTTTTTGTAATGTGCTTTTATTTCTTTACCATCTGTTAGGTTGGTTTTTGCAACACTCCTGACTCCTGCTTTTTTGCTCAGTCTCTTTGAAATGGGGCCACAGCTCACAAGTGAGTGAGCTTCCCTTCTTTAATGTCTTGAGCCTTTACTTTTAGGCCAAACAATGTCAAAGAAAAGTTGGTGGCCACGAGGGTTGTTTCATCATCCTATCATACCTCTATCGACTCTGGTGAGCCCATGCCAGATAAGTCTCTTGCTACAGTGCAATATCCCCCATAAAGTTGCAGCCACAAAACAAACCCCTATATCCCATATTATATTAACATGTTTGGTTGATGTTTAAAGAGCTTCATTCAGTTGAGATATCTTTAATTTCGGCTTCAATTAATATCATGAACACGTTTTAGATTTCAAGGAAGATGCACTAAGCGCGATATATTATCCGGCGCATATGTTGGTGTTCAAATATTTATTTTTAGAATTGTTGTGTTTTCATAATTGACTGAAACAACCAAAAAAAGATTGTCAAGATAGAAAGTTAGACATCACAATGACCCAAATTTGGCATTGCGATGTTAGAAAGTCCTGCTTCATAATGCTGACGGGTTGGCAAGCTACAACTTAAGTTCAAGTTTTAATAGTTCTGTATCTACTACTTAAATTTGAGTTTTAAAAGTTCTATATTGTTGGATCACAATGTTTATGACTGTTTTCATATTATTAATTTTATAGTGATTTGTTTCTATGATGAAAAGACAATAATTAATTTATAAACAGATCGATCATTGTAATGAAAAACATAATGAAAAGAATAAAACGCTCTTCTTTCTTTTAGATATTTTTTAGTTTTTTATGCTTTATTTCATACAAAAAATACTTCATGAACATAAAACTTCTATTATTTTATGTCTTTCTTGAGAGTTTAATTTTGTCGTGTACAGCAAGATCAAATAAATTTCATTGTATTTTAGAGACTATATATTTTCAGTTCTTGTTACACGAATTATGAGAAAATAAAATTAAATAAATTTTAAGAAAAATGACATTTGTTGTACCTCTTGAAATTATTTAGAATATAAAAAGAAAAAGAAAAAAAATGTGATTTTAGTTAAATTCCTGAAACAATGACTTGCGTCACTCGATTCTCGAATCATACGATTCATACTCCGAAATCCAAATATAAATATTAATAATTCAAAGTGGTCGGGTTTGATTAAAAGCATAAAACCCCTAAGGAAAATGTGTCTGACAGGGATGACAATGTTAAGGTGAAAATGTGATTCTTCTCAAGGTGGAAAAAGAAACACCGAAAGTGTGAAAGATGTTGGGAGGGGAGGGGGGGGCGTCGTTAATTATTTATGTAAAGTGATTAATATGAAATGATGAAGGGCTTAATAGCACTTGAGAGCATCGGCAACAATGGCCCTTCCATCCATTACTAAATTGCTTTAGGATTAGACTTATCAGCTATTATTACCTGGGTCCTTCCATGGACAAGATCAAGATACCATGTCTTCATTTTATGTACACACTACAAGTTATAATTATTTAGTGGGGAAAGCTGGGGAAAGGACATCTAAGAACCTTCTTTTGAACGCTTAACAATTTATTTTTATTTTTTTTAATATAGTTGAAAGATATCGTTTTTTGCTTTTTCTAATGGGATTCTATAATATGCAACATTACTTCTATAGTTCTATTAAGCTATAACATGGCAGTTATCTTTAATTATAATCTATTAACTACGTAATTAATCACATCACGAATCTATCTTAATATTTTCAATATCCTTATAAGAACTACATATTGCAATTTGCAAGGCCGATCGTTAGTTCTATTATTTTGGCAAATAAAAATCCATTTGATGCGAAATAAAATTCCACACCAGTAAATCCTAAACTAGAATAATCAAAATTCTGGAGCAAAGAAAAAGAATATTAGATACTTAACTGGAAAAAGCTAGTAATGATAGAAAAATATATTTTGAATAATAAGAGAGTCCCCTTATGTGGATTTTATATTGATATATTTATACAGCAGAATCCCTCTTCTCACATTGGAGGTGGTTTTTTCCATATCTTGAACACCTAGGTCCACTAGCTTGTTAACTACCTATTTCTGCAAATCTGTCATAAGTGGGGATGTTGCCTTATCCAAATCCCGCATTAAGTGCAGGCCAAATTGCCTTAGTCATCTATTAGCTCATCTTTCAAATTTCAGCTTGGACCTTACACTATCTCAGGCTCCAACTTGGCTTATCATACTGCTTCAGACTTCATCTCAGCTTATTGTGTTGCTTTAGGCTTCAGCCCAACTTATTATGTTGCTTCAGGCTTCATCTCGGCATATCATGCTACTCTAGACTTCAGCTCGGCTTATTATGTTGTCTCAGGCTTCAACTCGGCTTATCATAATATTCTAGACTTTATCTCGGCTAATTATAGTGCTCCAGACTTCAGCTCAACTTATTATGTTGCTCTAGAGTTCAGTTCAATTTATTATGGTGCTCCAAGCTTCAACTCGGCTTATCATGCTGCTCCAGGTTTAAGCTCTCCCTATCATGCTGCTCCAGCCTTCAGCTTTTCTTATCATACTGCTTTAGGCTTTAGCTTGGCTTATTATGTTGCTTTAGGCTTCATATCGTCTTATTCTACCTAGGTTTTAGGGTAGCCACCTTAAGATGTCAACAGCACAGCATAAGGTTGATCAGCCTTCATTATTGGATTGGAGCTTAAGCCTCTGGCTCAGCTCGGACAGTAGACTAACACCATAATTTCCCCCTCCCCCCTCAAATTAAGTCCAAAAGTTTGACTATTTTTTGGACTAAGTTTTAGAGATTTAATAAATAACATGAGAACTTAAGAATTTTGATATAAACACATATGTGCAATTGGGACCTCGTATGTGCCTTAGCCGTAAACTCATGTTTGATAAAAATCAATCCGAGGTGAGGAATCACTTGAGTTCTACTTAGACCATTATGAAATTAATGATTTAAGAAATTTACTCAAGCTAACAGAGGACTCATTTGAGTCTTATTGTGGTAGCAGTTTATCCGAGCTAAAAGTTGGTGGACTCGTTCAAGTTTTTCTTCTATTTTTTTATGAGCCGCCTTAATTTATCACAATTTTTCAAGTCGAGCTCATTAGAGCTTTTTTTTATGCTGAGCTCACTCGAACCTTTGGAACTCATTCGAATTTTTTCATGCCTAGCTCATTAGAGCTTTTTTCATTTCGTGCTCTTTCGACTTTTGGAACTCATTAGAGTTTTTTTCGTGCCAAGCTCATTTGAGCCTTTGGAACTCATTAAAGTTTTTTCACGCCTTGCTTATTGGAGCTAGTTATTCCTGGCTCATCCTAGCCTTGTCTTTGATCATCAATGTTTCCAAAGAATTTCTAGAGAAAGGAATTTCTTAATAATCCAAGGAAAGCATGAACAATCAACGAAACAAACTAAACAAATAGAAACTAACTGAAAGAACAAAACATTACACACAAAAACGCCTAAGGTTCTATATGTACCAAAGCTTGCCAATATTTTTGCCTTCCATGGTCTCCAACTCGTACGCGTCTCCTACCAACACTTTAATGACTGTATATGGCCCTTCCCAGGATGGACTAAGTTTTCCCATATTTCCAATAGTGTCAGCGTTTCTCAGCGCCAAATCGCCGACCTAAAATCCTCTTGGCTTGACCCTCTTATCCGAAGGCCATTGTACTTTTTGTTTGTACTTAGCCATTCGCAGGCTAGCACTCTCTCTCCTTCGCTTCACCAAGTTTCTACTCATGTATATACTTTTCAGCTCTTCTCAAAAGGTCATCATAGTTGTTGGCTAGCCTGTGGTATAAAGACTTAAAAAACAAAGCTAAGTTTAAGCCCTGGGTGAATGCACTGGCCATCACTTCTGGAGTAGCAGATGGAGCTTCCAAAGCAGCTGTGATGAACCTCTCAACGAAGCTCCTCAACATTTCATTTTCTCCTTGCCAAAAAGAAAGTAAACTCTGGGCACTTAGGAGATTGTGTTTGTTACTAGTGAATTGGTGCAAAATTTTATGAGAAAAATCATCAAAAGAATGTATAGAGCGAGGGGTAATTGCCCAAACTACCTCTGAGTGGCTCCTCCAAGAGTAGTTAAGAAAATTTGGCATTTCACTCCATCTAAACATTGATACAGCAATACTAAGTTCTCAAATTCAGATAGATGGTCAGCATGGTCAGGTCCCCTATTGTATTTTTGCATGGAGAAGGACTTGTGGTTGTTTGGGAAAAGGTCAAGCAAGATGGATTCTCCAAAAGGAGATGCCTTTACACTTTTTTTCTTTTCTCCAGCCAATTTCTTCTTCATCTCTTTCAACTCTCTTCGCATACCCTCAATTTCTGAGATAATGTCCGCCGGTAATTTTCTCCTATCCTTTTGCCTGGCAAGGAGTACAGACACCTGCATTTCAGCTACCTCTTCTTCTTTCCCCATTATTCTTTAGCTGGAATTCTTGATTTCATACCTCTTGGACAAATTAGGCATTTCTAGTTCTTTCATCAGCTTCTCTAAAGAAGGGCCAGCATGTGCGACATTGGGCTCTTACCCTCCAGGGAAAACCATACCAGGCTGAGCGGGAAGTGGCATCCGGCTACCGCGGTACTTTGCGCCACCATCCCTGAGATGCACGCTACGATGAGAGAACTTGTTGTTTGCCTCCACCTAGGAGTGGTGGAATAAACGGGGTAAGTGTATTTTCGGCCTACCCCAGGGCTGGTATAGGTAGTATTCCTACTACAAATGCAGGTCTGGTAATTGATGCCGATGTTGGGAAGGGCACCGGAGCAGGGGACAACATTCCCCATGGTAGCATCCCCAGTATAAATAGCAAAGTCAATAGAAAAGGTGAAGCGGCAGGGAACATAATCTATCCCGTTCCCGACTTCTAACGAGCATGAAGGAGTTAACCATAGAACATAAGAAACTCCACTATTTAGCTGTCATGTGCCCCTAATATTAGAGGAAAGATAGGGAACATTCTCCCTTTCGATTGGGCGGTTAGCACTGTTCAATCCTTCTCTCGCCATATTTGGATAAATGACATTTATATTTGGTTCTTAAATTTTGACAAGATAAAAAAATAACAAGAATTATAAAATAGTATCATTCAAAAGGAAGAAAGTATTTTTCCAATGTTCTTTTTACTGGAATTCAAGAACCAAACATAACATTGCTAATATGCACCTTATTTTTTTCTATTTTGTTTAAAAATAATTAAAAACAATTATCATATTGAAATCGTTGAGGAATGGACCTTAGGTTTAACTTACCCCAAAAGCTAACTCAAAAGGTAAAGATTGTCCAAAACTATATACAGAGACTATGATTCATTTATTTCATCAATGTGGGATTTAACACAACCAGCTTAAGTTTAGGAATGAACATTTGGAATGTGGAATAATATGAAATGGGTGGCTCAACAGTACTAGGTAGACCAACGTCGAAAATGGGTGTCTCTGATACCAAGTTGAGGCATGGATGTCCTTGGGTTTAACTCATCTCAAAAGCTAGCTCAAGAGGTGAGGATTGTCGATGACCATATATAGAGACCAGATTCATTTATTTTACTGATATAGGATTTGACAAAATCTAAGGGCACGTTTGATTTGTGAGATTAGACTAGATAAATGAGAATAATCTAGCCTAATCTCATATTTGATATGAGATATTACGGGAGTGGGCCGGCCTGCTTTTTAGTGCTAGCCCGTGGGTGTGATTATGTAATCACCCCCTTCACTAAAAATCTGCTCCTTTGCTTGCCCTCTTTTTTTTTTTTTTTTTTTTTTTGTTATTTCAATTGTGTCCTCTGAAAAATCCCCAAATGTGCCCTCTTTTTTTTATTTTATTCGAGGGTAATTTTATCATTCATCCATTTAATCCCACACATCAAATATGTATAACAAATTAGAGTAGATTATAGTTGCACCTAATTGTAAGGTCAATCTTTTATATCAAATAGACTAATATATTATTTAATCTCATCTTATCTCCTTCTATTCAAATTTTCACTATTATTTACATTCCAAATCCAATGTCATAATGCAGTGATTAATTATATTATTAGTCAATAAAAGTACACGCGATATATATTATGTAATAAAAAAATTTGTCTTATCACAGTTATAATTTTAATAAGCTTAATAGTGATAAAAATTATTTTGTCACTATTGGCAATTAGTGAAACATGTATAATGACAACCTAATGATAATAAAAATTTTATTATAAATTATAATATGATAATCTTATTGTCACTATGTTTTCATTACATATGGGTCACTAATTGTTAATATTGATAATTTAAAATACTAATTTTTGTCACTATCAAACTATATTATTGTAAAATAAAGATTATTTTTGCTTAAAAGTTATTATTATAATATTATCGTCACTTAATATATGCTTTTAATGATAATTTTCATATTGTCATCTATTTTGTTATCACTAATACTCCATTTCTTTTAGCGGCATGATTGGCGTATGCGAGATGAGAAATGGGACTTAAGTGCAACTACGCAAAGTAGCACGCATACAAAAACAACAGGCTAGCACGCACAGTGGGCAACAGTGTTCACAGTGATAGACCAGCATGATGGGTTGACCTAGCACATACAATAGACATGTGATGCATGCATGGACAACAATTTGCAGTTGTGTGCTAACGAGAGGGGCAATTACCATGAGAAATTGGTAAATGGCGTTGGTGGGCAAGTGCAAGAGTTAGTGGAGCAGTTAAGTTTGACTCAGCAAGAGTTACTCGGGCGGTTAAGTCTGGCTCATTCATGAAAACCACCAAACACTTGGCATTGCAAGCTTGTCCTTGGATAACTGCCTTCAATACTTGGTAGTATGGCAGTTAATGGATTGGATTTTAATATGAATTCGATCCAAATTTTAGAATTTTTATCCGATTAAAATATTCGATGGATTAGATCCAATAAAAAATATCCGTAATCCAAAATAAATGGGTCAGATGTGGAATTAAGCTCTGATCTATTAAAACTCTAAATCCAAACTTTAATAATTTTTTTTAAATTAATACTCTTATATATAATATTAATAAAGATTTTAAAATAACATATATATTATATTGATCTAATTTCTATATTAATATCTATGTTATGCTGTTAATATTGAGTTCTTAGCCTAAAAGACAAAAAAGATACTGATAAAATTTTAAATATAATAATAGTTAATAGTTAATAATATATAAATAGTTCACCTATGCATTAATATAATGTGAAATAGGGGTTTAGTATTCAAATATTTAATTTTTGGACTAATATATAATAAAAATTTGTTAAAAATTCAAATATGATATAAATTCACTTTACAAATATAATATTTTTATACAATCCAAAAGGGAAAAAAGGAAAAAAAATATTAACCAGGTTGAATTTTTTTATTAAATTTCGAATATCCATCAAATACAGATATGGTATTGAGTAACAAAGATCCTATAGGATATCAGGTCGAATTCAAATATGAATTTTCATAATCGAATTTGGATTCGTATATTGCTGACCCAATCCAAAATCGACCCATTGACAACCCTACTTGGCAGCACATTAGCTTAGTCCTGCCACATATTGGCTTTGATAAGTTAGCTTCTAGTAGTTAGGAAATGTCACTGTAGGCAATTATTTTACATTGTTTATAAGCCAAAGACCTCACAGTTTACCTAAAGTGTGTTAGAGTTTGAAGCAGACGTTTTGTGTGAAGGCATTAGCATTCTTTGTATAGAGATTGTGGAATTAATACAAGTCCAAGAATGATTTTCCCGTAAGCTTTACTATGTTCTTTTACATTCAATAGCATGCTTAAATTATGTTATTTTCTTGCTTAAATAAACATCGCATAACGCAAACAAAACCACATGACGAGGTGCTTGAGCAGATTGACTTGTTCCTTGGTGAGACTAGGTCGCATAGCGAGCGGGGAAAAACTTGGCAAAAAATTTAGGTAAAAAACCTTGTGATAAGTGATATCGGAACTTGGCTTCACGTTGTTTTGAGAGGAAAATTTATCTGAGTTTGGGTTCTATACAAGCTTTAAGATGAGATAATTGATCAAAGTTTGAAAGAGACCATTCTTGACTTGGAAATAAAAATGCGCCGAATGGAGGCATGGCTTGGACAACTACAAGAAGCTTAAAAAGTGGTACTCTTTAAGCAAATTTAGGACCTACAAATAATGATTGAGGGTTTGCAAAATAAAATGAAGAATTTGCCGAAGTTTATGAAATGAAAGATAGTCTCGATTGTTGAAAACATGATACACTTATTGGAGCTGTTGAGACGAAGCTTCATGAACTGTTGATATTGAAGAAGGCTATAGAAGTAAGTGTAGATAACGATAAGGCTTTGCTTTCTAAAGTTAAGGTGCCAAATCTAAATTCTATTGGTGGTGAACGGAACGCCAAAGATCTTGAGAATTTTTTGTGGGATATAGAGACCTACTCTGGGGCTGCTGGGATATGAGAATAAGAGGAGATGCCTATTACTAGCATGTACTTGACAGAAGATGCTAAATTGTACTGGCGAACGAGTCTTGATAACAGTTCTAGTGCTAATTGATGAGGGATTAAGAGTTGGAAAGCACTAATTTGAGTTGACTGAATAGCTTTTGCTTTACAAAGGGAGAGTCTTTGAAGCTTAAGGAATACAAGGACAGTAAGAGAGTGTGATACACTTTTTAGTTCGCTAATACTTGATGTGCGTAACATATCAAAAAAGGACAAGTAGAATAATTTCATGACAGGGCTGCAACCTTAGGCTTAAATGGAGTTAAGGCACCAAGGAGTAAAGACTTACATTTAGCTACTGCCGCTGCTAATAGATTAATGGACAGTCGGACAGTTGGAGTTCTAGATCATGAAAATTAAAAAAAAATATATATATAGAGAAAGGCAAGGAAAGGAAAACTAAGTCCAATAGAAATGGTAAAGACAAGGCAAAAGAGGTAATCGAAGCAATGGTCACCTAGATGGAAAGAGAAAAATAGGATACCACATTTGTGATGGTGACCACAAAACATAGGATTGCCCTAAGTGGGATAAACTTAACACATTGATGGCAAAACGGGTTGAAATGGATAGAGGGGGTGACGAAGAGGCAAAGGTCTCAATTGTCCAACTCTTGAATGCATTAAGGTGTAAGTCCAACTCTTATAAAAGTACCTTGATGCGTGTTCAAGTTTGTGTGAATGGTAAACATGTTAAAGCAATGCTAGACTCGAGGGCCATGCATAGCTTCATTATGGAGGAATGAGTTTTGAAGCTGGGACTGAATTTAGAGAAACAAACATGTCAGGTTAAGGCTAGGAACAAGGAGCCAAGATGTGGTGAAGGGTGCAACCAAAGTTTAGTTAAAAGTTGGCTATTAGCAAGGGCAACGCAAGCTAATGGTTGTTTGTTTGGATGATTTTGATGTGATACTTGGCTGTAATTTCCTTATAAATGCAAAGGTCATTGTGATCCTTACTTAAGTAGACTAATGGTTTTTTATGATAAGTACACGTGCTTTGTGCAAGTTGAATGGGATACTACTAAAAAAGAAGAAAAAAATTCAATTGATAAGCCGACAAGTATTGGACAAATACATGCTAAAGGGGTAGTACATTGACATCCAGTAGTGATGGTTGCATTTGCCATGGAAACAGTAAATAGAGTTGGCCTCCTTTATCATATGGCTAGGCTGTGTGCATGGGGTTAGGGCATGCACATACTTACATAGCATTTAGATAGGACAATGCACAATGTTGCGCAAGACTAAGACGGGCGTGCATGTGGGGATATAGATTGGCACATGCGAGATGGAAAACTGGACTCTGGTACAACTAAGCAAAGCAGCACATGTCGAAGCAATGGGCTAGCACACATAGTGGGAAATGGCATGCATAGCGACAGACCGGCATGATGGGTTGACCTAGCAAACAGCCTGGCACACATGATGGATATGTGGCATACACGTGTACAACATTTGGCAATTGCATGCTAACACAGGCCATAGTTACCATGAGTTGTTAGCAAACATTTTTGGTAGGCGAGTGCAAGAATTAGTAGGGCTGTTAAGTCTGACTCATTCATGAAAACCACCAGACATTTGGCATTGCAGACTTCTTCCTAGATAACTGCCTTACACACTTAGTAGCAGTCAGCTTAGGCCTACCACATGATAGCTTTTGATATGCTAGCTCCTAGCAATTGGAGGATATCATTACAAGCAATTATTGTACACTGTTTATAAGCCAAATACTTCACAGTATACCCAGAGTGTGTTAGAATTTGAAGCAAATATTTTGTGTAAAGGTATTAGCTTCATTTGTATTGAGATTGTGAAATCAGTACAAGGTTGGTAATAATTTTCTCGTAAGCTTTATTGTGTTCTTTTACATTCTGTTGCATGCTTAAATTATGTTGTTGCTTTACTTAAGTAAATGTTGCGTAACTCAAACGAAAGCACATGATTGGGTGCTTTAGCAGGTTGACTAGTTCCTTGGCGAGACTAGGTTACACAATGGGCGGAAAAAACTTGGCGAAAATTTTAGACCAAAAATATCCCTAAGACACCTACCATAGCAACTTTCAGTTTCTTTATGCAGTATATTTGCTATACTATGATTTAAATTGTAAGAAATTTATAACTATTGAAATGTATAGAATATGAATTCGGGTAATAATAAGCTAGGATTGTTTTGTGTACTACAATTCCAGTTCTTAATATGTATGCCCCTATATTATTTTTGAAATAAAATTTAATAAAAAATATTGAATTTTCTTATGTCATGTTGTTTTTCGAAGATAAATAACGCTAGGATTAATGAAATTTTTAATTGCACTGCGTAATGCTTTTTTCAATATGTACATAACGAATGGGGCTGGTTTTGGAAATTCGTCATCCTTCATCATATTTATCACAAGTGTTGTAAATACATGCGGGTCTTAATAATTATCACAATAATTATTGTAAATAAATATGTATCTTAAAAATTTAAGCTAAATATGCATGCCTATCATATTTAAAGTGTAATCTCAATTAAAGTAACAATGTCGTCCTATAAAATTAGTTTTTATTTTAAAGATTAATTTTGTAAAATGCATAACTTAAATTATTTTAAATCCAATTGATCTAAATTTCATATATATCTATTTAAGATAATCATATTTAATTTCATATCAAGATAAAAAATAAAAAAAAAAAAGCATAGTTAAAATACTCATATTTAAGTGAAAATATGAAAATAGTCACTAATTAAAGCAACATAATTTTGGTTACAAAACTAAATTGACTTAATAGTGAGAAAAATAATATTTCAAGTTGTCATTATTAATAACATTTATGTAATAAAAGGCATTGTTAAGTTATTACATACAATTGTAAGTGTCGTTGTTAAACACAATCTTATCATTATTAAACTTGTAAAAAATATTATTGTGAGAATAACTTTTTGGTGACGTAATAGTATATAATTAATAACAACCTTCACATGATATTACCACTTAATACATTATCACTAAATTTCATTTTTAATAAAAATGAAGTCCTATCTTAGCAATTAGTTGACAAATTAGAAACAAACCCAATGCATTATTCTGTCAAGAAATTAATTGTGACCTCCTAAGTTTGGTCCGTCATACCTTTAGAAAGCAAACGAAACGAATCAATGATATGATATTATGATATATTATTCTTCGTACTGGGGAGTGATTAATTTGGAGTGTTATGCCAAATACAATTCATCCCCTTTTCAGCTTTTTGTAAAGGCAGGTGGCCGCATAGGGTTAGGGAGGGAGAAGGACGATTCTCATTCCAAACAATATTATAATGGTTCTTTCGTTAGCAGTAAAAAAAATTGAATTTTAAAATCAGTATAATATATAAGACCCCTCTTTATTTTTATTTTGTTTGTGGTCCATAAGATGAGTTCAAAAGAGCGAGAGCAGTGTAAAAAGAGCCTCAAACTTTTAACTTCTCTGGAAATTGAAATTGAGTGTTCCAATGTACGATCTCCAATGAATTTCCAAAGTCACTCTTTTTTTTTTTTTTTTTTTTTTCTCCCTTAACCCTTGGAAGTTAAAAAATATTTATATGCATAAGTTTATGTAGCTATAAAAACTAGGGAGATAATGCTCAAGATTCTTACAACCTTACGCGAATATTGAAGAATAAAAGAAAACAAAATTAAAACAAAAGAAAAAGAAAGATGAGGAAATATATATGCTATATTATTCTAGATAAATTGTGGGAGAGAGTTCGAAATGATCTATAAATAGATATAATAATGATCTATTTTAATAATTGAGTACATCATTTTCTTAGATTTTTTACAATGATCTTATTTTTATTTAAAAATTATATGCTACATCAAGTCACATATAAAGATAAAGTCCTCTTTCAAGAAATCAAGGAAAAGGGAGTATCTTACATACATATTGGATCCAACACTCATAATCTTATCAAAACAAATGGATCCGAGTTGGTTTTGGTGTGAAAATCTTGTAATTTCTCATTTGCTATATTTCTTTCTTTGTAACTATATGTAATATTCTACATAGACTGTAGAACAGAGTTTGGAATAAATTACTTAGATACAATATATAATTTTAATGATTTGAATTCATTATTTTTGTAAAGTAAGAACAAGTGCAGAAAATTATTAGTGGATTGCATTATATTGTATTGGATTCTCGCTTGTCAGTCCCTATGGCGTGCGATAAAATGATATCAAACCTGACTTGGAGTACTATTGGGGTCGAAGATTTGAGAGAATGTATATGGAGCAGTCTTAAATGCCACAACAATGTAATGTGTTCAATGGGGATTGATTGTAATATTTCATGTGTATTACGGAAGAGAGTTTGACATCGTTTATAAGTGTGTATACTCTAAATTTTTCTAACTATTTATGTTAATCATTTTCGTAAGGTGAGGACTGAGGACTGAGGACTGAGGATAAAGATGAAGTAATTGCTGGCAGATCCTATTTGAAGTTTCACTTATCAGCTCTAGTTTGTAGTATCGAAATGTGACACCTATTTCAAGGAGCTACCAGATGTATCCAATTTATGGCTAGGGTTGTAAACAGATATTAAATGGATCGGATATACTATTTTCATATTCGTATCCGTTTAACTTTTCGAATATTCGGATGCAAATACGGATTTGATAGATATTTAAAAATAATATCCAAATTCCTATCCGTCGGATTCGGATATATTCGTATTCGATTATAATTATTTAGATACATTCATATTTTATTAAACTTATCCGCATTCGAATTATTGTTTTATATTCATATTCGATGATAATTATTTAGATATCCATTTACAAATATCCAAATATGTAAATCCATGAACCTATAACAAATACATATTTTAATTCATAGAATGAACTATATAATTTCATTAAGATGAAAGCAATCAAACAAATAGCATAATTTCTATTTAATAATTGACTTTATAATTGATTATTAGTACTTATTAATATAATAATGGTATTTAAGTATATTAATTATAAAGTCAACCAACAATAATTATATTGATTGACTTTATTCTTCAATTTTTTCTCTATATTGCAATAATTTTTTAAATTTTGTAACACCCTGATTTTTGGGATTATAAACTTAATTTGATTAAATTAAATCAATAAAGGTTAAGTAGAAATATTGGGAATTGGAGGATTTAATTATAAATAAGGAAGGGACTTGATTGTTTAAAATTATAAAGGTTAGGGGGTTAATATGGGCAAGTTAGAAGTTGGAGGGCCTTAAAATAATTGAATTTAGACTTGATTGCCCAGAAATAGAAATGTTGGGGGTCAATGTGCAAGAATTGAAAGTTAAAGGACTTAATTGAAGGTTAGGGATCAAATTGAAGGCGGTTTGAAAGTTTTGGGGCAATATTGAAGTCAGCCAAAAGTTTTAGGGTTGGATTGAAAGGACTGAAAAATACTTTTCTATATATAGTTGAAGGACAAATTTTTATTAAATTCTCATAATCTACCCCACCTCTACCCGCCATGCAAACTACCGGAAAATGGCCATCAAACCTGGAACTAATACCATATTTGGCTTCCTCTAGCTGAGAGGAACACATCTATACCAAAGTTATCCAAAAATAACCGATTAAACAGCCAAAAAATGGATGCGATGTTGAGCTCGCGGTGGGGTTGGCCATTTTCCGGCGTACGGCAGCGGAAATGGACGATAACTGGGTGGGTTTTGGTCGCGAGGTTATGGGTAGTCTGGTGGTGGGGTCAATTTGAGGTTTCAACGGTGGACGGAAGAGGAATTAACGTGGTGGCGCCGTAGCGGCGCTAAGGCTAGCCATGGTTTCAAACGGTCAATTGACTGGCCTATCGTCGTTAGAATTAAAATTTGGTTGGGGCGTTTGGCTCCTGGCGTTAAGGCGTACAAGATGGTGGTATTGGTTTCCATTTCTAGCGGTGGCGCGTTGAGCTCCGACAGTAGCGCGTGCTGGTGGCTTCTGGGCAGTTTGCTCAAAATTTAATTTTGGACTCGTCTAAACTAGCTCTGACGTGAGATAAGATCCCGGTTCAGCCCGATTTGGATAATTTTTAATAATCAAATTTTGATTCGATTGAATTTTTGAACGTAATTGAACTTTCGGATTAAGTTGATTGTGATCAAAATTAAGATTGTTAAAGCACGATTTAGTCTAAGGTTATAGATTAATACTGTAATTAATATGGTATTGAATTTAATCGACTCGAATAGATTATCAGATTGTTGTTGAGACCTTAAATAAGATGTTAACAACTAGTTTATTGGCTTATCGAGTTCAAGACTATGATAGGTGATTCTCTTGCACAGTTGAGTGTAACATGAAAATTGAGAATTATGACTGAACAGTTAGAGTAATTGAGGAACACGATAAGGATATTTAAGTGCATTAATAACTATGATTCAGAAATCGACACAATGTTGATTTAGATTAATTATTTTGAATTTTGAGCTGAATATGAAGCCAGGTTGTGGGCTTTCCAAACATTCTAGGATTATCGAGGTTGCGTCAGAATATCCTTAAGTTTAATAAAGATATTAGTGATATTTATCTTTAAGGTTCGGAGGATTGATAGAATGGTAACTCAAGTTATCTTATGACAGTTCCCGATTTGACTAGGAAGCCAGGACTTGAGTGGTTGTGCAATTAAGAGTTTCTTTGCATTTACTAGATGAGTTATATTAGCTTTCATTGCTGGGAAAAGAACATATATAATTGCTATTACATCCGTATTGTTTGACCATGATTATGTTGAGACTCAATCGATGTTGTTTGTTTATTCTATAATACTCATCAATCATTGATCCATTGATACCCTTGATAGTCACTTTATTCCTCTCTCGTGATCCTTGAATTATACCTACTTGAGTTCCGAGTGTGTAAACGAGTTTGAGAAAATAAACTGTTTATGAAAATAGTACTCCACATCGCCCTTTTGTACTGAGCGCTTTTATTGATGTTAATTAATATCACTTTATCTGAAATTGGCGCTTGTGTTGAGAAAGCTAAAAAGTGATTTTGAAATACATGTTTTATTGCCATGTCTATCTTGAAACTAGCTTGGGCTGAATCAGTAATTATATGCTTAACATTGTGAAGTGATGCATTAAGTTATATGTTGTTGGATGCATTCAGTGATATCAGTGATTATACATAATACCCTTGGGGGTGGGCCCTGGGATCAGTTACAAAAGGCGACCGTGGCGAAATGGACCGACAGTGATAGATCTTTCGGCTGATACCCGTGCACTATGCACACATAATCCCTACTCAGTAGGCCAGCTAGAAGTAGCTACCTATAAGCGGGATCAGGCATGCGGTTAGCCATGCCCAGTGAGTGATTAAGTATCCGAGCCGATCACTTGGTGCTTTGGAGGAATAAGGATTTTCGTGTGTTCGAAAGTGGAGTGATAAGGTAGGAGAACCACCAATAGCAAAAGTGTGAAAGTGATTATTAATTTTATTTTATATTTTGAAACTCGAGTGTTCGACACAAACTCAATGATTATTCAAATGACATGTCGACCCCTTGTGGTCGTAATCGTGATTTAAAATTCCTCTACGAGAGACAGTGAATTTGTGAAGTCTCATCACTGGTATGGGACAGTGGTGAGATGGATCGCTCTAAATTTTGACTAAAACCTTCTCTCACAACTCCTAAAAATATGTATACCTCTATTTGTCTCTTATATAATAATTGTGGAATTATTACTTTGTTGTTATTGTTAAACTATCTCACTAAGTCATTTTGACTTATGTTACTTTATTATTGTTCTCCGTTCTTTACCAGATAAGAACAAGTGACGAAGATAGACTAACCCCGGCCATACATGAGGCAATGAGGGTGATAGAAGTGTCAAGTGTGATTCGAAATGTTTCGGCTCAGAAGTAAGTATCCGATGGAGATGGTTGTAGGATTTAATTATTTTGGAAATTTTGAAAAGTGATTTTCTGTTGTAAGAATGACATGTGGCATTGTTTGAGTGGCACCTCGATCGAAAGCAGGCGTGACCCGTGCGGGGCGTTACAAATATATTCTTTTTTCTTTCTAATTCTTCAATTATAATTTTTATATATACATATATGGATTATGAGATTTTTATTGAAAAATATAAATAATATATTATTTAATAAATATATATTCGAATCAGATATTAAACGGATCGGATACGCATTTATCATATTTATATCCATTTATTATCGAATATCTACAAATCAAATACGGATAATATCCGCTTTAAACGGATTCAAATGCGAACGGTAAACGAATTTTTGAATATTCATTTACAACTCTATTTACATCCTTCACCTATTATTAATGCATAAAAAATTACATATTGAGAGAAAAAAAAATGTAAAAGAGATGAAATCGAGGGGAAAATGTATCATATTTTTGCGAGTGAATGTGTGTGTATTAAGCTACTTTGTTGGAAACTCTTATATCTTGATTCAGAACATGTTATATATTAGTGCACTTATGTGTTTGAATTATAGCTCTTTAAATAGTATTTATAATAAAGATTATTTATCTCTAACTTTCTTTCATTCATAATTCAAAATATATATAATAATATTAAATAAATAGTATTTATAATAAAGAGCTATTTAATAATATTTCATAATCTTTATTAAAGAGCTAGGAATTTAAGAAATAAATAATTATAAATTAACTTAAATGTAAGAGCTCAATTTATATAAATCTTTAAAATTTAATTATTTTTACAATAGTATTTTTTAGATATGTAAAATATTTTTAGATAAAACTATATATATAGAATATAATAAATAATTTAAGCTAAAGAATACTTTAAATATAAAAAGTTACTTCCTATAACAACTACAAACTCTGAACATTATTTTTATATTATTAATTAATCATTTTAGCTTTTTAGCAATATAATAGAGAACTTATTTTCAATTATTTGAAATAAATTCTTTTATATGGGATGTATATAGTTGACATAATTGAAAATTTTTAAAAGTTTGATAGATGACTATTTAAATAGCAAATAATATCAATTTTTATATTTTTAAATATATTTAGTCAAGCAATTTTACAATTATATCGCCTACTTCATTTTAATATTTTTGCTTCTAATAATTCATAAAAAATATTTTTACATGGACTAATGACGTCACATCAAAAAAGTTTGACTATACATATCTATATATTTGTAAAAGAAACTTATATGGAGAGAGTGATATTTTATCTTAAGTTGAATATTGAAAATTTACTTATTATTTTATTCATGTACACAATATATGTTATTTGATAATTTTAAAAATAATAAAATAACTACATATAAATAAATATAAATAAATTTTACTTATTAGAGTTATATAAAATATTAAGAGATATTTTAAATTGTAAAAATTGTATGTTACAAGTTACATACTGAATTAATTATCAAATAATAACCTAATTTAATTAGTTATTTTCATAAATAAAGTATAAAGTATTCTATATATTTACTATTAAAAAAAACTTAACGTTTAAAAATCTCAAATGTTATGAAAATTGTAACTATAACTTCCACAGCATTAAGAATTCATATAAAAAAAACCTTATATTTTAAAAAATTATTTACTTGCTTATCATATCAAAATATGTATGTATAAATATATATATATATAATTTAAAACGCATATTTAGTTAAATATTTTGCTCTACTTTTATTTTCTTAATTCTTTCATTTTTTTTTAAATCTTATCATTTAAATATTTTTTGTACAATTTATAAACTTAGAGTTAACAATTCTTCATATTCCACAAGTTATTTAAGTACAAATTATCTTAAAAAATATATCTTTAAATTAAAATATTCATATTATTTTATTTAATTTGTAATAGATTTTGTTACTTTAAATACTAAAAATAATTGTGATTCATTTTTAATCACATGAAGTAAAATAAATATTATTATAAAATAAATTATTTCAATATTAAAATTCTTTTCGATGCATCGCACTAGACACATGCTAGTTCAAAATATATTTGATAATATTTCATAATCTGTATTAAAGAGCTAAAAGTTTGAGAAATGAATAATTATAAATTAACTTATACGCAAGAGCTCAATTTATCAAAATCTTTAAAATGTAATTAATTTTACAATAATACTTTTTAGATATATAAAATATTTTTAGATAAAACTATATCTTATTAGATAACAAATAATTTAATTTGAAGAATAATTCAAATGTAAAAAGTTACTTTTTGCAACAACTATAAACTTTAAACTGTAATTTTATATTATTAATTTAAATTATTTTAATTTTTTAGCAATATAATAGTAGGAAAATTCAGCATGCCCCATCCCTTACGCTTTTTGGGCTCACGGGATAGGTCTAGTTGGGCCTCCTAAGGCTCTTGATGCAGGAAACCACCCTTTTATAATTATATACTAATAGAGAACTCATTTTTAATTATTTGAGATAAATTCTTTGTATGGGGCATATTTATTATTTACATAATTGAAATTTTTTAAAAGCTTGATAATGACTACTTAAATAGCAAATAATATCAATTTTATATTTTTAATATATTTAGTTAAATAATTTTATAATTATATACGTACTGATATGGGACGGCTCAGCAGGCCTAACCCAATAACACTCAACTAGGACAGGAGCCCTGAGCCCAACTCGTTCTAGACTGAGCAGGCAATTCGACTACCATTCGACCTTTAGATCCTTGTTTGTTGAGGCGAGTATTTGCATTTCCTTATCGACCCGATTGCAGTCGATGGTCATATTTATGCGGTCCCAATCTTTCGACCAGAGTGATGTTGCTTCGACTAGAATGAGGCTGGTGACTAAGATCCAAAGTGACGTTCTCGTTGGTGGACAAGCCTCGAGGTTGAGGAAATATGAGAACCCATCAGCTGCATTAAATGCCTTGCCAGGTGTCGTGCTGCCACATTAATGGCGCATGCCACCAATAGTACCGCATTTTACAGCCGTGTCAGGTTAGGGAGTGCTTCCAGTGTACCGCCTTGTCCTAGGTAGTAGAGGCAATGCCACCTAGAACAGTACACAAGCTGGATAAGACGGGAAAGTCCTCAAGCAAGGACAATGGCCCTTTTTACACAACAGGGGCATCAAAGACATATCAACCACCTTGAGAAGGCTATAAATACCCCATCATAGCCTTTCAGCAAGGTATGCCATTTCTTCTCTCGTGCTCCACTCCACTACTCATAACTTTAGTCGATTATTGCAGGACTCGACCTCGATTCACTAGAGCCTCATCACTCAACCCCACCATAGTCAATTTCATCTAATTTCAACCCAAAACACTAATACACTCAATATCAACCCTCATCATTTGGCGCCATCTATGGGAAAGTCAAGAGTCTGCAATCAAGAAAATGGTTAATACTAGGGGAGCCACTTCGTAGTGAGAGGAGAACAGGAGGTCTCCAACACCTCTTCCTCGGCCCCAACCAGAGCCAGATTTGCCAGGGTCTAGCACTCAACCGAAACAGGTGGTCACCCTAACCATGCCACAATTGATGCAACTTATAAGCGAGCAAATATCTGCTCAAATCTCTGCCCAAATTTCAGCTGCCCTGAATCAGCACACGGTCTCACCCGGACTGGCGGCCAATGCAATGCCCTAGCCCACCCAGCATGAAGAAAGGCCCGCTAAGGAGAAGAGGGGTCAGCCAGAGGTTCGGCGACCACCCACACGACAAGATGATAGTCCTGAATGGTGTCTGAGAGAGAAAGTTCGACAACACCCTCGTGAAGAAGTTGCGGATTCCGTCGACCACGGTGTTCGACCCATTCGAGCCCAGCAACACAATAAGATCGAGCGCGGGAGGCAGCAAACTAATAGAAACCTCACCTAGCCTGACCGAGAAGAATGGGAAGAAATCTCCTAGCAAGTTCAACAGCTCAACAGGCAGCTCGAGGAGATCTTGAGAAGAAATACTAAGCGGAACCATGAAAGAGTCCAAAGATCCCAACGAGAAAGAGAATCGCCATTCATTTAGGACATTATCTATGAGCGCATCATTATTGATGCTAAGATTCCCACAAGACTACCTAGGTACGACGACTCGTCAGATCCGAACGAACATCTACTGTAATTCAAACACATGATGCAGTTGCATAAGCACAATGAATATATTCATGCGAAGATGCTTGTAACTACCTTCCAGGGTATTACACTCAACTGATTTATCAAGCTAGAGCCATCGTCTATTTACTCATACAATCAACTGTGCGACCAATTTTTGCACCAATTTTCTAGCCGAAGAAAGGTGAAGCTCCCCTACACTTACTTGCATACAGTTAAACAGAACGAGGAGAGTCGCTTCGAGATTTCTTTACCAGGTTCAAAACTGAAGTTTTGAAGATTAATAGTCCGCAGATTGAATTTTTGATTGATGTGTTTTTCTTGGGCTTGCAACACAAAGAATGCGCCAACGCATTGGTGCGCGAGTGGCCCAGATCGATGGAAGAACTGCTCGACCATGCAGAGAGGTATATGACTCATGAGGATATAAACAAGCTGAAATATGGTAATGCTGAGGTCGAGAAGAGGAAAACTAAAGAGAAGTACAACCGCCAGAATAGAGAGGGACACCGATCCCCCATCAATCGTTTCCATGATTACACTCCGCATAATCTCCTGAGAAAAGAAGTGATATTTACCATTCAACATGACAACCTCTTGAAGGAGCCGAGAAAGCTAACTGAAATAGAGGCAATGAAGAAATCAAAGAAATATTGTCACTTTCACAAATAGAAGGGCTACGACACTGACGACTGTTTCAACCTCCACAATGAGATCGAGAGGTTAATTTGTTAGGGCCATCTAAAAAAATTTGTCGATGAGAGTGCACAACAAGAGCTAGGCAAAACCGGCTAGACTCCCCATAGAGAAAAGTTGGTTAGCCAAAGGAGGGAAGACAAAGGAAAAAAACCCACCCATGATCCCTACCCACCCCTCAGAAGGGTCATTGACACCATTATAGGATGTCAAATCGGGGGGGATTCCAAGTCAGCCAGGAGGCAGCACCAACATAGGCTAAAGTCGACCAAAACCTCTTCAGTCGAAACTATCTTTCAGTTGTCTACTAGTGCTGAACCAATTTCTTTTTCAGACACAGACCTGTCGCACATAGAGAGTCAGGGAGGAGACAACAAACTAGAGTGCCTCTTGGTCGTATCTGTAGAAATTGCTAACTTTGAGGTTAGGAAGATCCTGGTCGACAATAGCAGTTCAGCGAATATTATATTTCTGTCGACCTTAGAAAGGATAAAGTTGGGAAAGTTGAAGTTTGAACCAATCAAAACACTGTTGGTCGAATTCGGAGGAACAAAAATCATACTTGAGGGATCCATCAACCTCTCTACATCATTCAGGGAAGCTCCCCGAAAGAGGACCCTCATGATCAATTGCCTAGTCGTGGATGCTTCTTTTGCATACAATGCCATAATCGGGTGACCAGCACTGAACGACTTTCGCGCCGTTGTTTCAACCCATCACATAAAGGTCAAGTTTCTAACCACCGCCAGCACATGAGAGCTCTTGTGCAACGTTAAGGAAGCATGATGCTATTACACAATCTTTATCGAGGCCACCAAGCAAAAGAGTCGACCAAAGCTGCGTTCCTCGGGGGATGCCCCAGTAGTGAATCCCAAGAAAGGTCAGTTGAGCAAGAAGAGAAAGCACGAAGAAACTAGAGTTGAGCCCATTGGGGAGTTCAAGACAATTGAGCTGAAATCGAGAAACCCCGACAAGACTACCAAAATTGGTAAATTGGTACTGACTTGGGGAATAACATATAGTGCTTCATGGGCAATTTCCTCAGACAAAACATTGGCGTTTTCGCTTGGAAGGCCTCCGACCTCCAGGGAATCGACCCCAGCATCATAGTCCACTGCCTAAGCACGGACCCCTCATATAAACCAATGAAGCAGAAGACCAGGACCTTCAATGCTGAACGGTGCCAGATCATCGAGGAGGAGATCAACAAACTCTTAAAGGCAGGATACATTATAGAAATTCAATATCCGAGTTGGATTTGTAATGTAGTCCTTGTCCTTAAGAATGAGGGCAAATGACACATGTGTAATGATTTCACTGACTTGAATAAAGATTGCCCTAAAGATCCTTACCCCCTTATGTTGCATAGATTTAATAGTTGATTCTCCTACTAGTCATAAGTTATTGAGCATGATGGATGCATTCCAGGGACATTACCAAATTTTTATGGCCCCGAAAGACAAGGACAAAAAATATTTTTTCGTCCCCATTGGGGTATACTATTTTCTAGTCATGCCTTTTGGGCTAAAAAATGCAAGTGCGACACGTTAGAGGCTAGTGAACTTTATGTTCAAGAATGAGATTAGAAAATCCATTGAGGTCTATGTCGATGACATGATCGTCAAAACTGAAAAAGAACATAATCATTTAGTCGACCTCAGCCACACATTTTCAATACTCAGAGTATTTGGCATGAAACATAACCATAATAAGTGCACATTTGGAATGTGATGAGGCAAATTCCTAGGATACATGGTCAACGAACAGGGAATTGAGGCAAACTCGCAAAAAATTCAGGCAACTTTGGACATCATGCCCCCTCGAATATTTAGAGATGTGCAGCATTTGGTTGAAAGGATCATAGCTCTGGGGAGGTTTATTGCTCGATTAGCTGACAAAAGCTTGCCATTTTTCATGATTTTGAGAAACGCAAAGAGGTCAGGTTTCCAATGGACGGAACAATGCTACCAGGCCCTAATCGACTTAAAATATTATCTCTCCTTTGTGCCCAAGTTGGCCAAGCCTAAGCTGGGAGAAATTTTGCAACTATACTTAGCAGTCTCGTTGGATTCCATAAGTTTTGTCTTAGTGTCGACCAGAGCTGGTTCCTATCGGCCTGTCTACTATAGTAGTAAAGCACTGCAAGGCCCCGAGCACAACTATCTTGAGATTGGAAAATTCGCTCTCGCTCAAGTCACAGCAGCTTGAAATTTGAGACCCTACTTTCAATCTCACGCCATTGTTGTCCTGATGAACCAACCTTTGAAGCAAGTACTCTCAAAACCTAATACATCAGGACGACTAACCAAATGGGCAATTGAGTTGGGTGAATTCGACATCACATTCCAACCCTGGACTGCTATAAAAGCACAAGTGTTAGCGGACTTTGTCGCCTAGAGACTTGACCTACCCAACCAAAATGACAACAACTCCCTTGTACGGACACTACACATCGATGGGTCAGCGACCTCATTCGAAGGAAGGATTGGCATCTTGCTGCACTCACCATTCGAAAAGGAATATGATTTTGCAATCAAGCTTGACTACCCAGTAACTAACAACGAAGTGCAGTACGAGGCGCACCTCGCTAGCATAAGGATGGCAGTAGACCAGGGTGTTGAGCAGTTGGTGGCCATCACTGACTCCCAGCTAGTTGTGGAGCAGGTCGAAGGAAACTTTGAGGTTAAAGAGTCTACAATAAGTAGATACTTGGTTGAGGTCAAGAGGCTCCAGTGGCTGTTCAAAAATTTTTCCTTTAGTCGGGTCCCTCGATCAGAGAACGGACATGCTAACGCACTGTCGAAGTTTGCAAGCTCAACAAAAGGGATGAGGGATAAGATAATAACTTTCCTAGTCGCAACGAGGCCCACAATAGATGGCCCTAATAAGTATTTGGTGGGGCAAACCAAAGAAACTCCTCCCTCTTGGCAGGATGCCATAATGGTGTACTTGAGATAAGGAAAAACCCCCGAAGATAAGGGAGAAGCTTGTAGGTTTAGGGGTTAAGCCATTAAATTCACACTCGATGAGCATGGGTAGCTCTACTGGAGGTCGATCTCAGGACCCTCACTGGGATGCCTAACTCCATCCCAGGCCAGCGACGTCTTGCATGAAGTCCATGCAGGTATTTGTGGCAATCATTCCAGAGGGCGGTTATTGGCACATAAGATCATTAGATACGGATATTTCTGGCCGACGCTACTAAAAGACGCCATCAACTTCGCCAGAAGGTGTCAATCTTGCTAGCTTCACTCAAACATCGCACATCAACTTACTTCATCAATGGTAAATGTATAGATCACGTGGCCATTCGACCAGTAGGGAACGACGAGTCAAAGGAAATTTATGATCATCCCCGTTAAGATTTTCATATGGAAGAACATTGTTTACATTTCGGTCTACCCAAAGTCTTGATATCAGACAACAGAACACAATTTCAGAGCAGAAATATGAGGGCTTGGTGTGAAAATCTTAGGATTCACCAATACTTCACCTCAGTAGGAAATCCCTAAGCTAACGGTCAGACGGAGGTTATAAATAGAACTATGCTCGACTATCTCAAGGTACGACTGGAAGGAACTAGAACAAGTTGGGTAGACGACCTGCCTGGAGTCCTATGGGCATACAAAATAACTCCTCGAATAGCCATAGGTCACATCCCTTACAGCCTAGTTTATGGATCAGAGACAGTCACCCCAACGAAACTAAGTCAACATATAGCTCGAGTGATCCATTTCAACCTAATCGGAAACACTTCAGAGCGGGAACTCGATGCAGAGATATAGGTCGAAGATGGTGGAATGCTACAACAAGGGAGTTCGACCTAGAACTTTCAAAGTAGGCAACTTTATCCTCGAGAAAGTCGAAGTATCGAAGAATTTGGGAAAGCTTGACCCAAAGTGGGAAGGCCCATATTTAGTGGTCAAGGTAGCAAAGCACAACGTATATCAACTTGCGGACATGCATGGAAATGAGCTCCCTTGACCATGGAATGCGATAAACTTGAAGAAATTCTATGTGTAACGATGCTCAAATCCCCCCATTGTACGATAATACCTCTCTAAAAGCAATAATGCTATGCCCATTTGTACAACACTCTACTCATACTGCAAGATAGAGACTTTTAGCCTAAATTAATGAATGACCCAATCATTCGGAGTCGACATCAGTTTCAAACCACACGATAGAGGCTTCTAGCCCAAATTGACAAGCAACCCAATCATTTAGAGTCAACCCTGTAATCGACATCATTTTCAAATCGCAAGATAGAGGCTTCTAACCTAAATTAACGAGCAACCCAATCGTTCAAAACTGACCAGAGATCGATTTCAACCCGAAATATTTAGGTTTTCCAGCCACAGGAAACAAACAAATCGATCGCTCATGTTGACCCCATAGTTAAAGATAAATGATTCCATCGCTTATGGTCGATCCTATGGTCGACCAGAAGGTATCTAGCTGAGCCGTTTAGGCTCATTGGCCACAGTAAATAAATGGGTTAATCACTCATTCTCGACCTATCAGTCGACCCACAACCCAATTCGATTACAAAATCAAAAACATGTAGCTCATGCATTAAAATTTTAATCACATCTTGACAATAATGGTCGACCATGGACTTAGTATAACTCAGACTATCACACAAGTCGATGTCAATTACAAATATCTCAAACATCATAACGTGATATAAACGTCTGGGATCAATTCCATTACTCTTGCACCGACCAATTTTTAGATCGACCACGAAGACGCTTAGTTCCTTTATTAAGGGGTTACATCACCTTATTCTTCTCCCAAGGTCGAGGTGTTCATGTTGTTATTTATTGACAATCAGCATTAAACGGAAAGCAAGATAAATTGCACATTGATGCATAAAGGTTAAACACTTGTATTATCCCCAAATACCAATTCGAATACATTCCATCCAAAAAATAAAAACAAAAACCAAAAAGTTATAAATGAACGCCTCACAGGGCGACCAAGCGCATAAATCCCAGGACTTCAAGGATTACTCGACCCAACCCCTTCAGCTTGCATGGGGCTATCATCATCCTCCTTTGGACGCCGAGAGGGCCTTGCCTCATCGACCAGGAAGGGATGCGGGCAGGGGGAAAATAGTTAGCAGGTTCGGGTCTCCACGTCCCCTTGACCGTCCTGGAGTTGGTCGCGGTTCCTAAGAGCCAATTCTGACCTCCTATAAAAGTTATAGCCCAATTAGCTAACATGTAAATAAAATACTTTTAGTCAACAAGGATTATACATTCGACAAGCACATACTACTCGATAGACTACTTACCATATTCGAGTGATACGCCAGGGCCCTCAACGTTGCATCCGGGCTCAAATCTATAATTTTTTGCTGGTCGGACGTGAATAGCCGGCTATCATCACCTTCAACGGTGCGGCCCCAGTCGAACTCATCGTCAGCATCGATAGAAAGTTATGAATAGGCATGGCGTCGTTGGTCCCAAATCGAGGTAATGGCAATTTGGGCAGTTGGAACAACTAGTCTTTCTCCCACCGCCCGAAGAGGTCATAGCCAATCAGCTAACTAGGTCCCTCAGTCTTACCTTCTCCCTTGTTGGCAGAACTTTTCTTTTGGGCAGGTCCTGCCTGCTCAATCAATGACCTTTTTTGTCGAACGGTGGGACTGTTGATTGCGGCCGGAGCAGGACGAGCTGGTGGAGCAGCATGAGCCAGCAGCACCCACTGCAAGCACCGTTAGAGCCTCTCGTCAAGTCATCCCTTGGCGATGCTCTTCATTTCTTTGAACTTGGGCTAGGGCTTGTGCTCGAGTGTAATTCATGATCTCGACCCGATCTGCACAAACATCAAAAGCAAAATTGATTAAAATCGACCACAAAGTCGAAGTGAAAAATAATTTCAAAATAGGCAATGTCATCTACCTAGTCAAGCGTCTGCTAGTAAACCTAGCTAAGCTGGCGATAAGCCCGCCAATACTAAATTTCTTTCCTAGATATACCCGAGGCTTCCATCTGGCCGAACTTGATTAAACCCTATATGAAGGTATTTGACCAAGTCGGGGTTACGTTCCCAGGTATCTCGACATGCCCTCTCCACCCACCCCTAGGAATGTTGAAACCCCAAGGCCCTCGAATGAAAAGGTATCACTTTTTCCACTCTTTACCATGGGACGATGAGGGTGTAACAAGGAACTTACGATAGGGTCGAGCGGTGAAGTAATAGAAGCCCGACTAGTCAGTGCTGCCCAATTTTTGGAACATTGGAAAATGAAATAGAATTGAAAAATTAGCAAATGTAGGTGGTTGGTTGTGTACATACAACAGCACGATGAAGCTATATATGGTCGAGAAGCAATTGGGGAGGAGTTAAGTGATACAAACTTGAAGACCTATCAATAAGTTGACTATGGGTTGTGCAAGAGGAAACCTAAGCCCACACCTAAAGGCCTCCTCAAATACAATAATGCAACCCAGGGGTGGTCGATGCATCCTATCAGAAGGACTGGGGACGATCAACTCATACTCCGGGGGAATATGATAAAGCTGCCTAATATGTACGAGGTCGACAGGGGTAATTTTGGATACTATCTCGCTATAGTGGTCGGGAGTGAACAGCAAACCATGGGAAATGGGTGGTTGACTTGGGCCAGCCTCACCCCCAGCAACAGCATGCTCATCACTAGAGCTGTTCAACAACGAACTATCACCAGAGGAACTATTAAACTCGCTAGTCGAGTTATCCTCCCCCCCCCCAATCGAGATACGATCCGACCTTGTGGCCTCACTATCATTCCCCTAACCATAGTTCTCACCAAAGACTCCCGGCAAGATTGATGAAAATGTTATGCGCGAAGACATAAAAATAAAACATGCTCGAGTGAATTTGAAAAACTTACGCAGAGTCTAAAACAAGGGGCAGTTCAAGAGAAGTGCAGTAAAATGGTTAGCTAGACCTCATGGAATGTTGTAAAAGTAAAAATGAGCATTTTCACCATGCTTATTTATAGGCACCAATGCACAACAACCCAACCCGCTGCAATAATTATGCTGCCACCACTTGATGCTTCGCACGACCCAACGGAACTGATGCATTAAATACGCCGAAATCCTGATCGATAGCTCAAAACCATCATCAAGAACATCGAGTTTCGACAGAATAGCTACTCCCGAGTCCTTCTTGTCAACACCCTCGATCAAAACTCGAAAGTGGTGGGGGGACTCATGATATGGGACAGCCTAATAGGCCTAGCCTAATATCACTCGACCGAGATAGAAGTGTGGTATAGGATAGTCCAGTTTCTTATAGGCCCAACCTATTGACCAGCACTCGATCACAAAGGCCTTACCCTTCGGGGCATGCACCACTCCAACCAGATTATGGTCGATCATCACTAGGATGTGCCATCCTTTACTCGACCAAGAAGATCTGGTTACAGTAAAATCGTATCTTATCCACCTTGTCAACCACAATCCGAAGAGATGTTTGGCAGAAGCCTTCATCACAACCTGGGAGGACGAACCAAGGTAAAAACCTCTCAGCCGCATTAAATGATCTGCCAAGCTGCATGCCTCCGCATTAATGGCTCATGCCACTACCTATACCACCTTTTTAGCCTCACCAAACTAGTGCACGCCTCCCCTGAACCACCTTGTCCAGGGTAGCTGGAGACAGCGCCACTTGAAATAGTACATAAATTGGAGAAGACCTGAAGGTCCCTAAATGAGGACAAAAGCCCTTTCTCCACAATAGGGATATCATAGACTTATCGCCCATATTGGGAAGGCTATAAATAACCTATTGCCAGCCTTCAGCGAGGTATGCACATTATTATTCTAAGCCTTCACTTTGCTACTCTACCTTCTAATCAATCTTACTGACTTGAGCGTCAGAATACCTTAGCCGAGGGCCCCTCGGCTAGTCTGACATTTGCTATTAGTTGCAGGATTCGACCCCAATACATTGCAAAGTACTTCTCTCAACCTGCCACTTGGTTGACCATATTGGATTTCAGCTCAATACTCGCACTAAATAGTTTTTACCCTCATCACCAATCTTCCTTAATCTAAATTCAAAATGTGTAAGATAATATTTCATAATCGTTATCTGATAGAGGATTTGATATTATTTATATGATATTATATATATTGATGAGATAATATCAAAGATGTTTAGATGTATTAAAACTCTTATACTTTATATACCTAAATACAATTTAAAGAATGAAAACACATCCACGTCTCAAATAACTCTCATTCAATCTTTCAATTTCACATCTTGAAGAAGAGAAATTACCAAGTATCTCCATAAGAATTTTTCTATGTAAATAAAGAAAAAGATATTGCTATTTAGTTATATTCTTCCATTGATTTTGTTGTTGAGATTTTAATTGTATGTTTTGTTCGTTATA
The DNA here is from genome assembly GCA_018894105.1 of Jacaranda mimosifolia. Taxonomy (NCBI): domain Eukaryota; kingdom Viridiplantae; phylum Streptophyta; class Magnoliopsida; order Lamiales; family Bignoniaceae; genus Jacaranda; species Jacaranda mimosifolia. The sequence goes on from CM032123.1 coordinate 13,388,841, forward strand.
TGAAATTAATTGACTTTAGGTGTTGATATAATTCATGTGCAGGATAAAGGAAATAGAATCAAGAAAAACATTGAGTATTTGCAATTGCTTTACATAAAAATCACTAGATTAGTTCTTTTTTTATTATTTGAAGATATTACCTTTTGACATATTTAATTTATGAGCTTTATGGAGTAGACAAATTTACTCAATTATAATAATAATTTTTATTAATTAAACATCATATTCAGTGATGTTCGTCCACTTTATAATTATTCACTTTATTGTAATAATAAAAAAAGTATTTAAATATTAATATATGTAAATGAGTAGGGAATTGTTTGTATATATCAATGAAACTTGGTGATTCTAATCATATTTTGATAAAGATATTTACTTGAGTATATAGTGATTAAGGATGATGAGCAGTAGCAAGTAGGCGAATTTTTTTATCTTTAAAACTAATTTTAAGCATACTTTATTATTTATTTATTTATTTATTTGAAAAATGTGAATTTTTTATTTATATTTTTTAATATATTAATTTAACTTTAAATATAATTATAACTAGCATCTGCCCAGTGGCGACGCTCCGAAAATGATCTTAATATTGAAATAATTTTAATATTGAATATATAATTTTGAAATAAATTTTATTTCAATATAAAAATTATTTTCAGTGTATCACACCGGGTACATGCTAGTACTATTATATATATAGCACTATTTTGTGCTTATCTAATTGTGCAATTTTGACCAAGTGTAAAATTCTTATAATTTTTGAGTTTGTTAATTTAATTAAAAAAAATTCATTAGTTGTTGATTATCTTCTCTAACTGATATGATTGTATCTTATATTTGATTTTCTTTCATTCAAAATTCAAAATATATTTGATAATATTTCATAATTTTTATCTAATAGAGAATTTGATATTACATATTTGCTATTATATAGTGATGAGATAATATCAAAGATGTTTAGATATATTAAAACACATCCAAGTCTCAAATAAATCTTCTCCTATCTTCGAAATTTCACATCTTCAAGAGGAGAATCGCCAAGTATCTCCATACAAAAAAAATTTATATGAGTGAAAAAAAAGATGTTGCCATTTAATTTCATTCTTTCATTGATTTTGTTGTTGCAATTTTAATCGTATAATTTTATATTTTGTTCGTTATACGAAATTTATTGATTTTGAGTATTGATTTAATTTATGTGTAGGATAAAGAGAATACTGAGAAGGTAATGGATCAAGAAAAATATTGAATATTTGCGATTAATTTGCATCGAAATCACAAGGTTTGTTCTTTTTCTTATTACTTGAAGATTTTTTTTTTTGTGATACATTTAATTTATGACTTCTACATTAAGTATGTTATGAAATCTCAAATGTTGTGAAAGTGTAACTATGACTTCTACATTACACTCTAAGGTATAAATAGTATATAACAATTTGGTAAAATAGTGTAAAAACCGCCATTTTGTTAATCCAAGGCTCCTTATCTTTTTATATAGTATAGATAATACAAATTAGGCCAAACTTTAAAATTTAGAAAGTGATTTATCAAATTAATCTATTGCATTTTCAATTAACAAAAAAGCATAAAAGGGGCCTGAAATTGTATGAACGACGTTGCGGCCCAACTGAAAATGGCTTTAAATGGGCTTCTCTATGCAACCACTCCTCGCTTAGCCTAGCCCCACATTTAGGATTCTCAACCATTTCCTTTTTCTTCTAAGTCGATGAAGAACCCTAAACCCTCAATTGAGCTTGAGATCTAGAATTTTAGGGTAATTCCCGCTACTCAGAATCACTTTGCAGGGCAAGTAATTTTTCCCTATTATTGACATATGATTTGCATATATAATTGCAATTTTTTGGTCATGATGTTTATGCATATCAGCAGAAGTCTTGTCTGCTTATCCAGGAACGATTCTTTATCTATGTGCAAATTCCATGTTTCTTTCTCTCTTTTTGGTCTCCATTATATCTCTACCTCTGGGAAGAAACATCGTTTAACCACCTCAGCAGTTTCTGAACTCTTGCTGCACAAACACGATTTTTCTCCTGAAGCCGCTTCACAAGTTGCCTCGGCTTTACTCCGTCTCAAAAGTACGGAAAAATGTGATTCCATATTGTATTTCCTCAAAGAGAGCGGTTTTTCAAACACCCAGTTGGAAAAAATTATAAAATATAGGCCTGGTTTGCTGTCAGCAAATCCTGAGAAAGTCATCAAGCCTAAAATCAAGATTTTCCAAGATTTGGGTTTTTCTGCTAAGGACACTGCTGAGATAATCACGAATGATCCAGATATTTTGTATCGTAGCTTGAATAATAGAGTCATCCCTTCGTTATCTGTGTTAAAGGGTTTGTTGGGGTCCAGTGGGGAAGTGGCTAAGGTTTTAAGGCGTTCTGGCTGGTTCTTGAAGAGTGATATAGAAAAGACTATGGCACCCAATGTTGAATTCTTGACAAGCTGCGGCATACCAATGGTGCAAATCAGTTGGCTTATGCATACTTTTCCAAGGTCCCTCTTGTGTAGGCCAGAAAGCATGAGGAAATTTGTTGGCATGATCGATGAGATTGGAATTAGTAGGAGTTCCAGAATGTTTACTCAGGCAATCCGAGTTCTGGGTTCTATGACTAAAGAGACCTGGGAATTAAAGATGAAAGCTTTTCAGAATCTAGGTTTCTCGGAAGACGACATAGTCGCAGCATTTAGGAAGGCTCCGCAGGTGTTCTGTGTCTCGGAAGAAAAAATGAAGAAATTAAAGGAGGCACTGGTTGCAACTGGGAAATATGATATTTTTTCTATCATTAGCCACCCAACATCACTTATGTGCAGCATTGAGACGAGGTATAAACCACGGCTTCAAGTTTTAGTGATTTTGGAAAGTAAGAATCTGATTATAGATTGGCCTACTTTTCCAGCATTATATAAAACGCCCAATGAGAGGTTCTATAAGAAATATGTTGGCCCTTATATAGAAGAAATTGGCGATTTGGGTATGGTTAAGAGTTCATTCATTGGTAAATGATAGGTTAGACTTGTATTATCTGCTCAAAAACTGGGGCTGAGATCTGCCATCAGTTGTTAAATGTTGCGCCAGCCTGCGGAAGAAAAATAGGTTGTTCTTGTATTTACATTATCTACTTGTATTTTTCTGCCATGTAAAAGTGTTTGTTGCTCCCTATTGGGTGGAGTTATGATGCCATCTTTCTGAAGCATGATTTGCAAACATAGATGCTGTCTAATGGAACTGGTTATAACTATTTTGTCTCGGCTTATCTAAGCATGATTTGCCCTGTTGCTTGTGTATTGTGCATTCCCAAATTGAAATATGACATTTATTTCTTTGGTGAATATGGTTCTATTATAAATTCCTCGTCATTAGCTGTCAGAAAATACTGATATCATTGAAATAGGGGAGAGAAATCCTAGGCTTTTTAAAAAAAAAAATTGTGATTTTTTTTTTTTCCAAAAATACCGTCAATTGGGGAAATGTACAAAATTATGATAAGTTGCACTCACCGAATGTAACTTTCAACAGTAATAATTTTTTTTGTTTGCCTACTATTTTTGCAACAACCATACAGAAGAAATAGTATTATTGAAAGTTGCACTCACGAGTACAACTTTCAATAGTAACAATTTTGTTAGCTAATTGCAGCCTTCACAAGTGATTAAAATTTTATCATCCTACATATTTATAGACAATTTAAAATTAAAAATGTGGTACACTCTGCATTTATTTTAATAGATATTACTATTGAGGCACGCAAGGACGACAAAAACTATACTCTGCACTAAAGGCATGAATCCACCATCATCAATCTCGCTCAAAATCAAGTACTACATATAACAGTGACTAAAAATATTATTACAAAAGATAAAAAAAATCAACCCATAGAAATTATACACTAACCTGAATATTTGTAAAAAGAAAATTGAATCAAATTGTTCAATTCCTTCTAAATTTGCGTTCTACACAAAATGCAAACACAATAAATAAATAATATATCCACTAAACTATAAAATTTTAATTAATATTGAAAATTTAAAATTTTACCTTAATAAAATTTCTCCAATTGACACAAAAAAACAATAATTATAAGTTTATTGTTTTCTTCTCTCTTTTTTCTTTCTTTTCTTTCTTTCCTCCATTTTCTCCATTTCTCTCTACTTCTACTTATAAGGAGTGTTGGTCAATATTCAACCAACACTCTTTAGAAAGCTGCAAATTTTTAATTTTTTTTTTTTAATATTCACATGACGGCTGCATGCAAATTGCAGCCTTCACCCACCATCATCAATCTTGCTCAAAATCAAGCACTACATATAACAATGAATAAAAATATTATTACAAAAGATAAAAAAAATCAACCCATAGAGATTATACACTAACCTGAATATTTTTAAAAAAGAAAATTGAATCAAATTGTTCAATTCCTTCCGAATTTGCGTTCTACACAAAATGCAAACACAATAAATAAATAAATAATACATTCACTAAACTATAAAATTTTAATTAATACTGAAATTTTAAAATTTTACCTCAGTAAAATTTCTCCAGTTGACACAAAGAAACAATAATTATAAGTTTACTGTTTTCTTCTCTCTTTTTTCTTCCTATTTTCTTTCTTTCCTCCATTTTCTCCATTTCTCTCTACTTCTACTTATAAGGAATGTTGGTCAATATTCAGCCAACACTCTTTAGAATGCTGCAATTTTTTTTTTTTTTTTAATATTCACGTGAAGGCTACATGCAAATTGCAACATTCACTTGTGAAGGCTGCAATTAGCCAACAAAATAGTTACTATTGAAAGTTGCACTCGATGAGTGCGACTTTCAATAGTACTATTTCTTTCGTACAGTGGCTGTAAAAATGATAGGCGGACAAAAAAATTTATTACCGAGTGCAACTTTCAACAGTAAAAAAATTTACTATTGAAAGTTGCACTTGGTAGGTGCACTTGGTAGGTGCAACTTACTATAATTTTGTAACCTTCCCCAATTGACAGTATTTTTGAAAAAAAAAAATTCACAATTTTTTTTTAAAAAAGCCGAAATCGTAATTTGCAATTATTGGTCAAACTTATCCTTTAAAGTTTGCAATCTTATGCCATCCACAGGAAAAGGTAGGGATGTAAACGGATCAGATACATTGTTTTCATATTCGTATTCGTTTAACTTTTTAAATATTCGGATACGGATACGGATACGGATACGGATTTGATGGATATTTAAAAATGATATATAAATTCGTATTCGTAAGATATCGATCGGATTCGGATATATCTGTATTCGATTATAATTATTCAGATATATTCATATTTTATTAAATTTATCCGTATTTGAATTATTTTTTTATATTCATATTCGATTATAACTATTTGGATATCCATTTACGAATATCCAAATAGGTGAATCTATAAATCTATAACAAATACATATTTTAATTAATAGAAAGAACTATATAATTTCATTAAAACGAAAGCAATCAAATAAATAGCATAATTTTTAATTAATAATTGACTTTATAATGGATTATTAGTACTTATTATTATTAATAATAATAATGACATTTAAGTATATTAATTATAAAGTCAACCAACAATAACTGTGTTGATTAACTTTATTCTTCAATTTTTTCTCTATATTACAATAATTTTTTAAATTTATTCTTTTTTTCTTCTCAATTCTTCAATTATAATTTATATATATACTTATATGGATTATAAGATTTTTATTGAAAAATATAAATAATATATTATTTAATAAATATATATCCATATATTATTTGATAAATATATATTCGGATCGGATATTAAATGGATAAGATACGCATTTACCATATTCGTATCTATTTATAATTAGATATCTGCTAATCGAATACGAATAATATCTGTTTTAAACATATGCGGATAAATTTGGTATAAACGGATACGAATGCTAACGATAAACGAATTTTCGAATATCCATTTGTTGCCCTAGGAAGAGGTTAAGTGATATAATGTGATAGTTGTTAAGAAATGTTTGGGCAAAAAACCCATCTGTTGACATTTTCTTTGGCACAAAAGCAGGAATTGCATTTGAGGATTTCAATATTCATACTACTACTATGCATTTGTTTGCAACAATTAGCAATTTTGGTCGTCCGTGTCCTAAAAATTTTATATTATAAAATAATTAAACATGTTTATTTACTTATTTATATAATAGCATTTTTTTAATAATTTGAATATATTTATTTGAATTTTTAGAATAAATACAATTAAAAGTTATAATAAAGTGAAATAATTAAAAAATGAAAAGAAATTTGTAAAAAAACACCACGAAGAAGAGAATGGGGGAAATAAAAGTATCTTTACCATTTTCTTTTAATACGAAGTTAATTTTGTCAATTCATTAAAAAATATACTAAATTAATTATTAAGACTTCATATTTTATAAATGGTATAAAAGTATAGATAGTTATTTACACTATGTTTGGTTCAAGAATTTTAGTAGGGAAAAGAAAAGAGAATGTTAAGAAAAATATTTTTGATTGTTTGATTAATAAGAAAAATGTTAAAGAAAGGAAAACTTAAAGAAAATTATAATGTGTTTGAAGAAAATGAGTTTTCCTCGTAAAATGGTGAGAAAAATTGGGGAAAAGCCCATTTGAGCTCTATTTCCTTCTCGAACACATATGTCCTTCATTCCTTTCTTCATTATTTTTCTTTGGAACTAAACAAATCTAAGATTTTATATTTCTTTACTTTTGTTTTTCTTTTCCCTAATATTTTCCTTTCCTTGTTAAATTCCTTAAACCAAACATAGTGTTAGGACATAATATAAGGACCAAACATGTGCGTGTATATATATTTATGTGTCTGATATGGGATAACCTAACAAGCCCAGCCCAACAATAACACTCAACCAGGCCAGAGACGGCCCAACTATCCAGTGAGCCCAACCTGTTTTTGGCTAACAGTACCATCAATCGGGTGTCGAGCATACTGGTAATTTTCGGCTCGTCGACTAAGCTGTAGTCAACCACTGTTGAAGATACTGCGTTCAGCGGTCAACCGAGAAGACTCGATCAGACCTAACAGAGTTACATTATGTCGACTAGAGTCTTCCAGAGTTATTTATCTCAACCTTAGAGGTCGATATTAGACGACAATCTCTCAACCGCATTGAATGCTCTACCAGGCGGCGTGCCTCTACATTGATGGCGCACGCCACTACCTATATTGTCTTTTTCAGTCGCGCCAGGTCAAGGCGAGCCTCCAATGTACCATCTTGTCCTAGGCAGCGCCACCTGGAATAGTACACAAGTTGGAGAAGACTCAAAGAACCTCAAGTAAGGACAAACCCCTTCATGCCCAATAAGGGCACCATTAACATATCAACCCTACTGAGAGGCTATAAATACCTCATTGTCAGCCTTCAACAAGGTATGCCATTCATCATTGTAAAGCTCTCACTCTACTACTCCATTTTTCAGTTGATATACTGACTTGAGCGTCGAAGTACCTTAGCTAAGGGTCCCTCGGCTAGCTTGATGTTTGCTATTGATCGCAGGACTCGACCCTGTTACATCGAAAGCACTCTCCTCGACCTCCATCTGGTTAATTGAACTGGATCTCAGCCCGATACACTCATCAAATGATTCTTACCCTCATCATTTGGCGCCATCTATGGGAACCTTGAGTCTGCGATCAAGAAAAATGATTAACACTAGGCGAGCCATTTTCAAAATAGAGGAGAACAAAAGATCCCCAACCCCTCATCCTCAACCCCAATAAGAACCCGATGTGGCGGGACCCAATGCCCAGCCGGAACAAGTGGTCACCTTGACCATGCCTCAACTCATACAGCTAATTAATGAACAGATATCTGCTCAAATTTTTTCTCAACTATCAATTGCCCTTAATCGACACAACATTCAACCCGGGCTAGGTGCTAGTGCCACTCCTCAACCCTATCAGCGCGAGGAACGGCCCCCCTAAAGAAGAGAGAGGTCGACCGAAGGCCAAGCGACCTCCCACCAGACGAGAATAAAGTCTTAAGCCTTTGACACAAAGAGTGCACTAATGCTTTGGTTAGGGAGCGACCAAGAACCATGGAAGAACTGCTCGACTTCACAGAGAGGTACATGACTCAAGAAGATATGAATAAGCTCAAGTATGGTAATCCTAAGACCGTCAAGAAGAAGCTCAAAGAGAAAGATGACCGTCAGCACAAAGATGGACATTGATCTCTAATCAAACATTTCCACAACTACACTTCGCTCAATGCTACAAGAAATGAAGTATTATTTTCCATCTAACATGATAACCTCTTCAAGAAACCTAGGAAATTGACCGAGACAGAAGCCATGAAAAGGTCTAAGAAATACTGCCACTTTCATAGATAGAAAGGCCATGACATGGAGGATTATTTTAACCTCCACAACGAGATTGAGAGGCTGATTCTACAAGGCCATCTGAAAAAATTTATCGACGAGAGAGCCAAACAAGAATTAAGCGTAACCAACCAGACTCCCCATAGAGAAAGGTCGGTTAGCCCAAGGAAAGAAGATAAGCGAAAGAAACCTACCCACGATCCCTACCCATCATATGAGTAATTGATACTATTGTGAGGGGCCTTACTGGAGGGGACTCGACGTCGACCAAAAGGTAGAACCAATGCAAACTAGAGTCGACAAAATCCTCCCCGATAGAAATAGTTTTCTAGCTCTTGATCAGCGCTGAGCAAATATTCTTCTTTGATGCAGACCTCTCTCATATCGACAGTCAAGAGACCAACAACAAGCTGGATTGCCCTTTAGTAGTATCTATGGAAATAGCAAAATTTGAGGTCAAGAAAGTGTTGGTCAACAATAGGAGCTCAACGAACATCAGTTTTCTGTCGACCTTGAAGAGAATGAACATGGGCAAGTTGAAGTTTGAGCCTGTCCGCACCCCGCTGGTCGGATTGGGGGGTTGGAGATCATCCCTGAAGGGTCTATAAGCCTATCCACATAATTTGGAAAGGCCCCCCAGAGGGGAACTCTCATGGTTAACTACCTGGTCGTCAACGCGCCATTTGCCTACAATGCTATCATCGATCGACCAACATTGAATGATTTTTGAGCCATTATCTCAAGCTATCATATGAAGGTCAAATTTTCAATTGCTGGTGGGATGGGCGAGCTTCTATGCAACATGAAGGAAGACTGGCGATGCTATACGATCTCAGTCGAGGTAAATGAATAGAAAGCTCAACCCAAATTGAAACCCTCGGGGACGCCCAGTAGCGGAACCTAATAAGGAACAGACGAGCAAAAAGTGGAAGCTAGAGGAGATCAGGGTCGAACTTGTTAGGGAGTTCAAAACCATCGAGCTAGAACCAGGGAATCCCAATAAGACTACCAAGATTGGGATAAATATGGGCAGTAGCATGGAATGTCTCATGGTCGATTTCCTCAGAAAAAACGTTAAAGTTTTTTCATGGAAGGCTTTCAACCTCCAGGGAATTGACCCAATGTCATCATCCACCGTCTAAACGTAGACCTTTTATTTAAGCCAGTGAAGTAGAAGACCAAAACCTTCAATGCGAAACGATGCCAAATCATCGAGGAGAAGGTCAACAAATTTTTAGCGGCAAGGTACATTGTAGAGATTCAATATCCAAGTTAGCTTTGTAATATAGTCCTTGTCCCTAAAAACAAGGGAAAGTGGCGAATGTGTAACAATTTCACTAATTTGAATAAAGCTTGCCCTAAAGATCCTTACCCCCTGCCTCGTATAGATTTATTAGTAGATTCTACTGCTGGTTGTGATTTGCTAAGTATGATTGATGTATTTCAAGGTTATTACCAAATATTCATAACGCCCGATGACAGAGATAAGACCTCTTTCGTATTTCCTAACAAAGTTTACTATTTTTTTGTCATGCCCTTCGAGCTCAAAAACGCTGGTGCAACTTATCAAAGACTTTTGAAGTTTATATTTAAAAACAAGATTGGGAAAACCATGGAGGTCTATGTCGATGACATGATCGTCAAAATAGAAAAAGAACAAAATCACTCAACTAACCTTAACCATACATTCTCAATATTGCGAGCATTTGGCATGAAGCTTAATCTTAACAAATACACATTCGGGGTAAGAGGAGGTAAATTTTTTGGCTGCATGGTTAGCTAAAGAGGTATCGAGGCCAACTCACAGAAAATTTAGGCTATTCTAAAATCACACCTCCTTGAACAGTGAGAGACGTTCAACGTCTAATTAGCAGAATCATAGCTCTAGATCAATTTATTGCTCGACTAGCTGACAAAAACTTGCCATTCTTCAAAATCCTCAGAAACGCAAAGAAGTTGGGTTTCCAATGGACAGAACAATGCGACCAAGCATTGGTCGAGTTAAGGCAGTACTTTTCATCAGCGCTGATGTTAGCTAAACCTGAGGTCGGAGAAATCTTGCACATTTATTTAGCAGTATTGTAGGCATCCATTAGTTCAGTTTTGGTTTCGACTAGAAATGACGCCCATCGATCGGTCTACTACAGCAGCAAAGAATTGCAAGGCCCCAAATATAACTATTTGGAGATCAAGAAATTCGCCCTCGCCCTGGTCACTGCAGCCAGAAAATTGCGGCCCTATTTTAAATCTCACTCTATTGTTGTCTTGACAAATCAACCATTGAAACAAGTATTATCTAAAGCAGATATGTCGGGAAGATTAACCAAGTGGACAATTGAGCTGGGCGAATTTGACATCACGTTTCAGTCCTGAACAGCTATAAAGGGCCAAGTCTTGGCCGATTTTATTGCTGAGAGACTTGACCTACCCGGTCATCTCGACCATGAGTCCCTTTTATAGATCGTGCACATCAACGGCTCAGAAACATCCTCAGGCAGAGGTATTGGCGTTTCCCTATGGTCTCCACAAGCTAAAGAGTACAAGTTTGCAGTCAAACTCAACTACCTTCTCAGAAACAATGAAGCTGGATATGAGGCCCTCCTGGCTGGCATGAGTATGGCAATAAATAAAGGAGTCGACCAACTGGCAGCCATCACCGATTCCTAGCTGGTTGCGGAGCAGGTCGAAGGGAACTTTGAAGCCAAAGAGTCTACGATGAGCAGGTACTTAGCCAAGGTGAAGAGGTTGCAGCAGTAGTTTAAAAAATTCAACCCTAGAGCCAAGTTCCTCATTCAGAGAACGAGCAGGCCGAAGCGCTGTCAAGTTTACAAGCTTGATGAAAGGGACTAGAGATAAGACAATCACATATTTGGTCGCCAACAAACCCACTATAGGTACCCCCGACCAGAATTTGGTGGGACAGATTAGAGAAGCACCTTCCTCCTAGAAGGACACAATAAAAGCTTATTTGAAAGAAGGCATAATTCCCGAGGAAAAAGTGAAGCACGAAGGCTCAGAGGCCAAACAGCCAAGTACGTCCTCGATGAGCAGGACCAACTTTACAAGAGGTCAATTTTCGGACCACCGCTCAGGTGTTTGACTCAAGAGCAAGCCCGCGAAGTCCTACATGAAGTCCATTCTGGTATTTACAACAATCATTCGGGTAGATGATCACTAGCACACAAGATCATTAGATATGGGTATTTCTAGCTAACTTTACTCATCTTGCCAGAGTCTTCTAGATTTATTTATCTCGACCTTAGAGGTCGATATTAGATGACAATCTCTCAGCAGCATTGAATGCTCCGTCAGGCGGCGTGTCTCCATATTAATGGCATATGCCACTACCCATACTGCCTTTTTCAGCCGCGCCAGGTCAAGGCGTACCTCCAATGTACCACCTTGTCCTAGACAGCACCACCTGAAATAGTACACAAGCTGAAGAAGACTCAAAGGACCTCAAGTAAAGACAAAACCTTACCTGCCCAATAAGGGCACCATTGATATATCAACCCTACTGAGAAGGCTATAAATACCTCATTACCAGCCTTTAGCAAGGTATCCCATTCATCATTCTAAAACCCTTACTCTACTACTCCATTTTCTAGTCGATATACTAACTTGAGCATCAGAGTGCCTTAGCCGAGGGCTAATCGGCTAGCCTGACATTTCCTATTAATCATAGGACTCAACCTTGTTACATCAAAAGCACTCTCCTCGACCTCCACTTGGACGATTAAACTGGATCTCAGCCTAATAACACTCATCAAATGATTCTTACCCTCATTAGCGTCTGTGTGTGTAGTTATGCATATATGCAATTTAGACTTGTAAGCAATTATGTTTTGATTTTTAGGTGTTTGTGTAGATTTTGAATAATTTGTTCCAATATTTTGATTGTCAGATTTAGGTGCATTATTTTACATTATATCTGTATTTATTCTTCTAATGAGTATGTAAATCATTGTATTTTGTGTGGCTTATTAAGGGCAATCAGTTACATTTTTTATTTTCATAATAGTAAAAATTCATAGAAAATGTTGTGCCTATTATAGAGTTTGGCCCTTCAAAAACTAATTGTGCATCCATCCTTTTATCTCAACCCGTAGCAACAAACGCAAAGCATGTGGTAGAGTTTGAATAATCATTAACTTAATAATTTTTATTAGAGCTTGAATGTAATTATTATTAATATGACAATCTAGTTAATTTAAAGAAAATTACGAGATTATATAGTAATTGTTCGTAAATCAATTACTTCCATAGTGGTGAAATTACAACTTATCTTTGTTATTTATAAAGTAGAAGGTTGAGCGCTAATAATTGTAATGATGGCCATGAATCGTATACATACGCAAAAGAGCTGACCGATTGAGATCAAGCCTAGCAGTTTGACTACATATTTTGTATTGGTAAATGAAAAAGAGGAAATCAAAGCTTGATTATTTGCATGCATGGGAAAGTTTTAGCCCCACTTTCCTAGAGTTGCTTTAGTCTTTTCTACTAATTGAGTCTTATATGCTGCATCTGCACATTTTTCCTTTATAAAAATGATTTATGTTGTGTAAGGATACAATGAAGCATAATCTAAATGTAATTTCAATCAAACACTTCATAGTAGTAAACTACTATAATACTGATATGACAAATTAAGTCCTCAGGGGTAAAAAAATAAAAGTAGACTGAAAAAGCTCAATTGGTTAAATAAATATTGAATGAAAAGGCCGAAAAGTCCAATTGACTAAGTCCACGAAAAATTGTTCATAAATCAATCACTTTCATGGTGAAGAAATTACAACTTATTTGTGCTATTTACAAGTAGAAGGCTGAGTGGAAACAATAGTAGCGATGGCCATGAATCGCTACACATGCAAAAAGACGAACTAATTGAGACCAAGCCTAGCATTTTGACTATGTATTTTGGATTGGTAAATGAAAAAGAAGAAATGCGAACTTGACTATTTGCATGCATGGGAAAAGTTTTAGCTTCGCCTTCTTAGCGTTGTTTCAATCTTTTCTGCTAATTGAGTCTTATCTTTCATTTGATGCTGCTTCTTATTCTTCATTTATAAAAATGATTTATATTGTATATGGGTACAATGAAGTATAGTAAATTGACTAAAAAAATTAATTGATTAAATTAATAAATGAATAAAAAGGCCAGAAAATCCAATTAACTAAGTCCACCAAGAAGGACATCAAAATTCTAGTAGGGTCGAAGCTCACTTAGAAAAAGACTATAAATACTAAGCCTCAAAGAGAAATTGGCACGAAAAATCATTTGCAAAAGTTTGAGAATTGAGAACTCTCTACTCTACATTCTAGAGAAATTTTTTTGAATTGTGTTGACTTTCAAAAATGACCCTAACTCTATTTCTGAGTAGCATGATCTTAGCATTGACTATGGGAACTTTGAACAAAGAAAAGAGAATGCTTAGAGTGTAGACGAGACCCAAAGCTCGAAACTCCACCCGCAAAAGTAACAGTAGTCCTCTAATCGAAGTTTGGGGTTCGTCATCTCCAAGAGAATAGAGAAAAAGACCCATTAGAGAGAGACACCGTTCCTCCCATTTACCTCCACAGGTGGATGTGCATTCATCCTACCAAGCAAACTCCTCCCAACCACCACTCTGCACTACTGACTCATTCATTGGCTTGACAATCCTCTTGAAGAGCAAGAAGCCAGCACCTTCCCTTAGTTGTTGTTATCCCAAGATGCAATCCTTTTTGCCCAGCAATCCTAGTGGAGGTGTTTTCTCTTGAAACCAAGATAGCCAACCTACTAGAGTTTAATGGTATGATAGACCCATAAGAATACATGGACAACTTCCTAGCAAGGAAGGAGCTTTACAATTTGAGTGAAGCAGCATACTGTAAGGTGTTCTACACTACTCTCACCAAGCATGCTCTAACGTGGTTCAACCAAATGCTAGTTGGATCTATCACAAACTGGAAGCATTTGGCGCAATGCTTCCTCCATAACTTCTCTATCAACTGTAGGTACTAAAAGACGATGGCGTACCTATTCACTATCAAGCAGAAATATAGAGAGTCCCTGAGACTATCTCAACCATTTTGTTTAGAAGGTACATAAGATCCCACATATCAATTAAGAATTCCTACTCAGCATTATCCAATAGAACTTGAAACATTAGAAGCTTCAAGAGTTTATAGCCAAGAGACCCCCTGCTACTTTGCAGGAGTTCCTCATGCACGTGAAGAAATACATCAAGATCGAGGAAGCTGTGACTTCTCAGGATGCTGGCAAATGTAAGGCGCTTGACAAAGGATGTAATAATAGTGACAAGAAGCCCAGTCCTCTTTAGGCTTTCACCATCTATACCCCTCAAAGACCCCGGAACAAAGATTGACTGTGGCATTACAATAGGGCCTCATCCAGCACCCTTCTTAAAAAATAGATGACCTACAGAAGCAAAAAATTGATAAATGGCACCACTTCTACTGCGATAGCAAACACACTACTAAAGAGTACAAAGACCTAAAGGATGAGATCGAGAGGCTGATCTAAAGATGATACCTTAAGAAGTATGTGGTACTGAGGCAAAGTAATCCTAAAAAGGGTCTAGCAACTAAAGGAAGTGAGGATCATCAGTGAAGATAAGATGACCATATAGAGCCAAGGACTAACAATATCAGTGTGACCTGAAAAACCTACCTACTATAGGCGTCATCTAGATGATTTCAAGAGGATCAGTTGGAAAGGCCTCCTTAAACACAAGGAAGGCATTGGTACAAGTAGCAAGGTAGATATAGGCTCATTTAGTGGATCTTATACTGGAAATTTATGAAGTACATCCCCAGTGCCCAACGTTTGGAGAAGAAGATATGAAGAACAGACAAAGAGAACATAACATACATAGATGATTTCTGCATCTTTTGCCAACTTTTAGGTGAAAAAGTATTGGTGGGAAACAACAATTCGACTGACATACTATTTCACGGTGCCTTAATTCAACTTGAAGTAGATAACGTCCAACTATAAAAGATCAACACCTTTTTAGTAGGATGTACTGTTGAAGTTGTGCTATTGAAGTTGTGGAAGTATTAGAAGAAGTCACTCAACCTCTTTTTCTAGGCACACACCCCTGGCGAGTTAGAAGATGGTGAGGTTTTTGTTGGTAAAGACCCCCCAGCCTATAACATAAACTTATCTTAAATTTGTTCCGGGAAGTGGTATCGACGTACCACATGAAGTTGAAGTTGCCCACATCGAACAAAACAAGTGAAGCTGTCAGCAATCAACGTGATGCTAGGAAATGATATGATAGCGTTTTGAATAACATCAAGACTCCTACCCCCGGACTGAATAAGAAAAGAAGTTGCAGGATAGTAAGAGACAAGACAAGGGTAAAGGTGTAGTCTACCATATGGACGTCATGGTGATACTTGCTCCTGAAGCTGCCCTCAATATAGTTAAATGCGCCATTGTCATTACCTTTTGTTTTCTTATTTTTCTTAGTTGATTTTGATTAGTAGTTAAACTTTTCTTTCAAGTTTTGAAGTATTGTCTTTCCTCCAGTCAAATGTTATTTCCATTAGATTGACTTGCATAAAGTCGACCCACATAGGAAGATATTTTCTATTATTTTCTTATGATTTGAATGAATTCTCCTTTATTCCACTATTGTCTTGAGTTATAACCTATCAATAACTACACCTTGCACAATGAAGTAATGCAGAGCATACTTGATCTTGTTGGCATAAAACCACTACAAGGCTTCCTCAAGAGTATAAGGTAGCTGTACATAAGCCTATCATAAATCCACCTCAAAATCCTCCCTAGAGGTTAATATTAGCACATCTGATTGATTTAGGTAGAAATTCACTATAAGGCTCCTGGGGATATGTGATAGCCATACGTAAACTTATCATAAATCCTCTCCAAAATCCTCCCCAAAGGTCAATGGTAGCACCTCTAATTGATTTTAGTAGAAACCCACCATACGACTCCTCCAGTGTGTGTTGTAGCCGCGCGTAAGCCCACTATAAATCTTCCCTGAGGCTAAATGGCAAAACCTATCTCAAAATTACTTTAGTGTAAACTTATTATTTGGCTCCTCTGGGAATAAGTGGTTACTGCGCGTAAGCTATCATAAATCTTCCTTGGAGATAAATGGTAGCACACATCTCACAAATTACTTTGGTGTAAACCTACTATTCGGTCCTCCAAGAGTACGTGATTGTTGTGTGTAAGCTTAACATAAATCCTCCACAAAGGTAAGTGGCCACAACATCATACCGTTAATTGAATTATAATTTCAATTGAATTGACTTGGCGTAAACCTACTATACAGCTCCCCCAAAGATACGTAGCAGTCATGCACAAGCCCGCCTATTATGGGCTCTCCAGGGAATACATGGCTGTACTATCCAAATCAACTATCAAACCTCTTCAGAGGTACATGGGCAACACGTCAAATATCATTGTAACACTTAACATCAGCATTGAGACCTCCTGAGCACTTGTAGTAGAACATCGTCATACCACTTAATACTTACGTTAAGACCTCAATAGCAAGGCTCGTAGTTGAATTTGATTCAAACAACAAAGTATTGTGTGCACTTATGCACCATGTTGCGCGACTATGATGGACCCTCTTTAGGGAGCCTTGCGATAAAGCTTAATACGAAATGGTTCAACACCGTACGTGTGCACCCTTGCCGCACATCAATTAAATATCAAGAACATATCAACACTTGAAAATCATGCAAATGACTAAATATATAAACATGAATGAATAAGAGAAAAACTTTCTTAAGATAAAAAAGAAGCAAGTATTCAAAACATCAAAAAATGATGAAAGAAAAACAGAAAATGAGCCGAACAACAACTTATGCAAAAGAAAAACACTAAGTAGCTAAATAAAAGAAAAGGCATACATTAAATAAAAATTTCTAATCTAAACATCCATCTATTCTTGCAGAGTTGTGTCATCAGGATCCTCCACTATAATGTCTGCGCCAATCTATGGAGCCCCACCAAACTCTCCTGTAGAAAGATGAATTGGGATTTTAGGTTCAAGCAGCAACATATCCTCAGTTGGATATTCCCTAGTCTCACTCAGTATGCGGTGATAGTCATGAATGGTCTGTTCATAGATTGTTGTCACCTCTACCTCAACTGCCTCGAAGAACTCGTCTAAACTCTTGAATTCTTTGACTACATCCTCACGAGCAATACTGATCAATGTCTTTCTAGTAGAAGGTTTTAAGATTTTCTTCCTAATTTTCACCTCTTTCACATAACACATCTTCAATTGCTTATGCTTCGTCAATAGCTTCACGAACTCCTCTTTCTTCTGGTAATACTACCAATTGAATCTTGTTGCCTCCTCATTGAGTCGTACTATCATCATTGTTGCTCCCTTCACTCGACGAGAAATATGCACAATCAAGTTCCAAGTCTGCATCTAAAAAGGCATAAGGCATGATGAACAAAGAACTATATATAATTACTTGAAGAACATACATGCAGAACAAACTAAGTGGTGGAACAAACACCTATTCTAGCGAAGTCCCTAGCGACAAGCTCAGTTAATTGAGAAGAAGAATATACCTCTAACTTATCCTGATCATACTCGCTCACTCCACCTCACAAACTATCAATGTTGAAAGCAGTTTCGTTCACATCCCAATGTGAGTTAACTCTGCAATTCTAGCTAGCCGTAGCGAAAAAGTCCCTTGCCTTTGCTGGTATGGAAAGTATAAGATGACTGCAGACAAGTATCTCTAGCAACTGATTCTTATGCGCACTTCCCAGCCAGTTCAAAAATTATCACCTCAAGCCCCTTGCCTATTCCTTCCTGACATGCCGCCGAAGGTAGCTGAACATGCGCCCGACTCGACTACCGACGATAGGGCTTAGACACTGCCCAGCCAGAGATGCCTCCTTGCAATGCTTCTCTACGTGTCTCTCACGTGAACCTCCATCCACCCTCCTAACACAGGTTCTTGCTAAGTTATCATTTTTTCCTATTGAAAGACAAAGAATACGAAAACAAGAATAAATGCTAAGAAGAATACAAATATGCAGCAACAAAAGCACATGCACAAGCAATCAAAGAAAAGAAAATAAACTAAATACCCATTGGAAACATACAAGTCATATCAAAGGAGGAATCAAATAGCCCCCATCTGCTCGAAATTTGCATAGGTCATGATGATACCAAGATGTACTAAGAATGGAGAACTACTCCACCCATGAGCAACATCCTAACTCTTGTCTTGCACAAAAAAATCTCTCTCCTTCCAAGACCTTCGTGAAGAAGACAAACTGCTCAACCAAAGAGATTGGAGGGCTGGATGTGAAAGAAGGGTTCCTTAAGTATCTTGCGCACCCCAAATAAAGAAAAAGAATCCCAAATTTTGCGGACTTCCAAAAAGGACTTAACCCCATTTTTGAGCAACATCAAATACATAATTTGATTAGTTATATAATTAAAAATATATATAATATAAAGAATTAATTTGTAGGGCGAATTTTAAATTACAAAGTATTAAAAGCTTCACATGAAATTAGACTTAGAAAAACTTATCGATCCGAATCAGCATCAAAGGTAAATACCCGTGTCGGATTCGTTTTGGGTTGAACCGAATCATGCAATTTTGGTTGGTTGTCTCTTTGACAACCTTCTATAATGTACGGACACACCATAAAATCACTCCATGCAGTGTCAGACACATGCGGACACCAACACGACCCTGATATGTCCTCGACACGTGTCGGACATGGTAATAAAGTGTCCAAAAATTAAAAAGGAAAAAATAAAAAATCCGACACGATATCGAGCACGGCTAAAGTATGTGTCCGACACGGCCATGACACTACGAGACTTTTTTTATCAAACTTTACAAAATTTAAGGGCTAATAAATAATATAAAAAAATTTTAAATGGCAAATGAAGTTAGTAAAAACCCTCACTGTGATCATAATATCCTAATAAATTTGGATGATTAGACACACTACGAAAAAAAAAGAAGATATTTTCAAAAAATAATAAGTGATAATTGAAAACTTGGCACTAATTATATGTGTGTGTGTGTATATATATAAGTAACAAAAAAATTTTGCTTTATCACCATTAATAATTTTTACACGTTTAATAGTGGAAAAAATTATATTTAAGTTATCACTATTGATAATTGATGGCAAATCTTTAATGATAAGTATAAATCTTTTCAAATATTATTAGTTATAATTTTTATATTATCACTTTTTTTATGACTAATATAACATGTTTTTGTATTAAAAATTTTCTTTATATAATTTACATGAAATCTAATACTTATTGCTATACGGGGGATTTGTTATTTATTTGAATTTAAAATATATTTACTTAATGTTTAGCGTTGATTTATATATTTTATATTACATGAATTAATATGATTAATAAATACTTATATATATAATTATAATTATATATATTATGATAATCGTATTGGCACCGTGTCATATCCTAAAATTTTTAAATTTAATGTATCGTTGTATCCGTATTATACCGTGTCCATGTCGCCATGTCCGTGCATCATAGACAACCTTAGTCCCAAGCCATACCCGAGTTTCTTCCGAGTTGAACCCTAAACCCCAACCGAGAGCAAGCGTCTGAGGACTATTCTTGGACATTGCTTTGGCTTTGGGACGCTTTTATTTTTGAAGCCATTTTTTGGTATCCGGTTTTGATTTTTCCTTTAATCATGATTACTGCACTTGTACACCAAACTAGGGGTGTTCACAGTTCGGTAAACCGGCCAAACTGAATCGAAACCGAAACCGAAAATTCGGTTTGTACTGAATACCGAACCGAAAATTTCAATTCGGTATTCAATTATTTTTTTTAAAAAAATTCGGTATTCGGTTCGATTTTGATTTTTTGTACCGGTTAACCGAACCGAATTACCAAATTATTAATTAATAAATATATATTAATATTCATATTTATTGTTAATTAATAAATATATTACATTAATATATATTAATTAATATTATATATACTGTTAATAGTATATATATATATATTAATTAACAACAATATACGATTTGATATTTGATACGATATTTTGGCGTATCAAAATTTCAGTTCGATTCGATTCAATTTTCAGTTCGATTCATGCTGAATGAACACCCCACGCCGAACTCCCGTTTGTGTTCCAAAAGATCATCATCTCTCTGGAAACTCAATGTTTCTTTTTCCCTTTCTCTGCTTCATTTCTCAACGTCAAGGGAAAGGAAACCTCCATTTCACTACAGTTTCTGAATTCTTGCTTTACAAACACCATTTCTCTCCTGAAGCGGCTTCTCAAGTTGCCTCTGTTGTAACCCGCCTGAGAAACCCGGAAAAATCTGATTCAGTACTCTCACACCTGAAAGAAAGCGGCTTTTCGAAAACCCAAGTGGAGAAAGTGGTGAAATGCGTGCCTACATTGCTCTCTGCAAATCTCGAGAAAATGATCAAGCCCAAAATCAAGATTTTCCAAGAGTTAGGCTTTTCGGCCAATGACGTTGCCAAAATAATCTCAAATGATCTGTGGATTTTGAGACAAAGCTTGAACAATAGAATCATCCCTTCATTATCTGAGGGGATCCAATGTGGAACTTGTCAGGTTTTTAAAGACTTCTGAGTGGTTCCTCAAAGCTAATCTGGATAACAGTTTGGTCCCAAATGTCGAATTCTTGAGGAACTGGCATAGCTATGGACCAGATCATTTGGGTCATATATCATTTTCCGAGGTTACTGTTGCGTAAAGACTATAAAGAAATTTGTTGACAAGGCCGACGAGATGGGGGTCAGTCGGAGTTCCAGAATGTTTATTCATGCTGTTCGGATATTTAGTTCTCTGTCCGATCAGACTAGGGAACGTAAGTTGAGGACTTTCCGGAAGTTGGGCTTTTCAGAAGATGGCATAGTAGCAGCATTTAGAATTGCCCCTATCGTGTTTAGCGCGTCAGAGAAGAAGATAAAAGAGGTAAAAAAAGGTTCTCCTCGCCACTGGCAAATACAAACTACCGTCGATGGTCAACAACCCAGTATCATTTACGGCTGCGAGTTTTAGAAATGTTGGGAAGTAAGAATATAATTCGAAGCTGGCCCAGTTTTTCAACGATGTGCAGAATGTCAGACAAGAAGTTCTATGGGAAATTTTTGGCCCTTATTTAGACGAAGTTGGAGATGTATATGTGGCAAGAAGTGTGCCAAGTTGCGCTAAAGAGAGGTAAAACAAATATTATCTACATAAAGAAGGAGGGTTCAGATATTAGCTAAAGTTCTAACTTCAGTGATTAGCTTTTTGACAACTTGTGGAGCTAATTGAGGGGAAATAGGTACTTTCTTCAGTGCCCATCTGAATTATGCTATCCTGCTGAAGTACGTGCGTCACTGCTGAAATTTTATTAACTGCCTGTAAATATATCGTTTGGCGTCAACTTTCCATCTTCCTTCTTCTATAATTGTTCGGGCATAGACTTATTGTTCACAATAAATATGTATTAGGTCAAGAAATACTGCAGACTTATTTGGCACATAAGGAAAGTGCCATTGAGGAAGAAAGAGATAGACAATTCCTTTTATTAGAATTCTCTCCTAGTGTTGATCAGCTGGGTGGTGATGAAACTAAAATGCTCAATTCTAAATCCGTAAGGTAGTGATTGATATGCAGGAATGGAATTAGGTGGGAATGGAATGAGGGGTGATGATAACAGATGGTTTTGCCTTTGTTTGGCTTTCAGGTGGCCTCGGGCCCTCATGACCTTCTTACATGTTGAGTTCTTTTAATGACATGCTTCTTTTGCTAATCTTGAAACATAATATTCTCTTTATCTATCATTAATTAAATTGTCAATAAACTAAACATAACCTAAAGCTTGAAATCTTGAGATGATAATTTCAAGTCAAACAAAACTTCAAATCGTTAATTTGTGAAATGTTTAGCTTGGATTTAAATCCAATCAAGCATTAGCAAGAGTAGGCTTGTTATTCAAATAAAGTTAGTAGTAGACAGATAAATACAGAAAAACATATTTCTACATTATACATCTACAGTATTAAATTACAAAAATTTTCCTAACAGTTCATGTCTCAAACCATTGACAATTATACCAAAATAATGAGAAGTGTATATTCTAATTTAATTAGTAATTCAGTTTAATCATTTTCTCTAATTTAATTATTCTGTCAGTTTAATGATTTTCTATATTTCAATCCCCAATAGGTAATTTTTTGTTTCATTATTAAAATTGTACAAGCTATGTATTCATGAATTCTATATAATTTTCCAGAAATTAAACCACTCTTGATTTTGTTTATTTGGATCTCTTGATTGATATTCTATGGTATAAAGCTTTTTGTTCTTGTGTTGCTACTTAATTTGCATACTTTACATTAGTGGAATTTTTCCTTGTAGCATGTTTATTGTAGTTATATAACTAATAGGAAGAAGGCATAAGGTTGAGGTTTCTTTTGCTTGACTTGAAGCTTGTATAAGTTTTAAACCAATCTGGAGTGTAAAGGAAAAATAGCTCATACAAATTCAAACCAAAAGCAAAAAAGCTTATTTTATTTTAAATCACATGTGTAGGCTCTAGTTTAACCAATTTGGCTTGACTAATCTATCTTGTGCACTTTGGCTTTATGTTCTACTCAGTTTCATCCTTGAAATCAACTCTCACAAATGACTTTTTGCGCTGAATCAATTTTTTAAAGAACATCTTCCAAAATTTTTCATCAATTCATCTTCTTCTATTTTTTTTATCAGAATCAGTTGCTGTTTCTCTTTCCAACTCATTGGGTAGTTCTGCTATGTTTTTACATGTGGAATAGCTCCAGTGTGTAGTATGTGAATTGCAATATCTGCTAGTTGGTTACTGTGTTTTATACTAATGGTTTAGCTTTGCTTGATGCATTTTGGTTGCTGAAAACTGTTGTGTGGGACAAAAATTGGCATTGATCTTCAGCTAAGTGTTGTTGTTCTTGTTTTTGTTTTGCATGTTTATTTTTATTTTTTCGCTTTTTTTTATGCATGCATGTGTGTTCTGTTGTGTAAATATTTCTTGCCTGCACACGAAACTCAATATTGGGAGTTCTTGTAGAAGTGGTTATATTATTCACTTATTTTCTTTTTTAAAGAAAAAATAAGAAAAATGATGGATTACTATTTACAAAAACAGTCATCTTATGCTAGGAAATTGCCTGATTCTGCTAGTTGCCCATGTGCCTACTGCTCTCAAATTTTCTTCAGAATGCTATTTGGAAAGGAAATAAGGATATCTTGGTTCTTTGGTTTCTTGCATCTGGATTTGGTGTATGCAGCAGTGATTAAGTTACTATGAACTTCCGTGCAGTTATGATTCATTTGTTATCTTCATGATACTTGCAATTCTTACTTGCATTCCCAAACTTTAGTTAGGAAAGCAAAAAATATGATCAATTCTTGCATCTAGATCTTCCATGTCATAGGGCGATCATCCTAATTTAAGAGATCTTTTGTTTTTACGCATTGCCCTTTTGGTTAATTTCCCAATCGAGATGCACTCGAGCTCAGTGAACTGCGCGAAAATGTTGGTCATTCGATGGGTGCAGTTCATGAATTCATCTTCCTGCTCTTCGATTACTAGGTCCCTTGTTCAAGAGTTCATTTCAGATTTCAGCATCATAGGACTTTGCCCCTAATTTACAGGCGAATGTTGTACTTTCTCACGTCATCTCCAGAGTTCAATGAAAAGGTTCTTTTGGCCAACCAAAATATTTGTAGAGTGGTTTAGTTATAGAATTGGCTCATTTACTGCTTCAATCTGGACATGGTTATAACCATTTGGTGCAATTGAACTAGCTCTTTAGTGCTTAGAGCACGAGATGAGACATGCAGTGGTGAAATTAAGATATGCTTCTTGGTTGGTGGATTTGGTAGTTATAAATCAGTGTAAATAAGGGGTTGTTTGCATGGGCTTGCGCTTGTTAAAAGTGATTAATAGAGATTGTAGGAAGAATGGCTGACAATAAAAGCACAGAGTGTTTAGAAGTTGATTAGAAAAGCAATAAAAAGTTGGAATTAGAATGTTCGATAAAAAATGACTTGTGCTTGAGCTTGTATGAAAAAAGATACTAAATTACCCTTTAGATGAGGTTTTTAAACAAATAAAGGTTTACTTATTGGTTTGGTGGGCTGGAGAGTTTAATCACTGTAATAAGGGGATGTTTGCATGGATTTGTGCTTTCTAGAAGTGATTAATTTTACGTACTGTGAGAAAGATGACTAGTAGTAAAATTGCAGAATGCATGTTTGGAAATTGCTTAGAAAAGTAGTAAAAAAGTGGAATTAGAATGTCTGGTAAGAAAAACATGTGCTTAATCTTATGTGAGAAAACACCAAATTACCCATTAGTCGAGAGTTTTAAAAAGTTGTCAAATATAATTTGAAAATATTTAATAAAGAAAAGACACCCTAAGGGTGCATTCAGCTTTTACCTGCTTCATTTTAGCAAACAGTGCAAAAGCTAGAAGCTCGAGCTCTTGCAAACACTTCCTAAGTGCTTTCGATGGAACTTTAAGATTATCTCGGTTAACCCACTATAGCCATTTAAATCTCTTCAATGTTTTCTTTCACCAACCCCGAACCCCACTCCACTCCAAGGTTTATTAACTTGGTTTTTTCCGGAAAAATAAAAGATATAATTAGAATATCTTGCAAAAACTTCAATTAAAACTTGTCCACAAACCCAAAGCAAAAGAAACCAAGTTTTAGTTTTCCTATTCAGTTAAATTACTAGGAACATATTCTGTTTTCGTTCTTGTTTTCCAATAATTTAAAGAAATATGAACTTGAAAATCAATCATTAGTTGTTTAGACTAATTAAAGAAATGCAGGAGCAAGGTAGTCTACAGTAAAATCAGCAGGCTGGCTAATACTGGACTAGGGGCAGCTCCCATCTGCTCAAAGGTGAGGGTTGCTCTCTACTATTCACAGATAGCACATAAATACAAGCCTAGGGTGTCAGTCCTGTATTTTTCAAAGCTTCATAAATATATATTGGAATTATTTAAAGGTCATAGCCGACAGCTAAAGCTATTAAGCTGATTTAATAGAAAATTTTATTTACCAGGCATGTTTACTTAGGATTATGTTTGGAAGGTCGAAGAACATCAATCTGGAGATGTGTAGATTATAGAATAATCGTGTTTAGGGTACTCCACTGTTGTTTTATGGTTTATTTCTGTTAGTATCACTCAACAACATGGCTTAGGCATAGGTAAGCTATCTTGATTGATAATTTGTGGATTCTTAAAGAGTTCTTTCCAGGTGCAAGAATTTGATGTTTCTGACCTCTCAATATTAGAGTTTTTGTTCCTGTTATAACATCAGTTTCTCACTTGTTGGCTTCTCTTTTCTTAATTTCTCAAAACTTGGTGCGCTTTTGGAGGTTTGTTTGATTTTGTTAGACATCCTATTCTGCCATCATCCCCTATTTCTTCCTTGTGAAGCGTTAAATTACTCATACAATTGACATGTTCTTATTCTAATGTCCCTGACTTTCTTGAGGGCCTAGCGGTTGAAAGAAAGGTCAACAATATTGGATCAGTCGCAGAACTTGTTGTAGCACAGGAACAAATCAGAGAATAAGGCCATTGACATATCCAGTGTTTTGCAGATGCAATCCAGTTCTCCTTGTTGGATTTTGCTGTTGTAGTTGGGAGATTTTTGTCTGAGAAACTAATTTTGCTGATTAGATGAGTTTGGTCCTCCAAGTTTACTGGAATTTGATATAGTAAAATAATTGAAGGATTCAGGTCATTTTTGTCTTTTTTGTTTTTACCGCTTTAATTATTCTTAAAACTGAGCCCATTGCATGGGTGTACTTCTTCTTAGTTTCATTATGGAAGTCGAGTACCAAGAAGGTACTCAAATATGCAACTATACTCAAGCTGAGTTGAGGACAAAATTGTATCTTTGCTTACAATGTAAGTTGAAGACAAGAAGATTACTGGTTTTATTGCCCTATTATTTAGAATAATCATAAATAGTGTGCTAGAATTGCAATTTTTGGTCTTTTTTGCTACCTATATTCTCCTAATTTAAGTCTAGAAATTTTTGAAGGGCCATTTTCCATCGGTACTCGGAAATGATCACCATCCTCTTTCCTTTCAAGAAACCGGAGCTCAACTGCTGCTCCTGATTAGAATGAATGAAGGGAGGGCCATCAACATAATAGTCCTCTTCGCCTGGCACACTTTCATCTTACCTCCCACTAGTTTTTAATGTTTTGAATTTCTGTTAGTCTTATGTCTAAATACATCCAAAATGATTTATAGATACGACAATTGAATCAATCAAGTTTTTTACACGTCTTTTAGGCTTCTAGTTACTTCACTTGTGTGAAATAATCAGTCCGCAAATTTCATATGACCAAGTTTACTAATCAACCAGTTGATCAGCCACCGAAGGGCCAATTTACTCTCAGCAGATCATGGAATTCTTTTACAATATTCCTACAATGTCCTTTCCATCTTCAACTTTAGTTCAGAAAAAGAGGGTGTGACGAGAAGCCTTGAAAAAAATTAGTTTATAAACATTGGAAGTAACCACAAAAAAAGAAAACCATAGAGAAAGGAGAGATCCGATCCCATGCCAGAAATATAAACCTCAGCCCATGTTCAGATACTCTGTTTATGAGGAAGGGCATGGGTTAGCGTCAAAATTTTCAATGTAAAACTGTGTCATCCTTTGATTGTCTACTGTTGAGGCACTCCTTATACAGACTTCCATAATGAAGCTTCACAGGTGATGTGAGCACCATTTCCAGAAAGACAGACACCATCCAACACTGGTCAATAGGTTCTTTTGGTCGCCTTCAGGGCAATCAAGTGTATAAATTTGTGGTATTTGTTGTTATGAGAAAAGGGCCATGGGATACAATGTACATAGAACCTCATGCAACGGTCAAGACAAACTGCTCTTGTTCTTTATTCCAAGAAAGAGGCCATGAGATTCCAACTAATTTTCATGTGAGAGGGCATTGGAGCCATAAAACGATGGATATCTGTTTTTGAATCAAGCTCAGGATTTGGGTGACAGTTTCCCGACTGTTGCTTGTGGAGCTCAATAAACTTTGCAATGTTTGGCAATACCATCTCCCTGCAATGCAAATGCAAAAGGGGAACTTTCGATAACACGCTACCTTTCTGAACGTCCAAACCCTCAGGCCTCTGCAGTTTGTAAGGCTCTCCAGTTGTTGGCTCAAAATCGATCCTAGGCATTTGCTTCCATCTGATATGGACAAACCAGCCATATTTGTAGTCGCCCACTATTGGAGTACCAAGAGCTTCGGCACAATGAACTCGAAGCTGCACAAAATAAAAGCCAATTAAGATATTGCCAAAGCTCCAAATATATTTCATGCAGAGGCATACATGAGATTTCCTGATAAGTCGCATAAACCAAGTTCTTCTAACCAAATATTTGATGGACCAAATTCTCTCTCTCAAAAATGAATAAAGGACTTGCTGTTAGTTAGCTTCTTTTCACAAATCTTAACCAGCTATGCATTGCTCTTTTCAACATATAACAGATACACCAGAATATCCAATTGAGAATAAACAATTTGCACCAATCAACGCAGCAAATTTCATATTATATGATGATGATGGTCACTACGACAGTATTAAGATAAACAAGATCCATTTTAATTAAGACCACTTCTTCCTACAGTATTGAAATTCAAATAGCAATATAGAATCCATATGCGATCGAAAGTAAAGCAAATATATATATGAAGCTGTTGTGGAATATAAAAATGGCTGACTGGAGTTCAATTGGCATGTATTCCAAGAGATGAAACAATATCAACTTTCACCGGACCTGATGTTTACGGCTTGTATGCGGACACAATTCAATCCATGAACACCCATTGATCATGGGGCCAAGCACACGATATTCGGTAATTGCATCTTCGGAAGCTTCTAAGCCTGAATTATGAGCTAGAATAACCCTTTCAGTTTTCCCATCATTAAGAAGTACCTGAATCAACATATCAGGTGATTCTTCCTGTCATAACCAAATATTCAGGAGGCTATTATGAAGTTTCGGAGGAAGACCTTTGTGAGCGGGGCACGAATTAAGCCTTCCTTTTCCTTGGGCAAACCTATGACCAATGCCCAATACTTCTGATACATTTCCTCACAAGCATCATTCCAATCCTTGAAATAACCAAAAGAAAGAGGAAAAGAAAGGGGAAATATGTAGTACGGTTAGCAAAACCTCTGTGCTGCTAGAATGACCCAACCCCACAAAAGATGGAACCTAAAAAAGAACCAGCAAATTGCTTATTATATGATTAGCAGCTCCGCCTGAAATTTAAGTACCTTAGATAAGGACTTTGCCTTCCTCACATCGAACAACCACTGAAGATAGGAAACGCTTTCTCTTGTTCTTCCCATTAACAGGAGACCACTGCTCTCTCTGTCAAGACGATGAACCTAAAAGAGCAGTTGAATGAAAAATCACAAAGGTTCAGGAGGTTAAGACTTAAGAGATGTTTTACGAAAATTATTTTAGCAAATATTGCTAAACTGATTTGATGGAGCAGATGTGTTGTCAATGGGCCAGAGCTGTTGTAAACAGCAAATAAAAGACAGTAACTCACCAATTTTGGACCCTCATCATAATCATATGATAATGCTGCAGCCGCCAAGGCATCCATGCTGTTGTGAACTGAAAGGTTCCCCTATTTTATTTACCATGCATTAGCAACTCAAAAGCAAACGAACATCCACAAAAATCATCTTCAAAGGTGGATGATTTAGAATGTGAATGATGCTAACCTTTACTGGCAACTTGGGAGGTTTGTTTAACACTAGTATAGCAGAGTCCTGAAATTGCAACAATAGAAATAATTAATACGAATACAATCGGCATAGTAGTTTTACCAGCAACTTTGTTAATTGTAAGTTGACCATGTTGGATCCTCTATACCACAGAATACATGCACAGAAGCAGTTGAAAAATATCTAACAGAACTGGCTGGAGCAAACATAACAGCCATCTTTTCCTTTACTTTCTTTATTCTTCTTCTTCCTCTTCTTCTTATTTTTTATTCTTATATTTAAATTTTTTTTTTTTGGGGATTGCGTGGCCAATAATTGCTTAAGGCATTACAATCCATCAGAGTGCATTTTACAGGCCCAACCATATAAGATACCCTAACAATGAAGGCATCCAACATCTGAAAAGCAAATATAAAAAACTGATATTTACTTAACAAACTTGCCTTGTACTTCACAAGTCTCTGTAAGTATTCAATCTCGTCAGCATTTGGGTACAGAGTTCCACTGGGTATCACATCAAACCTCTTGGAAATTTTACTTTCAGCAACAGATACCGGGATATAAACTCTGGCGCCCACCTCCATGATGTCACTATGTTTAATCTGCACATAACTGTTCTAACTGTAAAAGAGGTAATTTGAACATTGAGTAGGCATTTGAGCTCATAATAGAGAGAAAGATGAACATATCTGGGATCTGTATCTTCCAATAACTGTTTAGGTCTATACAGCTCTCTGGTAAAAGAATTATTACCTTCCTCATGGACACTGTTTGTCCTTTGCAACACAGATCGCTTGAATTAGGACATTCTCTCTGCACCTGTTAAAGCCCAAATAAGATTTATTAATTTCCCCGTTCTTCAAATTTAAAAAGAAACTTCCATTGTCTTAACTATAGTAATAAATTAATGCATATTTTTAAGAAGGACGAGTAGGCTGCACTACAGTGGACAAGCTACAAGGTCCTCTAATTTGCAATTGCATGTCTACATTTTAATATTTTACGCCAATTTCACATTGCTTTAGAGTTCACAAATCATGGGGAGAGCAGGAAATATCGCATCCAAGACCGACACAAATAAATAACTAAGGGCGTTCACTTTCTTGAAAAATTGGACAATAGTTGTATGAGTTTCAGAAATTTAAACTGTAAAGGGCTCTTCCATGAATATAATACCATCATATCAGATAGGAAAAGAAGTGAAAAAGCAAGACAACAATTGAAGACAACAACTTCATAAAAAACAAAAGAGGAAAGTAAGGACACAGCAGTAGAAAATTAGAAGTTAGGACACTGACAAGGCCTTTATTGAAATGTTTCTGGATGACTGGAGGAGGGATGTCATCAAAGTAATATTTGAGCCAGCTAATGGCAGTGACGTGTGTAGCCGAGTTTGATTTCCTTCCGGGCAAAGGATGGCCGGGGAATGGGGGCAAAGATAGCAGCTGCCGAGGTTTTGGACCCTCTTTCGGGCGGCCCAGATGTGCTATGTTATTGGACACTCGAATAACGGCCTGGGAGGGAGCGGGTGGCGGAGGACGGATCTTTGGCCTCGGGTTTCGCCGGACCGCCAAGAAGGCTTTCTGGTTGAGAAGCTTCTTCCACATAAATTTGAATTCCGAGGAGGGAATTTGCGTTTCTCAACTTGAATCCACGAGTTATGCAACTACTTTGAGCTATGCTAAAAACCATTCCATTTTCTAATTGTTGGTAATTTTATCGAACACCTTACAGCCTTTACTCTGTGATAGAACGAGCACAACTTCGCTATTCAGTTTCATAAAAAAGAAAGGTTTCCCGTTTCTCTCTCTCTCTCTCTCTCTCTCTCTCTCTCTCTCTCTATATATATATATATATATAGTTTTTTTTTAATTTTACTTCTTTATTTAATATAGGATTAATTATCTAGACCTTCATGAGGTTTGGCCTAATTACAACAAAGTCTAAAGGTTTCATGAAATTATAAATACTCCCTCACATTGACGATTAATTGTTAAATCAAACAATTTTTTGCAAAATGACTAATTTACCCTTCATTAAATATAGCAGAAGAAAAGCAAAAGAAAAAAAATGCACAAAAACTAAAATGACCTTAACATTATGAAATAACTAAAACACCCATAAAATTTTATAAAAATAACAAAAGTAACTTTAGGTAATAAAATTGTAAAAATACACTAAAATCATTAATAAAAAATATAAATTATAAAATAATTATATAATTATATA
This sequence comes from Jacaranda mimosifolia, assembly GCA_018894105.1. NCBI lineage: Eukaryota > Viridiplantae > Streptophyta > Magnoliopsida > Lamiales > Bignoniaceae > Jacaranda > Jacaranda mimosifolia. The sequence continues at coordinate 13,420,279 of CM032123.1, forward strand.
TATATGCATATATAATACAATATCATATATTTACATTTATATTTAGACTTAATATAATATATATATATAGCATATACATACACATACACAACCCCATTCCATTCCCACCCCACCGCAACCGTTCCCCCCCCACCCCGGGCCCCCTACTGGCCAAATCTAGCCTCTGCCATGGCAACGATTGCCTACTGCCATGGGCATATCGGTCGGCGGAACAAAGGTGGAGGTGGAGGTGGAGGTGGAGGTGGGGGTGGGGGTGGGAGTTGGAATGAGAGTAGGGGTGGGGTGTATTTTTAGGCTGTGCTTGCTTGTGAGAATTTTCTCACAAGCAAGCCCTCATAAACACATTTTTCCCAATAGCGTGTGGTTGTTTGTGGGAAAAATCTCCCACTCCACAGAATTGCTGCCCTCTTCACGTGCTGCCTCATTTCCCTCTCTCTCCCTCGGCATCTGAAAAATGAGAGAAAAAGGAGGGCTCTCTTCACTACTCTCTCTTCTCGCTTTTCCCTCTCGATTCCAAAAAATCTCAAAAAACAGGGGGCTCTCTCGTGCTCTCATCTCGCCTCTGTTCGGTCTCAGAAAATTTTTTCTGATCGAGAAAAAGTAGAGGAATCTCGTGGCTCTTCTCAGTATGGTTCTTCTCGGCCCTCCCTCAATCTCGCCTATTCTCTGATGATGTCTTCAATTCTCCTTTGAAAAGTTGGAAATAAATGGCAGATTGAGAGATATTATCTGAGAAAAGGGGCAAAAATCTGGGGAAATCTTGAAATAGGATTGAGAGGGCTTGTCACTCCCGCTGTTAATTGCACAAAATAAGGTCTAGGGGTTGAACGTACAGCATTGTGTTTGTCCATTTGCGTCGGTCGTTTGTGTATATACACACACCATGGGTCACACACACACCCCTTCACCACATCGCGTGCACACACACACGACATTCCATCGACTGTTTGTATAGTTTGATAGCATCCTTCGTCGCCTCATTCGAAAGCTTTTGCTCTGCCCCTCCCCCGAAATGCCTAAAGGTATTTCCTTGGTCTTCTGTTGATTTTGTTCTGAAATTTGGTTGCCTGTGGTTTTGGATTAGGGAATAGACTCACTGAACTTGCCCTCTGTTTTCATTCGGGGGTTTTCTATACTTGTACCAGGCGTCTCCCCACTCATTTACAAATGAATTGAGAATATCATTCAAGGATTCACGGTATCGAGGCATGGATTGGTTGACAGAGTTGTTTCAGGGACATGAATGCTGATTCTTTGAACAATTGAAGATGAGTAAACATACATTTCGTACCCTCTATGGTAAGATAAGAGACCGTGGCCTAATTGCTAAACACCAATACAGTCGGCTCATGATTGAAGAGAGTATTGCTGTATTTATTCAAACGGTTGCCATGCACCACCGCCACATAAATATTGCCGAGAGATTTTAGCATTCCACTGCGACTATAGCACGCCACGTGAAGTTTGTGTGTGATGCGCTATGTGGATTAGCACCTGAGTATATACGACCTCCAGATTTTAATTCGGTGTCAAAGTACATACAACACAACACAAACTTGAATCTATACTTTAAGGTGCGCATGTACTTTTTTCGTAATGTTGCATGTTAACTATGTAGTTATGTGACTTTTTCTACCGTATTTGCTAATAGGATTGCGCGGGGGCAATTCGTGGCACCATTATACCAGCATGGGTGCCTGCAAATGAACACAGTGCATGCTGATGTAGAAAGTCTTTTGTCGCATAAAATGTCATGACAGCGTGTGATTTTAACCTTATGTTCACATCCGTCCTTGCTGGTTGGGAGGGTAGCGCCAACGACTCTCAAGTTTTCCTTGATGCACTTTCCACCCCAGAGTACAATTTTCTTAGCCTCCTGCAGGTGATTTTACATTGTGTACCTTGAACTGGATAGTTAGTATATTTTATATTACTCATTTAATGCACGATAAGTATAAATTATTTGTAGGTAAATACTACGTGGTAAATTCCTGATCCATGAACTTCTCTGATTTCATGTCACCATTTAGGGGTGAATGCTATCATATCCCCGAATGGTCCGGGGAAAACCGTGGACCTTGTTCACTGAGAGAAATGTTCAATCGCCAACACGCCACGGTAAGGAACCATATCGAGTGATGCTTGGCATTTTGAAGAAGCGATTCTCAATTGTTCGAGGCATGATGCCCAACTACGTCATGTCTATGCAATCTGAAATTGTCCTTGCTTGTTGCGTCCTGCACAACTTTGTGCGTATACACAGTGCACATAATGATATCTTTGATGAGTACGCTAACTCGAACTACATGGATGAGATGCCCAAGCATCTGCACAAGAACAAGCGAGAATTGTTGATATGTCTTCGGAAGCCATTTGGGAGCAGAATGTGCTGTGTGACTCTATCACCCAACAGATATGGAATGATTTTAGACGCGCCTAGACATCGTTAACTTACTCGGATTTCTGTTCAAGCTTCTACGAATTATATACGCTAGAACCTAGAACTTAAATATTGTTATGTAACTTACATTGTTAATGTGTGATGGATACCTTATGTTATTCCTGGATCTAATTTCGATGATTTGCATGTTTGGTAATGTGATTGGTGATCATGGCCTGTGTTTGTTTTGAATATGATGTGTTTATATATGTTCATGTTTAATGATATTGTAATACGTTGATGATGTTGCAATAAAGCAACTCATTTCTAGTGAAGTATAATTGTAATTTGAATCAGCTACTATGGCGCCTGCACTGCATCCCATGTGCTCTTGGGGCAGAGGCCCAATGCTGTTGTTAATGGTGAGGATGAATAGGAATTATGGCAGTTGGTTCTACACATGTCCTTTACGTGGAAACCACCGAGGCAGCTTTATTTAGGCAGAGGATTAGGAACTTTGGTCCCAACCCTCTCACTCACATTCACATGCGACTGCATCACATATGCATACATCATATGCCAGGTTCATCTTACGTACCTGTAGATTTACACGAGGGTGCCCAGTCTACGGGTTAGACCCATCCAAGGACATCAATTGGCGATACTAACCATCATCTTTCTACTCCACTTAGATGGATGATATGCGCATACTGTGGATGCACATGCATTTTGTTTGTCTTTCTTATTGTGATGGTCATCATCTTACTGCTTCGTATTTTTGGCTCTCGTTGGTGATGCTTTTGTACTGTACGGTAGAAACGATAAGAGAGTTTGCACATTTGATATAACTAATGATGTTATGCGTATGTAATATGGAAAGCTTTATTTGGCTTTTTCGTGACTAGGGTGTGTGTCACGGCTGAATGTTACTTATGTTATCGAGCATTAGTAATGTATTGTACATATTCTTTCTTCATTGTCATACTACACTTGCTTCTTTTGTTTCACATATCATTGTTTACAAATATTGTGATGTTGCCATAATGTATGCATTTTTAATTTCAAGCATGCCACCACATACGCGTAACCAGCTGTTGGAGGAGTTTTTTTGTGATCCATTCTAGATGGATGCAGAGAAGACGGACTTGCTACGTCTCGTCACTGCTGTTGTGAGTACGCACGACCTATCCAACCATGACGTCATGTTGTCTTTGTGCTTTGATATTTCAGTACAGTTATCATGACAGTTTGGGAACAATGTCACAGCTGATATGGTTACGATTAAGATTAGACAGCTATGCCATCGATATTACGTATTTATTCAGTTCACAAAGATTCCAAGGATGCACCACAACCCAACTACTAATGTGGTGGCGGTTGACGTGCAATACTAGGAGCACATTCAGCATGTATGTATTTTGATCTTGTTATATGTAGTTATACCATCATGCATACATTTAAATAAAAATATGTTATAAGGTAGTGCATGCGTATCACCACCTTAACACTCCAATAAGGTCTTATTCATTCAATTTTTCTTAACACTTTCAGAAGACCACCAGGCAGCGACATTTTTGCGTTAGGGGAGAGCCGTTGTACATCCAACTAGGCTACATTTTCACTTATGCACGAGCTGCCGATTTGGATGGCCGTGAGGGAGAGGTTGTCTTGCCTATTGTCATATCAAACTTTGAGGACGAACTCGTCCTGTCGCCCCGTGTCTACCAGTGGTTGCACTGCCACCACATGTTACACGTGCATCTTTATATAATTGGTCGCGACCAACACAAGTTATTCATTTGAGTTACTCACAGGGTAGCATGGATATCAGTTACTCATATGATGGCATGTATGACAACATTGGCAGGTCAACCCCATCCGACGCTCTTCCTCCAGATGGACATAGGGGATGGATAGATAACTAAGTCATGATATTCGACCTGGAAGATGTATGACTGCTTATTATTATGTTTCTGACTTTCCTATGGACTGGACTTCATTTACTCCAGAGTTTTATCACTGTTACTGTCTTTATGTATTTGAACTACGATATAGATTGTTAGTTATTATGTTACACATATGAATGCCTCTCTTCGATCGTGCAATATCTTTTGTTCTAATCACATGGCTTACCTATTAGTCAAAGGAATGCGTGTACCTATACATAAAGAAAAAATGTAGCTGTGATTGAGAATGAGAGAATTTCTCACAACCAATCCTCAAAGTACGTATTTCTATCACACTTAATGAGATTGGAAATTTCCACTAGTACTCGATTTATATATTAATACATAATTTTGTATCTGTAATAACATTATCATTATAACTTTTTTTGAAATAAAAAAAATTAATAAATATGGTGGAAGAATGTAATACAAGATCAATAAAAAAATCTGACATTTATATATATATATATATATATTATATTTTATAAATAATAATACGAATATATTAAATTTAATTTTTATAAAGAAATAAGAACTATTGTTTCACTATGTAAAAAATAATAGTATTTTAAATATAGTTAAGGAATTTATAGTACATATTTAATATTTAATATATGATTAAATATTTGATATATATTTCATGAATACGCATAAAGAATATATATTTAATATATATATCGTTTAATAAATAAATAACAACATGTTAACAAATAAATTATAGTACAATTTTAAATATACTTAACGAATATGTAGTATATATTTAATATTTAATATAGTTAATGGATTTGTCCATTATATGTAATATTTAATATATGTTGTGATATTTAATATATATTTAATCGATATACATAAAGAATTTATTTTTAATACATATTAATAAATAAATAATTAATGTTTAATGGAAAATATAGTAATATATTAAATGTATTTAACGAATATTTAGTATATATGCAATATTTACTTTGTTACTAAACACTTAATATATGGTTATCGAATATACATGTATATATATATATATATATTCAATATATAAATTATTAAATTCTCATAGAAAATTGAGAAATTTTAATCAAATAAATAATAAATTTCATTACAATATACGAAGTATTTGATATAATAATAAATTAATGTTAATTTATTCTACAATTGTATATATAAATAATATATAAATTTGCTTACATAAAAAAAACTCATAACCAATCACCATTTCTTAAAATTTTCTCATAAAAATTCTCATAATCAATCACCACTTCACAAATTTTACTAAAAAAAAATCTCACAACCAAACATATTCTCACAAACAATCATCACCTCATTTTTTCTCACATGTCACATGAATTGTAATAATTACACTTTTACCTCACAAATAATCACCATTTCATAAAAAAAATTTCCACCTCACAAACAAAAAAACCTCACTATTTCCTCTAAGAAATGAGAAATGAGAAATGGAAACACAAGCAATCACACCCTTAGAATATAATATTTATTTTTATTAATTAATTAATTAAAAATTTAATTAAAATTTATAATTTTTATTTATTTATTTTGAATCAATAAAGTATTTAAAATTTTTTATCTTATTTTTAATTAAATATATTCATTATTTAAATAATTTATTTTTTTTAGATATGATTATTATTTTAACAATTCATTTGGTTAAATTATTTCATATATGTTCATTATTCTAATGTTATATAATATGTAGTTCAATTAATAAATACATTTTTCATTTAATATAATCTATTAGTATGTTAGATATTAATTTTTTTATTTTCATTAATAATTAAATTTAAATTTAATTATATTATATTATTTTAGATGTGTTTTTATTTTAATATTATAGAATATATAATTTAAAATTATTAAATAATGGTTATATAAGATAATAGATTTTAAATTTTATTTTTTAATATTTTACTTATTTTATTTCTTAATTAATAAGTAATTTCAACTTAATCTAATTAAATTATTTTAATTATAACTATTATTTTGATATCACTAATCATTGTGTAATCTAAAATTATAAAAGCTATTTTATTTAAGAGATGAATTTAATATTCATTTATTTATTTTTTACTTATTTTCTTTTTTAATTAATAAATAGTTTAATTAAACTTAATTAGATTATTTAACTTAAATTTAAAGATTATTTAGTATTTATGAAATTTTATTAATAATAAAATATATTTAAATTTATTATGTGTAATTTAAATAATATTAAAATTGCACCATTGTGGTATGAAAAATATTACAAATAGGTCCAAGGTTAATTTTATCTTAAAAAAAAATCATAACAGTAACTATGGGGCATTTTCAAATTTTCATGCAAAAATTTTGATAATGTCAGCATTTTTTTGGATGGAGGCTAATAGATTTTCAAAAATGTAAGACGGAGAAAAATCTCATGGGGTATTTGTAATTTCATCAAACCTTTGGGTTTTTGGACAAATAGACCAAACCTTAGAGGGGTCTGGGTAATTAACCCGATAACTTAATATATTTTGAAGAAAGTTTTGGATTTTAAATTTTATATGCACTTATCAAATATAAAGCAACTAATAATTATTTTCAATGAAATAAATGAAAGTTTTCTAAGGAAAGAAGAAAGTGTAAAATTACAGTTGTGTAGATTCTTTATTCTTTTCCAAGCGGCATCCTCTCACATTTTATAAATGATTCTTTATTTTACACTTACTTTGTCAAAAACCCAAATTGATGTTAAGTCGTAGTTAAAGGATCATAACAACAGACGTTAAATTTAGGATTCATATTATTTAAGAGTTGTAAAAATAATTAGATTGTCTGATTATTTTACTCAGACAAAATTATTTATACTAAATTTCTTAAAATAACTTTTAAATATTACAATCAAACATAGGTATCATATGTTAGCAATATAATTTTAAACGAAAATAATTATTCTCTTATTATTATTTGATAAAGCGTGTAATAATTTAAGAAATTTATAGAGTTTCATATGATATTTGACAAAAGTTTTAATAAATAAACTTATAAAGTCTTAAAATATGATTTCAAGCACTTCATTTCTATATCTTACAAGTGTATCTTACTTAATTATCAAAAACTAAAACAAAATTATCTTACTTATTATTCATTACCTAGAAGAACTAGGATCATTTTTTACAAAGTGTCAAAAAAAAAAAAAAAAGGATCATTTTATACAACAAGGGCTTGTTTATATTGGTGGATGGGGTTTGATATATTATAATATCAAGTTCCATCAAGTAGTTGGTTTTGGTGCAATAAGCCCATGATTGATAAATGGCATGATCCACAATTCCTTTAATAATTGACAAATAATCTCCCTAACTTGATCGAGATTGTGTAATCTAATATCATGTTGGGAAAAAAGTGTTAAGTCATTTAACAATTGTATCCACATAAATTCATAAAATATGACAATATTGATCTTAAATTAATATTTTATTATGATGAAATCGTCTCATTATAATAAGTATTTTAGTAAATTGCATGGCCTAATTATTTAATCCTTGTATTCATACAAATGATTGATAAAATAAACATATATTCAAAATGTGTAATCCTACTTATCAAACACAATATTATCTTATCTTCAACTATGTAATTCTACTATATCATTATAATTTTATCAATTTTATCTATTGATCCAAACGAGACCCAAATGAATTTATCTTTCAAAGAAAATTTAAACATCGAGTTTCAAAAATATTTTGGCTTTGTTTGGTTATGTTTCCCCGGAACAGCATTGTTTTGGGGAAACATAACCAAACATATCTCAATTTTTCCTCCAAAATGAACATTCTCCAATATATACATATATATATATATATTATATTTTATTATTATTATAACATTAAAATAATTATTCAATTCTATTTTCATCCAAAAAAATCCAATAAAAAAGCATTGATTTAACTACTACAATAAAAAATATCTCCCCCAAAATATAAACAAATATACCAAAAAACAACTTTCACATTTTTCAATAATTCATTATTCCAAAACACATAATAAACACATAATAAAATCAAACAAAAAACATAACTAAACACAACCTTTATTTGTTTTCTTTCAGTTGATCCATTTTCATTAATGGGATTTGTTTCTCACTTTCCCTCCAATTTTTAACCATGGTTCGCTGGATCGGCGTTTTATCGGCCGGAACGGGGATCGGAACTGGATCGGCCATGGGCGTTCTGTCTAACCGGCGTGGAACGGGGTTGTGGTTGGGACAGCAAAAAACGGCTGATTTATCGCTAGAACGCCGTTCCGGACCGATAAATCAGCTCTTCTCAGCGGGCCGAAACGGGAAGGTGAAATGAAGAGGAAGTTGAGTTGGTTGGAGCGGAGGAGGTAGGAAGCTTGGGTGGAGTTTTTGGTGGAGAGGTCAGATTTGGCGACGAGGGGCATATCGAGGCCTCATGGGAAGCGAAGAGTGGTGTTGGTGGCGTCGCCGCACCAGAACTCTACAGGTGGAAGTAGTGGACGGGGAAGTTGTCAAACACAAGGTTTGATAACAATTTTAATTTTTCTTAAAACATCAGCAGCCCTACTTATATGTAAATTAATATATGAAAACTTCTCTGCGTGAACCACTATGGAATTAATTTTTATATATTATGACTTATCTATATATATATATATATTACAACTTTTATATATTGTCATGCGAGCACAAATTATTTGAGATCTCATGATGTGGTATAATGCTTCAATTGTCTTCTAAAGTATCCAACATACGTTGAAGTTAACACTAATATAAAGAACTTTGGTCTTTCACTTACTAAAAAGTATTTGCAACAACTTTATTTGGAAGTACTTTTCAACATTTAGCATGAAATATAATTAAATCGTTTTAAAGTATTTATTAGTTTTTTTTATTTCTTTAAAATTAATAGAAAATGATCAAAATTTAAAAGCAATTTTTTTTTGGGGGGGGGGGGATAAAATTCATTTTCATCCCTAACGTTTTAGTCAATTGAAAAATCATTCATATTCTTTTAATTGGCTTTAATTGCATCCTTCTAGCCATCCTTTGATAACACTTTCCGACCAAAAATTAAAAAATTACCAAATTATAGCGCAATAGACGGAGCAAATTATGATTTTACCCAACAAGATTAGATATAGATGGTGGTGCACAAGTGGACAATGGCTTCACAAATCCAAACATTAAGTAATCTAAGTTTATGTGATCTATAACATTAATTTGTCATGCCCAAAATTAAGCCAATTACTTTATATAAGTAAGAAATAGAGTTTTAAATGTTTTAATATTATTTATAATTTATTTCAATTTTTTAAATAATTTAACAATAAAATTATACAAAACGTTTCTGACCGTTTCGCAACATTGCAATAAAACTGAAACCTTACCCTTCGTTTCGATGCCCGCGACGGTTCTTGCTAACCATGTTTTTAACCGTAAACCATAAAACATGAGTTACGATTTTGTGGGCTTTTCTTCACATTCCCCGAGAAATTCTCAGCGAGAGCTTTTGGCTTGGGAACATTATTTTCACGGACAAGAATTCTTTTCCTTGTCAGATGCATATGATTTGCATACAAGCTTATTGTAGTTCTTCGTCATGATTTCCACACGAATTCGCAAAAGCTTTATCTATTTGCTTCCGACGAATTCTTCTTTCCTTTGCAAACCTCATGCGTCTTTCTCTCTCTCGCTCCATTTGTTCTCTACCTCTGGCAAAAGGGGAGGCCAACCCGTTACAGCCCCTAAAGTTTCTAAATCCTTGCTGCAGAGATACGAAGTGGCTTCAGTCGTAACCCCACTAAAGACCGCAAAAAAAAGCGATTCAGTATTGTCATTCTTGAAAGAGAGTCGCTTTTCCAACATCCAACTGGAGAAAATTGTGAAATCCAGGCGGCAGGTGCTGTCTGCGAGTCTCAACAACACCATCAAACCCAAAATCAAGATTTTCCAGGGCTTGGGTCTTTCTGCCGATGAAGTTGCAAAAATAATCTTTAAAGAACCGACGATTTTGTGTTGTAGTGCAAGCAATAGAGTCATTCCATCTCTGTCTTTGCTGAAGGTTTTGTTGGGATCCAATATGGCAGTGGGTGAGGTTTTAAAGAGATCTGGGTGGTTCCTCATAAGGGATTTGGAAAAGAGTATGGTACCAAATGTTGAATTCTTGAAGAGCTATGGCGAACCCTTGGGCCACATCCTTGGTCTCCTCTATGCTTACCCACGATGTCTCTTAAACAAGCCGAAAATTTTGAGGAACCGTGTAGAAAAGATGGAAAAAATGGGGTCTGACAGGAGTTCGAAATTGTTTATACAAGCTGTTCGGGTTGTTTGCTCGATGACCAATGAGAGATGGGAACTCAAGTTGCAGACTTTTCGGGATTTGGGGTTTTCAGAAAGCGACATATCAACGATGTTCAGGAAAGCACCTCAGGTGTTTGCTGTATCGCCGAAGAAGATAAAGAGGATACAAGAGGTTTTGCTTGCAACTGGGAAGTACAATTACCCAATGTCACTAAACTACAGCGTCGAAAAAAGGTATATGCCGCGGCTGCAAGTTTTAGGAATTCTGGAGAAGAAGAATCTGATCAGAAACTGGCCTTCTCTTGCAACAATTTACCTATTGCCAGATGATAAATTTTATAAGAAATTTGTCGCTTCTTATTTAAATGAAGTTGGTCAAGCATACACAAAGATTGTTGTCAGCGGTAAAATTGCTGATCTCATGTAACTCAGTTACACTTATTTCTTCTGTCCCTCTAATGAAACCTCTGTTTTACCGAACAATTGTAGTGGTGTAGCTAAGTTATTTCCTCCCTTTCTCCTGTCGTTCATTCTTCCATTTTTCTCGGATGTTTCATGTGCAATAAAGCATATAGGCACAAAATTTAAAATCTTTGATTAGGAAATAGGGCTCCTTGAGTGTGTCTAGAAAAATTGTGAACAACAGACTTCGTTTATATGTTCTTTAAGTTGGCTTTTGGTGAATGTAGAACTGCAGAAGGATTTCTTTTTCCGTGTACTTTCCTTGTCTCTAATACTTGGTGATTGAAGAAGTTTTATGGGTAATTGGTATCTTTTAGGGGGGCAAGTCAAGCATCAGTCATGAATTGTATGTGATTAACATTAGTCATAACAAATCTAGTTCGTGTGATATGCTTCATCATATTTATATCGTTCATTTATTATAATTGGCCACTTGTTAAACATGTTTCATAGAACCACTACCTATACAACTCTAATGTATGATATATGCGTAGTCTGTATTTAATTTAGTGTGTAAATATAGAGAAAAATTACCTTTTTAGCCCTATAATTTAACTGTGTATGCACTATTAATCCTGAGCTAATGTAATTAAACATTTTTAGTCCATATGTCACAACTTTTTTAGCACTTCTGACATACATGCATATATGAAAAAATTGCCTTTCTGGTCCCATAATTTAATTATATGTCCACTGTTAGTCCCGAATTTATGGTATTGAACACTTTTGGTCCAAATTTCGTAACTTCTTTAATATTTTTGGTCCTCTTCCCAATTTTTTATGAAATTTTGAATTAAAACTATTATCTATTTATGAGAATCCTTCTAAAATTTTATCTATTTACTCAAAGACGCACAAAATATACCATTTAAGCCTCCTTAAAAAAATTAAAAATTAAGTACCACAAAACTCTCTAAAAATATATTTTAAAATAATATATATTTATATATGTGGATATATATCCACATTTATATTATATATATATTTTTAAACACACACACACACACACGCACATATATTTATACATATGTAAACACATATTGATGATGATGGTTTTGGTATAATCGGCTTCTGGATCTCGACTTGAAGGGACTAATTGACCAGAAAAATTGAGTTTGAAAACGTGAGTTGGATCTTGCAACCACGGAACAAACATCAGGCTAGCTGAGAGGGTTTTTGGCTAAGACCTCCGATAGTTAAGTCAGTACTTGGACCTGAGGTTAATTGGATAGAGTAACAGTTCAAGAGAGTACGAAGGCTTACCGTTACTTCTGAAGGATGAGGTATATATAGTGTTCACTTAGGGCTAAAAAGACGAGTTTTGCCTTGGCATAATCTAGACACTATTCTCAGAAGTAGGAGCAAATTAGGTATTTCTGACCCAAGTCAGAGCTTTACAAATGGCCGATTGGCTGGAGAGGGGATCCATGCCACCATTAATGTGGAGGTGATCCACCATTAATCCAATTAATGTAGATAATCTAGTGGTTGAGACGCATTTAATATAGATGTAAAGGGTGGCAGAGACTGCTATTAATGCTCTTCCCTTGCTCATATCGACCTCGTGGTCGTGGGATTCGACCTCTTAGGTCGAAATGGGAGTATCTGTACCTCTAAGATGTTTTATTGGGCCTACCATTGAGCCTGTCCGTGACATAATCATGTTGGGTCTGTCGAGCCTAACCATATCATGAGTCCCCCCCACTCTGCAGTTCGATCGTTTAAGAGTTGAAGTTAGGAGTAGCTTGAGAAAATTGTGTCGTTTAGGATGACGAGGATCGTCAGGGCGAGAAAACTCTTGAATTTTGACTAGGGTGATGAAGGCGGGACCCGTTTCAAGCAATTACACAAATATTCATGCATGGGTAACTAGTGGTTATGTATTTATTAGCTTAGCCGATTACCTATCAGTTTAACTGGTTGACATTCTAGGCTTGCCTACAAATAGTTGATTTCACCCTTTATTATTTACTTTTACCGCAATGGATTGAGGTCGAGCACTGAAGTTTTAGGGTTGAGTGTTTTGAGCAATCTTCGGCATTTATATCTCTGCACATAGTTTTCATAAGTCTTTCTTTTTTGTGAATTAAATTTTGCCAGCAATATCTTCTCATAAAATGCCGAGTTCAAATTTCGATTCTGAAGCTATATGCTCAGTAGATGCCCTAACTAACGGGGCGGACTTAAGTGAGTCCTCTGGTAGGAGGTTGGGGTCTCTTGAACAACCTGAGTTGGGTGTAACCGAGGGAGTATTGGAGGTAGATAAAGGGATAGTCCTTCTAACCTAATGTCGACGAAGCTGGGCCCTCAAAGGCAGATGAACCTCCGAGGTCGAGGGGTAGGCTATTCATGACCACTTATTACAGTGATATTATGTCAAAAATATCATCAAACGAACTGAGGTCTATTAGGGGGAAGTACTATATTCCTGACGAGTTTGAGTTAATTAAACCTAGGGCTGTGGACAGAATGCATACTCCTCTAGAAGGGTGTATAACTATTTTTGAGGATGCAATGAAATGCGGTCTTAGGTTTCATTTAGCTGATCCTACAGTCGATCAATTGAGAGGTCTCCAAGTTTGTATAACTCATCTCCTGGCTAATTACTTTACCCTTATGTGTAGTTTTATCGTTCTGATGGCCATTTTCGATCAACCTTCTTCTTGGGTTAACTTTAGCCATCTATTTCATTTGTCAATGTTTTGAAAGTCGAGTTTGGCCGAGGAGTCGGGATTTTATTATTTGACAGCTCGACCTCACAGAAAAATCTTTAGAAACCTATCCTCATCCCATGGCCAAAAGTAGAAAGAAAGGTACTTTTAAATTCAATCCCCAGGCGGGGTCGATTTTAACATTCCCAGAGGATGGATGATGGGTAGGGTTGAGATGAATGTGGACGAGAATCCGTCCTGCAATAATGTCTTTGCCGGAGATCTCCTTGAATTTGGTGAAATGGATGCTTTTGAGTTTATAAAGGAGAGAAATTTGGTTCTGGCGAGATTGTCGACCTCTCAATTGAGGTTGCATGCTAGCGTACGCTTAAGTGGAAACTAATCTTTTTAGTTTATGTAATTTGTTATGCATAGTCATCTTTTTGATCAACATTTGCTTGTTTTTCAGGTAAGGCAGTCATGAACCGTGCGAGGCAAATAGCAACGCGAAAAAAACAAGAGGCGTAGTAGTGTCGGGAGGCTGCTGTGGTACGCCGAGCAGCCATTGCCCAACCTGCTGGGGTCAGCCCAGTGGCTCATTGAAGTCAACATGCTGTAGTTCTAAGTACTAGAGTGGCCAGCAGCCCATCTCCGAAGGAAAAACCGAAGGCCGTTGAGGCCGCAGTGCAAGGTGCCTTAAAAAAGACTGTGGTCGAAAAAGGAAAGAAGAAGGTAAATGAACCCGACGAGGCCGCTTATGCGATGCTGTTGCCTGAGCATTTGTGCAATCTGCTTACGTTTATCGAGCCACAATTTGGGGAAAAAGTGGGGGTGTCGAATATCACAACGATGATAGGTACATGTGCGATATCGGTGACACCTTTGGCCATTCTTACTGCTATTTTGTTCCAAAAAGACCAGGTCAAAATGTTCAATCACGATCAATTGTTTGCTCTAAAAGCTTTTGCCTACCATGCAAATATGGTAAGTGGCTTGTCGGATTTAGTTTGCTGCTATGCGAGATTTAAATTAATGTAATAATGATTTATTCGATTTGTTGTAGGTCGAGTAGTAGGGGTATAACCTCCACGATGCTATGAATTGTGTGAGACCAACCATCTGCAGTTGGAAGAAAAATGCGAGTTAGAAAAACAGCAGAATGACTTGGTTAAAGCTAAGGTTGAGTTATTGGAGTTGAGGCTGGCCGAATTGACTAAGCAGCTTGAATAAAAGGATGTTGAACTATTGGCTTTCATTGAAGGTAGAAGCTAGGCGCCAAAGAAAATGGTCCATTCAATTCAGGAGGCCTCTGAGTCGGGTTGAGCGCATGGTTATGATAGTGCGCTACGATATGCCCGATCTGAGTTATTCAAGACGTTGCCCCAAAACTCGAAAGGAAGTTGTGCAATAATTTATGCTCTGTTCGGCAATTACCGATGCGAGCATAACACTCAGCATAGATGATGCAAATGAGGCATTTGACCATGCAGTGAAACCAACTTGAGTTCCTCGGTTATGAGTTTTGAGCAGAAGATAAGGCACTACTTGTCGTGATGAAGAACGAGCGCCTTGAAGTCTTCGACGAAAATGCTTCTCTTGAAGAGGCTACTGTAGCTGTTGTTACTTCTCTTTTTTGGGTCGTCGCGGTGGGAGACGAATTTGGGTTCACGGGCGAGTTTGCCTTAGATATAAAGAATAATGAAATGAACGTGACAAACTTGTTCCCCGATGGTGGTCGCACGTTCTTAATTGAGAAGGCTGGTCCCTCACAACCCGTTGAAGTGCCTCAAGGTGGTCCTGAGAAAGAGGTCGAGGGGTCGGGGAGGGGAAGGGACGGGTTCTAGTTAAACGATCTTGAACTGATGTACTGTTCTTGTTTTTGGATAATGTGTAGTCCTGATGGGCTTGTGAGCGATGTATGTATGAACATTCTATCAGGTTTGGTAATGAAGGTTGTTTTTTCCTTTTTCTTCTTCTGTTGCTTGTCTCTTTTTTTTTTTTTTTTAATTGCCTGAAATGCTATGTTTTTAGTAAACTTCAATGCTTACTGCTTTCTTTTATGCTAAAATTTTTTTGGGTGATATATTATAAAAAATCTATATATTAGAGTCGAATTAAAAGGTCGACTATAGGGTCGACTTGAATCCAACATAATTGATTCATAAATAGATTTCTTTCGCATGACTATGAGGTCGAGTAAATTTCTTTTGATTTGATCACTTATTTATAATTGAATTGCACAAGTTTGAATGCCATTGTGTATCAATTGAATTATATACAATTTTGATCATGCGAATGCTGGGTCGACTTGATCATTGCTTAGTAATTGAATCACACACAAATTTGATCATGCGACTGTGGGCCGACTTGATCATTGCTTGGTAATTGAACCACACATAATTTTGATCATGCGACAGCGGGGTCACGAGATGATATTTATTAGAATACGTGCTTGTTGTACAATTTAGTCTACACATAAAACTTCTTCAAGTCAATTGCATTCCAGGGTTTGGGGAGTTCATTTCTTCTCATGTCAATTAATCGGTAGGAGTTATGTTTTGCCACTTTCACTATAGAGTATGGGCCTTCCTACTTTGGGTCGAGCTTACTGACATTTTTGGAGACTTCAACCTTCTTAAGAACGAGGTCTCCCACCTTAAAACATCTTGGCCTTACACTTTTATCATATTGCTTGGATATGATCGACCTGTTGTGAAAGCTTGCTGCCAAAGCTCGTTGATCGTTTCAAGGTTGAATTCCTTTTCTGCTTGGTTTCTAATCAGGTTGTAGTGTATAATTCGAGTTGTATGTTGGATTAATTCGGCAGGGATAGCTGCTTCTAAGCTATAAACTAAATTGTATGGGCCTTAACTAGTGGCAGTTCTTAGAGTGGTTCGATAGGCCCAAAGGACTCTTGGTAGGTCGTCTGCCCAACTAGCGTTAGAGCCTTCTAGTCGGGCTTTGATATGATCCAAAATAATTCTGTTAGTGACCTCTATTTGACCATTTGCTTGTGGATTCCTGATTGAAGTGAAGTGCTGTCTAATTCCAAGGTTTTCACACCATTCCCTTATTTTGTTGCTTTGAAATTGGGTGCCATTGTCAGATATGAGGACTTTGGGCAAACCAAAACGACAAATGACATTCTTCCAAAGAAAACTCCTTATCGCTGCATTCGTGATTTTGGGTATAACCTCTGCTTCAACCTATTTGGTGAAATATTTGACTGCTACTATCATATATTTCCTTTGGCCAGTAGTTTTTGGGAAAGATCCTACTACAGTTGATCCCCCATTGGTCGAAAGGAGATGTAATTTGTGTAGGGATGAGGGTCATAACTGGTTGATGAGGGATATTAGCATGGACCTGGCAAGATGGGCACCTACGAGTAAAATCAACAGCGTCCTTGTGCAGAGTTGGCAAAAAATATCCATGCCTGATGACTTTGTGAGCTAATGCACGACCTCCTGAGTGATTCCCACAAATGCCAGAATGGACCTCTTGTAGGACTTTTTGTCCTTAATCGAGCGTCAAGCATTTCAATGGAGGTCCTGAAATAGACCTCTTATATAGCTAGTCAAACATATCTAATGTGAATTTTGGTGAGCGTGCTTGTAACCCACGGGCTACTGCTTTATCCGGTGGTGCTTTACCTTCCTTGAGATAGGACTTAGTTTCATCAATCTAATTTTGGCTCATGGCGTCAACAACGAAGACCTGATTCTGATGGAGGCTATTGACGGCAGGCTTATCCAAGACCAAAAAGGTAATATAACTTTCCTTGGTGCCTTTTGTTGAGCTAGCGAACTTTGAAAGCGCGTCTCCTATTTCATTCTCTGACTTGAGCACCTGATTGAGTGTGAACTTTTAAACTATTGTTCAAGCTGTTTGACCTCTGCTAAATAGGTGTTCATGGTCATCTCCCTTGATTCAAAGTTTTCCCCAAACTGTTCGACCAGCTGCGAGTCGGTTATAGCTGTCAACTGCTTGACCCTCCTATCTAGAGCCATTCTCATCCCTAGTGATGAGAGCTTTATATTCCGTTTCATTATTTGTGATTGGGTAATTAAACTTGATTGTGAAATCATGTTCTTTTGCTTGAGGGAAACACAGGGAGATACCCGCGCTGCCCCCTGTACTTGTGGCTGATCCATCTACATGTAAAGACCAAACTTGCTATTCCTACTCGACCACTGTGGATAAGTTAATACGCTCTGTAACAAAACCAGCTAGGACTTGAGCCTTTATGGTAGTGCGGCGTTGAAATTTGAGGTTAGATTCTCCCAGCTTAATGACCTACTTGGTTAACCTCCCTGATGTGTTGGGCTTAGAGAGCACCTTCTTCAACAGTTGGTTTGTCAAAACAATGATGGTATATGACAAGAAATAAGGCCTCAACTTTCGTGCCGCTGTAATCATAGCAAGGCCAAACTTCTCGATCTCCAGATAGTTATATGTTCGGGACCTTGCAAGACCTTACTAATGTAATATACTGGTTTATATGAGCCTTGCTGAGTAGATACAAAAACTGAACTAACTGCTGTCGAGGAGATTGCCAAATATAAACTTAATATCTCTCCGATCGTAGGCTTCGTAAGTAATGGTGGCTCGGTTAGGACTGTTTGAGTTCGACCAAGCCTGATCACATTTTTTCTATCCACTGAAACTTTCTTGCGTTCCTAAGGACCTGGAAGAATGGAAAACTCTTATCTGCTAACCATGTGATGAATCAACTGAGAGCAATAATTCTCCCAACCAGCGTTTGGACATCTATCACTATCTTCGGGGGTGGGATATCTTGAATTGCTTGGATTTCTGGGGTCGAGCTTGAATACCTCTCTGGCTGACCATGTAACCTAAGAATTTTCCCTCTATCACTCCGAATGCGCATTTGTTTGGGTTAAACTTCATGTCAAATGCTCTTAAAATTGAAAATGTGTGGTCTAGTTTGGATAAATAGTCCAACTCTCTTTCTGTTTTGACGACCATATTATCCACATAGACTTCCATAGATTGACCAATCTCGTTTTTAAACATGAAGTTGACTAGCCTTTGGTATGTTGAGGTCAACATTCTTTAACCTAAATGGCATTACCAGAAAACAAAATACACTATTTGGAACCACAAAGGTAGTTTTATCTCTGTCATCAGGTGCCATGAAAATCTAATAGTACCCTTGAAAGGCATCCATCATGCTCAAGAGGTCACAACCTGCGGTTGAGTCTACTAACAAATCTATACGAGGTAATAGATACGGGTCTTTAAAGCATGCTTTATTAAGATCACTGATATCATTACACATTCTCCTTCTGCCCTCGTTTTTAGGGACACGGACCACATTACACAACTAGCTATGATATTGTATTTCCACTATGTAGTATACCTCTAGAAGCTTATTAACCATGTCCTCAATGATTTGGGTCCTCTCAACATTGAAGGTTCTGGTTTTCTGTCTGATTAGTTTGAATAACGGGTCAACATTAAGACGGTGGACAATGATCTGGGGGTCAATTCCCTGGAGGTCGATTGCTTTCCATGCAAAAACATCAATATTTCTTCTAAGGAAATCGATGAGCATACATTCCATATTGTGCCCCATACTTGTTTGTATCCTTCTTGTTTTGTGAGGGTTGCTAGGTTCAGGCTCTATTGTTCTGAATTCTTTAGTGGGCTCAACTGTAGTGTCTTCCCTCTTCCTCTTTTTATTAATATGTCCTTCCTCAGGCTCCATTACAAGGATGTCTCCTAAGGGTTTCAGTTTTGGTTGAGTTTTCAGTTAATTGGCCTCGACCGAAATGGTATAACAATGCCATACCTCTTTTATGTTACACAATAACTCCCCAGTTCCGGCTGTTGATGGAAATTTAACCTTCATGTGATAAGTAGACGCTATTGCCCGAAAATCATTCAATGCCGGTCTCTTAATGATGGCGTTGTAAGCGAAGGGCACGTCAACAACAAGGTAGTTAATCATGAAGATGGGTGCCTCTCCAGAATATGTGGATAAATTTATAGATCCAATGGGCACAATCTCTGATTCTCTAAAACTGACTAGGGGCGTTCGGACAGGGTCAAAATTTAAGTTTCCAAGCTTTATTCTTTCTAGTGTGGATAAGAAAATGATGTTTGCAGAGTTGTTGTTGTCTACCAAGATCTTTCTAACTTCAAAGTTGGCAATTTCGAGAGAGACCACCAAAGGGCAATCCAAATTGCTCTCCACACCTTAACCTCTTAGGTGAGAGATGTCGAATTTGAGAAAGATATGGGGTCTGCCCTTGTGGAAAGTTGGTAGACTGGCCTAGTTTGCCTCGACTTACTGGATTCAAGGTATATCTGGGTCTGCCTTCTTGCTGATTTGGAGTCCCCCTACTTCCATTGGTCTTCCTACTATTGTGTCAATAACACCTATCAAGGGAGGCATTCGTCTTTGACCTTTTGTTTTCCCTTATCTTCTTTTCGGGAACTGACTGACTGTTCTCTGTGAGGAGTTTTGGTCGGTCTGTGCTATTGCCTACAGGGCTTTCTGATCAATGTATTTTTTGAGATGGCCTTGTCTGATGAGATGCTCAATTTCATCTTGGAGGTTGAAACAATCCTACGTGTAATGGCCCTTTCGTTGATAAAAATGTTAATATTTTTTGGATTTCTTCATAGCTTCTGTCTTATGGAGCTTTCTCGATCTTTTAAGAGATTATCGTGCTATATAGCAAAACAAGACCTCTCTTCTGGGGGTTTTGAGTGGGGCGTAGTTGTCAAAATGCTTTATTGGAGATCGATGACCTTTCTTCTGGTGTATGTCATCCTTCTCCTTACCCTTCTTCTTGTCAACTTCTATTCCATCGTATTTCATTTTATTCATCTCTTCTTGGGTCATATATCTCTTTGCGAGGTTAAGGAGTTCTTCCATTGTTCGCGGTCACTTTCTGACTGAGGTATTAGCACATTCCTTATATCTTAATCCTAAGAAAAGAACATTGATAAAAAATTCAATCCGAGGGTTGTCAATTTTCAAAATTTCTATGTTGAATCTGGAGAAGAAATCTCTCAATGATTCACCCTCGTTCTGCTTTACTGTGTGGAGATGGGT
Source organism: Jacaranda mimosifolia (assembly GCA_018894105.1). Classification (NCBI taxonomy): domain Eukaryota; kingdom Viridiplantae; phylum Streptophyta; class Magnoliopsida; order Lamiales; family Bignoniaceae; genus Jacaranda; species Jacaranda mimosifolia. The sequence continues at coordinate 13,441,100 of CM032123.1, forward strand.
GTGCAGGAGCTTTGCTTTTCTTCTACTGGCAAATTGGTGGGGGAATTTGCCGCAGAGCTGGTCACAAGAAAATATGGATGCGGGGGCAAGTTTAATGAACCGTTCCAACGCAACTCCCTGAAACGTGGTAGCCAACATTTTTGCATATATGTGTTCGTTGTGACCGTGCAACTGCATTATGTGTTCAAATTGCAATAGGTGCTCATTAGGGTCGGTTGACCCATCATATCAGGGAAACCCGATCAAAATTTTTACATCGATTGCGATGTACTCATCAATAACTTTATGCATAAATGGAGATTCCTTCTCCCATTAATATCTAGATATATTATCAAGTTGTGTCCTCTCCACATTTCTCCTCTAAATTTCTTCCAGTCTCCTATTGAGCTACCGAACTTGATTTGAAACTTTCTCACGTTCATCTCTGTTAGCTCTGTACATATCTCGATTGCGCTAAGGTCTTTGACGCTTGACCCGCTCGTGTTGCTGGGCTCGATTGGGTCGAATAAAATATTCTACTGAATCTACTACTTCATAACGTGGTTGGTAGTGTGGTTCATCATGGGGAAATCGACTAGGGCTCAAGTCTCGTCTACTAGGGTTGAGACGAGTTTTGTCTTTCGTTCTTTCTTCCTATGGTGGCTGCTCTAATTGGTGTGAGGGATTTGGTGTAGCACTATTGGCGATAGCTGGCTGGTTGTAATGTCTTTGCAAAGTGGCAGATAGTTGCTTGGAAAGTTGGGCAGAGATCTAATCACTGATCATTTGCATAAGTTAAGAGTTGGTTAAAGTAACCACCGACTCTGGCTGAGAACCAGGTCATTCAACTTGCTGGTCAAGTTGGTTGTGCGGTAGCAGTGGTGATCTACAGTCATTCTGTCTCTCAAATGTGTTTCGCCTGGTGTTGACCATTTTCGGCTATAAGCCCCAAGTTTCCACAGACGACACCAAATGATGATGGTGGTTTTGGTATAATGGGCTTCTGGCTAGACTTGGAGGGACTAATTTGTTAGAAAGATTGAGTTTGAAAATGTGAGTTGGATCTTACAGCCACGGAATAAAGACTAGCCAAGAGGGTCTTCGGCTAAGAACCTCCGATGGTTAAGTCAGTGCTTCGACCTGAGATTAATTAGACAGAGTAACAGTTCAAAGAGAGTATGAAGGCTTACCGTTACTTCTAAAGGATGAGGTATATATAGTGTCCACTTAGGGGTAAAAAGATGAGTTTCGCCTTAGCATAATCTAGACATTGTTCCCATAAGTAGGGGCAAATTAGGTCTTTCCAACCCGAGTTAGAGCTTTACAAATGGCCGATTGGCTGGAGAGGGGATCCATGCCACCATTAATGTGGAGATGATGCACAGTCAATCCAATTAATGTGGACAAACTAGTGGTTGAGATGCATTTAATACGGATGTGATGGGTGGTAGAGACTGCCATTAATGCTCTTTCCTTGTTCATATCGACCTCGTATTCGGGAGATTTGACCTCTTAGGTCGAAATGAAAGTATCTGTACCTCTAAGATGTTTTATTGGGCCTACCATTGGGCTTATCCATGACATAATCATGTTGTGTCTGTTGGGCCTAGCCATATCACACATTTATATGAAAAAATTGCCTTTTTGGTCCTGTAATTTAATTGTGTGTGCACTGTTAGTCCCGAACTTATGCCATTGAATACTTTTGGTCCAAATTTCATAACTTTTTTAATATTTTTGGTCCTTCTCCCAATTTTTCGTGAAAATTTGAACGGAAACTGTTATCTATTTATGAACCCCCTCCTCCAAAATTTTATCTATTTACAAAAAGACCCACAAAATATACCCTTTAACCCTCACTAAAAAATTAAAAATTAAATACCACAAAAACTCTTCAATTTTTTTTAAAAATAATATATATGCGTGTGTGTATATATGTGGATATCTATATACACATCTATATTACATGTACATATTTAAACACACACATATATATAACTATATTATATATAAAACCTCACCGATTGCCACTGGTCATTTAGTGCTCGACTATGGGCTAGTGGCGAGTTAGGGAGATGGGGCGGTGGGTGGGTGCAAGGTGCTGGGGGTTCGCCTAATTGGGGCAGGCCCGATTGTAGGTTGGTGGGAGATAGGGGTAAAGGGTGGCGGGTGGGTGCGGCGGGTTTGGGACGTGTGGCGGGGGCGGGGGCGGGGGCAGGGGCGGAGGTGGAGGTGGGGGGAAAAATGATTATTTTTTTATTTTTTTATGTTTTAAATTTTTACTTATTTATTTTTAATTAATTTATTAAGTATTAATTTAACATTACTAAAAAAATAATTATTATTTATTTATTTTATTTATTTAAAATTATTAAATCATATTGTCCAAAATCATTTAAATTATATTAAAATAATTAAAGCTATCAAATTATGTATTTAAAATTATTAAAATTATTATTATTAATTTTAAATTATTAAGTTACTTAGTTTCAAAATAATTAAATTATATTATAGATTTTAAATTATCAAATTATTTTAAATATATTTATTATTTTAATACTATGAAGTACGTAATTCAAAATTATAGAATTATGCTTTTCAAGAGATTGATTTACTTTTATTTTTATTTTTCCTATTTTTTACTTCTTCTATTTTTAATTAATAAGTAAGTTTAATTAAATTTGATTAAATTTTTTATATATATTTATATTCTAAATTCAACTTGAATTTAAAGAATATTCAATATTTAAATAATGTATTAATAATAAAATATATTTAAAATTTTTGAGTAATGTAAATAATATTAAAATTACACAATAATATAAAAAATATTATGAATAGATTCATGGACATTTTTGCCTCAAAATAATGTGAACAATTGTTAGAGGATATTTTTGAATTTTCACATAAATTTTTGGATAATGTCAACAAACTTGTTAATGGAGGCTAACAATTTTTTAAAAATTTCAGACATAACAAAATTAGAGAGTCATTATAATTTCTTTGGGTTTGTTTTCTAAATGAGTCGAACTTTAGGAGTTTCTATGTAATTAACCCAAATTAAAATTGATTTGAATCAATTCTCTTTTAAATTTAAAAATTTGAAAGTGTTTTTTTCTTAAGAAATTATATTTATTTTTTATAAGTCAAGAATTCTATACTCGACTTCTCCATTAACCAAAGAACCCAAGATCCAATCCCAACTTCAGCATGTTTCATTGTTTAGCTGTAACCAACAGACCCAGGATTGAATCTTTATGCCAACAAAGAGATTTAATCCTAATAATAGCAACAAATTTCATTTAACGTTAATAGACAAATTATCTGTTGTAGAAAAGTTAACAAAGTACATATATATCATAATTTTCGACTATGACTAAAGTTAGTCACCTACAAGGATGACTAAGAGGGTGCTTGGCTAATCTTATTTAAAAGATCTTATATACTCCTAGATCTTATAAAATATTTTTGGAGCTTGTAAGATGTTAGATCTTTTTTTAAAAATAAGTTCTTAAAGTGTTTGGACTAAATAATATTTTAGAGCTTATAAGATTTTGTAATGGCATTTTTGTAATTAATATGATTAAAATTAAGCTAATTTGTTAAGATCCTCAAAATAAGTTAGGCACTTGTTACTTTTTCAAAAAGAACTTATAAGCTCTTAACATCTTATTTTAGGAGCTTATAAGCTCTTTTTAAAAAAAATTTACCAAACACTTTTTCAAATCTTATAAACTCTCAAACATCTTATAAGATGTTTTGAGGAGCTTATAAGATCGCCCAAACACCATCTAATGCTAGAACTCCCATCTTTCAAACTTATAGTTTCACATTTGTTATACCAAAGTTTCAGAGAACTTGATGTTTTATTAAGTTGTTTGGCAACTTCTTTCAAAACTTGCAAGGATAGGAAGAGACAATTGGTTAATTTAGGGTTCTTTTTGTGAAGAGCTTTAGAATAATGTACATAGGCTACATGGTATAGGAAGTATGATAGCATGAATAATAAGGGAAATGGTTGATCTTTTTGTAGATTGCTAACCCTGTTTCATTTCATTTTAATAGACATTGAAAACACAACAATAACATCTAAAAATCTTGACAACCATGACTAAATTTTTCTAATATCAATGAAAAAAATATAGATTACATTAGTAATGTCCGGATTCCAACACCAAGACAAAAAGGTAAGCAAGTTTGTCAAAAGAAAGCAATCCAAGTTTTTCATATCTGGAAAGATATAAAAACATCAATTGAAGCTTTTTTCATGTAAAAAGATTTAGTTTATTAACTATACAATAGTGGAGCATGTGGTTATATTCAATGTAACGCAAAGAACCTTATTAGAGTTTACAAGCTGCCCCTCCTGAAAAAGAGGCGTGCCACACACGAAAAGTGGTGGTGCGTGGTGGTTGTAAAATTGTGCTCTAAGGTGTTTGGTTCCTTTTCTCTTTGAAAGAAGGGCTTCCGGTTCTATCGATGCTTAAAACAATTTGTCTTCTTCATATTACTATAACTTTCAAGACACTAATTTCATATGGCAAAGTATTCAACTGAAAAGACAACAATGAAAAAACGTAGTAGGCTACCAAATATTCTAGTGATGATTAACATATGTATCATAAATTGCAAAATCATATTCTGCCTTTTTGTAATCACAAATGAAATGGAACTATACACACATTGATTTTGCACCAAATCAGGATTCATATCCTCTACCAAGTGACTACCTCACTTAGTTTGGTCATTAATTTCTCCATATATACTTTTCATTTCATACAAAACCACTCTCATCATGAACTAGCCTCCTTGTGCGTTCCAATAATGTACCATGAGTCCATTGAGACTTTTCATGAGAGACCACTTGAAGTTAGCTCCTTTGTTTTAGGTTATGAGAATTGGCAGGCTTCAATTTTCTGACATCTCTCTCTCAGTATGTGGAATTTGTGGCATTAGAATGCGGACCCAGTGATATTTCCAATTATACGTTATTTTCTCCTAACAACTTTCTGGTGAGAGCAGCTCATCTAAAGATGGAAAAGGTCTGACTTTACGGAGGTCCATGTTCCCTATGTGTATTTTCACACAATTTCTCGAGTTTGTTGTGCTAATTTTTTTCCTCTCTCTCTAGGGACATGAGGGCAAAGGTCAATTTCTATGTCCTTTTTCCCTAGTCTCTCTCTCACACACATACTCCCTTTACCATATTACTCTATCATGATGCAACACTCATACTGAAAAAACTAAAGAACACCTCAACTGCAATCACACTCTCACCCTTGCTCAGTACTTCATTTGTAAGATACCTTCATTTTCATGAATCCATACTTGCTCAACACCTCACCCTAAAGAAACCTTCTTTACAAGTTTATATACACATCAACAAGGCACAACACGTATTTTACACATATTTTTCACACACAAATCATCTCCATTTTCTCTCTTCTCTTCACTAACGATCTCAATTCGCTCACTTGTCTGCTTGTTTTCCACTCAAACAATAATATAACACATATTTCCAAACATCTACATACATACACATCAAAACACATACATATATGTACTCATACAAATCATAAATTAATACAATCCAAAACACATCTGAGCTAATTTCTTCCCTTTGTTTTGGCCAATCAAGTCATCCCTTTTCCAAGTAGGTTTTGGTTGAGTCAGATTAATTTTGAAATGTTTGGGGTTTTCTGAGGTTCAACTATAGATTGGAGAGTTTACTCAAGTTCAACCTCTGCATTGCCCAAAACCATCATTTCAGTCCCTTGCTAGTTTATTCCACCACTGGTTACCTCCTACTTTAGGTTGCCAATTCACCACTTTCCTGCCATCCAGTTTTCAAAGCTTTAGGTTGGTGAGTTTGATTCTTAACTCATGCACTACTTAAACTTTTTGTGGTGGAATTTGTGACAGTTAAAATCTATCGCAAAAACCTTGGTCATAAAATTTTGTGATAGATTTTGCGATGCCTTTTTTTGCGATGGATTTGCGACGAAATTCTTTATCGCAAATCCATCACAAATATTAATTTTGTGATGATTTTATTGTTCGTTGCAGATTTTCAATTTTGATAAAAAAAATTTGCGGTGATTTTTTTCCATTGTGAAATGTGGTTTGTGATTTTTTTTGTTTTGTCACAAAATATTTTTTATTATTTTGCTATATTTTTTCTATATTAAAAACATGCAATCAACAAATAGCATATTCATAAATTCAAGGCGTAAATTGCATTTTTGTCCCATGAGTTAGATCCATTTGAATTTTGGTCCAATTCTCTATGACTTTCGCACATTGCATCCCATAAGTGCAATTCTTTTGTAATTTCAAGACTCAAAAGGGCTTTCCGTCCAATAATTAACAGAGCAGTCACGTGCCACTCACGTGGCCGTTAAATTGTTGCTTTTTTGGTTCCATAAGTTAGGCCTGTTTGCATTTTTGGTTCCAACGATAGCTCCAATAAATTTTTGCAGAAGAAGAAAGAAAAATAGCTGCAAGTGAAGGTGCTATTTATTTTTGTGGCACACCATCTTCATTGAAAACCTCATTGACAAATGAAAATCCAAAGAGGAGGTTTCATGGTTGTGCTTCCATGAATAATAGATGTGGTTTCTTTGCTTGGAAAGACTCTCAAATGTGTGAAAAAACAAAACAAGTGATACTTGGGTTGTTTAGGATGTTGAATATAATGAAGAAAAGTTTTTAAAACTTAAAAAAAAATTATTGGAGCTATCGTTGGGACAAAAAATGCAAACGGGCATAACTTATGGGACCAAAAAAGCAACAATTTAATGGCCACATGAGTGGCATGTAACTGCTCCGTTAATTATTGGACAGAAAGCAGTCGTGGTCCTTAAATTGCAAAAAAAATGCACTTATGGGATGCAATGTGCGAAAGTCATAAAGAATGAGACCAAAATCCAAATGAGTCTAACTTATGGGACCAAAAATGCAATTTACCCTAAATTCAACAACACCATACTCAATGATATTTACAACCACCAAATGATAAAATAACAATATCCACCAAAAAATTATAAAGTAACATAAAGAAAAAAAAAAAATCATAAATTCAACAACATAAAAGTATTCAAATGTAATTATCAAAGTACAACAATCTTTACATGGTATATAACTAAATACTAATATATAAGTCAATCAAGTACAACAATTGGTTTATTTCATACTTCATTTATTTTTCATTTTTCCTTTTTACATTGCAAATTCATATGTTATACTATTGTTTTTATTATTTTTTTATTATGGTGTTTATCATTGAGCCATCTTGAATTTTATTTGTTTGAAAATCCTATCTTATACTTTTCAAATATATTAAAAGGGATGTTAAAAACTGGAGAACTTATTATAGTACTGTAGTTGAATGAAATAATAAATATTTTTAAATTTGAAGGTGCAAATTAAAATTCAGCCTATAAAATACTGCTAAAATGAAAAACGTAGAGAATGTTGATTTGACAATCAAATGAAACTTTAGGGATGATTTTGGATTTCTCGATACCAATTTCCTTACATAAATAATAATATGTCGCATATATCAAATCGTCCAGGATGTTACACATTATTATTTTCAATTTGGAAGATTAATATGTGCATTCTATTTCCATCCTTAATTACCATAGATGATACACATTACTACTTTTAGCAAGTCGACTAATATATGTAGAGCAATACATAGAGTCACTATTGTTAATGCGTATGACATAGTCTTGGCCATGATATACAAAGTTGGTATCTACGTACAGATTATTTATCTGGTTGAATTATTTTGGATTTTAAATATTCAATAGATTAAAAGCATTCTTCTATAAAATGGGGTAGGCCATATGGCACGTATATAATTCAAATATTATTTATGAAATTCAAAATGGAAAAATCTTGCAATTTTGAGATGAGAGGAGTCACGATACTCCTCAGACTGCTTGAATGCCAAAGTAAATCAGAACTTAAATTTATATCGGATCTTATTAAAATTATTCCATATCTATCTTCTCAGGAGAGGTTTGGTTTCAACATCACTTCGAATGGAAGAATACATCATGTATATATTGAATGATTCATATTTAAGAATCAGGCATCAATAAATATATTGAACTATTCATGTATATAGTTGAAAATCCTCACTATGTAAACACAAATAAAGTAATTGTCAGAGCCAGACGCTAATAATGCTTCTAATTTCATTATAATATGTGGTAGCATCATATGTAATGTAAAAATTTTCATCTCAAATTAAAAATTCCATCCCAAATTAAATTGGTTTGATCTAAAGCAATCATAGGATAGAACAAGTGATGTATTATTTTAGTGATACTATTATATTTATTGATGTAACCACAACTTTCCATCCATACTCACCCAAAAGACATGCATGCAAGCTAATATTAAATATATAGTTACTGTTCATATCATGTTTTTCATCTTTATCATCATCATTAATTGTAATTGATAGAGTCGAGTTAAATAACCATATCTCTATGCCCAAATTTATGATTGTTTCGTTCAAAATGGCTTACAATTGTCCGGACGCTAACAAATGTAAGTACAACCTTTAGAATAGCACAGAACTAACCTGCGAGTTTTTCTGATCGTGCAACCAATCTGTGTCTCTTTCCATAGTTGCCCTAATCATCTTTCACCCCTTTTTCATCTCCGTCCTCCATATCTCTATGGAGGAGGGGTGGGAGAAATCTTCTTCTGATGCAAAAGATTGTCCTGATCTTCCCAATGAAACCAATCCAACTGATCTATCCCATGATATTCAAAGTGACATTCCAAACGAAACAACAGCAAAAGCCAGCTGGGCTATAGAAAATAATGATCCTTCACCAAAATCCTCTCAAACCATGTTTCTACCTGGAATCTATGTCGTTCAGGTCCCAAAAGACCAAATCTGTAGGGTACCCCCACCCCAAAATGCTCTCATGTTAGTAGAACGCCAGAATAATAAAGAAAAGAGATCTTCTTGCTGTTTCGGTTGTCGCCATTCTTCTATATTCATGTTGGTAATCATCCTTCCTCTTCATTTAGTATTGTACATATAGTTGACACAAAAAATAAAAACAAAAATAAAAATGGTTCCTAAGATTAATTATAATATTCTTTAGCCTTTTGTCTTGTAGAACGATAATAAAATTATATATCTCTTTTTCTTTTTCTATCAATATACGTTACTGCAAAGGCTTATAGGGGCTCTAAACACAATGGTTTGTTTTTCATGATGCAGTTTAGACGTAATAAATCGGGCTAACCGAGGTGATATCTCCACTCAAGATTGCTGTACCAGTGGCTAATTTTATGCTAAAGATTGGTAACAGAGATGAATGTTTAATATGAGACCAGGACATAAAGTACTCGATCCTTAACAAACTCCATTATTATCTATTATAATTTGCTTATTGAACCCAACTCTTCCTTCCTTAATTTCTTTCTTTTTTCTTGTATTCTTACATTACAGTAGGCGAAATAGAAATGAGTAACCCCTAAACCCTTTCTGATCCAGAGAAATATATATTGCAATTAATGTTGTAACTAATATCTCATTTATATATATTCAAACTTTTTTATATGATTAAGCAAACAAACCCTCCAATATGTCCAATATGAAATTTATATTTTATATGCCACTTGCATTGCATCATAAGTTTTAAGGGTATAGTCATAAGCTCCCTCTGCTGAAGAATTTCAAAGGGCTACTGTTGAGTTTGTTTTAGGACCTTGACATTATATGTTGATTGGCTCTGCAACATCATGTCAACACACCAAAATAAAGTTAGCGATTAGATATAGGCAATGAAAAATACCACATAAATAGTATTATGGTACTGGTAATTTATGTGTAGTTAGCATCTTTTTAAAGTTTGACTTGTATTAATATAGTTAAAGGTATAAATTTCACTATTTTATTTTCAGTGTGTGCAATCAAAAATTCAAAAAGCCCAACTCACTAATTAAAAATTTGCAATAGTTCAATTCTAAAAACAAGTTGGTCAAATCCAATTAACAAATCATTTACATTAATATGAAGCTCATTGCGCACTTAAAAAAACCAGCTAACCAGTTTGCTATAAATTTTGATAAAGCCAATCTAAAAGAAATTCAATCCACCAATTCACCAAAAAATTATTGAAGCTCGATTCTTGATCAAATATTAATAAATTAATTGGTGAGTTAAGCACAGTTTCTTAACGAATCCATTTACATTATTCTGAAGCCCATTTCTAAAAGAAAGCCTAAGTCAATTATTTAATCCACTAAAAATTTGTACTAGCCCAATTCTTAAAATAAGTTGCTTACTTGGTCGACAATCCAATTAACAAAATGTTTATATTAATTGGAAGCCAATTTCTCAAAGAAAAAGAAAAACAAAAAAAAATAAAAATAAAAATACCAACACACCATTTTCACTAAAATCTTGGTGAAGCCCAATTTCAAGGAACCCAATCCATGAATTCACTAAAGATTTGATCAACCTCAAGTCTTACAAGAAAGCACAATTTACCAATTAATTCACGTCAAATTCAATTCTTTAAAAAGTGCCCACCTCACCAATTAATTCACCAAAAACTTAGTAAGGACCAAATTTAAAACCAAGTTGGTCAAGCCTCATTAACAATTTCTTTATATTATAGAAGAAAGCCCAATTCACCAATTAATTGGCCAAAACTTAATTGATGCCCAATTCGAAAATAAGTTGGTGAAGCCTAATTAATAAATTAAATTATAATATTAATTAGAAGCCTACCCAACTCATCAATTCACCAAGAAAAGTGGTAAATCTCATTTCTTAAAAAACAAATTAATTGAAAGCCCAATCCCATAATTCTTTACACAAAACGCCAATCCTTAATGTGAAATGCAATTTTTAAATGAAGCCCAACTTGCCAATTCCTTCCATGCGAAGTCAATTAATATTTGGAGGGAGCCATAGTTGTTCTGGAGTAAATCCGCACCAAATTTAGAAAGGAAATGCACTTTGGACGATAACAAATTAAGGGCGGGAAATTAATTTAATTATCATTCAAATTTAGTAACATAATTTTTTTTACCAAATTCTCATGACAAAAATTGGGAGGGAACTTATGAGTGCAGGTAAATCAATTTAATTGTTACTTACAATTAATAATGTAAAAAATACTGTTATGATATCTGTACAACAAATTTTGGCGAGAATAAATTCTTGGGGGAACTTAATTTAACTACAATAACAAAAAAATTTGTTATAATTCATTTTATTGTAAAAAACTTTCTAATGTTATGAAAAGTAGAAAATTTTGTTAAAATACTCTAATGAATGGCCCGAAATATTATTTGTAAACAAAAGCTTATTTTCAGTGACATGTATTTACTTAATTACAAAACATAAAAAATACAAGGTAACAAATTTTCATTTAAGGTAACAAGATATTTTATTTATTACTCAAGATGAATATATTGGTAATGAAATCTTAATTTAGTTACAATAAATCAAGCATTTGTAATGACTTTTATTTTCACTATCAAAATTTTTATCACATGAAATGCAATTTATTGCAGTGACTTTTGCTGGAAAGACCATATGTCAAAAGTATTTTGAATTTACAGGAATTACATTAACCTTATAGGCATGATGGTGTAACAAAGCAATTCATGTGGAAACTATGACAAAGTGTGTTTTTTTGCAGTACTTTGTCTAAATTGTGGACCTATATATATTGCAGGTTTTTTCATATTTGGGGCACTTTTGTATCCGCATCAAAATCTTGAGGGTTGACAGGGTAAGTGGATAAATCCTTCATAAGAAAGCTCCATCGGATTCATGTTTTTGTGTTTTGCTAGTTTTAGGAGATTTGGCATTTCACATTTGGAAAGGTTCAAAATTTCAATTTTGCAACTGAGGGTCGTAGCCACATTGCTTCTTAATTAATATGGCAAATGTTGGGGCACAGACAATGTTTCCAAACTGGACCAGACAAATAACCAGTGATCTTACTGGTTACTGGTTCGACCGGTTCAATCGGTCCGACCACCGATTCGATCGGTATGACATCATAATGACGTGATAATTATATTTAATTTTATAAATATATATAATATAATTAATATATTGCAAAAAATAGAAAAATTCCAATAATATAGAAATAAATAAAGAAAATTTTCTCCATATTTTAGTCATTTTTTTTCCCTTCAAATGTTTCTTTAGAAAATACCATTTCTCTATTAATTAATTACAAATATATAATCTAATTCAAATAGTAACACACAACTATTTAATATTAATACAAATAGTCATCCCTCCAAGTTTCAAGTTCAATATTTAATAAAATAGAACAAGTTTTTCCACTTGTAGGCTGCATCAACAGTAACTGGGTAGTGAGTAGTGGAGATGGAGGAAGAAAGAGAAAGCCTAAAGGAAAGGAAACAAGCAAAGAAATCAAGGAATTAGGATTTGATATGAAAAGTGGGAGTGAAAAATAAAAACCCTACTCAAAAGTCACAAGTAGACCCGGTTAGTATGCTATCTTGGCCCTTGGTTTATGTTTTAAAAAAAAAAAAAAAATAGAAAAAAAGAATTAAAAAAAAAAGAGTGAACCAGTACCGGTTCGACTGATTTTTGACCGGTTCCCAACCGGTCAGATTATGACCGATTTTTAGGTATGATTCGGACCGGACCTGCCACCGGTCACCGGTCGAACCGGCCGGTCCGGTCCGATTTTTAAAACCTTGGGCACAGGATAAATGAGTTGGTCGGTCAATCTGGAGGATCAATTCAAGTAAAACTGGACCAAATTTCAAATATAGCTACTTAAAAGCCTACATGTCACTTACAAGTTTTTATTTGTTATTATGTAATTTTATTGTTAACGTTAATAAAAATAATAGTATTCTTAATATTTTTATTAATAATGGAGTGAGATTTATTAATAATTTGTCTACACTAATATAGATTAAAAATATTTATTGAATAAAAAAAATACATTATTATATTAATTATTATTATTATTATTATTTGATGCTATTTGGAAATAGAGTGAGTTCCTTCTCGAAAAACAACAAAGTGTTGGTTCTTCTTCTCAAGAATGCACCCATAGAGATCTATTCTTCTCGAGAGTAGTTCTTTCACTTTGAGAAAGTTTATAAATAATTTCTTGCGACTCATTTCTCTTCGGGACTTGGTATTTGTAAGTCTTGATGGGCATAGACTCATTAGGATTTTTCTGCTCTTTTCATGGGCTTGGATTGTCTTTTGGGCTTTCTAATCCATTTACTTGGTTAATTAATTTTTAAGACTGATTTATTTTTTTAGTTAAATTATCAAAATGCCCTTAGGTCCAATTTAAGTTACATCATTAAGCCCCTATTTTCAGTGGAAATTTTTTTAATTTGATATTAAAAATATAATTTAAATTTAATTTATTAAATTTATCTTAAGTTAGTTTGAGTAATTATTCTTGGCTCGGGAATTTGTGGATTCTCAACTTCTATCCAAGTTAAGTTTGAATAGGGCTCAAAGTCTTTAAGTCTTCTAAGAAGTGCTTCTTAGAGGTGGCTTTCATTAGAACCTAGGGAGTTAGCAAAAAAAAAAGGGAATTTCACCATGGGTAATAGGAGAAGAAGAGCATACAACTATATTAGGAGTACTAAGATGAGTCCTCAAGGTAAAGTCTTCTTGTTGGTTTGGACTCTTAGACTTATTTCTTTCTTCTTAGGTTTTTCTTTTGTATATTCTACTAGAGCTCTTGTAGAGTTAGTAGACACTTTACGGTCCTTAATTAAGTCAAAGAATATTTAAGCCTATCTCTCAACTGAGTTCGCAAAAGGACCCTTCAACACATTAGTAGAATGGAGGCGAAGAAGGAGCCTTGATCGGCTATCTGCACATGGTGGTGGAGGTAGGAGCTCGTAGGGTGCCTGAGGCTATCGCTCGTGGGGAAACTAGTCTTAGGTGCCTGTGGGGCTCTTTGGGAGAGTGCTCGCAGCGGCTTGTTTCCTAGCATCTGCAATGCTCATGGGCTAGTTCGTACTTCTGGGGGGCGTCCCCAATATAATGTCATAGTGTATCCTGGTTCTCCTCATAGAGTGCAGTCAGTCCAAGTCGTAGAAAATTTTGAGGAATTTTCTGATGAGAGTGAGACTAAGGATTCATCTTCATCGTTTAGTTTTTATTTCAAAGAAGAGGGTTCTTCTGATAAGAAGTCTAAGAGTTTTTTGGCTAGCGATAATAATTTCTCAAAGGTAGTGTAGATTAGGTGTTTACTTGAGCTAGAGGAGCTAGATATTTTTAGATGTAGGGTTTATGTTTTTGACGAATTCAAGTTTGTCCTTCATTCTCCTTAAGATAACATGATTTCTTCTCCTAGGGCGTACTTCATGATTTTTAGTAGTTACTTCACTTCCAAGTTTTCTCTTCCTCCTGACCTTCTTTTGCTAGATATAGCACACAACTATGGGGTGTGTTTAAGCCATTTTGTGCTTAACTTCTTCGCTTCTTCGTGGGGTTTAAACATCATTTGAGTAACTTGGGTTTGCCAATATCTTTAGATAACTATGACACCTTATTTGGGGTGCGTAAGTTGCCAAATGAACCTTTCTTCCATTCCCTTCCTAAGCCAAATAACAAGTTTCTTTGTGGGTTACCTTTGTCTAGGGTTCTTGGAAATATAGATTCTTCTTTGTTAGAGATGAAGTTTGGGACATTCCTCACTAGTGGAATAGTTCTCCTCTTTGATTCATCCTGGTTAAGTCCATTACAAACTTGACGCGAATTTTGTTGAAGTGGGGTTGTTTGATTCCCACTTCGATATTACTTACATGTTTTTCAACTGGTACTTAGCGTATTTTATTTTCTGACTTATGGCTCTTGCTTGTGCTTATATATATTTTTATATGTTCTTATGCAATGTTTGCATAATGACTTGGTTCTTTTTCCTTATATTGACATGAAAGAATATTGACTTCGCTAAGATTTGCGCTAAGAGGTTAGAATGAGGGATAGTTGAAAAACACACTGTGGAGTAGCGTTGGAGAGAGATGCCATTAAGTGTGCATCTCTTTAGCCCTTGACTTGATAGCCAAGCGAGGTACGTGCCCCATAAGCTCCAGTGATCGACGTCTCTTCCGCAGGTGATGAGGTTGAGCAGTTACCTTTCGATCTTGCAGAGAAGCATGCTTGTGGATCCACAACTTGTCACAGTCTACTTGTTGTTTTCATGTTAGCTAAGGGAAATGACTCTTCCACTATAGTCTACAACAAAGTTGTGGGGTGGATTCATTAGGACATTGATGAGATTGCGTTTAATGCCGATCGCATACAGGGTATAGTGTGAAAATATGATCAAGCAAATTTAGAGTTATTCTCTTCTTCCCAATTAATTGAGGTAGCTATTGACGATTTTGCCCAATACGAGATCGTTTTTTTATTTTGATTCCTATTATTTTTTGTTGCTTTTGTGATTTTTTACTTTGGGGAATTGTTGCATTTTTAAATGTAGGGAGAAACTTGGTTGAGTAAATGTTTCGCCATGCAGAAGGAGCATTATCTGTGGTGAAATGGTGAAAACACCTTAAGGAAGAAACTACTAAAGCAGTTAAGCAGCAGAGCTAGAAGAAGGAGGAGTTGGCTCAGCTACTTAAGGAGCACGAGCGCTTGAAGGCAATATATGCGAAGGAGGTAAAGAATTGGGAGAAATTTAGGAGTTCGATGATAGGAAGGCTTTCATCAATGCCATTTGTGAAGAAGCTATCAAGAAATTTAAAGATTTTGATGAATTTTTTGAAGTAGTGGAAGCGAAGACAATAGTTATTTATGAGCAGACTATTTAGAGTTATCGTCGTATTCCATGTGAGTCCGGCAAAACCATGAAGAGGATTTGTTGATGTTGGATCTTATAATCCTGGTCAACATTGTTACTCGAGAGTCTGAGAAGGGCCCCAGCAATGGGGTGGAGGTTACAACAAAGAATGCAGCTGAAGTGGCTTCCAAGGAATAAAGATACGTAGTTAGGATAGCAGTAGTGAGTAGGATTTATCTTTAGAAAGTTGTTTAATATTTTTTTCTTTATATTAATGTTATCTCCTTGAGGCTAAGTGTGAGCTGGACGTCTTTGTGTTTTTCTTATTTAGTTGCAATAAATCTTTTTGTTTATGTTTATTTTGCGTTCAAGTAAACACCCAGGCCTCGTTTGATTTCTCTTAATAGCAGCAAGTGGATGGGCTAATCTCGATTAATCACGTGTTTGATTTGCAAAATTAAAATTGCGGGCCGAGAAGGCTAATAGCATTAGCCCGGTACTGTGCACGACACTAGCAGCTATTGACGTAGTGGGGGAAAGGGTGCGATTGAAGAATATTGGGCGCTGACTTGCTTCACTGTTCAACTAATGTCCCAATTTTGTCCCACAAAAATATTTATAATTTATATATTAAAAATTAAAAATTTATATAATGAAAATTTATAATTATATATTGAAAATTGAAAATTTATAATTTATATATTGAAAATTAAAATTTTATATTTTGAAAATTTATAATTTATATATTGAAAATTGAAAATTTATATTTTGAAAATTCGTAACGTATATATTGAAAATTGAAAATTTATATTTTGAAAATTTATAATTTATACTAAGTGTGAAAATTAAATTTTTTAGGTTAATTTACATACACACACACACACACACACACACACATATATATATATATATAATTTAAATGCTATGTATATGTATTTTTTTCAAGGGCAAAATAGTTATCTAAAATGTAGTAGCCCAATCAAACACTTGATATTAGATTATTAGAGATTTCAATAGTACCTAATCTATATCACAATCTCTCTTATCAAACAGAATAATAAATAATCTAATATCACATAATCACCCACTATTGGAGCCAATGCAAAGTGGGGAAATCTTGTCGAGGTGTTGCTAGGCACCCAAGAGTGGAGCGCTTGGGCACCCGATTGGGGAGCCCCTCGCTAAAGTTCTTAGGGGCCCATCGGGCAACGGTGTTAAGGCAATGATTTTTCTTTCCTTTGTTTTTTTTATGAGTTGCTTTTATTTGCTTGATTTTTTGTTGAATTTGTGGTGATGTAATGCATTTAATAGCTATCCTAGGATTTAGAGAATTTTAGGTGACGAAGTGTGGTGGATACTTTAGCATGCTCATGAAGTTGGACTAATTGTAAGCATGGCATGTCATAAGACTATATTAAGATGGCACAGAGCTCCCCTCTTAGCATCTTCATTGGTTAACTTTACGTAAAGTAGAATTTCCCAAGGGTGAAAGGTTATTATTTTTGTGCTTAAGTTGAGCATAGACTAAATGTTGAAATGAGAAAGAACACACTTATGAATTTTCTGAGAGGCTTCATAGTAAGTGTATAACAACGTCCGGAGTCACCAAACTTAGGAAGTTTTCTTTGAATATTCTTTTAAGTGTTGAGGCATTGATGCATTCTTCTTTGTTAGGATTCGAGGTCGACTTCCTTGCTTGATGACATAGGTGTCTTCTATGATGTTCCCTAGTGAATGTATGTACTCTTTAAAGGAGTCGATAGTGGACTTTTTCAAAGGATGCCACGTACTCCCAAAAAAGAGCCAACAATAGACTTTTTTAGGACATGACATACTCCCGAAGGAAGCCGATAGTGGATTTTTTTTAAGATACTAAATAGTTATGTGGGGAGCTGATAGTGGACTTTTTTAGAGGGTGACTACCACATATCTCCTTGTAGGTTAATAGTGGGATTAGATTATGTTGGCCACCACATACCCTAGTACGCCTTTATAATGGGTTTAAGCTCAGTGATTGCCACATACTCTTTTCATTCTTTGATGAGCCGTATAGTAGGCTTATATATAAAGCTGCTTCTCAAATATTCCTTATA
Source organism: Jacaranda mimosifolia (assembly GCA_018894105.1). Lineage (NCBI taxonomy): Eukaryota > Viridiplantae > Streptophyta > Magnoliopsida > Lamiales > Bignoniaceae > Jacaranda > Jacaranda mimosifolia. The sequence goes on from CM032123.1 coordinate 13,458,966, forward strand.
AGTGCTACAAAGTTCAAAGTCATAGGAAAGGTGTAATAAAAAGAATATGAAAAAGTTTGCATTAATTACAAAGATATCAATGAAGAGCTAATGTTGTCCCCAAGTGGGTAGTCTTTATTAGAATGAAAGCTAATAAAGAAAACTAAAGTAGAGAGCTAAACAAGCTAAGCTACTTATCACTATGAGGAGTTGTCAACAACACATTCTCTTTTACCTTTATCTTGCCTCCTCTATGGATCTTTCGCCTGACTACCTAAGAGGTAGATGACTTCATGCTTCTTAGGGTACTAGCATAACATTCTCTAGCTACTCTTAAGTCGCCCACTACCTTATTAACTCCACTCAGTGTTGAAAATTTCACCTTCAGGTGGTATATAGAGATCGCAGCTTGGAATAGGTTCAAGGTTGGCCTTTCTAAGATCATATTATGCATAGAGGGAATCTTCACCACCAAGAATCTTACCATCTTTGTCGATCTACTTGAATAAATGCATAAGGAAAGAGGCGGTGGTATTTCTCCAAGTAGTTCTATAGTGTCTCTTATGATCCCCACCAAAGGGGTATTGATCTTCTAAAGTTAAAAATTAGCCACCCCAAGTTGAAGGAATAATCGTGGAATAAGATATCCACAGAGTTGTCACTTTCTACCAATATCTTCTTGACTTAGAAGTTGGTGAGTGATGCCAAGATCACTAAGGTATTATTGTGTCTTTCTCTGTAGGTATTTGTAGGCACACTTCAAATACACCAAGAATAGGGTCATCAACAACGTGATCTTATACTTGCCTAGCTGCTCACACTAATGCTTTCTTGCAATGGAGGTGTCTCATCCAGATAGCCCTGTAGATATCACTAAAATGACTCCTACAGTAGGGAGATTGTGAAGGTAGAGGTAAAGTAAGGATCCAATTGTAATAAAAAATTAAAACATCAAATGTAACTTACATCATCTCACCAAAGGATCAAAATTATGCCTTAATGAAGGATTTAGGGATAGGAAGAAGTACCTTTGTTGATTTCTCAAAAATCAGCTTGTAGATCCTTGAAATGAAGCCTCACTAGTGAGGAATTCCAGCGCCGTTTTGTTGATCTACTACTTCCCACTGCATAGGGTTCAAGTCCAGAAACTTTTAGGCTTTAAAACTCCTCCAAATGGTGGAAAAATAGTAGCAAATCTTGTTCTCCGAAGCATCTAGCCGGCAATGAGATTGTCTCCAAGAAACACCTCTTCAATCCTTGAAAAACTCTTCTCCAAGAGCTAGATCTTGTTCACCCACACCTAGCACCCCAAGTGTTGTGCCTCTGAAGGGGTCCACACACCTATTGCATTCTAGATTCTCACTCTTTAGCCTAGAATTAGAATGAGGAAGAAGGATGAAGAAGGGAAATGGTTTGATAGAGTTGGAAGAGAGAGAAATTGGTTGGAGAAAATCCAGGAGAAGAGTTTTTCTCAACACATGAGATAAAGATTTTTGGAGGGAAAATGAGTAATGGCCAACCATGAAGTGTGGGGGGGAGGTATTTATAATGTGATTTGGATGTTCCTAAAAGCATTCATCACACTATCCTCACATCTTGCCAAGTGGCATGCCAACTTGCATGCTTAGTTGGAATTTTAATTTCCTAAATTAAAATGACAACTCATTATTTTAAAATGGACTCTTCCATTTTACTTTTTCCTCTAAAATAGATTCTGTTGCTAATTAAATTAACTCCTTAATTTAATTATATTAACTTAACTCTTTAAGTTAATTAAATCAACTTAACTCTGTAAGTTGACCTTGGCTAATTAAATTGCCACATGGGACCAATTAAATTAACTCCTTAATTTAATTAGTCTAATTTAACTCTTTAAATTAATTAATTTAATTTAATACTTAAATTAACCAAGCCTTTGTGACTAACTTTTAATTAGTCAATTTTGTCTGTTCCAAACATGACCACTTTAATTATCTAACTCATTAGATAATTTCTCCCATCTATCAATTAAAGTGATGTAGGCTTTTTTGTGTAATCCTTTAGGTTCACCAGCTAATTAGACATAGGCTCACAACTCTTTGTGATTTATTGAATATCAAAATATTCCAATTAGTTTAAACTCATTTAAAGTAATCACTATTGATTAATCTCTATTAATTGAAGAGTACCCCAATCTCTATAGTCGATGACTAGCACAAACCTATGGAGCCCAATCATCTGGATGAATTAATTTCGGGTGAACCATTACCACTTGCAATTTTTTGTGAAAATATGGTCCTTCCATTTCTTATCTCTCAAAAGAGGCCTAGGGTAAGATATTTGTCAGTTCCCTAATAGCCTCGATAACTATGTGTCTACTCTTGATGTTTGATTCCCAATTATGACCTCAACTTTGTAAAACACCTTTTCAAAATTGTAATCTCACATTGCACAAGAATTTCTTGGAATTGATCATTCTAGAATACATAGGAGATCAACCTATCCTTCACATTCGGGTGAAACAGATCCGATCTTGGAACTCATTAACCTCCATACTTAGGTAGCTTGTGCCTAACCTAAGCGTTGGGCGACCCAATACGTGGTCGAAGAAAAATCAAAGTACAAGGACCAAAATAAAATGTTACCATGGAACCTCAAGTCAAAGGATTAATTATATGCACTATCTTAAGCTAGAGAATTTTCCACTACTGACATGCCAATTTAGCTACCTTGTGGACTATGTAGGCAAGTCTTTAGTGAACTTGTTCTCTAATAAGCACCCATTAACATGCATCCTTGTCTAACATAGAATACCCATGAAACGGGGCAATATCCAACTCCTTAGAGTATGCATCGTCATTGAAAGTCTATCTAAATATTAGATACCCTGTCTCTTAAGATTGTATGATCACTTGAAATATTTAAAATCATGACCATAGAGACTTATTTCATGATCACCATCATATATCTAATCAAGTCCCGTAGCCTTGTATGATAGAAGGGCTTCAACCAAATGCATATGAAGAATATCATAAATGCATAAGATGAAGATGGCCATTTTATTGAATATTATTCAATCAAGATTGTATCACAAGTGGAGTAGTTTTACACGCCAAATTAATTGGCTTGCAGGATACTATTCCAACATATTATCGGGGTCACACCGACATTAGTACTCCTTGGAATTTAGGTGTTCACTTGACTTTTGGTTGTAGTCTTGCTCTCTTCTCCAGGCGAGTTCTTCCTTGGGATAGACACCTTTTGAGCTATGTACTCCTTGAGGTATCCTCTTTGAATAGCTTCTCAATTGAATCCTTTAGATTGTAGCACTTCTCAGTAGTATGTCCACCCGTGTGGTGGAAACAACATGATTTATCCAGTTTTGGGCTTTTTAGGATCGTATGGGGTCTTCTACGATAGTTGCTGAATAAGACTACACTGTGATATAATAGTTAGAATTTTCATTTGGGACACAATGAGGTACGTGTATGTGGTGAAAGTACGAGTAGGGCTATGCCATCAATCTCCTTCCTATTGGTGTGGTTACCTTCTTCGTCATGCCTCTTTCACTTAGGGGCCTCTTGAGGGATCATCGCTTCCTCTATGTGAATGTATTTCTTAGTACATGTAAGGAGCTATTTCAACATAGCATGTGGCTTTCTAGCAATTGACAACTGGAACTTGAGATGCTTCAGGTTTTTATGGTTGATACTGAGAAGAAGCTCTTGGCTAACATATGGGATTTGATGGAGAGCCTGTACAAAGCAGTTGAGATAGGTCCTCAGAGATTCTCCATCTTGCTGCTTGATAGTGAATAGATGGGTTGTTGTCTTAGGGTATTTATGTTGATGGAAAAGTCTTGAAAGGAGAGATATGCTATCCCATCCAATGATGGAGCCTGCAAGCATCTAGGGTGGTACATAAGAGCTTGCAGTATGCTGCTTTACTCAAATTGTACAGCTCCATCCTTGCTAAGAAGTTATGCAGGTGCTCTTGAGGGTTTATAGTACCATCAAACTCTTGAAGCTGGGTTATTCTCGTCCCATGGTGGAGTTCTTCTGCTAGGATTACTGGAGAGAAAAGGACTATGCGTTGGAAAAGTAATGGCCAATGGATGATCCTAGCTCCATATTCCTCTGAATGGTTGCGGCACGAAGGAATGCGTCTAGACTCCCGTACACTCTAGTACATACAGAATGGGATCCGTCTGGATTGAAGAGTGAGTGTCTCCTTGTTGAGGTAAAAAAAGGAAAGCAAAATCATGCCTCGAGTCAGCTTTTTGCTCAAATCTTTATTGGGAGGATGAAGCCCCCTTCACCTATGGGAAGATTGTTATGGCCCTTAAGAGTGACACTCCTCAGCATATTAGGCAATCACTTTTGTTGCTATCTAGGCGATAACACTCTCCAACAAGCTTTTTCATGCTTCATGCGTGACAGGCAAGACTAGTTCTCCCGAATGAGGAGTCTGCTACACTAGCGCCTCCTCAGGAACTTACCGTGTGTTAAGAGTAGAGTCTGGCACAGGACTAGGTGATACTTGTTGCTTGGTGACTCTTCATATTCTCTAATGCGGGGGTCACTTAATTATTAGGATCGCGAGATTTTGACCTTATCTATATCCTTAGTATTCTTTCTTCTTCTATTGAGTTTCCACAAATGATGCCAAAAGTATACTGCTCGAAAATAGTGGAGCAAAGTCTTTTCAGAATAATAGCAATGTCGATTCATCTTCTTAGAAACGTACACAAAAGATCTGCTTTTCTTGGGAGTTCTTCCACTACGAGAAATTTTGCAAATAATTTTTGTGTCCTATTTCACTTTGGGACTTGGTGAACAAAGTCAACTCTAGAGGAGAGTAAAGTGCTTAATTTTGCCTTCAAAATTTAAATTATCTTTTAAACAGAGGAGCCATATAATATTAAGGGTTGTATCAACATTTACAATTTTCATAAATTTTTATTTCTATAATTTTCTTGTCTTGTAGTTTGTTTGAGAGACATGAAATTTAAAATATATGTTTATAAAATTTTGGAAGATAATTTGGAGTCTGATTGCTATGGTTGACTTTTGGCCTAATTTTGGTACAGAGTTAACTTACGGATTAGTTAAATTCTGTGGCTATGGACTTTGTTCTGATTTTGGAATGAAAGAATATGGCTAACTTTCAATTTTGGCATAGAATTGACTTAGGATTTTTATATAGAATTTGAACTGCAATATGTTAGATTTCAATTTATCTCCTCTCATTATAGGCCCAATGTGCAAACAAATCATCTAAAGGCAAAGGCATAACTGGTGATTAAAAGTTAAAAATCAAGGATAAGATGGACAAAATACTATAGAATATTTCTCTTCCTCATTTTTCCCAATATCCATGCCCGGTCTAAGGTGACATTCAAGAGCAAGGCACAACCTTGAGAAATTGAAAGTACAACAGCTTTTGAACACTTCCACATGTCAAGATTTTATCTCAACACTAACCTCAACTTGCTCAATGTACTTTCTTGTTTTTTTCTTGGGCCAAAAACTTTTAACCGCTTTGTGAAGTATGAAATATGCAGTTTACTTCCTTGTGAGAAGAAAAGGTTGGTATGCCCTTGTATGTTTTGAAATTGTGGCTCCCTGCCTCCTTCCATGTATTTGAATTGAACTTTATACTGTATAGACAAAAATACCCTCATATATATAATCTTTTTCTTATATATATATATTGTTTTATTTATTCTAAACTAAATAATAACCTCATATATATATATACACACACACACACACACACATACATAATAATTTCTTTTTATTTCATAACCCCTACCTATCCATCCCAAAGCCCCGACTGCCATGGCAACCAGTAAATGTGTAAATATATAACCATATATAATATACATATATATAAAATTATATACATATAAAATTATATAATCCCACATCCCACATCTGACACCCAAACTAACCCCGCCCCCACCCCAACCAAAGACCCTGTCAGCTGCCATAACAGCTCGTAAATGTATATATATAATTATATATAATATACATATATATAAAATTATATTATATACATATAAAATTATATATATACACATATATATGTATAAAATATAATCCACACCCCACACACCACCTCTACCCAACCCATCGCCATTCCCTCACCCCCCTAAAAAACTATCCATGGCTACTGTGGAAACCTGCAAATTGGCCAGACCTAGCCAGGTTTGGATCTGGCCAGGGGTGACATTAGCCACCATGGCCCGCACATCTATCCATGGTGGTCGGTCGCCTGCTTTTTTAAAAAAAAAAATTATATTTATACATATATATATACACACTTTTTGCAAATACACACATATATATATCATTTATATACATATATATTATTTTTTTTATCAATGGTCATGGCCGCCGTGTTTAAGGCGTTGGCCATGGCCAACATGTTTTCGCGGTAGCCATGGCCTCTAGTTTTTAAGGCCATGACTAGCCTTTTTTGTGGTAGCTGTGGACCCCGGTATTTAGGGGGCCATGGCAGCAGTCCACAAGTTAAGGGTGGGGGTGGGGTGGTTAGGGTTTTAGTAATATTAAATATATATTTTATATATAAGTATGTATATATGTAATATAAATACATATTATATAATATAATATATTTATAAATAAAAAATATTTTTATATCTTTTTATAAAATGATTTAATTTGGACCATCGTTTTTCCAAAATATCCAACAATTGAGATTAGGGGCATAATAGTATCTTTATATGTTGAAAAACCTTTAAAAACTTGCATATACAAGTGTGTAAGTTGCACTAACACCCATAACATAGTCCATTTCCTGATTTTAAAAATAGCAATTAGGTTTTTCAACCTTTTTTTTACAAGGGTTAAATCACTATAATTGTATTTCACAAGGGGATTAAATTAAATTTTTCCTTTTTTCTTCTTTCTTCTTTCTTTCGTTTGTGCTTTCTTTTTCAGATAACAACCCTTTTCACTATTTTAAAAAAAATCACTTTCTCATGCAGGGAAAATTTGAAATAATTTTAATGATTAATAAATATATTTATATGAAGAAACAACTCATATACTTAAGAAATAAATGTGAGCCAGTCTCTGTGTATGACTGTGTTAGATATTTAAAGAATGCATAATAGCTCCACACCTTCAATGTTTCTCACCTCTTTCATAGTTCAACATGGGTTTTAGGTCGTTTTTTCCTTTTTTTTTTTTTTTTTAGGTTTCCAATGGTTTTCACCTCATTCATTCTCAAATGATATTCGCCCCTTTGTTCATAGATTTTTTGAGGTAATTGTGAGAATCGTGCATTCTTTAACACTTTTCTAATGATCTTTTTGTGTAATCATTCATAATTTGATTTACGAGGGTTTTGGATAATTCCCACATCTACTTCTTGCAATATGTTTCATATTCCAATTTGAATTTTAGTTTTTATAGTTCTTTAAGATAATTGATGAAAAATTTAATTATTAAATTTAATTAATTTTTTTGTAATTATTTATAAATTTATTATGATATTCGCTAATCATTTATATTTTATTAACTATTTAAAATATAATATTATTCTAAATATGTAAACATGCATGTTTATTTGTGTAACAATCATAAATTTGAAATCATTATAAAATGCTTTAATTGGACACATATGTTCTAAATTTTTGATAGAATGCTCAAGTTAAATGATATTTAGTTCAAGTTATAATTACTCTATTCCTTCAAATATAAATATAGAATGAAATTATTTTTACCAAATCAAATTTGAAGTTCATTTGCAAAGTATAGATTGTTTACACATCAATTTTACTTAGATTTAATTTGAGCTACATTTTAATTCATTCCAATAGAATTTGATAATTAATTATTAAAAATTATTTAATTATTTTACTAAATTGATAAGTTCATATAGATTAACTTAAGTTCTAAACATCACAATCTTTAATAAATATGGATTATGGCTTACATTTGTTATTGACATAGCTATTAGCTTTTAAATTGCCACGAGGCTTATGTCTTGTCTTCATGACAAGTTTTTTCTATCTTATCTATTGATAAGTCTTATCATAATCTTCTTTACTTATGGAAAAGCATCTAATCAACCAGTGTGCAAGAATTTCCCCTGAAGAGGAGGAGGAGGGTGGTATAGTGTTGGAAGAAACCGGGGATAATAGACAATCTTCGCAACCTCAATTGTATATGAAAGGTAGGCTCTTGACTACTAAGCATGTCAATTTCTTGGCTTTCAAGAATACTATGGCACTAGTCTGGCAACTAGTCAAAGGTATTAGTATTAAATAGTTAAACCAAACCATGTACTTGTTCCAATAGTCCCATGAATTTGATATGTAATGCATAGTATCTGGTGGGCCTTGGACATTTAATCAATAGTTGTTGCTGCTGAAACACGTTATGCCTTGGGAATAGCCTTTCAATGTGAGTCTCACGGCAACAATTTTTCATACTCTAGAAATCGTATTGACATGGTAATCCAATTCGAATGAGAGGAAAAATGACGGCTTACAAATTTGTATAGCTTCCCAAAAAGGAAGAAACTAAAGGAGTCTTCGGAGCTATTGATTAGGCTTAAAAACTTTTCTTCCATGTCGTGGTGTTGTGTAGAAGATTTTAACGAATTTCTTCATCAATCTAAAAACTAGGTCAGATACTGTATCCTCTTTGGCTTTATAAGGGGTTCAAGAAAACAACGGACTCATGTGATCTTCAAGACTTGGGATTATTTGGAGATTAGTTCACTTGATAATGAGGCAAAGAAATGGAACACTGGGTGAAAGAAAAATTGGATAGGGCATTGGCTTTGTCGCAGTAGATAAATATGTTTAAAGAAGCCAAAGTCTTTAACCTATAAGTCATTTGCTCGGATCATTCCTCCATCTTTCTTCATCTTTCTTGAATTTGAATTTAGAAGGCAAAGAAGAACTTCTAATTTGAAAATGGTTAGGTTAAACATGATTAGTGTAAGGGGATAGTTATGAGCAGTTGGGCTCGAACTACTGGAAATGGTATTCAAATTAGACTAGAAGTTTGCGGCAAGGACTTAATCAAATGGGGGAGCAAATTTATGTCTTAATTTAGGGAGAGGATTACAGCTTGTAAATAAAAAATGAAAGTGCCTAAAGCCATATATGGCCCCAATTCTTTTGCTCAGTTCTCAACAATTCAAAAGGAATATGTCATTGTTCTTCAGCTAGAAAAGGACTTCTGGAGGCAAAGGGTGAAGCAATTCTGGCAAAGGGATGAAGACTCAAGTTCAAGGTTTTTTCATGCTAAGGCATTAGCTAGACGCAATCAAAACTCAATGAAGGAACTTTGAGATTAATAAGGAAATTGGAGATGATGGGATAATGGTCTTGGCAAACTTGTGTCTGAGTATGTTTCTGCCCTTTTAAAGTCCTAAATTTGACAGCAAAGAGTCAGTGTAGAACAGAATGCTGATCTCTTATCAAATTTTAGTATGGAGGAAGTAAAGAAAGCCATATTCTCAATGCATCCGGACAAATCCCCAAGCCCAGATGGTTTGAATCCATGTTTCTTCTTCTTTCTTTTTTTTTCCTTTTAAGAATCATTGGCATATTATTAGTGAGGATGTGAGTAAGGCATGGCTTGATTGTTTGTGAGTAGGACAGCTCCCTTCGAGGCTAAATGATACGTTGAACACTCTAATCCCAAAGAAGAAAAATTTGGAGCTTATCACAAATCTTTGCCCAATTTCCCTTTGTAAGATGTTTTACAAGATCATAAAAAAAGTGATTGCCAACCGAATAAAGAAGGTTTCACCTTAAATAATTTCATCCAACTAGACTGCTTTCACTTCGGGTTAGCAGATTTTGCCTCAAATAATTTGCTACGGATAATGTAATGATTGCATTTGACATCATGCATTATCTTAAGAGAAAAAGCAAGAATGGCTACCTTGAAGATCAATATGAGCAAAGCATATGATAGGGTGGATTAGCAATTTTTGAGAAACATTATGGATAAATTGGGATTTGATCAAAGATTTATCAACTTTGTTATGATGTGTGTAGAGACAGTAAATTATACTATTGTTCACAATTGGCATGAAATTGGACTAGTTATTCCGAGTAGGGGTCTTAGGCAAGGTGACCCAATTTCCCCATATCTCTTTATTCTATCTGCAAAAGGGTTATCAGCTATCCCTACAAAAATGGAGAATCAAAGTAATATTCATGGCTGTAAGGTTGCCAGGAGAGCTCCGGTAGTAACTCATTTATTCTTTGTAGATGACAACATGTTCTTCTTTAGATCAACTGTAGAGGAATGCATGTGGTTAAATATTGTCTCAAGGAATATGATAAAGACTAATGGCCGCTTACTAATTTCCAGAAATCTTCTCTCTTTTTTAGTTTGAATATCGATGAGGGGTTGACACAAGATCTTTGTAATAGACTTATGATTGACCAGCATGATGTCCATGGTACAAATCTCGGTCTGCCATCTCTTACTGGTAAAAAATGCAAGGAAAGTTTTAGGTTTGTGAAGGAACAAGCTTGGCAGAAGCTCCAAGGACGGAATAAAAAGATCCTCTCAAGGACAGGAAAGGAGATTCTCTTGAAAATTGTAACGTAGGCAGTTCTAACTATGTCATGAGTGTTTTTTTTACCCCTTAGTGATCTTTGCAAGGAAATTGAATGTTTGATGGAGTAACAGATCCTCTAGTACCAATGGTTCCAATGGAATTAAGTGGATAAGATGGGAATGGTAATGTCTTCAAAAGGCTAAATGTGGCATTAGCTTCAGAAGATCTATGAATTTAATGTCGCCCTTCTTGGTAAACAAGGATGGAGAATTCTTACAAAGCTAAAAAACTTGTCTCATAGACTTTTAGAGCAAAATATTACCCAGGGAAGACGTTTTTGGATGTAAAATTGGATCATAATTCAAGTTATTTGTGCCGTAGTGTGCTTGCTTCTCAATAGATTATCAAACAAAGATGTTGTCCTAAAGTCAAAAATGGGCAGAATATCCTAATAGGGAGCGATCCTTGGTTGGAAAAAACATAGAATCCCCGGGTATCCACAACCTTAAGTTTAGAAATTGCTAACATAACAATTTCTTCTCTTTTTGTTGAGAATCAGAAGTGCTGGAATTATGAGCTTGTCTCATCTTTGTTTAACAATCAGAATGCAAGTCTTATCTTTAGCATTCCCTTAAGTATTAGACGCATCACTGATATTTAGATTTGGTATGGCAACTCAAAAGAAGTGTACTCGATTAGGAGTTGTTATAGAATGGCGATTGAAGATCAAGTAACTAGTATTGGCCAGTCTTCATCTTGCATTTGGCATTAAATTTGGAGCCTAAAAGTTCCACTAAAAGTGCAAAACTTTGTATGGTGAGCTTGTAGCAATTATCTTCAAACAAAGGATTGCTTATTGTTGAAGAAAGTTGAGCTTTATTCTGTTTGTTAGGTGTTTGGTCAATATTCTAAAATGGTTGAGCATATTTTTATTCACTGTCCTTTTATGAAAGATGCTTCGAACCTCTCTCATCTAGTTGACCCAGAATAGAGAATAAACACCAATACATTTGTGTCATGGTTAGCTCATTATTTAACTAATCTTAATAATGAAGATAGAGGAAAGCTACTCATGATTTTTTGGAGAATGGAGTAATAGAAATAAAGTAATTTGGCTGGCTAAATGTTGTACGACTAATTAGATTAATTTCCTTGCTCTCTCTACTTTGCAGCAATGGATTTTGGTTCAACATGAGAAAATGTTGACATCCTGGCAATCACAACAATCTACAAATAATCATTAGGAAGCTCTCACTAGAGGTTGGCTTAAATATAATATGGATGTTGCTATTCATTCTAGCAATCAGAAGGTGTTGAAATAGTACCTGGCTATTAGATTGGCGTGTAAAATCACTCCACTTGTGATAGAATCTTCATTGAATGATATCAATAAAATCGTCTTCTTCATCATATGCGTTTATGATTTCTTCACATGCATTTGGTTGAAGCTCTTAAATCATACAAGACTATGAGACTTGGTCACACATATGATAGTGATCATAAAACAAGTCTCTATGGTCATGGTCTTAAATATTTCAAGTTATAGAATCTTATGAGATGGGGCATCTAAAATTCGGATAGACTTGCACTAACAATGCATACTCCAAGGAGTTGAATATTGCCCTGTTTCATGGGCAATCTATGTTAGACATGGATGCATGTTAGTGGGTACTTGTTAGAGAACAACTTCACTAAAGACTCGCTTAGAGAATCCACGAAGTAGCTGTAGTGGCACATTGATAGTGGTAAATTCTCTAGCTTATGATAGTGTATAATTAATCCTTTAACTTGAGGTTCCATAGTAACCTTGTATTTAGCTCCTTGCGTTTTGATTTTGCTCCGACCATAAAATGGGTCGCCCGTAGCTCAGGTTAGGCACAAACTATGAGTTCCAAGTTGGGATCCATTTCGCCCGTCGGTGAAGAACGGGTTGATCTCCTATGCGTTTTAAGATGCTCGATTCTAAGAAAACCTCGTGCAAGGTGAAATGATAATTTTAAAAAGAAGTTTTCCAAAGTTGAGGTCATAATGAGGAATCAAACATCAAGAATATATACATAGTTATCGAGGCTATAAGGAATCTGGCAAATATCTTGCCCCAAGCCTCTTTCGAGAGATAGGAAACGGAAGGATCGTATATACACGACAATCGTAAGTGGTAATGGTTCACATAAAGTTAATTCATCCAATTGGTTGGGCTCTGTAGGCTTGTGCTAGACATCAACTATGGAGATTGGGTACTCTTCAATTAATAGAGATTAATTGATAGAGTGATTAGTTTAATAGAGTTTATACTCATCAGAATATTCGATATTTAATAAATCACAAAGAGTTATGAGCTAATGTCTAATTAATTATTGAACATAAAGGATCACACACAAAAGCCTAGAACACTCTCACTTGATTGAAGAAATTATCCAAGGAGTTAAATAATTATAATGATCAAGTTTATTGGAGAGAAAGTCAAAGTTGGCTAATTATTATTTTGTCACTATGGCTTGATTGTTTTAAGTGTTAAATTAATCAAAATAATTTAAAGAGTTAAATTAGGCAAACTAAAAATTAAGGAGTTAATTTAATTGGTGCCATGTGATAATTTAATTAGTCAAAATCAACTTAAAGAGTTAAGTTGATTTAATTAACTTAATGAGTTAAGTTAATCTAATTAAATTAAAGAATCAATTTAATTAGTAGAGAAATCTAATTTTAGAGGGAAAATTAAATCGAACAGTCTATTTAAAATTAGTGAGTTGGCATTTTAATTTAAGAAATTGAAAATGCAACTTGACTAGCAAGTTGGCATTCTAGGTGGCATAGTGAGGTGTGTGTGATAGAAGCTTCCCCAAGCTTTCATCTCACACTATAAATGCACCCCTCCTTATCATGGCCGGCCACTTTTTCCATAATTCCAGCTACATGTTTCCCTCCAATCAAGTGGTGATCTCATGTGTTGAGAAAAACCACCCTCTAGATTCCCTCTAGCAACTTTCTTTCTCAATAACTTTCTCGCACTTTCTTCTTCATCTTCTTTCATCCTCCTCATCTTTCTAGCTAATTGAGAGAGGATTGAGAGTGGCTTTAGGTGTGTGGACTTGCTTTAGAGGCTTCACATTTGGGGAGGTTTGATTTGGTGAATCAATACCTTCCAAGTTTGTGATTGATTTTGGTGTTGATTGTCAACCGACAATTTTGCTTCAGGATTTTCTGTTTTTCTATCCATTGGAGCACATCTTTGGAGGAGTTTTTTGCAGCAAATGTTGCTGTGAAGGCTATCCATTGGAGAGGAGTTGGACATCCTTGGAGAAAAAGGTGAATTCCTTACTTGGAAAGAGTTCTATAGTGAGATCCTCCTAATTGCCTTTCATTTTCGTGATTAAGGTAACTTTCTCCATCCTTTTTATCCAATTTTGATGCATAGAATTGATCCTTGGGTTGAGGATGTGCTGCCTATTTTTGCAAATTATTATGGATCCTACACCTCCTCTACTTTCAAGTGGTATCAGGGCTGACTTTTTGCCCAATTTGGATTTGATGGATTGATTCATCTGATGAATTAATTGTATGACTCCTATTTATTGATTCAATTAATGAATTTAAGATTTAGGAGTTGATGCATGTGAATCTTGATGTGTTGAATTGAAATATGTCAATATGTGCTTAATTTTGAATTACATGTGTGGGCATGAGTTTTAATTCAAATCCTATGATGTTAAATGTTGATTTAGCATATTAATTCATTTCTTAAAAGTTTTTTGGCAATTTTTGGATCCAATTTGATTAGATGTCTTGAAGGTGTTTGAAGAATAGTGATTCTTCCTTAGATTTTATTTTTGTAGCAATTTGAGCACTTTAATTTCTAGTTTTAAAGGTGTTTATAATTTGGAAATTTGTCATAAAATATATGGAATGGAGTTCTGAAAGTGTCCATAAGGTTTGGGATGGCAAAAAGAGCAAAAATAGGGGGAAACGATGGCCTAGGTACCTTGTGGCAGGGCCCTTGCTGGCTGGCTAGCTCTGGCTGGGCAACATGAGCACTGTAGTGCCCGTGTAGCCTGCCTGGGCCATTGGCTGAGCAGCAGGCCCACCCAAGGCTGCCACGGCGTAATTGTCTTGCCGTTTCGTGCATTTTTGCTTCCTAACCTTGATTTGTTTGGTACGTTTTTTATACACAATTGTTGTGCAAGTGCTCAAAAAAATGTTGGACATTTTTGCCTGCTTTTAAGACCAAATTTAACTGTGTACTTCAAGTTTCTGCAAAATCAAGATGCATAAGAGTTATGCTTAATTTTGCCTCAAATTAATTGTTTATATGATAAGCACTTAATTGATTGATTGAATGTTAATTCTAGCCATTATTCGTTTAATTATTGAATGGATGATGTATGTATGGGGATGACATGAGCTTTTAATTTGGTTTTATTTAAGTTCAATGTTGATTGAATGGGTTGTATTAAATGGGGCTTGCATGCTTTTTGATTTTCTACCTTGTAATTGTTATGAAAGTAGAACTCTGAGGGTAAGGTTTTCTTTGTTGTAAATAGTCGCAAGGAGGCAAAAGAGGCCTAGAGGATTAAGGAGGCTTGAAGATCTATGAATATATGGGATACATTCATGTAATAGATATGATCTATTTATTTAATCAACCTACCTAAAATCAACTAAGTAGTGCACCTATGGCTCTAAGTGCACTGCATGGTTAAGGCTTATGGTCATCCCAGCCTTAGATGCATGCTAGGTTTATTTACTCATTTATATTTTCTTTATCCTATTGATGTATGTGATGCATGGTTCTGATAGAGAATCTAAATCAGCAAAGATAAAAATTGATGAGATCTTTCAAGCAAAAATCCCTCAACTTAGAAGAGTCTAAGTTCAAGAAAATATTAAGTCAAAATAGATAAAATTAAACGGGATTTAATAATCCATGCCTTCTACCAATAGGTGTGTGACATAAGATGCTACCACAATTATATGTTGGCTCACAAGTTGTGGGACACATTCTTGGTGGAAATCTATGATCACTACCTTAGCGTAAGATTTACTTTAATGTAAATTTGCTATTACATTGTCACATGAGTTGTGGAATGATCATAGTTGAATTTACAATGAAAAAGTGATTGGTAGGTCCGGCTTAACATTTAGTAGTATATATGTCGCACGAGTCGTAGTTTTATATGAAAAGTGAGGCAAAACATATCAAGGATTACATAGAGATGCAATTGGTAAAAATTGCCTACCTTAGGATCATGAGTGGATATCTCATGAATCATGGGTCCACAAGTGATGCCTTTAAAGTTTGGACCTTGATTCTCATTAGGAAATATGATTTTTCAAATTCATAAAAGGGTAAGGAATTTGATAAAATAGTGGGAGCAAAATATGCTTGAAAGACCATAATCATATTTTTAATATCAAATTAAATCATATGCTTATATTCTTTTCTTCACTTATGTAAATTTACGAAATCTCAAGAACGGCTAAAAATCAATTAAACATCATTTTGGAATCCGATAAACTAATCGGGCCAAACTACCATGATTGACTAAACCTCAAAACCATTCTAGATTTCAAGAAATGGACGTTTGTCCTATATCAAGGTGGTCCGAATCCCATAGCGATTAATACGGATCAAGAGACGTATGAAATGTTCACAAATTGGGTTGAGGATCACCTTCTATCCCATAGTCTCATGATAGCTTCTATAAACTTCAAAAGTCGCACGAACACATAAAACATACCTCGGTCTGTTACTTGCAAAAGTTGTATAGCAAATAAGGTATGAGATGTTCATGTAGTCAAAGGAGATTTTTCAAGCTAGGATGATTGAGGGGTCATGTGTCCTTGAGTGCGATCTAAAGATGATTAGGCTTGCTGAGAAGCTCTTCAACTTGGATGTAGTGATGGATAATGATATTTATGGGGATTTGATCCTTATATTCTTGCCGAGTTTATTTGACCAAAGCGTTATTTGCCAAGAAGAAGAAAGGTTATTTTTTCAAGAGAAAACAATCATTTAGGGCATCCGATAGAGTCAAGAAGACAATAGAGGATAATATGATGCAACTTATTTCTATTGAGGCAAATTGGGTCATTAGAAGCTCAACTTCAAGGAACACCTTATAACCTTAGGGCAAGGTTAGTTCTTTATTGAAGTGCACCTAAGGATAAATTCTTGCTAATGGGTATTTGATACCGCATATGGTTCTCATCTTTGTAATTTATTATGAAGGATGGAGAGAAGAATAAATCTTAGTGATAGGGATATGATCCACTACCTTGGCAAAGGAACAAGAGTTGCGGCCAAAACCAAAGGCATAAGTTAAGTTAGACTTAAGAGATTCTAAAACTTGTACTAAATCCTTGTTACCATGTACCTAAGAGCTATTGGTATAATGTATAAAGGATTACACATTTTAGATTCTCCACCATCACTAATGCACATTCAACAGAAACAACAAAAGAAAGTTAGAACACCAAAAAATGCATACTTTGGCATGCAAGATTTGGACATATTTCCAAGAATAGGATGGACAAGTTAGTAGCCCTTAAATCACTAAATTTTAGTGGATTAGAGGATCTACCTACTTGTAAATCTTGTTTAAAAGGAAAAATAACCAAAGCTTTTTTTTGTAGGACAAACAGAGTGATCCATAGTCCTTTGGATTTGATCTATATGGATGTATGTGGGCCACTAAGAGTTAGTGCAATAGGAGGCTATTCTTACTTCGTTACCTTCATTGATCATTTCACTTGATTCGAACATATGCAACTTATGAAGTACAAGTCCGAAACTTTTGAAAAGTTCAAAAAATATAAGAATGAAATAGAAAAACAATTAGGACTTAGTTTAAAATGCTTTGATTTGATCGAGGAGAAAAGTACTTAAGTACCGAATCCTTGGGTTATCTAAGTGAGAATGAGATTCTCTCACAAAGGACTCTATCCGGCACACCCTAATATAATGGAGTAATTGAGAGGAGAAACCATACATTGTTAGACATGGTACGGTCTATGATGAGCTTCACCGATGTCCCTATCTCCTTTTGGGGATACACACTTGAGATGGCCGTGAGGCTACTAAATGTAGTACTCTCAAAGTTGGTGCCAAGACACCATATGAGATGTGGTTTGATAAAGCACCCTCTTACTCTTATTTAAGAGTTTGGGGGTCTCCCATCTATGTCAAGAAACCACTGGGAGACAAGTTAGATGCAAGATCCACCTTATGCAAGTTTGTGGAATATCTAAAATTGTCTTTTTGGGTTTTACTTTTATGATCCCTTAGAACAAAATGTGCTTGTTTCAAGGAACCCCACCGTTTTAGAAAAGAAGTTTCTATTAGATAGAAAATACGTTGTCATTGAACTTGATGAAGTTGAAGACGATCATATTACCCCCAAGTGATAAAACAAAAGAGCATCTCAAGCCTAGCACACAACTTTCTAGAAGGTTAGACTAAATCAAGAAGCAATCCCAAATGTTTAGATTCCTTCATGAGATGGGGTAAATGGATAATGATCCAAGAACCTATGAGGAAGCTATGTCGACACAGATTTGAAGGTGTGTGTGGCACTAAGATCCAAATATTTTTTTAAAAACTAAATAAAACTAGCCCACACACATACACAAGGATTTGGACGTGTATAGGACTCAGATTTAGAAAGGGAAATACCTTGATAAAATCAAAAATCAAGGAGCAAGAGAAAACACCCTTCAACTCTTGAAGCTGTCTCGTCACAGGTGCAGCAGGAACACCAATTGATTTACCCAAGTCAAATACCTCCTTTTAAGCTAAAACTTTTATGACACTCCCTCAACACCTTGAAGATGCTACAATCAAAATTTTGGTTCAATCAAAACAAAATAAGTCCTCTATGAACTCAATGTAGGCGGCTTCTAGAAACTGCTTCAATAACAGCAAATAGCAACCTAAACGTATTGCCTCTAACAACATAGTCCACACACCAAATGGATGGATCTTTTCTCTACAAAAATGGCTGAAGATAATTGCAGAGAAATAAGGGAAAAAAGGTTAAGTATGGATGGGAGGAAGAACGAGGTTGGAGAGATTTGTAGAGATTCTAACTATTAGATTCCCACTAACAAAGTTGTTAGGAGAGTAATGCACACCTTGCATGAATATTACCTAATGGCTGCCCCCTCCTATATCTATATATAGGAGAAGGATGGTGTGTGGTCACACACTATCTTCAAGGAGGGCATGCCACATGTCCATGCTAAGGTGGCCACTAACAATTAGTGTTAATGTGAATTTCAATGTCATTTGAAATTTGCATTTCATCTAATGAGATATCTTCTAAATGAATTCTAATTCCATATTAAATGAACCCTTCATTTAATAATATTCTCCAAAATAAACACTCCAATTTAATTAAATTAAACACTTTAATTTAATTAATAATTCTTTTTTTGGAATAGTGCCCGACAAGCCAATAGGATTGGCCTTGAAAAGCTATTTCTTCGTAAAACAATCTTGATTGAATGATATTCTTTATATGGCCACCTTCATCTTATGCTTTATATTACTTCACTTGCATTTGGATAAAGCCTTTAGATCACACATGACTACGGGACTTGGTTTGATAACCATGGAATAAGTCTTATACGGTCGTGATCTTAAATCTTCCAAGTCATAGGATCTTATGAGACGGGGCATCTAAGATCTGGATAGACTTGCAGTAACGATGCATAAATCCAAGAGTTAGATATTGCTCCGTTCCATGAGTAATCTGTATGAGATACGGGTGCATGTTAGTGGGTGCTCGTTAGAGAACAAGGCACTGAAGACCCTCCGGAAAATCCACTAGATAGCCGTAGTGGCAAGTCGGTAGTGATCAATTCTCCCGCTTATGCTAGTGCATATTATTAGTCCTCTGACTCGAGGATCCATGGTAACTTTGTGTCCGGTCCTCATGCTTTGACTCTTCCTTGACCACCTGGCGGGTCTTTCGGGTTGAGATTGGGTATGAGCTACTTGGCATAGGGGTTTGTGAGATCCAAGATGGAATCCGACTCCTCGCTTTTGTGAAGGGTGAGTGCACTATCTACTATGTGTTATATACTGATCGATTCCAAGAAATCATTGTGCAAGGTGGTGTGACAATTTGGAAAAGGATTTTTCCAAAGGTGAGGTCACACAAGGGAATCGAACATTGAGAATAGAGACATAGTATCGAGGCTATTAGGAAGCCGACAAATATCTTGCCCTAAGCCTCTTTCGGGAGATAAGAGATAGAATGACCGTATTTGCATGGTATGCGTAGAGCTATGATGGTTCTCCAGAATATTCATTTTGGCCAATTAGTTGGGCTCCATGGGTTTGAGGTTGGACATCGACCATGGAGATTGGGTACTCTTCAATTAATGAGATTAATTGAATTGAGTCGATTAGTTTAAAAGGAGTTTTAAACTAAAATGAATATGAGATATTCAAAAGTCACAAAGAGTTGTGAGCCCATATCCAATGAATGGTAGAATCTATTGGGTCACACACAAAGGCCAAATAGCTTCCAAAATTGGTAGAGCAATTTTCCAAGTGTTGGAAAAATCACCCTTGGGTGACCGATTTTCATAGGTCCAATCCAACGGTCAATTTTAGTTTGATTAATTTAAGTGTTAAATTAATCAACTAATTTAAGAGTTAAATTAAACCAATAATTAAGGAGTTAATTATTTGGTACCATGTTGACCATCAATTGGATAAGTTGACTTAAAGAGTTAAGTTGACTAACTTAAGCTTAAGAGTTAAGCTTCTTTGATTTAAGAGTTAAATCAAAGGTTAATCAATTAAATTAAAGTGCTTAATTTAATTAATGTGAAGAATACTTTTTGGAGGGAAAATTTAAATGAAGAGTTCATTTACAGTAGCATCTTAATTAATTTGGAATAAGATTCCAAATGAAATTGAAATGCACTTGAAATTCAAGTAAGACTTGAATTTGAATTTTGCCAACTCGGCATGCCACTTGGGTGGTCACCTTGAGGAAGGTGTGATGCCTCCACCCTCTATATATAGATATAGAGAGCTTGCAAAATTCAAAATTAGCTGCTGAAAGTGTGAGAATTAGATTCTTGCATTCCCTCCAAAATCTCTCTCTCCATGCATTGCATCATAAGTTGAAACTTTGCATTCCTTCTTCTTCCCAACCTGAAAATTGGCCTCATCTACCTCTTTTTTTCCTATCTAACTCCATATTCTAGTGAGGGGAAATTGGAAGATTGTTTGTTGTGTGGTTCATATCAATAGAGGCAAGGCGATTGACTTGCTCGGATTTGGAGATCCACTTGCAGCAGCTTCCGATTGGCAAATATTTATGGAACGATCCAGAAGTATTTTTGGCTCCAATTTTTCAAATTAACTTCCCATGTGTGTGTAGGTGTTCCAAATTTAATTTCGTGAATTTTGGAACAGTTTAGCCTTGACAATTGTTGTCATCCTTCTGCTGTGCCAGATCCAGACAGTTTCTGGACTCGTGAGAGATAGTTGATCTTCTCCTTGATTTTGAGCTACAAGAGGTAATTCTTCATCCTAATCCAGATCTATAGCATGACTAGATCCTTGGGAGCTTGATTAGCTTAATTATTTTTCAAGCTTATGAAGTTTTGATTTATGGATCCTATTGCTACTCTAGCTTTCAAGTGGTATCAGAGCCTTTTCATGCTATGTTTTGGATTATTGTTTGATTGATTCATGTGATGAATCGATCAATATCACCAAATACTTGATCTGGGCCATGGATTGGATTGTTTGTATGATGATGCTTGTGGCTCTATTGCTTGATGAATTGAAAGCATGCTTTGATGTGATTTAGGTGTTAATTCATGTTTTAGTATGTTTCAATTCATAGAGATAAATGTTGAATGTTGATTTAGCATTTATTGGTGTTATATGGTGATATAGCATGTTGAAGTTTGATCAAAAGAGTTTTGGTCATTTTTGGATCCAATGTGATTGGAGTTTTGTTGGAGATTTTTGAAGAATACGATTCTTACTTGAACTTGATTTTTGAAGCTTGATTGAGCACTTAAATTTCTAGTTTTAAAATTTTTTTTGGATCTGGACATTGGTCCATAATGTGTGATTTAATGTTTGGAATGAGTTCTAGCATTTTTGGTGCACAAAACTTGAGCCAAAAATGGCCTAACTTGCCTTTGACCCAAAACCGGGGCTGCTGCCGGCTTTGGTACACATTGGCAGGGCTGTGACCGAAACTTACTGCCCAGCCATGTGCTTCCCTCAGCCAGCAGTGCCCGGTCAAGGGTTGGGTGAGTTTTTGTGCAATTTTTGGGCTCCTATGGTGACTAGAAATGATGTTAAATCATGTGTTTGGATGCACAAGTGTTGTGCAAGTTCTCAATATAATGTTTTGAAAATTTTCAAGCTTCTTAAATCTTGTTAAAGTTTATCTCCAATAGTTGCATAAGTGTTATGCTTGTTCAATTATTTGTTTATGAGATAAGCATTTAATTGTTAGAATTAATTGTTAATTCTAGATTTATTTATTGTTCATTTAATTGTTGAATGAATGATGAATGAATGGGGATGATCATGAGCCTTTAACATTGATTTTATATGTTTCAAGTAGTTGAAATGGGTTGTATTAAATTGAGGCTTGCATGCCTCTTTATTTCTACCTTATAAATGTTATGAGAGTAGAATCACTAGGAGTGATGATTTCTTTCTCATGTAAAAGTTACATGGAGCAGAGGAGACCATGGAGGCATGGAGACTTTTGAAGACCCATGAATGTATGGGATACACCTAAAATCAACTAGTTGGTGCACCTATGGCTCTAAGTGCACCACTTAGTTAGGCTTATGGTCATTCCGCCTTAGGAGCATGCTAAGCGCATTTACTTATTTATACTTTCCATATCTTATTGATGTATGAGATACATGGTTAGGATATAGAAAACCTAAATAAGAAAATAAAATGATGAGATATTTGCAAACAAAAACCCTGCACTTAGAATGTCTAAGTGCTTTTCAAATATTAAGTCAAAATGGATACAAATTAAAAGCGTTTTAATTAATCTAAGCCTTTTACCAATAGTATATGGCATGACGATGCTACCACCTTTGTGTGATATACATCCGGTCACAAGGGTCATACTTAGGTGGAAAGTTGTGACCATACACTTTGCATGAGATGCACCTTTGACTTGGGAATACCCACACATTATACATCAGGTCAAGGGGGATGTTGTGGTGCCCGTCTCGAATTGAAGATTGATTAGTAGGTTTAACTTAACACCAAGTAATGTAGAGGTCGTCCATCAGGAGATCTACATGAAACAGTGAGGCAAAATATATCAAGAATTGCATGAGATGCAATTAGCAAAAATTGCTTACCTTTGGATTGCTCGTGGATATACATCTGGTCATGGGGGTCCACTTGCAAGTCTTTAGGATCTTGATTTTCACTAGAAAATATGATTTCTCGAATTCTTCTAGAGGGTGAAGGATTTGATAAAATAGTGGGAGAAAAACATGCTTGAAAGACCATGAACATGTTTTTAACATGCTTATTCTCTTTTTCGCCTTTGAGGATTTGTGAAATCTCAAGAATGGCTTAATGTTCCATTCAAATTTTTTTTGGAAACTAATAAAATAACCGGGTCAAACTTCCACGATTCACTTAACCTCAAAATTGTTCTAGATTCCTAGAAGCGGATAGATATCCTATATCAAGGTGCTCCAAATCCCATGGGATTAAAAGTAGATCAAGAGACATGTGAAAAGTTTACAAATTGGGTTTAGGATTGTCCTATCCCATAGTCTCATGTTGGCATCTACAAACTTTAAAAGTCTCAAAGATACATGAATAGTACCTTGGTTAAAGTTTACAAGAGCTGTAAAGCAAACAAGGTATGAGAAGTTCATGGTGTCAAAAGATATTTTTCAAGTTAGGATGAATGTGAAGTCATGTGTCATCGACTACGGTCTAAAGATGATTAAGCTTGGAGAAGCTTTTTCTACTTGGATGTAGTGATGGACAATGATCTCTATGAGGATTTGATCCTCACATCCTCGTCGAGTTTTATTGATCAAAATGTTGATCTAGAAGGAGACTACCATGACAAGGACAAACCTTTGACACTTGTTTCCTCCTCCAAGTCTATAGGCCCTAGGGGTGCTAGAAATGGAGGTAAAAGGAAGAAAAGTTCTTCCTCCAAGGGAAAATAACTATTAAAGGCATCCGAAGGAGCCAAGAAGATTATAGAGGAAATGGTTGATATTATTTGTTTTTACTTTGGCAAGATAGGCCATTGGAAGCTGTTTTGCAAGGAATACTTTGCAACCCTTTGGAGGGGTACGTACTTTATTGAAATGCATTTAAGGAAAATTCTTCATCATGGATATATGATATCGCATGTGGTTCTTATCTTTGCAAGTTGTTACAAAGAATAAGAAAGAAGAATAAAACTTAGTGATGTGGATATGATCCATTGCCTTGGCTAAGGTGCAAGAGTTGTGACAAAAGCCAAAGGCGTATAATAAGTTGGACTTAGGGAATTCCATAATTGTATTGACCCCTTGCTATTATGTGCCATATATTATTGAGAACATTATTTCAAATTCCCGTTTTGGATAGTGAAGGATTTGATCCTTCTATATCAAATGGGAGATTGAAGGCATTAAAGAATGGGTTCTTTAATTGCTTATGGTACACTTAACAAAGGATTATAAATATTGGATTCTCAACTATCACTGATCTACTTTCAACAAAGTAAGGAAATTAGATATCCAAGAATATGCCATTCTTTGGCATGCAAGACTTCGTCATATCTCTAAGAATAGGATGAGCAAGTTAGAAGTTCTCAAAGCGCTAAGTGTTAGTGGCATTGAGGATCTTCCTATTTGTGAATCTTGTTTAAAAGGAAAAATGACCAAAGCTCCTTTTGTGGGACAAATGGAGCACTCCACAAGTTTTTTGGATTTTATCTATATAGATATTTGTAGACCACTAAGAGTTAGTAGGAGAAAAGGCTATTCCTACTTCATCACCTTCATCGATGAATATAGTCAGTTCGGACATGTGTTTCTTATGGAGAACAAGTTCGAAGCCTTTGAAAAGTTCAAAGTGTATAGGAGTGAACTGGAAAAGCAATTGGGGCTAAGTATTAAAGATCTTCGATAGGATCGAGGAAGAGAATACTTAAGTACCAAATTCTTGAATTATCTAAAGGAGAATGAGATTCTCTCTCAATGGACTTCACTCGGCACACCCCAAGTCAAATGGAATAGCCGAGAGGAGAAACCGTACCTTGTTGGACATGGTACGTTCCACTATGGGCTTCTTCGATATGCCTATATCCTTTAGGGGATACGCCTTATAGACGACGGCAAAGTTACTAAGTGTAGTACCTTCAAAGTCCGTGCTAAAACACCATATGAGATATGGCATGGCAAAGCACCCTCTTACCAATATATTAAGGTTTGGGGATCTCCCACCTACGTGAGACGGACAGTGGGAGATAAGTTGGATAGGAGATCCACCTTGTGCAAGTTTGTGGGATATCCAAGAGAGTCTATGGGTTATTACTTCCATGATCCCTCAGAACAAAGTGTGTTTGTTTCGAGGAACGCCACCTTTTTAGAAAAGGAATTTCTATAAGATAGAAAAAAGCGTAGTTGTTGAACTTGGTGAAGTTCAAGATGATCATAAAATCCCACAAGTGGTAGAAACAAATATATATCAAAGAGCTTTGCACACAACCTCTGAGAAAGTCGAACCGAATCAAGAAACAACCCGAAAAGTTCAGATTCCTTTATGAGACAGGCCAATTGGATAGCGATCTGAAGACCTATGAGGAAGCTATGTTGGACATATATTCAGGACGATGGCTTAGAGCCATGAAATCTGAAATGGACTCTATGTACTCAAATAAAGTACGGACTTTGGTAGATCCACCGAAAGGAATAGTTCCCACTGGTTGCTAGTGGATCTATAAGTAAAAGCTTGGAGTAGATGGAGAAGTGGTGACTTTTTAGGCGCGACTAGTGGCAAAGGGTTACAGTCAAAGACCCGGTATTGATTTCGAGGAAACCTTTCCACTAGTCGCTATGCCTAAGTCTATTCAGATTCTACTTGCCATAGCCACATATTATGACTACGAGATATGACAAATGGATGTGAAAACCGCTTTCCTCAATGGTGACATTGAAGAAGAAATCTATATAGAGCAACCACAAGGTTTTACATCCCAGGGAAGTGAGCAAAAAGGTTTGCAAACTCCAGAGATACATTTATGGACTCAAAACAAGCGTCCCGAAGTTGGAACATACATTTTGACAAAACGGTCAAATCGTTTAGCTTTGTCAAAAATGTGTATGGACCATGTGTATATAAGAAGGCTAGTGGGAGTAGTGTATAGTTTATTGTGCTTTGTGTCAATGACACCCTTCTCATTGGGAATGAGGTAGGAATGTTATAGTGTACTAAAGCGTGGTTATCTACACAATTCTCTATAAAGGATTTGAGAGAAGCATCCTACGTATTGGGAATACGTATCTATAGAGATAGATCTCGGAGGATGCTGGGGCTATCCCAAACCCCGTACATTGACAAGATACTAAAGAGGTTTAGTATGGAAGAATTTAACAAGGGATTTCTTCCCATGGGACATGGCATTCATCTCTCCAAGTCTATGGCCCCCTAGATTGAAAATGAGAGACAAAGTATGTTCCACATACCTTATGCCTCCACTATTAGGAGCATAACGTATGCAAATCAATGTACAAGACCGGATATGGCACACTCGCTAAGAGTTACGAGTAGGTTCCAATCCAATTCCAGTGAAAGTCACTGGATAGTCGTTAAAGCAATCCTTGAGTACTTGAGAAGGACTAAGGACTTATTTTTAGAATACGGCAATGGGGAATTGAAACTAGAGAGGTTTTCGGATTCAAGTTTCCAATCTGATGTAGATAACCTCAAATCCACTTTTAGATTTACATTTTGCTTCAATGGCGGCGCGGTAAGTTGGAAGAATTTCAACAAGACACCACGGCCGAGACAACCATTGAGGTGAAATAATTTGTGGTTTTGGAAATCGCAAAAGGAAGGTGTTTGGATAAAAACTTCATCCAAAAGTTAGATGTAGTGCCTAGTGTGCATGAGCCCACAATTGTCTTTGGAAGATAATTTTTGGACTTGAGCCAAGATCTCATCAGTGATCCAAACATGGTAAATGCGTTATCATTTGATATATGATATCAAATTGATAGAGGTGACAACTGAGTGGACAAAGTTTCCACAAAAGAGAATTTAGCAGAACCACTATCTAAACCCCTAATAGCAAAAGGTTTTTCAAGAACATCTTGAGAAGATGGGGCTCAAGGCCACGGGGCATTGGCTTTAGCGCAAGTGGGAGATTGTTGGAATAGTGCCCGACAAGCCAATAGGATTGGCCTTGAAAAGCTATTTCTTCCTAAAAAAATCTTGATTGAATGATATTCTTTATATGGCCACTTTCATCTTATGCTTTATATTACTTCACTTGCATTTGAATGAAACCCTTAGATCACACATGACTAGGTGACTTGGTTTGATGACCATGGAATAAGTCTTACACGGTCGTGATCTTAAATTTTCAAGTCATAGGATCTTATGAGACGGGGCATCTAAGATCCAGATAGACTTGCACTAACGATGCATAAATCCAAGAGTTGGATATTGCTCTGTTCCATAAGCAATATGTATAAGATACGGGTGCATATTAGAGGGTTCTTGTTAGAGAACAAGGCACTGAAGACCCTCTGGAGAATCCACTAGATAGCCGTAGTGGCAAGTCGGTAGTGATCAATTCTCCCGCTTACGCTAGTGCATATTATTAGTCCTCTAACTCGAGGATCCATGGTAACTTTGTGTCCGGTCCTCATGCTTTGACTCTTTCTTGACCACCTAGCAGGTCTTTCGGGTTGAGATTGGGTATGAGCTACTTCGCATAGAGGTTTGTGAGATCCAAGATGGAATCCGACTCCTCACTTTTGTGAAGGGTGAGTGCATCTACTATGTGTTCTATAATGATCGATTCCAAGAAATCCTTGTGCAAGGTAGTGTGACAATTTGGAAAAGGATTTTTCCAAAGGTGAGGTCACACAAGGGAATCGAAAATTGAGAATAGAGACATAGTATCGAGGCTATTAGGGAGCCGACAAATATCTTGCCCTAAGCCTCTTTCGGGAGATAGGAGATGGAAGGACCGTATTTGCATGGTATGCGTAGAGCTATGATGGTTCTCCAGAATATTCATTTTGGCCAATTAGTTGGGCTCCATGGGCTTGAGGTTGGACATCGACCATGGAGATTGGGTACTCTTCAATTAATGAGATTAATTGAATTGAGTCGATTAGTTTAAAAGGAGTTTTAAACTAAAATGAATATGAGATATTCGAAAGTCACAAAGAGTTGTGAGCCCATATCCAATGAATGGTAGAATCTATTGGGTCACACACAAAGGCCAAATAGCTTCCAAAATTGGTAGAGCAATTTTCCAAGTGTTGGAAAAATCACCCTTGGGTGACCGATTTTCATAGGTCCAATCCAACGGTCAATTTTAGTTTGATTAATTTAAGTGTTAAATTAACCAACTAATTTAAGAGTTAAATTAGACCAATAATTAAGGAGTTAATTATTTGGTACCATGTTGACCATCAATTGGATAAATTGACTTAAAGAGTTAAGTTGACTAACTTAAGCTTAAGAGTTAAGCTTCTTTGATTTAAGAGTTAAATCAAAGGTTAATCAATTAAATTAAAGTGCTTAATTTAATTAATGTGAAGAATACTTTTTGGAGGGAAAATTTAAATGAAGTGTTCATTTACAGTAGCATCTTAATTAATTAATTTGGAATAAGATTCCAAATGAAATTGAAATGCACTTGAAATTCAAGTAAAACTTGAATTTGAATTTTGCCAACTTTGGCATGCCACTTGAGTGGTCACCTTGATAAAGGTGTGATGCCTCCACCCTCTATATATAGATATAGAGAGCATGCAAAATTCGAAATTAGCAGCTGAAAGTGTGAGAATTAGATTCTTGCATTCCCTCCGAAATCTCTCTCTCCATGCATTGCATCATGAGTTGAAGCTTTGCATTCCTTCTTCTTCCCAACCTGAAAATCAGCCTCCTCTACCTCATTTTCTCCTCTCTAACTCCATCTTCTAGTGAGGGGAAATTGTAATATTGTTTATTGTGTGGATCATATCAATAGAGGCAAGGCGATTGACTTGCTCGGATTTGGAGATCCACCTGCAGCAGCTTCCGGTTGGCGAATATTTATGGAACGATCCAAAAGGATTTTTGGCTCCAATTTTTCCAAGTAACTTCCCATGTGTGTTTAGGTGTTCCAGATTTAATTTCGTGAATTTTGGAGCAGTTTAGCCTGGAAAATTATTGTCATCCTTCCACTGTGCCAGATCCATACAGATTCTGGACTCGTGAGAGATAGTTGATCTTCTCCTTGATTTTGAGCTACAAGAGGTAAATCTTCATTCTAATCCAGATCTATAGCATGAATAGATCCTTGGGAGCTCGATTAGATTAGTTATTTTTCAAGATTATGAAGTTTTGATTTATGGATCCTATTGCTACTCTAGCCTTCATCTTTGACTTAACTGTTAAGTCAAAGTGCTTAACTCTTTAAGCCAGTCAAAATTAATTTAACTCTTAAATTAATTTGACTAATTGATAGTCATGTGGCATCAATTAATTAACTTTTAATTAATTGATCTTAATTTAACTCTTAAATTAATCAAGCCAAAATGACTTTAATTTTCATGTCCTTCAAAATTTATCAAGATGAATTTTCTAACACTTAGAAAATTCTCCTTTCTTCAATAGGTTTTTCAATTTGGCTTTTGTGTATGACCCATTAGGTTCTACCATTTATTGGACATGGGCTCACAACTCCTTGTGACTTATGGAATATCAAATATTCACATTAATTTAATCTCCTTTAAACTAAGAGACTCAATTTAATTAATCTCATTAATTGAAGAGTACCAAATCTCCGTGGTCGATGTCCAACCTTAAGCCCACGGAGCCCAACTAATTGGCCGAAATGAATGCTCTTGAAGAACCATTCTAGCATTACGCGTACTATGCAAATACGGTCCTTTTGTCTCCCATCTCCATGAAAGATGCCTAGGGCAAGATATTAGTCGGCTCCCTAATAGCCTCAATACTATGCTTCTATTCTCAATATTTGATTCCCTTAATGACCTTATCCTTGGAATTACCTTTCCAAATTGTCACATTACCTTGCACAAGGATGTCTTAGAATCGATCATTATAGAATGCATAGGAGATGCACTCGCCCTTTACAAAAGCAAGGAGTCGGATTCTATCTTGGATCTCACAAACCTCCATGTCTAGTAGCTCATGCCCAATCTCAACCCGAGTGGCCCATTAAGTAACCAAGGAAGAGTTAATACATAAAGACCAAACACAAGGTTACCATGGATCCTCAGGTCAAAGGACTAATAATAAGCACTAGCATAAGCTGGAAAACTTACTGCTACCGACTCGCCACTTCTGCTATCTAGTGGATTCTTCGGGCAAGCCTTCAGTACCTTGTTCTCTAACAAGCACCTACTAACATGCATCGATATCTCATACGGGATTGCCCATGGAACGGAGCAACATCCAACTCTTAGATTTATGTATCATCAGTGCAAGTCTATCCGGATCTTAGATGCCCTGTCTCGTAAGATCTTATGACTTGGAAGATTTAATATCACGATCGTGTAAGACTTATTCCATGATCACCATCTAGTGCATAATCAAGTCCCGTAGTCTTGTGCGATTTGAGGGCTTCATCAAAATGCGAGTAAAGTAAACAATGAGCATAAGATTAAAATGGCCATATAATACATATCATTCAATCAAGATTGTCTTGTAAGGAAATAATTTACAAGTCCAATCTAATTGGCTTGCGGGGCACTATTCTAGCAATCTCCCACTTGTTCTAAAGCCAATGCCCCATGGTCTTGAGACCCATCTTTTCAAGATCTCCTTCAAAGACCTTTTGCAATAAGGGTTTAGTCAGTGGATCTGCTATATTCTCTTTTAAAGTAACTCTCTCCACTCGATGTCACCTCTATCAATGATCTCCCAAATCAAATGATATCACCTCAAAATATGCTTGGATCACTGATGAGATCTTGGCTCTTTAGTTTTCCCTACCACCCCGTTGTTGTCACAGAAGATAATTACTGGCTCAGCAATGCTAGGCACTACATTCAACTCTTGAATGAAGTTTTTTATCTAAACACCTTCTTTTGTAGCTTCCGAAGCCGCGATATATTCTGCCTTTGTGGTAGAATCGGCTATGGTGTCTTGTTTGGAACTCTTACAACTCACCACACCGCCATTAAAGAAAAATATGAATCCAAAGTGGATGTCAGGTCATCTACATCGAATTGGTAACTAGAATCTAAAAACTCCTCGAGTTTCAATTCTCCACCGCCGTATACCAAAAACATGTTCTTAGTCCTTTTCAAGTACTTATGGATTACTTTTACGGTCGTCCAATGACTCTCACCGGGATCAGATTGGAACCTACTTATAATACTTAGCGAGTGTGCCACACCGGTCTTGTACATTGAACTGCATACATTATGCTCCCAATGGCAGGGGCATAAGGTATGTAGGACATCCTATGTCTCTTATCTTCAGTCTTGGGGACCATAGACTTGGAGAAACGAATGACATGACCCATGGGAAGAAATCTCCTCTTGGATTCTTCCATACTAAACCTCTTTAGTATTTTGTCAATGTACAGGGTTTGGGAAAGCCCCAACATCCTCCGTGATCTATCTCTATAGATACATATTCCTAATACGTAGGATGCATTTCCTAAATCCTTCATAGAGAATTGTGTAGATAACCACACTTTAATACACTCTAACATTCCTACCTCATTACTAATGAGAAAGATGTCATCGACATAAAGCATAATAAACTGTACACTACTCCTAGCCTTTATACACATTTTTGACAAAGCCAAACGATTTAACTGTCATGTCAAAACATATGTTCCAATTTCGGGATACTTGTTTAGTCCATAAATGGATCTCTGGAGTTTGTAAACCTTTTGCTCACTCCCCTTGGATGTAAAACCTTGTGGTTGCTCTACATAGATTTCTTCTTCAGTGTCTCCATTGAGGAAATCAGTTTTCATATCTATTTGCCATATCTCATAGTTATAATATAGGGTAACTAGAATCCGAATGGACTTAGGCATTGCGACTTGTGGAAAAGTTTCCTCAAAATCAATGCCCAGTCTTTGAGTGTAACCCTTTGCCACTAGTTGCACCTTAAAGCTCACTACCTCTCCATTTACTCCTAACTTTCGTTTATAGATCCACTTGCAACCAATGGGAACTATTCTCTTTGGTGGATCTACTAAAGTCCATACTTTGTTGGAGTATATAGAGTCTATTTCGGATCTCATGGCATTAAGTCAATGTCCCGAGTCTATGTCCAACATAGCTTCCTCATAGGTTTTCGGATCAATATCTGATTGGCATGTCTCATGAAGGAATCCGAACCTTTCAAGTTGCTTCTTGATTCAGTTCGATCTTCTCAGAGGTTGTGTGTGAGGCTCTTATTGCTCGCTTGTTTCCACTGCCTGTAGGATTTGATGATCATCTTGAACTTCATCAAGTTCAACAACAATGTCATTTCTACCCAATAAAAAATCCTTTTCCAAAAAGGTGACATTCCTCAAAACAAACACCCTTTATTCTGAGGGATCATAAAAGTAATAACCCATAAACACTCTTGGGCATCCCACAAACTTGCACAAGGTAGATCTATTATCCAACTTGTCTCCTACTATTCGTCTCACGTAAGCAGGAGACCCCCAAACCCTAAGGTAGTGGTAAGAGGGTGCTTTGTCATGCCACATCTCATGTGGCATTTTTGGCACCGACTTTGAAGGTACTACATTTAGTAACTTCGCTGCCGTTTCTAAGGTGTATCCCTAAAAGGATATGAGCACATCGAAAAAGCTCATCATGGAACGTACCATGTCCAACAAGGTGCGATTTCTCTTCTCAGCTACTCCATTGTGTTTAGGTGTGCCGAGCTGAGTCTATTGTTAGAAAATCTCATTCTCTTCTAGATAATCCAAGAATTCGATACTTAAGTATTCTCTCCCTCGATCCAATCGAAGAGCTTTACTCCTAAGTCTTAATTGCTTTTCCACTTCATTCCTATACTCTTTGAACTTTTCAAAACCTTCGGACTTATACTTCATAAGATACACGTGTCCGAACCGACTATAATCATTGGTGAAGTTGATGAAGTAAGAACAACCATTTCTCGCACTAACTCTTATTCGGCCACAAACATCTGTATAGATCAAATCCAAATGACTGGTAGAGCGCTCTGATTGTCCTACAAAAGGAGCCCTGATCATTTTTCCCTTCAAACAATATTCACAAGAAGGAAAGTCCTCAATGCCACTAACATTTAGTGCTTTGAGAGCTTCTAATTTGTGCATCCTATTCTTAGAGATATGCCCAAGTCTTGCATACCAAAGGATGGCATCTTCTTGGTTATCTATTTTCCTTTTACTTGATTGAATGTGCATTAGTGAAGGTTGAGATTCAAGTACGTATAATTCGTTAATCAATGTACCTTGAGCAATTAAAGAACCATTCTTCAATGCCTTCAATGTCCTATTAGATATAGAAAAATCATATCCTTCATAATTAATTAAGAATGAAAATTGACATAATGTTCTTAACAAGATTCGGTACATAATAAACTGGATTAAGTACAATACTAGAATTCCCCAAGTCTAACTTGATAAAACCTTGGACCATGGTCACAACTCTTGCTCCGCTTCCTAGGCGGAGGATCATATCCGCTTCACGCAGACTCTTTTTTCTTTTCATCCCTTATAACGAATTACAAAGGTGAGAACCACATGCGATATCAAATACCCATGAGGAAGAATTGGTCGCTAAATACACTTCAATAAAGTACATACCCTTCTCAAGGGTTGCAAGGTAAGCTTTATAGTTTCTTTTCCAATGCCCCTTTTCACCATAGTAGAAACAATTTGCATTGGTTTTAGCCTTTTTCTTGACCCCCCCAGAACGTTTCACGGGTTGCTTCCTTTTTGAGGAAGAACTCTTTTTCCTCTTATCTCTCATTATGGGGCCCCTAGGGCCTTTCGACTTGGAGAAAATAGCTAACATAAAGGACGTCTCCTTTTTCATAGTCACCTCAGCAGTCACAAGCGTGTTCACCAATTGTTAATCGTAACTTCTTGCTTAACGAATTGGTCAAATAATGGGGGCAATGACTGGAGGATCAAATCCACATAGAGGTCATTGTCCATAATCACGTCAAGTTGTCCAAGCTTCTCGATGAGTCCTACATCTTAAGCCCGTGATCATGGACACTTTTCCCCTTGCTCATCCTTGACCTAAAGAGCTCCCTAGACAAAGCGAACGTTTCGTGTCTAGTTTTAACACCATACAACTCATGTAGGTGCAAATAGACCTCTCTAGCATGTTTCATATGCTTGTGAGTCTTTAAAGCTCATTGGTCACGGAAGCCAACATGAGGCATCTAACTTATAGATCATCATCTACAAATTTTGTGAACCCTTCACAGTCTTCATCGATCGCGTCATCACCTAATGCGTCCATAGGACTTTGATCTAAGACATAAGTCCACTTATCGGAGTCAAAAATTATCTTAAGGTTTCTCAACCAATCGTGGCAGTTTGGCCCGGTTAGCTTATTGGTTTCTAAAATGCTTGCGAATGGATTTTTAGCCATTTTGTTTTTGAAGATTTTAAAAATCTACAAGAGGCGAAAAAGAGTATAAGCATGTGATTGAATATAAATATTGAAAACATGTTCATGGTCTTTCAAGCATGTTTTTCTCTTACTATTTTATCAAATCCTTACCCCCAGAAGAATTCAGGAAATCTTATTTCCTAATGAGAATCAAGATCCTAAGGACTTGCAAGTGAACCCACGACTCGTGAGACATCCACAAACAATCTAAAAGTAAACAACTTTTGCTAATTACATCTCATACAACTCTTGATGCATTTTGCCTCACTTTTCATGTAGACCCACGACTCGTGAGACATCTACATTACTAGGTGTCAAGTCAAACCTACAAATCATTCTTCAATTTGAGATGGGCCCACGACATCCCACGACTCGTGTGCCAATACATGGGCATTCTCAAATCAAAGTACATCTCATGCTAAGTATATGATCACAGCTTTCCACTATAAGTGTGACCCATGACTCGTGAGACGTCATACAAATAATGGTAGCATCATCATGCCACATATTATTTGTAGAAGGAATAGATTAATTGAACTCTTTTAACTTGTATCCATTTTGACTTGATATTTGAAAACACTTAAACATTCTAAGTGGAGTGTTTTTGCTTGCAAAGATCTTATCAGTTTATCTTCTTATTTAGGTTCTCTATATCCTAATCATGCATCTCATATATCAATAGGATATGGAAAGCATAAATACGTAAATGCGCCTAGCCTTGCTCTAGGGTGGGATGACCATAAGCCTAAGCAAGTGATGCACTTAAAGCCATAGGTAGGTGCACCACTTAGTTGATTTTAAGTGGGTTGATTAAATCTAGCTATTACATGAGTATATCCCATACATTCATGGGTCTTCATCCCTCCAATGGTCTTCTTTGCTCCTTGTCACATTTACATGAGAAAGAAATCATCACTCTTAGTGATTCTACTCTCATAACATTACAAGATAGAAATTAAGAGGCATGCAAGCCCCAATTTAATACAAACCTTCTCAACAACTTAAAACAAATAAAATCAATATTAAAGGCTCATGATCATCCCCATTCATTCATCATCCATTCAACATTTAAATGAACAATAAATAAATTAAGAATTGACATTCAATTCCATTAATTAAATGCTAATCATATTAACAAATAATTAGTCATACAAAAACAACTATAACATTTATGCATCATATTTTTGCCATAATTGGAAACCAACTTTAACAAGTTTGAAAAGCAATCAAAAGTGTCCAACACATTATTGAGACCTTGCACAACACTCGTGCATCCATTATGTGTGTTCCAAAACAAGTTTGGTCACTAAAGGAACCAAAAGAAAAGCTCAAAACTTGTCCCAAACCCAATCGGGTGCTGTTGGCTGAGGTTTGCACATTATTAAGCAATAGCACTCGGTCATTGCCCTGCTGTGTGCTGCCAAGTGCCAGTAGCTCCCTTGTTTTTGGGGTTATGAGCAAGTCAAGCTATTTTTGGCTCAACTTTTAGGCACCAAGAATTTTAGAACAACTTCTAAACATCAAAACACACAACATGGATGAAAATTTTAGATTAAAACACCTTTTAAAAACTGAAATATCAAGTCCTCAATGATGCTTGAAAAACAAGTTTAAGCAAGAATCATATTATTCAAAAATCTCCAATTATATCTAATCTTATTGGACCCAAAAATGACCAAAACAACTTAAGGTCATTCACAACATGCTATATCAACATATAACACCCACCAATGCCAAATAAAAATTCAACATTAGCAAAATGAATTAAAACATACCCATCACATGATTTAACATTTAAAGCACATAATAGCATAATTTAATCCATTAATCAAGGAAACACAAACAAGATCATCCATACACTCCAACCCATCATATGGATTGAGTACAAGGTGATGTTGATAAATTTTTCACAAGAACCAATCATCCAAGCAAAATCCAAATCCACACATGAATGTGGCTCCAATACCACTTGAAGGAGTGTGTGGCACTAGTATCCAAATATTTTCGAAACAAACTGAATAAAACTCGCCCACACACATCAACAAGGATCTAGACATGCATAGCACTTAGATTTAGAGAGGGAAATACCTTTATGAAATCGAAAATCAAGGAGCAAGAGAAAACACCCTTCAACTCTTGAAGCTGTCTCCTCATTGGTGCAGTAGTAACACCAACCAATTTCCCCAAGTCAAATACCTCCTTCTGACCTGAAAATTTTACTGCACTCCCTCAACACCTTGAAGGTGATACAGTAAAATTTTTGGCTCAATCAGAAGAAAATAAGTTCTCTCAGAACTCAGTGCAAGCAGTTGCCAAAAACTGCTTCAATAAGAGCAAATAGCAACCCAAACGTATTGCCTATAACGATATAGTCCACACACCAAATGGATTGACCTTTTCTCTATAAAAATGGCTGAAGATAATTGCAAAGAAATGAAGGAAAGAAGGCCAAGTATGGATGGGAAAGATGATGGAGGTTGGAGAGATTTGTGGAGATTCTAACTATTAGATGCCTACTAACAAAGTTGTTGGGAGAATAACGTACACCTTGCATGAATATTACCTAGTGGTAGTCCCCTCCTATATCTATATATAGGAGGATGATGGTGTGTGGTCACACACCATCTTCAAGGAGGGCATGCCACATGTCCATGCCAAGGTGGCCACTAACAATTAGTATTAATGTGAATTTGAATGTCATTTGAAATGTGCATTTCAACTAATGAAATGTCTTCCAAATAAATTCTAATTCCATATTACATGAACCCTTCATTTAATAATATTCTCCAAAATAAACTCTAAAATTTAATTAAATTAAACACTTTAATTTGATTAATAATTCTTTGACTTAACTGTAAAGTCAAAGTACTTAACTCTTTAAGCTAGTCAAAATTAATTTGACAAATTGATAGTCATGTGGCATCAATTAATTAACTCTTAATTAATTGATCTTATTTAACTCTTAAATTAAATTGACCAATTTAACTCTTAAATTGATCAAGCCAAAATGACTTCAATTTTCACATCCTTCAAAATTGGTCAAGATGAATTTTCTACACTTAGGAAATTCTCCTTCCTTCAATAGGTCATTCAATTTGACTTTTGTGCATGACCCATTAGGTTCTACCATTTATTGGACATGGTCTCACAACTTCTTGTGACTTATGGAATATCAAATATTCACATTAGTTTAAACTCATTTAAACTAAGCGACTCAATTTAATTAATCTCATTAATTGAAGAGCACCCAATCTCCATGGTCGATGTCCAACCTCAAGCCCATGGAGCCCAACTAATTAGCTGAAATGAATGCTCTTGAAGAACCATTCAAGCATTATGCGTACCATGCAAATACGGTCCTTCCGTATCTTATCTCTATGAAAGAGGCCTAGGGCAAGATATTAGCTGGTTCCCTAATAGCCTCGATACTATGCTTCTATTCTCAATGTTTGATTCCCTTAATGACCTCATCTTTAGAAACACCTTTTCAAATTGTCACATCACCTTGCGCAAGGATTTGTTGGAATTGATCATTATACAATGCATATGAGATGTAGTCGCCCTTCACAAAAATGAGGAATCAGATTCCATCTTGAATCTCACAAACCTCCATGTCGAGTAGCTCATGCCCAATCTCAATCCGAGTAGCCTGCTAAGTGACCAAGGAAGAGTCAAAGCATAAGAACCAAACACAAAGTTGCCATGGATTCTCAGGTCAAATGACTAATAATAAGCACTAGCGTAAGCTGGAGGACTTGACACTCCTGCTATCTAGTGGATTCTCCAGACGGGCCTTCAGTGCCTTGTTCTCTAACAAGCACCCATTAACATGCATCCATATCTCATATAGGATTGCTTATGGAACGGAGCAATATCTAACTCTTAGATATATACATCGTTAGTGCAAGTCTATTCGGATCTTAGATACCCTATCTCGTAAGATCCTATGATTTGGAAGATTTAATATCACGATCCTGTAAGACTTATTCCATGATCAGCATCCAATGCGTAATCAATTCCTATAGTCTTGTGTGATCTAAGTGCTTCATCCAAATGCGAGTGAAGAAAACAATGAGCATAAGATGAAGATGATCATATAATAAAAATCATTCAATTCAATCAAGATTGTCTTGCAAGGAAATAGTTTTCAAGGCTAATCTAATTGGCTTGCATGGCACTATTCCAATAAGATTTGGGTTATTGGCTTGAGGCCATGAAATTCAAAATGGACTCCAATACTCCAACAAAGTATGGACTTTGATAGATCCACCAGAGGATATAGTACATGTTGGTTGCAAGTGGATCTATAAGTGTAAGTTAGGAGTAAATGGAGAGGTAACGACCTTTAAGGCTAGACTAGTGGCAAAAGGTTGTACTCAAATACCCGGTATTAATTTTGAGGAAGCTTTTTCACCGGTCACTATGCCAAGGCCATAAGGATTATGCTTTCCATAGTCACTTTCTACGACTATGAAATTTGGCAAATTGACGTAAAGACTTTCTTTCTCAATGAAAATATTGATGAGAAAATCTATATGGTGCGACCATAAGGTTTTATATCCAAAGAAAGTGAGGAAAAGGACTACAAACTCCAAAAGTCCATTTATGGACTAAAGCAAGCCTCCTAAAATTAGAACATACATTTTGATACACCACAAGAAAACAGGGTTTTAGAGACGGATTATTCTCCATCTCTGTAGCCCTAAATTTCCATCTCTGAAATAAAACAGAGACGGATTTTTTAGTCTGTAGACCTATAGCTGAAAGCCCTATCTCAAATTTAGAAGACGGAATGATTTTCGTCTCTAAATTCAAATTCAAAAAATCCAGTCTCTATTTTCATCTTTGGTATCTAATATTCTTTCACCAAAATCAGTCTCTATTTTTGTGAACTTTTCATCTTTAATTCTGTCTCTATCATCTAATATTTGTTTTACCAATATCTATCTCTGATTCTGTCTCTAGTTTCATATTTATTTTTCCATCTTTATTTTTGTCTCTAAATTTTCAACAATTTCTACCTCTAAATCTGTCTCTAATTAGTTTAGATTTGTCTATAGTCTTTATTTATTTATTTATTTTGTAAATCCAAATTAATAACCTACTTATGATGATTTCTCTATATAACAAATTAATATCAAGTTCTAAACCAATAGCCTTTTCATCCAAAAATAAATATAACTCATTAAAAAAATTAAAAACCATATATAATTTATCAAAATGAGTTACTTTGATCATCTACCATAACGAAAAGTAACTCATTAATCTAATAGTCAAAGCAATTAACAAAATGATTAATCATCAAAATTACTTAACCATCCAACTAATTGGTAAAAATAAAAGCATCAATAATTTCCACCAAAAGTCCTGTTGCTTACGGACCTGATCCACTGTATCTTTGATGGCTTGTTTACCCCATTTCCTGAAGCTATTTAGGAACCATCTTTTATAGTCATGCCTGTCTCTTCCTAGCCTCTTCTTCACACTTCTGAGCTTTCCCCTTTCCCTTTCCTTTCCCTTACCTTTTAGCTTTGACCATCGTAAAACTACAGTGAAATAATGACACAAGAACAGTGAGGAGCATTTTGAGTATTTGGTAAAACAATATAAAATGAAAAAACTTCTATAGGATAATAGTTGAAAACCCAAAGGAAAGATGCTTCTCAAGGCAATTGATATGCCACTACTGTCATATAACATTAAAATCAAAATAATAATGCTACACCAAAATAGTTTATTAAGTTCATTAATTTCTCTTTAGGCAGGTATGGCTAAAATAATTGATGACATTTTGAGCCATAGATGTATCTGTTGTGCATCAATTGCACTTACCTAAAATTAAATCAATTCCTTGGCCAAGACTCTTTTTGGTACTTGCTTTTCATGGTCTAATAGTTGTAGCATACTGTAATATAAACTAATTTCCATGCAAATCTAGATTAACATAAAATTTCATAAGGTATTTCATATGCCATCAGATTACATGCCAATAAATATACAAGGTCTCATTAATTAAACAAAAAGAAATACCTTTTTCCTTGCCTCGTGTGCCTCAAAGCAATCTCAGCAGCAATATTTGCAGCTGCATGATTATCAATTATTTTGTTAATCATAAAATTGATGTGCAAAAATACAACTAGAGAATTGTTAGTCTTTTCATATTACTTTTATGATATGTATGGTCTCCACATTTAAGGAAGAAA
Organism: Jacaranda mimosifolia; assembly: GCA_018894105.1. Taxonomy (NCBI): domain Eukaryota; kingdom Viridiplantae; phylum Streptophyta; class Magnoliopsida; order Lamiales; family Bignoniaceae; genus Jacaranda; species Jacaranda mimosifolia. The sequence continues at coordinate 13,499,534 of CM032123.1, forward strand.
ATACTAAGAAGTAACATTTTTCTCACTTCAAATGATAGTACTTTATATCTAATTTATCGTTTGTTCATTTTACTTTACCCCTTCCATTTTACTTGCCAAAATCTAGATCTAAACATAGCATAAAAAAACATCATAATGTAAGGGGTGGGCCACTCCTAGAAAGCATTTCCTGTTAAGGAAATTTTCAATGTTAGTTCATATTTACATGCTATAACTAACACTTTAGATCACCTATTCTACCCATGACACCTATTCCACCCATGAAAGTTGATCAATTTGTTTTCAAACACATTATAAATATTTCATTTTCATGTCATTTTTGCCAGGTAGTTATGGTTGTTGGAAATCATTAAGTGGGCAAGATATATCTATGGGGCTTGTAAACGTGGCAAAGGAGATTCACCTAAGTGCCAAGTCCCTTAATATTTCTCAAGACTGATCTAAAGTCATTTTTAAATATGACAATATACATCTTCATCCACAGGTTTGTTAAATAAATCACTTGACCATAAAACAAAGGAAAAAGCCAGTTTCCTCCCATTTTTTGGAATAATGAAAATGATGACTTCTGATGAATCATATGTAAAATGATGCAGATAGAGTCATAGTATAAACAAGGAAAGGTTTTGTTCATAGATAGCTCTTTGATCAATGTAGACACTATCATATACTACACAGGGTAAGTAAAATGCCAACCTTATTGCAAGTGAAAGTAAAACATAGAAGAAAAGAAAGTGTAATGAATTAGTATTGATAAAACATATTTGAATAAAGAAGTTCAAAGCGATAATTATTGAACATATGCAAGCTCAGTAAAGAAATAAGTGAAAATTGTTCAATAAGCTCAATGTCAAATTGACAGCATCAAGCTGTCTTCCATTCTTGATCAAGCACATCAATGACACCTAATAAGCCATGCAACAGAAAGTGAAGGACAACAAATTTCGTAATAAGAAAGCAAGAATTATTAAGCAAAACTTAGGAATACTTAAGGTGATTTAGAACAAAGAATAGTTTCACCCTCATTCATATATGAATTCAACAAAAAATCAGACAGATGACAAAGTAAAGGATTCTTTGAATTTTCATAATGTCTTTTAACTATCTATAAAACCATCACCATCCCCCAGCCACCCACCACCTTAGCAAAAAGTCTTTCAAAAAGTAATGATTGCAACAGCAAAACAGAAGCAATCAAAAATAGAAGAAAATAAATTTTCCAGATTGTAATAAAAATCTATTTAGGAAGATATATGTAAATGCAATAGGATTCAAGGATTAAAAAATGGAGTCTAGAAATCACACAATGATCCAATGTATAGGAAAAAAATTGATAAAAATATTTCCCCACCTTGGAAGAACACTAGAAATTCTCATGCCATCAATCCGTCAAAAAGTTAGACCTCTTGAAGATTGTTTAGAATTTCATCCTGTCAATTTGCCAATATCACCTTAAATTCTTAACCAAACCATAAACATTTGTACATACACAAAACTCATATACAAATCCAAGATCAGAATAAAAAGAAGTGGTGAATTTAGAAAATGAATATGAGGTCCATTACGAGGTATCATCTACTTGAGAGCTGAAGAGCCTTTTGACGCTAGCTAAGCTTATCAAACTCTCAGATAATCTTCTAAACTGATGACTCATAAAAGTACAAGAAAGCTCATAGTCTATTCCAACACATTAGATTAGTGAAGAATAATGCCGAGAAATTCAACATATATGGAGCATGAGAATGAAAAGGAACCTCGTTTAACCACATGATATGTTTCCTTCTACTATAGAAATAATATTATAGAAGAAGATGGAAGAAAATTTTATTTACCTTATAATAGTAGAAAAATTGATGTAAACATCACAATCAAATTGATTATGGGTATGGAGGTGGAGATAAGCAGAGTAGTCCACCTTCTAAAAGAAGAAGAAAACTTTTTTAGGGATGGTAGAGGCGAAGAACAGAGGGTGGAGTCGGTGGTCGGTGTGGCAATCTGCAAATGGCGCTCAATAGTTGGTGCGATGGCCTATGGATGGCACTCGATGGTTAGTACAGTGATTGGCGAATGTTGCTCCACAGTCAGTGATTTGCTCTTGAAAGAAGAAATGGCAAAAGATTTTTTAAGGAGCTAGAAAGTTTTGATAGATAATATATTTTATTTTGATTTTTTTATATGCACATATATTAAAATATTAGTTGTGTTTTAAATTTATTTTCTAATTAATTTTGGGGCTACCTATTTTTATTTAACTTTTCATAAACAAATATAAAAACTATGTCTTAAAGTCAATTCTGAAAGTTCATCTCAAACCCATCTTTGACATTTGTAATTTTTATTAATTTTATAAAATTAGAGATGGAAATAAAGACTGAATTTTAAAATTGTCTTTATTCCATGGAAAATGGCCCTTAAATTTTCTTTCCTGAGACGAGTTAATTTTTTCTCTAACTCCATAGTGTTTTTATTTAAAAATATCGATGGATTAGAGACATAACTGAATTTCGTCTGTGAATCTGTCTTTAAATTTGCCTATATTATGTCTTTCTCTTTTTTCTCTTTTTTTATTTTTATAAAATTTAGACCAATTTTAAATCCATGGGCGAATCCGCCTCTGTCTCCTAATGATTTTACAAATTTAGATGGATTTTGCTTCTATCTAAATCCATCTCTACTTGATGAGAATTAAAGACAAAAAAAAAAATCCATCTCTGAAACCTTGTTCTCTTATAGTGATAAGACAGTCAAATCGTTTGGTTTTATCAAAAAATGTTATGAGCCATATGTGCATAAAAAGGCTAGTGGGAGTTCGATACAGTTTATTGTGCTTTACGTCAATAATATCCTTCTCATTGGAAATAAGAAAGAGATGTTAAAAGTGTACTAAAGCATGATTATCTGCACAATTCTCTATGAAGAATTTAGGAGAAGCATCCTTCGTATTGGAAATACGGATCTATAGAAATAGATCAAAGAAGATGTTGGGGCTCTCCCAATTAACGTACATTAACAAGATTTAGTATGGAGGAATCCAAGAGAAGATACCTCCCAATGGGACATGGCATTCGTCTCTCCAAGTCTTTGGCCCCTAAAACTGAAGAGGACAGAAAGAGAATGTCCACATACATTATGCAACCCCAATTGGAAGCATAATGTACGTTGTTCAATGTACGAGACTGGATGTAGCTCACGCTCTAAGTATTACGAGTCGCTACCAATCCAATCCCCGTGAGAGTTACTGGAAAGCCATGAAAACAATCCCTAAGTACTTAAGAAGAACTAAAGATTTGTTTCTTTTGTACGACAATCGAGAATTAAAACTTGAGGGTTTTTTGGATTCTAGTTTCCAATCTGATAAAGGTAGCCTCAAATCTACTTCTGGGTTTATTTTTTATCTGAATGGCAGCGCAGGGAGTTGGAAGAGTTCTAAACAAGACACCACAACCGAGTCAACTACTAAGGTAGAAAATAATGTGATATCGGACATTATAAAGGACGGCGTTTGGATGAAAAACTTCATCCAAGAGTTGGATGTAGTGTCTAGCGTGCAAGAGCCAATAGTTATCTATGGTGACAACAATAGAGCCATTGTTCAAGCAAAGGAACCAATATCTCATCAGTGATCCAAACATAAATAAATGAGTTATCATTTGATCCATGAAATCATTGATAAAGGCAACATTCGAGTGAATATAGTTGCCTCGGAAGAGAATATAGCAAATTCACTATCAAATCCCCTAAAAGCAAAAAGGTCTTTAAGACATCTTGAGAAGATGGGCTTGAAGGCTGTGGGAAATTTGCTTTAAGGTAAGTGGGAGATTGTTGGAATAGTGCCCCACAAGCTAATTAGATTGGCGTGTAAAACTACTCCACTTGTGATACAATCTTGATAGAATGATATTCAATAAAATGGTCATCTTCATCTTACGCATTTATAATTTCTTCACATGCATTTGGTTGAAGCCCTTAAATCACACAAGACTATGAGACTCGGTCACATATATGATGGTGTTATGAAACAAGTCTCTATGGTCATGATTTTAAATAATCCAATTCATAAAATCTTATGAGACATGGCATCTAAGATTCGAATAGATTTACACTAACTATGAGTACTCCAAGAAGTTGGATATTGCCCCATTTCATGGGCAATCTATGTTAGATATAGATGCATGTTAGTGGGTGCTTCTTAGAGAATAAGTTCACTAAAGACTCACTTAGAGAATCCACTAGGTAGCTGTAGTGGCACGTCGCTAGTGGTAAATTCTCTAGCATACGATAGTGCATATAATTGGTCCTTTGACTTGAGGCTCCATAGTAATTTGTATTTAGGTCCTTATACTTTGATTTTGCTCCGACCACGTAGCGGGTCACCCAGGGCTTAGGTTCGTTATAAGCTACCTAAGTATAGAGGTTGGTGAGCTTCAAGATGGGACCTCTTTCACTCGTTGGTGAATAACGGGTTGATCTCCTATGTATTTTAAGATTATCGATTCCAAGAAATCATTACGCAAGGTGATATGAAAATTTGGAAAAAGGAGTTTTCCAAAGTTGAGGTCATAATGAGGAATTGAAGATTAAGAATAGATACACAGTTATCGACAATATTAGAGAGCTAGCAAATATCTTGCCCTAGGCCTCTTTTGGGAAATAGGAAATAGAAGGACCGTATTTGCATAGCAATCGTAAGCAGTAATAGTTCACCCACAATTAATTCATCCAATTAGTTGGGCTGCATAGACTTGTGCTAGACATCTACTATGGAGATTGGGTACTCTTCAATTAATAGAGATCAATTGATATAGTGATTAGTTTAATCAACTTTAGACTAATCAAAATATTCGATACTCAATAAATCACAAAGAGTTGTGAGTCAATGTCTAATTAATTGGTGAACCTAAAGGGCCACACGCAGAAGCCTAGAACACTCTCAGTCTTGATTGAAGAAATTATCTAAGGAGTTAAATAATTATAATCATCAAGTTTATTGGAGAGAGAGACTATGTTGGCTAATTATTAATTGATCACTATGGCTTGATTAATTTAAGTGCTAAATTAATCAAAATAATTTAAAGAGTTAAATTAGGTGAATTAAAAATTAAGGAGTTAATTTAATTGGTACTATGTAACAATTTAAGCAATCAAAGTCAACTTAAAGAGTTAAGTTGATTTAATTAATTTAAGGAGTTAAGTTAATCTAATTAAATTAAAGAGTTAATTTAATTAGTAGAGGAATCTAATTTTTGAGGGGAAATTAAATGGAAGAGTCTATATAAAATTAGTGATTGGCATTTTAATTTAACAAATTTAAAATTCAATTTGACTAGTAACTTGGCATCCTATGTGGCATAGCAAGGCATGTGTGATAGAAGCTTCTCCAAGCTTCCATCTCACACTATAAATGCACCCCTCTCCTCTTCATGGCTGGCCTTGCCATAATTCCAACTGCATTTTTCCCTCCAATCAAGGGGTGATCTCATATGTTGAGAGAAATCACCCTCTAGATTCCCTCCAATAATTTTCTCTCTCCAATAACTTTCTCACACATTCTTCTTCATCATCCTTTATCCTCCTCATATTTCTAGCTAATTGAGAGAGGATTGAGAGTGGCTTTAGGTGTGTGGACTTGTCACGCCCCAAAATCTATTCATGTATACTAGTCTCGAGGCGTGAAAATCGATCCTAGAAAAATAGTTTCACCTATCCAAAATCATAATCTTAAATAAAGAGAAACTCTAAAATTCATAATAATTTAAATAATTCTTGCAACATGGAAACTCAAAATGCCCAATATTCTTCCCTCAACTAGAAAATCATTAAAGAAGAAGAACTAATTTGCCACAAAGTCCTCATCTTAAAAGAAAACCTTCAATTTTGGTTCTCGTCATACGCATGATCCACCTTCTTACTAGGGCTAGGATCTAAGTCTACCAGAAGGAAGTTAAAGAAAAGAAAAAAGTATGAGTAAAAGACTCAGTGAATACCAAGTGTATGCATTGTGAGTTCATGAATTTAACATGATTTTTACATTGAAAATATTTGAGAAAAACATAAGTGGAAACATTGAACAGTCAAAGAGTAACAAGTCAAGAATTTTAATAAACAATTTTCTAGAAGTGAAAATCGTTAAACAGTCAAGCAGTATCAAATCACAAATTTAATAAACTATTTCCTAGCCTATCAACTTAAATGCGCTGATCAGACAGTATTTGCTATAGCCAGTCATCCTTATGAATCCCACCGTAATAGTCCCTTATCACTCCAGGCAAGGTGCGACCTTACCAAAACAGTGCTCGAGCGTCCTCTGGAATTTCTACAACTCACCTCAGCCACAAACGGCCTCTATTGTGCGCTGGGGAGATTAAGCCATGGGGGCTTGGGATTCAACCGGCAAACCCGCTACTGCCCGATGAAGTCCCTGGCACACCCAGACCAAGTTGGATCTAACTAACAGTAATAGTAGCAATAACAGTAATAGTAATCAGTTGATCATCGAATTTAATTGCTGGTCTAGAAGCATTAAAATCGTAAATTACATATTTGTTTGTATCGTGAAACAAAATAAATCATTTTTGTGCACAGTAGAATACAGTTATAGTGCAGTGGATATTGAAAAGAAGTTTCATAGCATGCAATACTATACATATATCGTTCTGGATTTTGAAAAGTAACATCATAATAGTTATAGGTTTAGGCACTCACGTACTTATCAGTGGAATGAAAGACCTATCCTTATGTATTAAGCCCCACGTTACCTCTTCACAATAACTCAAATTGAATCAGAATCAACCCATTTCTAATAATGCTTTTTTACAAGAAATCGCACAATATATCACAACCCTATCGTCCAAAGCCCCATTTTCATCCGCTTCCTTAGTACAAAATTTGCCCTCTAGCAAACCCTCTACCTTAGCATCCATCGTATGCAAGATATAACGAGCCGGCAATCCAAGATATGATGCTAAAACTCTCTCCTCAACCTTCTTCACATATCATCTCGGCAAAAAAAAAAATTCAATTCCATGAATCCCACTAACAACATTGCAATTAATATTGTCAACACTTTCGGAAGTCCCAATTTTGACTAAAGATCCTAATTCCTCCTTCACAGAGCAAAAAATGGTAGCCTCAACCGATTCATCAGGCTTCATCTTTTCTAATAAAGGGCGACTACGATGCCTAACGGCGCCATTCAATAGCTTTTAATGTGATTCTATGGAAAGTCATTCCGGATAATTCTTACAACCACAACCTCAATTGTATGAACTGGAGGCCTTGAATCAGCCAAAAAGGTCTTGCCTTCCACAATTTCAAGCCATAAATTGTATACGTTTTTCGTGCCAAGCTTCATGCCCTATGAGCTGAACAAGTCCGCTGCAAGCCTTTGCTTGAGCCAATCGAACAAAGATTAAAGAGTGGAAAATGTCAGCGCGAGACGGTCAAGGTTTGGAAGGCTTGTAAAAGGAAGGGACATTTTAGGGAATTTGCGAAGGTATAAGGGGAAAGAGAGCTTGTTGGTGTAGGGCTAGTAGAAAAGTGAGGTGGTTTTGGGGAAAGTGGAGAAGAGGACAAGAAAAGAAAAGGTGGTGAAGATGACGTCAAGGAGTGACGTGGGTTTTTTTTTTTCTTTAGGAGATGGTGGTACAGTGGCGAAACTAGTGGTTGGGGTAGCCTAGGTGGTGGCATATCAGGTGGCGGCGGCGGATGGAGTGTGAGATGGTATTGATTTTAAATTCATCTCTTGATTTGAAGCTTAAAAATTTGTATACTGAAATTAAGAGGTTGGAATTGAAGGTTTAGTTAGGATCAGATATTGAAGATTTATTCAGAATTTCTATTGTTTGTTCAATATGATTAAGGTTTTATTTTTAGGGATTATATATGTATGTAAGAAGTTATTTAATTCAAATAGGACTCTAATAGTAATCCTACTAGAACTAGGATAACCCTATAATAAACATGATGTTTCTAGTATTAATTCATAGTAACAATATAATATTAATTTAAGGAACTCATAACTTATTTTCCCAAAAATTAACTTATCTATTATTTATATTTTTATAATTATTTATGACCTTAAATAGTAATTCTCACTATTTAATCAATAGATAAACATATAATACATCTTCTAACTGATATAACAAGTAAATGAAAATAAAAAATAAAAATAAAAATAAAAATAGGATAAAATAATTAATTAAATAGGAAAGAATTTTTAAGGCGTTACATTTTTTTAATTTAAATAATAAATAAAATAAAATAAGGTAAATTAATCAATTAAATACGAAGTAAAATTCCAATTGCGTTACAGGACTAGCTTTAGAGGCTTCACATTTGGAGAGCTTTGGTTTGGTCAATCAAGATCTTCTAAGTTTGTGACTGATTTTGGTGTTGATTGTCAATCGGCAGTTTTGCTTCAAGATTTTTTGTTTTGCCACCCATTGGAGCACATCTTGGAGGAGGTTTTGGGAAGCAAAGGTTGCTATAAAGGCCACCCATTGGACAGGAGTTGGAGATCCTTGGAGAAAAAAGTCAATTTCTTGCTTGAAAAGAGTTCCATAGTGAGATCCTCCTAGCTCCCTTTCATTTTTGTGATTAAGGTAACTTTATCCATCCTTGTATTCCAATTGTGAGGCATAGAATAGATTCTTGGGTTGAGGATGTGTTGGTTATTTTTACCTATTTTTTGCATATTGTTATGGATCCTAGCACCTCTTCTACTTTCAAGTAGCTATTCATTCTAGCAATTAGAGGGTTAGTTTAGGGTAGTTGTTAAGAGATGAACACGGTTGTTTCCAAGTTGCTGGTGTGGTCCCTCATTGACGAAATATGATAGCATCCTTGGTTGAGGCAATTTCTCTTAAGGAGGAACTTAGTCGAATAAAGGGAAAGGGTTTCTCAAATGTCATTGTTTTTATTGATGCTCTAATGGTCGTGAATGTAGTTATGAGTGACTATCTTAAAGATAACTCATATTTTGTCTGGGTTATTTTGGATTGCAAAGATTAAATAATCTTACGTGCTATAATGTTTCTTTTCCTCATCGTTTAGCGAATTACACAGCTCACTATGTTTCTAAGGCTGCGGTTTCTATGTCTGGACATGGTATGTGGAAAGATGTAGCTCCCACATTCCTTACTAATGTAATTGCAGCTGATTTGGGATAAGATTATCTCTTTCTTAGTGTCAAAAAAGAAAAAAAAAGTTCTAAACATCATATTTTATCTCTTTAATTGTTACGTAATTCATATTTCCTTCTATTATTTTCTTGAATTAACTTATATTAATTCTAATATTTAAATACCGCACATTGAGAACAAATAAATATTTATTTTTCTCTTTAGTTTTTCTTTGTCTTTCATTTCTTCCTAAGGATATTGTTTCAATATGAGAGATGGTTTTTGTGAAATATATTTTTAATTATTAATTGATCAAAATATTAAATGTCAATAAAATAAAAAATATCAATTTCATCTTCAATAAAATAAAAATAAAAAATTAGATGGTAAGTTAGTCAACATGTTGATTAATCTAACTATACAATCAAATAAAACTTTTTTATACTATCTAAATAATAGTAATTATTTAATAGCAAATGATTGAGTTAAATAAAATAAAACTTCTTTATACCTTTAACCTGACATTTCTCTCCCATTTTTAGAAAGATGTTCATTTAACTTGATATTTCAACTCGAATTTTGTTTTCTATTTCATATGACGGACAAGCTTTTGGAAAATAAAGGAACTGATTTGGTATACCAGAATTTTGGCTAAACAATAATCATTTCTTTTATAAATATGATTCAAATGGTTCATGTAATTCTAAATCAAAGTTTAATAACATTATAAAGTAATAAGTTGAGATGAAATGCAATCATTTCAAAACTTGGCATTTGATGTGACTAAAATTGAACTTAAGGACATCTTGTTAATTTAACTAAAAATAACAAATGGACCCTAAAATTATTTAACTAATCAAATGGGCCATAGAGCCCAAAGGACAAGCCGAGTCCGCAAAGATGGCAAAAAAACTCTAATGGGTCTAAGTCCATCAAAACTAAAATCTGTAAATACCAAGTCTCAAAGAAAAATGGGACACAATAAATCATATGCAAAATTTCTCAAAGTGGAAAAACTTTAGAGAAGAGCATATCTCTCTGCGTGCGTTCTTGAGAAGACGAATTGACATTCTATTATTTTCTGGAACAGACCTCGCCCCAATTCCAAACAACATCATTTTGGCACTGTTTGTGCGAAACTCAAAGGTAGAAGAAAAAACACTGAGGATGCAGGAGGCATCTGGAGTTCACGCTTACAACACCCAAGTGGCACCGGCATTCAAAGATATGGGTAGCTACCAGACATAAGCACCTTCACAAGAATGCTGGATCCACTTCTATGTGCATGCCACCAAAGAAAACACCTGCAAACCAAGCGTCACTTCCTAGAGATCTACGGCGGTTGTTGACTCTAAAAATACTGACAAGTCTATTGAAGAGTCTCACTGCACAAGTCCTAGCCAACTTAATTGCCCAACACGTAAAAGGGCTACTATAACATTATCGATAAGATTAGGGGGCTTCTTCTCTCCCCCCGGGATTGGTCGCTCAAATGATCGACCTTGAGTAAATCTTCACTCATTTTTTTCCCATTTTGTCCCAAGACTCCCCAGTCCTATTCCTAAGGAAGCTCTTTTAAATTGGTACTCATCGCTATCAGTTGGTGGTCCCTAGAGCCAGCACCATAATTCCTAGATGACATTGCTGCCTACCATTACCCATGGTAGTCGCCAAGGTGAAAAAGCATGGACCAACCAATGGAGAGCGTAAATAAAGCAATGTGCCAAGGCGCATGGGTGTAACCTGGCCCTAGGTATTTTCTACCTACACCTCACTCACCATTTCACAAGAAGAGGTTTTGTACAAGGCCTGCAATGTGGCTATATCATGCATCTTCCTCAAAAAATAAGGAAAGGGATGAAAAGGTGGAAGACAGATAAATGGTGCCATTTCCACCAACATTGCAAACACAATACTGAGTAGTTTAGACACTTGAAGGACGAGATCAAAAGGTTGATCCAATCAAGATATTTTGAAGAGTACATAATGTAAGAGCCAAATGATCCGACAAACTCTCCAAAAGTTGAAAGGCATGAGTCTAGCTGTCTACCACTTGATAAGTCATAAGCCATCCAACCAGTACTGTGTAGATGATGGAGACGACCTCCTTACTACGAAGATGATCTCAATCTGGAGGACCTATCAAGACTGATGAGGCTACCATTAAGGAGGGAGTGGTGCATAAATAAGTACACATATGAGCCTCAACTATCAGCCCTAGGATTGGATTAGAACCTACTCGTAATGCTGAGCAAGTGTGCTACATTCGATCTTGTACATTGAACTGCATATATTATGCTACAGATAGCGAAGGCATAAGATATGTGGAACATACATCCTCTGTCTCACATTTTCAGTCTTAGGGGCCATAGACCTGGAAAGATGAATGCTATGTCCTATGGGAATGAATCCCTTCTTAGATTCTTCCATACTAAACCTCTTTAGTATCTTGTCAATATATGGGGTTTGAGATAGCCCCAACATCTTCTTAGATCTGTCTCTATAGATACGTATTCCCAATATAAAGGATGCTTCTCCCAAATCCTTTATGGAGAATTATTTAGATAACCATGCCTTAGTACACTCTAACATTCCTACCTTATTCTCGATCAGAAGGATGTCATTGACATAAAGCATAATAAACTGTATCAAACTCCTACTAGCCTTCTTATGCACACATGCTTCATGCATATTTTTTACGAAGCCAAATAATTTGACCACTTTGTCAAAACATATGTTCCAACTTCGGGTTCCAACTTCGGGATGCCTGTTTGAGTCCATAAATGGATCTCTGGAGTTTGCAAACCTTTTTCTCACTCCCCTTGGATGTAGAACCTTGTGGTTGCTCCATGTAAATTTCTTCTTCAATATCACCATTGAGGAAAATAGCTTTCACATCCATTTTTCATACCTCATAGTCATAATATGCGGCTATGGCAAGTAGAATCCAAATGGACTTAGGCATTGTAATCAGTGAAAAGGTTTCCTCGAAATCAATACCGCGTCTTTGAGTGTAACCCTTTGTCACTAGTTGCGCCTTAAAAGTCACCACTTCTCCATCTACTCTAAGCTTGCGCTTGTAGATCCATTTGCAGCCGATGGGAAACTATCCCCTTTGGTGGATCTACCAAAGCCCATACTTTGTTGGAGAACATAGAGTCCACTTCGAATCTCATGGCTTCAAGCCAACATACCAAATCTATGTCTAACATAGCTTTCTCATAGGTCTTTAGATCATTATCCGATTGTCCCGTCTCATGAAGGAATCTGAACCTTTCAGGTTGCCTCTTGATTTGGTCTGACCTTCTTAAAGGTTGTGTGTGAGGCTCTTCTTATTTATTTATTTCCACCGCATGTGGAATTTCTTGATCATCTTGAACTTCATCAAGTTCAATGATAATGCCTTTTTTATCTAATAGAAATTCCTTTTCCAAAAAGTAGGCGTTCCTTGAAAAAATACCTTTTGTTCTGAAGGATCATAAAAGTAATAACCTATAGACTCCCTAGGGCATCCAACAAACTTGCACAAGGTGGATCTACTATCTAACTTATCTCCCACTATCTATCTCATGTAGGCGAGAGATCCCTAAATTTAAGATACGGGTAAAATGTTGCTTTGCCAAACCACATCTCATATGGTATTTTAGGCACCATCTTTGAAGGTACTACATTTAGTAACCTCACCGCCGTTTGTAAGGCGTATCCCCAAGAGGATATGGGCATATTGAAAAAGCTCATCATGGAACGTAACATGTCCAACAAGGTACAATTTCTCCTCTCGGCTACTCCATTGTGTTCGGGTGTGCCTGTTGGATTCCACTGAGAGAGAATCTCATTCTCTTTTAGATAATCTAAGACTTCAGTGTTTAAGTATTCTCCCCCTCGATCCGATCAAAGAACTTTAATACTTAGCCCCAATTACTTTTCCACTTTATTCCTATACTTTTGGAACTTTTCAAAGGTTTTGAACTTGTTCTTCATAAGATACACATGCCCAAACCAACTATAATCATCAATGAAGGTGATCAAGTAGGAATAGCCTCCTCTCCCACTAACTCTTAGTAGTCCACAAACATCAGTATGGATCAAATCCAAAAAATTTGTGGAGCGTTCCGTTTGTCCTACAAAAGGAGCTTTGGTCACAAGTAGAAAAATCCTCAATGCCACTAACATTTAGTGCTTTGGAAGCTCCTAACTTGTTCATCATATTTTTAGAAATATGCCCAAGTCTTTCATGCCATATGATGGCATCTTCTTGGTAATCTAACTTCCTTTTTCTTTATTGAATGTGCATAAGTGAAGGTTGAGGATCAAGTATGTATAATTTGTCAATTAATGTACCTTCTGCAATTAAAGAACCATTCTTTAATGCTTTCAACATCCCATTAGATATAGAAAAATAAAATCCTTCATCATCTAGAATGGGAATTGAAATAATGTTCTTAACAAGATGGGGTACATAATAAACTGGATCAAGTATAATACAAGCATTCTCCAAGTCTAACTTGATTACGCCTTGGAAGGTGGCCGCAACTCTTCTTCCGTTTCCTAGGTGGAGGATCATATCCCCTTCACGAAGACTCTTTCTTCTTTCCATCCATTGTAATAAATTGCAAAGGTGAGAACCACATGCAGTATCAAATACCCATGAGGAAAAATTATTCGTCAAGTGCACTTCAATAAAGTGCATACCTTTCTCAAGGGTTGCAAGGTAAGCTTTGCAATTTCTCTTCCAATGTCCCTTCTCACCACAATGAAAACAACTAGCTTCAATTTTAGCCTTCTTCATAACCCTCCCGAAACTCTTCTCGGTTTGCTTTCCTTTCGAGGAAAAACTCTTCTTCCTCTTGCCTTCCTTTCTACAATACCTATGGCCCTTCGACTTGGAAGAGGATACAAGTATAAGAGGTTTCTCTTTTCTCATAGTCGCCTCTGCGGTCACAAGCATGTTCACTAATTCATTAATCATAACTTCTTGCTTTGACATATTAAAGTTCATAACGAATTGGTCGAACAATTGTGGCAATGACTGGATGATCAAAATCCATGTAGAGGTCGTTATCCATGGCCACATCTAATTATCCAAGCTTCTTAATGAATTCTATCATCTTAAGGCCGTGATCATAGACATTAGACCCCTTACTCATCATTGTCCTAAAGAGCTCATATTCACAAAGCGAACCTTTCGTGTCTATTCTGTACACCATACAACTCTTGTAAGTATACATAGATCTCTCAAGCATGTTTCATGTGCTCATGAGTCTTTTGGAGCTCATTGGACATAGAGGCCATCATGACACATCTAACTTGTAGATCATCATCTACAAATTTTGTGAACATTTCATGATCTTAGTTAGTGGCGTCATCACCAATTGCGTCCATGGGACTTTGATCAAGGACGTATATCCTCTTTTCAGAGTCAAAAATTATTTTAAGGTTTCTCAACCAATCTTGAAAGTTTGGTTCGGTTAGCTTATTGGTTTCCAAAATTCTTGCAAGTAGGTTTTTAGCCATTTTGTTTGAAGGTTTTGACAAGAGAGGAAAAAAGAGTATAAGCATGTGATTGAATTTGATATTAAAAACATGTTCATGGTCTTTGAAGCATGTTTTCTTGCCACTATTTTATCAAATCCTTCACCCTCAAGACGAATTAAGGAAATCTCATTTTCTAGTGAGAATCAAGATCCTAAGGACTTGTAAATGGACCGCCGCTTTGAGTGCCATCCACAAACAATCGAGAGGTAAACAACATTCGCTAATTGTATCTCATGCAATTCTTGATATATTTTGTCTCACTTTTCATGTAGACACCCCACTTCGAGTACATCTACAATAGTAAGTGTTAAGTAAAACCTATCAATCACACTTTGATTCGAGACAGCTTCATGACATCCCCTACTTCGAGTGTTAATGCATGGAGGTTCTCAAATCAAAGGTGCATCATATATTAAGTATATGCTCATAGCTTTCCTTCTAAGTGTGATCCCCGCTTCGAGTGCCATCACACAAATTCGGTAGCATCGTCATGGCATATACTATTGGTAGAAGGCATGGATTAATTAAAACTCCTTTTAATTTGTATCCATTTGACTTAATATTTGAAAGCACTTAGACTTTCTAAGTGGGGGGATTTTTCTTGCAACGATCTCATCATATGTATCTTCTCATTTAGGTTTTCAATATCGTAAACATGCATCTCATACATCAATAGAATATGGAAAGCATAAATAAGTAAATGCACCTAACATGTTCCTAGGTTGGGATGACCATGAGCCTAACCAAGTGGTGCACCACCTAGTTGATTTTAAGTGGGTTGATTAAACCTAGCTATTACATGACTGTATCCCATACATACATGGGTCTTCAAAAGTCTCCATGCCTCCAAGGTTCCTTTGCTCTAAGTAATCTTTACATGAGAAAGAAATCCTCACTCCTAGTGATTCTACTCCCATGACATTTACAAGATGGAAATAAAGAGGCATGCAAGCCTCAATTTAATACAACCCTTTTCAACAACTTGAAACAAATAAAATCAATATTAAAGGCTCATGATCATTCCCATTCATTCATCACTCATTCAACAATTAAATGAACAATAAACAAATCTAGAATTAACAATTAATTCCATCAATTAAATTCTTATCTCATAAACAAGTAATTGGTCAAGCATAACTCTTATGCTAAAATTGAAGATTAACTTTAACCAATTATTAAAAATATGCAAAAATATCAAACATAATTTTGAGAACTTACACAACTATTGTGCATCTAACATATGTGATTCAAAACACTTTGAGCATTAAAAGAGCCAAAATAATGCACTCAAAACAAGGCCAAAGCCTTGTTGCTCGCTGCCTGAGCGGCTGGTGAGCACGGCTAGGCAATAGGCACGTGCAAGGTGCGCCCAACGCCCTGCCAGCATATGGCAGCTTGTAGCAACAAGCTTCAAGGCTGAGTCAAGTCACTATTTGTTCAACTTTCATGCACCAATAAATTTTGAGCATGTTCTAAACATGTAATCACACATTACAGATGAATTTTTAGATTCAACCCACATTTTAAATAGTGTTTGAAAAACTAGACCGTTCATTGAATCGGAAAACTTACCGATTCACGGTTCACTGGTTCAACCAATGGTCGGATCATAATTAAACCGTAGTTGAACCGTGATGTCATAATTATGAAATATATATACATTTATATTATATATATTACTTAAAAATTAATAAAATGCCAAAATATAAAACATATAGAGCTTAAATAATATTATCTAACATTACAATCCAAATTTCACACTTCATATTATAAATGATCACAACAATTTAAATATATCAAGTCTAAAGTTTAAAGTTGAGAGTGTGTAGGTTAATTCTAAACTCTAAACTAAGGCTTTTTTTTTTACTTTTAGATAGCTTGTGAGGTGTACCTTAACCTTTAAACTTTGTACTTAGACCAAAAAAATTAAAAACAAATAATTTTATTAAAAATTAAGTAAAAAAACCGATTTGGTTCAATTGAACTGTGAACGGTTCACCAGTCTAGTGGTCCGACTGGCCGATCTGAACGGTTTTTACAAAATATGGCATTTTTTTCAATTTTTTTATTTTTTTGAGAAAATCGAACCGGTTCACCGGCCGATTGACGGTTCGATCTGTCCAATCGGCCAGTCCAGTCTAATTTTTTAAACAGTGATTTTTAAAAAAATTCAAGTACTCAAACATGCTTTAAAAAATTTGTTTAAGTAAGAATCATATTCTTAAAAAAATCTCCAACAAAACTCCAATCACATTGGATCTGAAAATGACCAAAACAACTTAAGGCCATTTAAACACATGCTATATCAACATATAACATCAATTATTGCCAAATCAACATTTAACATTAAAAGCTATGAATTAAAATATACTAATCATATGAATTAATACTTAAAACGCATATTAGCATGCTTTCAATTCATCAATAAAGGAGCCACACACAACATCATCCAAATACTCTAATACATCATATGAATCGAGAATTTGGTGATTTTGATCAATCCATCACATGAATCAATCAATCAAAAGAAATACAAATCTAAGCATGATTTAGGCTCCGATACCACTTGAAAGTTAGTAAGCCACTAGGATCTAATTGTCAAACTTTAGTGGTAGCCAAAGTTATCCCACTATTAACCCCCAAGGAGGTATGTGATAGTCACCCTCTAAAAAAGTCTACTATCGGCTCCCCTCGGGTATATGTGACATCCTAGAAAAGTCCACTAGCAGCTCCCTTCGAGAGAACATGGCATCCTAAAAAAGTCCACTATCGATGCCTTTCGGGAGTACATGGTATCCTAAAAAATTCTACCATCAATGCCTTTCAAGAGTACCAAAAAAGTCCACTATTGGCTCCCTTCAAGAGTACGTGGCATCCTAAATAAGTCCACTATCAGCCTCCTTCGGGAGTACATGGCACTCTCTGAAAAAGTCAACTATTGGCTCCTTTGAAATGCACATGGTGATCACTCTGAATACATTCAATAAGAAACATATTAAAAGACATTTGCATCTTTAAGCAAAGGGAACCCACCTTGAATCCTCACAAAGAAGAAAGTAACAACGTCAACACTTAGAAAGTATTCAAAAGAAAATCTCTAAGTTCGGCCACTTCGCATGTCGTCACATATTTATTGTTAAGACTGTCCAAAATATTCATTCTCATCTCAACACCTAGTTTATGATCAATTTGATAGCAAAAATAACAACGTTTCTCCCTCAAAGAACTCTACTTCATGCAAGGTGAACTAATGAAGATGCTAAGAAAAAGGCTCCATGCCACCCTAAGGTAGTTTTGTTAGGCATACTTACAAATACTTTCACTTCATGAATGCACTGAAGTGCCCACCGTACTCCATCACCTAAATTATAAGTCCTATGACAACTATTGAAGGCATTGCACCATCAACAAATTCAACTAAAAAATCATGCAAATGAGAGCTAACTCACAAAACGAACAAAAAAGAAAGAAAGAAAAAGAAAACCACCCCATCGTCAGGCATCCAACAAGTAGGGATGATAATAGGACAAGCCAAAACTCAAACCTAAACTCAATCTATCCCGAATGGGATGAGTTTGGGATGGCTTAACGGGGTATAGGTCGGGGCACGGGGCATAATTTTCAAAACCCAAAGTATTTAGGGTGGCTTATAGGGTTTACCTAACCCGCCCCAAACTCGCCCCGTTACCCCGCCCCATATAAATTATACATATAATAATAAATATATTATATATAATTTATTTTATATTTTTCAGATTAAGAATAATATATAAATAATTTAGAGTTGTTACTTTAATTCTACTCTTATCTCCTATTTTGCTTCTAGAATCTTATCTTATTTGCATGGATTTTTCATTTTTGTACCTGAAGTTTGAATTTTAATTGCTGTCAAGTGGTTTTGATTTGACACTTTGATTAACTGGTTCTAATTTTTCTAATTCTTTCCGAGTTGGCAAATTAAACCTGCCAACCCAACAGGACGAGATGGGATGGGGTGTGGGGCAGGATAAGGTCTAGCAGGGTGAGGTATGGGTTGAGCAAAACCCGCCCGAATGCCATCCCTACCAACAAGAGACTGTGCAGATAAGGATGCCCCATAGGTGCCAATTGGGTGCCCAGCAAAAGTTGGGAACCCATGTAAGAGGTCACTCGTGTGCCAGAGCGCCTCAACAGTGGGAAACCAAGCTTTGGGCACCTAGCGATATTGTCTGCGCTCCGCATCAACATACAATTCTAGCACTTAACACTGGTGCTTCGATCCAGCATTTCACATGAACGCTCATGATGTATTTTTTTTTTAACATTTATGATACTGACTTCATTATCTCTCACTCCTCAATTCTCAAAGTATGAGTATACAATGTCAAGAAGTCGTACGATAAACTATATGCTTGCTTGAACATTAAAAAAAACAAAATAAAACAAAACAAAACAAGATAAAATAAAACAAAACAAAACAAATTATTGCAATCAAATGAGAAAAACACATAGACACCGGCTAACACTTAGCCTCTAGGAAAAACATCAACATGAAAAGAAAAATACTAAACAACTTTCTAGACATGAATCCTACTCACCACTACAGTCCTAACTACATATCTTTATTCCTGCATAGCTATTTCTAGTAGCTCTTTTGCAGTAACCCCTGCTTTATTGTTGGGGCCCTTCTTAGACTCTCTATTAGCAATGTTGACAGTGATGGTAGGATCCAACATCAACAAATCGTCTTTAGGGTATCGTCTAGTCTTGTCCAAAATGCGGCAGCGATTCTGAATAATTTGCTCATAAATCACCACCACTTCCGCTTCTGCTACCTCCAAAAATTCATCAAAACCTTTCTTTAGGGTATTGTCTAGTCTCGTCCAAAATATGTTGGCAGTTTTGCATAATTTGCTCATAAAGCACCACCACTTCAGCTTCTGGTACCTCTAAAATTCATCAAAACCTTTAAATTTCCTTACAGCTTCCTTGTGAGTAGCTTGATGATAATCTTCTTAGCAATAGAACTCCTAAATTTCTCCCTATTCTTCACCTCATTCTCATATTTTGCCTTCAAGACCTTGTGCTTTGTAAGTAGCTGAACCAACTCCTCATCCTCATGCTACACTATTTAACTGCTTCAGCAACCTATTCTTTAAGGCGTTCCATCACAAATGAGGGTCCATCTACACAGTGGGGCATCTATTGAACAAAGTTCTATCCCTACACTAAAAAGATGCCAAAATGCTCCAAAGTAAAAAATGATGGTGAAAACAATAAAGAGAAGAAATTAAAATAAAGAAGTAACTCGTAACCGAGTAAAATCGCTAGCTGCTATCTCGGCTAATTGGGAAGAAGATAATAACTCCAACTTCCCTTGATCATATTTGCGTACATACCCCATGTGCAATTAGCACTAAATTTGATTTTGCTAACATCCTAGTGGTAATCCACCCCCTAACTCTACCTCAAACTACAGCGAGAGAGTCCTTTGCCCTCGCTATCATGAAAAAGACTAGTAGATCCACGAAAACATTTTCATGCATGTCTAAAAGCAACACCTTTATCTCATCATCTGTAATAGATTGTTAGGGTGCACACTCGCTCGGCTATCGACTCGAAGGGCTAGGGTGACGCCCACTCAGCGCCATCTCCCTGCAGTGGTGCTCTACTATACGTTTCTCAAGTACCTCTCATCTGCTCTTCAATCGCTAATCCTAGCAAAGTCAATCTTTTTTTTTTGTAAACAAAGGGAAGAAAAACTAAGTTAATATATGAACAATGCATGATAACATATAAAAATACATATACAAGCACAAGAAAGAGCCACAAGTTGGAAAATTAAATATGTGAAGTACCAGCCAGAAACATGTAAGTAATGTCAAAGGGGAAATCAAACAATCCCACTTCGGCAAAATTCGCACAAAGGTTGTGATAGACTTGACTGGGACGAATTAAAGGGAGATTACTACTCCATTGGCAAGGAACATCCTAACCCTCATCTTTAACAAAGACGAACATGTCCTTCCAAGGACCTCAAGATAAAGGCAACCTATGCGAAAACTTGCTATTTAACTTAGGAAAAGAATGGAAGAAAAGTTCATTAGGCACCTTAGCACCCTAAATAAGGTGTAAGTCATCTAAGTATATTAGCAAACCCAATTCACTCAAACGCTAGCTAAACCCAGGGAATGAGGCAAAGAAGTTAGGCATAACTAGCTTAGACACACACCATAGTTATATACTATATCTAGCAAAAGAGGGTCATGAGGAAAAGAGAACCTGCAACTAAAGTAACTATGAAAAATCGTGAAGTACCTCTAGGAGGCGACATCATATTATCTTGAGAAGAAGGAAGGACAAACTTAAATTCATTAAAAACACAAACCCTACGCCTCAGAATATCTAACACCTCCGGATCAAGTAAACACCTAATTTCTGTTGCCTTCCATAAATTATCATCCCTAACAGGAATACCCTCAGGGTGCTCATCAGAAGAACCCTCTTCTTCGAAATTGAAACTAGACATGAAGATTTCCTTTCCAAAAACTCAACTAAGAACTAGACTTTGACGTTCTTTGACTCAATTAAGGACTTTGAAATGCTCGCTCACTCAAAAGGAATTTTGATTGAATGCATAAATGAAAAACTAAGGAGAAAGAAATAAATCAAAGAGTCCAAAGTAAAAAAGAAGACTTTACCTTGAAACTCATCTTAGCACTGCTAATAGAGTTGCCTTCTCTTCTTTTCCTCCTTAGCCAAGGAGAAATTCTTCTCTTTTTTGCTAACCCCGTAGGTGCCAACAAAAGCCACCTTTATGGAGCACTTTTTATAAGACTCAAAAACTTCAAGTCCTACTCAAACTCAACTTGGATGGAAGTTGAGAATTCATGAAATCCTAAGCCAAGAACAATTACTCAAATTAACTCAAGATAAATTTAATAAATTAAATGTAAATTATTTTTTTTTATATAAATTAAAAAATTTCCACTAAAAATGGGGGGGCTTAATGATTTACTAGAATTGGACTTGAGGACATTTTGATAATTTGACTAAAAATAACGAATGGACTCTAAAATTTATTAATTAAGTTGATGATGCAAAGAACCCAAAGGTAAGCTAAGCCTACAAAGAGGTAAAAAATCCCTAACAGACCTAGGTCAATCAAGACTAATATCTATAACTGCTAAGTCCAGGAGAAAATTGGGACACAAGAAATCATATGCAAAATTTTTCAGAGTGGAAAAACTCTCGAGAAGAGCAGATCTCATCATGTGATGTAGGGGTGTAAATGAGTCGAGCTCAGTAAAAATTGGGAGCTCGATGAGCCTATTTTTTAGGGCTCGAGCTCAAGCTAGAGCTCAGCTCACCAAAAAATTTTAAATTAAATAAAAATATTAAATTATTAATATATCATAATTATTTAATAATAATTAATAAAATAATTTAAATTATAATTATAAATAAAATATATATTAAATTATAATATATATATACTATATTAATTACTATAATAATTAAATTATAATATATTATAATTATTGATAAAGTATTAAATTATTAATATATTGTAATTATTTAATCATATATAATAAATATTTAATATTAGAAAAAAATAAATTATTAATATATATTAATTATTTAATTAATATTTAAAATTAAAAAAACATAATTTATTAATATGTATTAATTATTATATAAAAAAATATTTAAAAATAGGAAAAAGCCCATAAGCCAGCTCACTAACTTTTGAACAACTAAAGTAGAGCTCGAACTCGGCTCATGTTAGAGCTCTAGAAGCTCGAGCTTGAGTTGAGCTATAATCGAGCCGGTTCACAAGTCTCGTGAGCCGGCTCGACTCATCTCACACCCCTAGTGTGATGTTCCTAAGAAGATGAACTAATACTCTACTATTTTTCGGAAAGGACCTCGCTCTTCTGCCAAGCAACATCAAAATTAAAATTTTATTTGGCCAATTATCGAATTTTTTATATTAATTAGAAGACTATTTCTTTAAAACAACACAATTCACAAATTAGCTACAAATTTTGGTGAAACCAATTCTGAAAACAAGTTGGTGAAACCAATTTAATGGAACTTTAATTCACTGATTCGCAAAAAATTGGTCAAACCCAATTCTTAACTGAGAGCCCAACTCACCAATTAATGCTATTAAAAATTTGACAAAATTTTAATAATAAGTTGGTCAAGCCTAACCAATAAGTGTTTCACATTATTATCAAGTTATCTCGTAAAGAAGCTCAATTGACCAATTAAAAAATTTATTGAAGCTCAATTCTCTAAACATGTTAGCAAACTCAATACAAATTATATACATTTGTTTGAAGCTCATTGCTTAAAAAAAGAAAACCAACGGATCAGTTCACTAAAAATGATGTAGCCAATTTAAAGGAAGTTCAATTCACTACTTCATGAAGAACTTGTTTAAACCCAATTCTTTTTTAAAAAAAAGGAAAAAAAAAGAAAAAGAAAAGAAGCTATACTCATCAATTAATTCGCTAATATTTGGTCAAGCCTAATTTCTAAAAATAAGTTGGTCAAGTTCAATTAATAAATTCTTTTCCGTTATTGTGAAGCTCATTTGCAGAAGAAAGTCTAACTCAACAATTAATTTAAGAAAAATTTATTGAAGCCCATTTCTAAGAGCAAGTCGGTCAAACCCAATTAACAAATTCGTTTCATTAATTGGAATCTAATTTCTTATAAGAAAACCCCAACTCACCATTCACTAAAACTTTGATGAAGCCCAATTTCAAGGAAGCTAATCTACCAGCCAATTCACCAAAAAAAAAAAAAAAAAAGTGAAGCCCAATTCTTAAAAGAAAACTCAATTCACCAATTAATTCACTAACATATGTGGTCTAGGACTATCAATGGGTGTCAGATTCAGACCGAATTATATTGGATCTAAATTTGAATTTGATAGGAATATGCTATATTTGAATGCGATTCAAGATCATATAGGATATGTGACTGGTAAAACCATATCCAAATCAGGATAAAATCGGATATCCAAAAAAAATTCAAATTCGAATACTCCAAAAATCATCATATATTTGTTATTTTTTAAAAATTTAGTAGAACACAAATTCAAAATATTCATCCTTAAAAGACATACAAACAACATATTAATGAATAAATTTTCAAGTCTATTGATCATTTAAAGGCAATAATAAAATATAATTTAATCGCATTCATTCACTAAATCATTGCATTTTAGGTTCTGGTACTGAGAATAGTAGTTATTTGGCATTATAAACATATAGTTATACTTGATTCTTCAATCACCTAATTATGGACTTAAAGTTTTATAAAAAAGAAATTCATTTTGATCAAATCAATATTTGCATTGCATTCTTGTCATGTCATGACATTACTACTCTTACTCATTATTCTTCCTACATCATTTTCTTTTGTGAAATAGAGAAATAAGTGATGCAATTATGATGTAGCTAAGGTTAAAATCTAACAATTTATATGAGCTCATTACTTTCTTCATTCAAAAATCCACTTTGGTATTGCTATAGGACCCTGTGTGTACATATATATAATGCTATATATATGTATAATACTATATATATTCAGATTCAAATTATTAATAGATTAGATTTAACCAAATCCATATTCGTCCATTTATTTCAAATTATAAACTTTTTTAATCGGGTCATATTCGTTAAATCTTTTATCAGTTAAAGATCCTAAATAATCGAATTCAAATTAAAATCCGCTTCATTGACAGCTGTAATATGGTCAAACTCAATTCTTGAAAAAAGAAAGCCCGACTTACCAATTAATTCATTGAAAATTTTGTCAAGACCAAATCTAAAAGTAGGTTAATTAAGTCTAATTAACAAATTCTTTACATTATTGAAGAAATCCCAATTCACCAATTAATTGACCAAGAATTTGTTGAAGTCCAATTCTAAAATAAGTTGGTCAAGCCCAACTTAACATATTCTTTAAGCTTATTAAATGCTCATTTCTTAAAAAAATCAAATTCACCAATTCATTCACTAAAAATTAGTTGAAGCCCAATTTTATGAACAAATTTATCAAACCCAACTGACAAATTATTTATATTAATTGAAAAACCACCAATTCACCAATTCACAAAAGAGATAGTGAAGCTCAATTCCTATAAATGGGGTCAAAAAAAAAGAAGAAGAAGAAGAAAAGTTAATTGGAAGCCCAATTCAACAATTATCTATGTAAAATGGCAAGCCTTGATACGAAATACAACTCCTAAATGAAGCTTAATTATCAATTTCTTTCTCTGTGAAGCCAATTTATTTTTGGAGGGAACCATAATTGTTGTGGAGTAAATCAACATCAAATTTCGGAATAAACTACAGTTTGGAGGGAATCAAATTAGAGATAGGACATTAATTTAATTTTCATTTATAATTAGTAAGATAAGAAATTCTTGCCAAATTCATATAACAAAAAATTGGAGGGAACTTATGGGTAGGAAATTAATTTCATTAATTGCCATTTACAATTAGTCACGTAAAATATTGTTGCCATACCTGTACAAGAAATTTTGGGGAATAAATTCTTGGGGGGAATTTAAATTAACTTGAAAAACTTTGCTAAATTCATTTTATTTGAACTTCTAGTGTAGCAAAATTAAAGTAGAAAATTTTATCAGAAATATGTCTCCAAAAACGGCAGGAAATATTATTTATAAGAAAATTTTATTTTTAGTAACAAGTATTTTTATTTTTTTTTACGCTTAGTAACAAGTATTTATTTAGTCACAAAATATCAAAATTATAAAAAGTAACAAATTTTCATTAGAAGTATCAAAAAAATTTATTTGTTACAAAAGATGAGCATATTGAGAATAAAATCTCAGTTTAGTTATAATAAATTAAGCATTTGTAATGAATTTTATCTTCATTGCTAAAATTCTTGTCACGTAAAGTGTAATTTATCATAGTGACTTTGTTGCAAAAAACATATGTCAAAAATATTTTGAATTTGCAAGGGTTATTTTAACATTTTAGGCATGATGGTATAACAAGCATTGACCTATATATATTGCTGATGTCTTTAGTTTTGGGAGCACTCTTGTACCTAGCATCAAAATCTTGACTGTTAAATGGATAACTAAATCCTTCTTCATGAGAAAGCTCCATCAAATTCCCGCTTTTGTGTTTTGCTAGAGTTAGGAGATGAGGCATTTCACATTTGGAAAGGTTCAAATTTTCAATTTTCAACTCAGGGAGTAAAGACATTGCTTCTTAATTAATAGGGCAATCTAAGGGCGTAGTACATGCCGCGCTGGCTTGGTAACTTTGACACCAAAATAATTTAAGATGAATTATAGAATGAAGATACAAGCCCTAGCAAGAAGAGTAACCATTTGTGCGAGAAACTAATACCTAAGAATGTTGTATCATCAATTGGTGCATTTGGATTAATTTCAGGATATTGGGATAGATTTTGGGTCAACTTTTTGGAATGAACTTGTAGATAAATTTATTTTAGGTCAATTGATAAGTAATATGCTAATTATTAATTTAAAAGTTTCTATTTATATTTTAGAATTTATTAAATTTAATTCTAAAAGATAAATAGTTTATTTTAATTAATGATCTAGTATTTATTTTATACTCAAATTAAATATTGACATGTGTCAAAGATGAAGTGTTACGGCCAATCAAATCAAATCTTGTGGCTTAGCAATTTTGGGCTAACCAAATTGCTACATGTGGCATATCTATGTTCATGAATCAATCAAATCAAAGATATTTGATATTGTCTCATCAAAAAGATAACTATCAAAGATGTTCAAGATTATTTGGGATCTCCCACCAATCACCTATATAAAGGGGTGATTATAGCTCATTTGACACAAAACACAAATTTTAGTAAGTGAGACGAACTTTGAAGGAGTCCAGCAATTCTCTCAATCAAATTCAAGGAGATCCACAGCGTTCAAGGCGTTTTTCGCGGAACTCATCATATTTTGGCGTTTGATTAGAGATTAAGGTGCGGAGGCCTCAAATTGGCATTATTTTATTCAAATTAAATTTAAGGAGATCTACGACGTTTAAGGCGTTCTTCGGGAAGCTCATATATTTTGGCGTTTGATTCGAGATTAAGGTGTGAAGCCCTCAAATTGGCATTATTTTCTTCAAATAAAATTTAAGGAGATCCACAATATTCAAGGTGTTCTTTGTGGAGCTTATTAAATACAAGATTATATTTGGAAAGAAAAAATCAAAGAATTAGATTAGAGATTAAATCCACAGTTGATAGATTTTAATTTTATTCTATTTGTACAATTTTTCTTGTCTTGTAATTTAATTTTTACGAACAAAAAACAAATTTCAGCACGTCCAGTGGGACAATCTCTACCTCTCATCTCTTCCCTTCATCAAAATTGAAGTATCAAGGCCGCCAACAAAACTACAGCATTGAAAATTACTACCTCAAATTCCTCAAGTATTGGAGCAAGAAATGTTGGCGTCATCACAAGAAATATGTCAAAAAAATTTTAATCATCTTTGAAGGTGGCTCCTTCACTTGAAGTTGTGGAAAAGGCATTGCTACATATTATTGAGATTAGTAAAAGTTGTGGAGACTCAAAGGAAGAATCAGTAGCATCTACTCTCGCTCAACATCAAGTTTCTCAAGTATAGTGCCAGTGATGGTGACTAGTGCCATAACTTGGAAGAGCAAATTGCTAATTTGGCAAAGATTAATGAAGGACTCACAAAGCATGTCCAAGAGCAAGACTCTCAGATCTCCAAGTTGATGAACAAGGTGGATAATGTTGAGACTAGTCACGTAATAGAGAAATAAATAGAAGCTCAAGATAAAGGCGAAACATCCACAAAAGATAGCCAGTTGAGAATGAAAAGCCTGCAGCAAAGGAACTATAAGTTTCCATTGATGGATTATTTTTTATCAACCAACTGAAGGAGTTTATCATAGAGACTATTAAAGACAAGCTTGAAGGAAGTTCTAAGTCATCTATGACTTATTCTAAACCATATACTCAAAGGATTGACAATTTGAAGATGCCAACTGGTTACCAACCTCCGAAGTTTCAATAATTTGATGGCAAGGGCAATCCAAAGCAGCATGTGGCTCACTTCATCGAAACTCGTAATAATGTTAGAACATATGGAGATCATTTAGTCAAGCAGTTTATTCAATCTTTGAAGGGTAATGCTTTTGACTGGTATACTGAGCTAGAGGCAGACTCAATTGATAGTTGGGGGCAATTGGAGCAAGAATTTCTCAATCGCTTCTATAGTACCCGAAGGACAGTCAGTATGACTGAACTTACCAATTCTCGCCAGTGGAAAGAAAAGCTAATCATCGACTATATCAATCGGTAGAAAAACTTAAGCCTTACTTGTAAAGATCAATTGTCTGAGGTTTCAACCATTGAGATGTGTATTCAAGGGATACATTAGAGACTTCGATATATTCTCCAAGGAATTTAATCTAAAACATTTGAAGAGTTAGCTATTCGAGTCTATGATATGGAGTTAAGCATGTCTGCTAGCAGAGTTGAGGAGCCACCAGTCCAAGAGCTTCGCAAGTCTAAGGAAAGGCAAGAATTCAAGAAAATGGGCAAACCTCTTGCCAAGGCTCCAAGTAAAGAAACTATGGCGGTGAATGCAACACCCATGAGATTTTGTGCAAAGGCAAATAGCACAAATGATAAAAAGAATGACATTTCTCAAGAAAGAAGATAAAGAAAATTAACTCTAAAGGAGATATAAGCTAAGACATAGCCATTCCTCGATTCTGATGTCTCTGAAATATTTGATGATTTGCTAAATGCAAATCTCATTAAATTACCTGAAATAAAACAACTTGAAGAAGCTGGGAAAATTAATGACCCAAAGTATTGCAAATATCATCGGTTGGTAGGTCACCCAATCCATGAATCCATGATTGTTTCGTGTTCAAAGACAAAGTGATGCAATTAGCTCGACAAGGAAAAATATCACTTGAGGAGGATAATGTAGCCTCAAATTATGCTACCATCGAGATTGAAAATGATGTACTTGGTTATCACAACAGTAACATTGCGTGCAGAATGATAAGTGAAGAAAAGATTTCCTTTAGTGAAGTATGTTTATCTGATGAAAAGAACCATAGTGTAACTGATAGGTTCATGTTGGCAATGACTTTCACTGACGAAGACTTGTTGCTTGGTTTCAAGCCCCACAATAGGCCACTATTTGTAACTAGCTATGCTCGTGAGCAAAAAATAAATAGAATTTTGATTGATGGAGGCTCTACAGTCAATATCTTGTCACTGCGTGTAATGAAGGATTTAGGAATCTCCATATATGAACTGACAAGTCGTCTGATGATCCAAGGATTCAATGAAGGGGGCAAAGGGCTCTTGGAATAATAAGGATAAAACTATTAATGGACGATATGTCGTCAACGGCATTATTTCAGGTCATAGATGCCAACACATCATACAATATGCTTCTAGGCCGACCTTGCTTATATGAAAATAGTGTGGTTCCCTCCACTTGGCACCAGTGTTTCAAGTATTATCGAGAATATGTGATAAAAATGTGCTTGGAGATAGCAAACCTTTCACTAAAGACGAATCGCAATTAGTCGACTTTAAATACAACATCAAAAGTATGAAAACTGTCAAGGTCAAAGAACAAGAGGAATCCAAGAAATAAGATGATCTTTATGGAGGAAACAAGGTTAAAGACCTGACTCCAGCATGCAGCTATAAAGATCAAATAAAGAGTGAGTCACCTCTGGTAGGATCTAAATGGTTGAAAGAATTAACCTTTTCTCTAACCAAGCTCGATGTGAAGAAGTTATTCCCTCAGCCGCTGAAAGTGTTTGTTTGCGCAACTCAAGGAGCCAGAAGAAATATGGAGAATCTCTATAGCTTCAAAATGAGAATTACTTTGATCCAACAACCTATAAACTTCTTGTCAAAGTCGGATATGAACACAATAACATTCTATCTTGGGAAAACTCCCTCCTAAGGCTACTACCAAGCAAATGTATAGACTTAACACTATCCAAAAGATGTTGAAGGAAAAAGGGCATGGTGTTCAAAGCTCTCGAACGGGACTTGGATTTGTTCCTTAGAATCTTATTCGCATTGCAATTAAAAGATCCAGCAATAATCATATAGTGGAAGAAGAATTTTCCTCAACAAATAATATTTTCGATGAAAATGGGAAGAAAGTCCAGCGAATCTCAGTTTTTGATAGACTTGAAAAATGGAAGCATAAAAGAACCTGTAATTGGAGATTGAGTTCATCTAAAATGCCAAAGTACATGAAATGAACAAGCAAAATGCAAAAGCTTAGAAGTTTAATTTCTTCATGCATTAAGCAGTGCACTATTTTAAATGTATCATGTGGCAAAATCTTGAAGGTTAAATTGCAAACCAATATCTTCACATGAACTCAAAGGGATGAAGAAGATGATAGAGAAAGCATGGCTTCTATATGTCGTATTGTTGTTAGTAATAGCCGGCAAACTCGTCAAAATGCTACAAATTATCTTTCCAAGCAAATCTCGAAGCTTATCGGCAGTGGTTACATAAGTGAGAAAGATGGCATCATGCAACAGTCCATATAAGAAGAATGGATGGACAAACAGAGGCATGTTTGGAATTCAAGAAAATTGAGCCCGTAGAAGAAGACATTATGCCAGCATACCATATTATTTCGAGTAAAGAATTTTTTATAGAAGAACAAGATGTTGAAACTGCTCCTCCTAAGTTTGAGGAAGGTGTTAAGGCTACTATCGATGACTTAAAAGAGATTAATTTAGGTGATGTTAATAACCCTCCGCCTATCCACATTAGTGTTTTGTTGACCACTAAGGAAGAAAAAATGTATGTTGATTATTACATAAATTCAAATATGTGTCTGTATGGTCATACAAAGAGATGTCTGTGTTGGATCCAAAAGTGGCAGTTCATTACTTGTCAGTAAAGAAAAGAACCCATACAGTCAAACAAGCTCAACATCGATTCTGCCCTGAATTGGTTCCTTTGATTGAAGCTGAAGTGAACAAGCTTATTGAGGTTGGATTCGTTCAACAAGTCAAGTATCAAACATGGATCTTCAGTATTGTCCCAATAAAAAAAGAAGAGCAGCCAAATTAGAGTTTGCATCCACTTTAGGTACTTAAATGGTGCATGTCTTAAGGATGACTCTCCATTGCCCATTGCAGAACTCATGATTGATGCTACCACAAGACAGGAAGTACTATCTTTTATAGATGGATCATTTGGGTATAATCAAATAGGTATGTCACCAAAAGATGAGGATTTGACGTCATTTTGTACTACCAAGAGAATATACGATTATAAAGTGATGTCGTTCAGATTAAAAAATGCTGGTGTCACATATCAAAGAGCTATGCAGAAGATCTTTGATAATAAGTTTCACAAGAATATTGAATGTTATGTTGATGACGCGGTCGTCAAATCCAAAAGGTAAGAAGACCACCTCCAAGATTTGAGATATGTTTTTGAGCGCCTGAGAAAATATCAACTCAAAATGAACCCATTAAAGTGTGCATTTGATATTACGTTGGGGAAGTTTTGGGGATTCATTGTTTGTTATCGAGGCATAGAAATCGAGCAAGCAAAGATTGATACAATTCTAAAAATGCCTGAACCTTGAGACATCTATGAACTCAAAAGTTTGCAAGGAAAGTTAGCTTATCTCCAAAAAATCATATCAAACTTAGCTAGTAGATTCAACCATTCAGCTATCTCATGAAGAAAGGCATTTTATTTGAGTGGGATGAAGTTAATAGCAATTTTTTTAAGAGCATAAAAGCTTATCTGATGAAGCCTCTTCTGTTGGTCGCACCAGTACTTGGACGTCCACTGATTCTTTATATTGCAGCTCAAGAACATTCTGTTGGAGCTTTATTAGCGTAGGAGAATGATGAAGGAAAGGAAAATGCCTTTTACTACTTGAGCAGAATAATGATGCCAAATGAGTTGAAATACTCGCCGATTGAAAAAATATGTTTGGCTCTAATTTTTGCAATCCAAAAGCTGAAGCATTACTTTCAGGCTCATACTATTCATCTTGTCTCAAAAGAAAATCCATTAAAGTATGTCATGTCAAAACCCGTCTTCTCTGATAGACTCGCAAGGTGGTACCTTCAATTGCAATAATTTGAGATTGTCTATGTTCCGCAGAAGGCAATAAAAAGACAAATTTTGGTTGACTTCTTGGTCGATCACCCTATCCCTACTGAGTGGAATTATCTAATGATCTACTTAATAAAGATGTCTTGATAGTTGAAATTACACCTCCTTAGAAGATGTACTTTGATGGAGTGTCCCACAGAGAAGGAGTTGGTGCTGGAGGTGTATTCATCACACTTGACGTGAAGTATTACCATATTCCTTCACTTTAACTCAAAATTGTTCCAACAATATTGCTAAATATCAAGCTCTTATTCTTGGGTTGGAAATAACATTTGACATAAAATAGTTGCACCTTAAAATCAATGGAGATTCTAAGTTGGAAGTCAACCAATTGCCTGGATCATATGAAGTCAAGAAGTCTGAATTACTCCTATACTTCAATTACGCCAAAAGACTCATTGGATAGCTTGGAGATGTAGAAATTGAACATGTGCTAAAGAAGGAAAACAAGCAAGCTTATGCGTTAGCTAAATTGCCTCCTCACTTGCCATGCCTGAAATGAAGTACGTATTCCAATTTATAAAAGTTGAGTTGTACTGCTAATTTTTTAGGATGAGGATTATGAAGAAGATTAAAGTCATGTTGTTCAAGTATTTGAAATAGAAAAGAAAGATTGGCACCAGTCAATTGTGGATTATCTGAAGTATGAGAAGTTACCTAATGATCCACACCAAAGAATCGATATCCGATATGGTACGGCTCACTTCATATATTACAAAGGTGTACTAAGGTGATCATTTGAAAAGAGCCTAAATAGGACTTCTAAACAAGTAAAATGAATTAAATATTCCATAAAGGTCAAAGCAACATATGAACATACAACAATTAAACAAACTCTAAAGAAGTTAAAGACTGTGTAAATATGAAAAATTAAAAAAAAAAAAAAAAAGAAAGAAAGAAAGAAAAAGATCTTCTAAATGATCAAACTGATATATAGGGGTGTAAACGAGCCGAGCCCGAATCTAATAGGCTCAAGTTCGACTCGTCTGTTAATTCATGAGCTCAAGCTCGGAGAACCTTATCAAGCTTCACTAGATAAGGGTCATCACAGAGAAGAAGAAAAGCTCGATTCGTATAAGGTCGGATGAGTTTGATCTCGAGCTCGTATAGGTTTGGATTAACTTGAACTCATTTAGATTCAAAACAAAATCTATAATGATAATTGTTTTAAATAATTTTGTTATATATTTTCCCAAAAATAAAAAATTATTATTATTATTATTATTATTTTTTATTTTTTTTTTTTTTATATGGGCCTAGGTTATAATTATATATGTGTGTATATATAAAACAAAAAAGTTTGTTCAGGCTCGCGAGCTTTTCGAGTCAAATATTATTTTGCTCGATTCGACTTGTTTGACTGATGAGCTCGGCTCTGGCTCGAAAAGATCGAGCCAAATACGAGCTTTCATCAAGCCGAGTCTGAATTGTTCGTGAATCGTCTCATCTCATTTACACCTCTAGTGATATATATATATATATGTATGTGTGGACATGTAAAATATTTAATTAACACAACAATAAAAGTTATTTAGAATATCATTTAAACAAAGAATTTAACATGACTAAAATGTGTTAATCTATATATTATTCTTTTACTTTATTGGCTGAACTATCAAATTACGAATATATAGTTTGAAAAATACATATAATATTACTATTATCTTTTAAATTAAATAGTTTGATTAAGCAGAACAAACCATATTTTACTTTATAAGTATTGGACCAATACGGATTAGAACCGAGTCTAATTAATTGGTTGTTTTGAACCCATATAATTGGATGTATTTCATGTATGACCCACTTAAGCCCAAATCAAATCTGATTATTTAGCGCCAGCAATGGATGCATAATTTCTTGTGATTTTTGCATATCTGAAATTTTGTTTTCTTATAGTGATACTCGGCTCGGGTCAACGTTGTTGGCTGACTGGTTCATGATCATCAACTTTCTACAACACTGATGTGGCTAGAAATCTTGGGGTCTAGATCTTGAGTTGGAATTCCGAAAATAATCCTGTGTATGACCTCGACCTCGACCCCGACCCAGACTCAGGTTCTTAGGGTTTAGATCTCGAACTGGATTCCTAAAATGACCTTATGTATGACCTCGACCTCGACCCAAATCTCGCCCCGCACAAGTAATTATGGATCTCCAACCTGACCACAAGAACGCACGTTAAGCTAGCTGAGGTCGCCCTCAACTAAGGTCCTCCGATGCCTAAGTTAGTCTTGGAGCTGAGGTGTTTAATAGTGAGCTCAAAGGTAAAGTAAAAACTCAAGAGAGAGTGAGTAAAGACCGTTTGACCTGGTACTGTGTGTTTCTCTCCCTTTATAAGTGTCAAATTGTCCTTGTCTGTACGGATCGAGGTGGCGAGTTACTGTGCTTCAGATCCTCAATTGATCAACGGCCTATAATCCAAGTCATGAACCGTACCGGGTCGAGCTCATCCGGGTCATGACCCGACCCGAATAAAAAGACGCGGATCCTATCCTGTTTGAGCATTTTGAATAAAATCCATGGGCAAAATAGTCCATGCTATTGTTTTCATTAATTATCACCATCAAACACCTTTCCGCCTGCTTTTTCCAAATACATACGAATTGCAGTTGGTAGTAGATTTTAGCTACACCCAATATTTTTTTATTTTTGCATCCAATTATAGATTGCTAAAAAGTCCAATACCCAACATACCAGATTTATAGGTTAGGAAATAAAATCTTGGGACGGATCTTTGTCTTTACAATGAGTTCTTCAATTTGTCTTAAAATTATACTAGGAGCCCATTTGGTTTTGTTTTTAACCAAGCTTTTCATTTTTTCAGAAAATAAAAATAGAAAGTCATTTACTTTTTTCATATTTTCATAAATATTTTTATTTTCAACATATTTTCTCAAACATGCTCTTACACACTCTCTCTTTTCTTTTCAAATCATATTTTCCTCTAATCTTATTTGCACGACTTTTAATACAAAAATACAATATATAATATCTAAATACTTTTCATTTTCAACCCTACACAATCGTTTTATTTTATACAAAATATCCAAATAATATTTTATTTTCAAACCTAAACTCATAACAAATTTTTCACTTTTTAAATTTGACATAAAACAAAAAATAACTTTGAAAACATATCCAAACAGGCTCTAGGTGTCATGCTGCCTGTTGGAACATAATATGGGTATACGTCGAATATGATCAGTTGATAATGAAAGCAAAGCCTTGAATTCCAACTATATATATATATATATCCTATCTGAGTTTCCTTGCGTGTATATATATATATATATGCCAATTAATTAAAACTACATATATTCCACAGATTTAATTATGCATGTACACAAAACAACAACCCACACAGCATAACTTCCAGCATTCCAACATTTCATTTGTCTGCTCCCCCCAAACTTGTCACTTTAATCACATGGAAATGGAACTATCCAATGTGAACTATTTCCCACACCACCATTAATTATATATCTGTATATCCTAAGTATCATCGAATTTCATAGGTTTTGTTTTTGTTCTACTAAAACAGTACAGCCTATGGCTCGAGCATCGATGTGGGGACCCGTCCATATAGCATATATATATATATATATCAACATATATTGACGGCCCTGATTATAGCTACCTTATATATAATAAAAAAGGTAAATAATTTCATGCTTTAGCCGTTTAATTATAATTTTATGGGTCTAAAATCCAAAGTGTTTCACATCATTGCTGCACATATGTTTAAACGTTTTAATACAGAGGCTTTCCATGTGTATATTCTTGAGATCTTTTTCTTGCCACAAAATTAAGATTGGAGGTTATATATAATAATATATATGTTGCATTATAATACAAGTACCTACCTCTACTTTGTTTTTAAAATTCATACAAGATCTAAATGAGTGAAAGTTGCTAGCAGCTGGTTATAATGGTGTACGCTTAAATGAGTTGAAGGTGTACTTTGAGGCTCCACCAATAATTGGTGTTTATAAACGGATTAATTTATTTCTACTTAAGGTTTAGTGGAAGCCAATCTTTAAAAAAGAGAAATAGCTTCTTCTTCTTTTTTTATAAATATTTTTTTGAATTTTTTATAGAAAAAATATTTCCATGGAATTGGAATGGAAGCATGTTGATGTCCCCAACCCCATGTCTTGTTCACATAAATCAAGCACTTAAAGTGGAATCCAACTCCATCTTCAATAATGGGGCCTTCTTTTTTTTTTTTTTTTTTTTTTTTCTGAGTCATGAAATGGAAGTGGGGTTTTCGTTTTCACCACCTAACCCCCCCTGTCTGCAAACAAAGATAAAAAAAAGGTTGGGGGTGGGGGGGGGGGGGGGGGGTGTTATTGAATCCATTAACAAAAACAACTTTGAGATTCCCTTTCATCTTTTTTAAGGTGGGCTCTCACAAAATCCAAGTGCCCAATAGTGTACACTTGTTCTTCTGTTTAAGTGCACTGCCCTCCTCCCACCCATTACGGATCTAATATCTTAAATTATTTCAAGATCAGTTTGATGCTCCTAGGATCATTTACCACTCTTTTTCTTTAATCATGACAGACTGCCTTTCTCCATATGTATATATGTTTGAATCTTTTAAGTTTTTATTGAATCGCATTGTCAAAAATATTTACTCATAGGTCTTTATCTTGTGTCAAGACACATAGAAAATTATATATTTTTTTAATTTTAATAATTGTTATATTAATAATGAAAATATTGTGTAAGTTCCATCCTCAATTTTATTTATTATTATCGCTTATAACACGGAGTTAGTGTCTATGCCATTATTGATTATAGCAGATCTTAGATTGATCGTGTGATTCAAATAGAATTTTTTGAAGAAGACAATTAAAAACAAGATAATCATCTGCTTATAACCCATAATTGTTGTACTATAGCTCTAAGGCATGATAAAATATCTAATTAGACTCCATTAGTTGGAAAGCACTGAGAGCTTCAGAGCAATTATAATGAGAACTCTTGACTTCCCTTGCCAAGAATGTGTCACCTTATGATCAAACCAAAGCTTCTTTATTTATTTATTTATTTTCATTTTTTTTTTCTTTCATATTTCAAAATGGCGTCCGTGATACTACTATTTTCCCCAAGTTACAAGTACTCTTGTACTTGTTTTCCCCAGGCCAATGGGAAGCATGTTGCGTTGGGAAAGAATATGTGATGCATGTGTAAGGTTAAACATAGGATCATCGGTTTGAACTCTAACTATACAAACTAATTCTTGGAGTCAAATTAAGATTAATTTCTCTCTCAAGTACTCTTTCATTAATTTGCTACATAAATAGTATGGTTTAAATTTTTACTGGAGTTAATATTTCATCTTTTATTTTATATCATACACAAACATCAAAATGTATAAAATATTTATTTGGATATAGATCACATATATTCAGTATAAACTCATAAAATGGAATTCCAATGAAATATAACGTCCAAAATAATATTGAACTGAAGGTGAATTATCAGTTGAAGTTATTTTAAATTAGCTCAAGCACTAAAATACCTAAATACAAAGAAAAAGCAATAATGACTCTTTTACAAGTTATATTCATTACCCAATGGATAATAAAATAAAATAAAAATGCACAAACAAAAGTTACCCGACCATTAAGCCTTTATTGTCATGCCACTAGTGTAGTCTTGTTCTTGCAACTTCAATCATTGACAAAACACTTCATATAGATGAAGGCATATACATTTGACTACAGTGCTTACCAGATATAAATTAATTAATATTAACATAAAAAGTGATGATACAAAAATATTAAATGACAAAAGATTTTGTATTGTCACATTAAAATTTTTTACAAATTAAATGGTGACAAGAATAGTGTTTGAATTGTCATTATTGGCAATTAATGACACACCTATGGTGACAACCTAGTGACAATGAAAATTTTATCACATATTATAGTCTCAACTTTTATTGTCACTAAGTTGCCAGAATAAAGATATTACTAATTTTCAATAGTGACAACTTCTAACATTAATTCTGTCACTATTGAGCTATATTGTGACAAAATACTACAAAATTGTAATATCAGTGATAAAATATAATAAGTGACAATGTAAAAGCGGCCACTAATAACATGTATTAAGCAACAATAGTTTTTGTATTGTCACTAATGATATTTTTTAAGTAACAATAATTTTTATTTTGTCACAATATGACTCAATAATAACAAAAATTAATATTTTAAGTTGTTACTATCAATAATTAGTGACACCCTTACAGGGATAATTTAGTGACAATAGAAATTATCACTATAATTTGTTATAAGATTTTCATTGTCACAAGGTTGTCACCGTAGGTGTTTCACCAATTGTCAATCATGACAACTTAAACACCATTTTTGTCACTATTTAGTTTGTTAAAATTATTAATACAAAAAAAGTTATATTAATTAGTGATAAAATAATATGTGACAATATAAAAATTGTAATTAATGATTTGTATTTAAGTGATATAGCTTTTATTTTGTCACTAGTGATATTTTTTAGGTAACAATAATTTTTATTTGTCACAATATAGCCATTAGTGACAAAAACTAATATTTTAAATTGTCACCATTAACAATTAGTGCACCCATATGGTGACAACCTAGTGATAATAAAAATTGTCACTATAATTTGTGACAAGATTTTCATCATCACTAAGTTGTCACCAAAGGGGTGCCACTAATTGTCAATGATGATAACTTAAATATTATTATTGTCACTATTTAGTTTGTAAAAATCATTAGGATGACAAAACAAAATTTTTTATCATCTAATATCTATATTTAATGACAAGTTTTGTATTGTCATTCATTATTTTCTCACTAATTTATTTATCTAGTATAAGGTGACAAATTAAACAAAATATTTTGTTACTTAATACAAATAATTAGTGCCAATTTTTGTATTGTCACTTACTGATTTATCACCAATTTATCTTTTTCTTGTAGTAAACTAAAAATTATTGTCGTTTAAAAAATATTATTAGTGATAATATAAAAACTATTGCCACTTGATACATATCATTAGTGATAATTTTTATATTGTTTTTTATTATTATATATGTCACTAATATTTTATCTTATTATAGTGATTTTCTATTAAATGTTTTGAACTATATACATGCTAGGTAGAATACATTAATTAATGGAAAACATAGTAACAAATTAAGGTTTTGCTTTAAATTAATGGATTATGGATAAACGTCAAGGATTAAATATTAGACAATATTTCTCGCAAGTACGTTCACTAAATAAATAAACATGTATTTTTGGTTGAATTAATGTTGGTGCGCGCAGTTTTGTGAGTACTCCCAAGTGTCTTTACAACTGTTAAGATGCTTTAGGAAACATACATATCATGTATATATGATTATTGATTAAATGTTAAAAAATGAAAAGAGGATCAAGATTCAGGGGAAAAACATTTGTTTTAACCTACCTCCTAAAGTTGTCTACCTTTAATGTTGGAGTGAATCAATGCATGTGGATGCCAATTGCCATCCCCCATCTCAGGAACTCACTACTTATCTTCACCTACGTGTATAACCATCATCATAATTGGTTAATTCCTATACGGTCAGAAAATATTTCAAAGATGATGCTAAATTCCACATAATATATATTCCTGGGCGTCCTGGAATAATTATCAGTAATTTAATGGAATTTGTAAGAATTGTACTGAGTTGTGTTTAGAGTATATTGATTATATATTCTTTCGTGGTACGTCGATGGGTAAATTCAACAAAATTAATGAATCTAAATCAATACAACAGCGATCGATGTCCTAAGAATTTTTTGTATGATCCATTTTGACATCATATTAAATTTTTAGATGAAAGCTAGTTATATTAAAATTTTGGTCATCAGGTTAATTAAAGTTTTGCTCGTATAATGGTGGCGGCCGGAGAATCAGCAATATCATGTGTTACCTTGTTATTTTAAATAGAACAATATTTCTTGAAAAATAATTAGAAAATGAAGTATTATATGTGAAAGACTTGAAATGGAAATAAGAGAATTGCATTTGGGGCAATTGAGGAATATTAAGTATACTGGCATTTCCAATTTTTTAAATAAAATAAAATAAAATCCTCCTTAATTATAGTGTTGCCTCCTCCTGGCTCCTCGTATTGTATTTAATTTAGTACTCAGTTGAAATAGAAAAGGAACCTTTTTTAGCTATTATGCTTAATTAATTTAAATTCTACTTAATTCAAGTTTTTAATACATCGACACATAAATATATATCAAAAATGTTGAGTAACCAAAAACAACCTACATATCATACTTTGTTGGCATTCATGAAAAATAGTATCTATTGAATTATAAGTTTGATACATTCTATACAATAGAAAAGACGATTTTCCTTTCTAATGAAAATATCACTTACTCACAAATTATATGGGGAATATATATTTTGCATAAATGAATGTAATATACTTGTACACACACACACACACATATATATATATATATATATATATTCTTACATTTGCAAATATGCATGCTGCAAATTTGCAGGAGAAGTTGGAATCAAGAATTTCCAGATTGGTAATTAGCACTAAGAAATCTTGTTGGACATATAAAGTTGTTTTTGGTATAAAAATCAATACCATCACATTTAATGTGTTTCTGAAAAATGTGGGATGTCCGTAAAATTACAAAATGTGGGGGATAGAATCATGCCTACTTTGCCAATTCCCAACCAAAAAATGTGCAGGCTTAATTAGTGTAAGGAATGGATACTCTTTCATTATACTTAGAGAGATGAGAACAATAGCATTGCACGTGCAAAATTATTCAGATTCCTTGTGCAAACTGTTGCCCAAACTTCTTGATTTGGATTACTTTCTAGACATATATATAGCTACTAGACTACCCTCAAATTATATATGATGATATGAAAATTTTATT
Organism: Jacaranda mimosifolia; assembly: GCA_018894105.1. Classification (NCBI taxonomy): domain Eukaryota; kingdom Viridiplantae; phylum Streptophyta; class Magnoliopsida; order Lamiales; family Bignoniaceae; genus Jacaranda; species Jacaranda mimosifolia. The sequence goes on from CM032123.1 coordinate 13,540,315, forward strand.
TTATAAAATAATTCTATATTTGACAAGTCAAAAAAAAAAAAAAAAAGTGCTACTGAGCTTAGATTTACATATAATTACTGCTCGCGGATTTATTGCATTTTTTTTTTCATCTCCTATTAAATATGTTATGCATTATGCCAAGTGTATCTGATTCTCAATTAATTATTTTTATAAAAAAATATTTAGTATATATGTCATGTATTCATGAAATGAAATAAGTGTTGAAATATAAATTGAAATAGATAATCCATACTTACACTCATATAGATCATAGTTACATTCATTCGATGCCCGTGGATTAGCATAATACTCTATGCATTAGACATTGAGCAAACACAAAATAAGAGAGAGTTCTAATCCAATAATTCGAGATGCATTTTGTATTAATTAGATACAAAAATTTCCCTTTGGGATATTAAATCGCAATTACAAGTTAGGCAAAAGTAGAGAACTTAAACCCCCAGCCCACATAAAACATCCAGGACGGGGGACGTAGTTAATTCGTGTCCTCGCATATTCAACTCTCTAATGCCTTAGTAGGGACAAGTGCTTTTCTTCCAGTCCACTAAACGTTTTAGAAAGTGCATAACCTGTCAAACATGTAATAATAACTTGTTAAGATATTGATATGCAGAGTTCCTATTTGTCGATCGATAAATTAATTACGATGATTAAAGAAAAACAACGTTAGGACAAAATCTAGAATGAATATATTTATTTCAATATTAATTGTACTTGCCTCGGATGGTTCTTGCAAAGTGTACGAGGCATGTGTTTCTTTAGGAGCTTTCGATACTAGAATTCCTAAACCTTGTCCTCTGCTGCGCAAAATCTGATCATGATCAGACAGAAATACCATGATAAGTTGTCGTAGCTTATCTAATTATACGGCCACACAAGTAATCTTGAAAATTACAATAAGAAGAAGAGATATACTTTGAATGCATCTTCATCTGTGCGATCATCGCCTATATAGACTGGTAGAACATCATTGGATTCTGCATAGCCTAAAGATTTGATCGATGATCAACAGAAAAAGGAGTTCAACTTTAGATATTCGATTCAAGATCCGAAAGGAGAGGGCATGATTAATAATTTAATCAAAAACGCTTAATTACCCACCTAATGACTCCAACAAGAATTCGAGTGCATTTCCCTTGTCCCATTTAATGGTGGGACGAATCTCCAAAACCTTCCTTCCTTGACTCAATCTGAGCTGTTGGTAGTCCTTGATAACTGATTTCACTTCATCAGCTAATTCACCCCATCTCTGCAAATGCAAAAACTTTTACTTTTTATTTTCTTTAGATTTTAGTTTCTTTCACCGCAAGAGTGAAGATGGGCAGAATTAGTCATGTACCTTTTCCTCAACACAACGGTAGTGGACAGACAGACAAAACTTGTTGTTCTCAACCTTAGCCCCTGGGATGTATTTGATTTTCTCTACCAAACTTTTGTATAACTGAAATTATATATAAAATAAATTGATAGTTTGAATTTAGTTCCCAGCAGTAAAAATTTGGGTGCAGATATATATATATATATTGAGATTAAAGAGAAGAAACCAACCTCATCAATCGTTGGGAGAAATTCTCTGGCAGGCTGGCAGAGGACCGTTTGATTTCCCTGAATAGTTTACAAGTACCAAACACATGAAAATGGGGCAACAAAAATATGGGGTATACCCCCATAGCACTTAACTGGGCGTATATGATCAGTTTCCATCACTCACTTTTCCATGTCCTTTCGATGGTCCCTTGATGTCCATTCCATGACTACCCGCATAATATAGCTCCGACAATCTTACAAAGCTATACACCTACAAATTTTAACATCATAAATAAATTCATTCCACCAGATTGGAAAAAATATTGGTTTCTAGCATATATACGTATGTGTGTGTGTGTGTGTGTGTGTGTGTATGAAATAATGTACCTTAGCTCGGCACCTCCCACTCACAATGGCCGTCGGGAAAAACTTGGCAACGTCCCTCACAGCCTCTCTCATCTGATTGTGGAAGAAAAAGAAAAGTGTGAATAAATGAAAATTTTTGGTCCCTTTTTATGGCTTAAGTGTGTAAAGATGTGGTCGAGGAAGACAACGAACCTCACTAGTCATGAAAGCACGGTCAGGATCCTCCACAATGGGCGATAAAGTGCCATCATAATCCAGGAAAACTACTATCTGCTTCCCTTTTGAAATACTCATTATTTCCTCAAACATGCTCAAAGCTGAGGGATGATGAAGCTGTTTATGTGTTTGTGAATACTCGTGTGTCAGTCATGCGCTAATTCAATTATTATTTAAAAAGAAATGTAAAAAGAGCAATTCTTCTTTGTTTTTTTATTTTTGTTAACTTACAGTCCAAGAATTTTGATCTTCAGTGTCGGAGGCCCTGCGTGTGGGCGAAGAAGCCCGCATTGAATCGAGCAAACCATTGATTCTGGGCCCATTTCCAGAACTTTCAAGCTTTTTGGGCAACTTTTTTCTGGTTAAGTATCCATTTGGTGAGAGGAGAGGCTTTGGCACCGCGGATTGGAACAGAGTAGATTCGGACCTGGCAACTGCTATAGCCATGGTTAGCCCTGATTTTGTATCGGAAATCACCATACTCTGGTTTGTCATAATCACTCTATTTCCCAATGCAAAGAGCTACCTGCATTGATATTTATAGTCAATAAAATAGTGTGTAAAAATATAGGCTGAAATCGTCAAAGAAATCATAGAATAATGGGATGCAAAGTACCTGGAAAAGGGTTGGAAATTTGATGGAAATGAAGTGAGAAAACAGAGGAAAATAAACGGAAAAATAAGTAGTAGTAGTAGTAGTAGTAGTAGTAGTAGTAGAAGGGTGGTGTTGTTAAGCTTTAGTTTAGAAGTTTTGCGCCTCAAAGAAAAGAATAACAAAGAAAGAAAGTTGGAGGAAGAAAACAGAAGGAGGGAGCACTGAGACACAAATCACAAGTGACAAGGGAATGGGCTGCTGTCAATTTATAAGTAACTTCGCTCCACAAACAGACCAACCAAACATTTCCTCCACTTTTTTCCAACTCTTACCATTCTGCGTGTCATAAACTCATACAATTCGGGTAAATGCATATTTTCCATTTGCTTTCCTTAGATTCTTTCTCTGCAGCTTCTTTATTTTTTTTTATTTTATATTTTAGAAAGACCTTCAAGTATTATATATATCTCTTTGGTTCTGATTCTCGAGACAATCATAATCTGAACTAGCAATTTTCACACATTCGATGTATGCTAAAACTTTTATAATACAAAATAAATAAAATAGTCATTTATCTTTTTAGGCGTTATGATAATTTTTAATATTCTAAATGTATTTATTTAAAATTTTAAGATAGATAAAAGAAAAAAAAAAGACAAAATAAAATAATAACAGAAAAAAGAAAAAAGTAAACAATTGGAGAGAGAATGAAAGAAAAAAAAATTACTAATGAGGACATTTAAGAAAGAACACTTAAAAATACACCAAAAGGGACTAGTGTTTTTTATATAGTATAGATAATAATTGTAAATATATAAAAATTTATAAAATCGTAACATACTAAAAATCACAAGGAAGATACTGTACACATTATTTTCCAAGAACTTTGTTTTGATTCTTTGAAGTCCTTTTTCCTTTTTCTTTCATTATAATTTTTCGAATATAAATTGCATCTTGACCCATGTGTTATAGAAAAATGGCACAAGATCACTGTGTTTTCAGAATAGGTACTTTTTGAAAACATAGGACATTATATGCTCATTTTGGAGAATGCTATAGTGTAAATTTTTAATTTACTCATATAGTTTTTAAAAATACATGTGAGATCTACACGTCTGATCTAAGACATCTATGGACAAGAGAATTATAAGATGCACTTGGATTATAATTTTTTTTATATTTTTGCCGTAAATATACAAGCAAATAATTCATATATCCTATAAGTTTGCATGGAATAATAGGGCAAGAAAATGGTAGATTGATGAAAAAGGTAAATATTTGAAATTGAATTACTTTTTCAAATTTGATACATTGATTAAATACATAATATATGTGTAGGTTCTTGTACCTTTTAGGATTTAATAAATGGGAAAAAAATACGGCAAAGTTCGCGAAAACTATAATAGTCATAATTTGTTTAAGCGAAATAATTTGAATTTCACAAATACTGTTTAAATTCAGTTATTTATCATGAAATGATAAATAAACTAAATTAAGATATATATATATATATATATTCACATAAACTATTTAACTTGTCTCATAATTATCTTGAGCACAAGCATTTTCTTTTATTTTCATTTAAAATCAAACAAATTTATTATTGCTTTCTTCAGCCCATTATCCGAAAGGGAGCTTAGCTCATTAATAAATTCTAAAAATAATTCCTCACAATAATAACTTTTTTTTAACTTTTAGGGTTGAAGAAAATTCAGTATCTCTTTATAAGCTCATAAATGCATTGAGATGGAGGCTAGAAAATTCAAGAAGATTAGAATATTCTCACAAGTGTAGAATCTTGATTCAAACCATTTCATGGCTGCAAATCACGCAATCAATTTGTATAATTTCTTTTTCTACTACATTATATTCTTTTCTTTACATAATTAACATGGGACTGACTTATAATTTTCACAATATTTCCTAATGTTAAATTTTCAACTGATAAAATGTCACAACAAAAACTACAATATTTGATTATATATATATATATACATAAATACGAACCATTAATTAAAGTCCACATTTATTTCTTAATAGAATCATGTAATCACAATGGACTAGGTCCAATGAAGGACCCAGTCAAATTTTATGAATCATCATTATAATACTCCAACTTTAACATAATAGGTATGCAATCTTTATTTTTTAGTTCTCCGTAATTCTCTATGTGTACTAGGTACCTTCTTCTATCAAGTACTAACTTGAATATGGGAGGATTTTGGCTGAGGAATACACTGGCGTCTCTAACAATTTCTTGTTGATCGTAGATTAAACCAAAACGGATACTAAAAGATGTTTGAATATGAACCAATAGCGAATTCTTCTTTGCTTACACCAAAATAAAATAATATATATTTGAAGAAAAACGATCAAGTATTAGAATATGAACAATTGTATGAATTAGTACCAATCATTTATTAAAGCAGACTAATTATAAACCTAATTGAACTCGAAAATGTAAAAATTTGCGGAGGTGAAATTGCAAACTCACAGCATCTAAAGTCACAATACCTTTAGAGCTGCCCATTGAAATCTGCGATTAAAACCAACAGCTCACAACCTAACCTGTTTGCCTGAAAAACCAGCAGCAAATGGACATTTTTGGCACATGAATTATAGACCTAATTAAGCATAAAAAACTCATCATTGTCTTCTCCTTCATGGATATTTTGGCCTTTCTGATTTGATGGAGTCAGAAAAGACCTAAAAATGTCCCTTTTGCCTATCAGAGAATCAAATTCTCAGAACAACTAAATTGATATTTAGTTCACAATATTGACAAAGGTTTGAGGCCCCGTCCCGATTATAGCTTTAGTTCGAGTATCACTTAGAGCATATATATATATATATATATATATTGGGGTACGTAACTTAAAAAAGAAGGAAGAGAGAGAATATATATTATAAAATATTTTATTTTATTATAAGTTAGTTAATTTATTTACATAAAAAAATATTTAATACATGTATTATATATTTATGAAATAGAATAAGACTTGAAATAGAGAATTTAAATTGTATCTAAATTAGTTAAACTCCTTCACGAAATGTTTTGGTGAATTTGGTAGAAATTTACATGAGTTTTATTGATTGTAAAATCGTCATTAGTTCAATTAATCAATGTGCTAGTTCTGAAGAGACAAGTTGAAATTTTCAGAGTTTTCTTGAGAGCCTAAAACAAATAAATAATGTTCTTTAAAACTGCGAAAAAGTTCTAGTTATCATAATAGGATTTGTTTTTTTCTTCTTTTTCAATGACTTGGAGTGTCCCATCCCATCATCCTCAAGGTTCAAGCTATACAAACATTAATGTGGAATAGACTAGCTAGAAATATGGGGTAAATTTATCATGTAGATATTAGAATTATAAAATTGAGGTAACTCATCCTGATTTTATAAAACTTCGGCAGCTCTCAAAACATTGCAAGCCTCTAATGTTTATGATCAGTATGAATTCAATACTGAGGATGGTTGTGTTAATATTGTTAATATGTTAACTATTATCCTAGCTAGCAGAGGATGTCTCATTTATTCACCCCACATTATTTTTAAAAAAAATAATGATAAAGTAGTAAGTAAATATAAAAATCATCGCTGACTATATATAATTAAGTGATAAAAAAATTTATTTTACTAGCTAGCTTAATACTTTTTAACAAATTTAATAGTGACAAGAATAGTGTTTCAGTGGTCATCATCCACAATCAATAATACACCTACAGTGACAGTGAATATTTTGTCAACTAATTATAGTATAATTGGTTTGTCATTATAGGTGTACCACTAATTATTAATAGTGACAATTTGAAACATTAGTTCTTATCACTATTAAGTAATATTGTGAGAAAATAAAAATTATAATCATTTTAAAAAATATCATTAATATTAAAATAAAAATTATTATCATTTAATATATGTTATTAATAATTTCTAAAGAACTTCTAAAGAGTCCATGGCAATGGCAATTTAATTTATTAGTTAGCCAATTTAGAAATGGACCTGTCTGTTCCCTACTTCCCTGACATGCCTTTCGCTCATTTCCCGAACTCATCTGAACTGATTTTCTCTTAATATATCCTTCAATCAATTAAAAAGAATAATGATTATGTCATAATTGAATTTATTATTTTTAATTATTTTTTGAGACGATACTATATAATGTTTTATTTAATTTTTTTTTTTTTTTCCTCCAAAAACCATCCCCTGTTAACTTTCTTCTATACATCCTTTTGATTAACGTTTAAATGATGATGACATAACAAAGAAGTTCAGTAGAAACATCAGGAAGAATTGCTCAAATACCAATGACAATATGAGGGTGCTTTATGAATTCTTCGACTAAATATGAAATTTCAACTTTCAAATTTCAATTAATTGGGCAGAATAAATGCTTAGATGAATAGTTGCAGCAAGAAAAGGCATCTGTGTTGCTGGCTCTAAAACCTATTTATAAGGGCCAATTTTGGCATATTTTCATTCAACATTATTTTCATTTTTATTTTCAAAATGCATTCTCCAATAATTTATATATTTTCTCCCAATAACCTATATGTTTTCTTTTTCTATTTCATTATTTTTATCTCTCTCCACCTACAACATATTAAAACCAACATAATTATTACTTTTTCAACAATCTATTCCAAATACAAATTCATTTTTAACTCATTTTCAACAATTAATTTTTAAAATTTTAAAATAATGAAAATAAAAATAAAACCAAACGCGAATGAAAGAAGGAAAACAATCTTTCTTGGAAGGGCTATAATATTAAAATGCATAAAGTTTGTATTGTTCTTATTTAAGAAAATCTTTATTATAATAAACTAAATAGGAGTCATACATTTAAAGCGACAATCATACATTTACTCGTTGTCACCATTAAAAAAATAGGTATTTGTTACAGAAAAATTACTACGAAATTAATTTCTTAACTATGGCTATAAATTTATAAATTTTTCACGATAAATGTAATTTTAATATAACAAGTAATAAAATTTGTTCGGTGCCAATTTGTAGTCATATTCAGTCGCAAAGCTCAACAGATTATTTATACACATTATCTGTAGAAAATTTAATAAATTATAAAAAAAATAATCATTAGCTACGAATTCACTGTAACAAAAATTAACTACGAGGATATTAGTGTTGAATAAAGAATATAAATTTTTAACATTAACTATGAGTCTAACATGACTTTTCTAATTTCATAGTGTGTACAGCAAGGCTTTGAAAACCGGACCGGACCGACCAATTCGACAGGTGATCGGAGGCCAGTCCGGTCCAGTTGAAGCATAAAAATCAGTGGTGGTCAAAACTGGTCAAAATTCGATTGAACCGATCAAAATCGTTTGAAAATCGGTCAAAACCAAACCAGTTCAACTGGTTCACTCTTTTTTTTTTTAATTTTAATTTTTTTTAAAAAGAAAAGTGAAATTATGAGTTGAAGATGATGATTAAAGATTTTGGACATGTAATTTTTTGAAACATGAATTTATTTTTTTGAAATTTAATGAAGTGGTAGTTATATGTGAATACTTATGTTTAATTTGTTATTTTATTTAATCTTTATTAAATTATGTTGAATATTTAGCATAGGAGAATTTATTTTTACTTGGAGTTGAAGTATGAAACGAATAATTACTTAAATTAATGTGAAATATTATTTTTTATTTATTTATAGTTGACTAATATTTGAATAGTATTATTTTCTAAAAAACATACTTAAAAATAAGTAAGTTGAAATTTTTTTCAAATAATATTCTTTCTATATCAATTGAAAATTTTATTTTTTGGTAATATTAAAATATAATATATATTTATAAAACTAAATATAATTATTACATCATTATGGCATTATACCGGTTGAACCAATAACTAGTAACATCATCGGTTCATTGTTTGGTCCGATTTTGAAAACATTGATGTACAGTCAAAGAATGAAATTACTAAAGGCCTTCCTTTGTGCAGGTTTTGAGTGGAATTGGAATCAGAATTTTGTGGGGAATTGGTCAATCAGATTGTCCTAAGAAGGAAGAAAAAGATATCATGGAATATATTGAACAACTTTTTTTTTTGCATTACTGGTTGGAATAATGAGAGTGCAATTGAGCCACGTTAACACAAGAAAGGACCTTTTGGCTTCCATGCGTTTTTTAGGGGAAAGAGGTTGGGTTAACTTGGGGGGAATAAACTAACCTAAACATTTGAAAAGTCTTCTTCGGCCTTTTTTATGATGTCCACATTAGCGCATGGGAATTTGAGAAAGCAAAGAGATTCGTCGGTGCTGATTGCTGAATCATGTTGAAAAACGAACGCATACACACACTTGTTTGAACTTTGAAGTATAAATGTCTAGTGTAGCCACACGCGACCAATACGAGTGTAACGAGACCCACAACATCTTGTTTGTTTTTGTTTTTTGGACTCATTTTTATTTTTTATTAAAAATAAAAATAAAGAGCCATCAACTTCTCCATCATTTTCACAGATATTTTTATTTTTAAAATATTCTTCAAAACAAACTCCTACATTCTCTCTCCCATTTTTACTTTTCATTTTCTCCTACTCACATTTATACGACTTTTAATACAAAAATATTATATTTTTCAAATACAACTTATTTTCAACTCTACATAATCATTACATTTTAAACAAAACATCCAAACAATATTTCATTTTCTAATACACATTTATAATTAATTTTTCACTATTTCTTTTCACCAAAAAAATGAAAATGCCTCCAGACAATAAATCCAAACGGCCCCTAAGTTTTTCATTGAAATTAATTAAAATTACATTTTAATTTGGGCTCATTGTGAAGTTAATTTTCTTATTTATTTATTTAAACACATACATATATGGAGCCCGTTAAAATTTAAATTCCTGACTTCCCATATTATGTTACTGACCACTCATCTCATTGTGAAGTTAGTTAAGTTTGAAAGAGTTCTATACAAGGTACGCCATAGATTAAGTTCAAATGACTTAATATTTTTATATATAATTTATTTTTTTAACAACTTAAAAAAGTGTTTAAATTTTATTGTTTTTCATATTGTAATGAACGTAACTCGTGTAGACTTTTCTTTATAAATCTCAAGTAATTTAACTTTTTTCAACGCTGATAATTAATTACAAGATATATTCATATGTGTCGTAGGTATGAATATAATTGATTTTTGAGTGCATTAACTAACTCTCTCCAAGCAAATTGAAAGAGTTAAAGGAATTTTATGTATATATTTTAAATGGATAATTACTCGCCATAAAATTTAAATAATTAATAAGTGTGATGTCACACAATATGTAATTAATCTTGATGTGAGCACGTCGGTCTAATATATACAAAATACATAAGACAGTTTCTCGTGCGGAAAAAGCTTTTCCGACAAGCTCCTTCTACGTAATTGTGTCTTTTGGGTTTTGAATTGTTTCATCTAACATATAGTAATATCTAAAGTCAATAACGGAGGCCATGAAGATGCTTTACAAATTAGTGATTTTCGAGGGAGGGGGTGGCTTAAAAAGTTGTCTACAGGAAAGAAAGAAAGAAAGATTGGCAAATTATAGGATGCAAGTTTAATTAATCAAGGCATGAATCTTTTGATTCAGACCAGCTGACCAGGCCAAATTGGAATAACTTTCTAATTAAGCAAGCAGCTTCCAGTCTCTCCCCTCTTAACTGCCGTCGAGCATCCCAAACCTAACTTGCATATATTAATTGTTTACTGGTCCACTTGCTTCCCCAAAAGTCAAAACAACATGACAATTCTCAACTTAGAGTGTGTTTGGCTAAACTTATTTTAAACGTCTTATAGGCTCCTATATCTTATAAAATATTTTTGGAGCTTATAAGATATTAGATCTTATTTTTAAAATAAGTTGTTGAAAGTGTTTGGATAAAATAAGATATTGGAGCTTATAAGATGTTAATAATGACAATTTTGTAATTAAAATGGTTAAAAATGAAGGAGTTTATTAAGATCTTACAAATAAGTTAGGGTCTCCTTACTTTTTTTAAAAGAGCTTATAAGCTCCTAACATCTTATTTTAGGATCTTATAAGCTCTTTTTTAAAAAAAATTACCAAACAGTTTTTATCAACTTATAAGCTCTTAAACATCTTATAAGATGTTTTAAGGAGCTTATAAGTTCACCCAAACACCCTCTTAATTATATTTGATGCTGCAAGAAAATAGAAGGAAATGTTTTTTTGGTAAACAACAAAATGTTGCTTCGTTCTCTCTGAAACGCATACATAAAGATTTCTGTTCTTGAAAGTTTTTGAAGTTTTATTGTTCTTTTGCGAATGATTTCTTGTTCTCAAGTTCCTTAAAAGGATATGTATTTATAGTTTTTATTTGGATTGACTTTGGCCCAATAGTATATTTTAGCTCTTCTTCATGGGTTTAATGGTTTTCGGGTTCTATACTTTGCTTAAGCACAATAGTATATTTCAGCTCTTCTTCATGGATTTAAATTGTCATTAGACTCTACGCTTTTTTTACTTCAATAGTCCAATTTAATTTATTGGGTCATTTTTAATTAATTTAATTAATTAGTCCATATCAATATTTGATAAATGATGATAATTAAATTTATCATCATATATACAGGTTCAATTGTGTCAAAATATTGTCGTGCTTGCTAGTGTCCCACATCAGGGAAAATAAATAAGTTGTGCTCTCTATATATGATTTTGAGCAATCATCATGTCTTGAACTGGTTTTTGGATGAGTTAGGCCTAAAATTCATTCTTTAACAGTACTTTTATGTATTTTGCGAATATTTATATTAGAGAACGTCTTAAAAAGCAAGAAAAGATGAATAATTTATAAATTATTTTAAATTTTGACTTTTTGATATTAGACAAAGTCAAGTATTTATTATTGACGTCGTTTTCAAGTACAACTGCTATGATGTCTCTTTTGAAGTTCATCGATTGGAAATTATTATTTGAAGTCCCCCAATTTGTTCGTGTATATTACTATATCATTATTTGTGTCTCGTATAATCATTGAAGGTATAATGGAGGTTCACCTCATCTTATTTTTGAGGTATACATGTGAAGAATTTTTGTTCATTTAAGTTGATTGTATATGTATTTAAGGATTGTATTGTTGTGTATTCACACCATAAATAAGATATCCAAGACTACTTTAAGACCAACTTGTGAATTACATATTTATATTTAACTTAGACGCGATCAATAGCCTTGATTTGTTGATCCAATTGTTATTTTGTTCATGATCTAATTTTTTTTTTTGGACAGTATTAATGAATCTGTTCTAGTTAGGGCCATGGTTTTACTTTCAAAGTTGATTTTAACATTTTTAAAAGTTAAAAAAGCAATTATGATTTTAAAATGAGATTGTATTTTGATATTTTTATCAAAAAATAAGATTAGAGTAGGTATATCATCATTGAAAAATTAGTTGATTTATACTTTTTTATATTTAAAAATTTTATTTATATATATTATTAATTTTAAAATGATAGTGAGTATTTTATATTAAATTAAACTTGAATTTAATTGATATGATAGTAGGATGACAAAATGGGTCTAAAAAATAAAATATTTTTAATGAAATTTTTAAATAGTTATAAAAATAAAAAGAGGATTGAAAATGAAAACAAACAGCCCCTATGGCCTATGCATAATCAAAGTCGGTCAAAAAGTTTGCCATGTGAAATAATGTCAGTGCAAAGTCGTTCATGGAATCTATTGGTCAAAAGTCAAAACCAGAAAATATTCAAAGACTTTTACTGTCCTAAGTAGGTTCTAGAAAATATTTTTTTAATTGTATAATGTGTGTGTATTTATATATATATATATATATCTTTTCTTTTCTTTTCTTTTCTTTTTCTTTTTTTTTTTTGGATTTTTTAACTTAATTTTTGGTTAAATTGTATGTTCTGGATTATATGTTTTGAGAGAAGGAGTTTTGAGAGTGGGGTTGAGGAATGTGAAATTTGAGTTGGGAAATGTAATGTATGTTTGTTTATATTTTGAAAATGGTTAGAAAATTATGTTGGGGAGTTTTTGTATATTTATTTATGTTTTGGGATGAGAAAATTTCTACTGTAACAGTCAAATCAATATTTTTTTATTGAATTTTTTGAGTGAAAATGGAATTGAATAATATTTTTACTGTAAAAATAATAATAAAATATATAATATTTATATATGATGATTGGATATGATCTTTTAATTGTAAAAATAATGATAAAATATTATGATCTGTATATGTATGCATATGAAATTTTGGGTGATAAGCCAATTGATTTGAAATGGTATTTTGGGGATTAGTATGTGTTGTTTTGGCCAAAAAGTGATACATATATTTGATTACATTTTGCCAAAATGAATTTATTTTGGTAAAATGTAACCAAACACATTAAAAAAAAATCACAAAATATATTCACTCTTGATTGGATTATTAGCAATTTACAAAATTACAATTTATATTTACTAGGCATTTTAGTATTTTCTTTCTAGTCAAATACATGTGAATCACTTTAATCTTAAGTAAATATTTTTTAAATATTATCCGAGTGAAAAAGTAATATATTTTTAACAAAACCCGAGCACAAATTTAAAATATTTAAGATCTAAATTCATGGGAAATTGTCACCCTTTCATCTTTTTGTTATATTACTGTTCCAATTATTTGCAACCTTTTAAGTTAGATTGGTGTTTTGCACCTTGAATTAGAATAATATTTGTCCCATACACCATCCTTTTTTTTTTTTTTTACAGAACATTACAAATAACGAATTTTTATCATTTCAACAAGTCAATATTATTCTATTATCAAATCAAGTAAATTAAAGTATAAACTACACACTCAAATGCATTTAAGGTGCATAAAGGAGCCCATTCCGGTTCGAATTATGGGAGTAAATGAGATGAGACAATTCACGAACAGTTCAGGCTCGACTCAATGAAAGCTTGTATTCGGCTCAATCTTTTCGAGCGTGAGTCGAGCTCAATAATATTCGACTCGAAAAGCTTGTGAGCCTAAACGAGCTTTTTATTATGTGTATATATATACACATATATAATTATAATTTAGGCCCATATAATAAAATCTATAAAGATAAATAAATAAATAAATTGTAGTACCCCACTAGGGATAGTCCACAAGCTGGGATGCCATAAAATTTTTCACAATTCTCCAATAAACCATAATGATCATAAGCTCACAACATGCTTCAAACTTAATACAATAATATCATAGTGCCATAATTCATGCTAATAGCCCAACAATATTCAGAACCAAAACATCGTCACCAGTAACAGGATTCATACATGTCGTAAGTCTTACGTTCATCCTAACATATTACAACATCTCTAAAGCCAAAATGTAACCAACAGTGAATTCATATATAACCATACATTCACCCAAATACTATTATAGATTATTTAGTCAAAACCTACCATCAGTCATCGTCCCCTGTCTCATACATGCCTAAAAAGGAAATAAATGACATGAGGGTGAGTCATAAGGACTCAATGAGGGATAAGGTAGAGCAATAGACGGTCTGTCAAGAGTCAACAAGTCAATAGTATAATTTATTAACATGAAAATACAGAAGAACACAAATATGCCAGAATGAAGGAAAGAATAGTTTTTCAAACGACTAGCAAATGCTATGTAGGGAGCTATAACCGTCGGTTTAAAAGGCCCGAGATCGTCTCGACCGATGTTATTTGGGAGGTATAGAATGTATCAACCGATCACAGTTTGGGAGGAAATACAGACAGCTCATGTGGCCTGGGACACCAGCTAGATCTAGATTGGGAACTCACTCAGCCTTATTGCTCCATAAATAAAGTACAACTAAGAATACAATCCCAATAGTATATGCATTTCAAGAAAAGAGCATAGCATGCATATCAGAATACCCTCATGCCTCCGTAACAATACGATCTTTCAATCATAACAATACGATAATACATTAGTTCGAGCATGACAACTCGGCAATAACGATGGCTCAAGCACGACAGCTTGGTAAGGTCATCGGCCCAACAATTCACCTGTATCATTTTCCTTCAAGATTATCAACGAATCAATTGCCAACAAGGCAGAACAATCGAACGAATAAGCCAACAAGGTGATCAATGATATACTGAACGAATCAAGGAAGCCAAAAAGGCCAACTGACAATATACAATACTGATTCAACATGAATGATGACAAATAAAACTATGAAAGTTCATGGTGCCAGAACTGGACAATCAATTTGTGATCAGAAAGGTTTAGGAACAACAAGCCAGCTCAGCGTACAATTCAATATAAGATAGAGTTTACGAGTTCAGATAATTCACAGAGTTCGATTGAGAAACAGACAGCTTCAAGGGAAGACAGATAAAGTACCAAGCAGTTTCAAATCAGGAGAACCTCATAGGGTTCGATAATCAACAACGATAACGATAATCAAGAGAGGTATCAGATCAACGGATCCTCACTTGGTTCAACGACAAATATGGAATAAGTTCATACAAAGCAAGTACCAATAGGTAGACCCTCACAGGGGTACAACAATTAACAGAGTGCGATAATCAATTCAAGTACCAAGTCGGTGAACCCTCACGGGGGTTTATCAAGATAACAGATAAGTCCAAGATGTGCCAAGTTGGCAGACCCTCACCTTAATAACCTCGGCAATGAAATCAAAGCCTACTAATCCGCAAGGCCCAATCCTCTGTCACCTATCCAAAAGAGTAATCTTACTGTCAAAATCCCTACTCAACTCTAACAGTTTCTAACATTTACAATCATACTAATAACAGTCCAATTTTAGTAGTTACCCTAACTTATACGGTGGCTAGGGTATTGTTTTGGTATTATTTTTACAAAAACATGCTAATCTCGCCTTTATTACGAAATAAAAGATAATACAGTCAGATCCCTAAATTACATAATTAACCTTATAACGTTACACAATATCGATTATAATAGCCCAATTATCGAGAATAATTCAAGTTTGTCGCTTAGGTCACAGTTACATAAAATTAGGGTTTTCTTAACCTAATTAGCTTAACTAACCATGGTTCACATAAAATAATATAGTTTCGGGTTTACTAAGCTCAAGTAACATGCATGCATGTTTTATTTTTCACGCATGGCTATATTTTACGATCGATCTACTCATTCTTTTTTATTATACAAAGTTTATAAGGATTTGAATGTGTATACATATACATGCAATAGAAATTTGTTTTCCTTCTGATCAATTAACTAATTTCTTGCTATCGGAGCGGAATTTCCACAATCAGCTTCCACACATGCGTTCTTCATGATGAGATGAGGAAACTGTCTATTCTCGCCGCCGCTGTCGGAGATAGTCACCACCACCACTGTTCGACGAGTTTCAATGAGAGGAATCAAACCCCCAAATCAATTTTTTCAATCACCACAGAATTGAAGCTCAATTGCCGCCTGAAAGTTCCAGCACCACTACGTCTGTCGCCTCGATTTTTGCTCAATTCCGTCGCTGCCGATGGTCCGTTTGGGATGCTGAAGCTATCGGTGTGATCTTGGAGCGGATAGCTTCAATACCTGTTACCCAGAAACCTCCTTCCTCCACTACTTTGTTGGACCCATAGAGCTCCACCGCGGTTGGGTTTTCAAGCAAGTTTTCTGGCCTTTTCTCCAATGGTTTTCCACTGCATGTTATATAGATGTGTTTCTTGTGAGATGGGGAAGAGGTTGGTCTAGTTTAGATTTCAGGTTCGGGCCGTCGCCGGTGTCGATCGCCAGTGAGAGAGGATGGTAGGTTTCGGTGGGGAATAAGGGGAAAATGGGGACTGAAATGGAAAATCCAATATTTATAGAAGTATTCTTTCTTTAATTGTAGATTGACCCCAAAGGTTGTGGTTAGCCTTCAATTGAATCCAATAGATTTTTAATGTTTTCAAATTGTCCCTCTAGTTTAGTTATCCTCCACACAAGCCAACTTGACTTGTAAAAATTAAACATTGGCCATCCAAATTTTAAATAAGGTGAAATCAAGCCCTCCCAAATTTGTATTTTAGCCCACAAAACTTTTGAAAATTAAAAAAAATTAATTAAAAAAATTTACAAAGTAATACTTTAACAAAATACCGAAATCAATGCATTTCTAGGGGTGTTACATAAATAAATAAATAACAATAATAATTTGATTTTTATTTTTAGGAAAATATATAACAAAATTATTTTAAAAAATTATAATTATAGATTTTGTTTTGAGTTTAAATGAGCTCGAGTTAATCCAAACCTATATGAGCTCGAGCTCGAGCTCGAGCTCATCCGAGCTTATATGAATCGAGCTTTTCTGCTTTTCTATGACGAGCTTTATCCAGTCAATATTGATAAGGCTCGCCGAGCCTTAATCTATTCCAACGAGTCGAGCTTGAGCTTGGCTATTTAAGCTCAATCAAGCTCAAGCTCGAGCTCGAGCGCACGAATTAATAGATGAGTTGAGCTTGAACCTACTAGATTTGGGCTCGACTCGACTCATTTACATCCCTAGTTCAAATTTAAGATTTCCCACATAATAGAATAGACTAATGTCATTAGGCTACAACCCACTGACGTCCCCCCATACACCCTTAAACTAGATGGATATTGCCACCCGTTGAAAATGATTGAGGAGATGTCAATCTTTCTTTGCAAGAAAAATTGTTGAATTTAACTCAATTGCATCCAGTCTTATATCACATTATATTAAAAATATAAATAAATTAATTAAATACTGACACTTCCAAATCTGTTAATTTCTTTCCAGTTTTTATCAAAAAACAAAATAATTTCTTTCCAGTTGAAACCGGCCAGAAAAATAAGTTTCCTCAACTTTGGAGGAATTGTAAGTGCAAAAATTATAGTTAAAATATATGTATGCGTTCAAATTTATTTTATAAAATAATATATTTAAAAAAAAATGAGAGTGTATAATTAGTTTAGATAGATAAAATATTCGAAAGATAAAGAGAGACAAAACATAAATATATGTGAGGAGAAAAAGAATTGACAATAACTTATATTTTTTATAATTTTTCTAATATATGATTAATTTAGTCAATATGTTAAAATATATCAAATAGTTAATCAATACATTAATCATAATATATATATATTTAAGTTTGTAAATTTTATCATTATTGATATACCTATATATACTTTATCTATTTTGTGATTTTTTTTTTTATATTGCACTGTGACTAAATTATGAGTGCCATTTTTTCCCCGAACAAAATGGTACTGATACTAGTTAAATATCTTTCACATATAATTATGTTGGTTGTTTCAATAAAATGCCACTATATTTTTACAATATTTATCAATCAATTAACACTAAGTATTATAAAATAGTAAATTTTTTTACCACTATCACTATATTATTTTGATATATCATTATGCTGTAAAATGCCATTAAGGTAGTACCACCATATAATTTGTGGCATCTTTTTCATATGACACACAATTAAATACCAGCGAAATTTTTAAGAAAAGGTGATACTGGTTAAATGCTTTTGAATTACATTTATGTTAGCATTTTTAATCAAATGCCAATATCTTTATTTGTCGTTTATTAATAAAATGCCACTAAATGTTGTAATTAAGTGGCATTGTTCAATAATTAACACTACATTACTCTTATGTGTTACTATGCTACAGAATGTCATTAAATTAGTATCACTAAATATTTCGTGGTATCTTTTTCTTCTAAATGATACTTAAATAAATATGAGTAGCATTTTTTAAGAAAAATTAGTGGCACTAGCTAAATGCCTGCAAAATACATTTTTGTTGGCATTTTTAATCAAATGCCACTATTTTCTATGGTCATTTAATAATAAAATACCACTAAATATATTTTATAGTGGCATTCTTCTAAAACTAAGACAATATTGCCTTTGTTATCATTATACTAGAAAATGCCACTAAATTAACACCACTAGTTTAACGCTGCTAATATGATATTTTTTTTCAAATAATACATTAACTATATATTAATGGTATTTTTTAGAAAACATTAGTGGCAATAGTTAAATGTCTTTAAAATACATTATATATCGACATTTTCAATTAAATATTATATTTTATTTATCATTTATAATCAACTGCCACCAAATATTACATTATAGTGGTATTCTTTTACGACTATCACTATATTATTTTTTCTGTCATTACATTATGAAATGTCACTAAATTAATGCCACTAAATATCAAATTTGTTGTAGTGTGTTTATTGTCATTAGATATATTACATTGAATGCAATTATAATTTCTAATACTGACTGATAAATAAAAAAGAAGTTCTAATATTAACTTTAATTCTAGTCGCTCATCCTTTTTTTTTTTTTTTTGACATTGACATACTACGTTTAGATTTTGTAATCTTTAATTTTAAAAAAATTAAAAAGATTTATTTTTATGCTACTTTTACATATTATTATATATTATTTCATACAAATTCAAATTTTATTAATTCACATAAAGCAATTTAATGTTTGATATAAAAGATCTAAATTGCCATTTAACACAATTTTACCAATTTAAAAAACCTAGAGATATAAAATATTAGAATTTTAATTCCTTAATTGAAGAGACCTGAAGAATATGTTATCAATTTTAATAATGTTAAATAAATGTAAGAAGTTAGGCTTTGTGAAAGATATCTGGGGTAAACGAGTTTTTCGATAAAATATATATATATATATATATATTATTTTTATAACTTTTTTTGGATATGGAAATTATTTTTCAGATTTTTTTAGTAATCTTTTATCAATTTCTTTTTGTCCTTTCTTCATGCTGTTTCTTTCAATTTTCTTTTCTTTTCTTTTTTGTTTTTTTCTTTGATAGCAAAAATTCTAGTAAAAGTTAAAAACCTCTAGTAAACTCTAATTTCTTCTCAAGAAGGGTCGTGTTTGGTGGTGAAACAATAAGTGAGCTGACTAATTCAATGGATTTTTAACCCTTAGGTTGTACGATGTCCTATTAAATGATTCAAGGGTGCAAAGTGTCAAATTTAGATTTGGCGATTTCCTTAAATTAATTATTCATTATCTCATAATTTATGATTTATATATTTATTTTTATAACATCTTAAAATAAAATTTCATTTGTAAAACAAAATTATTTTTTCATAAAATACTCTCTCACTTAAAATAGAATAATTCTATAATCATATTTGAACTTTTATTTTCTTAATCCTCATTTAAAATTTCAAATTCAATTGATTAGATATCTGAATTTCTTATATTTACTATTATTTTTTCTTTTTAAATTTTAAGCGTCGGGATGGATATTTAAATTTTTTAACGCCCACAAGGCTACAACTGTAAAAAACACCCAATTTTTTTTTAAAAATATGACTTCAGTTTAAATCCCACAAAGAAGAAGAAAAACGCGGACGTTAGTGGGTCCAAAGTCACTTAGGATTTGACATAGATATGGTTTGTATGGGCCCCATAATCATGGCTTCAGGCCCAAAATGCTCGACCCACTTGCGCCACCACTCCCAAGTCCCACCAAAATTACTTCGGCTTTGTTTGGTTATATTTTTCTGGAACAATATTGTTTTGAGTAAACATAATTAAATATATATATATATATATTTTAAAAGTACATTCTTTAATATATACATACATATTATATATTTTTTATTATTATTTTAATATTAAAATAATCACTCAATTTCATTTTCACCCTAAAAATCAAACAAAAAATTATTGATTTGACTATTGCAGTAAAAAATATCTTATCCAAAACATAAACAAATATATCAAAAAATAACTTTTACATTCTCAAATAATTCATTCTCCCAAAACACATAATAAACACATAATAAAATCAAACAAAAAACATAACCAAACACAACCTTCCTTTTTTTCTTTTTTTCGCCACCCCCCACCTTTCCCATTTTTAAATAAAAATGTATATTCTAATCCTACTTTCAAGATTTTTTACGGATTTAGTTATTCCATAGAGTGGGACAATGGAATTTTTAGTGGTAGGAATAATTTTTTACAATGTACAATATGATGAAGCATATTGGCCGTGTCTGTACATAATGGCGTAGGTGGGTAGCCCAAGACTTTTTTTGTTTTTAATGATTTGAGTCTCTTTTTCTATTTTCGGCAAAGAGACATAATACAATTTGCAACCAAATGTTCAATTTAACATCATTTGGACTTACATTATTGAGATGCTTTAGATGGTACAAGTTATTTGCCCACAATTTCATTACCAAAGATGTAAAGTAAATTGATGATTATATATGCCAGATTACAAAGTCATAATTGCTTAAAATATTATAGTATTCACAAATAACCAAGTAGTTGATGTACTAGGTTGATATCTAGGAAAAAAACAAGTGCAGTGATGGCATGTCTTCGTAATACTAAGTAATCATTATTCGACATAATTATTATATTGTAAGGACCTTTTCCATATATTTAAGCTCTTTTCAAGTGAAGTGCAATTAATTATATTTTGAAAATTATTTAATGATTTCAAGATCGCCCGAATGATTGTTATTGAATTGAAGCTGACGTAAACCTAGTAGTGAATAAGTTTTGAGGTAAAAGTAAATTTGGCTTGATGTAAGAAATAAAATATAATGAGATTACCAATATTTAGACGCAACTATCTTTGTTAGATGATTCCAAATGGATAGTGCTTACCCTCCTTGATGCTATTGTTCTAGTTTTGCCTACTTTTGCATTTTTTGTTTTTGTTTTTTTATTTTTTTTTCAGTAAAATCGTGTTTTGGACCTAATATTCTACAAATTGCTTTGCTACATGATAATGTCTTGTTAGGCCAAATTTCATATTTCTCTAAGTTGTTTCGAAAAGAATCCAATTTTCATATCGGTAATGATTACTTCACATAAATATGAATAACAACTTTTTTCTTACATTAACAACTTTTGTCATACATCATTATTTTTATATAAATGAAATTAGTGCTTTTGCATAATTCTAAATTTTCTTTGAAATTAAAAGATGAGTTCCTCAGACCCTTAACTTATTTTATTGCTTCCACTCTGTCATTAACTATCTTTGAATCAATACTTTGGCTTGATAATTCTTAAATTGACTTCAAATGATTTAAATGAAACAAGTTCCCTTGAAGTTTAAGGCAGGAACTTAAGTTAAATTTGAGCACAGTCTCACTAGTTTCATAATAAGTTTTGTTGCTATGTCCAAAGTTAATTAGAAGATATATAAATGTTAGCTAAAATATCAATTTAATCCCATAACTTTATTCTACATTTCAATTTGATCCCACTACCAATAAAAATTTGGAATTTAATAATATTCAGAAAGCTTGTTAATTCCCTGATCATATTCTAATTTCTAAAGAATTTTTAGTTCCTTTAAAGAATATGTTTGCGCTTCTACTGTGATTTGTGAAGGATATTGACATTTAAGATAGAATAACTCTTAATTTGTGTAATTATAAAAATCTTCAACACTATAAGCTAAAAAATTTTAAGATATCAAAATTAGTAATAAATATTTTGTATCTTTTGATCAATCACAACATCACAAAGTAATTATTTCACAACTTTTTACTAAAATCAATTATAATAGAATCAATTCTTGTGGAATCATTCCCCAACTACCTTTCTATTTAGTTTTCTAAGAAAATATTGTCAAAGGCATTTTGCCATAACTCTATAAAACATTTATATTTTACATAACATATCTTTTTCTGCATCTTATATGTCAATACTAATAAAAATCAGCATAATTAATTTCTATAGCATTGTATTTGCTGATATTAATAGAACTCAACATAATGAATATGTTTATTAAAAATATGACTCAATTTGACTCTACAAGTTGTAAATGATTTTTAACTTCGAAATTATTTAATTTTTTTACTTTTGATTTGATCACAAGCATTACTAATTAACAACAATGTATAGTTGACATTAAAAAAAATACATTTAGGCACCCATAAATATGTAAGTTATTAAATATTTCACGTACATCACAAAACTAAAATAAAATCAATGTGTGTGTATATATATATATATATATATTTGTGTGTGTGTGTGTGTGTGTGTGTGTACATACATATACTCTATGTATATATGTTCGCAAATGTTGAACTTTTAATTGAATAATTATGTATCGTATTATTTATATATTGCGTATTCATATAGACCTCTCAAAATTAATCCTATAATTAGTAAGATACTTATAATTAATATTCAAGTCCGACTAAAACATTTTATATTAGCACACTTTTATAGTTTAAATGCTTCACATCAGATATTAAAGCAGTATGATTTGATAATAAATTATTGATTTTGATTGTGTTTAATTAAGTTTTAATATATTTCCTAATTTTTTTGGTTGCTAAATTCCAATTTATGAGAGAAAAAAGGATTTCTTTGTTAATTTCTCGAAGTTATAGGATATATAAAAATAAATTCTTGATAAATTTTTTAAATACAATTAAATGATAGGTTAATATGCCACAAAAATTGCATGTAATGACGTATTAAAATGCCACAAAAAATCTCTTAAATGACATTATAACATACCATAAAAAATGCAATAAATAACATATTAAAATGCAAATTAGACATTTAAATATATATATATATATGTATGTATAGTTGTCAAATTTGTATTGTTGATTATTAGTGCTTCAAATTATTTAAATTTTCTCTTATTATGGTAAGTATCTAGTTATATAAAAACCATTTATTGTTTTTAATTAAGATATCATACCTTCCAAACTTTGTAATGTTGAAACTACTTGATACGTTCATTAAAAAAATGATGGTTAGCGAAAAATTCTCTGAGACAGAGCAATCGAAGTGGGGAAAGTAAATACTTTCGAATTGAAAAAGCAACCTTCTTGATGAATTGATCGTACCTCAAAACTAATAAAGATGAATAAATAGATTATATTATGACGCTTAAAAAAATTTATTTCGAGAAGTTGACAAAATGATATTGTAATACTGATATTTAGTTGGAAATTTAGAAACTACTCAAAATGGTTCCAATTGAATTTGATATATATAGATATATATATATATATATATTTGTGTGTGTATTATATTGCATTATTTAAAAGTTTTGAAACAAGACTTGAGCTCAAACTATACATACTCAACTCACTTAACAGTTCGATTAAATTTAAATTATTTAATATAGTTTCATCAAATATAAGTATAATTTGTACATTAATAAGTCATTGAGACAAAATCTAAATACAATATCTAACTTGATTTGATTTATTTGCACGAACGTATGTTGCATTATCTTTTATATCGTGTAACGGATCAACCGTCCCTCTTTACGACAATGACGTATCATATGAGAAAGGCAAATGCTTCATCTGCCAAGAATAATTTTAATTCCCTCCTTTCTTGCATGTTCATTCAGATATATTTTGTGGAAATAAAAGATTTTATTCTCTTGCATCTCATAATTTATAGACATGATCTAAACCCATCCTTTGCAAGTGGATGGCCGGTATCGGTATATCATAGCAAATAAATTCGAGAATGCATTTTCTCATATCTTTGAAGGATTAGAAATACCATCTGCCGTGGAATATAGAAATCCGAAAATTAAATAATCACGTTTAATATATATATAGTGCCCATTGATCCATGGGAGAATTTATTAGATTTTTTGTTAAAGATGCAAAGTTTGATTCCCCTAAATTATTGTTATGATTTAATTTTATTCACCCTAAATAATTATTATATATAATTTGAGTAAATAATCAACTCATCTCTAAAAAAATTAATCTTTCATTTATTTAAACATTGCAACTGACTCGAGCATGCCGCATTCCAATCTCATAAAAACTATGAAGTTATTCACATGATTTTGGTATCATACTCAGAAAATTTTTAGTCCAAACTCGATTTTATCAAATTTTTTTGTCAATCCAATCGCAAAACTAAGCCCTTGTTTGTTTATGAATCCCCCAAAAAATTTCCAACTCCCAAAATACAAATAAACATATCATCACATTCCCCAATCCAACTCCCAAAATAATCCCAAAATTCCTAAAAATACCTCCAAATCAATTTTTCTCCCATTCCCCCAAGTCTGCAGCTGGCAGTGGCGTGTCCCCCCACCCCACCCCACACCTCCCTATGCTCTGTGCCAGACGCCCCCTCCCCCAACCTTTTCTCTTCAATTTTCCCATCCCATCCAACTCCATCTCTCTCTGCGCCTCATCCCCAAACCCACCCAAAAACTACCTGGCTTTTACTTTCTCGCTTGAAATGAATTTCTCACTCTCCCCTGTAAAAAAGCACTCCAAAGTGTTTTTTCTGGGAACAAAAGAAATCGATTCTTACGAATCATTCCCTCGCGCGTGCTCGGTGGTGTATGTATTCTGTTTTTGGGATGGGTTTGACGATCGATGATGTGTTATTACCCAACACCTAGGTCACGGGACTCAGCCTCTTTTGCTAGTGCTCGTGACTTATTTGGTGAATATTCGTGATATTTCCATGAGATCTGCACATATTCTGTCATGTTAGGGTTTCCTCATATGCTAATCTTGTTTGAGGAGAAAGGTTGTGCTGTAATATTCGGCAAAAGGATGGGAGTTTTTTTATTTTGTTATGCGATTCTTGCTGGCCTATGATATGGGTAGCCTCAAATGTTGATTATTACTGTTTTTTGTGATATTAATTTGCTCATTTGTTTTGTAGTTCCAACGGAGAAAGATGATTTTAGGTAGATTGGTTGATTGTGGTATTCATCTAAATGTTTTGGGCACATTGTTGATTATTGAGGACCATGACTATGGTTTTACATGCTTTAACCCCACAATTATATGAGGTTATCTTCACTGTCCTAATCTAATTTTTGGACTACAGAGAAAGCACTTAGTTTCCTAAATCATCTTCAAAAATCACTTTCCTATTTTTATTTTTGTATTATAATGAAAAGATTAAGTTGTCCTAAAGATATTATGCCAGTTATAGTCAGTATCCTAAATTGTGTATTATAGTGAAATATGTTTTCTCAAAATCACTTTGCTTTCTGTTGAGTCATCAGGACGTGTGAAAATTATGATTGTTGACAGCCATCCAATGCCACTTTAGTAGCAAAAATGTGAAACAAGCCAAGTGATTTTTGAGGTTCCCAGTTACAGTTCAAATTCCAACAATAAATGACATTTTTTAGTTGCATGTTATTACTTGGATATCAGTTTTTCTTGAACATTTAGTGGAATAATAGTATGCATTTTGTGTATTTCTTGAGTACTTGAGTTGCATGTTATTATCTATTGGTCTTTGCCCTACGTAGTTTGGTAAAACTTCATAGTATGCATTTTATATTTTCTACTCTCATTTTGTGGCAAAATAGGCCTTGTCTAGTAGTGTTGTTTCTTTTATTATATGACCACATATAGTACTATTGCAGTATTGTAGACAACTTGAATAGTCATATCATAGATGTATGGGAGCATGATACCTCATTCATCTTTTATAAAGGCTAGCAGGCTATTTTCATATCAAATCACACCACTCTAGCATGTGCATCTACCCATACTCTATTGCATTAAAGAGTTCCAGTGAAAGTTTTCCTTATAAAACTGAATCCACCTCATTCACTACTTACTTGCTACTGAGAAAAATACTATTCAAACTAAATCACAGCACGCTAGCACAACGGTGGACGGGTGAGGTACATATAGTTGGGGAGACAATTGGAGGGAAGAGCATTTTAGCGAAGGAGTCTATGAAGAAGAGGCTATACTTCATTCACCTTCAACCTGTTTAAGTTCATCTGTGAGTGGCATACATTTTAAGTGCATTATATGTTGATTTTTTTTGTTAAAAAGATTATGCTGGCATGTTTTTGTTGCTGTCAATGTGGTATATATGATATGGATTTATGTGTTTTAAATGTTGGGAGATTATGTTGTTGTCCTTGATGCTTAACAGCTACTACTTTGAGCCTTTTTCTTTAATTTTCTGCACTAGAAACAGCACCATGACTGAGGTTTCTCCATCATACGAGTGGAGAAGTAAGTATACCTCCATGGTGGCTTATAAGTTAAACGTGGTTCTTCAAGAACTCCTTTGTTCTCCAATAACCCTCAACTCACATGGATATTGTGAGATCAAGTGTTGCTGATATAACTTCACTTACTTAAGTGGAGCAGTTTGATGCTTCAACTGTTTCCATGCTTCTTCTTATTTGAATATGTGTTTCCAGCTTATATGTATAAATCTACAGCTGGTCCATATTATCACCCTATTAAATCACATTGGTGTTCTTTCCTCCTGTCCTTGGTTTAAATTTCATAAGTTATCTCCTTTTTTTGGTCTCTTTTAAAGAAAATGTGAGTGTTGTTGGCCAAATTTCAGTGTACAATATGTGCTGGATGATTCTGTTTCAAAGTCCCTAAAAACAGTGGGTTTGTTTTCACACTTTTCTGTTGGCTGATTCTGTTTTAAGTGAATCATTTTGTTTCGGCTCATTCTATTTCATTGAGTTTGTTTCGTGTACAGCGTCTCGGTTGATTCTTTTTCAACTAAGTGAATCTTTTTTTAAGTGAAAATGATTCTGGTTCTATTTCACATCTCTTAAAATAGTGCTTCTTCTTTTTTTTTTTTTTAAAAAAAATTCCCAAAAAGAGTGATTTGAGTTGAAATGGTCTACTAGAATTTGGGTTGTGCAGTTTTCTTTTATGTACAAAGCTGCAATGTTGGTCTGTCTAAACGTCCAAAGTTTCGTGGCATTTTTGGGCATTTGATTGGGATGATAATTATAACAAAATATAAGGGGTTTAGATATGTATTTGGGGTATGGCTAATATTTGTGTCATACTCCTCCATGCTTTAACCCCACATTTGGATGAGGTTATCTTCATGAATGGATTATGAGGGGAGTTAGCAACTGGTAGAATGCTAATTGATGGCCATTTGTTAAGGGATGGCAATTTTGTAAAAGAATAGTCGTCAGTGTAACCATTGAAGACAAACGACTGGATTTTTTGTACTGAGACCAGGAGTTGAATTTTTGTATATGCACTAGTTTTCTGTATTTCAATTTTATGCCTACAAATGTTTTCCAAGGTTGTTATTTATTGTCCTTTTCTTGTAATTGTCTCTAGCTTTAGTATTATTACATCTTTTTCTATAGCAATTGTTTGAAAAAAATAATATAGTTGTCTTCAAATTTCAGTTTTAAATTTATTATCAATGTTGTCTTTGCAATTCAGTTATTACTGAAATTTCATCAAATATTGTTATCTTAAAATGTAATTAGGGAATGATTAAAAAAATTAATCGGCATGAAATGAATATTGAATAAGTAGAGGCAGAAGACTTGCTATATTGGTAATTGAATTTTTTTATATAAAGTGGCCACTTTTCGGTACTGTTCATATAAGATTTAAGAGATCAATTAATATCTCAAAATAACTTAAGCAAAACATGGTAATGAAGGTTATAGTTTTGTATATAAAAAAAAAAAATTAAGAACATATTTAACTAGTTTCCATTAGCTAGTATGGTTACTTAACTAGTTTAGTATACACACAAGAATGGTAACTTAAGTAGTTTGTTGGGATAAAATATAGTTTAAAATCCAAACTAGTTTAGTATATACACAATAATGGTTACTTCATTTGGTTTGGATGTTGGGATAAAATATAGGACAAATCCCAAACTAGTTTTAGTATATACATAATAATGGTTACTTAACTTGGTTGTTGGGATAAAATATAGTACAAATTCCAAACTAGTTTTTAGTATATATATATATATATATACAAGAATGGTTACTTAACTATTTTATTGGTATAAAATATATTGCAAATTCCAAACTAGTTTTTAGTATATATATAGAAGAATGGTTACTTATCTAGTTTCTTGGGATATAATATAGTAGAAATTCCAAACTACTTTTTAGTATATATATACAAGAATGGTTAATTAACTAGTTTATTGAGATAGAATATAGTAGAAATTCCAAAGTAGATATAGTTTGGCTAGTCGTGGTTATTTGACCTAATTATCACGGATAAAAGTTAAGATGACATACTTAGGTAATAGTTGCATTTTAATGATGATTCTCTCTAAGGTATTTATATATACTTAAATATATAATATATTAAAGAATATGTTCATAAGCTTAAGCTATATTGATTGACCTTTTTAATGAAATTCTTCCCTTATTGCTATATTTATACCATTGTGAGGTTCGATAAATGCGATGTTATATAGATTAACCCGAGGGGAAGTGAAGCACCATTCGTTCCTAACACCGATGCAACTAGGATCACGAGCACTCGATGGCCAATTGAGTGTGAACGTATTTTTTTAGAACTTGCGTACGAGAAGTTTACGCAGGGACAACTCCTAACCACTACTTTCTCCACTTTCATATGGAATCAAATATGCAACAAGCTAAATCAGAGGTTGTACCCAAGGTACAACTACACGGTCCAATAGTGCAAGACCAAGTGGTGTAGGTTTCATCGTGCATGGCGATTATTCCATCAATTGGTCACGAGTGACACGGGTTATGGATGGGACTATGAGAGGAACACTCTTATGGGTCCACCAGATCATATCCAGTAATGGGTCATGGTAATAGTTTTTTATTAAATACTCGTTAACATATCACTTAATAATATTAAGCTCATTATTACTTGATTAATACCATGTATTACAAAATTGTAGGAAAATCCCGATCATGCACACCTCCTCGAGCATGGACTGTCCCATTATGACTATTGTACAGAGATGTTCGCTCTTAGTGTAGCCACAGGCTCACAGTCTAGGTCCTCAATGCAACCGTCTATGAGTGGCGGTCGTAGCCGATCGAGGACATCCTCCAGTCGTGGAGAAGACTTAACAAATACAGCCGAGAGTGGGGGCGGTTCATCACGTAGGAGAAAGGTCACCCCTGCAGTTGAGAAGGACACTTGTTTAACAATGGCCTTGGACAAATAGGATAACCTTATAGAGGCAAAGAGCAACAGGATTGGGGCTAATGCCGAGAAATCTATTGATTTGTGCTTTGAGGCATTGTGGCGAATGGATGGTTTGGCTGATAGCCTTTTTGGCAAGGCCATTAATGCTTTGAAGAGCTCCACCATGCAATCATTTTTCAATAGGCTTGATGATCGTGAGAAGCAAATTTTGGTTGAATCGTTAGCTCACGAGTTATGAGAATTCCATGAATGGCCTGTCTCTAGGATGAGTTGCTTTTACTCATTATCTGGTTATGTTGTATCTTTGTCAAACACCTTCAAACCTTGTTTTCCCCAGACGTCTTTTATTTTTATTTGTATTCTTCTATGTTCTAAAATATGTTATGGATTCATGTTTTCAACTATATCACATGTCACTACTTGTTTAATTTTTGCCTTTACTAGAGGTTCTGCTATTACATTAATACGTGTGGCAATGGATGGTTTTGTTATTGTTAATTATCAGAATGGCAAGCTCATCTGCTCATGAGAACCCGCCCATGGACCCTGAGAGTGAGGGGAGCCTTGGTACCCCATGAAGCAATATATCTGATTGATATGAGGAACTCATTTTTGCTACTGAATTGATTGCCCCCAACTTGTCGCGGGAGAGGATACCACGAAATAATTCGT
Source organism: Jacaranda mimosifolia (assembly GCA_018894105.1). NCBI lineage: Eukaryota > Viridiplantae > Streptophyta > Magnoliopsida > Lamiales > Bignoniaceae > Jacaranda > Jacaranda mimosifolia. The sequence goes on from CM032123.1 coordinate 13,570,657, forward strand.
CTTTCCAAGGATCGGATTGGGTGGGTGAAGTTTTGAATGGGCATGACGGAAGATTCTATGATAACATATGAATGACTAAGCCCACTTTTTGGGCACTAGTGGACATGTTAACATCTCGGGGCCTATTAAAACAGTCAAAAAAGTCAAAGGTGTCTGTAGTTGAAGAAATTGCTATGTTTATGCAAACTGTTGGAGTGCACCAACGACAAAGAACAACAATGGAGCGCTTCCAACGCTCCATCGAGACAGTTAATCGACATGTCAGAAAGGTCCTACGCGCTTTGAACTACCTGGCACCTGAGGTAATATGTACACCTAATTTTGATGAAGTCCCTCAGCAAATTGAGAACAATCCAGACTTCTATCCTTAATTTCAGGTATGATGTCGTAAGTCTACCTTAAGATTTTTAACCGAGTATGAATGGGATGCAATATTTATTCCACATTAGATATTCTCTGTGAAGAGGGAGCTGTCGGTGCACTAGATGGTATTCTCATCCATGCATGGGTACCAGCTAGTAGGAATAATGCATACCGTCCACAAAAAGGTCATACTTGCCAAAATGTTCTTGGCATATGTGATTTCAACCTGATGTTCACATACGTGCAAGCCAGGTGGGAGGGTAGTGCAAATGATGTAAGGGTCTTATTTAATGTTGAAAGTTTATATAATGTATTGAGAAGTGTAAAACAGTGTGAACTGGAAGTTTATAATAGTTAGAAAACTATTGTGAAAAGAGAAATGGACACAATGATTTATAGTGGTTCGACAAGCCTACTCCACTGCCTAAGTGATAGTACTTAGGATTTTTAACTTGCAATATTATTAGAATAAAAGAGCAGATACAAGTCACAAATACCAAAAGGTTGGAACTTGTACTGCAACAACAGAGAGCTGAAGAACAGCAATAACACAGGCGCTCACTTAACTAAATGAAAGCTACAATGGCTTCTGAGTCTATTGTGAAAATGTTAGAAATACATAGTCTCTTTTCTTCATTAAATAGGCTCCATAAAAGATCAAGATGATGAAAGCCGATCTTGGAATCAGCTTCTTTCCTTATTGACACAAGCTAAGATTGCAATCTGCCACTTTCCATATTCCAGGCAGTTATTCCTTTCTTTGTATTTCCAACAATAACTTGCCTTATAAAGCCTGTCAATCATTGTTAATAGTATGGAAGTAATTCAAATGGTAACTTGCCAATGTTTAATAGGTAAAGTTTGATTGGTCGTTGTCAAAACTAATTAAAGAGGAGATCATTAACAATCTCCCCATTTTTTAATGATGACCAAGCAAGTGTTTTCTCCCTTAAAAAGGATAAGAGTGAACAATAAAGGTAGAATGACCATCAAGTTTAGCAGTCGCTCCCCCTGCTATCATGCATAGCTATTTTCCAAAAAAAGATAAATATGGGATAATAGCAATAACGTAAGAAGACTTAGCAAAATAAAACATCAGTTGTTTGACAAAATAAGTTTGAACATAAACATCAGTTGTTTTGAAAGTTTGTCCAAAAACATAAGATGAAGCAGTTTGTCCAGCTTAGTTAGATCTAGCTATTAGATCAGGTCATCATATCACACCTCCCCATTCATCATCAAAAACCAGAGCAAATTCAATTACCATGAGACCTCTTGAGAAGATCATGACGAAGATCCTTGAAGTCATGACGTAAGTCTCCAATGCGATGGCGGCATCGCCAAAAATGATCATCAAGAGCACTAGAAGAGGGAAGAGTAGATACTTGAGACTGGAGGGAAGCAACAGAGAGTGCAAGTTCAGACGGTTGGGAATCATTGCAAGAACCTTAGCAGAGACTGTATCAAGGGAATATAGAATTTGAACGATAAGGAGATCATGTGGCGGTTGTCGCTGTTTTGAGGTAATAACACCAGAGGCAATTGATTGGGATTTATGAAGGGAATTGGGAACAGTGTATACAGGTGCTTTGCCCTTGTTACAAAAAGATTTTCTGGGTGGAGCAGAAGGGGCGATAGATGCAGACGTGCCTTTAAACCAGACACCATCCTCCCCATATTGGATTTTCATCTTTTTAAGACTTTGGAGATCAACAATTTTATGTTTATGTGATTCTTCAATCCAAGGAAAAGGGAGAAAAATGTTTGCCATTTTGAAAATACGAGTGAGGAGCATGCCATACAGAAGATTGCGATATGGATGATTAAAGGCATGATGAATGTTATAAGAAAATTGATAGCCAAAGTTAACACATTGTCCAGTAACACTCATATAGAGTAAAAAAATAGACAACCTATTCATATCAGTGGAGTGCTCTCCACTGCTGGATGTGCATGAAAGAATAGTTAAGTTAAGTAAACGATGCATAAAGAAGTGATCAATGCTAAGCTTTTTGAGGGCTTCTCCCTTAGAAAGTTTGGGGGATTTACCATCCCAAAACAAGGCTTTGGCATGAGATAAATTAAAATATTTTTATGAGCACCATTCACCAAAGGCAAAAAACTCAACTCCAGAATTAGGCAAGCCAAATTACTGATTAATTATAGCCGCAGTAAGGGAGATAGGTGTGCCTAAAACATTGGAGTGAAGGATTAGAGAATGCGTTACCGGATCAGTTTCTAATGAGAGATTTGCATAGAACAGGCGAACCAAGAGCGGATAGGATAGTTCGTTAAGAATCATCAATTCTCTCTATCCCATTTGGTCAACCCAGCCAAGTACAGGGGATGAAGGAATTTGTGAGAAGTTAATTGCTCGTCCCCGATTGATGTGGCAATTTTAGATGGAAGTAGTGAAAATGTCAGAGGCATTGGCGACAAGGAACTTGAGATATGGGAGAACAGAGATGAAGTCCCAGTTATTAAACTGGGTGTCAACGAAGAGAATGGGAGGATGACAGACACAGGATTTGGAGAGATTCTGGAGGACTCCTGGTAGGGTAATGATGGTGCAAGAGAGGGAAGCAACCTCGGAGAGATACGAGATTGAGAGTGGTGAGAGGAGGAGATAAGGCAACGCGACGATGGGACAAGGTTCAAAGTCACTATCGGAGACAATGAGGCAGTGACGCGGCACCATTTCGGATTCATCACGAGTTTGAGGTAACAGGGCTGCTTTTTGAAGGAACAGTCGAAAGGAAGTGGAGGCCATGGCCGATGACGATTCTGAGATGGTTGTGAAGAATAAGGGTTTCTGGGAAAATATGTGCAAAGTTTTGAGATATGAGAACTGTTATGATGATGGAGATTTCGATATATTTGGGAAAGGATGAGAAAGGATTTGAAGAGCTTGGGATAAATTTTTTTACTTGAAGAAATAAAAGAAATGAAAGGATTTTACGAAAATTCCTTTTTGAATAAAAAATATGCCATATTTACGCAGGAAAGGGAACAATGCCTAATTTTGATTTGAGAAAGAAAAATCCTTCTTCAGCTAGAGGTTTAGTAAAGATGTCTACAAGTTGATGTGAAGATGCAACATAATTTATGCAAAAATTTCCATTAGCAACATGATCCTTGATAAAATGGTGACAAATTTCAATATGTTTGGTACATGAATGATGAATAGGATTACGAGTAATATTAATTACACAACTAGTATTATCACAGTGAATAGGTACACATGAGAAATGCAATCCAAAATCCTGAAGATTTTGTTTCATCCATATTACCTGAGTGCAACAGTTACCTAGTGCTGTGTATTCAACTTCTGTAGTTGAGAGAGCTACCACACTTTATTTCTTGGAGCACCAGCTGACCAGATAGTTACCTAGAAATTGACAAGTTCTAGTTGTGCTTTTTCGATCCACTTTGCATCCTGCATAATCAGTATCAAAAAATCCAACAAAAGAGAAAGAGTTTATTCGAGGATACCATAGTCCCAAGGCGGTAGTTCCTTTTAAGTGTCGAAGGATTTATTTTGCAGCATTTAGGTGCGACTCTTTAGGATTGGCTTGAAATTACGCACATAGGCTAGTGGCAAACAATATGTCTGGCCGACTCGCAGTCAGATACAAGAGACTTCCAATTATTCCTCGGTACATGGATTCTTCAATTCCATTTTCAGGTGGATCAAGTTCCAGCTTGGTATTGGGTGTCATGGGAATAAAGGAAACTTTACTATTTGCCATACCAAATTTTTGCAGAAGTTCTTTGGCATATTTGTCTTAGGACAGAAAGATTCCTTCAGGAGTTTGTTTGATTTGTAAACCAAGAAATTTAATTGCCCCATGAGACTCATTTCAAATTCATTTTTCATGCAAAGGACGAAATTATTGCAAAGCTCAGAAGTTGTTCCTCCAAAGATGATGTCGTCAACATAAATTTGAACTAATAAGAAATCTTTTTTATGATGCTTTGTGAATAAGGTGTTATCAACAGTACCCATGCAAAAACCATTTGTAATGAGAAAAGTGCTTAGTCTTTCATACCAAGATCTAGGAGCTTGTTTTAAACCATAAAGGGCCTTGGATAATTTGAAAACGTGATTTGGAAAATTTTCATTTTAAAACTAGGTGGCTATTCAACAAAAACTTCCTCTTTTATAAAACCATTTAGAAATGCACTTTTAACATCCATTTGAAATAAGGTAAAGTTTTTGTGAGATGCATATGCCAAGAGCATGCGAATAGACTCAAGTCATGCGATGGGTGCATAGGTTTCATCATAATCGATACCTTCTTGTTGAGAGTATCCTTTGGCAACAAGTCTGTCTTTATTTTTGATAACATTACCTTTTTCGTCAACCTTGTTTCGAAAAACCCACTTAGTTCCAATCATAGGATGATCAAGTGGTCTTTCTACTAAGTTCCAGACATTGTTTTTATCAAACTGCATCAGTTGCTCTTTCATGGCATGAATCCATAAGTCATCCTTTAAGGACTCTTTAATGTTCCCTGGTTCTGAAGGGGATAAGAGCACAACATTAGTAGGATTTGTGATTTCTACTCTTACCTTGGACCTTGTGGTAATCGCTTCTTGTGGATCTCTAATTATATTGGTAGTAGGATAACTGGATGCATGTTTGAATTTCCTCACAAATTGGTTGTCTTGATTGGAATTTCCAAACGTGGTATTTGAGATGGTTTCATTTACTGGAGGTTTCTATTCATCTTCCTTTTCTTGATGAACTGCTTCAATAATTTGATCAATTCCTGAGGATTCAATGCTCAAGGTTTCCTTGGCAGTTTGAGGGTTAGATTCATCAAATGCAACATGTATGGTTTCTCTTGTATTACCTTTTTCCTTTTGTTGTAAACTCGGTAGGCTTTACTATGAATTGAATATCCAACAAAGATGATCATTAGATTTAGAATCAAACTTACCTCGAGGATCTTTGTCATTGAGAATATGACATTTGTAATCGAAAACTCGAAAGTAGGAGACGTTTGGAACTTTTCCATTCCATAGTTCATACGATGTCTTTTTGATAAAAAAAAACCTTAAGAATACTCTGTTGATGACATAGCAGGCCGTGTTGATGGCTTCTCCCCAAAAGGATTTTGGGAGATTGTACTCATTCAGCATTGATCTTGCCATTTCTTGAAGTACCATGTTCTTTCTGTCAACTACCCCATTTTGCTGGGGTGTTCTAGGAGCAGAGAAGTCGTGAGTATAACCACATTTATCACAAAAATTGCTAAAATTGGAGTTGTCAAATTCAAGACGATGATCGCTTCTTATGGACTTGATATAGAAACCCTTCTCATTTTGAATATTCTTGGTAAATGAAATAAAGGATTTCAATGCATCATTTTTGTGTGAAAGAAAGCGAACCCAAGTAAAACGAGAGAAGTCATGCACAATTACAAAGACATACTTACTTCCTCCCAGTGACTAAGTTTTCATTGGACCAAAAGGATCTAGGTGAAGAAGTTTCAAAGGAGTGGAAGTTCCAACATCTTTTATTGGTTTGAAAGAAGTTTTCAATTGTTTACCCTTCACACATGCATCACGTACTTTGTTTTTGTCAAAACTTAGTTTGGGAATTCCTTTTACTAGATCATTTTTGACAATATGATTAAGCAATTTTATGTTCGCATGACCTAGACGTCTATGCCATATCCAACTAGGATCTTCTGATGCAACAAGACACTCAACCTTTTGATTAGATAGGTCATTCAATTTGATGCAATAAATGTTTTTATCCCTTGTAGTAGTGAAAATTATTTCATCATCTTTAGAGACAATGCAAAGAAAAGGTTTGAATTGTACCCGGTACTCGCTGTCACAAAGTTGACTAATGCTTAACAAATTGTGTTTTAGTCCTTCCACTAACCAGATGTTTTCAATAGAAGTTCCAGTGTGTTTCCCCACAATTCCTTTTCCAATGATTTTACCTTTCGTGTTGTCTGCAAACAATACATTTCCACCATTTATTTCTTGCAATTTTGAGAAGAAAGACTTATCTCCTATCATGTGTCTGGAACGTCCGCTGTCCAGATACCATTTCTCATCTCCTTTCTCCGCTGGTTCCTATATCACAGATTATTAAGTTCTTAGGTACCCATATATTACTGGGTCTTGAATCGTTAGATTTTTTGACCCAGACATACTTGGTTCCAATGTGTCTTCTTATGGGACATCTGTAAGATATGTGACCAGCATGGTTACATGAATGACAGGTTCTGAAATTTCTTGATTTGTTCATATAAACTTGGGGCATTTTACCTTTCAGCCGCCTTTTCAAAGAGTAGTTTTCTTCTAGAAGAATTTTCACTTGTTTCTCCGAATCTACATATTTTCGGACAATTCTATTTCTATCATTCGACACCTTTCTAATAATATTTTTATAGATATGAACGATTTCAACTTTTTCACTTCAAGTTATTTCCAGTTGTTCCTTAAGAGAGTTTAATTCAATTTGTAATGTAGTTATCTGATTATGACATTCAGTATGCAGGCTAAAAGAACTGGTACTTTCACATTCAAAGTCAAAAATCTCAGTATTGCTAGATAAATTGAAGGTTACTTGCTTGTCTGCCATCAGACAATTGTCCTCAACATCAAATTGATTAGAATTAGAGTCAACCCACGTGATTATTATGGCTCTTGCTTTGGAACTTCAGTTGGGTTTGGGACTTCATTTGAGCTTTAGACAGTCTGGTCTCTTGTGCCCAATTTCATGACATTCATGGCAAATAATTTGATCTGCCTTCTAATATTCATTGTTGTATCTTTTGAGGTTGGATTTTGGATCCTTTCTGAATTTAGCCTTTGCTTGAGTAAGTAGCCTTAGTCGTCTTGTGACCATAGCTATTTCTTCGTTTATCATTTCCTCATCAAGATCACCTAAATCTTCATTCCAGTCTCCATTTTCTGCATTGAAGGCGATGGTTTTCTTGCTTTTGCTTTCAAAACTTTCTTCCTTGTTCAAAAGCGTCATCTCATGTGAACCAATGAGCTCCCCCATAGTCATTTTTTCCAAGTTATTTGCCTCATGGATAGCTGTAACTTTAGGATTCCATTCTTTTGGTAAAGGGCGTAATATCTTTCTAACTTGTTCACTTTCTAATATGACTTTTCCCAGGGCAAACATTAGATTCACGATTTCCATGAACCGAGCATACATTTGACTCATCGATTCACATTGAGAACATTTCAATTTGGTAAGTGAAAAGAGCAATTCTTTCAAGTCTTACCTGAGAGGTTCCCTCATGAGTGATTTGTAGCATATCCCACATCTTCTTTGTTGAAGAGCAAGTGCTAACATGGTTGTATTCCTCTTTAATGAAAGCACATGATAGAATGTTCTTTGCTTTGGCATTGGTTGAAAGAACTTTCTTATCTTTGGCAATAAGTTCCAGTCTCCCATTCGGTGTCATGTCTGAATTTGTAAGAATGAGGGGCCCATCAATGACGACACTCCAAAGATCGTAATCTAATTCGATAAAGAATTCTTGAATTCTATTTTTCCATGTGGAGTAGTTTGTCCCATCGAATAGAGGGAGACGGGTATGAGATTGACCTTCAGCGTAGACATCAAAACTGAAAGTAGCCATATAGAGTGGTAACTCGGCTCCGATGCCAATTGAAAGTTTAAAGAATGTATTGAGAAGTATAAAACAATGTGAATCGAAAGTTTATAACAGTCAGAGAACTATTGAGAAAAGAGAAATGGACATAATGATTTATAGTGATTCGGTAAGCCTATTCCACTACCTAAGTGATAGTACTTAGGATTTTTCACCTACAATATTATTAGAATAAAAGAGCAGATACAGGTCACAAATACCAAAAGGCTAGAACTTGTACTGCAACAACAAAGAACTGAAGAGCAGCAATAACACAAGCGCTCACTCAACTAAACGAAAGCTACTATGGCTTCTGAGTCTATTGTGAAAACGTTAGAAATATATAGTCTCTTTTCTTCGTTAAATAGGCTCTATAAAAGATCAAGATGATGGAAGCCAATCTTGGAATTAGCTTCTTTCCTTATTGACACAAGCCAGGATTGCAATCTACCACTTTCCATATTCCAGGCAGAAATTCCTTTCTTTGTACTTCCAACAGTAACTTGCCTTATAAAGCTTATCAATAATTGTTAATAGTATGGAAGTAATTCAAACGATAACTTGCCAATGTTTAATAGGTAAAGTTTGATTGGTCATTGTCAAAACTAAGTAAAGAGGAGATCCTTAACAAATGTAATTCAGAGTGACCTTTCATTTCCATTTCCTCCACCAGGTGAAGTACTTTTTACATACTAACTCATCGTAATGTAATTGTTATATATTAATTAAAAGTCCTCTAATTCAATCTATTATAGGGAGATACTACCTTGTTGATGCTGGATACACAAATTATATGTGCTTCCTAGCACCTTATAGGTAGTCTCGTTACCACCTGGATAAATTTAGGGGAAATGCAACGTACAATAGTCCTAGAGAGATGTTCAATCATGCATATTCCAGATTGAAGAATGCAATTCAGAGATGTTTTGCAGTTTTGAAAAAGCGGTTCCCAATTCTCTCTTGGGGAATGCCAAATTACTTTCTGCACCGCTAGACTAACCTAGTCATTGATTATTGCATTCTGCATAATTTCATCAGGAAATTCAATAAAGATGATCAAATATTCAACGAGTTGTTAACTCAGGTAGAGATAGACTGACACACCTTTTATCACAAAAACCACCATAGTCAAGTAGAAATAAATGTTCAAGCGGCATTTAGGGATCAATTAGCGCAGGAAATGTGGGATGTGAACATGCAATAAGCATTATCGTTTGTTTGTTCAAGTTCGTGGTGTTGGACTGCATTAGTCTTGTTGCTTTATGTATTATTTAGACTTTTAAATGTGAAACCACGTATGTGTAATTTAAATTCAACTCTATTTATGTTATGTATGCTTCGGATCTATTGTAATTTACTTGATGTCATACTTGATTTCGCTTTCTCTTGCGAAAATGAGCTTAACTTTAGTAGTTTCGTGTAGTTCTTATGACTCATGTCAACTAAGATGGGAACCTAGAACCCGCCGTTGTGCGCATGTGGGGCAGGACTTATGCGCATGTTCATGGCAAAAACTCCTGCAAACTATGGAAGGTACTTTTACAGGTGCCCCATGGGTGGGAATCATCCTGGATCCTTCTTGTGGGTGGATACTTGGGGGCAACACGCATCTCACAGTAGATAATGCAGTACATCCAGCTTCCCACTGCGCGGACCGATTCGGAGACTAGTAGTTCTATTCCATCATCAGTACGAAATGCTTCATTTTGTGCAGGCACTCGTGGTGGAGATGACTATGATAGGGACAGATTTTCTTGTCATGACACATTCGGTGATATCACACGTAGATCGATTGTCCTCTCCATGTGTGGATGTGTCCTATTTGCCATATTCATCATTTTGATCCTTGTTATTGCTGTACTTGTGAAATTACTAGTATCTTGATTGTTACATTCATTTAAATATGTTAGTCGTATGTCTATTTTCATCTTTTGGAAATCACATTGGATGATATTGAAGACTAATATATTAAGTTATGTGATGTTATGGACACTTTTGAAACCTTCCGAGCATGTTTTGCTATTCCTTTATATATTACATTGTTGTCCTAAAGATATTATGCAAATGCAGGTAACGACATGAGTAGATGCAAATCATTAGATGCTACTTCCAGTCAACTCTCTGATGTATGGGGACTAGAGGTGGAGGAGCGTTTTATACATATGTTGTTAGATGCTAACACTACAGAGTCGTTAACTAATGAAGTCTATGTTGCGGCTTGCATGCCGGGTTTTGTGTATAAGTTGACCGGACATTTTCAGCGCCCTTACACTACTGATTTCATAACTCAAAAGTTCTATAAGTTAAAGGAAAGGCACGGAACCGTGGATGCTAATGAAAGACCCTGATGTGTATTGTGATTGAGATTTGGGAGTAATGTATGTGCCTCCCAGAGCACGAGATCGACTGACTGAGGTAAATAAATGTGTTATTAATATTAAACTTAAAACTTTGCTGACATGCTTTACAAATAAAAAAATCAATGCACAAAATATTTTTTGGGTATAGATTTTACCACTGGTGCCTTTGTACTTTGAGGCAGAGGAGCCAAGATTTGATCATTTACGTGAGATATTTACTGAGCCTATACTTGTGGACCACCTTGCCATTCGTAGGGGTGCTGGACATGATCTGCAGCACCCCATTGTCATTACTGACTCGGATGCATCTAGGAGCTCGATTTAATTTTAGGACTCTAGCCGACATGTTGTATCTACTGTTTCTACACATAGAGTCCAGGCACCACATGTTCTCACTGATATCGCTTGTGACCCTCTCAATATTGACAGAGGCTCAACAGTTAGTACTGTCAGTACCTGGCATGATATCCTACGTCGATTGAGGGGACCACGACCATCATCATCAACAAACACAAGCGATCTGAGTACTGCACGAGCAAGAATACGCAACTTTCCCTCCCTGTAGCATTTATCTTGATGCATGACTCTACCTATGTATTTCGTAATCTTGTAGGTGACTATTTTCAAGTACTTGTATTACCTTATCGCACATGTTTCTATTGCTTATGGTGTGCACAAACTTTAATCCATTCTGTCATGTAATGTGGTAACTACTAATATGTTTCTTATTGCGTTACTTTATTGAGCAAATAAAATGCCGCTGGGCAAATTTTTGGTTATCATGGCTTTTAAGTTATTAATCAATATGTTAGATAATATAATTCAATTTTGGGTTAAATTACATTTTTTTTCCTTATTTTATACAAGCATTTTCAAAAATGTCTGATAAAATTGAGTCTCAAAATTAAAATTAAAAATATTATTTTCTTATAATTGGATATGATTTCGCCGACTTTTGATTTAGCAATGTTAAAATTTTTATTTTAAAATTATGTTATTAATAGGAAATTTTTAATATTATATTCAGAAAATCATGAAGATGGAAATTAGAAAAATCTAGTTAGTTTTTTAATAAAATCAAATTATTTTCGAACGAAATTTTATTAACAACAATAGTTTTATGATTTTTAAATTTAACAACTTGATGATATTTGTTTAAACTTCACATACAAAAGTTGGTAATGAAGTTTGAATGGCTAACATAAGAATAAAATATTATCATACATAAAAATAATTTCATTAAGATTTAAAAGTAATAAATGATTGTTATAATCATAATTTTTTTCCCGGAATAATCATTATTATAAAATAAAATAATTTTTTCATTAAACCTACATAAATTAAAAAAATTTATGTCAAATTTCATATTTTATTATGTATTTATTAAACAAAATAAAAATCACTTTTTACTATATATTCTATATATTAAAAAATCTCAAATTTCTTCCCAATCATTTCAACGCAATTCTCTTCCAATCATTGTATCATCATTACAAATATATACACATACTACCAATCATTCCATCTATATATACATATATACAAACACTTTTAAAATATCACTTTCACCCCACCGACCCAACCAAAAAGTTATTGATGTAACATTTTGTCCCCTCTCAAAACACAAACAAACAAATATTTTTTTTCAATTTATTCTCTACCTACCACTAGGGGTGGGCAGGGGTCGGGTACCCCCACTTGGGGGTACCCGCACGAGGGCTCGGGTATCATTTTTTGATACCCGAGTCCCGACCCCCATTTTATGGGGGTACCCCCATCGGGTACCCCCTTAAGGTCGGGTACCCTATGAGGTACCCCCAATAATTTTTTTTTCTTCATATTTTTAATAAATTAAAATTAAAATTTTGTTAATTCATTATTTATTTTCATCGTGAATCAATTGATAACACTACAATTCATTATTCACAAGTTCTAAATCTCACCTAATAAATAATTTTAGGGGATACCCCCAAAACCTCCACTAAATTTTTTTTCATATTTTTAATAAAAAGATTAAAATTTTGTTAATTTATTATTTATTTTCTTCGTAAACCAATTGATAGCACTACAATTCATTATTCACAATGTCTAAAACTCACCTAATATATAATTTTAAGGGGGCACACCCAAAATCCCCACTAATTTTTTGTTTCATATTTTTAATAAATTAAAATTAAAATTTTGTTAATTTAGTATTTATTTTCGTCATGAACCAATTAATAGCACTACAATTTATTATTCACAAGTTCTAAATTCTACCTAATATGTAGTTTTAAAACTTAAATATAAACATTAATATCCAATATATGATATACATCACATATTGATACTTTAATTAAATGTATAATACTTAATAATATAATTATTTTTAAAAAAAAATGAGGATACCCGATTGGGTATCGGGTACCCTAACTCAATACCCGATACCCAACTCCCAAAAATTCGGGTACCCCCATAAATACCCGTTCGGGTTTGGGGGACTAAAAATACCCGACCCGAACGGAAAATACCCGATCGGGTGGGGTCGGGTACCCCAAACCCGAACCCGTTGCCCACCCCTACCTACCACCCAAAACACAAACAAACAACCATCACATTCCTCAACCATTTTGAGAAAAAGCCCCAAATCTTAAACAAACAAAGCCTAATAGATTTACAATGGCTTTGTAACTGATTCGTAGTTTAAGACGAGCTTCTAGTAAAATATTAATACTATTACATGATCATCCGATTGATTAATTTTAGTCAAATTGGTGTGGATTAAAACTTTTTGTTATACTAATTTACCATTTTGTCTAAAAATTCAAAATATAAAGTAAGATATTCATTGATTTGGTATTTGTACCGATTTGGATTCTAAGATCAAAAGTTTGCATCCAAGTTTATCCTGAGTATAACACCTTTTCTTATATAGAGAAAATTTGGTATTTCAATGCATCTGTTGTAGCTTCTTTACATGTTATACCTACAAGTAGATGGCACTACTTTTTTGATTTATCAATTTTATCTTATCCCTCATGTTGAGAGAGAGAGAGAGAGAGAGAGAGAGAGAGAGAATTGAATATAATTGAGTAAGAATATGGATGATTAGATCTTACTTCGAATTCGATACATGTTACTGTTATTGATAAAGTTGCTTGAATTGAATATGAAATTTGATTTAGAATTATAGAATGAATTATCTATGACATCATTTCCGTTTTATGTGTAGAAACACGTAAAAATTCATGATTTTCATAAATGATCTGTAACAAAAAAATAATAAAAATGAATGATCATGAATTATTCAAGATATCAAATATGATTTTTTAATTAAATAACTTATTTCAGATTAAATTAAAATTAGGCCCAAGCTCTCAATAAAACATTTTCTAGATTGAGCTGTAAGAAATAAATTTAGCCCAAAAAGAAGGGCTGGGCCTATACCTTCTTGTTGGAATAAAGTAAGCGTCCACTTTGAATCTAAATTTTAGGAATTAAAAAAATTAAAGTTCAATAATCTTGTTTTATGTGATAACAATTGAAATTCTTGGTGAAAGATAAGTATGCTAGAGAAGATGAACTACATTAACCAATAGTCTTTTTGTGCAAACTAAAAAAACATCAATAATCCAATTCAATTAATAAATAAGAGGTTTATAACTCCACGCCAACAATTAGCAAATATGTATGTGGATCTTTATTGTTGAATGCTAACTTTGGCAAGTTGACAACTTGGGCCAAATTGAGAGTGGCCAACCTAAGTACTTGGATGCCTTGCTGGATCAGTGGATCGACATTGTCATAAATGCACTTGTGAGATGGGTTCACTTTTTTTCTTTTGGCAGTGGACTTTTGATAAAGTAACTTGAGATTGAGATGTGCATTGGATTATGTTGCTAAGCAAAGAGAAAGTAGAGGACAGTTGTTAAGCTGCAACACTAGGTGCTTAAGTCTAACATCCTTACAGCCCGTTTGGTTTTATTTTTACAGTCATTTTCAATTTGCATGTATTTTTAAAAGTTGAATAGTTATAAAATAGAAATAGGAATTGAGATATATTTGAATGAAATATTGAAAAATAATGATTAGAATAGGTTATATGATTGAAAAATAGGTTAATTTATATTTTTTATGTTTAAAAAGATTTATTTTTTTAAAATATATATTATTAATTGAAAATGATAGTAGGTACTTTATATCAAATCAAATTTGAATTTGATTGATGTAATAGTAGGATAATATGGTAGGTTTAGAAAGAATTTTGAGAAAAAAATGTACACTATTTCTGACAAAAAATTGTGAGAAAGTGTTTGTTTTCAATTTTTATTTCCAAATAAAAATGAAAATGGAGCTTGGAAATGAAAACAAATGGGCTGTTAGTAACTTGAGATTTTCTAAAGTCTAATATTATTAATCACTTTGTATTCTGTCAAGTCTGTAAACCAATTAATAAAGCAAAGCAAAATTTAAATAATTGTCCCTTTTTAAACCAAATACTTCAATTATTCTCTCTAATTTGTTTAACTTTTTTGTTTAACATCTAATTTTGTTCAACCCCTCCCATATTTTATAATAATATTCTTGTTTTTATATTTTAGTACCCCATCCCATTAGACAATCTCTAAATTATACCAATCATAAAACTTATATAATATATATTTTTTCATATTCTAACTAATGCTATCTAAAAACATAAGTAAATCATGTGATTTATTTATAGTGAAACTATATCTTTATTTATTATTTATATCAAATTATTTTAATTCTATATTATATGGATTGGTACTCTTCTTGTTTGTGTTATTGTTATTAACTTTGGACGACAACTGCCCTTAGGTTTGTTATTTGGGCATGTACTGGATTTATGTTTTAGGTCTCTACTCAAACAACATTGTAAACACATGAGTAATACAATATAAAATATATCTCACTATAGACAATCATTGCATACAATTACAAAAAGGATCAAACAATCACGTAGTGAACACAAGAAAAGATTACCTGCATATGGTGCATTTTTATTTTCCAGAATGAACACCACCTTTATACTTCGACTAGGATCTCACAAGTCTTATCTGCATTTGGGTCACGAACTTTGTTATTTATATGCCCCGACATATATGTTGATTCGTAACCCCTATTTGATACTCTATCCAAAAAAAAAAAAATTGATTCATGAATTGCTCTTCAGTTTCCTTTGCTATTACTTTCACATAGTTTATTAAATTTAGACACCCACTATCACTTCGTGATTCTAAATTACATAAATTCAAATAGTCTTTGTTGTGCAAGCAAACCTAAATCTCTGACTATTGGGTCTTAGGAATTCATTGTTGAATAAAAATTTTGATTTTCTACTTGCATCGATAGACCATAGATGATGTATGCTAACCACTCAAATAAATCAAACCTGCCTTAAAAGTAGATATGATTTGACAACAAGGAATACCTTTTGATTCAAGTATGGAATGTTTACATATATGCCTCCCACCAGATTGATCAATTTCAACCAAATACTTATGTTTCTGTAGCATATCTACAACATTCTTTCACATACAATTCCTGTTCGGTGAGAATATGCTCTTGAACAATTAGAAACTTCTTATTTGTGCAAACTTTAGCTTTATGCTTCTCAAGCTCTTTTGATGGACTATTATCTTCTCACATTCCTATTGCTTCTTAAGGAATCATTATTGTAACACCCCAACCAAGGTATGGGACCTGACCTAGGATACTACTCATAATAACTTAGATGATATTATTGATAAACAAAGTTCACAAATGTCACTAATACCAAAATCATGAGAACATAAATAGATACATACCACATCACTGAGTTCAACTTACATAACCAAAATTTACATAACAGGTCCAAGTCCACGATTATCACTAGTATCAAAACCATATAGGCATAAGCATCTACATGAAACGTCATAGAGCTCAAGCTTACATACATAAGATTTCACATAAGAAGTCTAGATCTTGTACAACGGGGAGCTAGTAACAAAACTATTTACATTAATACGACACCCTCTATTTATCTGTTGACTATTAGATCTTATGTGGGAAAAGGAATCAAGAATACTAAAGAGGTATAAGTCCTAATGACTTAGCGAGGCGAATAACTTTTAGTTTACACATAAAATGAGAGAAGAAATGGTAAGATTTCTGATACAACCAATATAAAGCAAAGATTCAATAAAAATAATAGAAGGAACCAAGATGCACAGAATAAGATATTGATAGAAGATGAGATTGAACATTGATACTTACAATCGTCGATATACAATGTAGTAATGGTTAACAAAGCAGAAATCAAATTTCAATAGTTTAAATGGAATTGTTGGCACATTCCAAACTTATTGGCTCCTGAAACATATCAGAATCAAACATATCATAATTGAAACATATCATAATTATAAATATCATATCAAAAACCTTTTCCCTCCAAATTTCTAGAGCTCGGCTCGAATAAAACTAATAGATATGACATGGACGACCACATGCTGATCCCACCACCTGCAGACGGTTACCTTCAATTACTTACAAGTTGGGATCACGAATGGGTATTGGCTGGGAGACCAATCACCATCGGTCCATTTCGCCCAGTTGTCTTTCCAACCCTAGTCCAGGGCCCAATTCTCGTGGCAACGTCCCAATGGCATCCCCAAAGGCGACACAACATAGTAACAACAACGAAACTAATATAATAATCAAAGCAAATTCACATAATGACAAAGCTATTGGTTGGCAAGACCATCCCAATAACAATGTAGCACAATGATCTTAGAAAAATGATCAGATAATCAGTCAACAAGACTGTACCACTAACATTTTAACAAAATCAATAATCACTCATGGAACCAGACGGCAAGGCTAAGGAATACAAGGGATAAGAATTTATCAAAACTTAACAGAAGGCCCTCAACATCAAGATGATTGCAAATAGGTAAAACACGTACGAATAAATTGAGAATCATGAATAGCAAATATGATCTTTTTTCTAGTAATAATAGGAACTATAACCTCACCTGGTATATACAGAAGGGTCCTTAATTGTGTAAACTGCTCACGTTCTCATGTCATAGTCAATATAAGACTAAATATAAGCCAAACTGAATTTACATTGCATATAGTGTCTAAATCATAAGATAGATATATTTAGTGTCTTCTCTTTTCCCTTGGATGCCCAAGACAATTGAATGTACAATCATTAGTTAACGAGTCATTAAGTGGATTGCTAATTCTATCGCCTTTAGTTTGTAACATTATTAAAGCCTAACTTAAGGTCTACAATTAATATTCAATAGTCTATCTGAGTCCATCTTGTTTAGCTCTAGTGAATATCTTGATCATTAGTGTCTAAGTCAATAATTAATCGACTTTTCTTAATTTATCAAGTCCAATCCTTCTATTAATTTTTATTCAGATGCCCAAATTATCTAGCTTTCTAAACTTAGGTTCAACTGTACTTTATTCATGATATCGTATTATATGGATTCACAATATAAAACATATCAATATTTCTCAATTTATTATCTTCAAATATCTTTGTCTTGTCCAATGAGACTTTTGTACTTAAATCTTATCTCGATCTCGCAACCTTGACTTCTTAAACTACATCAACTTGTCTTAGTTTAGGCAATCAATCAAATTCTAATTTAATCAAGTTCCAATCAGATCAAATCAAGGAATCTAATCAATCGATTAATTAAAATTTACCAAATTGGGCCAAGTTCGGGTCCCATCTAAAGACCAAGGTCAGCCCAAACAAGTTTGAAATTCAACTCTCAGTTGATTGTATTAAAGTTGTCGGAGTGCCATTGCCGGCTGCCAAGCACCGCCACGCCAAACCACCACACACGCACGTCGAAATGAACACTACCACCACCAGTATGCACGCCTCATCATGCTAATTAGAAGCCCTAAAACTATTTCCTGAGTGGTAACTATATGGCAGGCCAATTGGCCGAAAAACCATGAAGAATCGCCCTAGCACCATCGTCCGCCACTGCCTAGGTAGAAATTCGTCTGATCGAAAGGTGCGCCTTGATATGATGGAGAAAACCTCTCAACTAATTCTTCAATTCTACGCCATCTTGCTACTCAATTTCTGACAAAACCACCACCAACCGCTGCCATCCACCATCTTCTTTCTACTTCAATTTCTCCACTGTTGGCTGATGAAATCCGCAATTGAGGGTATCAAAGTAGCCTTATTTTCAAGCCTATCATTTTTCTTCTACTTATTTTTAGCTTCATCTATCGGAACATGAAACACTACCACCATAGCCAAAGTCCCTCCGACACTATCTGCCACCTCTTTGCGCTTCAATTACTTTCTCCCTAATGGCCCAATTCCCAAATTGAAGCTACCATTGTCTTTCTCCAGTCGAACCCATCAAAACTCATGCCTTGGCCTCAAGTTTCAATTGCTGAAACCATTGTGCTCACCACTGCCCACCATTGTCTGCTTTGGTCTACAATTGCCGCCGTTCCAATGGGTGGTTTGGAGGGTTTTGGGTACCAATACATTCATCACGTTGAGAGGAAGGTGAAGATTGATTTAGTTTGCAGTTTTTCCGACAATAGGGAGGTGGGTGTGGGAGAGAGATGGTCGGGTTTGCATGTGAAAATTTAATTAAGCGAAGGGAGTTCATATTTATATTTCCTATTTCCTTCAAATTGCACTTTGGCCCCCAGAATACTTCCTTAATTCTTATTCTAGTCCCCTAGCTTCATGAGTTCAGCTACAAAATCGGGTGACATTCTACATACTAGAAATCTATTATATGATATACTAAGCCTTGCTTTACCCATATCTAAGGTCTAGTTTGGCCCTTCTTTTTTTTTTTTTTTGGTCTAACATAGCCTAGTTTTGGTTTCTTGTGAAAGCCCTCGTGATAACAAACTAGCCACTCACAATTCTTCACCAACCAAAGTCTGTAATCTTTTCCTAAATCAATGCACTCTTCACAATTACAAGGTCTATTTCTTATGGACCTTCATCATGCATGAATCATATTTGGGCTTTTTTGTTTTATAAGTTTGTTTGCGAATGTCAAAACTTTGTTCTCTACCATGTTTAATGTAAAGTAACTATGCTTCGTGGATTGTCTTGAACACCAAATTCAACAATTTCCTGGGATTCACATTTTAGGATACACACTCTGGTCCATCAACAGAATCCTCCGTCAAACTTGAATTGGTATAAGGATATTCACTATTAATAATAAAACTTCCATAATTGACTGTAAAGGGATTACTACTTTCTTCATGCTTCATTTTGGTACAACTCTTTATATGGACCTAGAAATATGACTTTTTATGAAATAATGAACAATAAATCTCATGTAAAAAAAACCATGTTAATTAATCACATAGTACAAATATAATATTATATTTACAAATCATCATAAGAATTTTATTTTTCTATGTTCATTCTATAAATATCTAGAAAAATACTTAAAAAATTCAAGGGAGAAATTTCTAAGTTTGAACTTTTATCTTCCTTGATATATCTATATCTATTCAAAAGCTTCTTTGATAAAATTTTGATTTCATTGAGTCCGTAATATTAAAAAGAATAGATTAAGTTATATAAACAACGTCAGAACGTTAGTCCACATTAAAAGAAGCACATGAATGCTTAACAATACTAGATCTTTTGTTGATAAGAGGTTTAAGGTTTGTGTCTCAAGTAGAAATATCTCTATATGATTAAGAAAAATGTTATTTTTGTTTTCAATTTTACATTAAAAAGTTTGTGTGAAAGCAGTTCGTGGTTAGACAACAGATATAGTGTATGTACTTTTGGAAAATCTAAGTTATTGTTAGCTTTCTTGTCAATTATTAATCTCATGATTAGGAAAAATTGTCGTAAGACTTTTAGTTGAGCATGCATGGAAAAACATAAAATGCATGTTTATATCATTTAAGATTTACTTAGTTTGCTTTTAGAATCAATTTTCTTATAATTACTCAGTATTTTCATTTGTTTTAGAGTGCTTCAATCCAACAAAAAAAAAAAAAAAAAAAAAAGAACTAATAATTCCTACAGAAGAGATCACGCATAAATTGAACAGATAGCACCTGAAACCCACAATTTTATATCATAATAATTCGCAAGTCTAACTATAATCAGTAGGAAAAAGGTTAAAATTATTCTACACCATACCAATTCCAGCTATGCCAATTCCAACACTCACATTTTAAAAATTCAAGATGATCAACAAGAGAACTAGTCGCACCCATAAAAAATAACTCAAAGAAAAGGAAAAGGAAGTAGAGGCAACAACACTTACATCTAGAAACTTGAATAGCAATGTAGGCTTGACCTTTTATCCAAACCAATAGGCAAAAAAAAAAAAAAAAAAAAAAAAAAAAAAAAGGTATTTTCTTCACTGCAAATAAGAAAACTCAAGTTAAGTCGAATTAAATTAGATTTCAATCAAAAATTAAAAATCTAATCAAATACTCAAATAGTAAGCTTTTACCCAAATTAGACTATGTTAGAATTCAATTTCAGTCCTCTTATAGCCGGAACAAAATTATGAGTTGATTCTGCTACTGTCAAAAACCATGGAGACGACGATTATTTGAAGTAGTTGATACACCTTGCTGAAAGGAACAAAACCCTAAATCAATTCTATGAAGATCAGGTAAATTAGGCCAAAAAATCATCGTGAACGGGCTAATTATTCCTACACACATACACCAATATATGAGTCTTTTTTAGGGCTATTTACAAAAATATAGGGAAAAAAAACAACTTTTACAAAATTATTGCATTTCTGAAAATTTTACAAAATTATGGTAAGGCGTGGCTGCTAGCCACGCCTTTAAGTATCTGAATTTTTTTTTTTTAATAAACAAAGAAGAGGCGCGGCACGCAGCCACGCCTCTTTGCGAAATTTTTTCCTTTTTTTTTTTTTTTCATTTGCCAAGGCCACGCCTTGCATGGGAATGTAAAATATAGCACAAGAGGCGTGACTTCAGGCCACGCCTCTTATGCCGAATTTTTTTTTTTTTTAAAGAAAATCAAGAAGAAAACAATGCCAAGCCATGCCTCTTGGGGTTTATAAATTCCAACATTCATTTTTTTAGAGAAACTAAGTGATTGCTAGTGTTGAGAGAGAGCAATTAGTGGAGAAAAGGAAGATAGAGAAAAAGTATTTTAATTTAATTTGTTTATTTTAGTTTTACATGATCTTGTGATTCGAAAGTTAATTTTAATATTTAGCTTGAATAATTCGATATTGATTAGATATGACATTAATATTAATTGATATTTATGGTCTTTCTTTTTTGGTTATTAGTTCATACAAAAGTAAAAAGAAAATAAAAGCGTATTATAAAGTATCAATTTTTACATTAGTGGTTATTAAGTAATTAAAGTGCTAATAATTTTATATTAATTGTTAATAATATTTATATTAAGTTAGAAATTTAAAATTACATAATAAAATTAATCCATATTAAATGAATTTTTAAAAAAAAATTATAAATATTATATATATTTAAAAATTATGTTCGTTATAAATTATGTGTATCACAGTTTACAAATTAATTATATTATAATAATAACATACCTTCAAATTACAAGCATCGCTTATGATTAGAATGTGTGATAATTCTTGAAGAATGTATTAATATATAAAATCATATATTGCGATTTTCACATGCCTATTTTGGCCAAGGTTCTAATATTACAAGTATTCCTTCACGAGTTAATATTTACATCAATTAAAGTAAATACAGAGTATAGTAAATTTATAGAAACATACTTCAATCACTTGCATTTTATAAAATAGTACATTTATAAAAAAAAATTCAAAACTTATACTACTTTTTTTTGGCTCATTTTAAATATTTAAAAAAAATTAGTTAATTAAATTTTAAATATAAAATAAAATATTCTATATCAAATTACACATAATATTAGGGTATTGTGCTGACATCAGCCAATCAAACATCTTCTGAAAGAAAAATTCAACCACCATCAAAATAAAATAAAATAAATTCTATGCAAGCTTCTTTGTTTCTTAATATATATATATATATATACATAAATAGGCCTCACGCCTCTTGTGGTATTTAAATTCCCATGCAAGAGGCCACGCCTCTTGGAAATTTAAAAAAAAAAAAACATTCTCAAAGAGGCGTGGCTCTCTTTGTTTATTACAAAAAAAAAAATATTCAGATAGCGCAGCCACGCCTTATCATAGTTTTGTAAAACTTTCAAAAATACGGTAGTTCTGTAAAAGTTGATTTTTTTCACTATATTTTTGTAAATACCCCGTCTTTTGAGGACCATAGATTAGTCGAGCTATACCCAAACTGCTTCTGGCAATATGGCATGCGACCCAAAAAAATGGATCACCTAATTTTTGACGTTGATGACATAACTTATTTGTAAGAAATAACAAATAATAAATTAGTGGAGTTGCGCAGAAAAAAACGTAAACACCGACTTTATATAAGATAAATAAATAAATAAATAATGTGGTGATATTAGTTTGTTTACTTTGATACGCTCCTTGCGAAATTGTGACTGAAACCTTCAAAACGGCTGCACATCTCAAAATTGCCCTCTTATTAAGATTTCAAGATACGACTCTTTGCTTTTCGAGAGGTCTCGGCCTTTCTTTCTTTTTTTTTTTTTCTTTTTTTTTTGTTTGCCCTTTTTTCATTTTCTCGCCTGGATTAATCGAAAATCAACAATGAAGTGAGGCTTATTTTTGACATTTTAGACACATTTGAAGATAATCTTTACATAGACAAGGATCTAATTCAATAAGTTAATAAATAACCCTTGGCAATCAAATGTAATTCTAGATTCACTATGCTCAATTTTTTGTACGTGGAAAAATCAATTTGTCTCGACTCGAGATTACTTCCGTAGACGAAATTTCTGTAGAATTTATCATCTGAAAAAATTTCAATATATTTTTGGCAGTCATACTTTTTACATAGAAAAAATACTCGTGCATTTTTGCTTGAATTTTCTTGTAAGACCCAAAGTATACATTTACGGCAAGAAATGTAATTAAAAAAACAAATGATTTATAGGCCTTATATGTTTATAGTTTTACTGGACCGACTAAGTCCACTTCTTTAGCAAAATCTCTAAAATCATCTTTACCTTAAAATTCAATACCTAACCTTCTTACCATATACATATGCATATGTTTATTGTTGATGTTCCAAAACCTAAATTACATAGAATAGAATGAGAGACCATTGGTTGATCTCAATAAAAAAAAAAAATGAAAGACCATTGGGCCAAGGTTCATTTTTCAATCCAAGAAAAAGGCTGATCACAACAGATATATCACTTAATAATGTTTTTGAAATCTGCAGCTAAAATCTTTAATATGATTGCACTTCGTAAATGAAACTCCATTATCCCTGTGCCAAATTGATTCAACTCCGGCTTTCATCTCAACATTGAAAAAGTTGTTGGGTAAAATACATTAATGAGCACTTGATAACGGAAATGCTAATAGAGTGCAGTGGATTTGATAATAGTACTAATAAATATAAACATAATTATTACTCAGATAAAAACAAGAAATAAATTACAAGAGTCAAAAGAATCCCCGACTTTCCTAGCCATGTAAAAAAACCAGCTAGCTATCAACAAAGGGTGATACATATCATAATCTCACTAACAGAGCCATACTTAACCTAAATGACCCAATACGCTACAAAGAGCACAAAAGTAAATGAAAACCGAGCCCTGCAAATGCCAAAAACTTCATTGCAGATGCTCCGCCACCAAACTACACGGAACCACTTATCAACAGACACTAAACATGGCAAATCAACTACTAGACTGCTGGCCCCAAAAATACTTATCCACTTTATCTAAGAGGACCTTAACTTGCAAGAAATTATAATGCATCCCAATCAATCTCATAAGATGGATACTTGGGCAAAGAGCCAATCTCCCAACAGGGCTCCTCCTCTTCTGCAAATTCAGGGAACGTTAGATTCGAAACAGGCGACGATCCGCTTGACCCATCGCTTTCAGATTCGGACATCTTACAGTTCTTCTCCTCAACCACTGCTGCTGCAGCAGCAGTCTTTTTTGACCTCGACTTCTTGATTTTCTTGGCGTCAATGCTCTTGCCCTGCGCCAGAGTCTCGCAAATGGCTTGCAGCTTGGCGTCCACGCTGGCATGGAGGGGCCTGTACTCCCCGAGCTCTCCGCCCATGTGAGAACCATTTTGGCGGAGGTGCGGGAAGTTCAGCCTGGCGAAGTCTCCTCTCAACTTGTACGCCGCCTCATCGTAGGCCAGTGCCGCCTCCTCCGCCGTGTCGAATGTGCCTAGCCACAAGCGGGTTCGGTTCTTGGGCAGCCGTATCTCCGCCACCCACTTGCCCCAGTGCCGCTGCCGGACTCCCCTGTACAGTTTCGTGGGCTTCAGTGGCGTGCCCACTTGCTTCATGGTGACGGGCCTGGGCGCAAGGAAGTGAGTGTTCTGGGCAATTGGATATCGGGCCTGGGATGGGCCTGAGACCATCTGGGCCTGGATGTCCTGGATCTGGGCTGGAGACAATTGATTCAGTCCAATAGGTGTGGGCTGGCCAAGCCCATATGAATAATCATGGGCTGAGGCATGGTGCATATTGGGCTGCTCAAATTGAGTGGAGGCATTGTAAGAACTGTAGGGAAAGGAACAAGAGGTGGAACGGGAATGGGTGGAAACAGAAAAATATTGGTCATTGGGGGAGAGAAAAGAAGAGGTAGTCAATGTAGAAGTAGGATGAGAAGAAAAAGAAGTTGCTGAGGGAAGGTCATCAGAAGAAGATGAAAGAGAATGGGGTGGGGAAGAAGCATTTTTCATAAAAGGTTCAAGTGCTTCCATTAGCTCACCACCTCTAAAGGGATCTACAACTGGTGTGCTACTGCAAAATTCCATTGTAGCTGCCATTCTTACGCTCTTAAAATATAATTCTACCAAATAAATATTTTCTTGAATTCAAAAGAAAAAAATAAGGTAGAGAAAGTACCTGTTTCTTGTTAAAATTAGAGAACAGGTAATTGCTTTTTGCAAATAAATCAAGAAAAAATGTGAACGGAGCTAGATCTTTTTCTTTTTCTTCTTCTTTTTTTTTTTTTTTTCAATTTTCTTTTGGTTCTTGCCTTGGATCAAGTGAGGTTTAAAATAGACAACCCCTTAGATCCCAGCCTTTGAGGGAACAACTAACAGGCCCTCGAGCAAAGAAACAAAATCAAGTGAAAATACCACAGAAAATGAATGACAAAGAAAAATAAAAAGTTGGGATCTCGTTCTGAAAACACCTGGCTTTCTTGAAATCCTGGTCTAAGTTTGCTTTTTGCCCATGATGATGATTCTATAAACAAAAACAAACCCAAAAAATCAGAAAACGTCGAAAAACAGATGATTCACAGAAAGGGATCAACAGAAGCGGGATGAATCAGAGGGGGGAAGAAGAAAATATTTAAGCAAAAACAAAAACCAATCAACGATCTTTACAGGAGACTCTGTTTTTCCCTCAAGAAATTTGTGTGTGTGTGTGTGTGTGTGTGTGGTGTGTGTGTGTGTGTGTGTGTGCAAGTGAGAAGAAGATATGTCTCTGAATTTATCTCTAGCCTCACTTTTTCGTGGCCTTCAGCAATCTACCTTCCCCTCTATATAGTGGGTGCCAGCCCATAGGGTTATTACATCTCTCAGGTCTTTACCCACCTCGTAACTCGTGTTTCTCCTCTCCTTAATGGAGATTGTCGGTCTGCCCAGCATCGTCTTACGTAGGAATTGGTCAAATGGTGTACTGCAGCCAATAAAAATACAACGCGTGTGATTTTAACCGACAGGTGACGGTTGCTTTAATGGTCAGGTGTCTGTAAAGACTGCTCAGTTGCTTGGCCATTGGGCCAGGAAATGATGCCCTTTCGCCGGTTTCTTGACTAAATGTGCGACCGCGTTCACACCAGACCTGCTGCCATTCGAGGTTGCTTCCTTTGTCATTTTCACATTTTCATTTTACTCCAAAAGGGAAAAGGAAAGAGGAAAAGAAAAATCTCCGTTTAAAATGCGAACGACATTAATTCTTTTAAACATTTGAAACTCTAACCCCTAAACTGCACCATAAAAGTTTTACTCCTCCGTTATATATGAAATTGTGAATTGTCATTAATATATTAATGAGTATTATTACTTGCACTCTAAAATTTATTATTTACATTTTATTTAATTTTTAATTTATAAGAATTGATCATACATCTTTTTATTTTTAAAATATCATTTAATTTAAATTATTAGACAATTATGTCTTTAGTGTTCTATTTTTTGTCCTATTAAATATAATATTGATTTATTCCTAATCTTGATTCATTTCATGTCAAACTTGATAGAGTACATAAAAATAAACAGATTATCCCATCTTTAAATTCAATCATCTCACTAAAAATATGACTATAAACTTTAATAGGAAAATGATAGTATCACTACCAAATTGTATATTATCACACCCAAAATGTGGGACTTGTTTTACTTTATAAAGACTGTTGTGCAAAGTTATTTCAATCAGAAAAGTAAAATAAAAGAAGAAAATAACATTGCACCTTGTTATTTAGACTTGACAAAAAATCATTAATACTGTTGGTATCCAAAAAATGCGGATAATATGCCTTATTAGGTGTGTACACTGATTTGGTTAATCGGCCAAACCAAACCGAACCAAAAAAATTCGGTCCAAACCGAACCAGGCCATGAAAATATGGTTCGATTTAGGTTTTTTATTTTTTGGTTATTCGATTTTCGGTTCAGTTTGGTTTTTGACCAAAAAAAACAAAAACAAAAAACAAAAAAGCATAAACCATTTTTTTCTTTTTCTTTTTTATTTTTTCAAAAAATCAATACTCAAATTGCTCTGGAACAGGCCCCATTTTATTGCTTAGCAAGTTGCATTTCATTTCATGTTTAGAACAGACCCATTCTTGTTGAATATTATATCTTGAGAACATGCCAATTTTTGTTCAAGCCCCATTTCATACCCATTAAAAGTTTAAAAAAATTCAAAAAAATTTAAAAATCAGTTAACCATAAACCAAACCAAACCGTCCAATTTGTTTCAGTTTTCGATTTGATAAAATGTCAAACGGAAATTTTAGGTTTGGTTTGGTTTGGTTTAACTGAATGCACACCACTATGCCACATTTTATCCACCGAATAAAATGTGAGTTATTTTACCCACTGCCTAATGACCTGCCACTTTTTGACCCAACCCACAGATACCCATAGGTAACCCGTGAACAACCATATATACATGTATATATTAATTTTTTTCTAATTCTCACAAATAATTTGGAGGACATAACACATTTTTCTATGATAACAATAATGTTTAGATTGTATTTAACTTTTTAGTTCAAAAAACTTTTAACATATAAAGGGATTTAAATTTAAGCTTCAAAATCTAATTTAACTTATAATCGATAGATGCTTAAGCATTTAAGTGGTATTTTTTAAACTAAAATACTTGACAACTATTTGTTCAATGTAATATTTAAAATTTGTAGCCTCTTTTATTAGTTTTATTTAAGTAATATTTGAATAATATTATGTAAACTAAAAAATAAATATTACTTGATCTTCAAGTATAAAGAAAATAAAAAAATACCGGTACTTGTGGGTTGCTCATCATCCATAGTCATAGTTAATGGGTCAATTATCTCATATCCATTAAAAAAAATGGATAATTTTGTCTATGAATAAATTTACTCAACTCATTATTACTCATTATTTGGTTCTCCACAGGTACCCGTTTGCCAAATCTATTGTTACAATATTAAGTTGGACAAGTTGAAGTGAAATATTTTCATGAATAACAAAGTTGAAAGTAATAATTATTATATTAAAGGATATGTTTGTCTTACAAATTAATATAAATGAATTTGAAAAGCAAGTGGATATTTTAGTCAAAACTTAATACAAAAATTTAGAATGGAGCGCAAATAACAAATTTTGGTGTGCAAGTAACAATACCTTGTATTAATAACTCTTTTCACCTTTTTGTTTTTTCTTTTACCACCCAAAAAAGAAAAAGAAAAATGAAATTTGTGAAAAAGAGAGCAATGTTAAATAAATAAAAAAAATAAAAGAAAATGATTATATGAAACTACCACAAATCACCTAATGTTAAAGTGTATACATCATAATTGCAGGGTAGGTAAGAGTGAGTAAGTAGAGATGGAGCAAGAAAACAGTGGGTAAGATTTAAAATTTTATTCAATCAAAATAATAAAGTTATTTTTCATATTTAGTAAAAAAATTAATTTCATCCTCTAGATTAACAATGCCATTAAATAATTGTCACGTGATTGATTAAAATAGGTACAATCCACTATTAACATATGAATAAAGTATAATGATATGCAACTTGATAAATTATATAGCAAATAGTGATTGTTGCCAAATGGTATTCTTTTTTTAAGTTTTGACCATTTGTTGGCAGCATGATTAACACTATAAATACAATATCTGTTCGCAGGCACTACCACATCTATGATTTATAACTATAGAGTATATATGATTGAAGTTAATAATGAGATCGGATCAACCACAAGTTCTGATATTTTAATTAAGTCAAGTTTTTAAAGAATGATATCCTTAGTAATGCCATTAACATGACGATAATTCCAAGTTAAGTTCAATTACGTACGCTTAAATTAATAAATAATATTCACAAATGCAATACAGCTAGCTAGTTTCAGTCGTGATGAAGACAGCAGCCCAAGGAAGCCTCTAGATTAGTACCGACTTCTTTGTTTAGATCACCATTTTATAAGTTAATGTATTTATATATACACTAATACTAGTTTATTAATTTCACAATCAAATTATTTGTCTGTGATGGAATTATTTTATTTTACTTTAAATTGGGGGGATAACTAAAGTTATAGGACTTGATTGTCTTATATGTTAATTATCGCTACAGCCCACATTTGCTTATGCTAAATCAATTTCAAATTAATTTCTCTCGTCGAATTGTCAAAGCTAGAAAACCTAATCGATAAAGTTCCCATGACTTTTCCAGAAATGTGGAAAAGGGAAAAATTGGAGTCGACTCTGTATTTAATGCTACACATGTTTGTATTTGAACGTCCAATTAGCTGCAGTATAAAATCGAATGACTTGATTTTGGTCAAATTATTAAAAGTTGTATTAATAAATATAATCTGATTTAATTAGTTAAAGATGTCATGCGAAATTCAAATTAAATTTTTTTTTGTTATTTGACAAAAATGTTGAATCAATTATTTATTTTTCATAAGGTGTTACCAAGATTTAACATTTTAAAATTTTCTGTGCAAATACTTTGTTTTGTTTGAGGTGTTATAGGAGAATATGTTTTAGAATTTAGACTCAAGAATTATGTTAAGGTGAAATTATATTTGATTTTATTTTGGGAGGAAGACAAACTAATTATAAATAGCTTTATATAAATTTTTGTTTAATTAGATTTAGTGCTATTCCTTCAAATATTTATCCATTTATGGTCATTCAATGATTAGACGATATAAATATGTAAAGTTTTGATTAATATAGTAATTTAAAATTATTTAATTTTGTAACAATAGTTTGAAAAAATAAATTTTTAAGAGATATATAATATTATTTTCTAAAATGATATTCATTCTTGAAAAATATTACCCAACATTATAATTTTCTTTTGTTCCGGAATCAAAATTTGGACATATAGTCTCTACTAAAGACATGCATTATCAACATTTCATCTTTTCTAAAAAAGAAAATTTACTCATATATACACAGTTAAAATTCATCAAATTCAAATTTTAAAATTTACATATATAAATATACTAGCATGTGCCCGGTGCGATGCACCAAAAAAGAAATTTAATATTAAAATAATTTATTTTATAATAATATTTATTTTACTTCATGTGATTAAAAATGAATCATAATTATTCTTTAGTGTTAATCTATTACAAATTAAATAAAATAAATGAATATTTTAATTTAAAAATATTATGTTTGAAAATAATTTTTACTTAAATAAGTTGTGGAATATGAAGAATTGTTAACTCTAAGTTTATAAATTATACAAAAAAAAAATTAAATGATAAAATTTAAAAAAATAAAAGTAGAGCATAATATTTAATTAAATATGCTTTTAAATTAGATATATATTTATACATATATATATTTTGATATGATAAGTAAGCAAATAATTTTTTTTAAATATAATTTTTTTTTTGTATGAATTCTTAATGATGTGGAAGTTACAGTTACAATTTTCATGACATTTGAGATTTTTACACATTAAATATTTTTTGTTATAGTAAATATGTAGATATCTTTATACCTTATCTATGAAAATAACTTACACTAAGTTATTATTTGATAACTAATTCAGTACGTAGCTTGTAACATGCAATTTTTATAAACTAAAATATCTCTTAACATTATATATAATTTTGATAAGTAAAATTTAATTTTTATTTATTTATATATAGTTATTTTTTTTATTTTTAAAATTATCAAATAACATATATTATGTACTTCAAGATAAAATATCACTCTCTCTTATTTGCATTTCTTTTATAAATAAATAGATATGTACAGTCAAACTTTTTTGACCTGACACCATTAGTCCATGTAAAAATATTTTTTTATGAATTATTATAAGTAAAAATATCAAAATAAAGTAGGCGATATAATTGTAAAATTGTTTAACTAAATATATAAAAAAATATAAAAATTGATATTATTTACTATTTAAATAATCATTTATCAAACTTTTGAAATTTTTTAATTATGCTAACTATATATATCCTATTTAAGAGAGCTTATTTCAAATAATTGAAAATGAGTTCTCTATTATATTGCTAAAAAACTAAAATGATTTAAATTAATAATGTAAAAATAATGTTAAGAGTTTATAATTGTTGCAGGAAGTAACTTTTTATATTTGAAATATTCTTCAAATTAAATTATTTAATATATTCTATATATATTGTTTTATCTAAAAATATTTTACATATCTAAAAAGTACTATTGTAAAAATAATTAAATTTTAAAGATTTTGATAAATTGAGCTCTTACATACAAGTTAATTTATAATTATTTATTTCTCAAACTTCTAGCTCATTAACAAAGATTATGAGATATTATTAAATATATTTTGAATTTTGAATGAAAGGAAGTTAGAGATAAAATATAATCATATCGGTTAAAAATAATAATCAACAACTAATGAAATATTTTTAATTGAATTAAAAAACTCAAAATTCTAAAAATTTGACATTTGGACAAAATTGCACAATTAGAATTAAAATTACACAATTGTGTGGGTACCACAATGTTGTGCTATGTATAATAGTACTAGCAAGTACCCGGTGCGATACAACAAAAATAATTCTATAATTTATTTTATAATGATATTTATTTTACTTCATGTGATTAAAACATGAATTGTAATTATTTTTAGCATTTAATGAAATAAAATTCATTATCAATTAAATGAAATAATATAATTATTTTAATTAAAAATATTATGTTTGAAAATAATTTATACTTAAACAAGTTATAGAATATCAATAATTGCTAACTCTAAGTTTCTAAATTATATAGAAATTTATAAAATGATAAAATTTTAAAAAAATTTATGAAAAAAATTAAGAAAATAAAAATAGCATAGAATATTTTGCTAAATACACTTTTCAAATTATATATATATATATATATATTTATACTTATATATTTTGATATGATAAATAAGCAAATAATTTTTTTTAAAAAAAAAAAACGAAGCTTTTTTTTGTATAATTTCTTAGTAATTTGGAAGTTACTGTTAGTTTTTCATGACATTTGAGAATTTTAAATGTTGAATAATTAGTTTAGTAACCCACAATTTTATAAGCTAAAATATCTTTTAATATTCCATATAACTCTAATAAGTAAAATTTATTTATTTTTATTTATATATGCATCTATTTTTTTATTTTTGAATTACCAATTAACATATATTTTACATAAATATTTGTTTATCTCTTTCATAAGAAACAAATAAATTGTAAATTATTTTAAATAAGTCACAATATTAAGGGATAATTATGATTGTTAAGTATTTTATTTTTGCTTTGAAGTATATTTAATATGAATTATGTAAAAGTTATATTTATATATATATATATTTATATTTAAATTCTAAGTTGTCTAAAAAATAATTATTTAATTAAGAAATAAAAGAATTTATTTGATCAAATGATTGAATATTTTTTATTTATTTAATATTTTTTTTATTAAAAATAATTGAATGTGGTATTTCTTTAACTAAAAATAAAGTAATTATATCTATATAAATATAAGGGTTAATTACACTTTGCCTCCTAAACTTTTTTTTTTACACTCGACCATCTAAACTTTGTGTTTTTTTACACGGTGGTATATATGGGTATTTCCGGCGGAATATTCCGCCCGGATTCCATTACATGTGATAACACGGTGGCATATATTGGTATTTTCGGGTGGAATATTCCATCGAGATTCCATCACATGCGTCGCGGTGGTATATATGGGTATATTCGGTGGAATATTCCGCTGGAAATGCCCATATGCCACTGTGTAAAAAAACACGAAATTTAGATGGTCGAGTGTAAATAAAAAAAGTTTAGGAGGCAAAGTGTAAAAAATCGAATAGTTCGGATGGCAAAGTGTAATTAACCCTAAATATAAAAGAATTTAGTAAGTATGAAAAATTGGTTGTTGTTTTGAAATAACTTTGTTATCAACTAC
Organism: Jacaranda mimosifolia; assembly: GCA_018894105.1. Taxonomy (NCBI): domain Eukaryota; kingdom Viridiplantae; phylum Streptophyta; class Magnoliopsida; order Lamiales; family Bignoniaceae; genus Jacaranda; species Jacaranda mimosifolia. The sequence goes on from CM032123.1 coordinate 13,603,783, forward strand.
TTTTTTTTTGGATAAACTTTAAGCTTTTTGGATAAAAATGGATAATTAAATTAAAAAAAATCTAACTTTTTAAATGAACAAATAAGTTAATATTTATTAGATAATTTCATTACTTCGTATATCCATTTAATTTTTGATAATTTATAATATCAAAGTGAATATAAATTACTAAATATGAAATATATTAATTGTGAAAAAGTATTTATTTAACAATGAAATTTTGATTTTTAGCTGTATATAAATAATATTTTATAAATAAGTTTTTTTATTGAAGAGAAATAAGATGATTTTCTTATAAAAATATTATAATAAGTAAAGATTCTACCAATTGAAATAAACTTATCAAAGCACATGATATATTTTTTTTTTAAAATGAAAAATTCTTTTTTATATGCACATAATTAGAAATGGGTAAATCAAGTGCTAATAAATTTAATGAATATTTTATATAAAATATATAGTATTTCTTCATTAATTTGATAAGAAATTTAAAATAATTTTAACAACTTAATAAAATTACAACATTTTTAAATATTTCATAACATCACATTATTCGAGGTACATTACTCAAATATGAAGTATATATGATTTTTTTTATCTAGATAAATTGAGAGAGCTACAACTAAAATAATAGTAAAATAAAAACTCAAATCAAATATAAATTCTTATATGAACATACAAAAATATTTGAAAATAGTATTGAAAATAAATACATAAAATATAATTAATTGAAATAAGAAAGTACTGCATGCTAATGTTTTTAAGTAATATAAAAATTACAATCTTAAGTTGGCCATGAGAACTTTAATTTTAAATAAATATTGAGAAAATAAGAGAGTAATAACATTTATAAAATATTTAAATATATCAGAAAAATGTCTAATTAATTTAAAATAAAAGCAAAAAATAATAGAAATATGTGTTAGTAGAAAAATATTAAAAACTTGCTATGAAATGAACATTAAATTAATTAAAAAGAAATAATAATATATTATGCTCATTAGGGAAAGAGGTCCAACAACTAAAAATATAGAATTGTACTATGAATAATGTGGAAATAAAATGTAAAAAGAATAATTGTAGAATAATAAAATTTACATATAAAATAAATAGAATATTTATCTATTAATCTTGTGATAAATTAAATTCGTAAGATATAATTTTGTGGGAAGAGTACTTAATATGGTGCTTATATAATATTTTTAAAATTATGAACTTATTTAGTGAGATAAAAATATGATAATAGATATATTTTTAATTATCATATGATATAGAAATCTATATTGCAATTTTGGATAAACAAAACATGACATTTTAGTTATAATGGATAAGTTGATCGTATTAAAATGAAATATAAAAATAAATAAATAATCAATGAATTTTTTTCAATTGAATTAAAAACTTAAAATTTTAAGAATTTGACATATGGAAAAAATTACATAATTAGAATAAAAATTACACAATTAAATAAGTACAAAACTCTACTATGTATAATAATATGATAGATAAAAAGTATTATTAAGTCAATTAATCACTCAAACAACATTTCATCATTTATTGTTTGGGTGATGAAATACTAACGACTGTTAACGCCGTCAGTCAAAACTATAGTTTTGATTCCAGCGGAGTTTATGGCGGATGACAGCTTGTGAGTGATGCGCCGAGCACGTGGGCCTCATGTGTGATACCACTGTGCGCCTGGGGACAATATCTTTATTTTGCGGCGCCACTCACTGGGACACAGGTGACGGGTCCCTACGATCCTAGACTTATTTTGTGTCTTTTGCTGCCGTTTGTTTTTGTTTTTCTGGCTTATTTTTATGTTTTACTAAAAATAAAAATATAGAGCTATCAATTTCTCCCTCAATTTTATAAATATTTTATTTTTAAAATATTTTTTCAGATAAGCTTTTACACGCACTTTCTCTCTATTTTTAATTTTTATTTTCTCCTACTTATATTTGCACGACTTTTAATATAAATACTATATTTTTCGAATATAACTCATTTTCAATCCTACATAATCATTACATTTTGAAAGAAAATAAAATAATATTTTATTTTCACAAATATATTTATAACTAACTTTTCAATATTTTTTTCACTAGAAAATAAAAATGCATCTAGAAAATAAATTCAAGCGGCTCCTTACCATATCACGTGCACCCAACACTTGTTGGCGCGCTATTTTGAATTTAAAAAATTAATCACTGTCAAGTATTTTTTATTTTTATATTAATTTCAAAATAAAAAAGCAATTAGTTTACTGGATATTAATGATTTTATAGTGTTGAAAATAAAATTAGACTTATTTTATATGTTTTATGCTAGAAATTATTAAAATATATTCGGTTTTAATGTTTTAAGAAATTATTTTGTACAATGAAAATATAGTGTAGAATGATGCTTATGGATTTCATTGATTTTTTCCCCCCTATGTTCTGTTAGTTAAATTACACTGAAACGAGCAATATCGTTAAACTTAATGTGAGTTTAATTATTTTTGTGTCACAATAATTAAAAGAAAGATTATTGTTTGATTTATTATTAAATTTTTTTGATAATTCATTAAATTCGTAGATGTACCAATGATAATTCTTTAAATACGAAGATGTGAATCCTAAGGTAGCAAAATACGGTCCTAAATCTTAAAATGGTGGCTAGGTGTTCCGATGATACGAACTGGAAATCTTACAAATTATGCGGTTGGATTTTGCTTTGGCATCCTATAATTTTTGCTTAATTCAAAGAAAAAAATTATTATAAATAGGCCAAAATATAAAAGTGAAGTATAATTCACAAATGAGGAATATTCTGACATATGCAGTAACTCACTAAATCTATTTGACCAAAAAAAACCAAAAAAAGAAAAGAAAAAAAAAGGGATATTCCATCCGCGGTAAAATTCATTTCGGACTTTATCTAGAGATTCCCAAAAGTGCCTCTAGAAATCGCAACTCTTCCGCACCTTCCTTTGGTTTGTGCTACGTGCTACTTAGTGAAACCCAAAAATAACATGGTGAATAGGGATGTAATTAAATATTGAACGGATTGAATACACTGTTTTCATATTTATATTTTTTTAACTTTTTAAATATTTAGATACGAATACAAATTTGATAGATATTTAAGAATAATATCCAAATTCGTATCCATAGAATATTGATCGAATTCGAATATATCCGAATTTGATTATAATTATTCAGATGCATTCATATTTTATTAAATTTATTCATATTCGAATTATTTTTTTATATTATTTAGATATCTATTTATGAATATCCAAATACGTGAATCTATGAACTTATAACAAATACAAAATTTAATTAATAGAAAGAATTATATAATTTCATTAAAAAGAAAGTAATCAAATAAATAGCATAATTTCTAATAATAATTGACTTTATAATTGATTATTAGTGTAACACCTTGAAAATTTCATGATTTATAGAATTTAATTTTAATATATTTAAATTTCATGAATCTTATGTTATAGTTGCCAATTTATTATTTTATTAAATTTTGGTGGTCAACTTGTTAATAAGAAAACTTTAATTTTTAGAAAATTTAAAAGTTTGGGGTCAATCTGAAATTTATTAAAACCTGATTGAGCATTTTTTGAAAATGTTGGGGTTTGCATGGGAGGGTCTTGGTCAATGGGGTTTAAATTGTAAATTTTAAAAATTTCTAGGATCTAAGTGAGGTTGATTCGAAATCTTGGGGCCAATTTGCAAAATGGCAAAATTGGATTTTGAAAATGTTGGCAGACATCATTTGGAGTATTCCTTTTCCTTTCTTATTCTTTCTTTTCCTTTCTTCTTTCTTTTCTCCTCCACCCGCGACCACCATTCCCCCCCTCGCCGGTGATCTTCCTCCGACGACCACGTTTCACCAAACCAAACAAAACTAACCAAAATACTCCCCACACCTCCAGCTACACTGGCACACCACGTGCACAACTGAACGGGTGGCGGGTCATTGGAAACGAAGAGCTGAAGTCTTAGCAGTGGACGACGGCCGGCGGCGGAGAGGCAGTTTCACCTCCTCGACGCAACGAACGCACCTGTGTCATCTGTTTGTGGTTTCAGAACTCCGGTGGCAAACTTGGATTTAATTGGTTGTACTTGATATATATATATGTATATAGTATACCTTACCTTTGGAAACTTTGTATTTCATGTCAAGATTGATGATATGGATAATTGATATATATATATATAGGTGTGCAAGATTCCCATACAAGGAATATTGAATAGTGGACTCGGACACATCATGCAAATGCCAAAATTGGATTTAATAATGGTATTAAGGATTATGTAATGAGACTAAGTGGCATTTGACTAAGATTAATTAATTGTAGAGATTGAACTATTTGGTATGATTGATTAGGATAATGATACGGTACGACTTTGTAGTTAAGAATGAGATATCATGTTATTTATGGGACCAATATAGAACATTGTGATAAATTCTAGAATAATCGATTTATTAAAGTACTTTGTGTAGATGCTACCTATTGAGCCTATCTCATCATGTTGATAAATAACTTAGCGATGTTAAAGTACTTATGATGCAATTCTAGAAGGTTACTAGAGTCGAATAGGAATTTAACTTTGGAAATATTCTTTTGACTAGGTGACGAAGAAGTGGGTCCTGTCGACCAGTAGACTACGGGCTGTGGTTATTTTGCTGAAACTACAAGAGGTGAGGGTCTACCAATTTGGCACCTTTCCTAACTATCTGTTATTTCTGATAAGCCCCTGTGTGGGTTTTCTGTTTCTGTACCGTACTCTATTGTTTGAAATCTGAAATGTGTTGGAATTCTGATTTGCTATCTGTTATCTGGTTTGAGCACCCCTGTGAGGGTTATCTTTGGTATCGATTCTATTTTTGTCTGTTCTGGCGCCCAGAACTTATTTGTTATCTGTATCTTAGTTATCTGTCTGTTTGTCTCGTATCTGTACTGATCTGTACCATTCTCTGTTGCCTTGCCGACATATTTGTTTATCTATTAAGCTTTATTTGGCCATGTTGGCTCATCTGAATCTGTTGTTGCTATTATGTTGCCTTGACGACATTTTTGTTCTGTTCTGTACTATTTTATTTTGGGAATTGGCGGTGCGCTAAGGACTTTCCCCTGGGCATCTGCACAAACGGTTGTGAATTCTGTTATATATACGGAGAAAATATGGGCCAAGGGTCGATTCGAGCGATATGTTTGGTTATGTGGGGCACGCTAGGGACTTTCCCCTCGATGTCAGCGATACGCTAAGGACTTTTCCCTGGGTGTCGGCGGTACGCTAGGGACTCTCCCCTAGGTATCAACGGTGTGCTAGGGACTCTCCCCTAGGCATCTGCGGTGCACTATATGGTTGGTATGGGCATCCACCATATACCAAGTTGTCACGCTTAGGTAAATTATTTATCTGACTGGAATAAGGTGATTCTGCAATGCATGTTTGTATTTTTCTTGGAATGCATATGCTTTGGGTTTGTTTTGCCTATCTGAATTCTGTCTGTCTGAAATCTGTCTTGGAGCAATAAGGAAGAAGCGTTTCCTGTTTTGCTATGTTTATTGTTTGGTTCTGAATCTATCATGTTCTGTATATTTAATTGATGATCTGTTGAGTTGAACCTTCCTCGATAGATCTCTTCTATTATTCTTAAGTTGTCCCTCACTAAGTCTTTGGACTTACCCCCAATATCTCTTGACATTTTCAGACAAGTTTTGGTGATAATCTTGTACTCCGGCTTGGAAGGATGTAAATATGTTTTGTAATAGAATAGATGCTTAAACTTGTGTATGGATCACTTTTATGTTTAGTGAAAACTTGGAGATGTTGTGAGATGTCTGACTTGAACTTATGAATTGTAGTAGGTATGAAACGATGAATGAGGAACTTGTGATGGTTTGAAATTTGTACTTTTGTAAGACGTGCTTAGGTTGAAGCTTGTTGCTATCTTTGAAAATTTTGGAATTTTTTTTCTGATGGCCTATTGTTACAATTGTGTATGAGATTTAAGTCTGAATCAGAATGGTGCCTCAGCTTAGGTGTTATCCCGAGTAGGGGCGCTACAATTAGTACTTATTAATAGTAACAATGGCATTTAAGTATATTAATTATAAAGTCAACCAACAATAATTATATTGATTAACTTTATTCTTCAATTTTCCCTCTATATTACAATAATTTTTTAAATTTATTCTTTTTTCTTCCAAATTCTTCAATTATAATTTATATATATACTTATATGGATTATGAAATTTTTATTGAAAAATATAAATAATATATTATTTAATAAATATATATTTGGAGTGGATATTAAATGGATCGGATACGCATTTACTATATTCGTATTCATTTATAATTGAATATTTACTAATTGAATACGGATAATATCCATTTTAAATGGATGCGGATAAATTCTGTATAAACAGATACGAATATGAACGGTAAACGAATTTTTGAATATTTATTTACAGCCTTAAATTGGTGAATTGGTGATGAGTGTGGCATCAGCTGATGTAACCTGCCCTGCCCTCCCCACCCCCACAACACACACACACACACACACACACACAAAAAAAAAAAGAAAAGGGAAAAAAAAAGAGAGAAGAAAGAACCCCTTTGTCTATGGGAGTAGGATTATTAATGGATATACAAAAATTTGATAATCATTTGTGTTTATATTTGTTTATATAAAATACTACCCATATTAAAGTGAATATTATCTGTATTTGATTAATAGATATTTAACTATTGATGAATAAAAGTATGAGAATCATATATATAATCGTTCAATATTCGCTTCAAAAATATAAATTTAATTAATAGATATTTGAGTGTAAACTTTTTTATGCTTTAGGGGGGTGTTCTTTTTCAGGGGAATTATACTGGGTTGCATCAGAAACTTTAAATATTGTTTTTAAGGATCACAATACTTAACTTCCAATTTTGTATTATGTTTTTTTTCCCTCATTTTTTTTGTTTTAGGGATTGTTTTTCAGAAGTGTGTTATGTTTTGTACTTTTTTTCAATGAATTGTATGATTTTCGTTGTATTTGAATATTAGAATAAGTACAATCAAAATACAAATATATATTTAAATAATCATAATTAAATGATTTCGAATAAGTATAACTGAATATGAATATATCCAATTTGTTTAACATCATTAGATTTCAATTTTGATTGTCATAGTCTGTGTACCTATTAAATATAGATATAAATATGGATTGTATAATTAATTGGATACCAATATAAATAAAATGTATCCATTTTATATTGCATCCATTTACATTCCAACATGGAGCAACCTTAACTTTGCAAATCATCATTATGGAAACAAGAAGCTTTAATTTTTATTGAAAATATTAATATCTACCTTAAACAATAACTTCATGCAAGAGTTGTACAAATTTTTAGAAATACTTGGAGTACAAGTTTATAAAACTTCTCAAATTTCGTTGTCACAACAAGTTCATGACTTATTACCATGAAATTGGTGGTTTGTTACCAAAAATAAAATAAAATAAATTGGTGGTTCCATCGAATCATGAATATGTTCATATGAAGAAATCTGTGAGTCCCCAAACAATGAATAGTATTAAATTATATAATAATGTAAGTTTTATTTAAGCATCATCAATCAGCTTAAAAACATTTTAAGTTTCTTTCAACCTCCCCCCTCAATCCTTTTTTTTTTTTTAATTATATGCATCGAACCTAACATGTGAAATTGTGAATGCACTATGTTCAAACGTACATAACCCCGAAAGTTTATCATAATTCGCATGTCGTGCTTAGTGATGGAGATATTATTATATGCTAGACCGCATATTATATGGTACAATACAGCAGTTAATGAAGATTGTTGATTATAGCAAGGTAAAGCAGTTGGATTGTTATCCTACGGATTCAAAGAATCTAACTCATTTTATTAGTGTGCAGAAATGCTGCAAAGTTGATTAGTACAATATTTTCCAGAGTCTGGTAAGTCGCTACCCTTGCCATTGGCTTAGGGCCAATTTTGGAGCTAACGATTAATGGCGCTTTCTATCATTCGATAGGGTTGTAACTATTGAATGGATTCAATTTTCAAATAGAATTTAGTCATCCATCATTTGTTATGATTGTTCTTTTGATGTTGACAAAATATAAATAAGTTTAACGACCATATTGACCCCCTTTTCTTTAACATTCTATTTTTACACTATGTTTGAAATTTTTATAATATAATTTAAATAAATGTATAACTACACTTAATAGCAATACGTCTATGAAATTTTAACATTAATTTTATTAAGTTTATTTATTTATGTAAATATTCTAACCTTTATTAACATATTGTTATTAAATTCCAAAATTTTCTACTTTAGCACTAGTAGCAACTACTTTTAGATTATTTATGAATTTCTCATATTATAATTTTAAAAAACATGTCTTTACACTTGATAATGACATATCTATCAAATTTTGACATCAATTTTATTAAGTTAATTTATTTATATAAATATTCTATTGTTAACGTATCGTCATTAAATATCCAAAAGTTTCTTTTCATTCACTAACAAATTTATTTTGTATTTAAGATAATCTATTTGTACAATTGTTATTTTTATCATCATTTCATACTGCTCCTCGACTGGCACAAATTTTGCACATTATAAATAAATTTTGTAATCTAAATTTATATAATATACAATGTTCTTATATATCTTTTTATATATATTTAATTAAATTTAGCAATCACACTTACAAAGGTGTTAAATATAAATAACCAAATTAATCCAATCTTATGTTCATACAATTATTAATATTTTCATACTAATATGGATACAATGGACGAGCCCAATATGGACGGTCCAATATTCAACATCATTATCAGTCCCAAACCAACTAGGCGAGCCCAAGTGCTAGCGGCCAGTATCGACATCAAGAGAGACATGTCGACCTCAAGGAAACTCGACAAGAACCTCATGGATGCTCACGGCTTCAGCCTTCTCGACCAGGAATGGTTGAGCGAGATAAGCGGCAGCATAGTCCCTAGTAGTTGCCACATTAATTGCAGCTCCTACCACCAGTCACATCCGTATTTAATATGGCTGAACCACCTTCTTATTTGCATTAATGACACTGTCAGCACATCACCTTCACATTAATGACGGTAATGACACTCCTTATTTTCGATCGGTTAAAAAGATGTCAGTTAACCAGCTTAAAAGACCTACAATGCCCCTACAAGGAAGAAAGGAGCATTGTCAAATGGTAGGGAGAATACTGTCTTTTCAACCTCTCCCACTTGGGTGGTGAACAGTATAAATACCCTCATTTCAGAGGTAAAGATATGTTTTTTCCACTTCTCTTAAGTCGTTACTCTAACAAAATGCTTTCTAGTCGAATATCCACTGATTTGAGAATCGAAGGGTCTTAATTGAGGACCATCTCAACTAGCCTAACGTGTGTTCCTTGGTTGCAAGATTCGACTGCACCCTTAGCAGTTCCTTGAGGCAACTTTCTAGTAGACTACCTCATTTGGTCGACAGGAAAGGCCTAACTCATAGAATCAGACTTCATCATTTGATGCCGTCTATGCGATATTGAATCTGCAACTTTGAAAATGGTAAACACTAGGTGTACTATATCTAAAAGGCAAAGTGACCATATATCACCACTACCACCCCGCTGCCTTTGCAGTCGCAGCGGGCCTAAGACATAGCGAGACCAAGTTCTCAATTAGAGCAAGTGGTAACTCTGACAATTTCACAGCTCATGTAAATAATAAGTGATTAGATATTACCTTAGCTTTTAGCAGTACTTCAATGATATAATAATCGGCCTATGGTAGCTGCTAGTGCCACCCCATATCTTTCTCGCCAAAAAGAGAATCCCCTAGGGATGAGAGAGCAAGAGATGAAACACGTTGACATCCTAATAGATGCGACATAAATTCGGGGCATTTTCCTTGCGAGGAGGCTTGTCAATATTCTCGTGAGGAACTTGCAGATTCTTTAAATACTCTACTCTATCTAATCGAGCCCAGCAACGCTATAGGGTTGAACGAAATAGACCTTAGCCAAGCAAAAATTTATCTTAGGCAGATTGAGAAGAAAGGGATATGGTGTCACATTAGGTCTGACAGCTCAACAGGCGCTTAAAGAAAATCTCAAGGCGGAACATTGAAAGAAATTTGCAACCCGATAACATTCCTCGACTCCATAGGGAAAGAAAACCATTTATCCAGGAGATAGTAGAAGAGAGCATAATAATTGACGCTAAGATCCCAACCGGCCTATCTCGATATGATGAATCTAGTAACCCTATTGAACATCTTCTACAATTTGAACACATGATGCAGCTCCATAGGTATAATGAACACATTCATGCTAAAATACTGGTCACTACGCTTTAGGGAATTGCTCTCGAGTGGTTTGTTTAGTTGGAACCTGCGTCCATCTTCTCTTATGACCAGCTGTGTGACAAGTTTCTCCATCAATTTGCTAGTAGAAGGAAAGCCAAACTCCCCTACACTCACCTCTACATAGTAAAACAAAATGAGGAAGAGTGTCTTCGAAATTTCTTTACTAGATTTAACACCAAAGTGTTAAAGATTGATAGCCCTATATTTAAGTTCTTGATTGATGTGCTGTTCCTTGGACTTGGCACAGGGAATGTGCCAATGCTTTAGTCAGAGAGAGATTACAAATAATAGAAGAACTACTTGACATTGCATAGAGGTACATGACACAAAAGGACATAAACAAAATGAAGTATGGGAGCCTGGAGAACAACAAGAAAAAGGAAAGGGGAAGAATGACAGGCAATAGAGAGATGGTCATCGATCTTCTATCAAGAGGTTCCACAACTACACTCCATTGAACACACCCAAAAAGGAGGTCCTTTTTGCCATCTAAAATAATAATCTCCTCAACAAGCCCATAAAACTCAATGAGATAGCTGCCATAAAAAATTCAAAGAAGTATTATCATTTTCACAAGTAGAAAAGCCATGTCACAAAAGTATTATCATTTTCACCAGTTACAAATAGAAAAGCCATGAAATTGAACGGCTTATCCGACAAGGCCATATGAAGAAATATGTTAATTAGAAGACCCGACATGACAATGTGATCGACCAGAATCTCCATAAAGAAAGATTGATCACCCTGATGAGAGATGATAAAGAAAAAAAGAAGGCGGAGGACGAATGCCTCTCCTATGAGACATAATCGATACCATCATAGGTAGACCAACTGGGTGGGATTCTAAATCGGCAAGGAGGCAGATCTTGTGGCAACTTGAATCAATCAAATCTTCACTGGCCAGCAGAATTTTCCAGGTCTCTACCAGTTCGGAACCTATCTCTTTTTCAGACTCTGACCTTTCACACTTGGGACATCAAGGAATCGAAAATAAGTTAGATTGCCCATAAGTTGTAGTTGTTGAATTTGCAAACTTTGAAGTCAATATTGGTTGACAATGGTAGCTTCACCAACATAATTTTTCTGTCGACCTTGGAGAGAATGAATTTGGGTAAACTTAGGTTTAAGTCTATAAGCACTCCGCCTGTCTAGTTTGGAGGGTCTGAAATCATCCTAGTGGAGTTTATAAGTTAGTCTACCTCATTCGGTGAAGCGCCTAAGAGGCAAACTTTGATGATTAGCTATTTGGTGGTTGATGCACCTTTTGCTTACAATGCCATAATTGGGAGGCTAGCATTGAATTACTTCAAAATAGTTATTTCGACCTACCACATAAAGGTCAAGTTCCCAACAATAACAGGGACTTGAGAGCTACTCTGCAACATGAAATAAGCCTAGAGATGCTACACCATCTCGGTGGAAGCTAACAACCAAAAACTTCGACCAAAACTGAGACCGTTGGGGGACATCCTAGTAATGAAACCTGAGGAAAGACAAACAAAGAAAAATAGGTAAAGATAAGAGACAAGGGTCGAGCCAGTTGAAGAATTTAAAAGCCATAGAGCTTGAGCTAGGAAATCCCGACATGGCCACAAGGATAGGCACCCACCTGGATAACAACATGGAATGCATGTAGGTCAATTTCCTCAGAAGGACTATTGATGTTTTTGCTTGGAAGACAGTCGACCTCCAGGGAATCGACCCAAAGATCATTGTTCATTACCTCAACGTGGACCTTCATACAAGCTAGTTAAGTAGAAAAGCAGACCTTTCAATGCAGAAATGTGCCAAATAGTCGAAGAGGAGGTCAATAAGATTTTAAAGGCACGCTACATTGTAGAATTCAATATCTCAGTTGGTTGTGTAATGTAGTCCTTGTCCCCAAAAATGAGGACAAGTGGAGAATGTGTAATGATTTTATTGATTTAAATAAAGCATGACCCAAAGACCTTTAACCATTGCCTTGAATAGATATATTAGTTGATTCAACAGCGGGTTGGAGCCTACTGAGTATGATAGATACTTTCCAAGGTTACTATTAAATTTTCATGACCCCGAGGACAGGGACAAACCTTTTTTGTGGTCCTAAATGGCTTATATTATTTTTTGGTCATGCCATTTGGCCTAAAAAATACAGGTGTGACATGCTAGAGATTGGTAAATTTTATGTTCAAGAATGAGATCGACCGGACAATGGAGGTGTACGTTGATGACATGATTGTCAAGACAGAAAGAAAAGCCAATCATCTAGCTGACCTCGACCACATGTTCTAATACTAAGAGCTTTTGAAATGAAACTTAACCCAAACAAGTACACATTCGTAGTAAGAGAAAGTAAGTTCTTCCGATATATGGTCAGCTAGAGAGGTATCAAAGCAAACCCTCAAAAGATTCAAGCTATTCAGAACATTTGGTTGCCAAAGATTGTAATAAAGATGCAAAGACTGGTCGACAGAATTATAGCATTTGGTCTATTCATTGCCCGACTTGCAGATAAAAACTTACTTTTCTTCAAAATTCTCATGAATGTAAGAAAGTGTCAATGGACAGAGGAATGTGACCAGGCCCTAGTCGAATTAAAGCAGTATTTATCCACTTCTTCAATGCTAGCCAAGCCATCTGTTAGGGAAATTTTGTACTTGTACCTACCCATCTCGACAACAGCGGTCAGCTTGATCTTCGTGTCAATTAGCTAGGGCACATATCGACCTTTGTATTATATTTGCAAAGCTTTACAGGCTCATGAGTACAACTACTTGGAGATTGAGAAATTTTCACTTGCCCTGATCATAGTGGCAAAGAAGTTAAGATTGTATTTTCAATCTCATTCCATAGTGATCCTGACAAATCAACCCTTAAAGCAAGTGCTATTGAAGCTAGATACATTTGAAAGATTAACTAAATGGGCTATCAAGTTAGGCGAGTTTGATGTTAAGTTCTGACCTCGGACAACTATCAAAGCCTAGGTATGGTTGATTTTGTAGTTGAACACATCGACCTCCCCTGTAGTGGTTGAGTAACAACCATCTTTTTGGTCCTTGCATGTGGATAGATTAGCGACATCATCAGGAGAAGGAGCAGGGATTTCCTTACGCTCCCTCTAAATAAAGGAATATGATTTTGCCATTACATCATCTTCTTGTTAACCAACAACGAAGCCGAGTACAAAGCACTTATTCCAGGTATAAAGATGGCAATAGATAGGGGAGTCGAATACCTAAAAGCTATCATAGATTCCCAATTAGTCGCCAAATAATTTGATGACAACTTTAAAGCTGAAGGAGCATCCATGAATAGGTACCTTTCAGAGGTCAAAAGATTGTAGCAACAATTTAAGAAGTTCATGCTCTGTCAGGTCACCAGGTTAGAAAACGAAAAGGTAGATGTAATATCTAAATTTTCCAGCTCAGTTAGAGGGACCAAGGAAAGAGCTATTACGTTCTTGGTCATAGACAAGCCTACCATAAAAGAGCTTGATAAAAAATAGATATAGGAAATTGATGAATCGCCTCCCAATTGGCAAGATGACATTAAAGCCTACTTAAGGAAAGGTAAGGTACTAAAAGATAAGGTAGATGCTCGAAGGTTAAGAGGATGAGCAACCAAATTTTCCCTCGATGAGTTTGGTTAATTATATAAGAGGTCTCTTTCAGCCCTTCACTCAGGTGCCTAACATCAGAACAAGCCCAGAAAATGTTAAAAGAGATCTACTCAGGCATTTGCAGCAACCACTTTAGCAGTCAAGCATTAGCTCACAAAGTTATTAGGTAGGGATATTTCTGGCCAACATTATTGAAGGATGTAATCGACTTCGCTAGAAAGTGTCCATCCTGCCAAGTACATGCTAATATCTATCATCAACCAGCCTCGACACTAGTCCTGATCAAAATCACTTGGCCATTCAACTAATGGGGAATAGATATTGTACTATTCTTCCTGAAGGCCACAGGTCAAAGGAAATACATGATAGTTGCAGTTGAGTATTTCACAAAATTGGCCGAGGTGGAAGCTATTCCAAAAATAATTGATGCAATAATAAGGAACTTCTTATGGAAAAACATCAATTGTCATTTTGTGATATCAAAAGATGGAACTCAATTCTAGAACAAAAAGATGAAGGATTGGTGCGAAAGTCTTGGAATACGACAACACTTTAAGTTAGTAGGCAACCCAGAAGCAAATGGGCAGATGGAGGTCACCAATAGAACCATCCTAGACCAGCAATTAGGTAGATTACCTCGCAAGCGTATTGTAGGCCTATAGAATGACTCCAAGAACCGCCACTAGGTGCAGTCCTTATAGAATTGTAGATGGTTCCATTAGAATTGATCCAACATACAACTCGAGTAATACACTACAAATCGATCGAAAATGAAATAGAGAGGCTGCTTAAACTTGAGAGAATTGACGAGCAACAATAGCAGACATATCACAAAAATGCAATGGTACAAATCGATCATGGCCAAATATTATGATACAGGTATCAGGCCAAGGGGCTTCTAGGTTGATGACTTTGTACTTAAAAAGGTTGAAGTATCAAAGAATGCTGGAAAACGCAACCCTAAATGGGATGCCCATACTCAGTGGTTAAAGTAGCCCAAAACAACTTTTACAGAATAGCCAACATGGATGGAAATGAGCTACCTCGACCTTGGAATGTGACAAACTTGAAGAAATTCTATGTATAAAATGAGATCCCATAATCTCATCCAATTATTTCAAGACGCGTGAGATCCAATCTTCTCCAAAAATGCGAAATTGTAATTTTCTTTTATAATGAGAACTCAATTTCTTGTCAAAGTCATCAAGTAATGATAAATTAAGAACATTTAGAGCGTGATCCAGTCTTCTTAAAGCGCACTAGTCGACACCTAGTCAACCATTCAATTGCTTTTTAAATTGGTTTCAAACCAGTTAGTGGAATATAAACAACGACCTTATATGGTTGGTTATTTAAAGCACAATGTTATGATACGACATAAATTGGTCTAGTGGTAAAGTAAACACGAAGTCTCATAGTCAGTAAAGGCAAATGATACCCGCAACAAAAATTAAAATTATACATACTTCTAACAAAGTTAAATACAACAAAAACAAAAATAGTTCAAATGCCTTTCAAAGAAAATAAACCACCCATGTCTCAAATTACATCATATAAAATAAAAGTTCAGCTCGAGCCAACCCCTTTCACCCCTACTTCCTCGAGTGGCAGCTTCAGTCGCGATCTCATCCACAGATTTGTTGAGCTCATCCTCGCTCGTGGTGTCAACAATCACGACCAATAGTAGCCCTTCGAATTCTTGCTTTGGTCCTGAGCGAAGTGCACCTATAGGATGAGAAGGACCAGCCTCATCACCCAAAAACTCACGCGTAGCAGTTGGAAAGTACATTGCAATGTCCAACTCCTTATTTTTGATGTTGAGGGCGAAGTTGCTGATGAGCCTAAATCTTTTCCCACCTCTAGGGCTGTGGGATTGGCAGGGACCTCAGCTTCCTCAGCAGGCACACCCTCAACATAATCCTCAAGCTACTTATCCTTGAGCAAATTAAGTCAAGCTTTGTCTTCTTCCCTGATCTGATAACCCAGGAACTCCAACTGCTTCACTACCTTTTTGAATGCCTCCTTGGCATCTTCTATGCTAAATACCACACTGGCGTCAGTGAAAGTGGAGCTCAATATGAATTGTTGCACAACCTCCTTGTGGATGTCAGGCAATACCTTGAAAAACTTACATTGGCATAATAGAGGTAGCTCTCATAACCCTACGTCAAGTTAGAAAGAAAAACTTCCTGGAACTTAGATATTGACTTCTTTAGCAGCTCTTCAAGATAACTCTTCTCCTCCATGACAACCAACGGCTCCATGTCTTTCTCCAAGATTTGCTTTTCCAATTCACGGACCCTCAACTCGAGAGACTCGAGCTTAGTCTTAGAAAGTTCAAACTGCTATTTCTCCAATTCCTCACATTTTTTCTCTTATTTTTTGCTATAAGCCTGGGATAGCTTGAATCATTGGTACAGGTTGTAGCCCTACTGTCTGTCCTGCAAGGAATAACAAAGCCATTAGTAACACACATAAATCCCACTATTAAAATAATGCTGAACAAGCACTTACTATGATAGTATGATAAGCAAGTGCTTTCAAGGCGTTAACCTGCGGTAGATCAAGCATCTATCTCTAGTCTTCAACAAAAAGACTAGTCATCAACACCTTCAGTGGGGTCACACCTGTCGACCTCGCAGATATTATGGAAGCAATATTTGACACCCCAAGCCTGAGCTTGAACTTGGCTCCGAAAAATCCAACAACTCAAATAGCTCCTCGTAGGGCAGCATCCGATAAACATCTTCATCAGGGTCGGTTGCTTTCCTATTACCTTTCTCTATTTCAGTCTTCTTTGTAGGGGTTGGTTGACTTTGCCCTATAGCCTAAGTGGCTTTTCTTTTAGGATGGGGCGCAGTAGTAGCCATTTTGGCCACACTTTGAACGGCAGTTTGTTGGGTAGAAGGTGGAGCATGCTCTGATCGAGCAGCAGCAACAACCCCTCGATGGGTGGCTGCAGCCTCGTGCCGCTCTTGTACTTCTGTTGCCTGGCCATTGCTAATTGGAGGGGTTTGTCCATGATTGATAAGCCTACAAAACAAAACACAAAAATATGATATCGATAAGAAGTATTACCAAAATAATAATAACAACATAACGAAATCGACTGCACGTAGTCGGGCATTTGGTGGCAACCTCAACAGGGCAGTCGAAAGGCCCGCTAACACCAAATTCCTCTCTGTAGTGAACCTGGCTGCCTCTATCTCTCCAAAATTGATCAAGTCGCAAATAAATGTATTGCTCCAAGTCGGATTTTCATTCCTAGGCATCTCAACCCTCACCCTCAACTATCCCTTGGGAATATTAAAATTGCCCCCACTAGGAGTGTGAACATAAAAATACCTCATCTTCCAAGCTTGACCATGAGAAGAAGAGAGAGTCACGATGATTTTTCAATGGGGTCAGACAGTCAAATAATAAAGACCGAACTCTTTGGTGTTTCCCGACTTGTGGGACATGGATTGGTAAAACAAATTGCTAAAGTTTACAAAAGAAGGGGGTTGATTATGAATCATCATCAAAGCTACAAAACTATACAGAAAAGAGAAATAATTTGACAACAGTTGAGTAATACAAGCACAAAGACCTACCAATAAGTTAACTATGGGTTGAGCAATTGGGAATCTAAGATCGCACTTCAAAGTGTCCTAAAAAATAGCGATACACCCCTCTAGGGCGTGTTTATTCTATCCCTCGCCCTAGGTCTAATCAACTTGAACTCATTGGGAATATAATACTTATACCTAATCGACCTTAAGTCAACTGAGGTTATCTCCGACACTATTTTGCTATATAATGCGCTGTTGTAAATGACCTCCCCTTTGACACCAAAGGTTGAGATGCCTCACCAGATGACCCCGCCTCGTCAACCGTTGGAACCGATAATCTAGCCTCATCAATTGCAGGACCAGGCTGCCCAACTTCATCATCGACCTCTACCTCATGCTCATTTCCACTCTTCCTCCCAGAATCGATAATGGTACTCGACCAACTACTTGACGAATCTGAGGAGGACCCACTACTCTCACTGGTTGAACCCCCTGACGACTAAGTCGCTTTAGAGTCAGTCGACTCGCTTCTACCCTACTTAACAACCCTAGACATTCTATGGTAGGAAACATTAAAAAAGAAATTGGCAAAAATGAACTAATAAAGACGAAAAGGACTTATGAAAAAGCGAAGTGCAAGTTATGAACAATAGGAATGCCAAAAAATAGTAAGCCGAAACTCTCACAGATCGTAAGACTCAAACGAAATATCTAGATCTTGACCTCTCAATGGAGCAGTAAAAGTGGTAAATGGGCAGTCAAAAAGAATATGTATAGTCCAGCTCCAAGTAACCCAACTAGTTAAATTGACCAGCTACCGGCTATTTACTACATAACCATAGGTCATTGCATGTAACTGCTTGAGGTAACTACCCAAAATCGCTCAGTAATTGCCGCCATTAAAACTCTAGTCAATATTTAAATTCTCATGTCGAAATATGCTACTCCTCAACCCCTCTCTCCACAAGGTCTGTCGGACTAAGGAGTGGGAGGGACTCATGATATGGGTACAATGGACGAGGCCAATATAGATGGCCCATTATTCAACATCATTATCAGGTCCAAACAAACTAGGCAAGCTCAAGTGCAAGTGCCCAGTATCAACCTCAAGAGAGACATGTCGACGTCAAGGAAAGTCGACGAAAACCCCGTGGATGCTCATGGCTTCAACCTTCTCGACCAGGAATGGTTGAGCGGGATACATGGCAGCATTGTCCCTAGTGGCTGCTACATTAATTGTAGCGCCTGCCACCAGTCACGTTTTCATTTAATATGGCCAAACCTCCTTCCTATCCGTATTAATGACACCGTCAACCCATCATCTCCGCATTAATGACGGGCACTCCTTATTTTCGGCCGGTTAAAAGGATGCCAGTTAACTAGTTTCAAAAGACCTACAATGCCCCTATAAGGAAGAAATGAGTATTGGCAAATGGTAGGGAGAATACTGTCTTACCGACCTCTCCCTCTAGGGTGGCGAACGCTATAAATACTCTCCTTTCCGAGATAAAGGCATGCTTTTCCATTTATCTTAAGCTGTTACTCTGCCAAAATACTTTCTGATCGAATATCCACTAATTTAAGCATCGGAAGGTCTTAGTCGAGGACCTTCTCGACTAGCCTGACGTGTGTTCCTTGGTTGCAAGATTTGACCATCCGCACCCTTAGTAGTTCCTTGAGTCCAACTTTCTGGTCGAACAACCCATTTAGTCGACAGGAAAGGCCCAACTCACAGAATCAGACTTCATCACATACATTATTTTATACTATTACCTCGACTTGTGACAATTTTTACACATTTTAAATAATTTCATAATTTAAATTTGTATAATATAAATAGTTCTTATATATCAATTTTTAATTAAATTTGGCAGTCACATTGACAAAGGTGTTAAATATAAATAACCAAATTAATACTAAAGAATGACAAATACATCGTTAATTTTATATTATTTAAAATGAATGAGGGCCTGTCAGTAATTTATAAGAATTGGCGGATTTAAAGTTATTTGATGTAGGACATGATTGACAACTTCTATTAATTTGTGGGTCATGCTGTGGGGAAACAGATTCTTGGGACTAAACTGAATGACATGAAATTGAGACAGCTAAGTCTTGGGAGGCTCAATTTAAGACTATTTTTAATCATTAGGGTCAATTATGTATATTTTTTTAAATTTAAGCTTGGGACAATAATTTTCATTAATTCTCAAACAAGCCCATGAACAATTTGGGTGAACTTTTTCAAATCAATTTTTTTTCCATTTAAATTCACAAAATTTTATTATTTCGTGAATCTAAGATATAAAATCGTACCTATAGATAATTAACATTTAATTTAACTAATTTTAACAATACAATGTAATATTATTAAGCTAAAGAATTGACTCGAAATACTATAATAATTCAATATATGATTTTAAACTATTTGGTTATTTTGTGAATTCAGATTAAGATTCGATTTGCTCTGTATACAAATTCTGAATAATTTGCATCGTTGATTTCATTATTTTAAATAACAACTACGATTAGAATTATTTGAATTCAATAAACTATAGTGCTTAGGAATCAAAATTTATTTGGACATGCTAACTGCGAGTTGATTCCTTCACTCTATTGAATAATATTTTTTATTAAATAAATATTCTTATAATAATAATAATAATAATAATAATAATAATAATAATTATTATTATTATTATTATTATTATTATTATTATTATTAAAAATTCAAATAAAATTTGTATATTATGTTGGTCTAATATCTATTCTAATATTTATATTATACTATTAACATTGAACCTTAACCTAAATATAAGAGGATAATAAAAAATAAATGTCAAATATAACAACATATAATATTTTATCTATCAATTAATATAATGAAAAATAAGGGCTTATTATTTAAATATTTAATTTTTGAACTAATATATGATAAAAGGTTATTAAAAACTCAAATTTGACATAAATTCACTTTGCATGAACATTATTTTTATACAATTAAAAAAGAAAAAAAAGCAAAATTAATAAATCAGGTTATTTATTTATTTATTTTACTACAAATATTCATCGCATTCAATATGGTATATAAAGATCCAGTGGGATAATGGTTATATTTAAATATAAATTTTGATAATGATTTGAATTCAAATATGGCTGATTTGATTCGAATAAAAAATGTTGATAGCAGCCTTATGTTTATTAACTTCATCCTTCATATATCAATTCATCAATTTTCTTCATTATTACTATAATTTTTTATATTTTTTCTTTTCGTATCCTAATTCTTCACTTATATGTAATAATTTAATATATATGATAATTTGTTACAATTGCATTTGTTATATTTAAGAACATGAGGAACTTTAATATACTATGAATATTAATTTTTAAATTATTATTTAAATGCTATGCATATTGGATATATTTAATTTATGGATAATCAAATATATAATCGGATATATCCAGATGCAGGTATTAAATAAACTTGATATATAATTATTATATTCATATCCATTTTATAATAGAAAATCAACTAATTACTTACAAATTGTACCTGCTTTAAACTGATGCAAATAATATTTCATATATATAGGTATAGATGCAAATGGTAAATGAATTTTCGAGTGTCAATTAATAACCTTTTGAATTTTTATAATTTCTTGACATACATTTTTCGTACAATGAGACACGAATGTTGTTATTAGTTTCATTTTCAAACTTTATATTATAACTCTATTTATTCTGTCACTCATGATAGTTATTAGGTGACAATTTTTTTAGTGACAATATAGTTTAATAGTGACAAAAACTTATGTCTTAAGTCATCAATATTGACAATTAGTGATACTTTTATGGTGGCAAGTTAGTGACGATAAAAATTGAAGCTACAATGTTTTGTAAGATTTTCATTGTCATTATGTTGTCATGTAGGTGTATCACTAGCTAATTGCCTATGATGGCAACTTAGGCACTATTCTTGTCGCTATTTAATTTGTAAATATCATTAAGGTGACAAAATAAAATCTTTTGTCACTTAATATATATAGTTAGTGACTTATTAATTTGTAATCAATTTATCTTTTTTCTTGTAGTATATTCTATAATGCATTGGATATATGAATACGGTCTACATCAAATTAATCAATAATTCTTTTGTGTAAAAATTTTGAATGGGATATTTTTTCATTAATAACATTTAACGTATAATTTATTTATTTTTATTATTACCACATTTACTATGATGTATTTATTATATTATGTTTATATATATATTATAATGTATTTATAAATAAATTACTAAGAAGTAGCCATTTAAGATGGCAATTACTTTTTATTTTTTATTTTTTTATGTAAATATCAAAACAGTCGCTAGTTTAAATAGCAATTTCTTGTTTTTGCTTTTGTTCTTTGTGCAAGGATGAAGATGTCTTTTAAATTATTTCACATTCGTAACTATCAATGACTGAGATTTTCTTAAAAATAATGTATGATTCGCATCCATCAAATAAGTACGACACCTACTTGACCGTATAAGATCCGACGATTAATACCCCCAAAAGTCACGGACACTTTGTTTCTAATTTTATTTTGGGATTTTCTTTCCCCCCCTAAATTCAGGATTGGGTTGAGAAGATTTGAATCAGTTTAACTCCATGCTGATCGATTGGAGATAAACAAAATTTATTTCTTAAAGTACACGCAGAGATTAGGATCAATAAAATGATAACAATATCTTATTGGTGAAAAAGATAGAATTGCTAACAAACATTTACTTGAACCATACATGATAAATTGCTAATTTTAGTAACATATCGAATAATTTAATTTCTTTAACCTTTAATCTATTACTGGATGGACATAAGTATATGGAATTGGTGAATAATTTCAAACCGCGTTTAGGTAATGTTTATCACACACTTGTCATTTTCACAAACAGTCTAACATCGTTGTACGTCATACACAGTTATTGACTGAATACCCAAAAATTTGGCTTTTATACAACAATGCATATTACTTGCTATTCCTTGATTTACTTTTATTCTCGAACCGTGGTTTTTCTGGAGCTGCTGTTCTTCATGTGGATGCTTATATCAAGATTGGATTTCCAGGATGAGAAGCTCTAATTGGAATTGACGCCGTGCGAATTTGGAGTAGGAGAACTAGTCATAAACCTGGTTGTAGGTATATATGGAAATTAGTTGGCTAATTTATTAATTTTATATTTATAATTTTGAATTGAAGTTGAATTTCAAGATTAAATAAAATATTGAACTTATAGGCAAGTCAAATATTGCCATATATGAAATTAAAGCATATGAGACAATCAAATCATATCTTGCAAAACAAGGAAACAAATGGAAAAATATGATAATCTAATCACATGTTGTGATTTAGAGAATAAATACCAAACAAATCATGGGGGTTAATCAAATCGTGCCACTTTATCAAATATTCACAGCAAGAGCTTGTGCCTTGCAAGTATTAAAGGATAATCTTTAAGAAGAAAAAGAAATATCAATGATAGGAACAACATAGTTCTACATTAAAGTAAGGGAGGCATTTGAGGAGGTTTTCCGATTCTCTCAACCAAATTTAAGAATATTCATAGCATTCAAGACATACATCAATGCATTCTAATCATACATAAAGGCGTTCTAGGCGTATGATAAAAAAAAAAGAGAGACAGTAAAGGAGGTAACACAATTCTTTCAACCAATTTAAGGAGATCCATGGCATTCAAGATGTATATCAACAAGTTCATCGTGGAGCTTATCACTGTAAAATTTGAGATTACAGGGTCAAACCCTTGAATTAATGTTATAAAAGAATAAAGTCACATTTGGAGGAGATGAAAGTGCTGAATTTCTTCTTCAAGATTTCAAAGTTTAAAGTTATATTTTTAAAGAGAAGAATTAAATATTGAATTAGAGATTGTATCCACATTAAAAAATTTAATAAATTTTATCTTTTATGAATTTTCTTTTCTTGTATTTTTTAGTTTTGCAAAGGGAGTTTGCACTGTACTGATGTATAGGGGTATATGTTGTGAGTCTCTAATTCATAAATGCACTTGCCCAATGCATTTAGAAGTGAACATATGCTTTTTTTGTAAATAATTATGTTATTTATAACGTCAGGATTTAAATGTCATGTTGTTGTGCGCGAGTGTCCATTTTAATATCTTCGACCAATTTTTCTTTTTCTTTTACTAATATGCCTTTAGGGCATATTATTGCTATATCATATAGCCCCCACCCCAGAGTTGGAGATTTAATTTTTCAGGCTTGACTCAGGATTATAGTTTGTCTTATTGTATGTTCTATTTTTAGGTACTTATTATTGTTGTTACCATTTGTTTTTATTTTTCTATTCTTTCTTTTCTTGTCTTTCTTTTTTGTTCTTTTCTTGTGACTATATTAGTGTACCATTGTTTTGCCTTCTTTATTGGAGTTTGAACAATGAGTTTAAAAGGTAAGATATAACCTCCTTTTCTTTTCCCCACTTTGTCCCTCACTATTGTCTTTATCCCTTACCTTAGTTTGAGGGAGTCTTTCCTCACACTGGCGTACTCATTTTAACAAAAACTCGAATGCTTGCATATTGTTGTGTTACTTTACTTGCTTCCTGAGGTTGACCAAGCTTTCCTCAGAGTTTTGACATAGCACTCCATGACCATCTTTTGGTCTTAGATCACTTCTTTAAGGCTATAGAGAGTGGGAAAATTCATTTTCACATGGAAAATAGAAATTATGGCCTGGAAAAGATTAAATATTAGTTGCCTAAGTTGGTATTACAGGCGAATGGGGCCTTTATCAACAAGAAGTTCGCCATCTTGATCACCTTTGATGGAGGGATGGCTAGTGATAGTGGGAGAGATAATTCCCCTAAGACTTCCATAGCCTCTCCACTGAAATCCATGAGGAGGTGTTAACATTTATGCTTTGAGCGTTGTCTATCTCAATTGCAGAAAAGCATAGCAAAAGAGGATGTCTACTGAGCTTCTGCTATCTAGAATCTTTTTCACCTAGAAGTTGGCTAGAGAGGCTTAAATCATTAATACAACATTGTGTTCTCCTCATCTAGGATCTATTTGTCTTCACTACTAAAAAAGATCTCATCCTATCTAGGTTCTATGTGTTTTAAACCTTTTGTGTGCATTATCCATCCCCACTGCAGAAATGCATAGCAAAAGAGGATGTCTTCTGAGCTTTCGCTATCTAGAATCTTTTTACCTAGAAGGTGGCTAGAGAGGCCGAAATCATTAGTGTATCATTATTTTCTCTTCATCTAAGTTCTATGTGTTTTCACTACCAAAAAAGATCTTGTGCTATGGGGAGTGGATTTCATAGACGGGTATTGTGTGTCCTGAAAGATGAGTTTAAGCTTGCTAGGTGGATTAGGTAGTGATCTGTGAGAATTTGCCGAATCTCCTCCAACATGCACTCCAAAGGTGATGGAGATAAGGCCTAATAGCTGGTAAATTGTCTAAATTGTGTGCCTGGGAGTCCTCTTGGATTCCCTCATGTGCTTGGGGGCCTACATCTAGTATTTGACATTTTTGGCTATTGGGGACTCTTGTTGCTACTTGGTCACTTGGTTATAAGTTCCTTCAAATGTCCACATCAAAGTGATAGCATTCTTCAATCAGGTGCTCCCTATCTTGATGGTGATGATAATATTTCTTCGACTTATGATGTTTTAGGTTATCCATTATAATTTTGGGCTTCTTCACTAGGCATCTTTACTGTACAACCACCAATATTTTTTCCTCATTGCGTTGAGAGGATATATATCTCAAATCCAGTATGGGGAATGTGCTTGCGCTCTTCTCTTTTATTGAGAATACTTGGTTTCTCTTCTCTTGTTTTTTTCTTGAGATTTTCTAGAAGGACTGTTGTTTCCTCTACATGGATATACATCTTAGCTCGAACCAAGTGCTCTATCATTGTAGCAAGGTGTTTTCTTGCTATGGACTCCATGACCATTGGTGTCTAAGGTTCTATTGTATAGTACTTTAGAGGAGTTGTGGTTGAGATGAGAAATCTTATAAGTAATTTTGGTGAAATAGTTGACATACTCTTTTAAATCTTCCACTTCTTTCTATTTGATCGTGAGAAAGTGAAAGTCTTTAAATACTTTATGTTCGATAGAAAATTGTGTAGGAAACGCTGCGTTAGTTGTTCAAGGTTGGTGATTGTTTCCAGTTGGTTGAACTAGGTGTGAGAACATTTTGTCATAGTTATATATCTTGTAGTAAGCTGTCTCATTGAACTCATGTAGCTTTATTCGGTCGTGAAAGTTGTCTAAGTGTCTTGGAGATCTTCAATTCTATCAAACTTTGAGAAGATGGACTTCTTAACACTATGAGAAAATAATTCAACTAAAATGGTGAGGCAAATTGGGCTATGTTTGGTGGAGCGACCGCAAAAAGAAGGTACTTGTATTCTCCTTTGATTGTGTGCTTAGACATAAAAATTCAAGGGGAGGATACAATAATATCAGTTTTTTGCCTGGTTTTGATAGTTTGGAGAGATGCCGCTGTCAATTTAATGAGATGGAAGGGACACGACTCTGCTCCTCTTCCTTAGCCTGTTTGGGGTCAAAGAGGCTTCTTGAACTGAGCGATTGCCTTGGCAATGGCTCGGGTAAAGGCATCTTCAACTAGAGGCAACATAGCTTCCTATGTGATTGCAAGATGGGGCCTCTAGGGGATGAGTTCTAGGGTGTTAGTAGATCTCCAGTGTTGGGCACCATGGACGGTCTATCTGAGGATGAGAGTGGTTGTTGTTCTCCATTGCCTCCCACAGTTTCCTCCTTCTGAAGAGCTACTTAAGCGCTCGAGTATCGAGATCTAGATCTCATCTACATTCTCAATGTTCGGTGAATTAAAGGTTGCTTCCCACAAATAGTGACAAAATGATACAATCCATATTTGGATTCAAGGATATCTTTAAAACTCTACATAGTATGAGGTAAATGTTGTGGGTCTCCAGTTTTTTACTAGTATGCAATTAGGGTATGTATATCAAGAATCATTTCATTTTTGTTTTGGAAAATGCATTTTTAGAATTAAAATAAGAAAAGAGAGTGCTTTTGACGTATTTAAATTTAGGAAAAACAACTAAAAGTTTCTTAAAACATTTTTATATTAAGAAATTTATAAAAGTATATTTTTTTAATTCAATACCTATTCCCAATTCTTCATTTTGAAAATCCAATAAATCAATTTTTTGACTAAATTAAACTTAATTGCTTAGATAGGAAATTCAATGAATTGATTCTTTCAATAAAATTTTTTCTCTATGTTGTTCAGATCGATTTGTATCCATGATAATTTTTATTTTGATAAATTAAACTTTTAGAGAAAAATATCTTCCAAAGATATGCACATATACATGATTATGGTAGAAACTACAATTTTAATTGTTAAAACGAAATGAACTAAATGAGATTCAAAATTTTCCAAGTTCCTAAATTAATTTTGGTAAAAGTTATTAGTATAAAAAAATTAATACAAGAAAAAAACTATTTTCCAAATTAAATATCAATAAAAAAATATTTCTTAACGTGATAAACCCAAGGGTAATTTTCTCAGAACAAAGCATAAAATTAACTTAATGGTTGGACTTTTAGAATGAAAGGTTGGTGAAATGAGTTTTTGGATTGAAAAATCAGATGTAATAATTTATTTAAAGGAATCCTAATAAATTTTTCTTATAATCATGAGAAGAATATCGAAGGATAAGATATTTACATCTGTATAATTAGTGTGTTGTAGTGCAAATTTTGATCTACAGAAATTAAAATTATAAGACAAGAAAAATTGCATAAATAAATTTTTTATTGAAATTTATGATGTGGATACAGTCCCTAATGTATTCCTCTAATTCTTCCCTCCGAAAGATGATTTTAAACTTTGATGACCTCCATGATGAATGCCTTGAATACAATGAATCTCATTGAATTTGATTTGAGAAAATAACACAGTTTGAGGATATTGCAGTCTCGAATCAAAATTTAGGATTTGATGAGCTCTGCGATATACGCCTTGAACACCCTGGATCTTATAGAATTTGATTTGGAAAATTAATGCAAATTCAAGAGCTTTGCACCAAAATCTTGAATCAAATGCCGTAATTTGATGAATTCCATGAAGAACGTCTTGATTATCGTGGATCTCCTTGAATTTGATTTGAAAAAATAACACCAATTTGTGGGGTTCACACCATAATCTCAAATCAAATGCTGAAATTTGACGAGCTTCGTGATTAATATCTTGAACACCATGGATCTATTTGAATTTGGTTGAGAGAATTGTTGAACTCCTTTAAGGTCTCTTTTGTTTGCTATGGCTTTAGTTGTTGTTGTGTGTTGAATGAGTTTTGATCATCTCTTTATATAGGTGTTTAATAATAGACTTTCAAATAGCTTGAACTTCTTTAATATTCATCTTTTTGATAACAACATTATCTAAGAGATAATATCAGAAATAATTATCTTGATTTAATTGGTCCACACATTAAAAGATGCCACGTGTCGCAACTTGGTTATCTCGAGATTGTTGAGCTACAAGACTTAATTTGATTGGCTGTAACACTTCACCTTGACACTTGTTGATATTTGATTTGCGCAAAAAATAAATATTAGAATATAAATTAAAATTAACTATTTATAGTTGAAAATTATATTTAATAAATCCCAAGATATAAATAAAATTTTTAAATCAAATTAGGGCAAGTTTGGTTGGCATGAAAAAGAGAGACAACCATTTTATCTAGTCTTATCATTTGTTGGGATTGAATGATGAAAAACATATACGCCTGTAGTTTTACAATCGACCCATTCTTATATATACAAATTGTGGGATAAATAATCCGGCAACATCCCTTGGGATTATTTATCCATTGCCTTAGTCTTTGTTTTCAATTTAAATTTCTTTAGTCCTTTGGCATATATATAAATAATCATATAAACCAAACTATACCACAATGATAGAAAATCACACACATTATCACATGATAAATAATGATGAGATAATTTAAAAACCTAACGAAACTAGTCCTTAATATATTATTTTTCATGTGTTATTTTTTAACTAGCCAAAATTAAAATGTCTACATGTGTACATGTTGTTGTAATTGGCATCAAATCAATTGGGATTTGTGGCTAATTACATGTTTAAAGAAGTGATTAAAACTAATGGAAAAATGCCAATTTGATGGAAATCCATAAGTGTTGTGCAAAAATAAAGAGGAAAACAAAAGGTCAAAAGATTATGTATATGGAGGAATCCTACATTGCTTGTGAGACAAAGTATGGGAGAATAAGTGGGAGTATAAAAGGCTCTTTGTCTGATACAAGACAACTTATCCCACATTGAAAGTTTTCCCAATGGGAATGTACCTTATATGTGGTTCAAGTATTAATGCTTGGTAAAGTATCAATTAAGGAACTCATAGGGTATGCCCACACATACACGCCACCGCTTCTTACCCGTCCCGCCCAACTCCGACGAGGGCGATGGGCGTTTGGGCAAATTGCCTTGAGTTAATCTTTTTGCTGAAAATTTTAATTTTTTATTTGGAATTTTATTTGAAATTTGAATCTTAAAAATTCAGATTTAAGAGTTAAAAAGCTGTAGAACCTTTCTGCAGTTATAGAAACTTCCAGAAATATTTTTATAGTTACTAGTTCATTGTATCTGGTTCAGAATGAATCTGAATATGTTTTATACTCCTCCTTCTTGCCTATATATACCTGCTGCTATAGGCAATATGATACACACCATGAAAATCTCTTCTCTCCATCTAATATCTGTCTTTCACATATTATAGTGTTGCCTGTCAACTTTCTAGCAACTGAGTGGTGGTCGAGGTGAAGCTTTTGGATTGCACCAAAAGGCTTTTGTATTGTCTTATCTTAGAGGAAGTTTCACTACACCATTTGCACTGGTAGGGGCGATAATTTCTTCAAGGCAAACCATATTCTGGTGATTCAGTCTAAGTTCTCTTACTATACATAATTTTGAGATAAGTTCACATTTTATTATATTGATCTCTGTATTTCTATTGATATTCCAAATTGGTTGTTTGCTGTTGATTTATGTTATTTTAAACTAGATTGCAATTGAATAGTTGGAATATCTGTATTGTTGATTGTTGTTTTTTTGAAAATATTTCAAATATTGGTTGTACAAACACTGCCCTTGTAATTAAAATTGATTTATAGTATCGTTATAATCTGTCATTTATAATATGTGTTCACAACAGTCTTGAAGAAATTATTTGTCTAGTGTTTGTTTAATTGCTTATTTGAAAATGGCATCTTCATTAGCAAGCGGTTTTGGTGCTGGTTCTTTGCTGTCCTCTAACGTTGACCTTTTTGGTTTGCCAAAAAAGTTTGGGGGCCAATTTTTCAAACGTTGGCAACAACGAATGAAAATCTGGTTCATAATGAAAGGTTTTCTTTCAATGATTCAGGTGACTAGACGTGAACCAACTGATACTGACCCCAAAATAACTAAAATAGCTTAGTGGATTGATAAAAATTAGTTAGGTCGAGGGATCATTTTGTCGTCACTATCAAATGTTCTCTTCGATGTATACTGCTCTGACTCATACACCGCTAAGTCGCTGTGAGATGAGTTGGACCAGAAATATAATACTGAAGAGTAAGGGCTTGAGAGGTATTCTGTTTCCAAGTTTATGAAGTATTAGATGGTTGAGGAAAAGTTTATAACTGAACAGACGCAATAACTGATCAACCTTGAGCATGCCTTTACTGATGCTAAGATGAAACTTGTTAAGAAGTTTCTAGTCATGTCCATAGTGGATAAATTTCCCTAGACTTTGGAGAATTTTGGAATGACACTTAAGCATAAAAAATGGAAGCTATCGTTGGATGATCTCATGATCGCAATAAGTATTGATGAAGAACATTAGAATCAAACTCATGGAGTTTTGGTTGAGCACCAACCTAAGGCAAATGTGGTTATTCAAGGAAAGAAAAGGTTCAATAAAATGAACCAAATGAACTCAAACTCTAAAATCATAATAAGCAAACCTAAAGCCAAGAAACCAAAAGCAAACAAACTATGCTGGAATTTTGGGGCGGGTAGGCCATTGGGCTAAGGACTATCCATCTAAGAAAGCTAAAGCCAAACCCCACTTAGTTGCCTATGCAGTGGTCAACATAGTTGTTAGGGAGACTAGCGAAGCTAGAGCTAGAGATGACCGTTGATGGATACATAACTTTAGAACCTGAAGTTTATACTATTTATGAACCTTTTGATTGGTAAATAAAGACTGGGGCAAATGTGCACGTGTGTACTAATAAATTGCTATTTATGTTTTATCAACTAGCTAATGGAAAATCCTTAACAATGGGGAACTCCAGTGCTACCAAGGTGCTTGGGATAAGATGAGTGGACCTGAAGTTTCCTTCGAGGTGCATACTATCTTTGCTGAGAGTGCATCACATCCCAACTATACGGAGAAATATTATCAGTGGTTCTGTAATAGTTAGGGAAGGCTACGAGCTTACTTTTAAATTTAATAAAGTTGTAATTCAACACTTTGGTTTGTTTATTGGAAAGGGCTATTTGTCTGATGGTTTATTCAAATTAAGAGTCGAGTATGTAAATTCTAATTCCATCAATAAAAATGACGTATTTTGAATCTTTGGTGAATACTGTTGAAAGTTTTGATGTATGGCATAGTCATTTAGGTCCTTTGAATTTTGGTTCTGTTAAATGCATGATGAACTAAAATTTAATCCCTAAACATGATATTGAAATAGTCACAAATGTCAAATATGTGCTGAGGCTAAACAAGTAAGAAAACCTTACCAATCGGTTGAAATGAATTCTAAAATACTTGAGCTTGTGCATGTAGATATTTGTGAGTTCAATGGGATCTTAACAAAAGATTAGAAAAGATACTTCATTACCTTAATGGATGATTGCGATAAATATTGTTATGTTTATTTGTTAAAACATAAAGATGAAGCGTTTGAAAATTTTATATTTTTAAAAAATGAAGTTGAAAATCAAACTGGTAAGAAACTAAGAAAGTTAAGATCAGATAGAGGTAGAGAGTATGAGTCGATCATTTCAATGAATATTGCCAAAATTGCGGTATTATTCATGAAGAGGTTCCTCCTTACTCTCTATTTTCTAATGGGGGCAGCAGAATGAAAGAATAGAACCTTTAAAGACATGATCAATAGTCTACTTTTGAATTCTAGACTGCGTAAATATATATAAGGAGAAGCTTTGAATACAACTTGCCATATTCTGAACAGAGTCACGCTGAAACATAAAGAGTACACTCCATTTGAATCCTAGAAAGGTAGAAAACCTAGCTTAAAGTACTTTTGAGTGTAAGGATGTCTTGCAAAAGTTCTAGTCCAAGAACACAAGAGGAAAAAGCTTGGTCCTAAAATTGTTGATGTGGTCTTCTTGGGTAATGTGGAAACAAGCTTTGCATTGATATTTTTGGTAACTAAGTTTGAAATCCCAGGCATAGAGGTTAACACAATAGTGGAATTTCGTGATGCCATGCACTTTGAGGATGTGTTTCCAATGAAAACGGGAATACCTCAGGAGGTTTCTTTAGATTCAGTTATTACATCGGCTTTTATTCTTGAACATATGGAAAATATGTCAAATGTGGGGGTTAATCCAAGTAGTTCTGGTTTAGCATCTATTGGAGCTGAAAAACTAGATAAACATAGATGGACTAAGAGAGCTAGGGTCGTCCAGGATTTTGGAAGTGATTTCATCACTTACAAAATCAAGGATGATCTTGTGACCTTCAAGGATGCTATGGCTTCATCCGAAACTAAGCATTGGAAGGTAGCTATCAAAAGTGATGGATTCCATTATCTCTAAGGACATGGGAATTAGTAGATCTACATCCGAGGTGTACTATGATTAGATGCAAATGGATCTTTAAAAAGAAACTTAAATATAATGGAACCATAGATAAGTTTAAGGCTAAATTAGTTGCCAAAGGCTTTAGACAAAAAGAGGGAATATACTTCTTTGATACCTATTCCCCAGTTGCTCGATTGACTACAATTTGGGTGCTTATAGCATTAGCGTCCATATATGTTTCCTAGTTCACCAGATAGATGTGAAAACAACTTTTCGATATGGTGATCTCAAGGAGGAGATTTATATGGATCAACTTGAGGGATTTGTAGCTCTTGGTAACGAGAAAAAGGTCTATAAGCTTTTTAAATCCCTTTATGGATTAAAATAAGCGCCGAAGCAGTGGCATGAAAAATTTGATAAGACTATTTTGTCATTTAGTTTCAGCATAAATGATAATGATAAGTGCATTTACTGTAAAGTTAAAGGTGATGACTGTATTGTACTATGCTTATATGTGGATAATATTTTATTGATTGGTTCAACCATTGAGATTATTAATGAGACAAAAACATACTTGAAAAGTATGTTTGAAATGAAGGACATGGGTGAAGCTAATGTGATTCTTGGATTCAAGTTGATTTGGTTAACTGAGGGTATAGCTGTTTCTCAAACTTATTATGTTGAGAAGATTATTGAGAAATTTGGCTATAAGGATTGTATAATCGCTAAGATACCATATGATCCTTCTGTGGTTCTTTCAAGAATGAAAGTGGTATTTTTGTGTCTCAATTGAGGTACTATCAGATTATTGGGAGCTTACAGTATCTTGGTAATGGCTTGAGACCAAATATCTCATTCGCAGTCTCAAAGCTAGCAAGGTATACAAGTTGTTCCAATATAACCCATTAGGAGGCTTTAGATAGGGTATTTCAATATCTTAAGGGCACGGTATCACTTGTTCTGCATTATGGCAGATTCTCTGTAGTACTTGAGGGATATAGTGATGCTAGCTGGATAGCCAAAAACTCTGGTATTAATGGGTATAAATGGTATGTATTAACCTTGGGTAGAGGTATTGTCTCCTATAAGTCTACAAAACAGACTTTGGTAACTCGGTCTACATTTGAGGTAAAGTTATGCACTTTGGACACAACTAGAATAGAGGCTGAGTCGCTAAATGGGTTGATGATCTAATTACCTATGTTAAGTAAGCCTCGTTTTGCGATCGCAGTGCATTGTGACAGTCAAACTATAATTGAAATGTTCAGAAGTTCAAAGTATAATCAAAAGACCAGAGACATATCCAAGTTAGACTAAAGTTTATAAGGGAGCTTGTGTCTGATAGAGTTGTGGCCATTGATTTTGTTGGATCCAAAGACAATATGGCCGATCCTTTGACCAAAGGACTTGAGCTTTGGACACAACTGGAATAGAGGCTGAGCCACTTAATGGGCTGATGATCCAATTACCCATGTTAAGGAAGCCTCGTTTTGCGATCGCAGTGCACTGTGACAGTCAAATCATAATTAAAAAGTTCAAAAATTCAAAGTATAATCAAAAGACCAGAGGAACATCTAAGTTAGATTAAAGTCTATAAGGGAGCTTGTGTCTGATAGAGTTGTGGCCATTGATTTTGTTGGATCCAAAGACAATATGGCCAATCCTTTGACCAAAGGACTTGAGTTGTCCTTAGTCCAAAAATTCAGGTTTGGGGATGGGACTGAAAACCTATTAGTAATGCACTTGCAATGGCAACCCAACCTACCAAGTGGAGATCCCACAAGGAAGGTTCAATGTAGTATAAACAAGCTGCTGAGTGTATCTAAGTTCACCTAAACTTGACTAAAACTTTAGTATCTAAGTTTGTCCTATGGCATACCTGAAAGGTGCTGTTTACTACTAGTAAAGTAAGAGTCAAACTTTGAATGGGGTCAAGTTATACTGACGAGATGCAAGCAGTGCATCCTTGGAGATGCCCAACTAAGTGAATGAAGTCGTTTGGCCATGACTAAAGGAAAAAGGTTATTCCTAAAAAACATTCATGATACAGGATTGGAACACATGGCCGTAACGTGTCAAACCTAAAGATTACAACATAGCCATGTAGCTTGTTGTTACCAATGGACACTGCCACATCCAAGGGCCAAATTCAAGGCTTTGATCCATTTCTCCTTGTGGTGGCATAAATTGGATAACTTTGGTGGAGGTTCAACTGAAAGATACCATTATTGAAAGCAAGTTATGATAATACTGATAGTCTAACACTATAGATTTGTGGGAGATTATTTAATTGGCATCAAATTAATTGGGATTTTTGGCTAATTACATGTTTAAAAAAGTGATTGAAACTTATGGAGTGATGCCAATTTAGTTGCAATCCATAAGTGTTGTGTAAAAATGAAGAGGGAAACAAAAGGTCAAAAGATTATGTATGTGGGAGAATCCCATATTGCTTGTGAGTCAAAGTATGGGGGAATAAGTGGGAATATAAAGGGCTCTTTGCCTGATACAAGACCATTTATCCCACATTGAAAGTTTTCTCAATGGGAATGCATCTTATATGTTGTTCAAGTACTGATGCTTGGTAAAGTGTCAATTAAGGGATTCATGAGGGTATGCCCACAAATGTGTTCCACCACCACCACCACCCGGACACCCCGACTAGCTTTAGCTTGGGCGATGGGCATTTTGGCGAATTATCTCGAATTAATCTTTTTGCTGAAACTTCTAATTTTTTATTTGGAATTTATTTGAAATTTGAATTTTAAAAATTCAGATTTAAAAGTCAAAAGGTTGCAAAACCATTTATGTAGTTAAAGAAACTACCAAAAACATTTCTGCAACTACTGGTCCATTGTATCTGGTCTAGAATGAATCTAGACATGTTTTATACATCTGTTTTAGAATGGATCTGAACTAGAATGAATCTAAACCGGAATGAACCTAGACAACCATTTGACTCCTCCCTCTTGCCTATATATACTTGCTGCTGTAGGCAGAATGATACACAAGAAGAAAATATCCTCTCCTTCTGATATATATCTTTCATATATTATAGTGTTGCTTGTCAACTTTCTAGAAACTAAGTGGTGGTCAAGGTGAAACTTTTTGGAGTGCACCAAAAGGCTTCTGGACTATCTTATCTTGGAGGAAGTTTTGCTGCACCCTTTGCACTGGTAGGGACGATAATTTCTTCAAAGTAAACTATATTCTAGTGATTCAGTCTAAGTTCTATTACTATACAGAACTTTGAGATAAGTTCATATTTTATTAAACTGATCTCTATATTTCTATTGGTATTCCAAGCTGGTTGTTTGCTGTTGGTTTATGCTATTTTAAATTGGACTGCAATTGAATTTTTGGAATATCTATATTGTTGATTGCTGTTTTTTTGAAAATATTTCTAATATTTGTTTTACAAACATTGCCCTTGTGATTATAAACTGATTTATAATTTTGTTATAATATGTCATTTATAATATGTGTTAACAACACTTGTATGGTTATGTATAAGTTAAGACTATGCCATTATTTAGGATCGTATCAAGATACTATAGCTTTTACAAATTACTTTGGACTTTTTGCCTAAATAATAAGTTCATTCTTAATTAAAAATACACACTAATTAAATTTGAAAGACGAAATACTTACCCAAATGCATCTTTTCCAATTTTAGGAATATTGAAAATGCATTTTCTAGAAACAAAATACTTCCAAACGTAGAGATAGTAGAGCTTCATAAACTTCTTTACCTCCCATCGTGGAAAAATGAAAGAACAATGTCTAGAAAAATTATGATTAAGTTTTGAGTTAGGTAAAATTTCAGATTTTGATGAGCTGGGTAGCACATTTTAGAGGCTTGTTTTAGTTTCAAAATTTTATCATATTTTATGGGGTCTATTGGTACTTTAAGTGTATTTATCTAATCTTTAGCTAACAATAGTTTAGCAGGGCATGGTACCCCAAACTCCAGTTATTATGGCCATTTATTGAGGCCTTCTCTAATTTTCTATTGAATTGTTTTATCTCTTATCCTTGTGACAAGCTTTTCTCTCTTATCTTTGATAAGTTTGATTCGCTTCTAAAATAATTGGAAGATTTGGAATTCAGAGTATGGAACACCTTGTGGATCAGTGTACAAGAGTTTCTCTCGAGAAGGAAGAAGAAGGGGAATTGATTTTTAATGATCAGGATGAAGAAAGTGTTTTTCAGAAACAATATTGCTTGGTATGCCATCTTCTTACGAATAAGCATATCAACTTCCTAGCGTTCAAAATACAATGGCCGTGTTTTGGCAGCCTGTCAAAGGAGTCAGCATCAAAGAATTGAACTCTACGACCTATCTTTTCCAGTTATTTCATTTGTTAGATATGCAACGGATTGCAAAGAAGAGACCATGGATGTTTGATCAAAATCTACTTATCCTGAATTAGGTTCCTCCTGGAAAACAACCACAAAATCTATCCACTTTTTTGTTTCTATTGCGGAGTTCTTGGCCATTCTTAAAATTTTTATTTAAAACTATATGATACTGATCATAATATTCCCGAATTTTCATATGGAAGTTGGATGAGAGCTCCTGGTAGACAAAAATAGATGGGAATCGATTAACGTTGGCTCAGGAACATGATACCGGGGAAAGGTGTTGAAGTGCAAGGAAAAGATTGGGAAGAGATACACTATAATGATGGAAATCAGAATCCTGCAAAAAATCAGGAAATAGATAGAAATTTTGGATTTCATGGAGAGATTCAAGGGATGAGAAAAGGAAATAGAATTCAAATGGAGAAAGGTAAGGATGAGCAATTGGTGCTGGGGTCTTTGAATGAAAAGGGATTGTTTATCAAGGAGTCAAAAAAGTGCCACCTGGAAGATGGGGCAGAGGGTAATAAAGAGTTGGCTGAACTATCTAGAGGCCCATTTATGGAAGAATCTTTTGATCCGAAAAACTAGTTAGTGGTGGGCTATGGTTGCCAGGCCCGCCAAGCCTAATGAGTACCATCAGTTGGAATTGTTGCAGGCTTAAGAACCTAATGACAATTCAAGGTCTTAAAGATTTAATTAAATCTAAGTAGCCCAATTTTGTTTTCCTTATGGAAAAAATGTTAAAATGAGAGCAAGTTGAAAGAATTTGAGTTTAAATTGCTTATGAGGGATATTTTGCAGTAGACAGTAATGCTAACAATGGGGGTATCGTCTTGTTTTGGAAGAAGAAACATAGTGTGAATCTTATAGGATATTCTAGGAATTTCATTAATATTGAAATCAGATTAGACAATATGATTCGATGGAGATTAACAGGGTTCCATGGCTATCTAGAAAGATCAAGAATAATAGAGTCTTGGGAATTACTCTGCAGTTTGAAAGAGAATTTAGATCTTCCTTGGTGTTGTATAGGGGATTTTAACAATCTTCTATCCCCAACAAAAATGAACGGCAGATACTCACATCCTCAATGTTTATGCCATGGATTCAGAAATGCAACTCATCGGTGTGACTTTAGGGATTTGGGATTGGTTGGTTACTCTTTCACTTGGGAAAAGGGGGAGAGGGTCAATAGATTTTGTTAAAGAAAAATTAGATCGTGCCCTAGCAAATTCATGTTGGAGAACGAATTTTAGAGAAGCAAAGGTTTACAACCTTCAAACAATTGGGTCTGACCATTCACTAATTCTATTACATCAAAAGTCATAGATTTATAGAAATAAGAATTGCTGCTTTCGGTTTGAGAATGCTTGGCTGAGAGAACATTAGTGTAAGGAGCTTTTAGCTACAGTGGGGACAGAACAGAACAGTCAAAGGCTCTCAGTACAGGACTGAATTGCAGATTGTAGCAAAAAACTCTTATATTGGGGTAAACATCTGACATCTCGATTAAGAGAAAGATTAAAGGAAAGTCAGAGTAAAATGTTGAGATTTAGAGTCGACCGAGATGGAGAGTCTATGCAAATATTTTCTGAAGCTCAAAAGAATATATGATTGTCTTGCAACAACAAGAGGAATTTTGGAAACAATATCCAAATAGTTCTGGCTACAAAAAGGGAGATTCAAACTCTCGGTATTTTCACGCTAAGGTATCTGTTCGTCAGAAGAATAATTAGATTGACCAACACAAAGATAATGATGGAAATTGGAGAGCTTTGCATAATGGCTTGGGTGATGTTATTGCTAGTTACTATAATGACCTCTACTATTCTACATGATGTAATTGTGAAACCATTTTAAGATGTGTCGATTGCAGGATTACAAGGGAGCAAAATAAGGATCTTATTGCATATTTCAAGCCACTGGAGATTAAGGAAGCAATCTTCTCAATCACCTGGATAAATCTCCTGGACTAGATGGTAAGAATCTATCTTTCTTTCAAAATTATTGGTTGATTATTATAGGAGATATATTGTTGCTTGTTTGGATTTTTTAAACAATGGATATCTTTCGGAAGGACTAAACAACA
Source organism: Jacaranda mimosifolia (assembly GCA_018894105.1). Lineage (NCBI taxonomy): Eukaryota > Viridiplantae > Streptophyta > Magnoliopsida > Lamiales > Bignoniaceae > Jacaranda > Jacaranda mimosifolia. The sequence continues at coordinate 13,642,689 of CM032123.1, forward strand.
CGAATATTTGCCTAATTCCGAAGAAGAAAAATCATGAAGCAATGGTACATATTAGGCCGATTATTTTGTGCAACATTTTGTATAAGGTGGTATTGAAAGTGCTTGCAAATAGACTCAAAAGAGTCCTTAATGTGATTATATCAGAATCTCAGAGTGCATTTATACTGGGGAGATTTATAATGGATAATATTATGATTGCCTTTGAAGTAATGTATCACTTGAGGAGTGGCAGCTCTTAAGATAGACATGCACAATGCATATGATAGGATCAAATGGGATTTCTTGAAAAGAATGATAGAGATGATAGGATTTCATCAGAAGTTTATCAATATGATTATGGTGTGTGATGACAGTTAAGTTTAGGGTTATCTAACAAGGTTATGAAGTAGGCCCCTTAATTCCAAAAAGAGGACTGGGCCAGGGTGACCCCCTTTCTCTGTACTTCTTTATTCTATGTACAGAAGGATTTTCGGCAATTCTTAGGAAGTATGAAAGAGAAGGCAATATCCATGGATGTAAAGTAGCCAAAAATGCCCCTCTGATTACTCATCTATTCTTTGCTGATGATAGTCTATTTTTTTCTCGGCAACTCTTGATTAATGTAGGGTTATTAAAAAGGGCTAAAGGAGTATAAAGTTACATCAGGCCATGTCATGAACTTCCAAAAATATGAAGTATTTTTTAGCTCCAACATAAAAATGGAAGAGAGGAACAATATTTGTAATCTGCTGAATGTTGAGCCATATAGTGATCAAGCTAAGTACTTAGGGCTCCTTTCATTCATTGGCCAAAAAAAGAATGAGGTTTTTCAATTTGTAAAAGACAAGATTTGGCAAAGGATGTAGGGATGGAACAAAAAGTATATTTCAAAGGCTGGTAAAGAAATTTTATTGAAGACTGTTGCCCAAGCCATCCTAAACTATGTGATGAATATTTTTTTGCTTCCAAATAACCTTTGCATTGATATTGAGAGGATGAATAATACCTACTTCTGGTCATCTAATAGAAATGTTGCTCGTGGTATTCACAGGATGATTTGGAAAAGACTTAGTATCAGTAAAGAAGAAGGATAAGTGGGATTTAAAAAAATTAGAGAGTTCAATATTGCCATGTTGGGCAGACAAGTCTAGAGACTTGTGTCTCATCCTGAAGCATTGGTATCAAAGATTTTTCAGGTTCGTTATTATGAAGGTAAATCCTTCTTTGAGGCCAAATTAAAATCTAATCCAAGTTTTATTTGGCACAATTTGTTGGTAGCTCAAAATCTGATCAAAGAAGGAAGTATCCTAAAGATGGGAAGTAGGGAAGATATTGTAATAGGTAAGGATCCTTGGTTGAACAATTTGCAGAATTCGTTTATCACAACGAATCTGAATAAAAACTTATACCACAACAAACACTCATATTAACGTTGATGAAGGATGTTGGGATAGTAACCTAATCTCTTCTATATTCAATGAAAGAGATGCATACCACATCTATAGCATTCCTTTGAGTCATCAGAGGCAGAAAGATAGATGGATTTGGAAGATGGAACCCAAAGGAATATACACTATGAAGAGTGGATACAGAAATTTAACTTCAAGTGATCCTCATTGACAAATGATTTCTTATCTTTAGTATGGAAAGGGATTTGGAAATCCAAAGTTCCTCCAAAAGTTTGTTTTATGGTTTGGAGAGCATGTTTGAATAGTTTGCCAACAAGAGATAAATCAATCTTGAAGAAGATAGAAGTTAGCTCCATCTGTCCAGTTTCCCAAGCTAACTTAAAATTTGCTTCTCATGTGCTCATTCACTGTCCAGTGGCGAGTTCATGTTGGAGGATGGTTTCAGTAGGTATTCTATCGGCTCAAATTGAAAGTTCACTTGACCGGATTAAATTCCTACATTAAAAGACAAGCTTTGAGGATATTTGTAGAAATCTTATGATTTTATGGAGTATATGGAACAACATGAATCAAGTTGTGTGGAACAATAAAGCAGGGACGGTTAATTCAATCATCAATCGTGGAGATTTCCTTTCTCAGCAATGGACCTTAGCTTAACAACATAGAACAACAATATGTCATAAACAAAGCAACCAGGTTCCTTGTAGCTGGGCACTCTCTCCTATCGGATGGTTTAAATGTAATAGTAATGCAATCATTTTTGAGGAAGAATAAAGGTTTGGAACTGGGTGGGTTATCAGGAATGACAAGCGATATTTTGTATCTGCTAAAGCTATTCCAATTGTTGGCAAAGTCGCTTTTGTTGATGGCTGAAGCTTTGAGTTTTAGGGAGGCTTTGAGTTGGGTGAAAAAGTTTTTTCTAAGCAAATTATCTTTAAGCTTGACTCCCAGTTAGTTGTGAATGCTATGTCTAGGGATGTGTTGGATTTGTCTTATTTTGGGTTGGTCATTGATGATTGTAAAGCTCTCATATCCGAGCTAAATGGTAAAGTTTGTTTTGTGAAACGCTTAGCGAACCAAGTTGCTTATTCAGTTGCAAGGGCATCTGGTTCTCTGCTTGAGCTGGTTCTATGGGAGGATCATGCCCTTCATTTCCTTTATGATGTTTTAGTAGAAGATTTGCAATAAAATTTTCATTTTAGAGTCCAAATAAAAAATAAAGGAAACTTCTAATTAGAATGTAACAACAATAGAAAATAAATATAAATAGTAATATTGTTTATTTATAAGTAAAGGTAAAATCTCCTTTACTTGTGTAAATAAATCCAGAGTTTTAAATGCAATATAGACAATGATTTTTCATTTATATTATAGAAAATTAAGAGTTTTAAACGTACATCTGGTTGATCTTTTCATCAGGCTTCATATAGAACATCTCATATTTATGATGAAGAGTGTGATTTTTTTTTCTATCAAACTCAATTGATACGTTCATAGCTCACTTGCAACATATCCCACATTTGCTTTGCTATAGCACATCAGTTAACTCAGTTATTGATATGATTAATTAAGCTTAAATGCGTAAAATGGTAATAGGACTAAAAAAGATCTAATAGATCAAAAAGAATAATTAAATAAAAAGGTGGGAGAGTCCAAATTAGTTAAGCCCAATAAGAAATGCATCAAAACCTTTACGGGCTTAAGCCTATTGAGAAATAAACTATAAATACTAAGCCCTAAAGAGAAACTGAGCACAAAAAACCATTACAAGAAATCGTGAGTACTTAAGAACTGAGAACTTCTCTGCACCATTTTTCAAAAAATCAAACATGATACCTTATTATTTATTGGAAATGACCTCGATTCTATTTTCATAAAACATCACTTTGGCACCATTTGTGGAACTTTGAACAACGAATAAGAAATGTTGAGAATGCAGATAAGATCTAGAGCTTGTGACTCTAACAACCAAGTGGCCCCAAGGTTGAAGAACATGGAAAGCCGTCTTGAAGTGCTATTATGCTTGGTGCTAGAGCTAGTCCTAGATACGCGACCTACACCGAAGAAGACGCCCACATAATAGGCATCATCATCTGAAGATTCCACTCTACAGATGACCTAGAGGCATTGAGGACCTTATGGGAGAATGCCATTGCTCAAATATGGTTAAAGAGGTTACCCAATATGTTGAGGAATGCCGCCACTGGGAGCAACAACAATATTTTCGATGGAGCTGTGGGGCTTCGTCTTTCCTAAAGACAACTGAGAACCCATTCCTCACTTTGAGAAAATTCCACAAGTGAATGCCCGCTGCTACTAGAGCCCAGACTCGCTTATTAGTGTTGCAACCTTCAGGAGGAGTAGGAAGTGGTATCATCCTTTAGTTGTCACTCTCTTGAGATACAGTCCTTTCTCCCTATTCATCTTGGTGGTAGCATTTTCCCTAAGATAAAGATAACCAACCTAATGAAGTTCAGTGGCACTGCAGACCCTAGGAGCACTGAGATAACTTCCTCATGAGGATGGAGCTTTATGATCTAATTGACGTAGCATACTAAAAGTTGTTCCGTACCACACTCACCAAGCATATCTTGACATGGTTAAACCTAATGCCAACTAGATCTATCACAAGTTGGGAATTTCTAGCACAGTGTTTTCCTTAGAATTTCTCCATCAACCATAGACCCGAAGATGGTAGCCTATCTATTTATCATCAAGCAAAGAGGTGGAGAATCCCTAAGGAACTATCTCAATTGCTTTGTCCAAGTAGTACACAAGATCCCCGACATTAATCAGGAGCTCTTGAGAAGCTGACTAGAGAGGATACCTCAAAAACTATATGGCATAGAAGCCAAATTGCCCTAAAAAGTGTCCAACAATGGGAGGAAGTGAGGAACCACCTCTTATGGCTTGCTGACGTCTAGATTCTAAGGCCCACAATATCAATGTGTTGAGAATCTCCCTACGACTGGCATTATCTCAATTATCTCAAAAGGATCAATTGGAGGACTCTACTAATGGGAGGAAAGCACTGGTGTGAGGGGTGAAATAGATGCAAGTTCATACAGTTGATCCTATCCCAAGAATTTTTGAAGTGCGTTATCTGACATTAAACATCACATATGAAGAAGAGGACCTAGAGCATAGATGAGGAGAAAATAATAATACACTCTTGATCTCTACATCTCTCGCTAACTTCTAGGTCAAGAAAATATTGGTAAATAGTGGCAGCTCAATTGATATCCTATTCCATGTGCATTCCACCAGCTAGGAGTGGACAATGCTCAACTGTAGATGTGGGGTTTAGTGGCAACATCAAAAAAGTATTGAGAGAAGTGTCGAAACCCCTCTCTCTAGGCACTCATCCCAAGTGAGTGATAAAGATGGTGAAATTTCTGATGGTCAAGATCTTGTAGGCTTATAATACGATCTTGGGGAGACCTACCTTAAACCTATTCTAAGCAGTGGTCTCACCGTACCACATGAAGTTGAAGTTCCCTACACTAAGTGAAACTAGAGATGCTATTAGCGACTTACAAGCAACCATAGAGTACTATGCCAACACCTTGAAGAGCATCAAGAGTCATACCCTTAGGACCGACCAAACAAAGGAATTGCAACGAAGTAAGAAGCAAGATAAAGGAAAAAATTTACTCCAAGACACTGATCTTATGGTGATGTTCGCGCTAGGAGGTACCCCCTAGAATACTTGAATGCACCACCATTGGCGCCTTTTTGCTTTCTCAATACTTTCAATAGATTTTTCTTGAATAAGCTAGAATTAGTTTTCCCTTTTTCTTGAAGTAGCGATTTTCTTTTGCTTTTCAGTTATGCATTTCATATTAGAATAAAGTTAAACCATATGGGGATGACACATCCACACTACTGTAATTACATGAATCAATTTTTATTTTTTGTTCAATATTGTCTCTTGTTGTCAACTAAATTACTGAAAGCACTTGCGCACTGCTCTCTGTAGAAAACTGAAATTACTTAAGGCATTTGCGCACGATCTCCGGAGCATAAGTAAATTACTTGAGGTGCTTGTGCACCCATTTCTGGAGCACAACTAAATTACTTGAGCCACTTGCACACAACTTTTGGGAGCACTATAAATTCCTTAAGGCGCTGGTGTACTGCTCTCTAAAGCACAGTTAAATTACTTGAGGCTTGCACATCGCACTCTGGGGTAAATTTGAATTACTTGAGGCACTTGCTCACTGCTCTTCGGAGCACACTTGAACTATTTAAGGCACTTAAATACTAAAGCTCTCCAGAGCACACCCGATTTATTTGGAGTAAACCCACTATCTGACTCATTCGGAATGCGTGATTACATCACATAAGCCCACAAAAAACCCTCTTCAAATATTAGTGGTTGTATCCTAATAATAAATTACACCAATACTTTAATTGACTTGGCATAACCCCACTATTAGGCTCCTTTGAGAGTATGTGGTTGCTATGTGTAAACCTATATGACACCTTTCTAGAGGCAACTGGCAGCATCGTTACAATGATTAATGATTCATTACAACACTTAAGATCAATTTTGTGTAAGCCCACCATGAGGTTTCTCAAGAAGTGCGTAGCTGCACCCTTGAATTTGAGGGTAAGATGATAAAAGAACTAAAGAAGACTCAATGAATTAAAGAGAATAACTAAATACAAAGGTCGAAGAGCACAAGTTAATAAGCCCATCAAGAAGAGCATTAAAGCCCAAATGGGCTTGAGCCCTTTAAGAAACAAACTATAAATTCTAAGCCTTAAAGTGAATTGGGCATGAAAAAATTGTTTATAAAAAATCGCAAGTACTTGAGAACTGAGAAATCTCTACACTGTGTTCCAGATAATATGAACTTGATATCTTGTTATTCACCGAAAAGGAAATTTCCATGCAACATTAATTATATTCCTCTTTTGTGAGAGCACACGATATAATATTTTTGGTCTTCGTATGAAATTGAGATGGCCTTTTTATTTTCATTAGTTAATTCTCGTCACTTCTTTAGAACTATCTGCGCATCTACAAGCTCCATGGAAATGTTGGTCCTTCACTAACCATGTTCCATAAATTATAATCAGAAGTAATGACACACTCTTGCATCTAGTTCTTCTAATTAGCATAATTCTTCTATCAAATAGGGAGGCCAATTTTGAGACTATTTTTTTGCAAAGATATCAAAAGTGTTAGTAGCCATCAAAATCCTTTACTTAGGTTGTTACACCATGAGATTCTTATACTAATTGAGTGATTATATGCCTGAGAGGGGGCTAAATTAGGTCTTTTGATTTTTCTTAGTGGAAGTATAATTACTCAAAACCTTTTTCATTTGAATAAAACTTTAAGTCTTATGGAAAATGTAGCTTTAGTTAGTGATTGGAACTTGTAAAACTAATTAAACTACTAGTCAGAATAATTAAGATATGAATAGGAAATCGCAAGTAATAGATAGCATTATCATAGTGGTTTGGCACAGGCTATGTCCACCACCTTAATGTGAGATAATAAAGTGTGCAAAACATAAACACTATAATTCGACAGCAAGAAGAGTAAGTTAAGAAACACCAAAGAGATAAATAAATTGGCTCTGAACAAAGAACAAAAACTAAATCCTTGATGGAATATAGTAAATCTTGAAATGTTATGGGACCAAATTATTTTGTGATTGAGTTCGGGGAACTTAGCTAATCTCATTTCACAACCTCTGTGGATTGATGCACGAATTGCTGCCACTCCATATGGCAAGATTTGGACTCTCATTCTAGATCGAGACTTAGAGCACCATAGGTAACTCTAGCAACATCGCCTACTACTTTTGTTCACCTAAAAGTGCCAGGTGCCCAGTTTGTTCTCTTTACATGGCCTTTGAAATCAAGTACACCTCATGTCCTTTTTCACTACTGGGTTCTTCAGAACACAGACACATTGCTATCCTCCTCACCATAAGATCATTAGAAGGTGATATATCAAAATAAGACCTTAAGGGTAAAAAAGAAAAAAGTAAATAAAGTGCTTAAATAAATAAATAAATAAATGGTAAAAGGGCAATAAGCCCAACAAATTAAGCCCATCAAGATAAGTACCCCAATTTAAGTGGGCCGAGGGTTACAAGGAGTCAATTGATATAATACTAGCTCCTAAAGCCAAAAGATATCTGAGCAATCATTGGCAAACTCTCTTCTGAAGTAAGGAATGCCTAAAATACAGATGAGATCTAAAGCTCGACACTCTAATACCTAAGTGGCACCACCAGGTAAGAAGGTATACCCACCACCGGAGGCAACATTTGAGCAATAAGGTCTATTTTCAGAAGCACCAATGCTGTAGATGACTCAAGAAACATTATTAGCACTAGTGGAGGATGCATCCGCATGAGTTGTGGCCAGAGTAGTTACTTAATACACTAGCAAAACACCTTCGTCTAAAGCAATCTAGTCCTTTCGCCAAAGTAGGGAAGCCTCATCATCCTAGAAGAGGACCAAACACAGAGCGCATGAGGAAGAGCCATTGCCCTTTTGCCACCTCAACAAGTTGATGTGCAGTCTTATCTTAGAGCTGGTTAATCACAGTGATTGGCCACCGTAATTGGTATTCCATCTTACTCTAATATCCCTGAACAAGGTACAGAAACTGGGTACCTTTCTTTGGCTATTGGTCTCCTTAAATAGAGCCCCTTTTGCCAAGCTATATTAGTAGAGTTATTTCTCCATGGCATAAAAATCACCAAACTTTTGGAGTTTGATGGTACAAGTGATCCTAAGAACACTTGGACACCTTCCTAGTGAGAATGGAGCTCTATGACCTGAGTCAAGCTACTTACTACAAGATGCTCTGCATCATGCTCATCAAACATGCTCTAACCTGATTGAGCCAAATGTATGTTGGATCCATCACCGACTAGGAGCAATTGGCACCACATTTATTGAATAATTTTTCTAGCAACTGCAAGTACCTTGTGATGGCAACTCACTTGTTTACCATCAACCAAAATGATGAAGTGGCCTTGAGGAACTACATTAACCAGTTAGGTACATGCGATCCTACATATTAGCCAGGAACTCATACCAAGTATTATTCAACAGAACTTGAAGACTAAAAACTCCAAAAATCTATAGTTGGGAAGACGTCCACCACCATGGAGTAACTCCTCATCAGAGTAGAGAAGTATATCCATATTAAGGAAGCAATGGCTCTAGTAAATGTTAGGAAGCTAGATGACCGCCAACATAGTCCTCTACAAGTGTTTGGCTAGATACATTTTCCTAAATGGACTGAGGGCAGAGATACTCATGGTTGTTGAATATCAAGACTTAATCTAAAGGTAAAAGCGCCTAAAATAATATAGCTTTCACCACAACAACGGCATACGATTGAGGAGTTTTACATTTGAAGGATGAAATTGAGATGTTGATGTAATGCATGTACTTGAAAGAATATATGGCCTAATAGCAGGACAACCATAAGAAGCTGACCATACCAAGAGACAATGAAGACTGCCAAGACTTACTAGGTAATTGTCAAAGTTTAGGGAAAGATAGCACCACATGATGGCTTGCCTATTATTTTAATCATCTCAATCATCTTAGGAGGACTTGCAGAAGATAATTTTTCTAATGCAATGAAGGTGTTCATGAGAGCAGCTTGGTATGCACAAGCCCAAATTCTAGAGCTAATACTCAGCATGTATGAAGTATGCCCCTTACTTCCTTATATCACCTTTGGAGAAGATGACATGGAGACCAAGCGGACGAGCATAATGGTTCACTGGTCATCTTAATCTCCCTCACCAACTTCTAGGTGGAAAAAATTATCTGGTTGACAATGAGATCTCAGTAGACATCATCTTTTATGATGCTTTACTCCAACTTAGCATAGATATTGCCTTGCTATAGAAAATCAATACTCTCTTAGTGGTATTCATCGGCAAGACCGTGTAAGTACTCAAAAAGATATCTCTCTCTCTCTCTATCTTTTCTAGGGAACTCACCCCTTGAGGGCTACTAAGATGGTGAAATTTTTTATAGTTAAAGCCCTTTTCACGTACAATGTTATCCTTGGGAGGCCTACCTTGAATCTTTTCTGAGCAGTAATGTCAACCTACCACATGAAAATAAAGTTCCTTGCATTTGATAAAATAAGAGAAGTGATAAGCAACAACACACTGCCTGAAAGTGCTACGCTAATATTTTAAAAGTAGTGAAATTTCTAGCTGCCAACCCAAATGAACCTAAGGGTCTACAAAAGTAACTAGGAGACAAAGGCAAAGGCTTGGCCTTGGTAATAAATGCTATTACATTGCCCTTTCAAAAGGTGCTCCAGGCAAAGGCTTGGCCTTGGTAATAAATGCTATTACATTGCCCTTTCAAAAGGTGCTCCCCAAAAGGAGAAGTTAAAGTAGAATGGAATTGCATTTAGAAGAATCTTTGAGGATGCCACTGACAGCAAGTCGATCCACATAGCAGAAGTAGGTAATTAGCCTAATCTCAATAAACGTGCTCCTTGAGGTAGCTTGAAATAATTTTTTATTTTAAGTTATTTTTTTCAGTAGGCTAGATTTCTTTTTTAGATATTCCATTCTCATTTTCAATAACTTTGATGAATTTTTTATTTTCATCATGAAAAAATCTTGTTCAACTAGATATACAATAATTGTTTGCTCTTTACTTCTTCAATAAAGTATCATGAAGTTCTCCTATACATTTATCTCCTTTTACTGCATTGCAATTACTTGAAGGAATAACCTATTCGTGATAAGAATAGGGAGGCACGTGCAAAATAAAAATAAAAAGAAAACAATAATAATATTTTTCCATGAGACTCCGAATGGTTCCCTCCATGAAACATCATTCTTTGCAGCGGACCCCAAGCTACTCTCTCTATGGAACATCTTAGTTGGTGACCCTAAATGGCTCCCTCTATCGAACATTTGGAACATCTTTGCAGGAAAATCCCAAGCAGCTCCATCTATAGAACATCATTTTTCCTAGGAGACTCCAAGCAACTCTCTCTACAGAAAAATAAAGACCACTGTAATGAAGGCAAGAGTAGCATTAGGATCCATGAATCAAAACTTTATAAGCATGAAAATAACTAAGCTACTCAAGCGTCTAAGGATCTATTCATGCTATAGATCTGAATTAGGTAAAGAATTACCTCTTATAGCTCAAAACAAGGAGAAGATCAACTATCTCTCTCGGATCCAGACATTATCTGGAGTCAACACAGTGGAATGTCGGCAACCTTTGCCCTGGCTATACCCCTCCAAAAATCACCAAATTAAATTTGGATCACCTTCATACACAGGGGAAGCTACTGTAAAAAAATTGGAGAAAAAGCCTTTGGATCGCTTCAGAAAAATTCACCAACTGGAAGCTGCTGCAGGTGGATCTCCAAAACCGAGCAAGTCAAGTGCCTTGCCTCTATTGATACGATCCACACACCAAACAATCTTCCAATATTCCCTTACTAGAAGCTGAAGTTAGAGAGGAGAAAATAAGGTAGAGGAGGCCATTTTTCAGGTTGGGAAGAAGAAGAAATGCAAAGTTTCAACATATGATGTAATGCATGGAGAGAGAGAAAGTATGTGTGTGTGTGTGTGAGAGAGAGATTTTAAAGGGAATGCAAGAATCTAATTCTCACATTTTTAAAGGGAATGCAAGAATCTAATTCTCACATTTTCAACAATGTTAATTTCAAATTTTGCTTGCACTCTATATCTATATATAGAGGGTGAAAGTTGTGATGCTAATTGACATCACACCTTCCTCAAGGTGACCGCCCAAGGCATGCCAAGTTGGCAAAATTCAAATTCAAGTCTTACTTGAATTTCATATGCATTTCAATTACATTTGGAATCTAATTCCAAATTAATTAAGATGTTAATTTAAATAAGCGCTTCATTTAAATTTTCCCTCCAAAAAGCATTCTTTCCATTAATTAAATTAAACACTTTAATTTAATTAATTAACCTTTGATTGAACTCTTAAATCAAACAAGCTTAACTCTTAAGCTTAAATTAGTCAACTTAACTCTTTTAAGTCAACTTGTCCAATTGATGGTCAACATGGTACCAAATAATTAACTCCTTAATTATTGGTCTAATTTAACTCTTTAAATTAGTTGATTAATTTAACACTTAAATTAATCAAACCAAAATTGACTGTTAAATTGGATCCTTGAAAATCAGTCACCAAGGGGGTGATTTTTCTAACACTTAGAAAATTGCTCTACTAATTTTGGAAGCTATTTGGCTTTTGTGTGTGACTCAATAGGTTCTACCATTTATTGGACATGGGCTCACAACTCTTTGTGACTTTTGAATATCTTATATTCATTTTAGTTTAAAACTCCTTTTAAACTAATCGACTCAATTCAATTAATCTCATTAATTGAAGAGTACCCAACCTCCATGTTCAATGTCCAACCTCAAGCCTATGGAGCCCAACTAATTGGCTGAAATGAATATATGGAGAACCATCATAGCTCTACGCGTACTATGTAAATATGGTCCTTCCGTCTCCTATTTCCCGAAAGAGGCCTAAGGCAAGATATTTGTTGGTTCCCTAATAGCCTAAATACTATGTCTCTATTCTTAATGTTCGATTTCCTTGTGTGGCCTCATCTTTGGAAAATTCCTTTTCCAAATTATCACACCACCTTGCGCAAGAATTTCTTGGAATCGATTATTATAGAACACATAAGAGATGCACTTGCCCTTCACAAAAGTGAGGAGTCGGATTCCATCTTGGATCTCACAAACCTCCATGCCAAGTAGCTCATACCCAACCTCAACCAGAGAGACTTGCAAAGTGATCAAAGAAGAGTCAAAGCATGAGGACCGGGCATATGGTTACCATGGATTCTCTGGTCAGAGGACTAATAATATACACTAACATAAGTGGGAGAGTTAGCTCCTACTGACTTGCCACTACGGATATCTAGTGAATTCTCCGGAGGGTCTTCAGTGCCTTGTTCTCCAACAAGCACCCACTAACATACACACGTATCTCATATAGATTACTCATGGAATGGAGCAATATCCAACTCTTAGATTTATGCATTGTTAGTGCAAGTCTATCCAGATCTTAGATGCCATGTCTAATAAGATCCTACGACTTGGAAGATTTAGGATCACGACCGCATAAGACTTATTCCATGATCACCACCTAGTGAACTAACCAAATCCTATAGCCATGTGTGATCTAAAGGCTTCATCCAAATGCAAGTGAAGTAATATAAGGCATAAGATGAAGATGACCATATAAAGAATATCATTCAATCAAGATTGTTTTACAAGGAAATAGCTTTTACAAAGCTAATCTAATTGGCTTGCCAAGAACTATTTCAACATGTAAGACCTCCAAAGTAGCGTATGGCAAGCAAAAGATTACATTAAGACATCTAAAGGGGTGCATAACAAGAAAGAGTACTATAAAACCCCCAAGGGTGTACATAACAACAAATACATCAACATCCCAAGGAAAAATGTGCAGTAACAATGAAACTACAGTAAGATCCCCGAAGGTGCACATTAACAACAAAAATCTATAGAATGAACTTTAAGGGTATGCGCGTTAACAACAAAAAACTACAGTGTGAACTGCAAAGGGGTTAACAACAAATAACTGTTTTAAGATCCCTCAATGAGGGCTAATTGAGGCCTTGCAGTCATGTCTTCTCCTTGTAGCAAAGTCAGAATAAATAGGAAAAAAAACCAAAAAGCTCAAAAAAATAATAAGGTGCAAGTAAAGTAAGAAAAACGTGTTTGTTATAAGGCATGTAATCATCTCAATAGTCAAGTATGAAAAAGAGCAGTAATGTGTATGCCATAAGACATGTAATCTTCTCAATAGTCAAGTATGAAAAAGGGCAAAAAAGCTACTCAACCATCTATAAAAGAGAAGAGTAAAGTTAAAACTATCGAAATCTTCAAATAAAAATGATGCCTGGCCATCTAAAAGAAATAACAACTAGCATACTACTAGAGAAAGCTAAAAGTAAAGACATCCTTAACCAAAAAAAGACTAAGTCTTGGTCTAACTCCTACTCAAACTCTCACAAAACCATAATAACTGGATACTTCACTAAGGCCTCCAAGCTACTTTAGATGAGTGTATAGAAATCAAACTTGCTATAAGACACCTAAGATGGCTTGAAAATATCAAGCCTGTTGAAAGACTCCCCAAGGGGGCCTCACAAAAATAAATTAGCTGTAATACCCCTTCAAGGGACTCAAGGAAGACATCCCAATAGTAATCCCCTAAATACGTCCTACGGTGACACCTAGGTGCACAATGCAATATCTTTGCAATAAGACCCCCAACGGTGCTCACAAATGAACATCTATGTAATAATACCCTTAAGGGGTTCACAAAAAAAGTCCAGATGGTAAAATTGAAAGGAACATATAAAAAACATTTATGTGAGAGAACCCGAGAAGTGCATGAAATGACGCAAGTTAGCAAAAAACCACAAGAGGTCTTTAAAGAAATGCCTCTGCGAGAAATCCTGCAGTATTCCTTAGCCTTAAAGGATCCACAAAGTGTAAAGTCCAAAAAATGTTCCAAGTTACTCACGAGGTGGAACCCCTTCTAAAAACTTTATTCATTCAGGGAGCACGCCGTAAGATTCTAAGTGATTTTCACATCTCAAAGCATTGCTAAAAAGTTCTAATGCAATTGTAGTGTGTAACACTCTGTCAGAGATTCAAACCCTATGCCTAGGCAAAATTCTGGTGGTCTCCTAGAGTCAGTCGCCTAACAGATAACCTCCAAGCACTATCGACCACTGAGCAATCTACAATTTTGGCCTTCCTAAAGTGACCACCTCATACCTATTGACCTCTCGATTGACCGACACTGAACAATGGTCTCCCATGCATCTATTTTGACAATCTTACACCTGGCTTTAATATGTTGCTTGCACTAGACTTGTTCTCCTCTCTCATCGAAGAAACCTCAAGAAAAGTTAACACAATGAGTACTAAAAAGGTTGAAAGGAAAGAGATATGATGGATAACACCTAGAAAACATACTGAGTTAGTCATAGAGCGTAAAGATTTGGCAGCGATCCTAAGGGATATTTAAAGCATAAAGCCCTATAAAAAATTTCAAGTCATCTACTAAGCGTGAGGCTGCACCAACAATCCTAAAGGATCTCCAACACATAAAACCTTTCAAAAATATCTATGTTGTTCATAGAGTGCAAAGCTCAGCTAGAGATCTAAAGTGATATCCGGAGCCCGATAGTCCATAATAAATTCCAAGTAGTTCACGGTGCGTAGAACTTTGCATGAAGTCCTGAGTTATTCATAGAGTGTGAAATGCCGCCGAACATCCTAAGTGACCTTAAGAGCACATAATTCTACAAATGATCCCTAGAAACAAAAAATTTCACCAAGATCCTAAATCATTCCCTTGCTAAATACTCGATCAGAAATCCTAGGTAATTTTTAAACATAAATCATTCTTAGCCTCAGAGAAAGACCGACATCAAGTCTAAGCAACACTAAGTAGTAACTAAAAAAGTTTTAAAAAAATCTAGAGTATATACAACAAAACTTGGAGGGAACATGATTTTGCTGGCAATTACTATATTAGTTGGTGATATTAATGACAATGTAAAGTACATTAATAACAATACATAGGAAAAAGAGTGGGAAGCAGTGGTCATAGAGCAATGGCCGAAAGGCATGGCTAAGGTGCTTGCCAAAGACTAGCATCCCCTTTTTCGCCTAACAGTCTACTTGGTAGCTAATTGGCTTGTTTGCCTAACACCTCTCTCATCACCTTGCTACATCAGCAGACTTGATCGCCCAACTCTTTTCTTCTCATTATGTTGCCTATTAGGCGGTTAACAATCTGACTAATGTGCTAGGCAAGGCCCAGTACCTTAATATCTGCCAAGTTGCCACCCAAAGTAGAGAGTACTGGGTTATTCTCATTATACTGCCGACTTAATATCTGCCAAGCTGCTACCTAGAGAAGAGCTAGTGTGCCCAATAGGGAGGTTGAGTTACGACTACTGACTTAGCTGCCCACACTATCGCTCTGGCCAACTTCAAGTCGTCGAAGATTATATAGGCATTTGGTGAGAACCCAATACCTCCAATATTCCAAGGTGTAATTATTAGATTCTTTGACTTGAAAATTTTTAAGATCACGACTGTGTAAGACTTATTTCGTAATCACCACCTAGTGGTTGACCAAGTCTCGTATTCTAGTGAAATCTAAGGGCTTCAACCAAACACTAGTGAAGTGAAATAAGTATAAGATAAATATGGCCATTTGCAATGAATATCATTCGATCAAGATTGTATCACAAGTGAAATAGTTTACATGCCAATTTAATTAGCTATAAAGCATTATTCCAACAATCTCCTATTTGCCCTAAAGCCAATTCCCCATAGTCTTAAGACCTATCTTTTCACGGTGTCCTTCAAAGACCTTTTGCATTAGGGATTTTGTCAGTGGATCTGCTGTATTCTCTTTTGAGGCAACCCTCTCCACTTGGATGTCACTTCTATTAATGATCTCCCAGATCAAATAATATCGCCTCAAATTGTGCTTGGATCGTTGATGAGATCTTGGCTCTTTAGTTACGTAACTGCCCCATTATTGTCACAAAAGACATCTACTAGCTCAGCAATGCTAGGTACTACATCCAACTTTTGAATGAAGTTTTTCATCCAAAAACCTTCATTTGCAGCTTTCAAAGCTGCAATATATTCTGCTTCCAACTCACCGCCTTGTCATTGAGGTAAAAAATGAATTCAGAAGCAGATTTTAGGCCATCTACATCGGATTGGAAACTAGAATCCCAAATCCCTCGAGTTTCAATTCTCCATTACCGTATACCAAAAACAAATCCTTAGTCCTTCTCAAGTTCTTAAGGATTACTTTAACAGCCATCTAGTGACATTCATGAGGGTCGGATTGAAGGTGGCTCGTAATACTTAGAGCATATGCTACATCCGATCTTGTATGTTGAATGGCATACATTTTGCTCCATATAGCAGATGCATAAGCATATGGGACATTCTATGTCCCTCGTTGTCAATCTTAGAGGCCATAGACTTGGAGAGACGAAGACCGTGTCCCACAAGGAGAAATCCCTTCTTGGATTCTTCCGTACTAAATCTCTTTAGTATCTTGTCAATGTATATTGTTTGGGAAAGGTCCAGTATCCTCCTCGATCTATCTCTATAGATATGTATTCCTAATGTGTAGGATGCTTATCCCAAATATTTCATGGAGAATTGAGTAGATAACCATGCTTTAGTACACTCTAACATTGCTCTTTCATTCATAATGAGAAGAATGTCATCGATATAAAGCACAATAAATTGTATACTACTCCCACTAGCCTTCTGTACACAGAAGGTTCATACATATTTTTGACAAAGCCAAATGATTTGACTGTCTTATCAAAACATATATTCGAACTTCAGGACTCCTGTTTGAGTTCATAGATGGATCTCTCGAGTTTGCAAACCTTTTGCTCACTCCTTTTCGATGTAAAACCTTTTGGTTGCTCCATATAGATTTCTTCTTCAATGTTTCCATTGAAGAAAGCAATTTTTACATCCATTTTCCATATCTCATAGTCATAATATATAGCTATGGCAAGTAGAATCCGAATGGACTTTGTTATTGCGACTAGTAAAAAGGTTTCCTCAAAATCAATACCGGGTCTTTGAGTATAACCCTTTGCTTCTAGTCGCACTTTAAAGGTCATAATCTCTCCATCGACTCCTGGCTTTTGCTTATAGATCCACTTGCAACCAATGGGTACTATACCCTCAAGTGGATCTATTAAAGTCCATACTTTGTTGGAGTACATGGAGTCCATTTTGAATTTCATGGCGTCAAGCCAATGTCCTGAATCTATGTCCAACATAGCTACCTCATAGGTCTTTAGATCACCATCTGATTGGCCCATCACATGAAGGAATCCAAACCTTTAGGGTTGCTTCCTGATCCGGTTCGACCTTATTAGATGTTATGTGTCTGGCTCTCGATGTTCACTTGTTTCCACCGCTTGTCAGAGCTATTGATCATCTTAAACTTCATCAAGTTCAACAACAACGCCATTTCTATCTAATAGAAATTCCTTTTCAAAAAAGTGGGCTTTCCTCGAAACATACACCTTTTGTTCTGAGGGATCATAAAAGTAATAACCTAAAGACTCTCTTAGGTATCCCATAAACTTACACAAGGTTGATCTACTATCTAACTTATCTCCCACTAACTGCTTGATGTAAGCGGGAGACCCCTAAACTCTTAAAAAAGAGTAAGAAGGTAATTTGCCATACCATATCTCATGCGGTGACTTTGGCATTGACTTTCAAGGTACTATATTTAGTAACTTTACTGTCCAACAAGGTATGGTTTCTCCTCTCGGCTACTCCATTATTTGGGGTGTGTTGGGTGGAGTCCATTGAGAGAAAATCTCATTCTCCTTTAGATAATTGAATAATTTAGTTCTCAGGTATTCTCCCCCTCGATTCGATCGAAGAGCTTTAATACTTTACCCCTTTTGCTTTTCTACTTCATTATTATACTCTTTGAACTTTTCAAAAGCTTCGGACTTGTACTCATAAGATACACATGTTCAAATCGAGTATGATCATCGGTGAAGGTGATGAAGTAAGAATAGTGCCTCTTCTCACACTAACTTTTAGTGGGCCACAAACATCCGAATAGATCAAATCCAAAGGACTTATGGTTCGCTCCAATTGTCCTACAAAAGGAGCTTTGGTCATTTTTTCCTTTAAACAAGACTCACGAGTAGGAAGATCCTCTATGCCACTAACATTTAGTGCTTTAAAGGCTTTTGACTTGCTTATCCTATTTTTGAAAATATGTCCAAGTCTTGCATGACACAAGATGGCATCTTCTTGGTTATCTAATTTTCTTTTACTTGATTGAATGTGTATCAATGAAGGTAGAGAATCTAATATGTATTATCCATTATTTAATGTACCTTGTGCAATTAAAGAACCATTGTTTAATGCTTTCAACATCCCATTAGATATAGAAAAATCATATCATTCATGATCCAAAATGGGAACAGATAATGCTCTTAACAAGATTAGGTACATAATAACAAGGATCAAGTCCAATGAAAGAATTCCTCAAGTCTAACTTGACTACACCTTCAACCATGACCGCAACGTTTGCTCAATTTCCAAGGTGGAGAATCATATCTCCTTCATTGAAACTCCTTCTTATTTCCATCCCCTGTAACGAATTACAAATGTGAGAACCATATGTTGTATTAGATACCCTTGGGGAAGAATTTGTCGTTAAGTACACTTTAATAAAGTGCATACCCTTATCAAGGGTGCTAAGGTAAGCTTTGCAATTCCTTTTCCAATGTTTTTTTCACCACAATGGAAACAAGTAGCATCGGATTTAACTTCTTTCTTCTTCTTGATTCCCTCTAAACTCTTCAAGAGTTGCTTTCCCTTAGAGGAAGAACTCTTCTTCATTTTACCTCATTTTCTAGGATCATTAAGGCTAAGCTTGGAAGAGGAAGCAAGCATAAGAGGCTTGTCCATTTTCATTATCGCCTCAACAGTTGCCAACATGTTGACCAATTCATTAATCATCACTTTTGCTTGGACATGTTAAAGTTCATAACGAATTGGTCAAATGAGCTAGGCAATTATTGAAGGATCAAATCCACGTAAAGCTCATATTCAAAGATAACGTTCAATTGACTTAGCTTTTCAATGGGCCCGATCATCTTTAGCTCGTGATCATGGACACTTGTGATCTTATTTATTTTTGATCTAAAGAGCTCTTTAGATAATGAAAACCTTTCATGTCCAGTTTGAACACCGTACAACTCTTGTAGGTGTAAATGGATCTCATTTTCATGTTTCATATGCTCATGAGACTTTTGTAGCTCATTAGACATAAAAGCCATCATAATGCATCTTGTTTGTAGAACATCATCCACAAATTTCGTGAAAAATTCACATGCTTCATCAATCGTATCATCACCAATGGTGTTTGGCGGACTTTGATCAAGTACATAAGTCCTATTTTCGGAATCTAGAATAATCTTGAGATTTCTCGACCAATCGCGAAAGTTTGGCCCGGTTAGATTATTAATTTCCAAGATAATAATGAGTGAACTTTTAGCCATTTTGAGTTTGAGATTTCAAAAATCTACGAAAGGAAAAAAAGAGAGAATAAACATGTGATTAAATATTGATGTTGGAAACATGTTCATGGTCTTTCAAGCATGTTTTTCTCCTACTTTTTTATCAAATTCCTCACACCCTAGAAGAATTCAAAAAATCTCATTTCCTAGTGAGAATCAAGGCCTTAAGGACTTGTAAGTAGACCTACACCTTGTATGCCATCCACAAACAATCGAAAGATAAGCAACTTTTGCTCATTGCATCTCTATGAAACCCTTAATATATTCTACCTCATTTTTCGTGTTGGCCCATGCCTCGCGTGCCATCTATATTACTAGGTGTTAAGTCGGACCTACCAATCAAATTTTGATTCAAGACCGCTATATATGATCCCATGTCTCATGGCCAATGCATGGAAAGCATCAAATCAAAGGTGCATCATATGCTAAGTATGTGATCGCAGCTTTCCACCTTAAGTGTGATCCTCGCCTCGAGTGCCATCACACAAAAGACAGTAGCATCGTCATGTCACAAACTATTGGTAGAAGGCATTGATTAATTAAAACTCCTTCTAATTTATATCCATTTTGACTTAATATTTGAAAACACTTAGACTTTTTAAGTGGAGGAATTTTGTTGCTTGCAAAGATCTCATCAATTTTATCTTCTTATTTAGATTTTCTATGTCCTAACCATGCATCTCATAGATCAATAGGATATGAAAAGCATAAATAAGTAAATGCGCCTAGTATGCTCCTAGGTTGGGATGACCATGAATCTTAACCAAGAAGTGTACTTAGAGCCATAAATGCACCACTTAGTTGATTTTAAGTGGGTTAATTAAATCTAGCTATTACAAAAATGTATCCCCATACATTCATGGGTCTTCATGCCTTCAATGGTCTTCTTTGTTCCTTGTAACATTTATATGAGAAAGAAATCCTCACTCCTAGTGATTCTACTATCACAATATTTATAAGATAGAAATTAAGAGTGATGCAAACCCCAATTTTACAACCCTTTTGAAACAAATAAAATCAAATATTAAAGGTTCATTATCATCCCCATTTATTCAATAATTAAATGAACAACAAATAAATCAAGAATTAATGTTCAATTCCAACAATTAAATGCTTATCTCATAAACAATTAATTCGCCAAGCAAGAATAAGCATAACATTTATGCATCAATATTGAAGATTAACTTTAACAAGATTTTAAAAGTAATAAAAAGTGCCAAACATAAATTTGAGAACTTGCACAACACTTATACATCACCTTTTGTCACTGAAATGAACACAAATTAAGCTCAAAACCCATCCCATGCCTAACCAAGAGCTGTTGCCCTAGCCTGGTGCACGACTGCATAGCAAGCGCGCCTGCGCGGCTAGCCCCTAGCTGGACGCGGCAGCTCCTCTGTTTTGGGGTATGGACCGAGTCAAGCCTATTTTTGCTCAACTTTTGTGCACTAAAAATTTTAGGCAACCTCCAAAACATCGAATCACACATTATAGATGAAATTCCAATTTCAAAACACCTTTTAAAAATGGAATTTCGAATGCTCAAACATGCTTCAAAAATCAAGTTTAAGTGAGAATCAACATCCTCCTAAAATCTCCAATAATTTCCAATCAAATTAGATCCAAAAATGACTAGAACACTTTAGGGCGAAATTTAACATGATATATCAACATATAATATCAACTAATACTAAATCAACATTCAGCATTAGCAACTATGAATCAAAACATACTAGCATATGAATTAACACTTAAAACACGTATTAGCATAATTTCAATTCATTAACAAAGGAGCCACAAGCATCATCATCCAAACACTGTAATTCATAAATTGGATCAAGTATTTGGAGATCTAGATCAATTCATCACATGAATCAATCAATCAATCACAAATCCAAATTAAAGCATGAGATTAGGCTCCGATACCACTTGAGTCAAGTGTAGAACTAGAATCTAATAAATAATGCACAAAATAGCTAAAATAACTAGGCTACACTCGAAACCAAGGATCAAATCATGCTTCAAATTTAGATTTGGATGAAGGATTAACTCGAATGCTAAAAAATCCAAGAAAAGGAGAAAGAACACTTCAACACTTGAAAATTGTCTTCCAATAGTGCAGCAGCAACTTGGCAACAATTACCTAACCAGAACACCATGCAATTGGCTGAGAATTGGACACAACCTCCTAAACACCTTGGGAAAGCTCCAGTAAATGTTTCAGCCAAATAGGAATTCGGCAAGGTCTGGAAAAGATGCTCCAAACTTTCTGCCCTTGTAGTAGATTCCGAAAGCTAAGCTATCCAAGCGTCTAGCCTCTAATGAAAAGGTCCACACACCAATGGAAAATCCAAATCACTCCTAAATCAACTGGAAAATCAATGAGAGATGAAGAGGATGAAGGCTGAATTTAGAGATGGAGAGGTGAAGCAAATGGAATCTAACAATTAGATCTAGAATGCACACTCTTGACTACCAACCTCTCTTCTATTTATAGAGAGGGAGGCGTGATGTAAGTTTGATTCACACCTCCCATGAGGTTGGCGCCAACTTTCCTTGCAAGTTGCATGTGTGAAATTCTTAATTTCACTTGCATTTGAATTTCATTTGGAATCTTCATTTCATCTCATGAAATGTCATCCAAATAATTTCTAAATGCATTCCAAATGAACTCTTTCATTTGAATTTTCCCTCCAAAATTAATTCTTCACTTTAATTAAATTAACCCCTTAATTTAATTAATTAGTCTTGACTTAACTCTTTAAGTCAATTAGCTTAACTCCTTAAGCTAGAAGGCGTTAACTCAACTCTTTAAGTTAACTTGATCAATTGATAGTCATGTGGTACTAATTAAATTAACTCCTTAATTTAATTGGTCTATTATATTATTTAGATGAATTGAATAGTTAAATTGATCAAGCTAAAATGACCAAAAATTAGTCAACCATTTTTCCTCCATAAAGTTGGTCAAGTGGAATTTTCTAGCTCTTAGAAAATTCCCTTCATCAAGTAGGATTTCGAATTGGGTTTTGTGTGTGACCTATTAGATTCTACCATTAATTGAACATGGGCTCACAACTCTTGTGATATTTAGAATATCGAAGTATTCACATTAGTTTAAATTCCTTTAAACTAATGACTCAATTCAATTAATCTCCATTAATTAAAGAGTACGCAATCTCCATAGTCAATGTCCAACCTCAAGCCTATAGAGCCCAACTAATTAGCCAAAATGAATATACTTTTGTAGAACCATTCTAACTCTATGCTTGCCATGCAAATATGACCCCTTTGTCTCTTATCTCCTGAAATATACCCAGGGCAAGATATTTTTCGGCTTCCTAATAACCTCGCTAACTATGTTTCTATTCCTAATGTTCAATTTTCATTTATGACCTCATCTTTGGAAAGCTTCTTTCCAAATTGTCATACTACCTTGCGCAAGAATTTTGTGGAATCAATCATTATAGAATACATAGGAGATGTACTTGTCCTTCACAACAACGAAGAGTTTGATCCAATTTTGGATCTCACAAACCTCCATGTCTAAGTAACTCATACCAAGCTCAATCGGAAAGACTCACGAAGTGGTCAATGAAGAGTCAAAGCATGAGGACCTGAACACATGGTTACCATGGATCCTCATGTCAAAGGACTAATTATATACACTAGCGTAAGCTGGAGAACTTGCCACTATCGACTTGCCACTATGGCTATTTAGTGGATTCTCTGGGCGAACTTTTGGTGAACTTGTTCTCTAACAATTACCCATTATCATACACCCATGATTGACATGGTTTGCTCATGAAGTGGAGCAATATACAACCCTTGAATTTATGAATCGTTAGTATAAGTCTAACCAATCTTAAATGCCCGGTCTCATAAGATTTTATGACTTGGACATTTTAAGATCATGACCGTGTAAAACTTGTTTCATGATCACCACCTAGTGTATGACCAACTCCCATAGTCTAGTGTGATCTAAGGGCTTCAACCAAATGCTAGTGAAGTGAAATAAACATAAGATGAAGATGGTCATTTATAATGAATATCATTTAATCAAGATTATATCATAAATACAATAGTTTACATGCCAATCTGATTGGCTACAGGGCACTATTCCAACAGAGCTTACTTTCCAAATATAAGAGATATGAGTATTATAATAAAATCTAGAAGATCTCTTCAAATAGGAAAAGATTGATGCAAACAAATTAAATTTACGTCAAATCAAATGATGACAAGTGTAAATAACATATTTATATCAATTTATATTTTCTATTTTTGTTTAAGAACTTAATTAAATTTAACTCCTAAAGTAAATAGTTAATTAAATTTTAATATATAAATTTTATTGGTTAATCAAATGACACCAATTACCAAGTTGTGGCATGATGGCATATTCAAATTTTATTTGCAGATACAATATTTGCATTACAAATTTTTGGCAAGCCCAATAAGATAATCTCTACCTCTCATTTCTTCTATTCATCAAATTAAAGTATAACATTGATGCCCACAAGCCCGTGACATTCAATGTTACTACCTTAAATTTCCTCAAGTCGTGTAGCTATATTATCAGTGTTATCACAAGAAGTATGTTTAAGAAATTGTGCTCATCTTTTGAGATGGCTCCTTTGTTTGAAGCCGTTGAGAAAGAATTACTATATCTTGTTGACATACAATCAAGGCAATGGAGACTCAAAGAAGGAATCTGCATCATTCACTTCTTATTCATCTTCAAGTTCCTCCGCATAGTGCCGGTAATTATGATAAATGCTACAATCTTAAAGGAATTTATTACAAACTTAACAAAGATCATTGAAGGACTAGTGAAGCATGTCCAAGAGTAGAGCTCTCAAATCTTCAAGTTGATGACCAAAATGGATAATACTAATGGCAATCACATAGTTGAAAAATAAGTTGGAGCTCACAATAAAGTGGAGACTTCTACAAATAGGCAATCAACTAAAAATGAGAAGCTTAAAGCTAAAAATTCACTAGTTTCCACTAATGGACTAATTCTTATCGACAAACTGAAGGAGTTTATCATGGGGATTATCAAAGACTAGATTGATAGAAGCTCCAAGTCATCTATGACTTATTCTAAACCTTATACTCAAAGGATTGATAACCTGAACATACCAGCTTGTTATCAACCCCTAAAGTTTCAACAATTCGATGGCAAGGGCAATCCAAAGCACCACGTAGCTAATTTCATTGAGATATATGCAGATCATCTGGTTAAGAAGTTTGTAGATCATTAAGGAGCAATATTTTTGATTGGTGTATTGACCCAGAGGTAGGATCAATTGATAGCTAGGGGAAGCTAAAACAAAAGTTTCTCAATCACTTCTACAGTACTCGAAGGATGGCTAGTACGCTTGAACTCGCTAATTTTCGCTGGTGGAAAGAAGAGTAAATAATCAACTACATCAATTGCTGGAGAAATTTGAGCCTTAACTATAAAGCTTGATTATTAGAGGCTTCAGCTATTTAGATGTGTATTTAGTAGGTACATTAAGTTCTTCAATATATCCTTCAAAGAATTCAACCCAAAATATTTGTGGGTTTAGCTATTCGACACCACGATATGAAGTTAAAAATGACTGCTAGTAGAGTTGAGGAACTACCTATCCAAGAGCTTCTCAAGTCTAAAGAAAAGACAATTAAGAAAAAGGGAAAAATACAACAAATGATGAAAAGAAAGATATCTCACAAGAAAGAGGACAAATACTTTGGCCCCACAAGAGATGCAAATAAAAAAAGACCCATTCCTCGACTCTGATATCTCTAGAATATTTGTTGATTTGCTAAGTGCCAACACATTGAACTGCTTGACATTAAATGACCTAAAAAAGCTGGGAATGATGACTGAGATACTGTAAATACCATCGGTTGGTGGGCCACCTAATCTATGATTGCTTGATATTCAAAGACAAATCGATTTAATTGGCTCATCAAGGGAAAATCTCACTTGAGGAAGATAAAGCGACTTCAAATCTAGCTACTATCAAATTTGAAAATCATGATGCTGCCATAAAGGATGTATTGAAATTGGGTAATAATGGGAAACTTGATCATGGCAGTGACATTTTGTATAACATGACAATTGTAGAAAAGATTCTCTCCAATGAAGTATGCATATCTAATTAGGGAACTATGATGTAACAAAGGAGTAAATGTTAGCAATAACTTTCACTTATGAAGACGTGTTGCTTGGCTTTAAGCCACACAATAGGCTATTATTTGTAATTGGCTATGCTTGTGAGTAGAAAATAAATAGAATTTTGATCAACAGAGGCTCTATAGTCAATATCTTGCTATTATGTGTAATGAAATATTTAAGAATATCCATGAATGAACTTATGAATAGTCGCTTGATGATCAAATGATTCAACAATGGGGGCAAATGGCTCTTGGAATAATAGAGATAAAGCTATTAATGGCCGTTATGTTGTCAAGTGCAATGTTTCATGTCGTAGACCCAACATATCATGTAAAATGCTTAGCCGACTTGGTTATATAAAAATGGCATGGTTCCCTCTACTTGGCAACAATATTTCAAGTATTATCGAGAATGTGTAGTAAAGAATATGCTTGGGGACAACAAATCTTTCGCTGAAGTCGAGTCACACTTCGCTAATGCCAAGAACTACATTAAAGCATTAAATACTATCAAAGACAAAGAATGCTGCTCTACTGAGAAATCCAAGCAGCCAGATGATCCAATTGGAGAAAACAAAACTAAGGACTTAGCTCCACCCTGTAGAAAAACAAATCACATAAAGAGTGAATCCTACCTCTCACAAGATCTAAGCCATTGAAAACATTGACCTTGCCTCTAACAAGACTTGATACAAATAAGCCATTTCCACAATCACTTAAAGGGCTTATTTGCCCTGCTCAAGAAGCTAAGAGGGAACGTGGAGAATCTATGCATCTTCAAAACGAGAAGTTGTTTGATCAAAAAGTTTACAAACTTCTAGTCAAGGCTATTTATAATCCACAAGAAAGTTTCATATTGGGAAAACTCCATCTGAAGGCTATTGGCAAGCAAACATATGGGCTCAATGCTACCTAAAAGATGCTAAAAAAAAATGCAAGCATACTATTCAAAGCTCTCGAATGGGTCTTGAATTTGTTCCTTAGAATCCTATTTGCATTATGATTAAAAAAGCCAATAGTAACCATATAGCTGGAGAAGAATTTTCTTCAACAAATAATGTTTTAGACAAAGATGATAGAAATTCTAATGAACTCAGTCTTTGACAGACTCAAAAAATCAAGGCATAAAAAATCAATAATCAAGAATTGGGTATATCTAAAATGCCAAAGCACTTGAAATGACATGGTGAGCCACAAAAGCTTTGAAGTTCAATTCATTCTTGTATGAAGTGGTGCACTACTTTAGTCATATCATGTGACAAGGCATTGAAGGTTAAGCTGTCTATCTTCCAATAAACTCAATGGGATGAAGAAGATGATAGAGAAACTGTAGCTTCATCATATCATATTAGTGATAGCATTGGTCTTTCAACTCATGAAAGTATCACATATCATCTTTACAAGCAAATTTCCAAGTTGCTCAGTTGTGGTTACATTAGTGAGAAAAATGACATCATGCATGTAGTCTATATAAGATGAAAGAATGGATAGATAAGTGCATGTGTGGATTTCAAAAATACTGAGCTTGTGGAAGAATATATTGCACTGACATACCTATCACATTGAGTGAAGAAGTTTTAGTTGAAGATCTCCATAAGCTTGAAGAAGGTGTTAAGGCCATGGTTGATAAACTAAAAAAGATTAATTTAGGTAATGTCAATGATCCTTGACCTATTTACATTAGTGCTCTATTAGCTGCAAATGAAGAGAAATGTACATTGAGCTATTACACAAATTCAAAGTTGTGTTTGAATTGTCACATGAAGAGATTCTTGAGTTAGATTTTAAAAAAGTGGTAGTCCACATTTGTCAGTAAACAAAATGAACTCTTTTAGTCAAACAAGCTCAAAAATGGTTTTGCCTGAATTAATTCCATTAGGTGAAGCTAAAGTGAACAAACTTATTAAAGTTGGGTTCATTTAAGAAGTCAAGTATCTAACATAGATCTCAAGAATTATTCCAGTAAGAAAGAAAAATAGCCAGATTCGAGTTTGTGCCAACTTTAGGGACTTGAATCCTGTATGTCCCAAGGATGATTTTCTATTACCCATTATAGAACTCATGATTGATGCTATATGGGGGCTATCCTGGATCGACAAATAATCTGAATAAAACCAAATATACATGTCATCAAGATGTGGAGTTGATAGCATTTCATACCCCTAAGCGAGTATATTACTATAAAGTGATGTTGTTCAGATTTAAAAATGCTAGCGGCACATATTAAAGGGCTATAAAAAAGATCTTCAATGATATGATTCACATAAATATTCAATTTTTATGTTGATGATATAGTCAAAAGAGTCCAAAAAGCGAGAAGATTATCTCTAATATTTGAGGCAAGTATTTGAATGCCTTAAAAGATATAAACTCAAAATAAACCCACTCAAGTACATATTTAGCGTTACAATTGGGAAGTATTTGGGATTTATTGTGCATCACCACGACATAGAAATTGAGCAAGCAAAATAACCAAATCACGATACATTTATGAGATCAAAAGTTTGCAAGTAAAGTTAGCAGGTCCATTTCACTAGTTGATGTCCATCATTTAGTCGTCTCATGAAGAAATGTGTTTCATTTGAATGGAATGAGGCTTGTAGCGACACTTTCAAAAGCATAAAAGCTTATCTGATGAAAATTCCCATATTGGTTGCACGAGTGCTTGAAGATCATCAGATTCTATATATCATTGCTCAAGAATGTTCTATTAGAGCTTCACAGGCACAAGAGAACAATGAATGGAAAGAAAATCTCTTATATTATTTGAGCATAATGATGACACCAAACAAGCTAAAGTACTCATCAATCGAAAAGATATGTTTGCATCTCATCTTTACAATTCAAAAATTGAAGTATTACTTTCTAGCTCATACTGTCCATCTTATCTCAAAAGCAAATTCATTGAAATATGCCATGTGAAGGCCCATCCTCTATGATAGATTGGCAAGGTGGTATTTTAGTTACAACAATTTGATATTGTTTATGTTCCTTGAAAGACAGTAAAAAGATGAATCTTAACCGACTTCTTGGCTGAGCACCCTATTCTTACTGAGTGGGAGCTATATGATAATCTATTCGATAAAGATGTCTTAGTGGTTGAAGTTACACCTCCTTGGAAGATATACTTTAATGGAGCTTCTCATAGAGAAGAGCTAGTGCTGGAGTTGTATTCATCAAATCTAATAACAAAATATTGCCATACCCTTCATGTCAACTGAAATTTATTCTAATAATATTGGGAGTATCAAGCTCTTATCCATAGATTGGAGATGGTAGTTGACATAAAAAGCAATTGCATGTTAAAGTATATGGAGATTTCAAGTTGGTGGTCAACCAGTTGTCTAGTTCATATAAAGTCAAGAAACCCGAATTACTCTTTTATTGTAATTATGCAAAAAGGCTAATTGGATGGTTTAGAGATGTAGAAATTGAGCACGTTCCAAGGAAAGATAAGAACAAGATGATGCATTAGTAAAGCTAGCCTCTATACTTCCCAAGCCTAAAAATGAGATATGTATACGGATATGTAAGAGTTAGGTTGTACCACTAATTTTGGAGGATGAGAACTAAGAATAAGATTAAAATTATGTTATTGAAGTGTTTGAGATTGAGAAGGAATATTGGCACCAGCCACTTATAGATTATCTAAAGTACACAAAGTTGCCCGATGATCCACAACAAAGAATTAATATTCGGCATGGTGCATCTTTATTTATCTATTGCAAAGGTATACTTTACAGTTGATCTTTTGATGGAGTCCTTTTGCAATGCTTAAGTGATAATTAAGATATCCAAGCTATAGAAAAAACTCATTTGGAGTTTGTGGTGCTCACTAATCAGGCTTGAAGTCGCTTTTTTGGATAAAAAATAATGGTTACTGCTGGCCAACAATGGTTAAGGATTGCATAGATTATGCACAAAGTTGTCAAGCTTGCCAATTTCATGTAAATCTCATTTATCAATTACTTGAGCATTTGCATCTAACTGTTACTTCATGGCCCTTCGGTGCTTTTGATTTGGATGTGGTTAGATCTATGGCAAAGTCCTCTGTTGCGCACTTGTATATCTTAGTTGCAACAAACAATTTCTCTAAGTGAGCCAAAACAATACCCATTGAAGAAGTAAAGAAAGAAAATATTGATGACTTTATCCACATTAACATCATTTACCGCTATAAAGTTACTTAATATATATTACTGATAATGGATAAACCCTTTTTGCAACAGTATGGTAGACAAACTTTATCAAAAGTTTGACTTTAAGTAGAGGAAGTCTTTTATTTAATATGCTACCACTAATAGCTTTACTGAAGCATATAATAAGACTATATAATTTGCTGAATAAAGTAGTCGTAAAGTTGAAAAAAGATTGGCACAAAAATATCAAAGAAAATTCATGGGCATATAGAACCACTCATAGAACACTTACAAATGTAACTCTATATGTGTTAATGTATGGCATTGAAGTCATCCTTCCTTTTGAGCAGTAAGTCCTATAGTTAAAGATAGCTATATAAAAGGGTTGACTAAACAAGAAAATGCACGTTTACATATTGAGGAATTGGACGCCTTTGATGAGAAAAGGTTGGAAGCATAGCAGAGACTTGAGTGCTATCAAGCTCAGCTTTCCAAAGCATTTAACAATAAGGTGCAATCACGCTTTTACCAAGTTAGAGATTCAGTGTTCATTGTAAGAAGGACCATTATTACCACTAATCGAGCTGGAAATAAGTTCACATCAAAATGGGACGGTCCTTATATTATCAAAGAAGTGTATACAAATGGAGCGTACATGCTGGTGGGCGAAGATGGCTTAAGGGTTGACCTATTACATGGGAAGTTTCTAAAGCACTAATATGCGTAAAGTTGGGAGAATGCTCATTGACGCATGAGCCTAAGCTGCATGTTACTCTTGGCCCACACAATTGTAAGCTATGAATGGCACCCATCAAAGTGACGCAATGGTTAAACTGCTAACCTACCCCACCAAAGGTATTTTATGTGATTAAAATATTAAATATCCTACCTAGTCTAAGGTGGTTAAGCAATGGATACTTGTAGCCCACATAGGTATAAACTATATATGGAACCCCCCTCAAAAGGGTGTTTATTTTGAATTATGTTATGACTTGCTCCCTTTATTTGGCACATAGGCAGCTCCTATATTTTTTCTAAGTTTAGTCATGAGTTTGTTTTGCATTATGCTTTCCTATGTAGAATCATTAGTTATATTATTGAGAAGAAGAAAAAGTAAAAAACTTGTTTAGATATTTTTTAAGTTTATGAGTTTTTTTTGAGTTATGTTTCCCATGTGGGATCACCAATTATATCATTGAGTTAAAAAAAAAAAGAAAATAAAAAAAAAGAGGAGAAATAAGTAGTTTAGATATTTTTTTAGGTTTATCTATGAGTTTATTTTACATTATGTTTTATCTTTTAGGATAGCCAATTCATTGAGCAAAAAAAAAAAAAATTGAAAAAGGGAAAGACAAAAGAAGTTGTATTTCATGCACTTCAAGAAAAGGATACATACTCAAAAGATTGCATGATAGAAAAGAAAAATAGTTTTCTATTATGTAATCTCAAAAAAAGTACAAGAAAGTTCGTGTCATGAAAAAAAAAGAATAAGTTCTCAAAATTCTCAAGCAAAAGGACTTAGGTTTTACTATTCTTCTTTGGTGGTCTCCAAGTATTCTTCAAATTCTCAATCATTTAATCAATTAATGGAGAAATACTCTCAATAGCAACAATTTCCTCTTCAATCTCATAAACTTCAAATTGGACATTCTGAAGAAATTGTTGTCGTTTCAATGATGAAGTCAAGTTTTTATTGCATTTCTTCAAATTTTCGAACTCCTTCTTGGCACACTTCAATTCTTTGCTCACAGACTGGATTTGGTTCATCTCTTTATTTTCTCTAGTTTGAGCATCATGGAGATGTCTTTTAGCTTCATTTAGTTTTTGCATAATGAATTATTTAGATATTTTTTCAAAAAATATTGACTTTGCATCATCAATCATAAGCAATAACCTTATAAAAAACACTTCCAATAATTCTTTTATATTGGAGATGTCAAATTTATTGAAGCCCTTTAACGATTTAAGCACAAATTGAGCATTATCATTGGTGGATGAGATTGAATCAAGTGAAGTATTTGTTATTCTATTGTGAAGGCTACCCCACAACATTTGAAGATACTCCTTTTGATAATTAAGAACAAATTATTTACCTTCGAACACTAAAATCGCAATACAAGGAGGAAGTTGTTTAGCTTTTATCCTATTTGGTACTAAAATTTTGCATTATTATGTCAATTAGAGCAATTGTAGCTAACAAGTTGGATACCATGATTGATCCGCGGCTATCTCATGATACCTCATCATCATCAACATGAAGAATTTCTTTTTCCAACTAAAATGTCACATATTTTTAGTTGGCAAATAATCAAAAGGAGATTTAATTTATGCTAAACTAAACACACACACACACACACACACACACACACACACATACACACACACAGAGAAGAGGAAAGGAAAAATTGGGAAGCAACTCTTCAGTAAGGTTCACTATTAATGAAGGATTACCCGGCTTTAGAGATTTATGATCCCTTTTAAGCCTCTTCCAATGACCATCTAAATTACTACTGCCACTCTCTTCCAAAGGATTAGAAAGTCCTTTTCCCTTTTCTATTGGAGGCTTCATTGACCTAAAAATTCTTAGGGATGAACTTCTAAATTTTCGGTCACTTCTTTCATGACGTTGTGCTTCCATTTACTTTTGTGGCATCCTCGAGATGGTGAAACTTTATCATATTAGAGATTATGTTCTTCGATTATTATGGCAGCTCGGCGATCATTTTTCCATGGTTAGCTCTCAAATCCTCTTGATGGATCCCCCCCACTTATCTACAAAGTGTTTTCACTTGTCATCCAGCAAGAATGCCAGCTCTCTTATGGTCCTCTGGCATTCATCAAACAAAGTTCTGCTGCTTTGACACCGCCAGTTCTCAACCACATCTCACTGCTTTGCTCTAGAATCTTAGTCCATTAAAGCTTTTGCAGTGATAGCCAATCACGGCCCTCTTCTGCTCATAATGTCACAACTGATGTTGTTTTTGAAATCAAATGTAACACTAGGATCCAATTTTCAAAGCATAAAAATGCCAAAATAACTAGGCTACACATGAAGCCAAGCATCTAAACATGCCTTAAATTTGAATTTGGTAAGAGGAATTCCTTGAATAGCTCAAAACCAAGGAAATAAGGAAGAAGATCTCAACACCTTGAATCTGTCTCCTAATGGCGCAGTAGATTGTGGACAACATTTGCCTTACCAAATGAACTTGGAATTGAGTGAAACTTGGACCAAAAGATCACCAATGCCTTGATGATTTTTCAGTAAATATTTCACCTCAAAATAGTTTTGGAAAGACCTCAAATGAATGCTCCAAAGTTTCTACCTAAACAGAGGACCTCCAAGAGGCTAGCAATCCAATTGTTTTGCCTCTAATAATAAGATCCACACACTAATGCACAATCCAATTCTCCCCTATACTAGTTGGAAGACAATGTAGAGAATAGCAAGGATGAAGGCAGAAAATAGAGGTAGAAGATGAAGAAAATGTGAAGTTTCAAAACATGAGGCAACACATGCAAAATTGGAGGGAAATGAGAGAATATAACAATTAGATCTAACTTTGCTTGTAATCACATGTTTGTGGCCAACCACACCTTCTATATCTGTATATAGATGGAGGAATGCGTTATGCCAAGGTGGCATCACACTTTCCTCAAGGTTGGCACCAACTTGCTTGCCAACTTGCGAGCAAGTTACATGTGAATTAAATGTGAATTTGAATTTCGTTTGGAATCTTCATTTCATTTAACGAAATGTCATCCAAATAAATTCTAATTCACATCAAATGAACATTTCATTTGAAATTTTCCTCCAAAATTGATTTTTCATATTAATTAAATTAAACACTTTAAGTTAATTAATTAACCTTTGACTTAACTCTTAATTTAATTGGTCTAACTTAACTCCGTAAATGATTTAGATCAATTTAACAATAAATTGATCAAGCCAAAACAACCAACAATTTAGTCAACCATCAACCTTCAAAAATTGATCATGAAGAAATCTTTCTAACTCTTAGAAAAATCCTCTTCATCAAGTAGGATATGCAATTTGCATTTGTGTGTGACCCATTAGGTTCTACCATTTATTGGACATGGGCTTACAACTCTTATGATTTATTGAATATCAAATATTTATATTAGTCTGAACTCCTTTAAACTAATGACTCAATTATATTAATCCCATTAATTGAAGAGTACCAATCTCCATGGTCGATGTACAACCTCAAGCCCATGGATCCCAACTAATTGGCTGAAATGAATGCTTTTGGAGAACCATTCTAGCTCTACGGTTACCATGCAAATACGGTCCTTCAATCTTCTATCTCCCAAAAGAGGCCTAGGACAAGATATTTGTTAGCTCCTTAATAGCCTCGATACTATGTTTCTATTCCCAATGTTCGATTCCAATTTGTGATCTCATCTTTGAAAAACTCATTTTCCAAATTGTCACGTTGCCTTGCGCAAAGACTCCTTAGAATCGATCATTATAGAATACATAGGAGATGCACTCGCCTTTCACAACGACGAAGAGTTGGATCCCATATTGGATCTCACAAACCTCCATATCTAAGTAGCTCATACCCAACTTCAACCCGAATGACCTGCTAGGTAGCCAAGGAAGAGTCAAAGTATGAGCACCTAAATACAAGATTACCATGGATCCTTAGGTCAAAGGACTAATTATATGCACTAGCATAAGCTGGAGAACTTGCCACTACCGACTTGCCACTACGGCTATCTAGTGGATTCTTCGGGCAGCCCTTCAGTGAACTTGTTCTCTAACAAGCACCTACTAACATGCACCCATATCTCATATGGATTGTTCATGAAATAGAGCAACATCCAACCCTTGGATTTATGCATCGTTAGTGTAAGTGTATCCGGATCTTGGATGCCCTGTCTCATAAGATCCTACGACTTGAAAGATTTAAGATCACGATCGTGTAATATTTATTTCATGATCACTACCCTGTGCGTGACCAGGTCCCGTAGTCTTATGTGATCTAAGGGCTTCAACCAAATACTAGTGAAGTAATATAAACATAAGATGAAGATGGCCATCTAAAATAAATATCATTCAATTAAGATTGTATCACAAGTGAAATAGTTTACATGCCACTGTACTTGGCTTGCGGGGCACTATTCCAACAGTTTCTGTCCATCATCGTCTGATACCTCAACCACTTCCCATGAGTCTTCAATCGTTTGCTTGACTAAGGGGCAATATCATCAGGTCGTCTCTTTTGTACAGTAGGCCAACCTTGGCAACAACTCCCCATCTGTTGTAAGTAATGTGTTCACTGGTCTCGGTCCATTTTCCTCTACAAACTAAGGTATAATTCTCTCCATTCCTTGCAAGTTTGATCTATCTCAATGGATTATTGACACAAGAGCCACAATCACAATGCTTGCTATCTATTTTTTTTTTTTACATCTTACAAACACATTCATTCCATTACTGTCACAAACTACCTAGTGACCAACATGCCCAAGTTTTCCTCACTGACGCTGTTGTTGTTTCACAACTTCTCATACAATATGATGTGCTTTACACACCAAAATTCTCCTTCAACTTATTGTCAGTCACTTGCCTAACCTTCTCTTTATATTGTTGCTTGATTTTCATCATTCTTCTTACTTCTTACAGGAATTGAGCTCATGGAAGACGATTGGTAAATCTAGGATGCAAGGTGGTCTATACCTCCTCCAAGCTACATCTTCAATCGTTGCCCTAACCACGAGCAATACTTTGCTCAATCTATGGAATTACCAGCTTAGCTATGCCTCTAACTCTAGACTTCAACTCCTTGCCCCATAGTTACCAAACTTTGCTTTTCATGATAATTCTTCTCGTGATATTTGCTACTATGCTTAGCAAAACGAATCCCTTGCAGTGTAAGCAATAACCAAACCACTCATTGTTTTGAGATGATACACATTGACATTAGGGGACCTCTTGTTGTTCCGTCCATATATGGTCTTCAATATTTTTAATAATTGTTGACAATTTTAGTATATTTACATGGCTTTATCTGTTTGAAAATAAATCTAAAGCTCGTAGTTTACTTCATAGTTTCTTCATGTTAGTTGAAATACAATTCTCCGCTAAGATCAAAATTGTCTAGAGTGATAATAGGGTTGAATTTGTCACACCATTCTTTTATGCATCAAAGGGACATATTCACCAAACTTCTTATGTCGAAACACCACAACAAAATGGCATAGTTGAGAGTAAAAACCAACATATCTTAAATGTTGCCCAAGCACTCCTGCTTCAATTCCACTTACCTAAAAATTTTTAGAGTTATACTATTTTTCATCCAATATCCATTATGAACAGACTACCTTCACCCTTCATTGCATATAAATCTAATTTTGAGATGTTATATTACACTTCTCTTGGCTTTAGCTTCCTCAAAGTCTTTGGCTCTCAATGTTATACTAGCACACACTCTTCATATAGATACAAATTAGACCCCCACGGATGCCTTTTTGGGATACAAATCGAGAATCAAGGGCTTTGTATTAGTTGATTAAAACTCTTGTGAAATTTTGGCCCCTTGACATGTCACGCTCTATGAGCACATTTTTCGCTTTAAACTTTCTCATGATTTCTCTCCTCTTTCTTTACCTATGTATACCCACCAGTCCAGCTATAGATTCGCTCCTTAAGGTTCCCTAACCCGCTACTCTATATCATCTATTCCTAAAACTCGTGCATCCACTAAAACCCGCAAATCATTTTTCTATCTTGCTGACTACCTTTGCCACTTTGTTTCCTCAGCTGCTTCAACTCATCCATGATCAAGCATCCCTTATCCTATTTCAAATGTACTCTCTTATTCCTCTTTATGTCATGCCTACTGCTTTTCTTTCTTGTTGTATCTACTTATGATGAACTCAAGACATATCAATAAGCCACTAAATCTCAATGCTGGATTAGCACCATGCAACACGAGCTTCGTATTCTTGAAGAGAATGGTACATAGACGCTTACTCATTTACCATTGGGTAAGACTTTGGTAGGTTGCAATTGGGTATACTGGATCAAATACCGAGCTGATGGGGCAATTGAACACTTTAAAGCCCACCTTATAGCCAAAGGTTACACCCAAAAGGAGGGTGACAACTACTTAAATAAGTTCTCGGTTGCCAAGATGGCTACAGTTCTCATGTTACTTGTCATTGTTGCAGCTAAGGGATGGCATCTTAATCAATTAGATATTGATATTACTTTTCTCCATGGTGACTTAAATGAGGATGTTTACATGTCTTTACCACCAAGCTTTCCTACTAACCCCATTTGGTCTGCAAGCTTCAAAGACTTTATATAGCCGCAAGCAAGCCAGCAAGCAATAGGATTCCAAGTTGACTAATGCACTTCTTTCCTTGGGTTATACTTAGCCTTCTATTGATTATTATCTTTTCATTAAATCATGTGATGATGTTGTCTTAGCTGGTGATGACTTGACCAAAATTAATTTGGTAAAAGACTTTTGGATCAAACCTTTAAAATCAAAGACCTTGACAATTTCTATTTTTTCCTTAGGCTAGAAGTTGCCTGATCTTCTATAGTAATATCTCTCTATTAATGTAAATATGCCCTCAATATCTTTTCTAATAGTGCAAACTAGCCAAAACTCCCATGAACCCTTCACTTAAGCTATACGCCCAACAAAGCTCTTCTTTAGCTAATGTTCCAGCTTACCGTCATTTGATTGGATGCCTTCTATATTTAATCTCCACATTGCCTGATATATCTTATGTGGTTCAACAAATTAGTTAGTTCACGACCAATCCAATGGTTTCCCACGGATAGGCGACGAATCATGTCTTATAGTACTTCAAAACTTCACTAGCTTAGATGCTCTTCTTCTCCATTTCTTCTACCATCACTATCAAAACCTTTAGTAATTCAAATTGGCTCGATTGCTCAAACACTTGATGATCTATTACCAATTAATATATTTTTTGGGATCTTTTCTAATCAGCTGTAAAGCAAAAAAGCAGACGACAATATCATGATCTTCCTCTAAAGCTAAGTACTATGCTCTGGCTTCAACCATTTGTGAAATCTAATGGTTGTACTTGCACCTTCTAGACTTCTGACTTGATATTTCTCAACTTGCCCTCTTTTTCTATGACAACAAGTCTATACTTCAGTTGCTACTAATCCAACATTCCATGAATGAATAAAGCACATTGAAATTGACTGCCAAATAGTTTGGGAAAAGAGTTCTCTTCGGCCTTGTTCGACTCATGTCATGTTCTTCCCTTGATCAGTTAGTTAATGTTTGCATAAAGCCTCTTGGAGTACCACATTTCGAGTCAATCATTCCAAGCTAGGTCTAGTGGACATCCACTACCCATCTCGCAGGGGGTGTTAAATATGCCAAACGGATGGAGTTATAGAAAGGCATATTTCTGTTATATTTTGTTAGGGTTTATTATCATTCCTTCCAAGTAAGCATTCTTTTATTGATTATTATTTTTTTTATTAAATTGTTTCCTATAACAAATTTTCAAGCTGTACTATATATATATATTCCCAGAAATATATGAAATGAGAATTCTTATCTTGATTTCTCTCAATTATATTGTTGCATTCAGGAGGGAAAGTTTTCTTTTATTTAGAGGAAAATGAGCCAACCTTGCATTGAATCACTACCATGACTTAGTTGCCCAACCAAATCATGGAAAGGAAATAAAAGGAGATAGAAAAGAAAAATGAAAAATAAGAAAATGAAGAAGGAAACTTGAAAGGTTTGGAATTCTCGAATAAAATGGAGAAGATTCAGACTTTAAATTTGAAATTAAAAATTGTTGATTTTGTGCGCTTATTGAAGGGCTGATTCCATGAACTTAAAATAGAGCCAATTCCTTAATTCTTGATCTACAAATTCAAGCCCAAATGTTCTTCGACAAGTTTAATTACAAAAAAAATACTATTGCAATTGATATGGGATGGCCCAAAAGGCTCAGCCAAAAGACTATAGACCCGAGGGTGTAGCATCGAGCCCATTTCATCCTTAGCGCCTAATCGTGCGGCCGGCTTCAGTTGACGCAAGTTAACCTCTCACGTCCCCCCTGAAAGGGTGCCGTCATTTGACGAGGCTGCGGATCGGAGTCAGATGCTCAGCCTGTTCGACTATGGCACTTAGCTACCTCTTACACCGGTCGCCAACCCAGGTGAGGTTAACCCTATCACCGACCAGAGAGGTTGACTCGATGATGAAGCAACTCTCTACTACATTAAATGCCTTGACGGACAACATGCCTCCGCATTAAAGGCGCATACCGCCCCAATACCGCCCATACTACCGCACTAAGCAGGAGGCACGCCTACAGTGTACTATTCTATCCATGAAAGCTAGAGATGCAGCCACCTGGAATAGTACAGGAATGATAGATGACCTAAAGCCCCTCATGCAAGGACAAAGACCATTCTTGCATGTTAAGGGCATCTCAAACAAGTCCCTCTCCAGGAGAAGGATGTAAATACCCCATTCCCAGCCTCACTAAAGGTATGCCATTCTCTACCAAGAGGCCCTCACTTTGTTACTCGATATATTCAGTCGATCTCACACTGACTTGAGCATCGGAGTGCCTTAGCCGAGGGCACCTCGGCTAGCCTGACGTTTGCTCGTGATTGTAGGACTCAGCCTAACCACTTTTGGAGTTCGATCATTCGACCAGATAGGTCAGTTCTTCCGGATTATCTCAAGATCCAGTTACAAGCAGTTTTTACCCTCATCATTTGGCGCTGTCTGTAGGAAACTTTGAGTTTGCAATCGAAAATAGTGAACACCGGGCGAGCCCCCTCGGGAAGAGAAAAAAATTGGAGGTCTGTCTCTCTCCCACCTTGACCTCCACAAGGACATGGTGCTCCAGGGTCGAGTGCCAAGCCGGAGCAAGTAGTCACCCTGACTATGCCTCAATTAATACAACTTATCAGCGAGTAGATATCGGCTCAAATTTTTGCTTAGCTCTCTGCTGCTTTGAATCGACACGCTATACAGCCAGAACCAGTAGCTGGAGCGACCCCGTAACCTACACCCCTAGAAGAGAGACCGCCCAAAGAAAATCAGGATCGATTGGTGTCCATACGCCCACCCTCGAGATGCGATATCAACCCAGGCCATTTTCCAAGGGAAATAGCCCAGCCCGCCCCCTGCGAAGAGGTGGCAGATTCAGATGATCACGGCGTTCGACCCATTTGAGCCCCGCAGTGTGATAGGGTCAAGCACTTGAGACCCCAGCCGTGCAGAAACGCATTCCAAACTGATAGAGAGGAGTGAGATGAGGTATCCCACCAGGTCTAGCAGCTGAACAGGCACTTGGAGGAGATCTCAAGGAGAAACACGGAGAAAAATCACTATCATGATGGACCACCAAGGTTCTGACGAGAAAGGGACTCACCGTTCATCTAA
Organism: Jacaranda mimosifolia; assembly: GCA_018894105.1. NCBI lineage: Eukaryota > Viridiplantae > Streptophyta > Magnoliopsida > Lamiales > Bignoniaceae > Jacaranda > Jacaranda mimosifolia. Next base: position 13,682,995 of record CM032123.1, read on the forward strand.
GAGATCATAGACGAGCGCATAGCCATCGACGCCAAAGTCCCAACTGGCCTACCTAGGTACGATAGCTCGTCAAACCCAAACAAGCATTTGATGTAATTCAAACACATGATGCAGCTGTATGGACATAGCGATTACATCTACACTTAGAGGTTGTCCACACTAAGATGTTAGTGACAACCTTTCAAGGGATAGCACTCGACTAGTTTGTTAAGTTGGAGCCGACGTCGATATACTCGTATGACCAGTTGTGCGACAAATTTTTGCACTATTTTGCGAGCAGGAGGAAGGCAAAGCTCCCTTATACTTACCTGCATACAGTGAAACAAAATGAAGGAGAATCCCTTCGAGACTTTTTTACTTGGTTCAACACGGAAGTATTGAAGATTGATAGCCCTCGGATCGAGTTCCTAATCGACGTGCTTTTCTTGGGACTTAAACACAAGGAATGTGCCATAGCATTGGTGCGCGAGCAGCCTAGGTCGATGGAGGAGCTCCTCAACCTCGCAGAAAGATACATCACTCAGGAGGACATGAACTGACTGAAATATGGTAACCCTGAGGTCGACAAGAAGAAAAATAAGAAGAAGGATGATCGACAGTATAGGGAAGGTCGTCGACACCCCATCAAGTGCTTCCATGATTATACTCCACTTAACCTCCCGAGGAAGGAGGTGTTGTTCACTATCCAGCATGATAATCTCCTAAAAATGCCCAGGAAACTGATCAAGACCAAGGCCATGAAAAAGTAAAAAAAGTACTGCCATTTTCACAAACAAAAGGGGTACGACACGGAAGACTGTTTCAATTTGCATATGAGATTGAAAGACTGATCAGACAAGGCCACCTCAAAAAGTATATTGACGAACATGCTAAGCATGAAGAGGGCAAAATCGATCGGAATCCCCATAGAGAAAGGTCGGCTAGCCCAAGAAGAGAAGATAAAGGAAAAAACCCTACCCAAGATTCCACCCATTCGATGAGTCATCGACATGATCGCAGGAGGCCCCATTGTGGGGGATTCGAAGTCTGCTAGAAGGCAGACCCAACGACGATTAGAATCAACTAAGTCAGCCCAGGTCAAAACAATCTTTCAGCTCTCAACTAGCGCAGAACCAATCTCTTTCACTGATTCTAACATCGACCATTTGGAGAACAAAGGAGTCGACCACAAGATTGACTGCCCCATGGTGGTAACGGTTGAAATAGCAAATTTTGAAATAAGAAATATCCTGATCGACAATGGAAGCTCTGTGAACATCATATCTTTGCCAACTTTGAAAAAGAATGAATCTGGGGCAATTAAAATTTGAGGCAGTTCGTATGCCGCTGGTTGGATTTTGGGGGTCAGAGATCATCCCAAAGGGATCCATTAACCTATCCACATCATTTGGACAAGCCCCTTATAGCAGAACCTTGATGATAAACTACCTGGTAGTTGACGCTCCATTCGCCTACAATGTCATCATTGGTCGACCGGCCCTGACGTTGTCTCGACCTACCACATGAAGATAAAATTCCTAACCCTTGTGCAATGTTAGGAAAGCATGGCGCTGTTATAATATTTTAGTTGAGTCCACCGAATAGAAAACAAACCTCAGCTGAAGCCCTCGGGGAATGCCCCTGTAGTGAAACCCGATGAGGGACTGGAATGTAAGAAGAAGAAACTAGAAGATACTCGGGTTGAGCCCATTGGGGAATTTAAAATGATCGAGTTAGAACTTGGAAACCCTGAGAAGACTACTCGGATCAGGAGTGATATGGGCCACCATATGGAGTGCCTCGTGGTCGATTTCCTTCACAGAAACATCGACGTGTTCGCATGGAAAGCCTCTGACCTCCAAGGAATCGACCCAAGTGTCATTGTCCATCGTCTCAACATGAACCTCTCCTACAAATCGATGAAGCAGAAGATAAGAACCTTAAATGCTGAGAGATCCCAAATCATTAAAGAAGAGGTCAACAAACTCTTAGAGGCAGGATATATTATAGAAATTCAATATCTCTCTTGGCTTTGCAATATTTTACTAGTCCCTAAGAATGAAGGGAAATGGCGAATGTGTAATGATTTTACCAATTTGAATAAAGTTTGCCCTAAAGATCCTTACCCCCTGCCTCACATAGATTTATTAGTGGATTCCATAGCTGGTTGTGAATTATTGAGCATGATAGATGCCTTCCAAGGCTATTATCAAATATTCATGGCGCCTGAGGACAGGAACAAGACCTCTTTCGTCGTCCCCAATGGAGTATACTGTTTCTTGGTCATGCCCTTTGGACTAAAAAACACATGAGCAACTTACCAAAGATTGGTCAATTTCATGTTCAAGAACGAGATCAAAAAGTCTATACAGGTGTACGTCGAGACATGATTATCAAAATAGAAAAGGTCGAGGATTACCTGATTGACCTCGACCACACCTTCTCTATACTGCGGGCGTTCGATATGAAGCTCAATCCCAACAAGTGCACCTTCGGGGTTTGAAGAGGCAAGATCTTAGGTTACATGGTCAGCCAAACGGGGATCAAAGTAAACCTATAGAAGATCCAAGAAGTACAGTGCCTGGTCAGTAGGATAATAGCCCTCGCCAGATTCATTGTAGGACTAGCCGACAAGAGTCTTTTTTTCTTCAAAATACTCAAAAATGCAAAAAGATTAGGATTCCAATGGACCGAATAGTGGACTAGGCTCTCATCGAACTTAAGCAATACCTCTCATTGCCACATATGCTCGCCAAGCCTAAGCTGGGAGAAGTTCTGCAACTCTACCTAGCCATTTCTACCTCTTTGATCAGTTCAGTGTTGGTCTTAACGAGGAATGGAACTTATCGACCAGTTTATTACTGCAGTAAAGCCCTACAAGGGCCCGAGCACAATTATCTAGAGATCGAGAAGTTTTCCCTTGCCCTGGTCACAGTAGCACTGAAGTTACAACCTTACATCCAGTCTCATGCGATCATAGTGTTGATGAATCAGCCGTTAAAGTAGGTGTTGTTGAAGCTGGACACGTCAAGAAGAATCATCAAGTGGGCCATCGAGCTTGGCAAATTCGACATCATATTCCAACTATGAACGGCCATAAAAGCACATGTTCTGGCCGATATTGTCACCAAAAGGCTTGACCTCCCTGACCAACATAACCAGAACTCCTCTGCATGGACATTATATGTCGATAGATTAGCAACCACCTCGAGAGGCGAAATTGGTGTTCCACTTTACTCCCCAATCGTCGAGTATGATTTCACAATAAAACTTGACTTTCCAGTCACCAACAACGAGGCAGAGTATGAATCCCTCATCGCCGGCATGAACATGGCCTTAGCTCGAGGTGTCAAGCAACTAGTGGCGATCACCGATTCCCAACTAGTCGTAGAGCAAGTCAAAGGAAACTTCGAAGCCAAAGAAGCCAGTATGAGTCAGTACTTGGCTGAGGTGAAAGGACTACAACGGTCGTTCAAGAACTTTACCCTGAGCCAGGTACCCCGGGTGGAAAATGAATAGGCAGACGCCCTCTCCAAGTTTGCTAGCTCGACAAGAGGGACCAGAGAAAGGGCCATAACGTTCCTGGTCACCAGTAAACCATCTATTGGTGCTCACAACTAGGATTTCGTGGGAAGCATGGAGAAAGTAGCTCCTTCTTGGCAAGACCCAATCAAACTCTACTTAAGCCAAGGGACAATCCCTGAATATAAGAATGAAGCGCGCAGGCTCAAAGGTCAAGCAGCCAAATTTGCCCTCGACGAGCATGGACAATTTTATGAAAGGTTAATTTCGGGGCCACCCTTTAGATGCCTAACGCCTAACGAAGAAAATGAAATCCTTCACGAGATCCACGCAAGCATTTATGGAAATCATTCAGGAGGCCAATCCCTGGTGCACAAAATTATCGGATACGAATATTTTTGGCCCACTTTGTTAAAACATTCAATTGATTTTGCTAAAAAGTGCCCATCCTGCTAATTCCACTCAAACATGTTGTACCAATCCACAACATCGATGGTAAACGTCCAAATTACATGGTTCGACCAGTGGGGGGATCGATATAGTCAGATCTTAACCAAAAACATCTAGCCAACGCAAATTCATCATTGTTGTGGTCAAATACTTTACTAAGTGGATCGAGGCAGAAGCAATTTGGAAGATAACTAACGCGTCAATCAAGAACTTCATTTGGAAGAACATAATATGTCGTTTTGGCATGCCCAAAGTCCTGATCTAAGACAATGGGACTCAATTTCAAAGTAAGAACACGAGAAACTGGTGCGATGCCTTGGGAATCTCCCAACACTTTACTTCGATCGAAAACCCCCAAGTTAACGGTCAGACAGAGTTCACAAATAGAACAATCCTCAACCACCTCAAAGTTCAAATAGAAATAACAGGAACAAGCTGGGCGGGCGACCTTCCCGGGGTGTTGTGGGCATATAGAACCATCGCTCGAATAGCCATAGGCTGCAACCCTTACAGCTTGGTTTACGGCTTCGAAGCAGTGATTCCATCCGAGCTGATACAAGACACAGCTCGAATGATCCATTATAACCCACTCAGGAATGTGATAGAAAGGGCACTCGACTTGGTCACTATCGACGAGCTATGACACGCAACTTACAACACAATGCAACAATATAGGTCAAAAATGATAGAATTACAACAAAGTAGTTCGACCGTGCAGCTTCAAAGTCAGAGACCTCGTCCTTAAGAAAGTAGAAGTGTAGCAAAACTCGAGCTAAAATGGGAAGGGCTTTACTCCATGGTTAAAGTGTCAAAGCACAATACATATCGACTAGCAGATACGCAAGGCGACGAATTACCGTGACCTTGGAATGCCAAAAATCTAAAGAAATTCTATGTGTAAAAAGATCACTGCTCCCCGTTGTATTTCCTCGCAAGAATGAAAATTTTGACACATTCTACAGATACCTACTTGCCCAAATAAACGAATTGCTTGTTTATAGTTGGCCCCGAAGTCGACTAAGCAGGCTTCCAGCCGCCACGTCGAGGCTTCATAGCCGAAACCAAATAAACGAATTGCTCATTTATAGTTGACCCTGAAGCCAACTAAGTAGGCTTCCAGCCGCCACATCGAGGCTTCACAGCCAAAACCAAATAAATGAATTGCTCATTTACGAAGTCGACCAAATAGGCTTCCGACTACTACGTCAAAGCTTCACAGCTGAAACCAAATAAACAAATTGGTCGTTTAGAGTCATCCCCAAAGTTGACCAAGTTGGCTTCCAGTCACCAAGTTGAGACTTCACAGCTGACATCGAATAAACAAATTAATTGGTTACAATCGAATAAACAATCTTGAATTAAAGTGTGGTGAGTTAGGTCAACATGTTTCATTCAACGAGGAGATCATTTTTAACAAAATTTTGCAGCACAAATCGACGAGAATCTTGAACTAATTCCACCATTTTCAGTGTCTCACAACATTAAATCAAATTGTTTACTTAAGAGCGATTAACATGAGAAAAAAGTAAATATGTTAAGAACGAAGTAGCAAATGTACGCATAAGCAAACAAAAAGTACTTCATTGAAATCCAATATTTCGGGTTATAACCGTCAAGTAAAATTACGATAACATATGATGTACATGAGAAGAAAAATAAAAATCCACAACTTGACGCAGCGCCCTCGTCTTGCGCACCTCGAGCACCCTCCTCAATCACTTGATTGAGCTCATCGCTCGAAGGAATGGGAATAGGAACTACCACAAGGCTGTTCGTTCTCAGCTTGGGCATTGCAGTAGCAACGGGAACAGCGACAGTCACCGATTGAGAAGGCCTTGCCTCGTCGACCAAAAAACCTCCTCTGAGCGACGGTAGGTACTTGGCAGCATCGACCATGCCATCCCAAATTTCAAACACAAAGTCATTCGCAAAAGCAAACTCCTTTGCCACCTCAGCTAACTTCTTCACCACCTCAGCCTTCTTTTTCTGCGCCTCGATCAGGGGCTCGGCAGGTGGAGCCTCTGCAACTCTCTCGACCACAAGGGCCTTCACATCACCCTCTTCAGCATCGACACCTCGTCCTTAGGATACGTCTTCAGTTGTTCATCCAGGATGGGGGCTAATGCGATCCTTATCCTCTGCTCGAAAAGAATAGCCCAAGTACTGCAGTTGTTTGATCGCTTTGTCGAACGCATTCCTAGCGTCATCTAAAGAAAAGACAACACTTGTATCTTGGAATGTTGAGCATAGCATGAACTGCTGCATGGCCTCTCGCCACATCAAGGGTAGTATTCTGTAAAATTCATCCCGAGCTTCCTAGATTGCCGCATTCCGACAGGTTGTCCGATGAGACTCATAACCATGCTGTACATCCATCCTGGCCTGGTTGAGCAGCTCGTCCATTTTGGTCTTTTCTTTAATGGTAGCGACCAGCTGACTATTCTTCAATCGGAGCTGACTATTAAGCTCTTCGAACTCCTTGTTGAGCTCCTCGACCCTGGTCTATGAAGACTTGAGCTGAGCCTTCAGCATCTCCATGTCCCCGCCCTCTTGCAAATGCTCACGGTCGGAAAGGGCTAGCTCCGACCTCCTATAAATGGTAGCTAGTTGGCTCACCTGAAAAATTAAAATTCATGATAAGAGAACAATACTTGACCGACAAATAAAATTCACCGAGATAAATTTATCGACCAAAACCTTAACATGTTTGAGTGATAAGCCAAAGCTCTGAGTGCGGCATCTTGGCTTAGTCCCATGAGTTTCTTTTAGTCGGACGCAAACAGTTCGGCCATCATCACATTTAGAGAAGCGGCCCCAGTCGACCCCGCTGTCTCCATTGAGTAAGAATTATGCACAACCATGCTCGACTCTATCCTGAACCTTGGCGATGGCAATTTTGGCAACTGAAACAGCATGTCGTCCCTGCGCTGGCCGAATAAATCATATCCAGAGGGTTGGCCCGACCCCGTAGCTTTCCTTTTGCCTTTCTCGGTAGACGTCTTCTTAGGAGCAGGTCCAGCCTGCTCAACCATGGGCCTCTTCCCCCGACCTGTAAGGCTGCTCCCTATAGTTTCCATAGGTTGAGTCGGCGACGACGACAGAGTGGGTGACGTGATGGCGTCAGCGCCTTAAGCTACACTACGGCAACCAGAGCAATCCCTCGTCTGGCTGCTGTAGCTTGACGACGCTGCTCGTTCCTCTTAGTCCTTGCCAAAGCCTCTACTCGTGAACGATTTATAGTATCATCTCAATCTGCAACCACATAAATAACAAAAGATCAAAATTGAACAGACAGATGACAAGCAAACAAACTAATTGAGAATCGATAGCACTAGCTACCTAGTTAATCGCCTACTTGCAAGTCCAGTTGAGTTGGCGATAAGCCAGCTAACACCAAACTCCTCTCCTCGATAAACACCGAGGCCTCTACCTGACCAAACTCCACCAATTCCCAAATGAACGTATTGGGCCAGTTTGGAACTAAGTTACCCGGCATCTCGACATGACTCATCCACCAACCCCTCGGAATATTGAAGCCCCTAGCCCCCGAACATATAGGTAATATTTTTTCCATTCCAGCCCATAGGAAGAGACCACAGTGACAAGAAATTTTCAGCGGGGCCAAGCAGTGAGATAATAAAAACCTGACTCGTTGATGCTACCCGACTCTTGGGACATAGGTAAGTGAAAAAGATTGGAAAATTTTTCGAAAGTGGCTGGCTGGCTGGCTGGTCGAACAAGTGTATTAAAACGACAAAGCTATATATGGTCGAAAAATAATTTTGCAGTAGTTGGGTTATACACACTTCTAAACTCCTCAGCAGCTCGACTATAGGCCCAGCTAAGGGGAACCTAAGACCACATCGAAAGGCCTCCTCAAACACAGTTATACATCCTACCGAAGGTCGATGCATCCTATCAGGTGGTCCAAGCACTATGAGTTTATACTCCTCGAGGACATGGTATAATTGTCTAATCCATGCCAGGTCGACAGCAGTTATTGTGGATACTATTTCACTATAGTAATTGGGGGTGAATAATCAACCACACGACGCTAGGGCCTAACTTGGCCCAGCATCACCACCCCCAGCAGCGCGATCACTGCTCGAGCTACTGGAACTCGAGCTATCGCTAGACGAGCTGCCTGATTCATTAGTTGATCCCCCTAGCTGATCAGAATGAGTAACCTCACTATCCCCTCCTGACTACCCTCAGAATTAGATAATTGCAGCATTTCTTAAGAAAATGAGGAACTCGAATAAAACAGAGGAAGAAATTTACTCGTTCTCGATAGAATATAAAGCACAAAATAATGGCAGGAAAAGCATATGGCTCATAATTCAACCAAACGCAAAGCGGTAAAAGTAACAATGGAGGCTTTAACCGTGCCTATTTATAGGCATACGAGTGCGGGAAACCCAAGCGTCTGTAATAATAGCGTAACTGCCAATGGACGTGCGCCTGGCATGATGTAAACGGCGCATTAAATACGCTAAACCCAGGTCAACTTTTAAAAACCCTCGTCGGCAGACCCTCTTATCTTCACAACAGACTACTCCCTAATCCTTTTCGTTGATCATCTCGTTCAAAATTCGAAAGTGGGAGGACTCATGATATGGGATGGCCCAATAGGCTCAGCCTAAAGACTATAGACCCGAGGGTGTAGCATCGAGCCCATTTCATCCTTAGGGTCCAATCGTACGGCTGACTTCACTTGACCCAGGTCAACCAAGCAAGTCAACCTTTCACGTCTTTCTTGAAAGGGTGCAATCATTCGACTAGGCCGCAAACCAGAGTCAGATACTCGACCCGTTCGACCGTGGCACTCAGCTACCTCTTACACCGGTTGTCAACCCATGATGAGGTCGACCCTATCACCGATCAAGGAGGTCGACTTGATGCAGAATCAACTCTCTGCCGCATTAAATGCCCTGACAGACAGCATGCCTCCGCATGAAAGGCGCATGCCGCCCCAGTACCGTCCATACTACCGCACTAGGCAGGAGTCGCGCCTACAGTGTACTATTCTATCCATGAAACCTAGAGATGCAGCCAACTGGAATAGTACAAGAATGATAGATGATTTAAAGCCCCTCATGCAAGGACAAGGACCCTTCCTGCATGTTAAGGGCATCTCAGACAAATTCCTCTCCAGGAGAAGGCTGTAAATACCCTCCTCCCAGCCTCACTAAAGGTGTGTCATTCTTTACCAAGAGGCCTCACTCTATTGCTCGATATATTCAGTCGATCTCACACTAACTTGAGCATTGGAGTACCTTAGCCAATGACACCTTGGCTAGCCTGACATTTGCTTGTGATTGTAGGGCTCAGCCCAACCACTTTTGAAGTTCGATCATTCGACCAGACATGTCGGTTCTTCTAAATTATCTCCAGATCCAATTACAAGCAATTTTCAACCTCATTAGCAACTCATCTACTTCATGATTTAATAAGCATTTGTGACTGAGCCTCGAGGGAGCATTTATAAACAAATTAAGTTTGTATCAAATTAGATGCTGACACATTTGAAGCATGTATTATCAATTCGTAGTTTTCTATTTCTGTAGGGATTTAATTAAATTTAATTCCTAAAATAAATAGTTAATTATTTGATATTTTAATATATTATTTTGTTGACAAGTCAAATGATATTTCATTCGAAATTACAATATGAAGCCTTCGAATTGACGTTATTCCCAAAACCAAATTCAATGAAGTCCACGATATTCAAGGCATTCCTCCCAAAACTCATCAAACGTTTAATTTAAGATTATGTGCGAAGCCCTCAAATTAACTTTATAAAAGAAGAAACTTAACTTTTGGAGGAGATCAAGATGTTGAATTTCGTCTTTAAAGTTTGAATCATTTTTTGAAAGGAAAAATTAGAGGATTTAAATTAGGGGTTGTATCTATTATTCAAAATTCAATAAATATATATCTTGTTTATATGAATTTTTTTATCTTGTAATTTTATTTTACAAACACAAAATTTGCGTTATAATTGATTCCAACTAATTATGGACAGACTCTAGCAAATTTCTAGAAAGAGTAATGTATGATTATTTATGCAATAAATATTGTGATTATCAAGATTGCAATGAAACCATCAAGGGCTAACATTATAATTATTAAAAAGAAAAAAAGAAAAGAAAGAATAATAGTTATTTGACCGATAAGTCCAAAGATGGAAACCGAGAGAGCAACATGGTGAATTGTTAGCTGGTTGCCGACAATTTTGGCCAATTCAATTCACATGTATGGATTTGATTTACTCACGACGACTCTAAGATCCCAAACCTTCAATTTTCATCTACAGCTGTCCAATTTTTACTTGACATTGTTACAGTACTGTAGTGTACGTAGAAATCAAAGAGAAGAGCGTCAGAAAAATACATGTTCACATTGTTACAGTACACGCAACCCTACTTCAATGGCGTTCAGCAATTTTCTCCTTATTTAAAACACTCGATGTCCAAAATTCAATTCAAGCTAAGCGGCTACTCGTTTTCATTTTCATAGCTGTTTTTCATTTTCAATACTATTTAAAAATAAAACGTTATTCATTTTTACCATAAAATATTCCTTATTTTTATTTTGAATTTCTTCAAAATTTATTCTATAATCATTTTATCACATTAATTAAATTTAAAAATTTGATTTGACATAAAATATCAATTATTATTTATAATTAATATTTTTTTAGAAAAATAAATTTTTTTGAACATAAAAAAAAAATACCTTAATTTTCAATCTTATACTTAACATAATCATTTTTTTCAAATAAAATATCCAAATATAATCTTATTTTTTTCAAAAAAATTATAACTAATATTTTTATTTTTAAAAATATTAAAAATAATAAATAAAAAGGAAACCATATCCAAACGGAGGCCTGAGAAAATTATGATGGGCGATCTTTTACCTTTTCTCATTAAATTTAAGCTGAAAACGTCATAAGCAATTAAAGAAAATGTTAATTAAAATTAACCACTCTTCCACGTGCCTCTAGAGATATCAAAAGTATCAATCCATATTCCATATATCAACTGGAGAGATTGAATTAAATACTTGTCAAGTCATGAACTATCATACTTAAATTGAGGATAAAAGAACGTTGTAACTACCTTATCTTAAAATTCCACTAATAAATCCATGAAATGAAATTAGTTAGGTATTTACAGTCTATTTGTTTTCATTTCCAAGCCTCATTTTCAATAAAAATTGAAAACAAATATTATTTCACAATTTTTTTTCAAAAAAGTACACATTTTCTTCTCAAAACTCTTTTTAAATTTATCATATTGTCTCACTATCATATTAATCAAATTTAAATTTGATTTAACATAAAGTATTCACTATTATTTTTAAATTAATAAAATATACATATATTTTTAAAAAAATCTTTTTAAACATACAAAAATATAAATTAACCAATTTTTAATCCATAGTCTATTCTGATAATTATTTTCCAACATTTCATCTAAATATATTTTAATTTTTATTTTATAATTAATTTTTTATATCGAACGGGCTGTTAGTTTTCAGTCACAGGCTGCATGGTACCGTGTGTTGTAGAGTAGGGGACACCGGGACTCAGAGTGTTTCGGGACACTATTGAGTAATATTGACCAGCTCGTACTAGTCATTTTCACTACAGTTTTACGTCACCTCAACGCCCTTAGCCTTAGGCAATCCTTTTGAAAATCGCTAAAATCAAACGTCGCTAGATTGATATATGGATTCTACACGGAAATTGGGTGGGATTCTCTCATCAATCCTTTTCCATAGAGATAAATTCATGTTTTGCTTAATTAGGTGGAATTTTCTGGCACAGCCACAAGTGGCGTATGCTGTTGTCTATTGAGTGGACGAACAACTCAAAACTCACAATTCACGACTCACTCTTGGTCTAATTGGACTAATTGGAAGGATGCTTATCATAATGGAATTCTTTCATATGTATTGAGATGTTGTTTTCTAATAGTCTTGGACTTAACTTATGCGATTACTTATTTATTCTTTTGGTTGAAAATCCCAAATCAATCCGTGTATCATCAATATCAACTTGACATATTGATTTAATATGGATTTAAATTTAACTTGTTCAATTTCATATTACTTACATACAGGATTCTCATTTTTATGATAGTTAAAAATAAAAAATTAGTATTGATGAGGGTAAAAACTGTATATAACTGGATTGGGATGGAGTCTGAGTGAATCGACCAGCCCGGTCTAGTAAATGAGCTCCTCAGATACCTGGGTTGAGTCCTGCAATCACGAGCAAACGTCAAGCTAGCCGAGGTGCCTTCGGCTTAGGCTCTCCGACTCTCAAGTTAGTATGAGGTCGAGTAAATGACGAGCAGCAGAGTGAGGGCTTTTTAGTGTAGAATAACATACCTTTGAAAGGCTGTAGTGGGGGTATTTATAGCCTTCTCTCTTTGGGAATTTGTTTGAGATGCCTTTAATGTGAAGAGAGGGCCCTTGTCTTTGCGTGAGGGACAATTGGTCATTTTCCCTCTCTGTACTATTCCAGGTGGCTGTCATCCTAGGTTCTATGGACATTGTAGTACACTGTTGAAGTGCCTACTGCGTCAGGTGGTAATGGGGCGGCATGCGCCATTAATGCGGAGGCACGCTGCCTGTCAGTGCATTTAATGCGTCAGAGATGGTACTGTACTATTCCGACCTCCCTGATCGCGGGAAAGGTCGACCTGACAGTGTACTGGGAACGGATTAGTAGCGTCGGTCGACATGTAGACCCACGACCTTGGGTGAGTCTTGGACACGACGCCAAGCACCGAAGTCGACATGGGTCGATCGCGCCCATGGGCCTCAAACGTAAGATGGGCTTGGCGCTGCATCTTTGGGCCAACACGAATTTGGGCTGAGCTACTTGGGCTATCCCATGTCAAGTATCTATCTTATTTAAGTGTTTGTGTGTGACAAGTGCATATTTTAAAATTGGTTCATATCATTTGACATGCACAAAATTTGATGTTGATATAGAAAATTTAACGATGGGATTATGATATTATTATTTATGATAATTATATATGTAGAAAATCATATTCTTCGTGTTGAACTTGTTGTTTTTTCCAAGAATTTTGGTATGTAAAAATTTTGATGTATTATGATGCACATAGAGTTGTAAAAATGTGTTAATGTACCGGTGGATGTCAGCGCAGTTTGTAAGGAGCAAGTACGAGCACGGGTACGGTCCTTGTAAAGGTTATGTGCTCGACTTCTTCTACCAACATGAGAACTTTGTTGATGGACGATTTGTAAGTACCTCTATAAGTATTCATAGGACTCGAGGTATACTCTGTTTCTGATGGTGATCAACGTTGAACTCATCTAAACTTCTTTGTATAAAAAAAATGTATTTAATGTGGGGTTGCATCCACAGACATAATTAAATGATTGCAACATTGAAACGTTAATTTGATGCCAGCTGTCCATATATATTATCTAGCTACTTCTTTCATGCACACGGCTTTAATCAATATTGTACATATACAACTCGTGGTTAGGGGTGTAAACAAATATTAAATAGATTGGATATACTATTTTCATATTCGTATTCGTTTAATTTTTTGAATATTCGAATACGAATACGGATTTGACGGATATTTAAAAATAATATCTAAATTCGTATCCATCGGATATCGGTTGGATTCAGATATATCCGTATTCGTTTATAATTATTCAGATGCATTTATATTTTATTAAACTTATTCATATTTAAATTATTATTTTATATTCATATTCGATAATAATTATTTAAATATCCATTTACGAATGTCCAAATATGTGAATCTATGAACATATAACAAATACATATTTTAATTAATATAAGGAACTATATAATTTCATTAAAATAAAACAATCAAATAAATAGCATAATTTTTAATTAATTATTGACTTTATAATTGATTATTAGTACTTATTAATAATAATAATGGCATTTAAGTATATTAATTATAAAGTCAACCAACAATAATTATGTTGACTAACTTTATTCTTCATTTTTTTCTCTATATTACAATAATTTTTTAAATTTATTCTTTTTTCTTCTCAATTCTTCAATTATAATACACATACACATATATGGATTATGAGATTTTTATTAAAAAATATAAATAATAAACTATTTAATAAATATATATTCAGATCGGATATTAAACGGATCGGATACTCATTTTCCATATCCATATCCATATCCATTTATAATTGGATATCTACTAATCGAATACAGATAATATCCATTTTAAACGGATGCAGATAAATTTTGTATAAACGGATACGAATGCGAACGGTAAACGAATTTTCAAATATCGATTTACAGCCCTTCTCGTGGCAACTTATTTGAAGTTGAACCAGCCCCCCAACTCCGCTTGTTGTAAATAAGAAAATTAACACGAACTCTTTATTACAAAAATTGTTTAAAGTTATAAATGGTTGAGTATGTATGATTTGTATTCTTTATTTTGCATTAGATTAAGCTCTGAGTGAAGCAAAAGAGAAGAGTTTGATTGTAAAGAAACACTTGGATGATATTTTATTTTATTTAATACATGTATATTGATAAAGTATACCTTTAATAAATCATGCTATTATTTTTTGTTTATTGATTTCATTGTATTTGAATCCTTAGAAGGCCAAGAAATTGACTTGTTTATTTACTATATAACCACAAGAAAAAAAGAATAATTCTAAAAGAAACAGAAAAAAAGTGGCAAAACTATATAAATCAATGCTTACTAGAAGGGGCGAAAAACCCCAAGATGTTGAATTTTTTAAAATATAAATTAAACGTCCGTGCTCCTTGCTGTTTGAGCTTAAGATGAGTGGAAACGTGACAAGTTCTGAGCGAAAAGGTAACAAATTTTGTGGGAAAGTTTGTGAATTCATTAAAGTTAACTATTAAAATTTAAACTTAAAGTATTAAATACTAATAATTTGAATTTCAAACCACCGCCGATGTCGTTGGAATTTGTTTACTGGGATCTTCTCAAAAATTCATACTTTGATGGAATGTCATGAGTTTTCAATTTGCTAATGCACTTGCTTAAAGAATTTACTGAAGTTATCAAAATGATTTCATGCTATTTTGTCATTAATAGGGTCTTTGTAGTGTTAGATTTAGTTATGAGTTGTGCTATTGTGCATGAGAATCTATCTTAATATCATGTATTGCTTTTATCATATTTTTATTAATTTGCTCTTGAACTATATTATTAATTACAATATCGAACTACCACCAAATACATTATGTTGTAATTTACCAAAACTAGTCTGGTATGCAGCGATTTGAACAATTTTATAAATTTCATAATAATTCCTATTCATAACTTTGAAGCATGAAAAAACTATATTCTGTTATCATGGATGATCTATGTTGTTAATAAAGTATTTATTCCTTTTAGTGTGTTTTTGAGTAATATACTTAAAATGTTGTCACTTATTTTTTTTAGTCCTCATAATTAGAACTAGTGTAATAACTTTTTCTACAACTCACCTATTTTGATGATGCTCGAAAATTAAGGTTCTTTCCAAAAATTAGTAAAATTCAAAGTTCTTTTCTATAAAACGGTGCAAAGAGTTCTCATTTCTTGACTTTTTGCAAGTAATTTTTCATCCTCTTTTTTTGCTTTAGACTTCGTATATATAATCTCTTTCTTTGATGGGCTTTGACTTACTAGGATTTAGATGTCCTTCATAATGGGCTTAGTCTATTCGGCTCTTTGGCCTTTTTATGCCTTTATTGTTTAATTAATTGGGCCTTTTTAGTCCATTTTTAGTTTTCTACCCTTAAAGACTTAATTTGCCATACCATCAAGACCTCCTTTTTCCATTTGAAAAGTTATTCTCATGTTGAAAATATAATATAAAGTTACTTTTAATTCTTATCTTATCTTAATTTATTAATATAAGGTGATCAATTAATTAATTTTTATTAATTGCATTCTGGGAGTGGGATCCAGTTCGAATTAGAGTCTATGCTTAATCGAAATTTGTGGAAGTGAGAGGACGCAGCTTGGCAGCGGCAGCTTGGTGGGTGCCCAAGCTGGGTGCCCAACATCTTCTCTAGAATCCAGCTGTCAAGTCCTTTCTCAGGGTGCTTGGGCTTTTAAAATATTTTTGACGCCTGTTTTGGTGAATGTAGTTGTTTTTTTTCTTAGCTAAATGAGCCACCTGAGTGTCAAACTATGGCGAACGTAATTTATTCTCTTAGCGAGACACAAAAAAAATTTTCTAGACAAAGATCAATACTTTGGAAGTTGCTAAAAACATTCATAAGAGTTCACGCCCCACAAATAACTTTGAAAATCTTTTATTTAGATGTTATGTACTTGGGAGATCTTTCGGCACCACTAGGAGGGATCATGGTTCTAGCAACCACTTTTCTTTTTCATAGAGAGTACTTTATTTATCATGCATTTGGTGAGACCCTATTGAGCCTTAGTGTGGGATGTTATTTTTCAATGTCTATAAGGTGTTAGTTTTCCCTAAAGGACTTCGAGGTATGCTGACTTTGCTTTATGTAATGAATAGTTTGAAGAACTTGTGGTGTTAAGTGTGGGTAGAACGTAAATACAAGGATTAGTTGTGCCACAATTAGGTTGAAGTTTGTCTTGCTTAAGAAAGTAAGTTGGAGTGTTGTGGCACCCCTTTAAGGATGAGGGTATTTCTTGTGAGTACCCATCCATTGAGGTGACTTTAAGTTTCTTGGTATCTCTTGTTCTCCATTTGTTCTTTCGCTATCCAGAAATTGCTCTATGTTCGTACTTTGCGGGAGGCAAGTGGTGGCTTGTCTTTTTTGCCCTTTTAATTCATAAGCTCAAGTGTTGGTTGGATGCTTTTCACGTGCCTTAACATTAGTGGGAATTGCTCATTCTTACTTAAGGAAAAATTTTCTATTTAGCTTTATTCAAACACCAAGATAATTTAGTTGAAAGTGTAGCCACTTACCTCTTAGGAGGATTTACGGTTGGCTTACACGCAATAACCATGTACTTTTAGGGGCAACTTGTAGTGGATTTATGCCAAAATAATTCAATTGAAGGTGCAACCACTTACCTCTTAGGAGGATTTATGGTAGACTTAACATGAAAACCGTACTCCTGGGAGGCCTTGTAGTGGTTCATGCCAACATGACCGCATGCTCTTTATGGGGCCTTATCGCGTAAGGTATTATTATGTCCAAATCAAAATTTGAATAAAAAAAAGCATACAAAAAGCATGGAGAATGTCAGGAAATTCTCATTAAAAAGTGAAATTAACAAAGAGATAGGTGTTATCTATCATCAAAGATAAAGACAATTTTTTGTTCAAAAATAATCTAAGTACTAGACAATATAAAGTTATTGTTGAAAAGTCAAACTTTTAAGAGATTAGTTGCTGGGAACGAGCACACTAGAATTGTCTAGTCTTCATGCATAAAATTTCCTTAAATTGGAGATATTTTAAATTCTGGGCACTTCTTTTCCTTCTATCATCTACAGTTTGTATGCGCTAGTGATAACAATTTCCATTATCTTGCAAGGACTTTTCCCTTTGGTATCCAATTTATCAGAGGGTTCTGAAACTTCTGCTTTCTCACTAGGTCCCTAACTTGGAAATCCCTCGGGCACACTTTAACATTGTATGCTTTGGTTATCCTTGCTTTATACATTTTTATGTGAAAGTATGTTGTTTCCCTCTTCTCGAAAAGTAGTTCAAGGTTTATGTTAAGTCCCTATTAGTGTTAACTTTAATATCATATTTAGAACTTAACAAATAATTTTCTTGTTTAAAAAATTATAATTTCCTTGCTAATTGATGAAAATTTGGAATTGTAGGAATACAAGTGGAGAAATTACAAGAAGGGACAAATTGACACAAGTTGGTGGGAATGCTAGCAGGATGATAACCCTTCATAATCTAATCAAGGATGGGCATAAGAACCTTTATTTATTTCAATCATATTCTAATTAGAAGACTCTTTTAATTAGTTGTAAATAGGCCTTTCAGACACTTAATTCGGGGGATTTGGATTTTCTATTTTGGAGATTAGAAGTATCGTGAGAATTTAGGATTCGGAGGAGGACAAAGTAGAGATTTGATTCATCTAGGAATAGAGTTTCTTTTCTCTCTTTGATTTTATTTTCAATTCTGGATTTGAAACAATATTCCATTTATTCATGTTTTGTTTGATAATTTAATCATGAACGAATTCATTACTCTAGGATTATGATGAATTCTTTTGAATAAATTGATGCATGATTTTCTTCTAAGAAATTAGTAGCACTTAAGGTTATTTCTTCTATGTGTGCTTTTTCTATTTGATTGTCTGATCAATAGTAAAGTGCATCTTTAAACCCTAGAGGAGTATTGGAAAAGAGAATCTAGGGATTGATTAACAATAGAAGACCTTAGGATTAATTGTTCAAATTGATGTATTAATTAATTTGTGAGTATGATAGGAATATATCTGCTTGCCCTAGGGAGTTAGTTGAGTAGTACAACCTTATCCATAATTTAATTAATTCACATAAGAATGTAGAGGATTGAATAAATTAGGGATTTAGTTGCGGGTAATTCAGAATAACTCCGTAATTACATAATACTCAAGACTAATAACCTGTTATTGATTTCATATGGAGAAAATTATATAATCAACTTATTTGATTGATGAAATCATAATTCTAAGCTTCTATATCCTGATAGAAATCTTAATCAGTACATTTTTTCTTATTTGCATTAGTTTAGTTTTAATTCCTATATAATTGATTTTTGTTTGAATAAAACAAGTATGTGATAAATTAGTAATTAATAGCGAATAATTTAGTTCCTTGTGGGATTGACACTTTTCTCATCACTTTATTACTTGTTGCGATGCATGCACTTGTGTAACAGTTTGCATAATTTGTTTTGCACAACTAACAAGTTTTTGGCACCTTTGCCAGGAAACTAAAATTATTTTATTTTTGCTAATATTAATTTTAAGCATCAATTTTTAATTCAAATTTATTTTTTTTATTTTTTTATTTCAGGAATCCTTTCAACTATATGCAGGATAATCAGGAGCTGAAATTAGTGTTGTTTGATCCAAAAGTTAAGAGAACTTTTTGGTGACGCAGACGAGAACTTCACCGAGCAAACAAGGATACTTTAGAAATGGCAGAAGAAGATGGATATCTGGGTGATTATGTTATCCTACAAATTCAGGGCTTTCAGGTAGGAATCGCTAGACCATCTGTTCAGGCTAATGATTTTGAGATCAAGTCTGCTATCATTCAGATGATATTAATACAATTTGGTGGGTTTCCAACAGAAGATCTGAATGCTCATTTAGCTTACTTTTTGGAGATTTGTGACACCTTCAAATATAATGGAGTTTCTAATGATGCAATCTAGTTGAGGTTATTTCCATTTTCACTAAAGGACAAAGCAAAGAGTTGGTTGTCATCTTTGCGATTGGGATCCATTACTACTTGGGAAGATCTAGCACAGAGATTCTTGGCTAAGTTTTTCACACCATCACGAATAGTTAAGTTGAGGAATGAAGTTATTTCCTTTGTCCACTTTGATCAGGAACCATTTTATGAGGCATGAGAAAGATACAAGAGATGCTCAGAAAATGCCCTCATCATGGATTGAGAAAATGGCTTCAAGTGCAGACATTCTACAATCGATTGATTCTACAATCGATTGACTGGACAAATAAGAGGAATAGTTGATGCTGCTGCAGGAGGTACACTTATGCGGAAAAAGATTGGGAAAATATTTGAGTTATATGAAGAGATGGCGGCAAACAGTTATCAGTGGCCAACTAAGAGATTAAATCAACCAAAGAAAGCTGTTGGAATTTATGAGGTAAATACAACTACATCTTTGACTACATAGTTAGAAGCTTTAACAAAGAAGATGGACACGCTTGCAAATATTATGACCCAGCCAGTGCAGCAAAAGAGCCAATTTATTACTTGCGATATTTGCGGGGATGTGTATTTGAGTGATCAATGTAGCTTGCTGGGAACTTTAACAGGAATCAAAATAATCCATACTCAAATACTTATAATCCTGGATAGAGACAACATCCCAATTTCTCATGGAGCAGCAACCAAGGACAATCTTTAGCTCCAAAACCGCCACCACCAGGCTTCCAGCAACAAACAAAGCCACCAACTTAAGAAAAGAAGCCATCATTAGAAGAGATGTTTAAGCAGTTCATGACAAAAACTAAAACAACAATTCAAAGTTAATCAGTAGCAATTTGGAGTCAATCAACTTCAATCAGAACACTGGAAACACAAATAGGGCAATTAGCCAATGCATTGAGTATGAGATAGTAAGGAACTTTGCCAAGTGATACAGAGACAAATCCTAAACAAAAAGGAAAAAAACATTGCAAGGCAGTTACTCTAAGGAATGTAAGAGAGTTGCAAGAAATTCAAAAAGCACCTTAAATCTAAAGAGAAGCAGAAAAACCACCAATAGTTGAGCAGGAAGAGGAGTTAGAGCAGAAGATTGAGTCTAAAACGATCACACCACCTCCTCCTTTTCCTCAAAGACTTAGGAAACAAAAATTGGATAAATAATTTCAGCGATTTATGGAAGTTTTCAAGAAACTCCAAATTAACATTCCTTTTGCTGAGGCTCTAGAACAAATGCCAAGTTTTGTGAAGTTTATGAAGGATATTTTATCCAAGAAAAGGCATTTGGGTGAGTTTGAAACAACAGATTTAACAGATGAGTGTAGTGTAATTATTCAAAAGAAGTTACCACCAAAACTCAAAGATCCAGGAAGTTTCACAATTCCATGTACCATTGGAACTCATTTTTTTGGACATGCATTGTGTGATTTGGGAGCAAGTATATATTTGATGCCATTCTCCATTTATTATAGACTTAGACTTGGAGAAGTCAAACCCACAAGTGTGACCTTGCAACTGGCAGATAGGTCACTCACATATCCAAATGGAGTAATTGAAGATATTTTAGTTAAAGTTGATAAATTTATTTTTCCTACAGATTTCATTATTTTGGATATGAAGGAAAATCACGAAGTTCCTATTATTCTTGGCAGGCCATTGTTAGCCACAAATAGAGCTCTTATTGATGTACAAAAATGTGAGTTGATCATGAGAGTTCAAGACCAAGAGGTAAATTTAATGCTCTTAAGGCTATTAAATATCCCAGTGCTTCTGATGATTGTTTTGCAGTTAGTGTAGTAAATAATCTTGCAGGAAATATTTTTCAAAATGCCCAATACACTGACCCCCTTGAAGCAGCTCTGTTTTCCTTGGATGTTGACGATGTTGAAATATAGGAATTCCTAAATTTCCTAGAAGCTCCACCAAAGATTACTAAGCACCCAAAATTTGAAGCTTTGGATATGTCTACTTCCTCATGAATGTTGAAGCCATCTATTGAATAACCACCCACTTTAGAATTAAAACCTCTTCCTGATCACTTACGATATTCTTATTTGGGAAATTAGTCTACACTACATGTTATTATTTTATCATTGTTGTCTGATAAGCAATAAGATAGGTTGTTGAGAATATCAAGGGAGCATAATAAAGCACTTGGATGGACAATTATAGATATCAAAGGAATTAGCCCTTCATTTTGCATGCACAAAATCCTACTTAAGGGCAATCACAATGGCTCCATTGAATATCAAAGGAGATTGAATCCTATGATAAAAGAAATAGTGAAAAAGAAAATCATTAAGTGGTTTTATGCAGGTATTATTTATCCTATCTCAAATAGTTCATGGGTAAGTCCAGTACGATATGTAGCAAATAAAGGAGGCATGACAGTAGTAAAGAACGACAATAATGAACTTATCCAATAAGGACAGTTAGTGGATGGCGAGTGTTCATGGAATATAAGAAGTTAAGAAAAGCCACGAGAAAAGATCACTTCCCCTTGCCCTTTATTGATCAGATGCTGGATAAACTTGCAGGAAAGGAGTATTATTGTTTCTTATATGGCTATTTAGGTTACAATCAGATTACCATAGCTCCAGAAAATTGGGAGAAAGACAACATTCACTTGTCCATATAGTACTTTCGCTTTCCGGAGGATGCCTTTTGGCCTCTGTAATGCACCGGCTACCTTCCAGAGATGTATGATGGCAATCTTCACTAATATGGTAGAAATTTTCTTGAGGTATTTATGGATGATTTTTCAATTTCTGGAAATTCTTTTGATGAATGTTTGAATAATCTTGCACTTATTTTAAAAGGATGTGAATAAACTATAGTTCTTGGACACAAGGCCTCTAGCTAAGGATCTGAGGTGGACAAGGCAAAAATTGAAACAATTGAAAATTTTCCACCCCCATCATTGGTGAAAGGTATTCGTAGTTTTTTGGGACATGCAGGTATCTATAGGCGTTTCATTAACCATTTCTCTAAAATTTCTAAACCCCTATGTAATCTGCTAGAAAGAGATGTACCTTTTAATTTTGATGATGAATGTCTTAATGCTTTCAATGAATTAAAAGGGAAACTTGTATCTACACCTACTATTGTTGTGTATAATTGGAATTTAGCTTTTAAACTAATGTGTGATGCTAGTGATTTTGTTGTTGGTGTTGTTCTAAGCCAACTCAAGGAGAAGATCTTTTATTCAATATATTATGCTAGCAAAACACTATCAGACGCGCAGGTATCTATACCACCACAGAGAAGGAGCTATTAGTTTTAGTATTTACCTTCGATAAGTTTCGCTCATATTTGGTAGGAACCAAGGTAATAGTATACATAGACCATTCAACTATCATATATTTAGTGGAAAAGAAAGTGCCAAGCCAAGATTAATTAGATTGATATTGCTGCTACAAGAATTTGATCTGGAAATTCGGGATAAAAAAGGCTCAGACAATCAAATTGTTGATCACTTGTCAAGGTTATAAAGTACAGAAATTATAAATGAGAAGACAATGATCAATGAAACATTCTCGGACGAGCAGTTATATGCAGTAGAAGAGATGGGAGTTATATGGTATGCAGACTTGGTAAATTATATAGTTAATGGAATTTTCCCTCTAGAAATTAACTCTCAGCGAAAGAAGAAATTTCTCTCAGAAGTTAGGAAATATGTTGGGGACGAGCCATTCCTATTTAGAATTTGTCCGAATCAAATGCTTAGGTGTTGTATATCTGAAGAACAAGTGAGGAGCATACTTGAGCATTGCCATTTATCCTCAAATGGAGGTCATTATCAAGGTGATCGCACCGCAGCAAAGGTTCTTCAATCAAGTTTTTATTGGCCTACTTTATTTAAAGATGCTTATACTTTTGTTGCATGTTGTGATAGTTATCAAAGAGTAGGAAATATTTCGAGGAAAAATGAGATGCCGCTAAGTGCAATATTATAAGTTAAGTTATTTGATGTGTGGGGTATTTATTTTATGGGTCCTTTTGTGCCATCCTTTAGGAATCTCTACACTCTTGTGGCAGTTGATTATATCTCTAAATAGGTAGAAGTTGTTGCTCTACCTACTAATGACTCTAAGATTGTAACAAACTTTTTGAAAAAGAATATTTTTACTTGTTTTGGTACACCTAGAGCTATTTTAGTGATAGGGGAAGGCATTTATGTAATAGAGATTTTGATGCTCTGTTAGCCAAATATGAAGTAAAACACAAAATTGCCACAGCTTATCATCCACAGACAAGTGGTCAAATTGAAGTTTCAAATAGAGAAATTAAAAGAATTTTGGAGAAAACAGTGAGTGCCACTAGAAAAGATTGGTCTAAGAGGTTAGATGATGCATTATGGGCATATAGGATGGCTTATAGAACTCCATTGGGTTGTCACCTTACAAATTAGTGTTTGGGAAAGTATACCATCTTTTGGTAAAATTGAAACATAATGCTTATTAGACTATAAAAAAAAAATTGAATTTTAACTCTCAATCTGTGGGGGATAAAAGGTTATTGCAGTTGAATGAATTAGATGAATTTAGAATACAAGCATATGAAAATGCTAAGTTGGATAAGGAAAAGACAAAGAAGTGGCATGATAGAAAAATTTTAGAGTGTCGTTTTGAGCCTAGACAATATGTTTTGTTATTTAATTCTCGTTTGAAGTTGTTTCCAGAAAAACTCAAATCACACTGGTTAGGGCCATTTCGCATCACTGAAGTTTTTCCAAATAGAGCAGTGGAGATGGAAGATAAAAGAAAAAATAGAAGGTTCAAGGTGAATAGATAGTGAATCAACCACTATTGGGGAGGCGATTTTGATCGCCAACAATCCACACTCACCTTGGTTGATGTTGAATGATGTTTGAAAAAGTCAAGCTGATAACTATAAATCAAGCACTTATTGGGAGGCAACCAAGTTCTCTTTCTATTGTTTGTGTTTATTTTTACTCTATGATCTAGTGCTTAAATTTTTTCCCTTTCTTTTGTAGAATATTTAAAAAAAAAAAGAAAAGAAAGGGTGCAAGGCAATAAGTATTACTCCAGGGCATGAAATTCGCGCGCCTCGGCATAAGGCTAGGACTCTAAGGCAGTATGCCTTGCGCCAAGGTGCAAGAATTTTACACCCCAGCACAAGGTAAGACCTAAACTTGCGCAATTACAGTACACCTTATGCTAGGGCACAATATTTTTGCGCCCCGGTGCAAGAGCATAAAAATTTATGTCCGAGGCAGTACACTTTGTGCTAGGATGCAATATTTTGCGCCCGGGCGCAAGGCATGATTGCCTAGATAATATACCTTATGCCAAGGCGCAAAATATTCGCATCCAGGCGCAAGGCGTCACCTGCCCAAGGCAGATTACCACGCGCTAGGGAGCAAACGACACAGGTCGACACCGAATAAAAAATAAAAAAACATATATAAAAAATAAAAGAAAATGATAATAATTTTAGGTTTTAAAACCCCTTCGTCCTGCCCAAAACCCCCATTCCTCTCTCCCTTTTTTCTCTCTCTTTTTTCTTCAAAAACAAAAATCCATCTTTTCCACCATCTCCTACCAACAACCATCACCATATCCACCAACAACCTACCACCAGTGACCACCACTCACCGCCGGTAACCATTCGCACCAGCAAGCCCTCCATTCTCCCTCTTCCTTAGCTTTCTCTTTTTGGTACTTTAACATCATAACAAGTGAGTTATTTACTTGGTTTCTTTAATCAATTTTTTTTGGATTTAGGGTTTTTTTCATTATAATGGGATTATTTACTTTAATCTTGTGGAATATGATTGATTGTTGGGTAAAAAGTGATTTTTGAAAATCTTGTGGGTTTGTTTGAGTTTGCTACCATGTTGTTTGATTAGGCTAAAAATTAGCACAGTATTGATCTAATATATGGAAATTCTTGAAGTTTCATCTTGCCATATTTTGAATTGTTGAATGTTTAGATGTTTATTTTTGGGCATTACTTGGAAGTACTCATTGAGTATTATCAAGTAGTAGTGATTATAATTTGGTTACTATATTGTTGGACATTGAGCTAAGCATTGAATATAACTGAATGTGGAATTGAATTGTTGAATATTTTGCTACAAATAGTTCTTAAGAAAGTTTAAAATTTAGTTAGGTGGATTTATTTAGCGGAATTGACAATTTTTTTAGATTTTGGATTGAGGCTTTAGTGATATTATTATTGACAATTTGGAATGATGTTGGTTGATTTTTTTGGCAATAGTTATGAATTGAAACAACAGTTGAGATGGCACCTAAAGCAAACAGAAAAAGAAATAAGACAGATGCCTTAGCAGTAGATAACCAACTTTTGATACCACTCGATTTGTTTCGGCGTATGCAAACACACTTTATTCACAATTCACCATGCATCGACCCTTTGTTAAGAAAAGAGGATTAAGGGAGTATTCATGCCATGATCCTACTAGAAGTCCAATTATAACAAAGAGAGGTTGGCAAAAGTTTGTTAGCACACCAAAGGTAGCAGTTACACCAGTAGTAAAGGAGTTATACAGTAATTTAGTATTCACTTCTAGAGACAAGGTATTTGTGCTAGGTAAATAGGTGTAATTTTCTCGGGAAGCTATCAATGCAGTTTTTGAGACACCAAACATTGACAGTGATGATGAGTTCCAGCAATTTTTAACTACCAACATAGATATGAAAGCAGTGAAAAGTCATCTTTGTAATCACACTATCAAGTAAAAGATGGGAGCTAACAATTAGTATAGGCACTTCTCGAGAGCAGGATTATCCCCACTGATCCACCATTGGTTCAAATTCATTTTTGCCCGTCTATTACTAGTTTCACATTATAGCGATGTCACTAGGGAGTGAGCTTTTTTGTTATATGCTATACATCATATGATCCCTATTGATATCGGACTAATTATCAATCTTGCTATTCGAAAGGCATTACCTGATGGAATATGGGATTGCCTAGTATGTCCACATTTGATTTCAAAACTATGCGTTGTAGCATGGGTTCAATGGGATCCAAGTGAAGAAGTACTATATCCTGAGCAGATAATTGTTGATGACCAATCGAGGAGAATTCCATGGCCCCATCAAGAGGATCCAGCTCTTCAAAACTGCCATCGATCCACACCACAACGTCTAGATATATTGGAGAATTTGATGGGACAATTATTATCGAACTAGCAGGCTACAGATGAGCACCGCCAAGCATATATTGATACTCAACAATAGTGGTATACGATATTGGTGCAATGTCATAACATTCCACCTGAGAATTATCCTACCTTTCCACAACCACCATACTTTAATTTTCCTACTACTGCAATTCCACCCTCGGAGGCTGAGAAAGACGATGACACTAATGATTAACCAGGGCATATTTTCTTCCTTTTTCTTTTATTTTGCTTTAATTTTTTTTATCTTCATTACTCTCTTTGTCATTATCCGTATTAGTGTCTCTTGTTTTCTTGTTGTCTCTATCTTTTAGTATTAGTACTTTGAGGGCAAAGTACCTCTCAAGTTTGGGGGTGCTTTACGCATCAGTTTTTAGTCTTTTATTTTCTTTTGTTTTCTATTCTTTTGGTTATGATTAGGGTTTAGTAATTAAGTTGATGTCTTGCATGTACAAAAATTAATCTTCTTAAATCAATGAAGATATTACTCCAATTTTATGTTTCATGGAAAATTATAATTGTGCCATGATGGAACTATGCACTTTGAGTAGAAGCAATGCTAGGATGATTTTCCCTATTTTTGAGCACTCACTTTTAATTATGGTTTTATTTAGAGGACGTTTATGTATGAGTAACATAGGTAATACTTTAAACTCTAGAATTTGTTTGATTTCCTATTGAGGCAAAATCCTAGAAAACACTCAAATAAGGAAATGATTTAGGCCATTTTTGACTCATTTGAGCCTTTCAAACCTACCAAATGATATTATATCCCTAGGGTCCCCTGCTGAACCTATTTTAAAGTATCCTTTTTATTTGATAGCTAACTTAACAGCCAACCTAAACACATGATCCCACCAAATAAATCCCACAATTACTCGTTAGATTTATTTGAAATTCTTATGAAGATGGGAACAAACAATACAGTGCCATGAGTTTGATTTCCTTCCTCCCAAAAAAAAAAAAGTGTAGATAAGGCCTCATGCACACAAAAATAAAAAAAGAAAAAAAAAAGAAATGTGCATATTGGCATGAGCACCGAAAAAAAAAAACAAAAAGGGGAGAAAGAAAGAAATTGAAAAGTACTGTTCAATAAGTTTGGGGGAGTATTAAAAGGTGATGATGAACAAGTGTTGTGGGCATTGAGTCAGTATTATCCATATCTTTCCTACCTTTATCCAAACCCACATTACAAGCTCTGAATGTCCTAAACGATCTTTTATTGAGTGTATTCTACATTAGTAGAGATAAAGCAAACTATGGAGTATTAAAGTAGAGTCTTGTACTTATACATAAATTAATCCGAATTGCCAGTAACTACTTGTAGAGAAATCACACACATACACGGGGATTCATTTGAACATTGTATTGCTTACTTGTGCATAGTGAAATTAGATCACAATTGTGGTTGACTATGAGCATAGCTTTGAAGTAGTTCTAAGAATAAGAATAAGAAGTGATATTTTTGAACGTACAATTTAGTGTTGATTTATTTTTCTTAGAGTGTCTTTGAGTCTTTTCTTTGTGTTGCTCGAGGGCAAGCAACGTATTAAGTTTAGGGGTATTTGTTAAGTCCCTATTAGTATTAATTTTTAATATCATATTTAGGACTTAACAAATAATTTTCTTGTTTAAAAAATTATAATTCCCTTGCTACTTGATGAAAATTTAGAATTGCAGGAATACAAGTGGAAAAATAACAAAAAGGGACAAACTGACAGAAGTTGGTGGGAATACTAGCAACATGATGACACCTCATAATCTAATCAAGGATAGGAAAAAGAGTTCTTTATTTATTTGTTTCCTATTCTAATTAGAAGACTCTTTTAATCAGCTATTCTTCTCCCTTTGATTTTATTTTCAATTCCGGATTTGAAAAGATGTTCCATTTTATTCATGTTTTGTTTGACAATTTAATCATGAACTAATTTGTTACTCTAGGATTATGATGAATTCTTTTGAATAAATTGATGCATGATTTTCTTCCATGAAATTAGTAGCACTTGAGGTTATTTCTTCTATTGTGTGCTTTTTCTATTTAATTTTCTGATCAACAGTCAAGTGCATCTTTAAACCCTAGATGAGTCTTGGAAAAGAGAATCATGGATTGATTGATAATAGAAGAGTTTAGCATTAATTGTTCAAATTGATGAACTAATTAATTTGTGAGTAGGATAGGAGTATTGCTTTAAGGAGTTAGTTGAGTGGTACAACCTTATCCATAATTTAGTTAATTCACGTAGGAATATGGTGAATTGAATAAATTAGGAATTTGATTGCGGGTAATTCGGAATAACCCCGTAATTGCATAAAACTCTAGAATAATAACCTGTTATTAATTTCATAGAGAGAAAATTATGTAATTAACTTATTCGATTGATGAAATCATAATTTTAGACTTCTATATCCTGATAGAAATCTTAATCAGTACATTTTTTTCTTATTTTCATTAGTTTGGTTTTAATTCCTATATCATTGATTTTTGTTTAAATAAAACAAGTGTGTGATAAATTAGTAATTAGTAGTGAATAATTTAGTCCCTCGTCGGATCGATGCTTTTCTCATCACTTTATTACTTGTTGCGACACGTGCACTTGCATAATTGTTTGTATTTGCACAACCAACAGTTGACTCTCAACTCTTTTCAATTTTGGGCAGTGTCATAATTTCTCACCCGCTGGTTGATTTCTCTAACTTCATTCAATGTGACTATTTATGTTCCGTATATCAAGTTGAATAATAATTCTCTAGTGGACATTCAAAGAGTAGTCTGTTATGCCTATAGTACAGAAAAGTTTATCCACCCATGCTCCTTTAGAATCCTCTAACCATGCCTTAAAATGCTAAAGAATGGTCTTATTCGTGGCTTTAGCCTACATGTTAGCTTGTAGGTTGACGACAAATATAAAGAACTACTTCATGAAGAGTTCTTGGCACCATTCACAAAGTCTAGCTCTAGTGGACTGAGTTCCATTGTTGAACACCAGAGCTCAGGGGATCAAAATTTACATATAATATTTCTCCAAAGGAATCTTATAACCTCTTTTCTAGGTGCACACTAGTGGTTCTACTTCCACCTACTTGAAAAAGTAGTCAACTACAACAATAAAAAACCTCATCTAGTCGGCAGCTTGTAAGAAAGGTCCCACGATGTCCATCCTCCATTGAGTGAAGGGGCAAGAGTTGTTGACAAGTTGTAAGAATATGCTGGGTTGGTGATTTAAAAGGCATGTTCTTGATAAGGTTTGCAACTCCTCACCAGCAATTGGGCATCTTTCACCATGGTTAGGTTAAAATATTGTTGTTTAAGAGTTTTGGCCTCTAGAGATCTTACTCTTAAATGATTTCTACAAAGGCCTTTATGTACTTCTCTCAGCTTGTACTTTGTCGCCCTAGACGGCATACATTTCAAGTATGGTTGAGAGAAAACTGTGTTTGTATGTCTCCATCTAGCAGTACAAATTTGGTTGCTCATATCTTTACTTGACAAGCCTCTTTGGGTCACTAGAGAGGTCACCATCTAGAAAATATCTTATGATGGGGCTCATCTATGCAATGGCATTGTCCTCTGTGTCCATCATCTCAAGGAATGAATAGATCATGCCTTCAGAAATTTCTTAATTTAGGGCATTTAAGGTTAATAAAGTGATTTGATAGCTCTTCATAGCTATGGGAGTGCTAGCATCTTGGCCAATCAATTAGCGTCTGAATTTTCTTTAGCCGATGTCTACATGAGAGTAAAGCTCTTCAATATTTGATTGATTGCTCCTACTCAATCGAGGTACTTCACATGCTATCCTCTTTAGCTTCATAATTCCCTATAACTTAGTTCACCACCAGTTGAGAGTCACTATGGGCTTGTAGACGCTGTGCTCTGACCATATAAGCCAACTTCATCCTAGTGATCAATACCTGGTACTTAGCTTTGCTATTGGAGTTCGAGAAATTAAACTTTACTGCATAAACAATTTTATCTCCTTAAGGGCTCTAAAGAATTATTCTAGCTCCACTGCTAGAACCAGTGGAGACAGTTCAATTAAAAGGTTCAAGTTGGGAGAGAGCTTCTAGCATTATCTCCTCTGTCTTCTATCAGGAAATTAGCTAAGCTTTGTGCTTTGATATCGGGCCAAGGGTGATATTTGATCCCATATTGACTCAACTCCATAACCCATTGACTAGTCTTCCAAAAGCCTTTGGACTAAGTGTCTTCTTTAGTAGGGACTAGAGAGCACCATAATTTAGTGAGACTGAAAGTAAGGATAAAGCTTCCAAGCAGTGGTTACCACTGCTAAGGCCTACTTCTCAATGGGAGAGATCTTAGCTCTGATCCTGTAAGAGATAGCAGATATAAGATACCAATTGGTGCTCTATCCCTTGCCATTGCACTAGGCGGCATTGACTACATCTTCAATGGCAACAAGATACAGGTATAGTGATTTGCTTGTCTATGGCTTCCTCAGCAATGTAGGTGATGTTAAATATTTCTTCAATTGTTGGAAGTCACTGTCGTATTCTTTGGTCCACTCAAAGGCTTTGGCTCCTCTCAAGATCTTGAAGAATAGTAGTCCCTTCTATAAAGAATAGGAAATGAAGTGATTCGAAGCAACTAGGCATCCGGCCAACATCTACACTTCCTTGATCTTATTAAGGTTAGCTTCTATCCCATGATGCAACACCCTATATCCTAGGAATTTTTTTCCACTTAAGTTGAAGGCATACTTTACTGGGTTAAGTCACAAATTGTATCTCCTCAATGTACTCTCCTAGGTTATAGAGATAGTCCCTTTGCTCATGACACTTGACTAGCATGTCGTTAATGTAACTTCCATGTTTCTCCCGATCATATCCTCAAAAATATGGCACTACAAAAAATGTGTTATTTGCCACCCTATTTTTGCTTACTCTTGCTAAACCGTAGGGAATAAATTTTTGCCCATGTTTTAAACTGCGAGGGCATCAAAATTTATAAAAGCTTACGGTTAAGAATAAACTGTAGGCATTATGTGCTTATTATTTATGCTTTTTCAACCATAAAGAATAAAATTTCAAATTGCCTATTCTTTAGAGTTAAATCACAGGCAATACTTAATTATTACCTACACATTTATAATCATAAAGAATACAATTTTAAACTACCTACGCTTAAGAATTAAATCGTAGGCAATACTAGATACTTATGCTTTTATGGTAATAAGTAATAAAATTATTTTCTTTTATTTTTTTCCTCATGATTTTTTTTCTGGTTTACCAATACTTTTAAAGTTTACCCTATTATCCCGGGTAATAAGAATAAAAAATCCTTTAATTTATTTGTTGTTCTCTCCCTCTTTTTTTTTTTAAAATTAAATTTAAACAAACAACAAATTATTTTATAAATTTATATACGTTATTAGATAGACTTTTTTTTTTGGTTTACCTTCCCTTCAATTCATTACTGCAGCAACATTCCCCACTCTCTCTATCTCGCATATCACCAGAAGCATAAGCATAAACTAGGGCTTTTCTCTATTGCTCTCTCACTTGCTCTTCTCGCACACAAACAACACCTATCTCTCTCTCACATTACCAGCGACATTATCGGAATTGATCTTTTATTTTTGTTTTTTTGTCATAAAAAAATTGTTTTATTTTAAATTTTTCAAAATAATTTTTGATTTTATTGCATTTGCATGTTGTTATTCAAAACTCACAAGACTTCGACATTTAATCTTCAGGTTTTTCAATTTAAATTTATCAATTCTAGATTTTGGTTCTATTTTTGTTTTATTTTGGCTTTGAAAGAAATGGAACTGATGCAAATCCCTTCGTCCATGAAAATTTCAAAACTAAAAACAATAATTGGGAAGATATGGGTATATGGGACGCTTGAGTATTCTTCCAGTAGCGCCACTAGCTTCACCTCCGACGCCACTTAGCTCTTGTGAGTCAAATTCAATAGAGAAATTGGAGCGGGAGGAGTAGGCTATGGATTTTTATGAAGTGTGGATCTTTGGTTGTCGAATTTTAGATATAGATAGACAATGGAAAAACCATCTATTGCTTTCTTTGTTTTCCAAGAGACCAGGGTAGCTGCCTAATAAAATGGCTTAGCAACGCAGTCATGAAATTTCTTGGTCAACCTATAGGTATATGTGTTGAATAATATTGCAGTATGGTTAGTGATAGATGATATTGAGATGAAAAGACGAAAAAATTTATGAAAATCCTAGCTATTCTAGATGAAATTACATTATCATAAACAGAAGAAAATACTAATTGGTTGAACATCAGTTGTACTCTTGGTTATTGAATGCAATTTTAGGATCCATTATCTTGGCTTTTGTAGATGTATATGATAAAATCTTACAATCGATAGCATGCACGTTTTATCTTGTTAAGAGCTCTTCTTGCTATATAATAACTGATTATTGCTTCTATATCCATATTGTCTAGTCCCTAAAGAAGTTGGGATGATGCTTGAGACTATACTGGTGCTAAGCTATATATGATGCTAACTAAAAGAATGCCCAAATATTCTTACATAAAAACATATGCTTTCAGATTAAGTTGTTCCTTTGAAATTAAGGTTTCAGTTTTAATGAAGTCAAATTTAATGCTGCTATCTGCAAAGAGAATGCTTTTCTTGAGTCTTTAAGGAGAGGTTAGTGTGAAATTTTTTCGCTGCTTTCACTAAAGGCATAGTTTACACATATTTCTGTCATCATCTGTCAGTCCCTTTTGCAGAAGTTAAAAGTCATATTTCTTTATTTCTTCTTCACTTATTATTGTGTTTCTATTTCCTTGATTTTATTAATTTAAGTTCTTTAGTGTTTGCTTTCTCTTTACAATTTTGAAGGTTATTAAGCAAAAGAACGCAACAATTGTGATGATAAAAGGGCACTGTTTCCAGCAATTGGGTACTTAAAGTGCATGATTGTCCAGCAGTCTGAAGGATACAGCCAAATTGTTTTATTATTGGTCCTAACTACACTTCAACAAAAATAGATGTTAGTGGGTCTTAGAGCCACTTTTGTGTAATAGTTAAAACTTAATAACCACTATGGGGAATGGGATGGAACAATTATCTGCTATATTTTTCTAGCAATTATTTATGATCATCTTGTGCTCAAGATTTTTAACAGTGAGCTAATGATGCATGCATAGTAATTATGAGTTTATTCATTGATTATGCTATGAATCATTGCAACTAAAGCTCTTGAAACAATTTTCTTTTCTTGTTCTCATTGTTTTGTTGTGGAAACTCTTCTATGCTTAATAATGATTTGGGTATTTTGTTAAAATCATGTTTTATCTGTATATTATGTTGTCTTATGTCTGTTTTGTTATCTAATGCACATAAACAAGTAGGGTTGAGTTTTGGTTTTGTCCCTAATACTATTTTTCTCAAAATATTTGACATATTAGTTTATTTATTATATTGTTGTACACAATTTTGAGGTAGCTCTTGCATTCTTTTTGGATCATGATATGGGGATTTATGATGAGGATGCTCCAAAACGTTTAGGAAGAAACAAGAAACTAATGTGATGGATGGTTGTCAGATGACTTTGATTAGTGATACCTTTTTCTTTTTACTCTAATGATTGTGATATATCAATTTACTTGTGGAACTATTATTAGATTTTAAGTTCATTTTAGGATGATGAACTACATTAGCTATGTCTCTGTAACACCCCTGAAATTCGATATTTTGATAATAATGAGAAAAATGCTTAATTGCAAGGAAGTTGGAAGTTTTGGGGTCAAAATGTAATTAGGCAAGACTTAATTGGATCACATTATAAAGATTTTGGGGCTAAACTACAAATTCTAAGGACTTGATTGCACAAATGGGAAAATTTTGAGGTTTGCATGGAAGGGCCTAAGTCTGCGGGGTCAGAAGTGGAATTCTTCAAACTTGTGAGCTGAATGGGGATTTACTTTAACCTTGGGGACCAAATTGCAATTTCAGAAAAAGTAATTTTTAAAACCAACAAATCGGGTAGCAGAATTCTTGTTTCCTTCCTTCTCTTTTTCTTTCCTTTCTTCTTCCCTTTTTTCTCTCTTTTCTTCACCATTTCTTTCTTCACCGTGAGCCACCACTACCGTGGGTCTCTCACAGGCGACCACCAAACACCAACCTAAACCTCTCAAACAACTCTACTTCAACCCCTGACCACCTTTCTTCAGCCATGCACAGCCCAGGACAACGAGCCGCCGTGAAGGATGAAGAACCGAGAAATGAGTGAAATGGGTTTGCATTTTTCCGGCGACGTTTTGGACGATTGAAGGGTGTTTTGGGTAGTTCTTGGTGAGGAGAAGAGGATTAACTGGTTGCATGTGTCTTAGGCGCAGCGAAGGAAGAGGAAAATGGTGATCGGAGCTTGGCGGAGGAAAGTGACATTTGGGACTGTTAAGCGGTTTTTCGGTGGCTACAAACCTCAAAACAGAAAACCAAAAGCGGAATTGGATTCAGGAGCTCGAGAGGAACAAGACTGTGGTGGTTTTGAGTTTTTCGACGGCGGCGGCAGAAAGGCAGAAACTTCCTTTCATCGAGATGATGATAGTGGCGTGGTTGGTTCGTGGATCCGAGCTTTCATTACTTAGTTGTGGTAAAGATTGGTAGAAATTACATATATGTATATGTATGTACATGCATGTGTGTATATTCCTAATTGATTTGTATTCATGATAAGAATAGCTTGAGGACGATGATGTACTATGTATATATATGTGTATGTGTTGAACTCTCCCATGCTAAGGATGAGATTATAGTGGATTTGAACCTTATTAAGTTATGAATTGGAAATTATGAATTGATAAGAAATTTGAACTTGAGACCTTAGATTGAGGACCAAAACTAGATAGTATTGTATATTAGGATCTTGAACAATTGATGATTAAGTGATATGTAAATCTTGTGGTTAAGACATTTGATTTTATTGATGGGGGAACAAATGAGAATTAAGATTATTGTAGCAAACTAGTCTTATAGCCATTCTTGGAATTTATAAATGTTGTCATTTTTAAGTTATCATGTTAATGGGATAAATAGCAAATCTGGAGTTAAGAATTAATATGATAAAGTTGTATTAGGAAATTGAAAGTGGGTTCTGACTAAATATATATCATTATGGTTAGGTAACGACGAAGTGGATCCCACGGACCAATAGGCTGTTGATTGTGATAGCACTTCTGAGACTACAAGAGGTGAGATTCTCCCACTTTGGGTTATTGTTTTGATTATAGCTATTCGTTAATTGTTGAACCCCTGTGCGGGTCTGACATTTTTGCCTTGAGATATCTATCTGTTCTTGTGGCATAACCCCTATGAGGGTTTAATTTGCTTGATTGTACCTGCTCGTAAATTGCTTGATTCGCATTTATTGTACTTGATTCGTACTTGCTCGTTACTTGTTATTGACTTATATACCCCTGTAAGGGTTCGCACTTGTTCAATCGCACTTGTCCAATCGTACTGGTTCAATCGTTCTTGTTCGTTCTGATGCCCAGAACTCCTGTATGTTGTGTTTGGTACTTGTTTGATCATACTTGCTTGTTCCTGCTTGAATCATTATCAGATGCCTTGCTGGCATACTCGCTTGTTGTGTCCTGATATCTAGCTAGTTGGCTTGTATGTACTTGATTATTGTACTTGATTGGTACTTGTTGTACTTGTTTGGAGATTGTACTTGGGCCGAGTGCCAATCCTACGCGGAATGCTGGGATACTTGGGACACGCCTTGCAGCCTGCCTGGGTGTCCAAGGTACGCTATGCGGTCCACATAGGTATCCGCGATATGCTAAGCAGTCCGCTTAGGTATCTGCTATGCGCCATACAGTCCGTATGGGCACACCAATTGTATACCAAGCTATCACACTATGAAAGTACTTGTTTGATTCGTATAAGGTGATCTGATATGCATGTCTTACTCGTTTCTTTGGAATGCATATTCTGTAAGGGTTTGCTTGCTCGTACACGTTTCTGCTTGCTTGTGAACTGCTATTGGAGCAATAAGGATGGTGTGGTTCCTGATCTAGTTTGGGCTGTTGTCCGGGCTGAATGAGTTAGCGGTGATACCTCCCGTAGTAAATCGGTTGAGCTGGCTGATGGCGATACCTCCCGTAGTAAAGCGATTGAGCTGGCCGCACCGTTTGAGTCGACAGTCACAACCCCCGAGCTAGTACCTACTGAAAGTCTTGAATTTGACAACGCTTGTTTACCGAACTTGTAAATACCTGTATTCTAAAATGTACCTGTTTACTTGTTAAATTCGATCTGTTGAGTTGATTCTTCCTCGACAGATCCCTATTGCTTATGGTTATTATTATCCCTCACTAAGTCTTTCGGACTTACCCCCTATGTTATTCATGTTTCTCATACAGGTTTAAGTAAAGGATATAGACTCCTGATTTGGGCTGGGGAAATACTTTTGTAATAGAATAGGTGCTAGTGTATGATATTGAACTCTTCTGAACGTTAAACTTTTGTTTTGTGACAATGTAATATGTCAATACTGATGTGAAGGACTTCAGGTCTGTATATGTTATGTTAGATATAAGAAGTTGAATCAGGGAACGTCTGTAAGTGATTGTCATGTTAATTAAGTTTGAAATTTTCGTTGCTTCTGATCAGTTAAGTTGAAATGTTTTGGGGCTATTGATTGTATGAGGAATTGAGATTTAAGTTTGAACTGGAGTGGTGCCTCAGTTTAGGTGCTATCTCGAGATGGGGTGCTACAGTCTCTATGCTTTAACAGATTTTTCAATGGATAGTAATATTGAATGTTTTCTTGAATTAGTTGGTGTTGATTGTTCAATATAATATATTTTAAAAAAAATATTTGAATGAATATGTAAACAAGTATAAATAATATTTTTATAATGTCAAAATGAGAGTTATTTGTTTAAAATATTAATTAGAGTATTGGCTACAATTGGGAAAACGTAGTCAAAATGCTTGAACTTTTTCGCTACTACATTCTTGGACAGTAAGGAATAGTTATAATATTGCCTAAACATTTCTAGAGCGTAGCCAATAAGGTGGCTAATAATTTAAGGTATTGCCCATGATTTTTCCAAAGCGTAATCAATAGGCATAATGGTTATGGCTTTGCATTCCATAACCATTATTTGTAGAATTTCACCCATTTCTAGAAAACCATCACCAATAAGTTGCAAAAATGTAACTAAAGCTTTGGCAATGGTTTCCAAACCATGGCAAATTATTCGCCATTGCTACAAACACTACGATCGCCAAAGCGTTGCATAACCATCGGAATTAAGTTATTGCCTACGCTTTGCACTTTTTCGTGATGGTTAAGCAATCGTAGAGAAAAACTATTTTTTTGGTAGTGTGGTTCTCCAAGTTATGTAGCGCCTGCATTCTTGAGTTGGAAATGCATCATGTTGTAGCAATATACACTATGAACTATTATGAATCTTGTCTTTTCCTAGTCTTCCAGGGAAAAATGGATCAAGTTATACCCCTGATAAACATCAAGAAAGCTCAACATCTCGCATTCTATTGTAGAGTCCACTAGTGTGTCTATCTATGGGAGTGAAAATGGGTCCTATGAGCAAACCTTATTCAGATTGACAAAATTGATGTACACCTTCCACTTTCCATTGGGTTTAAGCACAAGCACCACATTGGTTAGCCATTTAGGATATTAGACCATTTGGATGTACTTTGTGAAGGCACATGTAGCACTAAGATCTAATAATAAAAGCTGAAATTAACTAGGTTACACATGCTAACAAGGATCTAAACATGCTATTGATTCAGATTTGGAAAGAGAATTACCTTGATTTGCAAAAATCGAAGGAAGTGATGAAGAATACTTCTTCAATCCAGAAACTGTCACACAACGGCACAACGAATTGGATGCAACTTTTGCCCAATCCAAACTTCTCCAAACATTCCAAAAAAATTATAGTATCTTTTCAACTCCTTGATGAATCTACTGTAAAACATTCAGCTCAAAAAGCCACAGGAAAGTGCAAGAAAAAAATATCCTAACAGTAGATCTAAAAAGCAAGCAATTCAATTGTCTTACCTCTAATTGATATGATCCACACACCAATGCTAGATCCTAGTCTCCTTAATATCAGCTGGAAAATAGGAAGGAGATTTGCAGAGATGAAGGCTTGATTTGAGAGAGGAGAAGAAGAGAGAAAGTGAAGCTTCTACACATGAGGCAACACTTGAGATTTGGAGGGAAAATGTGAGAGAATCTAATTTTTCACGTAAAGAATAAATGGTCGCCCCTCTCTCCCTCTATATATATGTATAGAGTGAGGTGGCATCACACCTTCCTCAAGGGGGACCGCCAACTTGCCTTGCAAGTTGGTAAGTTGTAATTCAAATGTGAATTTGAATTATGTGTGTATTTCAATTTCATTTGGAATCTAATTTCAAATTAATTAAAACGCCACACCAAATGAACCTTTCATTTGAATTTTTCCTTCAAAATTGATTCACTTCATTAATTAAATTAAACACTTTAATTTAATTAATTAACCTTTGACTTAACTCTTAAGTCAATTAGCTTAACTCTTTAAGTTAGTCATTGTTAACTTAACTCTTTAAACTAACTTGACCAATTGATGGCCATGTGGCACCAAATAATTAACTCCTAAATTATTTGTCTAATTTAACTCTTTAAATTAGTTGATCAATTTAATAATTAAATTAATCAAACCAAAAACATGACCTCAATTTTTGCCAACCTCAAAATCGGTCCACTTGGAGTGATTTTCTAACTCTTAGAAAAATCTCATTCATCAAGTAGAAAATGCAATTAGCTTTTGTGTGTAACCCATTAAGTTCTACCATTCATTGGACATGGGCTCACAACTCCTTGTGACTTTTGAATATCATGTATTTATTTAGTTTAAACTCCTTTAAACTAATCGACTTAATTCAATTAATCTTTATTAATTGAAGAGTACCCCATCTCCATGGTTAATGTCCAACCTCAAGCCCATAGAACCCAACTAATTGGCCAAATTGAATGCTTTTGGCAAACTATTTTAGCTCTACGCATACCATACAAATACAGTCCTTCCGTTTCTTATCTCCCAAAAGAGGCATAGGGCAAGATATTTGTTGGTTCCCTAATAGCCTCGATACTATGTTTCTATTCGCAATGTCCGATTCCTCTTTATGACCTCATCTTTGAAAAACTCATTTTCCAAATTATCATACTACTTTGGGCAAGGATTTTTTGGAATCGATCATTATAGAATACATAGAAGATGCAATCGCCCTTCACTACAACAAGAAGTCAGATTCCATCTTGGATCTCACAAACCTTCATGTCTAACTAGCTCATACCCAATATCCACTTGAATGACCCATTACGTGGCCAAGGAAGAGTCAAAGCATGAGGACCTAAACATAAAGTTACCATGGACCCTCAGTCAAAAGACTAATTATATGCACTAGCGTAAGCTGAAGAACTTGTCACTTCGGATATCTAGTGGATTCTCCGAGTGGAACTTCAACCTTGTTCCCTAACAAGCACCCACTAACATGCATCCATATCTCATATGGCATTGCTCATGAAATAGAGCAATATCCAACTCTTTAGATTTATGCATCATTAGTGCAAGTCAATTCAGATCTTAGATGCCATGTCTCCAAAGATCCTATGACTTGGAAGTTTTAAGATTACGACCGTGTAAAACTTATTTCATGATCACCACCCAGTACGTGACCAAGTCCCTAGTCTATGTGTGATTTAAGGGCTTCAACCAAATGCCATTGAAGTAAATATAAGCATAAGTTGAAGATGGCCATCTAAAGAATATCATTCAATCAAGATTATATCACAAGTGAAATAGTTTACAATGTCAATCTAATTAGCTTGTGGGACACTATTCCAACACATTGTCTCCAGCAACCCTTCTATCTCTTTCTTGATTATTTGGTTTCTCTATATTTCAAAACTTCTCCTCTTCTATTTCGATGGTTGTGTATCGAGTCCATCCTGAGGGGTGAAAAATGATATTGAGGGAGATTCCTCGCAAGTCCATCATGTCCTATGTGAATACATTTCAATTCTCCGTCAGGTAGCATATAAGCTCGTTCTCAAAATTTGGGTATAGGAGGGTTTCAATCTTGATAGTCTTTAAGGGATTACGTGGGAATATTTCCATAGTCTTGAGCTATTCTCTATCTCTGAAATCAACTTCCTCAGTTTTTCTCTTTCGGCCTTGGGACTCTAATTTGGAGAGGTCTCCAATACTTATGTTCCAGCCTGCTACCAACTTGAGGGGATGAAATGGATCCTTCCAAAATTTATAGTATAAAACTATAGAATTAATTCTAAATTCTTGCCAAACCCACATCCAATAGGAGTCTCATCCCTATGCATCGAGCTATAGAAATCAATGTGCGCAAAAGTCTAATATGATACTCAAAAAAAATCTTTTAAATTGCTTGCAATAATATAAAATCTCTTATTATAGAATTGTTCTGTAAATTCAATTACAGTTGTACTACCCTATGCCTTGAGGATATAAACAAGTTTGAACAACACCTTTGTGTGTGTATCAAGTCTATTGGTGCAATGCATCAAGAATAATTTTAATTATTAAAATATTTTATTTTAGAATTATATTTATTTTAATATATGTGATTTAAAAATAATATTTTTAATACTTTAAAATTTTGTTATTTAATAGTGAAAAATGAAATTTTCATTTGATGACCTTATATTGAAGATAAAATATTGTAGAGTGTAAAAAAATTACTAAATTTAAGATTAATAAATTACATACAGATTTTAGTATTTTATTTATAAAAATAATTTGGATCACCAATTTAACATGTGGTTCATAGCATGCAATCTTTTGACACTAAAATATTTGTCAATACTTGATATATAACTCTGATAAATAAATTACTTTTTATAAAATTTATTTTATCATTTTCAAAATTATCAAATAACATGTATTATATAATTGATTATAAAATAATAGATAAAATATTCAACTCAATATATGAGAATATAAAATTGCTCATGATTTTTTTATATAAGCATAAAATGTACAAATAATTGAATATGATACTCAGTTCCAATAAAATATTGTTAATCTAACACTATTACTTCTAAATATTAGTATTTGCCAACAAAAATATTACCTAATGAATTTTTATCAATAAAAAATATACAAATAAATATACATAATACAAATATTAAATGTGCAAATAAATATACATGATATAAACATTCATCAAGTTTGATACTTATTGCTTTTATTGATATTTCATATTTTTTATTCTGCATCTTCTTTTTATATTAGTGAAAAAAATTTCCATACATGTAATAATTTGCAGTTGTTTTCAAATATTACTCCATTGCAATATTTTGAATATTTTTCAAGAAATAATTATAAAGTTCCATGTCTACAACTTTTTAAGGCACATATGTCAGTATCAAGGTCAAAGGGCCTTTAACAATATGATCCAATCAAATACTCTTGATTTCACTATTAAAGTTTTCAAGAGATAAAAGGAATTGATATCAAGTCATCATTAATGAAAAAACTTATTGGGATAATGATGAAAAGCCATAAGATAAAGCATCAAAAGATTAACTAATATTACACCGAGAGAATATTAAAAGATGGGTTAATTATAGGGACCTCTCTTAAGGTTTGGCCCACAAAAACTATTCCTAAGGTTTGAGAAATTAAAATTAACTCCCATGGGGTTAACTACCATCCAAAGAACGTGACAAAAAGTGCAAAAAGACTATTATACCCTTATTCAAAAAAAATGGTTGAAAAAAAAACTTTTTGCCCCTATGTGTATCAAGAAAACAGAGGGGCTTCTTTCTTTTACCTTCGTTGGTCTCCCATCTCTTTGCTCTTTAGACCCTTTTCTCTTCCCTCAAATTGATGTATATGTGTTTTTGAGCAAGTAAATCTGATAAAAAAGCTTTGATTTTTTAAATTTTGCATTACACCA
Source organism: Jacaranda mimosifolia (assembly GCA_018894105.1). Taxonomy (NCBI): domain Eukaryota; kingdom Viridiplantae; phylum Streptophyta; class Magnoliopsida; order Lamiales; family Bignoniaceae; genus Jacaranda; species Jacaranda mimosifolia. The sequence goes on from CM032123.1 coordinate 13,725,497, forward strand.
ACTCATGTAGGCATCGAGTTTTTGAAGGATTTCGGTTTTCATGTGGAGAATGGCATGTAAAGGTATGGACAATAACTATTACTACCTTTTTCCTTTATTTTATAGTATTAGATCAAGTTGGTTTTAGTGAAACTTTTGGATAGAATTTACTATTTTGTGATTTGAGAAAGTGCGGTGCTGTGTTTTTTTCCTCCAAAAATATTCTTTTTTGTGTTTATGACACAATATCATATTTTGGAATGTTTATTTCATGAATGTCTACATGTATTTTGTGTGTGACTTGAGGTTAACCTCAGTTTTTGACTGTTGACACCAAGTAAAAATCCTACCTTTCCATTATTGATACTCATTTTTCTTTTGACTGTGGTTTAGGGTTTAATGGAATGTATCCTATGAGTCTTGGAGCTTCTTTTTAGCATGCCAAACGAACTTTAGACATTATTGACAGATATGCAAAAGGTAATGCTATATTGCTATACTTTCTATTTTGTATTTTCCATATTCTGTAAGTGAAGTACTTGTTATAATTAAAAATGTTTAAAGTTTGATTTGTAACGAGTATAAGTACTGGGGGTGTTAAATGTAATGTTATAAACCTTGCAAGGGTGCTAATTGCAATGTATGAAAATTTAATCTATGACACTGTAATTGGATCTTTAACTCTGTTTGTGTTATAGAAATTATGTAAGTGAAGTACTTGATATTTTTGAAATTGTTTAAGGTTTCATTTGTAATGAATAGAAGTTTAAAGGGTGTTAGTTGTAATGTTTTAGATTAAGGTTTTGTTTAAAGAAACAAAGGCCCTATTGCTATTGGAGATGGTTTCCTTGCTGATGATACTGGTTTTGATGATGGATTTTATGCTACTTTTGATCCAATTGTAGAATCAATTATGGAAAATGTTAGTGGAGTTGGAGGCTATATTGATGGTGGAGTTGGAGAAGCTGATGAAGCTAGTGCTCGAGCTGTAGGGGATAATAATGCAACTGTTGGAGGAGAATCAATGTCATTTATTTATCACTAATTTAATTTTATCATTTTAAACTATTAATTGATGGCCAAAGTCCACAACTTTTAATTAATGTTTTTGTACAGCTTTGTACAGTCCTTGAGAACTATACAGAGCTTTATTATGTGAAGAAAAATTGTGAAGGTCATGATTTGTGGTATGTGAACAAGTTTGAATGATTGATTACCCTTATGGCGTTGAAGTCCCATGCATCCGACATAAGCTACTGTATTTATTCCCTATTGCATTTATTGCTACTGCCTGGTTATCCTGTCCGCATTTAATGCATCGTCAGTGAGTCTTCTCGATATTTAATGTGGCAAACTACAGTATACCTTTCAAACGACCAAAAGCATGTTAGCTGTCATTTTATAAATGACCTTAGATGCCCCTAAGGTCCTATAGGAGCAGTATTTTGTTATGAACGGCCAATGATCATTTTGGCTCCCCATTTTCAAGATCGTCCCTCCATTATAAATATCTCTTTGATAAATGCTACAAATACACTTTCAACATCTCACTTTGCTCTTATTATTTTGCTTACCCTCTATTGCTCAACCTAACTTAATACTAGGGGGTCATAGCCGAGCGCTACTTCAGCAAGTGTGAAATGGTCTCCTTATGGTTGTTGGTTTAACCTACGCGTGATCTACCACTCAAGAGATAGACCTATAACCCTATCGACCTCATATATTTTCTTTAGATTTCTACCTAAACACTTGTATTACTAAAAAATATTTCATTATTTAGCATCGTCTATGCAATCCTAATCTACAACCTGTAAAGATGGTGAACACTAGACGTGTCCATTCCAAAGGACATTATAGTGGAGTCCACCACCACATCTAGCACTCCACTCAAAACAACCAAAAAGCTCTTGGTCCTAGCACACAGCCGGAGTAGATGATCACACTAACCATTTTACAACTTAAGCAAATAATCAACATCCACATCTCGACTATGTTGAAAAAATAAAACCTACCCCTTGCTCTGGCCACAAGTACCACACCAAGCCCATTTTCTAGCCATAAGAGGAGGTGGTCAATTCAGTTCAACAAATAACTCAGCCCTATCTAGCCCCGATGCATAAAAAGGTTGAGCATCAAAAATAGAAACTAAGCAAAAGTCTTTGCCAAGCAAATCAAGAAGAATAAAAAGAGGTTTCCCATCAAGTTCAAAAACTCAATAAATGCTTGGAGGAGCTTTCTCATCAAAACTCTGATATGCATTCATTTGGTCAGTATACCCATTGAAGGCATAGGGAACATGAGTCACTGTTCATTTCAAGAATCCTTGAAGAGCGTATTGAGAACGACTCAAAGGTCCTAGCTGGTCTATCTCGATATAACAACTCCTAAGATCCAAATGAGCACCTTTTGCAATTTAAACATATAATGCAACTGCACAGCCACAACGATCATATATTCATGCAATACTCTTCATTACTACTTTTCAGGGCATTACCCTTAAGTAGTTTATTAAGCTGGAACTATCATTTATTTCCTCATGTGATCAATTTTTAGACAAGTTTAATTTGCACCAATTTGCAAGCAAGAGAAACACCAAGTTGACCTACACCCACCATCTTCATATTTTGGATATGAAAGAAGGTAGGGCTTTTAGATGAGGCCATGGCTGCAACAGCATTGAGTGTTGATGATTTTGTTTGTTGTAGATGCCGATGCTAGGAGATGGTGAGCGGCAATGGTTTTATTTTGAGAAGAGGCATAGAAACCAAAGAAATTAATGAAGGAAAGAAAAGAATAAAAGAAACGTAAGTGCATAAAAAAGAAAAGAAAAAAAGAAAGAAAATGCAATTTTGATGTATAGTGTTATCTTATTTTTTTCATTTGATTAAATATTATCTCATGCTCCACAAATAATTTTTTATCATATTAGTAATAGGTCAATTACTAACTAGTTATACAAAATATTTAATTAATTATCATTTCTTTATTCAAAGCAAATATTTATTTTGTTTTCTATTATTATTATTTTCAAGAGAATAATTAATTAATTTTGTTATTCTTACATTTTCTTACTAAGTTTATACATGTATCTCATTAGTTGATTGAAGGTTTGTGAAATATTATCGTTAGTATGATAACAAAATTTATTTAATCTAATTTATGGCACACTCAATATTATGCTAATTATTTAATATAAGCATTAATAATTTTACAATTTTTAAGCACTTTTTAGAATATTTTTGAATTTTTTTAACATGGATGCATTGGTGGCAACCTCAACGAGTTCACAAAATTTTCATATCTTTTCTTCTTCCCAGTGGTCATCATTCAAGAATCTCTCAACATTTCAGTCCATGCTAAAAACCCAAAAAAATTTCCTCAAAACTATTATTAGTAGCTTCCAACTGTCTGGAAAATTAAAGCAACAACAATGGAAGTTTGTGGGAAATTTCAAACGTTTGAGAAGAAGAAATAGTTGGATTTGTGTTGAAATAGAGGAAAATTAATTTCTTTATATTAAATAAAAAATAAATAATTTTTTAATTAAGAGTATTTTAGTCTTTTAAAGTTTATCCCCATATTATCGTCCATTAAAGTAAACATTCAATACAATTATCTACTTTTATCATTCATATTATCTTACAAAGTAAATACAATTCAAAAAGTACAAAATTATCTTAATCCTACTATTCATCTTTTATTTCATCTCATCACCCTACATTTCATATCACCAAGTAAATGAACCTTTAAAGTTGTAGTAATGGACGGCATATCTTTTTTTTATTTTCTCTCTAATTTTGCCTTCTAAGAGAAAGACGGGGTTAGAACCTTGGAAAGCCCCTCGTTATGGCTGAAAGTGATTGAAAATGGAGTTATAGATAATGAAGAGAGGGAGAATAAGTGAGGAAAAGTATTATAAATAACGAGAAGATGGAGAATGATTAAAATAGTCTATGTTAGTGGGGATAATTTCCAATCAGTTTATATATTACTTTTAAGATCATTTTAGATATATTATAATTTGGTGCAACAGTGTAAAACCACCATTTTACAAGTATAAAGGGACTTTTCTTTTCATATAGGGATAATTTACAAAAACTACCCTTGAGGTCTGGTGTAATAACAGAAACTTTCCCTGTGGTTTGGAAAATTACAAAAAAACACTTGGAGAGAACTGCCATCCAAAAATTGTGATGAAAGTTGTCAAAATATTGTTATACGCTTCACTTTTTAAAACAAAAAATAAATAAATAAAGACTTAAAATATTTAAAAATGAAAAAGACAACAACATCCTTTAAGTAAAAAAACAGAATGAAAGGAAAAGAAGGGTCATTCGCATGCAAAGAGACCCACCATCCATCTGTCTAGTTCACCTTGTTGCCCCAATCCTTGCATGATTGGTGAACACCTTCGATTGCCCACTAGATCCTTGTTTTCTGGTACATGGAGGAAGGCAATCGTAATGGCCATTGAATTTCTCGACTTTCGAGCAACATATTCCTTAGGTTTTATTGAAATGGGTAGTAAAGGTAATATTGTATCTAATTATTCACTTTTTTTGGTTTATTTTGTTTAGAATCTTCATGTAATGTGTAAAAATCATTTCTTTTTGCATTATTGTTGTTATATATAAACAAGGGTTTTGCAAGGACTCCTGGGGGTTCTTTTTTAGATGTTTGGAGGGATTTATTGGAGGCTTTAATCCAGAGATACCCTGGACTTTCATGACATATAGACAAAATGTACTATTCCTAATGTTTTTAACTACTTTAAGGTTCTTTCTGTAATAGTTTTTAGTACACAGGGTGATGATTGTAGTGTTTTGAAGATTGTTGTTATTTGAATTTGAGTTTTATGTAATGTCTGAAAATGTATAGGATTTTTTCTGTAATGAATTTTAGTTCACAAGAGACTACCTATAGTGCTTTAAAGTTTGTTGATAGTTCTGAGTTTTGTGCAATGATGTATGAAAATACTTAAAGTTCTTTTTTAAATGGGTTTTAGTGCACAGGGGGCTAATAGTAGTGATTTAGAGTTTGATGTTAGTTGAAGTTGAGTTTTATGTAGTTTCTGAAAATGTGTAAGGTTCTTTTTGCCATGGTTTTTAGTTCACAAGGGAGTAATTATAATGTTTTAAAAGTTCTTCTTATTTGAATTTGACTTTTGTGCAATGTCTGAAAAAGATTAGAGATTATTTATGTAATTGTTTTTGTATTTTAGATGGGTCGACTTCTGCAATTCCATGTCCACAAGCTTCAATTGCTAGAAATGTTGAAGCTGGAGCTTTTGTTGCTGGTGGTGGTGGAAGAAATGTTGAACAAGGAGCTGCTATTGTTGTTGTTGCTTTTGAATAAAGAGATGGGGCTTTGTTTGCCGATAACTTGGTTTTTTATGATGGATGTTATGCAATAGTTGACGGACTTGTGGAGTCAATTGTTGGTAATGCAAGCGGAGTTGGAGGTTTTGATGATGTTGGATGCTATGATGGAGGTGCTACAAATGGTGGGGTAGTGTTGCTGATGGAGGGGCTGTTGAAAACTGAATATTGTTCTGGGTTATCCATTCACACTAGTTAATATTTTTATTAGTTCCATATGATGAATCAAACCACTATTTTTTGTGCAGTTAGAAAACAATTAATTTGGATGTTTCTAACGTATGTTATGTATTTTAAAAAACTGAATGTTGTACCTATTTGGTATAAATGCGAATGCAGGTTTGGTGTAACCTTGTTTTGGTTGGTTTAATTTTGGTGGATTACTTTGTACATTTGGAATATATATTTTGCTTTTTAAGGGATGTGCTTGCAGGTTCTTAAGGTATTGAAAATTTTATATGTCAAGTATCTAACTGTACAAGGGTGTATATGAAATATTTAAATTTCTTAAAGGGGTTGAATGTAATCGTTAAACTCAAAAATTATGTAGCAAAAATAAATAATATTTTTAATTAATTAATAGAAATTATAATTAATTAGTTAAAAGTAATTTAATTAATTAATTAATTGATATTGTTGATTACATTAATTAATTAATAATTTATATTTCCAACAGCAACATTAAGTATTATTTTAGTTTGTTACTTTAACCCCCCCATCCCCCACCCCCAGTATATTTATTATGTTACAATTACACCCACACATGCATAGTATATGCCAAAATAGTAAAAGGGCATTTTGATCTCAAAACAACATCAACAGCCTAAAGTAGTCAACTAAAGGACAAAATTAAAATTTTAGAAAAATTAAATGATGACATCAACAATTTTCCTCAACCTGACTAACGACAGGACCTCATTATTGGACGGCACCAAACCTCAAGAGATGTTAGTGTAACTTCTCAGACCACCAGGAAAGTTTTTGTTGATACACCAAACCTCTCCCTTTTATATAATATAAATTATATATAGATATTTAGTTTGAAATTAATAAATAACAATCCGGAGCCAGACGCATCTTTCTATATATGCATAAATTGGCAGAAAAAAGATAGTAAATATGCTGTTTTAACTTTAATCTTCTCACATAGCTTGGAGTCAAAACCCGGAACGGATCAGTCATAATTTGTTTTCTGACCATTCAAGCTGAAACATGAGTAGTCATGTTCTGAAAGATACAGCAGATTCTGCATGCATAACATACGATGCATCTTCCGCATTTTACGTCGGCTTGGAGTTGGCATATGTGATGCACTTCCAGCTCTTAAATATGGAATTGGCATATATATGACGGACGGAGGCATACAGAAACACAGAATCAAAATAAAAGAATAATATGAAACAACATCCCACTAACACAAAAGGAAGATTAGAAGAGGAGCAACCACCTAAATCAAGTTAACATAAACAATATTAACAACTGTTTTTAAATTACAAAACAACCACATATACATTTACATCTGCAAAATTCTCTCATTTCTGCTTAAGAAAAAATACTCAACAGAAACAGCTGTAAAAGCAACTGCAACCTAAAGGCCCGCTCATCACCCCGAGTGAAACTAATTTGCATAAAATAACCCATCAAGCAGTAAAATCCCAAACTAAAATTATGCACAAATGAGGTGCCTTTCCAAGGGAAAGGATGCCCAAGTCCAGGGCTGCAGTCTAAAATACGCAGTCCAGATAGTGGTCATAACGTCTCCGATTGAACTCCAACAAGCTGCCATATGTCCGGTCAGCAACTCCCACAAACAACGCTTCAGCATCTGGGCTGAAGGAGATTCCAGCTATCTCCCCAAACAGATCTATCTCTTGCCCCCTCGCATAATCCGACTTGGTATCAAACACATGAACAAAGTCAGCTGGCTCAGCCATTGCCATGAATCGACCGTCTGATGTGAACCTTATAGTCCTGATCGCACCCATCCTTCCCTTGAGTACACTAATGGATTCTGACAGGTTCCTTATATCCCACAATCGGCACGTGGTGTCCTGGTTCCCTGTAGCAAGGATACGGCCATCTGGGTGCCAGGCAGATGCAAATGAATAGTCTAAGTGCCCCTTTAGGTTGCCGATAACCTTTCCTGATTGTGCATCCGCAATTAAGCAATCTGGACTGTCCCCAAGGACTGCAAGCATTTTGCCATCAGGACTGACCGATGTGTTCTGCAATCCAAGACAACATCTATTATGTTCAGAATTTTGCAAGCCATTAACTTGTATCTCAAAAAACAATTCCATGCAGGAGTTTACTCACATTCACAGACCACGGGAATGTGAAATGATTTACGCAACCAAAGTTTACAGCATCCATAACCCTAACTTGAGCATCATTGTTTGCTGTCATAACCCTCATTGCACCACTGCCAAGAAGAATTAGGAACCAAAATTAGATCTTCAAAGATGCCAAAAGATCAGAAAAGGAGCATCCGCAATCCAATTCAAAGTCTTCTGCATACCTAGGGTTACAATATATGTCCACTGCATTAGTAATGGCATTTTCATCTGTTGATATCTTTGTGCAGAAAGCAACTCCAGGTTGGTTTAGATACTGCAAAACAAAGAAATCAAGTGAGCTTACGCAACCAAATGATTGCACTGCTGAATAATTACATGGATTACCAACTGAAATGGCAAATATGGTACTGCATGCTACCTTACAGATAAGCTCTCCTTGAAAACCACCAGCCACCATTAAATTGTCCTTCACAGTCATAGTACTTATCTGAACCCTTGAAAGAGGCTGTGCTAAACACCCGGGATAATTCTGCATGCATGCCATTAAATTAAACACCGGATTTAACTCAATTAGGTACAAATCACTCCATACCCAATTCACTAGTTGGAATAACAGAACTTACCAGGGCAGGTACGATAGGCTTAGCAACATTAAGTACTTCTTTACCCCTCCTAAGCAGGGAGGACCAATGCATTACAGAGTAGTTTTGCATCAGGTACACATCATGTTTTGAGGTTGCCCATAAAAGATTCCTCAGCTGAAAGGTGAAAATTTCCAGTTACATAATGTCCAGAAAAGAACGTACAACAACAAAAGAGGAAAAACAAACAACATTTGCAGATTACTAGAATGGGACTTAAAACATTCTATAGAAATGACAAATTACGGATCAATGCATATTCAGTTAAGACTTAACATGCCACACAAGAACTCAAATTATACTTGGTAGTAGTTCCATTAGTAGCTAGAGTAGAGCATCTTTTACACAAATTTTGGAATGGTATCAAAGGCTAAATTTACATCAAGTATGATTGATCGTTAATACTGAGCACAGTAGCTTTAAATCACTAAAGCCTATAACACTGAGACTTCTTTAAATCACCACAACTTTCTAATTCATATGCAGCAAACAACCAACCAGTTGAAATAAAACTAGTTGTCAGAAGTGCATCTAAAATAAAAGTGGTAACAGACAAACATACTATTGATGACTCATGCATCATCAAACAAGATCGAGAAATTAATTATTCAGAGCATGGTTACGTGTTCACGAACAAAAATTGCAAATGGAAGAGGGAAAATTCAAAGGAAAAGAACAAGACATCATTGTTGTAAAAGCCATCCATCACCACAGAAAGAACACAGAAGTGAAAGCATGGTGTGTTGAATTGACACCTTAAGACAAAAGCTCATTACTAACATTTTCTTGGGAGGACAAGAAAGAGAAAGTCACAGTAGCACTCAAGGTCAAAATTGAAAACTCAATTGAAAATGAAAACTAAGGTCAATCGAAGGAAATTTATCAAGAAAAAGCACCACGGAAGCAGCTATTGTCAACAAAAAGAAGGAAAAAAAGGTACCAGATTGCCCGACAAATGATACATGAAAAAGAAGGAACAAACAGAACATATCTCAATGTTCAACCCAAACAAAATGATCAACCTCAACAAATGAACAAACAACTGATGACGAAGTCGGGACATTTTTAAGAGAAAAAAACACTATGTACATGGCCAAACACAGTTCTTTGCAGATTAGTATCTACAAACAAGGGTGCACAGCAAAATAAAACACTAGCTTTAATTAATCAAATCAAGCGAGGGCAGCAAGCATGTGTGCCAATACTGTGCATGCATTAAATCAAATGACTAGCACAAAAACTGAAGGTAAAATTTAATCCCTATTGACCAACAGACTAAATGCTATGCCTCTTACTGCTCATATAATCCCCTATCATACCATATGGAAATGATCCCTTATCCGCCAGCTGCTCAGATAAAACTGCAGTCCTGCTTCTAAGGCTGAAATAAAGATAAAATAGCAGTCCCATGCTATAGGTTAAATTACAAGGAAATTAAGCAATATAGCTAATATTCAAAACTGAAGCTCTGACATAATAATCAGCATCTCAAATTGAAACAGAAATGACTAGAAAATGATATTTCAACTAGCTCAGATTATTCTAGTGAATAACCTCATGTAAACAATCAGCAAAGGTGTTGAGTGAATGAGATGCATGTAAAGACAGACAGTGCATTTGCTCCATCTTCCGGAGAACCAAAGGCAACTTTGCATACAAGCTAAAGCTGTCACAATCTTACATATTGATTGTAACCTTTCCTGCTTTCAATCAGGCATAATAAAGATTGTGTACAGCCTAACACTTCCATCAACACTCAAAATGCACCAATTAGAAGGAACAATAGGAGGCGAACTATTGAACATATGTTATTGCACCACTGCAGCACAATGAAATAGATTCATGGGGAAGTTTGTCCTATGGCATATCATAAAAAAAGAACGATGAATTTTATGAAGGTTGGTCTGCATTCTACATCACTACTAATTTATAAATCTTGGTACAGCCAAGTTATATGCTCACCACAATGCTTCCATTACCATAACTTGGCTCTAAAAACCTCAGTGGTTTGGTAGCCTGGTATAAACATTCAATATTGCACCTCCCAAAAACAGATCTTCTAAAATAATTATTCATGCGACTCTTGGCAAGTGTTAATAATCTGCACAAAAATGATTCTGTGAATACAAACCCAGTTCAATGTCACTTGAACTGGGCAGAAACAATATCTCTAATTAAAATTAAAATTAAAATTAAAATTAAAATTATTCCGATACAAGGTAATGTTACTATTGGGAGAGGTTAATGGAAAAGAAATTTTCTTCTGCCCAAAATTTTAAGCAGATTCTATAACTTCTGTTAATGACTAATGAGTTTTGCTGTGGACAATCAGCATCATAATTGAAAGGTTTCGATTATATAATGCACAATTTCACCAGTGAAGAGGCCAGAACAAGAATGCTCGCAAACTAACTGGCCCCCCTCACTCGTGCAATTAGTTAGTGCTGAAATACTAGACTGGGTTAATTACTAATAGATGAGGAAACAATTAACTTTAACATAAAGACAACATCCACAAACTACATACCTTCTAAAAATGATTAGGCGCTCAGCTAGAGATGCATAGCAGTTATTAAGCCATCAAACATCAATACATAAGCATGGCATCTGCAAAACTACGTTACTTGTGCCCCATGATGAAGTCCGAAAGATGTTAACAAATAAAAGGGCAGACTTCAAAATAACCATCCTGGCACTTATTTCAGGCAAGTTACCAACAAAGATTCTCGGAGTAGAAAACTACCTAAATGAAATGGATGGATGCATTACATAGTACAAAGTCAAGTAAAATGCATTAATTATAAGTAGGAGTTGAATCCCAGTGCAGAACTATGCCAAAATGTTAGTTGCATTTTGTCCATGAAAGATGCGAGAAAAGTGTAGAATGCATCAAAATAGAAGGTCCAACGAATTAAGTGCTGAAAATCATCCAAATCCATCCATGATTGGTTCAAAACAAAAAAGGGATAATGCATGATGGGATCAGTTTAGAGTCGAGAAACAAAAACTGATTTAACCTTAAACACCAAAATTATTTTTATCATCAATTAACAGTTGTAAAATCGTAAAAACAGCTGAATTGTCTATACCTGAAAATGCACTATCGTTGATTTGACAAGCCTGGTGTTAAACTGAAAATCATAGAAGTTGTGGCCTTTTTCCACTTCTTTGCACTCCTACGACGAAAAATAGATCTTAGCAAAAAACATCTTCCGCAGAAAACAATCAAGAAAATGTACCATGAAGCCAAATGGTGCTTGGCTAATACCCATTAAAGATTATTAAAGAAAAAATATGAATATCATTGTATACTGGAACAAATCCATTATAAGGAGGACAGAAAATTGACTGCAAACCGACTAACAAGATCAGCTGTATCAGATTTCATATTCCACTTCATTTTTTAGGTTAACAGATTTAACAGGCAAAACTAATGATGCTAACTCATGTTGTTGACATTCCTGAGTGAGCTAGGCAGCATGGTGCACGCAGAGAAGTTTCCAGAGTGTAATGAGAACCAAATTACACTTTAACTACATAGATTAACTATATAGATCTATTTGATTCATTACTCAGCCTCCTCCTAAAAGCTTCATATGTGACTCTTTTGATCCTCTCTCATTTTACATATTCTTAATCAGTTACTATAATTATAACTTTATTTTTATTCTTGACTTTTGCAATAAAAATATACCAGTTTAAAGCATGCTTAACTTTTCTGAGACAAAATATAACTAAATATCAGATACCTTCTCAAGATCTTCACGAGAGCTTGAGAGATTCTCATAATTCTTGTATTGCTTCAACCGTGATTCGCGATACTTCTCTCTAGTAAAATTGAGCCTCTCCCATGGAATACCCTGTATATCCTTGCCACTCCTTGCTTCTAAAGCCGATGTATCAGTTTTCGGCTTGCTCTGTTATTCAATCAAAATATTTCAATTTGAGGAGGAAGGAGGGAGGGGGGGGGGGGGGTGGATAAGAATATCATCTTTCAGTAAATAAAACATAAGAAATAAATAAAGCCTAGAAATATGAAACAAACTCTATTACCAGTTCAAAGTCATCCTCAAAATCGGAGTCCATAGAGTCATCATCAGCGAAACTGCTTCCACTTCGCGGTGAAACGCTGTCATCCTCAAAATCAGTGACGCTATAATAGTCGTCAACTACATACTCCAGCTCATGATTCTGAAATTGTTCCATTGCTTTTTCACTGTAAGACAAGAACAGCAGCAACAAACATTTGTTAATTAATTAAGCCAAAAAACAAAAGAGTTCCTCAAAAACGAGGTTTTCGAGGTGATCTACATACCTATGGTGTAGAGAGTAGCGTAAAGTGATCAAAAGCGCATGTAATTTCTACATTCTATTCCAAATAAGCTAAAAAATATCTATTTTTGACAAAGAAAAATCGAATTTAGCTTTCAGGATATAACAGTAAAGAGGACTCGTTTCCGGGATAAGGAAATATAGGACGAACAAAAATTAATTAAGCGTATGAAGGATAACAAACAACATTAAATTCATTCTCAATGGAAAATTCCAAAAGAAAAAAGCATTAAAAACAAATTAATTGGAAATTCACAAGCTCACCTTAAGATTCAAAGAGAAAGTTAGCAAAAATCGGATTACTTTCGTCCTTTTATCGAGTTTGGGAGTGCGAAATTGAAAGAAAAGTGAACTGTATGAGGCGAGTAGTGAGAAGAGGGATTTTTTTCTTTTGAATATGGTAGACAGAGAAAGAGAAAGATGATTATTGCCTGTAGCCGCAGAACAGCAGGAAAAGGTGAGGCCTCGGCCTTTACTTATAGTGGAGAAGGTTCTGGTGTGACCCACTCAAGTGGGTCCACTCTGTGGGGCCTGCTTTAGACCAAAGAAAATGAGAAATCCGTGTGCTTTGAGCGTCTGTCGGCTCCACTTCAAACGTAACCGGCTCTTTAACCATTCACCTGCCGTTAGGACTAGAAGCAAAAATCGAAGCCCATGACAGCATGAGATTTCCCAAATTACGGGCAGGTAAAACAATTCTATCAAAATAGACCAATTTTTTTACTATTATTTTTTATTATCCTGATTAGATGCAGGATTTGAATGTCGGAGTAGGTCTAATTGAGCGACCAATCCAAGTATGATTTGTCTAATTCATTTACTAAAAATTTAAATATTTCTAACTTTAATTGTTATAATTAATTTTTTTGCACATACACACATCAAAAATTTGTCAAAATTCAAATTATGAACTTAGTATATACAAGTAATTCAACGACGACAACAATAGATAATTAACCACATAATAATTATTATTAATTAGGTTTGACAAATTAAAATTAAGCTTAATAAGATTTAAATCAAAATAAGTATAGGGCTTGTTTGTTTACATTTTGAGGTGTTTTGCCAAAATATATTGGAAGAATGATTTTACTTTCTGAGAAGTGGGATTGGGGAATGTAATTATTATTTATTTATATTTTAGATGGTAGATGGAGAATATTTTAAAAGAAAATTATTTGTTTGGTAGTATTTTGGCTATGAACAAATTTTAATATAAATATGACGTGAATTACATTTTTGTCGGGTTATTGAGTTGAAATGAATATTTTGTTATTATTTATAAATGTGTATATATAGATTGTGTAACTAGTGTATGTATATGTATTTGTAATGATGAATTTACATTAGGATGTTGGGGAATGGATTTTATGGTGAATTTTTAAAGGCGCTTTAGGGATTAATTTATGTATTTTTGAAAGTGAGATTGGAATATGTGATGATTTATTTATTTAAGTTTTGAGAATTAAAATATATTTTGGGAGTTTGTAAACAAATAAGCCCATAATTCTTACAGTATTAGAATACACTCGAGTTAGTTTAAGAAACTTTTTATCTATTTTTGTAATTGATTATAAATTCATGCATCGGTTCTCTTATATGTGAAAGATTTGATGTAACGAATTTTTTTGAGAAATTTTTCAATAGATGTGAATTGAGAAATTAGTTTTAATTCACAATTTAAATATTTATTTAATTTTAGAACTAATTATATTTTATTATATGAGTTAGTTCAATATAATTTTGAACTTTCTAAATTTTTTAATCTTGTAAGAAATTATACAAGTAGCGAAAGTGATTTGAGAAAAAACGGCAAAAAATAATTATAGAGATTCAGTTTAGGTTCAAGATCATCAAGTTGAATATTGTTTGAGTTTGACGCATTCTACATTTGAATTGCACAAGTTATTAATAGACTTATATGAAAATATTTTCATTTAAACTACAATTAAAAGTATTACAAAAATAACAAAATTTGATCAATAATGCTTATAAAAATAGAAAAGGCTATTGAACAAATAAAAGAGTTGCTCATAAAATGATTATAATATTTAGTTACGTTGTCACAAAAAATCAATTTTTTGCTGAAAAATAGATGAAACATTGTTTGTTGAAATTCAGTGCAATCAGAGGGTGCATGAAATGAAGCTTCAGATTCGTCCAAAGAAAATACAAACCTCATTAGTTCAAATTTTTTGGAAATATGACTTTGCAGAAAACTTTTACATGAATTTTCAAGTTTTATTAAGAAAATGGATCTATTGCATAAGCAATCTTATAATTTAAGCAATACCTTTAGCGAAGAATTTGGGCAGTCTTCCTTTATCGAGATTTTTTTTTTTTTTTTAAAGATAAAAAAGAATAGCTTTCTACATGCATAATTGTGGTGGGGGGGGGGGGGGGGGGCGCTCTTCAATTTTTTATCTTTTTTTTTTTTTAATAATTTCTTTTGAATTTCTTTTTTTTTATAAGGTAAAATACAACTAATGGGAACAAAAGAACGTCCATTTCCAATATTGGGCAATTCACGATATATATTTTTAATGGCTTTTAACGAAAAAAATGAGGACAAAACAGAATAATGAGAGTATACACAATTTTTATTTAGTACCAATAGAAATATATAAATCGTATTATAGATAAAGACATTAAATTCTCCACCATCAAATAAAATTCTTCATCTAAGTCATATTTTGCTAAGAAAATATTAGTGCCCGACTGCATAAAGTTGGCATATTTGGAAGCCGGTAATATTTGAAATTAATTTTGCCAGTTTACGGAGTAGACATATTTTCATTCAATGTTAATCTGAAACTATATTTCTTTCAAATTCTAATAAGGAACATTCAAGGTTGATCCACTCTATTGTCTTAATTTAAATTTTCTTTTTTTCATTTGTACAATAAATAAATCAGCTTGGACTCCATGATTTGACTGAATAATTTTCAAGCGTATCTTTCTACTATGCTTCAATCAGAAAGATTGAAAGAAAAGGAAAAAGTAAAAGTTCAAAAGGCATAATACAAAATTATATTATTTTATATTTTCTAATACTTCTTCTTATAATAAGATATCAATTGACTTATATAGTACGTAAAAATAAAATTAATTTGTCTATTTTAGTTTATAATACTAAATTTAAAGAATCTATTTCATGAACACCATTAATAAATATTCTGATTAATAGTCAACATTATTTTTAAACACAGTACTTTAAAATTATAATAAAATTTTCAAACTTTTAACTGTCATTTGAAAATTTGGTTTGAGTTCAATTACACCAATAAAATTGGAATATAATTTAAAGTTCAATTATCCTTCCTATTTTGTCCCATTTTAAAATAGAATTTATTTTCTAGAAAAAGTTTCAAAATTACAGTTTTTATTTTGAAATAATAAATTCTGTTTTGAACTACTATTAAAGAATATAATTTTTTCTATTTTTTTAATTATATATATATTTTTTTCCCCCGGATCAAGGCGAGAGCTGTAATATTTGGTCAATTCCAATATATATATACACACACAATAGATACACAAAAGTTGCTTCGTCTACACGCATATAAACAGTAGCCGGTAGTTCTCAAACAAGAATTGTACTTGGGGTTGACCGGAGCAGTCACTCTCAGAGTAACCGTAGCTGACCGGACAACTATACACAAACCGACAAAGAGGCGCACAAACGGACAGTTGCCGGTTAGCACTAACCCCCTAGCTACTACGCTCTAACTTGTGAGAGTTTTAGATGAATCCAGGTGCAATACACCATTCATTCTTTACCGCACGATTGAGCTCTAAAATCCCATCATCACTGACCCCTACCTACAACTAATTAATTAACTCAGAAGATAAACAAATATCAGGTTATTAATTGTGATATAATAAAGCAGTGGATCCCACTAAATAAAACTGGGGCGCTTAGGCCACCAGCAGCGATTCGAAAAAGTACACGTGTCGTGCCATGCGACTCTGGATCCACCACGTAGCGTAGGGACGGATGAAGCATTGATTTTCCCACGAGACGGTGGCGAAGTAATGGTTAGAAAAAAAGAGTTTTTTAAAAAGGGACGGCGTTAATTTAGGGCGTTTGGTTAACCGTAGTTAGGTGGGGTGGGGTGGGGTGGGGTGGCGTGGCGTGGGGTGGGTTGGGTGGTTAAAGTCAAGTTATGGCGCACCATCTGCGAAATATCTCTAGGCTTTTGGTCGGTTTGCTGTGGGTCCCGCTGCCGGGTTTTTGGCCTCTGTCCGAGTTTTCTTTCTTTCAATATGTGTTGCAAGTTGCAACAGTCATTTTAGGATTTTTATTTGGCGGGTGGAATTGGAATCCAGCACCCCGGGGGGGGTTGTCGGGTGCACCCATTCACATTTCCTTTTCAGGATATGTTTTGATTAATTTAAAAAAAAAAAATGAAACATTTTGAAAAGGAGAAAATATTGTTTGATTGATTGATTCTTTGTATTGCTTTTTCTTGAAAAAATCAGAAAAAAAAAAATATTTTCTGATTTTTATCAGGTATGTGGTATATTTACGTGATTACATCATTCTTTTACAAATTTGCACATAAATTGAGCGAGTGTTTTATGAGGTACAAAAATGTGAAAATAAAAACTAATAGGCCGTTTGAATTTGTTTTTTTAGAGGTATTTTTATTTTTTGATGAAAAATAATAATGAAAAGTTAGTTATAAAAATATTTTTGAAAATAAAATATTATTTGGATGTTTTGTTTAAAATATAGTGATTATATAAGTTAAAAATGAGTTATATTTGAAAATTGTAGTTTTTTATATTAAAAGTCGTATAAATGTGAATAGAAAAAAATAAAAATAATGAAAAGTGAAAATGGAGAGAGAGTGTAAGAGTTTGTCTAGAATAATATTTTGAGAATGAAAATGTATGTGAAAACAGAGGAGAAGTTGATAGCTATATGTTTTCATTTTTAGCAGAAAATAAAAATTAGTCTAGAAAACAAAAACAAACGGGCTCTAAGGCAATCTTTGATTATATTTTTGTGTGTGATTTTATTTTGTTTCTTAGGAAAATGAATGTTGAAAGTGATATTGGAGAATATGAAAGTTGTGTTGGGGAATGTAATAGATTTTTGGTTATGTTTTGGATAATAGTTAAAAATTAGTTTTGAAAAGTTTTGGTATATTTGTTTATGTTTTGGGGTGAGACATTTTTTACTGTAGCAGTCAAATCAATATTTTTTTTGTTAGATTTTTGAAGTGAAAAGAGAATTAAGTGATTTTTTTATTGTTAGAACAATAGTAAAATATATATGATGTATAATATATATATATATATATATATATATTGAAAAATTGAGAAGTTTTGGGGATAATGAATGATAGGAGAAGCTATTTTGGAAAAACTTTTTTTTAGTGTTTTGGAAGGAAAATGAGAGTATATTTGATTATATTTTTCCAAAATAATTTTGTTATGGGAAACATAACCAAACATTCCCTAATTTTCTTTGATTTTAATTTTATTTTTCACTCTTTTGTTTTTAAAAAATAAATGTCTTGTTTTGCGTTTTACCTCGACTTGTAACCTCTATTTCAGCCGTAATTTGATGTACCATATGCCTACCCTTTCTTTTTTATTTCAGCAGGAGGCACTGTACGTGATTTTTTGCGCATAAAATATTTTTTTTGAAAAAATTAATAAATACTAAGATAATTTGAATTATTGAGTAAAATTAAAATTGGATTATGAGCTAGACATGGTAAAAAAAAGACAATGAAGGATGGGATTTTGACATTGCAAAATTTGTAAGTTTGTTAATTTTGTGAAAAGTACAAACATAACTTTATTGAATCATAATTTAAAAAAAATAATTTAGGGGATAAATTTGTAATATTAGTGAAATTGATATCCAAAACAATAGAGAATTTATGCTAAATTTTTCATTTTATCTTTCAAACTATATTATTTGTTTTAGTCGCTAAAATAATAAAAGGACAAATTATGTAAAAGAATTAAAAATCACTTTCATTTTACACATAAAAATAGTGTTTCTTTTTTAAAATGGAATAGTTATGCTTTAATATTGTTCTATTTCAATATCTCAACTACGAACTTGTTATTTTCGTGATTTACCCACCTTGCATTTGAGGGGGAAAAATAATAGTAAATTATTATGAAAAAATTGAAATTAAGGGATTCCTTGGATAAGATCTAGTGAAACGTAAACTCACTGCTAGATGAACAATTGTCCCAAGGCGTCATATTCAAGATTCTTGGCATGCAATGGCAGCGGGAGTGCTCTTCTCAAAACGAAGGGCATTCCCATTTATGGATGTCATTGTCAAAATTGCAATGGTGTGCACATAATATATAGATGTTTTATTCTTATGCTCTTGCTTTTACCATGCGAAATATTCTAACTACCAATACAATTGAGTGTATTCTAAAGGGAGAAAAGAAAACATCGGTACTATTGAGTGTTTTTTGGTTGTATTGATACTCCAAATTAAGTTATTCGTCGTCCGGTGACTTATAGCCTAAAGACATCAGTTTTCCTTATCATGTGAGAGGTCTTGTGTTCGAATTTGAATGGGTTCCTTTACACACTTTATGTGTGCATCTGATTGTGGAGTTTGTGATGTAATTGATATCAATTTAATTGAGATATAAGGCTAATTACATATTAAAAAGATGCTTTATTTCTTTCAATTAGTACCAATTATTGGTTGGAATCCATAAATGTTTAAAGTGTGAAAGAGAAATATGATAAACATAAATTTTGTAAATGGGGATTGTCCCACATTGGAATTTAGACAATTATGTGGGGACTTGTAGGAGTATAAAAGATTTGTACTAGTCCCTTGTCCCACATTGGAAGCGAAACAAAAATATGGGAAACTATGAGAGTATAAATACTAGTCCATGTATCCCACATTGATATATTTCACTTAAGTGCTTCCCTCCTAGTACTTATAAAATAAGTTTGCAAGTTGCAGGCTAAAGACGCAACTCAGAATTCAATTCTGATAAATTTTCTTTACTTTTTTTCACTATCACTTTCTTTGCATAGTGTTGTGTTATATAGGTTTGGCGACTGAGTAGTGCATCGAAGTGAAGCTAGTCTGAAGTGCATCAACCATCTTCTGGATTGTCTTATCCTAAGAGAAGAGTTGCAGTACCCAGTGCACCGGTGAGTGGGGGCAACGTTTTCTTCAAGGCAAACCAGTTTTGCTGGTGATTTAGTCAATCATTTTGTGTACTATAGATAAGTACTTTACATGCTTAATTTTCTTTTCGTTATTAAACTAATTCAATTATGTTGTTATTCCAAATTGATTTCATTGCTTTTTGGTTCTGCATAAATTGAATTGAATTTGTTGTTGTTATGCATGCCTTGAAAATTTATATTTGAACTGTTTATACACTACCCCATGATTATCTACTTATATTTTGATAATCTGCAAAATTCTTTAGAGTTTATTTCTATCAATCTTGAAGAAAACGTTTGGTGTTATAAATTAGTTTATATATAAAATATGGCATCTGCGAATGGTTTCGGTATTAGCTTTATGCTACCTTCAAAAGTCAACCTATTCGGCTTGCCAGAAAAAAAATTGGGTTATTTTTTCAAATGTTAGCAATAGCGGATGAAAATTTGGCTTACGATGAAGGGACTTTTGACAATAATTCAGGTTACTAAACCTGAACCAACTGATAATGATATCAAGACGGCTAAAATTACTGAGTGGCATGAACGGGATTAGTTAGGCAGATAGATCATTCTATCCGCTTTGTTGGATGTTCTCTTTGATGTCTACTATTCCGATTCATGCACTACAAAGGCGTTATAGGATGAGTTGGATAGGAAATACAATACTGAAGAGCCAAAGCTCGAAAAGTATTATGTTTCCAAATTCCTAAAATATCAAATAGTTGAGGACAAGTCTGTAACTGAACAGATGCATAAGCTGATCAACCTCGAACATGCCCTTGCCGACGCTAAGATGAAACTTCCAGAAAAGTTTTTGGTCATGTCTATAGTAGATAAGTTTCCTAAATCTTGGGAAAGTTTTAGAATGACACTCAAGCATAAAAAAGGACGGTTATCCCTAGATGATCTGATGATTGCTATAAGCATCGAAAAGGAACACGAGAATCAAATTCATAGAGTTCCTATTGAGTGCCAACCTATGGCAAACATGTTAACAATGGGAAAGAAGAAAAAATCTAAAATGAACCAAGTTAATCCTAACTTAAAAACCATAAATAAAGGCAAAACCAATGCCAACAAGAAACCAAAAACAAACAAACCATGTTGGAATTGTGGACAGGTAGGCCACTGGGCTAAGGAGTGTCCCTCTGAGAAAGCCAAGGCTAAACCTAAGTCTGCTGGGCCAGCTCTTGTCAACATGGTTGTGGGGGAACCTAGTGAATCTAGCGCTCCAGAGACGACTGTTGATGGGTATGTTTCTTTGAAACCTAAACTCATTTCAATTTATAAACCTTTTGATTGGTTAATTGACATGGGGGAAAATATGCACGTTTGTGCTGATAAATTGTTATTTGTGTCTTACTAGCCAATCGATGGAAAATTCATGACGATGGGGAACTCAAGTGCCACCAAAGTACTTGAGATAGGACGCATGGACCTGACGTTTTCTTCGGGGCACATATTATCTCTACTGAGCATGCACCATGCTCCAACAATTCATAGGAATATAATAAGCGGTTCTGTAATAGTTAGAGAATGTTATGAACTTACTTTTAAGTTCAATAAAGTTGTAATTTTGCATTGTGGTTCTTTTGTTGGAAAGGGTTATTTGTCTAATAAAATAATTTAAAGTACGAGTTGAAAATGTTAGTTCAAACATGAGTAATATTGAGTATTCTGAAATTTCTTCTGCGAATAATGTTGAATGTTCCATTGTTTGGCATAGTCGTTTAGGTCATTTAAATTTTGGTGCTATTAAACGTATGGTGAACCAGAATTTAATCCCTAAACATGATATTGGACGAAACCATAAATGTCAAGTATGTGCTAAAGCTAAACAAATAAGAAAGCCATATCATTTAGTTGAAAGGCATTTTGAAATACTTGATTTAGTTCACACTGATATTTGTGAGTTCAATGGAATCCTAAATAAGGATCATAAAAGAAACTTATCCCTTTTATAGATGATTTTAGTAGACACTGTTATGTTTACTTGTTGAAACATAAAGATGAAGCACTAAAAAAGTTTATCACTTCTAAGAATGAAGCTGAAACTCAATCCGGTAAGAAACTTATATGATTAAGATTGGATAGAGGTAGAGAGTACCAGTCTAAACCCTTCGATGAATATTACTGGAACTTTGATATTATTCGTGAAAAGACTCCTCCTTACTCTCCCTCGTCTAATGGGATAGCAGAACGAAAGAATAGAACATTTAAAGATATGATTAACAGCCTGCTTTTGAATTATGGATTGCCTAAGTATGTACGGGGAGAGGCTTCGAATACGACTTTCCATATTCTGAACAGAGTCCCTCCAAAACAAAAGGAAAGCACTTCTTTGAACTCTGGAAAGGCAAAAAACCTAGCTTAAAATATTTTCATGTGTGGGGCTGCCTTGCGAAAGTTCTAGTCCTAGAACACAAGAGGAAAAAGCTGGGTGCTAAAACTGTTGATGCGATCTTTTTGGGCTATGTGGAAACAAGCTATGCATTGAGATTTCTAGTTATTAAGTCTAAAATCCCTGGCATAGATGTTAACACAATAATTGAGTTTCATGATGCTACATTCTTTGAAGACGTGTTTCCTATGAAAACGAGAGTACCTCAAAATGTTTCTTCAAACTCAACCCTTACATCTATTTCTATTCCTAATCATGTGGAAATGATAACAAATGTGGAGGTTATTTCGAACAGCTCTAATTTAGTATCTGCTGGATTTGAAGAGCTAGATAATCTCAAACGGAGCAAAAGAGTTAGAGTCATCAAGGATTTTGGAAATGATTATATCACTTACAATATCGAGGATGACCCTGTAACCTTTAAAGATGCTATGGCCTTGTCAGAAGCCAAGCATTGGAAGGTAGCTGTCAAAAGTGAGATGGATTCTATTGTCTCTTACGGGACATGGGAATTAGTCGATCTACCTTGGGATACACCATGATTGGGTACAAATGGATCTTTAAGAAGAAACTTAAGTCTGATGGGACTATAGATAAGTTTAAGGCCAGATTAGTTGCCAAAGGCTTTAGGCAAGAGTAGGGAATAAATTTCTTTGTCACCTATTCCCAAGTTGCTCAATTGACTATAATTCGGGTTATTATTGCACTGGCATCTATATATGATTTTTTGACTCACTAGATAGATGTGAAAATAGTCTTTCTGTATGGTGATCATGAGGAAAAAATCTATATAGATCAACATGAGGGATTTGTAACTCCTAGTAACGAGCAAAATGTCTGTAAGCTTGTTAAATCACTTTATGGATTAAAACAAGCTCCTAAACAATGGCATGAAAAATTTGATAAAACCATTTCATCATTTGGCTTCATAGTAAACAATAATGATAAGTGCATCTATTACAA
This sequence comes from Jacaranda mimosifolia, assembly GCA_018894105.1. NCBI lineage: Eukaryota > Viridiplantae > Streptophyta > Magnoliopsida > Lamiales > Bignoniaceae > Jacaranda > Jacaranda mimosifolia. Next base: position 13,748,668 of record CM032123.1, read on the forward strand.
AATTAAAGGTAATAATTATATTGTTTTATGCTTGTATTCGAATGATATTCTATTGATTTGGTCAAACATTGAGATTGTCAATGAGACAAAGTCATACTTGAAAAGTAAGTTTGAAATAAATGATATGGATAAAGCTAATGTGATTCTTGGACTCAAGTTGATTAGGTCAACTGAGGGTATAGCCATTTCTCAGTCTCATTATGTTGAGAAGATTATTGAGAAATTTGGCTATAAGGATTGTAGAATTACTGAGACATCATATGATCCTTCTATAGCTCTTTTCAAAAATGAAAGTGGTATTCCTATGTCTCAATTGAGGTATTATCAAATTATTGGGAGCTTGCAACATCTTGCAAATGGCTTGAGACCGGATATCTCATTCGCAGTCTCAAAGCTGGCGAGGTATACAAGTTGTCCCAACAGAACTCATTGGGAGGCTTTGGATAGGGTACTATGGTATCTTAAGGGCACGACATCACTTGCTCTGCATTATGGCATATTCCCTGCAGTACTTGAGGGATATAGTGATGCTAGTTGGATAGCCAAAAACTCCAATAGTAATGGGAGTACAGGATATGTATTTACCTTAAGTAGAGGTGTCATCCCCTGGAAGTCTATTAAACAGACTTTGGTAACTCGGTCCACATTTGAGGCAGAGTTATGTGCTTTGGACACAACTGGAATGGAGGCTAAGTGGCTACATGGGTTGATGGTCTAATTACCCATGGTTAGTAAGCCCCTTTCTACGATCGCAATGTATTGTGATAACCAAACCACAATTGCAAAGATTAGAGGTTCAAAGCATAATCAAAAGACCAAGAGACACATGCAAGTTATACTAAAATCTATAAGGGAGCTTGTGTTTGATAGGAATGTGGCCATTGATTTTGTTGGATCCAAAGACAACATGGCTAATCCTTTGACCAAAGGACTTGAGTTGTCCTTAGTCCAAAAATCTAGGCTAGGGATGAGATTGAAAACCTATCAGTGATGCACCTGTAGTGGCAACCCAACCTACCAAGTGGAGATCCCACAATGAAGGTTCAATGTGGTATAAATGAGCTGCTGAGTGTGTCGAAGTGCACTTAAACTTGACTAATACTTTAGTATCTGAGTTTGTCCCCTAGCATACTTGGAAATTGTTGTTAACTGCTAGTAAAGTAAGAGTTCTAACTCTAAATGAAGTCAAGCCATATTGATGAGATGCAAGCAGTGCATCCCTGGAGATGCTTAACTAAGTGAATGAAGTCGTTTGGTTGCGACTAGAGGAAAATGGTTATTCCTAAAAAACATTCATGATACAGGATTGGGACACATGGCCATAATATGTCAAACCTAAAGATCACTACATAGTCATGTAGCTTGTTGTTACCAATGGATGCTGCCACATCCAAGGGCCAAATTCAAGGCTTTGATCCATTTGTACCTATGGTGGCATAAGTTGGATAACTTACATAGTGGTTGAAACCGAAAGGCACCATTATTGAAAGCAAGTTACGAAAACCTAATAGTCCAACGCTATAGATTTGTGGGGGATTTATGTAATTGGCACCAATTTAATTGAGATCATGTGGCTAATTACATGTTAAAGAGATGCTTTATTTCTTTCGATTAGTGCCAATTATTGGTTGGAATCCATAGATGTTTAAAGTGTGAAAAAGTGATATAATAACATAAATTCTGTAAATGGGGATTGTCCCACATTGGAATTTAGACAACTATATGAGGACTTGTGGGAGTATAAAATATTTTGTACTAGTCCCTTGTCCCACATTGGAAGTGATACAAAAATATGGGAAACTATGGGAATACAAATATTAGACCATGTATCCCACATTGGTATATTTCACTCAAGTGCTTCCCTCCTAGCACTAATAAAATAAGTTTGCTAGTTGCAGACTAAAGCCACAACTCAAAATTCAATTTTGATAAACTTTCTCTACTCTTTCCACCATCACTTTCTTTGTATAGTGTTGTGTTATCTAGGTTTGGCGACTGAGTAGTGCATCAGAGTGAAGCTGGTCTGAAGTGCATCAACCATCTTCTGGACTGTCTTATCCTAGGAGAAGAGTTGTAGTACCTAGTGCACCGGTGAATAGGGTAATGTTTTCTTCAAGGCAAACCAGTTCTGCTGGCGATTCAGTCGGTCGTTTTGTGTACTATAGATAAGTACTTTACATGCTTACTTTTCTTTTTGTTATTTAATTGATTCAATTATGTTGCTATTCCAAATTGTTTTCATTGCTTTTTGGTTTATGCATAAATTGAATTGAATTTGTTGTTGTTATGTATGCCTTGAAATTTTATATTTGAACTATTTATACACTGCCTCGTGATTATCTCCTTATATTTTGATAATCTGCAAAATTCTTTAGAGTCTTTTTCTACCAGTTTGTACTTCCATTTTGGGAAAATATAAATAAACACACACTCATTTTTCCTTTCAAACACTAACATAAGTTTTTCCAAAATACCCTAATAGAATAATTACTCAATTCCATTTTCATCCTAAAAATACAACAAAAAAAAAATATTGATTTGACTGCTATAGTAAAAAAGTGTCTTCCCCCAAAACACAAACAATTATACCAACACTCTCTAAAATAAATTTCTAAATATTCGTCAAGATATAAACAAAAATCCATCACATTCTTCAACCCCACTCCCAAAATTAATTCCCCCACAACGCATATCATAATCAAATGTAAAACATAATCAAACATTACCTTAATATTTATATTGCTTGTAAATATACATTGGATGTGCAATCAACATTCAAAAAAAAGTTCAAAATATTAATACGAAATATAAATATAAGTAAAGGGCACACATTTTCGCTGCTTTAACAAATATATTTAACTTTATATTTGACAATGAATAAAGGCAAATGACCTTAAATGAAATTAATATAAAAAAAATGAAATAAATATAATATTAGTTTAATTCATGATTTATTAGTGACGTAATTAATTCATTTTTTTAGACTAAATTACAATTTTAATTCTGTTAGTTTGGTGTATGTGCACACATCAAACGTTGTACCTTCTATGTTTTCTTACATAAAACTAGTATTATCATGTGGAATGAAATAATTTTTGGTATTATATTTTATGGTAACTATATATGTATTATCTATATATTTGTATCCAAGCCTAGCGCATTCTATATAATTTTTGACATTTCTATGTCTATATATATATATGTCCCTATTTTATTGCGTACGGAGGTATCTATATGCTATAAATATTATATTCCATATTGAATCTTTTTTATATTTCTTTCTACATGATGGAAGAGTCCTAATTTAACTTATGTATAAATGGGAGAGAGGCACATGCATTGTAAAGATTTTCTATAATATGTACCTCTTTACGTATGTCCTCTTTGCCGAAGAATCCTAATAAGCTATATTCAAATACTGATTGTGTGTGCATATTTTTCCCACAATTAATGTACTGTATCAATCACATGCATAATTGTAAATTAGAATTAGAAATTATGTTGTAAATTTACATTTGTAAACACAATAAACATACTTAATTAGATAATTCAAACCACATAACAAATTAAAATGTTCATAATAAGATATCAAAATGACAACGACAAAGTTATCACTAATTATATATAATAAAAAAGATATAATTTTTCTTTTCTATCATAATAATGTTTTTTCACAAAATTAACAGTGATAAGAATTTTATATAAATTGGTACTAGATATATATATATATATATATATAATTAGCGACAATTTAATGACAAAAAAAATTCAAATATAGCTTATTGGCTATATACTTGCATTGTCATTGAAGTACCACTAAATATGTGTCAGTAATTCTCATTATTAACAACTAATTCTATTATTAAATTTGTAGAGTTAGTATTATAATATATATATAGAACAGAAAATTTTGCTACTTAACACATATTATAGCAGCAATTTTGATACTACCATTTATATTTTGTCATTAATTAATTTATTTATTTATTTTATTGTGCCAAGATTATAAAGATTTTTAGAGCTAGCAGGTAAAATATCTAAGTTTAAAAATAAAAGAAAAATGATTTGATGAATGCAAGTGATATATATAATAGCCTTTTAACCTTTTCCATCCAACCAAATTAATACAAGATCTTTTAGCTTTAGAATCAAATAGATTTGATTCCATTCATCGTCATGGCATGATTATTGGGACACTAGAAACAATTTTATTACAAGCACTTAGAGAATACTAAATATCAGCTTCTTGTAATTATTCTATTAGGGTACCATTAAAATAGAGAAAACAAGTGTGGATGTAGTGATAGTGGTCTTCTGGTCATGATCGTGTCTGCTTTATATAACCCAACTTTGGCTTTTCTTTAGAGCCATGTTAATTTCCTTGATCAATAGATTTTTTTTTTTATTATTATTTTTAACTAAAGATTCTCCAATTCTGGATCTTCTTCTAATTTTTATATAACTAATACTGTTTGCTTAATAATGTTACTAATATTTTATAGACCATGCGGACAGACCTGATGCAATGATATATGGACCATGCACTATTATTTTTATAGAAGTGAAAAAGCTAAAACAAGAATTGATTGATATAATGCATCCTACATGCATGTTAGTGGTACAATGGAGGCCAACTAAGGAAATTCTGCAGATTGCCCAAATTAATCATACGTCTTTCCTTTTAGCAAAAGCAAAGCATGACATTTGTGCAATACAATTGGGGAGCTTGCACCAAAAAGTTCTTTCTTTTTTTTTGCATTTTTTTTTCTTTAAAAAAAAACAAGGGTTACTAAGGAGTACAACTTATTTACAAAGATGACACTACATTTACTATGAATAAGAAAAATACATATAAAATTATCAATTATTCTTTTTATTTTAATAATTGAAAAGAGAAAAGGTAAATTATATATATATATATATAGTGGCGATTGTGTCTCCTCTCTTTATACTATATACATATATATAGATATATATATATATATCTCCAAATTATCATATTTATGATTTGAAAAACTAATATAATTCGCGACATGTATAATACTGTCAGCAATTCATTCAAACGGCAGAGGATTTAACTTGAGTTAGTCATCTTTTTTGCACTTGAGAGAGATGAGAAATTAACTTGGATTGACTATTTTTAATCTTTTTGAGAGCAATAAAGATTTACCTTGCAGTAGAGCCAAGCGCTAATTCTATCAACGAAGTGCTACCAATAATTTAGTCATATTAACAAGAACATAACTTGAGTGGCAATCTTTATTTGTACTTAGGAGTGATGAAAACTTGATTTGAGTTGGTGATTTCTATTTCATTTGAAATCGATAAAATTTATTTTGCAGTAAAAATAAAAAAGCAAATAAATAAACAATAATTCAATTGTACGAGTGTTCAAACTGAATTGACAAAAGAAAATAATTACAACCTTCAATATACATGGGTTTCTCAGCTCATCGATAGGCAACTGTATTTCATGGTTCAAATTTCATTTCACATTAGTGCAAAAGCGAACACTTCAAAGTATTCTGGTCCATGGCATAATAGACAATGCACAATGCTAGTATTATACTCCTTAAATCCTCGTTTCTAGAGGTTCCTTTTCTTAAAATATTGCAGAAAGATTATTTTAATGTATTCGGCAAAAGATTATAAAAAATAGTAAAACGCGGGTCTAGAATTATACAGTCATCTACGGATCCAGTTAATTATTTGTACTTTTAGTATATGTATTCCCGTTCTTCATTTTTTAACGTCTAGTAATTTGCTACAATACACAATCAAATTATTTAGTTTATTTAATTATTTATAAATCTATAAATTTTAAATTTTCGATTTTAGGTTTTTGAATTGCCAATGCAATTTATATAGTTTAATATTATTAAATTGTTTTTGAAGAAGTTAATTAGATGAATTTTGATGTATTCAAGAAATAGTTAGATTGATAAGCTAAAAGTATCAAAATTTAACTTAATATATAACACTGCTTAATCTACGTACAAATTTTGGATCAATTAACTTGACATCAAGATTATTGGATTAATTAAATCAATAACAATTAAATATACCCACCATTTATAGTTTATAAAATTTCATAAAATATAGGGCAAATTACTAAAAACTCCTTAAAATATATTTTTTATCTAAAAAGTCCATTAAAATATTTTTCATACTCAAATACCCATTCATTTGGCTTTTCACTCCAAAAGACCCAACAACTAATTTTTTTGATTCAATCACCCTCAATTTATTAAATTCTTTAAATTATCCTTAACTTATTAAATTTAGAAACTTAACGAATTAACTTTTTTAATAGAATATTTTTTAAAATTTTTTGAATTGATTTCTACCAATGATGATTTTAAGTTTAATAAACTAAAATTTTTGAAGAAATATATTTCTTTAATTTTAAATAGATATATAAATTACAACAAAAATACTTACAAACTCTAAAATCAAATGAACTAAACAAAAAAAATAAAGTTTTTCCTTTTAAATTCATAAATAACTTTTCTAATTTTACTACAAAGAGAGTTAAAAAGAATTAATTTTGATAAAGAAATAAAAAATTAATGTGAGATATTCAAGGGTATTTTTTTTTTAAAAATAGAGTAAAAGTTAATAGCTGGACTTTTTAGAATAAAATATTTGTGAAATGGGTTTACTAGATTGAAAAATTATTTTATGAGTTTTTTAGATATAAAATTTATTTTTAGGGCGTTTTAGTAATTTTCCCTAAAATATAAATTGATCTTAAACAATAAACGTATGATAGAATTACTAAGGATTGCATATGTTACTACTGTTTACCCAGAAATTCATTATCTTAAAAATCGTATTTAACTTGTCCAATTACGATTTGATCGATATGGCTTTTTAACTATCGTGCCTCACAATTTTAAGAAAAGAAATAAAAGAGAGTGAATTATAAAAGCTATTCTTCTGGCTGCTTATTCATGCAAAGAGATTATTGGTTTCGAATCATAAAATTCCACTTTCCATTCAACACCCAATTAAAATGGTGATAAGCTAATCTTATCTTTACTTTTTTGACTAACTGAAGTTTATATTGATTGCAAGGACACCCAAATTTGGTTCCCGCAGCCCCCTTTTTTCCCTGGTCTCTATTTATGACTATTTTTTCTTCCTTCTTGTTTACAGTACAGCTTACCGTTGCATAGAAGATTTGATATATAGGTGAAAAATCAATCGAATCTTAACCATTGCTATAAACTCATACAGCATTTTGAAACATGTATAATATATTGTTTGCTTCTTCGGTGGTTTTTGACTAATGTTGTTAATATTTGGGCCTAACAGAAGTTACATATATAGAAAGGAGTCACTTAAAATCAGGTATTGTCCAATCTAATGCATTTAATAGAAAATTTTATTTCCAAACGATATCACAAATATAGAAAAAAGAAAAAAGAAGAAAAGACTTATAAATTATTTTACATTCTCGACTTCTTCCCATATAGGACAATGAGGCATCATTAATTTTGATAATAAATCATGTCTTCGCGAGTCCAATCTGGAAGCCATAAATAGGACCATTGGTTTCTGAAATCATTTTCTTTCACATCATTTCAAATGGCTTCTAATGAGTAGCACTTGTCTTTTAGTAATTATAACCGAGGAAGTGTTGTCATCTGTTTTAACTTGGTTAAAGTGCACAAGCACTTTCAATCACTGACAACCTTCAACTATTTATTCAACACGCTGGAAGTCGATCGATCTCTCTAGTACCATGTTGGATTCATGCCAATCATTTATATGCTTCTCTCTTACAATATAAAGCTGAAAACCTAAGACAAAATAAACTACTTAATTACTGTAGTTAAGAGCCCATTTGAATTCATTTTCATTGGGTATTTTCATTTTCAAGTGAAAATAGAGAGAGAAAAATTAGTTAGAATAGTTGAATTTGAAAATGAGATGTATTTGAATGTTGGGTGTTTCTGTATTAAAATTTGTGTAGTTTTTGAATTTTAATTGATGATGTGATGTGTGATTGTTTGAAAAAATAATATTATAATTATAATTTTAATTTTAATTTTGATTTTTAATATTTTTGTGGTGAATGGTGTATGAAAAGTATTGGAAAAATAAAAAATGATTAAGGTAATGATAAGAGTTGAAAAAAGTATAAAAATGGAGAGAGAATATAATAAAAAATGTTTTGAAAATGAAAATATTTGAAAAAATTGTGTAAATAGTTATAGTTTTCTGTTTTCTTTTTTAGGTGAAAATGAAAATAATTTGTGAGAATGAAACTAAAGTGATGATGATGTGATCACAAAATTTTGTTGCGTCATTCTATGATATTGATGCCCGTGCCTTTGCTTACTCTCCTCCAAGGACCTATCTCTTGTCGCAAAGCTAGTTGGTTAAAATTTTCTACCAAGCCATGGCACAAATTCTTCTAATCAGAAACCTGGTAATTTGTTAATCTAATTCTACAAATAAGTTTGGTTAGTTGAGTGGTCATAACTTAATCCAATTGCATTATCTTCACACTTGTATGTGTAAGATTCACAATTTGAATTTTAACGAATTTTTGATGTACAATATGTGCAAATAAAAAATAATAATAATAAGTATGAATTCTCGAGCTTTGAAAAATTTATGATTACAAACTTAATTTTTATTGAACTTTCACTAAATGATTAATTTTAAATCAACTCATTAAATGATTATTTTAAATTAAATTTAACTTAAAAATAAATTGATTCATCAAACCTATAAAATTTTATGATTCAAGCTCTATCTCATTAAAATTTATTAATCAACTGATCTAATAAATTTCCAAACTCTCGTTGCGTAGCTTACAAGTTCATTAGAAAAAAAAATAAAAAAATCCTTGAATTAGAACCTCAATCAAATCAATATACTGGATTAGCTTAGCCAAGTTGAGATCGATATTGGGTCGAAGTCAAGAGTATTAGGAGAACTCTCTGGGTCCAAGCTAAAAGACAAATGAAAATGGGGGAATAGGGTGGGGATGGCAAATCATGAATCCTCCTCCCAAGGGGAATAAATTACGTGAGCTTAGGTTCCAAGTAAAATATATTCAGATAATTCGGAGATGATAACTGGCAATGCCCCCACGGACAAAAGGAGATGGAGACTTTTTATGACCCGAGAGCTTCATGTCTTTATTCCATTTTGTATCAATTGCTCAATTTATTAGTCTCTTATTTTATTTTTATCTTTTGTATTTCTAGTGTGCAAATTGCATAAAGAATAATGCTTTTTTATCCTTTCCTTGTAACAAATTCGGTTCTTTACACATTATTCTGTAATTTTTTCGATTCCTTCCTTTAACTTTTTCTCCTAACGTTGAGTGTGAAATGAATGTGACTTGAGTTCGGAGAGTAATTAGAAGAGAGATTATAATAGAATAAAAAAGAAGAAGAAGAAGCTAGTAGATCATGTTTTTTTTTTGTGTGTGTGTGTGTGTAATTGTGATACATTCTATATTTGTGTTTAAAATTTTAAAATATAAAATATTTATCAACTTATTTTTTTTGACATTATAATTTTTAATTATTTTTTTTATTTTATTTGAGTTCATAATACATGAAAAGAAAATTATTCAAAAAATAAAGATGATATAATATAATTCGAGAGAGAGAGAGAGAGAGAGAGAGAGAGAGAGAGTGATATAGGGCCAACCTTTTAAGCCCACCAACGCCTGTTTTCGGCCCATTTGGCCCAAACAAACCCTGCGCTGTCCCAAGGTCAGTCAAGTCGAATTGCTAAGTCTTAAATCGACCTCCCTAGGTCGATTAACTCGACCCTGGAGTTGATTTTACTCTACCCTGGTGAACGGTTGTGGCTCTCGTCGTCCGTGGCATCTGCAATTAATGTGGTCCAACCACCAGTCTACATTAATGGAATTCGATGACTCATCATCTCCGCCATTAATGTTGTCACTTCCACATCAATGGCAGTAAGGATCCATTTTCCAGCTGACGAGTCTCCTAAGTAGGTCGAAAAGCTCTATCCTGCCCCTATAGATAATAGTCATGCATGAAATGCACCGAAGGGCACAACAATCTTTTCGCCCCAATGAACATGCTATACATACTCCACTCTCCAAGAACTACGGTAAGACATATACTTTCCTCTAAGCCATTGCTCTGCTCAACTAAATTCCAGGTCGATTTGCTAATTTAAGCATAAGAGGGTCTTAACTGAGGACCATCTCGGCTAGTTTGACATTTGTTCTATGGCTAAATGTCCCACCCCACATTATCTTTCTGGTCGAGACAACTCTTAGGTCGAGATCCAAAGGTCCACAATTTGAAACTGACACCATCATTTTGGCGTGGTCTGTGGGCAAGGAACTGTTAGCTGAAGATGGTCAGCACCAGGCGTATCGCCTCCGAAAGGCAAAATGACCAGTACTCATCCTCGTCTCCCCCGCTACCCCCACAAGAGCAACACAATCAGCAAATGGAGAACCCTAGTCCCCAATAAGAGCAAGTAGTCACCTTGACCATTCCCTAGCTCATGTAGATGATTAGTGACCAGATATCCGCTCAGCTCTCAGCCTAGCTATCTGTTGCCTTGCAGAGGCATACTAACCCACAGGCGCCTGTAGCTAGCGCCACGCCCCACCTGTCACGCATGAAGAAACGGCCTCCAAGAAAAGATAGGTTCAGAAGTGAAGCTCGACCAAATCTTGGTAGGCGAGACTTAAGTCCCATGTATTTTGCCAGGAACGAGCCTCACCGTTCCCCTAGGGGGAGGTAACAGATTCCGCAGATCACTGCATTCAACCTGATCGAGCCCCGCAATGCAGACGGGTCAAGTATCCCAAACCTTCGCCCAGTCGGGATATGTCTAGAGCTGATAAAGATGAATAGGAGTAGGTTTCACACTAGGTCCAACAACTCAATAGAAGGTTGGAAGAAATCTCTAAAAGAAATTGGGACCGAACTCAGCTGGATAACACCCCCAGGTTTTGGTTAGAGAGAGAATCCCTTTTTGTCCAAAAGATCATTGATGAGTGCATCGTGATCGATGCGAAAGTCCCCACCGAGTTGCCCCAATATGATGGGTCCACTGACCCAAACGAGCATCTCTTGCAGATTGAGCACATGATGTAGCTATACGGTCATACTGACCACATACATACAAAAATGTTGGTTACTACTTTTCAAGGGATTGCATTGGAATAGTTTGTCAAGTTGGAACCCGCCTCCATATTCTCTTATGACCAACTTTGTGATACGTTCTTATATCAGTTCACTAGCAGGAGGAAAGCAAAGTTGCCCGACACTCACATTCATACAATGAAGTAGAATGAGGGTGATCCTTGAGGGACTTCTTCTCCTGGTTCAATATGTAGGTCTTAAAAATTGACAATCCTCACATTGAATTCTTGATTGACGTCTTATTTTTGAGCTTGAGATACAAAGAGTGCGCCAACACCTTGGTAAAAGAGAGGCCACGTACGATGGAGGAACTTCTCGACCTGGTAGAAAGATACATGATCTAAGAGGAGATGAATAAAATGAAGTTTGACGGGGGAGATTCGGACAAAAGAAAGGGCAAATAGAAAGATGACAGACACCATAATGAGGGCCATCATTCCCCGATTAAGCGGTTCCACAATTATACACCACTAAATACCCCCGGGAAAGAGGTCCTACTTGCTATACAACATGACAACCTCTTGAAGAGATCGAGAAAACTTAATGAAACTGAAGCTATGAGGAAATCGAAGAAGTATTGCCATTTCCATCGTTAAAAAGGTATGACACGGAGGATTGTTTCAATCTTTAAGATGACATCGAACGACTCATTAGGCAGGGTCATTTGAAGAAGTATATTGACCAACAACCTCTACAAACCATAGCTCAGATCGACCAAACTCCCCGTAGAGAACGGTCGGCCAGCCTGCAAGAGAAGATAAGGAAAAGCAGAAGGTCGATGAAAATCGCCTGCCTTTGAGGGGCATTATTGACACAATAGCAGGAGGACCAATAGGGGGAGATTCCTAGAATGCAAGAAAGTAGGCTTTGGGGTATCTTGAGTCTGGTAGGTCGACATCGACTAAAGCGGTCTATTAGCTCTCCACGAGCGCCGACCCCTATATTCTTTTCAGAATCTGACTTCTCTCACCTTGGAGATCATGGTTTGAGGAATAATTTGGATTGCCCACTGGTAGTTTTGGTAGAGTTAGCAAACTTTGAAGTCAGAAAAGTTTTAGTGGATAATGGAAGTTCGGCAAACATTATTTTTCTTGTCTACCCTAGAAATGAAGCTTGGGGAGTTGAAGTTCGACCTTATACGAATGCCTTTGGTTAGGTTAAGGGGGGCCAAAAATTATGCCTGTGGGATGCATGAACTTATCTACCTCTTTTGGCGAAGCTCCCATAAGGCGTATTTTGATGGTCAATTTCCTTGTTGTTAATGCACCTTTTGCATACAATGCAATCCTCGAAAGGCCGGTGTTGAACAATTTTCAGGCAATCGTGTCTACTTATCATATGAAGGTTAAATTCCCGATCGCTAATGGGATTGTATAATTGTTGGGCAACTTGAAATAAGCCTGGCATTGCTATACCTTTTAGGTCGAAGCCAACTCATAGAAAATTCAACCCCGATTGAAGCCCTCAGGGGACATCCCAGTAATGAAACCTGAGGATTGGTAGGCCAACAAGAAACAAAAAATAGAAGATATGTGGGTCGATCCGGCTGAGGAGTTCAAAATTATGGAGCTCGAACCAGGCAATCCCGACAAGACAACTAAGATAGGATCGAGTTTGGGGAACAATATGGAATGTATGCTCATTGATTTCCTTTGGAAAAATATTGATGTCTTCGCCTGGAAGGCAGTCAATTTGCAAGGAATGAACCATGAAGTCATTGTACATTGCCTTAATGTCGACCCCACCTTCAAGCCGATGCAGCAGAAGATAAGGACTTTTAATGTAGAAAGAACTCAAATTATAGAGAAAGAGGTCCATGAACTCTTGGAAGCAGGTTACATAGTAGAAATTCAATATCCTAGTTGGTTGTGTAATGTAGTCTTGGTCCCTAAAAATGAGGGAAATAGAGGATGTGTAATGACTTAACTGATCTTAATAAAATGTGCCCTAAAGATCTGTATCCACTGCCTCGTATAGACTTATTGCTTAATTCAACTGCTAGGTGTGAGCTCTTAAGTATGATGGATGCCTTTCAAAGCTATTACCAAATATTTATAGCACCTGAGGATAGAGATAAAACTTTCTTTGTGGTCTCAAGTGGTGTGTATTATTTTTTGGTCATGCCCTTCGGATTGAAAAATATGGGTGCTACTTACCAAATATTGGTTAATTTTATGTTTAAAAATGAAATAGGACGATCCATGGAAGTTTATGTGGGTGACATGATTGTTAAGATGGAAAAGGAAGCCAATAATTTGGCCGACTTGAACCTCATGTTCTCAATACTAAGAGCTTTCAGTATGAAACTCAACTAAGCCAAATGCACATTTGGGGTTAGAGGGGGAAAATTCTTAGGTTATATGGTCAGCCAGCGCGGTATTGAAGCTACCCCCAACAAATTCAAGCCATCCCAGATATCCCACCACCCCGTACGCTCAAAGAGGTGCAAAGACTAGTGGGCCGGATCATCGCCCTTGGTCGATTTATTGCACGGCTAGCAAACAAAAGCTTTCATTTCTTTCACGTCTTGAGAAATGCTAAGAAGTTCGAGTGGATTGAAGAATATGACCAAGCATTAGTCGAACTTAAGCAATACTTGACCAGGCCCCCGTTGTTGGCCAAGCCGGTGGTCGGAGAAGTGTTGCATCTGTACCTAGCTATTTCGGTGGTCGTAGTTAGCTCAGTTCTAGTATCGACCTAACAAGGATCATGCAAACCTGTGTATTATGGTAGCAGAGTCTTGCAAGGACCAGAGCTCAATTATTTGGAGATCAAAAAGTTTGCACTAGCACTCATTACTGCGGCCTGAAAATTAAGGCCGTATTTCTTATCCCATACAATCATTTTCTTGACTAACCATCCTTTGAAACAAGTACTATCCAAGCTCGACACGTTGAGGAGATTGACTAAGTGGGCCATTGAACTAAGGGAATTCGACCTTAAGTTCCAGCCCTAAGTTGCTATAAAAGCCCAGGTCTTAGTAGAATTCGTAACGAAACAAATCGATCAGCCTCAACTTGTGGAGCAACCACCTCAGATATGGTCGTTGTATGTAGATGGATCAACCACCAATTCTGGGGTTGGATAGGGATGTCATTGTGTTCCCCCTAAGCAGAAGAGTATGATTTCACAATCAAGCTACAGTACCTTGTTACAACCAACGAAGCAGAATATAAGGCCCTTATTGCCGGAATGAAGATGATATTAGATATAGGAGTCTGGTGTTTAGCTGCGGTTATAGATTCACAGCTTGTTGCGGAACAATACGGAGGCAATTTTGAAGCTAGAGACATGACCATGAACGCTTATTTAAGCGAGATCAGATGTTTGGAGCAATAGTTTGAGGCGTTTTCCCTAAGCCAGGTGCCCAGGTCGGAGAATAAAAGAGTAGATGTGCTCTCAAAGTTTGCTAGCTCGGCGAAAGGCACGAGAGACGGGTCTATCACCTTTTTAGTTTCAACAAAATCTGTCATCGACAACCCCCAATCTAAGGAGGTCCTTACGGTTGACGGTATGGGTCAGAACTGGATGGACGAAATAAAAGCATAGTCCCATTAGATAGGTTGGAAGTTAGGATGTTGAGGATGTACGCATCCAAATTTGCATTGGATAGTTTTGATCAACTTTATAAAAGGTCCATATCGGGGCCCACGCTGAAGTGCCTAATAGCCGATTAAGCACAAGAAAATTTTCGCAAAATCCATTCGAGCATTTGTGGGAACCACACCACAGGTCGATCGTTAGCCCACAAAGTTATCAGGAGTGGATATTTTTGGCCGATCGTGAATAAGGATGTCGCAGAATTTGCCAAAAAGTGCTAATCATGTCAAGTTCATACCACTATCCATTACCAATCAGCTGCCACCCTAACGCTAGTGCCGATCACATGGCCATTCGACCAATGGGGAATAAATATAGTAGTGTCCTTCCCAAAGGCCACAAGATAAAGGAAATACATAATTGTGGCTGTTGAATACTTTACCAAATGGGTTGAAGCCGAAGCTGTGCCAAAAAATCACCGACGTCGCGATAAAGAGTTTTCTATGGAAAAATATAATTTGCTGACTTGGCTTGTCGAAAACTCTCATATCAGATAATGGCATCCAATTTCAGAGCAAGAAAACTAGAGAATGGTGTGAAGGCCTAGGGATTAAACAACATTTCACTTCTGTAGAAAATCCACAAGCCAACAGTCAAATAGAGCTGACCAACAGAATTGTACTGATCATATCAAAACCAAGTTGGGAAGATCCAGCGCCAGTTGGGCGGACGACCTACTAAGAGTACTATGGGCTTACCGCCCCACTCCAAGAACAACCACAGGTTAGAGCCCTTACAGTCTAGTGTACGGCTCAGAAGCAGTCATTCATGCAAAATTGATCTAGCACACAGCCAGAGTTATACACTATAACCTAGTTGAAAATAGAGCAGCAAGAGAAACCTGACCTAGAATTGATTAATGAACTCTGATAACAAGCCTTTACGAAAATGTAAAGGTACTGGTCAATTATGGCAAAGCACTATGACAAAGGAGTCTAACCTCGATCCTTCAAAGTTGGTAATCTCATCCTAATAAAAGTCAAAGTTTCCAAAAACGTTGGCAAACTCGACTTAAAATGGGAAGGCTCGTACTCTGTGGTCAAATTAGGGAAACATAACTCTTATTGACTGGCTGATTCATTTGGAAATGAGCTACCAAGACCATGGAATGCAATTAACCTCAAGAAATTTTATGTGTAGACTGCATTGTATAGAAAGCACAATAATTTCAATAAACATGTGCGCACGACCCCGCAGTCGCGTAATATTAACCACCATATCTGGCTTTTAAGCAATAGAAAAGTTGACCCCATAGTCGCGTGATTCTAGTTGCCTGATTGTTACAACCATAAAACCAAACAACTCAACCTCACTGATGTATATCAAAATAAACAGAGCATGTATGACAGCAATTAAGCAGTTATAGATGTGATAGGGTTATATAGAACATGAATGATGAAGGTTCAACAATTGTGAGATAAGTTTGCTTGAATGCTTAATTAAGTTAACCATATGATTCGACAAACTTAAGATGTTAGCCTGGTCAGATAAAAACACAGTCACGGCTTGGTCGACGAGTTACATGCATGATTAAAAGTAAAAACACAATTGCGATAGATTGAAATAACTGAAGTGTCATTATAAAATCAAAACGGGAGAGTAGTAAATTACATTGTTGTTCGAAGCCCCTTAGGGCGCAAATGGAAAAAAAAAGAGCAGCATTGACCAGCATTCAGCTCGACTCTGTAGCCTCCCCCCATCAAGCCATTGCCTCATCAATGACCACATCAATCACCCTGAGCAATTCATTCGTTGAATCTAGCGCGATGGTCAAAGGAGGTCCCTCGACCTCCTGCTCGGGTAGCCTCCATTGGACTGCTCCGACAAGTTGGGATGGCCCTAACTCCTCAATTAGGAAAACTCGACCACTATCCAAAAAAAAGTTCGTCACCACTACTTCGTTATTCTTTATGTCCAGGGTGAACACCCCAGCAAACCCAAACTCTTCACCTACAGCAGCGACTCGGGGAAGAGGTGTGCAAAGAGCTTCGTGCTCTCCAACGAGGGCATTCTCGTTGAATTCTTTGAGGCGTTCGTTCTTTTTAAAACTAAGTCTCTCATTGTCCTCAACTCAAAACTCATAGCCCTATGTACTCGAGCTGCTTTGCCATATGATTGAAATCATCCTTAGCATCATCCATGCTAAAGGTAACGCTGGTGTTGGTAAAGGCGGAGCAGAGCATGAATTACTGAACTGCCTCCTTTCGGATTTCGGGTAGTAACTTGAAAAACTTCAAATGAGCATACCTCATCGCGCTCTCGTACCACCTTTGCGCCTGACTAGATTATGAGGCCTTCTGTATCGACCCCACAATTTTCTTCAACTGCTCTTCGGCTTGGCTCTTAGCTTCGACCACAGCCAACAGCTTAGCATCATTCTCTTCCAACTGCCTGGTCAACTCCGCAACTTTTGACTCCAGAGAGCCGACCTAGGCTTTTAAAATTTCGCTCTGCTTCATTTCCAGCACCTCATATTTATCCAGTAGCCTCTGGCATGGGACCTCGCACAACTCGTATCGTCGATAGAGATTATAACCTTACTGTCTTACCTGTCAAAACAAAACAAACCACAACAAATATTAACGAACTATCGACCATGCACGCATTATTACAAAGTCCGAATAAAACCAACAACCAACATACCATGTTGACATGGTATGAGAAAGCCTTAAGGGCATCGACCTGCTTGTGGTTAAACATTTCCACCTGGTCCATTTGAAATAGGCCAGTTGTCAAGACGGCCAGATGGGTCACTGACATCGAACCAGCACCCATCATCATGGCTAGGCTCGAAACCCACACCTTCTCCCTAAATTGTGGCTTGGGAAAGGTTGGCAAGTTGTAGAGCTACTCAAGAGGAAGAGTCCCATAAGCGGCTTCTTCACCATCTGCGGCCTTCTTCTTTCCTTTCTCGACCGCAGTCTTTTTCTGGGTAGCTGGCCTAGCAGCTTTGGCCGCTTTCCTCTTTGGTTGGGAGGAGCTGCTGACCATCCATGTGCTGATAACAACACCTACTTAAGCTGCTGAGGCCTATCTTCAATGCCAGCCACCTGGGACGCTGTTGATCGACGAGCGACAGCAACTTCCTTACGTTGTTGTACTTCTTATTGCTTCCGCATTACAATTTGCCTTGCGCGATTCATTATTGGTCAACCTGCACCATGCAATATACTTAATTATGTATAACTAAAAACCACAACCTTTATTATTTACAGAGGTCAATTTCTACCTAGATGAGCATTAGCATACAATCACAATGCGGCGGTCGACAACCTCGCTAAAACCAAGTTCTTCTCTCTCTCTTTTGTAAATACAGAGGCATCCATCTCACCAAATTCGAGCAGATTTTCGAAGAAAGACGTTACTTCATGATGGATTCTCATTGGTGTCAAGCTCGACCTTACCCAATATCTACCCTTGGGGAATATTAAAACCAACCCCAGGTGGAAGTTGAACATAAAAATACCTCTATTTCCATTTTTGATTATAAGATAAGGATAGAGTCCTGAAAACTTTCCTACGGGGTCAATCGGTCAAATAATAAAATCTCGACTCCCCACTCAGACCCAATTTATGCGACAAAGGTAAAAAGAACAAATGACTAAAGTCAGCCCAGGACGAGGCCTCTACGACAATACCCATTAATACTACAAAACTGTACATAAGGAAGTAACTGGGTTATGCAAATTTGCAAACCTCTCAGTAGAGAGACTATAAGGTCGTCAAGCAAAAACCTCAAACTACACTTTATTGCATCCTCAAAGACTACTATGCAGCCATCAGGTGGCGTATCCATCCTATCCATTGCCCTAAGTTTAATGAGTTCAAATGCATCAGGAATACGATACCTCCCTCTAGTTGACCTAAGGTCGTTCAAAGATACTGTTGACACAATGTCCCTATAGTGTGTCAATGTGAATAACCTATCCCTCGATCTTAAAGCCTCATCCACTACCATTTCTTCTTTCTCGCCTTTCTGACCAAAGTGTTAAAGGGTCTTTCCCCCTCATCCACATCGATCTCTAACTGTTCTGGACTATCTGACCTTCCAGTAGAAGATTCGCTTGACTCGATCTCGCTATTTGAGACTTCATCGACTGTGTAGCCTTATTGTCCGAACTAGAACTCGGCATAATGAAATTTTAAGGGTAAAAACTATAAGAACATGAGAAAAAAACTTACGAAGGTTGTACGTAGAAAGAACACACTCAAATTAGCTTAAAATTCGACCGAAGACCTTCACTTCTCGACCTCGATTGCGTTGCTATAAAATTAAAAATTGATAGTGAAAGACCATTTTTTATAGATATGTCAGAATGCTAACCAACTAAAGTAATCGAAAATCAATTAATAAATGCGTAACTGTCGATCACCCACGCTTAGATATTCGTGAAATTGCTTGTAACGGCTCCCGCCAGTATCTCGCGGGTCAAGATTCAAAATTACTCCCAACCTTAACGGCTTCATGGTCAAGCTTCGGAGTGGAGGGGACTCATGATATGTGGTCAGCCTTTTAGGCCCATCAACGTCTGTTTTTGGCCCATTTGGCCTAAACGAATAGTTTGGCCCAAACAAACCCCACGCTATCCTGACATCGGTCAGGTCAAAATGTTAAGTCATAAATTGACCCCCTAGGTCAATTAACTCGACCTTAGAATCGATTTTACTCTACCTTGATGAACGGTTGTGGCTCTTGCCGCCCATTGTATCCGCAATTAATAGGGTCCAACCACCTACTTAGGAGACTCATCACCTCTACCATTAATGGTGTTACCTCCACATTAATGGCAGTAAGGATCCCCTTTCCGGCTAATGAGTCTCCTAAGTAGGTCGAAAAGGCCTATCCTACCCCTATAGGCAAGAGTCATCAATAAGATGCATCGAAGGGCACAACGGTATTTTTGTCCTGATGAAGACACTATAAATACTCCACTCTCCAAGAACTAGGGTGAGAATATACTTTTCTCTAAGCCGTTACTCTGCTCAACTAAATTCCAGGTCAATTTGCTAACTTAAGCATCGGAGGGTCTTAGCCGAAGACCCTCTCGCTAGCCTGACGTTTGTTCTGTAGTTGCAGGTTCCACCGCACATTATCTTTCTAGTCGAGACAACTCTTAGGTCGAGATCCAAAGGTTCACCATTTGAAAGTGACATCATCATAGAGAAAGAGAAAAGTATGTTGGGGAAAGCATTTGAAAGAAAAGTGAAAAAAAAAAACTACTAATTGATATATATATATATATACACATATATACGATTTTAATAAATTTATTTATAATAATATATTAAAAACATACCAAATAGTTATTTTAAACTCTTCATACTTTATAAATAATTAGCAATTTCAGAAAACTCTATGCATGTGCTAAAATTTTCATAGTATAATAAATAAAAATATTAATTTTTTTCTCTATATGATATTGTAAAATTTTTAATAATTTTAATGTATTTATTTGAATTTTTATATAAATAAAAAGAAAAACGTGGAGTTACAAAGGGAAATAATGGGTTTTAAATGATATAGTTATAAAGATTAAAACATAATACCAAGGATCTTTTAAAAAGATTTCTCAAAAATACACCAAAAGAATTGATGCTTTATAAATTGTATAAATATATATATATATATATATGTGTGTGTGTGTGTGTGTGTGTGTGTTTAAGTATATAACATTTTAGTAGCTAGTAGTGTTGGGAAATAAGCATAATAGTCAACACAATCAACACACAGTTAATTTGGGTATGCAAATAATTGTACCTCTTAGGTAGCAATGAAATTAGTAGTAGCCCACATCACATAAAGCTCGGCTACCAGCATTCTAGTCCCATGTACAATGAATTGCCCTTTTTTCTTTCCTTTTTTTTTTTTTTTCTCATTCAAGCAAAGTTTTCTTGCTACTTTAAATTACTACTAGAGCAATCCATTTATTGCACTCCAAGACCTTGGGTTACCAGGTGATTACTTTACTAATGAGAGCTTGGAAAAGAGCTCTTAGAAATTCTGAACTGATTAAATTTGAATTTCCTTTAAATCCTTAACTCTATCTATAGGGACGGAGTGAGGCTCCACGAAGAAGCTACCCTTGACTTAATCTAAAAGCTAGCTAATAGCTTCTTTAATAAGATTACTTTTGTTTCTTCACTAAGCTTTGTTTTAGTGGCTGTTCGAATATGTTCCACAATATATTTTTAATCTTTAGCATTTTTAAAATTATAAAAAATATTGATTGATTTTGTGTAGAAATGAAAATACTTTTGGACGATTTATGTAGAAATGAAAAGTAAAATTGGTACTAGGTTGAAAATTTATTTAATTTATAAATTTTACGTATTAAGAGATGTTACACCTCAAAATTTTTGGATATTTAATAAATTATTGTTTGGAATTCGAATAGGGGGTTTGATGAAATAAAACAACATATCAAAGAAATTAGGCCTCTATCAAATCCTAACTAAACTATTTAGGGCTTGAGGATAATTATTAAAAGGCAGAAGACCAAGAAACAAATAGATCAAGAATGTAATTGTACAAGGCTTCAAATGTTGAGGGTCAAAGGCTAAAAACTTAAACTTCAGGGACTAAAAATTATAACTCTAGGGCGAATTGGGGCTAGTTGAAATTCTGAGAGACTTGAATAAAGGCGATTTAAATCTGTTGGGGTCAACTTAGAATTTTGAAATGTAATCATACATATATAAGATTAAGGACGAAACTTAATTAAATTCTCAGTGGCTCATCCTATCTCTACCTCACTCACCCATGCCCGAACCCTGACCATAAAACCTAAATCTCATCTACTCGACGAGGCAAACATGTCCATACCTTAAACTTATCAAAACTCCGACCATATCATCGAAAAAGAAGAAGCGATGCTGGAGTTGTTTCAGGGTGGAGGGTTTTGCCGTTCCACGCGATTAGATTGAGAAATTGTTTAGAGAGTTTTGATAGGCTCAGTGGGGAGGAGTCCATTGATAGGTTCGCTCCGAGTTTTGGGTGACCGATGACCAAGTAATTGAGCCAGCAGCATGTGGTGGTGCTAAGGCTTTTGCAGTGGTTTTTTGATCAATTGGTCGGCCAAACAACGACCAATCAAAAAATTATTTGAGGGTTTAGCTCACCTCAACGAGGCACATCTTCTGGTGGTGGCAGCTTCTATCTCCAGCAACTATGCACGGTGGCCGACGGCAGCGGCGGCATTGTTCTGGTGGCAGTGTTCAGAAATTAATTCTAGGCCTAACGGAGCTACTTTCAGGTTTTGATTCGGGCCTTAACTTGAGCCAATTTGGGTAAAAGTCTTTTAATCAAATTTTATTCGATTAGTTTTCTAAATTTCAACCAAATTATGTTGTGAGATTAAGACCTTAGGTGATTAACCTAGAATAAAGATTTAACGAAGTAATTCTAGAAATTTAATGTTTCAATTTTTTGGAACATCTGAGTAAGGGGAAACGTGGTTTCTAGATTAGAGTTACTCAAACAATTATCCAAGAAACTAGGTCCTAATGTTTACTGAAATGAAAATTGGTTAACTCAAATTTAAAGATTCAACTATATAGTTATTAAATTAAGGATCGAATTTAGGAATTGGTCTAATAATTGATGAGCTTCTTAAATAAAACTTGGGCATGAAAATTCAACCTGAGTGGATTAGATAATAATTTAAATTAAATACTTAAGTTGACGGATTATAAGAATTAGGTCTATCAATAAAATCTGAGTAAATGGGTTATTCCTGGATGAGGTGACTTAATAATGAGATTTAGTTTAGAATTATTTATGTAAACATTTAATTTAGTAAGAGTTGAGAAGAGTAAAGGCCAAATTGATTGAAATTAAGAAAATGAGAATGATGGTCAAAGAACCCCACATATGTGAATATTTCAAGATTCGAGTTTAAGATTAATAAAATTATGAAAGGGAAATGAGTTATCCACGTATTAAGCATGGCTTAGAAAATTAAGTCAATATTATCTTAAATCCTTCTTAAACCGTATTTTTGAGGTAACTGGGTAGCGAGGGATGAGCCAGCGAGCCCATTGAGAAAAGCTCTACCATTTGATACCATTATGTGAGTTTATACTAGATTTTTTTGCTGGGAAAAGAACATATATATATATATATATTTGTAAATATATCCTTGTTGCTTAATCTTTTCTATGTTGAGATTCAATAATTGCTGATTGTTCGTTGGATACTATTCTTTAGCTCTTATGTTGAATTTGACTGTCTGTCTCAACTACTCATCTTCGCCCTTAGTTCTTGCGCCATTATTATTTAAATTCTCAACTTGCTCTGACATGAATTTTCAACTTATATATATTAATAAATATGTCATTATTGTCCTTTCTTTGATGAAGATTGTTGCTCGCCCATGTTATTTTGATATTCAATTCTTGTGTTAATCTTGATAGTCCATTTGTAGTTCTCTCTTTCTCCTCTACTTGTGATTCTTAAGCTATTGTTATTTGAATTCCTAATCTATCTCGATATGTTGGATTCCTGAATCGAATGATTAATTCGAGTCACGCTTTCACAAGTTTTAAAAAAGTAAACAGTTTGCGAAATTTTACCACACATCGCCCTTTTACACTAATTGTGATTCTAGGTTGATCATGATTTATGCTGTTTTACCTGAAATTGGCAATTGTATTGGGAAAATTGAAAAGGGATTTTGAAAAGTATTTTCTATCATCGTTATGATTATTAACTTGAAATGAGCCAATATTAACTGCTTGGTTATTTGTTTGTTATGGCAAATTGGAATTTTAATTGGAAATGCTATTGGACATGTCATACTACTGTACTTGATACTCTTGGGATGGGCCTTGGGATCAATTTCAGAAAATGACCATGCAGAACGGACTGACGGTGGCTGGTCTTTTGCCCGATACCCTACTAGCTATATATAGACAATCTTGTCTCATAGCTAGTTGAAGGTAATTGTCTATGAACGAGATAAGACATGCGGCTAGCCATGTCTAATACTAGATTACTAGTCCGAGAAAATCACTTGAAACTTGGAGGGATAAGGATTTCAATGGTTTCAAAAGTGGAGTAACAAGGTTGGAGAATCGCCAACAGCTTCATTGCAAAAGTGTTTATTAATTTGTTATTGCTCGACTTTCCCAAATAATTGTATTCCTTGACATGCATTATATCTTGTGTATTTATGATAGTCTTGAATGTTTCTTTAATAATTTCGTGGTTGTTTGTTAACACTCTGTATACTCGTGTTGCTCCTTCGTTAATAACTCACTAAGTTAATTGAACTTATAGTTTTGCATTGTTTCCTTTCACTCTTTACCCCAAATAAGAACGAGTGACGTGGATAGACTAAACCACATGGCACATAAGGTAATAAACACAGTGAATATATAAATGTACAAATTGTAAATTGTTGAATCACACAGGTATGAAAAATGGGTTGGAAGTGCTAAGTGTGATCTATGATAGTTTGTTAACAAGTTTAGCTGATGATGAATGTTACTTGTGGGAATTAAATATCTTGGGTTTTGAAAAGTTTACTTTCTTTTATCTAGAAAACTTTTGGTACAAAATGAGTAGCACCTCGGCCGAACATGCACCTCTTGGATGAGGTGTTACAAATCACGTAGTCTTTTAAAAGATATTTATAGTTTAATTTTATTGGAGTAACTTATGGATACTTTATGTCAAATATAATTGATTTTGATGGATATAGTACATGATAGTAGGATATGATTTGAAAATAAAAATAAATAGTATTTCAAGTGAAAATAGGTGAAAACAATGTATTTCCAATGTTGAAATAGTGAACATTGAAAAGATGCATTCTAAAAAGTTAACCAAATGTGCCCTTGACTTCTTCATGAAGCTAAAAGAAAGGTTTAATGAAGAAGCTTCTTTTTAATTTTTTGAAAAAGCTTTATTTAGCTTTGTGTAGAATAATCTCACAAAAAAGCTTCCTTTTAGCTTTCTCAGTAAACTTCTCTTTTTCTTCCTTAGTAATCTTATAAGCATGTCAAATATGAATGTTCATTTGAACCACGGGCCAAAATCCATTTGGGCTATGGGAAAATGTTTGATCTAAATTGCAACATCTCCCACTCAGACATATTTAACAGACTCTCCAAAAATCTCAATCTTAGAGATTTCAATCTCATGACTTTCTTTTATATAGAAAATGGAGCGTGTGGTCAAGCGAGAAAAGAAAAAGTAAGAGCTTCATATTAAGCAATCACCAAGCTAACATGACACTATAACTCAAACAGAATCTTGCTATACCCTGAACAAAATAAAGATATTTGATCCCTCAAATAGAGCATTCTTGATTTTCTCAAATTTGTTTTTGTACCCATGGCTACATTAAAACACATTTGAATAGCTGGTCAACCTATAAGCCATATGACAAATTTATATAACAAATATGATCTTTCTTTAACCTCATATACCAATCTACTTAGGCTCATCTGCTTTACTAGACAAGCTTTAACAGATTGAATTTAAATATAGCACTTGGATATCATGTTAAAGTAGCAGCATTAAGCTTATACTTTTTGATATGGTCTAAAGTTCCAAAGGGTAAAAAGAAAACTAAGTTCTCAAACAGTGACAAAGCAGAGATATATTCATCACTCTACTTACATGGTTGTTCCAAAGCACGTGTAGTATGAATATATACTATGATGGAGCTCCTACTCAAATGGGCATGTCGTGCTCAAGAAAAAATCATAAGAACTTAAGTACAACCATTATGCAAGCGTCTGATCGTGCACCTACGCATAGTCACATGATCTACTCCTAGCAGGATTCCACAAAGTTAGAGGCACTTTATCATGATTAGCTCATGATCTTATCTTAGCTCACAAGCTAAGGTAGTTCTATATGCTCCAACCTCTTATGCTACCTTATGCACTAAGGTAAGTAGTCTCATCTTGCTTGTTTCTGGAGTGTTAGAGTGATTGTCCTTATGAGTGGGCTAATCCAAAACTTGTGACATCTTTAACAAATGATATAGTACAATAAAAAATTAATAAGAACCTTAATTCTTATTAATAAATTTAAAATGTTTGAATACAACTAACATGCCTCTGAAGTACATGACGTAATAGTTTAATAAAGGGATCAGCGATCATATCATTCGTAGAAACATGCCTTAGAGCAACCAAGCATTGCACAACACTTTCATGAATAAAGTCATATATGATATTAATATGCGTAGTCATCTCATAGTATTGGGATCCTTTAGCATAAGCCAGAGCATTGGAGTTGTTACAATAGGAACAACAACATTATCAATATGTGGTGCAAAGTGCAAACTTTAGAGAAATCTCCTGAACCAGACAGCTTACTGGACTGCTAATGTGTGAGCAATATATTCAATTTCCATGGTGGACAGAGAGAGATAAGGCTCTTTTTTGCTACATCAAGTGATAGCAACACCCCCAATAAGAATGTATATATCGATGTGGATTTGATTTCATTTTTGTTTACTAAACCATCACATCATTGCATCCCATTAGCTTAAAACTATCTCCGTAGGAGCAGAAGGAAAGATTATTTGTCCTTTTTAGATATTTGAATATCCATTTGACATCAACCTAGAGTTTAGATCCAAAATTACTTTGATATAGACTCACCATGTTGACTTCAAAACATGCGTCCAGTTGAGTCCACGGTAGTGCATACATTAGACTTCTTACTGTGCTTGTATATGGAGATTAGCTATGTGTTTCTTTTTTTTTTTTTCCAACAATTTTTGAGCAAATTTTTTTGATAAGAACACAACTCTTATCTTGGTTATGTCTACAGGATCGGCATTTTGCATACAATATCGATCTAAAGTCCTCTTTATGTGAGTCTCTTGAGATACACTCAAGAGCTATTTTAGAATGAGTTCGAGATATCTATACACTAAGTGTGTATTATGTTTTTTCCATGTCCTTCATCTCAAAAGTAGAGTAACCACTGCTGAGTGACAACAATCAATTCTATGTCATTTTTAGCCAATAAAATATTCTCTACGTATGGCGAAAGAATAAAAAAAAAACCTCTTCAATCTTCTCTTGATATACACATACTGATCTTCCTTGACAATCACAAAGCCTAACGAGGTGATTGCTTGATGAAATTAATTGTACCACTGCTTGGACGATTACTTCAGGCCAGAAATGGAATGTTTTAGATGGGCATACTTTGTGCATTTGTACCATATCCTAAAAACCGTTAGGTTGATCCATATAGATCTCTTTGAAAGTTCTCCATTAGAAAATATTGTCTTCACATCCATTTAGATCAAATTCAGATCTAAGTGGACGATAATAACTAGAATAAGATGAATAGAGGCAAACCTCACCCAGGGGAGAATGTCCTCATCATAGTCTATACCTTCTTTTTGGATATAAATTTTTACCACAAGTCGAGCTTTAGACCTATCAATCAATTTATCTGACTTGTGTTGGCCTTTAGAACCTATTTGTTCTCAATGGCCCTGTGCCTTGGTGGAAGATCAACAAACTCCCAAACATAGTTCTTAGCCATCAAGCTCATTCTTTCCTTCATACCAGTTGTCCATTCGCTAGCATTTGGAGAGTTATGGCAACCTCATAGGTAACCAGCTCATTATCATCTAAAGGGTCACATATGAAAGATTCCCCTTTAATCTAAAACATAGACCATAAACTCTTTTATGTCACTCCTATGTATCTATGGATGTTGAATCTTCGACAAGTAGAACACTCCCACTAACTATGGTTCCATTTACTTTGAGTGATAGGATGAGAAATGATTTATGATGTATGATGAAATGAGTAATGAGATTAAATAATCAAATAAATATCATGTATACTTAATAGGATTATTCAAGTGATAATTAGTCAATAATAGCCATCACATGTGTATTTTCATGCATTATTATATCTATAATATATATTTTTATCAATATACCCTTTATTCCGAAAGACTAAAAAATATTCTATCGTGAGTGTTAAATAATTCAATACGAGTCACTAATAAATTTAAATTTTTTATAATTGATAAATTTTTTATATTTTGCCAACCAAATTAATAATTTAAATAAAACAAAATGTTAGGTTTGTTCAAGGAAATGTCATTTGTCCATGAGTTTAAATAGTTTAATTAATTTTTTTAACCTCGAACTCCACAAAATAGTTAATTTTATTTTTATTATATTTAAGTAAACTGGTTTTGTTTTTATATTTTTTGAACCAAATTAATAATTTAAATAAAACAAGATGTAAGGTTTATTCAACATTTATTTTTCACGAACTTAAATGGTTTAATTGAATATTAATGTACCTTAATCTCCATTACATAGTTAATTTAATTTTTATTATATTTAGGTAAACTACTTTTAGTTTACTATTATATTTAAGTAAACCATTACATACTTATATATATATATATATATATATTGCCAACCAAATTAATAATTTTGATAAAACAAAATATTAACTTTATTCAAGTAAAAAATTTTGTCTTAAGGCTACAAAGATATTTTGAACTTGTTTTTTTATTAATAAATGTTAAAAGAGGTGTTATTTCTCATCTTATGATGAGCAATTTTTGTACCCTGCCTAAAAAATTGTATGGGGCTTTTATTAAAGAAAGTATGTATGGTATTAGATTAGACAAAATAATATATCCAACCTAATATCTCCTATGGGGATGCTGTCATTATACTCGACGATTGTAGAATAAGGTTGCGAAACCTTACCCTAGTTGGAGAGATGCGTCTCCTTGAAGATCTTGCAGCTTGTATAGTGTAGGTCCTCATTCACTTCAGCAATGCTAGAAAAATCCTCCTTGATGAAATCAGCATTGCACGATGCAATTTCTATCATTCTTCTACTAGGGTGTTCACCATACGTCATATAGTCCTTCAAGTGCTAACATCACCATATAAAGATATGCTTGCAATTTTTAGGATCTAGCTTCTCAAACTTATTAAAAATGTGAACAATCCTTACTGACCCTTAAGGGTGTATAAACCTTCAAAATTGGGCTTTCTATCATGCCACAACTCATAGGGAGCCGAAGGAACTAACTTTGAAGATACACGATTCAAGGTGTAGGCAATAGTCAAAACTGCAACTCCCTAAAAAGATATTGAAGATTTGCTTGTGTTACTATTGATCTAGTCACATCTAGAAGAGTACGACTTCTCCTGTAGACTGTAAGGAATTGTTAATTGCATTAATTGTTCCACTTTCTTCATACAGTTCTCTAAACTTATTAGACAAGTATTCTTGGCCCATGTTAGTATGCAAACAAGTATTATTAAACAAGGTTCCTTTACATTTAGTTCTCAATCTCTACCATGGAATGCTTAAAACAATCTAGCACTTCTTACTAATGAGATAGGAGATATACTGATCTATAGAGTGAATAATCATGAATGAAACTAAGAAATTATGATGCATTGCATTGTACCTTACATTCACTGACCAGCATATGTTCAAGTGGACTATCTATAAAGGATAAGTAGCTCTCTTAGCCTTTCCAAAATGCTTTTGGTAGGACCTACCCGTATATATAGTTTACACACAAAAAATGTTGGCCTTAACAAGTTGGCCTAACAGGCTTTCTCTAGCTAATCTAGTCATCCTTTCTAGTCCTGTAAGTCCCAAGCTCGTATGCTATTTAATAGATTTATAAGTAATGTCGATAGTAGAAGAAATATAGGTAACATTACAATTAGCTAATTCTAACATTAAAATATCCACAATTCACAAAGCCCATGTAATAAAGTTTATGACTATAAAATAAAAAAAAAGTTAGAGTAATATTCTCTAATTGAAAAGAAAAACCACATCTAAAAAGTACTAAGACTGTAAATAAATTACATTAAATATTAGGTGCATATTGTACATCATTAAATAGTAGCTCAGTTCTTGTGTTGACACCAAGTCAGTAGGTTCTAACACCAAAAATCTCCTATTAGGTGCATATTGTACATCACTAAGGAGTAGCTCATGCCTTGTGCTGACACCAAGTTTAGTACATCACTAAGTTGGTAGGTTTTAACACCAAAAATCTCCTCAAGTGAGCCATTTCTCATCACAACAAATCATACTTGATCTCTAGTCACATGTTTTATTACTCCAGTATCTATAATCTGACTATGGAGAGAACTAGAAACCAAATATAACAACAAACTAAGGATTAGAAAGAACATTTAGCATGTCGTAACCTATTCGGCTCAGTACATTTATTGGCCATACTTTCCACAGTTACAATACTTAAGCTTCTTTATATTTTTCTTTCTACCCCTCTTAGTTTGGCAATGCTTTTTCTTGTCGTTAGCCTTTGGGCCCAAGTTTTAAGTGCCGCTTCGTCCATCACCACCAACTTGTTGGTTTCTACTCTTGCCTTACTAAAATTAGGCTTATGTTGGCTAGCAATGCAATCAAAGCAATTGCTTGTGATACTTAGACTCTTTGCATTATGCATTGAGGTTCAGATAACTAGCGACATTGTCGAACATAGTGATTTGCTTATTATGTTTGAGCTCAAGTTTAACTATTGATCTTTTGGTCAAATCATATGTTTTGATGATAACAAATCAACCCTTAATACTAATAATGATTTATTGAACTAATAATTGATCTAAAGGGTTCAAAATTGTTTATATCTGATTTAATTTTTGAAGACTGCCTAAAGAAATGATCAAATTTCGGGTGACGAGAAAGAGTTTGCACTTGTTCGTGACTAAGGCTGAAAAATTCAAATTGCCCACCTAAATGATCTAGCAGACTTGACGGTTAAATTTCAAATTCAAATTTGAAGTATAGAACAACTATTTAGAAGGCAAACTGTGAAGACAACTCACTTGCACCAAAATGAAAAACATAGGAAGTCATACTTGAAAGCAGAGATTTTTTTACACTAAAGAGGAAAGTCTGGAAAGAATCCATTCTTGTGAGTAACATCTCCAAATGACTAGTTGTCTATAAATACTCCAAGATGGCATTCAAATGAAGATAGAGATGCTGTAGAAACTTTCAATCTTGTGTTTTCACCCATATTCAAAATCTCTCAAGTCTAGCAAGCTTAAACCCGTTCTTTTATTATTCTCTAGATTGGGAGCTATGCTTAAATCGTGTATTAGCTTTAGAAAAGCTTAACCTCCACTCTCTTCATGTTTATTTTGTAAGGTTAAAACTTCTCCTTAAAGTTATAGTGCCAAACGAATATATTTTCGGAGGATGCACTACTCTCGTTAAGATTGATCCTTGAATTCTGGTGCTAAAATAATTTGTTTCCTTAGGACGCACTTTTTGAAGGTTACACTTTATCTATAAAAGTTTGGTTTGAACTTTATCCCCCAAAAATTTGTTAAGAGAGGCAAAGTAATTCGTTTCCTACTAAAGCACTCGTTATAGGTTTGACCTTATCCGTATAAAAAGTTGGATTTTTAGTTGAGCTAGAAAAAACCAAGGTTTGGTTCTTTTTTACCTTAACGAACTAAGGTTGTTAGCTAAGCCTGCAAAACTAAGGTATAGTCCGTCTGTACTTTAAAGGAATAGGTTAGGATTGCACTCGTAAAAGTTTAGTTAAGGATTGCTCCCATATAAAAATTTAGATTAGGATTGATCCTGCAAAAATCTATGTAATAGGTCATATTTGATCACATAAAGATCATTCTAGTGATCTTTCCTAAAATCCTAGGTTTAAAAGCTTAGGTAGATTAGTAGGATGATTTGGTCCGAAGCTATCTAAATTCTAGTGTTCTTTACTTGTTTTATTCTTTACTCTATGCATTGTTTACTTGTTGATTATTGCACTGCATACTGATTTTAACTCTACTACTAATGAACCATCTCTTTGAGTTTTTGCAAGTATTGAGCTGATAGGATTAGGAAGGAATCAATCTTAAAAATAATCTACTTCTCAAGAAAAGTTGAAAAAGCATAATTCATCCCCTTTTATGCTCAAACTCTGTACCACAATTGGTATTGGAGTGGGTTCACTCTGTGTAAAGGCTTAACAACATGAGTATACATAAGATTTACTATGGCCACCACATAGCTTCATGTGGAAGGTTTATCTCACAACAAGCCACCTCTATTCAATGGAACAAACTATCCCAGCTGGAAGAAGAGAATGTAGAATACATCATCGCTCAAGATTTTGATCTATGGACAATCATTATTAGAGGACCATTCATTCCATCTACAGAAGATGAAAATGGCGTATAAAACAAAACTTGGTCAGAATACAATGCTGAAGACAAGAGATAGATTTTTCTTAACATTAAAGCTGAAAATATTATTTTATGTGCTCTCATAAAGTAAGAATACAGTAGAGTAAGCTCATGTGAAAATGTGAAAGAAATGTAAGATTTGCTATAGGTTACACATGAAGGAATAAATCAGGTTCGACTTGAAAGAGTCACTATCTTGGTACATCAATATGAGATGTTTACTATAAAGTCTGAAGAGAACATCAAGCAATTGTATTCAAGTCTTATGGAAATTTCAATCATCGCAATGCACTCGGGAATGTTTTTTTTTCAAGAAGAGTAAGGAAAATTTTCAGCTCCTTACCTGGAGGATGGACTCCTAAAGTTATTGCAATCCAAGAAGCTAAAGATTTCACTAAGCTGAGTATAGATGAACTCATCGGCTCTCTAACATTGCATGAAATGACAATCCTAGCTAAAGAACAACTTGCTGAATGTAGAAGAGAAAAGAATGTTGCATTCAAAACCTCAAATAAAGATCAATATGAGAAAGATGAGACTAACAATAATGATAAAAATAAGGAAGAAATTGCGCTCATAAATAGGAGACTAAAGTTCCTCAACAGAAGAAAGAAAGCGTTCAGGGAAGAAAGAATGATTCAAGCTTAGAAAAAGGGAAAGAATAAACCAAAATCCTCAAATCCTATTATTTGATATAGATGCCACAATCTTCGATATATGCGTCTAAAATGCCCTAGTGTTAAAGAAAGCTTCCAAGAAGAAAAAGCAACATAATGTTATGGCAGCCACATATGACGACGATGAAGAGAAATCCGATGAGAAGGGATTGGATAAGGAGTTTGCAAATCTTTGCTTCATGGCACAAACTAAGGTACATTTTGATTCTAATTCTGAATATGATAGCACTTATGATGATGATTTTGAAGATGAATTTCATGTTGCTATTGAGGAATGTGAAAAGGATTTAGAGCGTCTTACTGTCAAAAATGATCTTTGAAAAAAAAATGTTTAAAGTCTCTCTGTTGAAAACAAAGCTTTTGAGAAAATAATAGATGAACTAATGCTTTCTCTTGTTGCACTTGAAATTGAAGTAGAAGTTATTCAGACTAAAAATCTTTCTCTAAAGAATCAAATAACTAATTTAATGCTTTCCTTAATTACTGCTGATGAAGAGATATATGCTTTTCTAAAGGAAAAATCTTCATTCAAAAGAAAAATGATTGAGTGTGATTGTAAAGCTCTTGAAAAAGAAAATCTCTATTTGAAAAATTAGGTTTGTGAACGAGAAAAGAATCTTGAAAATTTTACCATAGGAGGAGATAACTTGAATAAACTACTTGGGATACAAAATACTTCTTTGAGCAAAATCAGAGTCGGTCATAATAGAAGTTTTAAAACATTGGAGAAAATGCCTATTACATGCTTTTGTTGCGGAAAGATTGGTCACACGACCAAGTCATGCACTATCAAGAAGGAAAAGGTTTAAGCAAATTATGAATAGGTTTTGAAATTTGAGTTGACTAACCCCTTAAGGGTCCAAAGAGCATTTCAGTACCTAAAATCGAAAAACAACTTTATGATTGCATGACTTTACAAGATGTTTTAAAACTAGAAACATATAGTTTTTTAATATTGGTGCCTTAAGACTTATGACTAGTTATCCATTAAAGTTTTTGGAAATCAATAAAGTAAACTTGGGATACTTTTACTGATAACATAAAAGGACAGATTGGAAAAGACGACTCCACTGTGATCAATGATGTATGGGTAGTTAAAGGACTGAAGCAATCTATTTAGTACAAGTTAACTACTGGATACTAGTTATCGTCTCAATTGGAAATCTCATGAGTGCACTATATTGAAGGACAAGACACCAATCATTACTACACTAAGAAAGGGAAATGTATTCTGCCCTACTATGATTATCTCTCAAATCAAAACATGAAATGCCTAGTGTCAGCTGATGAATCAAGTTGGATATGGCACATGAGACTTAGACATGTAAACATGGAACTTATCTCCAAACTTTCAAGGAAACATCTTGTCAAAAGAGTTATTGAGCTCAAATTTGTGAAGGACAAACTGTGATGCATGCCAGAAACAAAGCCTTCATTCAAAGCTAAAAATATGTCACTACATCCAGATCACTAGAACTACTGCATCTTGACTTTCTTGGTCCAATGAAGACAATTACTTTCGAAGGTAAAAAGTATGCTTTTGTTATTGTTAATGATTATTCTAGCTATACAGGAGTGATATTTCTTGCTAATAAGAATGATGCATTATAGGCTTTTATACCCCTGAATAAGAAGCTGCAAAATGAAAAACGATATTTTATATGTAAAATTAGAAGTGATCATGGTATTGAATTTGATGAATATAACTTTGCATCTTTTTATGATCAAGTAGAACCCCACAACAAAATGGAGTTTTTGAAAAAAAGGATCAAGTGTTGATTGAAATGGCTAGAACAATAATTGAAATGGCTAGAACAATGATTAATGAGTATAATCTGCCTAAATCATTCTAGGGAAAAGGTGTGAATCCTGAATGCTATGTGTTTAATAGAGTTATTCTTAAAACCTATCTTTAACATAACCCTTATTGAATTATGGAGAGGCAAAATTCTATATATTTCTTACTTCGAAGTGTTTGGTTGCAAATATTTTATCTTGAATGGTCAAGATCCTATTGTCAAATTTGATTCTAAAGGGGATGGAGGAGTATTTGTTGCATATTCCGTACATAGTGAGGAATATTAGGTTTATAACAAAAGGAAGAAAGTGGTTCAAGAGTCTATGCATGTATTTTTTGATGAAAATAACCCTCATGAAGCTAAGGAATATATGAGCAAAAATGATGCAGATATAATTCACCCTATTGTAATCAGTGAAGAAAGAATGAAAGTTAGGATTGATATCAAGATCAAGGAAGAAAAAAGTTTTCCTTCCAAACAAACTAATGAAGATGCTTCCAAAGAAATGGTTGATGTAAGAACTAAAATAGTAAGAAAATTCCAACAAGCATCAACCCATCCCAGATCACAAGTCATTGGCAGCTTGAGAGATGGAGTAAGGACAAGATCATCTTCCAGAGAGGAAGAAGATGAAATTGAAAACTAAGAAATTCAATCAATGATCGAACCAACAGGTGTTAAAAAAGTACTCAATGATAAATCATAAGTAGATGCTATGAAAGAAGAGCAAGAACAACTTGAAAAGAATAAAGTTTGAATCCTTTTGAAAAATTGAATAACCGTCTAGTTATTAGAACAAAATGGATATTCATAAACAAACTTAATGAGGAAGGAAAAGTTTCTAGAAACAAGGCTAGACTAGTAGCTAAGGGCTATAGTCAAGAAGAAGGAATTGATTATGATGAGATGTTTGCACCGATTGTGAGATTGGAATCTATCCTTATGTTATTCACCTTTGTATCTCACAAACGGTTCACTCTATATCAGATGGACATTAAAAGTGCCTTCTTGAATGGATTCATCAATGAGGAAGTCTATCTGGAACAGTTTATGGCTTTGAAAAAGAAGAGCTTCCCAATCATATCAACAAACTCACCAAAGAAGTATATGATTTGAAACAAGCTTTGCGATCTTGGTATAAAGGTTTAGTAAGTTATTGATAAATAAGGGTTTCTCAATGGGTACAATGGATACTATGCTGTTTATCAAAAATAATAATGATAATATGTTGCTTGTGCACATCTATGTTGTTGATATTATGTTTGGAGCAACTAATAATTATTTTTTGTAAAGAGTTTGCTAAGCAGATGAAAGAAGAATTTAAAATGAGCCTCATGGGTGAGCTTAGCTATTTCCTTAGTTTGCGAGTAAAATAGTCTGGCAAAGTCACCTTAATTTTCCAATACTAAGGAGTTATTTAAGAAGTTTGGAATAGACAACAGGTATGAGGAAGCATTGACTCCTATGAGCACTTCTGCTAAATTCGATAAAGATGAAAATGGTAAACCAACTAATGAAAAAAGGTACCTAGGTATGATTGGTAATCTTTTATATTTAATTACTAGTAGACCTATGAGCACTTCTGCTAAATTCGATAAAGATGAAAATGGTAAACCAACTAATGAAAAAAGGTACCTAGGTATGATTGGTAATCTTTTATATTTAATTACTAGTAGACCTATGAGCACTTCTACTAAATTCGATAAAGATGAAAATGGTAAACCAACTAATGAGAAAGGGTACCTAGGTATGATTGGTAATCTTTTATATTTAATTGCTAGTAGACCTGATAATATATTTGCTACATACATATGTGCATACTTTTAATCCAATCGTAAAGAGTCTTATTTAACTACTATTATGCGCGTTTTTGAATATCTCCAAGCAACTGTTGATTATAGTTTATGGTATCTTGCATGTGAAGAATCTAAACTCATTGGTTACTCGGATGCTGACTATGCTGGCTGCAGATTAAACCGTAAGAGTATTAGTGGAACATGTCAATTCTTAGAAAAGAGTCTTATTACATGGTTCAGTAAGAAACAAAATTATGTTGCTTTTTCTACTATTGAAGCAAAATATATTGCATTGGGCAATTGTTGTACTCAAATTTTATAGATGAAACAGACTTTAAGTTATTGTGGAATAATATTTAGAAATATACCTATATACTATGATAATACAAGTGCTATAAACATTACTAAAAATCTAGTTCATCATTCTCGAACTAAGCATATTAAGATAAAACATCATTTTATTCGAGATCATGTGAACAAATGAGATATATGTGTTTGTTTTATGAGCATTGAATTTCAGTTAATTGATATTTTCACCAAGCCCCTTGTTAAAGACTGCTTTAGCAAAATTCGGAATGATCTGGGGTAGTGGAAATCAATTAATTAAGCGCTCTGGAAAGGAATAAGTATGGGAATACGTTACGGGTTAAATTCTCTATTCAAATGTACATGTTTACATTTTGAATGTCTGTGCAGGGAAAATTTACTGAAGGATGTTTTACCTTACCATCTACCAATTTGAATTTGAATTTGAATTTGAATTTGAATTTCAAATTTCCTAACACAATTGGAGGGCCTTAATAGCCGTAAACTGGTAGTAGACCTTAAGTATGCATTGGTAAGGAAAAACTGAAATTACTTTCTTTTACCAACTATTAATTGGATTTACCTATGCATAAATTTACATTTCTACCTTTTTTTAGTAATGAAGACATTTCAAAATCTTTTTATAGCCTTTCATAACATTCATTTGCATACTCATACACATTCACTCCCCCCTATCTCTCTCTCTCTCTCTCTCTCTCTCTCTCACACACACACACACACACACACACACTCTCCAAACTAAAGAGAAAACCCTAACCTTCAAACTCTTTGAACCATTGGAAGAACCAAGAGAAAGGCTATAGCAGAATCACCAGTTCACTCACCTAAACAGCTACGGCCATCTACACTCTTTAAAAGCCTAAATATCATTGAGGAGCCAGAACCCTCATCAATACCTTTGAAAATTGTTCATCCCAAGAAATTTGAAGGAACACCCTTGAAGGAAAAGGGAAAATAAACGACTGCTAAAACCGAAGGGAGATCTGAGTCTAAATGTAGTTTTGAGAAGACATGAAGTAAGGTTGAAGGGGAAACCCAGAAATTTGTGATGAAGTAAGAAGTAACCCAAGGATCCAATTATAAAACCAAAAATAGGCTAAATACAACTTGTCTACTCCAAATCTAAGGATCTAATCATGCAATTAAAATAGATTTAATGGCAGAAAACTAACCTTGAATGCTAAATCCAAGGAAGATGTAGATGATAAAAATGAACTCTTCAAAACTGTCAATCCGCACACAGTAGGGAAATGCCAATAGTTGACCAAGAAAATCAACTCCAAATAGGCTGAAATTGCAGAGATCTACTCAACACCCTTGAGAATCTCCAGTTAAAATTTCAGCCAAATCCAAGCACGGCAAGGCCCCCAAAGTTACTGCATTGCAGTAGATTTTCAAGAGCAAATCTCTCCAAGTGTGAAGCCTCTAATGCTATGATCCACACACTTAAGGAGAGTTCTAATCTACCTCTAATCAGCTAGAGAACAAGAGAAGAAGAAGAAAGGGAGAGGCCAAAAATGTGGAGAGAAATGGTGAGGATTGTGTGAAACTTCAACATATGAGTGGATCACACTTTTTGGAGGGAAAAATGGAATCTAGCAACTTGCTTGCATTATTCTCAAGTGGCTGGCCACCTCACTCTATTTATAGAGTGGACGGTGTGATGCTAGTTGGCATCACACCCTCCATGAGGTGGTTTGCCCAACTTGGCAATCTACTTGCATGTGAAATGTGAATTTCGCTTGTATTTGGATTTAATTTGAAACTACATTTCATCTCATGAAATATCTTTCAAATTAATCCCAAATTAACCTCAAATGAACTCCTTCATTTGAAATTCTCTCCAAAATAAAATCTTCATATTAATTAAATTAACTCATTAATTTAATTAATTAAATTGACTAAACTCTTTAAGTCATCTAAAATAACTCTTTAAGCTAGAAAGTGCCAACTCAACTCTTTAAGTTATGTCTATCAATGGATAGGGTATTGCCCTCTCCAAACCCATGCTCTAATATCCCCAAATAATTAGACCCTATATTTACCCTACCCTACTCTACTCATAGACCCAATTAGACTCATACCCTAAAATACGTAAATAATAGACCATAAACTGGACCCTACTCTATCAAACCCGAGACCCATTGGGTCTAGTTTATTAGATCCAATTTTTAGATTGTGTTTTGATTTGACTAATTTTTTAATCTTTTCCAAATTTTCGTAGTGTCAATTAAAATGCTAAAACTACCTAATATTTGAATGCTAGAGTAATTTATTAATATTGACTAATTTTTTTCCGCATATTTTAAAAAAGTTAACTTAATTTTTTTATATTAAAAAAAGAGTATGCATTTAATTGTAGTCGCTTAATTTAATTTAGTTAATATATATATATATATTTAATTTTTGGTATATTAAACAGATAAGAACCATAAGAGTATGCATCATTTTTTCTCTCTTCCCCATATTATGTTTTTTCCTCTCTATTTTTCCTCTAATATATTATTTTCTTTCTTTCTTTAACTTTATTCTTTCCATTTTTTTGAAATATTATTATTTCATGTAATATATTCAATCAAATATATGTAAATAGTAGAAAAAAATTTAATTTTATGTCAATGAAAATTTGAATGTGTAGAACCAAAATATAAAAATACTTCTTTCTCCATTGTCCAAAGCTACTGAAAATAAACAATTTCAAAATAATTTTAATTTTTTTATTACAAATTTAAATATATACTTCAAGTATGCCATGATTATTATTATAAATTTAATTTTGTTATAAGTAATTTGGGTTAACTAGTTAAATTTGAGTACTTGGATAATGAGTAATTTTGAGGTAGGCCTGACAATGGATCGGATTTTAATTCGAATTCGATCCAAATTTTAAAATTTTTATTTGATTAAAATATC
The DNA here is from genome assembly GCA_018894105.1 of Jacaranda mimosifolia. NCBI lineage: Eukaryota > Viridiplantae > Streptophyta > Magnoliopsida > Lamiales > Bignoniaceae > Jacaranda > Jacaranda mimosifolia. Next base: position 13,788,146 of record CM032123.1, read on the forward strand.
CAATTAATCAGATTGATTATAAATATTCGTAATCCAAAATCAATTATTTTTAATATATTTTTATGAGTAATTAAATAAAGTTTTATGAGTAAAAAAGATTAAAGTTGGGAAGGAGAGAATTGAAACATGGATATTTGATATTGGGTATTTTTTGGATATTAGGTATTTGGGCATTCTATGGGTATAGACCCTACCCTTACCCATTTTATTTTTTTTAATGTGTCTGGGTAGGATCCGAATCTCATATCTATTTATTGGGTTTGGGTATGGGTATTGTACTATTGTCATGGGCTTGGGTAGTGTAAAACTCTACCCACTGACAGGCCTACTTTAAGTTAACTTGACTAATTAATAGTCATATGGCACTAATTAAATTAGCTCCTTAATTTAATTGGTCTAATTTAACTCTTTAAATTCTACTGGTCAATTTAACAATTAAATTAATCAAACCAAAATGACTAAGAAATTAACCAATCTATTTCTCCATAAAAACTGCAATGGCGAATTTTCTAACTCCTTAGAAAATTCCTTCCATCAAATAGAACTTCCTTTATGCTTTTGTATGTGACCCATTAGGTTCTCCCATTCATTGGACACGAACTTACAACTCTTATGATATTTTGAATATAGAAATATTCACATTAGTTTAGACTCCTTTAAACTAATAACTCGTTCAATTAATCTCTATTAATTGAAGAGTACCCAATATCCATGGTCGATGTCTAGCTTCAAGCCCATGGAGCCCAACTAATTGGTCAAAATGAATATAATCTTGGTGAACCATTCTAGCTTTACGCTTACCATGCAAATACGGTCCTTCCATTTCTCATCTCCTAAAAGAGCCTAGGGTAAGATATTTGTTGGCTCCCTAATAGCCTCAATAACTGTGTTTCTATTCCCAATGTTTGATTCCTCTTTATGATCTTATCTTTGGAAAACTCATTTTCCAAATTATCAAACTACCTTGGCCAAGGATTTTCTGGAATCAATCATTATAGAATATATAAGAGATGCACTCAACGACAAGGATACGGATCCCATCTTGGATCTCACGAACCTCCATATCTAAGTAGCTTATACCCAATCTTAACCCAAAAGAGCCGCTAAGTGGTCAAGGAAGAGTTAAGGTATAAGGACCCTAACATAAGGTTACAATGGATTCTCATGTCAAAGGACTAATTATATGCACTAGCGTAAGCTGGAGAACTTTCCACTATCGACTTGCCACTTCGGCTATCTAGTGGATTCTCTGGGCAAGCCTTTAGTGAACTTGTTCTCTAATAAGCACCAACTAATATGCATCCATGTCTAACATGGATTGCTCATGAAACGAAGTAATATCCAACTCTTTGGATTTATGCATTGTTGGTGCAAGTCTATCCGAATCTTAGATGCCCCATCTCATATAATTGTATGACTTAAAATATTCTAAGATCACAACTGCGTAAGATTTATTTCATGATCACCACTCAGTGTGCGACGAAGTCATATAGTCTTGTGTAATTTAGGGATTTCAACCAAATACCAATGAAGAAAAATAAGCATAAGATGAAGATTGCCATTTAATATTAATATCATTCAATTAAGATTGTGTCATAAGTAAAATAGTTTACATGCCAATCTAATTAGCTGTGGGGAACTATTCTAATATGTGAATGAGAAGGGATTGACTCCAAGTGAAGGGATCCAGGAAAAGAGCAAATAGAAAAAAGTTTTTGAAGAAGAATGTGACTCGGAAGATGAGGAGAAAATATTTTCATGGGATTTTCTGAGAAAAGACTGTCTGGCTAAATCGAGAATAAGTACAAAGGAAAGGAAGTTGAGTGTGGGAGGTCAGTAGATTTTTCTCTTATTTCTAATACAAAAGGAAAGCTAGTATGGATTCTATTATGAAAATAAAAGAGTTTGCTTACCAGAACTAGTCCTAAAATTTTTTGTGAATATGACACCTGGTAAAGAGAAAGGGAATCTTATGGTAAAGCCTTATATTGATGTAACCTGTATTAAGTTGACCCTTGAAAAGCTATACAAAGTTGTATAAGATTTTAGGCTATGAGAATGACAGACACAAGTACTTTAAAATAAAAGAATGGTGTAGTAAGGAGTACTTTGACAACGATTCTGCAAAGAAAATATTATCGAAAGGAAAAGGCTTTGAGAAGTTTGTTGGTGTTCACGTATATAATGGCATGAATATTTACAATAAGATGCTTTACTGACTCATCTCTAATATAGTTCTTTGCTGCACTGGACTCACCCATACCACTGATATGAATTTCATGACATTTTATTTGATGTATATGATTTTAAGCGATTTTAAGGTTAACTTAGGTTACCTCATCATCAAAAACATCATTTATTGTTATGTGAACAAAGCTAAGATGTTGCCGTATAAGATGCTCTTTACAAAGATATTCAAGGAGTTCAAGATGGAATTGCTTGAAAAATTGAAGGAGTCTAGGAGTGATGTACAGAAACACATGATCACCACAACTAGTTTTGTGATGATGGGATTCCACCAGAGAAAGAAATGTGAATGGGTCACATCTAAAGAGGATCATTTGATCATGTATAAGCATAAGGTGATAGGAAAAAGAAAGCGTGTGGGGGAAGACATAGTAACTGAAAAAAAGAGGATGCTAAATCTGAGAACTCTAGTGGGGAGGACAAGAACTTTGAGAGGAAGAAGGAGCAGGTGATGAAAAAGATTGACGAGAAGATTGAACTAGTTATTTCCCTCTTTAAAGCTCTGCACAACAAAGTTGGCTGCATTCAAGCCTTTTTCAAAAAGAAGTCCAACTCCTAAATCATTCCATGGCCATATTGACTACCTCACACATTGCACTGCATCATTGCATTTATCAGGTACTGTATCTTTTTCTGAAGTTCTCCTAAAATGGTTTTAATTTTCTGGTTTGTATGAATCATTTTTTATTTCTATTAGATTTTTTCACTTTTATGATGCATGTTTGGGATGTTTTCATTATAGACATTATCTTTACTATTTTATTTTAAGGATTTATGGTTCATATTATCTTGTGAGTTCATACTGAATTATCCATCTTTATTATGATCCCTTCTTGATGATGCTAAAGGGGAAATAGCAACTATTCCACATATTCCATATTTTTTTTAATAAATTTAGATGTTGCATGAGTTCTCTAGGGACCGTGGTAAGTAGTTCATGAATGTTTAGCATGGGAAGAATTGCTAGCATGTTCTTGAGAAAGTATTCTATATGCCTAATTGATTATTGCTATCCTTGTTGCCAAAGGGGAAGAATGACTGCAAAATTTATTAGGACGATAAGTTCTTGAAAATTCAGGTACTCTTAGCATGATATGATGTTTTAGCAGAATTTTATCAAAAACTTCTGGTGATATCATGATTTGGCTAGACTATGCTGTGACATATTATTCTGATAACTTGATGCATAATTAAGATCTAGTATATCACATTCAATAATCATTTTTGTCTTGAATGATCTGACTATTTACACTGAAATCACTTATACTCTAATCATTTGAAATGATTTATGTTGAAAATTCATTGGAATTTCTTCTGAAGTAGATTGAAATCTCTATAAGCTTATGCTCTGATTTCACTAAGTATCTGATTCTACCATGCATTGCCTACAATGATAGTGTGCTTACCTGAAAAATACAATTGATGAATTGATCACTACTCTCAAGATGGAAAATATGCGATATGATTAAGTCTAAAGCTCTCAGAAGTCTTCCATGAAACTAGATATTTGGTTATAAGATTAACAAGGAACAAATTTTGCAAAAATCTCTCATAAATGGGGGAGATAATTGATTGCTTGGCAAAGATTTATGTAAGTAATCCTTTATTTTTATTTGGTTGAAATTATTTTTAGAATACTTGGTTGTTTGTCATCACAAAAAAGGTAAAGATTGTTGGCCTTTTGGTCTAATCATATGTTTTGATAATAGCAAACTAACCCTTGATGTAATCATTTATTTAAGGGATGATAGATAGAAAGGGATCAAAACAGTAGTTTATATCTGATTCAATTTTTGAAGACTATTAGAAGGAAGGAATAAATTTTGGGTGATAGAAAAGAGTTTGTGCTTATTCATGACTAAGGATGAACATTCAAATTCCCTACCCAAATGATTTGGAAGACTCAATATTTAGATTTCAAATTCAAATTTGAAGTTTGAAATAGCTATTTAGAAGGCAGACTGTGAATATAACTTGCACCAAAATGGAAAATACGGGAAGTCAAACCTAAAAGTAGGGACTGTCTTACACCAAAGAGAAAAGTTTGGAAAGACTCCATTCTTGTGAGTAGCTTTTCCAAACACCTCCAAATGGCTAGTTGTCCTATAAATACTCCAATATGACATTCAAATGAAGAAAGAGATGCTAAAAAAACTTTCAATCTCGTGCTTTCACCCGTATCCAAAGTCTCTCAAGCTACATTCAAAATTTCTCAAGTTTAGCAAGTTTAAATCTTTTCTTTTATTATTTTCCACATTGGGAGTTATGCTTAAATCATGTATTAAATTTAAAAAGGCTTAACTTGTACTCTCTTCGTGTCTATCTTGTAAGGTTAAAACTTCTCATTAAAGTCATACTATTGAAGGAATCTATTTTCTGGGGAAGCACTGCTCTCATTAAAACTAATCCTTAAAGTCTAGTGATGAGGCACTTTCTGAAGGTTATACTTTATCAATAAAAGTTGGATTTGAACTTTATTACGCAAAAAAATTATTAAAAGTTGCAAAGGAATTTGCTTCCTAGTAAAGCACTCATTACAGATTTGACTTATCCATGTAAAAAGGTTGAGTTTTTGGTTGCGCCTGAAAAACCATGGTTAGGTTTTTCTATACCTTAAATAATCAAGATTTTGTGCTAAGACTGTAAAAGTTAAGATTTAGTCCTTCTGTACCTTGAAGAACTAGGTTAGGACTACGCCCATAAAAGTCGGGTCAGGATTGCTCCCGTATAAAAATTTGGGTTAGGATTAATCTCGTAAAAATATGTGCAATAAGTTAGATTTGATCCTGAAAAAAGCCAGTTTAGTGATCTTTCCCAAAATCCTAAGTTGCAAAGCATAGGTAGAGCAGCAGGATGATTTGGTCTGAAGCTCTCTAAATTCTGGTGTTCTTTACTTGCTTTATTCTTTACATTATGCATTGTTTACTTGTTGATTACTACATGGCATACTGAGTTTAACTTTACTATTAATCAACTATCTGTTGAGTTTTTTCAAGTATTGAATTGACAAGACCAGGAAGGAATCAATCCTAAAAGTAATTCGCTTCATGAGAAAAGTTGAAAAAGCATAATTCCCCCTTTCTTATGGTCAAACTCTGTACCACATTAACATGTCCCCAAGTTTGCTTAAGAGTGATTCTAGAACAACTAAAACTTGTTGTTCATTAGTAAGCTCTACTCCAACATTTTGAAGCTTTCGAATCTTATCCTTCATTCTATCAAGATATTGGATCATAGTATGCTTTGGGTCAAGTATGTACTAAATAAACTTAAGTGTTGGACCCCTTAGTTTTGTAGCTAAGGTGCTACCGTACCGGATGTCCAATGGCTCTAAAATCTTTTCAGCAGTAGGATATTTCTCAAACACATGGATTAGATGCATGTATTCAACTTAATATAGTAAAGCATGCACTTTTATCTTGATCTTCCCAATTGTTATCTGCATCCAAACTACGTTGATATTTACCAGTGCCACGAAGGTCAGGATAAGTAGATTGGGAGTCTAATACTATTTTTTCATGCACAAGGGTGTCAGGTACTTATCAAAATATTTTATTTTAGATCCAAATAAACCTAAATTATTTAATTTTAACATAGTAAGATAAAAAAATTCCGTGTTCAGCTAGTAATCGTTTCCTACTAAACAAAAAAATCTTGTAATGAAATTATCAATATCAAATAAAATAATCAATTTGACCATTCATCATACGCATGCAATGCAATATGGAAAATCTACCTTGCATAGGCTACATTGATATCTAGTGTATCATGCTAAGATAAATATAATGCGTAGTGGTGAAATGAAATTACATCCCTTTACATCACATGGTCCCATATAAATACATATTTCCAAGTAGAAATTTATAGGAGATGTATTCCTTTATGTCAATCTAGTACAATTAACAAATAGAAACGTATTGCCAACTACCGCTTTAATTATCTATCACAATCATAAAGAAATAATGAAAAATAGATAAATAATTTTCCATGAGCACTCAAACATCGATATTCACCTTGATAATATATAACCATAATGCAATTTTTAAATTAAGAAATTGCATAATAATCTTATTAAAACAATAGTTTGCAATTATTAATTCATACTCATGAAATATCAAAGCATATTCAATTATGTGTCTTGCCACATAAGCAAAACATCAGCACCATATCAGCTTCATGGAATCTACTTTTTACCATATAGTTGGCACATAGGCGTCGGATCATATGGGTTTGATCTAATCAGCATCACAGATTTTTCTACTGGCACCAAGCCCAACATAGTGCCAACATCATCGTTGCACCAACACAGATAATTATGTTTTCCCTAGTAGGAACTTCAAATTACCACTTCTTGCCTGTTGATTCCATATTTTTAACCATGTGGATTTTGTGGCAAGATACCAAGAATCATTCTTATTCATCATAAATCAAATCAAGTTTATAAAGCACATGAAAAATTCTACTACCACATAGGACATACATGAATCAGTGAGTCCAAGTTTTCTTGGCTCTGATATCACTGTTGGGAAATAAGCATAATAATCAACACATAGTTAATCTGGGTAGATCAATAATTTTAACTTGTAGATAGCAGCAGAATTAGAAATAGTCTACGTTAGATTTAGCTTGGCTATTAGCCTCTTAGTCCTTCATACCATGAACTGCTCATTTTCACCCTAACAGAGTTTTCTTGCTATTTTAGATTACTACTAGAGTAATCTGTTCATTGCAATCTAAGACCTTGGGTTCCTAGATGATTATCCAAGAAAGTATACTAGAGATGGGTTTGGGAAAGAGCTCTCAAAAATTCTAAACTGGTTGAATTTGAATTTTCTTTAAACCTTTAACCCCTATTTATGTGATGGATGAGGATTCACAAGAAGTCACATACTTGACTTACTAAGAAAGCTATGCTTTGGCTTAATCTAGAAGTCAGCCAAAAGCTTCTTTAATAAGATTTACTTTTGCTTCCTCACTAAGATTTCTTTTAGTTTTTTCATTAAGCTTCCCTTTAAATTCACGAAGAAACTTCCTTCTTTTTTCAAGAAAAAGCTTTATTTTAAACTTCTTGAGTAAGCTTCCTTTAGGTTTACAAAAGAGATTCCTCTAACTTCAAGAAGAAGCTTCCTCATTAAGTTCTTCCTACAAGCTTACTAAATATGGATGCTTATTAAGACCATGAGCTAAAACCCAATCCATTTTATTTGTAGCATGGAAGAATGCATGATGCGAATAGCAACAAGTAGGCTCTTTGCCTTCTGATGTGGAAACCACTCATTCATTTTCTTACTTGTAACATTTACAATAGACTGCTGGGGGGTGTTAGGCCAACTTTTAATTATTTATATGTATGTTTAATAAAATTACTAAAGAGTATGAAATTGGGGAATTCTGCTCCCCAGTAGTAGATGGCATAGATGGAATTACCATACGGCAACTCAATAACTTTTTTCACTTAATAACTCTTTCAAGTCTTACATCACATATGATCTTAAATTTTATTGATTCCATGTTAAACAGTAAATTTGAATTTCAATATTTTAAAATCTCTATTTTGATTAATTTTTACCCCAATGAATAATTTTATTTTATGCATATTTCCGGTATCAAAGGAAAACATGAAGTTAATTCATTTACTAAAATATGTTTAAATTAATCCTATAAGGTCAAAGTTTTATTATTGGAAAAAGAGCTAAAAGAATTCTCTAGCTCTTTTACTTCTTTCCATACAAATAAAGTATTATAGAAAGTCTTAATCATTGAATGACTCTGGTTATAAAGACACAAAGAAAATTCTAGTAAGCGTTTACCAATAACAGATAAGATAAAATTTAGTAGTAAGCCAATTCGGTATAATGTACCTACTTCATTTTATTATTTACAAATTATTAGGTAGTTCTGCATACGTTTTTCATTGCTTTATTTTGTTTAATGAAGTTCGTTTTGATAACAATGAGAAATATTTGTTTGTGCAAATAGAGAATTTGTTGTTGTCTTAAAAATTTGAATTAGTAAAAATAATGTAATATTTAGATTTTCGCAATAGGGCAATTGTTGCCACACATAGGCCAAGAGAACTCCATCATTATCAATTGCTTATACTGAGTTTATGACCCTAATTCTAACATTTATAGTAGCTTGTAGGACTAAAACATATGTAGGCTTCAAAAAATTTTAACTATTAAGTTTAAACATTCATAACATTAAATATCATATTTCCCCTGTAACTTGTAGGTTCACAAATTGGGCCTCAATTATTCACAACATAGCTTTCAAGATATTGTAAGTGCAAATTTGTTTGTCTGTAATAAATAAGATTACAATACAAGAAAAATCTATACAAATAAAATGAAATTCAAACTAATCAATTATGGATTCAATCTCTAATCTAATTTCTGATTCTTCCCTTCTAATATGATATTGAAATTTGATGAGCTCCGCGATGAATGCCTTGAACATCATTTCTTTCTTTGAATTTGATTTGAAATACTGCCAATTTGAAGGTTTTGCATCTTAATCTTGAATCAAACGCCAAAAATATATGAGCTATGCGAAGAAAGCTTTGAATGGCATGGGTCTTCTTAAATTTAATTTGAAGAAAATAATGCCAATTTGAAGGTTCCGTACCTTAATCTTGAATTCGACGCCAAAATATGATGAACTCCACGAAGAATACCTAAAATACCGTGGATCTCATTGAATTGTTTGGAGAGAATTAATGGACTCCTTCAAAGTTTTTCTCACTTGTTAGGATTTGTGTTGTGTGTAGAATGAGTTTTGGCCTCCCCCTTTATATAGATGTTTGATGGGAGACTTCTAAATTGACTTGAACTTCTTTGATAGTTATCACTTTGATAAGATAATATCAAATATCAAGAGATAATATTAGATATCAAGAAATAATATCATATATATATCAATATATAATATCAAATATTTTTGATTTGATTGGTCTATAGACATAGACACTTCATCTTTAACACTTGTCAATATTTGATTTGAGCAAAAATAAACACTAGAGTATTAATTAAACTTAACTATTTTTCTTTTGGAATTAAATTTAATAAATTCCAAGATAAATAGAAAATTTTGAATTAATAACTAGCATATTATTTTATACGTGTTACTTTCCAATTGGGCAAAATCAATACATCTACAAATGCCTCAACTTAACAAAGTATGTTCTCAGTCATCCACGAAAGAGGCAAGACTTGAAGTATTTGAGAATTTTTCCTTTTTCTTTCCATTTTTTCAAATATGTCTACGACAAGAAATCCTTGAAGTGTTCCTTAAGCTATGAAGCCCTTTTACAAGCATGTTGCACATTGCTGTCAAGAATTGTATCTCTTTATAGAATCTTCATGGACTTTGTGGATTGCTAATACTTGGAGATTTCTATGATGAAGTCGTCCTATCTGCCTATGAATCCAATAAATTGATCAAGTCATAACATAGGTCAAAGTAAACATCCTTTTGAGGGGGATTGGGGTTTGTACACAATTTATACTTATGCTGGCCAGGAGTAACATGCAATTTAAACTCATGCATCAAAGAGCATATTTAAGTTGAATAGACATTTTATACTCGTGCCAAGGAGTCCATTTGAATATGATTAACAATTTATACTCATGTCAAGAAGTTTACTTAAGTTTGACTTAATAGACAGTTTACATTCTTATTAAGGAGTACATGGGGAGACTTTACCTTAAAAATTTTAGATATCTTATGCTCATATCTTAGAGAATTATTGATAGTTTAAGCTCTTATCAAGGCACACATATGGGAACTTTTGAATATTTAGATAGTTTATACTCATATCTAGAAGCTTTATTGACAGTTTAAGCTCTTATCAAGGAGTACTGGGGAGACTTTGAATATTTAGATAGTTTATCCTCGTATCTAGGAGCATTATTGATAGTTTAAGCTCTTATCAAGGAGTATATAGGATTTGGAGATTTGAACTTTGGACTTGAAGATTTGGAAACTTGATTCTTTGATTTAGAGACTTGAAATTTTGAGTCTTGGACTTGGAGACTTGAGCTTTGATTTGAAGATCTAGAGACTAGAGTCATGAATTTAGAGACTTGGAGACTTGAGTTTTAAATTTTTAGACCAAAGACTTGAGTCTTGAACTTGAAGACTTAACTTCTGGATTTGAAGACTTGACAACTTAGGTCTTGGATTTGGAGACTTGGAGATTTCAGAATTTTACATAATTTATGCTTTTATCTGAGAGCATTATTGATAGTTTATACTCTTATCAAGGAGTATAATTAACAGTTTAGGCTCTTATCAAGTAACATTTGTAATTTGAAGATGAAAGTTAACTGCCCCCGACATCTTCATCATCATCGGCATCACTTGAATCTTCTTGGTCATCAAAATTCATGTTCATTTCAATATTATGTGCATGAGTTGCCAAATCTTCAAAAGTTTTTGGTTTAATTCCTTGAAATATGTAGCAAAGACTCTAATGCATTCCTTGGATACACATCTCAATGGCTGAAGTCTCTGACAATTGATCTTTGCAGTTAAGACTCAAAAATTTCCAACAATTGATGTAGTTAATGACATTTTCTTCCTTCTATTGGCGAGAGTTGGTGAATTCAATCATGCTGATTGTCCTTCAAGTGCTGTAGAAATGATTGAGGAACTCTTGTTCTAGTTGCCTCCAACTATCGATAGAGCCTGCCGCCAAATTAGTATGCTAATCCAAAGTATCGTCCTTTAATGATCGAACAAATTGCTTGACCAAATGATCTTAATATGTCCCAGTATTATTACAAGTCTTAATGAAATGAGTCACATGATGCTTTGAGTTGCCCTTGCCATCGAATTACTGAAACTTTAGGGGTTGGTAATCAATTGGCATCTTCAAGTTGTCAATCCTTTGAGTATATGGCTCGGAGTGAGTCATAGACGACTTAAAACTTCCATCAAGCTTGTCTTTGATAGTTCCCATGATAAATTCCTTCAACGGGTCAATGGGAATTAGTCCATTAATGAAAACTTGTAGTTCTTTATTTACAATATTTTCATTTTCTGCTGATTGTTTCTTTGTGGATGCTTCGCCTTCATCCTGAGCCTCAATTTATTTCTCCACTATGCAACTGGTATCAAGATTGTCCACTTTGCTCATTAATTTGGAGATTGAAAGTCCCGCTCTTAGACATGTTTCGTAAGTCCTTCAATGGCCCTTGTCAAATTCGCAATTTGTTCCTTCAAGGTTGTAGCACTTATTATCATCACAGTGGCGATGCTCGAGAAATTTGATGTTGAGTGGGGTATGGATGATGGAGGTTTTTCCTTTGAGTCTCCATCATCTTCATTCATATTAATAAAATGAGGCAACACCTTTTCCATAACAAGCAAAGAAGCCACCTCCCCATCAACACCTTTTGCTCCAGCACTTGAGGGATTAGGGGTAGTAATTTTCAATGCAGTAGTCTTGTTGGTGGCCATTTGATACTTCAGTCTTGATGAAGGAAAGAGACGAGAGGTGGAGATCATCCCACTGGGCAAACTAAAATTTTGTAAGTGCAAATTTCTTTGTCTGTAATAAATAAGATTACAAGATAAGAAAAATCTATACAAATAAAATGGAATTCAAACTTATCAATCGTGTATTCAATTTCTAATATAATCCTCTGATTCTTCCCTTCCAAATATGATTTTGAAAGTTGATGAGCTCTGCGATGAATGCCTTCAACACCGTGGATCTTCTTGAATTTGATTTGAAATGATGCCAATTCAAGGGTTCGCACCTTAATCTTGAATCAAACACTAAAAATATATAAGCTTTGCAAAGAACGTTATAAGCTTTGCAAAGAAGTCGTGGATCTCCTTAAATTTAATTTGAAGAAAATAACTCCAATTTGAGGGCTTCACACCGTAATCTCAAATCAAATGCCAAACTATGATGAGCTCCGCGAAGAACGATTGGAATGCTGTGGATCTCCTTGAATTTGCTGGAGAAAATTGTTGGACTCCTTTAAAGTTTCTCTCACTTATTAGGATTTGTGTTCGGTGTAGAATGAGCTTTGGTTATCTCTTTTATATAGATGCTTGATGAGAGACTTCCAAATTGACTTGAACGTTTTTGATAATTATCTCTTTGATAAGATAATATCAAATATTAAGAAATAATATCAGATATCAAGAAGTAATATTAGATATCAATAGATAATATTAAATATTTTTGATTTGATTGATCCATAGACGTAGACACTTCATCTTTGACACTTACCAGTTGTCAATATTTGATCTGAGCAAAAATAAATAATAAAGTATTAATTAAAATTAACTATTTTATTTTTGGAATTAAAATTAATAAATTTCAAGATAAATAGTAAATGTTGAATTAATAACTAGCATATTATTTTATACGTATCACTCTCCAAGTGAGCAAAATTAATATGTCTATATATATATATTTTCAATTGTAAAATAAGCTTACGCACACAATTTTTAGAATTTTGCTGCAAACAATAGAATTGGAATTAAGAAACCCATAATTCAACATGGATTTCCTACGATACAGAGAACAGAGAACGACAACAGACCAATCATATGCTACAACTTTAAAAAATTGAATATAAAGTAGTGGATATGTTGAAAGCTGAAGTTTTAATATTCTTTACGTTAGGACGTTGCAAGTAATTAATAAACTCAAGGGGAATATTCAAAGCTGAAGACTTGTAATATTCTTAACCCGCCAAATGCAAATATTTAATCAATCCCGACAAAATGCAGAACGAATATGACATTTTCCATATTATTTTCTTGAAAACCAACTGTTGAAAAGTAATTGGTTCAGGTCATTTTCTTGATAGTGTTTTTCAAGTATTTGTATTTTCACAGATTTAACAAAATAAATTTTTTTGTCTATAAATAAAAATATTCAATCCACTGAAATTAAGATATTTTACACTAAAAAGAAAATAAGACATCACACATTCTTCCTTTTGTCCCTTCAAATAATTTTTACATCGCAACTTTCTTTATGAATATAACCTATACATGCTCATGTTAATCGAATTCTAGACTAGTTGCGACAAGTATGTATAGACAGACAACTTGGATCATATTCCTAGTCCCTTTAATTCTTCACAATAAAAATAATTTTTTCCTCTAATAATTTAAAATCGTAGAGAAAATAAATAGGGGCTTGAGACTTTACAATATATTAGGCATTAATCAAATCAGGCCCAGTTGGCAAAGTGAAAATTCTTCAACTTGACATAGGGCCCCCCATTGATAGAATAGAAGAATTTGACTAAGACCTTTGGCACTTATATTACGAAAAAGATCTCATCTTCTCCCCTTTCATACTTATTTTTTAAATTATCTTATGATAAATAGATAACACCTAATAATTTTTTTTATTGAAATTTTTAGTTGGTTTCGGTGCTTAATTAACAGTGAAAGCAAAACTTGACATTGACTAGCATTTGTATTTTCTGTTCAACCTTTTTTTTTTTTTTTTTTGGTTGGTTCTTCTTTTCTTTTCGTTTCTTTTTATTTGGACAAGGATTATAAGATGGCCGTGACAAAGACGGCCAACAATGGATGATCGAAAACGGCTATCAACAACCGATGCTTCATCTTTCATAACATCTTATATACTTTATTATGTATTCAATTTTTCTCAATATTAGATTTTAAATGAGAGGTTAAATATAAATGTTGTGAGTACTTCTATTAAGTTATCATCCAAAGAAATGGTTAAGGATTAGTGATGTTAAATTATTACTTCAAGCGAGAGGGTTTTATGGGGAAAAATATTTATTTTAATTTAGAACGTCCAAATTAAAAGGGAACAATAAATTATTTATTTAAATTATAAGTATAATTCTTATACTATAACTTCATCTTTTAATATGGAACATTCGACCCTTTTCTTTGTAATAATTTTTATATGGTATAATAAAAATATCTTAAGAACAATAATAATTATTAGGGTGAACTTCAATAAAAAAAATAAAAATACCGATGTGGTGCAACTATTGTTGTGGATAATTGTGTGATTTGTGTTAAAATATAAAATAAAGTAAAATAATTCACATGATCATAATTTTATAAAATAATAATTAAGAAAGTGATCAACCAAACCGTATAAATAATGAGGAAATTGGAGCTGGATCAATGGAGAGTCACGACATTTGTCGCTGTCCTAAAGCCATGATTGCCTCCCTTCGTGCGGGTATTAGTGGCTGACCATGACTCCAAGATAAAACCCATTAGCTCACAGCGGTGTCTCATCCCATGTGCACGACCACGAGGAGACTAGGAACCAGTCCATAGTCACCTTGCCAAAAACACAAAAGCTTGTGGAGAGTGTATAAAATAAAACAATCTAAACTCACACCAACTCTATGTGCCAAAGAAAGATTATGACCCCTTTATATAATAGCAAAAGTTTGACCATTTAGAAAGGATTAATGGGCCACTAAAAGCATCATAAAACCACCATAAATTCAATTATAATTAGGCCCAATAATTATAAAATAAAGTGGTCAAACATATTAAATAAAATGATATTGAGGCCATAAATATGAAATGAATAAAACACATATGCACATTAGTTGTCATGTTAAGACATATGATAAAATGATTTGTTGGAAATAAAATAAATTGAAGAAATTTTAAAACTTATTTCCAACAACTATGACACCAAAGTAAGATTTTAATGTAAGCAAGCTGATGAAATTATCACTAGTATGACATGTTTAAAAAAGTTGTAGCACAAGAGAATTATTAAAATGTCTCTTATTTAATAAAAAATAAAGAGAGGAAAAAATACTTTTTAATTTCTCTTACGTGTATTTTGTGATGGACCATTTTCGAGGACAACTGTCTCTCAATATGAACCACACTCTTTAAGGATAACTTACATATAAATTTTTTTTCATCTTTTAATTGGATTAATAAAGCATCTCTGTTTATTACAAAGGAGCACAGATTGATTCATGATTTTCACTCCACATTTTTGTAACGGGTTCAGATTTTCTTTCAGAAAAATCATTGTATCATGATTTTCGATTTTAAATATTATTAAATCTTATATACTTTGGCGCACATGAAAAGTTTAATAATGAAATGGCAGATATATGGAAAAAGCTTTTGTTAATAGAAGAAATGAACAAATATATATGTACTGTGCATATATATATATATATATAGGGAAAACGTATTTTTAGCCTCCTTGAAAAACCGATTTTGGTGGTTTACCCCCTGTGAAAAAAAAAAAAGTTGAAATACTTCCTTATATTTTTAAAAACAAGTGAAAACCCCCCCTGAGACCATAAGTGGAGTGCACTCGTCCAAAAATACGAGCGGTTGTGATTTTTTATAGATAAAATGACTATTATGCCCTTAACATATCATAAGGGAGGTAAATCGCCCATTTCGTATAACACGGGGGGTAAAAAGATTTTTGCCCAATATATATATGTTATGAATAATTTTATATGCATATATGTTTGTGTATATACATATATATAATTATATATATATGCCTGTATATAATTTTTTATATAATTATATAGTATTTGATGTATATAAATATGTTATATATTTTATAAATATGCAATTAGTTAGTTTTGATAATTTTATATATATATGTATGTATATATAATTTTATAAATATTAAATAATATTTAATTTATATAAATATGTTATATGTTTCATAAATATAAAATTATTTAATTTTAGATTAAACAAAAAGAAAAAAATATATTTTATATATACGTATATAGATATGTCATAAATAATTATATATATGTATGTATATATAATTTTTTAAATAATAAATAGTATTTAATTTATATAGATATGTTATGGATAATTTTATATGCATATCTATATATATAATTTTATATATATGTGATTTTATATATATGAATGTATATAATTTTTTATAAATATTATATAGTATTTGATTTATATAAATACGTCATATATTTTATAAATATGAAATTATGTTTTGATAATTATATATATGTATGTATATATAATTTTATAAATATTAAATAGAATTTAATTTATATAAATATGTTATATATTTCATAAATATAAAATTATTTAATTTTAGATTAAACAAAAGAAAAAGAAATATATATATATATATATGTTATATGCATATAGATATGTTATAAATAATTTTATATACATATATATATATATTATGCATATACGTATTTATATAATTTTTTATATGTATATAATTATATATATATGTATGGATATATAATTTTATAAATATTAGATAGTATTTAATTTATATAAATATCTTATGTATTTGTAGTTTAATTTAAATTAAATAAAAGAAATAGAAAAACATGAAGATATAAAGTAATTATATATATGAGGGTATTTCATCATTTCAATAGAAAATTCAACTCAAATATACGGAAGGGGCCAATGATCCAAATTTTGAAAACATAAGAAGGCGTTTCATTCCTTTTTTTTTTTCACAGGGAAGTAAACCGCCTATTTTGTATAACACATGAGTAAAAAGATTTTAGCCCTAGATATATACATACTCATTCATTGTTAAATACGCTAATTAATTAGTAGATAGAACTGAAAACTCTAAACATAATTTGTAAGCTTCGATTAATTGCATCACAACAGATTGGCTATTTTGAAAAAATAAAAAATGAAAAGAAAATTGAAGTAATTTTCATATTTTTGAAACAATTATACTACAAGAATTATGAATTAGTAAATCACAGTAAACCCATAGTGAATAATGAATTTTCACAAGAACCCCATAGTGAACAATGAATTTTCAGGTAGAAGACCTAAATATGATTAAAAAAATTATTTGGAAATCATTTCCCTGTCTTACTTTAATTTTCTTTTTATTTGGTTAAAAATTAAAGTAGAGAGTTTAGAGGAACCAAACAAAATATTATATATATATAGACACACACACACACACACACTCTCTAAAAGATCAATAATTAATTAGGTTCATTGAATAATTGAGGAATCTCAATCCATGAACTCAGTGGGCTCCTTTCTTTCCCTCTTTTTTTTTTTTTTTTCTTTTATTTTTTTTCGGTTGGTTTCTTCTTTGTTTTTGGTTTTATTTTGAGACATGACCTAAAAAGTGCTAAAACTGATGAGTAAACCTTGAAGTTGCTTGGTCCCTTTAGCCAGCATATCACTTGATTATAGTTGTCTTGATCGTCTTGGACAGAGCTACCTCCCAACACCTTTTTTCTTTTTCTGTTGATGGAGAGGAATACGATGAAACTTTTGAAATGGACAATCATATCACTGGATATAATCATCGCACCCAAAGCTTATTTTAGATATTTTTATGCACATTATAAATTATATTATTTCTATTCTAAAATTATACCAAGCCAATAAAATTTCATTTAAGTGGTAAAATTGAGATCACAATAATATATTATATTCACGTGCTACAAGACAAAGTTAAATAACATATAGTATACATGATTGCAACATATTAACCAAACCATATATGAATTGATATATATTTGATGGTTAAGATTTTAATTTTTTTTTAGCACTTAATAAAATGCTAACTAGTTTTGCGCTGTGGTTGGCTGAAGCAAAGCCTATGGCCTATGCACATTCTCGTCGAGTATGCAACCGGTACTTAAAGGCCACATTTGATATAGAATTTTGATAATAGTGGCTATTGTAATAGTAGGTGATTGTGCGAAATTGGATTATTTATTATTTTGTTTGATAGGAGAGATTGATATATACATTAGGCACCATTATAATCTTCAATAATCTCATATGATGTGTTTGATACTCACTACTAACATTATTTTTTCAAATTTGTCCCTATTAATGTAATGTAATAAAAAAACCACATAAAATAATTCTTTTAAAAAATTATATCATATAAAATGATTTTAATACTATATACATACAAATTAAAAAATTTAAAAATTGAGAATATGAATTAAAAATATATAATTAATTTACTTAAATTTGGAATGATTTTAAAACTAAATATTATTCAACACATAAAAAATTCTTTTAAAGAATTATATCATATAAAATAATTCTAATATTATATACATAAAAACTAAAAAATTTGAAAATTAAGAATATAAATTAAAAATATATAATTAATAATTTTATATGAAAGTACCTAAATTTTCAACAATTAAAAAATATTAAAGGAATATTATTATGAGAATTAAAGACTAATGCCATTATTAAATTATTATTATTAGAAATAATTTATAAGAATTATTATTATAATTAGTGCTATACAAACCCAATTCCTGCCCAAATAAGTCATTTTGTTTACTGTGCTTTTCATGTGAGTGGGTGCGATTGATTAGTCGCACGCCTGGCCGCGACATAAGTCGCGGCTAATATGGTGAATACTGCCGGCCCATTTCACATTTTGGACCGACCCGTTATTTCAATAGCATGTATCAAACATGCAATTATCTATTATTAAAATGCCCAATAAATGCTATTAGCTCTCATCAAACGGCCCCAAAACATACAAATAAAGCTAACTTTCACTCAATGTACTAAATGGATCGGGATTAAATAAAAGATTCCATTTCTCTGTTAATTGGGCCGAAAGTACAAAGCCCAATTAGGAGCCTTGTAGCCGGGGCAGCAGTTTCATGAACGGCTCCACTGAGCCCAAAAATGAGTAAGATTTAATGCTTCAAAGTAAAACTAACAATGACAAACATACGTCGGAATTTAATTCCAAATTATACTTCAATTAATTGAATTTTTATTTTTTTTATTAATGGGTTAAATTAACAAAAATTAACCTGTTATATGAGATAGAGTTTATTAGAGTTTATTTGATTATTTATCCACGATTGTTAAATCATTTTTTAGATAGATTTGGTTTTGATAGCTGATGTAGGCTCAATTTTGGAAAGCTTGCAATAGAAGACCCTAATGTTACACAATATATTGGTTAGGTCTCATCTTCACTCCACTTTATGATATATTGCTTGTCTCTTTGAAAACTGTCTGTGTTGGTGAAGAAATGAGAGGAAGATTTAATTAAGTATTGATGAGGGTTCGGTTCATTGTGTATTGGTTCAGTTAGCAGATTGGACGAAACTTGACCTCTCTGGTCGATATACTTGTTCAGGTGGGTCGAATCCTGTAATCACCAGCAAATGTCAGGCTAGCAGAGGAGCCCTCGGCGTAGGCCCTCCGACGCTCAAGTCAATACGGGTCGACGAGATAATCAGAACAACAGAGTATGGGCTTTCTGTATATATGAGAGCATACATTTAGAAGGTTGGAATGGGGGTATTTATAACTTTCTCCACCTAGGGATTTGTTGATGATGCCCCTGACGAGTAGAGAGGACCTTTTGTCCTTGCATGAGGGGCGATTGGACAATTCTCTTCCTTCAGCCCTTCCAGGTGGCCATCTCCCAGGCTTTAAGGTAGGGGAGTGCATTGTTGGAGCACCTACTGTGTCAGACGATAAGGGGGCGGCATGCGCGATTAATGCAGAGGCATGCCGCCCGTTAGTGCATTTAATGCAGAGGCAGAGTATCATACTGTATCGACCTCTCATCGACCAGATACCGTTCTGGGAAATAGGTCAGAGGCACGAGTCGAGAAAGAGGTCAACTGAGGTCGATTGCGCCTATGAGGCAAAGATTGGGCTTGGTGCTGTATCTCTGGGCCAATTTGGTTTGGGCCAAGCTACTTGGGCCACCCTGTGTCATGAGTTCCCCCACTTCCCAAGGCTAAACGAGGATTCGACGAGAAGCGTTGGGAAGTAGCGTGATGGTTAGTTTCAAGAATCGACCAGGGTTTTTTGAAAGTCGACCAGGGTCTGGCACATTTATTGAGCGGTTACATCGTGGCGCGCGTGGGGCGGCATGGTGGTTACTTGCATTATTACAGCGCTTGGATTCCCGCATTCGCATCCCTATAAATACCCGCAGTAAAACCAACCATTTTTACTTTTACTGCATTAGCTTCTGGTCGACTGCTTATCCAAACGTCCTCGCATTCAAGATTTTCTGCTTTTAGCTCTTCGAAGTAAGTGCTCCTTCATTTCTACTTCATGCCTTTTAGATTTTTGACATCATGTTGGGTTTATCAAGTTCTGAGGGTAGTCGAGGAGGGGATAGTGAGGCCACCCAATATGATAGGCCTTAGATATGTTTCTGGGGAGTCCAGTGGGTTGTCGAGTGACAATTCCAGTTCAGCAGCTCGAGCTCCAGCAGCTAGAGTAGCAACTGCGGGGAGGATGAAGCTGGGCGAAGCCAGATTCCTCCTTCGCGGGGTCGACTGTTCACACCAAATCATTATAGCGAGATTTTGTCTACCATAAACCCTGTCGACCTGAGGCGTCTTAGACAGTTATACTATATTCTGACTGAATACGAACTTCTAACTCCCGAGGAGACTGGTCGAATGCATCGTCCTCCTACGGGTTGCATAACTGTTTTCGAGGACGCTTTTAAATGTGGTCTTAGGTTCCCCCTGAGTGGTACCACGATTAACCTGCTTAGGGGCCTTCAAGTGTGCATAACTCAATTGTTGCCCAACTATTTTTCCACCATCTACAGCTTCATTGTTTTAATGTATCTGTTCGATCAGCCCGCCAGTTTCGAAAACTTTTCCAACCTTTTTCATCTGCCTATGTCTCACAAGTCAGGTAGCACCGGCGAGTCGAGCTTCTATTATTTAACTGCTCAACCACACCATAAGTTTCTTGTAGCCCCTGCTTCCTCATATGGGCAAGAATGGAAAAAATGGTACCTGTTTGTTCGAGTGGCTGGGGGTTCACTATTCCTCGGGACTGGTGGAGGGGGCCTGTCGAAATGCCAGGGAACCTTATCCCGACCTGGCCAAGCACATTCGGGCCTCGGTTTTTATCGAGGAGAGGCATTTAGTGTTGGCTGGGTTATCGCCAGCTCTGCTAGGTTTGCCTGCAAATGATCGACTAAGTAGATAGTGCTTCCTTTAATTTGTTACTTTTTCGTTGTTGCTATCGGTTTTGACCCCTGTTATTTTGCTGTACGACAGATCGTGTGGAAATCATGAATAGGTCGAGAGCGGAGGCTTTGGCGCAGGCAAAAAGAAACCAACAGCACCGACAAGGTACTGCGGCTCGATGAGTAGCCGCAGCGATCGAGGCGCCCTGTCAGGAGGTCATGGCGCCCACACCCTCTCCGACACCATCACCAGGTCGAGCAATCGTGACCTCAGGAGGCAGCCCTGCGGGTCGGGGGAAGAGGGCGATGATGGAGCAGACAAGACCTGCCTTGAAGAGAGCTGCTACTGACAAGGGGAAAAGGAAAACAGCAGGGTCGAGTCCTTCGACCGGAGATGATCTCTTCGGGCTCGCGGGGATGATGTGTTGTTTAATTTGCCCAAGCTGCCTTCTCCTCAGTTCGGGACTGAACTAAGCATGTCCGTGCATAACTCCCTTTCTATGGAGACCTCGGGGCCGACGGGAGCTGCCCCTCTGAAAGTGTTGCTAGTAGGTCAGTTCATGGCTGACCAAAGGAAAATTATGGGGCTGAGCTAGGATGCGGCTCTTCTGGCGTTGGCTTATCATGCCAACATGGTAAAGCTTCCTTACTTATTATTATGTTGCTACATGCTGATCGAGTATCTAATAGTATTATCTTTCAGGTCGGCCAGCTAGGAATAACTTTTATCAAAGGTCGGAGCTAGCCTTGGCAGATCAGGAGCAACTGGAGGCTGGTGGGGACACAGAGACTCTGAAGGCTCAGCTCGAGTCTTCGCATATGAGAGTCGACGAGCTAGAGAGGCAGGTCGGGCAGCTGATGAAGGATCTCGAGCAGAAGGATGAGCAAGTGATCGTAGCTATCTAAGATAGGACAAAGATGGACGGGCTGGTGAAGAAGCTGCAGTTGGATGGGCAGGTCGCTTGGAACTCTGGTCGATCTGCAGGTCGGAATGTAGCTTTGGATGAGGCGCGGGCTGAGTTTGATCGCCTACTACCACTGGTGCACCGGGAGGCGGTGCAACAGTTTATGTTAAGCTCGGCATTCTAGGATGTGAGCATCGTGTTTGACCTCGACGACGCCCGGAGCTCCTTTGAGAAGGCCATTAAACAGCTGCAACTTTTGGGCTACTATTTTTGACCAAAAGATAGGAGCCGCCTTAGTAATTTGCTCGACGAACAGCTATAGCCTTATCTAGAGGCTGGGGGAGGGGTCGAGGGATCAGGCGTTGAGGCCACCGTGGTGGAAGAGGCTCCCCCCTAGACTCACTGACAGACGAGCAGTGGAGGCAAGCGGAGGTCGCGCAGAAATTGAAGGTTGTAGCCCAAGAGTTCGAGCTCGCTGGTGACTTCACTTTCGAGGTCAAGGAGGGAGAGGCCAACATAGCAGCATATTTTCTTACTCCCAACAGGCGATTCCTGCTCGATGTTGCTAGTCCATCTCAACCGGCAACCGTTGCTGTGCCTGTTTCTGTGGTTATGCCCGATCCCTCAGCGGTTGATGAGGAAGGTGCTCAAGAGGCTGGTGAGGAGGGCGCTCGGGAGGCCGATGAAGAGGGTGCTAGTTCCAACTGAAGTTTTTGTTTATTTTTGCTTTTCAATATATAGTGACCATGCCTTGATAAGGCGTTTGAATGCTTTTTCGCTTTTACTTTGGATTATTCATGCTAATGACCATGCTCTTTAATATGTAATGACCATAGTCTTTATTGTTTTGCGCGTATAAATTTATGGTCGAATGTTCACAGTGTTGTACTTTGCGAGATTCATTCATGGTCCTCGTCAAATAAATTATGATTGATATGCAAGCGAAATAATTAGCATTCAAACTTTAAATAACTTAACGACTGTGGAGTCGATTTCGTATCATGAGCGGTAAAGTTCAGGTAATTTTATAGCCAGCTTTGTCGACTAAGGGGTCGACTTTGTGGTCTTGGCTAGTAAGCCTCGACTTGGCGGCATGAAGCCAGCTTTTTCGACTACAGGGTTGACTTTGTTATCTTGGCTAATAAGCCTCGACTTAGCGGCATGAAGCCAGCTTTATCGACTACGGGGTCGACTTTGTGGTCTTGGCTAATAAGCCTGGACTTAGCGGCATGAAAACAGCTTTATCAACTATGGGGTCGACTGAAGAAAGCAGATTTTGCAGGTCTTATGTTGCCGGAATATGCTATGATTTTATTGCTGGGGAGAGATACAAAGGGGCCAATGGCCTTTTACACATAGAACTTTTTCAGGTTTATTACGTTCCAAGGTCATGGTAGTTCACGGCCTGTCGCGTCTGCTAGTCTGTAGGCATTATTTTTGGACACTTTAACCACTGAGTAAGGTCCCTCCCATTTTGGGTCGAGTTTCCCCATATTTTAGACACTTCCACTTTCTTGAGAACGAGGTCGCCAATTTTGAAGCTCTGGGGTCGTACTGTCCTATTATAGCGTTCAACCATTTTCGACCGGTATCGCTGCATCGTGTTGTAGGCTGTGTGGCGCTTTTCGTTGACAGTGATTAGGTCCAGCATCCTTTCTGATACATTTCTGATCAGATTATAGTGGATTACTAGAGTCGTGTGTTGGACCAGCTCGGACGGAATTACTGCTTCGGATCCGTAGACTAAGCTGTACGGGCTGCGGCTTGTGGCTGTTCGAAGTGTGGTCCTGTAAGCCCAAAGCACCCCTGGGAGGTTGTCTACCTAACTAGCCCCAGTCTTATTATTTGAGTCTTGAGGTGGTCGAGAATTGTTCTATTTGTTACCTCAGTCAGGCCATTAGACTGGGGATTTCCCACCGAAGTCAAGTGTTG
Organism: Jacaranda mimosifolia; assembly: GCA_018894105.1. Lineage (NCBI taxonomy): Eukaryota > Viridiplantae > Streptophyta > Magnoliopsida > Lamiales > Bignoniaceae > Jacaranda > Jacaranda mimosifolia. The sequence continues at coordinate 13,812,164 of CM032123.1, forward strand.
GGTAATTCCCAGGGTTTAGCACCACTTCCTTGTGCTCTTGCTTTCAAACTGAGTGCCATTATCCGAGATTAGGACTTTAGGCAACACGAATCGACAAATTACATTTTTCCAAATGAAACTCTTGATGGCCGCGTCGGTGTTTTTCGGAACTGCATCGGCTTCTACCCATTTGGTGAAGTATTCGACCGCTACTATGATAAACTTACGCTGGCCCGACATCTTCGGGAGAGATCCGACCATGTCAAGCCCCTACTAGTTGAATGGCCATGAGATCTGGACGTTGACCATCGATGCAGCTGGTTGGTGCTGAATGTTCGAATGGATTTGGCACGACGGGCACTTTCTGGCAAAGTCAACTGAGTCTTGCAATAAGGCGGGCCAAAAATAACCGCAACGGACAACCTTGTGCGCTAAAGATCCACCACTGGAATGGTTGCCGCAGGATGCCAGCGTGTATCTCCTGCAGTACTTTGTTCGCCTCTTCGGGGGCTAGGTATTTCAGTGGGGGTCCTGATATTGACCTCCTATAGAGCTGTCCATGTTCATCTAGTGCAAACTTGGCAGCCAGTCCTCCAAGTCTACGGGCCTCCTTTTCATCTGTGGGCAGGGTCCCTTGACTTAAGTAAAGCTTGATTGACTCTTACCAGGAGGGGGTTGTCTGTACGATGCACCCGACGAGGCTATGGTTGGCGGCTATGACACAGGGTTTGTCGGCCACCAAAAATGTTATGGTTATTTCTCTGGTACCCTTCATCGAGCTGGCTAGCTTCAAGAGTGCATCTGCTCGTTCATTCTCTATTCAGGGGACTTGGCTCAGGGTGAAACTCCTGAAAGCCTGTCGTAATTGTCTTACTTCTGACAGATATTGAGTCATTTTGAGCTCTTTCGCCTCGAAATTGCCCTCCACCTGTTCCGCGACCAGTTAGGAATTAGTGAATAGTATAAGCTGCTCGACGCTGCGAGCTGTGATCATACGCATTCCTGCGATGAGAGCCTCGTATTCTAATTCGTTGTTGGTGACCGGGAAGTTGAGTTTTATTGCGAAATCATACTCCTCAGCAAGCGGGGAGCGAAGGGATATACCTATTCGGCCTCCTGATGTGGTTGCTAATCCATCAACGTGCAATGTCCATACCGAGGCGCTCTCAACATTTTGTATCGGTAGGTTGAGTTTTTCGACGATGAAGTCGGCCAAGACTTTTGCTTTTATGGCCGTCTGCAGTTGGAATGTGATGTCGAACTCTCCGAGCTCGATGGCCCATTTGGTGAGTCGACCTGAAGTATCGGGCTTCGACAACACTTGCTTTAATGGTTGATTCGTTAATACCACGATTGCATAGGACTGGAAGTAAGGCCGTAACTTCCAGGCTACCATAACGAGTGCTAGCACAAACTTTTTGACCTCCAAATAATTATGTTCAGGCCCGTGCAAAGCCTTGCTGCAATAATACATAGGACGGTGGGTCCCTTCCCTTGTCGATGTCAATACTGAACTAATTGAGGCAAAGGATATAGCTAGATAAAGCTGTAGCACTTCTCCCAACTCAGGTTTGGCGAGCATGGGCGGTGAAGACAAGTACTGTTTGAGCTCTACCAAAGCCTGATCGCAATGCTGAGTCCACTGAAACCCATATTTTTTGGCATTTCTGAGGATTTTGAAGAAAGGTAGGCTCTTATCTGCCAACCAAGCTATGAATCTGCCGACCAAACACTGGACTTCACGAACTGTGCGAGGTGGGCCGATGTCCAAAATTGCTTGGATCTTCTGAGGATTTACCTCGATCCCTCTCTGACTGACCATATATCCGAGGAACTTGCCCCCGTGTACGCCAAATGTGCACTTGTTAGGGTTGAGTTTCATGCCGAAGGCCCTTAAAATGGAAAAAGGTATGACTAAGGTCGACTAGGTAGTTCTCGGCCTTTTCGGTTTTGAAAATTATGTCATCGACATAGACCTCCATCGACTTCCCGATCTTATTTTTGAACATGAAGTTGACCAATCTTTGGTACGTTGCACCCGCATTTTTAAGTCCGAAGGGCATGTCTAAAAAGCAATATATTCCATTGGGGATGACAAAAGAGGTCTTGTCCCTATCCTCGGGTGTCATAAATATTTGATAATAGCCTTGGAAGGCATCCATCATGCTAAGTAATTCACATCCAGCAGTAGAATCTACTAATAAGTCTATACGAGGCAAGAGGTAAGGATCCTTCGGGCAAGCTTTATTTAAATCAGTGAAATCATTACACATTCTTCATTTTCCCTCATTCTTAGGAACAAGTACAACATTACAAAGCCAAGAAGGGTATTGAATTTCGACAATATATCCTGCTTCCAAGAGCTTGTAGACCTCCTCATCAATGATTTGGGACCTCTCGGCATTGAAGGTTCTTATCTTTTGTCTCACTGGCTTGTGAGTTGGGTCCACATTGAGTCGATGGACAATGATAGTAGGGTCAATTCCTTGAAGATCTGCAGCTTTCCATGTGAAGACATCAATGTTGCGTCGAAGGAAATCAACCATGAGGCATTCCAAACGGTCGCCCATATCACTCTCGACCTGAGTAGTTTTGTCAGGGTTTCCAGGTTTGAGCTCTATTATTTGAACTCCCTGACAGGCTCGACCCGGGTGTTTTCCAGCTTCCTCTTCTTAGATGAAGGTCCCTCATCAGGTTTCACTACTGTGGTGTCCCCCAAGGACTTCAGTTGAGGTTGTTTCTTCTGCTTGTTGGAGTCGATGGAAATGGTGTAACAGCGCCATGCTTCCTTGAGGTTGCATAAGAGTTCTCCTACTCCTGCTGGGGTCAGGAACTTTATCTTCATATGGTAAGTGGAGACGATGGCCCTGAAGTCATTGAGGGCTGGTCGGCCCACGATGACGTTGTATGCAAGTGGAACGTCGACCACCAAATATTTGATCATCAATGTTCGGCTCCGGGAGCTTTGCCCAAATGTTGTGGAGAGGTTGATAGATCCTTCAGGGATGATTTTGGACCCACAAAATCTGACCAGCGGTGTTCTGACTGGATCAAACTTTAGTTCCCCCAATTTCATTCTGTTCAAGGTAGACAAAAACATGATGTTCATGGAGCTGCCATTTTCGACCAATATCTTTCTAACCTCGAAGTTGGAAATTTCAAGGGTTACCACTATGGGGCAGTCTATTTTTCTATCGACTCTCTTGTTCTCCATATGGTCGAGGTCTGAGTTGCTAAAGAATATTGGCTCGGCATTGGTTGAGATTTGGAAAACTGTCTCGACCTTGGTTGGTTTGGTTGACTCGAGCTGTCTTTGTGTTTGTTTCCTTGCGTTCCTAGAATCCCCTCCAGTGGGGCCTCCCGCAATCATGTCGATGACTCTTCGAATGGGTGAGTCAGGTTTTTGGGCAGGTCTTTTCCCTTTTTCTTCTCTCCTTGGGCTGGCCGACCTTTCTCTACAGGGAGTCCGGTCGGTCCTGCCCTCTTCAGGCCTGATTTGCTCATCAACATTTTTTTTCAAATGGCCTTGTCTAATCAGTCTTTCAATCTCATCCTTCAAGTTGAAGCAATCTTCCGTGTCGTGTCCTTTTTACCTATGGAAATGACATTATTTCTTTGATTTTTTCATGGCTTCGATTTCTGTGATCTTTTGAGGTTTCTTGAGCAGGTTTTCATGCTGTATGGCGAATAACACCTCTTTCCTCGGGAGGTTGAGTGAAGTGTAGTCGTGAAAGCATTTTATTGGGGAACGACGCCCCTCTCTGACTTGGCGGTCATCTTTCTCTCTGTTTTTCTTTTTGTCGACTTCTAGGTTACCATATTTTAGCTTATTCATCTCCTCCTGGGTCATGTATCTCTCAGCGAGGTCGAGAAGCTCTTCCATCAATCTGGGCTGTTCGCGCACAAGCGCGTTTGCATATTCTTTGTGTTTTATGCCCAGAAACAGCACATCAATCAAGAATTCAATCCTCGGGCTGCCAATCTTCAACACTTCCGTGTTGAATCTGGTGAAAAAAATCACGGAGGGACTATACTTCGTTCTGCTTTACTGTATGCAAGTGCGTATGGGGGAGTTTAGCTTTTCTCCTACTTGCGAATTGATACAAGAACTTGTCACACAGCTAGTTATATGAAAATATAGACGCCGTCTCTAGCTTTACGAACCAATCGAGAGCTACTCCTTGGAATGTAGTTACCAACATCTTCGCATGGATGTACTCATTGTGTCCATACAATTGCATCATGTGCTCAAATTGTAGCAAATGTTCATTCGGATCCGTTGACCCGTCATATCTTGGCAGTGTTGTCGGGATCTTAGCATCGACAGTAATGCGCTCATCAATGATCTCTTGGACGAATGGTGAGTCTCGCTCCCTACGGAATCTCTGTTGCCCATCCGGATGGAGAGTCCTCTCTACGTTCCTCCTCGAGATCTTGTCCAGGCGCCTGTTCAGCTGCTGTACTTGGTGGGATACCTCCTCCCATTCCTGCTAATCCGCTTGAGACGTATTTTTGCTCGGTCGGAATCTCAAGGGCTCGACCCTATCGTACTGCGGGGCTCGAAGGGGTCGAATGTCGTGGTTAACAGAATCTGCTACCTCTTCCAGTGCGCGCGCGCGGGCGACGGGGGGGGAGGGGGGAGGGACGGGCCATTTCCCTAGGAAAACAGCCTGGGCTTAGTTCTCTTCTCGATGGGGGCCTTCGGGATTCTGGCCACTGAGAGTTCTCCTCAGGCTGTCTTTTCTCAGGGGTAGCAGGCTAGGGCGTTGCATTAGCCGCCGGCTGGGGTGTTGCACTGGCCGCCGACTCCGGTTGTATGGCGTGTCGATTCAATGCGGCTGAGAGCTGGGCAAAAATTTGTGCCGAAATTTGTTCATTAATGAGTTGCATCAACTGGGGCATCATCAACGTGACCAGAGGCTCAGGTTGGGCGCTGGATCCTTGAGCATTTGGTTCCTGAGGATGTCGAAGGGGGGGGAGCTGGACCTCCTATTTTCTTCTCTCCCAGAGGGAGCTCGCCTGGTGTTAACCATTTTTCGATAGAGGATTCAATGTCTCCCACAGATGGCACCAAATGATGAGGGTTCGGTTCGTTGTCTTTTGGTTCAGTTAGCAGATTGGATGAAACTCGACCTCTCTAGTCGATATACTTATTCAGGTGGGTTGAATCCTACAATCACCAGCAAACATCAGGCTATCCGAGGAGCCCTCGGCTTAGGCCCTCCGACGCTCAAGTCAATACGGGTCGACGAGATAATCAGAACAACAGAGTATGAGTTTTTTGTATATATGAGAGCATACCTTTAGAAGGTTGGAATAGGGGTATTTATAGCCTTCTCCACCTGGGGATTTCTCGGTGATGCCCCTAACGAGTAGGGAGGGCTTTTTGTCCTTGCATGAGGGGCGATTGGACAATTCTCCTCCTTCAGCCCCTCCAGGTGGCCATCTCCCAAGCTTTAAGGCAGGGAAGTACACTGTTGGAGCACTTGTTGTGTTAGACGGTAAGGGGGCGGCATGCACCATTAATGCGGAGGCATGCCGCTCGTTAGTGCATTTAATGCGGAGGCAGAGTATCGTACTGTAACGACCTCTTTGGTCGACCTGGTCGACCAGACACCGTTCTAGGAAATAGGTCAGAGGCATGAGTTGAGAAAGAGGTCGACCGAGGTCGATTGCACCTATGGGCCTCTGAGGCAAGGACTGGGCTTGGCGCTGCATCTCTGGGTCAAGCTACTTGGGCCGCCCCGTATCAAGTATGTTCGTACAAGCATCCAAAAATTGTATTCATCATCAATTTATCGTATACTATATGAAAAATAAATTACTATGGTCTTCTAAATTCATGTTGCATAAATCTTGCGAGTATATAAAAATCTTTTTACTTATAGTTGGTATTGGAGTAGGATACTCATAAATCTAGAAAATCGTAGTTAAAATATTCTTAGTTTATCTGAAATTCATACTTCTTATTCAATTGTTTTGTATTGATTAACTGTCTTGGCGTAAATAATGATTTTACATGAAAATTGAAATTTTCTATTAGATATTGCTTAAATTAAAAATTGGGTTCACCAACGAAAACATAAGGATTGGTTCTTGTTTTTTAAATCAAATTTAACATTATGGTCCAATCAAATTGGTTTTGGATTCTGATTAACACTTGTTTCTAAAGACAAATCAAAATTACTTTGGCATTGTATTTCATATATATATATATATATATATGTATATTTTGAAGTAAAGCGGTGGAGATTTCATTAAGAAGAATCTAACGCTAAAGTCTTGTTAATTACATCCGAAGTAGAAGAAGAATTATGATGAAGGGACAATGCCTGCCTAGCTATAAAACGGGCATATTTATTAGCATTTCTTTGACTATGTGAAAAAGAAGTTGATCTCGTATGACATAGGAAGTTCTTTGCATAAAAAATTATCGGACCGATGACACAAAGGTTGGTTGAGCAATCATCAAGTGCATGAACCACTATGCTGCATTGTGTTTCATATGAACCTTCTAAAATGACTGGTCAGTGCTTTGTATGACTTCAATCGTCCCAGATTAATTGTCCAAAAGACAACAGGATGAAGAAGGTAACCCATTGTGACCATGGGCCAAAACTTCCCGAATCTAAGGCCAGTCTAATCTGTGTTTAGGTCACTTGGGCTCTCTTTTAGTCTTTTTAGGGTCTGCCTCATTCCTGCTCTCAAGTCTCAATCGTGAAATTTAGCCACGAATCTAAAGTGACTTTTATTATCCATGTGCTTGACACAGGCTGGCCTTCATGACTGAGTCATTATTGTGGGTTTCTACAGGAAATGGGAAAATTATTTTTTTTGTCTTATAAGTATATTCGATTTTCAATTTTATTTTATATTTTATTCAATTAAAAAGTTACTCCTATATATATATATATATATATATTTACACCTTTAATTCGATTTCCGCTGAAATCTCATAAAATGGTTGAAAATGTTGATGTGGTATGCTGGATTTTGTTGAATTTGGGGATTTTTGCTTAGGTGGCAAATATCTAGCTGACATGGCTTTTTATTTTTTATTTTTTTTATTTGGTCTTGTTGGAAGAAGCCTTAGTTTTTTGTTAGTAATATTATTATTCATATATTACTAATAATAATACTAATAATATTAGATAATAATATTATCATTGATAATATTAATATTATTATTCTTATGATTAATTATATTAATAATAATAATAATAAAATTAATTTAATATTATTAGCATTATGTATTATAATTAATATAATCTTTATTATTATCAATACTAATAATATAATTAATATTACTAATTATAGTAACAACACTATTAATGATATTAATATATCATTAAATATATTATTAAATATTAATAATAATATAATTAATATTAGCATCAATTATATATATACGCATTTGAACATATATTTATATAAATAAATATTATTGTAAATATTAATATTTTAATATGCATATATATACACATATATTAATATATATATATATTATGAATACATATACATACAAATATGTACATATATACATACATATATTTATATACACATACCGCGGTTGCCGCAAGCATCCCCATACTGTCGCCCTCCCCCCCGGCTAGCCATTACAACCATAAGCTAGGCAACCTGGCAGCCTCTAGGCGGCCAACCTCTTCCAAGCATTGGCTGCCAAGGCAGCCGCTTGGCTAGATCTGGCCAGGAGAGTAGGGGGTGGAATTTCTTTTCTTTCTTTCTTTGTTTTTTACTTTTATTATTTATATATAAAAAGTTATTTAAATTTTCTTTCTTAAGTAAAAATAATTATAAATTATATATATTTGTATATATAAATACATATCATAAATTCAAAATCATATTACCAACTAAGCAATAAAAAAATAAAATAAGCCAACTAATCTTAAACATGTCAACTAATTTTTTGCCAATATGGCAAAAAAATCCATGTAGGTGCCAACAAAGCAAATCCCAATTTCAACATATTACATCATGCCACATTAGATTTTCTAGTCAAATTTTCTAATTTCTACATAAATCGAACTAAATGTGCAATTTTTTTATGCTTATAGGACTAATTTTTTAATTACGTAAGATATATGACAAAATTGAAAATTGAAAAAATTTATAGGACAAAAAAAATATTTTTCCTTACAGAAAATTGTACATTATTTTTTGTTCGATAACTATTTAAATTTTAGTAATATTCAACAATTTCTTTTTGTATTTCTTTGATTGTTAAACTAGTTTAGAGTTATATATCCATTATTTGGATAGAATATTTAAAATCAATTAGTTGACAAAATCCATGTATAATTAAAGGCGACTAATTCCATATATTCTACTCTTCTTAGAATCCAAGAATCTTGGAATGGATATTTTGCTCTTTTTATTTGCTTAGGAATCTTGTAAAATGGCTTAGCAATTTGGAATGAGAATCCTGATTTCATTGCCACAGAAACAAAACATATATGCAAGAAGTTTATAGCTGTCAAACAAACTCCTAACTAAGGTTAACTACCAAAATCAAACAAGAATCATACAACAAAAGGTAATACAAGATATGTACACAAAACTTCCTAAAAAGACTGTCTAAATAAATGGCAGCTGTCTACCCCCCTCAAGTTGGAGCATGGGGATCTCAAATGCCCAACTTGCAAAGAAGAAAGTCAAATTGATCCTTACCCAATGCCTTCGTGAAGATATCAGCAGGCTGCACTGAACTATGAACGTAGCATGTTCGAATATTACCATTGAGTATCTCATTACGGATAAAATGAATATCTACTTCGATATACTTGGTATGCTTATGATAGATTGGATTAGCAGCTATATGCAAAGTTACCTGATTGGCACAATACACATGCATAGGCTTAGAATGCACCACACAAGAGAATCCAATAATCTTTTCAACCATTTGAGTTCACACGCTGTAGTGGTCATAGACCTGTATTCAGCTTTAGCATATGAGAGAGACATTATCACTTTCTTCTTAGTCTTCCATGAGATAGGTGATTTTCCCAAAAGAACAAAATAACTAGTCAAAGACAGTCTCGTCAAAGGATAGCTAGCCTAGTCAGAATCACTGTAAGCAGATAATTGGAGGTCACAATTGGCATGCAACATAATACCCTGACCTGGGTTTCCTTTCAAGTAATGTACAACTTGGAGAGATGTGGGCCTTCTTCGACTGCTGCATGAACTATGCAAGAATATGCACACAGTAAAATAATTCGGGCTGGGTTATTATTAGATAAATAAGCCGACCTACCAAGCACCTATACTGAGCAGGGTTGTCTACATCATTGCTCTTAGTAAGTGTCAGCTTGTGATTTTGTTCAAGAGGAGTTTTAGCTGGCTTGCAACCCAGTAATCCGACCTAACCTAAGAAATCACATCCAACGCATACTTGCATTGACACAAGAAAATACCATCTAAGTTTCTTGCCACTTCAATCCCTAAGAAAAATTTTAGCTTCCCCAAGTCTTTCATATGAAAACAATAACTTAAATAATTCTTGAACCTCTGTACATCAAAAACATCATTGCCGGAGACAATGAGATCATCAACATAAATAAGCACATTTAATTGAACAGTCCCAACTCAATAAATGAATAGAGTAATCTGAATATGATTGTTGAAAACCATAAGCTTCTAAATATACAGCTAATTTCGCAAACCAACATCTAGGTGCTTGCCGCAAACCATATAAAGATTTTCTGAGTCTGCAAATCTTCTTGGGTAATTAAGAGACAAATCCAAGTGGCATGTTCATGTAAGCTTCTTCTTCCAAATGGTCGTGTAAGAAAGCATTTTGTATGTCCATTTGATGGAGTTCCCAATTCATTACAGTCGCAACAGCAAGAAAGGTGCGTATAGTACCCATTTTTGCTTGCTCACTATAGGAGCAAAAGTCTCTTCATAATCTATGCCCTCAACTTGATTATTTCCCTGTATCACCAATTGCGCCTTGTACCATTCAACACTTCCATCAGAATTGTACTTAATTTTATACACCTACTTACCCCTTATTGCTTTCTTCCCAAGCGGCAAATTTTTAATTGTCCATGTACCATTATCCTCTAAAGCTTGTATTTCTTTTCTCATGGCCTCTCTCCACAGTTTATCTTTAATTTTTTCAACATAAGAGTTTGGTTAATATCCTGCAGTAATTTGTTGCCAAGAAACACTGATGTTGCATAGAAAATTTATCATAACTCACATATTGTGCTATAGAGTAAAGCGTACCTAAGGAATCAGATTGAAAATATGAGCATGTCAAGGGGTTTATTTTGATGGCATTGATCACATAACCCTTCAAGCGAACATAATTTTACTTGACCCTTTGTCCCGTACCCAGCTACTTTTCGACGACTTCACTCCTTTCCACTTTTTCTCCATTTGTGTAGATCAATTCCACCATTTCATGATTCACCTCACTTTCTCTATCTGCACTTTCAGCATGCTCCTTTCCCAAGTCGTTTATTAAATCCTCAACTTCCTCACCTAATTCCACAACTCTATTTTCAATGGATGCATCACTTATTGTTTTCTCATTAGCATACGAAAATTCTGTTTCAGCAAAAACTATATCTCTTGATGCAAAGTATTCCTTAGTTTCCAAATCATACAATCTCCACTCATTCTTTCCTAATGGATACCCAACAAAAACACACGTATAACTTCTACTAGCAAATTTATCTTTACGTCGATTCAGATTATGTGCATAGTAATACGAATTTGTTTGTAGGAAGAGACTTGCCTAAAGATAATCTCATGTGGAGTTTTGCCATTTAATAACATAGATAGAGTTTTATTAATCAGATACCCAACTGGAAGTACACATTCTCCCCAGAATTCTATAGGTAAATTTGCTAGGAAACGCAAAGCTCTCCCCACATTAAGGATATAGTGATGCTTTTCCACTCGGCCATTTTATTGAGGTGTTCCAACACAAGAGGTCTAATATAATATCCTATGTTCATCAAAATATTCCTTCAAACCACAAATTCACTTTCGTTATCACTTCTAACAATTTTCACAATTTTCTCAAATTGGCATTTAACTGTCCCAATAAATTTTCTAAGAACACAAGCTATTTCATTTTTTCCTTTCATTAAATATATCCATACGACATGAGAGTAATCATCAACAATTTTCAAGAAATAAATTGCTCCACATTATGCTAGGACTCTATAAGATCCCCACAAATCATAATATATATATTTAAAACAATCTTAGCTTTATTGTCACTAGAAAAGAAAATCTCTCTTGTTTGTTTTGCTTTAAGACATACCTTACAAGTTTTATTGCCTTCCTTAACTAATCTGCCATCTTCTGGAATCAACTCTACCACCTTAGAAAAATGATGACCTATTTTTTTTATGCCAAAGCTTAAAGGATTCCTTATCAGCCACCTTGCAAGCATGTACCAATATCACTCCCTTGAGAAAATAAAGCCCTTCTCATTGCTTACCCCCTCCAATTAGGTTCCTCGAGTTTTGCATTTGAAATGTGGCACAAAAAAAACTCATTGCAATTTCAAGTCTCCTTCAAGCAACACAGTTCTTTCTTTCATCGCCATGGTCTTTTCTCCATTAGGTAACTTGACTAAGCATGGCAAAATATCACGTAATTCACTAAAAAATGCCAATGTTCTTGTCTTATGGTGGGAAGCTCCTGTGTCAATAATCCAAGGAAGAATCCTTTGCTTACCTATCATCCTCTTATGGGCACCGTTCTGATGGGAACTCAACATGCCTAGTAAAGTAGCCCATTACTCATCATTCAATCTACTAAGACCCTTTGGATTTGAATCTGTTACAACTCCTTGCCCACCATCAACTCTAGTTGCTTTGTGGTGTTGGCACGAGTAGCTGCTCCCGTATGTCCACTTTCATTAACACATTTTTGACCACCATAGATTCTAGCAGAAGTTCCACGTGGTCTATTACCCCACCATTTCGAATAGCCTATCAGTTGGAAACATCTTTTAGCATCATGTCCCTCTCGATTACAATTAGAACAAATCAAGGTTTTATCTTTATTCCCCCCAAATTTTATCCACCTCCCTGGATCACAAAATACATGGGATTGCATTTTTCATCCTTGGTTCGTGTCATAGTTCGCACTCCCTCTTGTTGAATTACCATAGCATAGACACGATTCAGATTAGGCAAAGGTTCAGTGCTCAAAATATTGGAGCGCACTGTTCCATATCCCTCTTCATCTAAGCCCATCAAAAACCAATGAACTCTCTTTTCTTCATGCTTTCTTTCCAATTCAATGGTAAGATTGCATTTGCATCCTACACAAACACACACATGTATCTGATCATATTTGTTTATTTCATTCCATAATATTTTGAGTCTACTAAAATATGATACAATAGGCTGACCATCATGTCTACAGTTTGCAAGATCCCATCTCAGTTGCTGTGTTTGTGGACTATTCCCAACCGAGAATCTCTGTTTGATATCCTTCCATAGGTCTTTCACATTCTCCATATGAGAGATATTTGAATAAAGTGTTGGTTTAATGGTATTAAACACCCAAGAAACCAACATAGAGTTAACCATCCACCAATCTTCAAGTACCGGTGAATCATCTGTTGGTTGCTTGATAGATCCTTCAATGAAACCATATTTCTTTTTGGCTCGCAATGCAGTCCGTATAGCTCGCGCCCATTCTTCATACTTCTCGCCCTTCAATTGAACTTGGGTAATCAGGTTGTCATTCGAATTCAGTGTGTAAGGACTAGAGGTTTTGGGTGTGCTTACTTGTGGAAAAATTTCCTAAATCTTGTTTCTTTGAGTTAAACAAAATACAGAGTGGTGCTTGGATGTGAGAAATTTTCTCGCTCTCCAAAAAATATTCCTCTCTTCCTTATTCCATATTTGAAAATTTCTTTAGACTCTTTCAAAAAATGAATTCTTCTTTTCAAGTAAAATTTTGAAATTTCTCTCTTAATGTATACACCAGATTTAATTCTACATAATGAATTCATAATATATAATTATATTTATCCATAGTATGTTAATATTTATTTAAAATTATTTTCATAATATATAATTATATTTATTCATAATATTTTTATATTTAAATAATGTTTATTGTAATATAATTATTTACATGTATATATTAAAATTTAAATTAAATTATATCATAATATGTATTTATAATTACATAATATTTTTTAATATGTTATAATTACACATAATATTTTTATATTAAAATATTATTATTTTCTTCATATAGTTATTTGGACGTATATTTAAACATTTTAAATAAAATTATTTTCATAGGATGTAATGATATCTATGCATAATATTTTAATATTTAAATAGAATTATTTTAGTAATAAATAATTATATTTACACGTAATATTTTTATATTTAAATATATTTATTTTGATAATATAATTATTCACACATATATTTTAATATTTCATAATATTATTTTTGTAATATATAATTATACTTACACATAATATTTATAATTATTTACATGTACATTTTAATATTTACATAAAATTATTTTCCTAATAATAATTATATTTGCACATAGTGTTTTATTATTTAAACAAAATTGGTTTCATAATATGTAATTATATTTACACATAAAATTTTAATATATTTAAATAAAATTATTTTCATAATATAATTATATTTACACATTATATTGTATTATTTAAATAAAATTATTTCATAATATGTAATTATATTTACACGTTATATTTTATTCTGTACATAAAATTATTTTTTTGTAATATAATTATTTACATGTATATTTTATGTAGTGTCCCGTTCGTGAGGTGCCTGCTTCGGCCCAAGGTGCTACTCCAATCAGTCTTAAGTCATTCAGACTTCATATTCGATGGGCCCATAAAAATTTTTCACGATCTCCAAGGACAACAACATGCTTTTAACTTAAAGTGGCACCACTAAGATACCATAAACATAATATATACAAACCAGTTATCTAATATTATTCACCACAATTTATACATGTTGCAAATCTTCAACTCAACTTAACATATCATAGCCTCTCTAAGTCAAGGCTTGATGTCCAAGCAATCCCATAAGCACGTTCAAGCACTTATCCCATTACCAAATATATCCTCCAGTCCAAGTCTGAAGCTCATGTCCATCATCGAATCTTGTCCAGGAAAATCAAGAAATACATATGAGGGTGAGTCTTAAGGACTCAGTGAGGGATAATAAGTAGCAGCTCATGGATCTATCGAATAATCAGTAATTCAATGGAGTACTACTGGTATGAAAATAAAGAAAACATGAATATGCCAGAATAAGAATGTTAACGATTCAACTATTAATCAATGCTAGTTTGAAAATTGTGACCGTTAGCTCATCGGCCCGGTCGTCTCGACTGATCTTGCATAGAAGGTTCAGGGACATCTCAACCAATCAAAGTTGGGAAGAATTACCATTGGCTCATAGGGCCCGAAACATCAGCCCGATCTAGACTGGGAAACCACTCTAGCCTTATTGCTCCTTGAGTAGAGTACAAGTAAGAATAGCAATCCTAATAGTATATGCATTTCAATTAATTCAAAGATATTATGCATATCCGATTCTCCTTATACCAAACAACTTATTAGAAGTTCAATGGCTCGATAACAGAATAGTAACATAATGGGTAAATTGCATTTTTGGTCCCACAACTTAGGCCGTTTTCGATTTTGGTCCCATTCTTTTGCATTTTCTCACATTGCATCCCATAAGTCCATTTTTTTCTCAATTTAAGTCCTGAAATGGGGTTCCGTCCAATAATTAACGGAGAAGTCACGTGTCACTCACGTGGCCATTAAAATTATTGCTTTTTTGGTCCCAACGATAGCTTCAATAATTTTTTTTGAAGTTTTATCAACTTTCCTTCATTACATTCAACATCCTACAACCCAAGTATCATTTGTCTTGTTCTTTCACATATTTGAGGGTCTTTCCAAACAAAGAAGCCACATCTATTATTCATGGAAGCACAACCATGAAATCTCCTATTTGGATTTTCATTTTTCCATGAGGTTTTCAATGAAGACGGTGTGCCACAAAAATAAATGGCACATTCACTTGTGGCTATTTTTCTTTCTTCTTCTGCAACCATTTATTGAAACTATCGTTGGGACCAAAAATGCAAACAGACCTAACTTATGGGACCAAAAAAACAACAATTTTAACGGCCATGTGAGTGGCACGTGACTTCTCCATTAATTATTGGACAGAACCCCCTTTCAGGACTTAAATTAAGAAAAAAATGGACTTATGGGATGCAATGTGAGAAAGTGCAAAAGAATGGGACCAAAATTGAAAACGGCCTAAGTTGTGGGACCAAAAATGCAATTTACCCTAACAGAACAGTCAAATAACGGAGCAATCAAATAACAAAATAATCAGATAACAGAATAGTCGATAACAAATCAATTAGCTAATAGAACAGTCAGTTAACAAAATAATTGATAACAATACAGTCGATAACAGTATAATCGATAACATAACAGTCAATAATAGAACAATCAATAATAGTTTCCAATCAATAACTGTTTCCAGTCAAATTGATCATAACAGCACGTCCTAAGCTCAACTACTGGGATCAACATAACAGCATGGCCCGAGCTCAATAGTTGGGATCCACATAATGGCTCGTCCTGATCTTAACAATTGGGATCCATATAACGGCTTACCATAACAACAAGTCCCAAGCATAACAACTGGGATCAACATATCAAGCTTATCAAGTTTCCCTATTTCTATCATTCCAAATATGTCAGCACGTCTCGATCTCAACAGTTGAGAACAACATAACTGACTTAATAGTACGTCCCGAGCATAACAACTGGGACCAACTTATCATCACGATTCAATTAAGCCGACATGGCGAATCAACGAGATAGAAACAAATCATGTAAGCTAACAAGGCCAAACATATGATAGTAGAATGAATTCATTTTGATCGATATCAAATATGATAACAACATATTCTGGGCATTAGAACGGAAACAATCAATTCAAATAAAGGTACGAATAACTGAACAAACCCTCACAGGGTATAAAAAAAAATTAACTGATATAATTCACGAGTTTAAATGAGATTAGCCTTCATAGGGGTGCACACACGATTATCGAAGTGGTAGAACCTTAAAGGGTTTCAATAATCGATAATACATACAATTCAATCGATATACATACTGAAGCGGTAGAACCTCACAAGGTTCAGAATTCAGCAATAAATGATAACGCTTGTCAAGACAATAGGACCTCACGGGGTTAAGAAAGCAACAATAACGATAATCAGATTAGATGTCAAGCGATAGAACCTCACAGGGTTCAGAAAGCAGTAATAAATGATAGTGATAGTCAAGACAATAGAACCTCACATGGTTCAGAAATCAGCAATAAACGATAACAATAGTAAAAGATAGGTATAAGAATAATGGAACCCCATAGGGTTCAATCATGATGCAATTGCTTTACTAAAATAATTACCAGATCGGTAGATCCTCATAGGGTACCACAATTAACGAGTAAGTTGTAATCAAGTCAATTACCAGAGCGGTAGGCCCTCACCTTAAATCACGAAATGCGAGAGCTACTCTGATCTTAGTCAATGAAATCCTGTTCCTCGTCACCTAATCAGAAGAAAGGGTTTTTTGTCAAAATCCCTATTGTCCTCATAATCAAAATCGTACTAATAGCAGTCTAAAACTAGTCACTATACTATCGATACTATTCCTCAGTGATTAGTCTCGACATGATCAATAGGTATTATTCCTAATTATGACGTTATTATGGAAAATATTCTTGGGTTTTGCATCAATTCCAATAAAGAGATACAATTGGGTCCTTAATTATAGAGCTAATCTTGTAACATTACACAAAGCCAATTATAATAACGTAACTATTATTAATAGTCCAAATTCACCACCTAGTACTCATTTATACAAAATTAGAACCTAATTACCTAATTAACTCAACCTTTTCGCATGATAACACAAATTCGAGTCCATTAAACTTATAATGGTATATGCATGACCCAAATCTTGGTTCTGTATCATCTCAATTAACTCTATTATACCATTTAGGTTCCAAATTCATAAAACAAGGATTTTCTTCATCTAATTACCTAATTAATCAAGATTATTACACGATACAACAAAATATAGGTCCATTAATTTATGTAATTATCTGTATGACTCAATTTCCCGATCAATTTGCGTATTCTTTGTTTATAAGATACATTGTAATGTTTGGAGGCATGTACATACACATACATACAACTTTAATGCAAATTTCTCATTTTTACCCAATATCTTGTTATTGAAATGTAATCTCGACGATTAGATTTTGTGCATGCGACCACCACATTGATATGAACAAACTGTTGTAGCATTGCTGCCGCGTCGTTGCCGCTGGAGATAGCTAACAACACCACCAACACATGCGTCTCAGCTCCATGAATCAAACCCCTCAATCAATTTTGAAGTTCATCATTAAATTGAGGTTTAATTGCTGGAAAACCCAACTGGGTCTTCAACTGGCTGCTGCATCTATTTGCTCATTTCCGTCGCTGTTGGTGGTCCATTCTACAAATTGATGCTACTGGTGAGATCCTTGAGCCAAGGGCTATAAGACTTACTACCCAGAAATATATTTCCATCGTCGGTGAGGACACGTCACCGAGCTCCATCGTGGCTGAAACTTTAAGCTTAATTTTCAGCCACTACACTCGTTGGATTGGGGATTTCTTGGTGCCGTGTACTTGTCGTGAGGAGAGAAAGAGAATGGCTGGAATATTTGGTAGTTTTGCTTAATAGAGAGAGAAACTCACCAGAGAGGGAAAGAGGGTGCACAGTGGGGAAGATGATGAAAATAGAGAAGGAGGGGAATTGCAAATTGCCGATTTATAGAATTGGACTTTTTATGTTCGCAGATTGACCCCCACATGTTTTAGTCAGCTTTCTATTAAGTCCTCAAAGGTTCGACGAACATCAAATCATCCCTTAACAAAGTGGGTGCCTCACTTTGACCCCTTTGATTAAAAATAATTCCATGTAAAGCCCAAATTTCCTAAAATATGATCCAATCAAGTCTTCTCAAATTGCGATTCTATCCCAAAACTTCCAAAATTCTTACAATGAAGTCCTTTTATTTATTTTTTTGAGCTTTTAAATCCAACCAACCAATTCCTTTATTTCTAAATCCTTATTTTGGAAAATACTGAATTTCAAGGGTGTTACAAATCTCCCATCCTAAAAAAAATATGGACCCTAAATTCTCATATTCAACTTGGAGACTTCGGTTAATAATGGCGCATGTACGGTCTCATTCCTAGGTTGCCACGATCAAACGTTAACTCATCGCATAGCCACATTAAACATCATTCAATCCCTAATGACGTTTATTTCGCTACGATACTAAGAATCTTTGCTAGCTAGGCTTTCTTAACCTATTCATTCTTACTAAGACACATGGTGCCCCCTTATTTTTGGGGTTGTCTAGAATCCCAAATCATGATTTTGTTTTCTGTTGTCACTTAAAGTTTTCACCTGATTTCCACGGTTGAACTTATAGGAAGTAAGTTAAACTATCCTAATAACGGGGTTTTAAACCTTCTTAGTGATCCCATAAAAGCACTGAGCATCTCATGCTTTTTTTTGATAAGGTAATCCTTATGCACATCATCCCATCTCATTTCTATACCCAAAAGATCTCAAAATTCACCATGATTGAGAACATGCCATTATTTAATAGATCACAAAATCATTAGCAATAAGCGACTAATAACATCACAAGTTCATACTTACATAACATTTACATCAAAGAGTAGTTAGGTTCAAACTTAACATACTAAACTTCATAATAAGTCATACATTGCCAAGAACCAGCTATAGGTTCACAAAACTAAATATACTCAGTATAGTTACGAACGATACTTTTGCTGCTCCTTAGACTCTGCCTTGGTATAAAGTCAAAATATGCGGTATCAACCTCTCATCTGATATTCAAGAACTTAGATAAAACTTTAAGCCATATGTTTCCCTTTTCCCGCTGGTGTTGGACCTTTCCTCTTGGGGCAATCTTTCAAGAAGTTTTGGTTGTTACTGCAACCTATACACTTGACTTGCTTCTTCCAACATCCAAACTCCTCATGGTTAAATCCCTTGCAGAATCCACATTATTTTTATGTTACCCCTTGAGCCAAATTTGCAGTTTCACTAGCTTGAGGGGCTCGTTGGGCAGTACTTTCAACCTAAAGTCTCGGTTGCTTTCTTTCGCTATCACTCTGTCCATTGAAGTGCGTCTTTTCCTTGTGTCCCTTATCCTTAATCTTTCGAATTTCCTACAGCTCTAACTGAAGTTGCAGTACCCTGCTTACTGTTAGATTGAGATTTGGCTAATCACAAGTAGCCAAGCTTTGCCTAAGCTCTAGCTGTAGCCCTTGTACAAATCGTCATGCCTATCGACCTTCGTCATCTTATATGTAGGGAGCATATTGTATCAATCAGCTAAAAGTAGCCTCGTACAGACTTACAAACAGTGCCCCCTGTACAAGGTCCATAAACTCTCTTCTCTTGCTTGCTTCACCACTTCTGGCATAAATTTACTTGTGAAGTCTCGGGTGAAATTCTCCCAAGTTTGGTGGGTTTCTTCAGCTGTCCATTTTCGATCGATCATCTTCCACCAACTTTAGGCGGAACCCTCCAAAAGGAATATGGTGAATCGAACCCTACGCTCATTTGAATAACGCAGTATCTTGAAAATATTCTCTAAACTCCCAATCCATTCTTCGGCTTTTCTATCATTTGGTTCTCCCAAGAATTTAGGGATTGAAATGAAGAAATCACTCCAGAGCTTGGTCGTCCGCAACTACTTTTGCTATCCCTGCTCTATCCATCGGTTGGTAGTCCGATTGCCTGTGTCTCTGCCTTTCTCGATGATCAGGCTCTGCTGGGGGATCTACAATAGGTTGATCCATTGGAGGAGTTAGGGAAACTTCCTCGTCCAGCACCGGTTGTTGGTAGGTAGGTACTTTCTGCCTAGGAGCTCGTGGTACGTTGGCCCACCGCCCAGGTAGTCTTTCTCTATGAGCTACCCGGGCTAGACTGGGTGCTTCAGCACTTCCGCATGAAGCCATCACACAATTGATATTTCCCAAATATCCCTATACATGCAATCATAAATTGAAATAATACCTCAATCTTCAATCCTTTCGAATTTCTCAAGTTTATGAATAGTAAAAGGAGAGAAAAGTAAGTTTAACGAGATTCAATATGCTCATAGCAGTAAAAGAAAGGAAATCCATTATCAAATATCCAAGGTAGAATTCAGGTATGTATACCGGGTTAATGTTATGTAGTAGGATATATATATAGTTTCAGAGTTTTCAAAACAGGCTAAGCTAACTATTCGTGTGATCGCAACCAAAATGTTGGGGTAAGTACAGGGGTATCGCTTGATACGTCTAGATAATCCAGTCGACACTATGAATCTTATTGTCCAGAAGTTACTACTACCCTATATACATAAGTACAAACATATCTACGGATACCAAATCATCTATCTCTAATCTTCACATCAGTGATAACGGATTCGGTATCCTTATCATCCTCAATCATTCCTATGTTCGTATCATCAAACTCAACCTTCATAGATATTGTCTGTATAACACCAAATTTTTTAAATAGAAAACTTTTTTACAATCACCATACATTCATATGCCTGACATACCCTGACATAACTCAGGTATTTTTTAACTCGAGCATACACATCCAAAGCATTTCCATAATCAAGCTTATTCCTACAATTTGAGAATTATATCCTAGTATTCGGTCCTACAATAACTTAGGTTTTCCTTATCTCGAGTGCTTACACCTTAGATGATTCCCAATTCGAATTTAATCTCTAGTATTCTACAATTTCACCAAAGATCATAATCCTAATGTAGCTCAGATATTCTTTAACACATTCGTATCTTAAGCAATTCCAAAATCCAGCTTAACTATACTATCCAAGACTTCCAAATTCGAGGATCATATCCTAGCGTAGCTTGGGCTTTCCAAACCCAAGCTTTGATACCACATTTGTAGCGCCCTGCTCGGGAGGTGTCTGCTTCGGCCCAAGGTGCTACTCCAATTAGTCTTATGTCATTAAGACTTCATATTCGATAGGCCCATAAATTGTTTTCACAATCTCCAAGGACAACAATATGCTTTAAACTTAAAGCGGCACCACTAAGATACCATAAACTTAATATATACAAATCAATCATCTAGTTTTATTCACTTTAATTTATACATGTTGTAAATCCTAACATATCATAACCTGTCTAAGTCAAGGACTGATGTCCAAGTGATCCCATAAGCACATTCAAGCACTTATCCCATTACCAAATATATCCTCCAGTCCAAGCTTGAAGCTCATGTCCATAATCGAATCCTGTCTAGGAAAATCAAGAAATACATAGGAGGGTGAGTCTTAAGGACTCAGTTAGGGATAATAAGTAGCAGCTCACAGATCTATCAAAGAATCAGTAATTCAACGGAGTACTACTGGCATGAAAATAAAGAAAACATGAATATGCCATAATAAGAATGTTAACGGTTCAACTATTAATCAATGCTAGTTCGAAAATTGTGACCGTTGGCTCATCGGCTCGATCGTCGTAATCGATCTTGCACGGGAGGTTTAGGAACATCTCAACCGATCATAGTCGGGAGGAATTACCGTTGGCTCATATGGCTCGGAACATCAACCTGATCTAGATTGGGAAACCACTCTAGCTTTATTGCTCCTTGAGCATAGTACAATTAAGAATAACAATCCCAATAGTATATGCATTTCAATTAATTCAAAGACAACATGCATATCCAATTCTCCTTATACCAAACAAACGATTAAAAGTTCAATGGCTCAAGCATAACAACTTGGCAATAACAGTTTGATACAGTAATAGAACAAAATAGTCAAATAACAAAGCACTCAAATAGAAAAATAATCAGATAACGGAACAGTCGATAACAAATCAATCAGATAATAGAACAGTCAGATAACAAAACAATTGATAACAATACAGTCGATAACGGAACAATTGATAACAGAACAGTAGATAATAGTTTTCCAGTTGATAGTAGTTTCAAGTCAAATCGATCATAATAGCACGTCCTGAGCTCAACTGCTGGGATCAACATAACAACACATCCCGAGGATCTACATAACAACACGCCCCGAGCTCAATAGCTGGAATCCACGTAACGGCTTACCATAATAGCACATCCCGAGCATAACAACTGGGATCAACATATCAAGCTTATCAACTTTCCCAAGTTCTATCATTCCAAACATGTCCGCATGTCCCGAGCTCAGTAGCTGGGAACAACTTAACATATTTAACAGTACGTCCCGAGCATAATAGCCTGGATCAACTTATCAGCATGATTCAATTAAGCCGACATGGCGAATCAATGATATAGAAATAAATCATGTAAGCTGACAAGGCTAAACATGTGATAGCAGAACAAATTTATTTTAATCGATATCAAATACGATAACAACATATTCTGGGCATCAGAACAGAAATGATCAATTCGAATCAAGGTACGAATAACTGAACAAACCTTTACATGGTATACAAATAATTAACTGATATAATTCACGAGTTCAAACGAGATTAACCCTTACAGGGTGCACACACGATTACTGAAGCGGTAGAACCTTATAGGGTTTCAACAATCAATAACAAATATAATTCAATTGATATAAGTACTGAAGCGGTAAAACCTCATAGGATTCATAATTCAGCAATAAACAGTAATGGTAGTCAAGATAATAGAACCTGACGGGGTTCAGAAAGCAACAATAACGATAATCAGATTAGATGTCAAGCGATAGAACCTCACAGGGTTCAGAAAGTAGCAATAAACGATAGCGATGGTCAAGAAAATAGAACCTCACAGGGTTAAAAAATCAACAATAAACGATAACGATAGTCAAAGACACGTATCAAAACAATGGAACCTCACAAGGTTCAATCACGATGCAATTGCTTTACTAAAATAATTACTAGATCGGTGGATCCTCACAGGGTACAACAATTAATGAGTAAAATGTAATCAAGTCAATTACCAAAGCGGTAGGCCCTCACCTTAAAATCATGAAATGCGAGAGCTACTCTGATCTACTAGTTGGCAAAATCTTACTTCTCGTCACCTAATCAAAATAAAGGGGTTTCTGTCAAAATCCCCATTGTCTTCATTATCAAAATCGTACTAATATCAGTCTAAAACTAGTCATTATACTATCAGTACTATTTCTCAGTAATTAGTCTCGACATGAGCAATAGGTATTATTCCTAATTATGTCGTTATTATGAAAAATATTCTTGGGTTTTGCATCGGTTCCAATAAAGAGATACAATTGAATCTTTAATTATAGAACTAATCTTGTAACATTACACAAAGTCAATTATATTAACGTAACTATTATTAATAGTCTAAATTCACCACCTAGTACTCATTTATACAAAATTAGAACCTAATTACCTAATTAACTCAACTTTATCACATGATAACACAAATTTGAGTCCATGAAACTTATAATGGTATATGCATGACTCAAATCTTGGTTCTGTATCATCTCAATTGACCCAATTATCTCTACTTAGGTTCCAAATTCATAAAACGAGGATTTTCTTTATCTAATTACCTAATTAATCAAGATTATTACGTGATATAACAAAATCCAGGTCCATTAATTTATGTAATTATATGTATGACTCAATTTCCCGATCAATTCATGTACTCTTCGTTTATACGATACATCTTAAGGTTTGGAGCATATACATATGCATGCATACAACTTTAACATAAGTTTCTCATTTTTACCCAATATCTTGTTATCGGAATGAAATCTCGATGATCAAACTTCGTGCATGCGACCACCATGTCAAGATGAATAAACAATCCTAGCGCCACCACTGCCGTTGGAGATAGCCAACAACACCACCCATATACGCGTCACAGCTCCACTAATCAAACCCCTCAATCAAGTTTGAAGTTCTCTGTCGAATTGAGGTTTAATCTGCCGAAAAACCCAACTGGGTCTTCAACTCACCGCCACGTCGTTTGCTCAATTTGTCGCCGCCGGTAGTCCATTCTAAGAATTGATGCTACTAGTGAGATCCTTGAGCTAAGGGCTACAAGACCCACTACCCAAAAATCTATTTCCATCACCGGTGATGATGTGTTACCAAGCTCCACCGTGGTTGAAACTTTGAGCTCGATTTTTGGCCGCTACCCTAGTTGTATTGGGGAATTCTTGGTGCCGGTGTGCTCGTCGTGAAGAAAGGAAGATAATGGCTGGAATATTTGGTAGTTTTGGTTGACGGAGAAAGAAACTCACCAGAGAGGGGAAGAGGGTGCACGGTGGGAAGATGATGAAAATGGGCAGGGGGGACTGCAAATTGCCGATTTATACAATTGGAGTTTCTATATTCATAGATTGACCCCCATTTGTTTTAGTCAGCTTTCTATTAAGTCCTCAAAGGCTTCCACCAACATCAAATCAGCCCTTAACAAAGTAGATGCCTCACTTTGACCCCTTTGACTAAAAATAGTTCCATGCAAACCCCAAAATTCCTAAAATGTGATCCAATCAAGTCTTCTCAAATTGTGATTCTACCCCAACCAACCAATTCCTTAATTTCTTAATTCTTAATTTCTCAAATTGTGATTCAAGCTCTAAAATCCAATCAACCAATTCCTTAATTTCTTAATTCTTATTTTTTGAAATACCAAATTTTAGGTGTGTTACATTTTAATACTTAAATAAAATTGTTTTTTGCATATATAAGTATATACACATTTACCTAAATTCATTGTTATATTTTAGTATATGTATTATAAGATATTCCAAAGGATATTTTATTAATTTTATTTTATTCTAATGAAAACCTATATATAAATATTATATAAAAAGTATTACATGTACAACATTTTAACTTATAACTCACAACAAATCACCATTTCACAAGTTTTTCTTAAAACAAACCTCACAACCAAACACCATTTCACAATTTTTCTCACAAAAAATCTCACAACCAATCACCATCTCATAACTTTCACCTATCACATCAACTGTAATCGTTACACTTTTACCTCACAAACAATCACTCCCTCATAAAAATTCTTTCTACCTCATAAAGACAAAAATCTCACTATTCTCTTTCAGAAATGAAAAATGAGAAATGAAATCACAAGCAATGACAACCTTTCTTGTCTGATCCAGAACTCTCATCGTTTTTCTTTCCATCAACCATGGCTCTGGTACCATGTAAAATGACTTAGCAATTTGGAATGAGAATCTTGATTTCATTGCCACAAAAATAGAACATATATACAAGAAGTTATAGTTGTCAAACAAACTCCTAATTAAGGTAAACTACCAAAATCAAACAAGAATCATACAGCAAAAGGTAATACAAGATATGTACACAAAACTTCCTAAAAAGACCGCCTAAATAGATGGCAGCTGACAGTTGCCTTCCAATAAATCTTGTATACTTTCCTTCTTACTATACAAGCTCATGTGGAATCTAGTATGTTGAATTAATCTAATATTTGGATATATTAACTTTGAACTACCTTGAATGGATATTATTTTGTAATTCTCAAAAGTACATATTACTTTTATACTTTATTTTATGATAGTATTTTGCATATATAAGACGTAGCATGCAATTTGGTGTCTCCTAAAAGTACATGTTGTTTGTATTTGGTTTGTAGGAGTCTTATATACATATTGTTATATATACAAGTTGGACAATTATTTTGAACTCGACTATATCTATTTTATGAGTTGAAATGATAATCACACCAAAGTATTCTATTTACTAGTACTTGTATTATATGACATATACATATTGATGAATTGTTACTAAGTATTTTATATTTTACCTACTCAAAGGAGTTGGATATGTTTAATAATTTGGTGTTGTCGGTGTAAAATATATTGATGAGATTGTATTCGTGTAGAAAATTTGTTCTCCAAAGGAGTTTAACTTTTTAGAACTTAGGATATTTCTAGACTGTTCTTGCATATTAGGAATCTAGTGTGTTTGGAACACTTTGCCCAAAAAGAGTCTCTCATGACATATTTAGACTTTTTGATGAATGAGCTATATTGTTTAGAACTTGTTCGGATTAATTGCCAAAATAAGAACACATGCATTCTTATTGTTAATTATACTAATAAGAAGAAGACATACTGTGTGGCATGTTATGCCCTAAGAGGAGTTTGTCATGACGTACTTAGACCCTTGATTTAACAAGTTAATATTTTATTTTGAATCCTTTCTATTATTTATTGCACTATATTTTGCTAAAATTATCTTTGGTTGAATTTGAGATCTCTATTAGTTATCTGATGGATAAAACTAAAGTTTTAAGTTTTGATTGTAGAATGATAAGAGAAAAATAATATGATATATTTATATATTGTGAGAGTTATTTATATAAACATAGCCTTGTTTTTCAAACATTCCCTAACTTTTTTTTTCTTCTATTATTTATTTGATGATTGAGGGATATATTTTTTGTAGGAGAACTCAATCACTGGAGTCAAAAAATTCATTTTATGTTGTCATTGATCTTACTATTACATGGGAGCTAGCATTGGTAGAATCAATTTAATTATAAGACTAAGACTAAGATTTCTGAAAATAGAATTTGGTCTTATAATTTTCAGGCTATACACAAAAAAAATTATTTTGTATAAAGTAGTTTTCTTTTTTATGCTGAAGGATCAAGAAAGATATTGTATATATTATTAATCTTAAATTATAAGGGTTGATATCTCTTTTTCTAATGTTTCTTGAACATATTTGATTTATTTGGTCATATTCTATTTTTGAGAAGATTTGAACTCATATCCAATTAAAATCCCAAAATAGAAGAGGCATCCAATTTGATTGGATGAAATTGTCAAAAATAGTATATCATTCATAAGTAAAGAAATTGAGTTTTCTATTACAAAAGTAGTCATGAGAAGTACCAATTTGTGATTTTGGTTATAAAAGAAAATTTTACAGGGTTAATACATTATGGAAGGTCCATTTGATTCTAAAAGTCAATAGTACATATATTGTTCAATTTTAAGTGGAAAATTCAAAATATGTTGTATAGATTTGTCAGTAACTTCAAACTTATTTTCAATATATAAAGCAATTATTGTTTGTCTGATATAATTTATTTTTACCTAATGTTTAAACAAATTGAATTTAGTTTGAATTTGTTTCGATTTGTGGACGTAAATTTGTTTTCATATAACATTGATCTTAATTTATCCTTAGATGAACTATGATGTTATTATTCATTGTTTTAGTCTAACGAGTTACGTTAAATATTAAAGAAATTGCTTTTCTTATGGTGACATAATTGTAAGTCACTCTACTAAGGAAGAAATTAGCTAAAAAAAAACTAACATTTTATTCCTCTTAATTTTTGAGAATGCATGAACAATTTTATTAACTTATTTTTGAGTTTAATCTGCTTGAGATTCCTGGATATTTCTAGTCAACTTTCCTTGTATTATAGAATAATAACTATATATGATCTATGTAATGACTTTTGTTGAAAATTTCTCAATATCATTAATTTTTCTAAAAGTTTGAATCTTTGCGAATAAGGTAGAAAATGATTGAAAAAAGTCATCTCAGATGGGATAAAGTGTGGTCATAAGTAGGTTCTATGAGAAATATTCAAGATTCTGCATTATTTCTAACTGTTTTGCTAATAATTTTCACCTTAATTATTGTGTGAGTTATATCCAGTAGTTTTGAGTAAATATGTATGAATTGTAAATGATACCATATCCTAAAGGCACTTTTCTAAATAAATTTATGGGAGCTCTTATTTTTCTATTATACTATAGAAAATGGGGAGGTTTGTGCATTCAATATTCAAAGAGAAGTCTATTTAAAATTTTAATGTGAGGATGTTAATTTTGGGTTAGTATAAGGCTTTTGAGAATATTGATCCTGTATTTACTAGTTAATATTTTGTTAGTAAGAGATCCAAGATTTTAAGAAATCTAAATTCTTTTTCATATATGAAATCTCTAAGGACTTGAGTTTCTAATGGTGAATATTTTGCTACATAGTGAGACAAAATTGGCTACTCCCACTTCATTCTTGGTCTGATTGAAATTGTTACTTAATTTATATGTAAGAATATTTTAAAAGAAGTGGATGAGCCAACATATAGTTATAGCAATGATGTCATTGATGTCTTTACTTCAAGATAATGCTTTAAAAGATTTTTTGTTTTATTTATTCTGGATAAAGATATTCTGCATTTGTAATTCATACAGAATGTGACTACAATTGTTTAATTGAATACAGGGATATATCAATATAGTACTGGTTTTCAATAAAACATTGACATTGAGGACGAGTAATATTTTGATTAATGATTTATGGTGACATGTATAGGTATTTATTTACATAAATCATGATCGCAATTTATAAGCTGTAAAAGAATGTTTTATAGGAAAAAGTGTGCCACAAATATGTTGATTAAAATTTACAAGTTTATCTATAAGGGATAAGTGTTGATGTTGATGGTAATTCTCTCCCTTATTTTTAAATAAATTTCTTTAAAATTATCACGAATTTAATTATTCTCCACTAATAACTATTTTGATGGATGCTGAGATCCTTTTTGTTACCAATGAAAATTTTGAGACCAATTAAGAATTTTCAAGTAACCTAATATTTTGATTGGTGCATTTGAGAACTAAATCAATTTGTTTGGATGTGCATTTTGTGGAAGATAATAATATATCAATTATTGCATATTTTGATTCATCGTGAGTAAGTTTATATGAATAGGTTTCCATATTTGGTGTATAAATAGAAGATTTATTTTGGGATGATTGATTGCTCTATTCTACTTCTTTGTCCAAATATATGGTCCTTCCTTGAGTAAGATGCATAAAAAGATAGTATGGATGTTCAGCCTTAAATCAATTTCTATCTTAAACTTGAGTTGATATATGCAATAAAAATAAGGGTTAATTACATATACCTCAAACGTTTGGTCCATTTAAAAAAAATTCAAAAAAAATTCACAATTACCAATGCCCTTGAGGTTTGCTAATTCCTTACAATTTGCAAATGCCATTATTAACTTTCCTCACATCATTGCAAAATTTTGGTGGAAACTCAAATTTGCCTTTGATGTACTATTCATCAAATATGATGAAATGAAAATGCTCTTGAACCAATCTATGATAATTTTAATAGCATGAGGGTGTATTTTTTACATTTGTTAATTGCATTGCAATTGACATATTGAGAAACTTCTTTAGCTTTTTGTAAATTATTTCATGATAATAGTTATTTTTATGTCATTAAATTCTTATTTTTGTAAATTATTTTATGTTTTAATATTAAAAGTTTGTATAGATGCGCTTACATCACTTATGGTTGATGGAATTAGGGGGCTAATCATTGATCAATTCAATTAAGCACTAGAAGAACTTAACCAAAAAACTTGTTCAAAGTATTAATAAAATTACAAAATTACAATTACCTCCCTACACCACAAGAAAAAATGATGTTTTCGATCATTGTTAGTAGCCGCTAAAAGAAAAAACATGGTTGCTAAAACCTATAGTGAACAAAATAATAATGGTCACCGATAGTCACCATAGATAGCTACTAAAAGTGCCCGGTGACGAGTTAATAATTTGGATGCTGAAGATGCATGTTTAGTGACTATCCAATAACGGTTAGTAAATACAGAATAATTAGTGATGAATTTTCACACCTAATGTAAAATTTTACGGTCACTATAACAATGCATGGTTGCTATTAGGTACGCATTAAATTACCACATCATTTTGGTTGGTAAAAATTGTTTTTTTAGCAACTAAGTCATTAGTTGCAATAATTTTTGGATGGCTGCAATAGTTGTGTTATTTAACATGTTTTAGCAACTTATTTGCAACCACAAAGCATAATTGCTAAAGAATATCTTTTAGCAACAAAATCATTGGTTGCAATAACATTAATATTGTCGCAAAGCTTATTGCATTTTTTATGATTCAGTGACCAGAAATGTGGCTACAAAAGTAGCTTGAAGTGATTGACTACAAAATTAGCTTGAAGTGATTGTTGATATATAAAATGATTGCAAAAACAACTGGAGTTGGCCGCTAATGTACATACAATAAAAGCTAAATAATGATTATAAAAAAACTAAAATTGATTGCTAATATATACAATGGTCGTATTTTTAAGCCAATTGTTCATACAATAGAAACCAAATGATGATTGCGAAAAAAACTAAAATTGGTAGCTAATATATATAATGGTCATATTTTTAAGTCAATCGTGCATACAATAGAAACTAAATAATGATATAAAATAACTAAAATTAGTTACTAATTTATACAATGGCTATGCAAGAGCTCTCTTGATCCACAAGCCAGCTTAGTGCCAAAATATTTGTCAAGCTTCCTAATCTATGCAGCAAAAAAACCATTTTTTTATCAAAATCTCAATTAGCTCAAATAGGAACCATGCATGTAGAAATCTGTGCAGTGGATCAAGTCAAATTAGCATCAATTTTAACACAAAGTCAACTTTATTCCCAAGCAAGCATATCATAATTTGCAACATTCATGCTATTACGCTCCACTTCTACCACCATTCAAATTCCAGCAAACTTACAAGTTAAATATCAGTTCATATTTTGTATCAAGGCTGGGCGAAGTTAGCACCAACCTTCCAATTAATATCTATATAGTAGTAAAGCATCATCATTTTTTAGTAGCGTCAACATTTTTGTTCTAGTAAACAGCAACATTTTCAGCAATCAAATATGCCTTAACATCATCTTTAATTGACAGAAGAATTGTTGTTCTTTAACCAAGTCCATTAAGCAAGCAAAATCCACCCAATTAATCATAAAGGAGGTAAATAATGCTACTGGCCATCCATTAACACCTAACTAAACATCGTTTATCCTGCATTTTTGTGGTGTACAGAACATATAAATAGGTTTTAAGTATAAAAATTGAATGATGTAGAGTACATAGAAATTCTTAGTCAATGGAATGTGTTGGATTATGATAGTCTCCACTGTCAGTAGATAAGAAAAATGAGCAGATTTGTAAATACTCCATTTTTATAGTAAAAGCTTGCCGTGATATTTGCTCTAGACTCATTCTATTCCTTAGGATGTTGGCTAAAACCATCCAATCAACTCGCCACCATATTTTCAGGAAGTAAAAGATCTAGAGTCACATAATCAGCTACAAGTTGATTAGTTGTCCTAAATGTAACATTATTGTGAAATATATTAGTACATCACATAGTAACATAATGAAGCAAACATGCATCACTAGTATAGGGAGAAAAAATAGATGAACGAGCTACACTCTTAGAAAAATGAGTAACCAAACTAGTGTTGTAAGCATGCATGAATTTTGATAAAGCTGAGGATAGATGAGATATGGTATAAATCATGTAAGTTTACAATCTTTATTATTGCTTATCAATCAACTATTTATATTATCAGTCATAAAAGTTATGCTGTTTTTGGATAAAAGATTCTAATTCATAATAATAAACCAAAAACTTGCAAAGAATTGTGAAAGTAATTGTTTCTGTGTTAATGATAGGTTTAAGAAGATTTATTTAGAGACATGACTGATCTAGCCATATGTAGCACTTTAAGGATTAGTTTAAATCACTCTTTTGGACCACTGAATTAAGATGTAAAATTTGAATCTAGATTCAAGTTTAGTACTTATGGAGCACCAAAGTTCCATCACTTTAGTTCAAACAAGAGCATAAACCACATTTCATTCAAAGCACAGGTGTGATCACCTTCTATAACTACATATGAGTGTTCTAAAGAGAAATATCCAAATAAAAGAACAAAATCCAAAACATCCAACGCTAAAGAGAACTTAGAACTAATAGAACAAGCCTCACAAGCTAAAAGGCCTATTGCTGAATGCAGGAAGCAAACTTTGGAAGTGATAATATAAAATACTTACTACTCGAATACATTTATTCTTATGATAATTGTAAAGTGCCAAAACAAGAAAAAAAATTACATTTTTAATTTACGTTTTTTGTAACGCCCCCATTTGGTATAGCCCTTAGCTGAGGCGTCACTCAGTTCAACTTATATTTGTAACACCCCTAAAATTTGGTACTTTGAAAAAAATAAGGATTCAGAAATTAATAAATTAGTTTGTTGGATTTTAGGGCTCCAAAAATAAATAAAAATGACTTGATTGCATGAAAATTGAAAGTTTTGGGGATGAATCGCAATTTGAGAAGACTTGATTGGAGCTCAGTTTCAAAGTTTTGGGGGTTGCATGGCTAATATTTTGGGTCAAATTGGTCAATGTTAAGCACTAAGCTTTTAAAGGGCTGAATTGAAGTTTGAGGAAACTTGAGAGGACTTGATTGAAAATTGACCAAAAGTTTTAGGGGCCAAATTAGAATTTTCTAAAGACTTCCCTATAAATATCACAATCAACCCCTCATTTCACCTTTCTTCTCCACCGTACACCCTCACTCTCCGGCAAACTCCCTCATTCGGCGACCAAAACTTATCATATTTGGTACCAAATTGTTCCTCTCTTCACAAGGAACACAAATATACCCATTTATTCCCAGTTTGACCAACAAAACGACCAGAATTTGAGCTCACAGATTTAGCCTTGACGGAGGTGACTGGTTTCCATTTTTGGGCAATGGAAACTCACGGCCAAGTATTGGGTTTTGTTGGATTTAGCTCAAGGATAGTATAGGTGTCTTCAATTTCAAAAAATGACCACCGGAACAGGCAAAATTGATGAAAATAAGCATAGCGGTATAGGGGTGGCATTGGCCGATCAGAGCTCCAATTGAGGACTTTCCTAGCGGCGGAACAAGAAATTGACCTGGGCATTTGATTTCTGGAGCTAAAACGCAGCTTTTTGTGGTGGTCTTGAGATTTTTCGGTGACAGCGGATGGCGGTGACTTAACGAAATCTTTATCTCATCGAGGTGATCACATGTACGCAAGTTGATCGTAATTTTGAGGCTCCGATAAGAAGATATTAGGTAAATGGCCGGATTTGGGTTGTAATTGTATGCATGTATCCATGTATACCTTCAAGTCTTGCGATGCATTGTACTAACGATAGAATACACAATCTGATCGGGAACTGAGATGTTCACATAATGGTATGAGTTAGTGGACCCAAATTTATATTGTCATATGATAATCTTGGGTTAACTAAGTTTATTAAAGGATTTAAACCCTAACTTGTGGATTTTATGGAAGTAGAACCTAAGTATTGATAATTGGGTAATTTGAGATGATATGGAACTATGACTCAGTATATGCATGTGCTAGTATGAGTTTAGTCAACTTGGATTATATTATTTTATGGAAATATTGGGAATTACTGAGTTAATTAGAAAACAAAACTCTAATTTTATGAATTTGGGACCTAAATAGCAATAATTGGGTTATTAAGCTAATTGGCCTGTTATTGTTAATTTAGAATATGATACGAGGTTAATTATATAAATAAGGACTAGATTATGCCTTTTGTTAGTACCGTGTTAATATTGGAGAATAACTCTTGATTTTAGAACAGTTAATAGTAAGACTGTAATTATTGAAGGTTATCGAAGTTGAATAAAGATTTGATTGTGAACTTATTCCTTTGGTTAGGTGATGGAGGTCCTACAGACCAATAGACCACCGATTGTGGTTGCAGTTTTTTGAGCCTACGGAGGTGAGGATCCACCAACCTAGCACTTTTTGTACCTATTGATTTTCTTGATAATCCCCTATGAGGGTTGGTATTGAGTTGATTATTGTACTCTGTTAAATATTGTTATCCCTATGAAGGATCTGCCAATTGGTTCTTGCTTTGTTTGAGCTTATTTTGTATCGTTAAACCTATTAGGTTCTGCTGATTTGATATCTGTCTTGATTACCGTTGTTGATTATTGAACCCTATGAGGTTCTCTTGATTTGAAATTAATTGATATTTTATCCATTTTTCTTGAAAATGACTATTTTCAATCGAACTCTACGAAGTTATTTGAATTTGTAAATTCTATCTAAAAATGAATTGTACGCCCGAGTGGCTTGTAGTTTTAAAATTGTTGTGATCACAAACTGATTTACCATTCTGTTGCCATGAACTTTCATCGTTTCATTATATCATTCTTGTTGAATTGGCATTATTATTGTTAAAATATCGTATTGGTTTCATTGATTGTTCAAGTGTATCATTGATCGCCTTGTTGGCATGTTTGTTAAAATGTTATGCCCCGTTGACAATTGAACGTTGAAAATCTTGATCCTTTTGAATATCTTGTTCGGTCAGTGCTGTAAATATATGCCAGGTAGAGCAAAGAGCCACACGAGTTGACAGGGTATGTCTAGTGAAGGTCCCTCTTAAGGCTGTCTCCATTAGCACTTCCGGATTTCAATACTAAACCTCTTCTAGACTTTACTTGGTTATACTTGTGTTTATGGCTTAAAGGTTAAATTCTTATTTATTGGCATTATACTTTATCAACCATGGGTGGTTATCACCCGGAGGGACGCCATGGGGGTTTAGGCCCAGAGCTAGGTCCAAAAAGACGGTCGGGTGGTACGGATCAATGGTGATAGATCTCCTGGCTAGTACCCACCACAATCCTGACTTACAAGTAGTTGGAGATAGCAAACTATGAGTGGTGGGATTGGGCATGGCATCGACCATGCCATAAAAACAAGTTGTTACATGCTAAGTTGTGTTCTTGAGCAAATTGAGAATAAGGAGAAAGTTTTCAAGTTCAGGATATATGCTAATGTAAAGTTACCTTGTATTCATCAAGGAGCAATAAAGAAGGATGCTAATAGGCCAACTAAATGTATACATGTTTCATGTTTTTATGAGTCTAAATCTGATTTCCGTCAATCATGAACTGATTATCTGATTTATTATCAATGACTTTGTTTATTGCTGTTGAAATTCAATATTTTTCCTCTATCTACTGTTATGTATTTCCCTCACTAAGTCCTTAAGATTCACCCTCCTATGCATTTCTTAAATATTTTCTAACATGTATGAATCGTGAAGAATGAGGACTGATGCTTGCTCTGAAGAACTGTTTATGGTAGGCGTTTGGATATCATTTGATGGTGACTATGGGATTTTAGACTGTGGATAGGACTGAACTCAGTTGGAAGACTTTTAGCTTGTATATTTTGTTGGTGTGTAGTGTTATTTTAAGTTGAAATATGCCATTATTTATGAGACTTTAGAATATGAATATGTCGTACTTCTTGTAGTGTCTCTTGGAGTTTGAATTTTGTTGTTTTTGGTTGTATGTATTACGCACTCTAAAATGATATTTTGAGTCAGTGCTAAGCTGCTATCGCTTGAGTTGGAAAATTTTGGGTTGCTGTCCAGTCTTATGAATTGAAATTGAATTTTGGAGGTATGTTTTGGATTTTAATTATTATGGAAAAGGTTTGAGTAGCACCTCGGCCCGAAAGCAGGCACTTTCCGGATGAGACGCTATAGAGGTGGTATCGGAGCTTAGGTTTGGAAAGCCCATGCTACGCTAGGACATGATCCTCAGATATGAAAATTGTGGATAGTAGATGTTAAGTTTAATATGGGAAATGATGATGTCATATGGAATTATGGCGTCATATGAGTAGTTTCAGCTAAGGAAGAATCTGATGAGTAGATGACTAATTGGGAAAATTTGTACTCAATATGTAAAGGATTACTCTGTAGATCAACGTGGTAGGAACAAAATTTGTGGAAGTTTTATGTGTTGAGTAGGGATCATTCTGAGAAAGTATGTAGTGGCCAGAAGGTGGTTACCTTAGGACGAACAAATTTCTACCACTTGCTTACAGATGAGAATTAGACTGTATAGATACACAGAAAAGAGGATTAATGTGGAAAAGAGTACATTTAGAAAGTAAACGATCATAAGGAATGCATGATGACCGACTTATGTGTATGATTAAGATTTAAATGGTATGATTATGTTGACTAGGGATAACATGATCGAAAATGATCATTTTAGATAGAGATGAATCTGGTGGTTGAAATGGCATTTAGGAATAATGGCGCTTGGCATGCATATACAGTTATGGCTCGAACAGAATGACCATTTAGTGAGGAATCACTTTTGTTGAGCAATAATTGTTTTGGAAATCAATATTGTTCAAGCAATATTTGTGGTAGTTGGATCTGATGTGTAAAGAATTGTTCTAGGAAAATATGTACTTGGTAAGTGAATGATTATCTTGAATGAATAGTAATTGGTGTCTGAATGTGGTTGAAATTTGGTTGGCATTGCTACACTAGGAAAGGTAATTACAACAATAATGGAGATGATTTGAATGATTGTCGACAACATTGAGATGAGAAGAAAGTTAGTACCTGATAGGGCATAATTCTCTAACAAAGCTTGAGGATGTTGAATAGATTGATGACGATAAAAGAACCAATACTTTTGGGAAATAGGAAATGGAAATCATATCCTAGACCTACTGATGGAATTTGAGACTCTAGGTTATGGAAATTAAGGAAATAATCAATGACAAGAAAATTAGAGTGTCGAGTAAACTTGATGAATAAAGGAAATTTGGTTATACGAGAATGATCTCATACACCTTAGGGAAACTTAAGCCATAGGATTCACTATCTTGCTTATGCTTAAGACTATTGGAATGGTGATTGTTTTAAGGAAATAAAGATATCATCTAAGAAGGGAAGAGAGAAATTCTTGTAGATTGTGAATGTACTACTAAGTATGAATCGGGTCAATCTAAGAATTTACAAACACTTTGAGCTTAAAAGTGAAATTTCCATATTTAGTGGTTGGCGAAATAAGTGGAGGATAGATATGAGTATCACAAAAATGGAAAACTTTGATCTTAGATGTAGAAACTAGTGATTTATCTTGGAAATGAGTTGAAATGTGAAAGGCTCATGCCAGAATAAATAAGTTGAGAAACTCGAGCCAATGAGCTCCAAAAGATAAAGGAAAATAGGAAGATGGGGATTCAAACTAAGTTTTGAACATCAAAAATGAGTTTGACCCCATATGTTCTCGATTTTATCTCTCAGGTGAAATCTAAGGAACGAAAAATTGATTGTTTGTGGCTATATCTAGAATGGTTAGATTTGTAAACCTGTAGCTAGTTGTTTGGGTATATATGACCTATCATGAAGGCTAGCATATTAAGTTTGAATTTGACTACTCCTTGATATAAATATCATGTAAGCATGAGATGTGATGATGTGCATAAGTATTACTCCATCGAAAAGAAGCATAAGACGCTTAGTGCTTTTATGGGATTACCAAGAAGGTTTAAGATTCATTATTAGGATAGTTTAACTTACTCCCTGTAAGTTTGATTGTGGAAATCAAAGGAAAACTTTAAGTAGCATTGGTTGGGATTAATTATAAGGAAATTAAGCTAGGGCTGTCAGTGGATCGGATTTTAATCCGAATCCGATCTGAATTTTAGGATTTTTATTCGATTAAAATATTCGATGGATCAGATTCGATTATAAATATCCATAATGCGAAATAAGTGGATCGGATATGAAATTATACAATCCGATCCGATAAAGATCCGAATCCAAATTTTATTAAATATATTATTAAATTGATAATTATATAGTATAAATTATATTAATGAAGACTTTTGACTGGAATGCAATATATGTGATATTATAATTGATAATGCCCTAATTTTTTTATTTCCTTGAAGTAATTAATTTAATAAAGTAATTATATATATATGTATGTTTCATATTATAGCCTAAATACACAATTTATAATGGCTTATGCACTGTAAAATATACATTATCGAATGATCAATTTGATACAACCCCCATGGATTATGCCTTAAATCTTTAGCTTTTGCAATGATATGATAAAAAGTTATGAAAAAAAATTCTAAATTTGAGCTCTCTTAACTTTGTAAATATTATATTTGGATTAAAAGGTAATCTTGAAATCTCATATAACATGTCTTACAAGACGGTTCTTTCTAATAATATAAAAATTTAAAGAACACAATTTTTTTTTTGACTTTCTTATCGGGTTTCAAATTTTTATCGGATCCGGACATGGAATTCGCATGCATAGATCCAATAGGACTCGGATTCGGATTTGGTTATATATACATGTTATCGGATTCGGATTCGGATTCGGATTATCTTAATTTGATCCAAATCCGACCCGTTGACAGCCCTAAATTAAGCTATTATTGTGGTTTGGGATGATATTATGAGAAACACTAAGCAATTGAGGACTAGTTTATGTTATGTTATTAGACTTGATATGAAAACCAGGATTATTTTGGTAATAATGAGCATTTGAGCATGAGACATAGCGGATGGATGGAAATTTTAGAAGACTACGATTCCTCCATCATGTATCTCCTGAAAAGGCAAACGTTAGGGCCAATGCCTTGAGCCGAAGGACTCGAATAGCTCACTTATAAGTAATGTAAGCATCAAAAAGCTTAAGAATAGATGTTGTGTTGAAATTAATATAACTGGTGAGATTATAGAGATAAGTGCAATTCGAATTGTGGGATGAAATGCATCGAGCCCAAGTCAATGATATATGGGTAATGAAACAAAAGGAAAAGTCAAAAGTTCTGGAGATTCTAAGTTCAATATCGATACTCAAGGCATTCTTTTGTTCTGTAAGAAGTATGTGTGCTGGAAGAAGTAGAAGAGAGGTTGTTAGATGAGGCACACAAGCCAAGATATATAATGCATCTGAGAGGTAAGAAGATGTATCGGCACTTGAAGAAGTAATTCTGATGGAATGTAATGAAGAAAGAATGCGAATCAACTGACCAAATCTACTTATTTTCTGCCAGTCGGAATAGTACTCAGATGAGAATCTGGGGACCAGATTCTTTTAAGGGGGGGAGGTATGTAACACCCCTAAAATTTGTTATTTTGAAAAAAATAAGAATTTAGGAATCAAGAAATTTGTTGGTCATATTTTAGGGCTCGAAAAATAAATAAAAAGGGCTTGATTGCATGAAAATTGAAAGTTTTGGAGATAAATAGCAATTTGAGAAGACTTGATTGGATCTCACTTTCAAAGTTTTGGGGGTTGCATGGCTAATATTTTGGGTCAAAAGGGTCAATGTTAGGCACTAAGCTTTTAAAGGGCTGAATTGAAGTTTGAGGAAACTTAGAAGGACCTAATTGAAAACTGACCAAAAGTTTTAGGGGCCAAATCAGAATTTTCTAAAGACTTCCTTATAAATATCACATTTTGCATTTCAACCCCTCATTTCACTTTTCTTCTCCACCGTACACCCTCACTCTCTGGCAAACTCCCTCATTCGATGACCAAAACCTATCATATTTGGTACCAAATTGTTCCTCTCCTCACAAGGAACACGAATATACCCATTTCTTCCTAGTTTAACCAGCAGAATGGCCTGAATTTGACCTCAAAGATTCAACCTTGATGAAGGTGATGGGTTTCGACTTTTTTTGGTGATGGAAACTCACGGCCAAGTACTGGGCTTTGTTAGGTTTAGCTCAAGGATGGTGTAGGTGTCTTCAATTTCAAAAAATGACCACCGGAGCAAACGAAATTGACAAAAATTAGCACGACAGCGTGAGGTGGCACTGTGTGATCAGAGCTCCAATTGAGGATCTTCCTGGCGGCGGAACAAGAATTAACCTGGGCCGTTTGATTTTTGGAGCTGAAATGTAGCTTTTGTAGTGGTCTTGAGATTTTTCCACATACGGCGGCAGACGGCGGTCGGCAACGAAGGTGTGGCAACAGGATAAAATCTTCATCTCATTGCGGTGATCACATGCACGCAAGCTGATCGTAATTTTGAGGCTCCGATAAAAAGATATTGGGTAAATGGCCGGATTTGTGTTGTAACTGTATGCGTGTGTATATATATACCTTCAAGTCTTGTGATACATTGTACTAATGATAGAATACGCGATCTAATTGGGAATTGAGACATTCATATAATGGTATGAGTTAGTGGACCTAAATTTATATTGTCATATAATAATCTTGGGTTAACTAAGTTTATTAAATGATTTAAACCCTCACTTGTGGATTTTATGGATTTGGAACCAAGTATTGATAATTGGGTAATTTGAGATGATATGGAACTAGGACTCAGTATATGCATGTGCCAGTATGAGTTCAGTCAACTTGGATTATATTATTTTATGGAAATATTGGGAATTATCGTGTTAATTAGAAGAGAAAACCCTAATTTTATGAATTTAGGACCTAAATGGCAATAATTGGGTTATTAAGCTAATTGGCCTGTGATTTTTGATTTAGAATATGATACAAGGTTAATTATATAAATAAGGACCGGATTATGCCTTTTGTTAGTACCGTGTTAATATTGAGGAATAACTCTCGATTTTAGAACAGTTAATAGTAAGATTGTAATTATTAAAGGTTATCGAGGTTGAATAAATATTTGATTGTGAACTTATTCCTTTAGTTAGATGATGAAGGAGTAGGTCCCACAGACCAATAGACTGCCAATTGTGGTTGCAGTTTTTTGAGACTATGGAGGTAAGGATTTGCCAATCTGGCATCTTTTGTGCGTATCAATTTTCTTGATAAATCCCTGTGAGGGTTGGTATTGAGTTGATTATCGTACTTTGTTAGTTATTGTGAGGGATCTGCCAATTGGTTCTTGTTTTGTATGAGCTTATTCCATATCGTTGAACCCATTAGGTTATGCTAATTTGATATCTGTCTTGATTACTGTTGTTGATTATCGATCCTTGTGAGGTTCTCTTGATTTGAAATTGATTGATATTTTATCCGTTTTTCTTAAAAATGACTGTTTTCAATCGAACTCTATGAAGTTCTTTCAATTTATAAATTCTATCTGAAACTGAATTGTACGCCCAAGTGGCTTGCAGTTTTAAAACTGTTGTGATCACAAACTGATTTACCGTTCTATTGCCATGAACTTTCACCATTTCATTGTATTGTTTTTGTTGAATTGGTATTGTTATTGTCAAAATATCATATTGGTTTCATTGATTGTTCAAGTGTATCATTGATCGCCTTGTTGGCATGTTTGCTAAATTGTTCTGCCATGTTGGCAATTGAACATTGAAAATCTTGTTCGGTTAGTACTGTAAAATATGTACTGAGCAGAGCAAAGAGACATACTAGTTGACAGGGCATGTCCAGTGGGGGCCCCTCTTGAGTCTGTCCCCCTTAGTGCCTATGGATTTCAATACTAGACCTGTTCTAGACTTTACTTGGTTATACTCGTGTTTATAGCTTAAATGTTAAACTCTTATCTGTTGGCATTATATCTTATCAACCATAGGAAGACATGGGCAATTATCAACCCATGGGAAGACATAGGGGGTTATCAACTCATTGGACGCCATGGGTGGTTATCACCTAGAGGGATGCTACGGCAGTTTGGGCCCGGGGCTAGGTCTGGAAAGATGGCCAAGTGGTATGGACCGACGGTGACAAATCTCCCAGTTAATACTCACATACGATCCAGACTTACAAGTAGCTGGAGATAGCGAACTGTGCGTGGCAGGATTGGGCATGCCGTCGACCATGCCATAAAAGCAAGTTATTACACTTCGAGCTGTGTGCTCGAGTTAATGGAGGGATAAGGAAAACGTTTTCAAGTTTAGGATAAATGCTATTGTAAAGTTACCTTGTTTTCATCTAGGAGCAATAAATAAAGAAGGATGCCAACAAGCCAGCCAAATGTTTACATGTTTTATGTTTTTATGAGTCTAAAGCTGATTTCTGTCAATCGTGAACTGATTATCTAATTTATTATCAATGACCTTGTTTGTTGCTATTGAAATTCAATATTTTTCCTCTATCTACTGTTATGTATTTCCCTTACTGAGTCCTTAAGATTCACCCTCCTGTGCATTTCTTAAATATTTTCTAACAGGTATGAATCGTGAAGAATGAGGACTGATGTTTGCTTAGAAGAACTGTTTATGATAGGCTTTTGTATATCATCTGATGGTTACTATGGGATTTGAGACTGTGGACAGGACTGAACTCAGTTGGAAGATTTTTAGCTTGTATATAATGTTGGTATGTAGTGTTATTTTAAGTTGAAATATGTCGTTATTTATGAGACTTTAGAATATGAATATGTTGCACTTTTTGTAGTGTCTCTTGGAGTTTGAATTTTGTTGTTTTTGGTTGTACATATTGCGCACTTTGAAATGATTTTTTGAGGCAGTGCTAGGTTGCTATCACTTGAGTTGGAAAATTTTGGATTGCTGTGCAGTCTTATGAATTGAAATTGAATTTTGGAGGTGTGTTTTGGATTTAAATTATTATTGAAAAGATTTGAGTAGCACCTCGACCTGAAAGCAGGCACATCTCGGACGGGATGCTACAATATTTGAACCTACAATTCAATCAATATTTTAACCTATAAACAAGCAACAAGCCTAAAAGATTTCAAAATTAACTTATCAAAAGCAGCAGAAATTTCAAACTTATCTGACTCAACAAACCCATGAAGTACATTCCATGATTCAATTTCTTACATCTATCATA
Source organism: Jacaranda mimosifolia (assembly GCA_018894105.1). NCBI lineage: Eukaryota > Viridiplantae > Streptophyta > Magnoliopsida > Lamiales > Bignoniaceae > Jacaranda > Jacaranda mimosifolia. Next base: position 13,854,791 of record CM032123.1, read on the forward strand.
ACATGTATGGGTTGAAGTCCTCAATATCAGTCATGACATATCACAACATCTCTAAACTAATGTTAACATTCAAGAGAGCTCAATAACATACACAAGCACCTGTTTTATTACAAAAGTATTTCTCCAGCCGAACTGAGGAGCCTATATCCTTCACTTAAACATGTATGAGAAAATCAAAGTGATACGGGGGAGTAAGTCCAAAGACTTAGTGAGGAATAGACATAAGAACAACAATGGGGATCTGTCGAGAAAGAATCAACCTAAAAGTTCGTTAAATAACATACAGTATAGGAATGTATCAAAAAAATAGGCAATTACAAGTTCGGTAAACAAGCATTAATGGATTCAAGAGTTCAAGTAGGTACTAGCTCGCGGTTGTGACTGTTGGCTTGAAAGTCCCAGTATCGTCTCAACCGATTCTACTTAGGAGGTATAGAGCGTCTCAACCGATCACAGTTCGGGAGAAAATGCAGACAACTCGATTAGCTGGGACAACAACCCAACTTAAACCAGGAAGCTACACTGCCCTTATTGCTCCACAAGCAAGGTGCAAATAATTGGGTACAGTCAAAACAAAACAAGCCTAAATCATATGCAATCCAACAAAAGAGAACAAAACATGCATATATGATTCTTCTTATATCAGCTAAACAAGTATTTTTACCAAAGCGTGACAGCTTAATATACAATGGATGCCTAGGAGTATCCCTAGCACATTGTTGATGCCCAGAAATGTCCCTAGCACACCGCCGATACCTAAAAGTATCCCTAGTATATGGCTAATACCTCGGAGTATCCCTAGCATATTGCTGACACCTAGGAGTATCCCTAGCATATTGCTGACACCCAGGAGTATCCCTAGCATGCCCTATATACCCAAGCATTCTACTAGGATTGGTAGTCGGCCCAAGCATATCTCCATACATATAACAACAAGATAATAGATAACAAGACAATGACAAGTACTGATCATGAACAAGTACGATAACAGAACGAACAGATAACAAGCAAGGTGTTCTAAGCGCAAGAACATACAAGAACAAGTCATAACAGAGTATAATGAAGAAATAACCTTCACAGGGATATAAGTCAAATAACGGATAACAAGCAAAGTTACGAGTAAGTACGATTCCAAAAACAAGAACAAGTACTCAAGCAAGTACGATTTCAATAAATAAGAGAAAGTACAGTACACAATCATATTGAGCCCATATAGGGGTCATTTCACAAGAACAAATAAGTAAAAGCAACGCCAGAATGGCAGACCCTCATAGAGATAAAAAAATAAAAAAGTAAACACCCAGGAGGTTAGACCATCACCTTTGTAGTCTCAGAAAGCTGCAACCTTAATCAGTAATCTACTGGTCCACAAGACTCATTTCCTCATCACCTAACCAAAGGAATAAATCTACAAGTCAAAATCCTTAATAATCTCTACTAATTACAATCTTGCCATTAATAGCTTAAAATCACTAATTTCTCGGTTAATACAGTAGTTATGGTACGATCGGTACAATAGGTGCTAATCAAGCCTCTATCACCAAAAACCATTACGGACTTCATATCGATTATAGCAAAAGAATGTAATTCAATCCTTAATTACATAATACATTCCAAGTTCATTAAGCTTATGACAACACATGCATGTTCCAAATCTTAGTCCCATATTATCTCAAATAACCAAGTTGTCATTACTTAAGGTCCAATTTCAAAAAATCATAGTTTAATCACTTAATTAACTGATTAATCCAAACTTATCATTTAATAATACATAATCTGAGTCCACTATGCAATGTCATAATCCATGCATGGGAATATATATATCAATCATATATAATCCTTCATATTACAAGGTTTAAGGAGCTCATGATACATCAAATATATATATATGTAAGCATGTTTCATCCACTTTTTTACCCCCGATTCAACTATCAAAACCTTAAAACCACGAACTAAGAGTACCATCACGATCGTCGCGACAAAGAGAAGTTACTGTCGAAGCTCCATTGTTGCGCCGCCGCCAGAAATATTCAAAACTACTACCAAACTACTCGTCTCCACAAGAGCTATTCAACTCACTCTTCAATTAACCATTTTACCACCGGGAAGACCTCCAATTTAAGCTCCAAAGTCACTGCCCTGCCATTCACTGCCGTGAGTCCTTCTTCAAATTTCATCACCAATGCCACCCCGTACTCCAATCCAAGTGTACCACCTTGTTCCCTGAGCTGAAAGCTTCACCTTTTACTGCCCAAAAATTGGTCTTTGCTTTAGCTTTGCCGTCGCCCGTCGATCGCCACCGCGGTAAGTTTTGAGCTTTGATTTTTTGATGGCCCGCCGTGAACTATGGGTGCATGTGGTATGTATGTGGAGTTGATGGTCAGGAGAAACATTTGGCTGGTTTGTTTTAAGGTTTGGCCGTCGTCGGTGGAAGTTCGCTAAAGTTGACGAGAAGGGTTTTGTGTGAAGGAAAAGATGAAAATAGGGGAAGAAAATGAAAATAAGTTATATATGGCAATAACTTTTCCTAATTCGTAGATTGACCCCAGAAGTTTCTTCAATTAACAATTAAGCCCTTTAAATTTTCCACAAACTTCGATTCAGCCCCTAACTAAGTGGGTACCTCACTTTGACCCCTTTGACCAAAAATAATTACCATGCAACCCCAAAACTTTTCAAGTTTAGTGTAATTAGGTTTTCCTTCAATTATGGATTGACCCTAAAGTTTCTAATTTCCTTGCAATTACATCATTTTCATTTATTTTTTGAGCCCTAAAATCCGACCAATCAAAATCTTGATTTTATCCATTCTTATTTTTCAAAGTACCAAATTTTAGGGGTGTTACATTTTTGTTAATTTAATAAATAACGATTAGTATCAAATTCGACTTAAAAACACAAAGTAAACTAATTTTCAGCAAGAAAAAGAAACCTTGCAAAGTATCTATTTGGATTACATTACAAATTGCAAGATTAAGCTTGCAATGGTACCAATACACATGAGGATCAACAGAAGGACGCACCAGTATATGATGAAATTGTGATGAATATACAGGTTTATAAGTTAACTACTGTTCATAAGAAGCAATGCAATGAAAAATTAGATAAAGAGATTTATATAGGCTTCCAAGAGCAAAACCTTTATTTCTATCTCAATAATAATCATAATGATGATGATGATGATGATGATTTATATATGTGAAAAAGATCTATGATTGTGCTAGAAAATATTTACTCAATAGTGTAACAAATTAATCATAAGAAACATAAGTTCTAACCTTACAGATTCATCGCCTCCAAAAGTTGCAAAGCTAGCATTGATTTGTTCAACATTATGTGGAGCCATTACCTTTTTATCAAATATAGCATCTGATAAAATGACTGGTGATGCTCCCTCATCAATACACTGAACCACTGAATCTGAGGAGTTAAACTCCTTTAATTGTCTCTCACCTCTAGACTGAGTTAGACCTGAATGTTTATTTGTGACCTACGAACATACTAAGGGTATATAGAAATAAATTAGCTGTTGAGAAGAGTAACTATTCATATTTGATGACTTACTATTCCCAGTCACTATCTACATAAGCTTGAGATACCCATTCAACATTAGTACCCCAAATGCATGAAAAAGCAGCCGATTTCATCAACCGCTGGAGGAATCTAAGTTTACATCGTCATCGCGAGTTCCTTATCATCTTTATCATTGTTGGCATGTTGGCTGATTATATTTCCAACAATTTCAATTTCTATCACTGCGGACAACTGGTCCAACCTTTTGTGCATTATCTTGAACTTGAATATAAGCACAATTTTCTTATTGATGTGCATCCTTTGCATCAGATGCAATCGCATCGATGTTGTGCACTTTGAACCACTTTCCAATGCCTACCTAATTTTATGTTGTTCACATAGAAAACTTGAGTTACTTGGTTTGCCAACACATAGGGTTCACTTTCGTACCATAATTTACCGACATTTATGCTAGTGAAATTACCATCTATCTTCACAGGTTTATGTTGATTTAAATCAAACCATTTACAATAAGATAATATGCATTGAAAGCCAATGGAATAGCTCAACTTAATCACATCTTCTAGGACTCCATAAAGTTTGATCATTTTTCTCTTATGTAAGGATTTCGTACACACTCGACTATTTTGTGTCACTCTTCGACTATCTATTTTTCTAGTTAGATACTTCATTCTTTCTGCTATGCACCCAATACATTTACCAATACGATAATTAGGACATGATGCAAGTGTAAAAAGCTCATCAGTAGCTTTTGGGGAGATCAGGTGCATAAGTTTTTTATTCTAATACTAACAAAAAAGTAAGTTAGAACCTATATATAATAAACAAAGAATCTCCTAATGAACCAAAATTAAATGCAAATTTAGATTTTACTCAATTATCAAATCATGAAGCAAATTGTATCGTTTGCCTTGCCTGCCAATCAACAAGAGTTTCTCACTTAAGTTTCTCTTTATGCTCTTCGAACAACAAAAATAATATAAATTAGTAATGTAATATTAGATATGTTTTTATTAAAAAAAACTATATTGACCTCAAATATGGTTCTATCTCTCCACATAATTATTCAGAACAAGTTAATGCAATGCACTATGTTATTGAGGGTTCATTTCAACAAAATCAATTTCTCCAAAGGTTCGAATTTTACTTCTGAAAACAAAGAACGTTGACTTTGGATGTTCCTTACCATCTTGATTTCTTTCATCTCCATTGTACTTCATCTCAATTCCATGAAGATATAATAAACAAAAACTCAAATACTCTTTTATAATATAGGCCTCTACGATTGAACCTTTGGGACAAGCTCTATTTCAAGCTATCCTTTTTAGATGACTGAGATACCTATACTTACATTTGAAAAACAAATGTAAACAAAACAAACGTACTTATAAGACAAACATATGCTACCAAATAAGAATCTTAAGTTTAGAATGAAGAATTTTAAAAAATTAAAATAAACATAAAGTTATGCCTCTCGATAGGATACATCTATTTATTGAGAAGAAAGAGGTGGCAAGAATGAATTTAAAAAATTCTAAAGGCACAATGGAAGCAATAATTGAATTTAATCACATTAAGTAGCCACCTTTATAATCCTCTCATATTTCATGCTTAGATTTGATAGTTCATACCTTTGCCTAGCCTTCCTTTTGAAGAATATGTAGGCTTCAAATATGATCCATATCCCACTCCTTGAACTCTTCAAGTATTCCACTCTAATGGATCAACAATTGATCTTCCAAGGACACCAAAAATTGCCTACTCCAATTGTAGGATTGCTAACATCTTGATAAATTAAAGAAGATCCACACTATTAGAAGCTCAAGTGTTCTTTCTCCAATGGTGATCCACAATCTAAGAACACTTCACTCTTTAAAAATTGGAAGCCAAACTGAATCTTCAAAAGATGGTGGGAGAAGATGGTATTTAGGAATTTTGGAGGGAGAAAAAGACTAGAGAGGAGAGGATATTTTGGATCAAAACTTTGCCAACATTAACTCTAGAAATCAGCATAGGGGGTGCCACTCTAGCCTATTTATAGGTAAATTTTGGCTCTAAAAATGTGACTCACATATACATACACATACATGTGTAGTGATCATATTTTCCATCTAAATGGAATATTCTATAATTGGAATTTTAAGTGGTCTAAGTGGGTTAGTGTAGTGTGCACCACCACACTAGAGACCTAGTATGTCAAACTTTCTACCCCATGGAACCTCATATACACACACACACACACACACACTGTAGTGCCCCATTTGAGAGATGGCTTTTTCAAATCGAGGTGCTACTCTAGTCTTTTTTTTTTTTTTTTAAAAAACCAATTACACACCTCCAAAACTTTCAACTTAAGAAATTCCATAACAAAGTGAAGTGTATAAAAGGTTCCAATCGAATTCTAAAGTTCAAACTCCACATACCTATCCATAACTTAAAATTCAAAGCTAGTCATGTTGAGAAGCAGAACCCAAGTTCTCATAACAAGTCACAATTTTTCAAAGGCCCATAATTTAACTTTTATATTAACATCATTCGTCAGGAACTCTAACCTGACACACTTAGTAGAAGAAAAGATACTAACTTATAACCTATGCCCCCTATTACATTGCAACCATAGCATCTCACATCCTTAACGTTATAGATGTCATGATAACAATATTTACACTATACGGGTGCCTTCTACTCTTCAATCTGGCCAAAGAACAAAACAATGAGGATGAGTCCAAATGACTCAATGAGGCAAGCATTTGCATATATAGGAAGAATTAAAACAAAATGGAATACAATATACATTTACAAGAAGAATATTCATTCTAAATCCAAATTACTAAAAATACAAGTTACAATAACTAGATTTTGGAGATTTGAAAGAGTTTACGGAATCTACAAACTAAACCCAGAAAGTAGGATTTCATAGAAAATTTTAGAACTCATAAGCATGATTAGTTTTAATGAAACTTAGTGAACGAATTGTTTCATAAATATTCAGATTTCAGAATCCAAGACTTTGATCAGTTTTATAAAACACACTAGACAAGAACATTTTATAAAACCAGTGGTACAAGCACATTTTACATGCACGATTGTGTAATGGCCTTCCCTTTTATGTCTCCTAGTTCTGTGTAAATGATATGACCATAAAATGGCCTTTCCCCTTATATATCCTCGATAAACAATCCAACCATAAAATGGCCTACCCCTTATATCACCTCAACTTTGTATAAACGATCCGACCGTAAAACGACCTACCCCCTTATATTGCCTCGATGAGTGGCCAACTCACCAAACTGCTATAGCACGAATCAGTAAGATCGATCCTCGCCAATCCATCTTTCCCCGAAGATAAGATCGCAAACATAGGAATCGGTAAGACCGATCCTCACCGATCAAGCTTTAGGCCACAGTCAACCCCCAACTGCCCAAAGTCAAGATCGCAAACCAAGTCAGCTAATATAGTCTTTATCACCAATATAATGGTACAGGTCAGCCAACATGACTGCCTCATATCTAGTACGAATCAAGAATGGCTAGTCGGTAAGACTGCCTCGCAAACCACATTATAAAATATGGCGATTCTCTCAAATAAATCAGTTAAATCATGCTTTGACAATTTTGAGCTTTGAAAGCTTTGCAATTTAAATAAAATATTTTCAAGTTTGAAATCTCAAGTATCATACTGTAGGATTCCTTTCAGACATGAATATTGATATTAAGGAAAACCATACTTTCGAACTAAGATTCATGAATGAACCTCAGAAAAAGAAAAAAAAAAACACAAAACATTCAACATATGAGTTCGAGTATAAGTCCTTCATGAGTAGGGTAGAATACTGATCTCAAGAAAATAAGCAAATAAGAGGTCGGCAAAACCATATTACTGATACCCAAGTAAAAGTAAATAGCAGATACAGGATCAGTCGGCAAGGATGAGGGGCACAAGGGACAATGGTTCACAACACAATAGAAGGCCCTAAGCATCAAGATGATTTTAATCAAGCGAAACACGTATACATGAGTCAAGAATCAAGAATGGCAAACATGCTCTTTTCCCAACAGTAAAAGGGCGGTAACCTCATACGGCATACAAAGCAAATACCGAAGAGGTTAGAACCTCACCTTAATAGTCTCCACAATGTTATCATCACCTACTGGTCTATAGGACCCAGTTCCTCATTACCTAATCCAAAAGAATAGGTTCACAGTCAAAATCCTCATTTAACCCTAATAATAGTTGATAATTACAATCACACTAATAACAGTCTAAAATCAATAGTCATTCGATTAATACGGTAGTTTTAGGATTGGCTCAGCATAATCAATATGAAATTGTGCTATTCATGCCAGTCTAAAGAACAAGAAATTATTAGGTCCTTAATTACATAATTAACCTCATATCATTATCCTAAATCAAAATAACAGCCCAATTATCTTAATTAGCCAAATTATTGTTACTTAGGTCTCAAATTCATAAAATCCACAAAATTATGGTTTTAATCCTTTAATTAATTCTATTAACCCAAAATTATCACATGATAATACAAATTCGGCCCACTAAGTGTACATGTTTATCCATGCATGTCCTCTTTTCAGATTTCATATCATATTTTTCCATCTCAATATATATATATCACACAATACAAGATTTATAGGAATTAAAATGATATAACATATATGTGTATATATCTATAACCCCGGTCCAACTCTTTACCCAAAATTTGATTATCGAAACTTACTTTTCGTGAACCAGTACCACCATTGGAACCACCGCAACAAGACAAGCAAACTGCGTTTGCACCACCACCGGCCGCTGTCCACCGCTACTTGAAAAGCTCAACACCACCACCAAAATATGCATTTTAGCTCCAGCAATCTAATGTCCACATCAATTTTGAGTTTGGCCGCCGAATTGAGGGTCAATTGGCTGAAAAACCCAACTGGGTCTCAACTTGCTGCCGCGTTAGTTTTTCTCTAACTTCGCCAACTCCAGTGATTCGTTACCAAAATTGAAGACACTGGCATGATCCTTGAGCTGAGGGCTACAAAACCCACTACTCAGAAGTCCGTCTCCATTGCCCGTGAGGTCGCGCCACCAAGCTCCGTCGTGGATGAAGTTTCAAGCTCAATTTCTAGCTGCTACACTGGTGGGTTTGGGAAGAAAATGGTATGTTTGTGTTCTACGTGAAGAGATGAAGAAAATGGTACCAATTTTGCTATGGTTTTGTTACCGAAGAGAGGTTGCTTGAGGGAGAGCTCAACGGTGGTGCATGGATAAGAAAGTTGATAAACAAGAGGGTTGTTTCGCTATTTAAAGGCAAACTTTTGGAAATTATGTTTTCACCCCCAAAACTTTCTCCCAGCTTGTAGTTAGGTCTACAAGATTTTCCAAACTTTTCACTTCGGCCTTAAACTTAGTTAGTGCCTTATATTGACCTATTTGACCAAAAGAAATTCCATGCAAAACCCCAAACTTTCCAAAGGTTGGTTAATTAAGTCTTCCCAATTTGCAATTTGACCCCAAAACTTCCAAAATTCTTGCAATCAAGTCATTTTCATTTATTTTTCAAGCCTTAAAATTTGACCAACCAATATCTTAATTTCTAAATTCTTATTTTTCAAAATACCGAATTTTAAGGGTGTTACACACACGCACACCATATATATAAGATCCACATCTTCCATCACATGGAATATATATATATATATGTGGTATAGAGTTTGAGCATAAGATTGGGGGTAGAGATGGGTGAATTATGCTATTTCAACTTTTTTCGCACAACAGAATACTTTCAGGATTGATTCCTACCTGATCCTATCAGTTCAATACTCGCAATATTCAAATAAATAGGTGATTAGTAGTAACGGTAAAAACAATATATAATCCAGTAATGAACAAGTAAACGATGCATAAAGTAAAGAATAAATCAAGTAAAGAACATAGGATTTTAGAGAGCTTCTGACCAAAAAATCCTATTGCTCTACCTAAGCTTTGCAACTTAGGATTTTGGAAAAAATCACTACACCGATTTTTGACAGGATCAAATCTAACCTATTACACATATTTTTGCTGGAGCAATCATAACCTAGATTTTTATGGGGAAGCAATCCTGATCGATAATTTTACGCGGGAATAGTTCTAACCTAGTCCTTCGAGGTACAGAAGGACTTAACCTTAGCTTTTATAGGCTCAGCTGAAAACCTTATTTTTTTAATGGGATAGAAATGTAAATATGCACATAGGTGAATCTATTTAACCAAAGGGTAAAAGGAGTAATTTCATATTTTCTTTACCAATGAACAATTAAGGTCTTCCACCTAAGTAATAGTTACCAAGGCATTCTAATTATGACACAAATTTTGAATTTCAAATTCAAATAGGGCAATTGATAAGACAATCCATTTTTCAGCAATTTTTCTTGCACAAATGTTATGTAATCTTAATTAATATAGCCTTTTAATTTTATATAAGAAAATCTAATTTTTAGCCCAAAAAATTTGTGAAACTATTTTTCAGTTAATTATTCCATTGGCTTTTCATTTAAGAAAATTATATTATTAATTTTATCCTATTTTTTAGAAGAAAAGAACCACTGAGTTTTTAGTTAAGTAATTTTTCATATATTAATATTCAATTTAAAAAATTATTTTCTTTTAGTTGTATTCATTATTTATAGTAATAACTTTTACAAAACTTAATTTATGAACTTTGACAATTTTAATCTTCTTATTTTGTTCATTTAGATATAAAATTAAAATTATACCAATTACTAAAAATATGGAAAAGAATTTTCTATGAATATTTAGTTTATTCAAAATAAAATATAATTGATAGACAAATTAAAACAACCTAAAGCAAATTATTTATTGAAGCTCAATTCATTAAATAATTTAGATTAAAAAATTGTAATTTGGTTAAAAAATCATCATCATCATCAAAATTAAAGCTCAACCTAAAGCTAAACGAATTCTTTCTCTTGAAAATTAGTTAAGATTTAGTTAGATAGTTTAGAAGATATTTTCAGAATTTTATGAAAATGTTAATACTTATTATATCCAATAAAAATAAAACGTAAAAGAGAGTGAGAGGTATCTATCAAGAGAAAACCATTGCCACTCTTAATGGCACTGGCTTTCGTTTTCCAGCCAAAATTGATACGGAAAGAAATTTTTTGCCAGAATTTGGAAAAATCGATACGGGAAGAAATTTATCCGCCAAAATTATGTGGAAATTGATATGGGAAGAAATTTTGTGAGCCAAAATTTTTGGAGAGATTGATATGAAAGAAAATCATCAATAAGCATGATGGATAAGCAAGTACAAGTGGGTTTGCACATTTCAGCCTTTCTGATCCCAATTATCTTCTCCTTTAGAAGAAGCTCGCCTCTATTAGGAATTTCTCTCCACTATCTCCATAGTAAGAGTTGCATAATGAAGTCTTTCTTTTGTTTTCTGCTCGCTCTTTGTATTTTTGGTAGAATTGATCATAAGTAGGAAGATTTCAGTTTGGGGATTTAATATGCTTCGTTTTTTTTGTGAGAAGCATTTGACTAAGTAATATTGTCATTCTCAATAATCAAGAAGTGGTTACTGACACTTGAAATTACATGTATCAAAATTGTAGTCTCTCTTTTATTTTCTATTCTTTTTTTATTTTTTATTTTTGATTATATTTATTGATGCTCTTTTATGGTTGCTTGTTTATTTATCAAATATTATCCAGAATATATAAATTCTGTTTCATTTTCAATTTCAGACAACCAAATAATGGAATTATATTAGTTTGTGTATTGATGGACAATAAAATTAGATCAAATACTAAAATTCACTTGTACGTAATGTCTATATATCATGATTGATTTTTCTTAAAAATTTTGAGATAGTTTCTTTTATCGATTTTGAGCATCTGATTTTATTTGATCTAATATGGTAGATGACTACCACTTGTAAGCATATATTGGAGTTGTCCATAGCAATGGTAATAGCTAATAACATAAGCGATTTAAAGTGCAAATTGGAGTTGTCTAAACCTTTAGCTGCAATAATTGATATGGTTAATGATCCAATTAAGGACTATTTACCTCATAGCTTGGGTATAATGGATGCATTTACATTCTATTTTAGTCGCAATTGGAAGTAAGCCAATTTAAATGTGTTTGACATTGATGTAGTTTCAAGTAGGAAGAAAAGGGTGGCTTTTCCTCCAACCAAAAGTTTTAGCAACTCAAACATTCTAAGTTCCACAAGTAGACAATCACCAATGCATGATAATATCAGAGGTGTACCTATTTTATCTTCTACATTATTAATGTCTTGAAGTTTATAATTATCTTAATTCTAGCAAGAATGATTGTTTCTTCATTTTGCAGCTAAAGTGTCTAAGGAACAGTCACAAGTGCAACATGCGCCCCATACGCCAAATGAAAATATTAGAACTAATATGAGCGATAATAGTAAGTAAAATCATCTTTATTCAATTTACTGTTGTATACTTACTGAAGGATATGCTTTGTAGAATCAGTAGAGGAGACGATTGGCAAAACATCTGATGGCACCAAGGTAATGTCTTAGTACTTATTTCTTTAAATTTTATGTTTTACATCTTGCTAGAAATAATAAATGATTTAACTTTTCTTTATTAACTAAGAATTTGTGAATGAAAAACGAGTTCGTGGTCTTACTATATGGTTGAACACACAAAAGTACACAACGCAAATGCAAAGAGAAACCAAAAATTATTATTCCAAAGGGAATTAACAAACCTATCAGGGAGCATAGTTCAAAACATGCAACTCAGATTGGGGTCTTTGATTAGACTTGAAGCTCCAATGCGAGTTGCGGGCTAGGCAAAGATTTTAAATGAAGAAAGAAGACTTCTTTAGAAAGATGCATGTAAGTGTTGGTTTTCGTTTTATTTCACTTTATTTATCTTTTTGATAATATTTTTATTAGACAAATTATATCTAACACGAGGTTTTAATCATGTACATGTCAAGGAATAAGCTCAATTACGAAGTGTAGGAGACCCATGTGGTCGATTATATCTGAAAGTCATTTGCCAAACAATACTCCACTTGCCAATCAAGATGGTATGACACTAGCTAGACAAAATACTTATGAGAAACTTGCCAATCATTATGATGATTAGCTTTGGTTGTACGGCTTTTAGGAGACAGAAAATTTTAATGTAAATATTATTAATTTATATAATTTTAGTAATAGTAAAATATACTTAGATTTTGTTGATTTAACAAGCAAGAAATCTTAGTAACAAACTTTTATTTGTTAATATTTATAGAAAATTTCAGAGATCTGGTAAAAAAATAGAGCAAAATTAAAGCAAAACTATAAATTTGGGACTAAATTGTGCAACACATCAATATTAGAATGTAAGTTATTGTCTTTTTTAGTCAAAAGTATTTTAACTATATCATATATATTCATATTTTCAATTTCTATGTAACAAAATTTGGATGATATTGATATGTTTGAGGTTGAATTTTACAATGCTAAAACTAAATGGGTTGATGAATAGGTGGAGGCTAATAGTGTAAGTTGTAGTAAAGCTTTACTTCATTTCTTTGTTTATCTCATAAATTATTTATTTGGTAAGAGTAAGTAAAATTTTATGCATGAAAATGATTGAGTGTCTCATATATCAATGATAGGTTCAGATGAAGAAATTGAGAGAACAACAACAAGCTCTACCAGATGATGCACCTCATATATTTGTAGAATATATTTGCATTAATGTCCTTGGACAAAATTCCTTGCATGTCAAATCAAAGAATCTTAATAAAAAATGATCAGGTCATAGTGTTAGTTCAAATTATGAAAAATCTAGCAACCAAGCACGATTAGAAGAGGAGTTGGCATCTGCATAAGTTGAGTAGAAAAATGCAAAAGCTGAGTTAGCTCTTCAGAAGCCTACAGTGGAAGCGATGGTGAAATGTGTTGAGGAGATGACTAGCAAAAGCTTTCCCAAAATCATTAATCCATCTAATTGGAAAGTGGAACTTCATGTATAAATTTGACTTAATAGTGAAAGTTTGACTCAATAATTTGCAATTGATTTTTCCACTTATTTGGACCTTTTTATTCTTCTTGATGCAGATGCAATGATGGGGAGAGATAAAGTAATTGAATTTGTAGATTAGACTAATGAAATGCAATGATCTGAAGTACAAGATTTGATTTAAGTTTTTACTTTAAAATGAAGGACATGTCTGCTTTGGTGAAAATAACATTTAGTTCTTCTTTGTTTTTGCTTTTGGCTGTCAAATAGAATAGTTACCATTTTTGCTAGACTGGTTTGATTTAAAAACTTCACTGTGTTGTTTGGTGTCATTTCATTGTTAAGTTATGAAATATTTTATGCCTCTATGTTTTAACTCTGTTTTGAATATTTGTTACTTGTTTGGAATTTGTTGAGTATGTTTTGAATATTTGTTACTTAGCTAGAATTAGTTTATGGCTAGAATTACCTTGTGAGTTGATCAGAGATTGGAAAACCATGAAACAACCTATTGGTATTGTGGCTGAGGTTTAGAATTTGAAAGCTAAAGTTGGTGGGATGGCACTTTGCATGAACAAACTATTTTTGAACTTCGGAGAGTTAAAACAAGAAGTTATTCTAAAGCACTAATAGGCTACCTTGACAAAAAAGCTACTGATGTCAGTTGATAGTTGCTGTTGCACAGTCTATTGAGCATATGTTCAAGATAGATTGAAGGTTGGAATATGGTTATGAACTATTGGAGTGATTTCACAATGCTCATATTTTTTCTGATGTATATTCTTTGCTTGCTGATCAATAACCTTTGCTTGTTGATTTGGATATCGTCATTACTTGTTGAATTGTGGAAGCATGGTGACTATATACCGAGTCTCTTGGTGTTTGTGGAAAATCTTCAAGTTGCTAAAATGCCATATTGGTGTGGTACGGACTTTTTGCTTGCTACACAAGTGTTTACATAGTTTGATGCAGTCTTTACATAGTTTGTTGCACAAGCTCTCTATTTGGACAATAATTTTGGAGGCAATGTCATATATTCTCCAAGAGATTGTATTGGTGTTTGAGCTAATATAATGATTTCTAAACTCAGTCTTCAACTAGCTAGACGTAACATGAGTATTAATATCTGAGCTATTTATATCTCCTAATTTAGATTATAAGCTTAAAATATTTTTTCTTCTTTTTTTTTCTTTCTTGCTTAATTGCTAAAATGGGGTGATTCATTCATGAAGAAAGCTGGTTAGTCCATTTTAAAGTTAAGGTAGAATCAAATGTGAATGCATCTTGTACTTTTGGTTTTATTATCAGTTATCTAGCTAGTTGGACAACGCAAGCAATAATAGAATATTATATACCAATAAGTGTTCAGGTCATTTGAGTTAGATTGCTCGTAGTGACTGCAAATATTTTTGCTTATTCAATTTCAGGTTTTGGAAACTTAATATATTCAATATCAAGTTTCCAATATCATATTATGATCAATACATGAGCATGGTGATTGTGGGTGCTGAAATCTGTGTTTCTCTCTTGGAATGTACTCTTTTTTTTCTTATAGGATTTGCTTATTTCTTTTTATCCCTGCTTTGTTTGAATCTAGAAAGGATCTATGTTGGAATACTTTCTGAAATTCATTTGTATGGAATTGTGTTGGAAGCTGCTGCTGGTATGGTTAGAATATGTACAAATCTAATGGTAGTCTACCTTGGTACAAAGTTTTTAATTTAGGTTTCAAAAAATTCTCCTTGTCGAAATCATGTGTGTAGAAGTTTGTTGTTGAGCAGGCTATTTCATGGTAGTTCAGCTTTCAACTTTGATTTCATACTTGTATATTTCTAAGATAAAATTGGACTTTTGGAGTTTGTGCATTGGCGTAGTTCTCTTTAAAAAAAGTGAAAAAAAGAAAAGAAAAGGAGTATTATGGTATTCATTCTTGGATCAAATTTTGTTGTGCCTTCATTGGTGATTTTGTGCCGACTATCCATGAAATCTTCTCTTTTGATTGAGATGTTGTTCAATTTACTTAATCTTAAATATACTTTGGAGATGATCTTTAGGTGTTGCTGTCTCAATTCTCTGTTCTATTTAAGATGTTGTTCAATTTTCATTTAATTGTCAGTTTGTTATATATTGTATAAATGTGATGGGATTTGTTGGAATTTGAGCCAAACCATTTCTACTATATGCTAGGATTTGAATGCTCAAGGGAATTTCTCAACTTTTGATCTATTGTTATATGTGAACTGATACTACAAACATAAAGAGGGTTAGATTGCTGAACAATTATGGTGCTAGCTAATTTGCTAGAGCTTGACTTATTATTTAATAATGGTATAGAGTTGACTAAGCTTTGGTTTAGATTAATTACAGTGAGTTGTGGGATGCTGCACAAGGTAATTCTTTTCTGATGGCTGGACAAATGAGATTATTCCCGAGAATGGAATTTTGCAAGACTTACTGATGAAAACTTGTTGGAAACACTCAAAATTTTGTAGTTGGTTATTTTATTAGATTTGGTACAAAATTGACTGAAATGCATGGCTCATTCCTATCATACATAATTACTGCATTTTTTAGTGCAGAATAAGCTTGTTACAAGGTTTTCTTGCAGTTTAAAATTGTAGAACTTGGATTCCCAGACGTAGGGAATTGGAATTGGTTAAATCTAGTTTGACCATTCTTTTGGCAACTGGTTTTGAGATTTAATAGTTTGTACATAGGAGTAGAGATGTGTATGCAGAAATTTTGGGACAGTTCATAATATTTTGCATGCACATGAAAGATGGATTCTTTGGCGTAGTTAACACTAAATTGAATAATATTAAGTGTATAGAACCTTGCTAGAATTGGTTGGCATTAAACAAGATTTATATGAAGTTGGTTTGCTGGACTACAAAGTTGTTGGGTGATGATGACACAAAATTGAGAACACTGGTTTCTACTTTAGGCTTTCAATAGAAAAGAGATAACTCTATCCAAACCTACGCATACTTGAGATAGGCAAAAATTAGTTCCTCAATGAGCTCCACCACAATTTGTCTTAATCATTTATAGCTTTGAATGACTGTTCAGCCTCCTAATTTCAATTTCTTTTATTTTTAATTTTCTTTCCCTAGCATAAGAGTATTGTAAGAGGAACTGTGTAGTTGCACTTAATTTGCAATGTAAATTAAACATCCTTTAAGCATTTCCTCAGATAGCAAATGTCCTACTGAATCTAATCTTGTGTCTTGCAAGTAAATGTGGTATTTAATTGAAATTTTTTTAAATTTATTCAATTTAATTCAATAAAGATGAATGAAATACTTACATAAATTAAATAATAAAATATTAATGATTTTTTATTTTCCTTAAATTAAAAAAAATTCTTAAATAAAAGGGTCATGTTTAAACTAAAGCATTGTTGAAGCAATATTAATTTAGCTCAATGTAGCTCTTCAGACTCAAGTTATAGGCTTTTTGTATTTTTCTAAAAAATAGTAAGTGGTTTTTTAGTGACCATATAATGTTAGTTGCTATAAGTATATCTTAGCAACCGAATTAATTGGTTTATGATAATCAAGTTAAAAGATTTGTAGTAACCATTAAATTTTGTTGTTAAATTGTTCACAATAAATATTCATATATAGTGACCATGACAAATCTATTCAAAATTTCAACTTTGGTTGCTATACAATTAGTTAAGGTTGATCGAATTATAGCAACTATTTACAGCTACAAAATATTGATTGGTTGCAAACAGATTTATGTAACTTAACTTCAACAACCAAATTAGTTTTGGTTGCTGAAGTTGTATATTTAGCAATCATTTTATCATTATCATTGAATATTTGGTTGCTAAAATCAATTTTCTTGTAGTGAGTTAAAATTTGCAAACCATTACCAAAAGCAATATATAATAGATCAAATTGCCAAAAATTAGCATCTAGATATTAGTTTTGAACCTTGAAACATAGTTCAGCTAACTTATAAAACATCCAACACCCAAATATCCAACACATTTCCTCCAACATTCAATATCTGCACTTGCAAAACCAACATCTAATATCTATCTTCTCCTAGGTACTGATATCCAAATCCAGCATGCAAATACAAACATGCTCATAATGACAAAAGTATGAGTGGTAGGTAAGGCACAGTATATTGTTCACATCAACCAGTTTATACAAAAATTTCATAATTATGTAGTCAAATTTGTAGAGTGATCATTGTTGTGTGGTGAGATGAGGTCCATCTAGGTCCTAATCCTACTGTACCAGCACTTGAGAGTGCCTTATCCTTCTTCCTTCCCTAGTAGCTCTAAGAACCTCAAATAAAGGCATGTCTTCATTATCCAAATCAGTTCTTCCATGCAAAAGGGAAAGAAAAAAAAAGTAATTGAAAATGAAATAATTTTGGTTTGAGAACACAACTAGGTAGATTTGTACTTTTCTCCTGCTTGCTTGAGTTTGTGAGGAAGGCTACTGCTATGTTATCTTGGTTTGACCAAAATCTTGCATATTTATTGCATCAAAAAGTGGTTGACCTCTTACTCTCTAGACATTTGATGCTTCCTAGACTCTCTTCTTCTATTATTCTTTATCCTACTAGGCATGGATGGATGTAGGGGTGGGAGAGGGGAGAGGAGCAAGCAGGGGCTCTTGCCTCCCAAGCTTTATATATATTATATATATTTAGTAAATTTAATAATAATTACCTTTTAAAATTTTATTAATAATTTTTATTAAATCTTTAATTATTTTAATTTGTAAAGCCCAAATAATTTTTTAGGCTCATAGTTATAATTAAATAATTGAGTGAAGACAATATTCAATTGGTCACCAATCCTAGTAGCAATAACAAAACTTTATAAATCCAATGAACTCTAATATCACTTTTTAAAATGATTGGAGATGGATTTACCACACCATCCATCACATGTTAGGAGGTAAAATGGGCCCACCTTCGCCTCGACTCACCTTCCGCTACCACCATCTAGTCCTAACCTCATATACAGCCTCAGTCCTCAACCCCAATCCCATACCCCACTTATTCTAGGCCTTAAACTGTAGAGTTTAGGATTATGTGTTTTTTTTTTCCCCCTTTTTTGATAATTAAGTTTAGGATTATGCTTACCCCAACCCTTACACTTTACCCATTATTGATTAATATGACACTATTTATATTTTGTAGCAACATTTCAATTTTATGCGCCTGTTGGTCCATCTTTTTCATCTCCTTCACCACATCATACTCTCAAAAATCATCCCTCATTTCCATTATACTCTTCTCCACACTTAGATTCCCGAACTTCATTGTTTGCGTCCATTCAACATACTCACCCATCATTAGGCCTCAGGAGGTGCTCCACCTCTAGGCTTTGCCAAAGTACACTTGATACTTGAAGGACAATCTAGATAAGCATCTTATAATAATTGTATAACTATAGCGATTAATTAATACTTGTCATTTCTTCATGTAGGTGTACATCATTGAAGTAGGACCCACTTGATCACACTAACTATTAGGAACAAGTAGGATGCCTCGTATAAGAGTTGGTTGGATGCCCCCGAGGCCACTCGACACACGTAGTTTTGAGAGTGAAAGGTATAAATAATTACTTGTATATATTTACTAACTTTGTATTGAACTTGTTTTATAGGGATATATCCATTGAGATCTAAAGCACGAGGGCCGTATGTAGAAGGCCTTTGATGCTATGTTATGTATTTGGATGCCCGAAGTCATGGCAGGAAACCCAACAAGATGGCTTATTAATTAGCTCTAGGATGTTGTTTCTTGTCATTGGGCAATGGGCATCCATAGAGTTCCACCAGAAGTCGGCTTAGGCCAAGAAGAATAGGCGTTTTCGATTGGAGAGTATAGCTTCAAGCACATATGTGGAAAGGATGGTCCCTTTCACTTTCAAATAATAAAATTAGTCATTATCTTCTTAATATTGACTAGATATTTTACAATTTACATTTCAATATATCATGCATTATCAAGAGCTAAATAGAGGATGACATGAGCCCTTTGCTTGTATCCACTGGATCTGGAAGACAGATAGAAGGTGAGTCAACGGGCGATTGGGGAAGCCATGCATAAGTTTTATCAAACTAAAATTTTAATTTTTTGAAAGTACTCAACTAATATTTCACATATTGCAGCAACAATAATTAATTCCACACCTTGTTGTACATGTAGAAGGATTTCCAGCAACAACTAGCTCCCAGCCAGCAGTTCCCGACTAGGATGATGAGGACACGAGCAGTCGTACTCGTACCCAGGAGCCGGAGAGTGAGATTTAGTTGAGGATTGTTGGAGGTCACAATAAGAAGGGCACTTTTATGGACTAGGGTACTAGCGGATGCATGGGTAGTAACAGCTCAAGTGGTCCCCCACTAATGAGCCTTCGTCCTCAACCACTCATGTGGATGCACATTCGATCATAAGACTAGCTCATTGAGATGCTAAAGGGTGGAACTAGAGCTCGTGACGAATAATATCATTAGCCCCTACACTTGATGATGCAGAAGCTTGACCCACTCATGCACAATTGCATTCAGCTCAGTTTTTGGGTTCCTTCGCATTGCCTCTGTCTCTGCCTTTAACTCCATACGACCAACACAACTTGAAGATTGCAATAGAGCGACGATTAGAAGGGTAAGGATTATCTTGGCAATGACTATGTTGATGGTGGTGCATCTTAGAATAGAATTTAAACTTTATGCCTTGTATTTGGGATTCAAACTCTAAAACTTTACAGTGATAATCATTTTTTATAATTTGAGAATTTATTTTACGTACGTTGTGTATTATTTTGCAAACATTATGGAATTTATTGTTCTTGCTATGTGATCGCATTAAAAATAGGTTAACAAATTTTAAAAATTAATATATATGTATATATATATTTTGCTTTAGTAAATACTTCAACATAATTTTCAACAGAAATCCATAAAAAATGAATGAAAATATATTATTCCAACTAATTTTCGTCAGGAATCCATTGGAAGGCAAAAAATAAAAAAGTACGTAAAGGACGAATTTCTTACCAAAATTTCGTGGTGTGCTAATTTAAACAAATAAAAATTAAATTATTAAAGACGAAATCATCGCAAAGGTATCGAAAAACTTTGTTGAAAGTCTTGTATTCCAACCAGGGCACTTCTAGGTGAATTTCAATTGGAACATTTTTTTTATAAGGTTTTTCCCGATGAAAGGTGTTCCGCCAAAAGTTCATTGGAAAAATTAAATTTTCAATGGAAGTTTTGACTTTTCTATTGGAAATGTTTGCCCGAAATACCGAAGCTATGTTTGGATTTACTTTTCGCGAATATTTTCAAAATATAAAATAAATATTTCTTTCAAAATTTAACTTTTTCTTTTAAAATAATATTAAAAAGTTTTAATCATTTCAAATCATTACATCAATAAAATATTCATTATTTAATATAAATATATATTTTTAATTATTATATTATTATAAAAATAATATATAATAATATAAAATTTGATGTGATCACACCACCAGTGAGATAAAAACTAACATGAAAAGACATTTACAGTGGCATTTGTCTTTTCTCTCAAAATACAATCAAATATAATTTTATTTTCAACACATTTTCTTATTTCACTTTCAAAACACATTTTCCCAAAATATTCTCTGAAAACACCTCAAAACAAATCCAAACATTGCCCCAATTTTCTTGTAGTGTATAGAATATATTTTTACTTATTTTGTTTAAAATGAGTTTGTAGTTTTCCAAATTATGTATTTTTAGAGTTGTTAACGCTTGTTAAATGATTAAAAAAAATAGTCGCATACTTACTGGAGGTGTTGGCCTGCTTGAGTATTTAAGTTACATATCCTAAAAAATCTATGGTACCAAGTCAAATACTCGAATTTACAGCCTTTTTCTCACCCTTCAATAATTGATTTAATGGCAAGAGTACAAATATTTTTAATATGATACAAAATCCGTTGAAGCTGAAGACTTGCTCATTACTGAAATAATCTTGTTTTCTATTCGGCTTTGCTCATTGAATTTGATTGAATTCCCTAATTCTTCATTAAGTCTGAATCGAAAAACCAAAGCTCTAAAAAGCTTAAGAGAATGAATTTATGATACATTGACATCGTAGCGCTTGTGGTAAATACTGAGAACAAATAACTAGGCCTTATTTGCTTGGCTTGATTAGGTGTGATACATACATAATTAAGCCTCTTTTCATATTTGTTTTAATTGACAAAAGCACTTGATAAATCCTAGGACCAACATTATTTATTGTTGCTTTTGAAAAATGGATCAAGGGGGGGAATGCTTGATTAGGTGTGATAAGAATTACAAAGACCTAATCGAGTTTATTTTTTATTTTATTTCCAATTAAACCATGTTCCAAAAAATGGAAAAGAATAAGGAAATTATGAAAAACTTATTCAAAAGCATAAAGGATATAATAGTAAATTTATATATTATGTTTTAATTTATTTATATATTAATCATACCAACCAAACATAAAATTAAAATATTCTATTCTAATGGACTTAAAATATATCATTTGATTGTATATCACTTCTAATCACATCATTCAAAGCAAACGAGCCCTTAGAGAATGCTTTAAAAGAAATATTCATACCCTATAATTCTTTTGCCCTTGCAATTTGCACCACCAAAAGAATATTTGGGAAGTGTGGAATTACTATTTTTTTTTCTGACACTTTCTTCATTAATCCATTGAATATGATTATCATCAAGAGTTTCCTTTTTTTTTTTATTTTTTTAAAAGTGGAGTTGGAGCACTACTCATTGCGTACATGCATATGGACCACAAGAGAATATTTATTGACAGACATAGTTGCGATCATCTTTCCTGGCATACCAACAAATTAGTTTTTAAAATAGTTAATGAAAGTGATCTGAGCAGTTCAGATTACAAGTAATCTTGAACTTCTCAAATCTTGTAAAATACAAAGGTATAAATGCTTTAAGGATAGTATTTTATAATTTTTTAATATAAATTATTTTGCAGACTTTTTCAATTAATATTTTCATTATGTGAGATACCAGTGTAAATTTCTCATTAATATCAAACAGTACTTAATGAATAAAACAGGTGAATTATATATGCTCAATGATTTGGTAACTCACAAGTGCAACATGTTACTTAATAATAATTCCTAATATCATAAAATATATAAGACTCATAAAACATTATCAACTTGCTAAAAAAACTTCGATTTGCTACATTTTTATAGTTATATAACAAAATTAACGGTATGCTTACCTGAAGTTTATTTTCCTTTTTGAGTATTACATTGCACATTTTGAAAAATCTACAAGTGCATACAATATGAGAAACCTATAAATAATTTATGTTTCTACGCAATAAATTCCTTTTTCTCAATTCTTGAATAATGCATTTTATGAAACTTATAACTTTATTTTTTGCATTATCATATATTTGTTGGGTCGATGACATGTGATGATTATAAGTGGAGTAATATTGTTGCTTCTTCAGCTTTTTTGCAAGTAATGGTTTCTCATTTTCATATAAAGAACATCATCCTAATGCTTATAGGATTTGTCTATTGTTAACATATCCGTAGTTGTATTGTAATTGTCCCACTCTTGTGATCGACATAGTTAAAATTAAGAACATTTGAAGAACTCTTAGACGTAGAATTATAGATATATACTTTTACTTTATATCCCTTTTTCTTCATCAACATTGAAAAGAGTGGTAGCACTACTCATTGGACACATGGGACATATGTAGGAGAACATTTACAGTGTTGTATTTGGTTTGAATCGTATATCTTCATGTATGGCAATCCATTAGTTTTGAAAATAGTTATTGAAATTGATTTGAGCTATTTTGGTTGGGTAATTATATTATTTTGCGTATTGATATGCAAGCTAGATAATTATTTGCATCTAAAAAGCACGATAAATTATTATTTTTGAGCTTGGATAAGAAAGAAAATATTGTTTTTCAAATTAATCATGTCATGCTATATATAAAGAACATCATACTAATGCTTATAATTGTTTCTCATTTTCATATAAAGAATATTATCCTGATGCTTATAGGATTTATCTATTGTTAACATATCTGTAGATATATTGCAATTGTACCACTTTTGTGATGAACATGATCAAAATTAAGAACATCTGAAGAACTCTGAGACGTAGAATTATAGATACATACTTTATGCCCTTTTTTCTATACTAACATCGAAAAGAGTGGCAGCACTACTCATTGGACACATGGGACATATGTAGGAGAACATTTACAGTAGTGTATGCTGATAGTGATTATAAGCATAAGAGGGAGAGTGAATTAGGCTTAACGGATTTTAATGCAGCGAAAGTTTGTCACTCAAAAATACTTTTTGACCTTACAAAATAATTTAAGTCTTTTGCAGAAAATAGTTTTAGTTGCTAACTTGAATTTGTAAGTACTAGTTAAATAACTAGTGAGACCAGTGATAAACAAAACAGTAAACATAGAAGTCAAATGACACTGGTATTTATAGGTTCGGCAAGCTTACTCCTCTATCTAAGTTTTCACTTAAGATTTTGAACCTGTCAAATCAATTAAAATTTAAGAATACTTTACAGTTAAGTACAGAAATTTGACAGAATAAAAGTAAAAGGATCAGAAACACCCTAGCATAGTGAAAACCTGCTATTCGCAAAGAGCTAGGCCATAATCACAAATGGGACAAGGCAGATTCCAACATACTGCAAAACCAGCTGCTTTGTGAACAAGCCCGGGGGAACTTATGCCAGTTTCACTTGCACAACCTCAATGGACTGATGCATGAGTTGCTACCACTCCATACGATGAGCTCCAGACTCTCCTTCTAAACTGGAACCCAGAACACTACAGAAAATTCTAGACAGTACCACTCTATTGGTTTCTTCACCTAAAAGTCCTTAGAACAACCAAGCGTTGATTTGTTCTCTTCATAGGGTCCTTCAAGAGCATGTACGACACTCATCCCTCTGTACCGCTAGATCCTTTGAGAAACAAAATGTCTTGTCTTCATCTTCCCAAAGTCCGTCGAAGGTAAGCTCACCTTGACCTTTTTTACCACAAGGTCCCTCGAAAACACACATAGAGTCAGGAATTAGCAATACTTGAGCGCAAAACGTGTATAAGAGTATCACACAACTCTTAAAAACACTTAACAAATATCTTTTCCCAACGAAGTGATACTCCTAATTGTTGTTGCATATTTTCTTATTTATAAGTTCATATCCAACGGCTATAATTCTTTAATTAGGTAAGTGTCCATTGGAGTCAAATAAGGAAACAACATATTATGGTAAACATACATTGGTGCCATAAATTGCGGATATATCAATAATTACAGCAAGAAAGAATTCTTTCCTAAATTATAAAGATGTGAGCTAGGCTAGAATCTTCAAGAGTTCTTTTATTTATGAAAAGTAAATTCTAGTGCCTAGAGACAGATTCCAGCAGATAATACGAAAAGATATTCATAGTTTAATTGCATGCTTTCAGCATATAATTTTGGGAATATAATTTTGTCATAATCAAAACAATGTAAATCATCAAAGGGTTAACAATCTCCCCCTTTTTGATGAAGACAAAATTTGAATACAGAGGAAGGATATCACCTGAGTTCCCATTGTTTATGTGCCCGATTTGCCAACTTGTGCTCCCCCAGTCTGATTGCAATTCAGGAATCCAAGAACAACTTCTGCTCCTCCTATCTATGTGCTCAAGAAACTAGAGAAGCAACAAATACTAGTAGATACCAGATAATAGAAATCATTCATTCATATACTAGGTCTAATCATTAATCATGTAGAGGTTTAAGAGTTTACAGTCACATAAAAATTGTTCATCATCCAAGCAGGTAGAAATAAACTTAGTAATAGAAGTAAGTTCTAGCAAATAAATAAGTTCTAGCAAAAGTTCCAAATCTTCAGATCTTTTGATCTTTTCTCCCCCTTCATTATCAAAAGGGGCCTAAGAAGCATTCAGGTGAGCTTTCACTTTCTCATTTAGCCGAATAATGCTAGCACAATTGTGACTAGATTTACGAAAAAGGCGGTCGAGTTTGTAATCCATGGAAGCAACGAGGGTTGCCAAACGTCTTGCAGGAGTCTCCACAGCCTTACTAAGATTATCCATCTTAGCCTTAAGTCTCTTATCAACTTCCCCTGAGCCCTCTTTTAATAGGAGAAGGGCCAATAAGGCTGGATTCTTCAGATTCTGAACTAACAGTCACTAGTTTTTTGGATTTATAGGGACGAAGCTTGATACTGCTTGGGGTTCTACCAACTCCCCTAAATCATTCATCATCCTCAGTATACCGAATCTTTATTTTTCTAAGGCTAGCAAGGTCTAAAATTTTATGGTCACACTTTGCCTCAATCCAAACATCGGTAAGAAAACTCTCTCATGCTTAAAAATATAAGTAAGAATCATGGAGTAAGAAAGATTTTGGCTTGATAGAAGAAGGAATAAACTATGTATTGTAGAATTATGAAACCAATATTAACCGATTCTTGCCTAACAACCTTAGCCATCACATAGAGACTCATGGAATTTAGGTCAGTAGAATGACTATCACTAGATATCGGAGAAGAGAAGACAGTACAATTGAACATTTCATGAAGTAAAATATGTTCAATCTTCAACTTGTTTAAAGCAGCCCTACCAGATAAAGCATATTGTTTACCACCCCAAAACATTTATAGAAAATATCAACATCAGATAAGTCCCCAAAATTAAAAAACTTAATACCATAATCAAGAAGATCAAGTAAAAAATTCAATTTTGATGGAGGCAACACAATCTATTTTCTAAACATATAAGATTCAATGGAAACATCTTTTCAGATTTGATGGAGGTAAAATTTGAGTAAAACAGCTTCACCGGATATGGATAGGTCCTTTTATCAAGTTTCATAAAGTTATCCCATTTCAAATTACTTATAAGATCAATGGTAGGAGATTTTGGCAAAGAATCAAAATTAACTGCTCTTTCCCTATTCAAGTTTTGGCCAGAAATTTTTTGACGAAAACATTTTTCAGCTTCAGCAGAATGGAATTTAAGAGATGAGGGAACCTTACCAAAATTTTGGTCGGTAACTTCTTCAAGATTGACTAGAATATAGGACTTAGGGCTTGAAAAACCCTCATTTGAACTACTTGATTTTTCAGGAGAACCCCCTTAATATCAGGTTCCTCATAGCCTAAAAACTTGAATTTATCAAAGGAGGAAGATTTCTCTTCATTAAAGTTGGAGACATTATACCATTTTAGCATAAGAGGAGCTTTGGACACTTCGAGATAAACAGGTTCAAAGGAGGATGAAGAGGGTTTCTTTTTCTTTGAGTAACAAGGTCCAGCAGAATGAGAGCTTTCTTTTGGAACAGATTGAAAGGTTTGAGAAAAAGATGAGAAGAGGTTTTTCTGCTACAAATTTTTTTACGTGTGAAGAAGAAGAAGACAGATCAGTCAAAATAAACAAAACTTGGAAAAATGAGATTTTGGAAAATGGATCAGTTAATTATCATAATAGCTAAGAATTTTGAAAATAAAAATGGTAATGGGGAAGGTAAATTGAGCATAATATTAGGCGGTTTTCAAAAAAGGAATAACTGCAAAATTTAATCATAATTTATTTCTCCAACCAAATCAAATTCTGATTTTATTCCTAATTTATTTCTTATATCAATGAATTTCCTTTCCTCTGATGCCTTAGTAAAAATATCTACAAGCTGATTTTCAATAGACACAAAATCAATTGATATATAACCTTTATTTAAATGATCACGCAATAAATGATGTTTAATTTCAATATATTTTGTGTGTGAATGCAAGACTGAATTTTTAGAAATGATAATAGCACTAGAACTATCGCATAAAATGTGCAGACGAGGCACATTAATACCAAATTCATGTAAAATACGTTTCATCCAAAATACCAAGGTGCAACAATTTCTTCAAGGCCATGTATTCGGCCTCAATTGTGGATAATGCAACTGCGCTCTGCTTTTTACTGCACCATAAACTAGGCAATTTTTCAGTAGTTGACAACCATCACTAGTACTTTTCTTATCTATCTTACAACCAGCACAATCCACATCAGAATAGCTTATGAAATTAAAATATTTTGAGTGTAAATACCATAAGTCATAGTTAGATGTTCCCTTAAGATATCTCAATATTCTTTTAATAGCACTCAAATGTGATTTCTTTGGGTCAGACTAGAATCTAGCACATTAGTATGTTGAGAACATAATATCTGGATGGCTTGCAGTTAAATAAAGTAAGCTGCGAATCATACCTCTATAGAGTTTCTCATCTACACTCTTACTGTCCTCAGTAGGTTTCAATCTGGCACTTGTACTCATTGGAGTGGCTACAGGGTTGGATTCATTCATTCCAAACTTTTTTAGAAGATCTATTGTATACTTTTTTTGCGAGATCGAGTTTGCTTCACTTGAAGTCCCAAAAAGAAGTTGAGCTCTCCTATTAAGCTCATTTCAAATTCCTATTTAATTTTCTCTACAAACTCTTGACAAAATAGATCATTAGTAGCACCGAAAATTATGTCATTGACATAAATTTGAACAATAAGAGAGCCATTTTCTTGGTGCCTAGTGAACAATGTGGTATCTGAGATTCCAATAGAAAAACCATTATTTATCGATCATACCAAGCCCATGGGCTTGTTTAAGTCCATATAAAGCCTTTGTCAATTTGAAAACATAATGAGGAAAGTTTTTATTTTCAAAACCGAGGGGTTGCTCAACATAAACTTCTTCTTTTATGAATCCATTTAGAAAAGTACTTTTTATGTCAATTTGATAGAGCATAAACTTTTTATGAGATGCAAATGAAAGAAACATTCTAATTGATTCTAACAACTAGAGTAAACATTTCATCGTCGTTAATGCCCTCGTACTGACTGTAGCCTTTTGCTACCAGCCTGGCTTTATTCCTGGTAACTTTATCGGTTTCATCTAACTTATTTCTGAACACCTACTTGATACCAATGACTGGATGGTCTGATGGTCGTTCTACCAGCTTCTAGACTTCATTCTTTTCAAACTGAACCAGTTCTTCTTTCATAGCTTCAATCTAGAATGGATCTTTTAGTGCCTCTTTGACATCTTTAGGTTCAATCATTAAAATGAGAGCACAATTGAATGAACTTGTCTAGCTTTGGATTTGGTAGTTATTCAAGCTTGAGGATGGGAGAAAGGAGTGTCTGAAAAAAGGAGTAATCTCCAAAGAAGAAATGGGAGAATAATATATTGAAGAAGAAAGATTTAATGAAACATCTTGATGTCGAGAT
This sequence comes from Jacaranda mimosifolia, assembly GCA_018894105.1. Lineage (NCBI taxonomy): Eukaryota > Viridiplantae > Streptophyta > Magnoliopsida > Lamiales > Bignoniaceae > Jacaranda > Jacaranda mimosifolia. Next base: position 13,883,665 of record CM032123.1, read on the forward strand.
GGATAATAAGTCAAATTCATCAATGGAAACCCCTTCAAAGGGAGAAAATCAATATAATTGCCTTGCTGGAGAATCTCAAGATCCTTATGAGAATGAAGAACCTTCAGTTGAAGATATTTTTGAGAGTTTGAAAAAAACTCTTAAAGATAATATCAAAAAGAAATATGAAGCATCCACCAACCGACAGGAATGACTTGCCAACTTCAATTTACTGTAGACTTTTATAAAGTTACTTTTGTAATAGTACTGTTCTGACTCGAAAATTTTGCAAAAATTTTCTTTATTCTTCTTGTAGCATCCGGCCCAAAAGTCTATAAATAGAGGGCCTCTTCATTAGTTTGGGGCAGAACCCACTTAGAGCTCCTCATACCCTCCTTTGTATACATACATCTCTGTAAAATTTTCATCTTTGTAAAGTTTTATTAAATATAATTGAAGACTGAAGTTCTTCAAAGTTTATTCAGGTACTTTTATTTTTATTGCTTTAAATTTTTTTATTTTAGTTGTTGTTTATTAGCCTGAATGATAGGCTAATTTGTTTCTGTGTTAGGCTATATAATTATTTACACTAATTAGACATGATGATTCTCATGCTATCAGGATAGTGTCTGAAAATGTTAGAAAAGATAGGAGATTAAGAAGGTTTCAGGATCTAAATAGGCAATTTAATTGTAGATCTAGGTTTGTGCCTTTGTGTTGCCTGCTGAAGCGGTGGATGGCGTTTAAGGCGTTGTTGTGGCCTAACTAGATTTATAATTAAACTTGACAATTTTGGATTTCGAGTAAAACACTACCTACATGGCTGGTTCTTCCTAAACTGCTGTCTCTTTTGGCTGGTCTTAACTCCTTGACTTTCCGACACTTTCCCGATCCTTCACCTGAATGGTATTTTATCACCAATTTCATCACCCCTGCAATCCACACTAAGTTTTCTATTTTATTTCATATTTTATTTAATATTTTAATTCACTAAATATAGGTCAAATATATTTAATTTTAAATTAATATTTTTTTAAAATATTTAATACAATTAACATATTTCTATAAAATAAAATATAATTAAATAAATGATCAAATAAATTGCAAGAATGCATTCTAAATCATACGTAACGTAAGTGTATAGTAAACATATTATTACAATAATCTGTAATGAAAGCAGAATCAGCTGTTGGATTTCTTACAAAATAATTAATGCTCCTACGATAAAGTGCCTTTTCATCCCCGTCGTTATTTTCCTCAGTGAATAAAGCAGTTTAGTTTCTTTCTACAACAAAACCATTACAGAAAAATGAGAATCCCTGACCAGAAGCCTTCTCTCCTCCAAATTACAGTATTCCTATCAACCACAGTACTGTTTCTTTCAGCAGAATCCAATATCCCTTCATTCTCATGCGACCCATCAAACCCCTCAACAAATTTACTTCCTTTCTGCAACACTGAGCTGCCCATCAGCAGCAGAGTCAAAGACCTGGTCTCCCGCCTAACACTAGACGAAAAGGTCCAGCAGCTTGTTAACACGGCGGCCGCCATCCCTCGGCTCAATATCTCCGCCTATGAGTGGTGGTCGGAGGCGTTGCATGGTGTTTCACGGCATGGTAGAGGGATTAGTTTCAATGGTACCATCACCTCCGCCACAATGTTCCCTCAAGTCATTCTCACTGCCGCTTCTTTCGATTCTGATATCTGGTATCGAATCGCTCAGGTATGCATATAATTAGATGCCTACATATATTCTTCTATGTATATATGATATGTGTTTGTTAATATAACTGTTAGGCAGTTGGAGAAGAGGCACGAGCAGTATTCAATGCAGGACAGGCAAAGGGATTGACATTTTGGGCACCAAACATAAATATATTTAGGGACCCGAGATGGGGGAGAGGGCAGGAGACACCTGGAGAAGACCCTTTGGTCGCTGGAAAATATGCTGTTGCATATGTTAGGGGAATTCAGGGGGACAGTTTTGAAGGAGGACAGCTGATCAAGGATGGCCACCTTAAAGCCTCAGCTTGTTGTAAACACTACACTGCTCATGATTTGGACAACTGGAATGGCGTTACACGTTACATTTTTGACGCGAAAGTAAGTTCCAAGACTCTATTAATTGATTAGCCTAGTATTCATATATACTACAATTGATACACCAGTCGAGAATGAGTTGAGGTAGCTAGATTATTGTTGATTATTTGTGATTTTGCATTAGTTAATAAAGTGGGTACGGGCATTTGTTTTGACAAGTTTAAAACACAATTATGTCTGAGACTGAGAGCTCTAACATTATGCTACATGGACCCAATTAGTAGTGTTCATCAAAAGTTCGCCAAGTAATTGTATCCCTGGGCAGTTCTTGATAGGTCCCCAAACTACAATTCTTTATTTTGTGGAATTCAAAAAAGCTGTTACAATTCTTAGGACGCAATGCTTATTAGCGAGCATTTGGTGTATAAAGATATTTATAGTAGACAATATATGATAACAAAAATATGAAATTCAGACGCGTAATAAACCAAGACTTGAAAGGACCATTTGAAAATGCCATATTTAAAAGTTCAATTACGTCACATTTTAGATAAAAAACGAAATTCTGTTGTTAAAGTCTTGGATAGGAATGGGTAATATTTTAGTACAAAAAATATAGACCTATGATGAAAGTAAAACTTACAAATCCATAATTTTGGCCCACCAACAATTTTTTTGTTACCTAAGCATTGATGAATGCCATTGATTACTTGATTTAATTAAATAATAGAATAATCTATTTTAGTTATTAATCTCCTAAGACATAAACTCGGAAATCCTTTCCGATATGGACAAGCAACTTGTGTAAATATATAACAATATCAATTTTTTTGATTCTAGAGCATGAATGGCGTTTTAGGTAAGCAAGCAAGATTTAGCGGATACGTACCAGCCACCATTCAGGGCATGTGTGCTACAAGGCCAGGCCAGCGGCATAATGTGTGCGTATAATAGCGTCAATGGAGTCCCAAGCTGTGCTGATTACCAGCTACTGACTCAAACTGCTCGCCAACAATGGGGTTTTCAGGGGTAAATTGAATTCCTCAAACCATAAGAATTAATTCTTTTTTTTTTATCAAGCCATTAGAATTAATTCAATTAGGGACCCTTTGGTTTTATTTTCATTCTCATTTTTTTTATTTTCATCATTTCTAAAATCTAAAAAAGTAGTTAGTAAAAATAAATTGAAAATAGTTTTGTATTTAGATAAATTGTTAGAAAAGTAATGATTATATAGGATTTAATAGGTTATAAATAGATAATAATAATAATAATAATAATAATAATAATAATAATAATAATAAAAGATATATAGGTTATTGGATAATGTATTTTGAGAATAAAAATGAAAATATGTAGGATGAAAACGTGTAAAAAGTAATGTATTTCAATTTTTCAATAGTAAAAAATATGAAAATGAGATTTAGAAATGAAAACAAATAGGCTCTTAGTGCAGGATTGTTTGTGTTTTAGAGCACAATTACTCATTTTATACTATTCCGAAAATAAATAAAAAATGATATTGTTTGTACCATTTTTAATGAAAATACCATCTATTTTTATTTTCACACTTATAAAAAATCTATAATACCTAGTAATTTAAAAATAATTAAAATTTACTAACTAATTAAATATTATTTTTTTTCTATCATTCCAAGACAATGATATTCTCATAAAATTTAATACTAATTTTTCATTACATCATCGTCCATTAACTTATTAAATAATTATTTTTTCTTTTATTTTTTCAAGATAATGAGACCAACAATCAATTAAATAATTATTAATTCTATTACATTAAAATATTTAATACTATTATATTAAAATATTATTTTTAATCTACCATTTTTCAAAAGTTTTACAATTCTTATCCAATCATATTTTTATTTTCACGCGTAAAATAATGATAAAATAAAAATATATTCTAAAATAATGAAAACAATAAATGAGAATAAAAACACAACCAATTAATGGGCCTTAGAGGACGGCATATATATTGCTATGATCATGATTATATATATACACTAATTGGTTTATAATAATAATTACTATGGATAAGAAGGTACATTGTGTCAGACTGCGATGCTGTTGCGATTATACATGACCAGCAACGCTACGCCAAAGAGCCAGAGGATGCAGTTGCAGATGTTCTTAGAGCTGGTAATTCTCATCTTAATCTTCTCGCTTTACAATTGGCAGAACGTATACGGCTCAAATTTATTTTTTTAGTTGATTTTTTAATTTACTTTTTATACTATATTGTTAATATGCAGCAAAAATTCTAAAATGCAATTTTTTAGAATGAACATCTACTATTGCCAAATACTGTAGTTACACTGTAGCAGAAGTAGTACTTAAATCGTTTAAATCTTTAAAATAATCACTCCAGAGCCAAGTTTAGACCGTGATGGCTGAAAATTGTTACTATATCCAACCAACAAAATCGAGTTACACTTGGCCTTGAATGTCGTATAGATAATGTTTGTTAGTCATTTAATACAAATTAAATAACTAAATAAACCAAAAATCAACTTTTTATTTGTAAAGAGTGAGAATTAATATCAGCACTTCATAATATGTATACTGCTAACCTTCCAAAATACATTATACTTATCTAAAAAAAAAGTCATAATTTTAATAGTCTGACTCTGGCATGCATCAATTGTTCTTCAAAAGAATATGTCAGAACATTTTGTCTAGACATGTCATAAACAAAAATTGGGACCAGCGGATAGGTGTAACGTGTCCATGGAAAAGTAGCAGCGATCATTCATTTTCTTGACGTGTGTGTAAGCATTACTTCTCTTGAAATGAGTGCTGTGTCTTGTTGACGGTAGGCAACCTTTTATTGTTCCTGGCCATGAGCTCCGGTGCCTTACAACATGATGTAATGGATAACTATGTCAATGGGCCAAGTTTAGATTTGGACCAGACTCCGACAAGCAACAAGGGACCTCACCTTGTTGTTTCGACTCTCGAGATATTTTTTGCTTAATGTATTGGTCTGAATACGTGAAGCAATACAACAAAGTTTTGATCCCAATTGGGTTTTGAATTGGGCCATGTAACACCATAAATAAAACAATATTACTAACAAAATTTTAAACTCACTCATAATATGTTTTATACGGGTATAATTTTAATTTGATGATGATGATATTAAAAAAATTAATTATTTTAAGAATTATTTTTAAATTATTAGTATTTATGATTAGTGGCAACTCAATGCAATTATACTCACCAACTCATTTGATAATTTTCATTTATCATGCATCTATATTGTTTGTGACAATTTACACAACCCATATACATGTAATTAATTTTCAATAGCGATAATTGATACATAATTTAGATTATTATTGAACTTGAGAAAAATGATATTCTAACGCAATAAAATTTCATATTAACTAGTGGCGCCTATAATATTCTTACAATCGTGGTGTCTAAATCTATCTATATATCTAGTCAAATTAATCAATAAATCTTGATTCCATCCAAGTGCATAAAAATTTTCTTAATTTTTGTGTCAATTAATTTATTATGCAGGCATGGATGTGAATTGTGGTGACTACTTGAGGAAATACGCCAAATCAGCTGTTGCAAAGAAGAAAGTATCAGAAGTTGACATAGACGGAGCCCTTGAGAACCTCTTCTCCATCAGAATGAGACTAGGACTTTTCAATGGATATCCAACAAAACTGGAATATGGAAACATCCCTCCAAGCCAAGTCTGCAGCCAAAACCACCTTGATCTAGCCCTTGAAGCTGCAAGATCCGGCATTGTCCTTCTCAAAAACGACGTCGACTTCCTCCCATTTTCCAAGACCAAAATCAAGTCACTTGCTCTAATAGGCCCCAATGCCAATACTTCAGATACGCTTCTTGGGAACTACGAAGGTCCGCCTTGCAGAAAAATCACGATTCTTCAGGCACTTGAAAAGTATTATAATGTCAGCAGCATAAAGTATCACCAGGGCTGTAACTTTGTTAACTGCACTTCAGCTTCAATTGATGAGGTAGTGGAGATAGCCAGACAAGCAGATTATGTGGTCTTAGTCATGGGATTAGATCAAACATTGGAGCGGGAAAAACATGACAGGTTAGACTTGGGGCTGCCCGGAGATGAAGAAAATCTCATTACAAGCGTCGCGAAAGCAGCAAAAAGACCTGTTGTATTAGTACTGCTATGTGGTGGCCCTGTCGATGTTTCTTTCGCCAAAGAAAACCCAAAAATTGGAAGCATTTTGTGGGCCGGTTATCCAGGAGAAGCCGGAGGAATTGCTGTGGCTGAAACTTTGTTTGGTGACCATAATCCAGGTCAAGTTTCCATGCTTCCAATATCATTCAAATCAGTCTATCTCTCTCTCTCTCTCTCTCTCTATAAATATATATGAAGCTTGATCGAAAGTAATATTTGAACTGCTTCTTGTTAATGCACAGGGGGTAGACTACCAGTTACTTGGTACCCAAAGGATTTCATCAAAGTACCAATGACAGATATGAGGATGCGGGCTGATCCATCCACTGGATATCCAGGACGAACTTACAGATTTTACAATGGTCCCAAAGTTTTTGAATTTGGCTTCGGCCTCAGCTACGCCAAGTATTCTTACGAGTTCATCTCAGTTAGCCAGAGCAAGCTCTTCCTAAACGTTTTATTGCATGGAAACGCAGTCAAAAAGACTAATTCAGTTGATTCCATATCAGTTTCTGCACTGGGAAAAGAGTCTTGTGAAGGCATGATATTTTCAACACAAGTGAGAGTTAAGAATCATGGAGAAATGGCAGGTAAACATCCAGTATTATTCTTTGTCAGAAGCGAGAAAGTTGGAAATGGGAAGCCATGGAAACAATTGGTTGGATTTCAGAGTGTGAGTTTGAGTCCAGGGAAAACTGCAGAAATTAAATATGTTATCAATCCCTGTCAGCATCTTAGCTATGCTGATGAAGATGGTTTGATGGTAATTGAAGAGGGTATGCTTTATTTAGTGGTGGGGGATGAGGAGTACCCTATTAATGTAGTATTCTGATGCTGAAACCTGTATGATCAATCAACTCCACAACTGCTGGTAAGTCATCTGGTTTTATTGACTTCTCAATTAGTAATCTATTGCTAGGAAAAGGTAAGGGACATTGATATTTTCATCTTTTATTGGAATTGCGGCTAAATGCACATTACCCCGTGTAATTTAAAATTGTCACAAAATTTTCTATGTTAAAAATGGAGTCTGTTTAATATCTTGTATTTCAAAAAAAAATTGGTTCACTTGCCCCAGCAATACTATTCTATGAGAAAAAATATGAAGAGACAAAATTGTCCTTCTAAAAAAAAAAATGTGCCACGGACCCCCTTATTTGTGCTAAGAAAGATTTTGGCCAATCTTATAATTTTCTTTTCTCTCAATTGTTTCTTTTTACCTTTGGCATATTTTAAATCATATACTCAATCGTATTAAAACAATAAATATATATAAAATAATTTAATCAATTTTTTAAAATTAAAAATAAATTAAATTAAAAACTCTAAACCCTAAAATTGTTTTGGAGAAATATAACCAACAATATCCTTATTTTTCCTCCAAAACTTTGATTTTTCAAAATACATATACATATATTATATATAGAATTATATATATTTTATTATTATTCTAACAATAAAAAAATCACTCAATTTCATTTTCATCCTAAAAACCCAACAAAAAAATATTGATTTGACTGCTACAATAAAAAATATCTCCCCCAAAAATATAAATAAACATACCAAAATACAATTTTCATGTTCTCCAATAATTTATTTTCCCAAAACACATAATAAATATATAATAAAATCACACAAAAAACATAACCAAATATTTTCATAGATTTTTAAGTTTTTTAATTTTTAATTTATTTTTAAGTTTTACTTAAGAATATTAAATTTATAAATAGGTCTAAAATAATTTAATTCAATTTAAATAAATTTATCTATTAATTCAAATAATAATAATTATTATTATTACTATAGAAATAATATATATACATACATATATATATAATTACACTACCCTCTTCCTTCCCCCCTCCCCAACCAAACACCCACCCTCGACATAGCCACTAGCTAGCCACTGGCGTTGAGGCGGCCGCTCAAGTCAGCCTTTCCCCCCAAACCACCCACGCACACCCTCTCCTGCTCAACCAAGCCGTTGGCTGCTGCAGGTGGTCGCGGCCAAACTGGCACGACAGCCATGGCCAGTGGCCGACTGCGCATCTGGCCACGACTGCTTGGGCATGGCTGCCACGGCCATGGCTGCCGGGGGTGAGGTGTGGAGGGGTTAGGGGTTGGCCATTGGGGGTGGTATATGTACATATTTATATTTATATATTATATATACATATTATATGGGAAAAATACGCACAACCCCCCTGTGAAATTCAAAATTGCCACAAAATCTCTTATGTAAACTTCATATTAAAAAAGGACCAACTAGACCTCGGAGGGCATTATAGACAATTCAAAGCCAAAATTGCTATCCTATATGCAGCCATAACGTGTGGCCCCCATCTAGGGGTATGATGGCAATTTTGACAAAACATAGGATACTAATTAGACTCCATTTTTACACAAGGATTTTATGGCAATTTCAAATTTTACAGGGAGATTATGCATATTTTCCCCATTGGAATTGTCTCATAATTAGTTTGATCATTAGAACATACTTTTTAAATATGACAAAAACAGCTAAAAGCTTTCACATAATAATATATTTCAAAAATAATTATCTTCTGACATGAAGTTAGACAAGTTTCAGTTGCACTTTAAGTTGGAGCTTGAGGTATTAAAAAGATATTTTGGATTCTTTATACCAATCTATGTATGATTTATTATTTCACCATACATCACTACAAAAAAACCTAGATATCTATTATGGAAAAATTGCGACAAAATTAATTTTGTAATTAAGGTTATAAATAAGAAGGCAAGAATGGGATGGGAGATACAGAGAATCTTGATTGAAGTGATATTCTAGAAAGCTTTTTACACGTAAGAAATATTTGATGTTTATCATATAGATAATAACTTTTATCTTTTAGATTATTTTCTTTCTAGATTAACATTATATTTTATATTTTTTATTATCTTTTAGGAGTTAGATGTATTTTACATTATCTTTAGAGAGTTAGGTGTTATCTTGCATTATTTTTAAGGAGTTAGGAGTATTAGGGATAAGTATGAATTAGTCATATTCCTATCAGTTATAGATTTAGGAATCTTTGAGAAGCCTATAAATAGGCTTGCATATTTACTTTGTCAAACACAACTTAAGCGATAGAATTCTTTGGTTTTTTTTCTACAAGGAAGATTTTTATTTTGTTTTAAAGCTTCTCGTTTACAGGCTTTATTTTATTCAAATAATTCATGCAATGGTTTGTTTTTCTTTTCTTTTTCTTTCCTCCCAGATTTTATAAGCTACATCATTTTGGTATCGAAGTAGGTTTTGCCTTTTTGATGGCTAATGCAGGAGTAACTGGTGGTTTGCAAAACAACCAAATGGTTGGTAGAGGTCATGCTTCCTTAACTCTACAAGAGGGGATTCATACATTGAGAGAATCCTTTGATTGTAGATTGGAAAAGATGAATTTACATATAGATGCTCTCAGCGCAAGTTGGAGGTGAAGGCTGAGGCGTGAAGCTAAGGAATTTGCCCAAGTACTACAATTGGTTAGACATGATTTTATTTGTCAATATTATCAATATGCCAATATGGAAGATTTGGAAGAGGAAGAAGATAAAGATGTCGAGATGCTCAATGTAGGACAACAAAATAGCAACGCCTTATTAAAGACAAATAACTTCTGCCTAAAGGTAGATCTCCCATGCTTTAATGGCTATTTAAATATTGAAGAATTTATGGAGTAACTTGTAGAAGTAAATAGATTCTTTGACTACTTGGAGATTCCTGTTGAGCGTAGGGTCAAATTAGTAGCCTACAGACTAAAGGAAGCCACTTTTCTTGGTCAGAATGTTTATAAGACACAAGGAGGTGTGAAGTATAAGGGACAAGTCCGAACATGGTACCAAATGAAGCAATTACTAAAGGCTCGATTTCTACCCCCACATTATAAGCGGTACCTATTCTTGCAATATCAGCAATGTCACCAAGAAGATAGATCGGTGCATGAATATACTATAAAGTTCTTGCGGCTTGTTGAGTTAAACAACCTAATGAGGTCGGACAACCAATAAGTGGCGAGATATGTCAATGGCTTGAAGCTTGCGATTCAAGACAAGATTGGCGTGCATATGTTAGCAAATATCTCTAAAGCAAGAAACATGATGCTGAAAGCTGAGATGATAATATAAGACAAGAAGATGGAATATTTTAAGAGGAATCAACTTTAATCAACACCAGAAAGTATAGAACAAATCATGTCAATTTACAACATACAAATACAAATTGAGAAGACGACATATGACAAAGCAACAGGTAAAAAGTTGGATGTGATCAAGATTCAAATGCAAATGCAGAAGAATCCATGCGCCAAGGCAATTCTTGGAAAGTACTACTGTTGTAATCAACCTAGACACCACTCTACTGATTGTCCAAGAAGAAAAGACATCAACATCATAGAGCATGGTGATTTTGAAGAAGAACTTAAAGATGGAGACAAGGTGATATACAAACCTGATGGTGACGAATGAAGAAGACTCAGAGGATGACCAAACTTTTGTGGTTCAAAAATTGAAGTTGGCACCAACGAAAGGAGATATAATCCTACGTCATTAGTTTTTTCGAACAAGATGCACCATTAATGGTAAGATTTGTGACCTAATTATTGACAGTGGCAATCAATATAACATTATTGAGAAGATTACGATTGAAAGGCTGCAACAACCAGGGGAAAAGCTTCCAAATCTTAATAGTATTTGGTGGATTAAGAGCGCTATAGGAAATATCCAAGTGATAGAACACCACAAAATTCCATTCTCGATTGGGAAGTATAAAGATAGCATATTGCGATGACATGGACGCTTGACATTTACTATTTGACTAACCTTGGCAATTCGATAAGAATGCACATGATTTTAGTTTAGAGAACATATATAAATTGGAGACAAATGAAATGAAGATGACCTTATTGCCCTTGAATAAGACATCTGAGGCCAAAACTTCTAAAGTGGAAAGTAAATCTTTCCTAACATTAACTCAATTAGAGATGGAGTTCGAGTCTGCCTGTAGAGAGACTCAACTAGATCATTGCTTAGTAGTGAATGGAGTCTTGACTACTGCAAAGGATCTGCCAAAGAAACAACTTCCTGAGGGCATATACTTATTATTCAAAGTGAAGGATATTATACATAAGGAGCTGCTACATCAGTTTAATCATCAAATATTTTCTCTGTGTAAAAAGTCTTTTAGAAGATCACTTCAACCAAGATTCTCTCTATCTCCCATATCATTAATGATACGGGAGATAGAGAGAATCTTAGTTGGACTTATCTTCTGGAAGATATTCCACATATGAGAAATATTTCATTCTTATCATTTAGATAATAAATGTTATCTTTTAAATTCTTTTCTTTCTAGATAAACATTAGATTTTAAAGTTTTATTATTTTCTAGGAGTTAGACATTGTTTTAAATTATATTTAGTGGCTTAGATGTTATTTTATATTATCTTTTGGGGGTGTGAGAAGTTTTAGAGATAAGCATGGATTTATCATATTCCTATCAGTTGTAGAATTAGAAGGCCTGTAAATAGGCTCATACATATATCTTGTCAACCATAACTTGAGCAATAGAATTCTTTGGTTTTCACTCTACGAGGAAGATTTTACTTTGTCTTAAAGCTTGTTGTGTACATGCTTTCTTTTATTCAAGTTATTCATGCAATAACTTGTTTTTCTTTTCTTTCTTTCCTCCCAAATTTTACCCTACTACATCAATTTGGCAATGGAACAGGTTTGGCCTTTCTTGATGACAAATGCAAGAGTAACTAGTGGTTTCCGAAATAACCAAATGGTTGACGGAAATCAAAGTTCCTCAACTCTATAAGAGGAGATTCATGCATTGAGAGAATTTCTTAATTGTAGATGGAGGAGATAAATTTGTGTATAGATGCTCTCAGTATAGATAGGAGCCCAAGGCATGAAGCTGTGGAATTCGCCCAAGCACCACAACTAGTTAGACGTGATCCTATTCGTCAATGTTATCAACATACTAATGTGAAAGATTCAAAAGAGGAAGAAGATGAAGATATCGAGATGCTCAATATGGGACGAGGCAATCAGCAACATCGAATCCAACGCCTTACTATAGATGAAGATTTTCAACTAAAGACAGATGTCCCATGCTTTATTGGCAATTTAAATATTGAAAAATTTATGGATTGACTTCAGAAGTAGATAAATTCTTTGACTATTAGGAGATTCCTGAGGAGCGTAGAGTCAAATTAGTAGCGTACATGCTAAAGGAAGTTGCCTCTGCTTAGTGGAAATGTATACAGGACATAAGGAGGCATGAAGCTAAAAGACAACTCCAAACGTGGTACCAGATGAAGTTGTTACTAAAGGCTCACTTTCTACCTCGAGATTATGAGCAACACCTATTCTTGCTATATCAATGATGCCACCAAGAAAATAGATCAAGGCATTAATACACCACAGAATTCTTGCGGCTTGCTAAGCGAAACAACCTAATAGAGTTATACAATAAAGAAGTGGCGAGAAACCTCAATAGTTTAAAGCCTGCAATTCAAGATAAGATTGAGGTGTAGATGTTAGCAAATGTTCTGGAGCATAAAACATAGTACTAAAAATTGAGATGATGCTACAAGGCAAGAAGATGGCATATTTAATAGGAATCAACTTCAGTCAGCACCGAAAATCATAGAACAAAATACATCAACTTACAACTCACAAAGACAAATTGATAAGATGGCGTATGATAAAGCAATAGGTAAAAAATTGATGGAAGTGATCGAGACGCAAACATAGATACAGAAGGACCCATATGACAATCCGATTCCTGGAAAGTGCTATTGCTATAATCAACATGGACACTATTCTCGTGATTGTCTAATAAGGAATGGTATCAACACCGTAAAGAACGGTGATTTTCAAGAAGAACTTAAAGATAGAAATGAAGTGATATGCAAACCTCATGGTAAGGAAGATGAAAAAGATTCAGAGGATGGCTAAACTGTTGTGGTTCAAAAAATGATGTTGACACCAAAGAAAGAAGATACAAACCAGCGCCACTAGTTTTTTCAAACATGGTGCACCATTAATGGTAAGAATTGTGACCTAATTCTTAATAGTGGTAATCAGAAGAACATCATTTGGAAAAGTACTATTGAAAGGCTACAACTACCACGGGAAAAGCATCCAAATCCTTATAGTATTGAGTAGGTCAAGGCCATGGAAAATATTCAAGTGATAAAACGCTACAAAATGTCTTTTTCGATTGAGCAGTTTAAAGATGAAGTGTATAGCGACATGGTAGATATAGACACTTGTCACTTACTATTTGGTATACCTTAGCAGTTTGATAAGAATACACATCATTTTGGTTAGGAGAACATATATAAATCGAAGACAAATGCAGTGAAGATAACCATATTGCTCTGGAATAAAATGTCTGAAGCCAATACTTCTAAAGTTGAAGGTAAATCTTTCCTAACACTAACTTATTTAGAGAAGAAGTTTGAGGCCGCCTGTAGAGAGAGTCAACTAGTTCGTTGCTTATTAATAAAGTGAGACTTGACAGCTACAGAGAAGTTGCTAGAGAAACAATTTCCTGAAGCCATATGATTGTTATTTGAAGAGAAGAATATTGTACATAAGATGCTGCTAGCAAAATTGCCACCAATGCCATATGTTCAATGAAAGGTCAAGTAGAAACTTGAAAAAGTTAGTTCCAAGTATAAGTAGCTACCAATAAACATAGAGGCTTCCTAACTTTTGAAGAAGGAATGAGCTATAGTTTGCTTGAGGCAAAAAAGTTTTTCAGTCAGCACTCACAACAAGTTACAACCGAAGAAGTGTGCACCTTGTCACATCTTGAAGAAAATCAATGAGCAAAATTGTGGTGGAATTGCCAAAGAATATGTTAAAGCGGTTGATCTTTACCCTTATCATCCATCTAATAAGCTTTTGTATCCAAACGACATTGATAACTCAAAGACATGTTATTTTCATAACAGGGAAGAATGATACAAGAGATAGAGAGAATCTTTATTGGTGTTATCTTCTAGAAGATATTCCACATATGAAAAATATTTCATTCTGTTCACTTTAGATAATAAATTTTATCATTTAAATTCTTTTCTTTCTAGGTAAATGTTAGATTTTAAAGTTTTATTATTTCCTAGGAGTTAGCATTGTTTTACATTATCTTTTAGAGAGTTAGATGTTATTTTATATTATCTTTCGGGGAGTTAGGAATTTTAGAGACAAACATAGATTTATCATATTCCTATAAGTTATAGAATTAGGATTCTTTGGAAGGCCTATAAATAGGCTCATATATGTAGCTTGTTAGCCATAACTTGAGCAAAAGAATTCTTTGGTTTTCTCTATTAAAGGAAGATTTTACTTTGTTTAGAAGCTTCTCGTGTTCATGCTTTCTTGTATTTAAGTTATTCGTGTGATAACTTATTTTTATTTTCTTTTTCTTTCCTCACAAATTTTAGACATTACATTAATTTAGCATCGAAGCAGGTTTGGCCTTTCTTGATGGCAAATGCGGAAGTAATTGGTGGTTCACGAAATAACTAAATGATTGATAGAGATTAAACTTTCCCAACTCTATAATAGGAGATCCGTGTATTGAGAGAATTTCATTATCATAGATTGGAGGAGATGAAATTGTGTATAAATGTTCTCAGCATAGATAGGAGGCCAAGGCATGAAACTGTGGAATTTGCCCAAGCACCACGACTGGTTAAATGTGATCCTATTTGTCAATGTTATCGACATGCTAATGTAGAACATTCAAAAGAGGAAGAAGATAAAGATATTGAGATGCTCAATATGGGACGAGGAAATTAGCAAGATCGAATCCAATGCCATACTAGAGATGAAGATTTTCGACTAAGGGTATATCTCCCTTGCTTTAATGGCAATTTAAATATTGAAAAATTTATGGATTGGCTTATAGAAGTAGATAGATTCTTTGAATATTTGGAGATTTCAGAGGAGCGTTGAGTCAAATTAGTAGCCTACAAAGCTAAAGGGAGCTACCTCTGCTTAGTGGGAACATCTATAAGACATAAGGAGGTATGAAGATAAAGAATGACTCCGAACATGGTACCGAATGAAGCAGTTACTAAAGGCTCGCTTTCTACCACTAGATTATGGGCAGTACTGATTCTTGCTATATCAATGATGATCGGTGCATGAATACATATCAGAGTTCTTGCAGCTTGCTAAGTGAAACAACCTAATAGAGTTGGACAGTCAACAAGTGGCGAGATACCTCAATGGTTTGCAGCCTGCAATTCAAGATAAGATTTAGGTACATATGTTAGCAAATGTTTCTGAAGCACAAAACATGAACACTAAAAGCTGAGATGATGCTATAAGGCAAAAGGACGGAATATTTTAATAGGAATCAACTTAAGCTAGCACCGAAAAGCATATAACAAAACGTGTCATCTTATAGCTATCAGAGACAAATTAAGAAGATGGCATATGATAAAGTAGCAAGTAAAAAGTTGATGGAGGTAATCGAGACTCAAACATAAATGTAGAAGACCCATACACCAAGCCGATTCTTGAAAATGCTACCGCTATAATCAACAAAGACACTATTCTAGTGATTGTCCAAGAAGAGAAGGTATCAACACAGGAGAGCATGATGATTTTGAAGAAGAACTTAAAGTTGGAAACAAGGTAATATGCAAACCCATGGAAATGAAGATGAAAAAGATTTAAAGGATGACCAAGCATTTGTGGTTCAAAAAATAATGTTGGCACCAAAGAAGGGATATACAACCCAGCATTACCAATTTTTTCAAACAAGGTGCACTGTTAATAGTAAGATTCGTGACCTAATTCTTGATAGTAGCAATCAGAAGAACATCATTGTGAAGAGTATTGTTGAATGACTACAACTACCATGGGAAAAGCATCCAAATCCTTATAGTATTGGGTAAATCAAACCATGGAAAATATCTAAGTGACAAAATGCTACAAAATTCCTTTCTCAATTAAAAAATTAAGAAGTATAAAGATGAAGTGTATAGCGTGTAGCAGACATGGAAGCTTGTCACTTACTATTTGGTAGACCTTGGCAGTTTGACAAGAATGTATATCATTTTGGTCGGGAGAATGTGCGTAAATTGAAGACAAATGAAGTGAAGATGACCTTATTACCCTTGAATAAGATGTCTGAAGCCAAAACTTCTAAAGTTAAAGGTAAATATTTCCTAACACTAACTCATTCAGAGAAGAAGTTTGAGGCTACCTATACAAAGACTCAACTAGTTCACTGTTTATTAGTAACGAGAATCTTGACTGTATGAAGAATTCGCTGGAGAAATAATTTCCTAAAGGCATACTATTGCTATTTGAAGATAAGGATATTATACATAAGGAGCTACCAATAAAATTGCCACCAATGCCATATGTTCAATTAAAGGTTAAGCGAAAACTTGAAGAAGTTAGTACCAAGTATAAAGTAGTTGCCAATAACCATGGGGCTTCCTAACCTTTGAAGAAGGCGATGAAACTATAGTTTTCTTGAGGAAAAAAAGATTTTCAGTTTTGACTCACAATAAGTTACAATAGAAGAAGTGTGCACCTTGTCACATCTTGAAGAAAATCAATGAGCGTAAATTGTGGTGGGATTGCCAAAGAATATATTAAAGTGGTTGATCTTTATCCTTATCATCTATCTGATAAGCTTTTGTATTTGAAAGGCATTGATAACTCGAGGATGAGTTACTTTCATAAGAAGGAGAAGGATATAGGAGATAGAGATAATCTTTATTGGAGTTATGTTTTAGAATACATTCCACATATGGAAAATATTTCATTCTTATCATTTAGATAAAAAAATTTACATTATCTGAAAGGCATTGTTTTACATTATCTTTCAGAGAGTTAGAGTTATGTTATCTTATTTTTTGGGGAGTTAGGAGTTTCAAAGATAAACATGGATTTATCATATTCCTATCAATTATAGAATTAGAATTCTTAGGGACTCTTGTAAATAGGTACATATATGTAGCTTGTCGGTCATAAATTGAGCAATAGAATTCTTTGATTTTCTCTCTACGGGGAAGATTTTACTTTGTTTTGAAGCTTGTCGTGTACATGCTTTGTTTTATTCAATTTTTTTGTGCAATAGCTTGTTTTTTTTTTTTTCTTTTCTTTTCTCTTAGATTTCACCGATTGCATCAATTTGGCATCGGAGCAAGTTTGGCCCTTCCCGATGTCTAATGCAAATATAGTTGGTGGTTCATGAAATAACTAGACGGTTGATGTTGATCAAACTTCCCTAACTCTATGAGACGAGATTCGTGCATTGAGAGAATTCGTTATCGTAGATTGGAGGAGATGAAATTGTGTAAAGATGCTCTTGGCATACATAGGAGGCCAAAGCATGAGGTTTTGGAATTTATCTAAGCACCACGACTGGTTAGACATGATCTTATTCATCATTGTTACCAACATGCTAATGTGGAAGATTCAGAAGAGGAATAAGATAAAGATATCGAGATGCTCAATATGGGATGAGGAAATCAACAAGATCAGATCCAACACCCTGCTAGAGATGAAGATTTTTTACTAAGGGTAGATCTCCTTTGCATTAATGGCAATTTAAATATTGAAAAAATTATGGAGTAGCTTGTAGAAGTAGATAGATTCTTTGAATATTTAAAGATTCCTGAGGGGCGTTGAGTCAAACTAGCAGCCTACATGCTAAAAGGAGCTGCCTCTACTTTGTGGGAACATCTACAAGACATAAGGAGGGATGAAGATAAAGGACGACCTCGAACGTGGAACTAGATGAAGCAGTTACTAAAGGCTTATTTTCTACCCCTAAATTATGATCAGTATAGATTCTTGCAATATCAATGATGATCGATGCTTGAATACACCACAAAGCTCTTGCAGCTTGTTGAGCGAAACAACCTAATAAAGTCGGACAATCAACAAGTGGCGAGATACTTTAATGGTCTGTCGCCAGCAATTCAAGATAAAATTTAGGTACAGATGTTAGCAAATGTATCTGAAGTGCAAAACATGGGCGCTAAAAGCTGAGATGATGCTACAAGGTAAAAAGATGGAATATATTAATAGGAATTGACTTAAGTCAGCACCGAAAAGTATATAACAAAGTGCGTCAACTTATAGCCCACAAACGAGAAATTGAGAAGACGACGTATGATAAAGCAACAAGTAAAAAGTTAATGGAAGTGATTGAGACTCAAATGTAGATTTAGAAGACCCAAACGCCAAGCCGATTCTTGGAAAGTGCTACCGCTGTAATCAACATAAACACTATTCTAGTGATTGCCAAGAAGAGAAGGTATCAACACTTGAGAGCACGGTGATTTTGAAGAAGAACTTAAAGATGGAAACGAGGTGATATGCAAACCTTATGGTAATGATGATGAAAAAGTTTCAAAGGATGGCCAAACTTTTGTGGTTCAAAAATAAAGTTGGCACCAAAGAAAGGAGATACAACCTAGCATCACCGATTTTTCCAAATAAAGAGCACTACTAATAGTAAGGTTTGTGACCTAATTCTTGATAGTGGCAATCATAAGAACATCATTGGAAAGAGTAATGTTGAAAGGCTGCAACTACCATAGGCAAAACATCCAAATCTTTATAGTATTAGGTAGATCAAAGTTGCAACTACCATGGGCAAAACATCCAAATCTTTATAGTATTAGGTAGATCAAAGCTGCAACCACCATGGGCAACACTAACTCATTCAGAGAAGAAGTTTGAACCTGTCTATAGAGAGACTCAACTAGTTAATTTTTTATTAGTAAAGGGAGTCTTGACTGCTATGGAGAATTCGATAGAGAAACAATTTCTTGAAGGCATAGGATTGTTATTTGAAGAGAAGGATATTACACATAAGGAGCTGCCAACAAAAATGCCACAAATTCCATATGTTCAATTAAAGGTCAAGTAGAAACAAGAAGAAGTTAGTACCAAGTATAAAATAGTTGCCAATAAACATGGAGGCTTCCTAACTTTTGAAGAAGGTGATGAAGTTATAGTTTTCTTGAGGAAAAAATATTTTTAGTCGGTACTCACAACAAGTTACAAAGAAGAAATATGCACCTTGTCACATCTTGAAGAAAATCAGTGAGCATAAATTGTGGAATTGCCAAAGAATATGTTAAAGCGGCTAATCTTTATCCTTATCTTTTGGAAGATATTTCACATATGAGAAATATTTCAATTTTATCATTTAGATAATAAATTTTATCTTTTAAATTCTTTTCTTTCTAGATAAACATTAGATTTTAAAGTTTTACTATTTCCTAGGAGTTTGCATTATTTTACATTATCTTTTAAAGAGTTAGAAGTCATTTTATATTATCTTTTGGGGAGTTAGGAGTTTTAGAGATAAACATAGATTTATCATACTCCTATGAATTATTGAATTAGGATTCTTAAGGAGGCCTGTAAATAGGCTCACATATGTAGCTTCTCAGCCATAACTTGAGCAATAGAATTCTGTGGTTTTCTCTATACGAGGAAGATTTTACTTTGTCTTGAAGCTTGTCGTGTACTTGCTTAATTTTATTCAAGTTTTTCGTGCAATAGCTTGTTTTTATTTTCTTTTTCTTTCCTCCTAGATTTTACCCACTGCATTAGTTTGGCATCAAAGCAAGTTTGGCCTTTCTTGATGACTAATGCAGAAGTAATTTGTGGTTCATGAAATAACCAGATGGTTGATGGAGATCAGACTTCCCCAATACTACAAGAGGATATTTGTACATTGAGAGAATTCTTGATCATAGATTGGAAAAGATGAAATTGTGTATAAATGCACTCAGCATAGACAAAAGGCCAAGGTATAAAGCTATGGAATTTGCCTAAGCACCACGACTAGTTAGACATGATCCTATTCGTCAATGTTATCAACATGCTAATATGGAAGATTAAGTTGAGAAAGAACATGAAGATATCAGGATGCTCAATATGGAATAAGGAAATCAGCAAGATTGGATCCAAAGCCCTACTAGAGATGAAGATTTTTGACTAAGGGTAGAT
This sequence comes from Jacaranda mimosifolia, assembly GCA_018894105.1. Lineage (NCBI taxonomy): Eukaryota > Viridiplantae > Streptophyta > Magnoliopsida > Lamiales > Bignoniaceae > Jacaranda > Jacaranda mimosifolia. Next base: position 13,903,910 of record CM032123.1, read on the forward strand.
CTCCCTTACTTTAATAGCAATTTAAATATTGAAAAATTTATGTATTAGCTTGCAAACGTAGATAGATTCTTTGAATATTTGGAGATTCCTAAGGAGTGTTGAGTCAAATTAGTAGCCTACATACTAAAGGGAGCTGCCTCTGCTTAGTGGGAACGTTTACATGACACAAAGATGCATGAAAATAAAGGACGACCCCAAACGTGGTATCGAATGAAGAAGTTACTAAATGCTCGCCTTGTACCCCCAGATTATGAGTAGTACCAATTCTTGCTATATCAATAATGATCGGTGTTTGAATAGACTATAGATTTTTTGCAACTTGTTGAGCAAAACAACCTAATAGAGACAGACAATCAATAAGTGGCGAGATATCTCAATGGTTTGCAGCCTGCAATTCAAGATAAGATTTAGGGGCAGATGTTAGCCAATATTTTTGAAGCACAAAACAAGGGCGTTAAAAGCTGAGATGATGCTACAAGACAAGAAGATGGAATGTTTTTATAGGAATTAACTTAAGTCAGCACCTGAAAAGCATATAACAAAATGTGTCAACTTATAGATCAGAAAAAAAAATTGAGAAGATGTATGATAAAGCAACAAGTAAAAAATTGGTGAAGGTGATCTAGACTCAAACATGGATGTAGAAAACCCATACACCAAGTTGATTCTTGGAAAGTGCTATCGTTGTAATCAACATAGACAACATTCTAGTGACTATTCAAGAAGATAAGATAGCAATACCGAAGAGCACGATGATTTTGAAGAAAAACTTATAGATGGAAACGAGGTGATATGCAAACCTCATAATAACGAAGATGAAAAAGTTTTAAAGGAAGGCCAAACTTCTGTGGTTCAAAAAATGAAGTTGGCACTAAAGAAAGGAGATACAACACAACATCACCAATTTTTTCAAACAAGGTGCACTATTGATAGTAAGATTTGTGACCTAATTCTTGACAGTGGCAATCTGAAGAACATCATTGGGAAGAGTATTATTAAAAGGCTGTAACTATCATGAGAAAAAACATCTAAATCTTTATAGTATTGGATAGATCAAGGTCGTGGAAAATATCTAAGTGACAAAATGCTACAAAATTCATTTCTCAATTGAGAAGTATAAAGATGAAGTGTATAGCGATGTGACAGACATAGATTCTTGTCATTTGCTAGTTGGTAGACCTTGGCAGTCTGACAAGAGTGCACATCATTTTGGTTGGGGGAACTTGTATAAATTGAAGACAAATACTATGAAGATGACCTTATTGCCCTTGAATAAGACGTCTGAAGCCAAAACTTCTAAAGTTGAAGGTAAATATTTCCAAACACTAACTCATTCAGAGAAGAAGTTTAATGCTACTTGTATAGAGACTCAACTAGTTCATTGCTTATTAGTAAAGGGAGTCTTGACTGCTATGGAGAATTCGCTAGATAAACAATTTCCTAAAGGCATAGGATTGTTATTTGAAGAGAAGGATATTATACATAAGTAGTTGCCAACAAAATTGCCACCAATGCCAGATGTTCAATTAATGGTCAAGCAGAAACTTGAAGAAGTTAGTACCAAGTATAAAGTAGTTGCCAACAAACATGGAGACTTCCTAACCTTTGAAAAAGGTAATGAAGCTATAGTTTTCTTAAGGTAAAAAAGGATTTTCAGTTGGTACTCACAACAAGTTGCAACAGAAGAAGTGTGCACCTTGTCACATCTTGAAGAAAATCAATGAGCATAAATTATGGTGGGATTGCCAAAGAATATGTTAAGGTGGTTGATCTTTATCCTTATCATCCATCCGATAAGCTTTTGTATTTGAAAGACATTTATAACTCGAGGACGAGTTATTTTCATCAGTGGGAGAATGATATGGGAGATAGAGAGAATCTTTATTGGAGTTATCTTCTGGAAGATATTCCATAGATGGGAAATATTTTATTCTTATTATTTAGATAATAAATTTCACCTTTTGAATTCTTTTCTGTCTAGATAAACATTAGATTTTAAAGTTTTATTCTTTCCTAAGAGCTAGACATTGTTTTACATTATCTTTTAGAGAGTTAGATGTTATTTTATATTTTCATTTGGGGAGTTGGGAGTTTTAAAGATAACATGGATTTATCATATTCCTATCAGTTATAGAATTAGAATTCTTTGTGAGGCCTATAAATAAGCTCATATATGTAGCTTGTCAACCACAACTTGAGCAATAGAATTCTTTGGTTTTCTCTCTATGAGGAAAATTTTACTTTATTTTGAAGCTTGACGAGTTCATGCTTTCTTTTATTCAAGGTATTCATGTAATAGCTTGTTTTTCTTTTCTTTTTATTTCCTCTCAAATTTTACTCACTACATCAATTCTTTTAAATAATGAGCAATAAAAACTATTAACTATTTATCTATAATCTTGTTTGTTGAAAGCACACAAAAAATTATACATTATTTGTGGGAAAATTAATATATAGAAAAGAAGAATAACAATCAGCTACACATGATTGTAATAAAAGTTAGCTACAAGAGCATTTACTCTGAATTTCGCTAAATCTTTCGTGGGTAAAATTATGAATTTTTAGTGTAAACTATAAATTGATGGTAACATATTTTCTAATTTTTTTATAGTGCATTTACACACCATGTCAAATATATAATATTTATTTAAAACATATACTTTATGCAATTATTTATAATCTATGACAAAAATGAAGCATCATAATGAAAAATTGAAACATCTTAATTTATCACTTGTATCCCCTTCATCCAATTCTTTGTTGGCAACAGCATACTTGGGATGCTGGGGCGCTATATTATTTAAAGACTGATAGAAAGCTTTTTCTCAGTGCAAATCATTCGATTTATATGTGATCTTCATTTGTGGGCATTAGATCTAGTTGTATGATTCTCGCTTCGGGTGCGAGAGGTCCCGAGTTTGATTCTTGGAATGCCCTAAGATTAGGGTCTTGCTTTTTTCTTTTATTTTCAATTTTCTTATTTTTCAAGCTCTTTGTCTTTGTTGCCAAATTAACTGTTGAATAGCAAACAATATATATTGCTCATAATCCATTTAATTTTCCTATTAAGAGCTAATAGCACCGATCATCCTAAATGTGGAGGCACATCAAAACTTTTCCTTCTCTCCAACACAATGGTTTATAGCTGATTGCAGCCATTGCAAGAGATTATAATTCATTCCATGTGATATGAGAGCACAACTGCATATAAATCCACTGAGATATTTCTTTAGTAGCATCAACTAAAGAAAAATATTGAATGTGTACATGTACGTTGTGACTCTACTTCAACTAATAGAGTGATTGCCTCTTGCATCAAGAAAAATATTGAATGCGAATAGCAAATGCATGCTGGCGACTCGTTTTAACCTATAACTCTCCACTTCATGTATACATAGTTTGGGGAATGAGTGCATGCTAACAACCTATTTGAATATGTTTTATTTTCTTTTTCTCTATTTATTATTTTTTAAAACTTGAGAAATAGTTATCTTTTTAAATAAAAATGAGTTTGTTTTTAAACATTTTGTCAAAAAATAATAATTAGCATAGGTATATATATATATATATAGTTGAAATTTTAGATAATTTATACTTTTTTAACCAAGAAAGATGTTTTTTCTTTTTAAATATACATGTATATTTCAAATATTTTGAAATGATAATGAATACTTTATGTCAAATCAAATTTGGATTTGATTGATGTGATAATATGATGATAAAGCAGATATATGATTAATTGAAAATGAAAATAAATAGTGTTTTTAATAAAAAATGAATAGAAATTGATAATTTTGTATTTTGAAGTAGTAGAAAAAATAAAAAGGACTTTGAAAAAGAAACCAAACGTATATTACGGGGTTTTTACATTATGGGTTGAGGTAGAATCGCAGAATATACTAAAATATCCAACCAAACCCATGTTTAGTTTACAAGACGAGGACTAGTATAAAGTTTGAGTCCATAATAAATCTCATTTTTTCTAAGATGAGCTATCCCATGGGCCTCCTGGGAGGCTTCAGAGTGAATGTTTAGTAACTTAGAGAGTCGCTTGAGTTAGAGAATTTTTCATTTTCCTAAGTGTCAAGATATGGCCATCTTCCTCCTTACAAGGACTCAAGGTGGATTTTTTTACTTAATTAGGTATGTGCCTCCTAGAGAAAAACGTAGTGGATCTTTTTGTTTTCCTTGGAGCAGCCACCATGTGCCTTCTGGGTGGCCTGCAGCCTTTAGTAGGTTTCTTCAGAAAAGGTACCATGTGCCTCCGAGGGCCTGTAGTAGGTTTTTTAGGTGAAGGTACCTATGTACCTTCTGGGGAGCGATTTTTTTAGAATGGCTACCACATGCTTCCAAAGGCCTATAATGGGTTTACGCTAGTGACCATGTGCTCCTTGAGGATCGTATAATGGGATTATGTTGTGTGCTACCATGTGCCTCCTGGGTAATGGGTTTTTCAAAGGTACCACATATCTCTTGGCAAGCCTTTAATGGGTTTTCTCAAAGAAAATACCACATGTCTTCTGGTGGACCTTTAGTGGGATTTTTTAGAGTGGCTATCATGTGCCTACTACAGGGCCTATAATGGGATTATGCTTGCGACCATGTGCCTCTAGAGGGCGGCATAATGGGATTGCATTGGGTGCCACCACGTACCTCCCAGAGAGCCTATAATGGGTTTATTCGAAAAGGTCTTGGAGAGTGCTTTAGAGGAGGGCGTGTGGTTGCGTTGAAAGTTAAAGTCATAAGAAAAGATGATGTAATGTGAAGAACATGCACTTGAAATTAGTAACACAAAATGAGTGCCATTCCCCAATAGGTTGGCTTTATTGAGATCAAAAGAAAGAAACTAACATAATAGCATATTCAGAAAATAAACTAAGATAAATAACTAACACCAAGGAGTGCCACACCTTTGTCTTTATCTTTTTCCTAGTTACCTCACAAGCCCATTGTTCGATATGGCTTAGAAGTGGAAATCCTCATACTCCTCAAGGTGTTGGCATAACATTCTCTAGCTGCTTTCAAGTCTCCCACAACTTCCTCAATTCCATTTACCATAGGGAACTTTATCTTCAAGTGGTACATAGAGATTGCTACTTGGAATAGGTTTAAGGTTGGTCTTCCCATGTTATATGTGGATGAAGTCTTAACGACCAGGAACCTCACAATGTTTGTCGCCCTCTTTAGGTGAGCGCCTTAGGAAAAAGGCAACAATATCTCTCCATATGCCTCACTGAGTCGCTTGTGGATCCCACTGAAAGGGTGTTAATCTTCTTTATATGCACACTATCTACTTCAATCTGGAGGAACGAGTCATGAATTAAGATGTCTGCTAAACTGTCACTGTCCACCGGTATCTTTTTCATCCAAAAGTTAGCAAGGGACGCCGAAATTACTAGCACATCCTCCCCCTAAAGGTAATGTGAGGTAAGAGCGAAAGTACTTCAAATATCCCCAAAATGGGATCGATTGCATAAGCTTACACTTATCTTACTCCTCATGCTAATGCTTTTTTATGTTAGTGGAGTCTCCATCGGTGGGCCCTCCAGAGATAACGAAGATGACTCTTTTTGTGGGGAGATTATTATGGTTATAGACAAGCTAGTACTCCTTGGGATTCAGGTGGCTATTTAGTCTCCACCAGTGATCTTTACTCTCTTTTGCTGGTGAGCCCTTTTTCTAGCTAGATATCTGTACTCTTTGACATATTCTCTATGAATTAATTTCTTGATTTCGTCTTTTAGGTGATGGCATTCATTCGTGGTGTGCTCGCCAGCATGCTGAAAGCGGCACCATTTGTCCGATCTTAGCTTCTTAGAGTCTTCTATGTCTTTCTGTCGAGGTTGTTGAATGAGGCCATATTTCACTACTCTTGTCATAATTTCTATCTAGGACACAGTGAAAGGCTTGTACATAGTAAGCATACGATGAGAGTTTGCGCCTTCGGTCTCCTTGATTCTTATTGCTGTTATTTCCCTTGTCATGTGTCTTCTGTTTGTGGTCTTCCTAAGGAATCACAACTTTTTTCAGACGAATGTACTTTTCACCATGCTTGAGAAACTGGTTTAACATGGTGGGAGGCTTTCTAGCAATCGACTCTCAGATTTGAGGTGCTTCAAATTCTGTTGGATGATGCTAGGCAGGAGCTCCTGGCTGACGTAAGGGATTTCATGGATGACTTAAATGAAGCGGTTGAGGTAAGTCCTTAGAGATTCTCCATCCATTAGCTTAATAGTGAATATGTAAGCTGCTATTTTAGGGTTCTTATAGTTGATGGAGAAATTTTGGATGAAAAGTTGTGCCAGCACTTCCCATTCAATAGTAGATCTTGCTATTATCTAATTGAACCATATTAGGGAATGCTTGGTGAGGGTGGTGCGGAAATGCTTACAATTCGCAACCTCACTTAGATTGTAAAATTCCATTCTCGCTAAACAATTATCCAAGTACTTTTAGAGGTATGTATTGCTATCAAACTCTATTAGCTAAGCTATCTTCATTCTAAATGAAGTGCTTCTACTAGAATTGTAAGGGAAAACAGACTACGCCTTGAAAGAGCAATGGCCAAAAGGTGATACTGGTTTTCTGCTTCCCTAGAGACTTTTGGTGCCAAGGAAGGTATTTGAACTCTAGTGCCCACTGACACACACCAGGGAATGTATTATCCGATTTTTTATACTTAGTTTTTATGTGTTAGTATGATTTTTTATGTGAAGTAGCCAATGAAGGGTTGATGTGAAAGGGTGGCAAAAATCAATAATTGCCCTACTAATTTCGACATAATTTATTTTATAAGGTTACTAAATTGAGAATTTGATGATTAGGAATTTTTCAAAATTTATTTAAAATATTTTATAAGCTCGTATACTATAAGGTTACAAATTTATAATTTCATGTGACTAAAAATGGACCTAAACACATTTTGGTTATTCAACTAAATATGATAAATCAATCCTAAAATTAATTAAGTAAATAGGCTAAAGAGTACAAAAGAGAAGCCAAGCCCACTACGAGGTTCAAAAAACCTTAATGGATCTAAGCTCCTTAAGACTAAAATCTATTAGTACCCAGTACAGAGAGAAAGGGGATGTAAGAAATCATTTGCTAAATTTCTCAAAGTGAAAGAACTCTCAAGAATAGCAGATCTTTCTACACATGTTTCTAGGAAGACAAACCGATACTTTTTTGTTTTCCAAAAAGGATCTCACTCCAATTCTGAGCAATATCATTTTGGCACCGTTTCTGAGAAACTCAAAGAAAAAAGAAGAAACATTGAGGATGCAGATGAGGTCAACAGCTTATGAAGCAAATAGTCAAGTGACCCCCACATTGCAGAATGTAGAGAGTCACCAGTGAGAAGCACCACCTGGTTTGATCTCAGATCCTACTCTTAATGCACAATTGATACCCAAGGAGGCACCCCACACAGTAGGCTCCTCTTCCTAAAGAACCAGTCTTGTCTGTCATGTAGAAAGCATGGAGATCCATGTTAGAGAACATCACTACTCAAACTACAACAAAGATAATTTCCCAATATGCTGACATGTGTTATCTCCTAGAGCTGAAACAATCCTCCCATAGAAGCAGAGAGGTTTCATCCTTCTCGAAAAGATCTGAGCGAAGAGTCAATTTAAGGCACGATGACGCTATCTTTTCCCTACCTTATCAAGGAAACACTCATTCTTTACTCTAGATGGAGCCCACGTAGCATGTGCCAGAGTGTATTAGAGTCCAAACGCACTGTTTAGTTCCCCAGCCATCTAGAGAAATATGGAGCTAGTACCATTTGTTGATCGCCGCACCCCTAAGACGTATTCCTTTCTCTCCAATGATCTTAGAAGAAGCATTCTCATATGGAATGAAGATAACCGAGCAATCAGAGTTAAATGTTATTGCAGATCCCCAAGAACACCTAGATAACATCTTAGCGAGAATGGAGCTTATAACTTAAGTGAAGCTGCATACTGCAAGCTCTTTTGCACCACCATCACAAAGTGAGCTTTAGTGTGGTTTAATCAGATGCCAATAGGCTCCATCACCAGATGGAAAATGCTAGGACAACTTTTCCCCAAAACTTCTCCATCAATTGCAAGTATCCTAAGACAATAGCTCATCTATTAACTATCAAGCAACAATACAGAGAGTCTTTGAGGATATACCTTAACCGCTTTGTACAAGCTGTCCACAAGATACTACATGTCAGTCAGGACCTTCTTCTCAATATTATCTAGAAAAATCTAAAGCATCTAAAGTTTTGCGAGTCAATTGCCAGAAAGCTACCTACCATGCCAGAAGAGCTCCGCATGCGTGTTGAGAAATACATTCGCATAAAGAAAGGCCCCTAGCAAAAGATGCATGATAATAGGAGTAACCATACCAAGAGGCAAAGAGATCAAAGGCAAAGCCTTTCTTGCACTCATGACATGCATATGCCCCTCATTGTATCCTAGATAGAAATTCTATTGCGATGCAGTGTGGTCTTATCTAACAACCACATAAAAGACCTCGTTTGATCCTAAGAAGCTCAAACTATATAAATAGTGTCATTACCATCACGAGGATAAACATACTATGGAGAAGTGCCGCCATCTAAAGGATGAGTTGAGAAAATGATCTAAAGAGGATACCTCAAAGAGTATGAGCTCAAAAGGTGTCCAGTCAAAAGAAGAATTCACCCAAAGAAGAAAGTGAGAACTACAATAAATGGTCGAGTAACTATCCAGTTCCTAAGGAGTATCAATATCAGAGTTATCCCAATAATCTCTCTATAGTACAAGTCATTTTAGTAATATTTGGAGGGCCATTTGGAGAAACACCTCCAATGTAAGGAAAGTGCAAGCGCGAGCACGAGCACAGGCCCACATTCATGACCCTTTCGTTGGGGTATTTGAAATACACCTGCAAACACCTTGCATCACCTTCGGAGAGAAAGACACGGAGCTTGGAAAATGAGGCCATAATAATGCTTAGTGATCTTTGCATCACTTGCCAACTTCTAGGTCAAGAAAATGCAAGTAGATAATGGTAGCTCTATAGGTATTCTATTTCATGATAGGGTGGATAATGCTTAATTGCAAAAGACCAACATCCCTCTGGTAGGATTCACGAAAGACACCGTGGAAGCACTCAGAGAAATACCACTACCTTTTTCCTTAGGCACACATCCAACAAAGCCAACAAAGATGGTGAGGTTCTTGGTGGTAAAGACCCCATCCACATATAACACGATCCTGGGACGGCCTACCCTAAACCTATTCCATGTTGCAATAGTGGATAACCTTAGAGTAGCAAAAGAGTGGTATGCCAACAACCTGAAGAACATGAAGTCACTTACCACCCAGGTCGGCCATGCGAAAGATCCCCTAAAAAAGCAAGATAAAGGTAAAAGAGTACTATTGAATGTAGATCTTGGAGAAACACGTGCACCTCACCGTGGCATTTGAAGCATGTTGCTGATAATACCTCATCAAAATGAGAAGCTTAGTTTGATACTTTTTTTATTTAAGTTTCCTTTACTAGCTTTTTTTCCAACAAAGCCTACCCACTCAGAGATGACATTAGTTTTTCATCAATATTCTTTTGATTAATACAACTTTTTCCATATTCTACATATTACGCATCTTCTATAACTTTGAATTTCATAGAAATTAAGGAGTATTTGGAAATAGCTTCAGATATAAGCCCACTAGAAGGATTTTCAAGAAGTGCAAAGAATACATGGCAGTCACTAGTGGTAAACGCACCATAAAGGCTCATTGGGTTACATGTTAGTCGACGTAATCTCACTATTAACCCCCAGGGAGGTGCACGATAGTCACTCTCTAAAAAAGTTCTCTATCGACTCCATTTCGAAGTACGAGGCATCTTGAAAAAGTCTTTTATAGCTCTCTTTAGGAGTACAGGGTATCCTGAAAAAATCCTCTATTGGCTCCCTTTAAGATATGGGGCATCCTAGAAAAGTCCACTATATGCTTCATTCAGAAGTATGTGTTGCTATCTGAAAAAGCCACTATGGCTCCCTTTAGAAGTACGTGACAACCACACTGAATATACTCCTTAAAAAATACCTCGGCAAATATATGTGTCATCAAGCAAAGGAAGTCCACCTTAAAGGTAGCAATGCTTTGACACTTAGAAAGTATTCCAAGAAAATTCTCAAAGTCTAATGACTCTGTAGGTCGTCAGGCACTTATTATAAAACTTCACAAGAAATATAAAAGAATGGTCTTCCTTATTTCAACACTCAATCTATGCTCAAGTTGAGCACGAAAATGTCAATCACCCTCCGTTAGGAAATTCTACTTCACATAAAGTAAACTAACAAAGATGCTAAGAGAAAGACTCCACGCCACCCCAAAATAATCTTATCGCACTTAGTGCTTACAATCATTTCTATTTCATGAACATACTGAAGCACCCATCATGCTTATTTACTTAAAAGTTCTTTAAGTCCTAAGACAACTATTGAAGGCATTGCACTATCACAGATCAAGCAAAAAGTAAAAATAAAAAAATAAACTGCTGCCCCAATGTTGGGCACCTAAAAACTCGAACAACAAGGCACCATACGAACACCATAGCTGGGGCACCTACTAAGCGACACAACACTGGATGCCCTAAGGTTGCCAAAGACCTTTTGCATGGGGCGGCACCCCACGGGCATCCAGTAGGCGCCACAGCACTGGGTCCAATAAATTGTTCACAAATTAGTGCCCTAATCAGGTGCCTGGGATCAACCATAAATGAATGCTCTACAGTGCTCGATACTCTCTGCTAGGGACGTGCAGTGCCGGGTGCCTAGTAGGTTCCTTAACACCGAGTGCCAAGCAGGCATCCCACTCGAACTACCAACAAGCACCCCAACACAACATATACGCCTCGGCCTCAATGCCCTATCTTAGCAGTTTGCATGCGCACTTGAATTTGACATTCGCACAAATACTCGTGATGTAATTTTTTCTAACACTTATGGTAATTATTCATATTTTTTATTCTCAAATCCACAAAGTACGAGTGTGCAATATCAATAAGCCATACAACTAACTATGCATTTGCTTGAATAGAAAATAAGTATAAACGAAAACATTCTTTTTACAATCAAAAGAGAAAAACATCAAGACTTCCAGTTAATACTTAGCCTCTGAAGGAGAACATCAATACAAAAAGCAAAATACTAGACAATGTTCTAGAAATAAATTTTACTCGCTACTACAATCCTAAATATATGTCTTCATTTCTATAGGCTCCCCTGCTATTACCTCCACTCTATTATCAGGACACTAGGTTCTTTGGCAACAATGTTTATTAGGATGGTAGGATCCAACATCAATAAATCTTCTTCAGAGTATCGCCCATTCTAACCCAAAATACAGCGACAACTCTAAATGGTTTGCTCATAAATCACCATTGCCTCTATTTCCACTGCTTCAAAAAATTCATTAGAATCTCTAAACTCCTTAATAGGTTCCTTGCGGGTGGTAGTGATTAAGATCTTCCCGGCAATAGAACTCTTGAATTTCTTTCCACTCTTCACCTCTTTCACTATGTTACCTTCAAATGCTTGTGCTCTTTGAGTAGTTGATGTTAGAATAGTGCCCAACAAGCTAATTGGATTGGAGTATAACTACTTTTATGATGCACTCTTTTTTATCAATATAACTATATAATTGGCCATTTTCATCTTATGCTATGCATTTGGTTGAAACCCACAAGAACACACATGACTATAAGACATGGTATAGGCCGATAGTTGGCTACATCATGAGATGTGTCTCTATGATTGTGATCTTGTAATCAGTCTAAGGCATAGAATATATGAGATAAGGGCATCATAGATTCGAATAGGCCTACATTAGCGATGTATGTTCCAAAGGTTGGATGATGCCCCATTTCATAGGCATTCAATTTAGTGGACATTGATACACATTAGTAGATGCTTGTTAGAGAACAAGTTCATTGAGCAACCAATATAAAGAAATCCTTGAGGTAGCCAGAATGGTATGCTGGAGAAGATGATTCTCTAAGCTTACAATAGCACATATAATTAGTCCTTTAACTTGAGGTTTCATGGTGATCTAGTATGTTGATGCTTATGCTTTGATTTATGCATCAATCACTTAACGGATCACAAGGTGTATGATTTGAGCATAGGTTACTTGTATGCGGAGGTTTGTGAGAACCAATAAAGGATCCATTTTTCTCATCTTATCAAATGAGTCGATCTCCTATGTTTTCTATGATGTTCGATTTAAGAAGCCCTTGCGCAATGCATGGTGATAATTTTAAAAAGAGTTTCCAAAGTTGAGGTCGCAAATGAATCAATCATTAAGGATAGATATATAGTTATTAAAGCTATTAGGGCTCTGACGACTATCTTGACCCTAGGCTTCGATCGGGAGATAAAAAATAGAAGGACCATTTTGCATGGTAATCGTAAGCAAAATGGCTCACACAAATTTATTTCACCCATTGATTGGGCTCCATGGGCTTGTGGCTAGACATCAACCATGAAGATTGGGTACTCTTGAATTAATGGAGATTAATTCAAGAGTAGTCAATTAAAAAAGAGTTTAATTGATTCGAATAGTATTTTACTATTCACAATTAAATCACAAGGAGTTGCGAGCACATATCTAATTAATTGGTGAACCCAACGGGTCAAATATAAAAGCTAAAATGTCTTCACAATTGATATTATCTAAGTGTTAGATAATACTATCCAAGGAGTTGGATAGAGAAGAAGGAATTAATCGGCTTGATTAATTTAAGAAGCTAAATAATTAATTCAAGTGTTGAATTAATTTAATTAAATAATATGATTATTTAAATAAGAGAATTTGTAGAGAAAAATTTACGGACCATAAATTGGCATTAAAATTGAATTTTATTTAGGACCAAGTTATTGACCATCTAGACTAGAAGAGCATGATCTAGTGTGATGGAATCACACTAGGCCATGTCTAGGTGGACTAATAGGATCATTTCCATAAAATGGAAAATGTGATTCTTATACATACATACATATATATATTGGAATAATGCCCCATAAACCACTTAGATTAGCATGTAAAACTATTTCATTCGTGGTACAATCTTGATTAAATAATGTTCAATAAAATAGCCATCTTCATCTTATGCAATCATGACATTCTTCATGCGCATTTGGTCGAACCCTTAAATCATACAACACTACGGGGCTTGGTCACACATATGATGGTGATCATGAAACAAGTCTCTATGGTCATGATTTTAAATATTCCAAGTCATAAAATCTTAAGAGACAGGGCATCTAAGATTCAGATAGACTTGCATTAGCGATGCATACTCCAAGGAGTTGGATATTGCCCTGTTTCATGGGCAATCTATGCTAGACATGGATGCGTGTTAGTAGGTGCTTGTTAGAGAAAAATCTCACTGAAGACTTGCCTAAAGAATCCAAGAGGTCACCAAAGTGGCATGTTGGTAGTGGAAAATTCTATAGCTTACGATAATGCATATGATTAGTCCTTTGACTTGAGGTTCCATGGTAACCTTGTATTTAGGCCCTTGTGCTTGGATTTTGCTCTGACCACGTAGCAGGTCACCTAGGGCTTAGGTTGGGCACAAGCTACCTAAGTATAGAGGTTAGTGAGTTCCAAGATAGGATTCATTTCGCCCGTATGTGAAGAGCGAATTTATCTCCTATGTATTCTTAGATGATAAATTCCAACAAATCCTTGCGCAAGGTGATATGACAATTTGAAAAAGGAGTTTTCCAAAGTTGAGGTTATAATTTAGAATCAAACATCAAGAATAGATACATAGATATTGAGGCTATTAGGGAACTGACAAATATCTTGCCCTATGCCTCTTTTGGAAGATAGGAATCGAGAGAACCATATTTGCATGGCAATTGTAAATGGAAAAAGGTTCACCCAAAAATTAACTCATCTAATTGGTTGGGCTCAATAAGGTTGTGCTAGACATTGACTATGGAGATTAGGTACTTTTCGGTTAATAGAGATTAATTGAAAGAGTGATTAGTTTAAAAGAGTTTAGGCTAATCGAAATATTTGATATTCATTAAATCATAATGAGTTGTGAACCCATGTCTAATTAAGTGGTGAACCTAATGGGTCACAGATAAAAACCTAGAGCACTCTTATTGGAAATTGGAGAAATTATCTAAGGAGTTAGATAATTTAATTGGTCAAGTTTGGAAGAGACCAGGTTAACTAATTAAGAGTTGATTACAATAGCTTGATTAATTTAAAGTGTTAAATTAATCAAATGACTTAAGTAGTTAAATTAAGCCAATTAAATTAAAGAGTTAATTTAATTGGAGTTATGTGATAATTTAATTAGTCTAGTCAATTAAAAGAGTTAAGTTGATTTAATTACTTGAATAATCTAGTTTTGGAGGAAAAATTAAAATGGAAAAGCCTATTTGATATTATGTGGCATTTTAATTCTCCAAATTAAAATAAGATTTTAATAGGTGAAAATTAAAATCTAACTAAGTATGCAAGTTGGCAAGGTGTGATGAGCATGTGAAGGGTGCTTCTATATGCACCTATCACACTCTATAAATAACCCTTCCTCACACTATTTGGTTAGCCATCTGCTTCATCTTTCTCTTCCAACTTTTATCTCATGTGTTGAGAAAAATAACCACCTCTCCTACTCTCTCTCTCTCCACTTTCTTCCTCTTTCTTCCTCATGTAATTTTAGCAAAAGAGTGAGGATTTAGAGTGTGATAGGTGTGTCGATACCTTTGGAGGCACAATTGGAGTGCTTGTTGTTGGTGAACAAGATCTAGCACTTTAAGAAGAGTTCCTCAAAGATTGAAGAGGATTTTCAAGGAGAATTTTCAACCGATGGCTAGATGTTTCAGAGCACGAATTTGCTGTTGTTTTTCCATATTTTGGAGGACATTTTAAGGCCAAAAGTTGCTGCCCTAGGTGACCAAAGGGGTGGAAAGAAGTATCCAAGAGAAAGGAATGGAAGATCTCAAACTTGTTTTGAAAAATTCTAACAAGATACTTTCTCTTGATCTAAAATCCTTTATTATAGCAAAATCTAGATTCTTGGGTTTGGTGATGCGAGTTACATTTCATGTTTTAATTTCCTATGGTAAATGGATCCTTGCCTCGCCTCTACCTCCAAGTGGTATCGGAGCCAATTTTGTGGCTAATTTTAAATTTGTTGAATTGATTCATGTGATGAATTGATTCTAGGAATCCAATTTCTTGATTCAATTAATGGATTTAAGATTTTGGAGTTGATGAATGTGGTTCTTTGCGTGTTGAATTGATATATGTTAATATATGCTAAATATGATTTAGTTGTGTTGGCATGAGTTTTGATTCAATTGCTAAATGTTGATTTGGCATGATATGATGTTAAATGATAATTTAGGATGTTTATTGCTTAAAAGTACTTAGGCGATTCTTGGATCTAATTTGATTGGAGATCTTTAAGGTGTTTGAAGAATAGTGATTCTTCATTGAGTTTAATTTTTGAAGCACTTTGAGGACTTTAATTTTTAGTTTTTAAAGTGTTTAGATTCTTAAAAGTTGCATAAATATGTGTGGAATAATGTTTTAGAGGTGTCCAAGAGTTTTGGCATAAAAAATTGCACAAAACGAGCATAATAGTGCCCATTGGTGCTGCCAGCGGGGCTACCGCCCACAGGCCAGCCCCTAGCACAACAAAAAGTGGCGTTGTGAGCACCCGTGCAACTTGCCTGGGTGGCCAACAAAGTAGGCACCCACCCACAAGTTTCCAAGGGGGCACCATCTTGCCATTTTGGTGCATTTTTGCTTGCTAAACTCTATTTTCCACACAATTTTGATGCATGAGTGTTATGCAACTCCTCAAACTAATGTCGGACATTTTTTCATGCTTTTAAGATCAAATTTAAGTAAGCTCTTTAAGTTTTGTGTAGAGTTAGAACACATAAGTGTTCTGCTAAATTTTGCCTATATTAATTGCTTATGTAATAAGCATTTGATTATCGAATTGAATGTCAATTCAAGTTATTGTTCATTTAATTGTTGAATGGATAATGGATGGATGGGAATGAACATAAGCCTTTGAATTTGGTTTAATTAAAATTCAATGCTGATTGAATGGGTTGTATTAAATGGGGCTTGCATGCCTCTTGATTTTCTACCTTGTAATTGTTATGTGAGTAGAACTTTTAGGCGGTGAGGTTTTATTTATTCTTGTAATTATTCCAAGGAGGCAAAGGAGACCAAGAGGATCTAGGAGGCTTGCAGACCCATGAATGTATGGGATATATTCATGTAATAGATAGGATCTATTAATTTAATCAATCCACCTAAATCAACTAAGTAGTACACCTATAGCTCAAAGTTTACTACTTGGTTAAGACTCATGCTCATCCCAAGTTTAGATGCATGCTAGGTTTATTGACTTATTTATGCTTTATGTATCCTATTGATGTATGGTGATACATGCTTAGGATAGAGAACCTAAATAAGCAAAGATAAAATGATGAGATCTTCCAAGCAAATAAATCTCTCACTTAGAAGAGTCTTAAGTTCTATCAATATTAAGTCAAACTAGATAAAATTAAACAGGGTTTAGTAATCTATGCTTTCTACCAATAAATGTGTGACATGAGATGTTACCACAATTATGTGTTGGCTTACGAGTCATGGGACACATTCTTGGTGAAAAACTATGATTAGTACCTTAGCATAAGATGCACTATAATTTGAATTTTCTATGACATTATCTCACAAGTCGTGGAATGTTTATAGTTGAATTTACAATTAAAGATTAATTGGTATGTTCGACTTAACACTTAGTAGTATAAATGTCGCATGAGTAGTGGGTCTATACAAAAAGTGAGGCAGAACATATTAAGGATTGCATAAAAATGCAATTGGTAAAAATTACCTACCTTGGGGTCATTAGTGGATGTCACATGAGTCATGGGTCCACGAATGACACCTATAGGCTAATTCTCACTAGGAAATATGATTTCCCGAGTTTCTCATGAGGATAAAAAAGTGGGAGCAAAACATGCTTGAAAGCCATAATCTTATTGGGAATAGAGCCGCACATGCCAATTAGATTGGCGTGTAAAACTACTCGACTTGTGATACAATCTTGATTTAATGATATTCAATAAAATAGTCATCTTCATCTCATGCGTTTATGATTTCTTCATATGTATTTGGTTGAAACTTTTAAATTATACAAGACTATAGGACTTGGCCACACATATGATGGTGATCATGAAACAAGTTTCTGTGGTCATGATTTTACATATTCCAAGTCCTAGAATCTTATGAGACAAGGCATCTAAGATTCGGATAGACTTACACTAACGATGCATAATCCAAGGAGTTGGATATTGCCTCATTTCATGGGCATTCTATGTTAGACATGGTTGCATGTTAGTGGATGCTTGTTATGCTTGTTAAAGAACAAGTTCACTAAATGCCTGCTTAGAGAATCCATGAGGTAGCTATAGTGGCACGTTGGTAGTAGCAAGTTCTTTAGCTTGCGATAGTGCATATAATTTGTCTTTTCACTTGATGTTCCATAGTAACCTTATATTTAGGTGCTTATGCTTTGATTTTTCTTCGACCACATAGTGGGTTGCCCGGCGCTTAGGTTGGGCACAAGTTGCCTAAGTATGGATATTGGTAAATTCTACGATGGGATCCGTTTCTCTCATTTGTGAAGAACATGTTGATCTCCTATGTATTTTAAGATAATCGATTCCAAGAAATCCTTGTGTAAGGTGACATAACAATTTGGAAAAGGAGTTTTCCAAAGTTGAGTTCATATGGGGAATCAAACACTAAAAATAGATACATAGTTGTAGAGGATATTAGGAAGTCAGCAAATATTTTGTCCTAGGCCTCTTTTAGGAGATAGAAAATGAAAGGACCATATTTGCACAGCAATCATAAGCGGTAATGGTTCACCTCTCAATTAATTCATCCAATTGGTTAGGCTCCATAAACTTGTGCTAGACATTGACTATGAATATTGGGTACTATTCAATTAATCTTTTACTCTAAAATCACTATAGTCCCTTACATTAATATATTGTTTCATTTTAGTCCTCAAAACCACTTTCCGACGGTGTTTGACCAGAAAATTGACCAATTTTGACTTTTTAAAATGCAAATTTGTCAATTTAAGATTTCATGTTCCACTTTAGTCTCAATTTAAAGTTTTATGTTCCACTTTAGTCCTTATGTCACTTTTTCTTTTTAGAAAAAATTGCATTTTACCCCATATGAAAATGGAAAAGGACAAAAAAAACCTTACGAAAAAAATAGGCAAAGAACCTCCTCGTGTCTTGAAAAGTACGCACCCCACCTCCCGGCCTTAATTTGCTTCAATTTAATCCTAATTTTAACATATAAAGACTATATTACCCTTAATTATTTCATATATTTTTATTTTTATTTAATTATTTTTTCAAGTATATTTTCATATATCTTCTTTCATCCCCTTTAAATTTAAAAACTATTTTTAATTTTTGTATTTTCATTTCTCTACTTTATTATACTTTTTTCATTTTTATATATTATATATAAATATAAATATATAATATATAAAAATATAGTATATTTATGTATATATTTTGTGTTATATGTATATATTATACTATAAAAGTACTAAAGGATTTACTAAAGTTTTATGTCATGTATTTCTCCACCACATCATCATATTTGTATATTATATATTTATATATATAATATATATTTATATATAATATATACAAAAATGAAAAAAGTAAAATAGATTAAAGAAATAAAAAATACAAAAAATAAAAATGATTTTTTAATTTAAAGGGGATGAAAGAAGATATATGAAAATATACTTTAAAAAATAAATAAATTAAATTGAAAATATATGAAATAATTAATGTTAATATAGTCTTTATATGTTAAAATTAGGATTAAATTGAAGCAAATCAGGAGCATGAGGCAGTGTGCATAGTTTTCAAAACACAAGGAGGTCTTTTGCCTATTCTTTCTTCGTCAGGTTTTTTTTTTTTGCTGTTTTTCATTTTCATAGGGGATAAAATGCAATTTTTCTTAAAAAAGGGGGGGAAAGTGACGTAAGTACTAAAGTGGAATATAGAATCTTAAATAGGGACTAAACTGGAACATAAAACTTTAAATTGATAATTTTACCCTCAAAAAGTCAAAATTGGTCAATTTCCCGGTCAAATACTATTGGAAAGTGGTTTTGAGGACTAAAATGAAACAGTATATTAACGTTAGGGGGCTAAAAGATAAAATTTTGAAAATTGGGGACTAAAGTGATTCTAGAGTAAAATTTTAGGGACTAATTATGTGATTTGCCCAAAAAAAAATAAAAAGAAATTAAAGAAAGAAAGAAAGAAAAAGTGACATAAGGACTAAAGTGGAACATAAAATTTTAAATTGATAATTTTGCCCTTAAAAAGTCAAAATTGGTCAATTTCTCGGTCAAATACCGCCGGAAAGTGGTTTTGAGGACTAAAATAGAACAATAACGTTAGGGAATAAAATATGAACTTTTAAAATTGAAGACTAAAGTGATTTTAAAGTAAAACTTTAGGGGCTAGTTATGTGATTTACCCTATTCTGAATATTTTAAACTTTAATATTATGCTATAAAAATGCAATTGACTTATTTGTTGAAATTAGAATGTGTATGAGTTGCACTTGTTCCAGTTGATTGTTTGTATTCATGAGATGAATGCTTCTATAAATTTATGGTTTATTGATTTATTTGACGCATGAATGGATGAATGGAAGGATGGTCATGAGTCTTAAAATTTAATTTAAAATGATTCAATATGATTGAATGGATTGTAATTAAATAGGGCTTGCATGTCCTACCTTTCCTCTTAAATCTCTTAAGTGTATTTCTTCTTCTCTTCCTATGTACTCCTCTTGAGTAAGACTCAAGGTTTCTTTCTTTAAAGATATAATGAGAGCAGGCTAAACTAGGATGGTGGGGTCTTTCTTTTCTTTTGGTGGTCATACCAAGGAGAACAATGGAGACTCAGAGGACACGAAGACTTGAAGCCCACACTACTAATAAAAAACTGTATTTAAATCCGTCGCAAATTGCAACAGATTTTGTGATGAAAATCCATCACAAAAATATCCGTTGCAAAATGACAATCTTTTAACAAATTAAGTATGGTCTTTTGCGATGGAAAAAATTCATCACAGAAAAAAAGAAAAAGAAAAAAAAACAATTGCGATAAAAAATTCCATCACAAATGAGAGGTCAGCTGCTAATAGTTTCAATATTCAAAAATAATCTAAAACAATTTTCGACGAAATTTTTTCTATTGCAAATATTTAGTTTTTCTATGGATGTTTCCATCGCAAAATAAGAAAAGGAAAAAAAAAGAAATTTTTTGCTTTTAATTGTTATTAAATATCTAAATTTTATTTTCTTATCTATCATTTAATGTTTATTTTTTATTCATACATAAGGAATTTTTTATATATTATGTTGTTAATACTTTGTGACAATTAATATATTTATGTAGATAATATACTTTTTATTATAAGTATAATTATCATATGATGAATTAATAAATTTAATTTCAATATACATTTATGTATTCTGATTAACTGCAAGGTATGTTATCTCATTACCTTTAGCAAATACGTTAATCATTACAAAAGAAAGATTAATTATTATAAAATGATTATATATTAATTTATACAAATTCTATATTAGTAATTAATGTTTTATAACTCATATTAGTTATATATATAATGATCAATAATGTTATGCATTTAATTAATATAAAAAATAAAAGAAATAATAATATTAGAAAGCATTAGATCATGAAAATATTGTTTATGTGTTGTGAGTTAAAAGAATGAGTAAAATTAATTAAGATAATAATATATAAATTTGTAGGTTGTATAATTGATAATTAGTTAGTAAAATTAGCACCATGTCAAACATTATTTTACACTGGTAATCTTTTATGATATTTATTATTAAGTACATTAATTTTGAACAATAGTTTAACACAATATATATATATGATGGTAATTTAATGTCAATTATTCCATCAAAAATTCCTAAATAGATAAAGTCATTATTTAATTCTATATTGTTCTGTTCAATAATAGATATAGTTCATCATGTAACTTTTATTTGTTATTATATTTTGAATTTTTATTTTTTATCTATCATTTAACATTTACTTTTTATTCATACATAAGGTATTATATATAAATATTTATATGGTAGTGATATTTAAATATCTAAAAATTAAAATATTAATATTCAAAATTCATTTTAAAATAAAATTATTATTAAAAATATAATATAATATAACACTAAAAGGTTACCAATGATCAAAATATAAATTTAAAAATTATACATAATAAATAAGCTTTAAGATTAAAATTTGAGATTGATGTATAAGAAATTTATAATGAATTAATAAATTTACTTTTATACATTTATGAATTCTAACTAATTGAACGACATATTATCTCATTAGCTTTGGTAAATGTGTTATTATAAAACAAATATTAATTATTATAAAATAGTTAAATACAATAATTTATATAAATTCTATATGTATTAGTAAATATTTTATAACTCGTATTAGTTACATATATAAATGGTATAATTAATAATGTTATATTTTAATTAATGAAATAAACAACAACAACAACAACAACAACAACAACAACAACAACAACAACAACAACAACAAGAACAACAACAATATTTAGAAACATTTGATGATAAAGATGTTGTTTGTGTGTTGTGGATGAAAACTACGAGTAAAACAAATTAATTTAATAATATATAAATTTATGAGTTGTATAATTGATAGTAAGAATAGCATTATGTCAAGTGTTACTTTGCAGTGGTTATATAATTTTGAGTTTTTTAAATAAATTAAAAAATTATCATTGGCTGCTGGTTATTAAATTCAATATTCTTTACTTTATTTAAAATTTTCTAAATTTTTTAAATTAATTATTTTCTTGATTAGAATAAAATATTTTTTATTTAATTATAATAAAAAAAATGTGATTTCAACTATTTTTTTTCTCCACTTTAAAGTTTATAGTTTGTTGAATATATCATAAATTTTCTCTTATGTTTATTGATTAATTATATTTACACCACTATATATAGCATTTATTATTATAAAACAAAGATTAATTATTATAAAATAATTAAATATATTCAAAACATAAGTTCTATTTTAGTAAATGTTTCATAACTCATATTCTATAAGTGAAATTCAAGAAGATATGATTTATGTGTGGTGAAAACAATAAGTGAAATTAATTAAGATACTAACATATAAATTTATAAATTGTATACTTGATTAATCAGTAAGAATAGCGTCATCTCAAGTGTCATGTCACATGTTAATTTTTCTTATAATTATTAATTACATTAATTAAGAATCAATAACTTAACTTATTATATACAAATACTTTGATTTTTTCAATATAAAATTCATGACACCATACTATTACATGTGACATAACAATGTTTGACCACAAAAATGTGTAATTTTGACCTAAACTTAATTCTTAAAATTAATTTTTTAAATAAATTAAAATGATTTATGTTCTATGTGTAAATTATCTTTTATATGGAAGGTTTCTTAATAATTCAAAGTTTATAGTTCGATTAACTTTTCTATAATATTTCTTTTATATTTAATAATTGAATATATATATATATATATTTATATAGATATATGCCACTATATAAAAACAAATTGTGTTTTACATGATGGAATTGATTTTTAGATTTGAAAATCTATACTTTTATCTTCAACAATGAATAAACTCCATCTTTAATTTTTATTTGTTATTAAGTTTTTAAATTTTTTATCTTTTCATCTATCATTCAATGTATCTTATTTCATACATAAATAATTATGTAAATGCATTTATATAATAGTAAGATGTGAAATATCTAAAAACTAAATCATCAATATTAAAAACTTCATCATAATATTACTCTTGATAATGTGTTATAATATAATCCTAAAACATTATCAACTATTAAAATATAATTTTAAAATTATATATAACAAATGAACTTTTAAATTAAATTAGAGCTTAAGATTTCAAAATTTAAAAACTGAAATTTAGATTTAAAAAATAATATTATAAGTAAAATAAAAAAATTTAAAATATAAATTAAGTATTAGAAAAATTATTTTACGTAAACTCTAATTCCACCATATCAACCAACTTTCTCTCTTGTTAACTCAAAGTTTCGTCATTCTCTTTTTTTATTCTTCCTTCATCTTCTTCTTTATTTTTTTTAAATTTCTTGAGTAAAAGCACTAGCTGCAGCTTGCTGGAGCTGTCGACGGAGGTGTGGCTACGTGCGGCCGATGATCCTATGCAAAGCCTAGGCCAGCAGCCAACAGGTGCTGGGCACTAGCTGCAGCCAATAGGTGCTGGCTGCTACCAGCAGCAGCGCCGGCAGCCGCCAGATCTAGCCGCTAGTTGACCTTATTTTTTTATGTAGATTTTATTTTATCTTTAATGTTATGACTTTAATGTGACATAATATTATTATTATTATTATTATTATTATTATTATTATTATTATTATTATTATTATTTGTTTAATTTCAGTTTCAGTTTTTGGGAGCTTATTTTTTGGGTTATTTCTTGCTAAGTAAGGTATGATTTTTAATTATGATTTAATAACTTATATATTAATTTAAATTTGAACTAAATTTTGTCTTTATATTAGATGTTGTTATATTATGTTGGATTTATATTATTCTATGAATTAAATATTCGATTAAAGTTTGGATTAAGTTAAAGTTTATGTTGGTATATGTTGGATTATATTAAGTTTTAGTTTAGTTTATGAAATTATAATTTATGGATAAATATGTGTACATGTAAGAATTTTAGATTGATAATCACTTTGTAAATTATGATATATATGTTGTTTTGTTGTGGTTAGAGAGATATATTGAATTTTTTGATTCAATATGCGTAATTATATGCAATAATGTGACAAAATACTTAAAATATTGATTTGTGTTGAATTCTATAGTTCATCTAAAATGAAATATTGATATTCTAATATGTGTTTAATGATATAGGATATATGGACTATGGTTAATACTTTTTTTTGTGCATTGAGTTTTTTGGAGTATTTCAAGGTAAATGTTACATATCTTCTTTTAATTTTACATATTCTGTTAGTAGAATACGTTAGAATTGTATAGAATTGGTGAAATTAGGATAGAGGATGGGATGTTGGAAGAAGGGGTGCAGCCTTGTTGTTGATTGGTTTTTAATTGATTGTGTGTTGATGATGAATATAAAAAGGAGTGTTTATGTATGTGTCATTGTGTGTTTTTAAATATATTATCAGTTGTTTTTAATTGAAGTAATGCCATTCATTTTGTTGAATCTTATTTTTTTGGCAATTTGAAGTCTTCTATTTAAGGTAATTTTTATCTACTTGGATTTGTTTGATGTAATGACAAATAAATTAAGAACAGGACTATCAATGGACTATAAACGTTTCAATCCTCAATTTGTTTCTCACTTACATCAATACGCCAATAAGTAGGTACTTAAATTACATAGTTGCTAATACACATCTTTTATGGTTGAATACTATATACCAAAGCTTTTGTATTGTCTATATCTATGTCCATATAGTCTATCTCAAAATTAGAGGTTACTTATCTGAATTTTAAATTTAAGTTTCCAAAAGATTTTTGACGAACAATTATGTTGAAAATCCTTTCATTGGATTTTGTTATTCTAAGGCAACTAGGACGACGTGGTTTGAGGAGTTTGAGGTAAGAATTATTTCAAGCATAACTTATGCTTTTTTTAATTAGATTTCAATATATATATTTCTCTAAGTGTTTTGAATTTTTTCATGTGCCTTTTGGTTTATGCTTCTATTTTTTATTATTCTAATTTTACTTTTGTTTTAATCTTGTAGACTTTGATATCTCAAGGCATTGGAATTCAGTGTAAGTCTTTGTGTTGAGTAGTATAATTTTTTGGCATTATTTTGTGAATTTTTATTTTAGTTAGGACTTGGTTTATATATTGGACAATATGGATTATATTAGATTGTGATTTCATTATATGTTAGATTTTTATTGTGATATAAAATTAGGGAAACTGTATTTTTAGCCCCCTTGAAAAAATGATTTTGGTGGTTTACCCCCTTGCGAAAAAAAAAAAAAAAGGGTTGAAATACCACCTTATATTTTTAAAAATGAGTGGAAACTCCCCTCCCCCCCCCCCCCCCCCCGAGACCATAAGTGTATAGCATGCACCATTCTATGCGAGTGGTTCTAATTTTTGATATATGAAATGACTATTATGCCCTTATTACATCAACCGTTGGATCTTCTTGTTTAAATAAACGGTCCAGATTGAATAATACTTAATATTTATAAAAAAATATATAAAAAATATTTATTCATTTATATACATATATATACACAACATATTATATATATTATAATATATTTTTTAACATTATGTAATATATATTATAAATGCAATATAGCATTATAATAATATATATATATGTATATATAAAGGCTGCTGTGGCACCCATGACCAAGCGGCCAGATCTGGCCGGCGGCCATTGTGTTTTTTTTTTAAAAAGAAGAGAGAGAGAGAGAGAGAGAGAGAAAACTTGGCTTCCCATAGCAGCAGGTTGCCGGGGAGGGAAGGGATAGGGAATGGGCCAACCAGATCCGGCCATCGTGTTCAAAAAAAAAGAAAAAGGAAAAAACCTAAAAACTTGACTTCATGCTGCCATGGCAGCCTATTGTCTGGGTTTGGGGGTGGGGGGTTATGTGTGTGTATATATATATGTAAATATATATATGTTATAAATAATTATATATGTAATTTTATGTATGCATATGTGATTATATATATATGCATGCATATAATTTTTTATAAATCTTATATAGTAATTTGATTTATATAAATATGTTATATATTTTATAAATATGAAATTATTTAGTTTTGATAATTATATATATAATTTTATAAATATTAAATAGTATTTGATTTATATACGTATGTTATATATTTCATAAATATAAAATTATTTAATTTTAGATTAAATAAAAGAAAAAATATATATTTTATATATATGTATATAGATATGTTATAAATAATTATATATATATGTATTTATATAATTTTTTATATGTATATAATTTTATATATATGTATGTAAATATAATTTTATAAATAATAAGTAGTATTTAATATACGTAAATATGTTATGAATAATTTTATATGCACATGTGTATATATATAATTATATATATGTGATTTTATATATATGCGTGTGTATAATTTTTTATAAATATTATATAGTATATGATTTATTATTTTATATATATGTATATAGATATGTTATAAATAATTATATATATATGTATTTATATAATTTTTTATATGTATATAATTTTATATATATGTATGTAAATATAATTTTATAAATAATAAATAGTATTTAATATACATAAATATGTTATGTATTTTATAAATATTAAATTATTTAGTTTTGATTATTTTATATACATGTATGTATATATAATTTTATAAATAGTAAATAGTATTTAATTTATATAAATACCTTATGTATTTTATAAATATAAAATTATTTAATTTAGATTAAATAAAAGAAAAAGAAAAACATAAGGATATAAAGTAATTTTATATATATGTGAGGGTATTTTCATCCTTTCAATAGAAAATTCAACTCAAATAGACGGAAGAAGCCAGTGATCCAAATTTTAAAAACATAAGAGGGCGTTTCACCCTTTTTTTTCACAAGGGGGTAAACCACCTATTTTTGTATAACATAGGGGGGTCAAAAGATTTTTGCCCTATAAAATTATACTGTTAGCTTTTTGTTTGATTTTGGTATAAATTGATTAGATTTAGTCTAATGATGAGAAGTGCAAAAAACAAATGATGCTTTGGTTGTAATCCTTGCATTGGTTGTATAAAAAATCTTTTCATTTTTTATTCAAATTTATAGTGTATATGGTTGGTTCACTATTATTATTATTCTAATTCTTGCTAAAGAAAATGAATTTAAATTTACATAATTTTTTCAAGAGTTCATTATACTTGTTATTTACTTAATTTAAGTTGCTATTATTTGGGCATTGCAATTTAAACTCATGTAATTTTGAGGTTATGATTGTAATAACTTGGTAGAATCTCTATATATATTTTGTTATCAAGAATGTAGTTTCTTTATTGAATAAAGATATGAATGTTGTTATTTAGAAAATACTTATGAGATTTGGATTTGTTTTAATAGTTGATGTTCGTATTTTTGAAAATTACAAGTTCAAAATACTAATAATTCAATTTGATGTGATTTTATGTAAAATAATATTTAAGTATTGGTGTATGGATGAAGTAAGTAATGTAAAGACTATTGACATTGGTTAATTATATGTTTCAATTTTTACATATTTTTTAAAATAGATTCTTAAAATTTACAACGAAAATTTTCGTTGCAAAATTTATTTTTAAATTATTATTTTTTGCAATGGTAATTTTCATTGCAAGTTTTTTTTTCAATTTTTTTTGCCACGAAAATTTCCGTCACTAATTTTTTTAAAACAAATTGCAATTTTGTGATGGACAGTAAATCTGTCGCAAATTTTCAATTTTGCAACAGAAAAGTCCATCACAAAATTTGCAACTTACAATTTCCATTGGCAAAATGACGCCTCAAATCCATCGCAAAAATTTGTGACCAAGGTTTTTGCTATGGATTTTTGCCATCACAAAATCCGTCACAAATAGTAGTTTTTTTAGTAGTGCCATGTATGCATGGGGATGCGTATGTAACAGATAGGATCAATTTATTTAATTGTTAATCCACTTAAATCAACCAAGTGAACCACAAATGG
Source organism: Jacaranda mimosifolia (assembly GCA_018894105.1). Taxonomy (NCBI): domain Eukaryota; kingdom Viridiplantae; phylum Streptophyta; class Magnoliopsida; order Lamiales; family Bignoniaceae; genus Jacaranda; species Jacaranda mimosifolia. The sequence goes on from CM032123.1 coordinate 13,931,844, forward strand.
CTCTAAGTGGTGTCACTTGGTCATGGCTCATGATCATCATAGTAGCTACATGCTAGGCTTTATTTATTTATACTTTTTATCCTTTGATGTATGGCGATGCATGCTTAGTATAGAAAACCTAAATAAAGATAATAATTGATGAGATCATGCCAAGACAAAAAACCCTCACTTAGAAAGTTTAAGTTTCAAATATTAAGTCATAATGGGCAATATGAAATCGGGTTGAATCATCCATGCCTTCCACTAATAGGTATGTGATATGAGGACTACCCTAGTTGGTGTATTTTCCATGAGGCATGGGATATACCTTCTTAGATAGTTATGATCACTATCTTAGCATGAGATGCACTTTAAAATTGTTGGGTGTGACTTGGCCATGAGGCGTGGGGTGCTCACAATTGAATAGTTTTAAAGATGATTAGTGGGCTAGACTTAACATCAACTGACATAAATAGCCACGACGCATAGGTTTAATTGAAAGGCCAGGCAAAATAAATTAAAGGTTGCATTTGGATGCAATTGGTAAAGTTGCTACCTATCTTAGGATTAAAATTCAATGGCCATGAGGCGTGGGTTCATAATTAATCTCTTGGGACCTTAATACTCACTAGGAAATATGATTTTCCAATTTTTTTGTAAGGGCACATGATTCGATAAAATAGTGGGAGGTAACTCAAGTTAAAGACCATATCTTGTTTAAACATATGGATCAAATGAATGCTTATTCTCTCTTCTTCGCATTTGTAGATTTTGTGAAAAATCACAGTAACTCAAAATGGCTAAGAATCCACTTGCAAATTTTTTGGAAATTAACCAGTTAACCAGATCAAAATTCCAAGATTGGATTCACAGTTTAGAATTATTCTTAACTCCAAGAAAAGGACATTTGGTCCCCCATGAGATGCCGTCTCGAAAGTAGCTTCCTAGGACATACGTGAAATGTTCACATGGTGGGTTGAAGGTCTTCAAACTTAGTACTTATGGTTAGCGCACATGATAAATAAGCTAAAAGCTTTCACGAGCGTATCATGCTCGCTTCTGAATAACACATTTGCAAAGAGTTGCATTGTGTGCAATCAAGGCATGAAAGGTTCGCTGCCTCAAAGGAGCTCTTTTGAGTAAGTATGATCGAGGATTCTAGTATCCATGAAATAGTCTTAAGATGGTCAGGCTTGTTAAAAGGCTCGATTAACTTGACATGGTCATAGATATTAAATTATGAATAGATTTGATGTTGTAGTCTCTACCAAGCTTGTTCAACTCATTTGTCATGAACTTTAACATAAGCCAAATGGAAGTCTTTGATCAATTAGTTGGTCAACTTGAAGGTCATTGCAATGGCAACCACCAAGAAAGATAAAGCCTTTAATGATTGCTAGCACGTCCCAATCTAAAGCTCAAAAGGCAAGAAAGGGAAAAAGAAGAAAGGCTCTTCTAAGGACAAGCAACCATTAGAGCCCTCCAGTGAGGTCAAGAAATAGAAAGTTGATTAGTAAGATGCAAAATGTTTTTATTGTGGCGAAGTTGGGCATTGAAAGAGGAACTACATGAAGTGTCTTGTAATCATTTAGAATGATATGTTTTTTGTTGAAGTCAACCTAATGGCTGACAGCTCTTCATGGATATTTGATACCGCATATAATTTTCACCTTTGCAATTTGTTGCAAAGGATAGAGATAAGAAAACAGTAGAGTAAAACGGAATGTGATCCTCTGCTTTGGCAACGGGGCAATGGTTGCAATTAGAGATGAAGGCATTGTTACTCTAGGGACTTTCAAATTCAACAAAGCATAGGGGTGTTAAAAAAAAATCGAAACCAACCGAAAACCAAAAAAATCGAACCGAACTAGTTCAGTTCGTTTTTTCATTTCAAAAAAATTCGGTTTTTGGTTTTTTCGGTTTTTTTTTTCGGTTAACCGAAACCAAACCGAAAAATCAAAAAAATTGAATTTTATTTTATTTTTTTATATACAAAATTTTATTATTCAATCACTACTAGTTTAAGTTTTATTTCACATTTTTTGTTAAATTTTTTAAGTCTAAGATAAACAAATATAAATTTTTAAATAATGTAAATGTTAATGTATTTTAAATTTTTGGGATAAATAATTTTTTTTTTTTGATAAAGTGAAATAATTGAGAAAAAAAGAAGTAAATAATATATCAAAATAGTTATTAAAAATCCTATGTTTTATAAATAATATAGATATTAATATATGACATATAAAAACATGAATAGTTATAATACAAAGAGAACAAAAATGATATTTTTTTCTAAACTCAAATGGTAGAATTGCATAATTTTTTTATTATATGAACTAATACACATTACATATAAAAAAATAGATGATTATGATTTGAACAGCAAAAAATGTTATATTAAAAGAAAATTAATTAACTAATTAAACTCATATATATTGTAGGGTATGTTGATGAGCAAAATTGAAATTTCAACTTAAATTGCAAACTAAGGGATAAGGGATTGAATCCTATTCAGCTATACTAGTACTATATTGTATCTGCTGACCAATAAAGATTTTATTTATATTATTATAAAAACAAAGACAATTTTGTATCTAAAATAGAAGTTATTTTTGTTCATTTACATAATTTGTCATTTTAATTATTTCAACAACAAAAATTGACAATATAGTTTGAAGGATAAATTGGAGAATTCAACATAAGAAAGATAGTTTGGATACAAATTTTATCAATATTTCATAACTATCTTTTAGAAATGATGATTTAATAAGGTTATAATTGTATTTTTTACAAAATTTACAAATCCGCAATATATATTATGATGTCATTGGATCAATTAGCTATTTAACTTTAGTAGATTGAGTTTAAGATTTAATTTGCTATTCGATCTTAGCAGTTAAGGTTGGAATATACAAAAATCGCGTGCATCTGCCTTGACGATTATAAGCTAGCAATTTTAGCATACACAATGTGTATACTAAAAATTTTATAACATAAAATAATTAAAATATTTATTCATCTTCTTAAATTTATAATATTTTTAATGTATTTGTTTAGAATAGATAAATTATAATTTTATCAAAACAAATATTTTCAATATACAAAAAAAAGTAATCTAAATCAATTTTTTCACTTAAAAACAAATATTTTTATCAATATAATTTTATCAAATAATTTTTTTGGCACTAAAAGAATAAGTTACCCAATTCAAAATTTTAATTAAACTAACTTACTTTTGTCAAACAAACTTTTATAACACTTTCTTGGTAAAAAAATAAGTTTTTTTTTTCTTTCAATTCGGTTTCAGTTTTAACCAAAATCGAAAAAAAAACTGAAATAACAAAAAAAAAAACAAAAAACGGTTCGGTTTCGGTTTCTCATTTGAAAAAACCGAAAATTTCGGTTAACCGACCGAACCGATCAGTTAAAACCGAATGTACAGCCCTAACAAAGCAACAAAAGAAAATTAGATAGGCAAGATAACGCATTCTTGTGGCATGCTAGGCTAAGCCATATCTCTTAAAATAGGATGAGCAAATTGGTTGCCTTAAGTTCACTAAACATTGGTAACCTAGAGGATTTACCAACTTTCAAGTCTTGTTTAAAAGGGAAAATGACTAAAGCACCATTTGTTGGACAATCGAAACGTGTCACACATCCATTGGAGTTAGTCCATAAAAATATATGCGGGCCACTAAGAGTTAGTGCAAGAGGTTGCTACTCTTACTTCATTATTTTCACCAATGATGGCGCTCGATTTGGATATATGTATCTCATGAAGAACAAATCCAAGGCCTTTGGAAAGTTCAAGGTCTATAGGAATGAAATAGAGAAGCAACTAGGACTTAGTATTAAAATACTCCGATCTGATCAAGGTGGGAAATACTCAAGTGATGAATTTTTGAGTTATCTAATAGAGAACGGGATTTTCTCATAGTGGACTCCTCCCGGCACACCCCAAACTCAGTGGAGTTGCCGAGCATAGAAACTGCACCTTGTTGGACATAGGGTGATCTATGATGAGCTTCACGGGTTTCCCTCTTTCATTTTGGGGTTATACTCTAAAACGGAAACAAAATTACTTAATATAGCACCTTCAAAATCAGCACCCAAGACCCCACATGAGATGTGGTTTCACAAAGCGCCTTTATATTTCTATCTTAGGGCATAGGAGTCTCCTGCATATGTCAAGCAACTAGTAGGAGATAAGTTGGATGCTAGATCCAACTTATGCAAGTTTGTAGGATACTCCAAGAGAGTCTATCGGTTATTACTTGTATGATCCCTCGGAACAAAATGTATTTGTCTTGAGGAACACCAAGTTTTTGGAAAAAAAGTTTCTATTAGATAGAAAGCGCATTGTAGTTGAACTTGATGAAGTTCAAGATGATCATAGCACGCCACAAGAAAGTGAAACAATTGTACAAGAGCTATCTACCACACACATTTCTAGAAGGTCCGATCGAGTGAGGAAACAACTTGAAAGGTATGGTTTCCTTCACAAAATCGATCAATCAGATAGTGATTCGAGGACTTTTGAGGAGGCCATGTTGGAGATGGATCTGAAAAATGGAAAGATGCAATGAAATCCAAAATGGACTCTAGGTACTCAAACAAGGTATGGACCTTGGTAGACCCACCAGAAAATATAGTACCTATTGGTTGCAAATGGATCTATAAGCAAAAGCTTAAAGTAAATAGAGAGGTAGTGACCTTTAAAGCTAGACTAGTGGCAAAGGGTTACACTCAAACGCAAGGGATTAACTTTGACGGAACCTTCTCACTAGTAGTAATGCCTAAATCCATTAGGATTTTACTTGCCATAGCATCATATTATGAGTATGAGATATGGTAAGTGGATGTGAAAACCACCCTCCTCAGTGAACACATTGATGAGGAAATTTACATGAATCAAATAGAAGGTTTCATATCCAAAGGGAATGAGTAAGAGGTTTGCAAATTCCAAAGGTCCATCTATGGGCTTAAGCAAATATCCCAAAGTTGGAACTTACATTTTGATGAGATAGTCAAAGAGTTTGGCTTCATCAAGAACGTATGAGTCATGCGTGTAGAAGAATGCTAGTGGGAGTTTAATCTAATTCTTGGTGCTTTATGTCGATGATATCATTCTCATTGAGAATCATAAAGAAATGTTAGAGTGTACTAAAGCATAATTATCTACATAATTCTCCATGAAGGATTTGGGAGAAACATCCTTTGTGTTATGAATATGAATGTATAGAGATAGACCTCGGAGGACGTTGGAACTCTCCTAAGCATTGTACATAGATAAAATACTAAAGTAGTTTAGTATGAAAGAATCTAAGAGAGAATATCTCCCCATGAGACACGCTCTTCATTTCTCTAAATCTGTGGTCCTTAGGACAGAGGAAGAGAGAAGAAGAATGGCTTTCATATCCTACATATCTGTAATAGGAAGTATAATCTATGTTACGCTATGTACAAAGTCAGATATAGCTCACGCTTTAAGTCTTACAAGCTACTAGTAATCCGATCCCAGTGAGGATCGCCAGAGTACCATAAAGACAATTCTAAAGTACTTGAGAAGAACTAAAGAATTCTTCTTGGAATACGGAAGTGGAGAATTGAAACTTGAAAAGGTTTTTAGATTCTAGTTTCCAATTTTTTGTAGATGACTTTAAATCCAAGTTAGGATTTAAATTTTGCCTTAATGGTGGTGTGGTTAGTTAGAAGAGTTCCAAGCTAGAAACTACTGCCAACTCAACAATTGAGGTAGAGTAAAATACAGTACTGGATCAAAAACTTCATCCAAGAGTTGGATGTAGTGCCTACCATTACAAGATTTAATTATCTATTGTTAGGACAATGGATCTATCACGCAAGCGAAAGAGCTAAGATCTCATCAAAGGTCCAAGGACCTTTTAAGGTGATATCATTTAATCTAAGATATCATTAATAGAGGTAACATTAGAGTGGAAAAGGTTTCCTTGAAAGAGAATATTAAAAACCTACTATCTAAACCCCAATTGCAAAAGATATCCAAGGGACATCTTGAGAATATAAGCCTTGGGAGCATGGGCAATTGGCCTTAGAGCATGTGGGAGATTGTTAGAGTAGTGATTAGCAAGCCAATTGGATTAGCATATAACTACTCTTATGATGCCCTCTTATTTGATAAATATAATTATGTAATTGGCTATCTTCATCTTATGCTATGTATTTGGTTGAAGCCCACAAGATCATGCATGACTATGGGACATGGTATAGGTCAATAGTTGGCAACATCATGAAAAGTTCCTCTATGGTTGTGATCTTGAAATCACTCCAAGTCATAGAATCTATGAGATAAGGGAATTTCTCATAGATTCAGATAGATTTATATTAGTGATGTATGTTCCAAAGGTTGGACAATGCCCCGTTTCGTGGGCATCAGGTGTAGTGGACATCGATACACGTTAGTAGGTGCTTGTTAGAGCACAAGTTCACCGAGGACTCGACATAGAGAAATTCTTGAGGTAGCCAAAGTGTCATGTCAAAGAGGATGATTCCCTAAGCTTACGGTAGTGTATATAATTAGTCCTTTAACTTAAGATTTCATGGTAATCTCATATGCTGATGGTTATGCTTTGACTTATGCACCGGTCACTTAGCTGATCACAAGGTGTATGTTTTGGGCATAGATTACTTGTATGCGGAGGTTTGTGAGAACCAATAAAGGACTCATTTTTCTTATCTTATTGATGAGTCGATCTCCTATGTTTTCTATGATATTCGATTCAAGAAGCCCTTGCGCAAGGCATAGAAATTATTTAGAAAATAATCTCCAAAGTTGAGGTCGCAAATGAATCGATCACTAAGGATAGATACATAGTTATTGAGACTATTATGGTTCCGACGAATATCTTGACCCTAGATCTCGATTTGGAGATAGAAAATAGAAGGACCGTATTTGCATGGTACTCGTAAGCGAAAGGTTTCACACCAATTGATTTCACCCATTGGTTGGGCTCCTAGGCTTGTGGCTAGACATCAACCATAGAGATTGGGTACTTTTGAATTAATGGAGATTAATTCAAGAGTGGTCAATTAAAAAGAAGTTTAATTGATAGGAATAGTATTTTACTATTCACAATTAAATCGCAAGGAGTTACGAGCCCATGTCTAATTGATTGGTGAACTCAACAGGTCACACACGAAAGCCAAAGTGTCTTCACAATTAATATTATCCAAGTGTTGGATAAGACTATCCTGAGTTGGATAGAAAAGAAGAAATTAATTGGCTTGATTAATTTGAGTTAAATTAATTCAATTAAAGAATTCAATTATTTAATTGAAGCCATTTATAATTGAGTCAAGTGTTGAATTAGTTTAATTAAATAATGTGATTATTTAATTAAGAGAAGAATTTATAGAGACAAATTTATGAACCATAAATTGGCATTAAAATTGAATTTTAATTAGGATCAATTTATGGATCATTTAGACTAGAAAAGCATGATCTAGTGTGATGGGATCACACTAGACTATATCTAGGTGGACCAATAGGATCATTTCCATAAGACGAAAAGTGTAATCCTAATGTGTGTGTGTGTATATATATATGTATTGTATATATAAATATTCCATAAGATGGAAGATGTGAGTTTTATATATATAATGTATATATATAAGATTCCATGATGTAGGAAGTGTGACACACTAGAGGATATCTAGTGTGGTGGGTGTACACTAAACCATTTTAAATGGACTGCTTAGATTTAATGTTAGAGAATATTCCATAGTGATGGAAGATGTCATCACAAATATATAGGTGTATGTATATGTGAGTCACATTTTTGGAGCTAAATTTTGCCTATAAATATCCTATAGTAACCGGTACTTTGCTCTTATCATTTGGCCATATGTTGGCAAAAATTCTAGCTTCTTCCTTAAGATGTTTCACTGTAGATAGGCTCTCTCTGCTTGGTTGTTCAAACAAGTTCTATCCTCACAATGGAAAATGCAAGAATGCTCCAAAGTCAAACAATCATGGCGAAAGCAACAAAAAGAGAAAGAACCAAAACAAAGAAGTGAATTCATACCCAGGTAAAATCTCCAGTAGCTATCTCAATTAATTAGGAAGTAGAGAATAGCTGCAACTTCCCTTTATCATATTCGCATACCATGACCTACATGCAATTAGCACTGGACGCAATCTCATCAACGTCCTAGTGGGAGTCCATCTCAAAACTCCAACGCAAACCATAATGAAAGAACCCTTTGCCCTTACTAGCATGAAAAGGACAAGTGGACTGCGAGCAACAACTAGTAAGTCCATGTATGTTGACCCACCGAATTAGAAGGCAACTCTTCAACCTCATCACTTACAGCAAGAGCGTTTGCAGCTAGAGCTGATAGGGTGCACGCTTCACTCAGCTACCAGCTTAGGGGCTAGGGCGATGCTTACTCAGTGATGTCTCTCTGCGATGCTGTTCTACGATATATCTCTCAATTTTTCTCCTTTTGCTCTCCATGCACAAATTTAGCAAAATCAATCTTCTTTCTTGTCAACAAATAGAAAAGAAACGAAGTCAATACGTGATTAATGTGCAAGACCATATAAACATACGTGAATGACCAAGTGCTGGCAGCCATAAATCGAAGATAAAATATACTTGTTACCATTCAAACAAATATAAGTGAATTAAAAGGAAAATCAAATAACCTACTTTGGCAAAATTTGCATAAAGGTCATGATTTACTTATCTAAGACGAACTGAAGAGGGGAACTACTCTGTTTGCGGAGAATATTCCAACTATTGTCCTTAACAAAGAAGAATCTATCTTTCTAAGGACCTCTGGTCGAAGGTAACCCGTATAAAAACTTATTATGCGGCTTAGGAAAAGAATGAAAGAAAGATTCATTTGGCACCTTACGCACCCCAAGCAAGGTGTGGTAACTATCTATAGATACCAATAGACCTAACTCACTCAAATGTTGTCTAAACCCTACAAAAGACAAAAAGAAATTAGGCACAAACTGGCTTAAACACACATCACACTGTGCATTATTTTCTAGAAAAAGAGTGTCAGGAAGAAGGGAGAGCCTACAAGTACAATAACTACTAAAAACTATGAAATGACATCATGTTGTCTTAAGGTGAAAGAAGAACAAACTTGAATTCAGTAGAAATACAAATCCTACATCTCAGGATGTCTAACTCCTCTAGCTCAAGTAAATGCATAATCTTTACTACCTTTGAAAAATTATCATCCCCAGTAGAACAAACCTACTCTTTATCTGAAAAACCCAGTTATGTCATAATAGCAACTAGACAGTAAAGATGACTCCATAGTGTCACCTGAAAATTCCTCAAAATTTTCTAAGGTTTGGACCAACTACACATTAAACAAAGAATTGGGATACACTACAACACTCCATGGAAGACGACCCTTGCTAACACAAACTAATCCATGAGCATCGCAGGTGCCAGAAAATGGGGCACCGCTAGCACCATCTAAAGCACCCTATGACCTCTCAAGGCCGGTGCCTCGCAAGCAACAACCCCAAACACTGCGCGGGCGCCCAAGGGCCAAGACGAGCGCTATACATGGCTCTCGAGATAGGCGCCCATAGGTACCCCAGCCTGGAGCCCGATAGATTGCCTCCTCAGGCACCTAGTAGGTGCCTTACTCTACCGTTACGCTCATGGCCAGTTGACACAGGGCCACTGTGTTGGCTTCTTCTTCGCCTCCGTTTGATTAACATGTTGAAGACCCATTTCCTAAACTTAATTGAGAGTTAGACTTAAACATTTTTTGGCTCAACTAAGGACCTTGAAATGCTCGCTAACTCTAAAAGAGCTCTGATAAAATTTGCAAATGCATGAACCAAGAAGAAAGAAGTAAGTCAAAGAGCCCAGAGTAAGAAGAAGACTACCTTTAGGACTCATCTTGGTACTCATGATAGAGTTGTCCCATTTTCTTCTCCTCCTTAGCCTAAGTAAAATTCCTCTCTTTTACTAACTTCCTAGGTTTCAATGAAGACCACCTTTATGGAGCCCCTCTAGAAAGACTCAAAGACTTTGAGGTCTACTCAAACTCAACTTGAATAAAAGTAGAGAACCCGCAAACTCCTAAGCTAAGAACAATTACCCAAAATAAACATAATTAGATGAATTTAATAAATTAAACTTAAATTATATTTTGACTAAATTAATAATTTCCCACCAAAAGTAGGGGGCTTAATGATGTGACTTAAAAATGACCTAAGGATATTTTGGTAATTTGACTAAATATGATAAATCAACCCTAAATTTAATTAATTAATTAATTAAATGGGCCAAATAACCTAAAAGGCAAGTCAATCCCACTAATAGGGCTAAAAAGCCATAATAGGCCTAAACCCATCAAGACTAAAATCTGTAAATATCGAGTTCGAGAGGGCAATGGAGCATAAGAAATCAATTTGCCAGATTTCTCAGAGTGGAAGAACTCTCAAGAAGATCATATCTCTCTACGTGTTTGCCTAAGAAGACGAACCAACTGTTTGAAAAGGACCTCGCTCTAATTCCAAATAGCATCATCATTAATATGATCAAAGTATTTTGTTTAGCAATAGACTAAAAACTTCTTACTTTCTTTTTAAAAACTTATAAAATCCTAACATTGTTTTGAAAGTTTATAATATGTTTTTTTTTTAAAAAAATTAAACATTTTATTACATTTTATAAACTCTCAAACATTTTATAGATATTTTGAAAATCTTATTTTCTTTTTACACTAAAAGAGAAAATTCATTGCATATCAGAAATAATTACATCAGTTAAATATGCAGGAAGGTGGTCTTCCCACACAAAAGGTTTAGATATAGAAACAGAGGACCTAAAAATAGAGTGGGCTACATGTTTTATTTAATGATAAATAAAACTAACCCAACAACTAGGAAGTTCAGTAAGGGAAAGTTTTACAATCAGCTATCACTAAACAAAATGAGATATATTATCAACATCACTTGAAACTACATGAATTACCACTAGTGCATCTAACTCAAAAATAATATTTGATAAGTTCCTACTATTTATCCAACTAAAAGCTTCTCAAAATGAGATGGCTTCTGCCAAGGCTGGAGAAACTAATCCCTGGTGAGCAATAGCCATTGCTGCAAAATAGATCCCTGCCTCATCTCTAAGGATACAACTCGATATAAATTTATTATCCACGAAGCTTAACACTACATTCGTATTGTACATATACCAACTACTTGGGGGGAATCCAAGTTACTTGAGATCCATATTTTTCGCTAGACATTAGATTGAGCTATCGAAGAATAAATTAATTGATAGCTGAGAAGCTTTCTATAACAGCTTTTAACTGTATAAACTCCTTTAAGATCTAGACTCCACACCCACACATCCTCATTCAATCTAACACTTAGGGGAATAGTGAAGATCTGGTTTACATCTCTCTCATTGAAGATTGATACGATTTGATCATAATTCCACTCTTTTTGCCCCGAAATTATTAAAGAAGTGAATGTTCTATTTGAGTCTTCCTTGCTAAGAGCCATTGATATAAAAGGATTTTGGCAATCTGGCAGCCACATATCTTTCCCAACCAAGATACATGTTCCATTTCCAACCCTCAAGTGACATTCTTTTTTAATAAGAGAGTAAGCTAATAACACGCTACACCAAACAAAACTCAAGTTACTTCCTAGTGTTGCTTGAAGAAAATTATCTCGTGGATAGTACCTTCTTTGAAGATTTTGGAGACTAAAGATTTTGGTTTTGACGATAAACATTAGCCTTGGTTGCTAAGAAGAAAAAGATTAAAATCATATAGTCTTCTAATGCCAACACCACCTTTGTTCTTTGGAACACAAAGTCATTCCCAACTCATCTATTTGATTCTTTTCCTCTCAATTCTTTCTGTCTTATTATTGACCCTCCACAAAGTATTCATCATGCGTGCAATTTCATTACAAAGATATTGGGATAGGAGAAAAATATTCCTAACATAATTTAGAACAGAATGAGCAATAGCTTTTAGAAGAATCTTCCACTCTGCAGAGGAATTTTTTGTTTCAACCTTGCAATTTTTACCAAATTCTATCCTTAACATACTTGAAAACTCCTTTCTTTTTCTTTCCAATCATAGAAGGAATACCAAGATACTTACTTCGATGATCAAAATTCCCAACATTTAAATAGTTTCCAATGTTGTCTCTCATTATTTGTCCAATATTTGCACTAAAGAAAATTGACAATTTCTGGAAGTTGATAATCTGCCCCGACACAGCCTCGTAAGCCTTTAAACAGTCCTTTAACCTCACATTCTTGACATGTCGCCTAAAAGAAGATAAGACTATCATCTGCAAAGAAGAGATAAGTTATTGGATGAGCTCCTCTTGTAATTTTGCAACCATGAATCTTACCTTGGTCAAATTTTTTAAGAATAGCAAATAGCCCTTCTACACAAATAATAAATAGATATGGAGAAATCAGGTCCCATTGTCAAAGACCTCTTTTTGGGATAATTGGACCTATTTCATGCCCCTCATGAACAATCCAGTATTTATCTAATTCAACACACATTCTTACAAGGTTGATAAATTTTTTATCAAAACCCAGTCGATTCAGCATAAATTTCAAGAAAGACCACTGAATCATGTCATAGGCTTTGCTTATGTCAATTTTCAAAGCAGCTAACCTAACCTTTCCTTGAGATTTTCTTTTAAGATAGTGCATTACCTTAAACGCAATCATCACATTATCTGATATAAGCCTACCCAGCATGGACGTACTTTAAGCCTCCAAAAATATAGTTGTGGACAGCATTCTTTTTAGTCGATTCGCAAGGATTTTAAAGATGATTTTATAAAAGACATTGCATAGTGCAATGGGACAAAGGTCAGTAATAACTTCTACATTCTTAGTTTTCGAAATCAATGAAATGAGAGCATCATTAAGCCCCTAAGGTATATTAGCATCCCTCAATATATTCAAATATGCTTTCATAACATACATCTCTTCCAATAATGTGCTAAACTTCTAGTAAAAAGTTGGATTTAAATCATCTAGGCCAGGAAGCTTGTTTGAGTGTGTAGAAAAGGCTGCCCTTTTAACTTCATATGCACTACACTCCACCACAAGCTTATTGTTCTAAACATCTAAAATTTTTAGCCTAACCCATTCCAAAGAGTTTAAAAACTTACAAGATTGAGAAGTGAACAACTCCCAATAATATGAGGAAATGATAACATCTAAACCATTTGTCGATTTGAAATGCCATGAGAATCCTAAAGCTGTATAATGGAATTTCTTCTTCATTAGGTCAAGGACTTAGCATGAAAAAATCTAAAGTTTGAGATACCTTCTTATAGCCAAAATTATTTCACTCTTTGCCTCCAAAAATCTTCTTGCTGCTGAAGAATTAGTAAGTACTTCTTCTGAGTAAGATCATACTGTCTAGACGAATCCTAATCAAATCTGGACCTTAGACGACACATTTTTTCCTTACAAGCTTGAAGACGTTCCCTGGATCAAAGAATCGAATGGTTTCCCCAATTTGAAAGACTAATGCGACATTTACTTAATCTACATAGAGGGACCCCATCTGCTACTCCAACTGTCCAACACAATTTTGCCACATTTACTATCTCTAAGCCAGTCGTTCTTAAAACGAAAACGATGCTTCCGCACACCATTTCTTTGCACATCAATGTAGAGAAAAATTGGATTGTGATCAAAAGTTGCAGCTTGTCATGCACCAGGCCCGCGAGCCCATTGGAGGTGAGAATTGCCTCCAAACCCACCAAGTATATTCTCAAATTGGGCTATATATCAACTTACCCAAAAGAGATATCCAATGGATGCACATGAATTCTTTAGCTCAAGCTTATATAATACTCTTTCTTTCAGTATTTAGTCCATGTGGGATGGAGTATTACAATCACCCTTCTTTCAGAACGCAACGTCGTTGTTGTGACGTGACATAGATCCAAGATTAGTTACTAGGCATTGGGACTCTAGAGATGGCTCCTATAGGATCAAAAAGTAGCTCCCCTATGTATAGCACTTTGTCCCGTAGGTCCAAGAGGTGGCTGTCATACACGTAGCACTTTGCCCTGTATAGCACTTAACTCCCACTAGTTTGGCTGGTAATGGCTCCAACACCATTTGTCACGTTCTGGGCCCATGAGCCCATTAGACATGAGATTGCCTCCAAACCTACCAAGTGCACCCTAAAATTAGGCTATGATTAACTTGCCCAAAAGAGATATCTAATGGATGCTCATGGATCTTTGGCCAAAGGTTATATAATAATCTTTCTTTCAGTATTTAGTCCATGTGGGATGGGGTATTATACAACTTCAATATTAAAGACTTTTGCTCCTTTAAATAAATTAACCCAATCCTAAGAAGCCAAAGCTCGGTCTAGTTTCTCTTCTACCCAATTCTCAGTACCTCTACCCTTTTCTATGTAAATTAATGCCCTTTGAGGACCAAATCATTGAATCCACATAAATCAACAGCATGCCTAAAACCTTCACAAAGCCAGAAAGGATAGGGCACCTATCTTTCTTCTCGTTTGGACTGAGCAAATCATTAAAATCACTAATGCAACACCATGGGAGATATGTTTGATTTTTAAGGCTACGCAATAAGGCCCAAGAATCACGCTAACGAGACCATTCTGAGAGACCATAAAATCCCATCGATCGCCAATTTTCTATTCCATCCAAATTAATCTCCATATCAATATGGTTTCTAGAATACCCAATCAACTTTATCGTTTCTTCTTTTGTACACATTAGTGGTAAACCCCCACGATGCCGAATGCTATCTACAATAAAGAGACCCTCAAATGCAATTTCTGTTCTAATCCTTTCTACTATCTCCCTCCCTACCATTGTTTCCATATGAAAGATGAAAGGGGGCTTCTTGGACTTAATCAAGTCCTTTAACATTGAATTGTTTGTGGGTTTCCAAACCCATGATAATTCTAACTTAAAGTACTCATTTTTATTGGCGAGCATGGGACATAGGATTTGGCACTAGCATGTTTCTTGGCCCATTATCAAGCATATTCTCCTCAATTGAGCTTAGACTTTGACAATTCTCTTCACCTATTTCAATTCTTCTCCTTTTGGAGTCTGAAATGATCAAAGCACCTGTGGATTCATTTGTCTCTATGGATTTAGTAACTTCCCCATGATTATTGAATCCTCCATGATTCTCGCCTCTATCGAATTATTTAGAAAACGAAACCTGATTTTTCGCCAGCATCGTATCATTTCCATCTATATTCATGTTATCCCTATTATTTTCATTTGCCAGCCAACTCTCTTCTAGCAAGGAATATCTAAGCTACCATTCCCCAATCCTAGCATGTAAGCGGTGATTAGGAGTTTCGTACGCATATTCAATAGAACTCCGACCAGCATCATATAATTTCATACAGAATTTATTAGAATATCCCAAGATACCACAATAAATGCAAAAAATTGGTAGGCATTCATATTTAAACGTCACCCAAAACCATTCCCTGCCTTATTCAATTTCATTCTTCTTTTCATCGGTAACCTAACGTCCATTAAATTCCAAATCTGCATGTACAGTTTCCAAACCCCACAGAAGTTATTTTGGTCTAATTCTAAGAAAACACCAATATAATCCCCTAATTCTTACGAATGCATTCCGTCTAAAAATCCACTGGAAGATCATAAACTTGTATCCAAATGCTTACGTGAGTGAGAGTTACATTTTGTGACTGTTCGCCTGGAAGGACCTGTTTTTTAAAATAAATTGTCGATCAAAGGTCCATGGCCTTCCCGAAAGAATATGGAACAATTGGAATAGATATGTAGACTGATTCAATTCCTTAATGCAAATGCCTTTAACCGGTTACCAGACAGCTATTATAGTGTTTTGAAAGCCATGAACACATGCTTAGATGTTAGCACTCTTCCCACGATGAAATATTTCAATTGCGCATTTAAGTCATCTTCTCTGTCCCCTTCAAGAATAGCACCCCCTTTCTTCTCCTCTTCTAAGGTTACTCTTGCACAATGATCAGCTAGTGATGGATCCATAGATAGTAACCAACCAGAAAGATAAGTATTGGAAGAATTGAAAAATGGGAGAAAATAAATTCTAAACACTTAACGATAAGAAAATAAAATAAACTTGTCAAGAGGACAAGAGGAAAGACTCTCATATAGGTAGAGAAACCATTTCAACTTCATTTTTACTTGCAATCTTTGATTCGTATATAAAAATAATAATAATAGAAATTATAGGTAAATCATTAATTAACACAAAACGCCATCATCTTAAATAAATATATAATAGTACAGTGCCTATTATACGAAACTATTCTTATCATTTTGTATCCTACACTTTATTAATGATGATCAATATTATATAGTTATTAACGTAGCATATATAAAATTTAAATATGGTTATTATTTTGTATTTCTATAAGAACAAATATTAATAGTAATTGATTATTTTTAAGTAATTGCTTGTTGAATACGAATACAATGAAATATAATTATTATAATTGATAAAAATGTCCACATGTTGACAATATATTAAATGTCAAAGATATCAATTTTTTATTAATAAAATTAATATATCCTAATATGCTTAAGGACATATTAGTTAAATCATCCTTAAAAGCAATACAAAGTATTAAGGTGGATCATTAATTGCAGTAGCACAACTGTCAAACTCTAATTCTATAAATATTATCATCGTTTATATTTTATCTTTCGCTTGTGTAATTCTTCAAACAAGCGATGTCAGTGAATCAGAGACCCACAATTTTTGGCACTCAATAACAAATTAACAAGGAGACCCTCAAAGATAAATTTCGTCAACATTTAAAACCCATATACTATTGTGTTGAGTTATAAATAATTCATCAATATTTCACTTGGAATCCTTATATTTTTTATATTCGCATAGCCTATTACCATTTAATATACATGTATATTTTTCTGATATATAAGTATAAATGGATTAATGAATATATTTTCATATCTACATATACGAAATATGCATATGCCTATTTATTAGAACAATAATATCTTAAAATTAGAAATGTAAATAGATATTCAAAAATTTATTTACCGTTTGAATCCATATTCGTTTATATAAAATATTATTTGTATTCATTTAAAGTGAATATTATCTATATTCGATTAGTAGATATTCGATTGTAAATGAATATAAATATGGTAAATATATATATATATATATATTCGATCCATTGAATATCCACTCCGAATATATATTCATTGAATATATCCATTTACATATTTGATTACTCATAACTTAATTATATCCATTATTCGTATTCGATAAATAATATTTAAAAAAATTATCATATACAGTATACTCTGGTTTATTATATTTAAAACATTATTGTATATAATATATTATTATACATAACATATAATTTATATTTTAATAAAAATCTCGTAGTCCATATATGTGTGTATATATATATATATAAATTATAATTTAAGAATTGAGAAGAAAAAATAATAAACTTTAAAAATTATTGTAATATTGAGGAAAAATTGAAGAATGAGATTAATCAACATAAATTATTGTTCGTTGATTTTATAAGTAATATACTTAAATATCATTATTAATATTAATTAGTACTAATAATCCATTATAAAGTCAATTATTAATTAAAAATTGTACTATTTGTTTGATTGCTTCCTTTTTAATGAAATTGCATAGTTCCTTTTATTAATTAAAAATATGAATTTGTTATAAGTTAATGGATTCATATATTCGAATATTCATAAATAAATATTTAAATAATTAACATCAAATATGAATATCCAAAAAATAATATTTGAATTCGAATATGGATAATTTTAATCGAATATAGATGCATTTGAATAATTATAATCGAATACGAATATATCCGAATTCGAAATATGTCTCATGAATACGAATTCGAATATCATTGCATTAATATCTGTTGGATCTATATTCGTATTCAAATATTCGAAAAGTTAATCGAATACATATATGAAAATAGTGTATTCAATCCATTTAATATCCATTTATACCCTTACTTAAATCATCAAATTTATTTAGGAAAATAAATCTTATTGAAATTAGTATCTCGATTTCAAAACTCTATGTGATATTCCCAATTGTGAGAATCATTATGCTCTCCTCAAGTTCCGGTATACATACCAAATAAAAAAAATAGATTTCCGACAAACCATCTTGAACCATTCCAATTGTTAATGAAATCTGAATGAGCATAATTTTTTGCATAACCTGGCAATTATATTTTTTTATTTAATATGTACCAAAATTAAAATTTATGTAGTTTTATAGCTATTACAATTACCCAAACTTTTCTCATCAATAACAAGCACCCAAAACTTTAATAGTTGATCCATCCGTAGAACCTTCTGCTCCTCAATAGTCCAAAAATTTGATAGGTAGTCTAAATAATGTTGTCAGCTCTTTCTCAACCAGACTTTTTCATCATTTGTTGGTTGAGTACTGCTTATCTTCCTAATATTATTCCCTTGTACAGTTGTACTTCGCAAAAAACTGATCTTCTCCAAAGGACAAGCATTGTATAGTAATCATAATTTGCAGGGTTTGGCACATGGGGTGCGCCATGTCACACACTTGAACAGTATATATAACATTCTTGGACTGTGTGGATTAATATATAATCGTCAAAAACAATAGCTGACCCCCTTCTCAACATTTATTTATTCAAGCCTACCCTCTCTGATGGTTGACATTAATCTCTGTTACATTTTCCAATTTCTACATAGAGATTAAGATCACCGTAACCCATTAAATTCAGTCTTTAAACCAAGCCAAACTTCATAATCAGGTACTTCTTCTTGGACTTCTTTTGCGCTTGTTTTTTTTCCTTCTATTAAATTTTGGGCCGGGGATTATGGCCTGGAAAACCTTGAAAGTATTTTATTTTATCCACTTCCAATGTTTGATTATGCTTCTTTGAGTTTTCTGCGTGATGGGTTTATCGTATTAGCTTTTCTTTAGTGAATTGGTGTAGTTGATTTAACTAGTATTCATGCTCAATCTAGTTGCTGTTGCATGAGGAACCCATTGGCGTTGATTTTGTGGATGATCGCCTAAATGTTCTTTTCTACTATGCTTTTATTTTACTTCATGATTTCTTGAGGGCTTTTTTTATTATTTTTTTTTGGTTTTTTTAATTTAATAAGGCAGAAAGTTTGTGCTTTTGGTATTGGAATTTGATTTCAACTGCAGTGTCTTTGTCAATTTGAATTTGGTAATTTGATATGGGACTAACATTTAAGTCATTGCTACTGTAGGAGTACTTTTTCTCAAATTTTAGAGTTGTTAAAAATGTGCAATGTACATTAAACTGATGTATATAGAACCTGGTTGTGTGTTGGTCAGCTGGATTTGAGGTATTTAAAGCACTTTTGCAGTTATTTAAGTTATTACTGAGGAGTACTCCAAGAATATCTAAGAATGGCCTAACATAACTGGATAATATTTCCAATATGACAATCCAGTAGTCTTTTGTTCCTCTTATTTCATTTGCAGTTTGCACCAGAAACAGAGTCACAACTGAAGGTTGGACTGGGAAAGAATGGGGAGCAATTGTTAAATTATCTTGACAATAACCAATTTATAATATATCATTGATAGAGTGTGATGTTACTTTAAGAGGGTAATCTTTATAAAAAATTAATCTTCTTTGAATGCCTGGAATCAAAAGGAAAATTGGGATGATTTAACTGCTATAAATACGTGTCGACCTTTTCAATTCTCTACTTTTGTACTAGCGGAGGTGCCCAATTTGATCATCTTTTTTATTACAAAATGAACTAGGGATTAACGCAGATTTGATCTCTCTTGTTCCTAACTTAATTATCTAGAAACACTCTCATTAGGGGCCTAGGTAGTAGCTAGCACTGATGCAGCAACGTTGGTTGTTTATAAGCTCATTTGTCCAAGGTTTGGGGGATTATGTGGTGTACGTGCTTACAAATTCTGTGTTGCATTGCTCAATTAATTGGCAGCCACATGCCTAGAAACACTCTCATTAGGGGCCTAGGTAGTAGCTAGCACTGATGCAGCAACGTTGGTTGTTTATAAGCTCATGTGTCCAAGGTTTGGGGGATTATGTGGTGTACGTACTTACAAGTTCTGTGTTGCATTGCTCGATTAATTGGCAGCCACATGCCTAGAAACACTCTCATTAGGGGCCTAGGTAGTAGCTAGCATGGATGCAGCAAAGTTGGTTGTATGTAAGCTTATGCATCCAAGGCTTGGGGGATCATGTGGTGTACTTACTTACAAGTTCTGTGCTGCATCGCTCGATTAATTGGCAGTCACATGCCTAGAAACACTCTCATTAGGGGCCTAGGTAGCAGCTAACATGGATGCAGCAAAGTTGGTTATATATAAGCTTATGCATCCATGGCTAAGTGCATTATGTGGTGTAATTACTTACAGTTTCTGTGTTATCGTACAATTAATTGACAGCCACATGAGATGCAGATATAGCATTCTTACATATTCTTAGAATTAACAGATCTGCTACAAATTTTTCATTCCTTCCCTAGAAGTTTGATGGTATTATGATAACCTCTCTCTTTTCATTCAAAGATTACAACTTAGAGGAATTAATATTTTTATTCCACTCTTAATGATACTTCTTTGTTTGCCATAGAACTGGGCTACTTTTTGGTATTTTGTTTCTTCTATTTCCGTTGCTTATCTTATATTTCCTGATTGATAACAGAGTCAACATTGCTCAAGCAGAGAACTAAGAATTATGAGTACTGGTTTAAAGAAACACACTCTAGATGTCTGTGAAAATTCTTTATCTCCAGAAGCTCAGCAGGGAAAGGTATCTTCAGTCTCTAGCAAACCATTTGCAGATGCACATACTCCTCTTATACATACATACATACATATTATATATATATATAGAGAGAGAGAGAGAGAGATGTTCTGATGCATGTGAATTTCTAACACGTGATAATACATGGATATTGCAGATTAATGAGGTCAGATGGTTAATTGGGCCACAGTCTGGTAAACTGGCCCTTTATTGTTCTGATGCCTCCATTTCAAGATACTTGAGAGCACGAAACTGGAATGTCAAGAAGGCTGTTAAAATGCTTAAAGCAACTCTAAAGTGGAGACTAGAGTACAAGCCAGAAGAGATCCGTTGGGTAATCCCACTTAATTTTTCTGAACCAAAACAGCGATTTTTTTATGCATTTGTCGATTTCTACTCAATTGGCTGAGTAGTGCCTCCTAGCCATTGATTCAAGCACTTCTCTTCATTCCTGTCTTCACTTTCTGAGAGTTGGTAGGGTCACTGTATTTCTGGTCTGTGTTTTCTTTCAATGATCTCACTGTTTCTGTTCTTTTTTGCTGCGCCATATTTTCATGGATACACGGCATTTGTCCTCTTATGGGATAACATTTCTATATTGCTGATTGCTTTTTGGTTTCTGGAAGAGTTTAGCAATTGATGAAGTCAGAATCTATTCTGTTTACTTTTTGATGTACCTTCAATTTTCATGTAGGATGATGTTGCTGCCGAAGCAGAAACAGGAAAGATTTATAGATCAAGTTACAAAGATAAGTATGGGAGGCCTGTTCTCGTCATGAGACCTAGGTGCCAGGTTAAATCTGATACTCCTAATTTCCTGCTGTTATGTTTCCCAGAAAGGGCAAAAAAGGGGGAAAAAAAAATCATGTTTCCCAGCTGTTGAATAATGTAACGCAATTAGACAACCCCCTGAAGATTTTGTTTTATTGTTTATTATATCAAACTATTGTAAAAGTATAGCCAATCCAAACTAATCTATGTATATGACAAACATTGTTTTTTTCTTTTCCTGATTTTTAAACTTAACAAGGTAAATTGGCTTATCTTGGTAGGAAATGCACTTATTGCTCTTTGAAATTTTCTTTTTAGGAAAAGACTGATCCTTTTCTACTCTTTCCTTGACTCTTCTTTCTTCGCACATATTTGCAGAACTCTAAGTCAATAAAAGGTCAAATTAAGTATTTGGTTTATTGCATGGAGAATGCAATTTTAAATCTTCCTCTCGACCAAGAGCAGATGGTCTGGTCGATTGATTTCCATGGTTTCAGCATGTCCAATATATCAATCAGGGTAACACGAGAAACAGCTCATGTCCTGCAAGAACATTACCCTGAGAGGCTGGGTGTCGCAATCCTATACGATGCACCGAAGATATTTGAACCATTTTGGACGGTATCTTTCTGTAGATCATATATTGTTCTGATATATATATATATATATATATGCAGAAGTCAAATGCAGATATATATATATATATATATACATATGATAGTGCATGTCGAAATTGTTACTGTGTACTCAAGCCTTGAGTGTAGCATCATAGAATTTGAAGCTTACTAAACTTTTTCTTCAGTCATAAGTTCTTTCCTTAAGTTTATTAGAATTACTTATATAGTCACCTTTGTGGGTGATATGTGCTTTCCACTCATGTGTGTGCATGAATTGACAATGCATTGACTGTAGAATCACATACTTGAAAGCATCATATGGTTTTCTGCCATCATCAAGTTATTTCTTTAAAAAAAATTTCATTTTAAAATTACTGAGATGGTAAATGATGTTTTTGTGATGGCAACTCAAAACAAATGGCCAAAGTTGTAGACTCATCAGGCTATGGAAATCATCCAATTCTACAGCAGAGAAAGCAGTAAATACATCCCTACCAAACTGCAGCTTGACATATTTTCAGAAATTTATTTTTATTTGTGTTTGTTTCATTATTATGATAGAAATGCTATTTCAATTTTCCATATGGTAATGTTTGATCTCATTACATATTAGCTCAGCCCCTCAGCTTTTGCAAATAACCAATATACAGAAATAACGAAAAGGAAGTGATGCTTAATGAAACTTCCAGTTTTGAATCTCTCTCTCTCTCTCTCTCTCTCACACACACACACACACAGAAAACAAGCAACATACATGCATGTATACTCACACAGAGACAAACTCAAAATTGCAGGTCTGTCATCTGTGGTTGGTAGTTATTCTTTCAAATAGTCTGCATATTCACATAGTACATAGATGTTCTGAAGTTTTGGTGTGCTTGGAATGGTTTCGTCTTTGCTTGCACCTGAGACAATATTTCCATACATTTGATTATTATAACTGTGAGTTCTCGTGCAGCCCATCTGTATTGTTAGTTTGCTTCAATGATGTTGTATGCCTTGTTTCAGGTTGCAAAGCCCTTTTTAGAGCCTAAAACAGCCAACAAAGTCAAATTTGTTTACTCAGATGATCCTAACACAACCAAGATCATGGATGATTTGTTTGACATGGAACTGGTGGAGTCTACATTTGGTGGAAAAGATGATACAGATTTCGACATCACAAAGTATGCTGAGAGGATGAGAGAGGATGATAAAAAAATCCCTTCATTTTGGAAGACAGATGGTTGTCCTCCGGCTGCAACAACACCACTGCCTGCTGTGGTAGCTCCCCCAAGTTTAGAAACTGCCAACTCAGAGTCGGACTCAAATGAGTCCGATTTACAAGCAAAGAAGTCCTCATCCCCTGGGGATGAAGAAGATGATGCCATACGAACTGATGAATCTCTGTCTGTGAAACACTCATGAGGTGTTAAGCCGGATTTGTTTTTGACCCGAGTAGTAAACTCCAACTTGATGCTGGGATTATGTTGTCTGAAAATTATGCCGTCCCTAACCATGTGATGTTTTTTAACTCTGAAGTTTAGGCTTATCTTTGTAATTGCTAGACTAGAGCTTTGAACGCAAGTTCTTTTCCCGGCCTAAAACGCAGCAAATATTTTTCTTTTCCTGGTTAACTTTCTCTGTTGTGTATGGTTGTGGTATTTACTCCTGGGATTAAAATGTAGTATGTCTAATATTTGTTGGGGCATTAGATGTGATTCATTTAATACTCCAGGAACCCTGAATGTGCAACTCATGGCATAAGAAAATAAATTATTTGTGATGAGATTTTAATTCAAGTAGTAAAATTATCTCGAAACTCTACAGTTGGATTTTCCAGATTCCAAGTTCACTATTTGTTGGTACAGCATGTACTATGTTTTGTAGCCATTGTTTGCATTTTTTCACTCTTATGGACGTGAATATCAGCCTACAGACCTCGAAGGGCTCGTGATGAATATGAGCAACATTGATCCGAAGAAAGTTGAATAATAGGAAGCAAGTAGGAATTCGAGTTACAGAAGCCAATGGACGCGTGTTGAATGTGAAACCAGAGAAGGCTGAAGCATATGAAGCAAATTATTCGTCAATAAAGCATTCATATGAGATGAACCAGAACCCCTAATTCCCTACGAGTCCAACATATCGCATGCAACAGATCCATCCTATTGTTGTATGCGCCAGTACTTCTGATTCCCCATAAGAGTCTGACAAATCAGATGCTGTGGATCCTGATGTTATATGGGTCATAGTATGAAGGGATCCTCATGTTGTACGGGTCAAGGGGTGAAAGGATTTCAAACCTTGGAATTGCGAGCATGGCTCATGTAATGTGAAAACGTAATTCAATATCCGGGCAGTGAATGAATGGTGTAATGACCAATTAGCCCTTCTACAAGTCAACAGGATATTAAGTGGAGCGTTCATAATTCCAGGATTCAGATCGCTGTATTTTACTGTTTCTCATTGCAAAGTGCAAATTACACTAAAAATATAAGATCATATGGTGATTCACATAGCACCCAGATTGTTCCGGACACACATAAAACGGTATTTCATTTATTCCACATCACATATGCATGGAGCGCCCCATTACAAGTGCCAAAAAATTGCTAAATAGGAGACACGACTATAAAATGTCATATACCTTACATAGAGGACATACAACTGATCGTACAATATTTATCCTTGGTCTTTTTCCAAGTTTCTATTAGAGTTCAGATACAACAATTTATCACAAAACACTTAAACACTAAAGCTGGAAGCAAAAGCAAACGATGCCATGCAGGGAGCTTGATTCCAATTGCATGTCTTACTGGTTTCTGAGGCATTATTAGTATAGAGATTTATCGGAAGATGTGAAAAAAAATGAATATCCAAGCCCCTGCGATTGAGGCTTTGGTAAAGATTAAAGATAGGTCAAGCCATAAAGTTGCTCTTACCTCCATTAGGATTGGAACATCTCATCTAACTTTTGCCTGTATTGAGCCAAGCGCTGCATTTGAGTATCAAAAGGAAGAATCATTAAAACTCGCCTTATTTCAAGAAAATGCACTCACAAAAATTGCTTATGAAAACTGCAGATAACGAATGTTTTGTGTATCTATGGTTATTCTCTCTCATTGTTCAGTAATCTTGAGGCATATATATATGGTCCATAACATTTGGGTCCCAAAAAAATTATCATATGAAGCATCAGTACAACTTAGAGGCATAAGATAGCCAAACACATGAAGTTCCATCAAAGATAGATAACAGAAACACTTAAACTCAACCTTTGTAATTGGTTCCTCCAAAAGAACTTTGATCCATAATTTAACTTATGAAAAGACATTCAAAGATGCACATTCACATATATTCGAGAACATCAGAGATACCATTAAAATTTCACAGTACTGCAAAATACAAATACAATAAGAATGTCAAATAAACCAGTGTGGTACCAAAGTCGGACATCAATTTGTGATAGAAGATCTGATTTCTTTTATAAATCCGATTTCGGGAAAATCCAGCAATTTTATATTTCCCTCCTTGTAACTGTTTCCAAATACAATGCTAAAATATATGCCTTTTATAGAAACAAAGGAATCACCACAGCATTGCAAAGAGATAACAGCATTGTATTAAAGATCATCTTTTCAATGATGGCAAAGAGTTCAGATCATTTGGATGGTCATTGACCAATCATGGTAAGAATTACAGATAAAAAGTTGGGTACCTTAGTGTAAGCATAAACACCTGCTTCAGTTGGTGCGACTGGACTACCCCTGCGAATAAAGCTTCCATCTTTGAGAATGTAGAGCATTGGTATCCCAGTTGATAGTTCCAAGCTAATAACCTGATAAATAAAAACAAATAGCTTTTAAAATTACAAGTATTAGAGAAGTGAAATCAACTACCAGTAAATGCTTTTGGGTTTGAAATCCCACCTCTTGAGAAGTCAGCTTGTCCAGGTACATAATAATGGACCTCAGTGAGTTCCCATGGGCTGCAATCATTATGTTTTTACCAGCCAGAAGCTGGGGTTCAATCTGTTTCACTAAATAGTTAGTACCACAGTAACTTGAATAAGCAAATATCTGCAGATATGAGGAGAAAGTTATCAGCCTTACAAATTCTTTAAAGTAGGCAACAGCTCTCTCAGCACACATTTCCAAACTCTCACCATTTGGTGGAGGTGTATCATAACTGCGTCGCCACACATGAACTTGCTCTTTTCCATATCTATCAGCTGTTTCTTGCTTATTAAGGCCCTGTAATTCTCCATACCTAAACAGGGTAACTCATGAGTTACAAATCATATAATGCAGCCAACAAGGAGGCAGTTCTGAAGATCACCTAAGTCAATACTCACATTCTTTCATTTAGTTGCCAAGCTGTTATAACTGGAATGCAGTGCTTCTTAGTATCTTCACTGAAAATTTCGCTCCATGCTCTCGCTTGCTCACTCTCGTTGTGCAAAATAATTGGAACCTGCATATACAATTGCAGATTCTCCAAATTGTCAAAACTGCAAGCGTTAGCATGCATATAAGCTTAAAACTTTCTAATTCAATCGGAAAGTAGGTAAATGCATTTTTGAGAATTTAACTCTAAGGCAAACATGCAGTATGACGAGGTAGAATGATCGTAATAAGGTACCTCTATCCAAATTGTAAATATTTAAAATATTTAGAAGAATCCAACCAGATGCCAACGCGGCAACGCAGATTCAAAGATGTGCTATATTTCTTAAAGAAGTGTATAACATTCTTAATGTTGACAACTCTTTTGAAGATATACCTTCTTGCGACGGTGTTCAGTCATGGCAAGCATAGCAGTCATTTGTGCACGAATTAATGCAGAAGTATAGATAATGTCGACAGGTATGTTGCTGATTCTTTTGCCAGCTTCGATAGCCTCTTCCACTCCCTTCTTGGTTAGTGGCACGTCAACACAACCTGTGAACAGGTTCTTCTCATTCCACATAGACTCACCATGCCTAATCAGAATCAATGCAGCTTCATCTGGAAAAGTCCCAATATTATAAGATTATATTGGAAAGGAAGCTACCATCATTCTTTTGATGAAAAATGAAGCTTTTAGGATAGATTTTTGTTTTTTCCGTCAAACCAAACCATAGAGAGATAGCATACTTGATTTCTTTTTGGAGTCACTTGTTGTACTGTTTGATGGGGAGGAAACTGGGTCAAAGACTGTAGTCCGCGAAGTCAAGGCTTGAATTACACTGAAACTTCTCTTGCTAAAGCAATAAGTTCCTCTTCTTGAAAGAGCAATATCTAGCTTGAAACCCTTTGAAATTAACCGAAGTGAAGCAAATCCATTCTCCTGATTGAGGCCAGAATTACTAAAGCAACCACGAGATTGAAGAGTCCCAATCGTTTGGTGAAATGCAGTTGCAGCCATTCTGAAGTGAAACCAAGGTAAAATAATTAGATAGTACTTGCTGAAAATTATTAATAAATTCATATGACAGACAATATGTATTATCATTCCCTAAGAGTAAACACATGTATATTTTTCGTATTTCATATATTGACTAGCCTGAATTTATTGAACAACCACACAAGTATAATACTTTAACACAAACCAAGGCACCCATTCATTCCCTTTCAAGAAAAACTGCATAACTTATTATGTTACATAGGGCCAAATTTACAAACTAAAGCAAATAAATGAAAACTTGTAGCATTACTCAACCAATTTACAAGCCAAATGCTCACTTACCAATTTACAAGGCAAATGCTCACTTACAATAACACACCTACAAATTGAAAACCATTAACTTAGCAATCCTGAGCTTTCCCTGGTCAATGCAAATAGAACTAATGGTGATGTTACCCTCTAAGCACAATGGTATAACTCTATATATTTGAGGATTATCAAAATGGAACGCCAAACCAACAAAATTGTAACCTACACACAACTCACAACCAAAGTTAGATCTACTCTTAGATTTCCACCAATAAAAATGCCCAACTCTACACTTCTAACCCCCAAAAAGAAAACAAGAACAAAATAGCAAATCATATAATGGGTGTATTATCAACAGAAACACCAGATAAAAAGATAATAAAAATAACAGAAAAACAGAATTAGGTCGTGCCCACATGAACAAACACAGAAAGTGAAACTTACATGAAGATAAAGCAAAAGAGGACAGAAGACAAGAAAAAATCAAGAATAACTGTTCACCAGTGCAAGACGAGTACAGAGAAACCGAGAAAAAGGATCTTACATTTATATAAGGGCAATGAAGCACCAAATAACTCAAGAATCAAAAGGGCTGTTCGATAAAACCGAGGCGAAGAGTTTATTTCAAGGAAAGGTGACGGACAAAAAGTGGCGGTTGCATTAACTTTTACATAACATCAGAGTACATTAGAACAGCAATAATCCAGGGGCAATGCAATTTCTTTGCTAATAATTTAGGGCATGCAAATTATTTGCTTATCGAGGAATCAGAAGAAGCGGCTGAAAGATCAAAGAAAAATGGAGATGGTTATTCAAAGGGGAGGCATTTGTTTTTCTCCTGAGTTGTACTCTAGCGTACAAATCCTGGTAGAAATCGAGTTAGGTTGGTGAGAAAGGGGCAAAATCCAAGAAAATAGAGAAAATGGCCCTTGATATCAGGTTGGCGATTTGGGGTTTCAAATGGACAGCCGGAGAGAGTCTGACTGCGTATTTCGCAACTACACACGCCTTGTTTGTGCTTTTATATTGTGGCTTTTGGTAGGTGGACCTGACTCCATTGTATTGGGTGGTTGTAGCATGAATTAAATAACAGTCGCTCTCCGGGAATTTAATTTTATTATGATATTGTTACTTTCTCCGCCGTCTCAAATAATAGGAGGTTTGTTGGTGTTACTAATCCGTTATTTAATTATTACTATTAACTCTATTAAGTGTAAAAAATTAATCTACTTAAAAATATATCAAGTATCGCTATTTAAAAACCTATACTATTTTATAAACAAAAAATCTTTGACAATGATTGTGTAATTTTAAGTAAAGTCTAAAATCTTAGAATTTAAAATTCTTTTGAAATTATGTAAAATAATTTCATTATTTGCTTAACATTAATTATTAAAATCATAATTTCCTAAATCATCAAAGATGTATTAATAAATCAGACTAATGATCTTTTAATATATTTCTAAGACATATCTATGCACACATAAATCTTAATCAAATCTTAACAACAGTGGTGCAACTTTGGTCAAATTCTAACTTCTTTAATTTAATTTTTTTTTAAATAATTTTATTAGTTGCTTAACATTATATAAATTTATATTGTTGTACCCAAGAATGGAGTCTCTTTATCACAATTTTATAACTTTGATCTAATTTTAAAGTATTTAAATTTGGAACTTGTGTTAAATTATTTGAGATAACTTCATTGCACTACAAAAAAAATTGGCTTTAGTGACCGCCAAACAGTGACCGTTGGTAGTAGTCACTAATTTGTGACCGATTTTATTTAAAACTTAAAAAAAAATTAATAACAAATTAGTGACCGATTTGTGATGGAATTAGTGACCTCAAACATGGCGGTCACTACTCTGTCATTAAATTAGTGATCGGTTTTTCTTAGGTCACAAAGCGGTCACCAATGACCCAAGCGGTCACATTTTTCTTGGGTCATAAAAGCGGTCATTGGTTTTTCTTGGGTCACAAAAGCAGTCACTAAATTAGTGACCAATTTTTCTTGGATCACAAAAGTGATCATTAAATTCTCCAATTTCTTTAATATGGGACCATGTACAAAGTATTCATAAATCAGTCACAAATTCTTAAATAAAATTTGAAAAAATTTAATATCCTCTTATATTGACATAATCATCTATTTAATTTAATAAAATAATTTTAAATAATTATTTTGTTTATCAGTAAATATTTTTTCTAACAAATAACATATTAATTATACAATACTTTAAGTTAATTAGATAACTTATTCTATTAATAAAATAAATTTATCTAATTAACTAAATGAATTATTGTATTTAGATAAATTATATTTTATACAGATAAATAATTACATAGATAAGTAGATATTCTATAATATATTTATTTTACTAATCCATTTAATATTATATATTAATTAATAATTTATTTAATTTAATAATCTATTACATATAAAATTAAATTTAATAATAAATTAATTTAATAAATTAATTTTAAATAATTATTTTGTTTATTACTAAATATTCATCTACGAAATAATTACCTTTATTAAATAATTAATTAAGTTTTATATACACATAAATCTGGAATAATAAATGGTTAAAAGAGTTCATTTTAATTAAAATTGGAATTATGTTCTAGTTTAATAAATTTTTTTATGTAAGCCGATATTAATAATATTAACATATAATTATGATTTCATGTATATTTAATTTTAATTAATGAATGCTTTCTTTAAAGTAATACATAATTTGTTATTTATAATTCTAAAAAAATATAAAATATCAAAATAAATTATGAATTAAATTAATTACACATCATTTCATTATAATCTTTACATATATATACATATACATACACATAATCAAACTATAAATATACATACATATATTACATAAAAAATCAATTTATTTCTACAAACCCAACAAAAAAGTAATTGATTTGACATTTAGAGTAAAATTTATCCCTCCACCAAAATATTAACAAAACTAACAACTCATTTTCAAACAATTTTCCATATTTTCCCAAAACAAAAACAAACGGTTCGCACTTTCTCCAATTTTTCTTCCAAAAATCCATTTTCCCAAATTTTTTTCTAGAAAATATCAAAATGCAAGTGAACAGAGCCAAAGTGTTTGGATGATAATTTTATAATTAATTTAATTAAAATTCAGCAAGCATGTTAAGATCTTAAAAGTAAGTTAAAATTTCTTAGTTTTTTAAAAAGAGCTTATAAGTTTCTAACATCTTATTTTAGAATCTTTATAAGCTCTTTCTTAAAAAAGATTATAAAATATTTTTTGACATCTTATAAGCTACCAAACATCTTATAAAATGTTTTGAGAAGATTATAAACTCACCTAAACAACTTTTAAAGGTTTTGCAACATCTAAACTCTATACATATAATATAAGATGAATATATCATTTCATAATTTTATTTTGCAAATTTGTACTATTATTAATTTAGAAAACTAATAAAATTTATCTAAATATAAAACTAAAATTCTAAATCCAAAAATCTCACAACTCTATAAATTTTAAACACCAATATATTAATAATAGAAAATATTTTTATTGATTAACATTATTATATCTATATATCTAAAATTAAATGTCAATATTCAATAGCCATCATAAAATCTAATTTTTTAAAATTATATTAAAATATAATATGTAAAAATATTAAGTATCAAGATATGAATCAAGTCATATATAACTAACTAGTGAAAAATTAAATTTTGACTTTAAAAAATTAAAAAACTTAATACTATAATTTAATAAAAATTATAAAAATAAAATGTAAAACTTTGGTGAGACCTAGCAACAGCTGGACTCATGAGTCCAACCGCTGCTGGGTGCTGGCACCGATAGGGACCCCTCCATCCCCAACGACGGTAGGGGCCAATAGCTTCTGGCCACCCCACCCCTCTTTTGTTTTTTGAATATTTTATAAGTATAGTTATTTTTTATTTAATTTTGTAGGTTTGAAATTTTGCATTTTGAGGGCATTATAAAGAGGTAAATTATTTTAGTATTAAGTTATAACTATAAATTGTGTTTATGAATTATGTAGTTAATATTTTGTTTATTATGTTTTCTTACACATGTACAATAAGTCACACATCTTTTTTAAAAATAAGTTCTCAAAGTGTTTGGATAATAAAATCTTGGAGCTTATAAGGTATTAGTAATGACAATTTTATAATTAATATAATTAAAATTTAGGGAGCTTGTTAAGATTTTAAAAATAAGTTAAGAACTCCTTACCATTTTAAAAAGAGCTTATAAGTTTCTAATATTTATTTTAGAATCTTTATAAGCTCTTTTCTTAAAAATATTATGAAACATTTTTTGACATCTTATAAGCTACCAAACATCTTATAAAATATTTTGAGAAGCTTATAAACTCACCCAAACAACTTTTAAATGTTTTACAATATCTAACTATATTCTATACCTATAATATAAGATGAATATATCATTTCATAATTTTATTTTGTAGATTTGTACTATTATTAATTTAGAAAACTAATAAAATTTATCCAAATATAAAAACTTAAGCTCTAAATCCTAAAATATCACAACTTCTATAAATTTTAAACCCCAAAATATTAATAATAGAGAATATTTTTATTGATTAACATTATTATATCTACATATCTAAAACTAAATATCAATATTCGATAGTCATCGTAAAATCTAATTTTTTAAAATTATATTAAAATATAAAATGTAAAGATATTAATTATCAAAATATGAATCAGAGTCATATATAACAAACTAGTGAATAATTAAATTTTAAATTTTAAAATTTTAAAATTAAAAAAATTTAATTAGTATAATTAAATAAAAATTATCAAAATAAAATATAAAACAATAAAAAATGTAAAAAACAAGAGTGACAAAATTACAAAACCCTAACTCCATTAACATTTCAATTTCAATTCCCTCCAACCCCTTCACCAAGTACTCTCTCTTCTTCCTTTCTTGTTCTCCCTTCCTTTTTTTTAGAATGCTCGTCGCCGAGAGCCAACAGTTGGCTCTCAGCTGGAGCTGGCCTCCCCACTGGCGAGACCCAGCACTGGACCTCCCGATCCCCACCCCTCTTTTCCTTTTTTTTTTTCAATATATATTTTATATTTTATGTTTTTTATTTTTTATAATTATAGTGATTTTTTTATTTAATTGTGTAGGTTTGAAAATTTGCATTTTAGGGCATTGTAAAAGGTAAAATATTTTAGTGTTAAGTTATAATTATATGAATTTGGTTGTTGTAATTGCTTGCATGTGGTATAAATATTTTTGTTTACTTTTAGAAAATACTAATAGATCTTTTTCATGTTTCTAGTTATATCAACCACCAAAATGACTAAAGTATATTTGAAAGATGAAAAAAATATAAATAAACATGAAAGATTATTAAATTTTTTTAATTGATAAAATAAATATTTGTATGCAACTTTTTTGTGTTCAAAGTAGAATGTATTTATCCCTAAACTTACAAATTATAGATCATGTTCCAGGAGATAACTTTTGTTGAACACTTGCATGTGTGGAGAATTTGTACTTGCATGTCAATTATGTGGAAAATCTAATAGGATGGACTGGTAGAACATGGTGAAGAATTATTCTTATCCCTTTCTACTGCTTTCACCCTTGGAAAAATGTGATTACTTGTGGTTTTGAGATGAATTTAGTAGTTTTCTATGTGAAATCGAAAGAGAAAACAATACACTTCTCCATATAGTATCTAAGGGCAGAGCCATTGCTAAGAGGAACAAGCAGTGGAGGCTATATACCAGCATTCCTCGTGGGGAGAAATTGGTGGTAAAAATGAATGATGGTAAGAAGAGCAAAGGCTATGTTTGGTTGTTATAATTTCTTGTAATGGTTCTATTTTTCAATACTATCGACATTTGGAAATTTTATTCATTTTATTATAGTTGAACTTAAAATGTCATATGAATTTGGTTAATAATTTTCTTTGTAGTTTAGTGAACACGGTATTGAAGGCTACCTTTAGAACTTTTGCCACCTAAGGTGCGGTCCAAGAAGGAAGAGACAAAAGGTTTTTTGTAGCAAGCGGAAGAATATCAAGTAATAAAACACTCACCTTTTATTTTGCTTTCCAAGTGAATTTCTTGAAATTATTTATCTTAGTATTTTTGAATGAGCATCTATTGTCCTTCACTTGTGATTATCTGCTATCATTCACTATTGAAACAGAAAGATTGTTGAATAAAAAAAAAAAAATGTGTTAGTATCCACAATTTGGACTTATTGAGACTGTGTTAGCTTGTAATTTTTGATTGCATATTATGATACTATTACCTATGCTGGCATGTATTTTGATTAATGACTTATCTACTACTCAGCGGTTGTAAGGAACTACAATCGATATTTAAGCCTATATTTCTAATAACATATAGCTGAAAATCAATCTCAAAACAAGTAAATATAATTTCAATAATATGTGAACCAATTAAAGAGGTTTAGCTCCATTAATAAAGTGAAGGTTTTAAAATTTTGGGATCTTATATTTGAGGCTTACCTTTATATGGTGGCCTCATTAAAATTGCAGAAAATATGTCTAATAATTGAAGTTGGATGTGGCAACGACTTGATGCAAATGATTTTCTATTGATGAGTTTGATAAGGGGGTTATCAATTTTAGAGCCCAATTGATGCTGACTGGGCATTGAGCGGGCTCAATTAAAAAATTTTGAGCCCGAAGGGCTAAATGTGCAAAAATTTTATACATAATGGATCAAATGTGCGAACCCCACATCAAAAATGGACTGGAATTGAAATGAGCAATAGTTGAGGAACTAAAATTGTAATTTTCCAAATAATAATTAACAGAGGAGAACATGAGGATGAATATTAGATTTTTTTAATTTGATTGACTACTAAAAAGATGCATGAAAAGCCTACAATACTTAGAGAAAGAAGAAACGCTATCGCTCCAAATTGTTTTTTTCCCTTTATTTCTATAAATTCTTTATGCATTTGAATTATAAAAGGGTGTAGTTTACCTTGAATTGTAGTATTTGTCTTCCTGTCATGCTTCACAAGATTATTTTTTGTTTCTAGAACTTGTTTGTATGCATGATATTTTTCATTTGATTTTTTGTTAGGGTTTTCATTGTAAATGGAGAAATGAATTAATTAAGATAAGCTTTTTATAGTGCATATAATCAAGAAATATACTTTTAATAGTAACCATCAATTTAAGGAGTTTTGCTCTTTATGTGCACTAAACAATGTTCCTTCTATGATTTTTTGTGAGTTTGCCTTGTGAGAAGCACAAGTTATGATTTTCTTTCTTAAGAGTTTATGTGCAATATTATATGTAGGAACAACTACCTATTGACCAATTCGAGAATGATGCTATGTGGTTTGTGTTTCTCAATGCCTCTGATTTGGCTATTTCTCTTTCAAGGGTTAAATCTTTCCACATTCTTTGATCATGGTTAGGTAATACTACTTTCATCTTTTCTATAGTTCTTGAACCAAAGCTATGTCAAATAAAATGTTGTTTTTCAAGGAGAATATGTTTCTTTTAGATTCATAAGTGATGTTTAGAGATATTCTGCAATATGTAATACATATATATATTGCAATTCGGAGCACATCTTTCTATAGTTATTTTGTCAATGCTATATATAATTACGTTCTGAATATGGAATGAGGTTCTACTTAATATCTTGGCTACCTTAACCAAGTTTATTTTTTGCATTTTAATTCAGAAAACTTTCGTTTCATTGCGTTATATAGATGTATTCAAATGGATGATAACTTACAAGGTAAGTCTAATTTTGTACATTTTGACAGACTATGAGGGTGAGAGATGAGGCATTGAGGCTAGTTGAAGAATCAAAGGCGAGAGAAGAGGTTTTGATGAGGACATTAGGAGTGATGATGGAAAAACTAAATTCAATTCATGGAGCTTCTTCCTCTCGCAGGGAAGAGGGTGATGGTGGGAAAGACAAATAACTCTATTTAAATTAAACTTGGCATACTTGGATTTTATGAACTTGCTCATATTTTAAAATCTTTGTTTTATTTATGGATTTGGATACACTATTATTGAATTTCTGTTATTATTTGGTGTTATTTGGAATGTGAATTGTGTTTTAAATTATATGATTTTAAATTGTTATTAATGAGAACCACAAACAGGTTGGATAAATATATTAAATTAAACATTATAAATAATAATAATAATAATAATAAATCTGTGATCGATTAGTGACTCCAAAGGTGGTCCACTAAATGGAGGAAATACACTCATCATTTCTAAAAATTTATGATCGCTGCTTGCGGTCACAAATCTGTGACCGATTAGTGACCCTAAGACGGTCACAAATTAGTAACAAATGGACTAGTTGGTCACATGGCCAACTATCAATGACCGCTTTGTGACTGCTTATTCACTATTTTGTACAATAAATTAGTGATTGAATTTAAATCGTTAGTGATTTGTGACCCCATGGCCCAGCACTCACAAACTTGAATTTGTGATGAGGGTTTTTGTGACCACTATGATTGGTCACAAATGCAGTCACTAATGGCATCAGTGACTAATTTTTTATTGAATTTATGATCAATTTAGCAGTCACAAAAGCCAGTTTTTTTGGTAGTGTTGGTTGCTTAACACGTTTGTTATATGTGTGTGAAAGGAATCTAGTGATCATTACTGTGCAACTTTCATCAAATTTAAATCATAAAATCCTAACTTTCATATATTTTCTAAAACTATTTAAAATAATTTATTAGTTGCTTACATTACATAGACCAACACTGTTATATGTAGGAAATGATTCTTTTAACAAAACTTTTCATTTTTAGAATTTGAATATTTCTTAAAATTATTGCTTGTAGCAAAAATAATTTTGGTCCAGGCGTAATGAAATAAAAGCACAAGACCCACAAGGTTTGTGAGTATTTTTATATGTATATTTGAAGGTTTCCCATCTTGAAGGTCCATGAAGAGTCACACTAAATAAAAAAACCAGATCCATGAGAAATTATATAATATCTATCTTATAAAAAGTCTTATTAAAAAATATTCGAAGATCCAAAGATAAAGACACATTTTAACAAAGAGACCTCAAAAAGGTGAATTCAATTTGTTTATACCATTATCTTGTACTACTTAAATCAACATATTCTTCCATACACAACACACCATTGCAACAATCAACATAATACAATTATTCAATTCAGCAATTCTTGTGTCATCAAGTTCTCTTGCATTTCATGCATTTCGGTTTTAATGATGTGAGGTTTGCACATAGAGACAGGTAGAGGGTTGTAATGTAAATAAAGATAATAATGTACATTATGGCAAAGGTCTTTCAGAAGTGAGGTGTATCACTTATAGCTAAGAGGGCTTATTACAAACTAAGAAGGCTCATTTATAGGTTGGAGGTGTTCAAGTATATTTTGAGTAGTAAGATAAAGGAGATGCTTTATAGCAAACTAATGGGGGTTTGTGCATGGAGAAGGGGGTGAAAATTATAATATAAATTAGGGTGATAATGTATATTATGATGAGCGTCATCTAGAAGATGATAGGTGTCATTTACTGGCTAAGGAGACTTATTTATAGGCTAAGGAGGCTCATTATAGGTTGAAGGGGTTCAACTATATGTTGAGTAGCAAGATAAGAGGGATGCTTAATTTAGAGCCAAATGAGGAATGTTTGTACATAGAGAAGAGGGTAAGGGTGCCGCTATAGATTAGGGTGATAGTGTACATTGTGAAATGATGTTCTAGAAGAGAGGGATGTCTTGCAGGTTAAGGGGCCTCATTTGCAAGCTAGGGGGTCATATACGGGTTGATGATGGTTTTAACTTTGATATTTTAATCTTGGAGATGGGCACATAAGAGAAGGTGTGGAGAAGGGTAGAGAGCACAAGATAATGAATTGGACGAAATTCTAGCAAGCATAGATATATATCCACGTGAGATGAATTTATAACCAACTTGTGAGGAAAGATGGGTGAAAAATGAAGCAATAGAGGTACTTATTGATGATGTTATTGAGCTTAAGAAAAAGAGTAACACTAAAAATGTAACGAGTGAGATGAAATAAGAGTGCAACTGAGCTAAGTCAACTAAATCTTGAAAATAAGAGTGATGACAGTAGGTAATAGGGGATAATGAGGATGACAAGTGCAGTGACGAAAATTTATTGGATAGTGGCACGTAGATAGCTGATCAATCAGACTTAGATGTAGTTGAGGAAGCAGATGCTGGTTAATGTGATTTGGGTGTAAGTAGTCTCAAAAAATGAAATATTACACATTTTCAATTTTTATATACCTTGTAAAGATGAGCTTAGAATATATAATACATATTCATTATTTTGGTCCATGTTATCTGGAAATTCTTTTCCTCACATGGTACCAGAGCCATAACTCTCCTTCACCCACACATTGCTTCTCTATAATTTTTTTTCCCATGGCTGTTGCTCAAGATCCCATTCTCAACCCCTCCAGCCCATATTATCTTCTTCCTAATGAAAACCCCTATCTTGTTTTGTTCTCCTCTGTCCTTTCCAGTAACAATTACATTTCTTGGAGTAGAGCTATGAAATTGTCGCTTCTCTTCAAAAATAAGTTGGCATTCGTTGATGGCTCCTTGTCCTTACCACCACGCACTGATCCTCTCTTTTCCACATGGGAACACTACAATACTATGGTGTTATCATAGCTCATTCATTCAATTTCTCCCATAATTACTCAGAGTGGTCTTTAGCTTGATAAAGCCTAAGGTGTTTGGTCCGATCTCCATGAGTGCTTCTCACAGGAGGATGCATTTCGTATTTTCGAGCTTTAGGAAGAAATTTAGTCCTTTAAGCAAGGCAGTCATTCACTCACAGACTGCTTCATTGCTTTAAAGATACTCTAGGATGAGCTCATAAACTTTTGGTCGATTCCCTCCTACTCTTGTGCATCGCCTTGCTCTTGTGGTGTGCTTCATGCTATTAAACACTATTAGAACGACGACTAAGTGCTTCGATTTCTTAGAGGACTGGGTAATCACTTCTCAACTGTTCACTCCTAGATTGCTTATGGATCCCCTCCCTCACATCAACAGGGTATTTTTTTTTGTTATTCAGCAAGAACGACAACTCTTACCTCCTACCTATAATGTGTTTGTAAATTAGTCTTCCCCTCCTTTGCTGCCAACTCCACCTAGTTTTCAGAAGCCTCCTCTTAGGTCTACCTCCAATGGTGATAATCAATTATGTACTTATTGTGGAAAACCCCATCACACCATTGGAACTAAGGGTTGGCGCTTGGATAGGGTAGCTCGGCTCGGGTACCCAATATGTCAAGTAGTAATTTTAGCTACCCGACACTGACCTGAACTTGTTGGGTACCTGGCAAGTTCGGATTTGGGTACCTAACATATTATTTTAATTTTTTTTAAAAAAAGGAACCAATTAATTTGGACAATTGGTTTGACAAAGGCATTTGTTTGTCCAAACAAATAGAGGCCAATTAAATTGGCCTCTATACAAACAAACCTTTGTTTGGTTGTACAAATAGAGGCCAAGCTTCTGTACAAATTAGCCTCTGTACAAGCCTTTGTTCTCTATTTCCTTGTTGGCCAATCAAGAATTTGGCCTCTTTTCTTGACATCTTGTATATAGGCCAAATTTAACTTCAAATTTGGGACTTTAAAATTATAATCTTTAAAGAATCTATTGAAATTGAAGAATAAATTATAATAATTTTTTAAAATAATAGAACAAAAATAATAAAATAAGAATATACATAAATTAATCATCCATAAACATTTACAATCAATAGGACTCTAATGCTAAATTCTAATAACAATTAACACTTAACAGGGGCCAACATTTGGTCTCTTTAATTCTTAAGTTTTAACTTTCAAGTTTAATTCTTTCAATATTGTGAAAGAAAAAAAAGTTTAATTGTTTCAATATATAATATATCATATTATAACACATAAAAGATATAATATATCCATTTGTATAATATATTATGATATATATAATAATAATAATATATTTATATATAAATTTAAATCGGGTACCCAATCTACCTGATCGGGTAGGAGACTCTACCTGATAACCGACCCAAAGTTTTTGGTCAGGTATTGAGTACTCGGCTCGATTATTTTTTTCCCCTAAAAGACTCGATCCGATCAGATATTATCTGATTAGGTCAGTATCCAAATTACCCGAATGCTCACCCCTAATTGGAACTTGTTATCGAAAACATGGGTTTCCACCGAGATTCAAGCCTCGTGGCCATGGTCGTGCTGCCAACAATGTTGTTGCTACTGATTGCCCTATTGGTTATTTTAACTCAGCTATTTATTAGTCCTTGCCTGAGTCTCCTTGTTTCTCTTTGACTCAAGATCAATATATTCATGCTCTTTCTTTACTTTAGCAATCTAACATGGGTAAAACTCTCTCCTCTACTATTAATCACGTCCATTCTAAGCCTACCTCTATCACTACTTTAGGTAACTATCCCTCTTCTCCTCTTTGGATCCTTAACAGTGGTGCTACGGATCATATCTCTTCTTCTTTTTCTCATTTCTCTTCTCACAAATAGATTTCTTCGATTAATGTTACTTCACCTAATAGTGTTCATATATGTGCCTTGCTTTCAGGCTTGGTTTCACTCACACCCACGCTCACCCTTATTGATGTTCTTTTTATTCCCCAATTCTCCTTCAATCTAATTTCTGTTGCTAAGTTAACCTTCTCTCTTTGTTGTCTTATTTTTCACCAATCTTGTTGCCTCTTGCAAGATCTAAGTTCATAGAGGATGATCGGTTCAGCTAGGTTTGTAGGGTGGCTTATATGTTCTTGACTATCCATCCCCACTGTTATCTTCCCCCTTGACTCTTGTATCTGTGTTTGCTCCTCCTAATCTCTGGCACCTCTGTTTGGGTTATGTTTCAAATAGTAGAATGAAATTGCTTAGTCCATATATTCCTAATTTAGTGTTACATGATACTTCTGCTTGTGACGTTTGTCATTATGCTAAGCACAAGAAAATGCCCTTCAATGTAAGCCAAAGTACATCTTCTAAATGTTTTGAACTTCTACATGTTGATATTTGGAAGCCTCTAGCTACTCCTTCTATTCAAGGTTATCAATATTTTCTCACTATTGTAGATGACTTTAGCAGATTCACATGGTTGTATTTTCTTAAACACAAATTGGATGCTTGTAATTTACTTCAATCTTTTTTCACTTTGGTTGAAATGCAATTTTCTAGCAAAATCCAAATAATTCATAGTGACAATGGTGTCAAATTTGTTGCACCTTCATTTTATGCTTCTAAAGGTGTTATCTAACAAACCTCATGTGTTGAAACCCTGCAACAAAACAACATTGTCGAACACAAACATCAACACATCATCAATGTCTCTTGAGCTCTACTTTTTCAATCGAACTTACCTAAGTCTTACTGGACCTATGCCATGTCCTATGTCACACATATAATCAATTGTCTCCTTTCTCCCTTGCTCCAAAACAAATCTCCACTCTGTGTCTTATACAAATCCTCACCAATTTACTTGGACATCAAAGTCTTTAGCTCCCTATGCTATGCGAGCACTCTCACTAGCCATCATACCAAACCCGATCCCCGAGCTCATAAATGCGTCTTCCTAGGCTTCAAGCCAGGCACCAAAGTGTGTCTCCTCTTTGACATCCAATCCAAAGAAATTCTTACTTCTTAACATATCACCTTTCACGAAAATATCTTTCCCTTTTAAACACAGTCTCCCTCTATCCCTCTTCCTATTTATAGTCCCGATCATACCATGCCTGATGAAG
Organism: Jacaranda mimosifolia; assembly: GCA_018894105.1. Lineage (NCBI taxonomy): Eukaryota > Viridiplantae > Streptophyta > Magnoliopsida > Lamiales > Bignoniaceae > Jacaranda > Jacaranda mimosifolia. The sequence goes on from CM032123.1 coordinate 13,973,582, forward strand.
ATCTCTCCATTCTGATCCCCTCATCTTCAAAAGCTTCACAACTTCTTCATAAGTCTTCTCACCCACACAAATGTCCCTCTTATCTACAAGACTTTTGTTGGTACCTTGCTTCCACTAGATCAATGCCCCCACACTCAAATAGCTCTTATCCCCTATCTAAGGTTCTTTCATACTCTCATTTATCTTCTATATATACACATTATCTTTGTGTTTTTTCCACTAATCCTGAACCTGGGATCGATAAAGATGCCATCAAAGATCCTAGTTGATTTGAAGTAATGCAACATGAGATTGCTTCCCTTGAGCTTAATGAGACTTGGACTCTCATGCCTTTACCCCCTGGCCAAAATGTAGTTGGCTGTAAGTGGGTCTATCGTACAAAATATCATGCTGATGGGACTGTCTAATGTCATCAAGCCCAACTTGTTGCTAAAGGCTTTACCCAAATCGAGGGTATTAACTACTTCAATACCTTCTTTCTAGTTGCAAAGATGACAACTGTTCGTTTCCTTCTTGTTCTTACTATTTCTCAAGGCTGGTTTCTCTAGTAACTAGATGTGGATAACGCCTTCCTACATGGTGATCTCCATGAGGATGTTCATGTGTCTCTTCCGCCCGGTCTCTCATCTACTAAACTAAATAGCTTCACAAGTCTCTTTATGGGCTCAAGCAAGCCAGCCGTCAATAGTTTTCAAAACTCTCCGCTGCTTTTCTTTCTCTGAATCATAAGCAATCTGTAACTGATCACACTCTATTCATTAAGTCTCATGGTTCCTCCTTGACAGTGCTACCAATTTATGTAGATGACATAATTATAGTTGGGACTGACCTGTCTGAGATTAACTCTTTTAATTCTTTCTTGGACAACTCTTTCCGTATTAAGGACCTTGGCAATCTCTGCTTCTTCCTCGGCTTAGAAGTTGCTCGCTCTTCCAAGGGTTTACTTCTCTGTCAGTGCAAGTATGCTCTTAATATCTTAAATGACACTGGTTTTCTTGGCTGCAAGCATGTTAACACCCCATAGATTCCTCTCTCAGGCTCAACAAACCTTCTAGCAATCCACTTCCAGATCCCTATTCATACCATCACTTGATTAGTCGATTTTTATACTTGACATCGACTCATCCTTGCCTTGGGTTTTCTATGCAGCATCTTAGTTAGTTTATGGAGAAACCCACTTTCTTACATCTTCAAGCCACATATCGAGTTCTTCGTTACATCAAGGCTGCCCCCATCTGAGTATGTTTTTTCCGACTGGTTCTTCTCTTCGCCTCAAGGCCTTTAGGGATTTCGATTGGGCCGCTTGTTCTGACAGTCATCGCTCCATTATTAGCTACTATATCTTTTACGGTGACTAATGAATGACTCATTAATTAGTTGGAAAGCTAAGAAATAGTCCATCGTTTCTCAGGCCTCCTCTGAGGCAGAATATCGTGCGCTTGTGTCTACCACTTGTGAAATTCAACACTTGTATTATCTTAGGTAGGATCTTGGCCTTGACACTTCATCCCCAACACTTCTCTTTTGTGATAGCAAATATATACTTCAGATCATAGCCAATCCTACTTTTTACGGACGAACAAAACATATCAAAATTGATTGCCACATCATCCATGAGAAAGTCCTGTCACGCCTCCTTCGACTTATGCCCTGCTCTTCTTCAGGCTAGTTGGTCAACATTTGTACCAAGCCTCTTAGCTTCAATTAGTTTCAGGTTCTACTGTTCAAGCTAGCCTGCTCAACATGCACTCTCCAGCTTGCGCGGGGGGAGGGGGGAGGAGGGGATTGTTAAACTAATCGAATAGATAATCATCCTTGCTATCATTTGGTTAGTGGATTTGTTATTATTTGATTCCTTTAGGTACACGTGTAAATAGATCATAGGTCTTCCTTTTTTATGTTGTTAAGGTTTGTACATTTTATATACCTTATAAAGATTAGCTCAGAATATACAATACACATTCCTCATTTTGCTCCATGTTATTAGGAAATTATTTTCCTCACACAAATCCACAACCATCTCAATACAAAAGTAACCATCTGAAATGTGCTAAGATGGTCTATGCATAGAGGTGTTACACATTGTTTATAGGAAAAAATTGGGACTAAGTTGACTAGTGACATTGGGCAGGAAAGTAAGGCAGAATTATGTCTATAAAGGTATTTTCTTTTTCTTTTAAAATGCTTGTGAATTTTTGTAAAAATATTTGCAACTACTTTTCATTTGATGATCCATATACGGCTAGGGGATCCACGCCTAATCCCTATCTCCTGATGGCTTTTTGAAGGAAAAAAGAGGAAATAAAAATAAAGCATGTCCACACTTGTCAAGTGGTCTTTGACCCAACAACATAAATTTCACACATAAAGTGTGAGATTGGGGGTTCGAACATAGCGAACACCCAACATGCATGAGTAAATATTACAAAAAAATAAAATAAAATAAAGAAAAAATAAAAAAGTACACCCGCACTCTGGGTGGTATTGAACCTTAAACCTAAAATTGCAATGTATCAAACCTCCCTCTATTACCCAGAGATTGACATGTACGTTGATATATTAGGCTTTTATTTTTACTTTTTAAACATTATTTTTAAAAATAACTAGCATGTGTAATAGTAAAATAATTTATTTTATAATAACAATTATTTTACTTCATGTGATTAAAAAAGATTATTTTTAGTATTTAAAGAAAGAAAATCTATTACTAATTAAACAAAATAATATGAATATTTCAACTAAAGATATTATTTTTGAAGATAAGTTGTACTTAAATAAGTTGTATAATATCAAGAATTGCTAACTTTAAGTTTATAAATAATACAAAAAAATAATAATTTAAAATGATAAAAATTTAAAAAAATAAATGATAAAATTAAAAAAATGAAAATAAAGTAGAATATTTTATTAAATACGCTTTTTAAGACACACACACACACACACACACACATATATATATATGTAAATACATATTTTGATACGATAAATAAGCAAATAAGTTTTTTTAAAATATAAAACTTTTTTTTATTATTCCTTAATAAATGTGGAAGTTACAATTTTAATTTTCATGACATTTGGTTTTTTTAGATATTAAGTATTTTTTGTTAGAGTAAATATATAACTTCTTCGTACTTTATCTATAAAAAGAACTTACATTGCGTTATTATTTGATAACTAATTTAATACACAGTTTGAAACATGCAACTTTTATAAGTTAAAATTTCTCTTAGTATTCCATATGACTTGATAAGTAAAATTTATTTATGTTAGTTTATATATGTATTTATTTTATTATTTCTAAAATTATCAAATAATATATATTATTTATATGAATAAAGTAATAGGTAAATTTTCAACATTCAATTCAAAATAAAATGTCATTCTCTCATAACTTTATTTTATGAGTATATAAAAATATATGATTAATTAAACGAATACTTACTTTCGATCGACTTTTTTTTTTTTAATATCACATCATTAGTAGGGAAAATGCAAATGATCTCCCTATAAATTCAAAATTATCACAAAATCCCCTATGAAAAAAATGGAGTCTTATCAGTACCTTGTGTTTATTCAAAATTGCCACAAAATCGCCTGAAGGGGAACATGCGCACTGAAAGCAACTAGAAAATGCAAATTTGTGTATGAATTGTCTAAAATGATTTATTAGTTTAGGAGGCCTTTTTATATCAACAGGGGTTTCGTGGCATTTTCCATAATCTACTCTTTTTCATTAAAAACTCATTTTTTAACTTAAAAATTAAGGTATTAACCTTAAATTAAAGCAAATGGCACCTAAAGTGGAGAAGCCAGTGGAGAAGAAAACTACTGCTGAGAAGTCTCCGACAGTCAAGGGCCGAGGGGGAGATCTCACGAATGATAGAACTACTGCAGATTTTATATTCTTAAGATCTTTCTTTTCAGTCCTTTTTCTTAAAAATAAAATAAAATAAGGGGTTTTGTTTTAATTTCCCTTAATTTTGAACAACAAGCATAGAATGAAATTAGGTGGAAATTCATTTAAGGAATTTGCTGATTCTTGAGTATATTCATCTTTTTTTCTTTCTTTCTTTTTCTTCAATGAGTGAAAGGAAGAAGGGTTTTAAAATGGATTTTTGATTTTGGGTGTTTTTTCTTTGGCAAAGTATGAAGAAATGGAAAGAATATGAATGAGGGTCACTGTGATTTTCAGGGTGATAGTTTGCTTCTACCGTGGAGGGGGAAGATGGTGAAACTAAATAGGCAACCAAATTTGTGATAGGCTGAGTCAACCCGTTACATAAATAAAAGGGCCATGGAACCCCCATGTATAAAAAGAAAGGGGACATGAATTTTTTTTTTTTCTTTTTTCTATTACACTCAACCAAAATACTAGGAGAGTAATGGAGAAAGGGCAAAAGATAGAGGTTTTGGTAGGCAACAACCTAATCTACACCAAGAGGACTTATGGGGCGCTTCAATCAAGGATGATTTTTTCACAATAAAATGTAGAAAATGGTGATGAAATTGATGTCTTCAACTTGGTTTGCCTTGGGTGATTTTTTTTATTTTTTTTCCTTTTTGAGGGTGAAAGAGAGGATTTGATGATTTTTTCAATTTTGTTTTTTTTTTTCTTTTAATATGACAAATGTATGAAGAATCCAATGCAGGGAGGATTGTACAATAGTGCCCAAAATCTTCTACAACACTCAAAAGGCATTTTTGCCAATATTTTTTCTGACCAAAAAGTGTGTCTAGGGCGAGCGAGGCAATTTTGAAGAAAAACAATGTACTGATAAGACTGCATTTTTAGCACATGGAGTTTTCTAACAATTTTGAATTTCACAGGAGTGTAAACTGAACTTAGCCCCATCATTAGTCCATGTAAAAATATTCTTATGAATTGCTATAAGCAAAAATATTGAAATAAATGTACCTGATATAATTATAAATTTTTTTGATTAAATATATTAAAAAATATAAATTAATATCATTTGCTATTTAAGTGGTTATTTATCAAACTTTTGAAAAATTTCATCTATGTCAACTATATAGATGTCCCACATAGAAGAATTTATTTTAAATAATGAAAATGAGCTCTTCATTATTATATTCCTAAAAAAATATATTATTTAAATTAATAATATAAAAATAAAATTTAGAGTTCATGATTGTTGTAGTAAGTAACTTTTTATATTTGAGACAAATTCTTCAAATTAAATCATTTGTTATATTCTACATAGATAGCTTTATCTAAAAAAGTTTCATATATCTAAAAAATGTTGTTGCAAAAATAATTAATCTTTGCATACTTTACTAAATTGAGAGCTTTCATAGTAATTTATAACTGTTTATTTCTCAAACTTCTAATTCTTTAACAAAAGTAAGTAACTTTTTATATTTGAAACAAATTCTTCAAATTAGATCATTTGTTATATTCTACATATATAGTTTTATCTAAAAAAAATTCATATATCTAAAAAATGTTGTTGTAAAAATAATTAATCTTTGCATACTTTAATAAATTGAGAACTTTCATATTAATTTATAATTGTTTATTTCTCAAACTTCTAATTCTTTAACAAAGAAGTGATTTGATATTTATATAAATAATTGTTTATCTTTCCCATGAGCAATATATAAGTAGTAAATTTTTTTAAATAAGTCACAGTATTAAGAGATAATTATGATTGTCAAGTATTTTAATTTTACTTTTGAAGTATATTTAATACAAATTATATAAAAGTTATATATATATATATTCTAAATTGTCTAGAAACATATTTATTTAATTTAGAAATAAAAGTAATTTATTTAATCAAATGATTTAATATTTGTCATTTATTCACTTGTATTACTTCAATTAAAAATAAAGTAATTATATTTATATAAATACAAAAGTATTTATTAAATATGAAATTTTGAAAATAACTTAATTAAAATAACTTAATTATCAACTACTTTATTTGAATAAATTTAAAATTTTTTTGGATAAAAATGTATAATTAAATTAAAAATCAAACAAATCTATCTCTTTAAATGAAAAAATAAGTTAGTATTTTTTAAAACTCATATGTATTAAATAATTTCATTACTTCATACATCCGTTTAACTTTTGATAGTTAATATTATCAAAGTGAATATAAATTATTAAATATGGAATATATCAATTATGTAAAAGGTATTTATTTAGCAATGAAATTTTAGTTTCTAGCTGTAAATATATATATTATAAATAATTTATTTATTGAAAGAGAAACGAAATATTTTCTTATAAAAAATATTATAAATAAGTAAAGACTTTGTTGGAATAATGCCCCGTAAGCCAATTAAGGAATGAAGTAGAAAAGCAATTAGGACTTAGTATCAAAACTCTTCAATCGGATCGAGGAGGTGAATACTTAAGTATTGAATTCTCTGGTTATCTAAGATTGAATGGGATTCTCTCACAATAGACTCCATTCGGCACACCCCAACATAATGGAGTAGTCGAGAGGAGAAACCGTACATTATTAGACAAGGTATGATCCATGATGAGCTTCATCGATATCCCTATCTCCTTTTGGAGATACGCCTTAGAGACGGCGGCTAGGCTACTAAATGTAGCACCCTTAAAATTGGTGTAAAAGACACTACATGAGATGTGATTTGGTAAAATACCTTCTTACTTTTATTTAAGAGTTTAGGGGTCTCCCGCCTATATCAAGAGATTAGTGGTAGACAAGTTGGATGCGAGATCCACCTTGTGCAAGTTTGTGGAATACCCAAAATAGTCTTTAGGTTATTACTTTTATTATCCCTTGGAACAAAATGTGTTTGTTTCGAGGAATGCTGCCTTTCTAGAAAAGGAGTTTCTATTAGATAGAAAATATGTTGCTGTTAAACTCGATGAAGTTCAAGATAATCATACTATCCCACAAGCAATAGAAACAAAAGAGCATCCCGAGCCTAGCACACAACTTCCTAGAAGGTCGGATCAAAACAAGAAGCAATTCAAAATGTTCAGATTCCTTCGTGAGATAGGCCAAACGGATAGTGATCCAAGGACCTATGAGGAAGCTATGTCGGGCATAGATTCTAGTCACTAGCTTGAAACCATGAAATCCGAAATGGACTCCATGTACTCCAACAAAATATTGACTTTGATAGATCCATTATGTAACACCCCTAAAATTCGGTAATTTTTGGAAAATAAGGATTTAGAAAATCAAGGTATTAGTTGGTTGGATTTTTGGGATCCAAAAATATTATAAAGGATTTAATTGAAAGAATTTTAGAAGTTTTGGGGTCAAATTGCAAATTGGCAAACTTGATTGGATCACTTTTTAGGAATTTTGGGGTTTGCATGGAATTATTTTGGGTTAGTAGGTAGAATTGAGGTATTAACTAGTCTAAGGGTTGAATTGAAGGTGTTCAAAATTTGGGATGACCCAATTGAAAGTTGACTAAAATATTTGGGGGTCAATATGCGAATATTAGAAAATCCAATTTTATAAATTGGCAATTTGCAATCCCCCCTCTCCCCATTTCTATCATCTTCCCTACCAAAACCCCTCTCTCATCTCTCCTCTCTCCGGCGAACTTCATCCTCCAACAGCCAAACCTTAGCAAACTTGGTACCATTCTCTTTCTTTCTTCGCGTAGAACACGAATATACCCATATCTTGCACAGCTCACCAGTGAAATGGCCGTAAATTTAGCTCAAACATTCGACCTTGGCGGAGGTGACGGGTTTCCATTTTCGGCGACATAAACTCACGATCGGGTACTGGGCTTTGTTGGGTTTAGCTCAAGGATGGTATAGGTGTCTTCAATTTTGGAAAAATCGGAGCGGGCGAAATTGAGGAAAATCAGCACAACAGCATTGGTGTCGTCGGGCTGACTATTTTTCAGCCAATTAATCAGCCAAACGGTGGTGAAATCCAAAATTGGTTGAGGGTTCTTATTATTGGAGCTAAAAGGAACATTTTGGTGGTGTCATTGACCATCTCTGCCGGCGGTGGATGGTGGTGCGGCAATGATGATGGGACATAATCTTTTTCTTGTCGCAAAGGATACATGCACGAAGGTTGATCGTGATTCCGAGACTTCGATAAGAAGATATTGGGTAAATGGCTGGATTGGAGTTGTAATTATATGCATGTGTATGTATATACCTTTCAATTCATCATTGTAGACATACATGTATACCATTAGGGCTGTACATTCGGTTTTTTAAAATGTAAAACCAAAATCGAACCAAACAGGATCGGTTCGGTTTCAATTTTTAACCGAAACCAAACCGTTTTTTTTTCTGTTTTTTTTCCAGTTTTGGTTAAAACCGAAACCGAATTGGGGGAAGAAAAAAAAACTTATTTTTTTTTCCAAGAAAGTGTTATAAAAGTTTGTTTGACAAAAGTTAGTTAGTTTAATTAAAATTTTGAATTGGGTAACTTATTCTTTTAGTGCCAAAAAAATTATTTGATAAAAGTATATTGATAAAAATATTTTTTTTTAGGTGAAAAAATTAATTTAGATTACTTTTTTATGTATATTGAAAGTATTTGTTTGATAAAATACATTTAAAATATTATAAATTTAAGAAGATAAATAAATATTTTAATTATTTTATGTTATAAAAATTTTAGTATACACATTGTGTATGCTAAAATTGCTAGCTTATAATCGTCAAGGCAGATGCACGTGATTTTTGTATATTCAAACCTTAACTGCTAAGATCGAATAGTGAATTAAATCTTAAACTCAATCTACTAAAGTTAAATAGCTAATTGATCCAATGACATCATAATATAGATTGCGAATTTGTAAATTTTGTAAAAAATACAATTATAACCTTATTAAATCATCATTTCTAAAAGATAATTATGACATATTGATAAAATTTGTATTCAAACTATCTTTTTTATGTTGAATTCTCCAATTTATCCTTCAAACTATATTGTCAATTTTTGTTGTTGAAATAGTTAAAATGACAAATTATGTAAATGAACAAAAATAACTTCTATTTTAGATACAAAATGGTCTTTGTTTTTATAATAATATAAATAAAATCTTTATTGGTCAGCAGATACAATATAGTACTAGTACTACCACAAGAATAGCCGAATAGGATTCAATCCCTTATCCCTTAGTTTGCAATTTAAGTTGAAATTTCAATTTTGCTCATCAACATACCATATAATATATATAAGTTTAATTAATTAATTAATTTTCTTTTAATATAACATTTTTTGCTGTTCAAATCATAATCATCTATTTTTTTATATGTACTGTGTATTAGTTCATATAATAAAAAAATTATGCAATTCTACCATTTGAGTTTAGAAAAAAATATCAATTTTGTTCTCTTTGTATTATAACTATTCATGTTTTTATATGTCATATATTAATATCTATATTATTTATAAAACATAGGATTTTTAATAACTATTTTGATATATTATTTACTTCTTTTTTTCTCAATTATTTCACTTTATCAAAAAAATAAAAATATTTATCCCAAAAATTTAAAAATACATTAACATTTACATTATTTAAAAATTTATATTTATTTATCTTAGACTTAACAAATTTAATAAAAAATGTGAAATAAAACTTAAACTAGTAGTGATTGAATAATAAAATTTTGTATATAAAAAAAATTAAAAAAAATCAATTTTTTCAGTTTTTCAATTTTTAAGTTTGGTTTCGGTTAACTGAAAAAAAAAATCGAAAACTGAATTTTTTTGAAATGAAAAACCGAAATTCGGTTCGGTTCGGTTCCGGTTTTTTTTTAACACCCCTATATACCATAGGCCAAGTGAGTTGGAATTTATATCATTATGTGATAATCTTGGGATTAATTGTGTTAATTGAAAGAGAAATGCCCTAATTTTATAGATTTGGGATTTAAGTGACAATAATTGGATTATTAAGATGATTGGACTATTATTACTGATTTAGAACAATTTTATGAGGTTAATTATGTAACTAAGGACTAGATTTCATTCTATTACTGGAACCGATGAACCCTAAAACTACCGTATTAGCCGACCAGTAGTGATTTTAGACTGCTACTGGCGTAACTGTAATTATTAAGGATTATTAGAGTTGAATGGGGAATTTAACTATAAATATGCTATTCTGGTTAGGTGATGAAGAAATAGGTCCTGCTGACCAATAGATTTCTAACGGTGGATTGCCCTTTTTCTGAGAATTATGGAGGTGAGGGTCTGCTAATCTAGCACTTCTTGTACTTATTGATTATCTTGATAAACCCCAGTGAGAGTTGATATTGACTTGATTATCGCACTTTGTTATTTGTTGTACTCCTGTGAGGTTCTACCAATTGGTTCTTGGTTTGTATAAGCTTATTCCAAAGCTATCGTTGAACCCGATTAAGTTCTGCTGATCTAATACCTGTTTTGATTTTTGGTATTGTTGCTGGTAATTACCGAACCCTGTGAGGTTCTCTTGATTTGAACCCTGTGAGGTTCCCCAAAACTCTTGTTTGTATTCTGTATCACTAGATTACCTATTACTGTCTTGTTATTTGTATCGTTATATGTTTCCTTGCCGGTAACCTAATTACACATTACAGCATTAAGTGGCCATGTTGGCTAGTCTGACTTGATATTTTATTGCCTTGTCTGCATTTCTGTATTATCTTGAACTATTCTATACTGTTATGGTTGTTTCATAGGCACACCTGTTTAACTGGTATCAGCGGTGCACCATACGGCTAGTACCGGCATCTGTACAAGTTGTTCCCAACTGTTATGCTCAGGACGTGTTGATATGTCTGACTGATTGACTGACTAATTAGGTTATGTGGATCCCAATTGTTAAGCTCTAGATGAGCCATTATGTGGATCCCAACTGTTAAGCTTGGGACGAGCTGTTATGTGGTTCCCAGCTGTTAAGCTCGGGATGAGCCATTATGCAGATACCAGCTATTAAGCTCGAGACGAGCTGTTATATGGATCCCAGCTATTAAGCTCGGGATGTGCCAATACGTTTAATTGACTAATTGACTAATTGACCGATTAATTGGTTGACTGAAGGAATGATCGACTGATTGACTGACTGATTGACTAATCGATTGATTGTCTGACTGAATAATCGACTGATTGATTGATTTACTAACTGACCGTCAGACTGACTGACCTGTATAAGGAGAATCTAATATGCATGTCTTGTTCTGATTCGTAGGACGGCATGTGATATTCGAATTATTTATTCTGACTATATCCGATTCTTTCTAAATTGTCCTGAAATGTTCCTATTTAGTTGTCAACCTATGATATGTTGGGTTTATTCTTCCTTGATAGATCCCTACTGCCCACTAATTCGATTATCCCTCACTAAGTCATTTGGACTTACCCCCGTATTTCTTTGACTTTCTCAGATAGGGATAAGTGAAGATCTTGAACTCCAGGCTTGGACTGGCGAACACATTTTGAAATGGAAAGCATTTATATATGCTTATGGGTACTTTTAGATATTTTGTATACCCGAGAGATGTTGTGATATGTTAAGTCTGGATATAACATCTACAGGGTATGTTTAGATTATGGAATATTATGGGATAAAAATTGTTTGTATATATATTTTGTTAAGGTTTGCTTAAGATGAAAACTACTGCTGTATCTGATAGTAGAATAGGTGTTTGCAATTGTTATGGGATCAATTGTATGTTAAATTATAACTTTGTGATATTGTGATATGACAATATGAGATTAAGTTCTATGGCATATATGAATTATGTTACTTATGTCGATATTTTGGTTCTGAATATTATGGGATTATTAGCATGAATTATAGCACTCTTATATTATGGTATTAATTTTGTAGCATGCTGTGAGTTGATGATCATTGTTGATATTGTGGTTATTGGAGATTTGTGGAAATTTTATGGGCCTATCGAATATTACGTTTGTATGCTATAAGGATTTCTGAAGGGATTATTGACTCCACGAGTGGTGTCTCGGCTTGTGGGCTATACCAAGTGGGGTGCCACACATTAGAGGGTACAGTACCCCGTTGGTTGCAAGTTGATCTATAAGCACAAGCTTGGATACGACCTTTAAGGCTAGATTAGTGGCAAAATGTTATATTAAAGACCCGGTATTGACTTTGAGGAAACCTTTTCATTAGTCACTATGCCTAAGTCCATAAGGATTATGCCTGCCATAGCTGCTTACCATGACTATGAAATTTGGCAAATGGATGTTAATACTACCTTTCTTAATGGAAATATTGATAAGGAAATCTATATGTAGCAATTACAAGATTTTACATCCAAAGGGAGTGAGCAAAAAATTTGCACTCCAAAATTCCATTTATGGACTCAAACAAGCATCTCAAAGTTGGAACATATGTTTCGATGAGACGGTCAAATCTTTTGGCTTCATCAAAAATATGTATGACTATGTGTGTACAAAAAGGCTAGTGGGAGTTTGATATACTTTATTATACTTAATGTCGATGACAGCTTTCTCATTGGGAATGAGAAAGAGAAGTTAGAGTATACTAAAGCATGGTTATCTTCACAATTCTTCGTGAAGGATTTGAGAGAAGCATCCTTCGTATTGGGAATACAGATCTATAGAGATAGATCAAAGAGGATGTTAGGGCTCTTCCAATCAACGTACATTGATAAGATACTAAAGAAGTTTAGTATGGAGGAATCCAAGAGAGGATATCTCCCAATAGGACATGGCATACGTCCCTCCAAATCTATGGCCCCTAAGATAGAGAAGGAGAGAAAAAGAATGTCCCACATACCTTATGCATCCGCTATCGAAAGCATAATATATGTTGTTCAATGCCCGAGACCTTACGCTGGAAGTGTTACGAGCTGCTACCTATCCAATCCTAGTGCGAGTTACTAGAAAGCTGTGAAAACAATCCTTAAGTATTTAAGAAGAACTAAGAATTTGTTTCTAATATATAGTAATGGAGAGTTCAAACCTTAGGGTTTTCAGATTCTAGTTTTCAATCCGATGAAGATGACCTCAAATCCACTTCTAAATTTATATTTTACCTCTAGAAGTGCGGTGACTTGGAAGAGTTCCAAACAAGATACCATGGCTGACTTTACCACTGAGGCAAAATACATTGCAGCGTCGAACACCATAAAGGAAGGTGTTTGGATGAAAAACTTCATCCAAGAGTTGGATATAATGCCTAGCATGTAAGAGCCAGTAGTTGTCTATTGTGACAACAATAGAGCCATTGCGCAAGCAAAGGAACTGAGAACTCATTAGTGATCCAAGCACATTTTAAAGTGTTATCATTTGATCCAAGAGATAATTGATAGAGGTGACATTCGAGTAGAAAGAGTTACCTCGAAAGAGAATATAGCAGATCCACTGACAAAATCCTAACGCAAAAGGTCTTTGAAAAACATCTTGAGTAGATAGCCTTAAAGGCTATGGGGAATTAACTTTAGAGCAAATGGGAATTGTTGGAATAGTGCCCGCAAACCAATTAAATTGGCATGTAAAACTACTTATGTAACAGTCTTGATTGATTGATATTCAATAAAATGGTCATCTTCATCTTATGCATTTATGGTTTCTTCACATGCATTTAGTTGAAGCTCTTAAATCATACAAGACTACGAGACTCAGTCACGCATATGATGGCGATCATGAAACAAGTCTCTTTGGTCATGATTTTAAATATTTCAAGTCATACAATCTTACGAGATAGAGCATCTAAGATTTGGATAAACTTGCACTAATGATGCATACTCTAAGAAGTTGGATATTACCCCATTTTATGGGCAATCTATGTTAGATATGGATATATATTAGTAGGTGCTTATTAGAGAACAAGTTCACTGATGACTCGCTTCGAGAAACTACAAGGTAGCCGAAGTGGCACGTCTGTAGTGGCAAATTCTCTAGCTTATGATAGGGCATATAGTTAGTCTTTTGATTTGAAATTCCACAGTGATTTTGTATTTAAGTCATTGTTCTTTGATTTTGCTCCGATCACATAGCAGGTCAGTTGGGGCTTAGGTTAGGCACAAGCTACCTAAGTATGAGTTTGGTGAGTTCCAATATGGGATTCATTTTGCCCGTCTATGAAGAATGGATTGATATCCTATGTATTCTAAGATGATCAATTCCAAGAAATCTTTCTGCGAGTTGATATGAAAATTTGAAAATTAAGTTTTTCCAAAAAGCTGAAGTCATAATGAGGAATCAAACATCAAGAATATATACATAGTTATCGAGGCTATTAGGGAACCAATAAATATCTTGCCCTAAGCTTCTTTCAGAAGATAGAAAATGAAAGGACCGTATTTGCACAACAATCGCAAGTGGTAATGGTTCACCCTAAAATTAATTCATTCAATTGGTTGGGCTCCATAGGCTTGTGCTAAACGTTTACTATGGAGATTGGGAACTCTTCAATTAATAGAAATTAATTGATAGAGTGAACAATTTAAAAGAGTTTAAACTAATTGGAATGTTTGATATTCTATAAATCACAAAGAGTTGTGAGCCTATGTCTAATCAATTGGTGAATCTAAAGGATCACACACAAAAGCCTAGAACACTTTAATTAGATTGGAGAAATTATCTAAGAAGTTAGATAATTAGAGGGGTCAAGTTTGGAAGAGAGAGACCAAGTTGACTAATTAAGAGTTTGTCACAATGGCTTGATTAATTTAAGTATTTCATTAAGGTTATTTAAAGAGTTAAATTAGATCAATTAAATTAAGGAGTTAATTTAATTAGTGCCATGTGGCAATTTAATTAATCAAGTCAACTTAAAGAGTTAAGTTGATTTAATTAACTTAAAGAGTTAAGTTAACCTAATTAAATTAGCAAGAGTATCTAATTTTAGAGGAAAAATTAAATGGAATAGTCCATTTTAAAATTAATGAGTTGGCATTTTAGTTTTAGAAATTAAAATCCAATAATGCTAGCTCATAAGCATGCAAGTTGGCAATGTGAGGAGAGTGTGATGGAAGCTTCCAAGTGCTTCCTAATCACACTATAAATACCCCACATGGCTGGCCATTAGGAGTAATTTTTGTTCCCATTTTTCCCTCACAAGGTGGTTAACTAACGTGTTGAGAAAAACCTCCTCACTAGATTATCTCTAACAATCTTCTCTCTCCTCCAACTTCCTCACTCCTTTTCTCCATTCTTCCTCCTTCCTCCTTCCTCCTCCATATTCTAGCATATTGAATGAGGATTACGAATGCATCTATGTGTGTGGATTACCTTTAGAGGCACAACAAGTGGTGTGCTTTGAGTTGGTGATTTAGATCCTTTAAAGACTATTTTTGGAGATTTCTATTGGCCGGAGTTTTTGGTGTTTTTCTCACTATTTTCCCACCAATTTTGCTTCATCTTGAAAGTGATTTGTTGAGAAAAAGTTGCTAGACTCGTTGATCTTTGGTGTGGAGAAGGAGATCCAAGGAGAAGAAAATGTAGACCTTGCTTAAAAAGTGTCCTAGATGAAGATCTTCCTAGTTGTCTTCAAAACTCTCCTTCAAGGTAACTTCTCTTGCTCTTAAATCCTCAATTACGGCATGAAATAAGATCCTTGGTTGGAGGAATTGCAAGTTAATTTTTGCCTTAATTTTGCAATAATTTTGGATCCTTGTAATACAATCCTTCATATTCAACTAATCAAAAGCTTATCAAGCCTCATGATATTATATACCAAAAAATAGAAAAATTCTTTCTTATATGTTCATACTTAGAAAATTGATAAATCAAATGTTAATAAATTTAATGAACATTTTATAGAAAAATATACGGTATTTCTTCATTCATTTGATAAGAAAATAGGAATAATTTCAACAGCTTAATAAAATTATAATATTTTTAGATATTTCATAACATCACATTATTCAAACTACATTACTCAAATATGAAATATATACAATTTTTTTATCCAAATAAATCGAGAAAATGACTATTAAAATAAGAGCAAAATAAAAATTCAATATCAAAGACAAAAATTTATATAAACATACAAAAAGATTTGAAGATAGTATTAAAAATGAATACATAGAATATAACTAATTGAAATAAAAAATATTGCATGCTGATGCTTTTAAGTAATATAAAAATTACAATCCTAAGTCGGACATAAGAACTTCAATTTTAAATAAATATTGAGAAAATAATGAAGTAATAGCATTGATAAAATATTTAAATATATTAGAAGAGTATCTAATTAATCTAATACATATAAAGTAAAATGTTGTTCAACACTATTTTAAGAATGTTTATTATGTGGCAATGATGTGGATAAATTATTTCTTATCCCATTTTGCCACCCCAATATTTTCCATATATAATTTTCTATAAAAATGAGTTATTGTATGATTAATATAAAATACTATCTTAAATGATTTTTTAGTAACTCCATATCTAAGATTGGTAAGTACTAAATATATCCATATGGAAGATAATATATGTATATATATATATATTAGTTTATGTATGCAAAGTACCAATTATTTTATGGAATTTAACTTTGTAGCTCTCTCTCTCTCTCTCTCTCTCTCTCTCTCTCTCTCTCTCTCTCTCTCTCTGTATAATAATAATAATATAATCCGTAAAAAAAGGTGAAACTACCTTAATAAGATATTATTTTTATTATATGTATAATAAAAAAACTTTTCATATATATATATATCTTACCTTAATTTAGTATTTCCTAATATTATGTTTTATTCCATAATTTGATATTTTAACTAAGTTAAATTCCTTAATATAAGCACATAATTTCCCAACTCAATTGCCCATTTGGTTAGTCGTCCCGACGTGTCAAGTTTTGACAATACTTGTTTCAGAGGTTGGTTCGTCAAGACGACGATGGAGTGAGATTGAAAGTAGGGTCTCAACTTGAGAGCTGTTGTAATTAGGGCGAGGGCAAATTTTTTAATCTCAAGATAGTTGTACTTGGAACTTTGCAATGCTTTACTGCTGTAGTAGACGAGTCGATGGGAACCATCTTTGGTCGACACCAAGATGGAGTTTATAGAATCTGACGAGACTGCTAAATATAGCTATAATACTTCTCCCATCTTAGGTTTGGCCAACATAGGCGCAGAAGAGAGATAATGTTTGAGGTCAATCAGGGCCTGATCGCATTGCTCCGTCCATTAGAAACCCAACCTCTTTGTATTTCTCAAAATCTTGAAAAATGGCAAGCTTTTGTTGGCTAATCGAGCAATGAACCTTCCCAGAACTGTGATCCTTCCAACCAAACATTGCACGTCTCTAATTGTTAGAGGGAGCTTAATGTCTAAAATTGCCTGAATTTTTTGCGAGTTTGCCTCAATCCATTGTCCGCTACCCATGTAACCCAGGAATTTCCCTCCTTGCACTCTGAAAGTACACTTATTGGGATTGAGCCTTATGCCAAATGCTCTGAGTATTGAAAATGTGTGGTTGAGATCGACCAGATGATTGTGCTCTTTTTCAGTTTTGACGATCATGTCGTCGACATAGACCTTAATGGATTTTTCGATCTCATTCTTGAACATGAAGTTTACTAGCCTTTGATACGTCGCACCTGCATTTTTTAGCCCAAAAGGCATGACCAGAAAATAGTATATCCCATTGGGGACGACAAAAGATGTTTTATCCTTGTCTTCGGGGGCCATAAAAATTTGGTAATATCCTTGGAATATATCCATCATACTCAATAGTTCACAACCAGCAGTAGAATAAACTAATAAGTCTATACGAGGCAGGGGATAAGGATCTTTAGGGTAAGCTTTATTCAAGTTCATGAAATCATTACACATGCGCCATTTCCCCTCATTCTTAGGGATAAGGACTACATTACAAAGCCAACTCGGATATTGAATTTCTACAATGTATCCTGCCTCTAAGAGCTTGTTGACCACCTCCTCGATAATTTGGCATCGCTCAGCATTGAAGGTCCTGGTCTTTTACTTCATTGGTTTATATGAGGGGTCCACATTTAGGCGGTGGACTATGATGCTGGGATCGATTCCCTTGAGGTTGGAGGCTTTCCAAGAAAAAACATCAATGTTTTGTTTGAGAAAATCGATCGACCATGAGGCACTCCATGTTACTCCCTAAGTCGGTACTAATTCTAGTAGTCTTGTCGGGGTTTCTCGGTTCCAGCTCAATTGTCTAGAACTTCCTAATGGGCTCAACTCTAGTTTCTTCAAGCTTTCTCTTCTTGGTCGATTGACATTCCTCAGGATTCGTGGGCATCCCCTAAGGAATTCAGCTTTGGTCGGCTCTTTTGCTTGGCGGCCTCGATCAAGATTGTGTAGCATCGCCATGCTTCCTTAATGTTTCATAAGAGTTCTCCCATGCCGGTGGTGGTCAGAAACTTGATCTTCATGTGATAAGTTGAAATAACGGTGCGAAAGTCGTTCAGAACCGGTCGCCCGATTATGGCATTGTACACAAAAGGGGCGTCAACAACTAGATAGTTAATCATGAGGGTCCTCCTCCGGAGAGCTTCCCCAAATGATGTAGAGAGGTTTATGGATCCCTCGGGTATGATTTCCATTCCCCCAAATCCAACTAGTGGTGTTCTGACTGGTTCAAACTTCAACTTTCCCAACTTCATCCTTTCCAAGGTCGACAAGAATATAATATTGGTTGAACTGCTATTGTGGACCAGGATTTTCCTAACTTCAAAGTTAGCAATTTCTGCATATACAACCAAGGACAATCTAGTTTGTTGTCTTCTTCCTGACTTTTGATATGCGACAGGTCTGCATCTAAAAAAGAAATTGGCTCTACACTAGTAGACAGCTGAAAAATAGTTTTGACCGAAGAGATTTTGGTCGACTCTAGCCTGCGCTGGTGCTACTTCCTGGCTGACTTGGAGTCCCCCCCCCAATCTATCCTGTAATGGTGTCAATGACCCCTCTGAGGGGTGGGCGGGAATCATGGATGGGTTTCTTTCTTTTGTCCTATCTCCTCATGCTAACTGACCTTTCTCTATGGGGAGCATGGTTGGTTTTGCCTTGCTCTTGTCGTGCACTTTCATCGATGAAATTTTTTAGGTGGTCCTGACAGATTAACCTCTTGATCTCATCATGGAGATTGAAGCAGTCTTTAGTGTCGTGGCCCTTCTATTTATGAAAGTGATAATATTTCTTAGATTTTTTCATTGCTTCAGTTTTGATCAGCTTTCTCGGCTTCTTCAGAAGGTTGTCATGTTGAATGGCAAATAACACTTCTTTCCTCGGGAAATTGATCTGAGTGTAATCATGGAAACGCTTGATGGGGGATCGACGTCTCTCTTTGTTCTGGCGATCATCATTTTCTTTGGCTTTCCTCTTCTCGACCTCAGTATTACCGTATTTCAGCCTGTTCAGATCCTCCTGTGTGATATACCTCTTCACGAGTTCGAGTAGCTCTTCTATCAATCTGGGCCGCTCACGAACCAAAGGTTGGCGCATTCTTTGTGTCGCAAGCCCAAGAAAATTGCATCAATAAAAAATTTAATCCGCAGACTATCAATCTTCAGAACCTCAGTGTTGAACCTGGTGAATAAGTCTTGAAAGGGCTCCTCCTCATTATGTTTAACCGTATGCAAGTTAGTATAAGGGAGCTTCGTCTTCCTTTGGCTGGCAAATTGGTGTAGAAATTTATCACACAGTTAGTCGTATGAGTAAATAAACACAGGCTCCAGCTTCACAAACAAGTTGAGTGTAATGCCTTGGAAAGTGGTTACAAGCATCTTCGTGTGAATGTATTCATTGTGCCCATGTAACTGCATAATGTGTTCGAATTGCAGTAGATGTTCGTTTGGATCTGACGAGACATCATAACTAAGTAGCCTCGTGGGGACTTTAGCATCAACAATGATACACTCGTCGATAATGTCCTAAATGAACGATGACTCTCTTTGTCATCGGGACCTCTGGACTCCCTCCTGGTTCCGCTCAGTATTTCTTCTTGAGATCTCCTCGAGTCGCTTGTTGAGTTGTTGAACTTGGTGGGAGACCTCATCCTATTTTTCTCGGTCGGCTTAGGTGAGATTCCTATTAGTCTATTGCCTCCTGCGCTGGACCCTATCGCACTATTGAGCTCAAATGGGTTAAGCACCATGGTCGATGGAATCCAAAACTTCTTTAAGAGGGTGCTGTCGAATTTTCTCCCTCGAGAACAGCCCGGGATTGTCATCTCGTCGAGTGGGTGGTCGCCGAACTTTCGATTGGCCCCTCTATTCTCTAGCGGGCCTTTCTTCACGCTGGGTGGGCTGGGGCGTTGCACTGGCTGCCGGCCCAGGTGAGGCCGTGTGCCGATTCAGGGCGGTTGAGAGTTGGGCAGAGTTTTGAGCAAATATCTACTTGCTTATAAGTCGCATCAATTGTGGCATGGTCAGGGTGACCACCTATTTCGGTTGGGCATCAGATCCTGGAAAATCTAGCTCTGGTTGAGGTCGAGGAGAAGGCGTTGGCGACCTCATGTTTTCCTCTCTCTTCGAAGTGGCTCGCCTAGTGTTAACCATTTTCTTGATTGCAGACCCTCAGTTTTCCACAGACGGCGCCAAATGATGAGGGTGAATATAGTATATGGTAATATCCTGGGCCGGAACTAACTGGAATCGACTTAGGAGAGATCAAGGGGTGTGCCTCAGGTGAATCGAGGTCAAGTCCTGTAATCAATAGCAAACATCAGGCTAACTGAGGTGCCCTCAGCGAAGGCACTCACTCCGATGCTCAAGTCAGTATGGATCGACTAGGGATATGAGTAGTGGAGTGGGGCCATTGAAAATGACATACCTTGTTGAAGGGCTACGATGGGATATTTATAGCTTTCTCAAGGTGGTTA
Source organism: Jacaranda mimosifolia (assembly GCA_018894105.1). Taxonomy (NCBI): domain Eukaryota; kingdom Viridiplantae; phylum Streptophyta; class Magnoliopsida; order Lamiales; family Bignoniaceae; genus Jacaranda; species Jacaranda mimosifolia. The sequence continues at coordinate 13,994,353 of CM032123.1, forward strand.
ATATGTCCTTGCCTAAGGACTTTTCTGTCTTATCCCGTTGGCGTACTGTTCCAGGTGGCACTGCCTCTAGCTACTTAGGATAAGGCAGTACACTGGAGGCATCCCCAAGCCTGATAAGGCTACAAAAGGTTGTACTCTTGGTGGCATGAGCCATTAATGCGGCAACTCGACGCCTGGCGAGGTATTTAATGTGGCCAACGAGTTCTCTCTTTCCCTCGACCCCTCTGGTCGAGGCTACATCATTCTGGTCAAAGGATTGGGTCCACCTAAAGGGGATCACAGATCACAACCGAGACGTTAACACTCAACTCAGCAAGCAAGGGTTAAGAGGTTGACTTATGGTCGAATCCCCTAGTCGGTCTGGACAACGAGTTGGGCTTGGGGCTCCTATCCTAATCGGGTGTCATTGGGCTGGGCCATCCCATATCAGTATTAAAATAAAATATATAAGTAAATAAACAATCAATAAAAAAATTTTCAATTGAATTAAAAAAAACTCAAAATTCTAAGAATTCAACATTTGACCAAAATTGCGCAAATTAGATAAACACAAAATTGTGCTATATATAATAGTTAGACTAGCATTGTCCTTGTCCTATGCATGGATTTTTCAAAAATATTATATGTTCATCGTAATGTGAATCATAGATATAATAAAAAATAATATAAAAATAAAAAGTGGCAAAAAATGGTCAACTAATGAGTAAAGTAAAATATCACAATGACAAACCAAAATTTAGTATTTAAAAGTTTGAACATGTGAAGATAATATAAAGTCTTATCTACATGATATTATGGAAAAATGAATTCCAAAATTATTCAACAAGTTAAAAAACTAAAAATTTTCAAAGATAAAAGCCTATAAGTAAGATTATAATTTATTTTAAAATATTAAAAAATAATAAATTTAAGGCAAAAGAAATATCACTTTTTGAGAATCTCCATAGCTAGAAGCCTACAACCTAAGGCCTTGTTTATCTACAATTCTCTACAATATTTTCCAACTCCCAAAATTTAAACAAACAAATCATCACATTTCACAATCCCACTTCTCAAAGTAGATAATATAATCCCCAAAATACCATTAAAAGTTCACCCTCAAATTTGTTCCCCAATGCCTTGCCCTAAATTCGTCATTACAAATACATATACGAACATCAATAACACAATCTATATATACACATTTATAAATAATATCAAAATATTCATTTTACACCAATAACCTAATAAAAAAATGACTGATGTGATATTTATAATAAAATTTATTCCTATCCAAAATACTACCGAACAAATAATTTTTTTCTAAAATATTTCACCTACCATCCAAAATACGAAAAAATAACTATCTTGCATTATTTGGGAGTTGGGAGGCTATTATGGTTCTTGAAAATTCTACAGAATTACATTATGACGTGTTGAAACTGGTCACGTGTGATAGTTATTCAAGATGTTTCTTATTTAATTGTTAAGTTATTAAAAACTATTAATTGTATTAATAAATTTATTGCAATATCTTTGACTTTAAAGACAATACAAAAGTCATTAGTTCATCAAGAGATTTTAATTTGAAAGAATATCCAGAAAAGATAAAGAATATGTGCTACGAATATTCTAACGAGTAAAGGGTTTAAAACCTCATTGTTGCGAGAATAAGGCTGTGTTTGCTTGATATATTTTCAAATTCCTGAATCTCAAATTCCTTAAGGCCATTAGTTTTCATTTCCAAAGCCCATTTTCATTTTCATTTGTAAATAAAAATTGAAAACAAATGTTTTTAAAGAAAAAATACACATTTTCTTCTAAAAAATCTTTCTAAACCTACCATATTATCCCACTATCACATCAATCAACTTCAAATTTGATTGACATAAAGTACCTACTATCATTTTCAAATTAATAAAATATACCTATATTTTAAAAAATATAAATCTTTTTAAACATAAAAAAATATAAATTAATCTACTTTTCAATCCTATAATCTATTCTAACTATTGCTTTATAAGATTTCATCCAAATACATTTCATAACTAATTTTTCAACTTTTGAAAATGCATGAAAACTAGAAATGCTTTTGAAAATAAAACCAAACGGGCATGTATAGGAAGTAGAATAATTTTTAGCTAAGAATTTGAAATTAATAGTTTTAAAGTAACGACTTCTAATGACTAATATTCAGAATAGTAGAAAGTCATTGTAACATCCAATAGTGTGTGTATATATATATATGTAATGATTTTAAAATATAATTCAACTTAACACCATCCGGATAGCATTTTGGATCCTCTATTTCATCTTTTGTTTCAATTTGCTGTATTTATGCCAAGTATATATAATTCTTAATCAATTATTTTTATAAAAAAAAATTTAATACATATGTTATGTATTATGAAATGAAATAGGAGATGAAATAAGTAATAAAGTAGAGAATTTAAATCGCCAAACAAGACGATGAATTTCTTTCTAGAATTTTTTTATGTTATGAAGAATTTTTTATTTCTATATTTAATGTACCAATAATAAGTCCTAAAGGTATATTAGCAAAATTACAATAAATGTAGTGCATGATAAGATAACAAGAAGATGAATCCATATATAAAACAATAGAACAAATTAATTCGAACAGTATAAATACTGTCATTAGTAACAATTAGAAAGAGGATCATATTTTAACTCAAGTATTTAATACGAGATTTTACAAAATAAGTTTTTTAAGTATACACGTATCCAATTCAGAAATCCATGATATTTACTTTTATTCTAGTAATTCTCGAGAAGATTCCCAAATTCAAATTGGGAGTTGCACCAATATTATTACAAACAAAATGAGAAACTGAATATAAATATTTTTTTAAGAGAAAAATAAATAATGAGATCTGAATTCCTAAGAAAAGGGGAAAATAAACTCACATAGTATGAATTTTTAGGTGGGGAGGGTGTAAATAGATAATAATTCAAGATGCACTATAAATTTACTGTCCACTACATATATATATATATATTCAAATGAATTATAAATTATTGATTAATAATATGATGATATTAATCATAAAATAAAATATTAATATCATTATATATGAGCTAATAATTTATAAAACAGTTAAATACATATTCAATTAAATAATATGATATTAATAGAATAAAAAATAGGGTGTATATATAAAATAATTTAAGAGCAAAAGACTAAAAACCCCAAGAATTTCAGTGACCTAACCTTGACAGCCCTCGTCTACTCTCAAGTACTACCTAACTACCGAAATCAATAATATATTAAACCATATGCCAAACAATTTATTCATAGACCCATCTAACTACAAAATTGAAAATTGGTGATGTAACAGTAACACCACCTAACTCCCCTATGTGGGCATGGGTTTGGTTTCGACGATACAATTCATGTCCTTTTGGCTTTTGTATTCATTCCAACTACCCTCTCCGCACATATAACACAGCTGCTTTTCCACGTTATACGCGAGGGGAGACATCTTTAGCTTCGTGCCAATCAACACAAGAAAAAGATTGCAATAATATATTTTTATGCTCACGTGTTTGTGCATCACTCAACATGTGGTCTTTAAATTCAAAAATAAATTATTTCATTATATTTTGGGTGTTTTGAGAAAAATATTTTAGAAAAATGTATTTTAATGTAGGAACTAGTGGAATGTAATGTTTGTTTATTACTACTTTGGGAGCTATTGAATAATGTTTTTGGAGAAAGTAGTTTGTCTGAAAATATTTTTTGGGAGACAAAATTTACCGTAGATATCATCATATCAGTCCAACTTTGATTTGGTTAGTAGAGTAAAAGTGAATTTTTTATGTATATATATGTAATGATTAATAGATTATGTGTATACATATATGTAATAGTTAATTTGTTATATATACATATAGTTGTAATATGTTTTGATATAATATATATTTTAGAAAAAAAAAATTAGTATTTTGATAGTGGCCTTAAAAAATATGTGCACTTATTTATTTTGAAGATGAAATAAACGATATTATAGAATAATCAAAATGTTAAGTACATCACGAAAGATTGAAGGTAGCGAGCTGTCAGAATAACGAAGAAATGTACATGTTTATTTTAAGTGTTTGAAAGATGGAATTTTTGGTGGGAAATATAAACAAATAAGGCCAAAGTGCATAGCAAATTATATGAAAAGGTAAAAAATTTCTTATATGCATTATTGAGTGTGAGTGTGAGACAATAAATTAATATAAACAAAGTGCAAGATAAGACAACAAACTTCTACATTATGACATAAAATGGTTTCTAATAAGATGCTTTGGTTAAAATTCTTTGAAACATGATAATAGGGGTAAAATTTATTTTAATCTCTGACGTTTCAACTCAATTATAAAATCATCTCTATCCTTTTAATTGATTTCAATCTCATCCTTCTGGTCATCCTCGGCAATATATTCAGCCAAATTAAAGGATACTTTAGTAATTGCCCATTTAATAATTAAACTAATAAAAAACCAAAACAAAATATATGGTCATTCATTTTTATGGAATAATCTAAACTATAAACCAAAAACCAAAGGCAACATGTATGATTTATTTTTATTTTTTATTTTATTTTTAATTTAGTTAAATTTATTTTATTATGCTTTAATTTTATTGTTAGCATAGGTTCTCAATCTTGAAGGTAAGATCTCTTCATAAATAAATTGTATGTTTGTTCAATTGTAAGTTGATAAATAAGTCAAGTTATTAAATATATTTATACTAGCATTATCCTCATACTATTCACAGATTCTTTAAAATTATTATATATTAATTTAGTTGTTGAATAAATATAATTAAAAATAACAATATAAACATAAAATTATCACAAAAAATGGTCAATTAATTAGTAAAATTAAATATTACTTCAAAATATGGTCAAGTAAAATTAAATTTAGATTTAGTATTTAAAACCTTAGAACATATAAAGACATCTCACATACATGATGTTATGAAAACTAAATTTCAAAATTATTCAGCGAGAAGCTAAAAAGAAAATTCAAAATTTCCAAAAATAAAAGTTTATGAATATTAGTCTATACTTTTTTAAAAAGAAGAAAATATTATGCAACCAAAAAGTAATAGATAGTTGCATTAAATATATATATATATATATATATATATGAGAAGGATATAGAAAGTGAGATTGACAACTTAAAAGTTGTTGGAAAAAAAACTTAAAATTATAATACTTTAACATTACCTTAGACTTAAAAGATGATGAATATATATTGACTTAAAACTTAAAATATAAAGAATTAGATAATATATTGAAAGCTAATTAAGAATTTTAAAAAAATCTTATTTAATTTTAATTTTTTTTATTAAAAATCAATCAAACTAAGATAAAACTATGATGGTAATGATTAAAAATTAAAAAAAATCAAAATAAATATATAAAATAATTATAAAGTTAAAATCAATATTAGTATATAAGTTAATAGAAACCTTTTAATTTAACTCATAACTTAGTTATCGAATAATTAAGTGAAGAAAAGGGTTTGACATTAGTAATACAAAGTTAAAATTACAGTAAATTGATAAAGTACTTATAAACTCAAAATTAATTTTAAAATATGAATTAGTGATAGGATATGAGGATGAAATTAAAATGTAAAATAAAATATAGAAATAAAATATGGTATATTGTTAATTAAGAATAATATGTTGATGGTAGAATGTTTTATTAAAAATGCATATTCCATTCAAAATGCATCTTCTATGCAAAACTCAGGACCATTTTGCTTTTCTTTTTATATTTTGGGAATGATTTTGCTTATTATTTGTTATGTAAAAATGGTTAAAAGGGTCTTTTGGTCATTTTTTAATTTTTGGCTGGAAAGTGTTATCAAAAGATAGCAAAAAGGATGAGATTGAAGCCAATTAAAAGAATATGAATGATTTTGCAATTGATTTAATCCTTATGGATGAAAATAAATTTTACCCTTGATAATAGACTAGGACATATATTTTAGCGTAGTCTAAAGTCAGAATTGTTTTGCTGATCTTAGTGGACTTGTGGGCTTGCCATGTCAACAACAGATCCTGTTTTGTTGTTGCCTACATGGGCCAAAGTGCTTTGTATTGGGCTCGATAAACATAGTTTGTTTAACATAGAGAAATTTTATATCATGTTTAAGAATATTGGGTCTTTTCGTGAGTTTGAGAAATACTTCGACAACAGATCCTGTTTTATGTTATACAAAGATCAAATATTGGGTCTTTACGTGAGTTTGGGAGTTCATTTGCTAAACAACAGAACCTCATGTTAGTACGATCGCTTAATTCTAAAAATCAATTGAGTAAAATAGCTGATTTAGCTTATTCCCGAGATTAAGTCAAAATCTTTGATCGGTCCATCATAAACATAATATTATTTATGAAGTCTAAATTTGTAACAGAAATGAGATCAATAGTAAATACACCAACAAGCATCCATTGGATCTCACTTAATATCCTTTATTCTATTTTGTACTTCATTTCTTATATATTCTGTTGTATAAATATATAATATATGTATTAAATATTTACTTATAAAAATAATTGATTGTGAATCAAATACACTTGATATGTATATATCAAATTGAAATAGAAGATAAAATAAAGAATGAAATAGATGATTCACAATGATTGTACCTGTAATAATACATACATTAATTAAATAAGATAATGAAGCAATTTTGTAAAAGAGAAATTCGAACAATTTCCTTGCCAAATGTAATATTTGATCTGACATTGTTGGACATTATAGTATAATATAATTCTCTCATATCAATCTTCATAGGGTGGTGGAGTTCTTCATGGAGGTATTCAAACCCGTAAGTATAATTAAGTCTGAAGGAAGGGGGGGGGGGGGGGGGGGGGGGGGGCTGCAGCCGAACAGATGGGAAAGTGGAACGGGGCAAGTGGGCAAGATAAAATTAACAAGATGATGAATTATTTTAATCCTTTTTTGTTTGGGCATATGCCATCTCGTATGTTCAAATATTTGTTATACATATAGATTCGGATGGTTGCAAAGTTTTAGGGGTGTCAATTTGGGTGGGTTGAGGTAGGAGTATAATATAAAAATATTAAATTCAAATTCAATTCAACCCGATGTTAAACTCAAAAGGCACCATCCTAACTTGACCTACAAAAGATTGTGTCAGGTTCGGATTGATCTGATTTTTAGTCAGGTCACTCAACAATCTAATAAATCTGACCCAGCCCAACCTGATAAAATTGACCCAACCTGATATATTTATTTTATTTTTTATATTTATAAATTTCAACATTATAATTTATTAGAAGTTTGATTTACAATAAAATCTAAAATTTGGCATAATCATTAAAGTTGAAGAAACATAATAACTTTAAAACTTATCATGTCCGTGAATACTCCGAATACACAAAAATAACAAACTATTGTTCAGTAATTGAATTTTTTAAAATTTTAATTTTTGGATATATATTATTTAGATTTTATTTTAATTAGTCAACTTTTTAGGTGGGTTGGATTGGGTTGGGTTAGATTTATTCGGTTATTGAGTCACCCGCTTGTTTTTTTTTAGGTTAGGCGGGTTGACCTGAGATCAATCCAACCTTATTTTTTTTCTCGTATCATTTTTGGGTCCAACCCTAATTGACTCAAACCCAAAAACACCAAACCCAACCCCCCCCTCCCTTTTTTTTCCAGACATATTATTGTCAGGTTATCGGATTGAGTTTGATTTGACACCCTTACAAAGTTGAACTGAGTATATCAATCAACAAATAATTATTATAATCACTCTCACATATATAATGGTCCACTTAATTAGCTTAAATTTTATTATTACTGTTTTTCTTAATTAATCTTTAAGTGCTAGTGCTATTCTACGTGGTCAATTTATATATGGCTATAAGAAGCGGCCAAGGCGGACAACATAATAAGATAGCATGAACTTGAATGTTTTATGCTACATCAGTTGATTGAAACTTTCCAGCCTCATCAGCTCATGGAATTTGATCTAATTTTGTTTGGACTATTAGAAAAAATAATAAGAAAATTATCAGAAAGAAGGATTTACAATAAGGGAGTGTCATTGTTTTATCATTGTGGATCAGTAACCATGATAAAACTGTTGTGACAAAAATCTATTTGATTGAACGCACAGAAATCTATTTTAAAGTTAAACGAAGACATATATTAAGGAAGATTTATAATCAGAGAGAAAGTTGAGGCCTTAAAAGTTATGACGCTTGAGTTTAATTTTGACCAATAAAGAGTACTTACTTTTCTAATTGTAGTTTTTTCTCCTCGTGTTTATTAGTTGAGGCCTTAAAAGTTATAAGGCTTGAGTTTAATTTTGACCAATAAATAGTACTTTTATAATTATAATTTTCTTTAGTATTATTTAGTTAAAAAACTTATAGCAATAAGCTTTATTCAAGAAAAACAACAATAGCAACAATAACAAAAAGTCAGCAATGATGACCATGATAACAATGATATAATAATACATTAGGAGAATGCCAACATAAGTAATTTAGCAACATTTTTATAATTCTGAAAGGTAAATTAATTTATCTACTTAGGGCTTGTTTAATTGGTAATATGGGATGTAGAGTGATAGGATGGAATGAAGGATGAATTAAGAATTAGGATAATTTTATACTTTTTAAATTTGATTTACTTTTTGGGATGAAATTAATGATAAAAATGGATAATTGTATTGATTGTTTACTTGGATGGATGATAATATTGAGAAAGATTTAAAATGACTGAAATACCCTTTGATAAGAAAGGAGAAATAGAAATATAGCCAGAAATAAAGTATTGAGAATCCTTAGATTGGACCGACCAAACCTTTTGCCTAAGTAATGAATCTACTACTGTTTTGAATCGTGGTGATTAGGCTATTTTTTTCATGGTAACAGTGGGGACAATTGTAAGGAACAATGAGAATCTCTTTTATCAATTAAAATTTGTGACTACGCAGTCTGCGCCTGTCCTTATTCCTTATAATACTGCGGCTTTAAGTAAAAATTTAAAATTGTCTGATTGATGCCGCGACCATAAGTTCCTTAAAGCTACAGCGTCACACAACCAGTTGACATGTTCCCAGGACATTAATGTCATTTACAAAACTAAATGAGGACTTATAAGTAATTCACCCTCTCATCCCACAAAGTAAAATTTGCAGATTATTTCATCCCACAAAATGGCCGGATGGCAAATCACCCTGTTATCCTAAATAGTGTCGGGCCTGGATTCCTAACTTGAGCTTTCATGACAAAAAGTATGTAGAGGATTAAAATGGATGTAGGCCCTCATCCTTCATGATCCATCAATGTAAACTAGGCCTCAATGTCGTATCATTGATAATTCTCCCTAACTATATTAAAAACCAATCCTTTTCCCCCCTAAAAGTCTACTTTATTTAATACACAAAAAAATCTATTTAAATAATATATATTTCAAAACAAGAAAACATAAACTAATGATAATGATGATATGTGATCCTATTCGGAATTAATGCACCAATAAAATCTAACTAACATCAGAGAAAGGGAAGCGATTAGAAATATCCAAGAAAGAAGAATCATTGAGAATGCCAATCATGTATAACATATTTTATTTTGAATGTTAACAATCCTTTTCAGACATGAATTTTTTTCATACAATACTAAAAAGAGTCTCCACTTCCAAATAAATGTACTAGCATAATACATGAACATTAAATGACCCAAGGTACAAAAATGGCTAGAAACCCTACAGATTGATATTTGGAGAGATGGACCATATTAGCCTATATTCCCCACAACCTTACGAGGATCCCTAAGGTTAAAAGAGGGAGTATATTAAAGCACATATAAATAAATCCCTAAGGTATGCTCCCATTTTCATATTCTGCCTTAACTAAACATTCCTTTCATTCTCTCATGTTTACCAACTTAAGCATCGAGGGTTTTAACTAATGGCTACCTCGGCAAGCCTAATGAGGCTTCTTTAATTGCAGGTTCAACCTTCGTGCTTATTGAAAAACCTAAGCCCAACCTCATAAATATTCATCGTCCTTAGTCACTCATACTATAATCACATCCCATGAAATTTTACCACTTCATTTTGGTGCCATTTTCCAGAATGGAGCCTGCAACTTAACAGAAAATGCTAACCTTAAGCGTGCACTGCCAGTAAACTAAGATTCAATATCTAACTCACCCGCCTAAAAATAGGCTCAAAAGGCCATTTTGTTGCCATCGTACTATGAGGATCAACTGGAGAAGATTCCAAAGCAGCCAGGAAACGGCTATCCCTGATGGTTACAGCAAAATCGAGAATATTTATGAAATAGAATCTAACAAAATGTTCTTACTCCAACAGTAATATCTTTCAATTGTAGTCAACAAATCCTAACAACCACATGCACAAGCTGGTAGTAATGAACTTCCAAAGATCATCTAAGCCAGCATAGCCAACTACACAGTAAAAAGAGTTTTATTGGATATGGACAGCTCTGTCAACATCATCACTTTGGCAGTCCAAAAAAGATGGAGTTAGGTGAACTCCACCTCTTATATGTTGCAACCCTGATGCAAGATTTCATTAGTAAGATGATCCAGCCTGGCGTACATGCTCTCCACTTTGATAGGCGAGCATCGTCACATAAGAACAAAAGTGATAGAGTACATGATAATTACCACAACCCTACCATACAACATCATCTTCGGCATTTAAGCCATCAATGCATTCCAGATAATAATACATACCTTCAACCAAAAAATAAAATTTCCCACCATAGATGGGGAGAGAGTGGTATGTTGTGATAAAGAGAAAGCAGTCCAATGTTATGCACTTTTTTTGTCAACCTAACTAGTACACAACCAATCAAAATAACTATCCCCTCAATAGGAAGTACTGTACCATTGCGAGATGAAACCCACACAAGAAAGGGGATAGAAGATACAAATCTCCAACTAGTCAAAGAATACAAAAACGTCAAGCTTGAGTTGAAAAGTAAAAAAAGATCACCAAAATTGACACTCAATTGCTGTCAAACATAGAACAACAGTTGATATAACTCCTGCGAGCAAATGAAGATGTATTCGCATGGATAGCTTTTGATCTCCAAGGTATAGATCGCAACATCATAGTGTACAGGCTAAACGTCAACCAGTCACTTGAACTTATCAAAAAAGAAAAGAATACTCTATGATGAGAGAAACAGAATAATTGAAGAGGAGGTAAGGAAATTATTTGACACAGGATGTATAGTGGAGATATAGTTTACAAATTGGATTTGCTATGTAGTCCTCATCCCTAAACCAAAAAATAAATGATGATCGTGTAACGATTCCACCAACCTCTACAAGGCTTGTCCAAAAGACCCTTGCCCACTTCCTAAAATCAACTTACTAGTATATTCAACAACCAGCTGTGCTTTGTTAAGCATGATGGATGCCTCTTAAAGATACTACCAAATTTCCATGGCACTTGAAGATAGAGATAAGACCTCTTTCTGTGCATAATAATGTCTACTACTTTATATTTATGCCATTTGGCGAGGTGCCTCGTACCATAGGCTGGTATTTAGATATTCAGTGAAGAAATATGCCATTCCATGAAAATATGTGTTGACAACTTGATTGTCAAAAGTAGAGCTAGGCTGACCACTTAGCAAACTTGTAAAACACTTTCTCTATCATTAGAAAATTTGGCATGAAACTCAATTTAATAAAATACACATATAGAGTCTGTAGAAGAAAATTTATGGGGTACATGGTTAGTGAAAGAGGCATTGATGCAAACCCCCAGAAGATACAAGCTTTATAGGAGATAACCACCTAAAAACTATGAGAGAAATGCAAAACCTAGTAAGACGGGTTATAGCACTCAACCGTTTTATCTCCAAACTTACCGACAAGAGCCTACCTTTCTTCAAAATATTGTGCAACACCAAAAACTTCCAGTAGATGCCAGATTGTGACCAAGTCTTAGCTGATCTTAAGGATTACCTTTCTTCCTCACCACTACTCGTCAAACTTAGGTTCGGTAAAACTCTATTTCTATATTTAGCTATATCATCACATGCTATCAGCTCTATCTTGGTTTCAATATATGGCAGTATACACTACCAATATACTATGTTAGTAAGTTATTGAAAGGTGTCGAAAAAAACTTTCTAGAAGTGGAAAAGTTCACACTTGTATTAGTCACAACATTAAGGAAATTTCGTCCTTACTTTTAGGCACACTCGATCATGATTTTAACCAACCAACCAATCCAGCAAGTCATTGCCAGACTGGACGCATCAAGAAGACTGACCAAATGGTCAATCGAGCTTGGAGAATTTGATATCAATTTCTAGCTGCAAATTGCCATCAAAGCACAAGCCCTAACGGATTTCTTGGCTAAGTAGATTGGAGTCCCCAACAAGAATGACCACTCGATCCTATGGATGCTAGTTATTGACAGATCTTCAACCTCCACTAGTGGTGGAACGGGATTTCACACTGCTCGCTTGAAGGTACATAATTGGATATTATCCTAAAACTTAACTTCTCAATCACAAACAAGAAAGCCAAGAATGATACCTTTATAGCTGAAATGAAAATGGCCATAGTTAGTAGCATTGAACGTCTATATGCAGTAACCAACTCCCAGCTAGTCGTAGTGCAGTTCAATAGATCTTACGAAGCAAAAAAAGCTACAATGACCAAATATCTCTCTGTAGTAAGAAAGTTACAATCACAATTCATGAGTTTCACTCTCTGCCAGATCTCTTACTCAGAAAATAAAAAATCCGATGCATTGTCTAAATTCGCTAGCACTAGCAATGGCATAAGGGATCGGACTGTAACTTTCCTAGTGGCCGACCAACTAGAAATCCTTGACAAGCAACCACCCAGAACACACTAAGTGTGTTATCACTCAAGTCTCTAGAGCACAGTTGGCAGGATGAAATTCGAAACTACTTATCAAATGGAATACTATTGGAGAACAAAACAACAATTCTCCAATTATGTCTCCGAACATCTCAACACTTACTATCTCAAGATGGAGTCCTATTCAAGAAATCTTTCGGAAGACCATCTCTACATTGTCTAACCCCCTCCTAAGCCTTTGTAATCTAGGAAGAAATATATGCATGCAGCTACAAAAACTATTCAAGAGAACGTTCATTAGCTCATAAGATACTACGCTAAGGATACTTTTGGCTTTCCTTGACAGCCAACGCCGCATCTTAATTCCACTCCAATACACCCATCAACTAGATGCAGACCTTTCCCCCTTACTAGTATATTGGCCATTCGACCAATGGGTGATAACATAGTCGGACCATTCCCTATGACTTTAGGGCAAAAAAAATTATCATAGTCACAGTCAAATATTTCACAAAATGGGTAGAATCAGAAGCCGTGCCAAAAATCACAAATACTGTATATAAGAACTTTATATGGAAGAACATTATTTGCTATTTTGGAATTCCACAAATATTAATCTCAAATAACAGTTCCCAACTCTAGAGTAAAGGACATAGGAGTGGTGTTCCCACCTAGGAATTCGACAATATTTCACATCAGTGGCAAATCTGTAAGCCAACAGACATACATAAGTTACTAATAGAATAATTGTGGATTATTTTAAGAAAAGATTGGATTGCAAACAAGGCAAGTGAGCAGACGACCTTCCAAGAGCTCTATGGGTATACAGAAAAAAAACCCAAAATGGCAATAGAATAGACACATTATAACATAGTTTATGGATCTAAGTTCGTTATACCAGTAGAAATTTTAGAAGAAATAGCCAGAATAATCTTCTTTCAATTGAAAGCCAATGAAGAAGTGAGAATTATGGACCTAGACACACTAGATAAGAAAAGACAATACGTGCGTCAAAGTGCAGAATAACAAAGTAATAATGGCCAGGCCTTATAATAAAATAGTCCAACACTGAAATTTTCAACTAGGAGACCTGTTCCTAATGAAAGTGGAAGCCTCAAAGCATTTTGGAAAATTGGACCTCAATTGGGAAGGACCACATAAAGTCATCAAGGTCGCAAAAAATAATACATACAGACTTTAAGACATGGACAGATAAGAACTACCGAATTCTATGTATGATGTAGTTACCCATCAATATTTTAATTTTAACTTCAAACAATATTACAAAAAAAAGAAAAAGATGGTAGTTTAGAATAAGGATGTCTCCAGGCCTAAATTTCTTTGAACGAAGATCGACTGCTTTTAGGTTGAAAAGAATACTCAATCACCTTTAGATCGACAGCACTAAGGTCACCTTCAGGCCTCAATGTCTTTCTAGAAAATAGGCCGCCTTTAGGCTCAAATTTCTTTGCACAAAGGTAGATCGCCTTCAGGTCAAAATGAATAGTCGATTGACTTCAAATCAACAACTTTCAAGGTTCCCTCCAAGCTTAATCCCCAACGTCAGTTTACAAGCCAAGTGCTACAGTCGAAAAACTTGAAGTTGACAACAATTAAGCCAAAAGCTTCACAAGATGAAGCTTCACATCTAGATCGATAATATTCAACACAATTATCGATCCTATCGAGCTCGACAGACTCTCAAAAATTAAAATAGGTACCAAATTACATACTCAAGCATTCCATTGCATACCAATTAATTTATCACACACTTATCAATTGCAATACACAACTACTTTACGATAAGTGCCAAAAGAGAGGAGAGTAGAATGGAATATATGTAAAGAAGATAAAATAATAAGTAAAAACGATAAAGATTTCATTGCAACTTCAATCAAAATCATTACAAATATACATAGTTCCAAAGCAAAAAACCAATATGACCAAATATAATGAAAATGGCTACATTGCCTGTAAAATACAATTAGAAAGAGCTAAGCCCCCAGAAAGGTTCTGCATAAGCTTTATGACATGGAGATTTGGTACATCAATCTCCAGGTGCTTTGCTAAGTTGAATTCCTTCATCGCATAGCATACACCCTCCAAAAGAATGGGACCTCTTAAGCCTCTCTAGGGTCGGTAGTATTAGATGCACCCAATAGACCTATCTCTCTGAGATTGGTAGTATTGGATGGGCCCATAATGACCTCAACCTTTGGGCCACCAAGAATTTCACGTGATACTCCGATAGTCCTGAACTCTCATTCGGCCCTAATCTTCGCTATTATAGGGGAAAACATAGTTATACTAAGTAAGCTAAAAAATGTCGACTTTCTCATTGGGAGATCTACGGTAGAGTTGCAGATTATCATCTAAAGACATATAGAGTTGGCCCTCATCAAATTCAATCCCCAAAGATCTCACTTGGCACAATATTTTCTTGTATCCCCATCGGGTGTCATCGCCCTTAATAGTAGACAAGCCTCAGAAAAAGCTCAAGAGTAAATAAAGTAGATGACAACGTTTTTCCTCTGCTTCGCTAGGTGGCTCTCATAGTAGACCCAAGCATCATCAAACGCCTAATCAAACCCTTGGTGTCGGCCTCGCGCCTCAGTAGCTTGAGCTTTATCTCTCAACCTAACCACTTCCTAAAGAAGCTCCTGACATCCCTAGTTAATTGTGAGTTCTCTATTACTAACCAAACGTAAGTATCGGAGGTTGGCTCTCAGTCTAGCTTAGCTATAAGTTCTCCCACCTAAGATTGGAGAAAAGTGGCTTTGATTGTGCTATGGCAGAGGGCATCGCCATTAGGCCCCCTATCTCTTTGCAGGCATGGATCTAAGGCCTTATATCCTTTATGGCGATGCATGATGTCAAAACATAGCATAAGCCATCTAGGTGTACTGCAATAAAATAGCAAAGAGATAAGAAAGTGCGATAGCAAAATCGATATCGTTAAGAAACTGGACTCATAAGCAAAATCGATATCGTTAAGAAACTGGACTCATCATATTCTGATAAAAAGCAAACTGTTGAATAGACTCAGAATTCGGCATGAGCATCAATTCATCGATGTCTTGATGGAACAATTGAGTATTAAACACCTCCCAATTGGTCCCCCGAGTAGGATCACCATCAGTCATGCTCTCATCATTGCTCATGATGAAGAAGTGGGGTTCCAAGAAAGGAAGAAGATCCACTTTGTCCAATGAACTCATCTCGGTCAACATCTCGTTTAGGTTGACGAAAGGCTAAAGCTCCACAGGCTTAGGCAGCACATAAATGGATCAACTCCCTCGGGGCCCACAACTTGTAGTCTTTTCACTTTAGGAGCTAAAGAAGTACCCTCTCCCATAGGTTTTTTACCCAAGAAACTATGCGATGGAGGAGGGGATGGCGGCAAAAACTTAGATGAACTACCACTTGATGCCGCCTGGGATGAGATTGGTAAAAGAGTTGCTAGGCAACTGGAATACAGTATCAATGGGGCTAAGCCCCAAGAGCGATCCATTATGCAGGCCAATAGCCTATCTTAGTAAGGCATTGTGTTAGGAAGAGAGAGATGTGATGAGATGAACACCAAAAATTTAGAAGAAGTCTGCTAAAAAATACCAAGTAGCGAATGAGTTTCGGATATACTAGAAGAAGAAATGCGAGCTTTGGTTCTCTATTTATAACCCTCAGAGGAGACGCTTGACATCTCAGAATAGTGCATCTAAAGGGCGCAAAATTGCCCATCATAATGTTTGGCACCAAAGAATGTTCCTAAAAACTTACACCACGTGCCCTATTTTCCCATTTCAGGCATCAAGCATTAAATGCTACTAATTATGTCCCTTACGTAAACATTAATGGCGTCAGGGTGTAGGCTGAATGTGAGAAAGGTCGATCTGCACTAAACTACCCCATGTAGCTAAGCAAAGTTTCTGCTGCTAAGCTAGGGAGTTGTAGGGGCTAATGATATGAAGAAAATCCTAACTCTCCTCTATCTTCTACCTCTTCCTCTTAATAATATAGAAAGCCACGCTACACAACAATGGGGATCCATGACTCTTGACCCCTAGTGCTATCTTAATGACAAGCCATTCTCTACACTACTTCTCTCATTCGTATACAAAAAGGAGTCTCTACTTCCAAATAAATGTACCAGTGTAGCATAGGAGCATTAAATGACCCAAGGTACAAAAGTGGTTAGGAACCCTATAAACTGATATCTGGAGAGATGGACCATATTGCCTCATCTTCCCCACAACTTTAAGAGGATCCCTAAGGTTAAAAGAGGGAATACATATTAAAGCACATATAAACCAGTCTCAGAACATTTGGAGAAAGGCATGCTCCCATTTTTACATTCTACCATAGCTAAACATTCTTTTAATTGTCTCCGATTTATTGATTTAAGCATCGAAGGGTTTTAGCTAAGGGCTACCTCGACAAGCCTAATGAGGCTTCTTTTGTTACATGTTCAACCTCTGCTCTCACCGAAAAACCTAGGTCCGACCTCATAAAAGTTCATCATCCCTTATCACTTTCACTAGAATCACTCTTGTGAAATTTTACCTCATCACGTTAATTTCTTTTTATTGCGTCTATTTCTTTACAGCTCGGGTTGTCTTCTTACATCTTAGCCACCAACCTCTCTCACCCTTAGCTTGAACATCCCCTTGAGTTGCAGATTCAAGATGTGTGTTATTTTTAGAATACCCCACCCCAATAAAGTTCTGGAAAGAAATTTCCTTATATCTTCTCCCTAACCTAAGAATGTTCCACTAATTGCCTAGATACTTTCCCTGATAGTAGTTTTTCTTGCCATCATCTACCACATGCTGGTGAGCAATAGATTCTAAATAAGTTAAATAAGTATAAACTTAAGTTATCTTACATGGAACGGCCGGGTTCCTCTATCATTCTGCCCTAAGCTCTAAAGTTGAAGAATTAACTAAACCCTTTAGTATTCTTTTCACTTTCTTTTGCTTGTGTATTGTATTTGTTTATTCATTCTAACTTGAATGTTTTTTTGCTATAAAGACCTCTCTACTATGGCTTTCATCCTAGCTATTAATGTTCCCAATAACAGTTGTTGAAAGAAGAACAACCTTTGAATTTGTTGGCCTAAAAATAATACAATTTAAAAACATATAAGGCATTGTCATATATAATTTGGAGGGCAAAATATATGGTGTGAGTATGACAAGTCAATATGGATAGGAGGAAGTTGATTGAATGAAAGAGGTAACGCCATTAGCACATAAATCAAGCTTTGTATCACACCAAGCTTGAGGTTAATTAACATAAGCTGATGATCGAGCTTGTATGTCTAAAGAGAGAGACGCATAAATTTGATGAACTGCAGATGCAACACAGCTTCATCAAGGAGAAGTATGAAGAGGCAGTAATTGATCTCTAGAAACTTGAGCATTAGTTACTTGAGATGATCCACACGCAAAGTAAAAAGGCGGAGAGAGCCCGAGAAGAAGGGTGATGAAAGAGCAGAGATATCTTCTTTGATGTCTTTATTACAAAAAAAAAGGGCATAATTATTTGGAGGCAAACTGGTTTTCCAAGATGCTATAGTACATTAAAAGTGTTGGGTACAAGCAACAAGTCGCTAAAAAAGCACTCGAATATTACTATTATAGCATTGCATAGATTAGGTAGAGCTTCATGAAATTCTGGAGATCGGTTAGGGTAAAAGGATCATGGACTACAAACCTTCCCATCTAACCCTAAAAGCAATGATGACAATCCTTGATTCCTCGCCGCCCAGTAATTCTTCTCAAGTCACACACTAAAGTCCTTGAGATAATTGATCTAACCATAGAGGACTCTACTAATAGTTAATGATACCATTCCTTGTGCCCCTTAAACATTGTAGTGGTGCAGGCTTGGCTATGCTTTTCTTAGTGGGACTTCATAATACTACTTTATATACTTTTGGCTTTAACTTTATGTCTGGTTCTCAAACTTACTTTTGCTCTGATTTATGTGTTTCCATAATGTTGGGGCTCCTCTAAGCAAATTCATAGTAGCCTATTCGCGTTGGAGTACATCTGCATTATACTATTTATGCTTGCAAATATTAGTTTATATTAAAGAACTCACCCAATCTCGTTTATACACTATTATGTTGAAAATCATCCGAGCTGTTAGTTTATATACCTTTTAAGTGTTGAAATGCATCTGAACGATTAGTTTATACATCTTTTAGGTATTGAAGCTCATTTGAGCTATTTAGTATATACACCTTTAAGTGTTGAACTTATTTGAGTGATGAATTTATACACTTTTTTAGGTGTTGAAGCTTATCCAAGCTATTTAATTTTTGTACTGTAGTGTTAAAACTCCTCCAAGCTAATTTATTTTATATACATAATAGGTATCATAGCTCATCCAAGCTACTTTAACTTATACTCTGAAAGGTGTTAGACCTCAACTGAACTGGTGTTGATTGTACACCCAAAGGTGTTAGAGCTCATTCGAGCTAATTTAATTTATACAACTAAAGAGTTAGAGCTCATCCAAGCTAATCTAGCTTATACACTCAAATATGTTGAAGTTTATTCGAGCTAATTTAGCCTGACGGACTATTAAGCAACATATACTCAGGAAAAATTAACATGTCTTGTTTACATAAGTACAATACATATGTTGGCTAAATGACATAAAATTTTCTTTAAAAAAAAAGTTAAATGAAGCAAACTACGGTAAGATCAGGAACTTCACATGTAAAAATGCCTGAAGTGTTTTATATTCTAAGGTTATGGAAGCTTGTTTGCATCCATGCTCTCCAACTGGTAAACTTGTCAGGATAGGATAACTACTTTGAAGGGTCCTTCCTAGGAAGGATCCAATTTTCCAACTACTCTTCTCGCCTCAACTATTCTTTGCACCAATATCCTGAAAGTTTATTGGCTTCCCCAGCTTGCTACAATTTTCCCCCACTAAGTCTAGTTGTTTTTTCATGGACTCTTCATACTCTTTCAGGTACCAAATTAATATTTACTAGGTCTCCACCCCAATTTCAGTTAGGATTTTATGACATCCATTTTGTAAACCATACTAAAAAGATTTTCCCTAGTGGCACTCCTAGGGTACTTTTGTATACCCACATTATGGTGGGTAGTTCGTCCAAGCACCTTTATCTAGCTCGATGTAGTTTTGGTTTCCAACCTAGTAATACGATTTTGTTAATGACTTTAGAAACATTGGTTTATTTTCATTTCTTTGCACCAAGCCTAAATTTTAGAACCTTTAAACAACCATCCATTATCCAACTCTAACTCAAGATTCCGTACTGGTATACTGCATTCTTGCATAAGAATTTGGGAATCTCCCCTAGGTAATCTAAGCTAAAGTTTCTACTTCAATTTACTTACTAAAATAGTTGATTGCTAGTAACAGGAACTTTTTTGACAACTCACCACTAGAAATAATCACATAATATCTATTCCGATTTTGCAAAAAGGCATGGAGAACTCATGATATGCATGGCCTTAACTGGTTGGTGGGTTACTAAGGCATGCATTTGACACTTCTCGCTTGTTGGCGCCATTTCTCGCACATTAGCTGAGGTTGTAGACTAAAAATATCCTACTCTTAGGACCTTGCCTACTGAGGTTGTTACCTCAATGTCAATAGTATCTTTAATGTATTTTCTATAATTTATACTCACATTTCTTTATGATAAGTATCTTCATAGTGGTTGAGTGTAAGCTTTTTATATAAAATATCATTGATCAGTATGAATCAAGTAGCTCTGATGTGTAACTTTTGCATCCACTTCGGTATTATGTTACTTCATGTATTTAATGATAGGGGTTTTCAAATCATTTTCTTCATCAACATTCAACACCTAGGATTCCAAACTTCATTTCTCTAATTCCAAGGCTATTGTATCCTATCTTTTGCAATCCGTTAATGAACTTGCTAACTTGACTAAGTAATCCATTTTTTTTATCTCAATGGTGGAGGTTTTTGAATTATCTTCAACTAGTTCAGCTAGTTTCACAACTTATTGATCTCCTATAAATATCTTACCATCCATCTTCCTTAGCTTCATGTTGTCTCTCTATTTGTTTTGCATTAAGTTGGGAGTCAATGCGTACTGTTCGCCATCTGGCTCCCCAGTTATTGCCATCTTGATTATTATAATTAAAAGCTCATATTCAACCTTGTTGTTTTAAACGAGAACTTTATTGTGTACTCCATCTATCTCCTCCTGGTGTGGTAAATATGATCCATTCTCAATACCTTACTAGGCCTGATGATCTATCTATACATATTAGGGCAACCAAATCTATCTTAAAGTCTACTAGGGCCTGAGTCTTAATGACTACTTTAGGTGCATACTATGTATCGAGCTCCCTCAACTCTATTATCTTTTTACAAGCCCTCATGACACATCAAGCTTTCCTAAAATTTACTTACAAGGACTGCTTAGTGTGAAATAGTATTCAAAGGGATAAGAAATCGGGACTTACCTTTCAAGTTGTCACTACCTAAGCGAAGGCTTACTTTTCCATCTTTTAGTACCACAACTCACTCACATTTAGGAGCTTGCGGGCATAATGAATTGTCTCTGAGTGGTTTCATCCTCATAGATAAGTAGCAGTAGCATGTTTTGACATGGCTAAATATAGATATAAAGACTTTCCTTTGAATGGCTTAGCCAAGTTGGGGCACCTTAGTTAAGTATTTCTTTAGTTCCTCAAAAACGACCTGTGCCTGTTTGCTTCATTCAAAATTCTAGGCCTTCTTAAGCATTATGAAGAAAGGTAGGCTCATATTTACCAACCTAGAGATAAAACTATTGAGTGTTGCTATTCTACTCGTGAGTTTCTAGTCTTCATTAATATTTCTAAGGGGTACATTTCCTGTTATGCTCATATTTTCTCTAAGTTGGCCTCTATCCCCTACTAAGTGACCAAGTAGCTAGGAATATTTTGCCCTACACTTTAAAGATACATTTGGCTAGGTTCAATTTCTTTTGATATTGTCATAGTGTTTAGAAAGTTTTAGTTAGGTTATCAATATGGTCATCTCCTTTGTGACTTTTTACCAGAATATCATAAATATAAACCTTCATGATATGTAACATCTCGTCTTTTCTCGTAAGTAACTTTTCCTTAAAAAAAATGACTAACTATACTACTAAATCTATCTAATAACTACAGGAAATCAAGGTTTAAAATTCTGTAAGTACTGGATAGACTGTGTTATAAAATTATTATTTGGTGGAGTTAATATCATTTTAGATTTTATAAATTAATCAAAATTCGACTTTATAAATTCACTAAATATATGTACACCATGAATTTAGACATATATAGGTATACCTAGATGACAAAACATAAAGACATATATCCTAAGTCATAGATAAATAATTAAATATGTCAAATACATGATAATATAAAGATTAGGAAGTTTTCTTTACTTATTTAATAGCTTAGGACCAATTCAAAATAAGATGAAGAATAAAGGGCCAAATCAAAATAAAAGACTAAGGTCTAATTTAAAATAAGATAGAAAAATCAAGGGCCTCTAAGCAAATAAGTAAACTCCTACCTTCTATAAATAGAGGCCAAGCCTCATTACAATCTCCACATACCCAAACCTTTCCATCTCTGCAGGCCGCTAAGATCAAGCCTCCCGCCCCTATTTTCCATCATCAACCATCAAAGATATCATAGCCAAATTCCTTCCAACTCACCAAAGATCAAACCCTCAAAGCATCCCCTTAGAAATTGTAGCCTCAAACCCCTAAAAAATTCCAGCCAAGCAAGATGAAAAGCTATCAGCTAGAAGAAATCCTGTCCAACATAAACTTTTGAAAAATCAGAAACCATCGTTATAGCCATTTGATCATATATGCAAGCATACCATTAGAAATCCCTTTGTGTGTAGATTATTGTGACAACATAGACTTCTAGAAATTCCACTCGGATTAACCTGAAATTCTAAAAAATTAACACTGCCAAACAAAGGCAGATGCGGGCCAGATGAAAGGTGATCTTGTTTCACCTATTATCTAGAGCATCAACTGTCCAAATGATCAAAAGAAACCATGGATGGAAAGACTCTGAGTTTAGATAAGGTTAGAGGTAAGAATTGCCAAAATTGATTCTGGATTCTAGCAAAAAAAGTGTAAAGACCGTAACCTACCATCAGGATGCAACCAAATCAGAACTCAAATTTGAGCAGGCATAAAGAAAAATTGGCCTATTCGATCATTGATTTGAAGCCACTATTAGAAAATTCATTAAATTCTAATATATGCTGAGTAAATATCACCATTAAATTACCTTAAATTTGGGTAAAATTTAGTTTTGATGGAAAATGTTGAATATGCCTGAGTAAGGATATAGGTTCTGGAAATGATTCAGTTGTGCTAAGTGATTGTGGATGTCTAGTGATGGTAATAACTTGATACTTTTTTGCTAAAATGAGGTTGAATTATGAATGGTCAGATTATGAGGTTATGTTGAACAATTGAGATGTGAATTTAATTGGATTTGGTGGAAAATATGAAACATGATTTAGATAGAAGTAAGTTCTTAATGTTGTTATTAAATATGGTTCTTGGAATAATGTGATAAGTAAAGTATGCTAGAAATTGAAAAAAAAAGATTAGGACATATTTGATTCATTTAGGGATTAATCAATAAAGTAGATAGGAATGGTTACTCTTATATGTATATGTATAAAATCTTGTTATTTTATATATATATAAAATCTTGTACATTTGAGTCCGAACATGAAAAATGCATTAAGATTTATAAGTTCTCCTTACTGGTATAGGATAGTGAGGGAGTTATATTAAAGGTTTGATATAATTATGATTTTCCTAATCTGATCAGGCTCTCTTAAGCAATTTAATTAAATTACCCTTGATTATGTGAAACATTAATATATTTCAAATATATGTGCATACGACTTGTAACGTATTTATGATAAAAACTTGTTGTACAAAATGAGTCATCTTGGCATATTCTTATCCTACTCATTACATATTTCTCACTTTATTATCTTCCATTTCAGAATAAGCTCTATACAAGTAACTCCCTCCAATTTTCCTCATTGAGTCATTCGAACTCATCCTCATATTTATTTTTATACAGATGAAGCTGGAATGGTCGAATTAGAAAAAGGAACTTGGGATTAGAGAAAGAAGAAACTATCTTTTGTTGGAATCTATATGTACCTAGACTGATAGGATTATGTATATACATAATAATTCTTATAGCCATGGCGGTTTTAGTGCTATGCCTCAGGTACTAATACATTTATACTCGTCGATAACTAGAAATAAATTTGGACTAGTGTATGAAAATTAATATTTGAGTTATCCTTTATTAATATAATTTTTCATTTTAATTTTTATTTTTTGTTGATCTGCGCTTGTATTGGCTCTTGAAAGAAAAATCTCCTGAAAAGGGTTATTGTTGTGGTGTGGTGGCTTTGGGGCCTTCGGGGCACACATGTAATGGTATTAGGGCATATATGTTTAGAAAGATAAAAAGAATCGATTTTCTAGGATCTTATTAAGATTTGGATTATGTTGAGTTAGGGTTCAAAGAAAGGAAAGTTTTTTATGGTTGTAGAAGGTTTAAAACTTAAAATTCGTTGAGCTACTCCGTTTGTTGATATAGAAAGGTATGCCAAAATAATAGACCATGCCAAGCAAGTTGAAGCCAGTAGAATAGAATTCAATATAGAAAATGAAAAATCAAGCAAATTCAACCTCATCCACCACAAGGGCACTGAGGGACACCCCAGAAGAAATGGCATTGAAGAATACCAAAATTTTGGAGATATGGGGAAGCACTTTAATAGCCTGCAATATAACTCTACTTGATTTATGGGTAAGCTTGAAATAATTTATAAATTTTGTGAGCGGCATAGACATACAAAAGCAAACTACAGACACAAGGATGGAACATGTTACCTATGTGGAAACGACCAACATTACATGAGAGCATGTCTTAATAATGTAGGCACAAACACAAGAACCCCCACTGTGAAAGCTCGTGCATCAACATCCAATGCTCGACCAGATGAAATAGTTAAAAACTCAAATTCCCCAATCTAATTGCAAACTTAAAATTCGTGCTAGGGCATATGCTGTAGAAGGAGAAAAGGCTTAAAATCCTTCGGCTTGCTAGAAAGATTGGTAAAACATTATTTGACCTAGTGCCACCCATTTATTTATGTCTATATCATTTACTCACAATCTTATGCTACCAATAGATAAGATGTCTTATATGCTTGAGGTTTGTACACCTATGGGCACATATGATGACTAATTTATTACGCAAAGGTTGTAAGAACGAAATCAATGGGAAGACATTCCTAGCAAACTCAATCAAAATGCCATTCAATAAGTATGATATAATCTTAGTAATGGATTGGTTGTATAGTTATCACGCTAGGATAAATTGTGGGAAATAAGACAATCGACTTGGAAATTGATAAGA
This sequence comes from Jacaranda mimosifolia, assembly GCA_018894105.1. Taxonomy (NCBI): domain Eukaryota; kingdom Viridiplantae; phylum Streptophyta; class Magnoliopsida; order Lamiales; family Bignoniaceae; genus Jacaranda; species Jacaranda mimosifolia. Next base: position 14,019,691 of record CM032123.1, read on the forward strand.
ATAACATAGAAGCCAAACAAACTCACCCAATATCTCTACTGTAGAGGTCAATAAATTATTGAGATAGAGTTGTGAAGGTTTTCTAGTCTACATGATGAACAAGCCTAAGGATAAGGATACAATTAAAGAAATTCTTATTCTAAAAAATTTTCTGAGGTATTTTCAGAAAAAGTTGAGATCATTACCACTATATAAAGAAATTAAATTTGTCATTGAGGCAATACCAAGAACTGCACCTATATCAAAAACCCCATACTGAATGGTACCTGCAGAATTGGTGGAATTAAAGGCTCCATTACAAGCACTTTTGGATTTAGGATTCATCCAGCCTAGTACATCACCATAAGGAGCTCTGGCCCTATTTGTTAAGAAGAAAGATGGTATGTTAAGGATGTGCATTGATTACCGAGGATTGAACAGTGTCACCATCAAGAACAAGTACCCATTGCCGCATATTAGTGAACTATTTAACCAACTTGAAGGGTCGAGAGTATTCACTAAGTTAGATCTCATGCAAGGATATTATCAGTTGAAGACACATCCCCGAAACTACACTGAACTCACGCTATAAGGACTATGAATGTCTAGTGATGCCTTTTGGATTAACAAATGCATCAGTTACATCATGGATTTAATGCATCGAGTGGTTAAAGCCTTGCCTAGAAAATTTTGTAGTAATATTTATTGATGATATCTTGGTTTATTCCAAGTTTGAGAAAAACATGAACACCATTTGAGGATTGTATTACGAATACTTTAGGAGCATAAATTGTATGCTAAATTCAGTAAATGTAAATTTTAGTTAACTCACGTAACTTTCTTGGGTCGTATAATGTCTGAGAATAGATTAGCGGTGAATCCAGCTAAGCTTGAAACTGCGATTAATAGAAAAGACCAGAGAATACAGAGAAGTTTGAAGTCATGGGATTAGTAAGCTATTATAGAAAATAGGGAAATAGTGACCATGGATTTTGTCTTAGGACTACTAAAGGTAAGAAAAGGATTTGATGGGATTTGGGTAATTATAGATCAATTGATAAAATTTGGACATTTTCTGCCTATCTAAGCTGATTAGAAGATATAAACTTTGGCAGATCTGTACAAAAAAGAAATCATCCTTCATGGCATTCTTGTCAGCATTATATTTGATAAAGATCCCAAGTTTACATTAAGATTATGGAAATAACTACAGGAGGATTTATGAACAACTAAATTCCAATACTACTTCTCATCTCCGATCAGATGGATAACCCGAGAGAATGATCCAAATAATAGAAGACATGTTGAGAGTTTGTGTAATGAATTTTAAAGATTTTTGGGATAAACACATACCTCTAGTAGAATTTTCTTACAACAATAGCTACTAAGCCAGCATTCAAATGGCTATTTGCGAAGCATCATATGAATGAAAGTGTCAGTCTCCATTATATTGGGACCTAGATGATTGAAGAATACCATCTAAGAAAGGGCAAAGGAAGGCCGTGCAAGCAAAAATTATTCAAGAAGCTGTTGACAAAATTCAGATCATCAAACAACGAATGCATATTGCTCAAAGTCAACAAAAGAGCTATGCAGATAATCGTCGTCCAGATTTGGAATTCGACATTAATGATCAAGTTTTCATCAAGATTACTCCACAGAAGGGAATAATAAGAATGGGAAAGAGAGAAAAGCTACAACCACTATACATAGGGCTCTTCTGAATTTCAAAAAGCAGCAGGAAACTAACATATAAGTTTGAGCTCCTTGCCAACCTCACAAGCATCCATGATGTCTTCCATGTTTCACAATTTAGATAATAGCACCTTGATCCATCGCTTGTAATATCCCATCAAAAATTTAAGAGGGAACCTGACTTATCCTATGATGTGAAACCAATATGCATCTTAGATCACAAATACTGGAGCTGCAATCTAAAAAATCCCAATGGTCAAATTTTTATGGAGAAGTCATGATGTTGATGAAGTAACTTGGGAACTTAAGGAAGATATGAAGAGCTGATAGACTCATTTTTTTGGAGCTTAGAATTTGGGGGCCAAATTCCTCTAAGGAAGGGGGATTGTAACATCCTGTCCTTTTCTGGTAAGTAACTTTTCCTTAAAAGAAAAAAAGACCTACTATACTATTAAATCTATCTAATAACTATAGGAAATCAAGGTTTTAAAAATCTGTACGTAGTGAATAGACTGTGTTATGAAATTAACATTTAGTGGAGTTAATATCATTTTAGATTTTATAAATTAATCAAAATTCGTCTTTACAAATTCACTAAATATATGTACGCCATGAATTTAGACATATATAGGTATACCTAGATAATGAAACATAAAAACATACCTCATAAGTCATAGATAAATAATTAACTATGTCAAACACATGATAATATAAAAATTAGGAAGTTTACTTATTTAATATCTTAGGACCAATTCAAAATAAGATGAAAAATTAAAGGCCAAATCAAAATAAAAGATTAAGAGCCAATTTAAAATAAAATGAAAAAATCAAGGGCCTCTAAGAAAATAAGTAAACTCCTACCTTCTATAAATAAAGGCCAAGCCTCATTACCATCTCTACACACCCAAGCCTTTCTATCTTTGTAGGCTACCAAGATCAAGCCTATCGCCTCTATTTTCCATCATCAACCATGAAAGATATCATAGCAAATTCCACCCAACTCACCAAAGATCAAATCCTCAAAGCATTCCCTCAAAAATAGAAGTCTCAAACCCCTGAAAAATTCTAGCCAAGTAAGGAGAAAAGCTGTCAGCTAAAAGAATCTTCTCCAACATAAACTTTTTAAAAATCAGAAACTACCGTTATAGCCATCTCGTCGTACATGGAAGTATACTATTAGAAAGCCCTTTGTGTGTACATTAATGTGATAGTATAGACTTCCACACATTATGCCTGGATTAACATGAAATTTTGCCAAAATTAACACTGCCACACAAGGCAGAAGCTAGCAAGAAGGCCATCCAAATGATGAAAGGGAACCATAAATGGAAAGCCTCTGAGTGTAGATAAAGTTTAAAAATTGCTAGAATTGACACCAGATTCTGGCTGAAAATGTGTAAAGACCACAACCTGCCATTCAGATGCAACCAGAATCAGAACTCAAATTTGAACGAGCATAAGGAAAGATTGGTCCATTTGATCATCGAATTGAAGCCACCATTTGGAAAATTCATTGAGTTTTAATATATTTTGAGGTAAATATCATCAATAAATTATCTTAAATTTGGTTAAAATTTAGTTTTGATGAAAACTGTCGAAGCTGTCTAGGTAAGGATGCAGGTTTTGGAAATGATTTGGTTGTGCTAAGTGATTGTGGATGTCTTGTGATTGTAATAACTTGATACTTTTTTGCTAAAATGAGGTTGGATTATGATTGGTGAGACTATGAGGTTATGTTGAATAATTGATAATTGAATTTAATTGGATTTGGTGGAAAATAGGAAACATGATTTAGATACAAGTAACTTAATAATATTGTTGTTAAATATGATTCTTGGAATAATATCATAAGTAAAGTATGTTGGAAATTAAAAAAGAGATTAGGACATATTTCATTCACTTAGCGATTAATCAATAAAGTATATAGGAAAGGATACTCTTATATGTAAATATATAAATACTCAAGGTATTAATGAAATTAATCACTTATATTATTAGATAGCAATTTCTATGTCTTAAATATTTGAAATAGCAATACCAATTAAGTGAAAAATTAAAATGATACGTAAGTACACCAAATTAAATTAATTTTTCATAATACACTTATTAGCAAAAGAACAATAAATAATGGTTGAGTCTTGAATCTAGGTGATTGAGCTCACAAGTCTGTTGGAGAATCCCAACTATTGGTGAGCTCTTCTATTCCTTCCTAATTTTCCTTTTGCTCCTCCTTAATCATTATTCTATTAGCTGATAATTTTCTTTCCTACAATCATGTATCTTGTATTTCCTTGAACACATTGATGATTGATATGATGATGGCCTCATTCTTTTGTTCACTCCTATTTTGTTACCTAATAATTATTCCTTGAAAACCATATGTGTTCTTCACAATGCCTGGAGTGCATCATGTGTTATCATGGTAAGATTCTCTAATTTTGACACTCTTAATTGCGAAGATCTCTACTCCATTACCTATCATTGTAAAGTCCTCTTTGCACTCTTAATCATCTCTCATCTTTTGACTAATGATAATCACTTAATTTCTTGGTAAATTGAAAACCTAATTGAAATTCTGAATCTAGATAAAGTTTATCCCTTTTTTCTTTAATTAAGAGATTGTATCATTAATAATATTTGTTTCATTTAATTCTTTCTAGTCATAATTATGTTACTCACATAAGAAAGAACCCCATACGCAGGATGTTCTATAAAAAAAAAAATAGCAACTCAAAGGCTTTGTTAAGAACGGGAATAGGAATAATTTTTATATTAAGGAGTCTTCTTACTTCAAATATTTATAACTTGAAAAGGTTCATGTTTTCTAAAGTTTTATAGACCTTTTGATCCTATTCGTTGAATTGGGAGCTAATTGCCACACTTGCTGACAGGGAGGACACGGTAGGGGCCACCTTTAGAATCCTAAGGTTGATACTTTCTGTGGTACTTATTTCATTCTTGACCCTTTTAAATATCTTATTCGGCCAGTACCATAAAGTACATGCCGAGCAGAACAAAATGCCATACTAGTTGATAGGGGATGTGCAGTGGAGGCTACTTTTTGAATCTGTCGTCGTTAGCACCTCTAGATTTCAGTACTAGACATCTTTTAACTATATTTTGTACCTCAAACGATAAAATCCTATTTTATTCTTCATGAAATGAAGTGTAAGGAACTAAGTGCCATATGTGTTAACAGTAGGTGTGCGGTGGAGGACACTTCTAGAATCCTGTACATTTGACTCCGAACATGAAAAGGGCATTATGATTTATGAGTTTTCCTTTTTGGTATGTGATAGTGATGGAGTTGCATGAAAGGTTTGATATGATTATGATTTTCCTAATTCGATCAGGTTCTCATAAGCAATTAATTAAATCACCCCAAGATTATGTGAAACCTTAATATATTTCGAATATATGTGCATACGACTTGTAATGTATTTATGATAAAAATCTGTTATATGAAACGAGTCATCTTGGCATATTCTTATCCTACTCATTATGTATTTCTCACTCTATTATATTCCACTATAGAATAATCTCTATACAAGTAACTCCCTCCAACTTTCCTCATTGAGTCATTCGGACTCACCTTCCTAATATTCTTTATACAGATGATGGAATGGTCAAACTAGAAGAAGGAACTTGGGATTAGAGAAAGAAGAAATTATCTTGTATTTGAATCTCTGTATACCCAGACTGATAGGTTTATGTATATAGACTTAGCCATGAGGCATTAGTGCCATACCTTAGGTACTAATACATTTATACTCTTCGATAACTAGAAATAAATTTAGACTAGTGTACGAATTTTTATTATTTTTTTTGTTGATCTGCGCTTGGCTATGGCCCTTGAAAGGAAAATCTCTTGAAAAAGGTTGGTGTCGCAATGTGGTGGCTTCGGGGCCTCCGGGGCACCACATGATATGTTCAAGCTAGTATTTAAATTTCTATCCACTAAGTGTTGGTAGATTGCTCATGCATTCTTCAAACTAAATGACATGACTACATAACATTAAGTTCATTTAGAAGTTATAAAGCTTGCATATTTTTAGTCATCAAGATGTAGTGCAATTCCATAGTATTTTTGCAGGAGATTCATCATACTAAGCAGCTCACATCTTGATGTGGATTCTATTAGCCGGTTAATTATGGGTAATGGGTAGAAATCCTTAGTACAAGTTTAGTTGTTCTGAAAATTAGCGTGCATCCTTTGCTTGCCTACATTCTTAGGTCTAGAACTACATTATAAATTCATTTTGAAAATTAAATTTCCATTGGTACGCAACATCCAATAGCTTTTCCACCTCTTCTTGGATTGTTTAGCTTTCTGGGCCCCTAAATGCCTTCTATCCACGCGATAGGTTTGACAGTGAGATCTATATTTAATAAATGCTAAACAATTTGGGGATCAGTGCTAACAAGGTCATATGTTATGAAAGCAAAAACATACACATTATCCCTTAGAATTTTTATTGAGCCATGCGTAATTTTGTGATGGTTATATTTCGATCTCCAAGTACCAATTCTATGGTCAATAGCTTCTTACGTGCCCTTGGTGGGTTGGTTGTGCTTTTGCTTTATTAGATGTCTCTGCTACAACTTAGGCAGTTTGATCTGGTTCCATCTCTTTGTCTCTTTTCTTGATTACATTCATATAGCATTTTCAAGTCGTGTATAGGTTCCCTACCACCTCAGGTACCATCTTTCACATAGGGTATTTTAGTTTCATATGGTATGAAAACGCCATTACTTGAATTCTATGCTCAGCATAAAGTACCCAAATATTATATTGTATGTCAAAAGGATATCTACTAGAAGGAAACGCACTATCCTAGTCTTAGGAGACATCCCTAATCCTAAAGAGAAAAACATGATGACCTACCCCATAGGTTTAATTTTCTTTCTTACATATCCAGACAAGGTTGTTTCCACTAGTTCTAATTTGATTAGGCCAAGGTCCATCTATCAAAAAGAATTGAAAAACAAAAAATCGACAAAGCTATTATAGTTGATGAGAAAACGAGCTACCTCATAATTTATGATCAACTATGATGATTAGTATATCTTGATGGGGTTTGTACGTCATGTAAATTGTCTGGGCTAAAATGGATAATAGGTGCCCTATCTACCTTTGTGATCGCTTTAACTCGCATTTATGGCCTCTTGGCTCCATAGGAGTCCCTTCTTGAGCATCCACCTATTGTACTTCATGAGGGATGCCTTCACCTTGAATCAATCGGGTCAAGTTCTAGTCCTCTTTTTGCTTCAGGTCTGTTCCTCAGGTGCATGCGATTTTCCCATGGTTTGTACTTGAAAGGGCTGGGATGGCGCGTTGCTAGGAATTCTTGAAAATAACCCTTTCTAATCAATTTTTCTAGTTTGTTCTTTAGATGTCCACACTCCTTAATGATATGCTTGTACTCATTATAGAATATACAAAAGTTGTTCGATCTAAGTTGTGTTGGAGCTTGTTTAGCTTGATTCAACCACAACAACAAATTCATTAGCTGGATTGTCACCAAGACTTGCTATTAAGGAACCTTAAACGACATATAATACTCAAACTTGCAAAGAAAAATGGGTGCTCTAGCTCTTTCATCGACTTTGAGCTTCTTGGTCGATCTTTCTTATCTTTTCTATCCTTATTTCTTTCTTCTATCTCTTTGCACTTGTCACTGTTAGCCTTTTCAACATGTATGTATTTCTCTACCCCATTTCAGCAGGGCATCATAATTGTCTATTAGCTTTCTAATCAGCGATCAAAGAATGGTCTAGCTAGAAGTCCTTATGTGAAAGCATTGGCTAATATTTCCTCTTTACCTGTTGGTGCCTCTAATACAACACTTGTGAATTGCTTAAAGAGTCTCTCTAAGTCTTTACCTCCCTTTATCTACAGGTAAACAAACATTTCATACTTCTTCAATACTATTTGTTGTTCGTGAACTGATGTGAGAATTTCTTGGAGAAATCCTTAAATGTGTGAATAGAATTAGAAGGAAATTGATAGATCCATTGTTGAGATGTATTTCCTAATATTATCAAGAAGACCATGCACTTCACTCTATCAATGTACTGTGTAGGAACGTTACCTCAAATTCACACAAATGCTCAGACAGATCTGGCCCATCACTAAATTTGGATATGGATAGTGTCCCATAGTTGATCGAAAATTCATCATCCAAGACTGCCTTTCTGAATAAAGTGGGCTTCATAGTTTCTTGTGGTGCCCTTATAAACCTTGTTTCATATTTATCATATTTCCATCTATAGGTTTTTGATCTCAATTAGGATATCTGCTTGTCATCAAGGTCGATTCTCATCTAGGCCTTGACGCACCAATAAAAAACTTTTCTGGCTATTTCCTCGATAGTAAATAGCTTGTACAACCTACGGGGTTTAGGTTTCCTACGGGGATCTAAAAGTTATTACTCTTTCAACCTAGAATTTTTGCATCAATAATGAGGGAACCAACCTTGTATTGGGCATCGTATAATAAGAACTGACTGGGGAGAAACCACGATAGCCCCTTGGCTTGTTTATAGCATATTAATCAATGAGTGGAATATAACAATTATTTCCAGCACGATTTGAATGCAAATTTGGGACTGGGGAGTTATAGCCACTATGGAGGCGGAACACGCAACCAATGCCAAGATAGTTGGTGTTGGAGAGAGCTATACTGGCATAAGAAATTCCTAAATCGGGGTCAGCAGAACCACAATTACATTAGTAGCAGTAGGCTGCTAGTCACTTAGGCGGTAAATATTATGCTTATTATTTTTAAAAATAGCCCAATAAGTTAGTCTAGAGTTATGTTAACCATGGTCAGAGATAGAGTAGGTAGATTCGGTTTTGCAGACGGTTGAGCATTAGCTAGCGGTGGCTTGCTAGAATTCTCTGAAACTCCGTCTTCTTCTCTATTTACCTCCACTTCCCTTTCCATCTCAACTAGGGATAGAGCTAGAATTTTTCATTATGGGGGGCAAAATTTTGAATTACCCAAAATATGATATCTTTTCTTATTTCATCATATATACTAATCATTCAAAATATATAGTTTCAAAACAATCGTTACAAGAAAAATAGAAAGACAAAGAAGGACAATGGCAATGGGCATATTTTCAATAAAAGGAAGGACAATTTTATAATTTAAGGTATGACAAAATTATAATATTTTAAAATTTTCAATATAAAAAATTAAGTTTTAATATTTTGAGCGAAGGCAATTGCCCTTGCCAACCCCCCTTGGATCCGTCTATGATCTCAACCATCCTCACGTCTTAAATCAAACAAACAAGAACACTAGAAAATATGTGGTAGAAAGTTTCCAATGGATGGAGATAAATGATGTTATTCGAAACTAATGAATTAATAAAACCTTATAAAATATTGAAAAAAGGTAGAGATTAATACAAAAGTATCCAAGAAAGAAGAAACACTTAGAATGATAATCATGTATAATATGTTTTGTTTTGAATGTTAACAATCCATTTCATACATGATGGTTTTCTATATTGATATGGATAAATCTCAGGGTCAAACCCCCGTTAATCCTATTTTTCTTCCAAAATTTCTCCTGAATCTTGGAAACTAATAGGTTTCACAAAATCCTTATTCTCTCATATTTAGACATAGTTGGGCTCCTAAAATCTCATAAGTCACAACCATTAACCATTTTTCATCTTGACTATTTATTTCGGCTGGAGTTGTCTTTCTTACATTTTAGCTACCAACCTCTCTCACATTTATCTCGAAATTCCATTGAGGCATGAATTTGGGTGTTCTTCCTAAGAGTCATCTCGACCAACTTAGATGATATTACATTCTGTCATCTATATTGATTTTGTGCTGCTATCTTTTGGATATTAGCGTATTGTTCATGAGGGGTCTTTAGCTTGCCTAACGGCCTTTTAGTTTGACCACATGCATAGGGCCTTAATCCCTATATCAGCACTCCCCTCTCTTTCTGGTCCATCAGCTTGGCAACAGGACCAAACTATATGGAGCAAAGTTGTCTTTTTAGTGGCTGAACTAAAGTGTTCCTGTGACATCTACTAAGCTCAATTAATGTGTTAGCTATTATGACACTAGTTCTTCGAGTTGAATCCTACTAAATTGAGAGAACATTTGCCCAACCTACAGTAGGTATGCATTTCACATGGCCGCTGGAGTCATTTCATAGGTCCTCATTCTAGCGCTCATTAATGGGTGCTCAGACTATCTCTATTGAATATATATGCCTTCTGCTACATGCCATCTTTATCTTAAACCAGTGTTTAGCATGTGTATGGCCAGATGAATGTTGAGTCCTTGGGTATCTTTCGAAGTTTCCAGCATGTAAATTGCATATAAATATGGTTAATCTTCTTCCTGCAAAGAATTTTCTCCTCCATTTCTTTGATTTTTCCTTGTCCATTCATAGCTAGTCTTTGTTATTCACCCGTTCTCACTGGAAAAGAGATAATTGCAAAAAAAAAAAAAAACCCCTGTGAAATATCTCATATGCAATTACCTCCTTATGTAATTTTAATTTTCAAAAACCCCCATGTGTTACATAGTTAAAGGCATTTAGGCCCTTCTTGGCCATTGGTGTTATACACGCGCTTGTTATGTGACTAGTAATTGTATTTGCCAACTAAAAGCTTGTTTTTACCCTTTTTTGACTTTTTTGTTCATTATCGGCCACATTCTTTCTTTACTTTCTTCCAAACTCTTCTTCCACAACCTCTTCTGAAACCCTAATGTCTTATTTTCTAGGAAATTCTGGAGGTAGTAGAGCCAAGAAGAATGGGCCACCATCACTGGACCTCATTATGCAAGTACTTCGCAATGTAAATGTGGACAAAGAGCTGAAATTAAGGTTTTGGAATCCGAGTGGAAACCTTCTAAAGGTAAGCTATATTACAATTGTTCAAATAATATGTGTAACTATTTTCGATGGTGCAAGCCGGAGAAGGTAATGTGGGAACCAATTGGAGAGGTTGTTAAGTATGATAAAGAAGCTGGGTTTTGGTACAGTGCAAGTAGTATGATGGAGGAATACGAGGATATGAATAAGGTACTACTAAAGTCTTCTCGGGTTGTTGGCAATGTAGGCTGTTCATATGACATACAATCGGTTTTAATTGCAACCTTGATGGTTTTGGTAGTGGTCTTCTTATTTAAAGTTTAAAAGCCTGGGATTGTATTTAATATATGTTTTGTGTTTAGAATTTTAGAGATTAGATGTTTTATGTAATTTATGTTCTATGTTTAAATTAGATCTTGTTGGTTTTAGAGTTAGAGTTTTAAAGCTTGGAATTAACGTTTGAATCATGTAATCGAATTGGTATGAATGAGATTGATCTTGTCAATTCAAATGTTCTGTTTAAATTTTCTGTTTTCAATTGGTTGCTCTTTTACTTACTTTCTTTACTGAATTTTGGTTCATAAAGTGACAATAATTAAGATATCTCATAGGTCCACCCATAGTGTAAACAACTGTAAATAAATGGCCATTAGCATCCAAAACTTAATTTAAGTGTTTTTCTGCAAGATTGAGTTTAGAAGTCCTGATTTGGGAAGTGATTGAATTTGTATTTGCTAGTTAAAAACACCTTCTAGTAGCTAGTATTTATTGTACCAAGCATCTAGGATAGATATAATAAATAAGCAAATAATATTGGAATGGCTTGCAAAGCCAAGTGGAATCTGATGGCTCAGGCTCACTTTATCTATGCTAGAAGTTATAATAATATTTTGCAAGCAATTCTTATTTTCTATGTTCTGGATTTTTTTCAAATTAAACTCATGTTTGATACCTAAGGATGAAATTTTCTGCTAGGAAACAACTAGCAATTAGACATCTTAATCTCAATGAGGCATTGCATAAAATAGTTTCCAGTGATGAATGTACAGTAAAGTATTAAATTGATATTACTATTAGAAGGATTTGTATTCCTACTTGACATTATGCCATTCTATTGGCAATTTCCAATTTTTTTTTTCTCGCAATTTCAATATGGAGAGATAAATACAAAATATGTTGCTTAGAAATATGGAGACAAACACAAAATAACTTTTTGTATAGTCTAATTATTTGTATACACTTATGAGATGATTGATTCCACCAAATAATTATTAGTTGGCCATGAAGTAATTTTTGGTTGCTTGCATTTACATTTGACAAGTATTACATCATCTAATTGCTTGCTTGGGAATTTCTTTTTGCTAAGTGGACCAACTGCTACTCCATAAGATGCTACAAACTACATCAGCAAGAGTAGCCACGGTATGCTGAACATTTTTTTCTTAATTGTAGCACAACATTCTCCCTACTTACAGCAAAAAAAGTAAGCACACTCCAATCACAGCATTTCAAAGATTAAAGGTCCAACTGATGAACTACTACAGTAAGAATTTAGTAGCAGCGTTCCTTTAGCAGTAGCAACGAAAAGAAACAAAAACAAAAGATCACATCTAATGAGTTATTAGGCCAAAGCAAATCTATCTCTAGATAGTCAGAAACCAATCTTGGAAATACATAATGACTACATAACTAAACAATACCATAATTGAAATCAAAATCAAGCAAAACAATCTGCAACTTGGTTCATAACTGACTGCAAACCAACAAAACAAGTTCAGTAGCTCACAAATTTAGTACTAAATTGCACAAACTAGGCAAAACAAATTTAGTTTTTGGGACATTAGTGTTAGTAGCCCATCAGTATCAGTTTTGGGGCATAAGTATTAAAAAATCACATTGTTCAAAATATCATTTATAATGCTCTCACTTATCAGAAACTCTCCTTAAAGCTCTTTCTCTAATGTTTTCCAACACTTCAGTAATTGTGGGCTTCTTGAATATTTTTTTTACTAGTAGCATCATTGGTTCTAGAAGCATTATGAGGGATAATACTTGCATCTTGAGGAGCTATAGTTGTACAAACTGGGGCTACAAACGATGCTACTTGAGAGCTGAATATCCATGTTTAGGGCTGCAACTGAATGACCTTCTGGAGCTAAAGATGCTGCAAAAAATACCGAAGTCCTAGCTATAGTAACTTGTTGAGTTGGAGCTACATTCTTCTTTTTTCGAAGCAAACTTGCATTTTTTCTTCCTTCATATACATGACCTCTTCCACATCTTCTAAATTTCCCTCTTCCATCTCTTCCACCTCGAGCACTTGAACCGGTTTGTGACTCCTACATTAAGAGAGGATCATTACTTGCACTCCTTGGTTGTGTGCTACTTGAATTAAGCTGCAAGCATTGTACATAAATCAAAAACAAATTGTGACAAGAAATTTCAATTAAGTAATAAATTTAAATCACCTTGTTCAACTTAGAATTTGGATGCCTTAGATTAGTACATGATGCCTTGTTGTGGCCAAGTTGTAAGCAATTTTTGCAAGTATAAGTCAACCCTTTTCTATATGAACTTCCTTGGCACTTATCAGCACCATTTCTCCTCTTCTTCTTTGGCCTTCCAGGTTTTCTTTTAAAATTTGGTGGAAGCATTAGGGGATATGGAGTTATAACGCCCCTATTCGGGATCGCAAGTAGCTGAGGCGCTACTCAATTCAGACTTAAATCTTAATCCATAAGCAAGCAATAGACCTAAAACATTTCAACTTAACTTATCAAAAGCAGCGAAAATTTCAAACTTAATTAACACGACAAACACTTAAGGATGTTCCATGATTCAACTCCTTATATCCAACATAACATGTACTGACCTGAAGCCCTCCATATCAGTCCTGACATATCACATTGTCTCAAAACCAAAGTTAACATTCAAGAGAGCTTAATAACATACACAAGCACCTGTTCTATTACAAAAGTATTTCTCCAGCCCAATTCAGGAATCCATATCCTTCACTTAAACCTGTCTGAAAAAGTCAAAGAAAAATGGGGAAAGGGGGGTAAGTCCAAAGACTTACTGGGGATAAACATAAGAACAACAATGGGGATCTGTTAAGAAACAATCAACTCAATAGATCATCAAATAACATAAAGTACATGAATGTATCAAGAAACAGGCAATTACAAGTTAATCAACAAGCATTAATGGATTCAAGAGTTCAAGTGGTAATAGCTCAGGGTTGTAACTGTCGGCTCGAAAGGCTCGATATCATCTCAATCGATTCTGCTCAGGTCGAATGGCCTGTCTCAACCGATGATAGTTCAGGAGGAAATACAGACGGTTTGATTGGCCCGGGCAATAACCGGACTTAAACTAGGAAGCTACACCATCCTTATTACTCCATGAGTTGAACACAGACAATGGTTTACAATCAAACAATACAAGCCCAAATCATATGCAATCCAACAAGTCAGAACAAACATGCATATCTAATTCCTCTTATACCAGCCAAATAAGAACTTTTGATGTCCAGGGAAACGTGCCTGACTCATCGTTGAATGCAGATGCCTAGGGAAACGCCTCTAGCGGTATCTCCGATACTTAGGAAATACCCTTAACGTACTGCAAACATGTACAAGTATATCTCAGCAATCTGCTGAGATTGGCACTCAAACCAAATGTAATAGCTGATACCCAGGGAAACGCCTCTAGCGGTATCCTGATACTCAGGGAAAAACCCCTAATGTATTGCTAATATATCTCTATATATATGAAAAATAACAATCAATAACAAGTACCGATCAAGAACAAGTACGATATCCGAACTAACATATAACATACATTAGGTAACAAAACGGACAGATAACAGACAAGACGTTCTAGGCGCCAGAATAGACAAAAACAAATCATATTGGAATACGATCAAGAATTAACCCTTATAGGGGAGTACGAGTTAATTAACCCTCACAGGGGTACAAGTATCAAGTAACATTTAACAATTGAACATGCGAGCAAAAACAATTCTAATAACAAGAATAGGTACTCAAGCGAGTGCGATTTCAATCAATCAAGAGCAGTTCAATAAAATCAAGTTGAACCCGCACATGGGTCATTTCACAATAACAGATAGATATAAACAATGCCAGAATGGCAGATCCTCACCTCCGTAGTCTCAGAAAAGTCAGCCATAACAGCATTCTATTGGTCCTCGGGACCCACTTCCTTGTTACCTAACCAAAAGAGTATATTTACAGTCATAATCCTCATTCAATCCTAACAATCACAATTAAGCCATTAATATACCAACATTACTAAATAATTGATTAATATGATAGTTTTAGGCTTAAACAATACTATCACCCTAAAATGGCTAATAAAGTTGATATTACCATGACGCTCTTAGTTTTCATCTTGAATCTTAATAATAGGGCATAAAATAATCCCCAATTACATATTTAACCTTATATCAGTATCCTAAATTAGAATAAATGGTCCAAATATTTTAATTATCCCGATTAATTCCACTTAGGTCCCAAATTTCTAATTTTTAAGGTTTTCATACTCAAATAACTCAATAAATCCTCGATTGTCATGCTTTGATACAAATTCGAATCTAAAAATTCAACATTATCCATGTATATACATTTTTTCGGCTAGGAACAATCTAGAATTGTATTTCAAAAACACAAGAATCTTAAACGATAAAAATGTACAAAAACCCTAAACTCAATACCAAGTTAGTTACGCCGAAATGCACAATCGAGACCCCAAAAACAAAAACTAAACATACCACCGCAATCATCTTGATGAAAGAAAGATTTTATCTGGGTGCCGCCGCCACGCTACCGCCGTCCAACGTTGCCGAAAAAATGCAAGACCACCCCCGTCTGCCATGTTTCTTCCTCCTGAGTCCAACGATCTGATTAATTTCCAATTTCGAAGCCAAAATGACCTTCAATCGAAGCCCACATCCTGAACGCCTCATTCTTGCTGCCGCATCGATTGCTCAATTTCCTACTACTGTCACCGTATTACGCTGCCATACAGGGTCACCGGTGTGAAGCCCAGGTCCAATTCTCCCAGAAGCTCCGCCTAGAACGTCCCTCCGACTCTGCCTTGCTGTGAGATCACCTCCGTCCACCACATTAAGCTTTCGATCTCCCAAAATCATAGGAACTCGCCGGTGCTGGGTGTGTACATGTGGTGGCTATGGGTTGCTGGTGGTAAGGATATGAGGTTGTGAGGATTGGGTAATGGAGATAGTCCACTGGGAATGGCACCCGTGAGAGTGAGGGAAAGAAAAAAGTGGTGCGGGGTTGGTGAGGAAGAAGTGAAAATAAAGGATAAAGATGAAGTGTGTTGGGTATTAAAAACCTAAGTTTTTTAAAATTGCATATTGGCCCCTCACAGATTTGCAAACTATTCATTTAGGTCCCCTCAACATGAAGAAGTTAACATTGGCCCCTAGTTGACTAGGAAGCTTTCATACAAACCCCATAATCTCCAATTTTAGCTCAATTAGGTTTCTGTAAATTGCAATTGATCCCAAAATTTTCAAAATTCTTGCAATTAAGTCCTTTTTATTTGTTTTTCAAGCCTTAAAATCCAATCAATCAAAATCTTGATTTCCAAATCCTTATTTTCCAAAATACGAAATTTCAGGGGTGTTACAGATTCCCCCCTTAAGAGAATCTAGTCCCCAGATTCTCATCTGAGTACTGTTCTGACCGGTAGAAAATAAGTAGATTCGGTCAGTTGATCTACATTCTTCCTTCATTACATTCTGGTTCTCATTGCCTCAATGACCTGTCATTTCAATACTTAAAATATCCTCTATTTTAGTTCTGATAAAGTGCATGCTCTTGTTGAAAAGACCATAACACCATTATAGCAACAAACTATTAACAACACCACAAGTTCATACTTACATAATATTTACATTAAAGAGTACTCAAATTCAAACTTAACATGATAGATGTCATAACTTATCATACATTCCAAAGCAACTAAATACAGATTCACAAAACTTAAACATACTAAGTATATACATAACCCATTTGCCTACTGTTTTTCAAACTTCGTCTAGGTTATGAAGTCAAAATATGCAGTATCAGACTTTCCTTTGACATTCAAGAACTCAGCTAAAACCTTCAGCCACTTGTTTCCTTTTTCCCTCCAATGTTGGACCTTTTCTATTGGGGCAATTTTTCAAGTAGTATTGATCACTACCATAGCCCAAGCATCAACCCTGCTTTCTCCAGCATCCTAACTCCTCATGGCTATGTGATCCACATAATTCACATTTCTTTCGTGGCCTTTTTGAGTCAGAATTGCCGTCTCATCAATCTGATGGGCTTGATGAGTAGCGCTTTCAACCTGTAACCTTGGTTGTTTTTCTCCAGTGCTGTTCTGCTCCTCAAGCCATGATCTTCCTTTTCACCCCTTGTCCTCAATTTTTCTAAACTCATGAAGCTTCGCTTCTAGCTGTAATGCCTTACTTAAAGCTAAATTAAAATTCTGTAGCTCCCACATGGCCAAATTCCGCCTTAGTTTTGGCCGTAGCCCCTGTATGAATCGTCGAGTTTGCAAGACCTCATTTTCTTGTACATAGGGGGCATACTGTAGGAGTTTGCTGAAGGTAGCCTCATACTCACTAACATATTGGTTTTCTTGAACTAGATCCATAAACTCCTTTTCTCTTGCTTGCTTAGCTACTAGAGGCATGTATTTGTCCTTAAACTCCTAAGTAAAGTTCTCCTAGGTTCTGAGGGTTGCCACAACTGTCTACATGCGATCGATCATTCTCCACCATTTCTTTGCAGACTTTGTTGAGAGGAACATGGCAAAACGCACTCTTTGCTCATCCGGGTAGCGCAAGGTCCCAAATATGTTCTCTAAGTCTTCCACCCATTCCTCTATTTTATGGTCATCCGGCTCATCATAGAATTTCGGGGGCTGAAGTCGCAGAAACCACTATAGGGCTTGGTCTTTTGTAACTGCTTTTGCCACCCTTGCTCCATCTGTCGGTTGATGGTTAGGTTGTCTGTCCCTCTATCTTTCTCGATGAGCAGGTCCTGGCAGAGGATTTACAACAGGTTGATTCATCGAAGGAGTTTGTGAAACTTCTTCGTCTGGTGCTAGTTGTGGGTAGGCAGGTTCTTCCGCCTACGAGCTTGAGGCGCATTAGCTTGCCAACCAGGTGGTCTTCCCCGTCATCCGATTCTGGATGGAACGATTGCACCGAAACTTCCTTGGGATGCCATCAACGTTACCAATCCTATCCAAGTTTCCAAAGATAAAAGAAGGAAAATAATTAGATGAAATTAAACCAACTCAAGAATACACAAGTTTTAATCATTCTACGATAATAACAAGATCCCAAAGATATCTTGCAGTACATAAACTCATCTTACTAACATCAACTGATCAAGTTCGTCTTAAATCCTCGAATCGCACAGAAACTCCCCAATACGCAAAATACCTAAAATTCAACATTCTAGAATCATAGCCTGACATAACTTAGGTATTCCTTAACTTAAGTATACATATCTAAAATATTTCTAAATTCAAGCTTAGTTTCTATATTCCCTGAACGTTCTCATTTCTATAGTCACGTTCTAAGATCAAGTCCTAGTATAGTTCAAGTTCTCCTATCTCAAGTGTTTACATCATGGATATTTCCTAATTCAAGTTAAATCTTTAACAAGCTAATCAAATTCAGTCAGAACAATCATTCATTCCTATGTGAACCTAGGTCATCAAAACATAGGCTTTGATACCACCTGTAATGCCCTCATCGGGATTTCTCTTAGCGAGGCGCTACTCAATTCAGACTTAAATCTTAATCCATAAGCAAGCAATAGGCCCAAAACATTTCAACTTAACTTATCAAAAGCAGTGAAAATTTCAAACTTAATTAACATGACAAGCACTTAAGGACATTCCATGATTCAACTTCTTATATCCAACATAACATATACGGACCTGATGCCTTCCACGTCAGTCTTGACATATCACATTATCTCAAAACCAAAGTTAACTTTCAATAGAGCTTAATAACATACACAAGCACATGTTCTATTACAAAAATATTTCTCTAGCCCAATTCAGGAGCCCATATCCTTTACTTAAACTTGTTTGAGAAAGCTAGAGAAATACGAGATGGAGGGGGGTAAGTCCAAAGACTTAGTGAGGGATAAACATGAGAACAACAATGGGTATCTGTCAAGGAAGAATCGACTCAACAGATCGTCAAATAACATACAGTATAGGAACGTATCAAGAAACAGGCAATTACAAGTCAATCAACAAGCATTGACGAATTCAAGAGTTCAAGTGGTAATAGCTCGAGGTTGTAACTATCGGCTCGAAAGGCCCGATATCGTCTCAACTGATTCTGCTCGGGAGGAATGGTTCGTCTAAATTGATGACAGTTTGGGAGGAAATGTAGACGGTCCAATTGGCCCGGACAATAGCCAAACTTAAACCAGGAAGCTACACCATCCTTACTGCTCTACGAGCAAGACACAAACAATGGTTTGCAATCAAACAATACAAGCCCAAATCATATGCAATCCAACAGGTCAGAACAAACATGCATATCTGATTCCCCTTATACCAGCCAAATAAGTACTTTTAATGTCTAGGGAAACGCCCCTAACTCATCGCTGAATGCAGTTGCCCAGGGAAACGCCCCAGATACACTACTGATACTTAGGGAAATGCCCCTAATGGTATCTCCGATACTCGGTAAATGCCCCTAATGAACCGTAAACATGTATAAGTATATCTTAGCTTTCGACTAAGATTGGCACTCGGCTCAAACATAATTGCTGATACCCAGGGAAATGCCCCTAGCGGTATCCTGATACTCAGGGAAAACCCCTAACGTACTGCTAACATATCTCTATACGTATGAAAAATAACAATCAATAACAAGTACCAATCAAGAATAAGTACGATATCTGAACGAACATATAACAAAATAGACAGATAAGAGACGAGGCGTTCTAGCCGCCAGAATAGATAAGAGCAAATCATATCAGAATACGATCAAGAACTAACCCTCATAGTGGCGTACAAGTTAATTAACCCTCACAGAGGTACAAGTATCAAGTAACAATTAACAATTGAACATGCGAGCAAAATTCTAATAACAAGAATAGGTACTCAAGCGAGTGCGATTTCAATCAATCAAGAGTAGTTCAGTACAATCAAGTTGAACCCACACAGGGGTCATTTCACAAGAACAGATAGATATAAACAATGCCAGAATGGCAGATCCTCACCTCCGTAGTCTCAGAAAAGTCAGCCATAACAGCATTCTATTGGTCCTCGGGACCCACTTCCTTGTTACCTAACCAAAAGAGTATATTTACAGTCATAATCCTCATTCAATCCTAACAATCACAATTAAGCCATTAATATACCAACATTGCTAAATAATTGATTAATATGATAGTTTTAGGCTTAAACAATACTATTGCCCTAAAATGGCTAATAAAGTCGATATTACCATGACGCTCTTAGTTTTCATCTCGAATCTTAATAATAGGGCATAAAATAATCCCTAATTACAATTTAGCCTTATATCAGTATCCTAAATCAGAATAAATGGTCCAAATATTTTAATTATCACGATTAATTCCACTTAGGTCCCAAATTTCTAAGTTTTAGGGTTTTCATACTCAAATAACTCAATAAATCCTTGATTGTCATGCTTTGATACAAATTCGAATCCAAAAATTCAACATTATCCATGTATATACAATTTTGCGGCTAGATACAATTTAGAATTGTATTTCAAAAGCACAAGAATCTTAAACAATAAAAATGTACAAAAACCCTAAACTCAATACCAAGTTTGTTACCTTGAAATGCACAATTGAGACCCCAAAACCGCAAATCGAACGCACCACTGCGATCATCGTGATGAAAAAAAGATTCTGTCTGGGTACTGCCGCCATGCCGCTACTTTCGGAAAAATGCAAGACCACCCCTGTCCGCTGCATTTCGTGCTACTGAGTCTAATAGTCCGATTAGTTTCCAATTTTGAGGCCAAAATGACCTTCAATCGAAGCCCACAGCCTCAACGCCTCCTTCTTGCCACCGCATCTATTGCTCAGTTTCCTGTCGCCATCGCCGTATTACGCCACCATGTAGGGTCATCGGTGTGAAGGTCAGGTCCAATTCTCCCAAAAGCACCGCCCAAAACGTCCCTCCGACTCTGCCTTACCGTGAAACCACCTCCATCCGCCACATCAAGCTTTCGATCTCCAAAATCATAGGAGCTTGCCGGTGCTGGGTGTGTGCATGTGGTGGCTATGGGTTGCTGGTGGTAAGGATAGGAGATTGTGAGGATTGGATGATGGAGATAGTCTACCGGGAATAGCTCCCGTGAGAGTAAGGGAGAGAGAAAGGTGGTGCGGGGTTGGTGAGGAAGAAATGAAAATGAAGGATGAAGATGAAGTGTGTTGGGTATTAAAAACCCAAGTTTCATATTCAAACTCAAATCCACGCCTTACACTCCAATCCTTGAATGCCTTTCTACACACATTAACATTGGCAAATCTTAAATATACCTTCATTTCAAAAGATTTCATATTTTGCCCATCAATAAACTGAGGATTTCTTGTGGCATCATTATCTGAACTGGGAGCCCTTTCTGTATCCTCATCATCCTCTGCCTCATTGTACTACTCACCATCAATTGTTTCATCAGCCATGTGCCTCATACCCCTATTAACTGGTCTTTTGTCCTTTCTCCTCATTTGTCTCAATTTTTCTAGAATCTCATTCTTGTTTTCATTACTTGATACAAAGATATCATCATCTGAAGAGCCCTCTATGTCATCTAGTGCTTCAGTTGGAGTATTAGATTCACTGTATTCATTTGTATCAGGCTCAGTAAAATAACAAATGAAACAATTGTGCAAATAAATCATATTCAAGGTAAAAAGTGCAACAAAATCCAACAAGTACAAACTCAAACATTGAAATCATTGTCATTACCCCACCAGCAACAACAATTGAAAAAAAAAAAAGGTTGGAGTTCAGCAAACAAACCTCGATTTTTTCTTCCCCAAAACACTTTCACATTGTTTTGCCCACTCTTACTACACTTTGACGTTAATTTGTTGTTTAATATTTATGGAGATTGCATTGGAGAAGAATTTTCATTTCAATTTGGAGAAAAATCGCAAGCCCTAGTCTTTTACCAAGAAGTCTCCAACTCTCTGTCAAGAAAACAACGCAATAAAAATTTTAGATTATGCAAAGGTATTTACGTCAAGTTACACCTAGTCAATGAGCAAAACATAGTTGGGTGCAATGAGCAAAGAAAACACTAACACAAGGATTTTTTTGCTAATTTTAATATCAAGAGGGGTTTTTGGCTAATTAGACATTTCACAAGGAGTATTCTTTTGCCTCGTTTCTTGCTAGAACAATGAATCTTGGTTCTGTCTAAATCTTCTCTTTCTTTATTTGTTTTATGCAGATCTTTATTTTTCTTAGGCCATTTCTTGCAAAGCCACTTCAAACATGTCTTCTTCTTTTCCACAAAACTATCAACTTTGTTTACTCCAGGAACCCAATTTTTCTGAGTTGTCTGCCAATATGGATCATGAGACCATGTGGGAGATAAAATGGGGTATGATGTCTTCTAGCACTAAGTTAGTATTCTATGAGATTTATCATTTAAGGATGAGGAGTCAATGTCCTAAGTTCAGGAATATTGTGGGAATTCCTCCTAGAAATAGTGGTATCCGGCCCGTTCTATGATCGATCTTATTATAATTATGTGTGTGTATATATATATATAGCTATACATTTTGCATACGGCTCATATGTATTAAACGTAGAGCCTAGTTAGTAGTTTAATTGACAAACTACATATATTGATGGAAATTAAACAGTCAAGAGAAGGAAAAGACATTTATATAGGTAAAGAAAAAGGATAATCCTTTAGTTTTCGTTGATCGTCGGAATTCGTTGTGGTCATCTCCCTAGAACTACATCTAATGAAGGTCTCAAATGTCAATTGCATGGTCAACCATGCATTCGACGTTGCAATAAAGCTCTGTTTTTTGACTCAAATTTAATTTCATCTACAAGGACGTTTTATCATTTTTTTTTTCTTCTTCTCTTTCTCTTTTCGCTCTTAATTCTTAAATATGGTGAGATATATTTCATAAATATAAATGAGAAAATTTTAATTAATTTAATAATTGGATATAAATAAAAACTGCTGTAACTAAAATTCTTCTATGTTAATTGATAACTGATTCGACCACAAATAAAATTGTATCTATGTTAATTGATAACTGATTATATATATGAATTACTGGTTTCATCACACTGCATTTTGTGCAGAAGTCACAAGTCAGAAATACTTCTGTACATAAACAAATGAATGGTCAAGGGCAAGTGGCTGACAGAATATTGACAATTTGTAGTCTTGATATCAAAATTATAGAACCTAAAGTTAGGCAATTTAACACCGACACATAAGCGCCCGTTTGGTTTCATTTTCAAAACTCTTTTTTCACATTTTCTATTATTTTAAAAATAAAACAAATCACTTTTTACACATTTTCACCCGATATCATTTTCATTTTCAAAACACATTCCTCAATAACCTATATAACTTCTTCCAATAGCTTATGTATCTTCTCTCTCTATTTCATTATTTCTATCTCTTCCCACCTACAATCTACTAAACCCAACATAATCATTACTTTTTTCAATAATTTATTCAAATGTAAACTTATTTTCAACTCATTTCCAGTAACTACTTTCCAACATTTTGAAAATGATGAAAATAAAAACTAGAAATAAAAATAAAACCAAACAGGCACAAGCATTTCATTTGGTCAATGTGATGGTGCTTTACGAGCTTTTCAAAACTTAGAGGGTGGTTGGTTAAATTTATTTGAAAGATTTTATAAACTTCTATATCTTATAAGATCTATTTAAAACTTATAAGATGTCAAATCTTATTTTTAAAATAAATTATTGAAGTGTTTAGATAAAATATGATTTTGGAGCTTGTAAGATATTAGTAATGGCAATTTTATAATTAAGATGGTTAAAATTAAGAAAGCTAATAAAATCCAAAAAATAAATTGGGATTTCCTTACGTTTTTTGAAAGAATTTATCAGATCCTAACATCTTATTTTAGGATCTTATAAGTTCTTTTTTAAAAAAAATTACCAAACACTTTATAATATATTATAGACTCTTAAACATCTTATAAAATGTTTGAGAAACTTGTAAGCTCCACCAAACACCCTCTCAATCTCATTCAAGAAGGGTATCACTTATAAGTAACGGGAGATTTTATATTATTTATGTAAATAAGTATGCAAACAGTTAATTAAACGTGCACATACAACAATATAATAAAAAAAATATTATCTTCTTACGAAAATCAATAATTTGTAATTTTATTTAATACTAACTAGATACATAATATCTAATGAATCAGTTACAAGTTTTCTGCACATGGGTGTTGAATTGTTTGCTTCCTAGTTAAGAGATTAATATATATATATATATATATATATTTACAGATACATACGTATTCATGCATTTTATCGAATTCTTACTTCTAAAGGCACCGCATAACTGCATATATAGTTGCAACCATTTCAGAATTTAAATTTATATTTTTGAAAGATATATATATATATATATATTGTTGGATGAATGAAAAAAGAACAACTTCAGTATAAACAAAATTTGGCCTATTATGAGTCATGGTTTAATTTGGAAAATGGATACATTTACTATAGTCAAAATTTCTAACAATTGCGTCTGTAAGTTTCGTAACAATTTAATTGTTCAAAAATTTAGTTTTGATCCAAATTTAATAATTGTTTAGGTGGATTTCATTTAACAATTATAGAAATAGTTATGCTTACCTAATATTACATCATCAGAGGATAAGCATGGTATGTTAAATTATTTAAATTAATTTCGAAGACTAAAAAAATTAATATCAAAATAAACTAATTGAAATAGTGTAGTTGTTGAAATAAAAAATGATGGGAAGATGAAAAGATATCCATCGTGCACTAAAAATTAGAACGATTTTAGACCCCTTTATAGTGTTTAAGTGTGAAACTAATTTTAGAGCCTCGAATGATATTTTAGAAGAGAAATTGTGAGTGATTATAAGTCTAAAAGGGGGTGAATTAGGCTTAAGGAATTTTAATACAGTGGAAGTTTATCACTCAAAATACTTTTTTGGTCTTTCAAAATAGTTTAAGTCTTTAGCAAAAAACAATTTTAGTTACATACTGAAATTTGTAAGTACCGGTTAAATTATCAGTTAGACCAGTCACTACAAGAAAATTCACATTTAGCATAAGTAACTTGGTGACATTTTAATATAATGACACGAAAAGGTAATATGGTGATAATTATAAAAGAATGCCCCTATAATTTAATATAATGTGGCATTTAATTATTAAATGACAAACAAAATAGTGACATTTGATTAAAAATGCCACGATAAATGAAATATTTAGCTAGTGTCACCAATTTATTTTTATTTTTTAGAAAAATGCCACTAATATGTAGTTATAGTGTCATTTGAAGAAAAATATCATAAAGTATTTAGTGGCACTAAATTGGTGGCATTTATAGTGTATGACATGCAAAAATAAAATAGATAGTCATAAAAAAATGTCACTATAATAAATTATTTCATGGCATTTGATTATTAAATGACATGCAAAATAGTGGCATTTGATAAAAATGCCAACAAAAATATAATCTGAAGGCACTTAACTAGTGCTACTAATTTTTCTTAAAAATATGTCACTCATATTTATTTATGGTGGCACATAAAAAAATGCCACAAAATATTTAGTGACGCTAACTTAGTAGCATTTGATGGTGTAATGACACATAAAAGTAATATGGTGATAACTGTTGAAAAATGTCACTATAATACAATATTTAGTAGCATTTGATTAATAAGTAACCAAAAAAAAAAAAAATAGTAACATTTGATTAAAAATGCCAACATAAATATATTTGCAAGGCATTTAATAGTGCCACTATGGTTTTTGTTTTTTAAAAATGCTATTCATATTTATTTATGGTGCCATTTATAAAAAGTACCGTAAATTATTTAGTAGCACTAATTTAACGCCATTTTACAATATAGTGTTACTTAGTAGTAAATGATTAATAAATGTTATAAAAATATAATTTTATTGAAATTACTAACATAACTATATGTTAAAAGCATTTAACTAGCAATACTACTTTTTTTTTCTGAAAAGAAGGAGAAAAACATAACTTATAATTTAGTTATGGTGTAACATGAAATAAATATCACACAAAAATAGATAAAGTATATATAGTTATTAATAATTGTAAAATATACAATTTTATATCTTATCATAATGCATTGATTAAATTAACTACTTAAATATAATTTTAATGTATCGACTAAATTAATCATATTTTTCAAGAAGTATAAAAAACGAAGTTTTTGCCCATTTTTTCTCCTTACCTATAAATTATATTTTTGAATATTTTCTATCTCTAAATTTAATGTCTCAAACTTTTCAAATGTATTATTTAATATAATAATTTCGAGCATATATTTAAATAATTGAGAAATATGCTTTTAAAGTATAAGAATATAATAATATTTTTAAATATTTATAATGAACCTTTGGTGGGTAGCTTGACGGTAAACTCATATCTTTTCAAGTAAAATATTGCAGGTTCGAGTCTTATACAGAGCAATTGAAGCATGTTGGAGTCTCATAATATGGTTATGGGTGGTAGATTAAGATGTCATTCAAGGAATCTTTTTTGTTATTTAATTTGGCATGTTATTATGTCATCTAAAGGAATTTTTGTGGCACTAAATGCATTTTTTATGGCACATTAGCATGTTATTTAAAATTATTTTTTTTACATTTTAACATGTCATTTATTATACTTTTTGTGACGTATTATTTTGTCATTTAAAGGAATTTCGGTGGCATTTTAATATGTCACTACATGCATTTTTAGTCGCATATTGGCATGCCATTTATAATTTTCTTTAATGGCACTTTGGCATGTTATGTAATGCATTTTCTGTGACATTATAATGTGTCATCTAATATATTTTTTTCTTGTATTTTATGTCAGAATAAAGGTAAATTAATGACATTTATGCCTTTAGCTACATCGCTACAAGTGACACTTTTGAAAAATATCATTAAATATAAAATTGCCACTATAATACTATTTAAGTTGCGCTTTCTAATGCCACTAAATGCAATTTTTCTTGTAGTGAGTGATAAATAAAGCAGTAAAATAAAAGTAAAATGACACTGGTATTTATAAAGGTTCGGCAAGCCTACTCCTCTGCCTAAGTTTTCACTTAGGATTTTGAAACTATCAAATTAATTAATATGTAAGAAAGTTTTTACAAGTAATAACAATAATTTGACAGCAAGAAAAGTGAAAGGATTAGAAACACCCTACTAGGGTGAAAAACCATCTCTTCACAAAGAGCTAAACCGGAATCCCATATTGGATAAAGCAAATTCCAGAGCACTATGAAACCAGCTACTTTGTGAACAAACCCAGGAGAACTGCTGGTAGATTCACTAGCACAACCTCTGTAGATTGATGCATGAGTTGCTGCCACTCCGTATGACAAGCTCTAGTCTTTCCTTCCAGATGGAAACCAAGAACACTACAAAAGATTCCAAACAGTACCGCTCTACTGATTTCTTCACCTAGAGGTCCTTAGAGCAACCAAGCACTGATTTGTTCTCTTCACAAGGTCCCTCGAGAGCATGTATGACTCACGTCCCTCTTCACCACTAGGTCTTTCGAGATACAAACCGTCTTTTCTTCATCTCCCCAAGATCCGTTGAAGGCAAGCTCCACTTGACTTTCTTCACACACGTAAAGGAAGGAATTAGCAATATTTAAGCACAAAACGTATAAGAGAGTATCACACTAACTCCTCAATACACTTAACAAAGTTCTTTCCCGACTAAGTGATTCACACAAAATAATGCTGCATATTTTCTTATTTATATGCTCATGTCCAACGGCTATAAGTTCTTATTAAGTGTCCGTGGGTATTAAATAAGGAAACAAGATATTTTAGTAAACATGCATTAGTTCCTTAAATTGTGGATGTATCAATGATTACAGTTGATATGATTTCTTTCCTAAGTTAAAGAGATGTGAATTAAACTAGAATCTTCATGAGATCTTTTAATTATGGAAAGTAAGTTCCAGCACGTACATAGATTCCAGCAGATAATATAAAAAGATATTCATAATTCTATTGCATGCTTTCAGTACATAATTCTAGGAATGTAATTTTGTCATAATCAAAATCCTGTAAATCATCAAGGGCTTAACAATCTCCCCCTTTTTTATGATGACAAAATTTGAATAGAAAGGAAGGATATCACCTGAACACCCCTTGTATATGTGCCTGGTTCTGCTAGCTTGTGGTTTTCCCTTTTTAAGTGCAATTTGTGTTCCCCTTGTTTATATACTCAAGAAACCAGAGAAACAACAAGTACCAGCAGATACTAGAATAATAATTGGTATCATTCATATAACAAACCTAGTCATCAAAAGCTAATCAACCAGAATAATAAGTTTACAGGCCATAAAATAGTTCATCATCTAAGTAGATAAAAATTCTAGAAATAGGGATAAGTTCTAGCAGACAAAATAAAAGTTCCAATAGACAGACCAAGAGTTTCAAATTTCAAACAACAAATTTTTTACTCTTCCCCTTCATCATCAAAAAGAGCTTAAGAAGCTTTTAGATAAGCTCTAACTTTTTCCTTTAGTCGAATGACACTGGCACGAGTGCGCCTGGATTTGCGTAGCAGATGCTCAAGCTTGTGATCCATGGAATCAACAAAGGCTTCCAGACGCCTACAAGAGTTTCCACAGTTTTACTAAGGTTATCTATCTTAGCTTCAAGTCCAACAGCCACCTTACCAGCCTTTCTTGGTGTTTTAATAGGAGTGGAGCGAACAAGACTAGATTTTTCAAATTCTGAGCTAACAAATACTAGAATTTTGGTTTTTCGGGGTCGAAGCTTGATACTACTAGAAGTTTTGCCAACATCCCTAAACCATCCATTGTCCTCATTATATTGGATTTTCATCTTTCTAAGGTTAGCCAGGTCTAAGATTTTATGATCACGCTCCCCCTCAATCCAAGCATCCAATAAGAAAACTCTCTTATGCTTAAAAATATGAGTAAGGATCATGGAATAGGGAAGATTTTTAGCTTGATGGGGAAGGAATAGACCATGTATTTCAGAATTATAAAGCTAATGTTGACTGGTTCTTGCCCAACAGCCTTAGCCATCACACAAAGACTCATGGAATTTAGATCAATGGAGTGACCACCACTAGATATCGGGGAGGAAAAAAATAGTATAATTAAGCATTTTATGGAGCATAATATGTTCAATCTTCAATTTGTTTAGAGCAGCCCCACCAGATAAAGCAAATTGCTTATTACCCTAAAATATTTTAGTGATTTCATCATAGGAAATGTCGGCATCAGACAAGTCTCCAAAATTAAAAAACTTAATATCATCATCTAGAAGATCAAGTATGAAGTTCGGTTTTGACGAAGATAGCACAATCCTTTTCCCAAACATATAAGATTCAATAAAGGTAAAATTTGAGTAAAACAACTTCACTAGATATGGAAAGGATCTTTCATCAAATTTCATAAAATTGTCCTATTTTAGTTACGCACAAGATTAATGGCAAGAGATTTTGGCAATGAATCAAAATTAATTACTCTTCACCTATTTAAATTTAGGCCAACAATCTTTTGACGAAAGCAATTTTTAGCTTCAGCAGAATGGAATTTGAGAGAAGAAATGACCTTATCGAAATTCCAGTTAGTAATTTCTTCAAGTTGATTGGAATAGAGTATTTAGGGCTTGACAGTCCCTCATTTGAACCACTTGATTTTTCAGGAGAACCCATACGAGTGTCCTTGATACCAAGTTCCTCAAACCCTAAGAACTCATGTTTATCAGAGGAAGATGATTTTTCATCATTAGTGCTTGAGCCATTGAAGTCATTGTACCATTTAGTAGAAGAAGGGCTTCGGATACTTTGAGAGGAGCAGTTTCAGATGAGGAAGATAGAAGTTTCCTTTTCTTCGACAATGAAGGTCCAGATGACTGGGACCTTTATCTCTTTGGCATTTTTAAGAAAATCGAAAGATGATAAGAGATTTTTCTGCTGTAAAAATTTGGAAGAAGGGAGAAAAAAGAGTTTTGATGCATGAAGGAAGATGATGAATCAGTTTTAGAAACAAATGAGGCTTTGAAAATTGTAATTTTGGAAATCGAATCAATTATTAATCATAATGGCTAAGAATTTTGCAAATAAAAATGGTAATGGGGGAAGAAAAATTGAGCATATTATCATGTGGTTTTCAAGAAGGAATAACTGTCAAATTTAAATAAGTTAACAAATCCCGCCAAAATCAAATTTTGATTTAATTCCTATTTTTTCTCTAATGCACAAAAATTTCTTTTCTGCCAAAGCTTTGATAAAAATATTCACAAGCTGATTTTCAGTGGAAACAAAATCAATTGATATATCACCTTTATTCATATAATCATGCAAGAAATAATGTTTAATTTGAATATGTTTTGTGCATGAATGCTGAACTGGGTTTTCAGAAATGTTAATGCACTGGAACTATCACATAGAATGGGCACACAAGGCACATTAATACTAAAATCAAGTAGAATACGCTTCATCCATGATGCCTTGGTGTAGCAATTGCCCAAGGCCATGTATTCTACCTCAGTTGTGGATAATGCAACTACGCTTTGCTTTTTGCTGCAACATGAAACCAAACAATTTATGCCTCAGTTGACAGCCACCACTGGTTCTTTTCTTGTCTATCTTACAACCAGCATAATCCGCATCAGAATAGCTTATGAAATTAAAATATTTAGAGTGTGGATACCATAAGCCATAATTAAATGTTCCCTTAGGATATCGCAATATTTTTTTAACAGCATTCAAAAGGGATTTCTTTGGGTCAGACTGGAATCTAGCTTATAAGCATATTGATAACATAATATTTGGATGGCTTGCAGTTAAATAAAGTAAACTACCAATCATACCTCTATAGACTTTCTACACTCTTGTTATCCTCATCAAGTTCCAGTCTGATATTTGTACTCATGAGAGTAGTTGCAAGGTTGCATTCGCTCATTTTGAACTTCTTTAGAAGCTCTTTTGTATATTTTTCTTGCGAGATGAGAGTTCCTTTCTGAGTTTACTTCACTTGAAGTCCCAAGAAGAAGTTGAGTTGTCCCATTAAGCTCATCTCAAATTCCTATTTCATTTTCTCGGCAAACTCTTGACAAAGGAGATCATTAGTAGCACAAAAAATAAAGTCATCGACATAGATTTGAACAATAAAAAAACCATTTTCTTGGTGCTTAGTGAACAATGTGGTATCTAAGATTTTAATAGAAAAATCATTATTTATGAGAAAATTACTCAATCGATCATACCAAGCCCTAAGGGCTTATTTTAGTCCATATAAAGCCTTTGTCAGTTTAAAAACATAATAAGGATATTTTTTATTTTCGAAATCAGGGGTTTGCTCAACATAAACTTATTATTTTATGTATCCATTTAGAAAAGTACTTTTTATGTCCATTTGCCATTTGATAGAGCATAAACTTTTTATGAGATGCCAATATAAAAAGCATTCTAATTAACTCTAACATTACAACTAGAGCAACTGTTTTATCGTAATCAATACCCTCTTGCTGGCTGTAGCCTTTTGCTACCAGTGTGATTTTATTCCTATTAACTTTATCAGTTTCATCTATTTTATTTTTGAACACTCACTTGGTACCAATGACTGGATAGTATGATGGTCATTCTACCAGCTTCTAGACTTCATTCATTGCTGCAATCCAGAATCGATCTTTTAGTGCCTCTTTGACTTCTTTAGGTTCAATCATTGAAATCAGAGCAAAATTGGATTTATCTAGTGGAACTTGTCTGGTTTTGGATCTAGTAGTTATTCTAGCTTGAGGATCTCTAATGATTCTATCAGTAGGGTGACTAGAAGTATGTTTAAACCTTCTGGTTCTTTGTTTAGTTCTTTCTACTAACTCGCTGGAATTAGCTTCATCAATGCAATTTGTTTTCTCAAATGATTCTGGTTCCTCTTGATTTGGGGTTGAAAGCTCAGGGTCCGAAATGTTGACTAGTTCTTCGAATTTCGAAACTTCTTTGCTTAAGGTTTCCCTTGGCATAAGATGGGTTAGTTTCATCAAACGTAACATGCATAGATTCTTGAACCATTCTTTTTCTCTTATTAAATACATGATAGGCTTTACTATGTATTGAGTAACCAACAAAGATAGTTGCATCAACTTTGAAATCAAACTTTGTCAAATAATCTCTATCATTTAGAATGTAACATTCGCAATCAAAGACACAAAAATAAGAAATATTTGGAACTTTACCATGCCACAATTCATAAGGGGTTTTTCTAAAAAGTGGCTTTAAGAAAATACGATTTTTGACACATAATAAGTCATATTCATGGCTTCAACCTAAAAAGGATTTTGGAAGATCGTATTTATTAAGCATGGTTCTAGCAACTTCTTGCAAAATTCAAATTTTCCTTGCAACCACCCCATTTTGTTGGGGAGTCTTTGGAGCAGAAAAATTATGAATATAGCCATGCTTTTCACAAAACAAAGTAAAGTTTATTTCATCAAACTCAATTCCATGATCACTTTGAATTTTCTTAATGAAATGACCCTTTTCATTTTGAAGCCTTGAAGTGAGTGAAATGAAAGCATTTAGAACATCATTTTTGTGAGTAAGAAATAGAACTTATGTAAAACGAGTATAACCATCTACTATAACAATCACAAATCTTTTACCTCCAAGGGAAGCGGTTTTCATAAGTTTGAATAGGTCAATGTGTAGAAGTTCCAGTGGTCTGGAAGTTGTGACCTCATTCTTTGGTTTAAAAGATGTTCGGATTTGCTTTCCTTTTTGGCATGCATCACGTATCCTGTCCTTGGAGAAGTTTAACTTTGGTATCTCTTTGACAAGTTTTTCTTTGTGAGATGAGATATAAGTTCTACGTTTACGTGGCCCATTCTCTTATGCCATTTTCAACATTTTTCATCTGAAATAGAGAAACACTCCACATGTTGATAGGTCAAATCATCAAGGGTTATACAATAAATATTTCTATTCCTAGCAGCAGTAAAAACCAGTTTCTCATTTTGCTTTATAACATAGTGAGAATGATGGAATTTAACCTCATCACCTTCATCACATAGTTGACTGATACTAAACAAGTTATGCTTAAGGCCTTCAACAAGCTATAAGGTGTAAGGGCCTGTTGTGTTTCATATCTCAGTCCTTTAGTAAACTTCTCAGCCTTACCTCATTCCTGTCTCAACACCTGTGGCGCATATCAGATCAATCTCCTGAAACCAGCTTCATACTACTATACTGTCATTTCCTATTAGGTAAGGTTCACAAATTCTTCTCTTCGAGCATCTCTCATCTCGCATCTCACATGGTATAAATCTATCCATAAATTCCCATATAAATTTTTCCCAAGTACGAGGTATTTCCTTATGCTCCTATCGTTGGCCTACCAAGACCCACCATTAAAAAGTAGCTCCTTCCAACATATTAATAACGTGTATAAACTTACAATAATCTGGGTAGCCTAACATCTAGAAAATGACCTCAATTTCCCTGATCTATGCCTCTGTCTTTTGGTGATCCGACTCACCCATAAACAATGGAGGGTGGAATTTATGGAAGTGTGCTAGGATTCCAAATTTTGGAGGTTCTTCACTTTTCATCATTTATCTGACATTGTTGTTGACGAGTTCGCACGAATTGTTGCCACATTGCAGTTATCTGTTCTATAATATGACCTCCCACTTTTGAATTTACCAGTGGATCTCGTGTCACTCCCTCAATAGTTATTGGATGTCTCTATTTTGAAGTATCCTCCTCTGGATTTTCCCGGTTGGAAGAATGCATTTAGGGTTAATTTTTGCGACACCATTTAGTAAGGTGCAAGACTTTTTTGTTTCATAGACTAGGCTTATCTGTAATGTTGAAAAGGATGTTTATTAGTTAGTACTCATTTTTTCTCAGTTCTTACGGCACAAAAATCGCAATATATATACACTTAATTTTCTAAACACAAGATAAACTAGAATTCAATCAGTTTTCAAGTCGGCATTAACATAAAAAAATTTCCTTTTTCTTGTTTTTCTTTTTCTACGTATGGTGTTTATAAAGTGTTTGCTAACCTAACACTTAACCTGGTCTTTGATATGAAGATCACAATGAGATCTAGGGTAATAATTGGTTTGTGTGTACTATTCTGGCATCTACTAACATTATTCGAAAAGCGGTATTGTCATATACATACATACATACATACATGGGTGACATTTCTCAGAAATCTTTAATCTCAACAAGTACTCAATCGTGCTTTTTGTCACCCAGGTCTATACTCCTACTTATATTTTCCTTTTCACCTTCTTATCTTCCTCATTTATCCAATCATCTTTTAGTGTCCTAGTTTAATCAGACCTTGAGACTTTTTCAAGTATTCCTCTATTCAATCTATCCTTTTTAATCTATATTCCTTGTATTCATTCCTCATGATTTTATTAAAATATTATTTTCTCCTTCATGACCAACCCATCATTATTCTATTCTTATCAAAACCATCTTTCTACCCTTTAAGTTTCCTATCCTTAGTCGATTATCTTTTTGTTGATTGTCAGTTATCCTACAATCATGCAGACTCTTTCTGTCAAGTGTGGTACCTAATTTCTAAGGAATCGTATCCTACGCCTAATGTTACGCCTTTCTTCTTGAATTAACAAGGCATATCTTTAAAGCTTCATTTTTTCTAGATGGTCATTCCTTCTATGCTATCCACGGTCACGTTGTTATCATACTAATCAATCCCTCCTTATTAGTACACTAATTTCTCCGAATAGCCATACTATTCGGGTCATGACCATCCGTACATGTTAAACACCATTCATCCCGAATGTCATTCTAGTTATCAAATTGAACTTTATCTAAAACAATCATCTTCCTATCAAATTAAACTTCCAAGATACATATGCTTGTAACATATATATTTCCCAAATATTTTCCTTCAAATCATAAAGAGTCATATGCCTAGCATTTCAGAAGCAACTAGTCTTGCACTAGTCGGCTGCTCTAGTTATAACCCTTCACTCCACTGGTATCATGCATCGTCCTAAAAGGTCACATTCTATTCAATTTCCAAGGTCAAACTTAATCTCCTCTAATCCAAAAATTCTATTTCTGAGAATCACTTCTTGACATAGCTCAGATTTTCAACCCAAGCTCTGATACCACCTATGTAGCACCCAAATAGGGAGATGCCTACTCCTAATCGAGGTGCTACTCAATCTATATACAAGTTTTCTGGATAAAACAATCCTTTCAAAATCAAAAGCATTTAATTCAAACAACCAATTTTTAACAAATCAACCTATAATCGGAACCTGAAAATTTATAGTTAACATTGCCAAAATTCCTCCAATCTTATCTACATCAATACTTAGCAGATATAATAAAGCAAAATTTCATAAGCAACAACCTTCTACAATTCAAGCTTATCCTTAAACTAATAAAAGTCACACTGCAACCTTATCTATTTCATTTACATAACAACTCTAGCATATTACCACCTGTGCATTTATATACATCCACAAAACTATAAACCTTATATGAAACATCGCTCAACTCCCACCATTACTTACTCGTATCTAGGGTAAAGAACAGAAAAAATAATAAAGAAATAACCATACGTTCGAATGACTTAGTGAGTTGGCATACTGATAGATGCTTTAAATATATTCACATGTCAATCACAGAATAAAATATAAATAATTTATTTTTCAATCAAAAATAATTTTCTTCAAATCTTAAATGTTCCATCTCAACACCGTCCCATACCAATGTGAAGACTTCACAAATTTTAATACCTTTCTAAAGAAGTGTTAAACCTTAAGAAAAAAACATAATGATTGACATGGTTTTCAGATAATCAGTCAACTTTCATAAAATACTCAATTTTAAAATATAAATACCAAAATGTATCAATCACTTTTGCAAAAGACTGTTAGAGGTCTCCAACATTATCGCTCCACTTTAGAAAATATTAAAATCCTTATCCCTCCAGATTTTGAGTGATCGGCTCGAACATAACTAACATATATGGCATGGTCGGTCGCATGCCGGATCCTGCCACTCACAAACAGCTACCACCAACTACCTACAAGTCAGGCTCGTGAGTAGGTACTAGCTGGGAGACCAGTCAACATCGATTCATTCTACCCGATTGTCTTTTCGAACCTAGTTTCGGGCCCAACTTCCCATGGCATCCCTCCGGGTCTGAACCTCCCAAGGGCACCCTAAGGGTCTTAAGAATATATCATATTAGCATAATTCATGTCATAACACATTCACCACACTCAAAATCATCAATGTGGCCAAAATTGAAAATATTGTAACTGAATCTCAATACAATATCAAATTGTGGTGATGTGATTGTTCCATATGTTAAACTGCATTTTATAGGTTTAATAATCATGAATCATGCAACAAGGTCATAGCTATCATAAATGTATATATATATATTCTTTCCCCAACAAGAAATTCTTGTATTAGCGAGTATGAAACTCACCTGATAGATGCGAAAGAACTGTCCTAGTTGTTTGGGTGGCTCGTGTCTTCACTTCATAATCAATCCAAGAATTTATTGTAAGATGACTAGAATCAATAACATATCAATTCTTTAAATCACTTAACGTCGATATACCTAATGTCCTTATTATAATTTAGTGCTTAATGTATTCTAAACTTCTCGTATTTCCAAATCTCGCTTCTATATTAAGGTGCCTGATTAATTAGTTTGAGCATACCAAATTCCTTAGTAATCCCACTAAATATCACTGTGTGACCTAATCTCTGATATATCTGTTAACAAATTATATCCGTCTTTATCAAGGCTTAGTAAGAGATTTATTTTATTTGGTTACCTTTCTAAAATCTCAATCTAACATTAAAATTCTTGAAATGCGACTACTTTAATCCCATCAAATACTCATATGTCTAATTATTACATACTTTAGTTTAGAATGTGATATGAATTAGTTATAATCTAAGTCAAAGCCTTTGTCAACAATTAACCGATACATGTAATCTTATGGAATTCAACTTACTATTGAGGATATGCTAAAACATCTCGAATTACAAAGCCTTATTTCTTTTAATGTCTCCATCCAATTCTATATGTTTCGTCTATATTTAAACTTAAATAGTATTTTAACATTATCTAAATTAACTCCTAGAATGACGATCATTATAACTAATTTATTTTAGAAACAACTAATTTTTACCTTTCTAACTTAAATCAATTTGATTTGCCAAGTTCGAATCAAGACTTTACCAATTTAAGGTCAAATCTTAATTTATTGTCAAAATTTAGTTAACTGAAATCTTAGTTTAATTTAATTTATATTTTGGTTATTAATAAATTTCTAATCGAATCAAATCGATAATTAATCAAATTAATGATTTATATCAAATTAGATCAAGATCGAGTCCAATTTAGAGCCCAAAACCAACTCGAATGAGTTTGGAATCAAATTTTGGTGTTACTGTACTTCTGTACCCGAAGCACTGTTGTTCGCTATCGTCGGAGTGGAAGCTCGGCCGACCAGAATGTGCAAATCGATGTGCCCATGAGAGCCTCTCAATCAATTTCCACTTCCCCCTTCACCTCATTACCCAATTTCAAGAAAAACCACCAAGCACCGCCCAACGCTGCCACACGCCTCCACCTGCACTTCTCCTCCTCTGGTGGTCAAACCATGAAACTGAAGCTACTGAAGGATTCCCTCATGTTGAACCCATCGCAGCCCACCTCTCTGTTTCAAGTTTTGGTCACCAAAATTTGGCACTTATCACCACCGAAACCCGCCACTGTCGAGCTCAAATTCTCGACATTCTGCCAGTTGGTTCAGGTGAATTTGGTGCTGATGAGTTCACCTTCAGGAGAAAAATATAGCGGCTGGTTTAGTTTTCTATTTTGGGCCATGGTGATGGTGAGGGGTGGAGGAAGGAGAGTTGGGTTGCAGGTTGATAATTAGAAGAATGGTTGTGAGCTTCTTTTATATTTTCTGATTTTTCTGAATCTCAAATTGACCCCTAAATCTTTTCCACCACTTTCAATTTTGTCCCCTAATTTTCGAATGCCTTGCATTTGACCCTGATTCTTCAATTGGCTCCCTTAGTTTTCCTTATTCCCACTTTAGCCCTGCCTAGCTTTCTAATTCTTGCTATTGAATCCAATTTTTTCAATTTTTTTTGAATTAATTACTTAAAATCAAATTAAGTTAATTCTCAATATTTTCCAAATTCTACTCTAAAAGTCAAGGCGTTACAATAATAATGCCAGTCAAGAACATTTTTTCAACATTCATAAACAGTCACCTCCCAAAAAATGTAATTCATTTAGTGGCATCCATACATTACACTCTCACTTTTAATCACTTTTTAGTACTTAGAACATAGTTCATTATTTTTTTTAAATTCATTGATCTTGGAAAAAAAATTAATAATTCCACTGTCACAATATAAAGGTTTTTTTTTTCTTTTTATATACATATGTGTTAGAATTTGTGATATTCATGTTATTGCGTCAAAAACCACCTAGCATCTCAATATAAAGTTGTTGTAATCATGAGCTAATCATCAGGATTTCGCTAACACCTTTATTTTAAAATCTAAGTCATGTTGTAATTCATTATTTTAAAAATATTAAAATCTAATTCATCTTTTAGCTTTTAAAAAATTACTATTTCGAACACATAATTTTTACTTTTGAAAGAAAAAATTATTTTGAATCTCCACTATTATTTTAATTGTAAGATATTTATATTTTTTATGTTAGTATTATCCATATATAATTTTTTGTGCATCATGCGCTCACATATATCATGAATACATACATATATATATATACATATAATATTTGCATTAATTTGTTTTAAGTTGGGTCTAAAACATTAAATCGAACACTCATCCCAAAACTAATGTATGAGCCAAAACCTACCTCTAGTCGGCAAATTCCATGTGGCTTAAACTATGTCATCCCAATTAAGCATGATAGCTTAAACCCACAGGTGTTACGATTATTTTATTTAGGCTCCATTTGGTTCAATCAAGATTAAAAGTGTGTTCAGGAAAGTTGTTTTAAAAAATTAAAAAAAAAGTTGGAATATATTTGCTTATATACTCAAATAGTAGCAAATTTGATATCATTTGCCATTCCAGTTTAATGTCCCATGGTTCATGAAATTGGATACATATATGAAATCGCAAAATCCACACACGGGACACGATATTTTTTCAAAATTTTAGGGAACAATAGGGCTCTTATACAACTATCTATCCAATAAACATAAATGTCCATTTTAATATACATGCACACACACACACACATATATATCTAATTAATAACATATTTATGGAGGCATTGATACGAGAATAAAAACAAAAAAGGATTATGTCTTGATGGTGTTAGAATTATATCACTGTAATTTGTAGATTACATAACATTTTCTTTTGACTTGTAAAAAAAAATGTAAATAGAAGAAAAAGTGAGTTCAGAAGAAGTAGCACATTTTCTCATATAATGTTAGCCCGTTTGGTTTTATTTTCATTTCTAGTTTTCATTTTCTTCATTTTCAAAATGCTGGAAAGTAGTTAGTGGAAATGAGTTGAAAATGAGTTTGTATTTGGATAGATTGTTGGAACAGTAATAATTATGTTGGTTTTATTAGATTGTAGGTGGAGAGAGATAGAAATAATAGAATATAGAGAGAAGATATATAGATTATTGGGAAAAGATATATTGGTTATTGGGAAATATATTTTGAAAATGAAAATAAAAATAAAAATGTTGTTGGGTGAAAATGTGTAAAAAATAATGTGTTTCATTTTTGAAATAATAGAAAATGTGAAAATGGCTTTGAAAATGAAACCAATGGGCTTGAAATATGCGAGGCATGCTATTAAATGTATTGGTATTATTTTATTTTTATTTAATCTATAGACCTATCAAGTATAGTGTTGGGCACATATTGTGAATATATCTTATTTTGTCTAATACAACACCTAAAGCATGTCCAATAGGCTACACATGAATTTTTTTTAGTGTTGTTGCATTATATATAGATGCATGGTATCAAATCATGGATTAATTATATATTAATGATTAGAAGATTTTATTGTTGGAAGATGAGCACATTAATTAACACAGTTAATTTAGATGGGTCAAAACATACATGTTAGGCAACAGCAAAATAAAGGACGGCCCACGTTAGATTCAGCTCGGCTACAACCCTTTTATTTCTTTACACCACGTATTTATCTCATTTTCTTGCACTCGGATAGAGTTTTCTCACTTTTGTAGATTACTACCAAAGCAATATATTATTTTCACAATCCAAGACCTTGGGTTTCTAGGTGATTACCTAAGAAAGTACTATAAAGATTTGTAGAGGATATTAAGAATTCTGAACTTATCTTCTCTATCTTATGTTTCATATACCTCTTATGTTGCTCTTTAAGACCTTAGGCCCCTATTTATAAGGGCAAAGCGAGCCCCACAAAGAGGTTGCTTTCTTTTCTTAATGAGGAAGAAACCCTTGGCTCCATCCAAAAGTCAGCTGATGATGCTTATCCATAAGTCAGCTGATGATGCTTATCCAATGGTCAGCTGCTGAAGCTTATCCATAAGGCAGCTAATGATGCTTATCCAAAGGTCAACTACTGATGCTTATCCAATGGTCAGCTGTTAAAGTTTGTCCATAAGGCAGCTGATGATGCTTATTGAAAGGTCAGCTACTAAATCTTATCCAATGGTCAGCTACTGAAGTTTATCCATAAGGCAGCTGATGATGCTTACCCATAAGGCCAGCTGATGAAGCTTATCTAATAAGCCCGTCAAATATGGATGTTTATTTGGACCACGGGTCAAAACTTAATCTAATTAGTTTGGGCCATGGGCCAATACCCAATTTAGGCTACGGGCCAATACGTAGTCCAAATTGCAACATCTCCCACTCAGATATATTTGACATACTCTCCACAAATCTTAATCTCTAAGATACTCAATCTCACAACTTTCTTTCATACAGGAAATGGAGTGTGTGACTAAGCGAGAAAAGAGAAAAAAAAATGAGGAGTGTTAGATTAAGTAATCATCAAACTAACATGATACTACAACTCCAACAGAATCTCGTTGTACCATGAGCTAATGCAAGCTTCTTTGATCCCTCAAATAGAGCATGCTTGACTTTTTCAAATTTGTCTCTATGCCCATGACTATGTCAAAATACATTCGACATTGCCGGTCGACCTATAAGCAATAGAACAAATTCACATAACAAATATAGTTCTTTCTCTAGCCTCACATACCAATCGACTTGGGCCTAACTGCTTTCCTAGACAAGCTCCGACAGACCGAATGTAAACTTGACCCTTGGATATCTTGCTAAAGTAGCGACATCAAGCTTGTGCTTCATGATATGGTCCAAAGTCCCAAAGGGTACATTGATTGATAAGTGCTCACACAACGACGAAGCAACATCCATTTGTCACTCTACTTATATGGTCGTTCAAAAGCACATGTAGTATGAATACATGCTATGATGGAGCTTCCACTTAAGTGAATATGTCATGCTCTAAAAAATATCATACGAACTTGAGTACATCCGCCACATAAGCGTCTTACCTGCGCACTAACACATAGTCTCATATTTAGCTTCCATAAGGCTTACATAAAGTTTCGACATACTTTATATGATCATTTCATGATCTCATCTTAGCTCACAAGTCAAGGCAACTCTATTTGCTCCAACCTCCTACGCTATCTCATGCGCAAAGATAAGTAGTCTCATCCCGCTTGCTACTAAAGCGCCAGGGTGATTGCCCGTGTGAGTGGGTCAATCTAAACCTTGTGATATCTTCTCATAAATGACATAGTACACTAACAAAATCAATAAGAACTTCAAATCTTATTAATCAATCAAGATGTTCTACAGGCTACATTAATCAAACTCTATGCAATCCAATACAACTAACATGCCTCTGAAACACATTTCGAGGCAATAGTTTAGTAAAAGGATCAGTGGTCATATTGCTAGTAGAAATATACTTGAGAACAACCAAGCCTTGCGCAACACTCTCACGAATAAAGTGATATCTGGTATCAATATACTTAGTTTTCCATGGTATTTAGGATCTTTAGCATAATCCAAAGCAGTTGTGTTGTCACAACAGACTACAACAGCATCATCAACATGCGGCGTAATCTGCAAGCTTTAGAGAAATCTCCTCAACCAGATAACTTCTTGTACTGTTGATGTGCAAGCAATGTATTCAGCTTTCATGGTGGACAGAGACACAATGCTGCTTTTTACTTCACCAAGTGATAGCAGCACCTCCTAATAAAAGTTCATATCCTGATGTGGATTTGTATTCATCTCTGTCTACTGAACCATCAGCATCACTGTATCCCACTAGCTTCAAACTACCTCCATAGTAGCACAAGGCAAGATCAATAGTCC
Source organism: Jacaranda mimosifolia (assembly GCA_018894105.1). Classification (NCBI taxonomy): domain Eukaryota; kingdom Viridiplantae; phylum Streptophyta; class Magnoliopsida; order Lamiales; family Bignoniaceae; genus Jacaranda; species Jacaranda mimosifolia. The sequence goes on from CM032123.1 coordinate 14,061,952, forward strand.
TTTTTAGACATCTAAGTATCCTTTTGATAGCATCCCAGTGCTCCGATCCAGGATTGCTTTGATATCTACTCACCATTCCAACTACAATGCACAAGTCTTGTCGAGTACACATCATTGCATACATCAGACTTCCTACTACGCTTGCATATGGAATATTAGCCATTTGTTTCTTTTCTTCCACTATTTTTGGGCAAAATTCTGTGCTAAGAACCCAACTCTTGTCCATAGGTGTGTCTACAGGATTGGCATTTTGCATACGAAATCATTCTAAGATTCTTTTTATGTAAGTCTCTTGAGATAAACTCAATAGCCTTTTAGAACGATTTCGGTGTATCTTTAACCAAGTATGTATTCAGTCTCTCCTATGTCCTTAATCTCAAAAGTAGAGGTCAACCACTTCTGAGTGGCGACAATCAACTCCATGTCATTTTCAGCCAATAAGATATCATTCACGTATAGTGAGAGAATCACAAAATTTCTCCCACTTCCTTGACATACACACAGTGGTCTTCCTCAACCATCATAAAGCTAGTCGAGGTAATTGCTTGATGAAATCTATTGTACTACTGCCTGGATGATTGCTTCAGGCCATAAATAGAACATTTTAGGCGACATACTTTATGCACTTGTTCTATTTCCTGAAAACCCTTAGGTTGATCCATATAGATCTCCTCGTCCAGTTTTCCATTAAGAAATGTTGTCTTCACATCTATTTGGAACAAATCCAAATCAAGGTGGACCATGGCTAAAATGAGGCGAATAGAGGCAAACCTCACCACAGGGGAGAATGTCTTATCATAATCGATACCTTCCTTTTGGGTATAACCTTTCGCTACAAGATGAACTTCATACTTATTAATCGACCCATCTGACTTGTGTTTAACCTTTAGAATCGATTTGTTTCCAATGGTCTTATGCCCAGGTGGAAGATCAACCAGCCCTTAAACATAGTTCTTAGCCATCGAGTTCATCTCTTCCTTCATAGCAACTATCCATTCATTAGCATTTGGAGAAGCCAAAGCTTTCTCATAGGTAACCAGCTCATCATTATCCACGAGGGTACACATGAAAGATTCCCTTTCAATCTCAAAACATCAACGAGGAATTCTTCCATGCTCGCTTCTATATATCTGTGGATTTTGAGAGCTTTCGTCAAGTGGAATATTCCTACTGACCATGAGCACACTATCATCGTACTCAACGATTGCTGGATAGGGTTGTGAAATCTTACCCTTGCTAGACAAAGATGCATCCCCTAGGAGATCTGGTAGCTCATATAGCCGCAAGTCCCCTTTCACTTCACCAATGATGGGAAAATCCTCATCGAAGAAATCAATATCGAATGACTAAATTTCTATCATTCCTCCATTATGGTATTCACCGTACATTACATAACCCTTTGAGTGCTCACAATACCTTATAAAGATATACTTGCAAGCTTTACGACCTAGCTTCCTATACTTATGAGAAGTGTTACGAACAAATCCCGCTAACCCTCAAAGGCATAAACCTTGCAAATCAAGCTTTCTACTATGCCACAACTCATAGGGAGTTAAAGGAATTGACTTAGGAGGCACATAGTTTAAAATGTAGGCATCTGTCAAAATTGCATCTCCCCAAAAAGATATCGAAAGATTTGCTTGCACCATCATCGATATGGCCATATCTAGTAGCATCCGATTCCTTCTTTCTGCAACACCATTTTGTTGTGGAGTGTTAGGAATCAATAATTGCCTTATTATTCCTCTTTCTTCACACAGTTGTTTGAACTCATCAGACAAGTATTCTCTCCCCTTGTCAGTATGTAGAACTTTAATGTTCATTTCTTTTTGGTTCTCAACCTCCGTCACAAAGTGCTTGAACCAATCTAGCACTTCTGACCAATGAAATAGGAGATATATCAATCTATAGCGTGAACAATCATCAATAAAAGTGAGAAAGTAGGACGCACTGTGTCGTGCCTTCATATTCATTGGTTCGTATATGTCTGAATAGACTACCTCTAAAGAAAGAGTAACTCTTTCAGTTTTTCCAAAAAGACTTCTGACAGGACTTACCCACCAGACATGGTTCACACGCAAAAAGGTTGACCTAAGTGAGTTAGCCCAAAAGACCTTCTCTAGCTAATCTAGTCATCCTTTCTCGTTCAATGTGCCCTAATCTCGCATGCCACTTAATAGATTCAGAAGTAATATCAATAGCAGAAGAATCATAAGAAACACTATCACTGGCTAATTCTAACATAAAAAAACCATGATTCACAAAGCTTATGCCATGCAATTCATGATCACGTTAAAAAGTTAGAGTAGTATCCTCCAACAAAAAAGAAAAACCACTTCTCAAAAGTGCTAATACTAAAAGTAGATCGCATCGAATACTAGGTGCATATTGTACATCATTGAGGAGTAGCTCACACCTTATGCTGAGCTTAAGTCGGTAGGTTCCACGCCCCAAAACCTCCTTAAGTGTGCCATTTCCCATCGCAACGAAATGGCTACCATTTGGTACTCGATGATAATCCACAAATCCTACTCGATCTCTTGTTAAATATTTTGTTGCTCCTGTATCTACAATCCACCCGTGGAGAGAATTAGAAACCAACAAACTAAGGAATAGAGAGAACATTTAGCGTGTTGTACCTTCTTCGGTTCAGTGTAGTCACGAGCGAAGTGACCACACTTTCCATAGTTATAGCATTTAAGCTTCTTGATATGTTTTTTTCCACCCCTCTTAGTTCAGCAATGGTTCTTATTATCGTCAACCTTTGGGGCCCAAGTTCTGACTCTGTCTTTTGCTTGGTCCAACACCAACATACTGGTTCTTATGCTTACCCTTATAGAGCTTATGTTGGCCAGCATATGCAACTAGAGAATTTGCTTGTGCACATTCAGATTCTTTGCATTCTGCGTCAAGCTTAAGATGATTGGTAATGCTATCGAACGTGGTAATCTGTACATTATATGTAACCACAAGCTTAACATGTCCCTAAGTCTACTCAGGTAGTAAAATTAGGACAACCAAAACTTGTTGTTCATCAGTGAGCTCTATACCAGCATTTTAAAGCTCTGGAATTATATCATTCATCACATCAAGATGTTGGATCATCGTATGCTTAGTGTCATACTGATTAAACTTGAGGGTCAGATCCCTTAGTCGTGTAGCTGAAGTGCTACTGTACGAGATCTTCAATGCTTTCCCTAGCTCTTTAGTTGTAGGATACTTCTAAAACTCACGGATCAGATTATCGTGCATGCAGCTCAACATAGTAAAGCACACACTTTTATCTTGATCCTCCCATCTATTATATACGTCCAAATCGTGTTGATTTTCATCAAGTGGTCCACTTATTAGCATAATGGGTTTAATCAAGATTTTTTCTAGGTAGGCAAGGGTCTTTTCTTTATGAAGCAAATATTGAATCTTCCTATACCACATAGAAAAATTTTGACCATCAAGTTTACCAGTACCATGGAGGTCAGAATAAGCAACTTGGAGTCCATTACTGTTATGCAAAAGGATGTTAGGTACCAGTCATAGAATAATTTTATTCTAAATTCAAGTAAATTTACATTATTTATCTTTAACTCAGTGAGATCGAAAATTTCGCGCTTAGCTAGTAATCATCTCCCACTGAATCAAAAACTCACAATGAAGTTTACCAATCTTGAATAAAATAATCAATATGTTCACAAATTCATAAGCATCTATGCAATATGAAAAGAACTGCCTCACATGGCCTCACAGATGTTTGGTGCACCATTCCGAGATAATCTAGTGCATGGTGGTAGAAACGAAATTACACCCTTTTACATAAGATATATTCCTACTACATCAATCTAGTGGAATTAATAAACAAGGATGCCATATTACCAACCATTGCTTCAATTATCTATCATAATCACAAAGAAATGATGGAAAAATGAACGGACAATTTTTCACGAGCACCCAAACATCAATGTTCATCGTAACAATACATTCATATTGCAACTTTTAAGCCACGAGATTGCATAATAATTTCACCAAAATAACATTATGTAATTATTAGCACATGCTCATGAAGTTTCAAACTATGTTCAGTCACATGTCATGCCATATAGACATCACATAAGTATCGTGGGTCTACTTTCACAAAAGGACCACCACAAAGGCATACACATGGCTTCCACATAGGCACCAAATCATTCTGTCAGATTCAACTAGCATCATGAGACCTTTTTACTACTAGTACCATACTAGTGCATTGCTGATATCATCGTTGCACCAATACTGGTAGCTCAACTTTATCAACAGAAGCCTCAAATTATTTTTTCTTGTCGATTGATTCCAGATCTGACCATGGGGATTGTATGTCCACCATAAAATATGCTATGTCTAGGTAGAACATATTAATCGACGAGACTGAGGTTTCTCCGCTTTGATACCACTGTTGGAAGATGAGCCCATTAATTAACATATAGTAATTTAGACGGGCCAAAACGTACTTGTTAGGCAGCAGCAGAATAAAGGACATCCCACGTTGGATTCAACTCGACTAATAGTCTTCTAGTTCTTTACACCACTTATTTATCTCCTTTTTCTTACACTCAGTTAGAGTTTCCTCGCTTTTGTAGATTACTTTGAGAGCAATCTATTATTTTCACACTCCAATACCTTGGGTTTCTTGGTGATTACCCAGAAAGTACTATAAAGATTTGCAGGGGATATTGAGAATTCTGAACTTCTCTTCTCTCTCTTATGTTTCATATATCTATTATGTTCCTCTTTAAGATTTTAGGCCCTATTTATAAGGGTAAGTCGGGCCCCACAAAGAAGCTGTTTTCTTTTCTTAATGAGGAAGAAACCCTTTGACTCTATCCAAAAGTCAGCTAATAATGCTTATCTAAAGGTTAGCTACTGAAGCTTATGCAATGCTCAGCTGCTGAAGCTTATCCATAAGGCAACTGATGATGCTTACCCAAAGGTTAGCTACTGAAGCTTATCCAGTGGTCAGCTGCTGAAACTTATCTATAAGGCAGCTGATGATGCTTATCGAAATGTCAAATACTAAAGTTTATCCAAAGATCATCTACTGAAGCTTATCCAATGATCAGCTGCTAAAGTTTATCTAATAAGCTTATCACATATGAATGTTTATTTGGACAATGGGTCAAAACCCGATCCAATCAGTTTGGGCCATAGGCCAATACCCAATTTAGGCCACGAACCAATACCTGTGCCAATACTCGGTCCAAATTGCAACATTTATAATAAAATTTTAACGGTGCCCCTTTATTAATCCGGAGTCAACTTGCCAGAAAGATGTAGCAATTCAGCCACTTAATTGCTACATCCCTCTAAAATTGCTTTTTCGGCACACCTAACTCTTTAATTACTTGTACATCTAGCATTTTACACTCTAAATTTTTTATCCCTTTTGACATAACTATTTCGTTCACTTGCCATTTCTTCGGTAATTCAACTAGTTTAAGTAGCACAACAAAATAATCCCACAAACAGAAAGTTAAAAAATTATTATATTTCATATTAATAATATATAGATATATATATGTATATATTAATTTTTATACGGATCAACCTACAAAATTATGTTGCATCTAATTAATATATTACAAGTCAGCATTATAAAATTCTTCATCTTTCGTAGTAGGTTCAAAAAATGACTCAATCACATGCTATTGTGGTGCATTGAATTATGTCAACTACATATGAGGAAATTTTTAAGTCGCAAAAACGTAAACACATATTTTTGAGAATCAATATTGATATTTACAACTCTTATAAGTGATCAAGAATTTCATATATAAAACTTTGAATCATGGTCCCAAATCTTTTCTTTTTTTACAAAATGTATAAATTTCCATCTGAAATAGTCATTTGGCAACCGTCATGAATCGTCTGGACCTGATCGAGATCAGATTGATCTCAAATGCCACTTATTAAAGCAAGATGTCAAATTCTTCAAACTATATAAAATTCATAGTTAGGGTAATAAATAATTAAGTTGACTCAGCCTTCATTACGGCTCGTCCTTTTCTTGACCTTAACAACTTTAAAAGGTAATAATTGTCAGAGTGGCTGGTCCATAAACTCTGCACGCAAATCCCGCGTTATCCTCAAATGAAATGCAAACAATTCTACAATTTCTTCATCCACGTTGTTAACAAGCCTTATTGACGTCAACGTTCAACGTCCCAGCACCTCCATAAAGAAAAGGAGCCATTTCTTTCATAGTCTACATTTGAATATCCACCACTGATGTGGTAGCCTAGTTAGATAGGGCCTATTACTTCCACAAGAAGATTATGGGTTCAAATCTGTTTGCAATAGTATTCTGTGAATCAGTTATCTTTGTGGTGGAGGGGCTTCGGTTGACTGGTGCTTCAATGGGGCTATAGTGACAAGCTCGCCCTTTAGATAGTAGCTATGGCTCAAATCGAATATTCCGCAATGGTGGGGGATTTCTATGATCATGCCCAGAGAAAGTTGCTAAGCTGGTTGCCTCTCCCCTGTCTTTTTTCTAATTAAGAAAAAAAAAAAAAAAAGACATTTGAATATCCAATTTGTAAAAAATTACATTATCCATTTTTTATTTTACCAACTTATGGATTGTGTAATATATATATATATATATATATTTTGGAAAATTATGATACTTAAATTTTCAAATCATATATTTTCACTATATAGTATGCTTAATAGCCCACATTTAAAATATTATATTTTTTTTGGATTTTGAAATTTTTGGATATGGTATTTTTTGTATTATTTGTTATGATCAAAATATATATTTTTCATAAAATCAAATAATAAAATTTGATTTACATTCAAGAAATTATCATTTTTAATTGATCAACAATCCCAACTGAAAATTTAATTGAGGATGCATATTATTTAAATAAATCAATTAAGAGATTATAAAAAATAACTATATAAATAAATCGATTAAATTATTTGATATTCGACAAAAATAATCTGTCGACCAATAACACCAACTAACCATTCAATTTGGATTAGACTTGGCATAAAAAGGCAAAAATCCCAAGAGTCAAAAATTTCTAGAGATTGACCAACAATTAGTGTGTATATATATATAAGTATATTACAACCGTAGATGTGTCTATATATAGTAGAGACGGACGCGATTGCCATCCAACAAAGGAGGAGTTAATTGGTGTACTTGGTTAATTCAACTAGATCAGCAGCTATGGAATTATTCATGATCTTCTCGATTATCTGTTTTTGCATGCTTTCTTTGTCCAATGGAAGGTCAGCTCCCGACGGCGGCATTCTTCCGGTCCGTGCAGTTAATCTTGGAGGCTGGCTTGTTACTGAAGGATGGATCAAACCATCCCTTTTCGACGGCATTCCCAACAACGATTTCTTGGTTCGTAAACTCCAACTGTATTAATCTTGACATTATTTACTATACATGATATATATTTATATATCATCGAAAAATTCTATATATGCAGCGCCGGCTCAATAGTTATATATTTACATTTCGTTATATTCAATATTGCAATTCAGGTATTAATATCCTATTCCTATAAGGTGTAATATTTGCGGCTGATAAAATTATTATTATATTTTTAGGATGGAACTGGTCTGCAGTTTAAATCAATTACAGTGGGTAAGTATTTATGCGCTGAAGTGGGAGGCGGAACTATTATAGTTGCAAACAGAACAGCTGCTTCTGGATGGGAAACATTCAGAGTATGTATGTTTAACAACAGCTTGCTAGCGCTTTCTTGTTTAGCTTCATTGATTATTTATTTAGCTTTAGCTTCATTACATGCATTAATTATTTCTTGTTGTCTTAGTTATGGAGAATCAACGAGACGAATTTCAACTTTAGGGTTTTCAACGGACAATTTGTGGGACTAGACACTGCAAGAAATGGAATAGATATAGTGGCTGTTGCAGATGTGCCTGCTGTAACAGAGACATTTGAGATTCACAGAAATCCTGAAGATTTGAATCGTGTACGAATCAAAGCCTCCAATGGCTTCTTCCTCCAGGTTAGCACTATATATGTATTAACTTTAACCTAGCTAGCTAATAATCAATTTCTCTATGCCAAGACCAATATTACATGATCATCATCAGAAATAGGAATATTAATTGTGCACCTAACTAAATTTGATATTGCACGCCCAACGTATTATATACGTAAACCTTCTTAGAAAACATCTTATATGAGTTTGGAAATTGTGACTACCTAGTTAGTTAAGTTGTTTGGTAACCTTAACTCGTATCCTAAAATCATATAAAGGGTCATGCTTATTCCATTTTTCCTAATAAACATCTTTTAATGTTCAAGTCAATGCTTGAAGTTTGAGATAAAAAAAATGAAATATTTAAATGCAACGAATGAGATTGATTACTTACAAATATGATGTAGCATTAAGTATTTATCAATGACTGCCACTTCATAAATTATCATTGGGGTGACATGGTCTAATTTGAATTACCAGACTTCAAAGATTTAATAGATGGAACAATCTCGATTACCTTTAAATAAGCGATCAAAAGTATGTCACTTTGTCAATTTATAGCTCTAGAGACGAGGTTTTGGGTTGTGGGCTAATTAAGTATAAGCTTGAATTAATTGTCATTCTTTTTTATAATCAAATTAGTGGGAGAAAAATGTAAGCACAAAAAGTTTTGTGGGATCTGATTCTTTGGAACAATAGCAACCCCATTTACCTCACGAGAGGATAAGATACCATTCCAAAGTGAGTTTGTTACTTTTACGAACAAATTCCATTTATAGTGGTCCAAATGAATCCCTGCCTATGTTTGTGCGGCGCATAGCCGTCTCGCGTGCTCTTTGTGATGCATATTTACTTGGACAAAAGCTTTAAGCCGAAAAAGGTGCCATCTAATTGCCAACAATTCTTTTGCCACACTATTTAAGTATAATTGTTAGCATTCTATTGCTTCTTTTTTTTCTCTCTCTTTCTTTCTTTATTTTATTTTATTTTTGCCTGGGCTTAGAATGTTAGATGATTTATTTGACTATAGCTTTAAGTTTAGTTATCTTTACTAATTCATTTTCCAAAAAAGGAGAAAAAATAACTTGTTTTATGTCTCAAATATTTTGTAATTAAAAATAATCACTTATAAAAATAACACATACAATCAAGTATTGGATGTTAATAGTCTTTTGAATATATAACATAAATTTCTCTTTCTTTCTTCCTTTACTTATATATATATATATATATATATTTATTTCTTGAAGCCTTTAATTATATCCTCAAATTTTGGCCATGAATTAATTCAATGTTTGGTGGGATCTACGTTGTAGGTGAAGACAGAGGAATTAGTTACAGCTGATTATGAAGGAAATGGCGGATGGGGTGACGATAATCCATCAGTTTTCTTATTGACAATAAGCGGAAGATTGCAAGGTGAATATCAAGTGACTAACGGGTATGGTCCTCTCGCCCCACAAGTAATGAAGGTAACCTCTAATTAATTAATTTCTCGTAATTTGAGATGTGGCGTCATCTATTTATTTATCTCTCAATTAGATCTAGGATGTAATTCATTTTTAAATATTTAAAAATACTTGGAACGCTTCGTTTTTCTTTTTTCTTTTTTTTTTTCCCTTTTGTGTAAGGATTTGTGCTCTCATAATTCAAATGTTTGTACTATAATTCAGTAGTATAAACTTTATTGCGTGCTATTAACTATTTTAACATACATGCAGTTTATGAATTATTACTTATTAGTACAAAAGTAGGTTTCAAATTCTAAAGTTTCCAAGTTAGGTAATTATAGGACCAACTGTATTTGAGTCAATTAACAACATATAAACTTTGAAAAAAATAAAAGATAAAAAAAATAAAAACATATACGATATTCAAGAATTAAGATTCAATTTCCTTTTTTTGTTGTTGTGCATTTTGTGTTTTGGTTGTTAGAACGGTAAAAGTTATACCTTTGTGTACCAAATTACTTTCTGGCTAGCTAGTGGTCAGTTCTTCCTCATTATAGAACTCGAAAAGTATTTTGGATCTTCTATTCTATTTTCTATTTTATCTCATATATCAACTTGTTATATTTATGTTAAGTGCATGTGATTTTTAATTAATTATTTTTATAAAAAAATATTTAATTCGTATATTATATGTTCATAAAATAAAGTAGAGAATTTAAATGGCTCCGAAAATGTCTTTTTCGGGAGTACGTAGATCCACTTTCATAGTGGACATGTGCGCCTCTCTTTCCAAAGCATAGGCGTGAAAAGTGGACATCTAAATAAGGAGGCATGTGCCCGTCTTTGTAGAACATAGGCTACCCACTTTCTCTGGTCTATTTTTGATTCCAACAACTCGACAAATTGGGCCTTTCAAGTTCATTTCTTGGGCTTGCCCACACATTTTATCCTTGAATGGGCTGCAATTTTAATACACGAATGATATATATATATATATATATGTACTTACTTCAGGAACATTGGAGCACATATATAGCAGAAGAGGACTTCAATTTCATAAAAAGCAATGGACTGAGTGCTGTGAGAATTCCCGTAGGGTGGTGGATAGCCAGTGATCCTTCTCCCCCAAAGCCTTATGTTGGTGGATCCTTGCAGGCGCTAGACAATGCCTTCTCCTGGGCTGAGTAAGTAATATTACTGTGTACGGAATATAATTACTCTAGCAAATTGAGATTTGAATTTGGATTTTTAAAATTAAAAAAATAAAAGCTCTATTTCTATAAAATAACTAAATTACAATAGAAGATTTGAATTGCAGAAAATATGGAATTAAGGTGATTATTGACCTACATGCTGCACCTGGTTCACAAAATGGTTGGGAGCATAGTTCATCTAGAGATGGTTCTCAAGAATGGGGACAGACTGATGACAACATTCAACAAACCGTTGACGTCATAGAATTTTTAACGGCTCGGTAAGTCTTGTATTTTTAAATTATTAATCGTTTTATTTCTGGGTGCATAAAAAATAATCATGAATTATTTTAAAAGTATGAGTGAAAAATTGAAATCAAGAGTGAATCGAAAGAAATTATTGGGTATGTTAGTGACAGAAATGAGTTATCAAATAATTGGAGAGATATTGTTTGTAAATAACAATTTGCTATAGCAGTTTGAAAAACAACCATTTTGCCATGTAAAGGGCCTTTTCTTTTTATTTATAGTGTAGATGGCATTAATTAAATTGAATTGTGAACAAATTAAGTTTTTATTTTTCTTCAATATATAGGTATGCCAAGAGCCCAAGTCTATTCGCGGTTGAACTAATCAATGAGCCACTTTCACCTGGAGTATCCCTAGAGACCGTAACCAAGTTCTACAGAGCTGGTTATGATACCGTCCGGAAGTACTCCCCAAATGCATACGTGGTGCTGTCGAACCGATTAGGACCCAGTCAACCCACAGAACTTTTTCCTCTTGCAAATGGGTTAGCCAAATCTGTCATTGATGTACATTACTATAATCTCTTCTCCACTATATTCGATAACTTCACTGTCCAACAAAATATCGATTATGTCTACAACAATCGGTCCGCACAGTTGAGCCAGCTTACAACGTCAAATGGACCTCTTACTTTTGTCGGTATGTTCTCTTTCCTCGTCCTACCCTTCCTTCAACAATAAATATGCCTATAATTCAACTAAAATCATATATTTTTTTCTGAAAAAAAAAAAAAAAAGAAAATTTAACATGATACTTTTTTTTCTTTTTTTTTGACCTAATTGATGTTAGTAATAGTAACTTTAAACCCAGTGGTATAGGACTTTACAATTATTTAGGCCCATATATCATGTTAATAAAAGAACTAAATAGGTCTTAGATTTGCTAAAACTATGCATTATGCATTATTGCTTTTAGAAAGTAGCGGATACTATTTAAAATATTTTATAAAATTTAAATTCATTGCGATCATCCAATTATGTTAAAGTTTTGTCTTGTTAGAAGACTTTTTTGAAGATTTTTTGTCCCCTTAAAAAAGACTTCCAAAGATTAAAAGAGGGGAATAGCTCATAAAACTTTACAAAGTTGTTAATCCTTCATCAATATGTGATGCAATTGAGCTTTCATATCTGATAATGAATTAATCTGGCGAGCCATCCTTAGAGCCTTTAGCTGTGGACTGTTATAATGTATTGCAAGCGATTGTCTGCACTACTTTTGTTAATGATATATATTTATATATATATATATATATATATGGAGTGAACTAATCAAGTTGAATACTTGGCGCAGGGGAATGGGTAGCGGAGTGGCAAGTTAGAAATGCGAGCAAGGAAGATTACCAGAGATATGCGGAGGCACAGCTTCAAGTGTTCGGGCGCGCAACGTTCGGGTGGGCATATTGGACTCTCAGAAATGTCAACAATTATTGGAGTTTGGAATGGATGATTAAGAATGGGTATATCAAGCTTTGAGCCGCAATTTCACATTCTCACTGGATCACTAATATGATCTCCATACATACCGAAGAATCACAACTTCACGGATATCCGCTGAAACAAAAATATTGCTTGAATATATACAAGGATATAAGTAGTAGATAGCTATTAGCCAAATAATGATAGCAAGGCTTTGGCACAAAATACGAGTAGTACTTTGTAACATCTCATCAAATTAATTGCAGAGTACTTAATAAAACGTTCTACTTTTCTTAAGAGAAAATAATGAATTTAATTTAATGTTATGTTATATTAATCATTGGATTAATTTTTTATACGACAGATTATGGTTTATATCTTTTATTTCATTTCTTATTCAATCTCTTAATCCATTTCATGAATATATGACACGTGTATTAATAGGGTGTTTTGGTGAGCTTATAAGCTTCTTAAGACATCTTATAAGATGTTAGAAAGTTTATAAAATGTCAAAAAATATTTGGTAATTCTTTTTTAAAAAAAAGCTTATAAACTTCTAAAATAAGATGTTAGAATCTTATAAACTCTTTTTAAAACAGTAAGAGGGTGTTTGGCTGATCTTATTTAAAAGGTCTTATAAGTTCCTACATCTTATAAGATAGTTTATTGAGTTTATAAGATGTTAGATCTTTTTCTAAAAATAAGTTATTAAAAATATTTGGATAAAATAATATCTTGGAACTTATACGATATTAGTAATGACATTTTTGTAATTAATATGATTAAAATTAAGCTAACTTGTTAAGATTTTCAAAATAAGTTAAGAATTCCTTAGTTTTTTAAAAAGGGCTTATAAGCTCTTAATATCTTATTTTAGGAGCTTATAAGCTCTTTTTTTTTAAAAATTACCAAATATTTTTTTTTACATTTTATAAACTCTCAAACATCTTATAAAATATTTTGAGAAGTTTATAAGCTCATCCAAACACCTTCTAAGGTCTAACTTATTTGTAAGATCTAAAAAAGCTCCCTTAATTTTATTTATATTAATTACAAAATTGTCATTACTAATATCTTATAGGCTCCAACGTCTTATTTTATTCAAACATTTTAATAACTTATCTTTAAAAAAGATCTAGCATTTTATAAGCTCCTAAAATATCTTATAAGATATAGAAATTTATAAAACCTTTTAAATAAGCTTAGTCAAACGCCTTCTAAATATTTCCTTATAAAAATTATTGATTGAGAATCGATACACTTTGCATAAATACAACAAATTGGAGTAGAATATGAAATATAGAATAGAATAGAGGATCCAAATGGACAAATTAAGCCTTCAAGGATAGAAAAATAAAAATGGACTAAAAAGGCTCAATTAATTAAATGAATAAAATGATTAAAAGGTCCAATTGACTAAACCTATTAAAAAGGGCATCGAAATCTGAAAAGGCTCAATTAATTAAATGAATAAAATGATCAAAAAGTCCAATTTTCTAAACCTACTAAGAAGGGCATCGAAATTCTAGTGGGTCGACGCCCACTAGGAAAAAATTATAAATACTAAGCCCAAAGTTGAATTGGGCATAAAAAATATCTTACAGAAAATTGAGATGTGAAAATTCTCTGCAACCGCGTTTCAGAGAAAAAAAACTCTAGAAATCATTGACTTTCGAAAAGACCCTATTTCTATTTTCAAATAATGTCAACTTAACTTTTTGATTTAACGGATTATTTTTTTTAATTAACGGACTTGGTTATGTTCACTTCTATTCAAATTTAGTTTAGGAATGAAACATAGAATTCTAATTGATTTTCTAACATCCAATTTTGTGTTAGATATGCTTTTGAAATTAGAGAAAATGAAAAAATTAATTAAAGTTATAATAACTCATGACTTAATACTATTATTTAATGATCTAACAAAATTAATACTACAAGAAAATAAGAATTTAGTAACTAATCAATTTTCAATCACTAAATTAGACTTTGTTCTTTGATGGAACAATGATCAATTAATGATTGGATTAATAGCTATTAATTATCAATTGGTCACTATGTTATCAACATTTATTTAAGCAAATAAAAACTGCATACAATGACCAATTTAACTAATTTCGATCATAAATCGGTCACAAATGTATATCAATCACTAATTAGTCACTAATAGTGACCAATATTTTTAGTCATAATTTTGGCGAGAATATGACTTCAATTCCTAATAATCACAACCTTTTCAACTAGTATTTGATTAATAATTGACTATTAATTCAATCACATATCTATTAATCACACATCAGTCATTAATTGTAATTGATATAACAAATATGTTGTGAACTTATTCGAGTCACCAATCAATCGCAATTTTGTTTCTTTTTTTAAAATTTTTTTTATCTTATTAGACATTTAGTTGACCAAGTAACTAGAAATAGCAAAATATTGGGAAAAAAATAATGCAAAATTAATAAATACTCATAAATTATGTGTAACACCTCTAAAATTTAGTATTTTGGAAAATAAGAATTTGAAATTCAAGAAATTGGTCGCTCAGATTTTAGGGCTTGAAAACAAATAAAAAGAATTTAATTGCAAGAATTTTGAAAATCTTGGGGTCAAAATGGAATTAAACAAGACTCAATTGGATGACATTTTCAAACTCTGGTGTTTGCATGGTATTTATTTTGGGTCAAAAGGTCGAATCTTATGCACTAAGATTTTCTGGGGGCTTGATTGAAGAAAGGCCAACTCTAAAGGACTCAATTGAAGGACACAGAAAGCTTCTAGGGTCAATTTGAGAATCCACAAAAGTTCAATTATTTATTTGGATTTTACAAATTTTACCCTAATTTTCTTTCATCTTCACCACCAAGAATCCCTTTTCTCCTCCGGCGATTTTTCTGGCAACGGCCTTTCTCCCAAAAATTACTTTGATTACCTTCTTCTCCTCTTCACCGGCATCACTTTAACATACCATGCAAGCTATTTCGCCTGCAGGACCGTCGAATTTTTGAAAAGCGAAGACCCGGCATGGCGGAGGTTGGCGGACAACAGCGGAGCAGGGCTAAACTTAGTTTCTAGGCATTGTTTCTGGTGGTGTTCAGCTTGGGGAAGCTGTTGGTGACCTTTCCTGGCGGTGAGACATGGCGGTGTCGGTGTAAATTTGGTGAACGGATGTGGTGGAATGAGGTGGCGCAACTTCTTTGGAGCTTTGATTTAGGGTTTTCCCAATGGCGAAACTTGAATCTAGTTGGATATTTGGACTGTTGGAGCTAAAAGGATTTTGTGGGTGGTGATTCTGAAATTTTCTGGCGGCGACGGTAGTGGGAGGACAGATTTCTTCCCTCGACGCAACGAACACAACCGTGTAATTGGTTTGTGATTCCTGCGCCTCAATAGTAGGATCTTGGGTAAAGGAAAGGGAGTTGGATTTATATGTTTATATATATATGTATATACATGCAATGTACCGTTATTTCCATTGGATTTTGTAATATGCCAAGAATGAAGAGTTGAGATATGATATGGAATATTTTTCCCCATGCATGGACTATAGCGTAGCTAGTAGGCCCGGATGTGTATTATTTTATTTAATGTTAGGATTAATGGAGTTGATTAAGTGATTAATCTATGATTTTATGAAATTGGAACTCAATAATTGATAACTAGGTAATTTGAGATGTTATGGGACTAAGACTCGATATATGCATATCCCAATATGAGTTTAGTCAACCTATTTGAAACCCTAACTTTATGGATTTGGGATTTAAGTGGCAAGAAATGGGTTAATTAAGATAATTGGACTATTATTATTGATTGGGGATGACGTTATGAGATTTTATATGTAATTAGGAACTGGGATTATTTTGGCCATAACGACTTTATTAGCCATTTTGGGCCAATAGTATCATTTAAACTTTAAAATACCGTATTGATTGGTAAATTAGTGATTCTGGATTTTAATGGTATAATTGTGATTAATAGGATTAAGTATGGATTTTGATTATAAATATTCTTTTTGGTTAGGTAACAACGAAGTGGGTCCCATAGATTAGTAGACGGTTATAGCTTTTCTGAGAATGTGGAGATGAGGGTATGCCAATTTGGCACCTTTTCTAACTATTTGTTATTTGTGATAAGCCCTTATGTGGGTTTTCTGTTTTCGTATCGTGCTCTGTTTGTTTGAAATCTGAAATGTGTTGGAATTCTAATTTGTTATCTGTTATCTGTTATCTGATTTGAACATCTCTGTGAGGATTATTTTTGCTATTGATTTTGTTTCTGTTTGTTCTGGCGCCTAGAATTCTCGTTTGTTATCTGTTATTCGTCTGTCTGTTATCTATACGATCCGATATATTGATCCCAGCTGCTAAGTTCGGGACAATCCGTTATGTTGATCCCAACTGTTAAGCTCGGGACGATCCATTATATTGATCCCAGCTGTTAAGCTCTGGACGATCCATTATGTTGTTCCCAACTATAAAGCACGACGTGTCGTTATGTTTGGAATGACAAAAATAAGGGACTGATATGATTGTTTTGATATGATCTGTTGGATTGCATCGATTGGTCTGATCTGTTTGATTGATTGATATCTATTTGTTCAATTGTTCCTGACTGGTTGAACGTATTTTGTTATGTTTTGCCTGACTGTTGATTTACGGTCTATTAAGTTGATTCTTCCTCAACAAATCCCTTCTACTTATGCTTATAGTTATCCCTCACTAAGTCCTTTGGACTTACCCCCCATTTATTTTAATTCTCTCAAATAGGGATTAAGCGAAGAATTTGGTCTCCAGGCTGGATGAGTATATTTTGTAATAGATCATATGTTGAATGTATATATGGAATCATCTGATTGCTAAGTATGGACTCGTGATGTCGTGATATGGCATGTTGATGTGGATGACTTATGGAATATAAATATTTTGTTAGATATAAAGTGAATTATGGCATGTACTTAATGGTTTATCGAATTAGTTAAGTTTGAATTCCGCTGCTTATGTTAAGATTGAATTTGAGATTTTGTGGTAGGTACCCTAGTATTTGTGTTGTATGTTATATGTTTATTTAAGTTGGAATCCGCTGCAATTTCTGATAAGCTTGAAATGTTTGATTATGGACCTATTGATTTGTATTTTGGATTCAATTTTAAGATTGAACTGAGTAGCGCATCGGCTTAGGTGCTATCCTGAGTGGGGGCATTACATCATGTACAGTTAATTTTTAAAATATTTTTAAGAGATTTATCTTAATTTTAAAAAAGAGTTAGGGACATAATTTCTTTAATTTAACTTTTGCTAAATGCGAAAGAATTTTTTAAGTTATTTTTTCATGTTTTCTTTAGTAGAAGAATCGTTCATTACTAAATTTATAGTAAATCGAGTTAGTTTTTAGGATGTCAAATAAGTTATTTATTTTAAAATTTTAAAATCATAACTTAAAGTATCAATAGTTCTATATTCTGTATTACTATTTGATGTATGTTAGCTAGCTATTTCTATACATCAATTCATACTTCTTTCGTTGGAAACATAACTCAATAGTCCAATTATACGACAATGTTAGCATACCTCATCAAATAGTATAGTTGAAAAAAAATAGAATTAGTTTAAAACTATTCTCAATTCATATATACTTTCTCAACTTGTTACTTTGGGTGAATTACATCCATACCCTCTGTAGTTTGGCCTAACTATCAAAAAAGCCTCGTTGTTTTGAAAATTACATATGCCCCTTGACGTTTGTTGCTATCCAACATTTCAACCTAATCATTAGTTAACGTTAGGGTTTTGACCAATTGCCGTTAACAAATTTAAGTAAAATTTTGAAAATGCCCTTCTGATAATTGACCTCATTTCTGACCAAATTTGACCTTTTCTTGTGGACAAAAATACCCTTGGGGGTGATATTGTAAGAGATTCAAATTTCTTAAGGACTTATTATTAATTAATATTTTAATTAATTCATATTCTAAAACATACTTAATTAATTAATATTATAAATTACATACTTAAAAGTATTATATAAAATATATTTAAAACAACTAATTGAATTTATTTATAAAAATAATAAATAATTAATTAATTAAAAACAAAAGGAAAAAAATAAAAAATAAAAAAATATTTTTAATTAAAATAAAATAAAAATTTAAACCAATTATCTTTAATTAAAATTAAAAATTGAACCATTTATCTTTAATTAAAATTTATATAAAATTTAAACAAATTACAATAAAATTTTATTTTTAATTAAAATAAAAAATAAAAGTTTAAACCAATTATCTTTACAATATGCATATATACATATGTATACCCACATATATATCTAAATATATATATACACACAATAAATACATAGTGTGTATATATACACAAATACACCACCACCCCCGCTCTCGCCCCCAAATCAAGGGCGAGGCCGGCCGCCCACCGCTATGGCCAGTAATTTAAATAATAAATAAATTTAATTACATTATTGATATAATCACTTTTAACTTTTTAAAGTTGTGTTGCATTGTATAAATAATATATCAAATAAAATTATTAAAATTAAATTTAAAATTTTAAAAAATTAAGGTGATAAAAATGTATCAAATAAATTCTTACAAGTATGAAATTATTACAAATAGGTTCAAGGGTATTTATGTCTTTAGATATTTCTATCAATTTTTCTCAATTTTTTTTGGCAATTTTTAATTGAAGGGTATTTTGGTGATTTTACAATTTCCGTTAGTTTCAAAGTTTAGGAGGGTACATGTAATTTTCAAAACAAGGAGGATTTTTTAATAATTGGGCCGAACCTCAGGAAATATGGATGTAATTCACCCTATTACTTTTGTGTCAATTATGTAATATCTATACATAGCATTCGATTTTAAATTAATGAATGGTTCAACTAATACAAAGGATGAAAAATATAAAAAAGAGAGGAACTATTAAAAAAAAAATTAAATAAATTTATTATATTTCAAAAAGCTCATAAAAATAAAAATGTTAAATTATTATTTTAATTTAAAAGAATTTTATATTTATACTTTATATGTGAGCATATAATAGGCACATGCTTTATATACACACACACACACATACATACATACATTACATAAATATATATATATATATATAACAAATTAATAATATATGTAATATCTTATTGGATCAAATGTGAATTCAAAAACTAAGGCTGTGATTACTTGTGAGATCATGTCTCATTTTTCATGTTTCAAGTATTATGGGGTGATTTTAGTGTTTGAGAGATATGAGAAATGATATTATGAATGGATGTGAGATAAAGTATAATGATTATAACGAGTTGATGGGTTGATGTGATGTGAGGTTATTTGAGGGATTTGTTTTATGGAATGAGATTGTTTTATGAGTTTTGATTTGTGGGTTTGTTTGGAATTTATAATATTGTAAAAAATAAATGTAATTAATTTAATAAATTAATTAAATTAAAAATAAATTTAAAAATTTTGGATTAAGATGCTATGAAATAACTTGGTAAATGGTAGGTGGGGATGCAGAAATATATATATATATATATTTCTTAACAATGATATATCTACCATTTGTTACTTAATTTGGAAAGTTTTTTTTTTTTTTTCATTTTCTTAATATTCTTGAGAAGATTGTGAAATGTTCTGTATCATCCCAAAATAATGCATAAAATTCGTTATTATTTAACATTGTCCCATATTAGTTGATTTAAAAAAAACAAAAAAATGTTTTTGGGTTGTTGGTTTTAGTATGTTTGGAGTTTATAATTATTTGATAAAAATTTGTAAAATAATTTATATTTTTCGTGAATTGAAAAAATTATTCTTAATTTAATTTAGTCAATTAATTTGGCCAATTCGAAGTAGGTGATGAACAACTTGTTATTCTATTTTGTAAAATTAACTTCCCCCAAATTAATAACTAATCTGATAGGATTGAAAATTATATTTTTGTCAGTTAAATGTGAAAAATGAAAGGTAAAATTGCATACCAACCCAAGAAAAATATTTAGTTAATCTTGTTATTTTTTAATTATGTAGTTGAACAATTTATAAAAATTTAAATGTAATTTTTTTAAATGAGTTTTGGGCATAGAACTAGTCAACCAAACTTGAATTTATTGTTTGTAAATCAAATTTTAAATGCCAAATTAATTTTCCACCATACCTTCCATGGTTTCATACTTGATAAACATGATATGTTTGTAGAGTGCATCAAGAAAATATCATTCCAAACGCTTGAGTAATAGCAACACTACATGGGGAAAACTAAAACACACATTTGTCAACGTAACATGATGAAAATGACAGTTGTCTATTGACTGTAGTAACAAACCATAAACCATAGGTACAAGCCAATACCAAGCATGATAACATACAATGTTCTAATACATAACTACCACACACATTATATCACGACTTCACATAGACAAGCACAATAGTAGTCTGGAGCATAGTAGTCAATAGAAATAGTTGTTGGTCTTACAGGCGTTAAGGGAAAAATAAGAGCAGAATAACAATGTCAAATCCAACATACATACGAACTAACATCAAACAAACCCAAACAGTAACATAAGCACCAATGACATCAAGGTCATCGGGCCCATCTGTGAAATGCACCTACATCGGGGGACCTATTAGTGCTCTCTAAAGTGCCCTCTAATCCACGTCCAACCTTGCATGTCGCTTCTCTCTTGAGGGCAGCTTCCCAAGCATCTCGAGGCTCCCTTACAGATGATGATGCCATATCACTAGTCTCATAAGTGTCAAAGAGGTCGAGAATATCATATTGCTGTGGGGAGGGCACACGTGGTCGTGGTGGGGAGGCATGTGGTGGATGAGCGGGAGGATGGGGCATGTGCAGCCCGAGTGAGTGCTTCGAATTGGAGTCTGAGATGATGATCGGGGCTGCTGAGCTACCAACATATGCATCGTCATCATCAAGCTAGTAGCACATCGATATGTGAAAATATAACTTAATTGTATGAAAAATGGCTCCCCATGGATGAGAAAGTGTCGTTGTCATATAGTCTCATGTGACAACAATAACATTTAAAAAATGTTATTTGATTTTGTCAACATAAATGTAAGTGAAGTAGCACAGCAACTGCATACAAGACATGAAGCAAAAAGTTCATATATGTCCAATATTAGCTTAGTACTAGGCATCCACATACACAACATTTGTAGTTGTGGTAAACTCTTAGGAGAGAGGTAAACTCCACAAATGCAAAGTATCATCGATGCAACGCGGTAACCTTCCTCTTGACCTTCTACTTTGATATGTCATGACCAAACTAGCATGAGAGATGTCAGGACATGTCGGCGCACAAGTCCAACATCGCAAGCCGAAGTGATATATCTTGTGTGCTCACCACTGAATCATAAGATGAAATAGTGTTGCCTCTTTCTCATCAGTCCAGTGTGCATCACGAAAGTAGTCGTCAATAGTCTGATTCCTGGTGCGCGACATCCCTATAGTTCCAATCATAAGTAAAAAATATTTGATAATTGACAACACAATATGATAAGGTAAATGAATAGCAAATGTAATATAAAATCAACATAATTTAACTAAACAAAACCATACAGATTAAGCAAGTTCAGTAACACGTAAACTTACCAAGCATTCATACCATACTCTAACGATTTACTACCACTATAAATCATACATAAATATATAAAGTTTGTGAAAGGCTATAACATTAAGTACAGTCTGGTCAACGTGAACTCATAATACAGAGAGCTAATATTATGAATCTAATGATAATGGTACACAATGAGATGCAAGAGGATCCACAACAGGCACAAATGAATAACCCAACCAAGCTTCCCACACGTGGGGTGTGAGGTGGATGGGTAGGGGTAGAAGTGCACTAGTGCGATACCCCTTGTAGAAGTTAACTTTTAAAGTTTTTATGATATTTAAATTTTACTTTTAAAGTTTTTTATGATATTTAAATTTTGATAGCATCTTTAGAATAAGATGGACTATGATGTGTAAATACCCCTTGTAGAAGTTAACTAGCTTCTCAAAACTTTATTCCTAAATATTTATTTGAAAAAGATGTTTTTTCAATATTAATATTCTCATCTGAAATGTTCTATTTGAAATATGGAATCTTTTGAACATTAAAATTGTTAAAATAAGATTGTATTGATATTTTATTGGGCACATTGCCACCATTCAGGATACTAATATTGTAAGGGTACTCTTGATGACTGACCCGTAACTAATTTTGGATATATTTTATTTTATACAGTGATTGTGAAATGATATTTCTCTCAAACTATTGAGACACTCTTGCAATGTTATTCTACATTATTCTTGGGACGCCCTTGGGAAGTTTTAATCCGTAAGATTGGTTCGAAAAGATGATCAAGTCAATAATGGACTGCAGTGGCTAATCTACTAACTAGTACCCCTTTGTTTATGATCTTGACTTTGGGATAGTTGGAGGTTAGCTACACCTTGAGCTCAATCGGTGAGGAATTGATCATACTCTTTCATATTATATTGGTTGAACATATTGGCCACTCGACATTGGAGATATAAGGTAATTATTATGCTGATGTTTGGGAGTCATAAGGTCAAAGACCATCCCACAGCTAATTTTGCAAAATTAAATTGATTCTTCAATTTTGAAATTTGAGATTTTATTATGAAGGGCATTGAGATTTGAGAAGTTTCCTTATTGGTGAGGAACGGTGTTGAGATAGATCAAATGATGTGGTGCAAAAAAAATATTGGTTTCCACTCTGTCTCATGATTCTCGTGCAAAGTTTCTTCTATAAAATAATTATTATTATAAGTTATTTTAAGTTATTCACCAAGTGTACAGCTTGCTAAAGATTCTAAGTGGTCCCCAGAGTGTGAAGTTCCACAAAAAATTTTAAGTGATTCACAGAGCATAAAGCTCTGTTAGAGATCCGAAGTGGTCCTCGAGCATAAAGATTCACCAAAAATTTTAAGTTATCCACATAACGTAAAGTTGTGCAACGATCAAAGTGATCCATGGAGAGTAAAGTTCCACAAAAAATTCTAAGTGAATCATGGGGCATAAATATCCACCAGAGATCCCAAGCAATCTTCGAAGCATAAAGTTCCCCTAAAATTTCACCAAAGATCCTAAGTGATCCCTTGAGAATAAAGCTCCATAAAAAATCTAAGTTATTCACCAACATGAAGCTCCATCGTAACTCAGCCAGATTGTAAAGTTCGGCCAAAAATTTTAAGTGATTCATGGAGTGTAACACTCCACTAGAAATCCTAAGATATCCTTAGAACATAAAGCACACTTAAGTGATTTTTGGAGGATAAAGCTTCCAAAGTGATCCTAAGTGATGTCTAGAACATAAGCTCCTCCCAAAGATCTTAACACTTCGTTTGGTTTAAGAATTTTGGTGAGGAAAGAAATGTTAGGGAAAAGAAAAATAAAATCAAAGAAATATAAAATTTTAGGTTTGTTTGGTTGTTAGAGAAAATAATGAAGAAAAGAATTGGAAGAAGAGAGGTGACGAATGTGTTGGAGAAGGAGATAGAGTTCAAATAAGCTTTTCCTTCATTTTCTTCACCATTTTGTGAGGAAAATTCATTTTTCTCAATAACACTATAATTTTCCCCAAGTTTTCTTTTCTTTACACTATGTTTGGTTTAAGGAATTTGATAAGGAAAGAAAAATATTAGGGAAAAGGAAAAAAAAAATAAAGAAATATAAAATCTCAAACTTGTTTGGTTGTAGAAGAAAATAATGAAGAAAAGAATAGAAGATAAATGTGTTGGAAAAGGAGAGAGAGCCTAAATGAACTTTTTCCTCACCATTTTGTGAGGAAAACTCATTTTTCTGAAATCCATTATATTTTTCCATAAGTTTTCATTTCTTTAGCATTTTCCTTACCAACCAAACATCAAAAATATTTTTCTTTGCATTTTCTTTTCTTTTCTTTTCTTTTTCTCATCAAAATCCTTGAACCAAACATAGTGTTAGTATTTTTCTTACCAACCAAACAATTAAACAGATTTTCCTTTGCATTTTCTTTTCCTTTCCTCACCAAAATCCTTGAACTAAACATGGTGTAAGTGATCTCTAGAAAATAAAGCTCCCCTTAAATATTCTATGTGATTTGTGAAATATAGTGACAAAATTTTACTTGAGATCCTAAGTGATTTCTAAAGCATAACACACTCCCGACCCTAAAATGGCAAATACATTCCCAAAAATGACCAAATACATTCCCGATGTAGTGCCACACAACAAAAAATAAGATAGTTATACAATGCAGAGTCAAAGTGTAAAGAAGTCTAAGGTATTGTTGATGAAGACAATTGGAGACCTCAAGATCAACACATTGAAGTTGGTTGAATAATCGGCTGACCTTAGTATCAGCTAACCTTGGGTTGGCCAATTGAGCAACCTAAGTAGATTGACCTAAGGGTCGATCGATCCGAACAGATCGAGCTAGCCAACCGGGATGATTGAGCTAAAGCTAAAAAAAGAGAAAAAAAGAAGAAGAATGATTACAACAATAAAAATACTAATAATAAAAAATGAACAATAAATAAAGTGGAACACAGTAATAGAAACAACAATAAAAATGATATAAATAATTAAATTAACTATACTTTCGATTTGACCCTTCGGTACATGAATTTGAATCAAAAGTCAAGGATTATATGACATACCAATAGTATCACCCGATGCCATAATTGCAAAAATAAATAAAAGTAGTATATGATATTAAAATAGACCCTCGTGCACAATAATACAACATCCAAACATGAATCCTATTATAAATACCGTCATTAATGATCCGAAAAGGGATCAAATAATGATTTAAATTACTCAAACTAAATTCTTTAAGTAACATGTTCGCAAATTAGAAATCCACTATATTCACTTTTTAATTGCGAATTTTTGAGAATATCCCTCAAAACAAATTTTGACAACAATCACATAATAATATAGGAGCATGTTAAGCTATCTCAAATTTCTTATATGCTTAGCACACAAAGATTATCCCTCCTAGAAAGAAAATTGACTAATAGTAAATTAAGTAAATTCAAATTTGCGAGCTCTTTATAAAACATAACGAGTTAAACTAATGTTGGCGAGAGATTTTAATCCCTTGAATGATTAAATCATAGTTATGTGTTATGGTTCCATACATTGTGGTCAAGTCTTCACTTTTTCCACAAAAAAGGGTTGATGGTACAATTAATGGTGTGTTCTGCTTAACCTGGTTGTCCAACTGCATGTTCCAGTACTATCCAATCAATGTATATGGGTCTAGTGAGAAACATAGACTATACAGACACCATCGACTTTAGTAGTATTTGTTTTACTATAAAACTCCACACTAGGAGATAGGGGTGTTCATTCGGTACAAATCCAACTAAAATTTTAGTTTCGGTACACCTAAATATTGTACCGAATATCAAATCGAACTATTTGGTTCGGTTAAAAATTGAAATACTAAAATTTTCAATTTTTAATATTAATATTAATATATATTGTTGTTAATTAATATATATACACACTATTAATACTATTAACAATATATATAATGTTAATTGATTAATATATATTAATGTAATATATTTATTATTAACAATATATATTAATAGTAATACATATTAATATATATTAATTAATAATTCAATAACTCAATTCGGTTCGGTTAACTGGTACAAAAAACCAAAATTGAACCAAATACCGAAAAAAAATTTTAAAAAATGACCAAATACTGAACTGAAATTTTTGGTTCGGTATTCGGTACAAATCGAATTTTCTATTCCAATTCAGTTCGATCGGTTTACCGAACTATGAATACCCCTACTTGGAGAAGCAATCCTTATGTGTGTGTGTGTGATGATTCTAGGAAAAGCAATTCATATAGAGAAAGTTAAGGGCCCATTTGTTTTCATTTCCAAATTCCATTTTCACATTTTTTACTATTTGAAAATTCAAACATATTACTTTTTACACATTTTCATCCAACAAATTTTTATTTTCATTCTTAAAATACATTCACCAATAATTTATATATTTTCTCCCAATAATTTACATATCTTCTCTCTCTATTATCATTATTTCTATCTCTTTCTACCTACAACCTATTAAACCCAAATAATTTATTACTTTTCCAACAATCTATCTAAATACAAACTCATGTTTAGTTCATTTTCACTAACTACCTTTTCAAATTTTGAAAATGATGGAAAGGGAAGATGAGAATGAAGTAAAAACCAAATGGGCCCTAAGGTACGATAATAATTAGTCACTTTTGGAGGTATAAAGCTCAGGTAGAAATACGACGAACCAATTTTTTTTAAAATTTAAATATATACACATTAAAAGTCTGTTTTAAAACTCAAAATTCTTAGCTCTCATATTATTGTGAGAGACTTAGCTAGTTCGTTTATATTTTTAAATCAAATTTTACTCATTTTCACTATTTAGAAATGAATTATCAACAACTTATCATCATTTTTACCAATATTCCAACTCATTTTCATCTC
This sequence comes from Jacaranda mimosifolia, assembly GCA_018894105.1. Lineage (NCBI taxonomy): Eukaryota > Viridiplantae > Streptophyta > Magnoliopsida > Lamiales > Bignoniaceae > Jacaranda > Jacaranda mimosifolia. The sequence goes on from CM032123.1 coordinate 14,088,830, forward strand.
AAAATACATTTTTTAATAACCTATATATATATTTTTTAACAACCTATATATCTTCTATTTCTTCTTCATTATTACTACTTTTCTCCATTTACAACCTACTAAACCATATATAATCATTACTTTCCTAACATACTATCTAAATACAAATTTATTTTCAACTTATTTACTCTAACTAACTTTTCAAACTTTAAAAATGTTGAAAATAAAAATTGAAATGAAAACACAACCAAACTGGCTATTAGTGGGAGTTTGGTTTCATTTCCAACACCCATTTTTATTTTCACCCGAAAATAAAAATTGCATTTTCATTTTCATGCAAAAATAAAAAATGAAAACTATCACTTTATCACTATTTTCACTCAAAATATTCTTATTTTCATTTTCAAATTCTTTCTAAACATACCATGTCATTCTATTATCATATCAAACAAATTCAAATTTAATTTGACATAAAGTATCCACTATCATTTTAAAATTAATAAAATACACATATATTTTTAAAAAATAAATTTTTTTAAACATAAAAAAATATAAGTCAACTATCTTTTCAATTCTATACATATTATAATCATTACTTTTCAACAAATCATCCAAACACATTTTCATTTTTATTTTAAAACTATAACTACCTTTCCAATTTTAAAAAATGATTGGAAACTGAAAATGGCTCCTGAAATAAAACCAAACAGCCCTTATACTACTAAACTAAAAAATTATGAATTTAATTTTAAAAAATTATAGTTGATTAAGAATCAGTCCAATATATACAATGAACATGCGAGGATTCACAAATGGGACCACGGCCTCCATTGATTAGTCGAAGTCGTGTCCCTCCATTTTGGACCCACAACCATTAGTACGAAAAGTTAAAATCTTTAATACAATAACAAATATTGGTAGGTGCTATGCATAGCAATGGCTCCTCGCTATTGTGCGGGCCTAGTCTAATAAATATATTAGCAAAATTGAACTTTATGCTATATCCCACAGAGGCGATCTAGATATATGTAATTCGTGCTCATTAAAGTTAGTCGTAAATTTTAAAAATTATATACCTCTGATAGTTTTTCAAATATTACCTTAAAAAAAAAGGGAGGATGCATGACCCTTCAGTCTACAGCATTAGGAAAAAAATATGCAGCATGTAATTCTTACAAATCTTTCTTGTAATTAGCGATATATACATATATATATATATATATATATATTGTTTAAGACACCTATTTGATGTGTTTCTTTGTCATTTCCATCTTTTTTTTCTCTTAATATTATTTATCTGAAATGTAGCTAAAAAATATTTTAAATATTTTCATATATCAAAGTTGTAAACATTATAAATAAATTAAATTATAAAAAATATAATTCAAATTACTAGCTTGTGCGCCCACCCACTTGACTATTAAATAAGCCTAACTTAACAATTCAAACCACTATAATACTCACACATGAAGTGTGAGGTTGGGGCTCGAACTTAACGGACACCCAATATGTGTGAATATGAATAAAAAAAAATTGACAATTCAAACCACCCTAGATCGAAAGATGTATTTTACAATTTTAATTTAGTTTTTTATCGACTCTTGTATATAATTGATTTTATTTTAAAAATCATAAATTGTGCAACTACTACAATATATATATATATATATATATATATAAAGCTTTATAAAAAGAGAGGAAAAAGGGGAGAAGAAATATATAGAATTAGGACAGAGAAAACGAATAAAAAGGAAAAGAAGAAAAATAGTAGAAAAGAATAAGAGAAATAGAATTAAAATTACAATCAAATGAACTAGAAAATAAAAAAAATTAAAAGAACATAATCTCTCAAATTCTGACTTGTGAGAGTAAAAATGCTTTAGTTCAAGACTAACCAGATATGCAACGCCGTGTTATATGGGGTGGAGGGATGTGCACCATAAAAGAGATTGTACTTGCCTTTGATTTTTCCATATAGAACTCTGGTTTATTGGTTCTTTTTTCTCTACCTGATTGATCATCATCTCGTGGAAAGTAATTAATTTCAGCATGATTAAGAAACAACTAATAGCTTGTTGCTTCTGGTCATGGTTTGTCTCTCTCACAGTTAACCTGCAGCAATACTGTTGTGCACAAAATCCTCCGTTTAAAGCAGTGAACTTGGGTGCATGGCTTGTGGCTGAAGGATGGATGACTCCTTCTCTCTTTCGGGACATTCCCAATGGAGATCTTCTGGTACACGATGTGCCTTTTCTTTTTTTATTATTTTTTTTATTAAAAAAAAGAAAGAAAGAAAGAGAAGAAAACTATAAAAACTATATTAATGTTAGATTCTCAATCAGTTAAGCATATGAGCAGTGTTTTCTATATATGCTGTTGGACAATCCTCATTTCTTGAGCTAACTTTTTGGCGAGTTGAGCCTAGTGATTATTGATTGATACAGATTTATGATTTTTCTTAGTCTACTCTGCAAGAGTATGCTCCTTTCCTGAATTCATTTTTCTGCACATTTATTAAGCTGAAAAAAATAGCGTAAATTTAATTTGGTGAGGAGATATTAATTTATCATGAAATTAAATTAGGATTGGAAATATTTGTGCAGGATGGAACTTAAGTGCAGCTGAAGTCCACCAGACTCAACATGTATCTATGCGCAGAAAATGGTGGTGGATCAGCATTGGTGGCCAACCGTTCAAAACCCTTTGGCTGGGAAACTTTCAGGGTTAATTATAGCTAGCTACTTGATCATTTTAATTCAATTTTATATCTGACTGCTAATTATTAACTAACTAGTCTGATCTTCATTGATTTTTATTGATCAACTGATTTTAAGGGCGCAGTGCAGTTATGGAGAATTGATGAGAATACTTTCCAGTTGAGAGTGTTCAACAAAGATTTTATTGGACTGACCAGTTTTGGTCAAGGTAAAAAGGCATTTGCCCGTGTATCCCAGCCAGGGATAAATGAAACCTTTGTGTTTGTAAGGAACAATGACAAAGTGCGCATCCGTGCCTCGAATGGCCTCTATTTGCAGGTCAAGTGGTATGTTTATGCTCATGAATTTCTTTAATTTCAGCGTTCTATTTCTATATAAGTCAAAATTAAGCAATATGCATGGAATATTATTTATATTATCAATTCTGAATTGATCTTCTTTGGAAAAAAAGGCCTTGACAGGTGATTCAGTGAGGGCTGATTACGGAGGAAGCCCAGATGACTGGGGAGATGAGAATCCCTCTGTATTCCAGATGATGATGGTGGGCCGGCTCTTACAGGGTGAATATCAGTTGACAAATGGTTATGGTCCGGATGAAGCTCCTTCAGTAATGAGGGTGCTTAATTATTACATAATAACCACGGCCCACGGGCACTGCATATATTTATATATATATATATATATATATATGCATGACTTTTAATTTGTAGATTTGTGGAGTTAAATATTTTTTTTAAACAAGAAAAATGGATAGACAATATATTACAGAATCACTGGAACACCTACATCACAGCAGACGATTTCAGATTCATGTCTCAATATGGGCTAACTGCTGTTAGGATTCCAGTTGGGTGGTGGATCAAGTATGACCAGAATCCACCAAAGCCATTCGTCGGGGGATCTCTGCAGGCGCTGGACAATGCTTTCACATGGGCACAGTAATATATATATATATATGCCTATTCATATATATGAAATTTTTTATTTTAATTTTTAGTATCATTAGCAGAAGATTGACACAACTTTAATTTTGTGAGCTGCAATATATATAAAAGTCTTTTTGCAATGGCTAATGGTGATGATACTGGAAATATATATATACGCAGGCAGTACAAAACGAAGGTGATAGTGGATCTTCATGCAGTTCCGGGAGCACAGAATGGTAATGATCACAGTGGAACAAGAGATGGATATCAAGAATGGAAAGCATCAAACATGGAAGAAATTGTTGCAGTCGTAGACTTCCTGGCTCAAAGGTTACGTGTCAAATTTATCAGGCGCTAATACAAATTGATTCCTATGTGATAAAAAAATAACCAAAATACTACCATGTGTTTATAAAAATAGGCAAGACACCCCATGGTGGAGGAGGCAATGGAAATGTTTTTAAAAACACAGGTGGTGTGTGTGCGTGTGTTTTTTTTTTTGCTCATTTTTTTTTAATCTTTTATATCACAAGGGGTATTCTAGCTATTTTAATTATCACATAAGGTCATTTTGTATTAGCCCAATTTATTAGTCCCATCATCCATGCATTAATGATTGGTGATTAAAATTTGATTAGGTATGGCAATCATCCGAGCCTGGGAGCCATTGAATTGCTTAATGAACCTCGGGCACCAGGGATCAGTTTGGATGACTTACTTAAGCAACTACTACAAACAAGGTTATGCTGCTGTGAGGAAGTATACACAATCTGCTTATGTCATCCTCTCAAACAGGTTAAATTCCAGCACCAACACAGAGCTCCTTCCCCTTGCCCGCACCCTTCCTCTCTCTGTCATCGACGTCCACTACTATAATCTCTATATCGATGATTTCACGAATCTAAACGCTCAACAGAATATCGGCTAAATCTACAATGAGAGGGCCAAAACGTTGCAACAAGTGACTCAGCCCAATGGTCCTCTAAGTTTTGCTGGTAAATTCCTCTCAATGGCACTCAAATACATACACAAGAATAGTCATGTGTTGTACTTACTAAATAGTGTAAAGATCATATACACATATGATGATACTCAGTGTTTACATACAAACGAGTTGACAGCTTGAAATGTTTTATAAGTTATACGCTGTTTTTCCTCTCCCACACTTCAAATCGTCTTTTTAGAACAAAATCCCCACCATATGCATGCCGGCTAGACAATACCTCAAAGTAGCTGGACTTCATATTTGGGGACAGATCTGTACAACATCAGCATATATATCAGAAATATATATATATATAGTTAGTTAGATACCAAATATATATGGGATATATCCGGGGGGAAATATAATCGAAAGCTCTTGAAAAAGCTCAATTTTTATCAGAGGAAATACTAATCAATGAATATATTTTGGCGAAATACTGCAGGAGAATGGACCGGTGAGTGGGAAATCAAGAATGTGACAATGCAGGAGTATCAGAGATATGCCAACGCTCAGCTAGACGTTTATGGCAAGGTCACGTTTGGATGGGCTTATTGGTCTTACAAATGTGCAGCTCATTCCTGGAGTCTCAAGTGGATGATCGAAAACAACTACATAAAGTTGCAGTGAATGAAGACCGATCGAGTGCAATTATGTAATGACGTTTGTTCAAAGAATGGTTAATTAGACTTCCAGAAACACCGATCGATATCTCATGTCAGTCCTCTTATTACATTAATTGTACTCTTATTGTTATCGCTCTGTATTAATTCGAAATCAATGGGGTTGTAACATAATCAATTATATATGTTACATCAAAATATATAAATAACAAAATCTCAATTTAAGCATCAATAACTACTTAACAGCGTATTTGAGTTGTAACCTCGTAAAATCTCTGACAAGATCTTATGAAGTAAATTGTAAATTTTGTAGGAAAAAAGAGCTCAACTTGATATTAAAATTTTATAAACTTTTTTTTTCAATATTAAAAGAAAAAGAAAGGAAGAGTTCCTACAAACTTTTAAAAATTTTATATTTTTTATTCTAATTATGTTAATTAAAAAATATCATTAGTATATTATATGCTTTAAAATTTTATTTCATTTAAAAAGTTCAAAATTTTACTTTTAAAATAAGATCGATATCTTATAAGGTTCAAAGATAATAAAAAAGTTTCAAAATAAAATCAGCTCGATACCATGTAGTTTCAAAGAATGATGAAAGAACAGTGGCGACATCACATTAAGAGGAGGCAAATATTGACACTTGTTAGTGAAATTTAGAGAGAAGACCTCTTAATTATTACATTTGTGTAGACAAGAAGCATTAAGGCTCACTAGTGTTATAAATTGGTCCCAAGTGTAGGCCGATTTTGTTGGGCTCTTTTGTTAACAGGCCCATGAAAATTGCTTTCTATTTATTGGAATGAGTCCCAATCCACTCTAGCAGTTTAATTTCTAAGACTAGCATAGTAGTTGTTTTGGATCTGAAATTGAAAATACTTCCATTTACAACTATATAAATGTTTGGTCAACTGATAATGCGAGTTTGATTTCTGACATATATAATACTCATATTTTGAAGCACACACGTGTTCAACATTGTAATTGGGCTCCAATCCAGTTTTTGAATAATGTCAAGAGCAAATATAATATTAGGATATAAAAGAGTAAGACTTCACAAAATTGAAGAGACGATATTAGATGTTAAAAAGAAGAAGAGCTGTAAGCCACTTCCACTTTTTAATTAATGTGAAGCATCTTTAGCCTTCAACTTCTCCGGAAATTGCCTCTTCCAAATATTATAAAATCTCTCGACATCTCTCTAATTAATATTATGAATTGCCTCAGGTCCGGTGGTGTACCTGTTGAAACTAACTTCCACCTTACCATACGTTATCACAACTTGCACAAAATACACACACACACACACACATATATATGTATAATAAAAAACAAATTATTTGTGGGACAGTCTGAGCGTGGGGGCCACAACAAATAATTCAAGCTCCCGAAATTGAACAGTTATCGCACTAGCAGATCTAGTGCCTCCAGTTTGTCTATTTGTTCTGTTTAATTTAATAAATAATTAATATTATCTGCTTCAGACAATAACAGAAATACAATAATAATAAAAACTAAAAAGAAAAGAATGGCCATTTTGTCCGGGGCTTGAACCGGGGATAAGCCTCTGATACTTTCTTAGATTTAAAAAAAAAAAAAAAAAAAAGAGATAAATTGTTTTCAATTATTTGATTGTATATCTCTTTGTAGTAAAGATATTAAATATTTTATTTTTAGTCAATAGTTGACTAAGAATATTAAACACTTACTATATCAAAAGATAATATAAATTTTGTACATTTAACTTTATGAATATAATGCGAAAAATAATTAGAGGTGATTGATACGTAGAAATGAATTAAAAATAAAATTATCATTCTCTCTTTTTCTCTTAAAAAAATTATAGCTGTATAATTAATTAATCACTAGAAATCTCTATATCATAGGGAATAAGATTAGTCAATATTCCATTCATTCCCCGTATATTTTGGTATTTTCAGTTACTTGATGATGCACCAATTTGTATATTATATTGAAATAACATTTATTAAAATTTAGCTTTACAAATTTTATATTCACGTGGACACATCATTTCTACCTATATTTGTACCACATTATCTGATAATGGTCTGTTTGACATCAATTGCATCAATCTTGACTGGATTCTATTTTAAAATTTTTTGTATTTTAAATAAAGTTTGATTATTTCCTAGTCGGAAATATATTTAATGCCTTTTGTATTTTTGAAAATATATATATATATATATATATTGATTGGCAATTTATAAGTGCATTAATTGTCTCTTAAACTTAACTAGATTGGTTATGCAAAAACATAACTAAAATAAGTTATTATAAATAAATATTTTTATATTAATTGAACTATTTATATATAATTTAAAATAAATAATTATAATTTGTGTGAAAATAAAAAATAATACAAATTAACATCCTTAATTTCTCAGTCTAATGAGTTATAAATGAAGAGAATAATTATAGTTTACACATGAATAAATTATCAAATACTTTGCTTGATTTATTTAACTCTACTTATTCATTTCATATACATTCTACTATATATTTTTTGCTCTTTCCATTTTTCCCTGTATTCTTTTTTTTAATTTGGTATTCGCATTTTTTTTATTATTAGTACGTTATACTCACTTCAGTCCATTCTTTTAAAATTTTGAGTTCATATTTTCATATTTATTTATTTTTAATCTTTTGATGATCATGTGCTTAATTTGCTTTTCTTATTAACGTTACAAAACACCATGAAATTGTTCTTCTTTGAGTTTCTAAAGGTTGTTTTAGTTTTATAATTATTTGTTTGTTTTCATAATTATTTGATTCTTATTTTCCATATTTATTTTTAATTTTTTATGCATTTAATTACCCCTTTGTTTGCTTAATGTTTTCATGTGGTGAACTCATTGAAATTTGTCATGGTTGTGTCTTGGCTAATTTTTATAAAAAAATTTCTTTAATTTAATACTACATATATCAATACAACTTTGATTTGTGTCTTTATATAGATATACAATAAATCAATACACATTTTAACAATTACGTAAAGGATGATAAAATAATATTTACCTTTTATTTTTAATTTTACTTATAAAATTAAATTTGCATATTGCATTTCTTTCTCTCTTTTTTCTTTTTTCTTTTTTTTTTTTCGAAGAGTAATATATAGTCATTAATTACATTCCAACCTTGCTATTATTAAAGCAAACGATTCAATTTTAAAATTGGCTTGGCACTTATTTTAGTTATATGCATGATACTACACGAAAATGGAGTGAAATTATTTTTGGTATACAATAAAATATTAGTTTGATTTCTCTAGAACGTGCATAAAGAAATATCTATTCTCGAAAGTACTTCAAAGTTTGCAGTTTTTTTGCGAATGTTTTCTTATCCCCAAGCTCTTTCTAGGCTATGTATTTATAATTTTTGTCTTGATGGGTTTAAGCCCATTAAAAATTTTCTACTCTTCTTCATGTACTTAAATTGTCTTCAAGCTTGTTGACCTTTTTACTTAATTGCTCCATTTTAATTAATTAGATCGTCTTTGATTAATTTAACTAATGTCTCTTATAGTCAAAATTATCATATCATTTAGTCCTATTTTCAATAGGAAAATTTTGGTAGTGTTTGGATATGTTTTATGTTTGATTTTATTATGTGTTTATTGTGTGTTTTGAGAGAATGAATTATGAAGGAATTGTGTGAGAATGTAAAATGAAGGTTGAGGAATGTAATTGATGTTTGGTTATTATTTTTAAAAATAGGAAAAAATGGGGTTTGGGAGTTTTGATATGTCTGGTTATGTTTTCTGTGGAGCATTTTTTACTGTAAATGTCACATCATTACTTTTGTGTTGGTGTTTAGGGGTGAAAATTAATATTAAATTTTTTTTTAATTGTAAAGATAATAATAAAAAATATTGTGTATATATGTATGTATATCTATTGAAGAGATACGATTATGTTGTAAGTTTGTAATGATTGATGTAATGATTAAGTGGTTTATATTATAATATTTTATGAGTTTGTTTGTTAGTTGAAATTATTATTATTATTATTATTATTATTACGTTTTATTATTATTATTATTATTATTGTTGTTGTTGTTGTTGTTGTTGTTGTTGTTGTAGTTGTTGATATTAGTATTACTATTATAATTGTTACATTTTATTATTGTTAATATTATTATTATTATTGTTATTATTATTACGATTTTCTTAAAATTGTCATTACGGTCACTATTATTACGCTTTATATGGTACATATGGGAATCTTAGATTGAAAAGCAACTCGTCTTTATTGATACTTGGACAAAGAAATGTGAAGGAAATCTTAAAAAAAAATTGAAATTAAAATCGAACTGTGCTTCAATATGGGGTGGAGGAAATTAATAATTACATATACATGAATATGAACCGTGGCAATAGAATTAGTAAATGTTATTATTTTAATTTATATTATTATTAATATTGTTGTTGTTGTTATTATTACTATTATTAATATTATCAATATAAGCTTGTATATTATGTTTGAGTGTGTTGGATTAAAAAGAAAGTTGTATTTGTATTGTATAGGAAGCATGTCTTATGCTGGTAGACAGAACACAATAAATCAATCCAAACACCAGTTTTTTTTATCGTAGAATTCGTCCATATTGCACGCAAAATTAAAAGATGTGAGTGTTCTAATAATATTATATATGTCTGCAAATGGTACATAACACATAAGAAATGGCATCATGATATCAGGGGGGTGCACTCATCTATGAGGTAGAACCATCACGTCTTCGTGTAATTATGGAACTTGCCATGTGTCTTAGGTGCCAGTAGGGGGTGCTGATGCATCTCCTACTGTCCCACCATCAGATAGGTCGGCTGCATGACCTTCGGTGAATATGTACCGTAGCGGGAGGTGTAAGGGCTCTCCGAATACACGAAAATAGCTATGCCTGATAGTCTCCTGAGCGAGGTACATTACATGTTTCAATGTGTAATGTGAGCTGTGTGTACATGTATTGTATATTAACTGAAATAGAAAAATGGTAAACTTAACTTATATTCCCAACGTGCGTCCAGTACTGTGTGTCAACACGTACCACCATGGTGTCGGCGTTGTACTGCACCCCAAGTATAATCATGTACTCCACAAATGCGTAATATCGATCACGCAGCTGCTGAATCTTCATCTTAACTTCATTAGCAGTCCTCACACTCCCAAACATCCTAGACAGACTGCGTGCAATGTGGGAGCACTCATCTATGAGGACCTACCTATTAGAGATGTCACGAGAGGGCACAGTATTCATCAAGTAAGTGATTAGGATAGCCTCCTCATGAGGCCTCTAGTGGGGATCATGAAATATACCATGCACGGGCACATTACGAGTCGGTGGTGTCCCATTAGATAATCCTGCCATAGTCTATGGTCGTAGTGTTAATATCATGATACATGTAAAGTAGTCAACAAATAAAACTTAAATCATACATGGTATGTCCATTCATCATGTACAATACTCATTACCAACACCAATGAGAATTTCTTAGTACATAAAGTCATCTAGGGTACAATCAGTACAATACATAATAATAATAATACATTCAGATTACAGCAAATTCAAGATGATGTATGTGGTTGGTCCAGTGTGTGACTCGTACTAACTTGGCTCATGTGAGTCGAGCCACGCCGTCTCGATAGTCTCATGCCAATTCATCGAACAATCTTAGACTATGACGTGATAGGCCCAACTCCCGAACCCCTATCGATTCCACTGTCTGAGCCAATGGGCATGTCTATTCTAACTTGAGTCGAACGAGAATGTGGGATGTCGGGCTTAGATGACCCCTGCAAGCACAAAGAACTACATGATACGCTTGCACCTGATTAGGTGACATGGCATTCCTACTGATTTAATAACAGTTCGTCGCGTCTGTTGTGCTGGCCCGGGCAATTACAGGTTCGTTGTGGTCGTCCACACGGTGTAAATATCTCATAGAGTAGGTCATATCTAGTCTCCCCATACCACCAATAATAGTCTGCAAGTTGGTATCTCTGCGCACACGTTAAATAACAAAATTGGTTATTGAACACATATAACCATACAAAAGATTAAGATGAAGATAGTAGTGCACAATATCCTTACTACTTAGAGCTCCGATTGCATAATAGTAGGCACATAAATATCATCGATTGACGGCTCGTAGAAGACATCAGGATTCTCGACGATCACCTTCATTGTGTCGTGGTGCTTCTTAAGCTCATTAAATTTCTCCCTTACAAAATCACTCGTGTATGGACGTTGAAAGTGCCATCCAAGTTTGTTATCTATGTCAAGCATGCATGTCTGTCTGTAAGTACTGTTCATCCGTTAGGGAGTCAATTGTGTTAGCGTCCAGTAGCATATGCATGAAAGCACTCCTCCACGTCGAGTCCCCATACATTTGTAGTGTCGGTGCTAGCACCGTCCACCGATGCACCCCAACTCGTACCTATATGGTACGAGGATCGTACCCAGTGGTAATGAATATTAAAAATAACATATATAATATATTTGAGTACGTAACGGAACCATACAAAATGGTAATTACAAGTGCTATGTTACTATATGAACCTATCTGTTTTTACCCAAAGCAGGTGGTCATATATATAATATCTTAAATAAGACTGCTAGTAGGAGCAACAACACAAGCAACAAAATACATATACAACATCTACATAAGGGTAATAGCAAGAGTGGCCCCATATGGTGTGCTAAATTGGGTGGTATGTGTTGATAAGTACGCATAGAGCTATACTCATCGCAAAGAGGGCCACTTGGCGATGCAATCCCAGAAGAACCACCTGTGGATGTAGATGTGCTATAAGTACCATGCGATGAGGCAGCGCCAAACGGTCGACGCTGCCAATACATACCTGCTGCCTCCTCACATCCATTGTCTACCCATATGAAGCTGCGTAGGTACTCGAGGGATGCTGGACATCTGAAAAAGTAACATCCGTAGCTCCTCTCTGTCCTGGACATAAGGACTCACATAGGACCGGCACCGCATGAGCACATGGGAGGATCGAACCTACTTATCCTTCAACAAAATCACAACACACATCTCATTACATAAATTACAGAATAATATTTTTATCACGGTACAGTAGGACAAGAAATACAAAAATATCAATACATGTGACACGTGATAGTACATATAGATATTCAATCATGTGGTATTATAATGCGGCGATAGAAATTATCAGTTCAAAATATTAAGTTATGACAAGTAGTTCTAGAACAGTACAGGAGCAACAACACACATACAATATGATATTGTGGATTTAAGTATTCAATCTTAACTAATCAATGCCTGTCGGACCACAGCCATTGTGCCAGACTATCCCGAAATTTAGATTATGCATGTATCTCATGCTGGCTCGGGTGACCACGGTAGTAGAAGGTCTCCCAGTCTGGGTCAAGTTCAAGGTCTGGGGTCTAAAAAATGTTGTCATCCTGACTATACTTATGAATGAAATTATGTAGCACACAACATGCAATGACAATATCAGTCTGTCGGGTAACCATATAGCTCGGCATACCCCAAGCTAAAATTGGGAACCACTTCTTAAGAATCCTGAACTTCCATTCTATGGTGTTCCTCAGTCGAGCGTGTTAATGGTTGAACAACTCCCTTGGCCCACTATATATGGGGGTACCATCGAACTGTTGGAGGTGGTACCGAGACTGTCTATATGGAGAAAAGAATCATATATAGTTCGTGAAGCCAGCATCGACGAGATAATACTTCCTTAAATGAGAATATCTAAATGTGTTAGTGTAGTCTAGGCAGTAGTTGAACAATATAGACTTTGTACGACACATAGATAAGAATATGTACTGTTATTAGAATCGAACCGTGACACCTGATGGGAGGAAGGGAAAGGCAGGGTCACTTTGGATTGCGTTCAGCAAGACCCGTGCATCATTGGCACTCGCTTTCCAACCCACATACACATACATAAACATCTGGTCAAAGTCGGCTATGGTAAGCACATTTTGGGAGAGGTTTCCTTTTTGGGAACAATATGCATTCTGTCTACGAATGGGTACCTATGCACACACTAATGTGTCGTCGATTGCCCCCACTGCACCCTAATGATAAAAAGGAAAACAATTCAGGTACAAATTGTTATTAGATGGATTGCATAGTCAGATCTATTTTTTTGAAGGATTCGATACCTGAAATACGGGAAGAAGTAGGGATTATTTTGAATCTGGTTGGGCACCTCGTTAAATTTGGGAGAGTTATGAGCTCAGGTGCTAACATATTCAGTGCCATAATTACACGATGTAAATGGCGGTTCACCATCTCCAAGGAGTGTTGGAAACGTTCCAGGGTATTCCTCTATCTCTTATGATAGCCAACTCTCTGCATAAACTTTGCCACCTCCTCAGCTGGTGATACCCGACATTGTTGCGTTTGAGGTAAAAGCCCATGATTAGTTAATTCATGTACCAATCTCATGAATGTGGGCTCCATCATGCGCATGTTATCGTAGAATTGATCAGGATGGCCATCCATTATCTCGCCAACCCAATCCACACCATGGAGCACAGATGTGTTACGTGGCATTTTGTCAATGTATAAATTAGACAACAAGACATCCACGATGAATAATACATCATCAGCAGCATCGGATACATCACTACCAGGTGTGCCAGGTGATCCTTCACTGAACTCCAACTCCTCATCATGTGGTGGCGTCGAGCTCAATCCACTAGCCTCTATAGGAACAAAACAGGCATGACACGTAATGTGAATTCTCAAGCGATATCACTACATGGACTGGGGGGTGTCATCAAAGTTCATACACCAAGGGATTACAAGTTCCTAAGTTAGTCACAATTAAGTTCGTACAAACAAACGTAGAAATGAAGTAAACTAACAACAACTGAGCACACAAATAAGCAGCATAAGCATTTAACAAGCAAACGCCGAAGGTAGAGTAATAGGGACGTGGGGGTGGGCCTAATTGCCTAGGGATTCAGCCTAAATGCGTCTCTCTTTATCATCAAGTTGTAGGAAAAGTTTTCTCATCATCGCACTTTGAAGAGCATTAATAGCCCTTCCAAACAAGTGGTCTTGTAGGCCCTCAATGCGCTTCAATGCAGTAACACACTCAACAATTGAGGTATAAGCTTTAGGCCCTATCCTCTCGAACTTGGCATCCATCATGCCATCCCATTTGTTTAAGACATCATCCAAGCGATCTTGCCTATCCCTGGCATAGAACTTCCCTTCTTTGCCCCCCCTCCATCGTGATGAACCCTTCCCCTGGGTACTAGTTGTGTCGTCAAAGTCATCATGTGATGAAGTTGAGCGTTTTGACTCACCTGTACTGCCTCCAGTCACATTATCGCTCCAACTTGGATTACTATTTGCGGCTAGATGGGGTTGAGCAGAAGACCTGGCATTGGAACCCAATGCAATATTCTTTGAGAACATCTCAATACAATAATCATAACATGGTAGGCCATGGTCCATCAACGAGGCATGGTTCGAGTGCTCCTAAAACACCAAATATCATATTAATATACTAGTAATTGATTAAAAGTTTATAAATATTAAAATATAAGTATATCGCATGCCAGTGTGCGATGCGATCCTCGCTACCCATGATCGTGTTTCGATCATAATCCCATTCGTAGCATGTACGATTGGTTATCAGTGAATGAAACATTCGCCATGATGCACGGAGTCTATTCCATTTTTGCTTAATTTGTTTCACAGTATACGTATATGCAGGTTGTACCTCCACATTCATCTAGTGGCAAATCTTATTCCACGTGTATGCTGAGAACGTGGTGGAAAGAAGTTGATCAGCCTGGTATTCGTCATAGGCAAACTCAATTAACAATTTCTCATTAGTGAATGGCCATCACATGTATCCCGACCTACTACCCCCGGATTGGGTACTGTATTGGCCATCAACTCCATATGATGGGGGATGACCATGAGGATCCATCTATGAATGAGTTTTTTTATATGACATGCCCAAAAAGTTTACATTTTTATGAAAGTGTGATCAATGTCAAAGTAAATATATAACATATGTCTCACTAGCAAAATGCAAGATTATATGATAAATGGAACTGTTGGTACAGTCATGCATACCGTGAAGTGCATAAATTCAAACATTTATCCATAGGAATGAAGAACATTGCTGATTAATTTGAATAAAGTTAATGTAGTACAGATTTGCTGACTTAATTAAAGAATAATGAAATAGCCACTATAGAAAGCAAGACAAACACATATAAGTTCATCTACTAATGGGTTGAGTACTAAAATTACTTCGTCATGTCGTGAGCACACATTTTTATGGGTATAGCCTAGAAAACTATTTTCCATACTTTAAGTGAATTTCTCATCTGTGGTTCACTGTGAAAGACATTGGAACTGACTTATACACTCAATACCCCTTAACTTATTAAAAACTTTAAATTATCATTTACCTCATTAAAATAAGAATTTGAAATAAACACGGGATTTAATAAATGAAAGTGTTGACCCTATTCATTTATTTGAGGCATATCAAAATTTATATTTAGTATACAATCTCCAACTAAATATATTTCTACAAAATATATATTTGTGTATATCTATATGAATACATGAAAATATATAATGGGCATAATCATGTTAAATTTATTAGATATGAAAATATCAAATATTTTTCGCCATAATATATATATAATAATTTTTTTTATATTTATTTATACTAACTATTTTATTTTATTTTATTTAATATAAGTGATTTTATTATACTCCATCATATTGATTTATTGGTGTAATCCATTATTATATATATTTATCAATAATTGTAATATATATTTTTTATGTTTTTTCTCTAAATACTACTAACAATATTATTTTATATAATTTAACTCCTATATTTTTTTATATATATCAACTCGTGTTTAATTAAATAGGTCAAAAGAAATATGTCTCTTATTTAAGATACCTCTTTTTTTTTTCTTTTTAGTTGATTTTATATTTTAAGATACCAGCGCGAGGTGCCCAACCCAGATGTCCGCATAGGGTGCACACCTTGAGTTGCAAGGGCCATCTTATTTTAGGAGCTCACCTTGGGTCATACTTCCTATACTTACCCTTTTTCCTAAGTTCAACAATATTATACTCTAGATGCATTATTCAAGTTTCTCTCATAGGAGTAGGATCAAAACAATCGCAGTGGAACAAAACTACCTTCTTTGTAGGTTCTTTTGCGTATTCTAACTCAACCACCTCATTCAATATCCTATAATAGTCTTCTTCACCACCAACCCCATTGATTCCCTTGACCTATATACCGCTATTCATTATTTTTTTTTGCATCGACTCCATACATCTGTGTGGAACTTGAATTCATTCAGAAAGTATTTGGGCCATGTCCAAACCTATTTGTGAAGACCCCAAGTCAAGTCATGCAAGAACGATTTCGTTATGCCATTGTTCGGGTCATGAATCTATCATTCACACATAAAGTGTTTGTTCTGATAGAAATTTTTGTCAAATTTTATATTAAATTGAAACATGCATAATTAAATTATATAAATATACTTACATAGGGCTTAAACTGATAGGAAAAATCATTTTTAATCTTCACTTTAACATCTTTATTGCAGATGTTGAAATATTTCACAAAAATAACTATGTCGCCGTATTTTAGAACATATTAAAAACACAAAAATAGTACTTAGCTCGAAGGAAAGTGGAATTCTATTTAGTTTAATAACTTACTCAATGTATCCCTTGACCTCCTCACAATTAAGCAACATATGCAATGTTGCAGCTCTAAGCTTAGCATCGCTTAAGTATCTAATCATACAGGCACTAGAGGCCTGACCAAGTTGACTGAAAATAGACAAAGTGGGTGGAATGGAATCATCATTATCACCATCATCATTCTAGCCAACTCTCGTCCTTAAGCAACATACATGTGACTAGAAGTAGTACAAGCAAAGTTAAATGTGTCTCTGCAAAAGAATGCCACACAGATATACCTCTCCATTTGTGCCTTTTGCTTCACAGCTTTTTTAAGTTTGCCAAGATCCCTAAGCATAATACAAATAACAATTTATATATATATATACGCAATAGTATTAAACAATTTCAATAAATTAGCATACAAATATAAACATTATTTTACCTCTCAATAGGATACATCCACCGATATTATACGGGCCCTCCATTTCTTGCCTTCTCTATTAAATGGATTGATAGATGCTCCATACAATCAAAAAATACTAGAGGAAATTATTTCTGACTTTCAAAGAATTATTGGAATACTTTTCTCCATTCTAAGTCATCATGGGTTAAAGTCATAGAATATAAGTCCCTAGAATTGATTAAGCTCCACCAAAAGCTTTGGTATATGGCTTGGCAATTCTTTAAATGCAATCGATAGCAATTACCCCATGGAGATGTGAAAATTATAGCGCTTTAATCTAGAGATACTATGACCATACATATTATCACAATTAGCTAAATTAAAAGAATATCCACCAGGCATTCGTAATGATTTCACCTATTCGCATACAATTTTCCTTTGCTCGATTGTGAGGACATAGTTAGCCTTAGACTTGCCCCACTATTCGTTTTCCTTCTGAATTAACTTGAGCTCGCTTCTCTTACAAAAGATTTTCAAGTCCAAATAAGCCTTGACATTATCTTTGGTTTTTCCCTTGATGTCCATGACAATGTTAAAGATATTGTTAAAGATATTCTTCTCGATATGCATCATATCCACGTTATGTCTCAATAAGTTAGTCTTCCAATAGAGCAATTCCTAAAGTATACTCTGCTTGGTGTAGTCTATAGTCGAGGATTCTAAGAGCACTACCACATTCTGCAATTTTAGGCAAATCATATACCAACTCCGACAACTACTCTCCAGTTATCAATGGAGGGGGATGATCTTTCTCAACCTGATTCTCAAAAAAATTGGTACTATTTATCTTGAATTAATGATCATGATTTAAGAATTGTTGATAGTAGTCAAACCAATAGTTCTTTTGATCATGTTTGATAGAGAATATTTTAGAGTATTGCATATAATAAAGGCAAGCTAATATGTTTGCCGCCATCCACCCTGACAACATACAATAAGCTATAAGATTATTTATTGTCCATAACAAAGCAGCTCTCATAATAAAATTTTGCTTGCTAAGGGCATCATAAGTGACTTCAACTGTTGTCCAAAGCTATTCCAATTCATTAATTAAAGGCTGTAGGTAGACATCTGCCATAGCATTTGGATTTTTTGGCTTAGGAATTATTCATGTAAAAATATATAGGGCAATTCATATACATTTTCGGGAGAAAAATTATATGGTGTTTCTATGACCAGCTAGCATTAATACAGTGATGGAAATTAACTAAAAGGAACAAATCCGTCAATACACAAACCAAATCTCATATTTCTTCGATTTGCTTGCAAATTCAGGATGTGTTTGGTCGAACTGCTTTCAAGCATTCCCATCTGATGGATGATCCATGACACCACCTACTTGATGATTAGGTGTTCAATTCATTGACGTATATAGCCTCTCCAACATAAGGATCAGATGTGAATAATACTTTCTTTTCACTAGCATATCCCGCAGCTTTTTGTTACCCCTTCTCTGATCCTAAGCTTTATATTTGCACTACAAAACTTATATTGACTGTCATTTGTATTTTCTTTGTAATAAAACATCCATCCATTGACATAATAATTAATTTTTTATATCACCAAGTCGAGCCTACTAACTAGCTTACGTGCCTCATATTAGTTAGTAGGAACATCATTCCTTCAGGGTGTGGCCTTAGACATTAACTGCAACACCTCATCTATAGCATTTTAGGGTAAATTGAAGTTGCTCTTAATGCTCAACATTCTCACAACAATGGATAATAAAGAATGCATACATCCATCCCATAATGGCTTATTATAATTAGTTAGCAATTTATAAAACCAATGAGCTTCTTCATTGGGATGTTCTTCGCCACTGTTAGATTGAAATTGTGTATGTCATACTCCCAATTAATCTCTACTACATCATATACATATATCTATGCAGTTCACCCAGATACTGGTCTTGTTATCCACTAGTTGATGCACCATAATCAAATGTATAATTATATGTTTCTTGGTAAGGATCTATCACTCCATGATCTAACCAATAATTGTAATTTGGCCTAAACTCTACTTGTGACAAGTGTACCTTAACATCACGGATTTTAACAACTGGAATTTCATTTCACACCATTTGTAGGGACACCTAGTCATCCCATCTCTCACAAACTGAGGCAAACTGCATGCCTGATTTATAAGTTCCTCAATTCCATTCAAAAACTCCAACCTAATTCCAGCACGACTAGGGTACAACCTATTGTACATCCAAAGTCTATATGGAAAAATATTATTCATCTATATTATTAGCAAAATTATATTATTGATATTAGCTTAGTGTTAAAGTATGACGGATTAATTACTTATTGTCTAAAGAAGGAAATTATTTGAATTCCAAACGTAATTGTAAGATGAATTACTCATATTTTTACATCATTATAAATAAGGTTTTTTTATGATTATGTAAAGATTTTTAATCTATACGGTTAATTTAGTTTGCATAATAATTTCTATAACATTGTATATATGGATACATATTAGTATCTACCTAAATGATAAATCAAATATTACATAAGCCTAACCTAAGGAGTCTTCTGAATATCACCAGACATCTTCCTCCATATGAATTGAGGGTGGGGTAATAAAACTTTGATGAAAGCCTATCCAAAAATGTCATTAAACACTCTTAATGAGCAAATAGCTCCTTTTCATTTTATGATAATTGAAACGTGTACTAACTCGCTTATTTTTTACTTGATTTTATATACTATCTCGAAGCTAAAGATGTAAATATTTCATTACTAGTCGAATCTAGGTATATTTCTCATAAACATAAAATTTCAAGGTTTCAAGAAATAATACTAGAATCATGTGATGGAGACATTTACCGTATAAGGGCCATAAAGGGGTATTTTTGAAAGACTATTACACAAAATAGAGTTGGGTATAGTCTCTCCAATTAAAAATTTACCAATTCAAAATTTTGGTTCCTAGGAGTTATTTTAGGAGATCTTGAATAAAATTTTTGGCAAAGGCTCCCTTCTAATTACAACAGTCCAAGCATTTTCTAACACACGAAACAACAATATCTATGAAACACAGATTATAAAAGAACTACTCCATATAACCTGCCCTTATTACTCTGTACGCATGCAAGCAAGCAATAATCCAACAACAACAAATGGGAAGGATCCACCTTTTCCTCCAAATCCCATTCTCCTTTGTAGAATCACCAATTTTATCTAAATTTCAATCTGGCACATGTTTATCACTCATAAAGCATTAATTTTTCTAAAATAAGTGATACTGAATCTAAAAGAATTGCATAACTTAAAACTAGGACAATACGGATGAGTGGAAGTAAGCGACAATGGAATAAACCCATTGAAAATTAAATATAGTTATAAATTCATGATGTTAAATATGGAACAAAACCAACCAACTTTGTAATTAAACTATTATAATTTTTATTAATTAAACTATTAATAAATAACAAGTTTATAATTAGTTATTACTATTAACAATTTCTATACAATGCTTAGACCATTATTTATTTTAAAACCCTAAACTCAAATTAAACAATTTATCAATGTATTCAAACAATTAAAATGGAAGAATAGAGAACATACCCAATTTTAATATAATGCAAAATATCTAAATCCTCCACTTAAATTAAGATTACTATTCTACACTCAATCGAAAGTCTAAATCTAAAAATTAAAATACCTCATTTTTGTACAATTGAAATGCCTAATTTCTATGCAATTGAATTGCTTAAATCCTATAAATTAAAATGCCTAAATTTTTATATTAAAATGTGAAAAATATGCAAGTAAAATCAAAATACAATTATATCAACCAAAATGCCTAAAATGTTTAATTTCTATATTATTAAAATGCTAATTTCTATATAAATAATTTCAAAATACAATTATGCCAATTAAAATATCCAAACTGTCTAATTTCTATACAATTACATCTAATTTCTATAGTCAATCTTAGAACTATACAATCAAAGTACCCAAAATATACAAGTAATATCATTAAACTAAATAATAACAAATTAAGTTCCCAAATTGATCAAAACAATATGAAAAAAAATTTAAACCAAACAACAAATCAAGTTTCCAAATTCATAACAAACAAAATAATATCGTCAAACAAATAATAAAAAATAAAGTTCCCAAAGTATTATGCAAAAATTAACCAAAAAAATACTGGAAATGGGCTTACTAGCGACGATGTAATGGCAATGGTGGTGATGGGTGCGATGGCGACGTCAACATCGACGACAGCAATGAACAAAAAATTTAGGGGGATAGAAGGAAGGAGGGGAGAAACCAGAGAGAGTGCGAAAGACAGGGGAATGTAACAAAAAGAAATAATGGGGAAAGAATTCAATCTAATTTCTAATTTAAATTTTCAATGGAAAACCCATCAAATATTTAAATAAATTATTTTTTATTAAACAAATTACTGATAGAAATTCTACAAACCGTTCATTGGAAAATAAAACCTATTTTTTGAATTAAAAAGTTCATTACAATTTTTCAATGGGATATTTTTCTGTCAAAAAAAATTTCTCACAAATTCAAGGAAGTGCTCAATGCATATGTACACACCAAGTTCCCGTAGAAGTCCCACCAATTTTTTCTATGCCTTTTCATAGGAAGTTTTGATATATCTCAATTTCATCGATGTTCCAATGAAAAATCTTCAAAAATTTCAAAAGAAACTATTTCATTGAAAAAAATGCATTTTTTATCGTGAGTGCTTGGATCTTATCTTTCAGGTTCCAACATTCTTCCACAGTATGTCCACTGAAATTATGAAAATTATAGTACTTTGAGGATTTGTGCTTCCTTGGACCCTTCGAGCCCATAGGAAGGTATGTGATAAAGCCTATAGTGTAGCAACTTGAAATATTTTTGCCCTTTTGGCCAAAAGAGGTATCCATTGAAGTGTTGCCTATTTGGCTTGCTGCATACTCCCAGCTTGCTCCCTTTTCGACTTAGCTCCTAAATTCAATGCCTTGCTCCCAGGGGAGTCTCTATTTTCAGTCTCCTTCTTTACTTGTTCTTTCATGCTTCTAGCTTTTTGGAGTTACAAGAAGATTGTAGCTTGTAGGTCCCTATGGATCCTACTAGCTCAGGTTCTTTGGAGCATAGCTTGTCAAGGATTGACCTCCGAAGATGCCCAGAGTAGGATCGACGACATGGGCTCCTATGCTAATGCAAGCATTATCTATCTTAGTAGGTCCTTTTGAGAGCATCGACGGTGCCTTGGTAGCAGAGAGATTGTGTCCATTGCATGAATGTTGTTGGTTGGTCAACTTTGGATGCTCATCGATCCATAGATAGCTGGACCTATTCTTTCCAACTTTTGAAGCATCCTTGGGATTGCTTAACTTTTGCATTACATACTCCCTAAGATGTCCTATTGGCATAAGCTTTTCAATCTCATCCTTCAAGTGTCATGCCTTAGTAGTGTACTCACTGTAGTGGTGGAAGTGACACTATTTATTTGACTTTGGCTCCTTTGCATCCTTTATCGTCTTTTGAGTAAAACACAGGATCAGGCTACACCACATAGCTTCATTCAGAATCTCTTTCTCATGGAATGGCAGGAGGGATATAGATAGTGGATACTTGAGTCTAGTTATGTCTGTATGCCTTATGCAGCTTATCATGGTTACCTCCTCCATTATGAAAAATGTGTCGATCGACTTCTAGTGCTGTCACAGGCAAGAACAAGCTTGTATCCTAACTTGTGGGTTGTGAAACTAGTGCATGAGCCCAAACTCTGGTTGCAGTGGGCGTCATCCAAAAAAAATCTCCTTGGAGGGATGACTGATGATCCACTTGTAGAGATGGAGAAGGGAGAGTAATATCTCATCCTCGATCAACTCCTTAGGTGGTTTGCCGTGGGAAGGGTGAAGCCCCCAAGTCCCAACAATAAGGCTGTAGTAACTCCTCCACACAGTGAACAGTTGAGTTGGCTAGGACTCAAGAAGTAATGGTTTCCAGTGAACTTGTCCAAGAGGCGGTATCTAATTCGCTGAGGGAGAATAGGCATGTTGAGGGACAACTCCAGTATTAACCATGATGGTGCTTCGAGTTGGTGGTTTTCCACATCTTTAGATGCTAGTGACACCTGGATGTTAAAGTCTGCATTCTCAACATTTCTATTTCCTTCTTGAACTCCCACAAATAGCACCAAAATAATATTGCACGAAAATGGAGTAAAGTCCTTTCTAAAAGATAGTAGTATGTTAGTTCGTTTCCTTTAAAATGCAAGCAAAGAGATCTTTTTTTCTCAAAAGTTCTCCCAATTTGCGATTTTTGCAAATAATTTCCTGTACCCAAGTTCTTTTTGGAACTCAGTATTTATATAATTTAGTTTTGATGGAGTTAGGCCTATTAGAATTTTTTTGCTCCTTTTTATGAGTTTAACTTGGCTCTTGGACTCCCTAGTCCTTTTTCTCAGTTAATTAATTTTGGATCTAATGTCATTTTTAATTTAATTTATCAATTTGTCCATGTAGCCAACTTTTAACAGTAACAAATACAAACTTCTTTTTCTTTACACTTTATGTGCTTATGGATTTGTTATTAATTATATACATGTAAATATGTACATAAATTAATAGTTTTATAAGACAAAAATATTTATATATTTTAAATAGATGTGCTGGAATCGAATTGTGTCCTAAATTTTTTTAAAAATTCAATATTATCATATTCATATTGTATCATGTCCATGCTGTCGTGGTATCCATGCATTGTCAATACAGACAACTAAATTTTTGTAACCGTGCTAACATTTTTCTGTATTTAGCTTCTAATAAATTATGGTTGGTCCCACAAAAAAGAAATACTCTTTTTTTTTACTTTTTTTTCTTTTATTTTCTTTTCTTATCTTTTTTTTGTTTTTTTTGGGTATAAGCGTGACCATTATTGCACTGACAGTGGAGGCTGACGGGAATTTTCGTTTTGCCTAAAAATATCTTTAACGTTGATTTAGTTAATAAATTCATCCAATAATTTTATAATTATTGATCTAATGATATTATTCTTATTTTTTATATATATGATATTTATATTTCGAACCCAACAAATTCTCCATCCACATATACGAGTGTAAAAATATAAATTTAAAAAAAAATCAATTAAATATGAATGATATTTAAATGGGAAGAATAAAGATTAAGTCTAAATATAGAGTATGGAGCAACTCCAAGAAATAAAAAGAAAAATAAAACGTTATACGAAATTTTACTATGTCTAAAAGTAGATCGGTTTTCAACATCATTAAAAAAAAATGGGAAGGAAAAAGTAAAGATTCAAGAAAAAGATTCCTAACAAAGTTCGTTATTTATTATAATCATTATTTTCAATGAATCCTAACAAATCACAATAAAATAAAAATATTGCTGACAAGGTCTCCTCCAAACAATAATGCAACCTTTCCCAAAATCCTCACACCGAAACCAAATCAACGGCCCAGATCTCCTCCTCCGTTTCTGGCTCTCCGTTTATCTTCTCAACAATCTCCCACCCTCACTCCTCCCCTCTCTCTTCTTCTGACACCCAATTCACCTGTATACAGGTTTACAACCATAAGAAAGAGATATATTGACATATATATATGCATATAGATAGATACATACATATATATATATAGAGAGAGAGAGAGAGAGAAGTAAAGTGTGTGTGTCGTGTGCGTGAGGAAGGAGAGAAGATGATGTTAGGAAAGAGGGCACGTCCTCCGATGAAGAGGACTTCAAGCATGACCGAGTTCACCTTGGATTTCAACGGTGGCGCTGAAGGTGTCTATCAGCCATCGGATCCTCACAACCCTTTTAACGGCAGGGGCGCCGGGCTAGATCAACGGTACTTGGCCTCCTCCTCCTCTCCCGCCGCCGCGGCCTCTCCCAGACCACAACGCCGCAATTCGTCGGACTTGGTCCGAACTCCTCATTTCTTGAGTGTCTGTTCCCTCTGCAAACGCCGCCTTATCCCTGGTCGCGACATCTACATGTATAGGTATATATATGTATATACTATATACTTGTAGTATACTAGTATTCTTAGCTTGCTTCTTGGGACCCTATTTCTCTGCATGTATGTGAAAATTATTTGATAGCAACTTCAAATCTACTTACTAAAAAGAATTGACTTTCTCGAAATTTTTGAAACTCGACGTAAGTTACTGAGAAATCCTTCCTTTGGTTCTGCTTCTTTTTGGTTTAGCTTTTCTTTTTTCTTTTTTCTTTTCCTGGGGTGGGTAATGGGGTAGGGGAGGTGGTTTCTGGATATCTCAATTTACTGCTCTCGTTGTTTAATTTTACTGCATAATGAATTGAATGCCAATGTGTGTGTGTGTGTCTATGTGTCATCTTCTTAATTTAGCTACTTTTACAAGATGTGTGGAAGTGATATTATTTGTTCTTCAAAAGAAAGTCAGATTTTCTGTTCTATGATATTTTTTTTCTTGTTTCTGCAAACTAATTTTGATGCGGTACAATAGTTAAACATTTATATATTATCGAATATATTTAAAATACAATAATGTAATTAATTTAAGTTTCATCCTTTTTTTCTTGCAGAGGTGATAGTGCTTTTTGCAGTCTGGAGTGTAGGCAGCAACAGATGACCCAAGACGAGAGAAAAGAGATGTGTTCATTGGCATCCAAGAAGGAACCTGATAGAACCGCCGCCGGAGCCCAAGTTTCCGCCACCAGCGAGACGGTAGCCGCCGTATAGATTAGCTATGGCACTATCATTATATATATCTTCTGATATATATATATATATATTTACATATCTTGGATAAATATGCGTGTATATGGGGGCGCTGTGCTTTTATTTTCACCTCGAGTTGATGGGCAAATTTTGGTGAACTGTAATTTCGTGTGGGGCTTTATCATGCTACAATTAAAATCAATTCAAATTAAATTCCCACATCAATTTTCTATGTACGTATAATTTATTGTTTATTTTTTTATTTTCCTATTTTTTCTCCTATACTTCTTTGGCCTCAAAATAATGGATTTTCTTGGACTCTCGAATACAATTTTAGATAGAATTGAGAAAACCAAAATTTTATGAATCTTTCAAGTATCATCGTCATTAATTTGAGTGTACGTAGAAGCTGTAATATATATATATATATATATATATATGAGAAGATTTTTTAAAATAATTATTTTAAAAAATAAAATTTTATTTTAAAATGTTCTATACAAAAATAAAAAAATAATGAATTTAGCAAAAAATATGTTCAAAAGAATTGACCGCTAATGCAAGAATGTGACCACATGGGATCGTCTTCCAATAACTAATACACATATCATTGGGTAAAAACAACATAAAGTTTTGGCCAAATTGTAATCGTAGGATTCTTAGATTTTAGCTTTGAGAATGAAGCATTGTACTACCCGATTTCATTAGGATACGACATAAGTTTGCTAGAAGTTGGCAAGGCATATCAATTAATTCAAATGATATTCATGTTCTTAATTTTTTCTCTTCTTAATTTCTCTCTGCATTTCACAACTATATATCTTTTCCCTGAACATATTCAATATAGATGTACTAATTCCGAATGATTGCTTTTAAGAATTTTGTTTAAAAAAAAAAAAAAGTTTATTACTTTTAAGATAACAATGCAGTAAAAATATAAATAAAATCTCACATTATAACTAATCTAGCTATTATTTACATAAAGAATTTCAAAGGTGGACTAAAGGATTATTACATTTTTCTTAGTCTTTTTTATAAATTTTGAAACCATTTATCAATTTATTTATAAAGTTTTGATGTCATGAAGTATGGTTCCTATATCAAATGTTAGTCTTCATAAACTTCCAAAACCTTCAATTACCGGGCCTTACTGCTCAAATAGTTAATTTTGTTGAAGAAAAACAGTCTTAACAGTTTGTATCTCTGAATTAGGTTCTCTTATTAATTATCCCTTGAAAATTTAGGTTTGAGAACTGAACTTATAGAAAATAAAAGCCAAACTTCAGTAGTAAATTTCTATAAGTAATAGGGCAAATGAAAATCAAACATATGCTGAGAAGTTAAATCTATAGTAATAACACGAATGAAAAACAAAATTAGGTTAATTAGGCATTATATATATATTCTAAGAAGAACCCTTTGGTTTTTTTCTTAATTGTGCACTGTAAGTCTGCATATATATATGTTGGTTTTAAAAGAAAATTATCTCCAATTAAGTTTAGTGAGTACAACTCAAATTAAACCAATCTCGATTTCAATGAATCTAATGTTTAAGCAACAAGGAGGGATCATGGTTGCTCACTTTTCTAAAAGTAGAATGAAGGATACGTGTTAGAGGAAAATGATATCAGCACTATAAATTCGTCAAATTAATTAGTCTAAATGCAAAGAACAATAAATTATTTACTATCTCTCAGTGAAATTAGTTTTACCTACTGCTGAGTCTTAAAGTGAAATTGGATATGTATGAAATACCTTATAATGCTTTGTGTATCGTAAAATTTTTATATTGATAATTAATTACTCAATATAGAGTATCATGGTGAAAAGCCAGCGGCTCATGTAACTTTAGCAACAATTGCCATAATTATTTAGATTTTTTTTTATATATATTTAAAAGTACGCATACATTAGGAGTTCGTTAAGGTTCTAACTCCTAATATCCCACGTCATATAAGAGACTTGTATCACTTGACTACAATAAACTTTGTATAAACTGTTAAATGATTGTCCCGCCTATTCTGATTTTTTGATCGAGTAAATTCACAATTTCTTTCTATTTGGTTATTATTTCAAATATTGATAAAATGAAAAAGTCAAAAAGTGCCATTTTTTTTTATTCTTATTTGTATATATACAAATTATTCTATTTAGAAAATTACAAAATTTATTGATAATTGTATTATTTTTCTAGTTTATATTTTCACATCCTCTTAAAAATTTATTATTTTTCGTTTAGTTTGAAATTTTCTTTTATCTTTTTCATTAAACTGATTTTATTTTACCCAATAAAATAGAATTATTATATTGAATACGGTGCGTGCTTGGTGCAAATTGTATTTAACCTTCATTTATTGATTTAGAAAGCAATGAAGACTGTAGCCATGGAAGAGAATGACTTAAGCTGAGAGTGAGGTTTTGGTCCCACGAAAATGAATTGTGGTTGGGACCACTTTAACACCCACTTTTGGTTCAGTGGGGTGCGCTTAATGCACCACCACATATGTATTTTTTTTCTGATTCCGGAATTTGAATTGTTTTCCTTTTTCCCCTTTTCCCATTTTCATTGGGTTATCCCTCACTAATGGGGAAAGCTTGTGAGATCTGGATTTTGAAAGAATCGGATTATTGAATTTTATATTCCCTTCCTCCCCACCCACCACCAAACCCCGCTTTTTTTTTTTTTTTTTTTTTTTTTTTTTAATTTCTGGACAATGAAAAAACACCTACGAAATTAATGGGGGTGTGTTTAGCTAAGTTTATTAAAATACTTTATAAGTTCTCACATGATATAAAATTTTTAGTTTGCAAGATAATAAATCATATATTGAAAAGAAATTATTGAATTCTTTTGAGATCATGATAAGATCATAAAATTTAAAAACTAAAAGTCAAACCAGTTTTATAAATATTTAAAAGTACTTTAAAAATAAATGATAATCTCCTTTTTTTTCTTTTTTTTTTTGGGAAAAGTCACTTACAAAATACTATTTTATTTTGATATCTTATGAGTTTATACTTTCAAATTCTTATTCTATAACGTTTTTAATTTTTTTTAATAGATTATAAAAGAGGCTAACATACTTTAGATCTATCAAACTTTTCTTTTGATTCATAATTCAAAGTCATAGGACGGATTCATGGGTTTCAAAAAAAAAAAAATTAAAAAATCGGATTTTCTGTTAGCCCTAATCTTTCTCATATGCAAGTACCAAAAGTAATTCAAATTTATATACTTTTCCTCACTTATTTTCTTAATTATAGAATATTCAACATTAATAGATTCTTTTTTCTTTTCCAATAGATCATGAAGTGTACATAATTTAGTTATTACATAGAAAAATCATTGTACCCAAAATAAAATAAATTATACAGAAATGATGATGGTAGAATATTAATGCCACGAAAGGTAGTAGCTTGAGCTGTCAAAATTGGTCCACTAATTTGCCGATTGTGGAAGAGAATTCCTAGGGTTGGAATTAAATGTGTGGACTATGGTGCATGGATGATGGATGCTTCCTCCAAGGTTTTACTCTTTTTACTTTATTCCTCATTTGATTCTCCACAATACAAATGGTTTCTTTTCTCTATAGTTTGTGAATTGTGTGAGTATATTATATCGAAGAAATATATGGTATTAATTAATTATGTGTTTTTGTGGAAGACTTGGAACTCCACTCGAATACTATATATACTCCTTCCCATATGCATACAACATATATAAAAAGTTGGTGCTGCCTTTTGCACCCTATTGGCACTACATACTGATGCAGTTGTTTCCTCAAATTTTGGATTCTTTTTCATATATAAACAATCGCGACTCAAATTTCTATTTACTTTGCAGGCAATGGATTCAGGGTGTGATTTTGGAACAACTAGGCCCAAAAGCCATTCCGATATGATATGGAGTTTCCAATTTTTAGTGTTGGTCTACGTAATATTGTTCAACTATCTATTTTATAATTATTCATTTTTGGACGTGTACCGGATATGTTAGATTCCCACATCACCTAAGTATATAAATAATGGTCTAGTTCTATATATAGTTTTAAACAATTCTCGCTTTTTAAATTAGTTTTTGGGGTAAGTTATATAAGCTCAATGTTCATTCTTTGATAAAAATATATTATTTTACAATCGATTAAATTTGAAATAATTAATTTTAGTGTACTTATCCAAGTGCTCTGCAACATTGTAACTATAAAAAATTTTACCCTTTCGATGTGTTTGGACTTAAACTTTGGTCAGGAAAAAAAATAAATAAATAAAAGATAAAGCAAAAAGTACTATAACATAAAATTAATTTATATGTTTTCCTCGCTAAAGCTTAAGGAACAAACATTGCCTTAGTGTTCTTAGACATAAAAGTATTCGTTTTTAGACAATATATATTTGGATCACTATTGCTTTATAAATAGAAGTAATTTTAAGAGGGGAAAAAGTATATGGGAACATCTTGAAATAAAAGGGTCTAGCTATAATGTTCTCTTTGAAGTGAGCACATTAAATATGAATTGATCACCGTCAAGACTCATTGATTAGATTAAAAAGGTTATTAATAAAGTATGATAAAGTATCAAATGGCTGGTTTTAAATTTTAATGTACTTTGGAAAATGAGTGTGTTTTTATGATTGCTTGGGAGGCAAATTGCACCATACCCTCTGCCGTGGATGGGGAAACAACTGGGAGAATTTAATTACTTAAAAGAGCTCTACTTAATTCCACAATTCACATCAATCTATGATACTTTCAATTAAAGTTGCTTTCTTCTCAATTTTATACCTTACTTTGGTTTGGGTGAATAAAGTGGGTTTAGGGTAATGCGAATATCAAGGGCTGACGTCATACCTTGTCCTTGTCAATATACAAATATTTACACTCTACTTATATATTGTGCTCCCAATTAAATATACAATTGTTAGATAAAATATGTAGTATTACGGTCATGTCGACTACTAAAACTAATTCATGTGACCGAATATGTAACCTTTTAATTAAAAATTCGTGATACTTACTAAATAATCTTGAATTTTATGACTCAATTTTGCAGTACCAAGTTGTGACTATTAGAAAATTATTGTTTTTTTTTTTTTTTGGGGGGGGGGGGGGGGTGGGGGGGCGATGTCATGACAATTAACTTTTTAAAATATAATCAATAAGCTTAGACCCACTTGTGCAAGTAGGCACGTGTATACTTCCAAATATAATGAGTTACCCATCTTATTCCACTAAATTATGATTATTGGTTGGCGTTTGTTGAAGAAAATATCAAGTGTGGTTTGTCAATGACTCGAGAGATTCTTAGTTTGTGTGAAAGCCACCAATCATAGAATGACTTTCCTTGCAAGTTTCATTGGTAAAAAACAGACGTTGAGGTCCAGTGGCATCAGTCCCCCTACTATGTGGAAGGTCCATGTTCGAGTCTAAATGGGCTCCTTTTTATGCCTTATATGCATTGTGTGTAGTTTATACTTCGATTTATTTGATTTGCGAACAGAAAAATATTAATTTGTTGAAAGGATAAAATTTTAACATTTGTAATGTTCTCTCTCAAAAAAGAAAAAAAGAAAAAACACATGTTCAGTTATATTTGGTTTGATAAATGTGACAATCTTGATTCTTGAAACAGATTAAGATTGCAACCCGCCCTTGTCATTAATTAAATGTATCCCAGTCTCTCTCTCGCTCTCTCTCTGATTTTGATTTCAGTATTGTCCTTTCACCAATGTGTGTATTACTAGCTAGGTGCCTATGTCAAAATATATATTGTATATAGCCTCACTTGTCTAGTGACTTACTTTCACAAGGTGAAATTTATTATGAAATTTTTGCTGACTTTTTTGTTTGCATACAATCTAATTACGTATCAATAATTAAACCTTCACTTTTTCTTAATAAACATTTGTGTTTAGCATTTTTTTAAGAGTAGTAAAATGCAATTCAAGCACGTAGTAAAACATATAAGCATAAAAAAAATTTCATGTCTCACCCTTGTATTCTCTAGCACATTTCCAGTGATTAGTACACTCAACCATTCCCATTCTAGACAATTTCGCATTCTTTACGTACCATCGCAGAGGTAATATCCCCATGTGGACTTATCAACAACCAATTGAGTGTTTCTCATCTCAATCACCTATTTGGTCTTGTCTTTGGATTGTGTAGCTTTCCTTTGTCTTTTTAGGTATCACTCTTTCTATATTCTCACTCTAACCTTTAGAAAGTTCGATAATCAACAAGTTATTAGCAATAATCATGATAAATGGCAAGTCCTTGACTTTGTTTCCCTCTCAACTCTATCGAAACCTAAGGTTGCAACTCAACCATGAAGTTGAACAAATGGTCTTTCTCCGACATATCACATGCATGTAACATTAATGAATTAAATGGGATAGATACTCCATCATTATCCCTATATGCCTCTCAACTCCATTTGTAACCAAAGCTACAATAGGAAAATGGCGTTGAATAATTGGTCTTTCTCCGACACATCACATACACCTAACAACAATAAACTAAATGCTGCCACATACTCCATCGATGTCCCTATATCTTAAATTTTATAGGGACTCCTTTGCAAGCCACAACATATTGCCAGGTGAGAACTGTTTCATCTTTTCTTCATCAATGTTTCCTAAGTTTCAATCCAATCTTGTTTAATATCTGAATCATCTTACAAATACATACACCACCCTAAATTGTTGTCACTAGCTAGATACATATGGGTAATGAAAATCTTTTCTATCTTTGAGATCTGTGTGGCCTCAAAATATGCTTTCATACAAAAAGTTTTTCAGTTCTTTAGTACTTCTTGTGTTGCTAAAGAGTTTGGTTTTGAGAACCTTAACCCTGGATATTCCTCCAAGCAAAACCAATTGCATTTTTCAATATATTAATTTTAGTGTTCACGATGTTAAATTCATTTCAACGGCATTCATGAAAAGGCCATGCCCTTAGACATTGAAACTAGTCCTTCCTCCACAAATTCTAAGAGCTTGCTACGATTCATAAAGATTTAACAAACATCAGGCCTTTGCACTTATCACTGATAGACCTTTTTTTCCCCCAATAATTAGTGAGTTGTGAGATAGAGACACCAGAAACCACTTGGTGTATTTAAAGCTTATCTTTTAGAGATTGCAGGAGCACAAGCTTTATGTCAAGAAAGAAAAATGTGAAATTTTGTTGAAAGGAGATGAAATTCCATGGGCATATTATAATTCTGGGAAAGATCAAGATTGACAGGAGAATGGTGGAAGTTGTTGCAAAGTGTTTTATCTCATTAAAAGTTGTTGATCGAGATTTTTTTTTTTTTTTTTGTACTTGATAACTGTTACAGATGATTCATCAAAGGCTAATAGAGAATTATAAACTTTTTGATGGATTTGCTAAAAGAAGTTCAAAAGTTGGAATGGATTATTACATATCAAAGCACGTTTTAGCTACTAAATCTTCATGCTATTTCTTCTTGTCAGTGTTGAAACCCCTAAGTTCGGCAAACCATTTGAGGTATAACTAAATGATTCTAGTTAGGAGATAAGTGGGTGTTAGTGCAAAATAAATACTTGATCGATTTGGAGAGCTACACAAAATGAAAGATGTTGAGTTGCAGTATAGCACTCACAAGAAATAGTTGACAATAGTTAGCATTGTCTCAATGCATGGAAGCACTATCTAATGGGAAAAAAGTTTACAGTGAGACAGATAATATAATTGGCAACACCTCCAGACACATAAATTTGACGCTTAAGCCTATCGGTAGAAAGTTAAGAGGCAGAAATGTGTATAACAAAGTGTATTGAATTTTGTTGGGTTAATATAAAAGTTGGAATTTTTCCCATAATTATCTTCTTTACTTATATTTCCATTGCATATGCTTAAATTATGTTCTTTTGCATGCTCAATATTTTGCAAACTCCCAAATAAGCATAGGATGGAGTATTTGTGCAAAGGTTGATTGGTTCCTATGAGGGATCAGGCTACATAGGGAATGTAAAACTCGATAAAAAAGTTTTAACACATTATATTTATGTAATATGGTGGTATAGTAATGTGATGTAGCAATGAATAAGTGATGTTACATTGGATAAGAGATGTTGGCAAATTAAATAGTGTTGTCAATGAAATGTGTCTGCCTCAAACAGAGTGCTACTCAAAATACCAAAAGCCTCATGGATAAAATAATATTATCAAAATCCATGAAATAAAGTTCCACAAACAAAGACCTTACTATTAAAACAAAAATAGATATAATAGACCAAAATTAGCAACTCACATCCTTTAGCAACTCCTCTCATCTCAATATCTCAAACTTATATTGTTCTGAGAGATAATGGCATTCTTAAAACAACAAATTTGTGTTTATAATACCAATCTAATTTTATGCTATTCCATATTATTCCCATATGATAGCAAAATGATATTTACCTTACGCTTATGCCATCCTACTTAAATAATTCCTTATTTAGAGAAACAATATAAGGACCAAAATAGAGGTTGTAAGTCTTAATGATTTTGTGAGGTAAATGTGTAAATTCATAATAAGATCAGAGATCCTTCCAATAGCTTAGTTATGATAGTCATTAATATATTTTGATTCACGAGATTATTGATAACTCGATTTCTAAAAGAAATTGAGATTTGTGAAGTCTCCTAACTAGTATGGGACGGTGCGAGACAAATTAAATGATGTGTTGTAATTAAAATATCAATTTTGACTCCATCTCATGTATTACAGAGAAAACTCTCTATCAATCATTTCATTTTATTAGATTTTACAAAAAATGTCATGTATCGTAATATTTTGAAAAGGAAACCTATTCAAATAAACAATTCTAAATTTTATACATTGCTGATGACATGTACATAAAGTTATTTATTTTGAAATAAATTATGTCAACATATTTTATTAACATTTGCTTATGCCGCTCATAGGCATAGCTAACCTCTAACTACAATGCGATGAGATCACTGATGAGACATCATTTGAGTCCCCTAGGCTAGCAGTCGAGCGAGGCATGCTATCCACTACCTCCGGCGATGAGGCCACCCATTATTCTTGATGAGCGTGAGGTGGTGCTTTCCAAACCCACTAGAAACCATGTGCGTGGACTGACTACTTACCTGTAGCAAGCTTCCCCTTTTCATGCTCGCAAAGGTTAGGGATTATTTCATTATGGCTTACGCTGGAGCTATGGACTCTTACTAGGATGTGGATGAGGTCGGCTTTAGTATTGATCGCATGCGAGGCATGGTGAGTGAGTATGATTATAGAAAGTTGGATTTATACTCCTTTCCTCAGCTGACGTAGATAGCTAAAGAGATTTTGTGCAGCTACATGCTTATCTCAATATTTAATTTATTCTTATTATCCTTTTTTTCTTTATAGTAGTGTGTAGGTTTTGATTTTTGCTTTTTTATGTATTTTTAGATGCAGGTTTGGAACTTAGTGGAGCTAATGTTCTGTCAAGTGAAGGGAGCTATGGCAATGGTGGCTACACTCAAGGAGGAAGCCATCAAATGAGCTCGATATTAGATACTACAAAAAATTACAACTTTTCCTATAGAAATTTTCGATCGAAATCTGATAGAACGACAATTTTTCAATGAATTTTCGATAGAATTTTCTGGGTCTGGAAAAACCTTGTCGCAAATAAGTTTCCATTACTTTTCTGATGTGGGGATTTTCATCGAAAAATTTTTGATGCCTTTCAAACGAAATTTTTATTGTTTGAAACAGTTCAATTATTGTTAAATTTTCAGCCAAAATTTTTGTCAAAAAATTTCTGATGGATTTTCGATAAATGTCCTATGGATTTTTGTTTTTTAATTAATATTTTTTTTCCTCTTTGATGGAATATTGTCAATAATCCATTGAAAATAATCTTTTATTAATAAATTAAATTAAGATGTCCGATGGAATTTCATCAAAATTTATTATTATTTTTTAAAACTTATTCTCCTAAATTTTATTTTTTAACATGTTGAAACATTATACTACAAAACTATAAATATACGAATTAATAAAAATTATTATATATTTCAAAAAAATTGTAATTTTATTAATATAAATCTCCATTACAAACAAATCTTCATTACAAAGAAAATATAAAAAGATGTTCCCTATCTATTGGCCGGTGGGGTAGGGAGGGGGCAAATATTTGATTGGCCTACTGGCGGCGGGGGCTAATACGTACCTGACTAATGTGCCATCTGTAAACAAAACAAAACATACATCAAGTTTTAATATATATGGACAACAATATCAACGTGGCAAATTAATTAACTACACATGTGAAATGCACAAGAACAATTAAAAATTAAAATGAATAAAATAAACAAGTTCAAACAAATATGACATATTGTTAACATAATTCAATTTTTGTCGGAATATTCAAAGTCATTAGTTTCATCATCATCATCATCGCTAGACCCTATATGTTCTTCCTTGTCATCACTATAGATACCATCTACATATTATGCATCTGATCTATCGACATCTTCTAAAGGATGATTATGATCTATTAAATCCTCTATCAAATCATTTGAATTCACTACATCAACATGCGTTAGAGTATCATTTTGATAAGCAATTTCTAATGAATCTTCAATTTCAACTCGACCTCTAGCCTTCTTTTTTATAACGGCTAACCAATTGACCTTATCCATATTTATTTCGAGATATGGAACATAGTAAACTTGCCACACTTGTTGGTAATTATAAATGGGTTATACTTTCTACACCTATCCCTTTTCCTAACTTCAACAATACGATATTCTAGATGCACTATACAAGTTCCTCTCGCAGGAATTAGATCGAACCACTCGAAGCAGAACAAAACCATCTTCTTTATAAGATCATCCGTGTATTCTAATTCAACCACCTTCTTAAATATCCCATAATAGTCATCCTCACCACCAACCCCATTGATTCCCTTCACCGATACACCACTATTCATTTTTTTTTCTGTGACTCCATATATCTATGTGGAACTTAAATCCAATTACAAAGTATTTAGGTCATGTCCTAACTTGTCTATTAGGGCCCTAAGCAAAGTCATTCAAGAATGGATTTGTTATTCCATTGCTTGGGTCATGAATCTATCATTCATTACATAAAGTCTTGGTTTTGATAGAAGTTTTTTGACAAATCAACATCATTGCTTGGGTCATTCATAATGAAGTTAATATAAAATATATACATAGGACTTAAACCAATAGACAAATTCATTTTCAATCCTCGCATTGGCATCTGCATCGCCAACCTCGACTTAGTCCACAAGATAACTATATAATCATATTTCAAAACTGATTAGAACAAAAAAACAAATAGTAGCCACCTCGAGGAAAATTGAAATTAATGCTAGCTAATTGAACGACTTAGTTAAGGTATTTCTTGACCTCTTCACAGTTCAGCAACACATGTAGTGATGCAGCTTTAAGCTCGGTATTGCTTAAGTACCTAGTCGTGCAAGCACCAGAGGCACGACTGGCCTAATTGAAAACAAACAAAGTAGGTGGAAATCATCAATCTCATCATCATCATTCCGACCTATTCTCGTCCTCAAATAGCATACATGCGACTGGAAGTAGTAGGAGCAAAAGTTGGATGCCTCTCTACAAACAAATGCCTCACAAATAGACCTCTCCACTTGTACCTATTGCTTCACAGTTTTTTTCGTCTACCAAGCTCTCTAAGTGTAATATAAATAATACTTTATTAATATATGGTCAAAAGTATTTAACAATTTTAATAATTTAACATCTAAATAAAAATAATATTTTACCTCTCAAATGGATACATCCACCATCACCGGTCCTCTATTTCTTGCGCATTTTATTAAATGGATCGGCAGATGCTCCATGCAGTCAAAATATGCTAAAGGAAAAATCCTTTCTATCTTGCACATAATTACAAAAATATTTTTTCCATTCTATCCAAGTCATCGTGCCCCAAAGTTGTTGAACGTAAGTCCCTGAAAAACTAACTAAGCTCAGCCAAAGACTTCCATATATGACTCAGCAATTCTCTAAATGCAATTAGTAATAATTGCTTCATGAAGATGTGATAATGATTACTCCTTCGTCCATAGATCTTGTGCCCATACGGTTCTACGCGCCTAGCTAGATTAATAGAATAATATCCATCAGACGTTCGTAATAGCTTCACATATTGGGATACTTGCAATTGATGGAGAGCTTATAGAGGAAGTATTGGGCCAGCTTTTCCTAGATGGTGATTGATATGGACAGCATCTGATTGAACCACGTTAAAGTGTGCTTGGTAAAAGTGGCAAGAAACACCTTTAGTAAGCAACTTTGCTTAAGTCGTAAATCTCCATTTCTGGTGAATAATTATCCAGGTTTCCTAAGTTACTTATGCTATCAAACTCTGGAAGGTTGACATTTTCGTGCCAGGGAAAGCGACTCCTCTAGGATAGCTATGCGAAAAGGGCTACGTCTTGGGAGAGTGATAGGCAAGGAAATGTATTCACTTTCTGTTCCTCCTAAGCATTGAGGGATAGCTGGGTGAGTATATGAAGATTTTTTCTTTGCTACAGCTGATAAAAATCGTTGCTTTAGATAATGCATATGTAGAAAGCTTTTTTTTTTTTTTTTTTACTTCTATAGTGAAGATAGTCGCGCGTAATGATAGATCCTGGCCATATTATCAAAAGCCTGTGGCAAGAATGGATTTCATTCTAGTGCTCAAAAATAATATTCTAAAGCTTTGGTATGTTCTCCATTACTTGTGGAAGAATTTCTTATGTCAAAAGACGACGTTCTTTTATTGACCTTCCCAAAAGCTTCTTCCACTTCGTGGGGAGTTTATAGAAGTCAGATTTGGTGTTTGGATATTATTAGAACTCCGGTTCTGGTAGGTAATTGCTCATGTCAACTTGAAGGATGACTGCACGTTAGCTTATTCATGTCGTAGATGAGCAGTGCGCTATTCTTCTTTCATGCTTTATTTTGTCCTCTTGGGGGATGTAACGCTTCGCAAATCTTATGAGAGGAGTGGAGTTACTTCCGATGGCTGTCTTTGTCAACATATTAGCAAGCACTTTGGCCACAGCTTCCGTGGAGGTATTCTCCACCAGCCGTTAGTAGTATTTATTAAGTTATCTAAAGGGTTGATCCATTAGAAGCGAATGTTGATGCTGGGAGTCATTTTCGGTGGCAGGTGAGCATTAGGTGCCGGCTCTATTTTTTAACATGATCAATTCCAATAGGTTACACTCCATGTTCTCACACTGTAATGCCACTTGGGCGCTGGAATTCCAAGCTCTGGATCTTGTCTGCATCCTTGGTGTTCTTACTTTAGGAGAGAGTTCCCACAAAGTGCGTCAAGATGATGTTATACGAAAATGGAGTGGATCCTTTCTAAAAATCAATAAGATGTGTTGGGGTTTTACTTATGGAATGTGCTTGCATAGAGATAGAGCTCGAGTTTGCCAATAATTGCTTAGATACCTTTTTGACATTTAGAGTTAGTATTTATATTGATTAAGTTTTTGGTAGACTTTGATCCACTTATGTTTGGGTGCCCATCTTTGTGGGTTTAATTTGTTGGGCTCACTAGCCATTTTTTATTTAATTAAACTCCTTATTTACTTTTTACCTTTGTGCCTAAGTGTCTTCTTTTGTAATATCAAATTTAAATATAAAATTAATTGTGGATAACTTTCTTGATTTAAGTTTAAATATTACGCGACGAGTAGTTATCAAAAATTGAAATTAATTTATATATATATATATATTGGAAAAGTTTAATTTGCTTATCTAAATACAGATTAAAGTATATGCTACATTTCTTGAATTTCTAAATAGATTTTATAGTCTCAATCAAAGCCACAACTTAACCTTTTCTTATCATGGCCACAAAATTTGAAGGCTGGACTAATTGTAAAAATTAAAAGTTATAATAAAATTTATCAGTACATGACTCATCAGCATCACAAGTAAATTTCATTAGGAGTAGGAATGGGTACCCTCAAATAATAAAATTGTATATGAACTGTGAATATTGCGAAATAAGAAACCAAATGTTAATGGTAAATTAAATATATATATATATATATGTGTGTGTGTGTGTGTATATATGGGTTAATTACAATTTAACCCCTGTAATCAACAAAATAGGCACAATAGCCCCATGTCAAAACATAATATACAAAAAGTTCCCTTATATTTTCGAAAATCATGCTCACTAGCTCCTTCTTCTTCTATGATGTCCATTTAACATTAAAATGATTGAATTACCCTTAAACAAAATTAAAAAATTAAATCCCTTTTATTTTTATCTTATATATTATTCTTTTCCTTTTTCTTTTTAATCATTTCCTTTTGTTCATTCTTAAATAATATTTAATATTTATAAAAGTATACATAATAATTTTTTTTATACTTGAATAAATATAATATATATATACACACAATTGTTTTTACTCTTGGATACATATAATATGTATATGTATAGAATTTGTTTTACATTTGAATACATATAATAATTTTTTTCTATCTAATTATTTTCTTTTATTAAATATACACATATATAGATTTAAGTATAAATATATACATATATATTTTTTTTCGATAATGTAATATATAAACACATACAAAAATTTTCTTATTTATTCCAAATTAAATAATATTTAATATTTATGAAAGTATATATTTATCTATAAGTATATACATATACATTATTTATTTATACATATGATATACATACATATATAAATTTTCTTTAGTTCATCACAAATCAAATAATATTTAATATTAATAAAAATATACCATATATATTATTTATAGTTATATATAAAATATATATACATATATATAAATTTATCTATAAGTATATACATATCTTTTTTATTTATACTTGTATACATGTAATATATACATATATATAACATATATATTTATCTCTAACATATATATTTATGTAAAATTAT
Organism: Jacaranda mimosifolia; assembly: GCA_018894105.1. Lineage (NCBI taxonomy): Eukaryota > Viridiplantae > Streptophyta > Magnoliopsida > Lamiales > Bignoniaceae > Jacaranda > Jacaranda mimosifolia. Next base: position 14,129,884 of record CM032123.1, read on the forward strand.
ATAATATATATATATATAATATAACCAACTAACCACCCCTGCGCCCATCTTCCCCAAACCCAATGGCCTATCATGGCAGATAATAATCGAACCCGGCCAGATCCGACTATTGGCTGCCATCTTTTAATAATTTGTTTTTTACAAAAGTGGCAGACAACCATCACTGCATTTTTTGGGCTAGCGAACAACAACACTCCAACTTTTTCTTTTTCTTTTTTTTTTTTTTTTTTTTTTTGGTTACCGGTAGCCATGACTTCCATGGCCATCGACTGTTAAGCTTCCAGCAATCATGAAAAATCAACTGCCATGGATGTCAGGGGGTGGGTCCGGGTGGGGGGATGGTGATAGGATATATCATACATATGTATTACATTATACTAATAATTTTAGCATATTCGATGCACATATTAAAAATTTTACAACATATAGTAAACATAATGAATATTTATTTTTAGTATAATATTGGTTTTTAAGTAACATTTGATGTTTATTTAATTTTTTAGTATAATGACATAAAAATTACGATAAGATACTAATTATGAGTATAAAATGTCTAAAATGTAAATGGTAGTTACTACATAAATTGAGGGCTAAAATCTTTTTACCCCCCTGTATTATACGAAATAGGCGATTTACCCCCCTATGAAAAAAAAAGAGGGTGAAACGCCCCCTTATGTTTTTAAATTTTGGATCACTGGCCTCTTCCATCAATTTGAGTTGAATTTTTTATTGAAAGGACAAAAATACCCTCATATATATAATTACTTTATATCCTTATGATTTCCTTTTTCTTTCGTTTAATCTAAATTAAATATCTTATGTATTTATAAAATACATAAGGTATTTATATAAACTAAACACTATCTAATATTTATAAAATTATATATCCATACATATATATAAAATGATATACATATAAAAAATTATATAAATACTTATATGCATAATATATATATGTATTATATAATTACTTTATATCCTTATGTTTTTTTTTTATTTAATCTAAATTAAATATCTTATGTATTTATAAAATACATAAGGTATTTATATAAACTAAATACTATCTAATATTTATAAAATTATATATCCATACATATATATAATGATATACATATAAAAAAGTATATAAATACATATGTGCATAATATATATATATGTATTTAAAATTATTTATAACATATCTATATACATATAATATATATATTTCTTTTGTTTAATCTAAAATTAAATAATTTTATATTTATGAAATATATAATATATTTATATAAATTAAATACTATTTAATATTTATAAATTTATATATACATACATATATATAATTATCAAAACTAAATAATTTCATATTTATAAAATATGTAACATATTTATATAAATCAAATACTATATAATATTTATAAAAAATTATATACATTCATATATATATATATAATCACATATATATATGTAAAATTATATATATACATATATGCATATAAAATTATTCATAGCATATTTATATACATTAAATACTAGTTATTATTTAAAAAATTATATAACATACATATATATATAATTATTTATGACATATCTATATACATATATAAAATATTTTTTTTATTTTTTTTTAATCTAAAGTTAAATAATTTTATATTTATGAAACATATAACATATTTATATAAATTAAATATTATTTAATATTTATAAAATTATATATACATACATATATATATAATTATCAAAACTAAATAATTTCATATTTATAAAATATTTATATAAATCAAATACTATATAATATTTATAAAACAATTATATACATTCATATATATATAATCACACATATATAAAATTATATATATACATATATGCATATAAAATTATTCATAGCATATTTATATACACTAAATACTAGTTATTATTTAAAAAATTATATATACATACATATATATAATTATTTATGACATATCTATATACATATATATAAAATATTTTTTTTCCTTTTGTTTAATCTAAAATTAAATAATTTTATAGTTATGAAACATACAACATATTTATATAAATTAAATATTATTTAATATTTATAAAACTATACATACATACATATATATATATATAATTATCAAAACTAAATAATTTCATATTTATAAAATATATAACATATTTATATAAATCAAATACTATATAATTATATAAAAAATTATATACATGCATATAAATAAAATCACACATATATAAAATTATATATATACATATATGCATATAAAATTATTCATAACATATATATATTACCCTCTGTATTATACGAAATGGGCGGTTTACCCTCAGTGACATATTAAGGTATAATAGTCATTTTATCTATAAAAAATACAACTACTTGCATTTTTGGGCGCGTGCACTCCACTTATGGTCTCAGGGAGGGGGGGTTTCACTTGTTTTTAAAAACACAAGGCGGTGTTTCAACCTTTGTTTTTTTTCACAGTGGGGTAAACCACCAAAATCATTTTTCTGAGGAGGCTAAAAATACATTTTTCCCACAAATTGAGGATTAAAAAGAAGTAAGGGCATTTTAGATACATCACATGAAAACATACCAAAGATGGGGTAGGTGCTTTATTAATAGTATATATATATATATATATATATGATAATATATTTTCTATATTTTAATATTTTATTAAAAAATATAATATTATTTAATCCGAACTGTCAATTTTTTTTAAAAAAAAAATCAATAGTTGATAAATAAGAATATAATAGTCTTTTATGTATAAAAATACATACCTAGTCACACGCACCCATGCATGAGTTACACCCACCTCTCATGGATGCTTGCTGCATGATTTTAGAAATATAAGGAAGTTGTTTGTATATTTTTCTTTTGCAGGGAATTTTATGCATCTTCCAACGATCACAGGGGGTCATTGTAATTTTTCAAAAAAATATATACAAGGGGAAAATTCGGATGATAGAACTATAAAGAAAACTTAATTTGGAAAAGAAAATCATAGGGGAGAATCAAGATTCCTAATGTAACACCCCTAAAATATGGTATTTTGGAAAAATTAGAATTTAGAAATCAAGATATTGGTCGATCAGATTTTAGGGCTCACAAAATAAATAAAAAGGACTTAATTGCAAAACAATTTAAAGTTTGGAGGTCATTCACAAATAGAAAGGATTTAAGTGAGCCACTCTTGAAATTTAGGGGTTTGCATGGGATAAATCTTGGCCAAAGGGGCCAATTTTAAGCACTAATAAGTCTAGGGGTTAGAATTAAAAGAACAAATTTGGATTGGACTTAATCAAAATAAAAACAAAACTTGAGGGGTCAAATTTTAAATAAGAAAGATTGGATTTTATAAAAGTGACAAATTTTCTTTTCTTCTCCATTTTTCTTCTTCCATTCTCCTTCTCCACCACGAGCATCACCATCTCTGGCGAGTTTCGGCCATCACCCCAACTCTCGAACCAAACCTATCAACCTCCTCTCCACTTTACCCAGAACCCAAAACCACCCTCAGCCACCTCCCTCTCTGGCAGAATCACTGGGAAAACACAAAAAATCATCGGACCAAAGCGGAGCTTGGTGGGCCTCTATCGTCCGGCGACAAAAACCTATATGCAGCTAGTGGGTTTGAAAGATTTCAGCTCAGGCACGATGATGATGGTCTTTGATTGAATTTTCAGGGGACGACGACAGCGAATTTTAGGCGAGAAGGTGACGGCTGCGTGGAGCTTCCAGTCTGAAATTGAAGGGGAATCCAATGACGAATAGAAAAATTGATCGGGGCATCTGGTCATTTGAGCTGAAAGGCACTAGGTAGTGGTGTTGTTGGTCATCACCGACGGCGGACGGCAGCCGACGGCAGCAGCGCGGCGACGGCAAAGAGACAGTCTCTTTAGCTCGTCGTGACGATCGTGGCAGCGTGTTCGATTTATGATTTCGAGGCTTCTATAATTAGATCTTGGGTAAAGGAGTTGGTTCGGAGATATTGCTTATATATATATATATAGACACACACACATGTTGTACCGTTATTTCCACCAACTTTATATTATGCCAAGAATGAGAGAATAATATATAATTGATATATTTATTTCCATGCACAGACTGTATATATATATATATATATATAGTGGACCCAGATCTATGTTGTTATATGTTAAGTGATTGGTTAATTAAGTTTAATGAATAAGAAAATTCTAAATTTAGAAATTTTAGACTTAAGTGGAAATAATCGGGATAATTAAGGTATTGAGACCATTTATCTTGATTTAGGATACCGATATAACGCTAAATATATAATTGAGGACTAGTTTATATTCCGTTATTAGAATTGATGTGAAAACTAGGATTATTTTGGCAATAAAGACTTTATTAGCCATTTTGGGCCGATAGTACCGTTTAAGCTTTAAAAAAATCATTACTGTATTAATCGAGTAATTAGTGATTCTAGACTGTCAATAATATAATTTTGATTAATAGGGTTGAATGGGAATTTTGACTATGAATATACTCTTTTGAATAGGTGGCGAAGAAGTGGGTCTTGCTAATCAATAGATTGTTGATTGTGATTGTCTTTTTCTGAAGCTACTAAGGTGAGGATCTGCCACTTTGGCCTCGATTAATCTATTTGTTCTTGTGGATAAACCCCTGTGAGGTTTTCCGTTTCTATATCGTGCTTGTTGAAAAGTCATATATTATTTGAAATCTTGATTGTTAGTTACTTCTAATGTGTACACCCCCGTGAGGATTAATGCTTGTTTTTGTTCTGGTATCCAAAATTTTTAGTATATTATTCAATTTTGTCCCTTGTACCCTACAGCCTTGCTGGCTAACCCTCTATTACTTGTTCACTTCTTATAACCATGTTGATTTTTCAGGAAATCTTGTCAACATATTTAAATTCATTCTATATATCAGTTGTTTGGCTTTGATGGCATACTTGATTATTGGTTGTATCGGTCGAGTGCCATTTCTAGCGAAATACTTGGATTATTATTCCAAAATAGCTTGATGGCTAGTATATTAGATGTTCATATTGTATCTTATAATATATGTTATATCATGTTTTGTCTAAAGGTTAAATTCTTATCATTGGCATTATATTATTTTAACTCATAGGAAGCCATGGGTGGTTTCCACCTGGAGGGACGCCATGGGGGATTTGGGCCCAAAGGCTAGGTCCGAAAGACGGTCGGGCGGAATGGACCGATGGATACAGGTCTTACGGCTAGTTCCCACCTACGATCCTGACTTACAAGTGGCTAGAGGTAGCGAACTGTGAGTAACGGGATCCGGCATGCGGCCGACCATGTCATATAAATCAATTATTACCCGCTGAGCTGAGTGCTCAAGCAATGGAGCAATAAGAAAATCTTGTTTATACTGTACCAATGCCTGGTACTAGGAATTTTAAATTGATTCAGGAGTAATGAGGACGGAATGACCAACAGTCTATTAAAATTGTTATCATGTGTAATATATCACATTGTTGATTCGATCTGAAAAGTTGTGCTAGTTACCAAATTTGTTTATTAATTATTGCATCTTGACAACTTTTCCTTAACTCTCATCATTTTCTTTTCCCTCACTGAGTCCTTAAGACTCACCCTCCTATGTGTTTCTTAAATATTTTGACAGGTATGAATAGTGAAGAATGAGGATTGATGCTTGCTCAGAAGAACTATTATAATAGGCGTTTGGACATCACCTGATAGTGATTACGGGTTTTAAGACTATGGACAGGATTGAAATCAATTGGAAGACGTTTAGCTTGGATATAATGTTGATGTGTAGTGTTATTTTAAGTTAAAATATGCCATTATTTATGAGACATTAGAATAGGAAAATGTTGCACTTCTTGTAGTGTCTTGTGGAGTTGAATTTTGTTGTTATTTTTGGTTGTATGTATTGCACACTTTGAAATGATTTTTTGAGTCAGTGCTAAGCTATTGTCACTTAAATTGTAAAATTTTGGGATGATGTGCAGTCTTATGAATTGAAATTAAATTTGGGAGGTACATTTTGGAAAAGATTTGAGTAGCACCTCGGCCCAAACAGCACCTCCCGGACGGGGCGCTACACCTAACGTATTAATTCTTCAAAACAAGGTCAATGTAAAGGGTCTTTGACCGATCATGTAGCTATATAATTCTTGAAACATCTTCTAAATTACTTTAAAATTTATAAAATATTAAGAAAATAGTTCATAAATTTTCAAAAAAAGATTTTAGAATTAAGAAAATGTAAGACTACCAACTTTATTACTTTTAAATAATATTTTAACAAATTAATTAATTGACTTTGATCATATAAATTATAAATTATAATTATTTTATAATTTTATTTGAACATTTAAGCATTTATTCTAAAAATTAAATAAATCAAACATTCTACAAGTTTCAAAAATATTTCGTTAGAATTAAGAATTTATAAAATATTTTAAATAAATTGAAGAGACACTTGAACTCCCTCGTGGACAATTCTGCAAAACATTAAAGGGGAAAGGACAAAGCATAAGAACACATATCTGTAGCTTTCTGCCTAATTATTATTATGATTTTTCCATTTAAGAAAGCAATGGGAAAACAATGCAGGCCACGGCACATGGAGTAGTCTACGGTGCAAATTTGATTGTACATACTTCATGTGAAAAATATATAAATATATTTAGTCTAAATAATTGGATTTAAAGTATGACAACATATCCTTTCATTTTGATAATAGTTGGCAACATAATAAAGTATATTTAACATGCTACATGTACAAAAGGTTAATGGTGAATTTTAATTAGTAATATTATTTTAATATCTTGTATTAATATATTGGCTAACATGAACCTATATTTATATTTTTAAAAATTACAATTACTGCCCAATCTTAATGAAAATCTGAAATGATCATTCTGACCCTTATTGAAAATATTTAAAAGAAAATTAATAAAAAAATTAAATAGTAAATGACAAAATACACCTTATTAAAAATACATTCAAAATATTTATATATTTACATATATAAATATGCATATATATATAAATACATAAAATATATACATAGCACACACATATGTGTATATATATAAACCCCACCCTAGCTCCTCCCGCGCCCACAAACAACCACCATAGCCGGGCAGCCGACCATGGCCAGCGACTCTGGCTGGGCCACTGGACTAGCCATGGCAGCCCGACCATGGTTGATTGTCTCTATTGGGTGGGGGTATGGGGTTGGTTGGGAGAGGGAGACAATGGGAAAGGGTGTTGTTTGGGGTGGGGGGTGCTTGGAAGAAGGAAGATACTTTTTTTTTTAATCTTTGTAATTTATTTTTTAATTGATAAATAAATTTTATTAAATTAAATATTGTTTGTTATTAATATTATTAAATATGTATTTAAAATTATCAAAATTATATTATCTAAAATAATAAATTTAAAATTTTCTTTTTTAGAAAAATATTTTACTTATTAAATAAATTTAGTTAAATTATTCTAAATATATTTATTTAATATTATTGAATATACAAATCAAAATTTTTAGAATTATATTGTTAGAATGATGTATTTAAATTTTACTATTTCTAATTTTATATCTTGATTAATAAATAAATTCAACTAAAATTATTTATGTTGTTTTAGATATGTTTATTATTTAACACTATAGAGTGTGCAATTAAAAATAATTAAATTATGTCATCTAAGACTACAGATTTTTATTTTTATTTTTATTTTTATTTTTATTTTTTACTTTTAATTTTTTGGAAGAATATTATCAAACATTAAATGTAATAACATTTTAAAATACAAAATAATGACTTCTTGTGAAATTAATACCAACTCGTTGTAAAGTAACATGTGTCATTTAATTTGAGAATATATTATATGGGTGAAATACGACAATATCTCACCGTATACAGGCTCACGACATGTAGCATCAGAAACTTACAACTATTTCTAAGTTTGTATAATGAAATGAAAGATTTGTAGTCAATCTCAACTACAACATTCATTATTTATTAGAAATTAGAACTATCGGTTTGCACACTCAATGTGTGTACACTTAATAGTATAATTAATATATATGTGTGTGAATAAATATAATATATATTTAAATTTATAAAATTAAAATAATAAAATTTAAATGTCAAGACCATTATATTTATCAAATAAACTTTAAATTGAATACACAAATAAATTATAATAAAATAATATAGATAAAATACACACCTGCAATAAGAAGTTAAAAAAGATAGAATGCTTTGCAGAGAATTGGAAATATGTATAACCTTCATAAATCATTGTATATATATAAAGTGGCAGTTCAAATGAATTTAAGTATGTGCAAGGAAATCGAATAAAAAGCTAGATGCGAGTAATTAAGTAGGGGAATGTCTGGTTATGTTTTTGTGTAATTTTATTATATATTTATTATGTATTTTGGGAGAATAAATTATTGAAGAATGTGAAAGTTATTTTTTGGTATGTTTGTTTATATTTTGGGTGAAAATGGAATTGTGTGATTTTTTTAATGTTAGAATAATAATAAAATATATATGATATAAATATATAATATATATATATATATGTATGTATGTATATATTGAAAAGGCGTATTTTAGAGAAAAAATGAGGATATGTTTGGTTATGTTTCCCAAGAAACATAACCAAACATTCCCTAGATTTTTATCTTTTGAGTATGAAAATAATGACAGGGCATAACGAGTACCCAATTGAGGCGTACACAGTGTAGAGAGAAATTACTGTCAATTGGTTGACTAAAAAAATGTTGATTGAGTTATTGAAGTGTTTGACTGAATGTGTGTTTTATAAGAATTACATTGTGCTTAAAATAGCACCAGAAATACCAACTCTGTTGCTTCGTGATCTCTTGATCGGGTATTGCTTCTGTTATCTTGTAGATCTTCCAAGATTTACAGGAATTCTTCCTTAATTGTCCTTATCATCTTGGATTGGCTAGGGAAATGTTTGGTTATAATTTTTGTGTGATTTTATTATGTGTTTATTATGTGTTTTGGAAAAATAAATTATTGGAGAATGTGAAAATTGTTTTTTTGGTATGTTTGTTTATATTTTGGGGGAGATATTTTTTTACTGTAACAGTCAAATCAATATTTTTTTATTAGGATTTTGGGGTGAAAATTGAATTAAGTATTTTTTAATGTTAGAATAATAATAAAATATATATGATATATATATAATATATGTATGCATATGTTGGAAAATGTGTATTTTTGAGGAAAAATGATGATATGTTTGATTATATCTCCCCAAAACAATTTTGGGGAAACATAACCAAACATTCCCTAAGTTTTTTGAGAAAATATTTTAGCTTGGACTCGTTACTTCTTCATATGGGCATAATCTTATAACTGGGTCCCGAGTTCATAAACCAAAAGGTTACTTTATTCCTTGGGCCTTTATTTACTAGGCTATATTTATTTATTTTTTGGCATAACAAACGGTCCCCATAGATCTTGAGTAAAGTCAATTCGATCTAAACTTAGTCTATTTGCTGCTATCATATGGGATTTCTTAAAGATACATATGCATATAGATGTACATATATATATTGAAATCTAATTTGGCAGCAAGATCTAATTGAGATAACTACTCTAAAAAGTGCCTCTTTGCTACCTGAATCAAATACTCTGTTCCATTTATCATTTATGGTACATGTTTGGCAAAGCACCATTTATTTGTCAATGGTTAACTGCTTTACGGTAACTTGAACAGGGTGTTGCCCGTAACGAGATAGCATAATGGTGGCTGCTTCTTTCTTTAAGTATTCCAACTTTTTTTCGTCGTCTCAAATATTTGCATTGTCATCTTGCTTGGTTGTCTCTCATTAGGAAATTTTAATAATCTCACAACCTAGAAGCACTTGGGTTGGTGGCTTCACTTAGATAAGCTACTCTTTTTATTATTGACTAACCTCTCCTACGATGTGGGGTGGTTGCATATCTTGCCTTTCAAGCCATCTCCTATCTCCGTCTTATGGCAAACTAAATTTTCATTTGCTAGAAGGTGCTCAGAGTCAGGGTTGTTATAGGTATAGGGCTAGCCTCCCATGTGTCTCCATAGGATGGGGTCCTAGTGCTGGTAATATAAAGGAGCAAAAATCTTGTTATAGTGATAGCCCAAGCCATACAAGGTTTGTAATTACTTGGGATCATCATAACTGAAATGCTAGCCATCTTGGTGTGGTAACAGGCAAAGAGGCCTAGTTGCATAAGTGGAGCTCTAGGTTTTAGTGTTTTAGGTCTTGTTCTTTTCATTGTTTTCCTGCACATTGACCGCTTGAATCAAATTAACTACTTCTTCTTCCTCCTATTAGAATGGATCTCTGGCAATACTTATTGGAACTTTGTTCATCCATTCAAACAGGAACATGCATGCTACATTATTGAAGCCGTTTTGAATCACCACATGAAAATAAGATGGTGATCACTACTTGAATGAGTACTGTGAATTTTACAATACTGTTTTCACCCTAGCTCTTTGGCTAATGGTAGGCAATAATCATTGAAAATTTTAATTTTGTCATCAAACAGGAGCTGATCAAATATAGCCTCAATTTTGGTACTTGAAAATATATTTTGAATTTTAAGCTTATCTCATGAGATAAAAATATATGACTATAGATATTTTGAACTTCAACATATATGATGTGGATAACATGTCGACCCCGTCTTCCTAATAGTGGATTGTTGATACAACAATCGGGTCAACAATGTAGTAATTGTGCTGACGAGGCTATATGGAGTAAAAGGTGAGACCTAGACCAGCTGACTTCTTCGACCTATTCTATCCATCTCAATTTGGTCAAGCACATGATATTGAGAGTCAAAATTAGTTGTCCACAATTAATTTCAACCTCAGGAATCCCAAACATCTGAGTAATGCAGGATGGCCACATTGAATGCTTGCCAAGCCCTAGTATACTTTCTCTCATTTCAGCATTAATGACAAGCTTACCGCACTAAAGTTGTCAAGCCATCTTTTCGCAAGGTGGTAGTGCATATTCTTTGCGTGGCAGAGGTGGACACTTGTCCGCCTTTTAGGGGGGGGAAACTCCACACAATGGAGACTAATTTTGTCTTTGGCCAGGGTGTTATGGTAAATTCATCCCAAAAATATCCTATAAATACCTTAACCCAATGTTTGCCTCAACTACGCACTCTATTCTCTCTTACTCCTGGCTACCTTACATACTTTCATCCATCTCTATACTAACTTAATTATCCAAGAGTTTTAAATAGGTACCATCTCGGCAAGCCCAACGTACTCCCTATGGTAGGAGGTTCAACTTGCACACTTCAGGCTAAGCTTCAACCTCCACAACCGGCTTTATACACAATTCCAGCACCCATCCTCACCAAAACCCATGTAACAAAAATATGTTTCATCACTGTGTAAGACAAAAATTTTAATTATGGATATTTTGATTTTATTTGATTATATAAAATTCTATGCTGCAATTTTGGGTAAACACATAATAATATTTTAATTGTAACAACTAAATTAGTTATATTACTAAAATTTAAAAACCAAATTAACAACCAACAAAGATATTTTCTGTCAATTAAAAAAATTCACAATTTTAATAATTTAGATTTACTCAAAGTTACATAATTATGATTAAATATTATTGTGCTATATACAATAATATAGATAAATAATTAATTTTTACTATGAAATTTATAAATTTTGTAAAATGTATGGCATTGAAACTTCTATTCTTAAATTGCATGGAGAAGCAAAACACGAGCAAAACTCAAAATTGGTGTGCACAATGATGCACTCTTGATTCTTGAACTCACAATCACATTTTTCTCTTCAAATAAATCATATTTAGTGATATAAATGGATATTAAATAAAATATATACACTATTTTTGTATTTTTATTTGATTAACTTTTAAAATATTCATATCTGAATTTGTATCCAACTTATATTTAATCAATGATATTTAAATTCTTATTCGATGGAAACTCAGCAAAATTGGATATATTCGTATCAAATTATAATTATCATATATATATGTATTTGATTATGGTTATCCATATCAAAATTTGAATATTATTTTAGGGATATTCATATTTAATTATAATTATTTGAATATCCATTTATAAATATCTGCATATCGAAATGTGTTGTAACAAAATGCATACCTTATGTAGTAGAAGAAACTATATAATTTAATTAAAAGAGATGCAACTAAGCAAATAATACAATAAAATCTTGAGAAAATAGCCCTTGAAACAGCAAACACAACTCATGAATTTAAGTTTCTCATGAGCAAAATAAGAACAACATATAAAGTATCCCTAAAACAACTCAACAAAATAAGAACATGCGTGAAATAATTTGACTCAAATAAGTTTCTAATTCAACAAAATAATTAATATTTTAACACTAGTTAACTTATACTATATATAAAACATGTATCCCCTTTTGGTATGTTTTTAAGTAGTCTTCCTAAGATGCCCTTACTATTATTTTTTAGTCCTCATAACTACCAAGATAATTATCTTTTCTTTCGAAAACATTTTTGCTCTCGATTGTTTTCTTTTTTCATTCATCTATTTTAATTTGTTTCTTTTATTTATCATAAAAAATTTAAATCAATGCATTGAAAAATATTGAAAATTATAGTAACATTTACAAAGAAAATGGAATGTCTTTAAAATTTTAGTACATGCACCAAATGTGCCAAAATTACTAATATTAATAATGATGACAATTAAGTATATTAATTATAAACTCAACCAACAATAACTTTATGCTAATTAATCCTTCATATACCAATTCTTCAAACTTTTCTCAATATTATTATAATTTTTCAAATTGTTACTTTTTTCTTCTTAATTCTTGAATTATATATATGTTACGAGATTTTGTATTGAAAAATATAGATAGTATATTATATGTAAAATATTATATATAAATTGTAATATATTTTTTATATAATACTTCTTTTAAATACTATTTATTGAATATGAAAAGTGAATATAATTAAGTTATGAATAATTGAGTATGTATGTATATATCCTACAAATATGTAGTTAGACCGGATATTACAACAAATCGAATATGTAATTATGATATACGTATCATTTACAACAGAATATTTACTATTTAAATATAGATAATATCTACTTTAAATAGATATGGATAATATTTTATATAAATGAATATAAATAATAATGATAATCGAATTTTCAAATATCTTTTGACGATTCTGATCATAGTAACTATTGAGGAAGTTGTCCATATGATATTTATGTGGAACCTCTTTCAGTGGTGCATGGTTGTCATCTCTTTGTTAAATATGGCCCAATAAAAAGAGTAGGCCTACTTTTTTGGACTTATGATGTTTAGGGCTTCAGCCCAATTTTGTCAATGGATAAACGTTTTCTTGTTAAAAGAAATGGTCAAATTCAACTTTTTCTTCCTCAACGGTAAAGTTGTTAGCTTGGTTAGTATTTCAGGCATTGTATGAGCCAAGCCCAAGCTAGCATAATTTGTATGTTAATATTAACAGGCAGAAATAGGATCTAAGACAAAATGCATCAACTTAATTTATTTATGTATTGGGTAATCTATTGGTTAAATAGTATCGTCTTCATATTTATACATATTAGGTTTGAAATTTAAATTTAAGGAATTTTTAATATGCGTGTGCATAAATATAAGGAAACATTTTATGTTTAACCAAATCTTGCTAAACGTGTCAAAACTAATTTCAGTTTTCAGTAAATTGAATAAGTTTTAGAGGTTTCTAACCTTGACATCTCAAAATAATCTAAATCATTTAATATTGTAAAACATTCATAGGTATTACAAATCAATATTTGTGCGGAGTTAGACTACAAAGTTCAAAATGCTGAGTTCTAGTCCCGATGTGATCTGCTAATGAATATCAATAGACTATTTTTACTTAGCTTGAGAGCAAATATGATTTTAGTTTCTCTCTTAATTACTTATATTATAGTTGTCCTTTTGGCCTCTTAAATTAATAAATATACATTTTATCCCCTCAAACTAGCGCATATATATACATATATATATTATGTGTGTTGATTTTTTATTATTTATATATATTATATGTGTGTTGATTTTTTAATAATAAATAAACAAATCAAATTAATTTTGGACCAATTTATATGAGTTGATTCAAAAAATATTAAAGTGTATGAGTCGAAAATATGTTTGCATCCAAATTAGGTTAAGTTGGCCTGAATGGGTCCCATTAAAAAAATGGAGTTATTTAAAAACAATAATAGTATTGCACACATTTTTCAAACTATTCATAAATAATTGTGAAATTTTAATCCAAATAAAATAAAATTTAAGGTATCAATCAATATATTTTAGCAACTTTTCTTTGTTAAGATGTTATTGTAAATTTTTATAATGATATGATAATTTTACATGCTCACGTGTCCTCTTGATTATTTACGTTCTTTATGTATTTTTTAATGTTTACATAATTAAGGAGTGTTTTGTTTATTTTGCATGTATCAGATAATAGAATCATTTTGTAATTCATTTTTGTATCTTGTATTTTTCTTTATACTTTTATATCTATTTTTGGAAATTTCTTGTTGTATCCGACCGTCAGTTTGTTAGCTTCATTTGATGCAGATTGTCACACGTTAGTTACGGCCCAACTGTACTCTATATAAACCCATTATCTCATGTAAATAGCAAGCACATCTTTATTTTCCAATTACAGTTTGCATTACTTTTCTCTCACTCTTGGGAGTTCACATATTCTGATATGGTATCGGAAGTTTAGTGTTTTTTCTCTCCTTCTGTCTTCGCGCTCTTTCTCTCCTCTATTTTTCCTTTCTTAGCAATCATGCAGAATCCTTCTTCTCTAGTATCTTTCATCGGTCAATCAACCATCGATGATAGCTATAATCTGTATTTTCTTCACCATTCCGATTCGTCTGGCTTGGTGCATGTTTCACAACCCCTCACCAATGGTAACTACGCCGCCTAGAGCCGTGTAATGACCATAGAGCTATCTGTGAAAAATAAACTTGGATTTATTGATGGTTCTCTGCTGAAACCATCGCCTGATGATGCTACACTTTTCAATACCTAGACACATAATAAAAATGTTGTCATCTCTTGGATCTTAAATTCTGTATCCAAAGAGATATCCACCACCATCATATTTGGCAAGCAAGCTCATGAAATTTGGACAGATCTGCATGGTCATTTTCAGCAGAGCACTGGACCACGCCTCTTTCAGCTTCACCGTGAACTTGTTAAACACACACAGCGTAACAACTCCATTGGTGTTTATTTCACCAAACTGAAGATGATTCGGGAAGAATTACAGAATTACAGGCCTTTCTAGACATGTGCTCAGTACTCCTATGGTGGTATGAAAGAACTTACCGATCATTACAATCGTGAGTATGTTTTCTCATTTCTCATGGGTTTAAATGAGTCCTACTTTCAAATTCGAAGTCAAATTCTTCTATTTGAACCTCTTCTGCCCGTAAGCAAAGCATTTTCTCTCATTGCTCAAGAAGAACAACAACGTAATCTAGGTCAAAATAATGCTCCAGACTCTAGCAACACCATGGCATTTGCTATTAAAATATATTCTGGCAGACAACAAGGCAAAGTCAATCACAATTCTCATGCCTCCAATTCCAAAATTAGCAAAAAGGAGCATCCATATTGTACACATGGCTCCACATATGGTCACACTGTTGATACATGTTATACGTTGCACGGTTATCCCCTCGATTTCAAGTTTCGGCAATGCAATCAAGCACCACAGACACCTACTTCTACCATTTCTGCTACTAGGAATCAAGTCTCCAGCACATGACCTGTTAATGGAATTAATTCCTTCTTCCAAGCCCTAACTCATTCCCAATACAGTCAGTTACTCAACCTCTTGTCTAGTCAAGTCAACACTCCTGCCAAATCTGAGGAAATTAACCCTTTTATCTCTTACACAGCATATATCTGTGCTTACTCTAGTTTTACCTTCTCTAATCACATTTAGACATTGGACTCCAGTGCTTCATATCACATATGTTCTCATGCTGATCTATTCACTCAGATGATTCCTATAACTCACTCTACTATTACTCTTCCAAACAGAACTAGTATTCCTGTGCACTATATGGGAAATGTTATCAATAATCATGTTATCACTCTTAAGGATGTCCTCTATGTCCCCCAATTCAATCTCCAGCTCTTATCTGTTAGTGCTCTTCTTAGTTCTAACCTTAATCTAACCATATCTTTCTATCCTGACTATATCCTCATCCAGGACAACATGAACTTGACAACGATTAGCAAAAGTGAATGCGTAGCTGATCTATATCTCCTTAATACATCTCTTACTCCTTTTTCTACAAGTCTTATAAATAAAGTCTCTACCGAAATTTAGCATGCTAGGTTTGGTCACTCCTCTTCTCAAAAGCTTACTGCTTTGAAGTATGTTCTTTGCTTTGATAGAATTGATTCCCAAACCCCATGTTATATATGTCCCCTAGCTAAACAGAAACACTTACCATTTGTATCACGCAATCACTTAATCCCCATTTGAACTCATACACGCCGATGTATGAGGCCCCCTCTCCACTCCTGCATACACAGGCCACAAATTTTTCTTCACTTTAGTTGATGATTGTACTCGGTTTACTTGGATTTTCTTAATGAAAATGAAGTCTGAAGTTCCCAACATTCAGTCTAGGTTTTACACCATCATTCTTAATCAATTCAATAATTCAATTAAGAAAATCCCCAGTGATAATGCCAAAGAATTCTCTATGCCAGACTTTTATCATAAGCTTGGCATCATACATCAAACTTCATGTGTTGAAACACCTTAGTAGAATGCTGTTGTTGAACGCAAACACCAGCATCTCCTTAAAGTCGCTACAACGCTCTTCTTTCAGTCTCATATTCTTATACACATCTGGCATGAAACGATTCTCACTGCTACCTATCTCATTAACTGAACCCTAACCAGAATCCTTAATAATAAGACTCCATTTGAACTGCTCTACCAAACTCCAGTCGATTATAGTCATCTTCGCACCTTTGGCTATCTAGCTTATGCGTCAACCCTTCATGCCAAATGTTGCAAGTTTTATCCTAGACCTCGTGCAAGCATTTTTCTAGGATATCCTACAACCACCAAAGGTTACAAGCTATTTGATCTCTACATTAAACAAATTTTTCTATTCCGCAATGTCATTTTTCATGAAAAAGTATTTCCTTTCCACATCGATTCTCTACCCTTGCTAGTCAGCGATCCCTTTCTTAATCTTGTCCTCCCCATGCCTACCCATGATATCTACACTGACTCTTCCCTATCCGCTACTCCTTCCTAACTCTCTCTCAGAGATACTTCCCCATCTCCTGTCCCTAACAACACTCTCTCTCTTCAACCTATTCGGCGCTCCACCCATGTCACTAAGCCTCCAAGTTATCTTAGAAAATATCATTATCATCTCCTCCATGATCAACCCACCAAAGATACTGGTCTCTATCCCATACCCTATTTTTTCTCTTACAATTCCTTTTCCAATACTCACAAAAATCTCCTATTAAACATCTCCACTTATTACGAGCCTCGAACATACCATGAAGCTGTGAAATATCCTAAGTGGAGAGAAGTAATGCTTACTGAACTGAAGGCTCTTGAATCCAACCAAACATGGATTGTCCTTCCCTTTCCACCAAATAAACATGCAACAGGTTTTCATTGGATTTTTAAAACTAAGTATAATGTAGATGGTTCTCTTGACAAACACAAAGCTAGATTTGTTGTCAAAGGTTTCACTTAACATGAGGGATTCAACTTCCTTGATACATTTTCACCAGTTGCCAAGCTTACTACCGTTCGACTACTTCTTACCTTGGCTTCTATAAACAAATGGCACCTTCGACAGCTTGACATTAGCAATGCCTTCTTCAACGATGATCTCTTCGAAGAGGTTTACATGGAGCTTCCTCTTGCTACATTCCAGTTATTCCTCAACCATCTTATTTTTCCCGACTTGTTTGTCGCCTTTACAAGTCTCTTTATGGTCTCAAGCAGGCCTCCCGCCAATGGTATGCTAAACTCTCCTCAGTCCTCTTTAAACTTGGTCTTTGGCATTCACAAACTGACCATAATCTGTTCATCATTGGCTCCGGCTCTTCTTTTATCATCCTCCTTATTTACATTGATGATATCTTATTGGCTAGCCCCTATCCCACTCTTATGAGCAAATTTATTACACATCTCCAACACTTCAAGCTTAAAGACTTAGGCTCCCTAAAATATCTCCTAAGCCTTGAAATTGCTGGAAATGAATCTGGTATTATCCTCTCCCAATGTCACTATGTTTTATAACTACTTGAGGACACCGATCTCCTTGCCAGTAAACTTGCACATACCCCTATAGACCCTAAACTTTGTCTTAACTCCACCGATGGCGATCTCCTTTCTAATCCTACTTAATATCATCATCTCTGCCTCACTATTTCTCACCCCAACATAACCTATATAGCCCATACGCTTAGTCAATTCATGCAACAGCCCCACATCACCCACCTTCATACTGCTAATCACCTACTCAAATAACTCAAATATGCCCCTGGTTAGTCCTTTTTCTTTCTAGCCAACTCACCCTCCAACTTCATGCTTTTGTTGATTCTAACTCGGCTTGTTGCCCAAAATCTCGTAAATCTAGTATCAATTTTTGTACATTCTTTGGTCACTCTCTACTTTCATGGAAATCCAAATGGCAAACTACCATTTCACATTCGTTCGCTGAAGCGGAGTACCGTGCGCTTACCTCGGCCGCAAGTGAATTTGTTTGGCTCCAACACCTCCTTACAGATCTCCAGCTCCCTGTTCATGAACCCGCGCTCCTCTTCTATGATAATCACTCATCCATACACGTTGCCAACAACTCGGTCTTCCATGAACATACGAAACATATTGAACTTGATTGTCATTTTGTCCATGAAAAGTTTATTGCTAGTTTCCTCAAGCTTCTATCGGTCTGTTCCAGCAATCAACTTGCTGATCTTCTCACAAAAGCCTTGCCAGTCACTTCTCTCACTCGCTTAGTGTCCAAGCTGCCCGTTTGCAATCCGCACCGTCTACCTTGAAGGGGGGTATTAGATGATAGAATCATTTTGTAATTCATTTTTGTATCTTGTATTTTTTCTTTATATTTTTGTATCTATTTCTGGAAATTTCTTATTGTATCCAGCTGTCAGTTTGTTAGCTTCATTTCACGCAGATTGTTACACATTAGTTAGGGTCCAATTGTACTCTATGTAAACCCTTTATCTCTTGTGAAAATAGCAAGCACATTTTTATTTTCCAGTTACAATTTGCATTGCTTTTCTCTCACTCTTGGGAGTTCAAAAATTCTGATAGCATGGATGTTTAATTTATTTTACATGTTTGTATGTTACTTAGGCATTTGGAAATGTATTAATAATTTATTTTGAATTCTTTACAGGTTGTTTGGTCATTGAAGGATATAAGTTTTATTTTGTATGTTTTATGACTTTCTATTGACACTATTCTCCATTTTATATGGCATACTTATTTTTATTGTTTGAAAATATTTAATAAATTTTTATATTTATGCATTTCTTAATCATTTAAGTATATATCAAACCGAATATAACTAGAGATGTAATCTATAGCTATAGCTATAGCTACATTATATTAAAAAAGCATTTTACACATTCAAAGTGACGGTTACGCCTGTTACATCGAACTTTGAACTGTCAATTGCTATAGTATTGCAAAATAAAAGTAATATATATGACAAAAACATAATTGAAAAAAACAATTAGGGGGGAGTGTGTAAACAACCCACATTTTTGAACTTTTGACATACAAATTAGTTGCTATATATGAGTTTATATTAATCAACAATAATATTGTATATTATTCATTGTGGTTATTGTTAAAATTATGCTATTATTTATCAATATTATATAAAAAAAAATAGCGCATTATTATTTATTAATATAATTAATACTAAAAATGTGATAACCTAAATTTCTGCATGCGAGGACAACATGCCACAACAATTAGTAGTTTTATGAAGTAGAAGAAAAATGTAGTTTTGACTTTTTTAAAGATTATTAAATCTTATGGGGGTTTTGGAGCTGGACATATTTGAACTATTGTGTGTGTCTCAAAAGTGTTAAGCTGGTCGGGATTTTGTGTCCCAATTTGATTGGGATTTGAATTGATCTTTGAAAATCTAGTTTGACTAGAACTCAAATTTTTTGTTCTTGCCCATTTTATTTTTCTCCTATAAATAGGAGTGTGCTTCAATCATTCAAAAGCATCCAATCGAGAGAAACTCAAAGAGATATTCTGAAATTTTCTAGTTGTACCTCTTTCAGATTAGTAACAAATTCTCTTCTCCTTGCACCGGACATAGCCTGGATTGGATAAACCACATAAGTCTGTGTGTTTTATTTTACTTTCTTAATTTTCATGATGCCATCTTTGGGAAAATTGCATTTTTAGTCCCATAATACAATTGTGTTTGCATTATTAGTCCCGAGATTGGCACTTGACCACTTTTAGTCCAAATTTCATAATGTTTTTAGTATTTTTGGTCCTATGCTATTAAATGTTGAGGAAAATCGTTAAAATAGAAAGGACTAATTACCCACAAATCCCTCAAATTTGGTTTGTTTATGGAAAGAACCATAAAATATGAAATGTCTATTTAACCCTCACAAAAAAATATAAAAAAAGCTAGATTTTAAATTAATAAAAGTTAATTATAAAAGTATTTGAAATTAATATATATACACATCTATATGTTATGTATATATATAAATATTCACACATCACATTCAATACATATATATTATGTATATAATCCCATCCCCAACCCCCACCTGACTTCTGGCCGCCGAGCCATGGGTTGGAAGAGATAAGTTCAGGGCTGAGGTCTATGTGAGATGGGGGATTTTTTATTTTTTATTTTTATTGGTCGGGGGATAATAAAGACAACCATGGCCAGGTAGCCAGCAGCTGGCAGTTGCCAGCCATAGCCAGCCCAGCCATTCGCTGGTGGGGTGGGGATTGGGGGGAGGGGAAGAAGAAAAAGAAAAGTTTTTCGTTTCATTTTTTACTTATCCATATTGTCCAAAATGATTTTTTTGACACTAAATATGAATTTTGTTGCAAATCAAACACTAAAACATCATAAAGAAAGGTAGGGGGATGATCTTCCACACAACAGATTCAATCAAAGAAACAAATGCTCTTGCTACGCACGCTATAAGCAAATTGATTCCTTGAACGCCTAATACATTTAACTTAACAACCAAACTTGGATAATAGCATCAGCCACCACTTGTGTATCCAACTTCAGTAAAACATGAGAAAGGCCATATTGCTTGATCTAACTCTGTGCTTCTCAAAAACTCAATGCCTCTACCAATAAAAGAGAAATATCGCCATGGTGAGGAACAGTTAATGCAGCTTCAAATTGACCTTTTTGAATAAGGTTCTGCAACCATTCCAACACATTATTAAACTGGCTAGGCAAGCAGGGCAATAGGTGAGCTCATACAAGGCAGTTTCATTTTTAATCTAACAAACTGGGTAGCTTGGGTTCATTTCCACTTAAGTCTATCCTTGGTTGGTAAGCAGTTGTTTGCAGCTCTCTAAACCAGATTTTTAACTTTAGGAGGCACATGTAGCTTCCAAATCCATTTCAACACATTCGAGAGGGGATCTTGGCTTGGATTTATCTTGGTTGACATCAACTTTTGGTAGCCACTTTTAATTATATAGCTCTCTTACAATCCAAACACCAAAACCAACAATCATGATTTCTTCTATTACTTGAAGGAATGCTCAGGATCAGGTTTGCATCCATTTCATTGAAAAGCAAATGAATCAGGCCAACAACCCAATTTCTTGTCTTAGAACTCATCAAGGAACTTACCTCCTCATTTCTCCATTGTTTGCAAAAACTTGAGGTAATGAAAAGATTCTACTTATCTAGCCATGGGTCGCGTCTAATGATGATATTCTCCACATTTTTAAGACAACAAGCTTCTTTGATAAGAGGTTTAGATGCTAGCACACCTCACCAAAGAAAACTTAGATTGGATCTAAAACTTGCCTCTAAGAAGGATTTGTCATTGTAATATCTAGCCTAAAATATATTTGACACTAGGGCCTGGGGTTGACAGTAACCTCCATGCTTATTTCTCAGGCAATGCCAAATTAAATTCCTTCAGCTTCCTATATTCATGACTTCCATAATCCTTGTTCACACACAACCTATCCCATCTTATCCACTCAATTCCAGCAGAGTTGCCTCTATTAGAACTCGAAAGAATGCATTCATCAGTCTTTCAAGTTCTTTACAAAGTTCATTAGGTAGAAGGAACATGCTCGTCACATAATTGGGAATTGCTTAAGCTACTGTTTTAATTAGGACCACTTTATCAGCTTGAGATAAAAGGTTTCATGTTCTATCTGGCAAATTATGCCACACTCTTTATTCGATAAATTTAAAGATCTTTTCTTGCAACCTATCAAGGATGGCAGCCCAAAATAAGTATCATGCTTTCCGTAAAGCTAAACATTCAATGCAGCTCATTAATCATCCAGCCATAGGCTAATTCATATGCTTTTATGCAATCCTTAACTGTATAACATCTGGACTAGGAGCTTTGTCAGGGTGCACTGAGAAAATAACATCTTTAACTTTCTTTGCATTGAATTCTATAGTCAAAATTTCATTATGATCCTCTGAGACTTTATGATTAACAAATTTAATACCTTACCACTAGTGCAATTTGTTGAAGAAAATAACTTATAGAAATAACTAGTCACAACTTCCTTGAGACCATTTCATCATTTTCTTCTAGTTTCTCATATCATCTTTTAATTGAGTAATCGAGTTATGCTTTAGACATGCAGAAGCCTTTGCATGAAAATAAATAGAAGTTAAGTTTGTCTCCTAAAGCTAAAACTATTTCACATACTGTTTCTTTAAATCTTCTTGTTGTTGTAGACTGCCAGGTAGTCTATTTGAGCTTAGCAGTAACTTTCTATGGAAATTCTGTCTTGGCCCTCCTAAATTGATTCATTCGATGCTGGCAATTTTCTATTCTCTCTTTGAATTTAGATACAAGCTTACTACCCCAAATACTAAGACGCGACCACGGGCCTTCAACCTATCCTGGATTGAGTTACAACTATTTTTTACCCAGCTTTCATAAATCACCTTTCTACATTGATCCCCATGTAACCAGCCATTCTCAAATTGAAAATTACGAATCTTTGGTCTATAGATCCAATTCAAAGGTTTCAAAAATAAAAGAGAGTGATTCAAACTTGCTATATTAAGATTGAAGACCTTTGCCTCTATGAATAATCTAATCTATAGAGCATAAGCAAATGACCTATCTATTTTTTTCTCAACAGAACAATCGATGCCTTTCCCTCTTTCCACGTAAAAGAATGACCCTAAATCCCTATGTCACGCAAACTATAGAATTCGACTGCATTTCTGAACCCTGTACAAAGCCATAGAGGATGAGGGTTTCTTTTCCCTTTCTTCTTTATTGGAGTTAACATATCATTGAAGCCTCTGATACAACACTACAGAAGATTCAATTTATCTCGGAGACTACACAGATGTTCTCATGAATCTTTCTTTCTTGATCGCTTTGGATACTAATAAAAGCCCATCAATCTCTATCCATCCATTTCTTCAATTAACACCTCTATATTAATCTAATTTCTTGAATAACTAATTAAATTTACCATCTCTTACTTATGCTATAACATTGCGATTTCCTTACCATTTCTAATATTGTCTACAACAAAACATCCCTCAAAGGAAATATCCACTCTAATATGCTCTATTGGGTCTGGCTTATCATGGTTTCCATGAGGAATATCACATTGGGTTGCTTAGACTTAATTATGTCTTGTAGAACTTAAATTGCCAGTGGATTCTCAAACCTATGACAATTCTAATTTATTGTACTCATTGATGCTAGTGGCCCTAGAGTCCAAAACCTACTAATAATAAGTTTTTTGCTCCATCCGAAATCTCCACTGTTGGGCTTTGATTATTTTTATCAGTAAGATCCCAAAGGTCCCTTCCTTATTCCATACAATATCATTTGAGGTTTGTGAGGATTAGCTCATGAGAAATTCCTTTGCCCATTATATGGTAGTTATCCGCTTATCCTAATTATTTCCAAAATGAGATTTATTGCCTTCTTGGCCTCATAATTTCTGTCCTTACTTCCCCTATCTATGGTTGCCCCCAAATTTCGTGCAAACAATCAGATCTCCCCCATCAATGGTCATTTCTTCCTTTTGGCCTCCTTGTTCCCCTTCTCTTTCCTCCAGCATTGTGTACCGGAGCCACCTTTCTCTAATTCTAGCTTGCTAATATCACTCGGGAGCCCTCATCCAAGACCCCATATGCAAACTCAGTAGGACATTGATCACAATCATGTAGTATAGAGCAAACTCTTTCTAAATGACTGAGGACGCCATAGGAGAAGCAAAAACTTGGTAATCTCTCATATTTGAATTGAATCCAAAGCCACTCTCCACCATTTTTCTTGAGCTTTATCTTTCCTTCGAGAGGGGTTCAGACTCCGTAAAAGTTCCAATGTAATCTCCTATACTCTTGCATACTTGTTCATAAAAAAAATCCACCCAGCAACTCATAAACCTGGACCCCATATGCTGATGTGAGTAAAAGAAACATTTTGTGGTTGTTCTCCTAGCATAACACGCTTCAAGACGAGAAAATATTGATCAAAAGTCCACAGCCCGCCTGATAAGATTCGTTGCAGATTTAGTTCATGAAATTACTGAAAGAGATAGGTTGTGGTGTTCAACTCTTTGATACATATTCCTTTAATTGGTTGCCACACTACTGGCATGGTATTTTTGAATGCCTCAAAATTGATGTGTTTGCTTGTTAATAGTTTGTCAACCATACAATTTTGGTGTTGAACAATACTATCTTCTTCTTAATCTTCCAATATTACACCACCTTCATCCTTCTCCTCTAGAGGAACCTTCGTGTAATGATCTACCAAATGTTCCATAATAAACCAAATGCTAGGATCATCATATAAAAAAAAATAAAAATAAAAAACCCTAAAAAAGAAGCTTTTCGCATAGATAAGAAGAAACACACTTGTCACAGAGACAAGAAAACCTCAATGTAGAGTTTGTTATGGTTGCTTCTTTTGTTAAATTGTCAAAAATAATTTAATTATATTAAAATTATACTAAAATGATTAAAATTATATTAAAATGACTAAATTATCAAATCACTTATTTAAAATTATTAAAATTATGTTAGTATTAAATTATTAAATTACTTAGTTTTTAAATTGTTAAATTGTTTTGATATATTTGTCATTTTAATATTGTGGAGTATGTAATTTAGAATTATAAAATTATATTATTAAAATGATGATTTTTATTTTTATTTTTATTTTTTATAATTTTTTTATGTAGTTTATTTTTAATTAATAAATAAATTTGATTAAATTACTTTAGATATGTTTAAAAAATTTATTTTTTTATTTTTTTAATTCTTTGGATTTAAAGTCTATTCAATATTTAAGAAATTTTATCAATAATGAAATATATTTAAACTAATTATGACTAATCTAAACAATATTAACATTACACTCTAATGGTATGAAAAATATTACAAATAGGTTCAAGGGCATTTCTAATTATAAAAAAAAATTCTAATTATAAAAAAAAAGGTCCAAGTACATTTCTATCTAAAAAATAATCAAAACAGTTAACGAGTGACATTTTTAGGTTTTACATAAATTTTTAAATGATGTTAGCAAATTTATTAATGAAGGCTAACAATTCTTCAAAAGTGTTCATCCGAGCAAAACATTGGGGGCACATTATAATTTCTCTGGGTTTATTTATAAATAAGTCAAACTTAGGGGTTCTATGCAATTAACTCAAATAAAAATATTTAAAATACTAATGGATTTTTTTTCATAAATAGATTAAATTTGAGGGGCTTTTTTATAAATATGTAACAATTTCAGTCAAAACTTTAATGGAAAATTTAATGGAGGTCCAAAAGTGTTTAAAAAGTTATGAGAAATGGACATAAATTGGTTAATTTTCAGTTTCTAGGACTAACAGTGCAGGCACGATTATATTGTGGGACTAAAAGGCCATTTTCCATGTCATCTTCATAGAAAACTAGTATTAGAGCCCCAATAATTGGATCAAATTCTGGAGATGGTGTCTATGAAATACAAGATTGAGAAGTTAGATTGCACACTCTTTTTCTTTGTGTGTGGAAAATGAGGATGGTTGCAATATTAAAAATAGATGGATTTGGAGGATTCCCTTTTAGTGAATGGAATTGGATGCCTGCGACTTGGTCAAATGAGCAGAAAAAACTAATCAACATGAAAGCTATTACTCAAATTCAATTATACCTTGCGAATGGGATTCTACAAGATGTTTGAAAGAGAAGGATGTTATAAGATTTGCAAGAAAAAGAACTTGATGAACAAGTTGTGGTTGAAGCAATAATTATATTCCTGCAAGATGGTAGATGGTACCTTATTCAATCACATAATGATACATTCAAAACCCCAGTTGCAGATTTAGAAAATCTGGAAGTAAAATATGATAATGAGGATTTGGAAATATTATTGATGTGTTCATTGTCCCTTGTTTATTCTAATTTTTGAGACACAAGATTGTATGATAGAGATACAATTTCTTTGAATGATGTGCAAAAAGCATTATAGAGCAAGTACTAAATAAATGGCGAGATTACGTTGGGTGCCTTAAAAAATCAAGGTGATGAGCTTGTTGCCAAGAGTAGAACCAAGGAGTGAAATACCAATAACAAAAAGTTGAGAGGTAGATTACACTAAGAAGAAAATCAAGTGCCATCATTATAGGGACTTGGGACATGTCAAGGCAGAGTGTTGGATATTAAAAAAGGAGATTGAAAAGAAGGAAAAGGATAAAGTTGCTGAAGCCAGTGAAGCACAAATTGACAGTGATGGGAGTCTTGTGCTAATTGGTTCTGATAGTTTAAGATAAGACAATGTTTGGATTATTGGATACCACATGTCATTCAACATATGTCCCACTAAGGACTGGTTTTCCACTTATGAGCAGGGAAGTGGAATGGTTCTCATGAGTAGCAACGTACCTTGTAAGATTGTCAGGAAAGGAACAGATTGTTAGAATCAAGATGCATGATGGTTTGGTTAGAATTTTGATGGAAGTGAGACATGCTCCAAATTTGAACAAAAACCTTATATCCATGGGTGCTCTTGATTCCCTTAGATATAAGTCTACTGGCTGAGATGTTCTTTGAAAGTCTTAAAAAGTGCTTTGGTTGTGATGAAGTGTAAGAAAATTAATGAAAATTTGTACATTTTGCAGGCTATACAGTTTCGGAAGAGTTGTGATTTCATCATAGTCGATGTAGGAGTCAGATATTACAAAGTTATTGGCATATGTGGTTGAGGCATATGAGCAAACAAGGACTCACTATCTTGAGCAAGTGGAGCTTGTTGTATGGACAGAGGACTAATGAGTTGGAGTTTTGTGAGCATTTGTTTTCGAGAAGTAAAAACAAACTACTTTCAGTAAGGGTGTTCACCTAAAAAAAAGGACATTGGGTTATATTCATTTTGATCTCTAAGATCCATCTCAAGTACCTTCAAGATGTAGTGCTAGATGTATGTTGACCTTCATGGATGATTTCTCTAGAAAGGTCTCGGTATATTTTTGAAGCAGAAGAGTAAGGTCATTGTGATTTTCAAGTAGTAGAGCACGATGATTGAAAAATAAAATGGAAAAGAAATAAAAGTGGCTTTGCATTGATAATGGTTTGGAGTTTTGCTCCAGTAAGTTTAAAGAGTATAGCAGAAAGGCAGGTATTATGAGACATCACATGGTGATTATGGCACCTCAACAGAACAATGTGGCCTAAAGATATGATAGAGAGAGCTCATTGTATGCTCTCGAATGCAAGATTGACTAGGGACTTTTGGATAGAGGCAGTTTCTACTACAACATGCTACTTGGTAAACGGATCACCATCTATGACCACTGAGTTGAAAACTCTAGAGAAGATATGGTTGGCAATTTTTCTAATTATTCTAAATTTAAAATATTTGGTTGTCCTAGGCATATATGCATGTAAGTGATGGAAAAATAGACCCTAAGACAAACAAAAGTATATTACTTGTATAATATGGGTTCTAAGGGTTTTAGGGTTTGGTGTCTAAAAGCATACAAGGCCATTACCAGTAGGAATGTTGTTTTTGATAAGTCTGCCATGATTAATCTAAAAAGGGGATAGTGTAGACTAAATTGATATAGGTACGCGGGATCAACTAAGAAGGTTGAGTCAAAGGTACAAGTTTCTTCTTCCACATTGCAAGAGGACTCTCAAGATGATCTTTTTGTCATTAGTTGAGACACACTCTATTGTGAAAGATAGGCCACGGAGACAGACTAAACAACCATCCAGATATGTGGAAGTTAATTTGGTGGCATATGCATTCATTAATGCTGAAGAGACATTATCTGATAAACCAATATCATATTTAGATGCCTCATCTTACAGTGAGCCTGCAAAGTGGGCTAGTGCTAAGATAGAGGAAATTGAGTTACTATACAACAACAAAACTCAGGTGTTAGCGAAACTTCCAGAGGGTAAATAGATAGTTGGCTACAAATGGGTTCAAGATAAAGCAGGCAACACCAGTGTTGATGGTATAATATACAAGGAAAGGCTTGTTACAAAGAGATACATGTAAAAGTATGGAGTTGACTTTAATCAAGTCTTCTCTCCAATTGTAAAGCATAGCTCTATATGGTTTTTACTTTCAGTGGTTGCTTAGTTTGATTTAGAACTAGAATAGTTGGATGTGGAGATGACTTTCCTACGTGGAGAACTAGAGGAGGCCATCTTTATGGCATTGCTAGAATGTTTTGCTGTTGAAGAAAATGAGGACCATTACTAAAGAAATCTTTATGTGGCTTGAAGCAATCTCCAAAGCAATGATGTAAGCGGTGGACTCTTTCATGACCACTATTGGATATGTCAAAAGTGAGTACGATGTTTGATATAATAGGAGATTAGATTATAGTTCTTTCATCTAATTACTCATATGTATGGATGATATGCCATTGTTGTATGCCAGATGTTAAACAATTGAAAGCTTAATTAAGTAGTGAGTTCGAGATGAAAGACGTAGCTAGTGCTAATAAAATTTTGAGCATAGAGATACAGTTGGATTATCGTGTGAGAAAATTATTCTTGTCTCAGAGGCACTATTTTGAGAATGTTTTTGAAAGGTTTGGGATGCATGATGTCAAGCCTATAAGCACTCTACTTGCACCATATTTTAAGCTGTCAGTTTCTTTATCACCATAGTCTGATGAGAAGGAGGTTACATGTCTCATGTTCTATATTCTAGTGCAGTCAGATTGTTTGATGTATGTCATGATGTGCACTAGGTCAGATATTACACTTATTGTTAGATTGGTGAGTCGATGGATGGCTAGCCAAGAAAGGAACATTGGTAAGTTGTTAGTGGACATTGAGTTACTTGAAAGGTCTGCATATTTTGGGCTTCTTTTTGATAGTGTAAGGAGTTTATCTAGATGTGGATTTGTTCGTTATGTGGATTCAGATTTTGCTGGAGACTTAGATGAAA
The DNA here is from genome assembly GCA_018894105.1 of Jacaranda mimosifolia. Classification (NCBI taxonomy): domain Eukaryota; kingdom Viridiplantae; phylum Streptophyta; class Magnoliopsida; order Lamiales; family Bignoniaceae; genus Jacaranda; species Jacaranda mimosifolia. The sequence continues at coordinate 14,159,629 of CM032123.1, forward strand.
GACATTCCCTTATTGAATATATTTTCACTTTGTCTGGGGCTGCTATCAATTGGAAGACAGTTATACAGCCTACTGTTACTTTATTGATTAAAGAAACAGAGTATATGGTAGTCATTGGAGCAATGAATGAAGCTTTGTCGTTGAGGGGTTTAGTTTAGAGTTTTGGACTTAAGATGGAAGTAGTTGCCATTTTCTGTGACAGTCAGAGTGCAATCCACTTAACTCAAAATCAGATGTTTCATGAGAGAACTAAGTTTATTAATATCCGATACCATTTTTTTCGTGACTATATATACAGTGGTGACGAAGCTGTTGCAAAGGTGTCTATCCAAATAATCCTGCGAATATGATGACTATATAAGGTTGTTCCTTTGTACAAGTGCAAACATTACTTGGGCTTAATGCAAGTTTGCAGTTGTGCTGGATCGTCTTTAAGGACGTGTGGAAAGGGGGAGAGATAGATTATTAGTTATGCTTGTTTTTGAAGAGGTGTTTTGTCTTGTAAGTTAGACTTCTAAGCGAAGGTGGAGTTTTTTGTATTATATCTCAAAAGTGCTAAGTTAGTTGGGATTTGGTGTCCTAGTTCCGTTGGAATATGATTTGATCTTTGGAGATATAATTTGACTAACTCAATTTTTCGTACTTAACCCCCTTTATTTTTCTCCTATAAATAGGAGTGTTATTTAATCATTCGAGAGAACCCAATTGAAAGAAACTCATAGAAATAGTTTGAAATATCTTGTTGTACTTCTTTTAGTTTTGTAATAAAATCTCTTTTTCTCACCCGTATATGTAACCTAAATTGGGTGAACCATGTAAATCTGTGTATTATTTTGCTTTTTTAATTTTCATGATGTCATCTTCATAACATGAACTCATCCAATTCTTAACCTACATTCCAATAAAATCACTTAAACTCAAATATATAAACTTGATTTTATAGAAAGCAAAACAAATATATAAACTTGATTTTTTTTAAACAATTAATTTTATATGTATTCATTTTGAACTCATCTGAACATATTTTAGATTTTAAAAAATTTACCATAGTCCATTCCATTTCAATTCAATTCAAAATATTTTGACACTTAACTCAGCCCGAAACTAAATAAATTGGATTGAATGATAAACCTACACTTATGTTGATACCCATGATCATTCTTTGAAGGATTTGGAGAAATATATCAAGTCACTCGCAGACAGTCGTCAATAATTAGCCTCAAATTTAGGACAAAATTGTAATTTTCATTCTGTAATTTTGTCTGATTTGTGTTTTCGCCCTATAAGTTGCAAAATTGTAGTTTTAGTCCTACAAATATTAAAAAAATTATCACTTTTAGTCCTTTTTCGCCGGAAACAGGAAAACTCACAGAAAAAGCTTATGTAATTATTTTTTAATTAAGAAATAAAAAAAATAATTTACCATATAACAATATAATTTTATCTTACACAATTAAAATAATTTAATTAAATATATATAAATATAAATTAAGAAATAGATAAATTAAACTTAAAAAAAAAGAAAAAAAATAAGGAAAGAAGAGGAAAAATTCCCCCATCACCCCATGGCTAGTCGGCCAGCATGACCAGATCTGGCTAGGGGGTCTCTGGCCAAGGGAGCTTGGCCATGGCTAGGACTGTAAATGGATATTCAAAAATTCGTTTACCATTCTCATTCGTATCCGTTTATACAAAACTTATCAACATCTGTTTAAAATGGATATTATCCGTATTCGATTAATAAATATCCGATTATAAATGAATACGGATATGATAAATGCGTATCCGATCCGTTTAATATCCGATCTGAATATATATTTATTAAATATATATTGTTTATATTTTTCAATAGAAATCTCATAATCTATATATGTATATATATAAATTATAATTGAAGAATTAGGAAGAAAAAAATAAATTTAAAAAATTATTGTAATATAGAGAAATTGAAGAATAAAGTTAATCAACATAATTATTGTTGGTTGACTTTATAATTAATAAACTTAAATGCCACTATTATTATTAATAAGTACTAATAATTAATTATAAATTCAATTATTAATTAGAAATTATGCTATTTGTTAGATTGCTTTATTTTAATGAAATTATGTGGTTCCTTCTATTAATTAAAATATATATTTGTTATAAGTTCATAGATTCACGTATTTGGATATTCGTAAATAGATATCTAAATAATCATCGAATATGAATATAAAACAATAATTCGAATACGGATAAGTTTAATAAAATTTGAATGCATCTGAATAATTATAATCAAATACAGATATATCCAAATCCGATCGATATCCGACGGATACGAATTTGGATATCATTTTTAAATATCCGTCAAATCCACATCCGTATCCAAATATTCAAAAAATTAAACGGACACGAATATGAAAACAATATATCCGATCCGTTTAATATCCATTTACACCCCTAGCCATGGAAACCAAGCCAAATCAGGCCAGGTAGCTGCCATGGCCAACCAGCCATGGCAACACGGGTGCTTGGGGAAGCCGAGTGGTGCGGCTATCAATGGTGGGAGGGCTAGGGGCAGGGCGATAAGGGTGGGGGGTGATATATGTGTGTGTATATATGTATATATTTTATAAATATAAGTGCATATATATGTGCGCATATTAAAATTTTATATATTTATAAAAAAATTATTTATATAAATATATGTGTATTTATATGTGTGCATAATATATGTATATATACTAAAAAATAGGTTAGCTAGATCTTGCCAACATGGCAAAAAAAAAATAATTCAAAGTGGCACACTCCCAACAAGCCACGTCAATTTTTTCAGTGAGTTTTCCCGTTTCTAGCAAAAAAAGACTAAAAGTGACAAGTTTTTGATATTTTTAGGACTAAAATTGTAATTTTGCAACTTATAGGGCAAAAACACCAATCGAACAAAGTTACAGGATGAAAATTACAATTTTGCCTTAAGTCTCGTAAACATTTGAAGCCTTGAGTGTGACATAATGTTGTCAAGTCGACTTTGGCCCAATAGCATAAATCTTATACGTTAAATATGAGTTCAGAGGTTCCAACCTAGCTGACATTCGATATGCGTGTGTATAAATAAAAAAAAAAAGAAAAATAAAAAAAGTGACACAATGTTGTCTTAAAAATATTCGGTAGAAAAGTTGCAATATTTGTAGGCTCTATTGAATCTTCACAATCTTGTGCATAAATGGATAAATTTTTAAATTTTGTGTAGCACCCTATCCAATATCATTAAAAATGAATGTTAATATAGGGAAAAAAATTAAAAAAAAAAAAAGCTTGGTTTATCAATAGAAATTTATCTCAAGCCTAGAAAGTACATAATCTTTTGTATTTGTTGGAAAATAAATTTTCTCCATATGGAATAATTTTTTCCTAAACATTCATTATATATGTGAGTATATTGACATGCGGACAATATATTATTTAAGGTAATTCTATGATAAATCGAATATAATGCACACACTCCACTTGTGACTACTGAATTTAAAGGGGTTGTGATTTTCACCACCTACTTCCTATAAATCCAATAGTCACGATTAGACAGAATGTACTGTACAAATCCAACTAAAAATTTCACATATTAACCATGCAGTAAAAAAATTAACTGTGTTTTGGTGACTTTGGTCTTGCATTTTAGCAAGAAATATAATATTCGTTCTTACTGTATATAATAATACTTTTATGTTGTATTTATGTAATCCATCTTTTCCTCATATCCAAACATAGTGATCTTGACTTCCTTGCTTTCTTTTCTTTATCTCACCGCTTATTCAGTTCCTCCTCTTTCTTTTTCTCTATTTCGGCATTCTTTGTAATCTCCTTATGAGCCTGCTTCCTCTTCTTCTTTGCCTTCTACTCCCTCTTTTTTCTCTCCGCCTTTTCCTTCCTTCAACTTCTCTTTTCCTCTTCCTTCTTGGCCTCTTCCTTTTCCTTTTGCTTCTGCCTCTTCTTTTTTTTTTTCCTTGAGCTCCTCTGCTGTCAAGTCTCTTTTGAAGTTGAAACACATCATAATCTTGAAAATTAGTCACTTCTACCACACACCACACACACACACACACACACACACACACACACACACACATATATATATACCCCCATTCTTAAATGATGAGTTATATAAACGGTTAATTAGAAAAAAATCCCTAATCCTACTTTCATTTTAGTGATCAGTCCCCATTTGAATTTTTACACACTAAACTCCCCACTTTTTCACAAAACTTAGAAATCACTCCCCATATCTTTTAAAAAGACCCATATATCCTTGTAGTTGGGAAGAAAAACAAAAATACCTTAGAAATGCGTTTTCTCTTCAAGAAGAACGCTTTCCTTTTTTTTTTTTTTTTTTTCCTGAAATCTACGACTTCTCCAAGCAGGCAAACAAAAGGGTGCGAAGCCGTTCCTCTGCCATTGACACGAGAAGAAGAAAAGAGGGGGGGGAAAAAAAAGACACCAAAATTTCTGTCATTTTTCTGCGACAATGGAAGGAGAAACAGCGGCAACAAGAAGCAAAGTAAAAAAAGAACTGAGCAAAAGAAACAAAGGTATATTTTCTACATTTATAGTTTTAAATGTCCGTGATTTTTCATTGTTAGACTTATTTCTTGTCTATTTTCTCATATTTAGGGTTTTTATTCCCTTTTTAGTTGTTAAATACTTGAACTCATTTGATATATATATATATATATATCATTTTTGTTGTGAGATGAGAAGTTTCTAATTTGTACTTGAAAGGTATGAAAGTTGTACTTCACCTTTTTGGGGTTTATACTTCGTTTTACCTGAAATTATAAGGTGAAATCATCTGAAAGTGGTAGTATATTATATGTAGTACAAAACATCAAAGCTTGCAGTACACATTAGGCAAAATTGTAGTATATAATTTGTGTAACTGCAGTACATTTTAGAAGCTAATGTAGTATAAACATTCAAGCTTGCCGTACACATTAGGCAAAAATGTAGTATATAATTTGTGTAATTGCAATACATTTTAGAAGCATTTGTAGTACAAAAACATTCAAGCCTGCAGTATATATTAACTAAAAGTGTAGAATATAGTCCGTGTATCTGCAGTACATTTTAGAAGCAATTGTAGTACAAAATATTTAATCCTGCAATATATATTAAATGAAAGTACAACATATTTTAGAAGCAACTATAGTATAAAATATTCAAACCTGCAATATATTTTGTACCTTATGTTGGTGATATTTGTACTTAATGTGCTGATATTTTGTACTCCATATTGGTAATATTTATACTTAATGTGCTGATATTTTGTATTCCATGTTGCTGATATTTGTACTTAATACGCTGATCTTTTGTATTCCATGTTGGTGATATTTGTACTTAATGTGTTGATATTTTGTACTCCATATTGGTGATATTTGTACTTAACGGACTAATCTTTTGTACTCCATGTTGGTGATATTTGTACTTAATATCCTAATCTTTTGTACTTCAATAGTTGATACTTCGTATCTAATGTGTTGGTGTTTTGTACGCCAAGAGACAGAAGACATTAGCACAATCCAGGTAGCAGATGAACCACCCAACTCAAATATTGAATCATTTGATCCCTATAAAGGAAGAACTGATTATAGAGGTTGTACACTTCAATTAAATTGACACTGGGCAGTGAATTTGAGTACAATATGATGAAAATAAAGTACAAACGTAGAACAAACAAAGTATAAATAGTGTTATGTTGAAGTACACTTCAATTAAATTGAAACTGAGCAGTGAATTTGAGTACAATATGAGGAAAATGAAGTACAAACGTAGAACAAACAAAGTATAAATTGTGTTATGTTAAAGTACACTTCAATTAAATTGAAATTAGGCAGTGAATTTGAGTACAATATGAGGGAAATGAAGTACAAACGTAGAACAAACAAAGTATAAATGGTGTTATGTTGAAGTACACTTCAATTAAATTGAAATTGGGCAGTGAATTTGAGTACAATATGAGGGAAATAAAGTACAAACATAGAACAAACAAAGTATAAATGGTGTTATGTTGAAGTACACTTATTGCAATTGAATAATTAGTTTCTAATAATTATAGTGATTGTCAAGTATAATATTTTCAGATTATCGAATCAGGCGAAGTACGTATTTGTACGAGTGATAGGGTAGATATTATCGTCAAATGCTCATTTGTTTACATCTTTGAAAGCATAAGTATTATTTACTTTACTGCGATTGATAACATTCATTCGTTGAATACCAGTGGTTAACACTTTAAAACTTTAACATTATTTTATTCATATGATAAATATTATACACATTTTTAGAGTTTGGTTATTAATTACCAAGACTTAAAAAGAAAATCATAGAACAAATTTTAATTCAACAATATTAGTAAAAATATTAAGGAATGAAGTACATAATGGCCAAAATGAAGTACAAATGTCATAAAATCAAGTATAATTCTCCCAAATTGGGGTACAAAATAATTGATATCTTGGAAAACATGCAAAAATGCTAATTTCACGCTAAATCAAATACATAATTGTCGAAATGAAGTACAAATGTCATGAAATCAAGTATAATTCTCCTAGATTGGGAAACAAAATAACTAATATATCGGACAACATGCAAAAATGCTAATTTCACGCTAAATTTAATATATAATTGCTGAAATGACGTACAAATATCATGAAATCAAGTATAATTCTCCCAGATTGGGATACAAAATAACTGATATCTCTGACAACATGCAAAAATGTTAATTTCATGCTAAATAAAATACATAATTGCCTAAATGAAGTACAATTGTCAAGAAATCAAGTATAATTCTCTCAGATTGGGGTACAAAATAACTGATATCTCGGATAACATGCAAAAATACTAATTTCACGCTAAATCAAATACATAATTGCCGAAATGAAGTACAAACGTCAATAAATCAAGTATAATTCTCCCAGATTATGGTACAAAATAACTTATTCTCGAATAACATGCAAAATACTAATTTCACGCTAAATCAAATACATAATTGTTGAAATGAAATACAAATGTCATGAAATCAAGTATAATTCTCCCAGATTGGGGTATAAAATAGCTGATATCTCGGACAACATAATTCTTGTATTTAAATGACCGCAAAGTAGACACCGCATAATTCTTAAGCATAATTCTAAACTCATGAGCATCCTTGAATGTTTGACCCTCTCCACATATGCAATTCCTCCATTCATCAATTGAGTTGCTAATTAAAGTTAATTCATTGTGCGATGCATTGGTCGAACCAATTTCTTCCTCAACTGCATCCTTTGAGGTTGACAAATAAAGTACAATATGTAGAATAATTCAGTATGGTCGGGTAATTTCAAATAAACGAAGTACACTTTCAGAACAATAGAAGTATAAAACGCTATCAATTGCAGTACAATTTTGGATAATCAATAAGTAAAGCATTTGAAGTATAGAACTTTAGGTAAAATGAAGTATAAAATTAATAGAACTTTATAAAACTTAAATAATGGAGTACAATTTTACGTAAAAAGTTAAGTATAATTTTATAGAAAAAGAAAAACAATTTTAGAACACTTGAAGTATAAAATTTTAGCAATTACAGTACAATTTTTGGATAATCCATTAGTAGAACATTTGAAACTTAAATAATAGATTCAGATAATTGAAGTACAAGTTTAGATAAAATGAAGTATAATTTCAGAACACTTGAAGTATAGAACTTCAATGAATAGAGTATATATTTAGGTAAAATGAAGTATAATTTCAGAAAACATAAGTACAATTTTATATAAAAAGAAGTACAATTTCAGAACACTTGAAATATAAATCCTTAGCAATTGCAGTACGATTTTGGATAATCCATTAGTAGAACACTTGAAATATAAAACTTAAATAATAGATTCAGATCATTGAAGTATAAGTTTAAATAAAATGAAGTACAATTTTAAATAAAGTGAAATACAATTTCAGAACACTTGAAGTACAAAACTTAAATAATAGATTCAGATAACTGAAGTACAAGTTTAGATAAAATGAAGTACAATTTAGGAACACTTGAAGTATAGAACTTCAATGAATAGAGTACAGGTTTAGGTAAAATAAAGTATAATTTCAAAAAATAGAAATACAATTTTAGATAAAGTGAAGTATAATTTCAAAACACTTGAAGTATAAAACCCTAGCAATTGCAATATAGTTTTGGATAATCAATAAATGGAACAATTGAAGTATAGAACTTCAATGAATAGAGTACATATTTTGGTAAAATGAAGTATAATTTCAGAAAATCAAAAGTATAATTTTAGATAGAAGACGTACAGTTTTGGAATACTTCAAGTATAAACTGTTAGAAGTTGTAGTACAATTTTGGATAATCCATTAGTAGAACACTTGAAGTATAAAACTTACATAATAGAGTACAATTTTTGTGAGATGAAGTATAATTTTAATTGCAATGAAATATAATGTAGAACGCTCAAAGCAGATAAAGATTTTCAAATAAATAGAGTACAATTTCAGAATACTTCAAGTACAAAACTTTACAAACTGCAGTATAGTTTAGATTCTGTAGAGGTATTACCTTAAAATATCACTGCTCTTCTTTGCACTGCTGCTTGATTCATCCTTTCGATTTACCAGGATGTCAACAATGTTCATCTTTAATGTCAAATGCAGTAAGACCATATTTATGACATTATATGGAACTGGTCTTTGTAGCGGCATCTTTCCAACACTTGATTGAACACTCATCCTTCACTACTGGTTGACATCGTCAAAAAAATACAAGAAACTCATAAGCAACTGAGAAGAAACCGAGAAGAAGAAGAAACCCGAAAATGATGAAAATAAAAGGAGAAAAAGATAATGCAGATGTCGGGTTGGTGGTTGTTGGCTCCGACGATTATTCTCGTTCCTGCCGTAGAGCTTGTTGTGTTTTTTCTATTTTTTCTGTTTCTAGTAATGAGCGTATGATATGATTTACTGTTTGCTTGTGTGAATGAAGAAGAAGTGAGAAAAATGAGTGAAAAATATTATACTTAAGGGTATTTTTGTCAAATCAAGTGAGTAGGGAGTGATTTCTAAAATTTTAACAAAACTAGGGAGTTTTTTCTAACAAAAATCAAGTGAGGACTGAACATGAAATTGAAAAATGCTTTTGGTACTTTTAAATAAGTGCCCCTTATATAAATAGCATACATTTATGATTAGTTTCTGGTAATATTTCCGCTTTCCAGCACCGGATGAATTGGTGCTTGGCTGCCGTGCCGAGGCACTTTGGTCATTTCATTTACATAATGTGAAAAGAATATGCTTACTTCTAACCTGTAAAACAAAATCAAAAGCTTTTAATATTTCCAAATAATTAGACCTATATTTATCCTACCATATTCAATTCATAGACCCAATTAAATCCATATCCAAATAATAAACCATGAATTAGATCCTACCCTATCAAACCCACGATCCATTGGGTCTATGGTTGGGTCTAGTTTATTAGACTTAATTTTTTAATTGTGTTTTAACCTAACTAATTTTTTCTTCTTTCTCAAATTTTCTTATTGTCAATCGAAATGCTAAAACTACATAATATTTGAATGCTAGAGTAATTTATTTAATTGTGTTTTAACCTAACTAATTTTTTCTTCTTTCTCAAATTTTCTTATTGTCAATCGAAATGCTAAAACTACCTAATATTTGAATGCTAGAGTAATTTATTAATATTGGCTAATTTTTGGGGGGAAATTATAATTTTAGTCCCTGAATTATTGTCTGTTTTGATTTCACTCTATTTTGACATGGGGTTAGCAAGTTTGGTCCATTTTGCACAAAATTTTAGCACATTTAGTCCAATTTTTCGCAGATTTGGTTCATCAGGATGAAAAATTTTCAATTAAGCCCACACAATGCTATGTCAGCTTTAATTGGACTTAAATTTTGAGGATTTCTCACCACTTGTCATGCTGGTCCATGTCACCTACCATATGTGTTGCCAATTCACTTTAACCCATTAATAAAAGATGCACTAAACCTTATCAATTAAAAATATTAAATTATATATACATGCATGTATAAAATATCATATATATAGATATAGATATATGCGTATATATATAAAAATATCTTATATACATATAAAAAATGAATAAATAAATAAATAAGAATAATGAAAATCTAAAATAATATTACCTATTCAATATTGTTACATATTTAAAATATTCTATTTAATATATAATATTACATATCTAAAATGAATTATCTAAGTAACTAAACTTATTTAATAATGTTAAATACTAAATATATTTATTAATTAAGTTACATTTAATAATTTTAAAATAATAAATATATCTCAATAATTTAATTAAATATAATTGAATCATTTACTAATCAAAATAAATAAATAAAATTTTTAAAAATAACAAATTAAAACAATATTGCATTCTGTAATATTAAACAATAAACATTATTTAAAATTAGATATCTTTACATATACATGCACGTATAATATATCATATATATAACATATCATATATACATATAAAAAATGAATAAATAAAAATTAATTAATAAATAAATAATTAAGAATAATAAAAACTAAAGTAATATTATCTATTCAATATTATTACATATTTAAAATATTCTATTTAATATATAATATTATATATATATAATAATTTATTTAAGTAATCAATTGTTTAATAATGTTAAATAATAAATATACTTATTGATTAAGTTACATAATTAATAATTTTAAAATAATAAATATATATAAGTTATTTAATTAAATTTAATTGCATTATTTACGTAACTCCTTCCGACCTAACCCCCCACAGCCCACCCACCTGCGCACCCAACATCGCCAGCGATGGGCAGCCGCAGCGGCTGCCACAGCCCCCTGCCTCATCCCCCACCCACGCCCCTGTTGCTGCTGCCACACACCTCCCCCCTTCCCCCCAACCCCCCCCCCCCCCACCCCGGCCATAAACTGGGACTGCGGCCACAGCACCCGCTGTCATGATCTGATGAGGCTGCCGTGGCAGCCACCAGATCTGTTGGGCAATGAAGGGGGTGGGTGGGTAAGATTGTTTGTATGTGTATATATATATTATGTTTTGTTTTTGGCTTCAATGCGTTTTTTTTTTTCCTTGGCACATTTTTTGGTTTTTGAATTTTTTTATTTTTATTTTTCCCTCAGCCTTTTTTTTTTTTTTGTTAATTTCAACCATTTGGGTGATGTGGCAGATGACATGGATGATGATGTGGAGCTGGGGTGACAAATGTTATAAAATTCCTAAAAATTAGGCTCAATTAATGCTAACTATGCAATTATTGGGCCTAATTAAAAAAATTTCAACCCGGTGAACCAAATTTGGAAAAAATTGAACTAAATGTGCTAAAATTTTGTGCCAAATGGATCAAATGTACTAACCACATATCAAAATAGAGTGCAATCAAAACAAGCAAAGGTTGAAGGACTAAAAAGTATGCATTTAATTTTAGTCGTTTAATTTAATTTAGTTAATTTATATATTTAATTTTTGGTATATTAAACAAATAAGAACCACAAGAGTATGTATCACTTTTCTCTCTCTTCCCCATATTATGTATTTTTTTTCCTCTCTATTTTTCCTCTAAGATATTATATTTTCTTTCTTTAACTTTATTCTTTTCATTTTTTTGAAATATTATTATTTCATGTAATATATTTAATAAAATATAATTTTAAAAATATTTTTGAAAAATAAAAATTTTCAAACAATGCACCAGATTTTTTCATATTTTAAAAGATAATATTTCATTTTCAAAATATAAATATAACAATGTGGACACCCGGATAATAAACACAATTTCAGTTTTAATATATGTAGAGCATTCTTAATCCATAATGCATCAAAATGAATTTAATCAAGCATTGCAACACTCCCCTCCCCCCAACCAAAAAAAAGAAGAAGAATTTAATAATATTTGTACTATTAATATTTTTTTTGTAGTTATGTAAATACCCTTTAAATATTCTTTCTTTCTCCACTCTCCAAGCTACTGGAAAATAAATAAATTCAAAATACTTCTAATTTTTTTTATTTTATATACATTCAAAATTTAAGTATACACTTCAAATATTCCATAATTATTAGTATAAATTTAATTTTGATACAAGTAATTTGGGTTAACTAGTTAAATTTGAGTATTTGGATAATGAGTAATTTCAAGGTTTAGAATATGTGGGCAAGTTTTGCATATAAATACAATTACACTCGTTCAATTATTTTTAATATATTTTGGGGTTTAAGTTCGACGAAAATGGTAACTAAATAAAATTTATGAGTAAAAAAGATTACAATTGGGAAGGAGGAAGTTGAAATATGGATATTTGATATTGGGTATTGGATATTTAGATATTTTATGGGTATAAACCTTACCCTTACTCATTTCATTTTTCTTAATGGGTTTGGGTTGAGTTTTGGGTCTCATATCTATTTATTGGATATGGATATAGGTTTTGTATTATTGTCATGGGCTTGAGTAGGATAAAATCCTACACATTGAGAGGCTTAATTATGTGTAAGAAAGATGATTTTGCAAATTGATGTATCTTTTTCACTTGCTTGGCAATTAACAAACTAATTAACTCATTTTGTCCTTGGTAAACCAGTTTGTCAGACTTCATATTATGAGGGCTTATAAAGCTCAGTTCATTAGGTCGCAAAGGAGATGGATATAGTGTAGCACTAATTAAGAGGGTAATTTGTTAAATTTATTTAAAAAATAATTATAGGCTCTTACATTTTTCAAGATATGTTGAAGTTTATTAGATCCTATGATCATACAGCTTATAAGATATTAATAATATTTATCACGACAAGAAAAAATGCATTTAGTGACATTAAAAAGAGCCATTTAAATTGTGTTACAGTGGCAATTTTATATTTAGAGGGTGTTTGGGTAAGCTTATAAGCTTATCAAAATATCTTATAATATGTTTGAGAACTTATAAAATGCCTAAAAGTGTTTGGTAATTTTTTTTAAAAAAAAGAGCTTATAAGCTCTTAAAATAGGATGTTAGAAGCTTATAAGCCATTTTTAAAAAAATACGAAGTTCCTAACTTATTTTTAAAATTTTAACAAGTTCCCTTAACTTTTATTAGTTTAATTGCAAAATTGTCATTACTAACATCTTATAAGCTCTAAGGTTTTTATTTTATCCAAATGCTTTAAGAACTTTTTTTTTTTTCAAAAAAAAAAAAGAAAAGGATATAGCATCTTTATAAGCTCTAAAAACATCTTATAAGATATAGAGACTTATAAGATTTTTTAAATAAGTTTAATCAAATACCCTCTTAATTGCATTTTTTAAAAGTGCCACTTGTAGTGGTGTAGTTAAATGTATAAATATCATTAACTTACCTCTGTTATGACATTAATAAAATGCAACAAAAAATATATTAGATGATATATTAAAATATCATAAAAAATGCATTAAATAACATGTCAAAATGACAATAAAGATGCTTTTAAATGACATGCTAAATGCCTTGCAAATACATTTATGTTGACATTTTCAATCAAATGTCACTATTTTTGTTCATTATTTATTAATCAAATGCCACTAAATATTGTATTGTAATGACTTTTTTCTACAATTATCACCATATTACTTGTGCGCCATCAAACTATAGAATATCACTAATTTAATGCCACTAAATATTTTGTGGCATTTTTTCTAGATGACACCATAAATAAATATGAGTGACATTTTTTAAGAAAAATTGTCTCTCATATTTATTTATGGCACTAATTAAATGCTTTCAAATTATATTTTTATTGACATTTGTACTCAAATGCCACTATTTTATATGTCATCTAATAATCAAATGTCACTAAATATCTATACTATATAAAAAAGAAAGGCTCTTTACACACCAAAGTGACAGTTACGTCATACTACACCAAAATTTGCTTTACCAATTGTACCCTTAATTTTCAATTTAATTTCAAAAGTGAACTTATCACTTAATTTAATACTAAAAACACAATAATATAGTGAAAACATACTAATAAAATTTATGGAATATACAAGTAAATATATTTAATAATTTTAAACTTTTGATGTAGAAATAATTTGCTAAATATGAGTTTATATTAATGGATAATTACTATTGTACGCTATTAATATGATTATTGTTAAAATTATATTATTGTTGATATACATGATAAAAAATTGAGTAATTTATTTATTAATATAATTTAGTATCAATAATATAATAAACTAATATGCACGCAGGAATCGCGTGCCACGACGACTAGTTCTAATTATAATGGCATTTATTTTGACTATCATTATATTACTTTTGTATGTCATTACACTATAAAATGCCACTTAGTTAGTGCCACTAAATATTTTATGACATTTGTTTTTCAAATAACACCATAACTGCATCTTAGGACCATTTTTCTAAGAATTGGTGGGAATAATTAAATATCTTTGAAATATATATATATATATATCTTGGCATTTTCAATCAAATGTCACTAATTTATTTGTCATTTAATAATCAATGCCACTAAATATCAAATTATAGTGACATTCTTTTGTGACTATCATTATATTATTTTTTTTTGTCACTATATCGCAAAATTTCATTAAGTTAGTACCACTATATGTAAATTTTCTTGTAGTGTTTTATGATTAATATGATCAAAGTTAAATAAATATATTAAAATTTTAAATATGTTGGTAACTTCTTTTAACTTATTGGTGGAGTTCATAAGATTACAACATTTTATTTTGAATCTTATAAACTCATCTCTTAAAATTTTTATCACAAATATTTAAAAGTTTTTGAAAATTTGATAAGATCAATTTAAAGAATTTATAGATTCACCTAAAATGGTGTTTGGTTGAACATATTTAAAAGGTCTTACAATTTTCAATATATTACAAGGTATTTTTGAATTTTATAAGATATTAAATTTTTTATTTTAAAAATAATTTTTTAAAAGTGTTTGAATAAAATATGGTTATTAAAGTTTATAAAGTATTAGGGACGATAATTTTGTACTCTATGTAATAAATGTTAAATGAATTTATTTAATAGTAAACTAAAAACTTTTTATATTTTCTGAAAGAGTTTATGCTAATATTTTATTTTGAGACTTCTTGAGTTTAAATTTTGAAGAATTTATTGACTAGTAAATTATAAATATTAATATTTTATTTTATGATGTATATTAAATATTTCACATGTTTTATTAATTAGTACCCAACCAAATAAAATGACAGTTCAAAAGGAATTAAAAAAGAAAAAAGAAAAAAGAAAAAAGCGAAAGATCCTTAGATAGTAAGGAAACTGGCAGTTAAGGCTGTAAATGGATATTCGAAAATTCGTTTACTGTTCGCATTCGTATCCGTTTATACAAAATTTATCTGTATCCGTTTAAAGCGGATATTATCCGTATTCGATTAGCAGATATTCGATTATAAATGGATACGAATATGGTAAATGCGTATCCGATCCGAATATATATTTATTAAATAATATATTATTTATATTTTTCAACAAAAATTTCTTAGTCTATATATGTATAATTAAATAATTGGGAAGAAAAAAGAATACATTTTAAAAAAATATTGTAATATAGAAAAAAATTGAAGAATAAAGTTAATCAACATAATTATTGTTGGTTGACTTTATAACTAATATACTTAAATGCTATTATTATTATTAATAATAAGTACTAATAATCAATTATAAAGTCAATTATTAATTAAAAATTATGCTATTTGTTTGATTATTTTCGTCTTAATGAAATTATATAGTTCTTTTTATTAATTAAAATGTATTTATTATAGGTTTATAAATTCACATATGTGAATATTTGTAAATGAATATTTAAAATATGAATATATCTGAATAATTATAATCGAATATGGATATATCCGAATTCGATCGATATCCAACGGATACGAATTTGGATATCATTTTTAAATATTCACCAAATTCGTATCCGTATTCGTATCTGAATATTCAAAAAGTTAAACGGATACAAATATAAAAATAATATATTCGATCCATTTAATATCCGTTCACACCCCCAACTGGTAGCTCACACGCGTCGCATCCGCTTATAGTGGAACAGGTGCACATTTTTTGTTCGCATATATGTATGTATGTTCGATGGACTATTTTCTTTTTTTTTTTTTTTTTCGGTGAATAGACATTCTCAAATAATCACAATTGGGGGACTATAATTTCATATAATCTGCAATGGCGATGCTTGATTCTTTCTTCAGCAAAGGCTTCAAAGCTGCCAAATGGTAATCTTTCAATTCTTCTTCTTGTTTTCTTTGATGGTGAAATGAAATCAGCCTTTTTATTTTCTGTTGTAGGGTTTTGTAACCGTATTAAGTTTCCTCACGAATTTGTTGAGAATTCATTGTGCAATCAACCCGAAAATCTGATATTGATCGTATTCCAAGGAAGATAATTGCATTAAGAAGATAAATAATTCTAGGCACAAATGTCTTGAATTTTTCCATTGCTATGTTTTGAATTTTAGGGGAGAGTAAATTAAATAGGATAGTGATCAATGAATTGTGGGTGTGCTTATAGTGAGCGTAGAGACATGCACTCTAACAGTAGTTTCTTTATTTGCTAATTTACAGTAAAACTTTGCTGAAACTTACAATCCCTCGAATAAAGTTACTAAGGAATCGAAAAGAGATTCAGATAAAGCAGATGCGTCGAGAAATCGCCAAGCTCCTCGAGACTGGTCAAGAAGCCACCGCTTGGATTAGGGTATGAAGTAACTATTGTTTTCTTTGTTAATTTTGTTATAATGTTATTTATATAATATATTTGGAAAGCGATTGAGGAATTAAAGAATTTTAAGTCTGCTGTTTGGTCGTTTTGTTGTTGTCATTTTTTCTTGTTTAGGTGGAGCATGTTATAAGAGAGGAGAAGATGATGGCGGCACAAGAAATAGTTGAGCTGTTTTGTGAGCTCATTTGCTGTTCGCCTTCCAATTATTGAAGCACAACGGTATTTCTTTTATTTAGAATATTGAGATTTCCATGGTATGAGAGGATTGGGAAGAATGCTCTTCCCACCTCTGGTATATTACTTATTGCGTCGATGGGAAATGCCAGAAAGCAAGTTTGGAGAACGACAACAACTACAACAATAGTACTGATAATAACAATAGTAATTTTGTTTTCAATCAGTTTTGGGCCTTGTTTATTTTAGATGGGTTTGTGTAAAAACTTAAAAGATGGGTTTTATGTTTGATCAGGAGTTGGAAGGAACAATTGATCTGGAAGATAGATATTTGCTGCAAATATCAGAGGAGTTAAGGTTACTGATATTTGCTACCAATTTTAGGAATTAATTAGCAATTTTGACTGAAACTGAGGGTGCAGCATGCAGCATTCACCATCTACTTATGTTTGCTCGTACTTTTTCTCTTCAGGGCCTATACTACACAAACAACCATGCTATTGTCTTTCCGCCTTCCCTTTTTCTCATTTAAATAACCTTTTCAAGTGTAGAAAAAATAAGTCTACTACTTCCCATCTATTTTGCAAGTGACTTTGAAATTTCCCCCCCCCCCCCCCCCCCCCCAAGGGAGTCAGTCATCAGTGTTATTTTTATATTTGAAGCTGTCAAGAAAATAGCCTGTAGAACTTAAGACATGTTGGAAACTGATTTACTTCTACTTTTGGCTCTTGCTGATGTCAATATAATTGCATAACTCTTTTATTAACCTAATCAGAAACATTCACTATCCTTGTCCAGCTGATATATCATGCAGGAATCAGTTACTGACAGTGCACTATTCGAGGTTTTTAATTTCTGCTGCTGATCATGTGATCGTGCTTAATGATTCTAGTTGTTTCATATGCATATTGCATATAGATAAGCTTTTAGTATATAAATATGTCAAAGTAGAAATATTATGATGTGTCTCAATTTTGTGCTATTTAAATTTATGAGATGATGTATGTTTAATAAACTTTTATCTGAAATTATTATGTGCAAGTTCATGTGCCTCCTGTGTCTAAATTCTCCCCGCACGCTCACCATGATAAAGAGATTTTGATAAAACTATTTTCAGTGTCTTCCTTGCTAACTCCAACTTTACTCCTTGGTTATTTGTAAACTGATGTGCAATTACTAAACCAGAGCGCTGGCTAAGTTATCTGCCATTCTCAAATATCATATTTGATGACTGGGGCAGCCAAACTTCCTTCCATGTGACAAATATGGGTCTAGTTTGACAGAGCACGGAGGTTTGTGTTGAAAATGTAATAGTTCTACGTATTTTTTATACTGTTGCCCTCAAGCAGTTGATAGATAGCAGTGTCACATCTTTTCAATTGATACACTTGTTTTGGGGGGGAAAAAACATTCATTTCAAGAATGGAGTCTTATTTTGGGGTGTCCCAGAAAGGAATAAGAGTAACAAATTTGACAGTACAGCAAACCTCCTTTTCTTCTTCTTCAATTGCAGAGGAATAATTCTGGAAGCCAGAAATGAGGGGCCCGTAGTCAGCATCTTTTTCTTGCTTTCAATCCATAGTTATTAAAGGCGTGAGGCGAGAGGCGGGCGTGAGGCGCTTTTTTAAGGCGAGAGGTGGGGCGAGGGGCGGGCGACCAAAAGGCGTATGAGGCGTTAATTAAGAAAAAAAATTAAAATATATATAGTAAAACAAATTAAATCAAGTTAAACATATTAACATATTAAACATATTTGGTATTAAATTAACAAATTAATTAAATAAATATATTAAATATTAGTTTAAGCATTAATATATTAAACAAACTAAAAAGAAAAATATTTTAGAAAAATCAAAAGTGTTGTCTGCATGAGAAAATAACATTAAAAAAAAAAAAAAAAAAAGAAACAGAGAGAGAAGATAAAGGACAAAAGAGAAACGATAGAAGAGAAGAGAGAAGAGAACTTAGAGTCGAGATTGTTGGGATCAAGGTGTTGGAGAGAATGCCTTGGTTGTAGAGAAAGGTTTGGGTGTTTCTTTATTTTGGGTTATTTATTTCAAAATGTCAGCGTCTCTTTTAGGAGGCTCATATATTGTTATTATTTTTAAATTGGACCAAGGCGACTAAGGCGAGCAAGGCGATTGAGGCTACCAAGGCAACAAAGGCGGTCGCCTCATCTCGCCTTATGGTTCTCGCCTGGCCTGAGGTGGAAGAGGCGAAATGATGTCGCCTCACCTCGCCTCTCGCCTGAGGCGAGTGAGGCGCTAGCCTTTCACAACTATGTTTCGATCTTGGCTGCATATTTCCTAATATTTACATCCTTGATTCTGCCACTTTGGCCCTCTCAGCTTTTCCTAGAAATAATTTTCTTTTTGGAGTTTGATTTATCTTATGAGCTAAGGCTATTCATGTTGTACTCTTTTCAGGGAATGCCCTCTCGAGTTGAAAGAAGCTATTTCCAGTGTATGCTTTGCTGCACCAAGGTGTGCTGATCTGCCAGAGTTGCTACAGGTGCAAATGCTGTTTGCCAGTAAATACGGCAAAGAATTCATATCTGCTGCAACTGAGCTTATGCCAGAATGTGGTGTCAATTGGCAGGTTAGACAAATTGTCCTCTTGTGGCATTTTATGACAGAAGCTGCCACAGCTTCTGATTATTCCTTTTGCTGGTCTTTTTGACATTTTTCTTAAAAATATAAAATTGCAGTTGGTGGAGCTGTTATCTGATCGAGCTCCTGTACCTGATGTTAAATTGAAGCTCCTGAAGGAAATTTCTGAAGAGCATGAGCTCGACTGGGATCCAAGTGCTTCTGAAAGTGAATTATTGAAGGCACATGAAGACTTGATGGTAAGAATTGCTTCTGCTTCTTGGTTGCCTTTCTATCTTCTTGCCTGATATTTGTGCCCTTTCTCCATAATGGATCAACACAGTTTCTCAGTGGTTCCAAAGTGCCCATTCCGATACAGAGGCATGATGAGACAAAAGTCAACTACTTCAGAACCTGCTGCGCAAGCACAGGAACGTTCTGATTCTGATGAAGACTTAAACATCGTAGATCTTCCAGAAGTTCCTAAGCAGCCATTACAGTCAAATAATGGCACAGTCTCAGCACCAGAGATGCTGCCTTTTCCTGCCTCTGCACTTTCTGATGTTGATGATCAAGAAGAACCAAATCCTCCTGGAGGTGATGAAAAACTTTAACGCTTGGAGCCAGGAGTTATGTTGCGAGGGAGATCAGCAACTAAAGAAGATTCATCACTCAAAACTTCACCTGGTCTGGTGGAAGATAAACAGTTTTTGCCATTCATACATCCTTCATCACAGTCGTCTGTTTCATTTCCTGTGAAAGAATGCAATGCACCTCCCTCTATCTCAAAGACCAAAAATGATAATTTAGATTTACAGGATGTATTGGCTGCTGCTCAGGCAGCTGCTGTAGCAGCAGAGCGTGCTGCAGCAGCCGCCCGGTCAGCTGCTAGCATTGCTGAAATTCGAATTAGTGAGCTTGTCAAGAAAAAGAATGATGAGGCTCTGGTTCTACCATTGAGAATCCATTTCATCTTGATAGAACCAAATCAGATCTGGAAGAAAAGGCTGAATTAGATTTGCAGGAGTCGTTTGGGGATTCTGACAGTCTGTTGACTTCTCCCAGTCCAAGCCTAAACATCTCTGGAAACTGCATGGCTCATGAGCCAACAGCACGTCCGGCATATGATGATAAAAAGGGGGATTTTGACTCATCTCCTCACAGCAGCAATTTTCTCAGCCATGGCAGTCATCACCAACCTCAGAGATTGCCTTCAATGGATGATGAAACATATTACCCATACCCAAACTTATTCACATCTCAAGGCTCGAATCTAAGCTTTCATGCACAGTCATTTACACAGTCAAGTAAGCAATGAGGTCTACTTTCAGTATTTTGATATTGTTATTACTTTGTGAGCATTTCCCTCCTCTTCATTGGCTTGTGAGGTAATCAATATTTTTTTACTGTTTAAGAGTTTAAGCAACCTACTGTAAATTGATTTTGTAATTGTTGGCGATTCTTGTTAGTTCATATGCTTTACGTGGAGAGTAAACATTAAACAATTTATCGTATGTATATTATAGAACAGTCATTTTTGTGATTACTGTATCAATCAAACTGTGCTATGTCAAACTGAACTGGGCAATTGACGGCTGAATGACCCAAATGTTCTTGGGTTAATGATAATTGATTCCATAAAATGTTATACATAAAATAAAGTGTCGAATTATTATGTCATTTAAGCAGAGAAATATGACTAGAATTTTGCCAATATCACTCCTTTTAATGTAAGACAGCCACGTGTCAACTTCTTATCTCCTCCAGATAAAGAAGCCATCCTTCATTCCTTCTCCACAATCACTAGATACTTACTGAAATCTGCGCCGTCTGTCACTTCGTTTTCTTCCAATTCTAGCCGTCCGTTTCCATCCCTGAGCCCCATTTCGCATTCCACATACTTCAAAACTCTCTCTCTCTCTCTCTCTCTCTCTCTCTCTACTCCAGATAAGATGTGATCCTTCTCCACAATCACTGGATAATAACTCCAATCTCCACTGTCCGTGACTTCGTTTCATACAATCCTAGCCGTACGTTCCCATCCAAAAGCCCTTTTCATATTCCACATATTTCAAAATCCTCCCCCCCCCTCTCCCTCTCTCTCTCTCTCTCCAACTACCAGGAGCAGCAGCCACCGCCCCTAGAATGGCCGCCACCCTGCAACAAACTCCAATCACTTTCCGGTGCCGCTCGCCGCCGTCGGCTCAACTCCAATCGAAGCCAACAATCAAGCTCCACCTCTCCTCAAACCTCAAGGTCCCCAAACTTACCATCAAGCCCCTCGTCTGCCGCCGCGGAGGGGGAGCATCCGGCGCCAGAATGGCCGACACCGCTGCCGGAAGCTACGCTAACGCGCTCGCTGACGTCGCCAAATCCAACAATACTCTCGAACAAACCTCCGCAGATGTGGAGAAGCTTGAGAAGATCTTCTCCGACGAGGAAGTGCTCAACTTCTTCACCAACCCCACCATCGACGAGGAAAACAAACGGAAAATCGTGGACGAGATTGCGAAATCATCGAGCCTGCAGCCGCACGTGGCCAACTTCCTCAACATCTTGGTGGATATGAAGCGGATTGATCTGATCAAAGAAATCGTGAAGGAATTCGAAGTGGTGTACAACAAACTGACCGAGACGGAGCTGGCAATAGTCACATCGGTGGTGCAATTGGAATCGCAGCATCTGGCACAGATTGCGAAAGGGGTGCAGAAATTGACGGGGGCGAAGAATGTGAGGATCAAAACGGTGATCGAACCGTCGCTGGTTGCCGGGTTCACGATCAGGTATGGAAATGGTGGGTCGAAATTGATTGACATGAGTGTGAAGAAGCAGCTGGAGGAGATTGCTGCTCAGCTTGATCTTGGGGACATTCAATTAGCTGTATGATTATCTTGCTTTTGGTTTTATTTTTGATAATTTCCATGTGGTAATGATATAATCTGTATGGATTTATGAAATTTTTTGAGATATATGCGTACAACATTATTGTCAAATTAATAGATAGTTGGAGGAATTCAAGCGCATATATTAGAGCTTAATTTATCCAAATTAGTAAAATAACTTAACTATGTAAACTAGTAGAGCTGAATGCATTTTGTCCTCTTTAAAGTCCATTTTTTTGGCCATTAGTAGCCCCGACCCGACCAGACCAAAAATTTGCTGGCACAACTGGGCGTGATTGTACATTGCTTATGGGAAATACTAGTTGTATATTTAGAACAGCACTTTTAATTGAAAAGTATGGTAATGGGGAAATATTTAGTAGAACATTTAATACCTGTGTATCAGTGTATGTGTATTTGATACTTACTGCATGTGTCTTAGAAGTAACTTAGCTCAATATATTGCATTCAACAACTTTAAAGTATCATTTGACAATAACAGTAAATATATATTAATTTACATGACTCAAAAGATTTTATTTGTGAAGTAAGTAGTGCATATTGGAACCAATAATATCAATTACTATATTCATATTAATTAAGCACTGTGTTGATGCATAACAAATACAACATTTGTATTTAGCTGAGTACCATGTTCATATTAGACCACTGTTACAAATAAGAATAATGATAACGCACGGAAGTTGAGTGAGGCCTTTTTCAATAGACAGCAATGTTGATTTGTTTTTTTTTTTGAATGCATGCAGAGGGAATTTTTTATTCTCGAAAGTTTACGATTTTTTGTGAAGATTTCTTCCACCCAAGTTCTTTTTGGGGCTTAGTATATGCAGTTTTTTCTTGATAGATTTAGATCCATTTGTATTTTGCTGTTCATTTCGATAGGCTTAATTTGCTCTTGAGCTCTCTGCTTTTATTTAATTAATTGACTTAGTTCAAATTGCTCTTATAATCTTATTAGTCCACATCAAATAACTTATACCATTTTTAGTGTGCTTAAAACCACACATGTTTGATGATTTTTTGCGCATACATAAAACGGAAACAAATTGGTTTGAGAAAATTTGTTGGAACGATGTTGATTAACAGTTATTATTATGAAATAAATAACGAGTTGAGTTTCTATACTGTTGAATGTTATATGATCAGTATCACATCTTCATTCAAAAGACATTGCATTTTTTAGTAGTTAAAATTACAATAACGAACTCTTCGTGCGGGGAGCTGATATAAAAATGTGTGGCATTATTTAATGAAATAATTGCGGTTTTTATGTTTGGGGTTCTAATGTGCCATTGACCATGGATTTGGGGTTGTAATTAGAGCCGTCAATGGATCGATTTTAATTCGAATTCAATCTGAATTCGATGTGAATTTTAAAATTTTTATTCGATTAAAATTTTTGATAGATTACGTCCAATTATAAATATCCGTAATCCAAAATAAGTGAATCGGATATGAAATTAAGCAATCCAAATTCAAATTTTAATGATTTTTTTTATTAAATTAGTACTATTATATATAATATTAATAAAGATTTTAAAATAAAATCTATATATTATGTTGACTTAATATCTATATTAATGTTTATATTATGCTACTGAGTCTTTAGCCTAAAAAATAAGAGGGATATTGATAAAATGTCAAATATAGTAATGTGTAATAATTCATCTATGTATTAATGTAATGTGAAATAAGGATTTAGTATTCAAATATTTAATTTTATAGTAAAAAATTATTAAAAATTCAAATATGACATAAATTTACTTTATAAATACAATATTTTTATGCAAGCCAAAAGGGAAAAAATATATTAAATCGGATCGAATTTTTTATCTAAGTTCGGATATCCATCAGATTCGAATATGTTACTGATTAATAAAGATCCTATAGGATATCGGGTTGGATTTGGATATAGATACTGATAATTGGATTCGAATTCAAATATGACTTATTCGATTTAAAGCCAACCCGTTGACATCCCTAGTTGCAATGCATGAGCAACTCCTTTTTTAACAGTTAAATTATCAATACTTTTTATTTTTTATAATTATAGAAACTCTAATTTAAGTTTAAACCATAAAAAAAAATCAAACAAAAATCATAAATTAATCATTTTGCCATCAACTTAAAAAAATTAAATAATTAATTTATTAAATAATTATTCTACTCTGAGGCTCCATTTACTTTCATGGATGGGATGAGGGATGATGATAAGGATTAGTTTATAAATATTATATGATATTTATTAAGTGGAATGGAATGAAGGGTGAGAAATTATAAATATGTAATTATATATGTGAATGAAATTTTTGAATAAAATATAAATTATCCAAAATACCCTCCGCATGAAAACAACAAGTCACAAAATCCCCATGTATAATTGAGCTAAAAAACCATGGGCCTATTCTCTTGCATTTTGGGTGCTTTGTAGAAAATATTTTGGGAAATAGGTTTTGGGGAGAAAGATTGGAGAAAGTGTCAAGTGTTTCTTTTTGTTTTGGAAAAACAGGAAAAATGATTTGATACTGAGTTGTTTGTTTCTTTATTATGTGGCAATTGTGGTGCAAATTACTATTGAGGTTTTATTTAATCATCTAATCTCAATGAGTACTTTCAATTATTCGTATTCCATGTAAATATCCGTTACATGGTATAAAACTTAAATATTATAATGTATATTGATGTTTACTTCACTAAGTCATTCGAATTCACTATCCTCGTGTTGTTCTTTTTGTTCTTTGCCACGAAATGAAGAAATAGGAGATATTGTGAACTTTGACCCTCATGTGCATAATATAATTAATTTTGGCATGGTAAACTCATCAAGTTTATAGTATAGGCTGTGTATACCTAGTTATTATCCGTATCCACCGACGAGGTGTAGTTGACTAGCATCCATGATAAATGATGTAGCCATTTGTTTTAGAAGTGTAAGCCTTGGATAATTGTAATTTATTGTGAAAAACTTAGGTTTAGCTTGAAGTTTTATGACATGACTAGTTAATGTAATATTGAAGCAGTAGATCCAGATCTTGCTTATCCTGCTATCCACACCAGAATAAATAGAGTTTTCCAAAAAAACTTACTAGTGGAGGAAAAAGAAGGATATCCTCGCATACACTCGAAAAATCGTCATCTAATAAATTTAGCAGCACCTTAGGATGGTATAACCTTATAAGGGCAAAGTTCAAATTATTGGGTCGTCATTGAATTGTTTAAATTCAAAAATTTTGGTGATATATATATATATATTGTTTTGAATTTTTTGGTTTGATTAGAGTAGCACCTCTATTGGAAGCAAGCACCTTTCGCATGGGGTGCTACAGATTGAGAACTTGAGCTATGTTAGGATAGGATCCTCGGAATATAGGATTTTTGGATTAGTGGAGATTAGATTTGACTTGCAAATTTTGCTAGGATGTGAACTTCTGGTATAGTGCTTGATACTAAAGAGTAAAGGATTGGCATTGGGATGGCCAGCTAGTATATAATCCATTACTTTTGAGGTGTCACGCATATGACTTTATTAATGTTGTTGGAATAATATTTTGGGACCACACTGTTGTGCGAGTATTTTGTGATAGTAGAACTAAGAAACTAAAAGGTTGTTTGGGATAATAAATATTTGGTGTACGTGGGATCGAGATTTAAATGAAGAGGTTGATTTGGAGCTGGCATTTCGATAATGAGATTGATCTGTGTGGCTGCATGGTAGTATTTAAGAGAGAAACAAGAAAATATTTTCCGTAAGGAGATCATTTAATATGATCAGTGAATAATGTGTCTATATATGATTGCGATTTAAATATCTGAGGTAATTAGTTTATTGATAATGAAAAAGCTCACTAGTGTGATTATAAGATAACAATGGATAAGTGAGAAGGAAAGACTATTCGTGAGAAATGAGGCTCTTAGAAATCATACTGTAAATTTGAGGAAAAAAGGAATAACGTTTTCATGGAAAATAGCAAGTAAAAGTGACCAGCACTAAGGAAAATATTAGAATCCAATACTATGGGACATGTAGAATAGTTAAAGTATGTAGTTGTATGTATTCACATGAAGATGAATATGTTTAATTTATAATCACATGAGGAATGAAATGAAATGTATTGTTTTGATGATAATATTAGACTTAGTTAACTTTGTACATCCTTAATTAGACAAATAATGAGTTTAACGAAGATATTATATAATTTATATATAAGTTGACGTGAACTCACTTGCTAACGTTAGTTTGGTATGATCATATTTTTATTTCATAACATGCTTGTACTCAACGTATCTTGTATATTATGATAAGAACTGATAGAAGTTTGAATATTAATAGAATTTTCGATTAAATGCTGCAGATTTTGCATAATTAGTAAGACTTCAAGTTTTTATATACTAAATGATGTCACATGAACAACCTCGCTCATTTCCCTTACCATGGTCTATTCGAGGTCGTAGAGGATGACCACTAGTTAATCGAGTTGAAGAACAAGAAGGTCAAGTGGGAAATACTTCTGACCAAGGACATCCCATACAAGAGGAAAGAATGATGTCGACCTCACTAGTAAACTAGGTAATCGGAGGGCAAGTTGTAGAACATATATTCACCTTCATGTAATTCTGTCAGCAGCAAAGTCAAGTTGGTGGTTCTCAAAATATTGAAGAACTTGCTACGAATCGAATGCTAGAACGATTTCTTAGACACAACACCCAAGGTTTATGGATGAATTAGATGATCAGAAGGCAAAAGCATGGATCAAGGAGATTGAGAAAAATTTTCAAGCACTGAATTATCTAAAAGAACAGAAAATTAGATATGCCACCTTTCTTTTGAGAGAGGATGCCTATCATTGTTGGAAGTTATTGGACCAATAGTGGAATCAAGAAGGAACACCTCGTACATGGGAGAACTTTAAAAGCAAATTTATGAGTAAGTTTGTACATGAAGTTGTAAAGAATGCTTAGGAGCAGGAGTTTATGGAGATCAACCAAGGATTTATGTCGGTGTGCTAATACAAAACCAAATTTAATCGTTTAATTTAGTATTGTCCTCATATATTAGATGATGAGGGATACAGAACACGAAAGTTCGTTGAAGGACTAAAGCTTGGGTTGCAGAGAATCCTTATAGCTTGTGAATTGCCCACTTATAGTAGGACTGTGAATACAACCATGCAGGTAGAATTAGAACTTAATGAGCTACATAAAATTAAAGAGAAGATTAAATGGGGAAACACTCTTGGGTCCACGGCTCAAGTACGAGAGAGAAGTGACTTTAGGAGGAAACAACAAATGGTTAAAGGTAAGGCATCAGTGAACCACCTCTCTCTCAATGGAAATAATCCTCGTCCATCTAAACCAAGCATAAGAACAACATGTGGATTTTGTGGGGATACCTGTCATAGAGAACCCACATGTCGGAACAAACACGAAAAGTACATACAGTGCGGCAGTAATCAGCATCATGTTAAGAATTGTCCTAAAAACAAGAAACCAATCCTAGATATCCAAAGAGATAAAGGAAAATAAGTTACGGAGTCTAGTTGAAGACAAGAGGACCCCACTCGCACTAATGCCCCTACTAAGATGAATGCACCGCATTCAAATGTTGTTGTCTAAGGTATTATTTACATTTATAATGTTTTGGGAAAAATCATATATGATTTTGATGCTACTCATTCTCTTACATCTACTCGTTTAACCTTGAAGTCAAGCTAGACTTTGAACCTAAACCTTAATCAACCCTTATAGATATGGAAGTGATAATTGATATTGTGAATAAGACTTGCTCAAGTTGGGTCGAAGAAATTTTAGTGCCAAGCCTTTGAAGAAATGTGCCTTATTAATATCTCTTATAAGCGTCTTAGCTGATATCAGTTTTTTCTAATGTAAGATGAGAATTTGGGGACCATATTCTTCGAGGAGGGAGGATTGAAACACCCTGATTTTTCAGACAATAAATGATAAAATATAAAAATTCAGCCTTAGTTTAAAATAAATTAAACTAATTGGGGCCTGGGGACCATATTCTTCGAGGAGGGAGGATTGAAAGACCCTGATTTTTCAGACAATAAATGATAAAATATAAAAATTCAGCCTTAGTTTAAAATAAATTAAACTAATTGGGGCTTGAGCTTTTTTTAAAAATCAAAGGATTGGATTGAAAACGAGAAAGGGGCTTAATTGCTCGAAATTCAAATATTAGGGTTGAAAACATGAAAATCAAAAGTTTAGGGGTGAATGTGAGATACTTCGAAGATAGCGAGCCGAATTGAAAGCTGGGGAGAAGTTTTGAGGCTAAATGCAATTATGAAAAACTCCATATTATAAAAATGGCCTCCATCCACCATCTTGTCTAATTTTCACTTAGCAGCGCAGCATCACCTCATCCACACCACCTCTCATCGTTGATTGGAAAACACCAAACTAAAACCATCATCGTCTTTCTCTTGTTGTGGCTATCACATTGGTACCAAATTTGCAAAGAAACAACTTGAGAGTCGCCGAGAATTGAGCACCCAACGGAGCTTCGTGGCGGTAGTGGCGGGTTGCATGATTCCGATGATGAAAACTAGAAATTGAGGAATGGATCTTGTTTGGATTAGCTAGAGAAACATGCTAGTAGCTTCAATTTCAAGCATGGACCACTGGAGGAGGAGTAATTGGGGGAGGAACGCCGCAGCGGCATTAGAAGCACTGTGGTGGTTTTCTTTCAATTAAATGACAACCGGTTGATAGAGCACAAAATTGACTTGGGTGTTTTGATTAGCACAACAAGATGAGTTGAGTGGTGGTGGTGGAACTTGGTTCCAGTGACGGCGAATGGCGGTGTGCGGTGGGAGTCCAACGACTCTAGGATAGAATCTTAAGGGCGATGTTCCAAGCACATGGAGGCTAATTTCGTGCCATGAATTAATTTTGAATTAGGTTGATTTGGTAAAATTTGAATTCTCGATTGATTAATTTTTTGATTTGTTACAATAAAACATTAATTAGATTGAAAGTTCAATTGTTAGCATATCTCTAGACTGAATTAATTAAGCTTGTAGTTTATGGACCGAATTTGTTGATTATGGACTAAATCTTGGTTAAGATTTTAATGATTAGGATGAAATGTTGGCCTGAATTGATAAGAAGCCTTATTAATTTAAATTAAACCGAATTGAAATGCCTGAGAAATCCCATAAATTAAGTTAAGTTTAAACCTAAATAAGTTTCTAAATTCAATATTATGATCATTGAAGTAAAGGTTAATTTCAGGAATTGAGTTTAATAAATTGGCAAGGATCACAAAATGAATGTTACGGGTAGAAAATATCAATACTATTAAACTGTAAATTGGTCAAACAACTTGAGGATTGATAGATTAAATTAAATACCCAAATGATAAATTATGAGAATTAAGTCTATAAATAAAGTCTGATTAAGTGAACTATTTCTGAATCAAATATGTAACGAATGAAACTTAGTTAAAGATATGCTAGACTAAGTACTTAATCTTGAGAAATTGCGATGAGTGAGAATAAGACATAATTGGTTAGAATTAGAATTAACAAAGAGTATGGGTCAATAGGGGATTTATGGTTAAACCTATAAGGATCTCCAAAATAACAAATGAATTATAAACTTGTAATAGAGGTTGATTTATGAAACTTAAAGTTAGTTAGTTAAGTTGGGTAATTACAAAGACTTGAAATGATTATTAAAGTAATATAGATTGGAATTATGTAAGAAATTGGGTCGCCAATGTAGAATATGAGATAGACTTGAATTTACTATGAGATAAGATGAATGATAGATGGGTGAACAAGTAATTTATAGAGTCAAGAATTCAATATATTTAAATATGTTGGCATTCGAACTTAAAATCAACAAGAGGTATGAAAGGAACATAGAACTTATATGTAGTAATGTGATGTTGCTTTATGTTCCCTTCCATATGCTTGGATTCGATATATTGGCCATACTATTTCATTTCTAATACACTTATTCGCAACTCTTCCATTGGACTTGATAAGTTGATTGATTACCTCAAACTATTATGATATGATTTAACCAATGTGTCATTGAGCCAATTGCCATATTTTATGACGTTGACCGTAAGTCTTGATATATGACTAGTTGTGATTAGTTTGTAGTGAGTCGGTATTGATAACTAACTATTATTGGTTTATACTGAGTTTGACTTGGTACCTAGCTGTTATTAGTTTATAATGGTGGTGGAGGGCATTCCACCGGCCCATACTACTTTGGTTATGGAGGCCTTTCTATTGGCCTGTAATACTTTAGTTGTAGAGGTCGTTTCCATCGGCCTATAATACCTTGATTGTGGAGGTCGTTCCATTGGCCTGTAATACTTTAGTTGTGGAGGCCATTCCGTCGGCCCACAATACTTTGGTTGTGGAGGTTGTTCTACCGGCCCGTGAAGGTTGAAAAGGCCGTCTTCACCGACCCTTAATTAATTATGTTGGTTGTGGAAGTCGCTCTTACTGGCCCATATGTGGTTTTAATTTTATTTTGATTTATCTGGCATTTGTGGTGCAAACTGCTATTGAGGTTTTATTTAATTATCTAATCTCAATGTATACTTCCAATTATTTGTATTCGATGTAAATATTCGTTATCGTGATATAATTACTCAAATATTTTAATGTGTATTGATGTTTACCTTACCGAGTCATTCAAACTTACCATCCTTGTGATGTTCTTTTTGTTCTTTGCCCTAGATTGAAGAAATAGGAGAAACTGTGAACGTGGGCCCTCCTGTCCATAATGTAATTAATTTTGGCAAGGTAAACCTATTAGGTTTGTAGTATAGGCCTTGTATGTTTGGTTATTATCCTTGTCTACCAACGAGGTGTAATAAACTGGCATGCATGATAAATGATGTGCTAATTGGTTTAGAAGTGTAAGCCTTATATAATTGTAATTTACTATGAAAAACTCATATTTAGCTTGAAGTTTTGCTTTATATAATTGCAATTGCCTTACGTGAAAAACTCAGGTTTAGCTTTATATAATTGTAATTTACTATGACTAGTTAATGTAATATTGAAGCAGTGAATCCCGATCTTGGTTTTCATTTATGGGTCATCATGGAATTGTTTAAACTAAAGATTTATGATATATATATATATATATTATTTTGAATTTTTGGATTTCATCAGAGTAGGACTTCTATTGAAAGTAGGCACCTTCCAGATTGCTACAAGAAGAGTTTTCACTTGAGTTGTTTTCTCGACTGTCATGAAATGGATTGAAATGCACTCCATCTAAATTAGCCTATGAAACATGACCAGCGACTTCGCGTTCCAAAGATTTGCAATGAGCAAGACGTTGCTCGAGTTGTTGCACATGTCTTTTTAAATTTTCCAACTTGCTATCACATAGGTCTCCTTCACAAGTTGCAAGATCATTAATATTTGACCTGTTTTTATGATGACCAGCCATTAAAGAAACCAAGGCTATAATAACCAACTTGACATCAGAAAAGTGTGAAAGGGAGGAACCACAAGACAAGATTCAAATGGTAGCAACACTCACTACTCTATGATCCAACAAGAGTTTAGCATAAGATCAAGAAGATTTCTCTTCTTAGACACAAGCCAAAAGATGAAAATATGAATTATATTCTTCAAAATAATATGTTGGAAATGATTATAATAGGTGCCTTTATTTAGGCAAAGCTTAGAAAAACTCTCTAAGCATAGAATAGTTTTTGACACAGAACATAATTATTATGACTCAGAAAATGCAAAAAAATAGTAAGTTCGACTAGAAAAATGATAAAAGACTCTTAGACAAAACATTAACCAAAAAGTTATGTACAAAGGACCATTAAAATTGATCAAAAACCAAATGGGCTTTTGAGATTATCAAACTAGCACAACATAACACCAATTCGAATTTCTTTAGTAATTTCAGAATAACTCTCTATAGAAAAATATTTTTAAAGAACTATTTGTTTTGTTAGAAACTAGATATCCGTAGCTTTCCAATAATGTATGACTAACCATCTAATTCATTTTCAAAGAAATTCGTTTGTGCTGAGAAATTGATCTAAAATCTGTCATAATACCTTAAAAATTCATTTCAAGTGCACCATTTGTTATAACTTCCTTAGGTATTCTTTTTTGGCACAAATAAGCACTCTTCCCACTAGCTCTTTTATCATCATTTTGATAATTCGTTTTGAATTATTTCAGTATCATTATCCCACTCGTACATCCAATCTATGCCTTAAAAAAGTGATTATAAAAATTAAATTTCACATAGAAGCTAACTTTGAAAAAGAAATCATTAATATGGACTATTAGTTTGAAGTATTTGTCAACTATATATGAAGTATATATGTGTAATAAATATATATTATGTGATTCAACTCATGAAAAATAGGGTTATTTTTCACCAACTTGTTTGAGAATTATCACAATAGAACCTAATTATCAAAAGAAAAGAAAAAAATAGTTACAACAGAATCTAGCCAAGAAAGTATATACTAAAGCTTTTTGTCATGATTCCAAATCAAAATTTGATAACATGGGAGGATCCATGAGATATCACTATCCAAACGAGGCATGTAAGAGGAGAAGTAATTACAGAAAATCAAGAAAGTTCATATATTTAATGGCAGCAGCTGATATTCACGTTCAATATGGCATCTGGCTGACTGGCGGCAGCTTCATTATGACCGACCACCAGTTCTGCTCTTCATCCAGTTTTTCTTGCTTATAATTAATGTCCATCTCAACGTGAATTCCCTCATATTTGTCCTTACCATTAAATATTAATACCCAGTTTAATTTTGTATCTTCTATTTTAAAGTAGTGCTGTTTCATCTTATGTTCTATATATGCTAATGTTGCACCTCAAAATTTGTTCCTTCTCATAAATATACATATATACTTCTCTATAAACCAATTTTCCAATGGTTAATATTTTAGTGCAGAACTATATATTTTCTCAACAAATATAGTAATTAAATACAACATGCATGTCTTTTTATGGGATGAAGGATATTGGAGCATGCATGTCATGTTAATTAGGAAATTTAAGGGTGTCCAAACCAAACCCAACCCGATGACCTGACAATGACCCATCTGAAAAAAAATATGGTCTGGGTTTGGGTCAAACTGGGTCGGATTAAAAAATAAACTAAAAAAAAAAAAAGATAAGGTTGGGTTGATCTCGGGTCAACTCGCCTAACCTGAAATAAACAAGTGGGTGAACCAATAACTCAATAAACCTAACCCAACCCGACCCACCTAAAAAAAATTGACTAACTAAAATAAAATCTAAATAATATATATCTAAAAATTAAAATTTTAAAAATTCAATTACTGAACAATGGTTTGTTATTTTTTTTATATTCGGAGTATTCATAGACGTGACAAGTTTTAAAGTTATTATCTTTCTTCGACTTTAATGATTATGCTGAATTTTAGATTTAATTTTAGATCAAACTTCTATTGAATTTTAATGTTGGAATTTATAAATATGAAAAATAAAATAAATAGATCAAGTTGGGTTGGGTCAAATTTATTAGGTTGTTAGGTAATCTGACTAAAAATCAAATCAACCCTAACCTGACATGATCTTTTATGAGTCAGGTTAGGATTGAGCATTTTGGGTTTAATATAGGATTGAGTTGGGTTTGAATTTGATACCCAACCCATCTGAATTGACACCCCTGGAAATTAATGTCAAGTTATTAGATGGAGACATGTTGAAATTTACAGGGGTATGCTTTTTCTTTTTTTCACATTTATAATTATTTTTATTTTTTAAGAGCCAGTTAATTTAATTTAAAAATACTCTAATTTCATAACATAGGAGTTTTCTTTGGAAGTCACTTAAAATAATAATTTGACGTTGCTAACTCTCAAGAATATTTTGAATGGCAATATTATAAAAATAATAAGAAAAATTCACTTGGTTCTTCAAACTCTCACCTAAGTAGTTGTCCCCAGTCAAATATTATAAACCTTCACTATTGATTTCAGCGGATCGTTTTTGTGTTTTCTTTAAGTCTATTTATCTGCAATATATAGTGAAAGATAAATGCCAATAACCTTCTCATCAGCTCTGTGTGTGTGTATTTACTTGTGTTTCAGTTTATTCAAAAAATATTTATTATATTTTTGAATTTGAAACCAGGTTACGGGGCTCAACAAAACTCGTGACTCTTTCAAAAGCCCTCTTTGAGAAGACAGCCATGTTTCATGTGAAGTCCATCAGTTGCACTTCCTGCATTAAATAATCTCCCTTCCAATTTTTCCCTCTCCCAAGTGCCGACTATATATATTATAAACCTTGTCCGATGTCCCAATATTATTCCCTCCAACTGAAAGTTGCCTTCTTTCACTTGTTTTTTTAATACCTTCATTTTCCATTTCTGATGTGATATCTCTTTCAAATTCACAACTTCTTTTAATTTGCTGTTAGAAAAATTTAAGAAGTAACGGAAATGAGCAGAAGTAATACCATCTTGCACACATTCTCAATTGTCTCAGTTCTTTTCTTGTTGCTTACCACTAGTAAAGGCCTTAGGCCTTATCATTGTAAGTGCAACATTATCATTTTCTCCTTTCTTTCTTTATCTATGTCTATACCTATACCTATACCTATACCGTATCCATTTATTTTTATATTGAAGAGTTTCTACCCAATTTAGGTTTGACCACATTCTATTCGATTAATCACATAATAAGTCCATATAATGATTTCTTTATTCAATAGTAAGTATAATTCACTTGTTATGTGATAAGTTGAAGTTTGGCCAAACTCAACCAGACTAAATTTTTTTAAAGTAGTTAAGTTTCCCTTAGATATATATTAACCAATTGTTAATGCTGAATTGCAGTTAGCAAAGGCACTACTTACAAGGGTGACCAAACCCATATGCACATGAAGGTATGTATTTACAAATTCCATACATACATACATTATATATATATATATTGAACTAATTAATTCATATTAATACATATATATATATATATATATACACACGCGTGCATGCAGGAGGGAGAGATAGGAATGGAGCTATACCCAATGGGGTCGAGCCTGCCGGATTGTTCCCATGCATGTGGTCCATGCACCCCTTGCCGGAGGGTCATTGTCAGCTTCACCAAGTGCTCCGTTGAGTCCTGTCCCATTGTCTACCGCTGCATGTGCAAAGGAAGATATTACCATGTCCCATCCAATTGACATTAATTAATATATATATATATCTAACATTTTAAACCTACAACGACAGATGAGATCAATATTCTTTGATCTTTCGTCTTTTAATTTGGTGGGATATATTGGAAAAGGATTAATATTGCTGCCTGCTATTTTGATTTCATATTTTTGGTTAGGAATTAAATTAATCTTGGTCGGTTTAGTTAGTTCTGGCAGTTTTAACTAGCAGTAGTAGTCAGTGGTGTAACAGATTAGCATCTGTAGCCAATATATCAGAGATAGATGTAAATAGCCAGCGAGCCAGCGCAGGAGATGGATGATGATCCAGCTTTGGTTTTCTATTCCTTTTTTCATCTTTGCCAAGTTTAGTTAGCAGAATCTTTCTGTTAGTTTGGTACGTTTTGTTGCGCGCGCTACCATGGCGGGTGGTATCTTTTCTCCTTTCGATTACCCTTCGTATTTGTCTCATTAGATTGGTGTTTGTACAATTAATTTCTAATACACTCCTAAAAATAACGAGACTCGTACATTAAATATTGATAAGACACAATATATAAAAATAAAGATTCCACAATAAGTCAAACCTTAATATCTAAGAATATTATAACAACTTAAATATTTAACATTATTATGTTATAACATTATTTTCAATTCACTTCCTTAAACTATTTTATACTACGAATCTAATCATGTTTTCAGTTTCACGTGAATCGCGGTACTCGAAGTGAAAATGGGTTGAAAACATCGAAAACAAACAATGAAAATAAAAGTACGTAGAACCAATCAAATTGCACATATTTACAAGCATTCTCATTTTAACAGTCCATAAATTTTATTTCAGATTTTCTACTTCAATTTAGTATTTCAATATTATCTATTTCATATACATGAATATGCATAAATCTGTACATATTGTGAAAAAGGCATTCTGCTTTTCACGATTACAGCCCACAGATAAACGGCTTTGGGCATATAGAATTTTATACCACGGTTTTGTACAGATCAATACACATCAAGGTAATAGAATAAAAGAGCCAACATGAGAGAGTTACCATCTATAGTTCATCTTCATCCTTTTCAAGTTCAAGGCCCTCTGCTGCCAGAAGCTGCCCAATGATCTTTTTCTTATCTTCTTCAGCTTTTCTCCGCAATAAATCCCTTTTCCTTAGCACAAGAGTATGTCTCCTTAAAGTGTTATGGAAGTTCTCTATGGATGCCTTTTTCTCTTTCACCAGTATCTTCCTTTCTTCTTCAGGATCAATCTAAATTTCCAATTATTGATAGAACATACAGAGGCAAAGTTTTAAAATCCATTCATTTATGTGAAAAGTGTAAATCATGCAATATGACTTAATCATTACAGCATTACAACGTAAATGGCCGGACAGGTTAAACCACATAGAGATTCTGAAAACATATCAGCGTTACTCTTCCATTCTCTTTGTTTATTTATTTATACGCATGCACACCAAAAGTTCAATACCTTGCCTTTACACTTTATGTATAAGACTGATGCAACTAGGCCAACTGGTCACTCCACTTCTTCCATTCTTTCGTAGTCTAGCTTTACTATGATTGAAGTAAAACATTAGTTTTTACGTAACAAAGGCATATAAAGATGTATCATGTATCCTTGGAATTCACTTAGAGCTCGTTTGCTTCGTGTGTTTGAATTAAACATGATACACATGACTAGGATAAATAGTGGATTATTGTGCATCCTATCTAATGTTTGTTTGCATATTTTAAATAATTTGATATCCAACTGTAATTGTTTGCTTAGTATGACTATCTCATTTGACAAATTACAACTTATTTCCAATTTAGGAGGAAAAACATATCACACTCGAAAGTCTTAATACACAAGCCAAGTTTGGCCTGAAATGTATGCCAGGCATAACTATATAAAGTGCTTCTAAAAATAAACCAAATATTGAAATTGAGTTTGATTGTGTATCTATAATACAATATTAAAGCAAGCAAACGAGCTCTTAATATATTATTACCTATCATTTTATGAACAGTACATCCATTGGGAAGCCCAAGCATAAGAACAACATAATACCTTTGAACGAGCAAGACGACGCGCACGGAGATTCAATTCACGTTGCTGTTGTTCAGCCCAAGCTGCAATTGCCATGTCACCTCTTTGGTCAAATGCTTTGCGCTTCTTCATAATCCACTCCATCCATGCTTGAGATGCCTGATATAATTCAGAGTAGGGGTGCATGCAGATGAGAAAACATGAGACAGCAAAGAAACTCCGGCTCAGTAGGACTTGTGCAAAGAAAGATTAAATTCATTTATCTTAATAAAATTAATTTCATCCGACACATCGAATTAATGACACAAAGCATAGCGAGTTTTGAATCACAACATAATGCATCATTCTCGAGTCCAGTACGAATATTCTCATGTTTTTATAAACCTATAGCGGGTCACCTTGAAACTTGTTACATTTTATGTAATCTAAAGTACTTTCCACATGAACAAATGTTATAAGGAGTCCCTGATTCACAAAAAGTATGTAAGGGCCAAATAATCTTTGTATGTTGGTGGTACTTTTTTACTTTTCAATTCAGAATATTTGCAACCCTTGGAAAAGAGGTAATTCTGATTAGGAAAGAGGACGAATGTACCACTAGTGATGTGCCGCATTTATCTTCATCTCTATTCTCTTGTGTATATTAGTTACCGTGGAGTAGTAAGAACTGACGCCGATTTACCTTACTAATTATTTTAAAAAATAAATTGCCAACCCCATTGAACACGTAGCATTTATTCATATACTTCTAAAATCGCTATCTTGAGATGCGCCATTGCATAATCTTCTGTCCTTCCAGAGAAGTCATATGAAATTAAGGGCATAGCCCAAAGAAGTTGGTAGGATGGAGAATCAAAGGACATTAGCATTACTAGGAACCATCTCCTGTGCCGGATCTGAGTGTTATAAGAGAAAACCATAGAATAGAAACAGAAGTCACCTTCATTGGATTTACACGATTGTCTTTGTCATATTGCCTCCGTTTCTCCTCATCTATAAGAAGCTCGTATGCAGCCTGGATCTTTATAAATCGAGCTTCGGCTGTTTCACCTTCATCTAAAGTTCCTCTACCATCATAAACTTCAGACAGATAGAAATATAAACATTAGTCCAGGTCCTAGAGAAAATTATTTTATTTTGAGCAGGAGATAAATTCAAACAGCTGCATGTTCGGGAGCAATGGGGGAGGAGGACTAAGTTAAAAGGGAACTTTTCTTCTCCTTCAATTTTATCTGATACTATTTTAACATTTAACCTGTTAATGTTCTAAATCAAACCTTTTCAAAAAGATATTTCCTGTAATGGCAGCCTGCTCCATTTCCCTTAAGGAACTCAAATTTGTTTAGCTATGCCAACACTTAACAACTAAGCAGATTTCTTCAATTGATGTTTCATAGAATAACAGATAAACCAATGTATATTTAGAATTTCTATAATGCAGCAAATTTGAACATTATATTACTCCAAAAACATCGTAGAAGAACAAGATGCAGCACTGCAAACCATTCTAGATCTGTCACCAATTCATAATAATAAACGAGAAGAACACAATACACATAAAGCACCAATAGATGGGCTAATTATTGGGGAAAGGAAGAATCATAATTCTCAAAATACAAAAAAAGATTATGAAAAAAAAAAAAAGGACGACTAGACCGTAATGGCCACCATTATGAAGCCGCCACCACAACTATAGCTGGCCTAGGGACAGCAGTCTAAACTGAACCTGGTATTTGAAGTTCTGGTCACACTGACGCTTCTGAATGAGAACCTTTTCTTTTGAGCCTGACCAGATACTCCACTGGAAGATTAAATCAAAATCATCATACTTGGCATACGTGTATTTCCCTCTAGGATTTCCCCTAGACTAGGAGTTATACTTGCCATAGGTGTATTTCCTTCCAGGAGCCCCCTGCCTAGAAGTTATGAAACTCATAGACGTGTTTCTTGTATTCTGAATAGGCAACAAATGCACAAGAAAACAAAAGAACTGGGTCGATGGAAATGGTCAATTAACTTCCAGTTCGAGTAGGGATGCTCATCTCATTGACCACTTATATCTGGTCTTTGATTTGGTTAAGTCAGTGATCAAAGCAAGGTCTGTGAAATCAATGAAATTGCGGGATAAGCAGGCATATCCATCAGTCCAGAGATAGTTAGGCAAGATGATTTTCAACATTACTGATGTTGTCAATTGCAGCTCAGAAGAGAAACTGAGAGAAAATTAGAGTTTGAAATCGTTTCCTGCATCTAATGTAGTAGCATTAAGAAACCTTGAATGGCAGCTTCCTAGAGATTTTGAAATATGATTTCTACAACACGGTTTCTTTGACTTTCCAAAACATAACAGAAAAGGTATACAAGTGCCTTACCTTCAGCAGGGATCAGGTTTCATGATTTGGAATAGCTTTGGAATCAATTCACTAGTTATAGTGGAATTGTGAAAAAACATTGATGTATCACATGTCATATTGCCATCAGAATGCCCAGAATCTAAAGAAACACAGGAAACTGTGCCCTCGAACTTGTTACATCTAACAAATAAGTACTAACTTGCTTCGCCTACATAGAACTCAGGATGAGCTATATCACAAGGTCCTCAGTTGAAACATGTGTCTTCTCGCCTATTTTAACAAGCTGAAGCCCAAAAGAACAATTTTACTCCATCCAACTAGTGACACCTTGAGATTTGGACTGTAGGAACAAGGTTGTTGAGCATGCAGTCTCGTCACAAGATGGTATACTGGTTTATACAATAAAGATGGAATGGATTAACAAAGGTGATACTAAGAATATTAGACTGCCAAGGCCTATGCAGCTTGGCCAAAGAGAGCCCTTCCATGCCTGAACATTTTTGGACCCAATGCATACAGTTCATATAAAAGCACATGATTCATAATCTTAACCAGAGTATGCAATAAACTGTTTGCATGTGTTCATATTACAATACAGTAAATATGTATGTATACCGAGAAGATGCATTAGAAATAGGCTACAGAAGATTAGGGACAAACCATCAGGATGATAGAACTTAGCCAAGCGTCTATAGGCTACCTTAATTTGCTCTTCATCTGCATCCCTTTCCAGTTCTGCAATTGAAGAGTTGCAGAAGTTGTACATCAGCCATGAGTTTCAAAGAGAATGAAACAATAGTCCAAAATAGGTATAAGTGTCAGAAAAGATTAAATAATCTAATTCAGAGGTGCATCATGAACAAGAATGCTTAGGAAACAGAAAAAATAAAAAAAGAACAAAAAAAAAAAACTTAAATTGCCTAAAAACAATAAGTTTCAATTATAAATGAAGCATTACACAAAGGAAACCAAAAATAACAAAAAGAAAACGGAAAGAAACAAAGAGAAAAAGAGAAGAGCTAGAGTATATAGCTATAACTCTAAGGTGAAGGACTTACTAACAAGAAATGCTCAAAACTATCTATAGAGAGACAAGTTGAAGGCATAAACTCCAACAGTCCCACATGCTTTTACATATTTGAAGAGAAATGCTCTCTCTCTCTCTCTCTCTCTCTCTCTCTCACACACACACACACACACACGCACACACATAACAGCATTTGATGGTTGAAGTTAATTGGTAGTGTTCATATGGATAATCCACACAATTGTTTTCATTTTACCTTTTAAATTCCCAAAAATATTCAAGGGCAAAATGGAATGGGCAGATTAGTCTGATCTTCAACTCACTATTCTTCAATTTGGAACTAATATGACCAGCATTGACTGCTTATATAATTAGCAGCAGCAGTTCAGACTTAATTCAGATAAGAGAGGCTTCCAACCGCTATTCGAACCAGTCCATGAGGCTGATGATACACTCCAATTCTGAAAAAAATCCTCATTTGTAGTACAGAAAGCCTAATTCTAAGAGAACAAAACCTCATATTTTCTCCTTTATGTCTAGCATGTAGGTTTAGTACAGAATCTGGCGTGTCTTTCCAAGTATTGCCCAGAGTTTCCAAATAAAAATTGTGAATCAGTTACATATTTCAACTAAGGCATGATGAAACGCATTCAAAGCATTAATATGTAACAATGTACGCACCGATACTTGAAGTTCATGTTTGCCATAAAATGTCAGGCTCGGCCCTTCCTCCAGCTAACATCAATACTATTCTAATTCACACACATAACCAATTTAATTTATATAAACAAAATCTTCCAAGAGTATTGGATATATAAAGAAGAAAAAAAAAGAAAAGAAAGGTTCTTTGTTAGGTGAATCCTAAATCATTCGATTAGGCTACAATCATTGCTTTCAGGATCATTAGATTTAAATCAGGTATAATTGAAAGCTATATTTTCACATATACACGCACAAAATTTTAAAGTTTTTGTCAGCTTAATAATCCGTTTCCTTGGTTTTTCTCGCCATAATGACTAAAAACATGAGGAAAAAGTTCTCAGCAATGTCACTCACTCGAAAAAATGAAGGGAAAAAGAAAAGAAAAATAATCTCATACAATCAAATGCCCAACAAAGGTTACCTAGAGTTTCATACGGAGATTTGGAGTCGGTCCAATTAGAAAACCTCGTAGCCACCATTCTTCGCTGCTGATCCAACCTCACCCCTACTTCATACTTTCTCTGGTAGCCGAACCTATGGAACCAAAACGCAAAAACTGACGAAGACGAAGACGGCGGTCTCCAGCTACAATTAGGGTATTCAACCGATGAAATCCTAGCCACTGAACTGTAACAACACGCCATTGAAGAGAACACAGTGTGATGCCTACATATCGCCCTCAAATTGCTCATCTTCTCCAGTTGGGCACAGCTGATTTCGGAATTTCACTTTTTGATGAATATTTTCCACAAAATTCTTGAATGAATTTTGATGACTGAAGACGTAAAGGAAGAGAACTGTGAGAAATTGACAATTTTTTATTTTATTTTTGAATCTTTTGAGTTTCAGTGAATCCATGTGGGATTCTTTTATCCGTATCTTTTCTTTTTCTTTCCATCTTTATTTTGAATGTTTTTAAAATTGAATCGGACCAAAAATTGATAATATAATAAATTATTAATTTTACTGATTTGACCAATTTAATAATCAAGTCAACTGGTATAACGTCATTATAACATAATAATTTATATTTAATTTTATAAATATATATAATATTTTAATATTAATAAAAAGTAAAACTTTCAATACTATAGAAAAAATATTATTTAAAAAAAAATTCAATTCTTGCTCATTTTTAAATACATTTGATATGGGATGGCCCAAACCATCAAGGTCCAGTGGGGAATGGCTGCCCAATTGTCTCATCGACTTTCACTCGACCAAACCTGCACAGGCCCAGTCAGGTTCCCTTGGCCCACGGAACTCCTCGACTTCAGTCGACCTGGTTGAGGTCGAGTCCGAGGTCGAAACCAGTATAATACTCTGCCACCGCATTAAATGCACTGGCAGGCGCCATGCCTCCGCATTAATGGTGCATGCCATCCCCCTCACCGTCTGACACAGCAGGCGCCGTTACAGTGTACTACCTTGTCCTTGAAACCTGGAAGAACAGCTGGTCGGAAATATTCAAATAGGGGAAATGACCAATTACCCCTGGCCCAAGGTTAGGGGCTCCTGGAGGTACCCGAGGGCTTCCCAAACATTTCCTAGACGGAGGAAGGATATATATACCCTCAACCCAACCTTCTAGAGGTACGCACTCATATACACTAAAAGGCCCTGATTCCTCTACTCGATTCTTGAGGTCGATTTCTACTGACTTGAGCGTCAGAGGGCCTAAGTCGAGGGCCTCTCGGCTAGCCTAATGTTTACTGTGATTGCAGGATTCTTCCCTAACCAAGCAAGAATATAAACTCCTCAGGACAAGTTCTACCCATCTCCGAAGCCGGATTCTTGTCAAACGGATCGATCCCTCATCAATGTTCTTTAAAAAGAAATACTACTTAACAATTAATCAATTATAAATAAATAAAAAATAATACTTAATATTAATTTAAGTAATCGTTTGTTTCATAATTCAAAATTAAGTAAAAACAAATTTTTATAAACTAAATATTCAACATAATTTAAGAGAGATTAAATAAAATAAAACAACAAAAAAAATATAAGCATCCACATAGTACTTCATCAAATTTCAAGGAAATAAATTCATGTTCCAAAAAAAGCATGTTCAAAATCTTTAGTCATAATCTTCAATTCATAACTCTTTTTTCTTTTTTTTTACATTTTTCATTTTTTTAAAAAAATAAATTTAAAAATTTAAAGAAAAAAGTAAGTGAACTAGTGGTAAACCGGTCAAACCACCATTGGTTCAATCTATTTTTGACCGATTTTGATCGGTTCAGAAGGCCACTGGTTTTTAAGTTTCAACCGGATTGAATTGGCCTCCAGTCATCGGTCCGACTGGTCGATACGATCTGATTTTCAAAACACTGGCCTTTGGATTATGTGGATTTGTTTCTCTCCAAAATACCCAGCCTGAAGAATTGGGCCTTAATTCTCGCCATCCGATCAAGATTAGAATCCCTTGCACAACTGTTAGGATTAATTTACTGAATGATTAGGATTTGGTTAAATCCTTTAGCGAGACACCATTCTCTAGCCCAAATGACACCGTCTCCACTAAGTCACCTCAATTCACCACCGTCAGATCAAGTCAGGATCAAGGGAAGGAATTGAACGCATCCAAGCTGTCCATCCAAAGCATTAAATCTACAGTCCAAGATTGCAACGGCCTAGGGAGCCAATCAGAATTTGTTACCTAGCTCAGGGATTTAATAGATTGGAATCTGTAACAGAATTAGCTAGGTTGCGCCCCTTTTTCCATTTCCGCTTTAGTGGCTATATATGTATGTTTGAGTTCGGTTTTGATTATCAATAAAATTTCCACTTTTCTTCTGCTACTTCCCATCTCTTTTTCTATTTCTTTAAATTTGGCTTTCTTCTTTCCTAACTCAAATTCTCCTGGTTACCTTAGCCCTTACTAGTATAATAATCGTTTAGTCCCCGGACGACCTAATACTCACCATAGCTGACGGCACCAGGATAAAGGACTTACATGAAAATTAGAAAATAATAAGAGATTCTACTAGTGGAAGAAAGAGCTCTAAGAGAGGCAAGGGAGAGACACAAGAACAATTTGAAGATATTATGAGTACACAAAATAGTTTATAAGAGTCAGTAGCCTCCTATGTTGCAAGAGTACTATACAACAAGAATAAATCCATCCTTGTCGCATAGG
This sequence comes from Jacaranda mimosifolia, assembly GCA_018894105.1. Classification (NCBI taxonomy): domain Eukaryota; kingdom Viridiplantae; phylum Streptophyta; class Magnoliopsida; order Lamiales; family Bignoniaceae; genus Jacaranda; species Jacaranda mimosifolia. The sequence continues at coordinate 14,204,559 of CM032123.1, forward strand.
GGTCTTGTAAACTATACAACTTATATAATAAGAAGGGGTCTTCTTCACAGAATACCACTAGGATGTCAGTAGCTTATGAAAATACTTCATGTAGGGTGGTGGAGGCCATAATCCATTTCCTCAAGTGGAGTTTCCTCACTTTGATGGAAAGTCCCCACGAACTTTGATAAAAAAGAGCTAGCGATATGTCCAGGTAGTCATCACAATGACTGAGGAGCAGAAGGTTTTGTTGGCTTTAGTGCACTTAGAGCGGAAGGTTGGGCTGTGGTACTAAAGCTTCATTGAAGGAAAGGACCTGCCCTCTTAGCAACAATTTTTGGAAGCAGTGCTCACAAGGTTTGATGACATGGATCTAGAGCTGATGGTAGGGGAATTCCACAAGCTTCAGTAGATGAGTTCTGTAGCTCAGTACTTGGAAAAATTTGAAGACCTCAAATCACACTTTATCATCTTTAACAAGGACTTTCCAAAAGATTTTTTCACAGCCAGTTTTATTAGTGGCCTGAAGGAAGAAATTCAGGGATCAATCATGTCATTTAAACCAGTCAACTTAACTCAAGCTATATCCCTAGCCAAAAAACAAAAAGCCATAGTAGAAGCCATTCTTAAAAAAGCAAATCACACACACAAATAGCAACCCCATAACAGAGTTGCATTCAAACCAAATTAACCTACCAAACCCTACCCTAGTAGCTCCAGGAAACCACCAAAACCTCCTGATTATAGCCTACCTACTAGGAAACATTTAAAAGTAGTTGAGATGAAGGCTAGAACAGATAAAAATCTATGTTGTAATTGTGATGAAACTTACACCTCGGGGCATAGATGTAAGCAAAGGTAGCCATATCTCATAATTTCATAAGAGAAAGAAAAGGCCTACCAAGCTGAATAGATAAGGAAAAAAATTTATAACTTGCTTTAATGGATGATATCACTCTCTCTGTTAATTCATTGACTGGAAAAACTAACATGAACACCCTTAGGATTAAAGAGACAGTAGAGGAAAGGGAGTTACACATTCTCGTAGATAGTGGGAGCACCTATAGTTTCTTGGATGAGGAAGTGGCTAAACAGTTAGGATGCACCTTAGAACCAGCAACCCCTATGCTGATCAATGTAGCTAATGGCAACAAGATGATTAGTAGGTCAAAGTGTCCCTATTTCACTTGGAAGATTTGGGGGTTATGAATTTTCCTACCTTGTTAGGATTATTAGAATTCTTGGTCATGACCTAATCTTGGGTGGTATTGGTTGAGGCAAAATAGACATGTAGAGAAAATGAAGCCAACCATTTCTAGAAAAGGAAAGAAAATTGCTATGAGATCTATAACTGAGTAATGTGAACTTAGACTTATATCAGCCAAGGCCATGAACAAATTGTTCAGAAAAAGGAGCTCAAGGGATATGTGGGCAGTTGTTTTCTGTCTCAGTTGCTCTTATGCCCCAAGAGAGCCAAAATGAAAAGTTGGAAAGGTTGTTGGAATCCTTCAAAGATCTTTTTGAGGAACCAACCAATTTACCCCCATTTAGAGGAGTAGAACATTTAAGCACCCTGATTCCCAGGGTTGTTCCCAAGAAGCAAGCACTCTATAGTTACTCATATGTCCAGAAAAATAAAGTAGATGGCTGATTAAGGGTATTTTAGAAGCTAGAATTATTAGACCTAGCCAGAGTCCTTTTACTTCACCTGTCTTACTAGTCAAGAAAAAAGATGGGACATGGAGACTTTGCATTGATTATAGACACTTGAATAGTCTTACAATCAAACATAACTTCCCTATCCCTATTATTAATGAACTCTTAAATAAACTGTTTGGTGCTCGATACTTTTTAAAAATTGATCCAAGATTAGGTTATTTTTATATTAGAATGAGGAAATCAGACATATATGAAACTAACTTTGTGACCCATCAAGGGCATTATGAGTTTCTTGTGACGCCCTTTGGCCTTTGTAATGCCCCATTTACCTTTCAATCCCTAATGAACTAGGTTTTTGCAAAGCAACTCAGGAAGTTTGTGCTAGTATTCTTTGATGATATTCTCATATATAGCAAGATTGAGATTGAACATCTTAAGCACCTAGCCACAATCTTAAAGGTCCTTAGGAGGCTCCAACTTTATGCAAAAAGAAGCAAGTGTAGTTTCATGACAGACAAGATAGATTACCTAAAGCACATCATCTCTAGTGAAGGTGTAGAAATTGATCCAAAAAAAATAAAGTGTATGGTTGAGTAGCCTAAAACCCAAGATAGTTAAAGCTCTTAGGGAATTTCTAGGGTTGATAGAGAACTATAGGAAATTTATTCAAAGGTATGGAGTGATCAGCAAGCCTTTAACTTATTTGCTTAAGAAGGATGGGTTTAAATGGGGTCCAGAAGCCAAAATAGTTTTTCACCAACTCAAAACAGCTATGACCACTGCTCTTGTCTTTGCCATACCCAATCTTTCCAAACCCTTCATCTTAGAGACAGATGCTAGTGGAAAAGGTATTGGTGCAGTGCTGATGTAAGAAGAGAGACCCATTGCCTTCCTCAGCACAGCTTTAGGTCCAAATGCTTAGGATTTATCCATCTATGAGAAAAGGATTTTTAGATTCCTTATGGTTGTCTCAAAATAGAAACAATATCTTTAGAGTTATCATTTCATTATAAGGATAGATCAACAGAGCCTTAAGCACTTACTTAGTCAGAATGTGGAGTCTATGCTGCAGCAGAAGGGGTTACTAAACTGTTGGGCTTGGATTGTGAGGTTCAATACAAGAAAGGTGCAAAAAAAAAGGCCGTAGATGCATTTTCTATAATAGAACAGAATTAGGGGTAGTGCTAGGCTATTTTGGTACCTATTCCCAGCTGGATTAGTGAAGTTCATAACAGTTACGCTAATAACAACTTATTTAGTGAAGTTCTAAGGGCTAAGATGATTGATCCTACTGCCTATCCATAATAAACCTATCATGGAGGGGTACTCAGGAACCAGGATAGGGTTTGTATTGGGAAGGATGATAGCTTGAGGCACAAGACTATTCAAAATTTTACACAACTCTTCAATTGGAGATCACTTAAGTATAATTGGTACCTATCGAAGAATTAAATCTATGTTTTTTTGGCCCAATCTCAAAACTGATGTCACTAATAAGGTCAAAGAGTGAGATGTTTGCCAAAAGAATAAACATGAAACCATTCCTTACCTTTGCCTACTTCGACCCCTCACCATACCTGCCCAAGCATGGTCCCACATCTCCATAGATTTCATTGAAGGATTGCTTAACTTAAAAGGAAAAATTCTATTTAGGTTATGGTAGATAGGTTAACCAAATATGTACACTTTTATAGCCTCACACAACCCTTTACTACTGAGCATATAGCTAAACTGTTTTTAGATCACATTTACAAATTGCATGGTCTGCTAGTGAGTATTTTGTCAAACGAAGGCAAATTTTTCACTAGCTCATTCTAGACGAACCTACTTAGACTCCTAGGAATTACCCTTAATCTATCCACTGCATACCACCCTCAGTCTGATGAGTTGAATGAAAGAGTGAACTAATGCCTAGAAACCTACTTGAGATGTATCTGCCATCTTAATCCTAAACACTGGAATAAGTGCCTACCTTTAGCAGAGTTTTGGTACAATACTAACTACGGCACTAGCTTAAAGCTTACACCTTTCTGGGCCCTGTATGGATGCCTCCTACCCGTATACCCTTAGGTCCTTTTACACACACAATACACATAGACATTGCACAGCTCGTATAGGAAACAACTAACATAATCTAAACCCTAAAGGAGAACTTGATATTTACATAAAACCACATGAAAGGTTTTCCAAGTAAACAAAGAAGCAAAAGAGAGTTTTCAATTGGAGATTGGAGAGCAAGTATATTTGAAGCTACAGCCATATAGACAAACAAGTATAGTGCAGCTATGCAAAGATACCTCAAATTTGCTCCTAAGTACTATGGTCCATACACAATCACACAGAAGATAGGACGAGTCGCTTATAAATTGGACCTCCCGATTGGGAGTCAGATACATCCAGTATTTCATGTGTCGCTGTTGAAAAAAAAGATTGGCTCCAAGAATGCACCTTCATTGAACCTACTTGCAACAGATGGACAAGGATGATTTAGGGCTTATTAATGGCCATTCTTGGAAAATGACTTATATCTTAGAACAATGTGGCAGTTTCTCAAGTGCTCATGCAATGGTCGTATTCCGATGAAGAAAATGTTGTTTGGGAGGACTATTTGAACATTAGGGCTTGCTTCCTAGACTTTGATCCTTAGGGACAAGGGTGCACAAAATGGAGGGGAGATGTCATGACCTAACTTGAAGAATTAAGGGTTAATCCTTGTTGTTTGATTAAGATTAGAATTTCTTTACACAACTATGGGATTTATTTACTGAACGATACAATGCCATCTCCACTAAGTCACCTTAGTTCACCACCGTCATATCAAGTCAGGATCAAGGGAAGGGGTTGAATGCATCCAAGTCGTCCATCTAAGGCATTAAATCCATCGTCCAGGATTCAACGGACTAGGGAGCTTTTCCACTCAGAATTTGATGCCTAGCCTAGGGATTTAACATATTGGAATCTATAACAAAATTAGCTAGGTTGTGCCCCTTTTTTCATTTCCATTTTAGTGGCTATATATGTATGTTGGAGTTTGGTTTTGATTATCAATGAAATTTCCAATTTTATTCTTCTATTTTGCATCTCTTTTTCTAATTCACTAAATCTTGCTTTCTTCTTTTCCAACTCAAATTCTCCCGATCATCCTAGCCCTTACATTAGTAGACATAATGAAATTAGTTTAGCAAAGTGACGGTTTTGCCATTCTCTTTTCTCTCACATGGGCCAACGTATCTGCTAATTTAGGATTGTGAATGAATCAGGCTTGAGGTAAACACTTTGAATCATCTATTTCATTTCTTATTCCATCTCTTATTCCAACTTATTGTATTTATGTTAAGCATATTTGATTCTTAATCAATTATTTTTATAAGAAAATATTTAATACACATGTCATATATTCATGAAATGAAATAGGAGATGGAATAAGAAATTGAATAAAGGATTTAAATCGTGAGGTAAATTGGTTTAATTCGATCACAATCACATCTTTATTTGGGGTTTGATGCTCATTGAATTTTGAGCACCGTTAGATAATAATTTTGAGTAAAAATATTCTATTCTCAAAGAAGAAATGTGTGAGAAATATATATTGTTTTTCTTGATGCTTAAATCACATGAACAATATTACCAAAAGTTGGAGAATTATTAATGATAATAATGGCATACCTCAAATTTCATTACTTCCTTTTTATAGGTACAGAGGACAATAGTTACTTGAAGGTCATTTATACTACAATTAGTAGTCCTAGAAAATAAAAGGTGGATAGGATATAGGAGAAATTAGTATATATTGTTACTATGCCATTTTCCCACATTCATTTAACCATAGCCTAATTTGCTCCACTCAACATTTGAACTATTAAGCGAGCTGGACATGAAATACTGGGTTTAATCTAGTGATTATTCTCAATATATTACTTCGGATCCAAAAATATTTTGCCTGACATTTTGGACCTTCTAGATTTGCTTAAGAAATATATAGATGTATATCAGCCTATATCATATATTGGTGTGCTCTATTAAAAGTCCCTTTAATTTCTTTTGTAATCTATAACCCACAAGATTAATTTTTGTAAGTTCATTGTAATATTGAGTTGAACCTTAAGACCCATAAAAGTCTACCATAAAAGCATAGATGTTAGTATAAAGGATTAAGGCCCCTTTCTAATTCCTACAAATAGCCTTCTATTGTAATGATTCAATTCATTTAATACATTCAAACAAGAGAGCACTAAAATTTCTATTGCACCTTTTTATTAAAATTACTATTGTGCCTTTTCGTACTTTTCTCTGTACTTCAATTTATCTCGTCAAAGGTAGAATTTTGAGTAATTAATATCTCTCTTGGGGATCTACATCATTGTGCGGGTAAAAAAAGTGAAAACATCACTAAACTCAACATTAAGAATTGCAAACTAGATCTAAATCGCGTGCTTGAGAGAACGACATGGGAGCTCTTTTCCATGTGCAGCAAGTAGAGCCACATGGGACGCGTTGCAGTAAGAGTTACCCCTGCATCTGAAATCTTCTCATTAGGAAATGGTTCTACCTCCACCTAAGGTGGCTATTCAACTTATGCTGGATACCCTTTAGACTTTATGGGTTCGTCGGGCTATGTTTTTGGTATTTTTGGAAAAGTATTTTAGGAGAACTAATTTTGGTAGTAAAGGGAATATGGTATTTGTTTGTTAATATTTTGAGGGTTGTCGGAAAATATTTTGGAAGAAAATAGTTTGTTCGGAAATATTTTGGGAGAGACAAAAGTTACTGTAGATATTATATCAATACATTTTTATTGGATTAGTAGGCAAAAAAGTAATTTCTTATTGTAGATTTTAATGTATGTGTATAGTTGTAACGATTGGTCTCTCTCTCTCTCTCTATATATATATATATATGTGTGTGTGTGTGTATATATATGTATGTGATAAATTAAGTTCACAAGGATAAAATAAGTAAAAATGAATTAGAAAGCCTCAATTGATTTAATAAATAAAAACGCTAGAGAGTGCAATTGACTAAACCCACAAAAAAGGTTATCAAAATTTTAGTGAGCCAAAGCCTATTATAAAAAAGGACTATAAATATTAAGTCTAAAAGAGAAATTGGGCATGGAAAATCATTTGCAAAAATTCAATAACTAAGAACTCTCTGCATTGCATTTTAGAAAAAAGAACTCTGAAATTCTACTATCGGAAAAGACCCTTACTTTAGTTCTGTTTAGTATCATCTTACCTCCCTTTGTGGTAAATCTAAATAAAGAAGAAGCAATACTGAGAATGCAAATGAGTTCCAAAGCTCCAAATCCTAGTGTTGTCATGACGCCCTAATTGGAGAAAGAAAAGAGTGGCCGACCATCCCCACCGCTGGCAACAGACTAGATCATAGATGTAAAAGACCTAATCTCTATTTGAGTCTCAGGGCCAAAAGAGGAAGGCTAAGGAAGTTAATTGTAGATCCAAATAGGAGCTTAAGAATATGGTGATCTTCCTAGGCAATCCTCTAAACACCTCTTACATCGGAGCCCTCATAGACCAAGATTTTGACAAGGAGCCGATGCATTTGCTAAGAGATAATCAAGATATGTTCAAGTGGAGCGTGATAGAATTGTGAGAAATTTCTCCTAACGTCATTATGTACTGCCTTAGGGTGGATCCAAATACACAACCTATGAAACAAAAAAAGAGAAACTTTGGAGCAGAGTGAAACCAGATAATAAAGAAAGAGGTGGACAAGCTGCTAGAGGCAAAATACATCATACCAATTTAGTATCCTAAATAGTTGGCCAACATGGTGTTGGGCCCAAATCTAATGGGAAGTGGTTGATGGATATCAATTTCACTAACCTGAATAAGGCTTGCCCTAAGGACCCATCCCATTCTTGTAGATGGATGTATTGATAGACCCCACAATAGAATGTGAGATGTTGAACTTCCTTAGTGCATACAACAAGATCTGTCTAGCCAAAGAGATCAGGAGAAGACGAGCTTCATAACAACTCATGGCATATACTGCAACAACGTAATGCCTTTTGGACCTAAGTACAAGTTTACTGTGGAACCATAAGTCCAAGGGCTAATTATTTGTACTATCATAAGATAGAAAACTTTCCATTACCAACAAGCTACTTCGGCTATCTCATGAATTCTCTAAGTGAGTCTTCAGTATATTTATTTAACAAAGATTACCAATGTGTATCTATATCTTGTACATGAATTGCCTATGAAATGCAGTAATATCCAACTCCTTAGAGTAAGCATCATTTAGTGTAAGTCTATTCAAATCTTAAATAGCCCGTCTCTAAGATTCTACAACTTATTTCAATGATCACCATTGTTTGCATGACCAAGTCTTGTGATATTGTATGATTTTAGGGCTTTACCAAAATGTATTGTGAAAAATATTAGAGGGATATAAGATGAATATGGGCATTTGTATAATATCATTCAAATAAGATCGTTTAATAGGTGTAGATATACACGAGGAGGTACTGAAGGAGTTTAAGGTCTTGATGAGTTCTTGCAGGTTGCCGATGTGGAGGTTATTGCGATCTATGAGCAAACCACCACGTTTTTATGAGATTAGTAGGTACCATTTACAAACTTATTGCTGAAGGTAAGTGATGCACTATGATCCAATAATTAAAACTTCAAAAGCTGAAATTAACTAGTGCTACACAAGCAAACAAGGATTTAAACATGCTTAAGATTTAGATTTGAATGAAGAATTACCTTGATTAGCAAAAATCCAAAGGAAAGATGAAGAACACCTTTTCAATCCAGAAACTATCAAACAACGGCGTAGCGGATTTGGAGCAACTTTTGCCCAATCCAAACTCCTCCAAAAGTTCTAGAAAAATTAAAGAGCCTTCTCAACTCCTTGATGAAGCTACTGTAAAAAATTCAGCTCAAAAAGCCATAGGGAAGTATAAAAAAAAATAAAAATTGCCAAACGGTCTGTCTTGACAATGGATCTTCCAAGAGCAAGTAATTCAAATATCTTGCCTCTAACAATATGATCCACACACCAATGCTAGATCCTAATCTCTTTGGTGTTAGCTGGAAAACACAAAGGAGATTTTCAGAGGTAGAGGCTTGATTTGAGGTAGGAGAAGAAGAGAAGAAGTGCAGCTTCAACAAATGAGGCAACACTTAAGATTTTGGAGGGAAAATGTGAAAAAAAATCTAATTCTTCACATGGAGCATGAGTTGGCCGCCTCTCTCATTCTCTATATCTATATATAGAGTGAGGATGGTGTGATGCCAAGGTGGCATCACACCTTCCTTAAGGTGACTGTCAACTTGGCCATGCAAGTTGGCAACTTGCAATTCAAATTTGAATTTGAATTTTGTGTGCATTTTAATTTCATTTGGAATCTAATTTCAAATTAAATAAAATGCCACACCAAATGAACTTTTTATTTTTATTTTTCTCCAAAATTAATTCCTCTCATTAAATAGATTAAACACTTTAATTTAATTAATTAACCTTTGATTTAACTTTTAAGTGAATTAGCTTAACTCTTTAAGCTAGTCATAGTTAACATACCTCTTTAAGCTAACTTGATCAATTGATGATCATGTTGCACCAAATAATTAACTCCTTAATTATTGATCTAATTTAACTCCTTAAATTAGTTGATCAATTGATCAATTAAATTGATCAAGCTAAAAATGACCTCAATTTCCGCCAACCTCAAATCAATCACTAGGAGCATTTTTCTAACTCTTAGAAAGTCCTCCTCCATCAAGTAGGAAATGCAATTGGCTTTTATGTACGACTTGTTAGGTTCTACCATTCATTACACACGGGCTTACAACTCTTTGTGACTTTTGAATATCATATATTCATCTTAGTTTAAATTCCTTTAAACTAATCGACTCAATTCAATTAATCTCCATTAATTGAAGAGTATCCAATCTCTATGGTCGAGGTCCATCCTCAAGCCCATGGAGCCCAACTAATTGGCCGAAATGAATGCTCTTAGAGAACTATTCTAGCTCTACATATACCATGCAAATACGGTCTTTTCATCTCATATCTCCTAAAAGGGGCCTAGGGTAAGATATTTGTCAGCTCCCCAATAGCCTTGATACTATGCTTCTATTCTCAATGTTCGATTTCTCTTATGACCTCATCATTGGAAAACTCTTTTTCCAAATTATCATGCCACATTGCATAAGAATTTCTTGGAATTGATCATTATAGAATACATAGGAGATGCACCCGCCCTTCACAAAGATGAGGAGTCAGATCCTATCTTGTATCTTACAAACCTCTATGTCTAAGTAGCTCATGCCCAACCTCTACCCGAAAGGCTAGCTAAGTGAGCAAAGAGGAGTTAAAGCATGATGACCTAAAGATAAGGTTACCATGGATCCTCAGGTCAAATGACTAATTATATGCACTAGTGTAAGCTGGAGAACTTACCACTACCGACTTGTGACTCTGGCTATTAAGTGGATTCTCCGAGCGGGCTTTTTGTATATTGTTCTCTTACAAACACCCACTAACATGCATCCATATCTCATATAGGATTACTCATGGAATGGAGCAACATCCAACCCTTGGATTTATGCATCGTTAGTACAAGTCTATCCGGATCTTAGATGCCATGTCTCATAAGATCCTATGACTTGGAAGATTTAAGATCACAACCATGTAAAACTTATTCTATGATCACTACCCTATACGTGGCAAAGTCCCGTAGTATTGTATGATCTAAGGGTTTTAGCCAAATGCTAGTGAATGAGCATAAGATGAAGATAGCAATATAATGAATATCATTCAATCAAGATTGTTTTACAAGGAAATAATTTACAAGACCAATCCAATTGGCTTGTGCAACACTATTCCAACAATTGCTAATTTACACCAATGTTTCGATTAACCTTTCTTCTAGATCTTTAGATACTGTCATTGATACTATGGTGAAGGATCCCACAACTTTGTAGGAGTAGATTAAGACTTAGACTAGGAATTGATTAATTTTTATTTTTCTTTTGTCAAGGATTGCTCATTTTTGCTTTCACATCAAACACCTTTCAAAATTGAAATTTCAACTCGTCAATCATGCTTTCAAATACAAGTTAAAGTAAGAATCACATTTTTCAAAATTCTCCAACTAAACTCCAATCAAATTGGATACGAATATGACCAAAACTCTTTTAGGCCATCATCAACATGCTATATCAATGTATAACATAAACTAATGCTAAATCAACATTCAACATTAAAAGCTATGAATTAAAATATACTAATCATATGAATTAACACTTAGAACACATATTAGCATGCTTTCAATTCATCAATCAAGGAGCCACACACAACATTATCCAGACGCTCCAATCCATCATATAAATTGAGAATTTGGTGATTATGATCAATTCATCACATCAATCAGTCATTCAAAATCCAAATCAAAGCATGAACCTAGCTCCGATACCACTTAAAAGCAAGTGATGCACTAGAATCCAATAATTAAAACTTCAAAAGCTAAAATTAACTAGTGCTACACAAGCAAACAAGGATCTAAACATGCTTATGATTTATATTTGGATGGATAATTACCTTGATTAGCAAAAATCCAAAGGAAAGATGAAGAACACTTCTTCAATCAAGAAACTGTCAAACAGCGGCGTAGCGGATTTGGAGCAACTTTTGCCCAATCCAAACTCCTCCAAAAATTTTGGAAAAATTACAGAGCCTTCTCAACTCCTTGATGAAGCTACTGTAAAAAATTCAACTCAAAATCCACAAGGAAGTGCAAAAAAAAAAAAAAAAAAAAAAATCACCAAACAGACTGCCTTGACAGTAGATCTTCCAAGAGCAAACAATTCAAATGTCTTGCCTCTAATAATATGATCCACACACCAATGCTAGATCCTAATCTCCTTAATGTTAGCTGGAAAATATAAAGGAGATTTGTAGAGATAGAGGCTTGATTTGAGGTAGGAGAAGAAGAGAAGAAGTGGAGTTTCAACACATGAGGCAACACTTAAGATTTTAGAAGGAAAATATGAAAAAAATCTAATTCTTCACATGGAGCATGAGTTGGCTGCCTCTCTCACCCTCCGTATCTATATATAGAGTGAGGATGGTGTGATGCCTAGGTGGCATCACACCTTCCTCAAGGTGACCGCCAACTTGTCCATGCAAATACGGTCTTTTCATCTCACATCTCCCAAAAGAGGCCTAGGGAAAGATATTTATTGGCTCCCCAATAGTCTCGATACTATGTTTCTATTCTGGATGTTCGATTCCTCTTATGACCTCATCTTTGGAAATTTTCTTTTCCAAATTTTCATGCCACATTGTGCAAGGATTTCTTGGAATCGATCATTATACACATAGGAGATGCACTCGCCCATAAATACAAGGAGTCGTATTCCATCTTAGATCTTACAAACCTTCATGTCTAAGTAGCACATGTCCAATCTCAACCTGAAAGGCTGGCTAAGTGACCAGGGGAGAGTCAAAGTATGAGGACCTAAACACAAGGTTACCATGGATCCTCAGGTCAAAGGACTAATTATATGCACTAGCGTAAGTTGGAGAACTTGCCACTACCGACTTGCCACTTTGACTATCTAGTGGATTCTCTGGACAGGCCTTCAGAGCCTTGTTCTCTAACAAGCACCCACTAACATACATCCATATCTCATATGGGATTGCTCATGGAATGGAGCAACATCCAACCCTTGAATTTGTACATTGTTAGTGCAAGTCTATTCGGATCTTAAATGCCCTGTCTCATAAGATCCTATGACTTGAAAGATTTTAGATCACAACCGTGTGAGACTTATTCCATGATTACCACCTAGTATGTGACCAAGTTCCATAGTCTTGTGAAGTAATAATGAGCATAAGATGAAGATAGTCATATAATGAATATCATTCAATCAAGATTGTCTTACAAGGAAATAGTTTACAAGACCAATCTAACTGGCTTGGGGGGCACTATTCTAATAATTGCTAATTGACACCTCGGTCAACCTTTCTTCTAGATCTTCAGATACTAACATTGATACTATGGTGGATGATCTCGTAGTTGCGGCTTCGTAGGAGTAGATTAGGACCTAGACTCGGAGTTGATTATTTTTTCTTTTTCTTTTGTTAAGGACTACTCATTTTTGCTTTCGCATAAATAGTATGTTAGTTAGTTCCTCTCTTTTGGCCAAATGTAGCCAGATATTGATATACACATCTTCATGCTTTTAGAGTTATTGAACTTGCTCATTTTAGTTATAGAGATTTAAGTAGCTTGGCGTTCTTTTTCATACTTGGTTGACTTCATTTTTTCATGTTTTTCTTCAATCTCGTATGTTGCTTACATATAGTGGCATGTTTACAATCATCACTCAGTTCTCCTTTTCTCAGGGCTTTATTGCAACGAGGAATAGTATGGACTAGGCATTACCACGTATCATCTTGGGGGTCTTACCAAAAACTTAGTTTTTGTAAGCCCTTGTTAAGGAGTCTTAGGAGTATTGTAGAAGTCATAGTTGTTGTTGCTATGTGTCCTCCTAGGGGTGTAGTAGTTGCGGTTGTTATATTACATGCTCTGTTGGTAATTCTATAAAAAATTTTATTTTCACGCGCTCCCTTATAAGTTTTATAGTGGTCATTTTGTGTGTTAACTTAATGCCCCTTTAGGGATTTTATACTGGTCCTTTGCCATTTATCCCTTGGAGGTCTTATAGTGGTGTTAGCATTATTGCCATATGCTCCATTGGGATTTTATATTGGTGTTGATGTTGACTACCACTAGCCCTTTTGGAGGTCCTAAAGTGGTATTAATATAGTGCGCTTGCCATCACTATATAAAATCATCCGTTTCTTAGTTGATATTACATGTTTGCTATTGTTTATTTATTTTATGTGCGTGTGCCTATGGGGTCTTATTATGAGTAATATGATCATGAAATTTGTTATTATGCAATGAAAGAGCGAACATAATCATGTGGGATGTTAGAGAAATTTTATTAAAAGGAGTATAGAAAATAGATGTCATTACTTATCTAGGATGATCTTTTATTCATAACTGTTGGGACAATACCTAACTACTTGAAAGCAAAAATTTGGAACTTAAAACAAAAAATCCTAACTACTGGCACAATTTATAAGAAACAAAAATTTTAGTGTATTGCAAAAGGCTTGCTTATTTAATCTGAGGGATGTCTCCTTTCTTTGCAGTGTGCGCTGAGTGGCTGACATCAATATTTTCTTGGTAAAATATTTCCTAAGGTGCGATTTTGCACTGTGCTGACTCACTTTCTTGGAGGTTAATTCCTTGTTTAAGCACTATAGTGATGCTGGCTTCTTAGATTACGCCTTTGCCTTTATCCTTTAACTTGTTCTCTCGACTTTCCTTTGCATCATTCAGGGTAGCAGTAGGGACCTTTATTCCTTTTACCGTAACATTCTCTAGTAGTAAATTGATCTCCAATAAATTTTCCTACTCTCCTCGGTATAGGAAACTTAATCTTTATGTGTTAGGTTGAGACAATTGCTCAAAAAAGGTTCAGGGTTGCCCTTCCCAATATCACGTTATATATACGGATGAGGTCTTGACAATTAAGAATTTCATCGTCTTCTTGACCCTTAAGGATAAGTGCCTAAACAAAGGGGAAGAACACCCTGAATAAATCCCATTTGGGGAGTATTGATCTTCTGTAGTTGAGCGCTATCCACAATAAGTTGGAGGAATGCATCTTGAAAGATTATATTCCCCAAGATTTCTTAGTCCACCAAGATCATCTTGTCCGGAAATTAGGGAGGTGGAGATCACTAAGTATTATTGTGTTCACCTCATTTAGTCTCCACATCTTCTTCTTGAAAATTGATATTGAGGAGTGAAGGATACACTTTATATATTCCCAATATTAGGTCCATTGAATAGGCTTGCATTTATCTTGCTGCTAGCTCCAATGCCTTTCTTACATTTAAGGAGTTACCTTCTGTAGGTCCTCTAGAGATTACTAAAATGACACAAGCATTAGATAAGTCCTTTGAATCTCGTTAGCGTTGTCATTCCTTTGGTTTAGACTATTTATTTGGGAGCGTTGGTGATCCTCACGATTTCTAGCTTTGAACTGCTTATTGTGAATACCCTACTTTCGAGCCACATATCCTTTCATGTATCTTCTATGGATTAACCTCCTGATTTTGTCCTCCAATTTTCAATAATTCTCGGTAATACCCCTAGTTATGGTAGAAGCATCACTTCTTTTTGGACTTTTATCTCTTTAGATTATCTAACATCTTATGGGTTGGTGGATAAAATATTTCTATCTACCATGACTAGGATATTTCTCCCAGATGCTTTAGGAGAAGTGTATGTGGAGATTGCTTTGGAAAAACTACACCAACAGTCTCTTAGCCTCTTGTTGTTGCCTTATTTGTCTTGCATTTTTCATTTATTGGCATCTTAAGGGGCATTGTCTCCTTGATCTAAATGTATTTATCTATCTAGATGAGGATTTCTTCTAGCATGGTTGGTGGCTTTCTAGTTATCCTAAAATGATACTGGATAAAACTCCCAGTGGATGTGAGAGATCTCGTGCATTACTTAAATAAAGCAATTGAGATAGTCTCTCAAAGATTCTCCATCTTTTTTTTTGATAGTAAGGGTAAGCTATTGTCTTAGGGTACTTGCGATTGAGCGAGAAGTTATGGAAGAAGTGTTGCACCAACTGCTGTGATGAATCCCGCTGGCATTTGGTTGAATCATGCTAGAGCATGCTTAGTGAGGATTGTTGACCTTTTGGTCCAATCTTATTGTTGATGATAACAAACTAGCCTATTGGTATCAATAATTTTCTTGGAGTAATCATTCTTAGATGTAAGGGATCAAGCAATGGTCGATATGTGATCCAATTTTGAAGGAAAGACCTGAAGGAAGAAGTGTTTTCAAGTCAACATGAAGCAATTGAATAATACCTATCAATTACATCACAGAAAGGATCATATTTTCCCACCAAAATGACTTGAAAACTCCAACGACCATATTTCAAGCTTGAATTTAATGTTTGAATTGGCTTTGAAAAACACCGTCAATGTAGACAAGATACTTGCACGAAAATAAAAAATGCAGGAAGCCAATCCCTAGGAGTAGAGTCTGTTAAGCCAAAAAATAAAAATTTAGAAAGACTCCATACTTGTGAGTAACATTTATAAACGGTTAGTTTGCCTATACATACTTCAAGATGAACTTCAAATTAAAGAGAGAAGTGCTAAGAAATGTTAAAGCTGCACTTACAACTATTTCAAGTTCTCTCAAGCTTTCTCAAAAAATCTCTCAAATTTATGAGCTCAAATATTATTGTTTATTTTTTCTAAATTGAGAGCTAAGCGAAATCTTTTTTATAAGCTTTCAATAAGGTTAACCATGCTACTCATTGTAATCATTATTGTGAAGCTAAGACTTATCTTTAAAGTTGTAGTGCAGAAAGAATTTGTTTCCTTGGTATGCATTATTTTATGGTTAAAACTTATCCATAAAGTGTGGGTGCTGAAGGAATTCATGCCTTGGGATGCACTGAATATTGGTTAGACTTTATCCATAAAAGTCTGATTAGCACTTTATCTCATAAAAAAATTGTTAAGAGTGTTGAACGAATCCATCTTGTGAAGCACTCATTACTAGTACAATCTTATTCAGATAAACGATTAGATTTTTTATTGTACTCATAAAAGCTAAGGTTTGGTCCTTCTGTACCATAAAGGACTAGATTGTTGGCTAAGCTCATAAAAAGTCAAGTTTGGGCTCTACCTACCTTAAAGAACCAAGGTTTTTTATTGAACTTGTAAAAGTCAAGGTTTGATTTTTCTGTAAAGTAAAGGACTGGGTTAGGATTACATCTCTAAAAATATGGATTAGGATCGAGTCTGTAAAAATCTAGGTCGAGATTGTTCCCACACAAATCTAGATTACCAAAAGAATCTATATTATAAGTTAGAATTATAGAAGATCAATAGTGAAACTTTCCCTCTAAGTTGCAAAGCTTAGGTAGGGCAGTAGAATTATTTGATCTGAATGTTGGAATAGTGCCCAGCAAGCCAATAGGATTGGCCTTGTAAAAGCTATTTCCTTTTAAAACAATCTTTATTGAATGATATTCTTTATATGGCCACTTTCATCTTATGCTTTATATTACTTCACTTGCATTTGGATGAAGCCCTTAGATCACACAAGACTACGGGACTTGGTTCGGTGACCATGGAATAAGTCTTACACAGTTGTGATCTTAAATCTTGAAAGTCATAGAATCTTATGAGATGGAGCATCTGAGATTCGAATAGACTTGCACTAACGATGCATAAATTCAAGAGTTGGATATTGCGCCATTCCATGAGCAATCTGTACGAGATACGGGTGCATGTTAGTTGGTGCTTGTTAGACAACAAGGTACTGAAGACCCTCCAGAGAATCCACTAGATAGCTGTAGTGGCAAGTTGATAGTGGTTAATTCTCCCGTTTACGCTAGTGCAATTTATTAGTCCTCTGACCTGAGGATTCGTGGTAACCTTATGTCTAATCTTCATGCTTTGACTCTTCCTTGACCACTTAGTGGGTCTTTTGGGTTGATGTTGGGTATGAGCTACTTGGCATGGAGGTTTGTGAGATTCAAGATGGAATTTGACTCCTCATTTTCGTAAAGGACGAGCGCATCTCCTATGTGTTCTATAATGATCAATTACAAGAAATCCTTGTGCAAGGTGGTGTGAAAATTTGGAAAAGGAGTTTTCCAAAGGTGAGGTCACATAAGGGAATCTAACATTACGAATAGAGACTTAGTATCGAGGCTATTAGGGAACCGTCAAATATCTTGCCCTAGGCCTCTTTTGGGAGATAGGAAATGGAAGGACTGTATTTGCATGATACACGTGAGGCTATGATGGTTTTCTAGAATATTCATTTTGGCCAATTAGTTGGGCTCCATGGGTTTGAGGTTGGAAATCGACCATGGAGATTGGGTACTCTTCAATTAATGAGATTAATTAAATTGAGTCGATTAGTTTAAAAGAAATTTTAAACTAAAATGATTATAAGATATTCAAAAGTCACAAAGAGTTGTGAACCTATATCTAATTAATGGTAGACCTATTGGGTCACACACAAAATCCAAATAGCTTCCGAAACTGGTAGAGCAATTTTCCAAGTGTTGGAAAATTTACCCTTGGGTCATTGATTTTCAAGGGTCCAATCTAACGGTCAATTTTGGTTTGATTAATTTAAGTGTTAAATTAATCAACTAATTTAAGAGTTAAATTAGATCAATAATTAAGGAGTTAATCATTTGGTACCATGTTGACCATCAATTGGACAAGTTAACTTAAAGAGTTAAGCTTGTTTGATTTAAGAGTTAAATCAAAGATTGATTAATTAAATTAAAATGTTTAATTTAATTAATGGAAAGAATAATTTTTGGAGGGAAAATTTAAATGAAGTGTTCATTTAAATTAGCATCTTAATTAAATTGGAACTGGATTTCAAATGAAATTGAAATTCACATGAAATTCAAGTAAAACTTGAATTTGAATTTTGCCAACTTGGCGTGCCACTTGGGCGGTCGCCTTGAGGAAGGTGTGATGCTAACTAGCATCACACCTTCCACCCTCTATATATGGATATAGAGAGCATGCAAAATTCAAAATTCATTGCTGAAAAGTGTGAGAATTAGATTCTTGCATTCCTTCCAAAATTCTCTCTCTCCATGCATTGCATCATGTGTTGAAGCTTTGCATTTCTTCTTGTTCCCAACCAGAAAATCAGCCTCCTCTACCTTATTTTCTCCTCTCTAACTCTATCTTCTAGTGAGGGAAAATTGGAAGATTGTTTGGTGTGTGGATCATATCAATATAGGCAAGGCACTTGACTTGCTCGGTTTTGGAGATCCACATGTAGCAGCTTCTAGTTGGCGAATTTTTATGGAGCGGATCCAGAAGGATTTTTGGCTTCAATTTTTCACAGTAGCTTCCCCTGTGTGTGAGGTGTTCCAGATTTAATTTTGTGATTTTTGGAGCAGTATAGCCTGGGCAAACATTGCCATATTTCTGTTGTGCCAGTTCCAGACAGTTTTTGGATTCGCAAGAGATTATTGATCTTCTCCCTGTTTTTGAGCTACAAGAGGTAACTCTTAATCCTAATCTAGATCGATAGCATGACTAGATTCTTAGTAGCTTGAGTAGCTTAGTTATTTTCAAGCTTATTAAGTTTTGATTTATGGATCCTAACGCTACTCTTGCCTTCACTGAAACCGTCTCAAATTCTTGTGTTCTTTACTTACTTCATTTTTTACTATTTCTTATTGCTTGCTTATTAATTACTGCACTTCACATCATTTACTACACTGCTACTAATCAATAATCTATTTAAGTATCACAAGTATTGAATTAATAGGATCAAGAAGCAATCATTCTGAAGTTATTCTACTGTGCGTAAAAAGTTGAAGAATCATAATTCAACCTCTCTCTTATGCTCAACTCTATACCCCAAAGATGGTGTGGAATACTTTCAATAGGCAACATCATTCAAATTGTAAAGCTCCATCATTGCAATAAAATTATCCAAGTGCTCTTGGAGGTTTGCCATGCCATCAAACTCCGTCAGGTTGGCAATTTTCGTGCTCGGGAGGAGCAACTATGTTAGGATGGCTGGGTAAAAGGGGCTTTCCAAAGAAGAGAGCTCCTGCAACTCGAGAGGGGCTAGCCTCCTCAGTTAGGGACGTGTGGCTGATGGCAAGGAAGTACATAGCAACATCTATTTGCACATTCTTGAGGTCAAGAGTGAAGTCGCCAACAAACTCAAACTCTTTCCCTACTTATGTTGTCTTGGGATGGATCAAGGCCTTTGCCTCCTCAACTGGCACCTTCTCATCATAGTCATCAAGATGCTTGTTTTGAAGTACATTTAGTCAAGCCTTGTCCTCTTCCCAGATGCCTAAGAACTCCAGCTGTTTCACTGCCTTCTGGAAGGCCTCCTTAGCATTGTTGATCACAAAGATAACGCTAGCTTCGGCAAAGGCAGGGCATGATCTGCTGCATCGCCTCTTTGCGAATATTTGGTAGTATCTTAAAGAATTCATCTTGAGAATACCGAAGGGCGCTGTTATATCACAGCGCCTGATTGGAAAGCAAAGCCTCATCTACTTCCGACCTTTCTTTCTTTAACAAGTCGTCTAAATGACACCTCTTGATTACGGTGGCTAGCAACTCCATGTCATTTTTGTCGACCTGCTTCTCCGACTCTGTTGACTCAACCGTAGTCTTCGAGAGATTAGACTACCCTTTCTACAGCTGCATGTGGTCGGTCAAGGAGACTTCAGCCCGATGATAGAAGTTGTAACCCCATTGTCAACCTATAAAAATGAACAATTCAATTTAAAACATGCCTACGCATGTATCTTCGAATGATAGGTTAAGCTGAGCATAAACTTACTATATTGGCGTGGTATACAAATGCCTTCAGAGCGCGTTGACCTATTTGAGCTCTAATGTTTGCTTCTGGTATGATAGAAAAAGACTAGTAGTAAGGACCTTCAAAGAGGTCATCCCTGTCGATCCCATGACCAGTATTAAGGCCGTGTTCGCAACTCTTAGATTCAGTCCGAACCTTGGGTTCAAAAAAGCTAGCAACGGGAATAACTCCTCGTTGGGTAATTACCTAAAAGAGGGAACATCGGCCGCTTACTTTATCCACTTCTCAGTAGCAGTCCTCTAGGGAGGAGAAGGTTGATCATCAACAACCATCTTTTTTGGTCGATACGCTAGGCTTACGACGTCAATTGTACTTGATTGAGCAGCTGGCGGGATGGCCAGTGGTGCACGATGTGATAAAGCACCAAGGGACACGGCCTTTTCGTAGGGCAGCTGCTTCCCACGCTCCTGTGCCTTCTACTGGTAAGCCATGACTTGATGACGTGTTTAATTCATGATTTCTCAATCTAAAAGAACACACAAACAGAAACATAGAGTATCGATCAGAAACTACAAATGAACAACAAAAGTAATGTAACAAAATTAAATCTACCTAGATGGGCATTAGCTAGAACATCCAATTGAGCAAGCGAAAAGCCCACTAGCACCAAATTCCACTCATTTGTAAACACCAATGCCTCTATTTCTCTAAAATTGACTAAGTCCCTAATGAAGGTATTATTCTAGGTCGGATTCTCATTATTGGGCATATCAACCCAACCTTTCAACCATCTCTTTGGAATATTAAAGTTGCCTTCACTAGGTGTGCGAGCAAACAAATATCTTTTTTTCCAAGACTGACCGTGAGAGGACATCCATGTTACAAGTATTTTTCGACGAAGGTGGGCGGTGAGGTAATAAATGCCCAATACTCGGTGTTGCTCAACTTCTGGGACATATGAAGGTAGAATATGTTGCTGAAGTTTATGAAATAGGGTGGTTGGTCATGTATCAACATCAAAACAACAAAACTATACAAGATTGAAAAATAATTGGGTAGCAATTGGGTGATGCACACTCGAAGACCTCTAAGTAAGTCAACTATGGGCTATGCAAGGGGAGATCTAAGACCACACTTGAACGCTTCCTCAAAAACTGTTACACAACCCTTTGGAGGTTTGTGCATTCTACCACTAGGCCCCAGCACAATTAACTCAAACTCGGGGATGTTGGAATAGTGCCCCATAGCCAATTAGATTGACATGTAAAGTATTTCACTTGTGAGATAATTTTGATTGAATGATTTTCATATTTCAATGGTCATCTTCATCTTATGCTTATTTCACATCCCTAGCATTTGGTTGAAGCCTTTAGATCACACAAGACTACGGGACTTGCTCACACACTAAGTGGTTATCATGAAACAAGTCTTACACGGTCGTGATCTTAATATATTCCAAGTCATAGAATTTTATGAGATAAAGCATCTAAGATTCGGATAGACTTACACTAAAGATGCATAAATTCAAAGAGTTGGATATTGTTCCGTTTCATGAGCAATCCATGTTAGACATGGGTGCTTGTTAAAGAACAAGTTCACTGAAGGCCTACCCGGAGAATCTACTAGATAGCCGTAGTGGCAAGTCGGTAGTGACAAGTTCTCAAGCTTATGTTAGTTTATATAATTAGTTCTTAAACCTAAGGATCCATGGTATCCTTGTGCTTAGGTTCTCATACTTTGTCTCTTCGTTGACCACTTTGCGGGCCATCTGGGTTGAGATTGGGTATGAGCTACTTAGATATGAAGATTTGTGAGATCCAAGATGGGATCTATCTCCTTATCATTGTGAAGGGCAAGTGCATAACCTTTGTATTCTTTAATGATAGATTCCAAGGAGTATTTGTGCAAGGCATTATGATAATTTGGAAAAGGAGTTTTCCAAAGATGAGGTCATAAACTAGAATTAAACATTAGAAATAGAAACATAGTTATCAAGGCTATTAGGGTGCTAGCAAATATCATGCCCTAGGCTTCCTTTAGGGGATAGGAGACGAAAATATCGTATTTGCATGGCAAGCATAGAGCTAGAATGGTTCACCAAGAGCATATTCATTTCAACCAATTAGTTGGGCTCCATGGGCTTGAGGTTGGACATCGACCATAGAGATTGGGTACTTTTCAATTAGTATAGATTAATTGAATTATGTTATTAGTTTAAAGGAGTTTAAACTAATATGAATATTTTGATATTCTAAATATCACATGAGTTGTGAGCCCATGTCCAATGAATGGGAGAACCTAATGGGTCGCACACAAAAACATAAAGGAAGTTCTATTTGATGAAAGGAATTTTCTAAGAGTTAGAAAAATTCATAGTGACCGATTTCGTGGAGACAAACAGTTGGCTAATTTTTAGTCATTTTGGCTTGATTGATTTAATTGTTAAATTGATCAAAATAATTTAAGGAGGTAAATTAGACCAATTAAATTAAGGAGTTAATTTAATTAGTGTGATATGAAAAATTAGTTAAGTTAACTTAAGGGGTTAAGTTAACACTTTCTAGTTTAAGGAGTTAAGTCAAAACCAATAAATTAAATTAAAGAGTTAATTTAATTAATATGAGAAATTAATTTTGGATGAAAATTCAAATGAAGGAGTTCATTTGAGGTGCATTTAGAATTAATTTGGATGACATTTCATGAGATGAAATGAAGACTCCAAATGAAATTCAAATGCATGTGAAATTCACATTTCATATGTAAGTGGCCTTGCTTGGTTGGCACCCTATCTCATGGGAGGTGTGATCATCTATAAATAGAGGAGTAGTTGGCCACATGCTCACATTCATGCTAGATTCTCTTTTTCCTTCCAAAAGTGTGATCCACTCATGTGTTGAAATTTCACTCACTTTCGTCACTTCCTCCACCAAATTCCGGCCTTCATCTCTCCTACTTGAATTTTTAAATGATGAATGCCCTAGTTTTTGGAAAATTTAAGAGATAGCTCCTTACTCATTTGATTTGACAAAAATACCCTTAAGTATAATTTTCTCATACTCATTTTTATACTTCTTCTCTATCCACACACCCAAACACCTTTTATCTCTATTCCCAAACACTAAACCCTACATTCATCTTTCATTACTAGAAATAGAAAAAAAAAGTAACATAAGGAAATTGAGCCCGATGGTGCGAATGAGGAACTCAATGGCGTAACCACTACCAGCACGATCACCGTATTTCCTTCGTCTCAGTTTATTTTCATCATTTTTTGGTTATTTTCTTAGTTGATTTTCTTTCTTCTCAATTTATTTTCATAGTTTATTTTCTCGGTTTATTACTAGATCATTATCTCCATCTTGTAGTTTTCTGTCAACTAGTAGTGAAGGAGGAGTGTTCACTCAAGTCTTAGGGAGTTGTTGCTACAGAAACTAGCTCCATATAATGACAATTAAGGATAATACTGCTTTCATGGAACTTTACCTTAATCTCGTAAGAAAATAGAGTGAAATCAACCCCGAGCTCTTCACTTTGTAATGCGTAGCTCCACATCAAAGATTGTATGTGACTTTGAGCAATGACGAAAATGTTATGAATATGGTCTTATTGCATTTGACACTAAAGATGAACATTATTGGCATTCCAGTAAACCTGAAGGATGAACCTAGTAGCAACGGAAGGAAAAACAGTGATGTCTTAAGGTAATACTTCTACAATACCTAAACTATACTAAGTTTTGTAAAGTTTTGTACTTGAAGTGTTCTGCAATTGTACTTCATTTATTTGAATCTATACTATGATGTTGAATTATTGTTCTTCAAGTATTCGACATTTATACTTCATTTTAATTAAAATTGTACTGCATTGTTGAAGTTTTATACTTAATGTGTTCTATTAATTGATTATCTAAAATTGTATTGCATGGCTAGTGTTTTATACTTGAAGTGTTTTGTAATTGTACTTTGTTTATTTGAATCTGTACTAAGATGTTGAATTACTATTCTTCAGTATTCAATAATTATACTTCATTTTACCTAAAATTGCACTGTATTGTTGAAGTTTTATACTTCAAGTGTTCTACTAACTGATTATCCAAAATTGTACTGCATTACTATTATTTTATACTTGAAATGTTCTGCAATTGTACCTCATTTATTTGAAATTGTACTATGATGCTGAATTATTGTTCTTCAAGTATTCTATATTTATACTTCATTTTGCATAAAATGTACTGCATTGTTGAAGTTTTATACTTAAAGTTTTTTACTAATTGATTATCCAAAATTGTGATGTATGGCTAGTGTTTTATACTTGAAGTATTTTGCAATTGTACTTCGTTTATTTGAAATTATACTACCATGTTTAATTAATATTCTTCACGCATTCTACATTTATCTTCATTTTACCTATAACTGTACTGCTTTGTTGAAGTTTTATACTTCAAGTGTTTTATTAATTGATTATCCAAAATTGTACTGCATTGCTAGTATTTTATACTTGAAGTGTTTTGTAATTGTACTTCATTTATCTGAAACTATACTACGATGCTGAATTATTGTTCTTCGACTATTCTACATTTATATTTCATTTTACATAAAATTGTATTGCATTGGTAAGCTTAAGGGATGCATTAGCGAAGGAAATTGGTTTAATCAATGCATCGTAAAATGAATTAGCTTTAGTTAGCAACTTAATTGATGCATAGGGCATTGCATATATGTAGAGGGTTAAATATGTTGGAATAGTGCCCACAAGCCAATTAGATTGGCCTTGTAAACTATTTCTTTGTAAGACAATCTTAATTAAATGATATTCATTATATGACCATTTTCATCTTATGTTCATTATTTGCTCTACTGTTATTTGGATGAAGCCCTTAGAACATATTAGATTATGGGACTTGATCACGCATTCGATGATAATCATGGAATAAGTCTTACATGGTGGTGATTTTAAATCTTCCAAGTCATAGAATCTTATGAGACAGAGCATCTAAGATTCGAATAGACTTGCACTAACGATGCATAAATCCAAGGTTGGATGTTGCTTCGTTCCATGAGCAATCCCATATGGGATATGGATGCATGTTAAGGGTGCTTATTAGAGAATAAGGCACTGAAGGCAGAGAGTCCACCAGATAGCTGAAATGGCAAGTCGGTAGTGGCAAGTTCTCCAATTTATGCTAGCGTATATTATTAGTTTTTTGACTTGAGGATCCATGGTAACCTTGTGTTTAGTCCTTATGCTTTGATTCTTCCTTGGTCACTTAGTAGGCCACTCAGGTTGAGATTGGGCATGAGCTACTAGACATGGAGGTTTGTGAGATCGAAGAAGGAATCCAACTCCTCGCTTTTGTCAAAGGCGAGTGCATCTCTTATGCGTTCTATAATGATCGATTTCAAGAAATTTTTGCACAAGGTGATGTGACAATTTGGAAAGGTGTCTCCAAAGATAAGGTCACTTAAGGAATTCAACATTGAGAATAAAACCATAGTATTGAGGCTATTAAGGAGCTGACTAATATCTTGCCCTATGCCTCTTTCGAGAGATAGGAGACGAAATGACTATATTTGCATGGTACGCGTAATGCTGGAATGGTTCTTCAAAAGCATTCATTTCGGCCAATTAGTTGGGCTCCATGGGCTTGAGGATAGACATTAACGATGAAGATTGGGTACTCTTCAATTAATGAAATTAATTGAATTGAGTCGCTTAGTTTAAATGAGTTTAAACTAATGTGAATATTTGATATTCCATAAGTCACAAGGAGTTGTGAGACCATATCCAATGAATGGTAGAACCTAGTGGGTCACACATAAAAACCAATAGCTTGACCTATTGAGAGAAGGAGATTTTTTTAAGAGTTAGAAAATTCATGACCGAATTTAGAGGAGATGAAATTTTGACTTGATCAATTTAAGTGTTAAATTGGTTAATGTAATTTAAGATTTAAATTAAGATAAATTAATTAAGATTTAATTAATTAATATCATATGGCTATCAATTGGTCAAATTAATTTAAGAGTTAAATTAATTTTGACTAGTTTAAATAGTTAAGCACTTTGACTTAAGAGTTAAGTCAAATGATTATTTATTAAATTAAAGTGTTTAATTTAGTTAATTTGGAGATTTGATTTTGGAGAATATTATTAATGAAGGGTTCATTTAATGTAGAATTAGAATTCATTTGAAAGACATTTCATTAGATGAAATGTAAATTCCAAATGATATTCAAATTCACATTAATACTAATTGTTAGTGTCTACCTTGGCATGGACACTTGGCACCCTCTCCTTGAGGATGGTGTGTGACCACACACCATCCCACTCCTATATATAGATATAGGAGGAGAGGGGGCATCTAGATAGTGGGCATCTAATTTGTTAGCATCCCATTATTCTCTCAAACCTCCTTGCTTTTATCCTCCATTTTCGAGCCTTCTCTTCTCCTTTTTCCCTGCAAATATCTCCAGCCATATTGTCGAGATTAGGTCCTAGCTATGGTGTGTGGACTATGTCATTAGAGGCCAATCGTTTGGTTGATATTGCTCTTGTTTGATGCAATTTCTGGCAGCTATTTGGACCGAGTTCTGGGAGGCATTTTAGTGTTCTGTTTTGGCTGATTTTTGGAGTGTTTTATCCTCAAGGTGTGGTGAAATTCTAGTAAAGTTTTCATCCTAAAAGGAGAAGTCTAACCAAGGGAAAATCAATGGTGATTCTGCTGCGCTAGTGAGAAACTTCTTTAATGGTTGAAGAGAGTTTTTCTTGCTCCTTGAATTTTCTATTGTCACCAAGGTATTTTCCTCTTATAAATATGATTCCTATACATGTCTTGATCCTTGGGGATGTGTGTGGTCTAGTTACATTCAGTTTTTTTGAAATATTTGGATCCTAGTGCCATACACACCTACATAATATTCAAGGATGTTAAGGAGTTTAAAATTATGCTTAAGAATTATGCGGTGGCTACTATGTAGTCATTTCAATACAAAAAAAAGACAGAAAAAAAATCATAGTTGTTTGTTGCGATGAAAATTGCAAATGGAGAACTATGCATCAAGGCATAAGGTTGATAAATTATTTGGCATTCGAAAATGCAGTATAGAGAACACATGCAATAAGGCTAATGTTCAGACGAGGGGACATCCTAAAGCCAATTCCGCTTGGGTTGCTAACAAGTGAAAGATAAATTAAGATCAGAGCCATGTTATCAACCATCTACTATGTTGAAAGATATCCACAGAGAATACTGTGTGGAACTAAGATACCATAAAGTATGGATGGGTAAGGAATTAGCTATGCATCCACGGAGCTAAGAAGGGATCTTATGATAAATTGAGGTGGTATTGTGATGCTGTGAGGAGGACAAACCCTAAAAGTATTGCGGACTGTGAGATTGACCCAATTAGTCAAAAATTTCGTTGGCTATTTATATGTTTCGGTGCCTATCTTATTGGTTTTCTTAGGGGATGTAGGTTGTTGATATTCTTAAATCGTACCCATATTAAAAATAAATATAAAGGAAGTTTACTCAGTGCTGTCAGTAAGAATGTTAATGATGACTTATTCACGCTAGCATATGCAGTTGTTGACTCTGAAAATGATATTAATTGGGATTGATTCCGCTTTAAGCTAAAAAGTATCTTAGATTCTCAATATCTACCTGGCTTATCAAGGTTTACTTTCTTCTCCAATTGACATTCAGGTCTTCTTAAGGCCATCCCTATGATATTTCTCGGTAACCACCATGCACATTGCTTGAGCCACTTAGTGGATAGCTTCAAGAAACAAGTGAAAACTTTATCTTTATTTGTGAAATAATTATATGAAATAAACTCTAATTTATAACATAGAGTATATTAACAATCCTAGTATTTTAAATTGAAATATTAAAGAAGTATCCCTTACATAACAAGAAGCATTGGGCTTCTGTTTTTATGAAAGCTATATAATTGCTACAAGGCAAGAGTATACCTGACATATAGACAGTTTCTTAGAGTTAATGCCGCTTGCCAGAGATTTTAATGCAGTCTGAACAATATTGTTGGAAAAATTCCTTATTTAGTGGAGATTAATGGGGGTAATAAACAATAATCAAGCAGAATGTTAGAATAATTAGGTGAAATCAGCTAAAATGCCAATTGCAGCTATGGTTGATCACATACGCATGCAAATAATGGTTATGATGCATGGTCAACGAGAAGCATCTCACAAGATAGTTGGTCAATTATGTCCTAAGAAAGAGAAAAAGTTAACAATCAATTATATGAATTTTCGTACCTTAAAAGTTGTCATGTCTAGTAGTTGGAGCTTTGAGGTGATTCAGCATGACAAATCGTATGTTGTAGATTTACAGAATAAGGTTTGTTCGTGCAGAGCATGGTAGATTGATAAAATATCATGCAGGCATACTTGTCCTTGTATCGAGTCAAAGTCACTTTCACCAAATAACTTTACTGATCAATACTACCGGTTGAGATATATCAACAAGCATACCAAGTAGTGATAAACCCTATTCTTATTTATGATATGCTTATGTTTCCTCTAGATGATGATGGTGTCAACAATGCATCTCATTGCCGATCTTAGCGGGGCCATAGAAGGACAGAGATTACATCACAAATTGAGAAACGTGTTATTAATTGTAAACTATGTGGCAAGACAAGGCATAATCGTTGAACTTGCAAAGAATCAGTAAAGTAGCTAAATTAGCTTAACTTTGATGATGCATTAGTTGATTTACATTTTCTTTTTATCCTTATTCTTATATTAAGTTTTATCATTATTGACTAATGCATGTTTATTTTGTCTTTGTTTTTTTCTTAATAAGCAAAAAGAGTGTTTGTTGGAGATGTGGCTATGAAGAAGGAGAAAATTTTTGAAGAATTTAGGATTGTTCATTTGTACTGAAATTTTAATGTATTTGTGGATTACTTTGGATTGTTGCATTGAACTTTATCATGGACAACTAATTTTCACTATATATTTTCAAATATATTATGTGAACATATTCTGTTTCTGATATTCTCTTTGCAAGTACTGATATGTGTTTTATACTTGATTTTGGAACATATGTACTTCATTATGATAATTATGTGCAGGATTTCCACTAAAAACGTACTAACAATTGCATGTACAGATTTTCGAGATATTAGTGCTTTAGTACTTCAATAAGGGAGATTTATACTTAATTTTAGGATATATATATACTTCATATGACAATGTGTACTTGATTTCCACTAAAAATATACTATTCACTTGACTGAAAAGATTGTACGAGATATCTGTGTTTTAGTAGTTCACTAGGGAGGATTTATACTTGACTTCGGGAATTATGTACTTCATTATGGCAAATATTTACTTAATTTCTGCTGAAAATGTGCTAGCAGTTGCCTGAAAAGATTGTGTGAAATATCTATACTTTTAGTACTTCACTAAGGGAGATTTATACTTGGTTTCGGGAAGTATGTACTTAATTATGGAAAATATGTACTTGATTTCCAGTGAAAATGTACTAGCAATTGTCAATATAGATTGCCCAAGGTATTAGTGATTTAGTACTTCATTAAGGGAGATTAATACATGATTTCGGCACTATGTACGTCATTGTGATAATTATGTACTTGATTTCTTGATTTTTGTACTAATATTGATGAATTTGAGTTTTGTTCCATGTTTTGCCTTTTATTTCTTAATAATGAACAACCAAAACTCTAAAAATGTGTATAATATTTAGTATGGTATGAATAAAAAAAAGTATTTAAGAGATAACCACTAGCGTTCAACGAATTAAGCTGTCATTCACAGTAGTGTAAGTGTACTTATGCAATCAAAGTTGAAAACACATAAGCATTTGACGATCATATCCATCCTACCACTCGTATAAATATATACTTCGATTGGTCTGATAGTTTCAAAATAATGTACTTGAACCTTACTATAATTATTATAGATTAATTATTCAATTGAACAAAGTATACTTCAATATAACCCTATATATACTTTATTTGTTCTATATATGTACTTTATTTATATTGAAAATATACTACCAAAGTATGAACAAATGTGTGAGATATCAGTGCTTTAGCACTTCACTAAGGGAGATTTATACCTGATTTCGGGATATATGTACCTTAATGTGGCAATTATGTACTTGATTTCTTGATTTTTGTACGAATAGTAATGAACTTGCATTTCGTTCCATTTTTTGCCTTTTATTTCTTGATAATAAACAACCAAAACTCTAAAAATATGTGTAATATTAGTATGGTATGGATATAAACATGTTAAAGTATTTAATGGATAACTACTAGCATCCAGCCAATTAAGTTATCATTCGTAGTAGTGTGAAGTATACTCATGCATTCAAAGTTGTAAACACATGAGCATTTGATGATCATATACATCTTACCACCCATACAAATGTGTACTTCAATTGGTCTAATAGTCTCAAAAATATTGTACTTGAACCTCACTACAGTTATTATAGATTAATTATTCAATTGCACAAAGTATATTTTAATATAACACCATATATACTTCGTTTGTTCGATAGTGGTACTTGATTTTCCTCATATTGTATTGAACCTCACTACAATTTTAATGGACCTAATTGATCATTTGTACAAAGTATACTTCAAAACAAGAACATATGTGCTTTGTTTGGTTGATATTGGTACTTGATTTCCCAC
This sequence comes from Jacaranda mimosifolia, assembly GCA_018894105.1. NCBI lineage: Eukaryota > Viridiplantae > Streptophyta > Magnoliopsida > Lamiales > Bignoniaceae > Jacaranda > Jacaranda mimosifolia. The sequence goes on from CM032123.1 coordinate 14,235,308, forward strand.
ACATTGTAGAGAACCTCACTACAACTTTAATGGAACTAATTGATCATTTGCACAAAGTATACTACAAAATAACAACATATGTGCTTTGTTTATTCAATATTTGTACTTGATTTCCCGCATATTGTACTAAACCTCATGGTAGCTTTAATGGAACTAATTGATCAATTGCACAAAATATACTTCAAAATAACAATATATGTGCCTTTTTTGTTAGATATTTGTACTTGATTTCCCACATATTGTATTGAATCTCACTATAATCATTATAGATTAATTCTTGAATTGCATAAAGTGTACTTCAATATAATCCTATATATACTTCGCTTGTTCATCTGCATATTATATTGAACCTCACTATATTTATTATATTAATCTAATTACATAAAGTGTACTTCAACATAATCTTATATATACTTCGATTGTCTGACATTTGTACTTGATTTCCCAAAAATTATACTAAAGCTATTGCAATTTTTATGGAACTAAGTATACTAACAAAATAACCTCGCTACAATTTTAATGCTTCAAATTAACTTCCAATGTCAACAAAATTCAAACTGAACATTTTCATGACTTAAAAATGTGTAGGCCATATGTGCACGAACTACATCCATGAAGCATACTTCAGCATGCCTCCAGAAGTCCGTGGTGTCTCTAGCAAAACATTCTGCCTAAAGGCACACAAAGACACCACAATCTACCGATCCCTCTTGCTCTATGCTTTTTCGTACTTCTATTCTTTTATCCACATGACACCCCAATGAAAGTGTTAGGTATCAAGAATAGAACACAACCTACAAAATATACATCAATTGTTGACTCCCCACTTTATGAAGAAATTTTCGAGAAAGGAAACAAACTTACAATGGCATTAGTTGCTAGTTTGTATGGGGGGACTATTATCGAATTCATTAGCATGAATGCACAAGTTGAAGTGTCGAGGACAACCAAGAACCAACAATGGTCCCGATTAACCAGTATCAATGACACCTGTTGACAACATCCAAGGTGATCTCTTCTAACTCTTTACAAGTGAAAGAGTTAAGTCCAGCTGTGAACTCATGGAATTCTTCATCTCTTATATCCTGTATATTGCATCCCTCGAGTTGGGACTATATATCATCCTATGAAGTATAAAACAGATGGTTAGTCTCACTTATAACGTGAACTAAATTAAATTAGGAAATCTCGACATACATGCGCTATCATAGACATAAACCATAAATCATAGTGACACTCTTTCCTGAAAGATGAACTATATAATATCGACATATAGCACCCCAATATGTCACCACAACGACACTTCCTAAATAACAGATTGCAAAGGTGTCTTTCCTTCAGAATATATTTTTCTCCATCCTAGACAGTCAACCTACAAATATAGGTTTTAATTGTTATTCCAGACACCAATTTGTTAAAAAAAAAAAAAATCAAAAGAAAATTTTGCTACCTCAAATTATCTCTACGGAGAAAGTTGTCGATGAGTTCTTGCTCTTTTTCTAGAATATCATCTTGACCTTGATAATCAATCCTTCCTTTATAATGATCAAGCTTTAGAGTTTTGGGGGTGCTTGATTCGTCTTCTATTTGGATCAGTCTGATGTCTTTTGTCTTCTGAAGTACAAAACATCAATACATTAGGTACAATGTATCAACTATTGAAATACAAAATATCAACAAATTAAGTACAAATACCAACAATGAAATATAAGACATCAACACATTAAGTACAAAATATCAACCATTGAAGTACAAAAGATCAACACATTAAGTACAAATATCAACCAATAAAGTATAAAATATCATCACATTAAGTACAAACTAAACTAATAAGTATAAAATATCATAATATTACATACACATATAAACTAATAAAGTAAAAAATATCAGCACATTAGGTATAATATATCAGCACTTTAAGTACAAATACTAACAATAAAGTATAAGACATCAACATATTAAGTACAAAATATCAACCATTGAAGTACAAAAGATCAGCACATCAAGTGCAAATATCAACCAATAAAGTATAAAACATCAGAACATTTAAGTATAAATATCAATCAATGAAGTATAAAATATCAACACATTAAGTACAAAATATTAACCAATGAAGTATAAAGCACCAGCATATTAAGTACACATATCAAAACATCAACATAATAAGTATAAAATATCAACCAATGAAGTATAACATCAACACATTATTTACAAAATATCAACTAATGAAGTATAAAACATCAGAATATTAAGTACAAAGTATCAGCATATTAAGTACAAATATCAACCAATGAACTACAAACAGATTAAGTACAAATACCAACAAATTGAGTACAAATATCAACAAATGAAATGCAAATAGATTTAGATCAAGTAGCAGTACAAATATCAACATATTAGACACAAACATCAATAGTAAAATATTAATACATTATTCAACATCTTTTTATGTTCTTGTTCTTTGCCCATTTTCCACGAGGACGACCCCTTTTGGCCTCTTGTTTTACGTGTTGAGGCGATGTGGTGCTCGAGGTTTTGACAAAATCTATTACTTTCCTTTTCGAGGCTGCTTGATTCATTTTCTTGTCTGTAATTTGTTTTGTTTGTTTGGGTGGTTTTGTGCTTGGGAGGGAAACAAAATTTGTTGCTTTTCTTTTTCGCTTCCTGTTATCTCAATTCCACACATTTGTAGCAATTGATGACATGATATTTGCCACTTCAATTTCAACTTCACCAAACTCTATTTCATGATTTGGGACATGAAGTTCTATGGTCAAAGGGATGATGGCAGATATAGGATCATGACGTTGTTTTGTTAGACTTTCTTCATCCAAACTATCTTGCTCTTCATCACCACCACCACCATTAATCCTTAAATCATATTTTTTTGCATTTTTCTTCCTTGAATCATCCCCTCACCAGCTTGTTCTTTGTTTTCTCCATCCTTTTCATCTTTTTCGTTCTCTGAATCATCCACCAAATCGTGCTCCCCTTTATATAGATACTCATTAGCTCCATCACTATACTCCCCTTCATCAGTCTTATCCTCCGCAACCTTCTCCTCATGAGCCTGCTATTTGATTGCCATCATCTTTAATTTCATAATTTTTTTCTTCAATGATTTAATTTCTTCATTTTTCACTACAATAATTTCTTCAAATGTAGAATAATCACAAATATGTACTTCAATGAAAACAATAGTGGCAGCCTTTGCATTCTTGATCAAACTTGCCAATTATAACTCCTCTGGAGTAGGGCTGAGGGTTACAACCTATTACAAGAAGAAATGTTAATATTAAATTGTAAGTTGAGAGCAAATTTAAATTATAATCAAAGAAAGTAATAATGAATTATTACTATATCTCTTGTAATTTGTTTCAATTTATTGTTGGCCTTCTTCACATTATTTGGGAGCTTGCTATCCTTCCACGGGTAAAAGCATGGAAAATCATACAAACATTTTGCAATGATGGGATGCGTTCGTAAGCCCATGCTTATCATTCATAAATGGATATTTATACTCACTTAAATATAAATATAATCACTGTTATTAGTAACATGAAAATAACTTACCATCAAACTGATTGTGCGCCATTAAGGTGTTTTTTCTTGCTGTTTTCTCCAACTCCTCATACATGGTTCCTCATATCTTCGACAAGAAAGTTGTATGCAGCTATGCTCCATGCATGCAAACCAACTCTTGACAAATCGTCCAAGTATGGTAGAAGAAATTGTAGAGTCCAATAATTAGAAGTTAGAAATAAAAAACATTTAATAAATAAAAGTGAACACAACCTACAAAAATCATTTAAGTCTTCCTCACTATCCTTATACACATACTCCTCAAGCATTTTTGCTATTTCAACTCTTGTTATATTCTTTAACTTTTTGGAAAAAAGACGGTCAATAGTTAAAGACTTTATCGTCAAACTTATATCAACTGATTGCCCTAGATATGGAAACCCTAAAACCATAGAAAACTCAGCTGCAAAAAATGGAACTTCAACCCCTTCTGCAAAGATAAATGACATATTTTTTGCGTGAAACCTTCTAAGTATAACTTCAAGTCGAACGAAGATAGAATTTAACTTAGGCATATCTATGTATATATAAAATGGAGTCTTATTCAATGCATTAAAATGCTTCGACCCCATATTGGATTTCACATTCTCCAATGTAGTATGAAAATATTGGGGGGAGCAACGAGAGCAAACCTCATTTTTGTCTTGCCATTGCTACAATCAAATATAGAAAAATTATTATATACTACTATTTATAGTAATGTGCACTGAAAGATTGAATGTTTTGTACTACAATTGCTTGTAAAATGCACATTACATAGTTAATCCTATTTTCCTAAGAAACTAGCATATTATTGAATAAAGTGCCAAAATTTCATCAAATCTTAAATCTAACATGCACTGCTACACTAAATTAAATAGATCAAATTAGGGGTTTTTTTGTTTGGTATGAAAAATATAAATCGAGAAACATGAAGCACAAATCCATGCATTTCAGGTACAAAATAGGGTTTTTTAAGATAATTTCATTGTATAATTTCAGGTATAAGAATTATAAATCCCAAAAAAATGAAGTATAACTTCATGCCTTTCAAGTAAAAATTAGAGATTTCAAATTTTACAACAAAAATCATATATATAACAAATGGGTTTAAGTTTTTAACAACTAAAAAAAGAGTTCAAATAAAGAAAGATGAGAAAAACCTACCTGCAAAACTTGTGAAAATGAAAAATCATGAATAATGAAAGAAAGCAAAATCTGCAAAATGAGAAGCAGAAAACATGCCTCTGTTCTCTTCTTTCTCTTCTTCGCTCCTTGTTGGTGCTCTTGGTCGTCTCATCTTCGCAGAGTTTCGGTAGAGAAATTAGTTTTCTTCTTTTGTCTTGTCGTTTTCTTTTTTTCTCTATAAAGTCATCTGTCTTCGTGCCCTTTAGTTTGGCAGAGGAGAAGTCGGTTTCCGAAAAGGAAAAAAAAACTGTTCTTGAAAGGAAAAGTTGTCATTTGTTTTGAGTGGGGAGAAAAAACTGCCAATTTGCAAGTGTTTTTGTTGTTTTGGTTAAGTACAAGGACATTTAAGTCTTTCTTAAAGAAATGGGGAGTGATTCTTAAAATTTATGAAAAAGTAGGGAGTGTAGTATTTAGAAAAACAAGTGGGGAGTAAAGTGAAAATTGAAAGTGGGAAATAGGTATTTATCCTAATTAACACTCGAAAGAGTAAATAGGAAAAAGAAAAAAAAGTCTATTTGGATTTTGTCCAACCCGAAACTAGGTCTGTCCATACACCAAAACAAATGTCGATTCGAATCAAATAAATGTATAATATATTAATATTTGAGTATAAATTTAAATAGGATAATACATATTCGTTGACAAGCCTATTTTTAATATCCCAATTAAAATCTGCACCAATAGAATCTTTCACGAAAACGTTATCCTTGCTTATTTCCTAACAATATGTTTGGTTTAAGGATTTTGACAAGGAAAAGAAAATATTAGAGAAAAGAAAAAAATAAAAAGAAATATAAAATCTCAAATTTGTTTGGTTGTTAAAAAAACAATGAGGAAAGAAATGAGGAAAAAAGAAGTGATGAAAGCGAAGGAGAATGAAAGAGATACTTCAATGTGTTTTCCTCACCATTTTGTGAGGAAAATTACACTATATTTTTCCTAATTTTTTCTTTTTTTAGTATTTTCCTTACCAATCAAATAACCAAATATATTTTCTTTAGCATTTTCTTTTCTTTTCCTCAGCAAAATCCATGAACCAAATATAGTGTAAATCCTTGATGCAAAAGAGAAAAGCTCAGAAATAATTATTTTGTATTAGATAGCTAATTTACATGAATATGGTGGGAAAAAAGAAAAATTACAAAAATACCGTAAAACGGAATGATTTATAAAACTATGGTAACGAGTATGTGTACAAGCCACACCTTTAATTTATATTTTCTTATTTTTTAACCACAAATTAAAAGGTAGCCACGCCTTTCAATTTTTGCTTTTTTCTTTTAAAAAAAAAATGCCACAAGAGCTCTTGGTGGCATTTATCCTTTCATTTTCAATTATATTAATTTTATTAATTTAAAAAAAAAAAAAAAAAAGAGGTGGTGTGTTGTGCAGCTTAGGGATCTGTAGCACAGCACACCTTCAAGGGCTGTGCCGGGGCTGGCATCAACCTATTTTAAAAAATATATATATTTTTAAATATTTTACAATTCTTTTAAAAAAGTAAATAAAATTTATTTTTAAAATAATAAAAATTTTATTGAAAAAACTTAATTTAAAATATTTAAATTTATATCTAAATTTTGATAAATTACCTTTTTCAAAAAAAAAATAAAATATGAAAGAGTTAAGTAAAAAATGTACTATAAATTTTTTAATTTTTTTTATAAATTTATAAATTTGCTATTTAATAAAATTTAATTAAAACATGTTTTATTTTTATTTTCAGTAAAAATGTGCACAACCTTTTTCCATTTATGTTTAAATTTGTATAGATCATGATATGATTATTTTCTTTCTTTCTTTCTTTCTTTTTTTTTTTTTAAGATGGATACTAAAAATGTATATGGTCCATGTGATCCGAGTGTTCAACACATGCAGTGTTCAATAAGATTATTTACATTGTAATATTTAATTTCTATGCGTGTAACATGTAACATTCATTACTTGACTAAAAAACAAAGTATGAGTTTTAATACATTAATAAAAATTAATATAATAGAACTAGAAAAAATCCTCCTAAATTGAATTGAACATATTATTAAAGAATGCAGCATGCATGGAAGTGGGATGTCCCACGAATGTATGGAGACGTGACTCATGCATTGTTTCTAATAGTTAAGCTACAGAATCTGGGCATAACTCTTTAACACATGGCCTCTTTCATTTTTATACATAGAACTACGACATATACTGTGAAATTTAATCTATTTCTTCAACGATTGTTGCAATAAGGCTGCGGTGGAATATTCAGGAGCCAAAGGCAATATATGAGTTTGTATTATATTGTGAAAATATAAATACAGTATATTAAGTATAGTATAATATTAGTATTTTTATAAATTGAAATTCGATTTAAATTGGTACTTGTCGTCTGTGTGTAGGGATGGCAATTTAACCCATTACCCATGGGTATCCATCCGCTTCAATTCAATGGATTTGGAGAATCTCCGCTTCTGCCTCATAGTCATAAAATGTATATATATAAATTTGTATTGATTGAATTAATTTTACAATTTGAACTAAATTATTATTTAATTCATAATGTTCCCAAATTTACTCGAATGAATACCTAATTAGAGATTGGAGATCAAGTATGCAGAATCTCCGCTTCTGCCTCCATAATCATAAAATGTGTATGTATAAAATAAGAGAATTCTTAAAAATCAAATAGAAAAAGAAAGATGGACAGTCACCTTAAGAAATATGAAAATACGAAAATGGCGGTTGATTCAAACTTGTGCAATTTATATTAATAATGTGAAGAATTAAAGAATAAGAAAAATTTCTAGTTTATTATATTAATTTTTATTAATGTATTATAACTCATACTTTGTTCTTTAGTTAAGTAGTGAGTGTTACATATTACATGCATAAAAATTAAATATTACAACGTAAGTAATCATATAGAACATTGCATGTGTTGAACACTCGAATCACATGGACCATACACATTTGTAGTATCATCTATCCTACAAAAAAGGAAAAAAGAAAAGAAAATAACCGTGTCATGATCTATATAGATTTAAACGTAAGTTGAAAAAGATTGTGCGCACTTTTACTGAAAATAAAAATAAAATAAATAAAAATATGTTTTAATCACTTAAATTTTATTAAATAGCAAATTTATAAAAACATTTAAAAATTTATAGTACACTTTTAACATAACTCTTTCATATCTTCATTTTTAAAAAGAAAACTAATTTAACAAATTTTAAATATAAATTTAAATATTCTAAATTAAATTTTTACAATAAATTTTTTTATTATTTTAAAATAAATTTTATTTACCTTTTAGAAAAATTGTATAATATTTTAAAAAATATATTTTTTTGAAAAGTATTAGGGCTGACATTAGCCCTTGAAGGTGTGTTGTGCTATAGCGCCTTAAGCTGCACAGCACACCACCCCTTTTTTTTAAATTAATAAAATTAATATAGTTAAAAAATAAAAGGATAAGTGCCACCAGGAGGTTAGAAAAGCAGAAATTGCCACCTCTTGAAAGGATAATTGCCACCTCTTGCGGCATTTTCTTTTAACAGAAAAAAACAGAAATTGAAAGGCGTGGCATGTAGCCATCCCTTTTAATCTGTAATTACAAAAATAAAAATAAAAATACAAATTAAAGGCATGGCTTGTAGCCATGCCTTACCATAGTTTCATAAACCACTCCAATTAACCGTATTTTTGTAATTTTTCTTTTTTCTCACTGTATTCATATAAATTAGCCTTAGAGACTCAAATGATTTCAGTTCTCAAAAAAACAAATAAAATAAAGGATTTAATGAATACATAGAAATGCAAGGGATTATTGGCAGAATAAATTTCGTGGAGGAACTATTTGTTATTACTGCACAAATTATTTTTTGACCTTTTTTTTGGGGGGGGGCGGGGGGTGGGGGGGTCATAACATCTATATTGGAACAAGTTAGAAGAGGAACTTCTTATTTTCACACGGATAATCAAATCTAAAAAGAACAAAAAAAAAAAAAAAGAAAAGAAACAAAATCAGCGTGAAAAATAAAAATTATGATACCAATCAGACTGAGAATTACATCAAGAATTGATAAAGAGGATAAGTTTTTTAATTGGCTGTATTGATGCAACTTAGATAAGAGAAGTCAACAATAAGAAAACGATGACATTCATTTGTTTGTTTTTTCTTTTTTCATTCAAGAGCAAGTGCAGTCTTACCTGGATCTTCTTCCACATGCTCTCCTTCAGTCCTTCGTTGGTACCATACAGTCCCTAAGGACCGCCAACAATCCTCCACCCACCAAACCAAAAAAACCAATAAAGTATTTCATAAAGCTAAGGATGGCAAAGAAAGAGAAAGGTGGTATACAAGTATTTGGCTTTCCTGGAAATATGTACAATTCAATACATCTTACAACAACATATGCTCCTCATATATATATATATGCCCAGTACAATACACTTAAAGACGAGAAAATAAAATTAAGCTGTAATCTTCCAAATGTGAAGAAATTTTATAGCTCTGGTTCTCACATAATATATACTTTTCTCCATTGGCAACAAAATCCTTTACTTATGATAAATTTTCATGCTAAATTTACTTAGAAATAATTGGTGGTAGGAAGCTTGTGATGACACCTTCCAGAAGGCAAGGTAGACAGCAAGACAAGAGCCAACTCTTTCTCAATCCCACTTTCTGCACTAGCCCATATTCCGCCACCGCTTCTCCAGGCAGCACCGCCTTCCGGCAGAGGGGGCAGTTGGCGGCGACGCTGCTTCTTAGCCACCGGTCCAAGCAATCCTTGTGGAACATATGCTCGCATTCCAGCATTCTGCCCACTTGGCCTTCCCTCATGTCCCGTAAGCATATGCTACATTGCGACAAACATTCTTGTTTTGATTCTCTTTTATAAACAAATTTGAAGCTTTTCTTGTCGATCATAGACGTATACTTGTAATGGGCGCTTATGCGTCTACACAATATGATCATAACCCCTACAACCAGAATTAGGAATCGGATTGCTTGAGGAAGCATTGAGGAGAAGAAATTGGTTGTAATCCTATCTACACGAACAAAAGAAATTGCTAAAATTCCCATTTTTCTTTGAAAGATTGAAAAAGCTGTGGAAATTTGGTGATTGGAGCTAGCCGTATATTCTAGCTGGTTTCTTGGTCATGATGCATGTGGTCCAAAATGTGGGGATAATCTAGTACTATTCAAACGTTGGAATGGCAACTTTACAGAGGTACCACTTGAAAGCATTAATTTCACATGGAATAATTAATTCTTTATGTTACTTGATATATTTTTTTATATATATATACATCTGAACGTGTATTTCACCAAAAAAACAAAAAACAAAAAAATAACAAGTGAGCGTGTGACAAGAACTCGATAATAATTTGATTAATATGAATAACATTATTTTATATAAAAGTATTATTAGTTTGAATTCTAATATTAACACAATAATTATTATTTTCAAACACTTGATCTTTTGTAAAATAAGTATAACTTAATCCAGATATTTATAAATAATAACAATGTACTGCTAGGTAAATATTTCATCCCAAACACGAAATTCGCCGAGCACAGTTGTGCGGGGCTGTGACCCTAGCGAGGGTGACATGGGGGCCGAAGCAATCTTGGTTGCATCAATTCTAGCCCTAAATGGGGGTTGGATTCGAGGCCGCAGGAGGTACTACTCAAATTAGTTGGGGACGGTCCCCTGCCAAGGAAAAATAAAAAAATAAAAATTAATCACGTACATTTTTGGATGGAGTGGGGTGTGGCAAAAATCAAAATGAAATTCCTCTTCACAATTTTGTGTCTTCAGCCATCAAGTGTCATATTTTGCAGTTGGATTCCATGATAGATTTTTCAAAAAGTTGAAAAGCACAAGACCTATACTCCCACGGTTACAACACCAGAAACGTGCTCCATTTCTTAATTAATATCCCCAAAAACATCTTCGCCAAAAACATGCTCCCTTTTCTTAATATCCCTAAAAGATATCTTCTATTAATTTGGATTTGGATTGATGCAGATTTCGAGTTTAAGACGATAAAGACAAACAAAACATTAATGATCTCTAAACTATTGGATTTGGATTGATCAAGGTTGGGACCTCATGAGGAAAACCTTTTATAAATCTGAAAGAGTGTTACTTAAGCACGAGTTGTGAATGAAACATGTCTCGGCGTCACGATCAAGTGAATTATTATTTGGTCTGACTTGTGACTACAAAAACAAAATGAATACGTATCTATTTGTTTCAACCAACCACTACACCCCCACCTTCTTGATTAAAAGGCTATTACGTACGCACTAAGAATATTTGTTAATTAGTCTTGGTGAAACATAAAAGCTGTTAATACTTTATAATAAAAATGAAAAAGAAATAATTTACCCATGGATTAAAATAAATAAATAAATAAATATGGTGGATTGATATAGACGTTTAATGGATTTTGGTCCTTTTCTTCCGCTGGGCTAGACTGCACAGATACAGGGATAAGAATGGGTATGATAATATATATACTATCCGCCATTAAAAATTAAAAATAAAAAGATATAGTCGGCGAAACACACACATTTTTTGAAAGAAACGTTATTATTAGGTGCGAATTTAGATATAAAATATTTGATGACAATCATAACGGATTTCTAATGTTGTCGTCATAAGAAGGAAACTAGATTGTTGTCTAAATATATAGTAAATACTAAATAGTGCTAATGCATGTTATTTAAATTTAAATGAACATAAAAACTGATTCATTATTTCGTAATTAAACTTATAATATTTTAACATTATATAATTTTTGTTTTATTAGCGTCGGGAATATATAAAACATACATCAAGATTACTGGAGATGTGTGATGGGTAGGAGTATAAACGGATTTTAAGTGGATCGGATACACTATTTTCATATTTATATCTATTTAACTTTTCGAATATTCGGATATGAATACGGATTTGATGGATATTTAAGAATAATATTCAAATTCGTATTTATCGGATATCGATCGAATTCGGATATATCTGTATTTGATTATAATTATTCAAATGCATCCATATTTGATTAAACTTATCCGTATTAGAATTATTTTTTTTATATTTATATTTGATGATAATTATTTAGATATCTATTTACGAATTTTCAAATACATAAATCTATGAACCTATAACAAATACATATTTTTAATTAATAGAATGAACTATTTAATTTCATTAAAAAGAGAGCAATCAGAAAAGTAGCATAATTTATAATTAATAATTGACTTTATAATTGATTATTAGTACTAATTAATATTAATAATGGTATTTAAGTATATTAACTATAAAGTCAACCAACAAAAATTTTGTTGATTAACTTTATTCTTCAATTTTTTTATATTATAATAATTTTTTAAATTTATTCTTTTTTCTTTCTAATTCTTTAATTATGATTTATATACACACATATATTTTATGAGATTTTTATGAAAAACATAAATAATATATTATTTGATAAATATATATTCAAAACGGATATTAAATGGATCGAATATGCATTTACCATATCCGTATCCATTTATAATTGGATATCTACTAATTGAATATAGATAATATCCGCTTTAAATGAATACGGATAAATTTTATATAAACGGATACAAATGCGAACAATAAATGAATTTTCTAACAACCATTTACAACTCCGATGGGTATAAATTTTGTTTCTTTCGTTTACTCTTTTATGGGGCACATGTAAAGTATCAAACAGGTATTTAAGGTTGATGCGATCAAGTGCGACATAATCAAACATAAGAATTAATGCTCAAAAAAGTCATAGAGATGATGAGAAGGATAATGAGTGTTTTTTTAGTGAAAATAGTTCATCATACTTTTTCAAAAATAACGTGGAAGTGTTTATATCCTATAGTCCTACAATGATGAGATTGTTTCTCTCCCATGTTTTCATACCTACCATCATCTTAGCTAAGCTTATCCACTAGAATCCTGGCAAAATCTTTCGGTATGCTTATCAACTGGAGTGGTTACTTCTCAACTCTGTATATTGGAAGGTCAATTCCTTAACTCAGCCTATTAAAAAAGAATTCTTATGGGTATATTATCTTCTACCTTGGCATTTGTAGTCTCTTGCCTTGGTCGAAGCTCATTGTATGAAGCCCACATATTATTAGGTTGGTGGGTGATGCTGGAATGCTCCGTGGTCACCTTATACCTATCTATAAAGTTGTCTCAGCTCGATGAAGTTTTCTTAGTGGCCTATTTGGAGGTTCTCTTTGGGCTTTAGACTGGCGAAGAGGGTGCTAGTGACAACGTAAAATTATTCACCCAAGCTGAATGATTTTAGAGTATCTTGAAATTGTTTGCTCGAGCTAAATGAACTAATAATAGCTTAAAATTGTCCATCCAAATTGAATGAACTGAGAATAACTTGGAATTGCCTATTTGAGCTGAATGTACTGGAATAGCTTGGAATTGTCTAGTTTTAGTTGAATGAACTGAGAATATATTGAAATTCTCCATTCGAGCTTAATGAATTGAGAAAAGCTTGGATTTGTCTATCCAAGCTGAATGAAATAAGAATATCTTGTAGTTGTTAGTTTAAGTTATCTGAGTTGAATCCCGTTGTGGAGTGTGTTTGAAAATTGCGACTCAGTTGTCTTTCTCAAATTACCAACTAGAGGCATCCATTTAATGTAGAGAGGTTGTTTGACCTTGAAGCTGACACCAATTTGGTGACCACTGGGGATGGATCCACGCGTACATTAATGATGTCTTCTATGCATTAAGGCAGCCATTTGTCTTCTTAAGTTTTCTTATAAAAATATCCATTTGGATTCACATAATCCTTTCTCGTCCTTCTACACTCTTTTTTGCTTTCCTATATTCCTTCTTTCTGTGGCCTAACAACGATCACTGTTGGTGGAGTTTGCCTAACCCTTTCTCCCTTCAACACCCAAGATGAGTTCAGGTGAATTTAAATCCTTTCTAATTGTTTATTTAGTTTTCCATCTTCGTGTATTGTGTTAGAATTCTTGAATAGTTTATTGTACTTCTTTAAATCTTACCTTAAGTCCTTGTGTAAGATTCTAAAATAGTTGTTGTTTCTTATCAAAATCCCGACATTCAACCCACTGCCCTCTTTGACTTAGAATCTAATGATTCCATCAATAGTTTAGATCATGAAACTATTCGAGATATTTCTTCTAGCACTAGGTTGGCTTACTATGAACTTTACCATTCTAAAATGACAAGACGTAAAAGTGTAAGCTAAGGGAGATCACATGTATACCTCTTCAATATCGGATAACAGTTCCTTGATCTACAGATTGCCCTTATCTCCCTCCTATATTTTTTTTTTTTGTTTTAACCAGATGCATGGGGGGTTAAGATTTCTAATACCCCTAGCTATTTATCTTAGTATCTCGGAGTTTAGGCGTCCCCCTTAAAAATTTCACCCCTAACTCATTTTATTTTTTACCAAAATTTGTTATTTTATATTGCTATGTGTCAATAGAGCTAACTCCTACTTTATTTCATTCTTTCTTTCTACCCTAAGTGGTCAGGGGCTAGTCTTTTTTTGTTCTCTTCTCAAGAGAATCTTCATTTCTTTTCAAATTATCCGACTTCTCTTAATTCTAGAAAGAGAGCTATTTTTATATTTCCTCGCATGAACTTTGGGGCTTTCCCACCGCTTGGAGAGATACCCTCATTTCTAAAACCTATTCATGAAACCGCCTTCGACCTATGAGGAGTCAATAAGTTTTAGAATGCCTCAATGCTTACCAACTTCAGCTCTCATACCTAAAAGTACAAGGATTCCTCTACCATCTTGTGTTATGTCCTAAAGAGGAAGAATTTCCTAAGTTTTTTGTTATTGTGCTTGCTATTGATGTTTTATATATTGTAATTAAGTCAGTGCTTATGTCATAATTTTTTGTGCTTGTAGAGAAGGCACCAACAAAGTCTTTCATCCTTGCTTTGCCTGAGGTTAACAGTAGTAGCTATAAAAAGAACAACCACCATTACAATCAATTTCGTACCTTTTCTAGCCAAGTTGGGGGCTCGGGTTTCTAGTCGTAAAAGGATTGCAGAGTCTAATACAGCAAATGTAATAGCTCCAAGATGCCAAGCTATACTGTGGACTTAAACATCTTCATTTGTGGTGCCTATCTGAGTGGAGGACAAGTTAACAACAGTGCATGAGGGATCCAACTCTTTTGTCTCTCCACTGAGCTCGTTCTCCCAATTCTTTCCTTATGGCATGGGGTTCTATTTTGACCGACACATCTAATTTGTTGGGACACAATTTCAATAGGGGCTGCCATCCAATTTGGATTGGCAATTAGTTGATAATATGCAGTTCTCCAAGCTACGTTGTTAGTTCGTTTTCCATCTATTTAAGGTAATAAACCTCCATTATTTAAGCATGTTGCTTTAGCTCGGATCTAAAAGTATATTCCTTGTAGGCTAGTATCTTATTGGCTATGGGGTTTTTAGCTCGCCTAAAAGGCGACCACTCAAAGTTGGAAACTAAACATCATAAGTTGGAGATTGTTGCATCACCTCAAAGAAGTTGGAAATTTTGATAAGCTAAAAGCCAAGCTCAATTGCTGAATAGCAATATGAGAAGATCAAGTTGGATCACCTCAATCCTATTAGGCAACAGTATGAGGAGTCTGTGTCCACCCTGCATAAGATCCAAGAACAAATAGCTGAGTACACCTATTTTCAGCATGAGAAAGTTGAGCGAGCTCATGAGAAAGGATGGCAAGAAGGCTTTTAGATACTTTTCTTGATGTTTTCACTACGATTGAGGAATGAAAGAAGCACTTGAAAGCAAATTGGCAGTCTAGAAAGTTAGACTTCTTGAAAATTGTTGAGTTCAAGCAAATATTAGCCGCTAAGGCAGTTATTATTATCATATGGTGACATTTGTATTGATCAACTAGAGTTAAATGGTACCTTGGATCTTAGCTAATTCATACTTCTAATTGATCGAGATACTAGCCTTTAAACCTTTCCTTTCGACTCTGCGGACGAGCTTAAGGAAGCTCCTACTTCTACCAACCTACTATTCCTACCCTATTGAGCCTGTCGCCCCCACTTTCTGAAGCTGAAATTACCGACCTCTAATAGAAAACACTACTCCTACTGTCCCTATTGCCCCTTAGAAAAATTTGAGCCATGATATGCCAGTAAAATATGTAAATTGTACTTTGGATGTAGGTCTATGCACTTTTCATTTTCATATTCTTAGTTATGAGTATTCCAAGCTATTCCATATGTGATTGGGTTTATTATATATTAATATGTACAATATCGTAGCTCATCTAAGTTGTTTAGCTTATACACATTTGAGTGTTAGTGCTCATCCAAGCTACTTAGTTATACACTAGTCTCATTTTATTGAAGCTCATTCGAGTTTTTTAGTTTAAATACTTGCTTAAGGGTTAAAGCTCATCCGAGCTGCTTAGTTTAGAACTTGCTCAAGTGTTGAAGCTCATCTCAGCTACTTAGTTTATACATTTCACACCCTTGCTTGTGTGTTAAAGCTCATCTACACTACTAAGTTTATACACTTGCTTAAATGTTAAAGTTTAGTAGATATGCTTGCTTAAGTGTTAAAGTTCATTTGAGTTGCTTAATTTATACACTTGTTTAAGTGTTAAAGCTCATCGGAGCTATCTTGTTTATACACTTGCCTAAGTGTTAAAGCTTATTTGAGCCGCTTAACTTATATACTTGCTTAATTAAGTGTTAAAGCTCATTCGAATTATTTAGTTCACATACTTGCATAAGTGTTAAAACTAATCTAAACTGTTTACTTTATACACATGTAAGTGTTAACGCTCATCCGACCTGCATATCAAATGAAAAAAATTTGAAATTGGCACATTTGTGGAATATCAAGGACTTTTATTCACAATGCATACTTGAAATAGGAAAAACAAATTCATTGTCTTAAGATAGCAACTAAAAGACCGATTAAACAATGTTATATATAAAATTGCTTCAGATTCAGCATGTTCTAGGGTTTCTACAATCTATTCCCCTTTATATTTTTGAGCTCATATGTTCTTCCAGGCTAGATTCTTATCACTTTATAGGAGCCTTCCTAGTTCAAACTTAATTTCCCTACTGCGCCACATGCTTCAATCTTTAGCAACACCAAATCTCCAACTTGAAAACCCTTTGGCTTTACCTATGTTGAACATTGTCTGGATTTTCTATTTATACTTGGCCATTCTTAAAGTCAGCTACTTCATTTGTTTCCTTCATTAAATCCAGCTGATTTCTCATTGTTCACCAGAATATATATATTTCCACCCAGTTCCCACCAACTCGGTCAAGTCTTGCTTTTATTCCTTAAAGAATAATTCTGTTGGTGACCTCTATTTGGCCATTGGTTTAAGGATGTGAAATCAAGCCAAAAGGCTGGTTAATCTTCATCTTCTTGCACTAGGCCTAGATCTTAGCTCTCTGAGACTTCCTGCCATTATTTGACACCAATTCCCTTAGAATTCCATACTGACATACTATGTTTCAATAGATGAATTTGGTGATCTCTCCTTCTATTTGAGCTAGTACCCAGTAAAAGTGAGTAAAAGTCTCAAGTAAAGTATGCACA
The DNA here is from genome assembly GCA_018894105.1 of Jacaranda mimosifolia. Taxonomy (NCBI): domain Eukaryota; kingdom Viridiplantae; phylum Streptophyta; class Magnoliopsida; order Lamiales; family Bignoniaceae; genus Jacaranda; species Jacaranda mimosifolia. Next base: position 14,252,672 of record CM032123.1, read on the forward strand.
AATAATTGAAAGCCTTATGTATATCATGAACTACATGAGGCTAGATATTGCATATGCATTTAGTAAGTTAAGTGATTTACGAGCACCCTAGACAAATGCATTAAATTAATTGTTAGAGTTTTGAATTACTTAAAATATACCTTGAATTATGAGTTGCATTACACCAGATATCTAGTTGTAATTATGGGATACATAGATGCTAAATGGATATCTAATTCTAACAAGTCCAAGTTTATGAGTGGATATGTATTCACTCTAGGAGGACAATGATATCATGGAAATCTTGGAACCAAACTTGCATAGCTAGATTGACGATATAATCTAAGGTCATTGCATTAGATAAAGAAGACACGAAATTAGAATTGCTACGTTAAATTTGGAAGATATTCCAAATTGGCCAAAACTTGTGCTAGCAATATGTATCCACTGTAATAGCCAATCTACCATTCGAAGGTCATAGAGTTTTATGTACAACCATAAGTCTCGAGATATGCAAAAGAAACATAATAATGCCAGACAATTGCTCTCTAATGGAGTTATTTATATAGACTTCATGAAGTCCAAGGATAACCATACAGATCCACTAACTAAAGGTGTAAGTAAAGAGCAAGTGAAAAAATCATCGAAGGGAATGGGACTAAAGCTTTTAAATAATTGACTTACTATAATGGGAATCACACATATGTGACTAGAGATCCCATAAAGTAAGTTCAAAAGGAAAAAAAAGTTATATAAATATGAGTTGGCATGTAAATATTGTAGGAGAGGCACAACTCTCTATCCCATTCTATTGATGAGCAGACAGTGCAACTTGCAAAGGTTCTACGTTAAGCATTACTTTTAATGATTCTCATATCTTGATAAGTTGAGCAGGGATATCGTAGGAACCTCTTAATGGAGAAGTCACCTATGTAAGTAGGAATTAGATCGATCATACGAGAGTTTTATGGTTAAATCCTCAAGCAGTACTCACGAATACCAAGAATGATTCACGATTGAAATGCATACAATAGTTAAACCATAATACTGGCTATTAAATAATGTTGTGTCCATTGCTATTGTCTTGGTGTACCAAAAATTCAAATATTTCAAAACATCATGTTCACTAGTTGGTAAGTGACCCGATAGTGCTCACTATGGAAGGTTCAAACACAAAAGCTGCCTCTCTCGATGCAATATCATTTGTGTTGAACTTCTATCATGTTTTGCATTCACGTGCATTTCTATCAGATAATTTACTCATTCATGTGGGGTATTTTTAGAATTTTGACATTTTTGACTTTGGAATGAAGACATATGCACCAACTTTGTAGGGAAATAAAATAAGCTGTATGATATAAAAATTAATAAAACTTGTGTTAATATATTTGTCTCATTTAGAAGATATTCATAGAACAATCACGAGCCAAAATTAATAAAGCATTGAATGAGAAAATAAAGTTAAAATTGATCTATGAGCTAAGAACTAATTAAGACATAGATGTGGGTGGAAGGTAGTGATCCTATGTTGGAATCCCAAGCTAGCATTGAGCTCTTTATAAAGCCTGGGTTTGGACTAAAGAATTGTACCACTTGGTACCAAAGTGTTTGGAGGGAGAATGACTATATGCTTGTAGATTTCATCCAAACCACATTGCATATGCACGTTACTTGTTTGGTTGGCTGGCTTAGCTCGGTTCGAATCGTGGGTGAGCTAAGGGTATGGGTCTACTTTAGATATTATTTTTGAACAAAGTTTATTTAGAAAAATAAATATAAAAAAAATAACAATTCAAAAAATACTAATAATTATTTTAGATAATTATTATTACTACTTATCATAATTATTTTAAATTTGGATTTTTGAGACCGAAATTACTTCGCCCAATAGTTAATCATGTCCAAGGATCTTAAAGAGTTGCAGCTGATTTTATTATCTCTATAAAGGTCATAACATCAAAATTTTAATGTGTCTAACAAACTTAGGATTATGTCTCTTAAGATTAGGCACCTAGTTCCTATAATATAAGGGTTGTTTGGTGTCAAAATCATTGAAAAAATATATAAACATTCTGGCATTCTAGCACTATAAGCATACTACATCATACATAAACTAAGCAGGAGAGTTCAAATCTATAAAGTTTGGTGGTTTAACCGATAGGAGTGTCGCCTTTGGCTATTCAAGAGTTATTGTATCTTTGAATGTTGCCCACTAGCAGTTATGGGGTACCATAAAACCTTGAGGAAGCTATGTTCGTAAAGATTTTGTCTCCCTGCGTTTTTTTATTCACTTAGGCATTTTTGCTTTTGGTTTGGTTTCTCTTTCTAATTGTGTTTTTTTATTTGTTTAATTATTGCATATTATATTTGTTGAACATATGCAATATTTTTGTGTTTAGTTGTTTCTATACTATTTATTTGTGCTATTGTATTATTTAAACACACACTGGTGCACACTATTTTCTAATATCAAACTTTTTTAATTTATATAAATAAGTCTTTAATAACCTATGTGGTATGAGATAAAAAATGATCCACGTGTCAAAGGAGCTAGATCCTTGTGAAGAGTTGGCCTATCACTCTAGAGCTGGAAATATCTAAGTTGTATTACGAGATGGCTCTAGGAACCTGATCTGAAGAGTCTTAATAGCCAAATAGGATATATAACCCGAGCTAGTGAAAGCCGTCTGAAATGGGTCTGGGAGTTTGAGTTGAAGAGTCTTAATAACCAAATAGGGTATATAACCCGAGCTAGTGAAAGCCGTAACTGGATGGTCAAATTCTGTCATTTTTGAGTTGACAGTGCTTTAATTATATAGAATGTCTTGCCTTAAGCATTACACATATTAATTTTTTTGTAGAATGGTGAGGCATTTAAGAATGACTAATTTACAATTTAAAAAATAAATAAAATTAATTTATAATTTATAATTTAATTTAGTTTATAAAATTAATTTATTATTTAATCTATTTGATAAATTAATCATTCTTAAAAGCCTCAACATAATTGTGAATTGACATAATTTTTTTGATTTTTCAAGCTGATTTTCTTGTATTGATTTTTTCTCTCTAGTTTTCATAACAAGTTGTTTTCCTCTTATTGTATTGTAAGCCTATTTCAAAAGCCAATTTTTTGAAATAATAATAGAATATTGATCTTCCAACCTTTGAAGATGGAAATTTTGGTGAATTAATGTGCTAGGGTTATAGTGGAAGAAAAAGAGGAATGAGGAGTGATTTTGGAAGGCCATGAGGAGGACAATATAATACAACAATGGTACTATCTGGTTGGTCGTCTTCTCACAAGTAAACACATAAATTTTCTGGCTTTTAAAAACACCATGGTTGTAGCTTGGCAACCAGTAAAAAATTTTTTATCAGAGAGTTGAACACATGCATATATTTGTTTTAGCTTTTTCATGTTCTTGATAGGCAATGAGTTTTGAATGGGGGACCGTGGACTTTTGATCAACATTTGATCATTCTAAATCAAGTTTTGATTTGAGAACAACCCCAAAATGTGCCACTTAATCATGTTAGCTTCTAGATTCAAGTTTATGATCTTCCTATTGGGTTCGTATTTGAAAGAATATGCAAAAACATCGGGGATTATGTCAAAGTTTACCTTGAATCTAATCCAAATAACTTTAATGGTGCTTGGAGAACTTTTCTAAGAATCAAAGTCTCTATAGATATCAAAAATCCTTTAAAAAGGCGAATGAAGATAAAGAAAAATGAAGGAGACTAGTTTGGATTCATTTTGAATACAAACGTCTATCTATATTTTGTTTCTATTGTGGAATTCTGGGTGACACAGAGAAATTCTATGCAAAGTTATATAATAGTGAACAACATCCCTTGGAATTTGCCTATGGAATCTGGATGAGAGCCAATGGACATCAGAAGCAAATGGGGATTGGAGAACGGTAGCTAAGAAACATAGCTCCAAATGAGGTAGGATTTGATGAGGAAGAAAATATTGAAAAGAGGGAATGAAAAGAGAGAGTGGAATTATTACTTGTGAGGTGAAACATCGTCGTATGGAAAAAGGGTTGGAAGATGAAATAAGGATGTATGACTTATTTAAAGGCCCAAAAATGAATTATCAAATTGACCCAAAAAATTGGTTGGTGGAAGGCTCTGGATTCCTGGCCCGCCAAGCAAAATGAGTACTATTAGTTGGAATTGTCGTGCGTTTGAGAACCCATAGACAATTCATGTTCTAAAGGACTTAATAAAGTCCAAAAAGCCCAAATTTATATTCCTCTTAGAGATAAAGCTTAACTAGAATCAAATAGAACAAGTTAGAGTGGAGACCTCCTATGAGGGTTGTTTTGCAATCAATAGTGTGAGAAATAGTGGCGACATTGCTTTGTTATGGAAGGATAAGAATATGGCAAAGCTTATTGGTTTCTCTCAAAACTTCATTGATGTAGAAATAAATATAGAAGGTACATAGAGATAGGGACTTATGGTTTCTATGGTTTTTCGGAAAGGTCTAGATGTAAGGAATCATGGGAATTGCTTTGTAGTTTAAAGACAAAATAAAATTTGCTTTGGTGTTGCATTGGGGATTTCAATGATGTCCTATCCCCAATGGAAAAAAATGGAAGACATCCTTATCCTCGATGGATTTTTCAAGGCTTTAAAAATACTGGTCGATCCTGTAATCTTAGGTTATCCTTTACCCGAAGAGAAAGAAGGGCACACGCAATTTTGTAGAAGAAAAGCTTGATCGAGCCTTAGCAGATGACTATTGGACCAAATATTTTAAAGAAGCAAAAGTTTTTAACTTACAAGTAGCAGGATCAGATCACTCACCAATTCTTCTTCAACCAATGCTTTGGATTTATAAAGAAAGACAACGCCACTTTTGGTTTGAAAATGCTTGGATGAGGGAAGATCAAAGCAATGTTATTATTTTTGATAGCTGGAGAAACAATAAGGGTTTCCAATTCAGGAAAGAATTGCTATGCATGGGCATGATCTTTCAAATTGGGGCAATAAGCAGACAACTCGTTTTAAGGAAAGGCTGAAGGAAAGCTGAGATAGATGAGGATTTTAAGAACTGGCCGAGATGAAGAATTTATGCAGGGTTATGCAGAAGCTCAAAAAGATTATCTTGTTACTTTACAGCAACAAGAGGACTTCTAGAAGCATCGTGCGAAGAAATTTTGGCTTCAAGAAGGCGACTTTAATTCCCGTTACTTTGATGCCAAGGCATCTGCTTGACAGAAGAGTAATCACATTAATCAGTTAAAAGACTTAGAAGGAAACTAGAGGACTTGGGAGAACGGTTTGGGGAAAGTTATTACTAACTATTTCATCAAATTATTTTCCTCCAGTGAACGCAATTGTAATTTATTTTTTTTAGTTGTGTTTATAACAAGATTTCAACCTCACAGAATGAGGATCTTATCTCAAAATTTAAGCTAATAAAAGTGCAGAATGCAATTTTCTCTATGCACCCAGAAAAGTCTCTAGGACCAGACAAAATGAACCTAGCTTTCTTTCAAAAATTTTGGCCAGTGATAGGAAGTGATGTTATTGATGGTTGTCTTGATATGTTGAACAAATGTTATTTGCTAAATGGTTAAATGACATAAACATTTATTTGATTTCGAAAAAGAAGAGCCCAAAAGTTATGTAAGGCCTTAGGCCTATTGCTCTTTGTAATGTACTCTAGAAGATTGTCTCAAAGGTTCATGCAAATAGCTTGAAAAAGGTATTTCCAAATATCATCTCAGAAAATTAAAGAGCATTTATGCCAGTGAGACTCATTATAGACAATTTTATGATTGCATTTGAAGCCATGCATTATTTGAAGAAGAAAACTAGAGGAAAAAAAGATGTGGCAGCTCTAAAAATCAAAATGAGTAAGCTTACAATAGAATTGAATAGAATTTTCTAAAAGGTATTATGGAGACCATGGGCTTTCATCACAAATTTATCCATTTTATCATGTTGTGTGTACAAATTGTCAAATATAAATAATCCATGGAAGAGAAGAGATAGGATCGTTGATACCAAGTAGAGGGCTTTGTCAAGGGGACCTCATTTCCTCTTACTTGTTTATACTCTGTGTAGAATGTCTCTCAGTAGTTTTGAGGAAAAAGGAAATTCAAGGCAGCATTCATGGCTGTAAAGTAGCACGAAGAGCTCCCCCTGTCTCTCATCTTTTCTTTGTAGATGATAGTTTACTTTTTTGTAGAGCATCCCTTGATGAATATATGGTTATTAAGGTGGGTCTAAAGAATATGAACAAGCCTTGGGACAAAGCATCAACTTCCAAAAATTTGCAATATTTTTAGCTCCAACACAAGCACAGAAGATCAAGATAGTATTTGCAATCTGTTAAATATGCAGCAATATGATGATCGAAGCACGTATTTAGGCTTTCCTTATTCGATTTGGCGAAAGGAAAAAAAAAGAAGAGATTTTTCGTTTTGAAAAGGACAAGGTATGGCAAAGGATGTAGGGATGCAGTAAGAATCTTCTTTTGAGAGCAGGAAAAGAGTGTTGTTGAAGACGGTAGCTTAGTCAATACCAAATTATGTTATGAGTATTTTTTTGCTCCAAAATGATATTTGTGATGATATTGAAAGGATGATGAATTCATACTATTGGGGATCAAACAAAGGGGATTTTCATGGTATCCGATGGATGAAATGGGGAAAACTTTGTACTAGAAAAAATGAAGGCGGCCTGGGCTTCAAAAAACCAAAAGAATTCAATACGGTCATGATGGAAAAACAAGCTTGCAGGCTATTGGCGCATCCTAACACTTTGGTGGCAAAAATTTTCGGAGCTCACTACTATAATGGTAAGTCTTTCTTTGAAGCAGAACTTACTGCTAATTTGAGTTTTGTTTGGTGCAGAATTTTGGCAAGTCAAACCATGATAAAAGAAGGAAGCATCTTAAAAGTGGGGAATGGCGATGACATTACTATAGGAAAGGACCTTTGGCTTAATGAAAAAAATAATCATTTTGTGTAATCTATATTGAATCCTGGAGTATCAAGCAGTAAGGTCAGCTCTTTTTTTATTCCGAATGATAGAGCATGGAATGTTAATTTGATTCAAGCATTGTTAAATGATAGAGATGCTAATCGAATTATTAGTATCCCATTGAATACTTGGAGGAACATGGATTATTAGATTTGGAAACTAGAAGAAAAAGGAGTGTATGTAGTTCGTAGCGGTTATAGAAGTCTAATTGAAAATCAAGAGAATCGGACAAACAATTCTTATTCTTTTGGTTGGAGTTGATTTTGGTAATTTAAGGTTCCATCAAAGATTAGAAACCTAGCTTGGAGGGCTTGTAACAATGTTTTGCAAGCAAAGATAGACTTCTACTGAAAAGAGTTGATGTAAAGCTCGTTGTGCTTGGTTTGCCAAGCTCATGAGGAAACAACGAATCACACCTTGATTTTCTCTCTTGTTGCGGCGGCTTGCTGAAGCTTTTATATGTGCTGGAACTCCCTTAATTCAAATTAATACTGTCCCAGAATGGTTGCAGTGGGTAAGAACAAAGGCTACTGGTGATGAAGAAGGAAAAATCTTAATGGTTCTTCGGAGTATTTGGGATAAAAGAAATTTGATTGTATGGAACAAAAAAGTCGGGACGGCTGATGCAAATATCAAACATGCAGAGTCTTTCTTGAACCAATGGAGATTTGCACAACAAAGGAAAGTGAGAAAAATGCAAAGACAGGATGAACAAAATCTAAACAAATAGACTAGACCTCCAGTTGGGTGGCTGAAATGCAATGTGGATATATCATTATTTCGTCAAAACTTAATGTTTGAAGGCTGGATAGTTAACGACGAACATGGCCAGTTTGAAGTTGTGAGAGTTGTTCCTCTCCTTGGAGAAGTGTCCCCTCATTTAGCAAAACCGCTGAGTTTTTGAGAGGCTTTGAGCTGGGTGAAGGATTTATGTTTGTAGCCGGTCCGTTTTGAATTAGACTCTTAGTTGGTTGAGAAAGCCATGTTAAATAATTTTTGAGATGTTTTTTTATGTTGGGTCAGTTATTGAAGAATGTAAAGCTCTTTTGTCTAAGCTTCATGGTAGGGTCAGTTTCATTAAGTGTTCAGAGAACCAAATTGCTCATTTGGTTGCTAACTTGGTCGAGCTTCTTAATCTTTGTTTGGACCAGGTTTGTGGGAGAATCATGTTCCTGCATTCCTTTTGAGTGTTCTCGTTGATAATTTGAAATAAAATTTCTTTCTTTAGTGTCACAAAAAAAATTATAAAATAATCATAAGAAATTACGTTCATTAAGAAACCACTTAACAACTAGCTCCCCTACAACGGGGTAAAAGGAGTAGTTTAAATAGTAAATTTAGGAAGAGTAGAAGCTGGAGAGTGGAGACAAAGAAGGAAAAAAAAAAAAAAAAAACCCAAACAAATATATCTTTATCATTATACTATTCACACTCATTTTGGCAATTATTTCTATGTTAGTCAAAATTTTGCTGGAATGCTGAATCAATCCTGGGCCACTTTAAAGGGCAGCTACTGAAAACGTTTGTTGCCTTGAGGTCTCAAGCCCAGCTTCATCTTGCTCTTCAATTGGAAGTTTTCTTCTGCAAATTAGTTTTTGATATTTACTTTGGATTCTTCTTTCCTTTCTTTTTTAGGGAGATTAAAACTTTGTAAGGGAAGTAACTTCCTCATTTAAAGCTTTTGTTTAAAATCTGATTTGTAATCCTCTATTTGGTTTCTGATATATCCAAAACTTATTCAAATGTATATACAAATATATATATATATATGTATGTGTGTGTGTTATTCATTATTTCTATAGATCATATCACTACGTATATTTTCAATTATTTTTTATTTCTTTTTATTTTTTTTATTTTGGATAGATGGCGCTATTCTTCATCTAATTTGGAGCTTTTTAAAGAAGAAGCATTTTAGGTCACCAACATTTAGAAGATTCTGGAGTTCCCAAGTGGACCCAATTCAACAATTGTTCAACCAGTTGGCCTATTTGAATAAACAATGTTGGAACTTCCTTAAAATACATGATGATACTGTATAATAAATATAATTTTTCCTACGCCAAATGTGAGGCTCTAAAAGGAAGCAGCCTTTCTGTTGGATCTGACTTTACCTCCAGACGTAACATCCAATAAAAGCTAGACCACATGAATAATCCTTTATTGTTTTTCTCCTTTTTTTTTTTATGTTGAGTGAATAGATTATATATTTTATAGTATTGAAACAGTAATTACTAAGAATTAACTAATCATCAATTAGAACTAACTAACAATATATCTTTAATATCTATTAACAATTTGTTATGAACTATAATTAAAATAAATAAGCAAAAACACATGAGTGAAATTTCAACTGAAGAGGCCTGGAGTTTGAAGGTCCCTCTAAAACTTACACACGGACATGGGTTACGTGAAAAGTAGGGGAAATTTCATACCAACCTTTTAGATAGTGTGTAAAAGAGTATAAATTTTTGTACCGCAATGGATGAATTTGGAAATTATCATATGTAACTCAACTATGTATAATTCAATTTAAATAGTAGCTAAATGAATGATACAAATTATAAATTGATCAAAATTAATTAATTTTGGATTGGTTTGGATTGTGTTATAAAATTCTACAAGTGGGTACAAAGAAGTATGGTTAAATTGATTTTGTTTAGTTTTAGGTCTAAAGAGTCTAATAAAAATATTTTAATTAAAATTCAGTAAGCCTAGAAAAACTAAATTTGAATTGATATTACAAATTTATGTTTTTTTCGTGCTTCCTCATTTTTGTCTGAATCACTTCACTTGTATTGCTTCAAAATAGAACCAATACTTAAACGAATAAGTGTAATAATTTTTTTTGAAAAAGTTTAATTGAAAAATTGAATTTCCTCAATATTTCTACAATTTTAATTTAATGTCCTACATTTAATTCAAACCAAATCAATTCATTCTACAATCTGAGGATGGATAATCAATAATCCAACCATTTTTTATTTGAATTTTCGATTCTCTATATATGTACATATAAAATATAAGATGTGAATTTCTGAAATTTTAATGTATTCCATATTAAATTGCTTTTCCTTAGCTCTCCAATCACATAAAGTTTGTTTATGAATTATGATCAACTAAATGGATAAATAACTATAAACAAACATGATGATATGTTTCGAAATTCTAACACGTTGGACAATTATGCAATTCATCTAAAATTATCAATTTTGTTATACAAAATAAATGTTAACTATAATTAATTTTTAATGCAATTTTATATAAAGAAAATTAATATCATCTTTTTATATTGTAAAATTATATATTGAAGAAAATGTAAAAAGTATGACGTTATTGTTATTGTTCGAATAAATTTTTTCAGAAACAAAATCAAGCAAAAATGTTTTTTAGGCATTCAACATGGTTAAACCAATCCAATCATTTTTTAAGACAATTCATTTTCATCACGTATATCTAAACATATATTCGACGCAATTCATTTTAAAATCAATTTATATCTAACTAAATTCAATTCAATCTGTCCATTTGCTACCTCTACCTTCAACTATTAGATGGGACGCAAAAGAAATTAACCAATTAACTACATAATTCTATTCTATTCTCTATCCTTGAAAACCAAGATCAGTTATTAATCAATCAATGAGTACATGAAAAATTGGCAGATAAATGATTAAAATCTTGGACTAAATCAATCCAATACAGCTTCCACGATGCGAGGCATTCAATAAGATGAGAGCCAACTCCCTCTCAATCCCACTGTCTTGTTGTTCAATTTGCATCCGATGATAGTTTGCTGCAATTACCTCAGGCACCACCAAACTTCTGCACAACGGGCAGGTAGGCCGGTAGCCTTTCAGCCATTTGTCCAGGCAATGTCTGTGAAATGCATGCTTGCAGTCTACCAGTTCCCTACACTCATCCCCTTCTACAAACTCTGATAAACAAAGGCTGCAATATTGGTGTTGTACTATCTCCGGCAGCTTACCCCTTTTTCTGTAAGCAAATTTCGAGCTTTTCTTGTTGACCGTCGACGTGTACTTGTAGTTTGAATTTAAGTGCTTGTAATGTTTCCACAAAATGCAAATGGCTAACATGATTAATCGGAGCAGCTCAGGAAGAACCTTGAGGAAAAAAAAGGCAACAGTTTTGTCGGAGCAAGAGAATAACTTTGCTAAGGCTCCCATTTTGAGCTAGCAGCTGGCTTTAATTCAATATATTTGGACAATATGGAGAAGTTAGGACATATATAGTAGTATAAATACTATATATATAGGACTGTGTTCATGAATCTTTTGATTTGATTAATTCCTGGTTTTCTGTCTGGTTTAAAACTATGTTTATGATAAGGCCAACAACCCTCTTGATGATGAGATTTTCGTTAAATAAGTTGTTTAAAGGTGGTCTACTATATATGGGCAACATACCTTTCAATAAGGGTGTCAAAATCAAACCCAACCCGATGACACGACAATAACTCATCTTAAAAAAATCAGGTTTGGGTTTGGGTCAAATTGAGTCAGCCCTGAAAATGACCCGAGAAAAAAAATAAGGTTGGGTTATTTTCGGGTCAACCTGCGTAACCTGAAAAAAATAAGTGGGTGACCCAATAACCCAATAAACCTGACATAATCCAACCCAACCCGACCCACCTGAAAATTTTAACTAATTAAAATAAAATATAAATAATACATATATATATATATATCCAAAAATCTAAATTTTCAAAATTCTTACAATTTACAAATTTACAAATTACAATAACATTATTAACAATTATTAATTCAACTATTGTTATTGCTTAAAAGTTCTTAACAATTTGTAGATCTTGTATTTCTATACTGAAAAGTGGAATTAATTACAAGAATCACAATAAAATTATATTGTGCTAAAAATGGCCTGTGTATATATAGATATATACATATTACTCATGCTACTACTATTGAATTTTATCAAACCGAATATGGTGTATAGATCAACTAATTAAGCAAAATGATTGCTTCACTTTTTAGATATGGAGATCATAAAGTAATTTTGACTTTGGAGTGAACTCTATTGCACCCAAGTAAATGGATCCGACTTATAAGCAATTAATAGTTCAATTTACGTTTGTAATTAATTTGTTGTGATGGTCACAGCAACATTAATCACTCAACTTGATTAATTACGTTTTGGCATTGAAATTATCAAACTATTGTTGGTGGTGACTGAATTAATTTTTATGAGAGTCTAGGATCAGTACTGGTTACACTGGGGGATAAACTATAACAAAAACGTACGGCCAATATATACTCACAGTCTCAATAAAATTTAATTTAATTTATAAATGAGGTATAATTCAATGTCTAGAGAGTATGTGATCTTGGATTTAAATATTATGATAAAAAAAACATATGAGATTTTATTTATATAATTAATCTATTGTTCATAATAAACATTTATTATGTTGTAAAAATATTCAAATATGTAACCACCACTATTTGATTTCATTAATAGATAATGAAATTTAACGTGGAAGGTTCTGAAATTTTAAATTCAAGGTAATTACAATTATTTATCTGTAGGAGTTGGACTCGCATGCTACGCACAAAAAGCAAAGGGGAGGCGGGGCGATGTTTGGTTGTAAATTGGAATATTTTGGCAAAATGATTTTTGCAAAGTGGGATTAGGGAATCTAATGGCTATTTATTTGTATTTTAGATGGTAGGTAGAAAATATTTTGAGAGAAAATTAATTATTTGATTGTGTTTTGGGAGTTGACATTATGCTACATCAATAGTTTTTTTGTTGGGTGAGTAGGGTAAAATTAATATTTTAAAATTATTTATATATTTGTATATATAAATTGGGTGGGGGGATAAAAAATAAGAAAGCTAGATATTAGGGAATGAGTAGGAAATAAATTGAAAGGGCATTTTGAGTTTTTTTGAGTGTGTTTTAAGAATGAGATTGAGAAATATGTATAATTTATTTATTTATATTTTAAGAGTTAAAAAATAAATTGACATTTTGCAACCAAATAGGATACGGGAGTTGGTACAAACAGTATGCATTTTGATTGCACGGACAAGAAACCCTGGATATGCATCATTTATCTATGGAAAAAACTCAAAAGCTGAAGAAAAAAGGGGCCCAACAGATTTCATTGTTGATACTCTCAGCTTCTCTAAGGCTCAGTTTGGTTTTATTTTATTTATTTTTTATTTTTCATTTTCATCATTTTCAAAATTTGAAAAATTAGTTAGTGAAAATGAGTTGAGAACGAGTTTATATTTGGATAGATTGTTGAAAAAATAATGATTATGTTAGGTTTAATAGGATGTTGGTAGAGAGAGATAGTGATAACAAAATAGAGAGAAAATATATAGATTATTGGGATAAGATATATAGATTATTGAAGAATATATTTTGAAAATGAAAATGAAAATATGTTGGGTAAAAATATGTAAAAGTTGATGCATTTCTATTTTCAAATAGTAGAAAATATGAAATAAGTCCAATAACTTAGCCATTTAAAAAAAACTGAATTTATTGAATTTAAAAAGCGTGGCCCAATGCATCCCACTAATCCAAAAAACCTTCCCCGTTTGGTTTCATTTTCATTTTCATTTCTAATTTGCATCATTTCTAAAATTTAAAAAGTTAGTTAGTGGAAATGAGTTGAAAATGAGTTTTTATTTGGATGAATTGTTAGAAAAGTAATAATTATATTGATTTTAGTAGGTTGTAGGTGGAGAGAGATAGATATACTAGAGTAGAGAGAGAATATATATATATAGGTTATTAGAAGAAGATATATAGATTATTGGAGAATGTGTTTTGAAAATAAAAATGAAAATGATGTTGGGTGAAAATATGTAAAAAGTAATGTGTTTCATTTCTGAAATAGTAGAAAATGAAAAAAAAAAGGGCTATGGAAATGAAACCAAACGAGGCCAAGCTAATGTGTGGTTACATTTTCAGGTACTTTAGGTTATTTATTCAGGGAAAAGGAATTTTAAGATTGGATTTAAGAAATGTAATAATGGGCTGGTGAAATATAATGGATGTTTGTTTATATTTTAGATTGTAGATAAAAAATTATTTTGGGGAGTAAAAATAATGTTAATTTAGTTATATTCTTGGTGGGAATATTTCTACTGCAGAAGTTCAATTAATTACTCTTTCGCTTGAATAGTAGCGAAAAATTAGAATTAAATATTAATTTAATGTGTATTTATAATATAAAATGTATATGATATGTGTGTGTTTGTAAATACAATGATTGGATATGGTTCTAGTATATTATTGTAATAATTAGTTAAATAATGTTATAGTGAACATTTGATTGAAGTAATGTAGTTAATATATTAAATTTTCTAGATGAGTTAAAGACAATTGGATTGTAAACTAAATATAGTTGAGTTAAATGAATTATTTACAGCATTAATCATATGGATTATATCATGACATTTTTTTATTTGATATTGTGGTTCAAAGTATTATTTATGAATATTTTTAAAGTGATTGCAATATCCATTATTCAAAAAACATATATATCATTGATGTTGTTTGGAATTGGAGCAAGGTCCTTCTGGAAAAACAGTAAAATGTCAGTTTATCTTCTTAAGAATACACGCAGAGAGAGTTTGGCCAATGATTTTTTATGTCTCGTTTTTCTTTGGAATTTAGTATTTATAAATTTTAGTTTTGATGAACTTAGGCTCATTAAGGTTTCTCTGTCCTCTTGATGAGCTTGGCTTATCCTTTGGGCTCATTCACTCATTTAGTTAGTTAATTAATTTTAGGGTTATTTATCATATTTAATCAATTTACTAAAATGTTCTTATGTCCATTTTCAATCACATCATTAAGGCCCCCATTTTCGGTGGGAAATTGTTTAATTTTACATTAAAAATATAATTTACATTCAATTTAGTAAAGTTATTTTTAGTTAATTCATAAAAATGTCAGTATTGACTTATTTAATCATTGTGGGTGGAATTGAAGGTGCATGTTAAGAGATGTAATGAAGCTCAGTATGGCATTCACCTAAGGACTTAAATGAGCTTCATGTATCTGAAGCTTAGAAGCTCAATAAACCTCATATTGTAGTCATTTAATGACTTAGAAAAACCTGAATGTTGTTATGACGTTAGTAATGAGATGCTGCGATAGGATAGTACATGATGGTGCGAGTTTTAGGACGAGCTCCCTTAGAAGGATGTGTTAGCACTTGCATGAGAAAGCACGTGAGCACTTCTTAGAAGTATTCTTGATGCAGTACTTAGTTATTCTTATGATAGGGGACAATGTAATGTCATGGTAGACTTAGAAAATTTTTATGTTGTTGTTGTTTAAGGAATTAGAAAATTTTCATATGGTATTACAAGAGTCAAAATGTTGAGATGGAGACCCTGATTCAAGTTTGCGGTCGAGGTTTAGTCTAACTTTGAGAAGGGGAGATGCAAGGAATCAACATTGGGTCTGTGCGAGGTGCCCATAGTGGCTCAACAGCAATATGGTCGGGTAGAGGCCTACTCCAAGCGACCATGTTAGGTGTCTACATTAGGTGCCCAGTTTAATGCCCGTGTTAGGCATTTATGTTTAGGTGTGTGAACTTGGATGTTTCACCATAATTAGTTGAATGCTCATCTTCCTAGTGAGTATAGAGCTCATCTTCTTTTGTGGTGAGGGTCATATGAACGCTGTTGAGTAATGGCGATGTCATGGGGGAACTTAGAAACATTTCTTAGGACTGAGGTTTGTGTCTTCGAGGATGTCGAAGATGTGCAGGATGTTGAAGACATGCCTTAAGAGCTTGTGCTCTGTAAGCGACTTAGAAAATATTGTTCGAGGCATCTATACTCAAGAGATCTTTTGAGGCTAGTTTGTTGATTGTGTTATGTGTGAGAATATGTAATTATGCAACATTCGTCTAAGTTGAGATTTGGTAGGTTTCCTTGACTTATTGTTTTCTTAGGGGGTGTTGTGCTACTTGTCTTGCATTCATCCAAAGACATCTCTTAGGTCTTAGTTAAGTTGTTCAGGGAGCCTTTTAGAGTGCCCTATGGAATCGTCTTTTCAATGACTGTTCGGGAAGTATGATCTTACTACGTCACTTAGAGCGGCCATTGGATGTCTTGTTGTGAAGATGGTGCTTTGTGCTCCAAAGGTTCTTTTGTTTGGCACGACTATGATTCTTTTGTAAGAATATCTTTTAGTGAGTATCTTCAAGAAAGCTTACAACATAGTGGTTTACACAATTCCCTTGAACTCTCTTCGAATGGCTAAGCATTAGTCAAGTATAGAGTGACTTCTGCATCTGCCATACTATCCGAACTTATATCTTTGTTGTAGGAGTTAGAGTTTTGAGGGACGCTAAGTTAGGGGCGGAACTTAGGATGATAGAATTCTCACTGAGTGGAGGAAGTTATTGCGATAGTGAAATATTATAAGGAGGAGATAGCAAATTGGTTCAATGGCAAAGCCATAAAGGGGAAGAGTCAGCTAAATTGCTGAAGAGCTTAAGAGTTAAGAGAAGTTCTTTTGTTCCTTTACTAAGAGGATGTTTGTGAATGGAGCTCATAGAAGTACGGGCAAAGAGTATGAGAGCTTTGACAACTTCTTTAAATGATAGGTGCGGAGGCGATGGTGATTTATGAGAAGACAACTCAGAGTTGTCACCGCATTCTGGGAGAGATAGGGCAATACTTTGAAGAAGATTTGTTGACGCTAGATCCTACCATCTTTATCAACATTACTACTAAAGAATGTGAGAAAGACCCCTATAATGGAGTGGAGGTTACAATATAGGAGCCCATAGAAATAGATCCATAGGGATGAAGACACACATATAGAACAACAGTAGTGAGTAGGATTTATTCTTAGAAAGTTATCTAGTATTTTTATTCTTGTATCGATGTTCTCCTTTAAAGGCTAAATATTAGCAGGACGTCTTGGTGCTTCTCTTATTTGATTGCAATAATTTTATTTTTTTTTTGTTTATTTTATGTTCAAACAAGTGCATAGTTAATTGTACGATTAATTAATACTGCACACTCATACTTCGAGAATTTAAGAGTGAGAGATATGAAACTATCAACATAAGTGTCAGAAAAAAAAAGTGCATAATGAGTATTTATGCAAAATGTTGGGTCTAGGTCTATAAGCAAAGGGCACCTACTGGTTATTGGGCATCTGCTCTGCAGGAGATCCCAGGTACCTGTTGAGTGCTCATCGTGGGAGATCCCACCGCACGTTGGGCAGGGGTGGCTCCTTGATGGGATCCAGGGCGCTTGTGAGGCATGTCGTTGTTGGAGCTCCTGGGTGCCAGACGTAAAGGCAATGAATTTTCTTTTTTTTTTTTTAATTGCTTGTGTTTACATGATTTTTTATTGAACTTGTGGTGGCACAATCCCTTCAATGACTATCCTGGGACTTAGAAAATTTTTAGGTGATAAAGCATGATGGGTACTTCAACATGTTCAAGAAGTTGAAGTGATTACAACAAGTATGGTGTGTGATAAATCTATCTTAAGGTGGCATGGCGCCCCTTTTTTAGCATCTTCGTTGATTCATCTCACATGAAATAAAGTTTTTCAAGGGAGGAAAATAGTTATTTTTATGCTCAAGTTGACCATAGACTGCCTACCGGTCCTCGAATCTTTCCTTTGAAAGATTAATAACTAAAGTTGGTGTGTGTGTTGACTCTTATGTTGTTCCTTCCTTGATGGTGGATAAATACACTACAGTTCTGGGGTATCTGTGATTGATAAAGAAGTTATAAAGGAAACATTGTGCCAACGTCTCCCATCGAGTGATGGATCTAACTAATATCTTGTTGAACCACGTCAAGGCACGCTTGATGATGGTAGTGCGAAATAACTTGAAAGATATAGCTTTGCTTAGATTATGGAACTAGTCCTTGCCAGAAAGTTATCTAAGTGCTCTTGAGGATTTACCGTGCCATCATACTTTAGTAGTTGGACTATCTCTACTCCTAGTGGTAGTGCCTCCATTAGGATAGCTAAAGAGAAAGGGTTGCGCTAAGGAAAAGTGGCCGCTAAAGGGTGGTGTTGGCTTCTTGATCCTCCACGCAGTGGAAGTGTTGAAGGATATGTTTGACCTCCAACATTTACTGGCACATGCAGGGTGGATTTCACTCTAAGTGAGGAGTGTATGTCTCCTTGCTAGGTTAAGAAAAGAGAAGCGGCATCATGCTCAGAATTTACTCTTTGCTTAGTTCTCTTCGGGGGGAAAAAAACCCTCCAACTCCATTGTGTGGATTGTTGCGACTCCTAGAGATAGCACTCCTCGGTGTACTTGGTATCATGAGAATTGCTGTCCAATATGGTTCTCAACATCTGGCGTAGGATATGCATCAGAGGTAATTTTAGTTTTGATAAGTGGTGGTGCTCTAGGTTATACCGAAACACCAATACGCGAGAACAAAAACAAGTTCCTCAAGCAGGCATAGATGAAATCAACTTGCCTCATCCTCTCTAAATTGGGCTTAAGTATTAGCTCCACTCGAGCTAGCCATTTCAATTATTGAAGCAGTCACACGTACTCAACTTGCTATAGTTTATTCATCTCTTTTGCCTCCTTTCTGAAGTCTGGGTCTAGGAGTGCTCGTATTTTAGTAGTCCTCAAGGGATCTCCATCATAACTCTCCAGGTTATTGGGCTTTTCTTGTACTTAACCTTCTCATTCATTGGCCTTCCTTTTCATGCCTTAAGTTTCTACTGGTGCAAGGTTTCTGTCACTAGCGTTCTCCTTCCTTAGTTGCTGCAAACAAGGGTCTTGGGGGTCAACTACGTTAACCGTAGCTTAAGTAGTAACACTCTTTAGAAAGGTTCTCCATGCTTTCTGTATGTCAGGCAAGATAGGTTAGGATGATGAGCTTGTTGTACTTGACCGCGTGTCAAGAGTAGGGTCTGGCACTCAACCAATTGGTACTTCTTGTTACTAAATCTTCACATTCTTCGATGCTGGGGTCATTTCCTTAATAAGTTCGCAAGCTCTTAACCTTGTCTGTATCCTCAGTGTTCTCTCTTATTCCTTTGAGTTTCCTATAGACGGCGCTAAAATGATGCTGCTCGAAATTAGAGTAAGGTACTTTTTGAAAAATAGATAAGTGCTGGTTTGCCTTCTCAGGATTGCATATAGAGAGATGTGCTCTTCTTGAGAGCTCTTCCACTTAGAGAAATTTGGTCAATTATTTCTTGTATCTTGTTTCTCTCTAGGACTTGGTATTTATAAATTTTAATCTTGTTGGGCTTATGTCCATTAGGGTTTTTTTGCCCTTTTGATGGGCTTAGCTTGTTCTTTGAGCTCTTTGACCATTTACTTAGTTAATTAATTTTAGGGTTAATTTATCATATTAGTCAATTTACCAAAATATCCTTAGGTCCATTTCTAGTGACATCAATTATATGTTTCAATTGTATATTTGTTTATATAATAAATTAGGCACACTCATTTAAACGATCAAATTTAATAACATCAATACTAGAACCTCGATTATTTGTTTCGTTACATCATGTCGTAGCTTTAGGTTGTAAAACTTTTGTGTTACAAAACTCGGGGTACACAAACACTAAAATCATGTTATAAGTTTGTAAGCTACATTAGGTCAAGCATGACTGTGCGTACATCTCATTCATTAGTATCTTATGCTATTGGCATTATGTTGCATATAGATGAAAAGCTCCTTGACATCTAGACCCCACAAGTTAGGAATTTGACCATTGCCAAGATCAATTAATTGTCTACAACTTATCCTTACAAATTATGAAGCTTAAAGCAAGAAATGGCCATAATCCACAGAGTAATAGAACATGAAAGCTACATTGACTTATAAGTATATCAATTTATACAAAGATTAATAAACCGCATCAAAATGTAATTAAATGTATCAGCTTACTAAAGAAACCAAATATTATATAGCTTATAACAATTTAGTTTAAGTGCAAATCATACAAATAATATTTTAACTAGTATGGTTATCAATAAATACAGAACAAATAGTAATAGACACATGAAACATTTACTGATCGGCAATAGTATCTTATGTCTACTATGTTGTGATGCATGCAATGGGGCATTTGAATTGGTGTTGTATACTACTTTGAGCATCATGAATTGGGATGCTCGTGGATCCAATATGTTAATAACCATTCATGGAAGTACCCATGCAATAGATAGCTTGTGATCGGGCAACACTGAAACCTCAGTATTTTCTATAAATACCTAGCCAGTGTTGGTTCCAGGTATCCACCTATAATATGGAAGCGTTTAGATGGTCCCCGCTTACCATACACTTGTATGTAAAAAAGAATCTTCCACAATTAGTCTTTCTTAGCCATCAACATTTGCATGGGTCTGGCACCACATGCACACGATAGATAGTCGCGCCTAGTTATCCTTTGCAATAATAGAAATTATTGTATTTGTCAAAATAAATCATCTACAAATATCAAATTGAACATTAAATATAAACTGAAAGCATAAGTAATAATATACACCAAAGCATGGAGCCCAAATAGTAGGAAGATGATAGATTTTTAGAAGATACTAATCTCACACAAATATTGTAGTGCCCTAATGTGAATAGTACAAAAACATATCATGATAGTTGATAATATATTCCTTATTACATCAGTCTTCACTCTCAACCCACTTCCACTTAAAAAGAGAATCTCAAAATGTAGCTTAAGCTTGAATCTCTTGGCTCTAGTGAGCACAACTAAGATCTCACAGTCAAGCTCAAGATCATCATGTCGTGTGTTAATAATTTGATCATCCCAGTTATGTTGTGAACAAAGTTATGAAACACGAAACATGCAATAATAATATCAGTTTATATAGCAACCAAATAGCTTGGCATCCCCCAAGATAAATAGGAGATTCTCTTCTTCAAAATGTGCAATATTTGTTGGAAATTGGTAAGTTTGACCAATTAGTTAATGATGATCAAATAGAATATTTGGAGGCTCTTGTGATTAATGTAATCTACATTGAATGTAGATGATGATAGAGTCGTTAATTATTCAAATTCATTATTGAATGAATGAGAAATTAATGCCTAAAGTAAGCCCCTAAGAGTTGACTATTTTGGGGTTTAAGAGAAGATGGAAAGGTGGGAATATGAGGAGTCCCACATTGGAAAAATAATAAAAATATTGACTTATTTATATAGCTCAATTTTGGACTATAGGGTTGGGCCCCTTGGGGTACCAATAGTCTTTGGAGGGGAGAGGACCTAGATGGCTATAGGTTCGGTCCAAGCCAGACGCGCGTGCGCCGCCGTCGCCTGCCCATCCGGCCGGCCGGCTCGGCTCGGCACGGCACGGGCTCAGGTCCGGGTCTTGGGCTTTGGGCTTGGCTCAGGCCTTATCTTTTTGGGCCAGATTTAATTAATTATTTGGTTGGGCTTACAGCTGGGCTTGTTTTATTTAATTAAAAGTCCAATCAATTAAAGCCCATTCGGATTTAATTGGAAATGTTTTTTCATCTTAAAAACACCACGTTTGGTGTTTAAATTCCAGAACAGTCTGGAAATACCTTTCCAGTTTGAAATTGCAACTCTGAACAGTCAAGGGTTGTGTCCAGTAGCTGCAAAGGCATAATCAGGGGACATGTTGAACTAACATGTCCGTACAATGTGACTCTTGATCCTCTATATATTCAGCCCCTCACTTGTTGCATTACTCACTCGAAAATAATATACATTTTCATAGCATCTTTCTTATCTTCTTCCTCATTTATCATATTCTGTTAAGAGAGTTTGGAGCATTCTTTAAGTTCGCTGGAGTCAAGCAGTTTGAAGTGCTACTACTACTTGAACGTTAGTCGTTGTATATTGGGAGGCAATAGCCATAAACCGTGAGCACCGTAGCGGGGCTAATTTGCCTTAAGGAAAGAGAGTTACAAACTCTTGCCTCGACTCGCACTTGATCTTCAAGTTTACCAACAAACTTAAGGCAAATTATATAGATCAAATGGCATCTCAAGTACCAACCGGTGTTCCATCAGTTGTTACAGTGGCTGTTCCAACGCCTACCATGCCGCCAGCACCGGTGCATGGGGAAAGGCTAGAAAAGTTCAAGGGCATTGATTTCTAACGGTGGCAACAGAAGATGCTGTTCTACCTGACAACTCTGAACCTTGTACGGTTCCTGAAAGAGGATGCTCCGTCGGTGCCTGAAAATGACATCGATCCCCAAAATCGGGCGGCTTCTGATGCATGGAGTCACAGTGACTTCCTATGTCGCAACTATATACTCAATGGGCTAGACGACTCATTGTACAATGTATATAGTCCTTTGAAGACGGCCAAGGAGTTGTGGGATTCTTTGGACAAGAAATACCGCACTGAGGATGCTGGCTTGAAGAAATTCGTCGTAGGCAAGTTCTTGGACTACAAAATGGTGGACTCAAAGCCACTCATGAACCAAGTTCAAGAATTGCAGATTATCCTGCATGAGATTCATGCAGAGGGCATGACTCTGAGTGAGTCATTTCAAGTGGCAGCGATGATTGAGAAACTACCACCATCTTGGAGAGACTTCAAGAACTATCTGAAGCACAAGAGAAAGGAGATGGGTCTTGAAGATCTAATCGTTAGGCTGAGAATTGAGGAAGATAATCATACCAAGGCGAACTTGGTAGAGCAAAAGACAAATACAAGCAAGAAGCGAAAGCGTTCAGATGCTGGTCAAAGTAGCAAGGCCAAGAAACTCAAGAAGTTTGCAGGAAGCTGCTACAACTGTGGCAAGCTAGGGCACATCGCCAAGGACTGTCGGCTTCCGAAGAAAAACAAACCAAATCAAGCCCACCTGTTCGAGGAAAAGATCGTTCCTGTGGATATGTCTGATCTAAACCTCTCGACAGTTGTCTTTGAGGCCAATTTGGTTGATAACCGAAAGGAGTGGTGGATAGATACCGGAGCTACTCGTCATGTGTGCTCTGATCGGTCTATGTTCTCCACCTATATTCCCATACACAGGAGGAGACTACATATGTGAAACTCGGCTACTTCAGACATTGTCGGACTGGGAAGAGTCGTGTTGAAGCTTACTTCCGGAAAAGAACTGACCCTGATAGATGTCCTGCACGTACCAGATATTAGGAAGAACCTAGTGTCAGGCTCCTTGTTAGTTAAAAGTGGCTTTAAACTTGTATTTGAATCAAACAAGTTTGTACTTTCCAAAAACAACCTATTCCTAGGTAGAGGTTATGTGGAAAAAGGGTTGTTTAAGTTCAATGTAATGCCTGTACTCAGAAACATTGAAATGAATAAAGTGAATGGTTCTATTTACTTGATTGAGTGTTTTAATTTATGGCATGTTAGATTAGGACATGTAAATTATAACACATTACGAAGATTAGTAAATTTAGAACTATTACCTCAATTTGAAATCGACACAAATCATAAATGTGAAATTTGTGTAGAAGCAAAGATGACGAAAGCTCCATTTTGTTCAGTTGAGAGGAGTACATCACCTCTAGAATTAATTCACAGTGACATTTGTGACTTAAAATTTGTGCAAACTAGAGGTGGGAAAAAGTATTTCATTACTTTTGTAGATGACTGCACAAGATTTTGCTACGTATACTTGTTACGAAGCAAAGATGAAGCACTTGAAACATTCAAGTGTTATAAGACTGAGGTTGAAAATCAACTCAACAACAGAATAAAAGTTATTCGAAGCGATAGAGGTGGAGAATACGGAGCGCCGTTTGAGGAATTTTGCACAGAGTCTGGCATTATTCATCAAACGACGGCTCCTTATTCACCACAGTCAAATGGCATTGCTGAGCGTAAAAATCGAACGCTTAAAGAAATGATGAATGCAATGCTAATCAACTCTGGGTTACTGCAGAATATGTGGGGAGAAGCAATTCTCTCAGCTAATCATATCTTAAATAAGATACCTCATAAAAGTGAGAACAAAAACCCATATGAGTTATGGAAATGTCATAAACCTTCCTACAAATACCTCAAAGTGTGGGGGCGCTTGGCTAAGGTAGAAGTACCTAAGCCGAAGTAGGTTAAGATAGGACCAAAAACAATTGATTGCAGTTTTATCGGTTATGCAAACAATAGTAGTGCCTATCGATTCCTAATACATAAGTCAGAAATCCCCGACTTAAATGAGGGAGTAATTATTGAATCAAGGAACGCTGTATTTTTTGAAAACATCTTTCCTAACAAACATGAGAAGGAAGATGTGGGTTCTTAGAAAAGAACTCGTGAATTAGCTAATGATTCTCCCACTAGGGAGCTAAGACGTAGCAAATGGGCCAAAACAGCAAAATCTTTCGGCCCAGATTTTCTAACTTACATGTTAGAAAGTGAACCCAGAACTATCAGTGAAGCTCTATCCAGTCCAGATGCTCCGTACTGGAAAGAAGCTATAAACAACGAGATAGATTCAATCATGCAAAATCATACTTGGGAACTAGCGGATCTCCCAGCAGGTCACAAACCGCTAGGTTGCAAGTGGATTCTTAGAAGAAAATACAAGGCCGATGGCTCGATCAAAAAATATAAAGCTAGATTAGTAGCTAAAGGGTTCAAACAGAAAGAAGGCTTTGATTTCTTCGATACATACTCACCTGTAACAAGAATCACGTCCATTAGAATGCTGATTGCCATTGCAATGCTACATAACCTAGAACTACATCAAATAGATGTAAAGACGGCTTTCTTGAATGGTGAGTTAGATGAAGAAATCTATATGGAGCAACCCGAGGGCTTTGTTGTTCCCGGACAAGAAAAGAAGGTTTGTAGACTTGTTAAGTCTCTCTATGGACTTAAACAAGCTCCAAAGCAATGGCATGAAAATTTGACAAAACAATGCTGTCAAATGGTTTCAAGATCAATGAGTGCGACAAGTGCGTATATGTGAGAAGCACTCAAACAGAATTTGTTATGGTCAGTCTATACGTAGATGACATGTTAATCACTGGAAGTAGTCGTGATGTTATCATAACTACGAAGAAAATGCTCATGAAGCACTTTGACATGAAGGACATGGGCATGGTTGATGTTATACTAGGTATAAAAATAATGAGAACTTCAGAAGGCTTGACTTTATCACAGTCTCACTATGTTGAGAAGATTCTCAAGAAGTTTA
This sequence comes from Jacaranda mimosifolia, assembly GCA_018894105.1. NCBI lineage: Eukaryota > Viridiplantae > Streptophyta > Magnoliopsida > Lamiales > Bignoniaceae > Jacaranda > Jacaranda mimosifolia. The sequence goes on from CM032123.1 coordinate 14,277,784, forward strand.
ATGCTTTTGATAGCGCCCCAATTAAAACGCCTACAGATCCAAATACAAGTCTGAGCAAAAATCTGGGGGAGCCCATATCCCAAGTCGAGTATTCCAGAATAACAGGCAGTTTAATGTATTTAACAAACTACACTCGCCCCGATATCGCTTGTGTTGTGAACAAACTTAGTAGGTTCACAAGTAACCCAAGTAACGACCATTGGAAAGCTCTAATTAGAGTACTGAGATACCTCAGATACACAATGGATTATGGGCTGAGTTATACGAGATATCCAGCTGTTTTAGAAGGATATACTGATGCAAATTGGATATCTGATACTAAAGACACAAAATCCACAAGTGGATATGTGTTTACGTTAGCTGGAGCTGCTGTATCATGGAAATCTTCCAAATAAAGGTGTATCGCTCGTTCGACAATGGAGTCCGAATTCATTGCCTTGGATAAGGCAGGAGAAGAAGCAGAATGGCTTCGTAACTTTCTTGAAGATGTTCCATGTTGGCCTAAGCCGGTACCACCGATCACAATTTATTGTGACAATCAGTCGGCAATAGGAAGAGCTCAAAGTAGCATGTATAATGGTAAATCTCATCATATACGACGAAGACATAATACCATTAAGCAATTGATCTCTAATGGAATAATCTCCATAGATTATATAAAGTCTAAGGAAAATATAGCGGATCCGTTAACAAAAGGTTTATCTAGAGATCAAATTCAACGTTTGTCAAGGGGAATGGGATTAAAACCCTTAAAATAAGAACTGACATAATGGAAACCCAACCAAGGTGACTGGAGATCCCAAAAACTTGGTTCAATGGGACAACTAAGTTATGGAAGTTGAAGTAAGCACTCTGGAGCAAAACTCCAACCCATTCCTATAGCATAGAGTGCAACCTGCTCAATGGGTAAGAGGTTGAGCATAGACTCTTAATGATTCCCAAGGAGTATTGCAGGGTACTCGTTAATGGGAGATCACCTATGTAAGTGTGAAGACGGGCCGCTTCATCGTAAACACTTATGAAACCAAGATTGGTGTCCAAGGCTAAAACGGACCTAACCGAAAGAACTAAAGATGGAAGGAAGGTTATTGTGGGGGTGTTGTTGACTAGGCTTACATCAACGGCTGGACAGTTAAAGAAATCGTGTTCACTATACAGCCAAGTAGGTCCGATAGCATTCTTCTAAGGAAGGTTCAAAGCCACAAGCTACCTTTCCTGATGCGGTAACTTTCCGTCTAAACTCTCTATGTCTGCATAAGCATTGTCACATGCATTAATTTGCATTCATGTGGGGGATTGTTGGAAATTGGTAAGTTTGACCAATTAATTAATGATGATCAAATAGAATATTTGGAGGCTCTTGTGATTAATGTAATCTATATTGAACGTAGATGATGATAGAGTCGTTAATTGTTCAAATTCATTATTGAATGAATGAGAAATTAATGCCTAAAGTAAGCCCCTAAGAGTTGACTATTGTGGGGTTTAAGAGAAGATGGAAATGTGGGAATATGAGGAGTCCCACATTGGAAAAACAATAAAAAATTGACTTATTTATATAGCTCAATTTTGGACTATAGGGTTGGGCCCCTTGGGGTACCAATAGTCTTTGGAGGGGAGAGGACCTAGATGGCTATAGGTTCGGTCCAAGCCACACGCGCGCGCGCGCCGCCGCCGCCCGCCCATCCGGCCGGCCGGCTCGGCTCAGCACGGCACGGCACGGGCTCGGGTCCGGGTCTTGGGCTTCGGGCTTGGCTCAGGCCTTATCTTTTTGGGCCAGATTTAATTAATTATTTGGTTGGGCTTACAGCTGGGCTTGTCAACATTTGGTGTTTAGTGTTTAAATTCCAGAACAGTCTAGAAATACCTTTCCAGTTTGAAATTGCAACTCTGAACAGTCAAGGGTTGTGTCCAGTAGCTGCAAAGGCATAATTAGGGGACATGTTGAACTAACATGTCCGTACAATGTGACTCTTGATCCTCTATATATTCAGCCCCTCACTTGTTGCATTACTCACTCGGAAATAATATACATTTTCATAGCATCTTTCTTATCTTCTTCCTCTTTTATCATATTCTGTTGAGAGAGTTTGGAGCATTCTTTAAGTTCGCTGGAGTCAAGCAGTTTGAAGTACTACTACTGCTTGAACGTTAATCGTTGTATCTTGGGAGGCAATAGCCATAAACCGTGAGCACCGTAGCGGGGCTAATTTGCCTTAAGGAAAGAGAGTTACAAACTCTTGCCTCGACTTGCATTTGATCTTCAAGTTTACCAACAATATTTAATGCAGTTCCTCAACTTAGAGTCTTTATGGTTGAACATCTCATTTGAACTGTTATACTGCTATAAATTCCTCAAGGTGGTAGCACGATTGCCTATAAAAATCTAGCACTTGTAGTTTATAAAATTGGAATCAACTAGGTAATATTTGGCTACATATGAACAAATTTGGGTTGTCTTTATCTTATTAATAATTGGTGTTGCATTATGATAAACTTATATTTTAAGATGAAAATATTACACCTGGTAGGGGAAATGGAACGAATGGGTTACTCTGTATTGCATTCAACAAGACCCTTACGCCATTTGTACTCCACTTTAGACCAGCATATGTCGAAATCACATATTGCAAGAAAATTTTAGATACATGAACCTCACATGATCGATAAGCATTTTGTTTACAGATCGAAACCCATGTTGAGACAAATGTGCCATCAATTATGCTCCCTATACCCTATGCATACGAAAACCATGTAACTAAAGAGTATCTTTTATACATAAAATAATCTAATATTAAGTAAATTCACTAATTCTTCTGCATACACTACTCAGAAATAGAGATAAAAAGTAGGGGCTGTTCAGACTCTTCTTTGCTATTATATTAAAATTCAGCATGCATATCAACTCAGGAGTTATTTGTTCACTACTCTAATCACATGCCAAATATGTCGATTGACTAACTCCACATAGTCCTCGAAACATTCAAGTGTGATCCTCTGTTTTTGATGCATACTAACCACTTGGATAAACATTGCAAACTCCTCAATTGCGAGTACTTGAGATAGTGTGCTTTCAGTTAAAAGTGTTGGGATTTTTAATTCATTAGCTAGATCCACGAAGGTCAGTTTGCTCATCTACAAATTGTTATAAGACCTTCCCAGACGACCATTCATTCTCTCCCCTATCTAATCCATAAATGTGTTGCGTGGCATTATTTCCTTCGATAAATTTAGACACAAGCCTTAGAAAAACAAAATCATCTACTCCACTAAAGACACCAGTATCAGACCTTCCGCATGATCTTTCACTATAATTTTTTAGCATCCTATATACTTAGCCAAACATGAAAATTAAGGCGACATGGTATACAAATATGCACAACCAATATAACGTAGGGACCTTCCTATGATACTGCATTAGTATACTACTGAATACATAAATCAAGTAAAGAGTTTAAGATGCATCTAAAAGTATATAAAAAGGTATGACGAGGTCATACTTAAGTTCATATAATATCGTATAATAGAAAAGTAAAGAATATAAGTCCATCAAGTACTATGGGTTAGTAGGAGGAAATGCGGTAGGGGCATCTTAATAGATAGATATGGCGAACACGCCTAAGGACTCACTCAAAATTCTTTACTCTCTATCATTCAATTTGAAAGAAAAATGTTCTTATGGTGAACAGTAGAAATACAATCAGTAATAGACTAATTGGTGTTACAACCTATCCTGTTTGACTTAATGTCCATATTAGAATGATGGCTTTGTCTCATATTGGTCTATCTATGTACTTATGATTTAGGTTATTAAAGAGGATACTATAATTGTTGGAGTAAAGTAGGTAAAAATAACTCGAATAAATATGTGAACAAAAAGAAAAATAAGCTAAATATTCGAGCTACAAATTACCATATTCGTAAACAGACACGTACTTGGAATATACCAATTTTAATCTAACAAGGAAATAAATGATAATTTAAAGGTTTTCAAGTACCACTTTTTATGAAAAATGAGTAAGTCTAATAACGATTATTTATGTTTACATGTTGAGTAATTAATTTTTGAAAAAATAGTAAGGGATTTTGGAATTTATCTTTCTCTGCAAATAAATTTTTTAACTATCCCATAGTATCTAAAATTTTGCATAAATGGTAACTAATCATGGTTTTATTAAAAGAGCAAATTCGATTTACTTGTATAGAAAGTAAATTTTTTCCTTTTATAATTGAAAAAATCTACTGAATTAAGCAAAGTTTTATTCAAAAAGAAATGATTAATTGTGTTTAAACATTATGTGGTGAAATTTAAAGTATAATTTTTTTTCTTTTGGGATTGTTATATGAAATTTCTATTTCGATTTAAAATGTACAACTTTTGCTAGGGCAAATATATAGTATGTTAAAACTTTGTCTCCATTTTTTCCTTTTTCTTTTTATTTGATAAATTTAACTAAGAAAAACATGCAAAGGAAATCTAAGATAAGCAAAATTGAATATTCTTTATTGGATAATCAGGGTTTGAGTTATTTTTTTCTTAAGAATTTATTTCTTGAATAATTTTTTTCTTTAGGATTCAATATTTAAATTTTTTTTATTTATACTAAATTTATTAATATGATAGTTTGCTAATATAGTTTACAAATAGAATTTAAAATTTTTATATAAAGCCATTACATGAGAATTTGCTCTTTTTTGGTTTAATTCATGACCAAGCACTGAAAACTTATGGATATATTGACATCAAGTCCCCTTTAATTCAACATTTAGGATATTTAGTTTATTATATATGTCTATTAAGTTTGCGAAGTTAGTAAACTAAGTTTAAAGCATTTAAATAGAACTCCTACTTTAATCAATTATTACTTAACAATAACAATTCTTACTAAATTCACTATACATGGAACCTAATCAATGATAAAAACAAGGAAACTGCTAATATTATCTATCTTAAACAACAGTATCAAAATGAAAAATACATAGGCTAAGTCTCATGATTTCAGTTTGATCCTATGCCAAAATTACAAGAGAAACATATTGAGCCATTGGCGACAACCAATCCTCACACACGTGGAGGGGTTCTACATAGAAAGTCATTAAAAAATGTTAGATGGACAACTAGGATGGCACTACCAAAAAATAATGTCATCCCATAATCTATGCAAAGACTAATATTTAATTTACAATTAAACTAAAAACCTAGAAAAGCATGCATCTCAAATATTTTCATTCCGCTAAGCTGAGAATTATAGAAAGTAAAATAATTTTTTTGGGGAGTAACCAACCAGTGGGATAACAGAATGAAAAAAATTGGGAAACACTCCTACACAACTGAATAACCTATTTAGAACTTACACTCGAGGAGTGATAACAACACAACCACTTCAATTAACCAAAGGATGATAACCAGAATGAACTTCCTATATTTAAGGAGTGATAACAACACTAACACTTTACTTATTGGAAGGATGGCACTCGCAACATCCAAAAATAGAAACATTCCTACAAATGTGTAGCTTAAAAAGACTAAGGAAACAAACAACCAAACAAAATAGAACTCACTCATGAGGTCATAAAAGGACAAAGAATTATAGTGCACTCTTTGCATGTTGATTAAGAACCTTCATGCATTAAGTTAGTAAAATATTTTAACATTATTCGAGTTATAGATTAACCTTGTAAATAGTCACCATAAAGGGATGACATACTTCTTTATTTAATAATGAAGAAATCTCAAGCGTGATGTTAGGTATGTTTAAATTAGTGTCAATCAACATATTGGCAAATTCAATAATATAACCAGGAGTAAATCAAGTGATCAAACAATCAAATTAATAAACCACTTGCTTAGTTGTAATAGATTAACACAGGTACATAAACTTACAATATAAACCATGTACACATATAATATATTCATAAAACAAATTATATATATATATATATATATATATATGACAAGATCTAATCAAATATCTTTGCACTGAATATATACAAGCTTTGAAGGTTGAGGGTTGGACCAATTGTCACTAGAAAAGGATGAAGAATCAGCCTCTGTGTTAAACTGAACTACTATTTAGGTTTTTTTTTTCTTTTTCTTTTCTTTATTTTGTTTGTGGCGTATTTGATAAAAGTGAAAGCTCACAGTGAGGAGCTTTATAAGTGTAAATTTGAAAATAGTGGTAGTTTTAACGTTTGATGCAAATGCATGGGGTTATGAGATTGGTGGAATAGTGAATCAAAAAAACAATAAAAAATCACAAGTACACAATCTAACATCATAAATAGGGGTGTAAATGAGTCAAGCTGGAGTTAAGCACGGTAAAATTTGTAGGCTCGAGCTTGAGCTCATCTCAATAAAATATTTAATTATTAATATATAATAATTATTTAATATTATATATAAAATATTTAAAATAAAAACAAGTAAATTATTAATATATAATAATTGTTTAATTAGTATATAAAAAATATTTAAAAATAGAAGAAAAGCTCACGAGTTAGACAATTAAATCAAGGCTCGAGTTCGGCTCATTATAAAGCTTGAGCTATAATCAAACCAACTCATGATGTTCATGAGCCGCCTCGATTTATCTTACACCCTTAATCACGAATAAAGACAAATCAACTTCTATAGTGACATAAAATTGGAACTAAAATACAAAGCAAAATAAAAATACTCTAGATAACACATTAAATTTGGTCTAACTTTGTATACCACAACACACATGCACACATGGAACAATTTTGTAGCTTTCATTAGGAGGATGTATGGCAAACATCAAGGGATTGCTTGGGGAATTCAAAAAAAGAGATTCATTGAATCTCATCCCATGCCTCAAATTTGATTGAAATTGTTAAATGAAAAAAACACTTCATGAAGATGACAAGGTAATACAGATTCCACGTTATATATTAGTATCTACTCCATCATAAATGTAGCCAACTAATAATAATCTTGGCCACTAGCAATAATACATATATAAAATATAAAAAACATATGGCTTGAAAAGAAATAGAATAGGACATAAGAGGCCTACTTGTAGAAGACAACCTCAATAGACATCAATGAAAATAAATTAATATTCAAAATTGGTCTCTATTAAAAAGTAATGGTCGAAACCACAACAGTAACAATAAATTGATATAATCAGAGGCATTAACATGTAGTAATTTAGATTAAAAAAAACCCTAAGCATGCTCGTACTACATGGCATGTAAAAACTAAAAATCTATTGGTCTAAAAGTAAATAGAAAGAATATATTCAATAGTAAACTCACTGTAAAAAAACATATGAAATTGCAAATTTATTTTTGTATATAAAACATAAAACACCCACAAATGCAACTCTATGAGATTACGATACTACTTTCATCAAGACTAGAAAATGAATAGGGAGTTTGGACATCTTTTACTTTAAATCTTATCATGCCCCCATAAGACCACAACAATATTTTGGATTATATCCACCAAGTATCTGCAATACTAAAGAGTAAACCAAAAAACATCTTGTGAGGGAATAAATGTAGAAATATATCTTGCTAAAATTGTACAACTAACACCTTTTAGAGAAACCCATCTAATAGTTTCTCAAAATTCCAAATATTTTCCCGTAAATGGATAACACACAAAAATAATACAAATATAGTATATTAGAAAAACAAACTCATGACTTCATAAAAAATAGAATATTATCCCATGAGTAAGTAAAAAAGAAGTCAAACAATCAAATGTATCATGTAATCAGAAATACAGAATATGTTGGATATACATTCAAGAAGAAAAATCTGAAAATTCCTATTTGGACATGTTCATAAAATAGCACTAGTATTTAGTAACATTAAGCAAATGAAGTTGAAGGAATTTTCCTAGGGTGTACGAGAAATAAAATTGGGGAACAAAAGATGAGGAATGGGGGAGTGAAACATGACTACTTTGAATAATTTCTATTGAGCAAAATGCTCATTACCCCTATGTGAAATTTGAAATTGTTACAAAATCTCCTAAGAAAAAATATGAGTCTGATTAGTACTTTGTATTTCTTCAAAATTGCCTTACTTTCTCCCCAAAACAATTTTTCGCCAAGAAAAAATATTGACAAAATTGCCTTTCTATGTGTTGTGGAAGATTTGGGCACTATTATACAAGTTTCCTTCCATTGCCTTCTTCATATAATTGCCAAATTGGAAAAAAAAAAAAAAAAAAAAAAAAATCGAAAATTCCCATTCAAAAGAATCAAAATCCTCTCTTTTACTCTCTTAAAAAAAGAAAAGAAAAAGATCTTTCATCGAAGCAAATTAAAACCAAATTGAACATATATACAAGTTTGAAAACACCTTCAAATCTCTATTCCAAATATGAATTTGGAAAAATAAAATAAAATTGGAGCATATTAAAAAATATCATATTTTTAGCCTGATATTATGATTCATGTTTCGGTAAAAAAATCATCAACAATTCCAATCATAGAGCTGCAATTCCATGCTAACAAATACAAGATAAATTCTTCTCAAATGCTTGGGCTTGAATGCTGATCTTTTCAGTGCAGCACCTTCTTCTACCAATGTCGTGATCTCCATCAAAGCTACAGTAGAATTGTACTAAATTTTTTTAGGATCCTTGTCCCAAAAAAAAGCAAAACACATCTTGATTATGTGATGCTTTGGCAAATAGGAGAGTTCCCCCTTGCGAGGTGCCAAAGGGCTCTAGCGGTTGTTGCCTTTATATAGGCCTTAGTTGCGGGGTCCTCCATTTCCCTGGCTTTATTACTCGCCCAAGATAGTGAAAGACTCGACTGCTGATATATGGTGGTTGTGAATAGAATTCACTTTCCTACTATTACTTCCATTAATCTTCGCTTGATTTCTCACACCACTGCTATCCTTCATCACCATTTTACTTGTGACCAGCTGTTGGGATTCAAGAAAAGCTTGATGAGCAGCTTCAGTTTCTCTCCAAGAAACAAGTCAACCCCTCAAAGATTAAAGTAACGGACCCTAATCAATCAAGTCCTGTGGAAAAATAATTGGGTGAAAAAGCAATTCAGGGTGTTTAATATCTTTTAGATTTATGAAGATGAACTCTGTTTTTATTTCCATTTTTCTATATTATTTTCATGATGAAAAAAGAAAAACTTAAAAAGAGAATTTTGAAAATTATGTTCACCTAAAAGGGGCCTATTAAATCCCTAAAGGGCATTATGAACAATTCATATGCAAAATTGAATCTTGTAGTTGCACTCAGAGCGTGTGTTCTCCATCACGCAGTAATGTGGTAATTTTGAAGAAACATAAGGTACTGATCGAACTACTATTTTTTTTACAGGAAATTTATGGCAATTTTAAATTTCACAGGAGGGCAACGAGCATTTTGCCCAATTCCTATCATGTTGACATCCCTAACTCAATTTGGGGACTGCACATATAGTGACCTCGGGGAAATGAGGAGCTAACATTTTTTGTGCTTTTAGGATATTAAGTCAAGGGAATTGCGATAAAGGGAAAAAAGTCATTTTTTCTCTGGAATTACTATCATGTTTGGGAAATGTTTAGAAGAATGGTTTCTTTCCCCCAAAACGCAAACAAGCTTAGACGTAAGATATATGTTTAAAATCCAGTGTCGCTTGATCGATCCTTTCTTCTTGAGCTCACAAAATTGTTTCAAATCAATATGTATTACAAACTCATGCTCATGAATTATATAAAATAAAGTTGATACAGGGACAACAAAGAAGAGAACTTGAAAAAGATATTTTTTTGGAAATATTATAGTTGTCTAAGCTTTAAAAAGTAATTATGCCTTTTTTGAATTAAAAATATAATTTTTGCGTTTTCTATTTAGAATGTTAACGATGGATTGTGGAGCACGAAAATGGATCTAAACTATAGGCATTTAAGCTTTAAAAACTGATTATGTCTTTTTTTATTTAGAAAAATAATTTTGGGCTTTTCTATTTAGAATGTTAATGATGGACAGTGTAGTGCATGGATATGGGTCTAAATTATATGAATACAACAAATTTGGTAATACAAAATTTTTAAACATTTTTTAACATATGTGGCTAACAATAAAAGAAAGGGTTAATTATAATTTATGATCACTTGATGGGTCTACATTTGGACTTAGAGATCTTTGTGGGAAAGTAAATTTTATGGGTCTCTTATTCGTGAACACGATTACTTAGAGAACTTTCTCTATTCCTCTAGTAGTAAGTGATTGAATCAATGTCACAATCCTAACTTCTATCATTAATTATTGTATTTATAGTCCAAATTTTAGGCGTTGTGCTATTGTATGTCAGAGTCTATCTTTATATATTGAATTAATTTTTATTATAATTGTCTAACATGCCTCTAGGCCACACTATTGGAATATCATATGGTCCCTCATTCCCAGTCAAAGAGTTTGTTATAGAGTCTCAAGTTGGGAGTAAATTATATTTTTATTTGTTATTTTTTTATTATTTGTGTTAAGTTTTTGTTACCAATTAATAATAATAATAACAATAATAATAATAATAATAATAATAATAATAATAATAATAATATTATTATTATTATTATTATGATGATGATGATGATGACCTCCCGGTCCACCGAGGTATAAGGCTTGCAGCCAATCCTAAAGTCGACTACAAGAATAACTACTGCACAAGATGATGTCTCTTTAATGTGGCTGACCTTGAGGTTGGCTGCTTAGGGATTGGGTGCCCAACTCTAGCAACCTTCCGTCTCAAGTTGCCTACCCTATGGCCGACCATGATTGTCTGGGGCTATCAACCTTGAGGTCAGCTATGAAACTACGATAGCCTTGGGAGGCTTACTATATTTGTAAATCTATTACTGATAGGGGTTGTGAGAAGTCATAAGATATGTGTTAGCAAATTTTTTTGAATTTTTTGTTGTATTTTTTGTTTTTCAATATTAGCTTATTGAAACAAGTCTTCTGGTGACTGCAAATAACTGTTTCCATATTTTTTTCATGGTTATGAGAGCTCTCAAGGAGCTTTTATTTAATTTCTTCCCTAATATTGGACGTAAGTTCTTTGGAGGTATTTATTCTTTTCAAGGTCCAAAAAAAGCTAGGTAACCTTAAGGATGGCGTGCATTTTGGGAAATGATATGGTCACCTAGTGAGTGTTTGTCCTAAAAGACCTCAAGGTTTTCGAGGATGGAATTCATCCTAAGGGATCGTAAGCCATCTAGGGAAAGAGTACATTTAGGGAGACTTTATGATTGCTTAGGAGAGGCATTTGCCTCAAGGGACATCTTGATCACCCAATGAAAAGTTAATTGAGAGAAGCTTAAGGTCACCTAAGAGAAGCGTCCGCCTGTAGGAAGCATTTACCTTTGGAGGACCTTAAAATCATCTGGAAAGGAGTTCGCTCTAGGAAACCCTTAAGGTTTCTCAGGGACGAGTTTGTCCATGTGAAACTTAAGACTGCCTAAGGGACTTTAAGGTTCCTTGGAGAGGCGTTCATTTGAAGAGACCCTAAGGTCACTTGAGAAAGAGTTTGTTCTAGGAGACTTTTAAAGCCACTTTGAGATGGTGTACGCCTCGAGGAACCTTGAGGTCATTCAAGAAAAAGTGTACCCTAAGGAACCCTTACGTCACCTAGGGAAGATGTTCTTTCCACGGGGCCTTCAGATAGCCTAGGAATGATTGATTTCTGAGGGACTACTTAGAATTTCTAGTTGAGCTTTATGTTGGAGCTTTACGCTTTAGGTATAGAGATCACTTAGAATCTCTAACTGAGCTTTATACTCTGGGAATCACTTAAGATATCTAGTGGACCTTTATGCTCTAGGGATCATCACTTAAGATATCTAATGAAGTGTTATGCTATAGGTATTACTTAAAATTTTCTCCGTAGCTTTATGCTCTACTAATCACTAAGGACCTTAGAGCATTATATTTCAGGAATTACCTAAGAGTTTTGGTGGAGCTTTATGCTTTGAGGATCACTTAGGATCTCTATGGAGTTTTATATTCCAAGGATCACAAAGATTTTTGGAGCTCTCTTACTCTGACGATAACTTAGCAATTCGAGCAGAGTTTTATAGTCCGAGGATCACTTATGATCTCAAAAAAACTCTATTATTTTGGCCATGGCTAGTGTTAACCAATCTTTGGGGAAAAAATGAGTTATGTTTTGATGATCTCTTAAGATCTCAAGCGAAACTTTAATGTTCTAGCAAGAGCCAATGTTGACAATCTAATGCCAAGGGTAAGTTATCTTTCAAGGGCCTCTTAAAATTTTGAGCGAAATTTTGATGTTCTAGGCAGGGCTGGTGTTGACCAGTCTTTAGGGTATTAAAACTTGATAACTACTTATAGTGATGATACATAGCATAAGCAATATAAACACAAAGATTTTATAACTAAAAGTCTATAACAAAATTGGAAGAAACTTTAACTATCATACAGACAAAAATATTCATCATAATCTAAAAAGCAAAGACAACTAAAAGCCTAGAAAATAGAATAAATACTTCATAATGCAAAATGTGGCTATCATGAATCAAATTTTTTCAGGTCAGTGATGTTTCAAGTTCTAAGAAAATTCTTGCCACATAAATGTTGCAACTTGTACATTATGACTTCACAATTCCACTACTTTTAAGGAGCCTTTACACTTGGCCTTCGACTTTCCATTGTGGAATTGCCTCCTTCGAGCTGTCTTGAGATGATAGAATATATTGTGAGAAATTTATTCTCCCATAATTAGAATTGAATTTCTTTTTCTATCATTCTTTTAATTTGAGGATAATTCGTGAGTGTCATATTAGGAGTTAAAATTGAATAATGAAAAGGGTAATTTTGTCAAACAAAATTAGGTTATCGAATAGTAAGGGCAATTAGAGATTTCAAAATTTAGAAGCATTTGATGTAATATTTATACCTCAACATCATGTACTGCTAATATGACCTACATATATATTAGTTAAATTATAATTGAAAAGAAGTACAAGATATTAAGATGGACTCTCAGGCACAATAGTGCAAGGCCTAAACCTAAGACTATAAATATCCTTTGTTGGTGGCATAAATCAAGATTTGATAGTATTTTGTTTATTCAAGCACTTACTATGAAAGAAAAACACTTATTTCCTTGAAAAGATCCTGGATCTGGATCCAAATCCAAACTACATCATTTAATGCCACCTATCGAATAACCTTCTAATCACCAAATGCTAGGAATGCAGATAAGATTTAGAGTCTGAAATTGGAAAGCCCTCTCCCTCCAAGATAATAGAGAATGGCAACCACTCTTATTCTAGGGGGATTGCCTATGCCGCCACCAACATTAGAGAACCTATTTGTACCCTAAAACTCGTCTCCTGGATGCCTTATCTTGAAATATACAAGAAGAATTACTGGATTTAGTTGAAGATATCTCCACATTATCTACTGCCAAAGTAGTCACCTAATAACAGTAGTATCCACAGTCTAAGCTTCCCCAATCTTTTCATTCAGCAGACAAACCGCCTCAAATTTCGAGCACATGGAGTAGAGACCAAATGAGAGGCACAGAGCAATGCTACCCCTATCTCATCAAATTGACAGCCTGGCATCCCACTTGATTGAGGATTCTAGATGGCATATTAATGTTACTAAATCTATCTCCTAAACTGTCTTGCCAAATGCACAGCCAGAGTTGCACCTTTCCTTTGCAATTGCTCTACCCAAATATAATCCATTTTACACTACTATTCCAGTCGAGTTGCTCCCACATGTCATTAAGGTATCCCACCTCTCATAGTTTGATGGAACTGGAGACCTCAGAAGCATTTAAACAATTTTCTTACTAGAATAAAGCTATATGATCTGAGCGAGATGGCCTATTGCAAATTTTTTGTACAACTTTGACAAAATGCATTCTCACATGGCTTACCCATCGGCATCATCACCAACCCAGAATAATTGGCACAATTGCACAATTTCTTCATTAAAAGAAGCACTCAGAGACCACGACATATATGTTTACAATCAAATAAGAGGGGGGAGAAGGCCTAAGAGAATATGCCACTATTTCGTCTAAGCTATCCATGACATCCCTCACTCAACCAAGAATCCATGCCCAACATAATCTAATAGAATCTAAGGCATAATTATAAACCCTGAACCAAGATATAGGAGTTCTTATCACAAGTTGAGAAGTACATTCGTATCAAGAAGGCAACTACCTCTTTAGAGAACCACAAAAGGAAACTAAGAGAGGATGAGATAAGCTCTAGGGAAAGATAATAATGTGGAAGCATTTTCTCCCCTCCAAATTCACCAGATACACTTGGCCAAATAGTAGGGCTTAGTGGGAAAGATCCAAAAAAATAAAAGTCAACCTAAAGTGACAAAGATTGGATAAAAATTGTCGTTTCCATCACGATAGGAGCCACACAATAGAGGAAGCCATCATGTGAAAGATGATATTGAGAAGTTGATCTAGCGATGAAACCTAAAAGAATTCTTTGCAAATATAGAGATCCACAAAACCCCCTGCCACAAATAACATCATATCACCAACATTTGTCTCCTAAGTGTGAGATGGAGACTAGAAGAGAGGCCAGTTATGCGAAGCAAATAACTAACCCATCATGGATGTCAAAAGAAATGAAAAAAAAAAATTTTAAATAATAAAATTTTGTAATTTCTTAAAAGGAATAGTCTTATTTACTACAACAAATTGCACTTCTTGTAACAAAAATTTTGGTAACAAAGGAAAATTTCGTTATAAAATCATGATTTTTTGTAACGAGATTGGAATTTTGTTACCCAAAATTTTTATTCTTTTGTAACTAAAGAAGAATTCATTACAAAAATTGAAGTATTACTACAAATAATTTTTTCCGCCTTTTAGGAAGACACATTTGTAACAAAAGTTTCTACTTTTTCTTACGTTGACAAATTTGTTACAATTAAGTTTTATAGTAACAAATATATTTGTCACTATAGTTAATATTTTATCCTATAAAAACTTTTTCCCTCCCAAATTTTGTTATATGAAAATGGTAACAAATACTTTTGTTACTAATTTTAAATCACAACTAAATAAAATCCCACCTAAAATTTATTTCCCCTCCAAAAATGTATTCCCTCCAAATTTGCTCCATAGTTTCTTCCTTCAAAAATTTGTTCCCTCCATAAATTAATTTAATTTAAAGTGTAAAAAATATTTTAGTTATTAATATCACATCACAATTAAAAATTCCCCCAAAAATTGGCACCTCCCTATATGCCCATGTCACCCTTCACTATAGTTAAAAAATTAAAAATATAATTAAATATCTAAAAAGTAAAAGACAAAATTATTCTTTATTTGGATCTACTTAAATCTACATGTCAAACTATTAACCGGTTTAACAAAATTTACAATTAAATAAAGTACAAATATTAAGAAAACCCAAATCTCCACCCTCATCCCTCTCTCTCAAACCAACCACACATAGCCCAACGGAAAGCTCAATTGCCACATTGGCGGGGTACTGAGTTCATTTTATATATGTACGTATATGTGTATATATATGTATATATTAATATGTATATGTACATATATAGTTTTATTTTTATATGTTTTACTTTTTTATGCATTTATTTTTTATTCTTGTATTTATATTGCATTTTATTTATTTTTTCACATTTTTATTTAATTTAAATTTTTTAGGTGTAGATATCTAATTGTCTAGAAATTTTTAACTGCAAACATATAAAAACTCTCCAAAACGAATTTTTGCTATTATCCAAAATATAAACAAATATTTATCACATTCTCCAACACAACAACTATCACATTTCCCAACTCTACTTCCAAAACTCATTCTCCCAAACACACAACACGAAACATATAAAACATAACCAAACACTACGTTAGCAAAAAGAAATAAAAGTAAAGGCTCCATTGAAATGGTAACAATTTTATTTGATACTTGTTCTACATAATGAAGTAATATAATTCCCTCCAAAAATGAATTCCCCCAATTTTTGTTCCCTCCAAATTTTAGCTTCTATTTATAAATAGTTTATCCAAAGTTTATTTCCTTTATCTTATATTATAAGATGAATTAGGATGCATAAATTTTAGGGCTTAAGAATTTGATTGTTTCCCTACTATAATTTAATATAATATTTTTCTCAAAATAAAAAATTTTAGAAAAATTATTCATAAATTTTTAAAAAATTTGATTTTCCTGTTTAATTAATTTGATTTTAGAAAATAAAACTTTTTGTATTCTATTTTAATTTGTATAGATGTAAGAATTCAAGAAATATATTTATCCAAAAATCATAATTCATTAAATTTAAACTAATCGTTTATTAAAAATGTATATTAAAAAAAATACATGATAATTGACGTTGCTTAATTCTTTCTATCAGTGTAACCATCTAATTAAATAGAAGTTTGTATGTTACAACTATGTGTACATTTATTTACTACATGAATTGGCAATGTAAATTAAACATAGTCATCCTGATATGGTATAATGTAGAGAAAGTATTAGTTTAGAGTTTGTTTATAATTATATATAATGAATTATTAATAAAACTTGACTTAAGTATAAATGAATGCCATAACCACCTTAATAAGAAAACTGACTTTCACCTACAAAAAATTACCAACGGACAAATTCTAGTGGTAATTACCGACAAACTACTGACAGATTACTGATGGATATCAAAATCAAACTTTAAAATGTTCTGCCAACAAATTTACCAATAGAATAGTTGACGAATAGAATATCCATTCGTAATCAGTTGGTAAATTAGCAAGAGAAATAAAATCTGTTGGTAATAGGTTAGTAAATTTTTTCGGTAATTTGTTAGTAACATTTCCAACAAACTAATGTTTGTTAGTAATTCATTGGTAATTTTTCAATTTATATAATTCTATTGGTAATTCATCAGTAAAATTTTTGAGAGATGTACTTTCAACAGCAATCCGTTGGTAAAATTTCTAAGAGTGATAATTCTATCAATAATCAGTTGGTAAATTTTATGAGAAATATAACTTTGTTGGTAATTCGTTGTTAGAATTACTACCAACTAATTTGTTAATAATTCATTAACATGTTCCTCAACACATTTTTGTTAATAATAATTTGATTAAATAAAAAATTAAAAGTTATATATATTAAGTATAATTATGTAATGCCCCATCTTGGGATAATCCCTAAGTTGAGATGCTACCAATTCAAGCCTGAAATATAATTCAAAAGATAACTAGGGAATCAAATATTTAACCAAACTCAAAGATGGCAATACACTAACCCAAAAGATCGCTACATGGAGCAAAATATATACAACCAAGTGTCTTCAGTTCAAACACCAATATTCACACCATAGCCTTTAGTTAATCATCTTGATCAGGTGTAATCTATATGTACAATCATATCACCTAATATATTACAAAATAAACCTTCCAATCGATCACAAGTTCCTACTGCTTACTTAGACCTATCTAAGAAAAATAAAGAATAGCAACGAGGATAAGTCCAAATGACTCAGCAAACTTATTTCGATAACAGACACAACTTTTCAGATCGAAACAACAATGTAACAAAGTACATATGATAACAACTTTAATAGACTGTTGGACACTCCAACCTAATTACTCCCAGATCAAATCATAATTGATAGTACCAAGCATCGGTACAGTATAAATAAAATTTCCTTATCACTCCATTGCTCGAGCACTCAGCTCGGTGGGTAACAACTTGTTATATGGCATGGCTGGTCATATGTCGAATCTCATCACTTACAGTTTGCTACTTTCAGCTATTTGTAAGTCAAGATCATAGGTGGGTACTAGCCATAAGACCTATATCCATCAGTCTGTTCCACCAGGCCATCTTCCGAACTTAGTCTTTGGGCCCAAACCCCTGTGGCATCCCTCCGGGTGATACCGCCCATGGCAACCCATGAGTTGATAATCGCCTATGTCTTCCGATGGGTTGATAGAATATAATGCCAATAGATAAGAATGTAACCTTTTAAAACAATAAACTCGATTATAACCAAATAAAGTCTAGAAGAGGTATAGTATTGAAATCCAGATGTGCTAATGGGGACAAAATCAAGAGGCGCCCCCACTGGACATACCCTGTCAACTTGTGTGCCTCTTTGCTCTGCCCGACACATATTTTACAGTACTAACTAAACAAGATATTTAAAAGGGTTAAGATTTTCAACGTTCAATTGCCAACAGTGCATAACAATTTAACAAATATGCTAACAAGGCGATCAACGATACACTTGAACAATTAATGAAACCCATACGATATTTTGACAATAACAATACCAATTCAACAGAATCGATACAATGAAATTGTGAAAGTTTATGGTGCTAGAACGGTAAATCAGTTTGTGATCAGAACAGTTTTAAAACCACAAGCCATTCAAGCATACAATTCAGTTTCAGATAGAATTTACAAATTCAAAGAACTTCATAGAGTTCGATTGAAAATAGTCATTTTGAAGAAAAATAGATAAAATATCAATAGTTTCAAATCAAGAGAACCTCACAGAGTTCGATAATCAACAACGGTAATCAAGACAGATATCAAATCAACAGAACCTAATAGGTTCAATGATATAGAATAAGCTCATACAAAGCAAGAGCCGATTGGCAAATCCCTCATAGAGGTAACAATAATTAACAGAGTACGGATATCAAGTCAATACCAACCCTCACAAGGGTTTATCAAGAAAATCGATAGGTACAAGAAGTGCCAAATTGGCGAATCCTCACCTTATCAACCTTGATAAGAAGTCAAAACCTACTGATCTTCGAGGCCTAAATCTCCATCACCTATTCAAAAGAGTAATTTACCGTCAAGACCCTTGTTCAATCCTAACGATCTCTAATAGTCATAATCATACTAATAACAACCCAATTCAGTAATCCTCAACTAACATAGTGGTTAGGGTTTTGTTTCGGTATTATTGCTGTAAAACATGCTATTTGTACTATTGAGTTCAACTTATATCGGCAAAATAATACAATTGGATCCCTAATTTTCTAATTTAACCTTATAACAATACTCGATATCAATTATAGCAGTCCAATTATTGATAAAAATTCAAGTTTGTCACTTAGGTCACAGTTACATGAAATTAGGGTTTTATTCACTTAACAGGCTTATCTAACCATGGATCACATGAAATAATACAATTTTGGGCTTATCTGGGCTCAAGAACGTGCATGTATGTTTGATTTCTCAAGCATGGTTATATTTTTCAATCGATCTGCTCATTCTTTCTGATTATACAAAGTTTGACATGATTTGAATGCGCATATACATACATGTAATACAAAATTAATTTTTTCCAGTTAATTATCAAATATCTCACTATCGAATCACAATTGCCAAGATCAGACCTCATACATACGTCCCTTTTATTGAGACGAAGAATCTGTGTGCTGCCGCCCGCTGCCTCCAGAGATTACCAACAACACCACTACACGGTGCCTTTCAGCTCAAACAACAGGATGCCCAGGTCAATTTTTCCATTCAACGCCGAATTACCCTTCAATTTCAGCTTGGAAGCTCCACACCACCATCACTTTTTCATCTGAAATTCACCATCGCCGTCATCGAAAACTTCAATCAGAGACCATCATCATCATCCTTGAGCTGAAACCTTTCAAACCCACTAGTTGCATGTGTGTTTTTTTCGCCGGACAGTGGAGACCTACCAAACTCCGCCTCGGTCCGATGGGTCCTTGCGTTTCCTGATGGTCTCGTCGGAGATAGAGGTTGTTGAGGGTGATTTTGGGTTTAGGGTGAAGTGGAGAAGAAAGTTATGTGATTAGTTCAAGGCTTAGGTGTGGTGGCCAAAACTCGCCAGAAATGGAGGGGACTCTCGGTGAAGGAAGAAAGGAAAAATGGAGAAGAAGAAAGAATTTCCAACTTTTGTAAAATCCTATTTTCTTTATTTAGAATTTGACCCCTCAAGTTTTATTTTTATTATAATTAAGTCCAATCAAAAATTTGTTCTTATAAGTTCTAGCCCCAGACTTATTAGTGCTTAAAATTGGCCCCTTCGACCAAGATTTATTCCATGTAAACCCCTTAAAGTTTCAAGAATGTTCAATTTAGGTTTTCTAAAATTACAAATTGGCCCCAAAACTATTTGAAATGCATAAATAATTAAATTTTATAAGAATAAAAATATTAAAAAGAATTTCTACCAATTAAATAATTTTTGGGGGTGCTACAAATTAAATAATAATTATATTTATTTATAATTATATATAAATAAATAATAATCAATGAAAAATTATTTTTTCATAGAGATTTAAATGATTAAAACTTATAGTTTTAGCTTGAGTTAACACATCTTTTAGCTTCTCAATTTAGTATTTTATTCTTTAGTTATTTTTTATTAATAAAATAAATAATAAGTATAATTAATATAAGAACGTAATAGATTCAATAATATTATTGTAAATTCCCAACCCTATCCCTCATTTGCCGCTCCCGCTGCTATTCTTTCCTTCTTTTCTTTTTCCCTTTTCTTTTATCCATTTACTTTAAACTTTTCTTTCCCTCTTTCTTTTCCTTCTTTATTTCTTTGTTCATTTCTTCCCTCTCTTCCATTCTATTTGCAGATCCACACGACCCACCGCCATCAACACCACAACTACTACGCAATCACCCATTGGCACCAGCTTAGTCTATTCCCTATATTATTTTAGAGAGTTTTATTATTTTGCCCTAATTTTTTCACCGAAATCTCTCTTCTCTGTTTAGAAAAGGTTGGCTAAAATTTTATCATTTCTTTGTTCTCGTAATCTATATTAATAGTTCTCATAATCTATATTTTTAGTATTTGTTTATATGTATGATGCGCAGAAAACAGAGGCTGTTTAGGCAAAAGTTCCTCCACACCCATGGTTCTAAAGGAGAATATGCCCTTCTCATAATGTAAATGTTAAACCAGGTCAACTTCCCAAGGTTTCTAATAATCCATGTTGTAGAAACTATAAGGGAAAGAAAATGGGAAAATAAACATGACTTGGGGAAAGATTAGTTTGTTTGTTGCTAGGGTGTGCGTATCAGAGTGAAGCCAAACCATGTGAATCTTTTCATGTTTCATAGAGGATGCCACCAGAGATTTGGTGTCATTGTATGTGGTGTGTGTGTCTGAGTGAAGACATTGCCTATAAAGAACAAAAACAATAGTATGTACTTTGTTTTGATTCTTTACATAGTTTGACAAACAAAAAAAAATGGACTTGGTATTGCTTGTTAATATTGTATTATTCAAAGTTATAAAAATGATAACTTATATGTATAGCATTAGTGTTAGACTATAGTGGATAACCTTGCAATGATACTAGGAGAAAATATTAGTGTTAAACTTTTTCGCTAGTGAAGATAATATACTCCGAACTTCTTAGAGTTATGTGGTTAAGTTAACCGAATTAGAAGTGAGAGTTGAGATAATGTAAATTTTGTATACTTTCAACATATTGCCCTTAGGACTTGGTTGAAAGATAGTGGATCACACCATTACTTTCATTGAGATTATATATTTGAAAAAGAAAACCTTAGTTTAGGAAATGAGTTTTATTTTTGGACATCCTAAAAGGTAAATGAGAGCAATAAATTAAGGACATAGGGGTACATAATAGCTAGCCAGGTTATGCTTGCTTAGGATTATTCAATCAAAGCTTTCCAATTTAAAAATATACTTAGAAAATTCAAGCACATTGTGAAGATATGCTAGTTGCTTGTTCTTTTTCTGTTTGTTTTTAGCATTAGTAAGTGATGAAACAAAATATTGACAACAATGTTATACACTTGGTCTTTGGAGATATTAGTATGTGAAAATTTCATTCTAATCAAAATTATTATGAGTCATGATTAATTCAGTTAGTCCAATGTTATACATAAAGTGTTTGTGAGAATTTTACTCATTTCTTGTTTCATAGGCAAAAGTAAGTCCTTTTCAACCCCAAATATTAACAACACGTTTTGTAGGATGGACCAATTTATAAAAGTAATAATCTCAGCTTGTATGGTTCATTTTCAGCAGTGATGGTTGATTGTTAGATTCAAATGATGATTCCTTCTTTAATTGGATTATTGGGGTTAGCGACACTTTTTAAAAAACTGGACCGGACCGGCTAGCGAACCGGTCTGATTTTCTCAAATATTCAAAAAATTCAAAAAAATGCCCTATTTTGTTAAAATCATTTAGACCAAGTAGTCGGACCAGTAAACTCGTGAACAACTCAGGTTTAATTGAACTGGATTAATTTTTTCATTTAATTTTTAATGAAATTATTTTTTTTTAATTTTTTGTCTAAGTACAAAGTTGAAGGCTAAGGTACACCTCATAAGCCATCTAAAAGTGAAAAAAAACCTTGATTTAGAGTTTAGACTTTAGAATTAACTCACATACTCTCAACTTTAAACTTCAAACTTGAGATGTTTAAATTATTGTGATCATTTATAATATGAATTGTGAAATTTGGATTGTGATGTTAGACAATATCATTTAAGCTCTTTATGTTTTATATTTTGACATTTTATTAATTTTTAAGTAATATATATAATATAAATAAATATATTTCGTAATTATAACATCACGATTCAATTGCAGTTCAATTACAGTCCGACCAACAGTTGAACTAGTGAACTGTGAACCAGTAAGTTTTTCGGTTCAATGAACGGTTCCATTTTTTTAACATTGGTTAGTAGTAAGAGGGAGTTATCAAGTGCATCACAGTTGTATTAGAACATATATACACTTTCGCTTCATGGCAACAAGAAAACAATATATTAACAAGTTCGTGATGGGGTGGCTACGTTGTCTTGTACTGCCATGTGTTTTTGACCGTGTATAAGTGTGGCAAAAAATCTACTTTGTTTAGATGTTAATCCGCTTTCTTTAAACATCTAATCAATAGTCCATGTGGGCTCTTTTGGGTTGGATGAATGTTTGAGGCATAGATTGTACTACATTGTACATATTTGGGTCATTTATGGAAACTATCATATCTTTTGTTTTACTCTTAAGGAACTTTCAATGGCAATTTGTTTATAGCTCACTTTTCTATTTTAAGTGGTGTTCTATTTTTTTATTCTATTTTATAGATACATGTTAAATGTGTTTAATATTTGCTTAAATAAGCACTACTAATACATATCGATTGATTGATTAAGTGGCAGCCACATCATAAATTCGGGGTTCAAACCCAAGTGATCCAAATGTGTATATGTATGTATAATATATATATATATATATATATACGTAAAATATAAAATAGAATAGAAAGTGAGACATCAACTATTGTAAAAAAGAGAATTTAAAATGATTTGATAATTAAGAAGTAACAAGTAAATTGTTGGGTCTAGTTGTATTAATTGGGTCTTGACCCATTTTTAGGCATGGCGCTAGAATTAAGAGTACCAAGGAAGCCCAGTTAAGAAGTTCTTCTAGGAACTCAGAACCAGAGGGATCTTGTTGTAACCATAATATTTTTTATATACTTTCTTTTTTAATTTAGAAGTAATTCCCTTATTTGAGATTCCAGTTCTTCATCTCTCAAATTCTCAATTTTGTCTGAGAATGTAGGAATGGTATTTGGAAAGTCAATTTTATGAATTTTCTAGTTTTCTCGAAAACCCACAATTGAATTTCTGGTTATCCATGGTCAAGACAGGACATTTATAATCATTTAAACATTCTTAAGAATATATATTTGAAAGAGAAAGAGGGCACTGAAATAAACCTAAAAATACCTAGTACAAATGGCAAGAGGGCACTAATGGTCTAATACATAACCTAAAAATGCCCAGCAAAAATGGCACATACTATATAGATCTTTTTTGGGACCTTTTGCCGAGTATTTCTGAGTATTTTAAAGCTTTTTTCTTTCGTTGCTCTATAGAATTTCATTGCTACACTGGAGATGATCCAAGATATATTGACTGACAGCACTAATCTACACAAAAGTTCAAGACATTAAATCCTCCATAGTTAATAGGTAAATTTACTGCCATTTTTGTGGATGCCTAATTTTTTGCCATAATAGCTAAGTTATTCTTATAGTTTGTTTTCTTTTCAAATCAGAAAATATATGTTCAATCTATGTCTAGATCATAAAAGATATACATCATCAGGTTATAAAAATAGGCTCTAATTTTGCATTGTTGAGAATTGATTTTTCTTGCATTTGGACTTGATGCAAGGGAAGTAAGTGTTGCTCAATTTGCTTTTTATATGTAACAACTTCTTTAGAAACATGAGTTTCTCTCCATATTGCAAATGCAACCTCTTCAACATCACTAGTATAATCAAGTACTCCGCCTTCTTATGGTAAGGTTTTTTCTAAAGAGGGTATAGTATAATCAAGTTTCTCATGAGAGAGGGAATTTTTTTCTTAGGGGAGAAAGAATTACATATTTGTAACACCCCAAATTTTGGGATCATAAAATAAAAATAAAATGTGAAATCCATAAGTTTGGCTACATTAAATTGGGTTAGATTTAATTAAAAATTTAGAATTAAATATTTCCAATTGAGGGATTAAATTGGGAATAAGAGAAGGACTTGATTGAATAAAATTATAAAATTTAGGGGGTCAATGTGAGTGAATTAGAAGTCTGAGGACTTCAAAATAATTGAATTTAGACTTAATTGCTCAAAAACAAAAATATTAGGTGGCCAATGCACAAATACTAAAACTTAGTTTTGGGGTCAATATGTGAGGTGGTTAGAAGTTGTGGGCGCAATTCAAGTCGGCCAGGAAGATTTGGGGTCAATCTAAGAAGACCATAAAATATCTTTATATATATAATTTAAGGACAGGATTTTATTTAATTTTCAAAATCAACCTAATTTCTCCCCAACTGCGAATAACCGAAAAATGACCAGAACCTGGAACTAAAACTATAAAATCACTCATCTCATCACCAAGATCCCAACCATACCAAACTTTACCCAAAACACCGAAGGAAATCGCTGGAAATTGAGGGCAACGACGAGCACGCAATGGTAGTGGCAATTCTACCATCTCCGACGGTGGAAATGGAATAGGTCTTGAGGGGCTGTGGTCAGAACCTCATGGGCTGTCAATGGGTGGTGTCAGTTTGGCATTTCAATGATTGGTGGTGGAGAATTGAAGGTGGTGGTTGACAGTGGAGAATTAGGGTTCTACCGCGGCTTTGAACGGCCAACCAACCGATGCGCCGATGTCAAAACCAGAAATTAAATAGGGCATTTTGATTGCTGTGATGAGGCACATCTTCTGGTATGGCCAACTCTACCTCCGGCGACAGAGCATGGCAGCCGGCAGTGGCGCTACAGTCCCCCAGCTTGAGATTAGATCACGATTCGATCCAATTTGGGTAAATTTCAATGATTGAATTTTAAATCGATTAATTTATTGAATATAATTTAATTTTCTAATCAACGCCTAACTATGATATGAACTAAGATTTTAAAATATAATTTAACCTATTATAAGTATTGAACAAACTGATTATGAGACCTATGCTTAGTAACTTAAGAAATGTTGATTTAGACTTATGTCCTTAGTCGATAACATGGAATGCTATAAAATAAAATGTAATTGAGCCTAACCTAAAGATTTAGTTATATGAATGTTAGAACGAAATAAATTACCAGACTTGGACCTGATAGATCCAAAAAACCTAACTAATTTAAGAATCTAGACCCTTGATACATAACTATAAAATAAGTGAAGTGATGAATAGAGTTGTTGGTGTTAGCTACTTAGAATTACATTTGGTAACCTATAATTAGATTGGCTTAAAGTCTTAAAAGAAGATAATCAAGGTCAATTGGGATAAGATATAATTGAACTCAAGGGTTATAGCAACAAATACCTATTAAGTATTGGAACTCTAAATGAGACCACAATGATGTAAATCGTATCAGTAATCCATTCATCAGCTGACTAGTTAAGGATGACCACATTTAATTATCTTAAGCATTTAAATATGAAACCAAGATTGCTGGGGTTGTGCCAGAATAACACTAAGTTCGATAAAGACATTAATCATATTTATACTAAGATTTAGAGGACTGATAAGATGATAACTTGGGTTATCTTATGACAGTTATCGATTTCACTAGAAAGCTAAGACTTGAGTGACCACACAACTAGGGATTCCTCTACATTTTCCAGGTGAGTTTATACTCAATAGTATGACATTTCTTTGCTGGGAAAGAACATATATACTTGCTATATATCCTGGTCGGTTGATTCATTTTAGTCTATATATTGAGAAATTTACCATACATTGCCACTTTATGCTGATCATGATTCCTGTTGATTTTTATTTATGTCGTTTGACCTAAAATTGGCGATCATGTTGGGGAAAACTAAAAAGGAATTTTGAAATACGTGTTCTATTACTGCCATGACTATTATCTTGGAATGAACTCGATATGAATTGCATGATTACTTGTTTGTCATAGAAAATTCAAATGTTAATTGAACTATTGTTGGACATGTTACATGATATGCATTAATATAAGTAACACCCTTGGGGATGGGCCCCAGGATCGGTTACAACAGATGATCGAACGGAACGGACCGATGATGATAGTTCTTTTATAACCCAATCTCATAGCCAACTGGAGGATATTGTCTATGAGTTGACAAGGCATACAGCTAGTCATGCCTAACGGCTTGGCTACTTGTTCGAGCCGATTACTTGGAATTGGAGAATAAGGATTTTTATGTTTTCAAAAGTTAAGGACAAGGTAGGATGACCACCAACAGCAAGATTGTGAAAGTGTTTATTAATTTATTTGTGATTAATTTTGCTAGTTAGTTGTATTCCTTAAAGAAAAAATATGTTGACTTTTTGGTCACACTTGAGATTCAAATTCTTGTGAAAGACAGTGAGTTTTGTGAATTCTCATCACTGGTATGGTCAAGGCAAGTAAGGTACTAAGATCCAATTATAAAACTTCAAAAGCTTAAATAAACTAGTGCTTACAAGCTAACAAGGATCAAATCATGCCTAAAATTCAGATTTAGATAGAGTGTTACCTTGAAATGCTAATTTCCAAGGAGAAAGTGGTAAACCTTTCACCAATCCAAAATCCCAGAAACCGCATAAGTTGAAGGAACAATTTTTAAACTCATTAAAACTCCTCCAAAATTCATGAAAAAAATAATGCGACCTCTCAACACCTTGGGGGAAACCAGAAAAAATTCAAATAAAAAATCTTTCTGGATCTCCCTGGAAAAATTTGCCAAATTAGTGCTCTGCTCAAGTGGATCTCCAAACCATAGCAAACTAACTTGTTTGCCTCTATTGATATGATCGCATACCAATTGGAACTTTCAAACTCTCCTCACTATAAGCTGGAATAAGGGAAGAGAATGATAATGGTAGAGGCCGATTTGAGGTAGGGAAGAAGAAGAAGAAGAGAGCAATGCTTTCAACACATGAATGCAATGCTTGCAATGAGTTCTGGAGGGAATTGTGAAAAGAATCTAATTCTTTCATACTTTCAACAGTATCTATATATAGGTTGAGGTTGGTGTAATGCCAAGCTAGCATCACACCTTCCTCAAAGTGGGCGGCCAACTTGCATTGCCGAGGTGGCAAATGCAAATTCAAATCCAATTTGAATTTCATGTGTCATGCCAAGCATCACACCTTCCTCAACGTGGATGGCCAACTTGCATTGCCAAGGTGGCAAACGCAAATTCAAATGCAATTTGAATTTCATGTGCATTTTAGTTACATTTAAAATCTGATTTCAAGCTAATTAAGATGCCAATTCAAATGAACATTTCATTTGAATTTTTCCTCCAAAATGTATTCTTCCTATTAATTAAATTAAACACTTTAATTTAATTAAAACTTAACTCTTAAGTAAGCTTAACTCTTAAGGTTAATTTTTGTTAACTTAACTCTTTAAGTTAACTTGACCAATTGATGGTCACTTTGGCACCAAATAATTAACTCCTTAATTATTGATCTAATTTAACCTTTTAAACTAATTGATTAATTTAACACTTAAATTAATCAAGCCAAAATTGACCTTTAAATTGGATACCTCAAAAAATCGTTCCACTAGGAGAAATTCTCTAACTCTTAGAAAATTGCTCCATCAACTAGGAAGTTAATTGGCTTTTGTATGTAACCCAATAGGTTCTACCATTCATTCGACATGGGCTCACAACTCCTTATGACTTTGAATATCATATATTATTTTAGTTTAAAACACTTTTAAACTAATTGACTCAATTTAAATAATTTCATTAATTGAAGAGTACACAATCTCTATGGTTGAAGTCCAACCTCAAGCCCATGGAGCCTAACTAATTGGCCAAAATAAATATTTTGGAGAACCACTATAGCTCTATGCTTACCATGCAAATATAGTCCTTTTGTCTCCCATCTCCTAAAAGAGGCCTAAGGCAAGATATTTGTCAGCACCCTAATAGCCTCGATACTATGTCCCTATTCCCAATGTTCGATTCCCTTGTGTGACCTCACCTTTGGAAAACTCCTTTTCCAAATTGTCATACTACCTTACACAAGGATTTCTTGCAATCAATCATTATAGAATACATAGGAGATGCCCTTGCCCTTCACAAAAGCAAGGAGTCGTATTCCATCTTGGATCTCACAAACATCCATGTCAAGTAGCTCATACCCAATCTCGACCCAAAAGACCCGCTAAGTGGTCAAGGAAGAATCAAAGTATGAGGGTCAGACATAAGGTTACCATGGATCCTCAAGTTAGAGGACTAATAATATACAGTAGCGTAAGCTGGAGAACTTGCCACTACGACTATCTAGTGGATTCTCCAGAGGGTCTTCAATGTCTTATTCTCTAACAAGTACCCACTGACATGCACCCATATATCATATGGTTGCTCATAGAATGGAGCAATATCCAACTCTTAGATTTATACATCGTTAGCGCAAGTCATCCGCATCTTAGATGCCTCATCTCATAAGATCTTTTGACATGAAAGAGTTAAGATCACGGCCGTCTGAAACTTATTCCATGGTCATCAAACCAAGTCACGTAGTCAAGAATGATCTAAGGGCTTCATCCAAATGCAAGTGAAGTAATAAAGAGCATAAAATGAAGATGGCCATAAAATGAAGATGGCCACATGAAGAATATCAATCAATTAAGATTGTTTTTCAAGGAAATACCTTTACAAGGCCAATCCCATTGGCTTGCCGGGCACTAGTCCAACAATCTCCCACTTGCCCTAAATTCAATGCCTCATGGCCTTGAGACCCATCTTCTCAAGAAGTTCATCAAAGACCTTTTGTGTTAGGGGTTTATGTATCGGTTCTGTTAAATTCTCTTCTAAGGTAACTTTGTCCGCTCAGTTGTCGCCTCTATCAAATGATATCGTATATCAAATGATAATGCATTTATTGTGTTTGGATCATTGATGAGATCTGGCTCAAGTCCAAAATTATCTTCCAAAGACAATCGTAAGCTCATGCACGCTAGGCACTATATCCAACTCTTGGATGGAGTTTTTATCCAAACACCTCTCTTTGCGGTTTTCAAACCCACAAATTATTTCACTTTACTGGTGGTCTCGGCTGTGGTATCTTGTTGCAACTCTTCCAACTTACCATGTACTGTTAAGGCAAAATATAAATCCATAAGTGGATTTTAGGTCATCTACATTAGATTGGAAACTTGAATTTGAAAACCCTTCTAGTTTCAATTCTCCATTGTCGTATACCAAAAAAAAATAAATCTTTAGTCTTTCTCAGGTACTTAAGGATTGCTTTAACGGCTATCCAGTAACTCTCATCGGGATTAGATTGGAACTTACTCGTAACACTTAGCGAGTATGCCACATCCAGTCTTGTACATTGAAATGCATACATTATGTTACCAATAGTGGAGGCATATGGTATATGGGACATTCTTCGTTTCTCTTCCTTTGTCTTAGGGGCCATAGACTTGAAGAGACAAATGCTATGTCGCATAGGAAGAAATTCCCTCTTGGATTCTTCCATACTAAACATCTTTAGTATCTTGTCAATGTATGGGGTTTGGGATAGCCCCAGCATCCTTTCTGATCTATCTCTATAAACACGTATTCCCAATACGTAGGATGCTTATCCCAAATCTTTTATGTAGAATTATGTAGATAACCACGCTTTAGTGCACTCTAACATTTCTACCTCATTCCTAATGAGAAGGATGTCATTGACATAAAGCATAATAAACTATGCATTACTCCCACTAGCCTTCTTATACACACATAGTTCATACACATTTTTGACAAAGCCAAACGATTTGACCATTTTGTCAAAATGTATGTTCCAACTTTGGGCCGCTTGTTTGAATCCATAAATGGATCTTTGGAGTTTGCAAACTTTTTGCTCACTCTCCTTTGATGTAAAACTTTGTGGTTGCTCCATATATATTATTTCTTCAATGTGTCCATTGAGGAAGCGGTTTTCACATCCATTTGCCATATCTCATAGTTATAATATGCGACTATGGAAAGTAGGATCCGAATAGACTTAAGTATTGTGATCGATGAAAGGTTTCATCAAAATCAATACTGGGTCTTTGAATGTAACCTTTCGTCACTAGTCGCGCCTTAAAAGTCACTACTTCTCCATCTACTCCAAGCTTTCGCTTATAAATCTACTTGCAACCAATGGGAACTATTCCTTTATGTGGATCTACCAAAGTCCATACTTTTTTTGAGTACATGGAGTTCATTTCAGATCTCATGGCTTCAAGCCAACGTCCCGAATTTATGTCCAACATGGCTTCCTTATAGGTCTTTAGATTACTATTCGATTGGCCCATCTCATGAAGGAATCTGAACCTTTTGAGTTGCTTCTTGATTTGGTCCGACCTTCTCAAAGGTTGTGTGCAAGGCTCTTTGATATATATTTGTTTCTATCGCTTGTGGGATTTGACGATCATCTTGAACTTCACCAAGTTCAACAACAACGTCTTTTACTATCTTATAGAAATTCCTTTTCTAAAAAGGTGGCGTTCCTCAAAACAAACACCTTTTGTTCCAAGAGATCATAGAAATAGTAACCCATAGACCCTCTAGGGTATCCCACAAACTTGCACAAGGTGGATCTACTATCCAATTTATCTCCCACTTTTCATCTCACGTAGGCGGGAGATCCCCAAACCTTGATATATTAGTAAGAGGGTGCTTTGCCATGCCATATCTCATATGGTGTTTTGGCACCGACTTTGAAGGTACTACACTTAGTAACTTCATTGCCGTCAATAAGGCGTATCCTAAAAAAGATATAGGCACATCGAATAAGCTCAACATGGAACGTACCATGTCCAACAAGGTACACTTTTTCCTCTCGGCTACTCCATTATCTTGGGGTGTGCCGGGTGGAGTCCATTGAGAGTGAATCCCATTCTTTTTTAGATAATTCAAGAATTCGGTACTTAAGTATTCTGCATCTCGATCCAATCGAAGAGCTTTAATACTTAGCCCCAATTGCTTTTCCACTTCACTCCTATACACTTTGCACTTTTCAAAGGCTTCAAACTTGTTCTTCATAAGAAACAAGTTTCCGAACTGACTATATTCATCAGTGAAGGTGATGAAGTAGGAATGGCCTCCTCTCCCACTAACTCTTAGTGGTCTACAAATGTCCGTATGGATCAAATCCAAGAGACTTGCGGAGCGCTCCGTTTGTCCTACAAATGGAGCCTTAGTCATTTTTTCCTTTAAACAAGATTTACAAGTAGGAATATCCTCAATGCTACTAACATTTAGTTCTTTGAGAGCTTCTAAATTATTCATCCTATTTTTAGAAATATGTCCAAGTCTTGCATGTCATAACATGGCATTTTCTTGGATATTTAATTTTCTTGCTTTGTTGAAAATGCATTGGTGATGGTTGAGAATCCAATATGTATAATCCTTCGTTAAGTATACCATAAGCAACTAAAGAACCTATTCTTTAATGCATTCAATCTCCCATTGATATAGAAGGATCAAATCCTTC
Source organism: Jacaranda mimosifolia (assembly GCA_018894105.1). Classification (NCBI taxonomy): domain Eukaryota; kingdom Viridiplantae; phylum Streptophyta; class Magnoliopsida; order Lamiales; family Bignoniaceae; genus Jacaranda; species Jacaranda mimosifolia. The sequence goes on from CM032123.1 coordinate 14,309,767, forward strand.
GCTATCCAAAATTGGAATTGAAATAATGTTCTAAACAATACATAGTACATTATAACAAAAGTCCAATACAAATATGGAATTCTCTAAGTCTAACTTATTATGTGCCTTCGGCTTTGGTCACAACTCTTGCTCCTTAGCCGAGGCAGTAGATCATATCCATATCACTTAGTTTTATTCTTCTTTCTTATTCTTTGTAACAACTTAAAAGATAAGAACAACATGCGATATCACATATCCATGAGGAATAATTTATCTTTAAATGCACTTCAATAAAGTACATACCCTTCCAAAGGGTTGCAAGGTATTCCTTGTAAAACGACTTCCAGTGGCCTATCTCACCAAAGTAGAAACAAATAATACCGACTATACGCTCTATAATCTTCTAGACTCCTCCGGATGCCTTTAATAGCTATTTTCCCTTAGATGAAGAATTTTCTTCCTTTTACCTTCTTTTCTAGCACCCCTAAGGCCCATAGACTTGGAGGAGGAAACAAGTGTCAAAGGTTTGCCTTTGTCATGGAAGTTTCTTTCTAAATCAACCCTTTGACCAATGAAACTCAGCGAGGATGTAAGGATCAAATCCTCATGGAGATCATTGTTAATCACGACGTCCAAATAGAAAAAGCTTCTCCAAGCCTAATCATCTTTAGACCATAATTGATGACACATGACTTTACATCCATCCTAACTTGAAAAATCTCTTATGATGACATGAACTTCTCATACCATGTTTCTTTTACAACTCTTGTAAACTTTAACCAAGATATTATTCATGTGTCTTTGAGACTTTTAAAGTTTGTAGATGCCATCATGAGGTATAGGATAGAGTGATCCTAAACCCAATTTGTGAATTTTTCACGTGTCTCTTGATCTACTTTAATTCCCATAGGATTAGAAGTACCATAATATAGGACATATATCCGCTTCTAGGAATCTAGAACGATTTTTGAAGTTAAGTCAATCATTGAAGTTTGGTCTGATTGGTATATTGGTTTCCAAAATAACGTTGAGTGGAACATTAAGCGATTCTTGAGATTTCACAAATCCTCAAAGGTGAAAAAGAGAAAAAGCATGTGATTGAATTTGATATTAAAAAACATATTTATGGTCTTTCAAGCATATTTTTCTCCCACTATTTTATCAAATTCTTCACCCCCTAAAAGAATTCAGGAAATCATATTTCCTAGTGAGAATCAAGATCCTAAGGACTTGCAAGTGGAGCCCCATACACGAGTGTCATCCATAAGTAATTGAAGGGTAAGCAACTCTTGATATATTTTGCCTCGCTTTTCACATAGACCCACGTACACATATGCCATCTATGATACTAACTATTAAGTCGTACCTATCAATCAATCTTTGACTCAAGACGGGCACCACATTATCCCCTGCACACGAGTGCCAATATATGGGCGTTCCTAAGTCAAAGTGCATCTTATGCTAAGTGCATGCTCATAGCTTTCCTCCTAAGTGTGACCCCGTACACGAGTGCCATCATATAAAATCAATAGCATCATCATAGCATACACTATTGGTAGAAGGCTTGGATTAATTAAAACTCTTTTAATTTTAATCCATTTCGACTTAATATAAATAAAAAGTACTTAGACATTCTAAATTGAGGGTTTTTGCTTGCAAAGATCTCATCATTTTATCTTCTTATTTAGGTTTTCTATATCCTAACCATGCATCTCATACATCAATAGGATATGAAAAGCATAAATAATTAAATGCCCTTAGCATGTTCCTAAGATGGAATGACCATGAGCATAACCAAATGGTGCACTTAGAGCCATAGATGCACCACCTAGTTAGTTTCAAGTGGGTTGATTAAATCTAAATATTACATGAGTGCATCCCATACATTCATGGGTCTTCAAAAGTCTCTATGCCTCCAAGGTCTCCTTTGCTCCATGTAACTTTTACATGAGACAGAAATCCTCACTCCTAGTGATTCTACTCTCATAACATTTACAAGGTAGAAATAAAGAGGCATGCAAGCCCCAATTTAGTACAACCCATTTCAACAACTTGAAATAACTAAAATCAATATTAAAGGCTCATGTTCATCCCCATTCATTCATTATCCATTCAACAATTAAATAAACAATAACAAATCTAGAATTAACAATTAATTCCAACAATTAAATGCTCATCAAATTAACAAATAATTGAACATGCATAACACTTATGCAACATTTGGAGAGTGACTTTAACAAGATTTTAGGAGCTTGAGAAAATGTCAAACATAATACTGAGAACTTACACAACACTCGTACATTCATAACACGTGATTTAACATCATTTCTAGCCACTAAAGGAGCCAAAAACAAGCTAACCCATGACCGAATATTGCTGGCTGTGCCAGACACGCTAGCTTACACCAAGGTTGGCCGGCAACCACTATTTTAAGGTAAAAGCTAGTTAAGCCAAATTTTAGCTCAACTTTTGTGCACCAAAAATTCTAAAACTCTTTCTAAACATCAAATCTCACATTATGGACCAATTTTCAGATCCAAAACACATTTTAAAATGGGAAATTTAAGTGCTGATTCAAGCTTCAAAAATCAAGTTTAAGTAAGAATTGCATTCTTCAAAAATCTCCAACAAAACTCCAATCACATTGGATCCAAAAATGACCATAACTATTTTAGCCAATCTTCAACATGCTATATCAACATATGACATCAATTAATGCTAAATCAACATTCAACATCAATAGCTATGAATTAAAATATACTAATCATATGAATCAACACTTAAAACACACATTAACATGTTTTCAATTCATCAAACAATATTCCACACACAACATCAACCAAACACTCCAATCTATCATATGAATCAAGAATATGGAAATTATGATCAATCCATCACATGAATCAGTCATAAAAAAAATCCAAATCTAAGCATGATTTAGGCTCTAATACCACTTCAAGGCAAGTAGAGCACTAGGATCTAATTATAAAACTTCAAAAGTTTAAATAAACAAGTTCTTATAAGCTAACAAAGATCAAATCATGTCTAAAATTCAGATTTAGATAGATTGTTACCTTGAAATGCTAATTTCTAAGGAGAAAGTGGTGAACCTTTCACCAATCCAGAATCTGGCAGAAACTGCGCAACAAGAAGGGAGTCATTTTTAACCTCGTTAAAACTCTTCCAAAATTCACAAAAAACATACTGCAACCTCTTAACACCTTGGATGAAATACAGTAAAAAATTCAGATAAAAAATCTTTCTATATCTCCCTAGAAAAATTTTCTAAGTCGGTGTCCAAACCATAGGAAACTAACTTGTTTGTCTCTATTGATATGATCCACACACCAATTGAAACTTCCAAACTCTCCTCACTATAAGCTGGAATAAGAGAGGAGAATGACAAAGGTGGAGACCGATTTGAGGTAGGGAAGAAGAAGAAGAAGAGAGCAAACTTTCAACACATGAATGCAAAGCTTGCAAGGAGTTTTGGAGGGAATTGCGAAAAGAATCTAATTCTTTCACACTTTCAGCAATGGCCTATCTTCACACCCTCTATATCTATATATAGGGTGAGGTTGGTGTGATGCCAAGTTGGCATCACACCTTCAACAAGGTGGGTGGCCAACTTGCATTGCCAAGGTGGCAAATGCAAATTCAAATCCAATTTGAATTTCATGTGCATCTTAATTACATTTGAAATCTAATTTCAAGCTAATTGAGATGCTAATTCAAATGAACATTTCAGTTGAATTTTCCCTTCAAAATGTATTCTTTTCATTAATTAAATTAAACACTTTAATTTAATTAATTAACCTTTAACTTAACTCTTAAGTCAAACAAGCTTAACTTTTAAGTTTAATCTTTGTTAACTTAACTCTTTAAGTTAACTTGACCAATTGATGGTCACTTTGGCACCAAATAATTAACTCCTTCATTATGGTCTAATTTAACCTTTTAAATTAATTGATTAGTTTAATACGTAAATTAATCAAGCCAAAATTGACCTTTAAATTGGATACCTCAAAAAATTGGTCCACTAGGAGAAATTCTCTAACTCTTAGAAAATTGCTTCATCAACTAGGAAGCTAATTGGATTTTGTGTGTGACCCAATAGGTTCTACCATTCATTCGACATAGGCTCACAACTCCTTGTGACTTTTGAATATCATATATTCATTTTGGTTTAAAACACTTTTAAACTAATTGACTCAATTCAAATAATCCATTTATTGAAGAATACCCAATCTCCATGGTAGATGTCCAACCTCCAGCCCATAGAGCCCAACTAATTGGCCAAAATGAATTGGAGAACTATTATAGCTCTACGTTTACCATGCAAATACGGTCATTTCATCTCCTATCTCTCGAAAGAGGCCTAGGACAAGATATTTGCCGGCTCCCTAATAGCTTCGATACTATGTCTCTATTCCTAATATTTGATTCCTTTGTGTGACCTCACATTTGAAAAACTTCTTTTCCAAATTATCATACCACCTTGCCTAAGGATTTCTTAGAATCGATCATTATAGAATACATAGGAGATGTACTTGCCCTTCCTAAAAGTGAGGAGTCGGATTCCATCTTGGATCTCAAAACCTCCATGCCATGTAGCTCATGCCCAATCTCAACCCGAAAGGCCCGCTAAGTGGTCAATGAAGAGTCAAAGCATGAGGACCTAACACAAGGTTACTATTGATCCTCAGGTCAGAGGACTAATAATATGCACTAGCATAAGCTGGATAACCTGCCACTACGATTATCTAGTGGATTCTCCGAAGGGGTCTTCAGTGCCTTGTTCTCTAACAAGCACCTACTAACATGCACCCATATCTCATACGGTTGCTCATAGAAGGAAGCAATAACCAACTCTTAAATTTATGCATTGTTAGTGTAAGTCTATCTGAATCTTAGATGCCCCATCTCGTAAGATCCTATGACTTGAAAGATTTAAGATCACGATCGTGTGAGACTTATTCCATGGTCATCAAACCACGTCCCACAATCAAGAGTGATCTAAGGGCTTCATCCAAATGAAGTGAAGTAATAAAGAGCATAAGATGAAGATGACCATATAAAGAATATCAATCAATCAAGATTGTTTTTCAAGGAAATAGCTTTACAAGGCCAATCCTATTAGCTTGCCGGGTGCTATTCCAACATATGGGACTGTGGTAAGATGGAAAACTTTAAACTTCAACTAAAATGTTCTCTCACGACTCCTAGAAATTTTAATGCTTCTACTTGTTTCCTATATATTATTTGAAAAATTGTCACTCTATTGCTATTGTTAAGATATGTCACTAAGTTATTTGAACTTACGTTGTTTTATTGTTATTTCTTGTTCTTTACCCCATATAAGAGTGAATGACAAAGATAAACTAACTCATGTGACACATAAGGTAATGCAAGTGGTAGAAGCACTAAATGTGGTTCATGACATTTCGGTTCATAGTTGAACCTTGAATGGATGTTGTTTGTAGAAATTAAATACTTTGGCTTTTAAGAAATGTATTTCTTGTATTTTAGAAAGCTTGTGATATAGAATGGGTAGCACCTCGGACAGGATCAGGTGCCTCTCAGTTGGGGCGCTACAATATTTTAGACTCACAGAGAGATGTGCTTCTTCTAGTTAAATTACCCTATACAAAAAAGAATCCCAATCTAATAAATCATATCAATCTAAATTTGAAAGAAATTCTCCTACATAAAGACAAGTTATCTATTAGATACCAATGAGGACTCCCTACACAAAGAATAGTTCTAATTAAGCTAGCAGTATTGTCCATCTAAACATAGATATAACCTTCCTACATGGGGAGGAATTCTAAATCAATAAGGATTGTTGTTTAATTTGTAAACAAAATTTATTTAAATGTATATTGTATTAGGTCAAACGTAGATACCAACCGAATTCATAACATTTTCCACCAATACATATTTAGCTCAATCTTCTAGAGTATCAAACATAACATTTGTTAATTTCACATCCTTTCTTTCATACAAGCACAAGGCATATAACCAAGCAAGAAGAGAACAAGTGAGGAAAACTATATTAAGTCATCACCAAACTAACATAATTCTATGGCTCAAAACTTGCATTGTACCCCAAATTATGTGGTCGCACTAGATTAAGTGTCTCTAGTCTCTTAGTAGTAAATAGAGCGTGCTTGACTCTCTTTCCCTATGTATCTGTTCATGACTATATTGAATACTTTTAAGCTAGTCGGCTAGCCTATGAGCCATATAATCACGAGTCAGTAGTTCGGTCTTGATAGCTTTGCTAGTCATGTTCTGACATATTAGATTAACCGTGGTTGCTGAACATATACTAAAGTAGCTTCATCAAACTTACATCTTATGAAATGGTCCAAGGTTCTAAAGGGTACAAGAAAAGATAAAAGCTTAGACAATAACAAAGTAGGGGTTCGGTCAATCACTCACAATTTTCCAAATGAAATGATATGCAATCCATTATATAAATATCATTAAAAAATTAGCCCCATATACTCACCATTAATATATGATACTTCACGTTAAGATAATTTTTCAACATGATAAGATATAACAAAAACTACCCAATAAAATTGATTATACATGTTTCCTTGGTCTAAGGAATATATGCATTGTAAATATTTCCCTAATTCAACACTTACTATATCAGTTTAACCAAAATAAAAATTAGAGATACTATCATCTCTAGAAATCATCTCCCATGAAATAATAATTAAGATAATAAATAAACAATTTACATTACCACCTATATGCCAACGCTATAAACTCACAAAATAAAGTCACATCATATTAATGTAACCTCAATCACATCATACAAATGATGGCAAAAAATCAATTGATAAAGCATGCAACTCATATGCACATTGTAGGGGTTAATAGCAATTTACCCCCATGTGTTTTAAAAAATAGACAATATACCCCCTTATGAAAAATAAATTTTCATAATACCTCCTCATGTTTTAAAAAATCATGCACACCGTCTTCCCCTTCTCATTTGCTGCCTATTTAATATAATTTTAATATGAAAAGACTAATTTATCCTTAATCATTTAATATATTTTCAATTCAATTTAAATAATCTTTTATTATCATTTTTTCCCTTTTCTTTCATTCTTTTCTTTTCTTTTTATTTCCCATTTCTCTCTTCCTCCATTATTTCATATATTCTCATTTTATACATATATAAATTTATTTATAAAATTAAAATCACTTTTATTTTTATCTTATCAATTATATTCATCTTTCTTTCTATTAATTCATTCCAAAGTAAATAAAATTTAACTTTCATAAAATATATAATATATTTTTTATTTGTACTTAAGTACATATATATAAATTTATCTATAAAATTTAAATAATATTTCTTTATATGTTTTTTCTTTCTAATTATTCATTTTAAATTAAATATTATATATATTTATTAAAATATATAATATATTTATATACATATATATTTTTGTTGATAATATATATATTAGTATACACGATGTTATTATCCTATACATGATATTATATATAATTATTTAATAGCATCATCTTTATATAAATTTATCTATAAAATTTAAATAATTTTTATTTATATCTTTTTTCATTCTAATTATTTATTTCAAATTAAATATTATATTTATTTATGAAAATATATAATATATTTATATACATATATATGATATTATATATTTATTTAGTTATATTTATTTTTTTTAAGATAGTTATATTTATATATTTATTATCATATATATATATATTATATTTACAATAATATATTTAATGTAATACATATATGATAATATATATAAAATACAAAATTCTACCCCCATCCCCCACCCCGTCTCCCCAAACCCCCACCCTTACGAGCTGCCATGGCAGCATTGTTACTAGATCTGGCTACTGGCCGCCATCTGTTTTGATTTTCCCTTTTTTTTTTTTTTTTTTTACAAATGTCTGCAGCGGCTGCTGGCCGCTGGTAGGGGCTGTCGGCGGCAGATGCTAGCAGTCTGGTGGGGTGGGTATCATTTATATATATAATTGTATATATATACACATAAATAATATATATACACATTATATATAATAATATATTATATTATTTATATATATTTTTTATATATTTTTAAAAAATATATAATATGATTTAATTTAAACCGTTGATGTTTTAAAAGAAGATCCAACGGTTGATGAACAAGGGTATAATTATCTTTTATATATAAAATTTAAACCCAGATGCACGCACAAGCACGTGTGCTACACCCACGCTCTCAGAGGGGTTCATTGCATGATTTTTTAAAATATGAGGGTGTTCTTTGAAATTTATTTTTTCACAGGGGTGTAATTTGCCTATTTTTCTTAACACAGGGGGGTCCATAGCAATTTTCCCCACATTGTAGAGTAATTTATCTAATGACCAATCACATAAGAAGATAAAGAATATTTTCATACACAAATTTTTTGCCCTATTAAAAGTATTTTACATGCATTTCAATTCACAAATACCAAGTCTATTCTCTACTTATTTCAAATAAAATTAGTACATTAATATAATAAGTTCAAAAAAATATCTCTCATCTTATGCTCATTTTGAATGCATGATATATCATTTTGAATATATTTTCATACTCTATAATATGCCATTAAAATCATAAGATTAGATTCTATTCTCTGCCAAAAGAAGATGAGGTGATTTCAAAAAATCAAATTTATATTATTCTAAATTTATTTTTTTGATGAATATTATACTGCTATGAACCTCTTTTCATGCTCTACAAGATGGTATAAAGAAATCATACAAAAAGTATGGAGAAACGATGTCGCATTTTTTTGGCTTAGAAAATGAAACTAAACTCATACTTAAATTCAATTTTTCTCAGATTACTCATTCATTTTCCACTAAATTTTTAAGCACATAATTTAGACATTAAATGAAAATTTTATGCATCCTTCCCAAAATCACAAATTTTAGTTTTTAATTAAGTAAAAAAATATTATGTGGTTTAATCAAATAAACAAGCGGAACGAGCCTTCTCAGTCTCATGTCACTATTGAAAATAACTGCATGACAAATAATATCAAGATAGATGGGCTACTATTATCTTTTGTTCAACGAAAATTTTCAAACACCATCCAAATCAAAACTCACCTACAAGCCTTTGGATATATATGAAGCCATGCTTTTTAACTTAAATTCCAAGCATCCCTTCTCACCTCGTGGAATTGCTATTAAAGCTTCCACTAGCTTGTGTGCCTTAAATCCTTGAACGCATATATTTGGTGATATTTTAAGAGGAACTGAATAGGAAGAGAAACTAATGTTGAGAAATATGTGAGGGTATTTTTTTAGCGAGGAGAAGAATTGCTCAAAGTGTATATTCTGAATTCCGAAAGATGGAGGCTTTTTGTAAACAAGTCTTCCTATATAAGGATATTTCATAGCCCAACAAGGAGTTTGGATAAAAGTTCTAAAAAGAGAATTTTCCATCCAAAGCGTTACCCATCTAAATGTGGATATAAATTCCCTATACAAGGAAGACTTCTAAACCAATACGGAATGTTATTCCATCTAAATATGGGTAAAATACATTCAGATATGAATGACTATCAGGCCAAGAAAAAGAGTTTTGTGGCCATTTGGTTATGTTATCATTTTCATTTTTATTTTTAACATTTTCAAATTTAAAATTGGTAGTTAGAAAAAATAAGTTGAAAATGAGTATGTATTTGGATAAATTATTTGAAAGAAATGATTATATAGAGTTTAATAGATTGTAAGTGGAGCAAGATAGTAATTATAAAAATAGAGAGAGAATGTATATAGGTTATTGGGAAATGTGTTTAGAGTAAAAAATGAGTCGATATTTCGATGAAAATGATGAGAAGTTGTTGATAATTAAATTTTAAATAGTGAAAATAAATTTGAAAATGATACAAGACGGGTTAGTTTTCAATTTGTCTATTATCATTAGAAAAGGAATTTTACTTTAATAAAGAAATTTAAAGAGAAAACTAGTATATTTAAATAATTATTTTTCACTAAATTTCATAATTTCTAAACTTTTAAAATATGATGTTATAAAGTAATAAGGTGCAACCATGTATAATTGTGTTATGTGAAGCATTTATTTAAAGTATCAAATTATAGACATATGTTGCATGGAGAAAATGTAATATCTGAATATTAATAGCCAAGATGCAATAGAAAATATTCAATAAATCAAGAAAATAAGAATCTCTACTTGGAACCTTTAGATGAGTCGAGGCTTGTTGCTATAACAGTGTTTTTAAGGATTTATTTGTCTCTATATGTTGTTTGCAAGTCTACGAAAAATAGCTTCTCAAGATACAACAACTCTTTCCTATGAAAGGCAACACTCCAATTGATTTGAATGATAAACTAAATTAACTTGTAACTCTTTATGGATGAGTAGTCAAGTGAAAGTGCATAGTATAACGCTCAACAAATGCTGGTATGCTTTTTCTACGTTTAGTGGGACCTAGGCACTCCTATTTATAATTTTACAATGCAACCTTATTTGACAAATATATTCTTTATTAAGGATCATGATTCTTTCTTTCAAAAACACAACTAAAGGATATAATCATATAATACACGTCTTTAATTAAGATTTACAGCTCTACTAAAAAGTTGGGAGCTCAAAAGTTAAAGATCTAGCTTTTGAGCTAACTTTCTATAGTGGTGTATTAATAAGGCCAAATCAAAATTAAATTTTAATTATTTTGCTTGATTCGCACGTGCCCTTTTTTCTAATATGGGATAAACTCGTTCTACCGACTATAATATCCTTAATTATTTCTCACTTTAAGCTAATATTTCTAATTCAATATTTAATTTTGGCATATAAATACGCTTAAATTTCATAATCCCCAAATAGATTAGAAAATTATCATGTCAGATATGCATATGATGCAAATACACAAAAGAGTTTCAGCTTCAGCGATATCGCATTAGGAGATGTAGCTTTTAGCTTTAAACCTTCCCCTGTGAGAATTATCATATGTACTTGCCAATCAATGAACGTCATGTCTTAAATTATTCAGTACACCAAGTCAATAGAATATCACACAATACATTCAATGGTCAATTTAAGCTTCCATTATTGTATTCATTTCGGCTCTAAACAACTCTCAGAATTCATTGGATCATCATAATCCTTACTCAAATAGGTGTCTTCTTATTAAGAAGTTTTTGTTGCACCACCACTTGAAAATTCAATATATAAGAGCAATTAAAAGTAATATTTAACCTCACACATTTGCAGGTGGCACCACTTCTTGAGACCTCTAGTCACATAGGTCAGGTTCCCATTGTGGTGTCTCAATCGTTTTATAGCCTTAAGTTTTATCCCCTTGATGATTTATCAATTTACTCTCTATATAAGCTTTTTGTAAGCGAATCCACAATATTATCTTTTCGCTTCATATAATCGATAGAAATGACTCTATTAGAGAGCAATTGCCTAATGTTATTATATCTATAACGTATGTGCCTAGACTTGCCGTTATACATATTACTTTGTCCCCTTTCAATTGTAGATTAACCATCACAATGCATTGCAAATTGCCAGCATAGATTTAGGCCAATTGGGAATATCTTCCAAAAAATGGCATAGCCATTCAAAATTTTCATCTATATTATCCAATGCTATGAACTAAAATTCTATAGTTGATCTAGCTATATAGGTTTATTTCAAGATTTCCATGAGATGGCTCTCCCCTTAATGTAAACATGTATCTACTTATGGACTTTATTTCAGTAGAGTTTGATATCTAATTTGTAGCAGTATATTTTTCAATTATAGTTGGATATCTTATGTAATGAAGTTTATAATTTTAAGGTATGTTTCAAATACCTAACTATAGCGGTCCAATGCTCTTAACTTGGATTGTATTTAGCTTATCAATAGCACATGCTATATCAGGTTTCATGCAATTAATGATATTTATGAGGCTCCCAATTATGTGTGCATAGTTTAATTGAGCATTTATTGATCCTTATTTTCAGTAAGTCTTCATAGGGATATTTTTTTTACTCAAGAATTTTTGTAACACTTTTTTAATATAGTGAAATTGTGTTAACGCTAACCCATCTTATGTATTAATAATCTTTAGTTACAAGTATTACTACATTTGCTACTCCATATCTTTTATACTAAAATTGCTACTTAGCAAAGTTTTTACTCTTTGACAATGTCATGTTACTTCCCATAATCAGCATATCGTCCACATATAGAACATAATTACATAGTAAGAAATAGTGAGCATTAATGTCCCCAAAGTTGTCGCACTCATTGATCCTAAAACCATTTGACAACATAACTTGGCCAAATTTCATGCATCATTCTTTACGTGCTTATTTTAAGTCATATAATAACTTACTGATTTACACACCTTTTTCTCTTATCCTGGAACCATAAAACCTTTTTGGTTGTTCAATAAAGATTTTCTGATCTAGATAACCATTCAGAAATATTTTTTGGATATCCATTTGATGAATCTCAAGATTATTGATAGCTGCAAATGAAATCAATAGACTAATGGATGTTTGTTGTCACCAGCGACTAGGTGTCAAAGTAATTGAGTCCTTTTTTTGCCTATATCTTTTAACTTTTTGGTCCAATCTTAAGTTTTGATGATAACAAATCAACCTTGATAGTAGTAATTTGTTGAAGTAATGTTTCTTAGATACAAAGGATCAAGTGATGGTTAATCTCTTATCCAAGTTTTGAAAGACTGATCTACAGGAAGGAATAATTTCTAGTTGTCATGAAGCACTTGAATAGGGCCTATCCTTAGCATCACTTGCAAAATCAAATTTCCCCTAAAATGACCTAGAAACTTTAGTGTTCAAATTTGAAATTTAAATTCATGGTTTGAAATGGCTCTAGACAAAATAATCTATGTTGACAGCTCACTTACATGAAAATGAAAAATATAGCAAGTCAAACTTGGGAAGTAGAGACTATCAAACCAAAACAGAAAAATCTAGAAAGACTCCATAGTTGTAACATTTATAAATGGCTAGGTTGCTTATAAATACTCCAAGATGAACTTCAAATGCAGGAGAAAAATGCTACTGAAATATTCAGGCTAGTGCCTACACCCGTTTTCAAGTTCTCTAAAACTATCTCAAAATCTCCAAGTCTAACGAGCTTAAACATGATTTTTCATATTTTTCTTAAATTGAGAGCTGAATTAAATCATTGTAATAACTTTGTATAAGCTTAACCTCTCTACTGAAGGAATTCCTTAGGACGCACTGTTCTCAGTTAAGACTTAACTATAGAGACTAGGTGCTCAAGAAATTCATTTTCTTGGGATACACTGATTGAAGGTTAGACTTTAACCATAAAAGTTGGATTTGAACTTCATCTAGTTAAAAGTTGTTAGAATGTCAATGGAATTCATTTTTTGCTGAAATACTATTTACAGGTTCCACCTTAGCCATGTAAAGGTTAAGTTTTTGATTGCGCCCGCAAAAGTCAAGTTTTAGTCCTTCTATACCATAAAGGATTGGGTTGTTGGCTGAATCTAAAAAGTCAAGGTTGGGTTCTTCCATACCTTAAAGAAATAAGGTTTTTGGCTAAGCCTGTATAAAGCCAAGGTTTAGTCTTTTCTATACCCGCAAAGGACATGGTTAGGATTGCACATGTGAAAATTTGGGTTAGGATTGCTCCCATTAAAAATCTAAGTCAAGATTACTCACAAAATAGTCTGTGTAATAGGTGGATTTTATCCTATAAAAGATCAGTATTGTGAATTTTTACCTAAAATTTGAAGTTGCAAAGCTTATGTAGAGCAGTAAGGCCATTTGTTCCAAAGCTCTCCAAATTCCTGTGTTTGTTACTTATTTTATTCTTTACTGGTGTGCATTGCTTAATTATTGAATATTCTTATATATATTGTTTACTATACTGCTACAATCAATAATCTATTTAAGTGTTGCAAATATTGAACTAACAGGATCAAGAAGCATTCATTCCTAAAGTCATTCCAATATGCTAAAAAAAGTTGAAGTAGCATAATTCACCCCCCACCCCTCTCTTATGCTTAACTTTGCACCACAATTGATATTAGAGCACGTTCGCTTCATATAAAGGTTTAACAACCTAAGTGTACAATCCATCATGGCCACCATAAAACTCAATGCTTAAGGTTTATCTCACAATAGGCCATTGCTATTCTATGGAACATATTATCCTAGCTAGGAAGAAAAGAATGCAGAAGTACATTATGGCTCAAGACTTCGATAGGACTATTTATTCTAGCCAAGCAAGATGAAAATGGTATAGAGAACAAGATATGGTTAGAATATGATGTAAAAGATAAGAGATAGATTTCTCTCAACGCCAAAGCTAAGACTGTCATAGCATGCCCTGTCACAAAGAAAAAACACAACAAAGTAAGCTCGTGTGAAAATACTAAAGAAATGTGGAATTTACTACAAGTTACTCAGGAAAGAATGAATTAGGCTCAGGCTGAAAGGATTATTATCTTGATACATCAATATGAGATTATTACAATGAAGCCTAAGGAGAAATATCAAGAAAATGTATTCAAGATTTATGAAAATTATCAATCCTCTCAATGCGTTTGGTAAAGCGTTTTTTGAAAAAGGGAAAGTAAGAAAAATCCTGAGGTCTCTACCTAGAGAATGAACTCCCAAAGTTACACTAACCTAGGAACCAAAAGATATCACTAAAATAAGTATGGATGAACTCATTGATTCATTGACATCACACAAAAAGACAATTCTAGCTAAGGAGTAGCTTGCTGAAAATAAGAGAAAAAAGAATATAGCACTTAACAACACAAATGGAGATCAATTTTAGGAGGATGAAACTAAAAATAATAATGAAAATGAGGAAAAAGTTGTGCTCATCATGAGGAGATTAAAGTTCCTCAATGGAAGAAAGAAATCTTTTAGAAAAGGAGGAAGAACGCGGAATGAGTCAATCAGAATCCACAAATCTAGTTGTTTTCTATGGATGCCGCAAGCTTGGATGTGTCCATCTAGATTGCCTTAAGTTAATGAAAGCTTCCAAGAAGAAAAAGCAACATAAAGCAATGATAGCCAAATGGGATGATGATGAAGAGGAATTAGATGAGGAAAGATCAGGTGACGAGTTAGCAAATCGTTGCTTTATGACACAAACTGAGGTACATTCTGATTCTACTCTGAATATGACCATACTTATGATGATGGTTTTAAAGATGAATTTCATACTGCTATTGAGGAATGCAAAAAAGGATTTAGAATGACTTGCTATGAAAAATGATCATTGAAGAAAAACATTTAAAATCTTTCTACTGAAAACAAAGCTTTTGAGAAAAGAATGGATGAACTATTGCTTTCTCTTGATGCTTCTGAAATTGAGGTAGAAGTTATTCGAACTAAAATCTTTTTGTAAAGAATCAAATTAGTGATCTAATGATTTCATTAGCTACTGCTACTACTAAGGTGGATGCTCTTCTAAAGGAAAAATCCTCTTTAAAAGGAAAAATAATTGACTTTGATTGTAAAGCTCTTGAAGAAGGAAACTTCATTTTGAAAAATCAAATTCATGAATTAAAAAAGAATCTTGAAAACTTTACGACGGGAGAGATAATTTGAATAGGTTACTTGGTATGCAAAATATCTCCTTGAGAAAAGCTAGAATTAGTTATGGTAGAAGCTTTAGGAAATTAGAGAAACCATCTACTATATGTTTTTTTTTTTTTTTAAGAAAGACTAGCCAAACAACTAAGTCATGCTCTCTCAAGAAGGAGAAGGCAAAAACTAATTATTGGTGGATTTTGCAATCTGAGTTAACTAATCCTCAAGGGCCCAAAGATCATCTAGGTACCTAAACTTGAAAAACAACTCTTTGATTGCAAGGGTTTCTAAGATGCTCTAAAACCATAAACAAATGGTTCCTAGACAGTGGTTGTCACACCCCAAATTCAAGACATAATATGGCAATGTACTTAATCCTAAAGACTCAAAGACACTAAGCTATTGAATCCAATTGAGAAGACTAAAAATCCAAAAATTTTAAAACAATCTAAAAAATCATCATAATGGAAAATAACTCAAATACTTATCTTCACAATTAAACCTAACTATCCAATATCTCGAAGAAAATCTCCTAAATGCTAACTAGGATTTAAAACACAGAACATAGAATGAACCTATACTAAAATATCAATCTCTTGTCACCATCCCCAAAAATGTTCATCTTCTTGTCCTAAGCTAAGTTCTCTTCAAAAGGTGAATCAATAACTTATGGGCAACACTTTACCCAGTAAATATAACTTCTTCATCTCTTACAATTGAAGCATGTGAAATATCAATGCATAAGATAAAATCATTAAAGAATAGAATATTTGCTTTCAAAAATGAAAACATAATAATTACGATACAAAAATCAAGAATCATCATATCAAAGTGATTACAGAACATGCTTTCAAAGTAATTTGAAATTCCGTTAACTTGGCCAAGATCTTAACTACAACACCGTTAACTGGCTTTAGCCACTACTATTATAACCCGTAGGAGGGCCTTAACTATAATGTCGTTAATGGGCTTTGAACACTACTATTATTATATGAAGGAAGACCTTAACTACAATGCCTTTAAGTGGCTTTGGACACTATTATTATTACTCGTAAAAGGGCCTTAACAATAACATTGTTATGTGGTTTCAGAGATTTTTTGCTACTGTAATCCCATAGCATGACTATGGAACTTATTGCTATAGATAGTTTCTCGATTATACAGAACATAGAACCTTTTTATTTGTTTATTTTAACAAAGAATACAAGATACTAAGTTTTTATGTGAGATTCAAAAGAAAGTTCTTATTTCACCATGCTTAAATCCTAAATTTTGAAATAACGTGAACAATTAACATACTTGTAAACGAAATAATTTTGTGACTAGTTAAACAAGTAGGGTTAAAATACCTATACAATATGCAAATTTCCAAATCTGATGCATAAATCATTCATGCTGAAAGAGTATCTTCGTGAATAGAAGAACAAATAGAAGGTGAAAGAAATTTACTTACTCAAAATCCTAAAAAAATTCAAGTTTTCCTTATATTCGCTCTACTACTTAGGTGTTCTCCATCAAATTTGCAATAAAAATAGTAAGAATATTAGTACCCAATCATTATAATGAGATTTCCTACAAATTCTCTGAAGAACAATACTAAAATTTGATATTTTCTCACCTCTGCATATTAGGCTTCTCTTTTATGGTATATTTCCTAAAATATGTATACTTATACTTCTAAGCTGAAAATTCTACTGGACTGGAATCCCTATGCCTTATGGGATAAGTAGATAATTTCAATCCTAGCTCTATCTCAGTCTCAATCGTAAATAATGATAACTCATAGCTAATCAGAAATTATCAAGATATTTATTTGAAGTCCTAACCCCCTTATGCTTTAATTATCATCAACTTAAAAATTAAATACTTTAAAATTAGTAATTAAAATAATTAACTAATATAATAAATCAAGTAAACTTTTCCTAGTATTACATTATCCCCTCTCCCCTCTTATATGAAGTTTCATACTTGAAACTATATATACCTTGAACTTCGAATAAGTGTGGATAGTAAGTATGCATGTCCTCCTCCAAATCTCTCCTTGCTTCTCATTCAATATGATTCAACCATTGTACCTTAACATAAGGAATTATCCTGTGTCATAGAACTAGTTCTTTACAATCTACTATCCTAAGTGGGAACTTCTCATAACTTAGATTCTCTGTGATAAGTAAGGGTTCAGGCTCTATCATATGATTTAGGTCCATCAAGTACTTTCTTAATTGGGACACGTGGAACGCATTATGTACTTAGGATAATAATGGGGGTAATGCTAGACGCTATGCTCTCCTCCAACTTCATCTAGCACCTTAAATGGTCCAATGTATCAATGATTCAACTTCTCACTCTTGCCAAAATGCATGACTTTGCGTGTCGGAGAAACCTTGAGATATACCTGGTCCCCTTATTGGAATTCTAAGTGTCTCCTCTTAGTATCCGCCTAACTATTTCGGTCTTGAGCTGCCTTAAGTTTGTCGCAAATTATTGCAACTTCTTCAATGGTTAGTTAGACTAATTAGGGTCTTATGATTTTCCTTTCACCAATCTCATCTTATCTCGATAGATAGGTGATATGCATTTCATCCTATATAAAGCTTCATACCAGCCAAGCCAATGCTACTATGGTAGCTATTATTATGTGTGAACTCCATGAGGGTCAATTTATCTCCCCAAGTCCCTTTAAATTCCAAAAAACACACTTTAAGCATGTTCTCTAAAGTTTTGATTATCCTTTCATATTGACCATCAGTTTGTGGTTAGTATGCCATACTAAGTTCCACTTTTGTTCTCATAACATGTTGAGAGCTCTTCCAAAACTACGAGATGAACCTGGCATCTCAATACGACATAATACTTATGGGAATGCCATGTAGTTTTATTATGTTGTAGATATACATTGTTACTAGTTTGTCAATGGTTGATGAGTGTATGGGAAGGAAGTGCGCTGACTTAATCAATTAGTCCGCGATTACCTAAATAGCGTTATGTCCCTATCGAGTTCGTGGTAGCCCTACTACAAAGTCCATCATGGTATACTCCTATTTCTATTTTGGAATCTCCAATGGTTGTAATAATCCTCTAGGTCGTTGGTGTTTGGCCTTAACTTTTTGAAAGTTTAAACACTAAGCCACGTGGTCTACTATATCATTTTTTATGCTAACCCCAACAAAATTTCCTCTTTAGGTACAGTACATTTTTGCATTCCCAGGGTGTTCAAAAAGTTTTGAATTATAAGCCTCAGATAATACTTCCTTCTTAATCTCTTTATCATTAAGGACACACAATATTTCTCTCACGTAGAATCTTCTACTGTCGCTAATTTGAAAATCAAGTAACACCACTATTTTAGCTTTCTATTTAGTTTCTGCTAGTTTGGGATCACTGTCTTGAGCGACCTTAATTTTCTACAGGATACATATGTGAATACTTAGAGAATTTAGGATATAATCAGTAGACTCTATTATTTCCGGATCAAAGGATTCTATTTGTCTTGCTAACATAGAAGCTAATGTCCCACTTGCCTTCCTACTTAAGGCATCTGCCACACGGTTCACCTTGCCTGGATGGTAATTAATACTTAAATCATAATCTTTTAGCAATTCTAATCATCTTCTCTGCCCTATGATTAAATCCTTTGTGTGAAGAGGTATTTGAGATTCATATAATATGTATAGACCTCCCATATTTCTCCATAGAGACAATATCTTCGCATCCTCACAACAAAGACCATGTCTGTTAATTTTAGATAATGTGTGGGGTAGTCCTTCTCATACGACTTTAATTGTCTGAATACATAAGCAATAGCTCTTAATTTTACATCAAAACACATCCTAACCCATTCTTCGATGCATCACTATATATAGTGAAATTACCTAGTTCACATAGTAAGTTATATAGGTGTTGATGCAAGCCATTGCTTCAAATCATTAAAGCTCTTGCACAGATAAAGCTTTACTCAAATTTTAATCTCTTTTAAGTTAACTCAGTTAAAGGCATGGCTATTTATGGAAATCCTTCAACGAACTTCCTATAGTTACCTGTCAGTCCTTAGAAACTTCTCACTTAGGTGGCATCAGTTAGCTTAGGCCAATCCATTATAGGTTCAACCTTTTTGGGATCTACTGATATGCCTTCTTTGGATATTATGGGTCTTAAGAAAGTGACACTTTGAAGCCAAAATTCACATTTACTAAATTTTACATAAAGCTCTTTTACTCTTAAGATTTGTAGGACTACTCCAAGGTATTTGTCATGTTCTTGTTTGCTTGGAGAATAAATCAATATATCATTGATGAAAATAATTAAAAATTTGTCTAAATATAGCTTGAAAACTCTACTCATCAGGTCCATGAAGGCAATTGGAGCTTTGGTTAGCCTAAATAGCATGACTAAGAACTCGTAATGTCCATATCTTGTCCTAAAGGCAGTTTTAGGTATATTCTTATCCTTTATCTTTAGTTGATGATATCCCAATCTCAAAACTATTTTGGAAAATACCTTATCTCTTTTCAATTGGTTGAAGAGATCATCAATCCTTGGTGAGGGTACTTGTTCTTGAAGGTAATCTTATTAAGCTCTCTATAATCGATGCATAACCTTAAACTTTTATCTTTCTTCTTCACAAATAACATTGGAGCCACCCAAGGTGATACATTAGGCCTAATTTGCCCCTTATCAACTAATTCTTATAGCTAGGTCTTTAAATCTCTTAACTCTACGAGAGCTGATATGGTGGCTTCAAAATAGACACTAACCTTGGTACCAAGTTAATTTCAAATTTAATTTTCTTATTCGAGGTGGTTTGGGTAATTCCGTAGGAAATACATCTAGAAACTCTTTTACTATGGGGATATTTTGGATATTCACATCTTTCTCCCTTGAGTCTATTACAAATGCTAGATATGCCTCCCACCTTTTTAATTGCCCTCTAAGCTTGAGCGGTAGAGAGTAAGGGACTTATTTCTTTTTGTTGGCTCTTTGCTCCCTTTGTATGAGTGACTTTTCTTTCTATGCAGGAAAAGATTTATGATCTTACCTCTACAATCGACATGAGTAAAATTACTTGCTAGTCAATCCATTCCCAAAATTACATCAAACTCTTTCATGTTAATTTATATCAAGTCAGTCATAAGTTTGATATTATCAATTCTTACAATACAATCCTTGTATACTAGGTTTGTCACTAAAATTTTATCTCCTGGAGTGGCTACTCTATAAGGTTCAATAAGTACCACAAGTTTACCATTTAAGAACTTAGCAAATCTCTTGGCCACAAAAGAATGTGTAGCTCCACATTCAAACAATGCATAAGTAGACCTTTATTAATTTCACTTATACCTGTCACCACATCTTTGACATTACTTACTTCTTCATGCATGACAGCAAACACCCTTGCATTTCTTTTAGGCCTTTGGTTCTAATTTGGGTTTCCAATTGCCTTGGGGTCAAGCAAGGGGCATTCAGAAGTTTAGCTACCAATTTGGATGCATTGGAAATATGACCCATTATTCTATCTACATTCTCCTTTAGGCCTCCGACGATAGAAGCCACAATCCTCTGGTGGAGTTTATGGTTGGTTTGGTGTAGGTTTCTTTTTGTTAGCTTGAGTTTGAGTATCCGGTACTTGCATTGTGGTCCTCAACCAAGTTTCAATTTGTTTATAGGCCTCTTCAATTTGTTTCTCCTCATCTTTTCTCTTTTTGTCAGCCCCTAAAAGTTCGCCAAAGCTTCCAACTTCAAACATGGCTAATTCTGATTGAATTCTGCTTTTCAAACCTCATGTAAATTTGTGGATCTTGGATTTGCCATAATAATAGAAGAATATTTCTCAAGTAAGTGAAATTTGGCTGAGTACTCCATTGCGGACATATTCGGTAGTTGCACAAGATTATCAAATTCTGTCATTTTTTGAAGGAGGACGACATTGGGAAATAAGTGCTTAAGATAGGCCTCTCGAAAATGAGTCCATGTATTAGGTTGTTTAGTCATTATAGTGGGTGATATACCTTCCAACCATCTTGTCGCTTCTCATACAAGGAAAGGCACTACTACTTTTGGTCTAACTTCTAAAGAGACTTCCATCAATTTGAAGTTGTCTTCTCTCTCTTTAAGCCACCTTTGCACTGTCTTAGTTTCATAGATCTTATCAAAGATAGGTACATGGGCTTTTCTTAAGACCTCATAATGGAACTTGGTCCCATGTTAATAGATGGTTGTTGAGCTATCTACGTAGGATGTTGGTTTTAGGCTTGTACCACTTGTGCCATAACAATAGCAATTACTATTAAATCCTCTTGTCGAATCCTAGTTTAATTGGGTTGATCAGTGGCTGGTTGTTTAGATCTTGAAGGTTGAGTCTCATAATGGCAGTTTAGTTGGAGCATCAAGGTCTACCTTCCATTTCCTAGAATAGGAATGCAGTAGTCATAATAAGTCGACAATCCTTTGTAGTATAATAGTTCTTTTAATAAGTTAAACTCGTTGAGATAAAAAAAATAGAATAAAATTTATATATCATCATTAGCAAAAGCAAATAATAAAGCTAAAATTTATATTGTAAAAGCGTATAAAAACTTATGTTCGATAAGGTAAGTAGTGGAATCCTAACAATCCTTAATCTAATCTATTACAAATCCATCAAGGGGTTCTTCTTCATCCATTTCCTCACTAGGGTTCTATTCAGGTTCTTTTTCAATATAGTTTTAAATCTTCTCCAATAGGTTATTGATCTCATGCTCAAGTGCGACTCTTATTCCCTTTTGACGATCCAATTCATTCTCAAGTGTAGCTATTATTTCCCTCTGATGACTCATGCTCAAATTCTCATTTACTTTCCTCGAATTCTCTCCTAAATTGCCAACATCCTTACTCTAGCTTATTGGCTCTCTTTTCTTCAAAATGAAAATAAGTTTTGAACATCTCCGCCTCGAGTTTTAGTTCTTCGTTCTTATTTAGACTTTCATCAAGATGTTTTTGGAGAGCGGTATAGTCTTCCACCATTCCTTGTATTGTCCTAGTATTTTATTTATCAATTTGGTTGGGAGTTGAGGGAAATCTCTATTAGCATATACTAGGGGTCTTTCATGAGAGTTCATTTTCCACCTATAACAATTTCATTAAAATCTCATAAAATCAAACAAAATAAAATAAAGTATCTATTATAGGTGTTATGAGATTTGTCATATTATGTCCTCCACTTTAATGAAAATTTAAAATGAACATTTGAGAAAACATCAAGTTTCAATTTTAACAAATAAAAACAACAGTTTAAGTTCTCTATAAACCATACACAACCGTGAACTTTGTGCACTCAAAAGTACGCTGGAATTTTTCAGCATATAGAAAAGTATATTTGTGGTTAAAAATCTCTAAATACTTAGCACCTTACCTACAAGATACTTACATTGGGCAAAACTATTTATAGTGCATCATGACGCAAATGTCAGAAATTTCAATTTGTAATATTAATTATTAACATAACCCAGGACTCAAGAGTTATTTACCATTAAAACTTGGCAAAGATTATTACAGTAGAATCAAATTGGAACTCATATTGTAATAAGCAATAACTCATTAAATCACAAAAAAGTTATGTGATACAACTTTTAGGAAATATAACTTTATCCCTTTAGTATCCTTCAAAACTAGCTTCAACAAAATAATATTAAATAAATAAATAAACATTACCGACTATTTTGAAAAACCTCAGGCTTCTTTATCTACTTATAAAAATAAGAGTTGGAATAAGATTTTTGGCTCTCTCATGACTTGAAGTTCAAGAATACCCTCTTGGATGGAAGCTCGTACCGTGCCTATCTGTGATTTTTGGTTACTAAAAAATAAAGCACAATTGTTTGATATTTATAGTTATTGGTTACTCAAAAATGTGTGTACTGGCAGGCTTTCTTACATGAAGTAGCATGTATTTATGTGTTGTTTTTCTTTATGTGATTCATCTATGCTTCATTCAAGGCCTAAGTTAATAGTTGGCACTCATGTTCATATTGCTCCAAAGATTCTATTCAAGAGAGAATATGATGAAAAGATAAACATGTTATCTTGTTTTTTCTGTTTGGTCTTATAAGCACCATTAGTTATTGGGTATATTAAATTTAGACCTATTGATTTTCTTGGTTACCTTATTTTTTCAATAAATTTGTTGTATTCAATATCACTTTATATGGTCTGTGCAAGGTACTCTTTAGTTTCTTTTGACTTCATTCTTTTAAATATTAATTATTGTGATGAATATTTCTTGGGGAGTGGTATTACAAGTTAGTTTCTTCCTTTTTTTTTTTTTTTTGAAATTGACTCAAGATTATACCTCTCTTCACAAAAATATACTTGGCGGTAGTGCAACCGTGTGTTTTGGTACTCTTTTTAGCAGCTTATTTCTAAGGTCAACTACTACCATTTCATTGCTATAGAAGCTTAGCATGCATATTGGCTCATATATTGATATATTAGAGCTTACTTTTATTTTATGAACCCTATGGATCTTTCATTCATGTAGTTTTTCTAACAACTCTTTGATCTGCCAAATATGCTCTCATGGATTGAAGCTTAAGAATATCTTCTTGAATGGAATCCCCACACTACACCTAAAAATATGTGATTTTTGGTTACTCAAAAGTAGTGCATGGTTGTTTGATACTTATGGTTATTGGTTATCCAAGAATGTGTCTATTGGCAAGCGTTTTTACATGAAGCACCATGTACATATGTGTTGTTTTTTTTTCTCTATTTAAGCCATTTTTGCTTCATTCAAGGCCTAAATCAAGTTGGCACTCATGCTTTTATTGCTGAGATATTCTATGGAGAAGAGAATATATATATATATATATGATGGAAAGATAAGCATGTTATTAAGTATTTTCTATTTGGTCATATTTACACCAGTAGTTGCTAGTGATACTAAATTTAGATCTATTAATTTTTGTGATGAATCTTGCTTAGGAAGTGGTATTACAAGTTAGTTTCTCCCCATTTTATGAAATTGGCTAAGGATTATACTTCCCTTCATAAATATACTTGATGGTGGTGCAACTGTGACATCATTCCATAGAATTTAAATAAATGATAAGAAAATCTAAAATACAAGTATCAAAAGACAAAAATAAAGGTATAACAATGTATACTTGTGTTACGTGAAGTATAAACTTAAAGCAAAAAATATAGAAATATATAATATATGGAAAAAATACAATATCTTAATATTATCATGTATCTAAAAGAAAATTAGTAAAAGTGCAATAGAAAATATTAAATAAATCTAGAAAATAAGAATCCCTAGTTTAAACATCTAGGTACAAGTACGACAAATGTTTGTGTCAAGGCCTGTTACATTAATACTGTCTTTTAAGGGCTTATTTGTCTCCCTACAGTGATCAATTATCTCTCAAAAATAGCTCTTCAAGATGCAACAATATTTGTTGATCAAAGATAGCGCTCCAATTGATGAGAACGGCAAACTAAATTGATTTGAAACTCTTTATGAATGAGTGGTGAAGTGAAAGTGCACAGTGTAGTGCTCAAAGAATGCTAGTATACATTTTTCTATGTTTGGTTGGATTATACGCATTCTCAATTATAGTTGTGCAGTGCAATTTTATTGACGGGACATAATTATTTATTAAGGATCATGATTCTTTCTTTGAAGGATACAACTAAAGAATAAAATTATTTAACACACTCCTTAATTAAGAGTCACAACTCCATAAAAAAGTTGGGAGCTTAATAGTTTATGCTTTAACTTTTGAGCTAACGTTTCTACAGAAGTGTGTCAATTAGGTAAAATTAAAAAAAAATATATTTTAATAGACACATCCACATCTTTTTTCAAACATGGAACAAACTCATTCTGCTTATTATAATGTCCTCAATTATTGCTCAATTTAAGCTCAACATTCTTATTGAATTAAACATATGAAAAAATGATTCTATTGCATCTTAAGCATGTGAGATGCACTATAAAAAAAATAAAACTTTTCATTGTTTTAATTTCCAAATAGGCTAAAAATCATTCAAGATAAATGTTGAAATCATGTTGATGCCAACATGATACCCAAGACATACATAGTATGATATCTATAACTATTCAGTGTAGCGTACATTATAGACTACATATTGAATATTTCAATAAGTGTATATGCTAACAATTTTATTACCACCCTTCTTAGATATGTGTGCTAATGCCTCCATCCCTACTCATTGGAGAAATAGTCCACTGCGAGTATATAATATTTTCACTGGCTGGTGGCTTGGGGAAAGGGCTCTACAATGTCCATTCCCTATTTAGTGAAAGGGCATGGACTGTCGATTGGTTGTAGGGGCATCAGGTTAATTTTCAGACTGGTGTGCTCTTGGTAAGCTTGGCACCTCTTACCAAGTTTAAGGCATCAAGAATTTTCAGCCAGAAGAAAAATTTTATCTGAGTGTCTTTACTGCCAAAGATCTTGTTCTTGAGTGATTTCTGCAGATGCCTTCGTAGATTTCATGCATAATGTACTATGTTTTCTCTAAAGGTAAGCACGTCAAGTAAAGCTAAGAGATGTCTTGCTTGTATAGGTCTTCACCTATCAGTAAAAACCTTGTTGACCTCATCTTTAATTGTCTCATTTCCTCTAGTTACTAAGAAGGATGATGTCCTGAAAGTACTTCACGATAGGGCTTATCCATGTCGCGTAGTTCTCTTCAATGACCATTATCTTAGTAGGCAGTTGGAGTGCAACCTCCGACATCCCTTTCTCTGGCGCATCGAGAGTCAGAAAGGTGGTCTACCAACTTTTCACTACTATAAGGGTACTGCCCACCTTGGCCAAGCATCAGCATCATTGTTTTCCTCATGCAATATATATGTCAAAGCAAAGTTTTGGTTAGGATGAAGTCGTCGAGCATCTTACTGATTGCCTCCACTTTGCAGAGGTATTTTATCATATTTTCTTCCTTAATATCACAATTTTCCATGATTTGTTTGACCACAATTAGGAATCGCTATGGGTGTGCAGCCATCGCACTCCAACTATAACGGCCAACTTTATTCTTGTGATTAGCGCCTCATACTCGCCTTTATTATTTAAGCTTGAAAATTGGATCTCATGGCACACTCATACTTGGCACCACATGGGCTTTCTAAGACTACACTATCATTACTTCTAGAGCTACTGGATGGCTTATCTATGTAGAGAGTCTAAGTTGGGATGAAGCTCCTAACTTCATCTTCTATGCCTTCAGCCTTGAAGTTAAGAGCATCTGAGCCTTGATTGTTGGTCAGGGTAATACTCAATTTCATATTGACTTAACTCAATAGCCTACTTGACCATTCTTCCCAAGGCATTTAGGCAGCTCAGGATCCTCTTTAGTGGATGATAGGTAAATGCCACAATTTGTTGGGCTTAGAAGTAAAGCTTGAGCTTTTATGCAGTCAGTAGCATAAAGAGAGCTAACTTCTATATAGAAAAGAATTCTAGTTTTGAGCCTCACAAGAATTGGTTGATGTAGTAGATAGGTTGGTGGTTCATCCCTAATTCTTGGACCAAGGCAACATCGAGTGCTATCTTCGTAGTAGCTAAGTACAAGTTTACTGGCTCTTCCTACCCTCAGCTTCCTCAACATTAGATGTGATATCAAGTATACTTTCAGTTATTAAAATACTTTCTAGCACTTCTTCATCCACTGTAACACCTTAGCTTCTCTAAAGATTTTGAAGAAAAGGAATCCTTTCTGCATACTTGGAGATGAACTATTTCAAGGCAACAAGTTGTCCAGGAAACATCAGAACTTCCTTAGTGGTTCTCAGGGGCAGCATTCTGTACTTCTTTTATCTTTTTGGGTTAGCTTCTATTCAACTGCAAAATAATATACCCTAGGAATTTTCCTCACTATCCCAAACATACACTTAGCTAGGTTGAGCCGCTTGTTAACTTCTTTTGTGTGATAAAACATTCTGCTAAGTCATGTAGGTAGTTACCTTTTTTATGTCTTTTGACGAATGTATTGTCAATGTAGACTTCCATGTTCAAGCCAATCATGCCTCGAACATATGGTTAATGAGCCTTTGGTAACTTGCACCAATATTCTTGAGACCAAAGGGCATCATTTTTGTGGTAGTATACTCCATGTTCTTTTATAAAACACATTTTCTCCTGGTCTTCTAGACTAATGGATTTGGTTGTAGGTTGTACCCTAGTAGGTAGTAGGCATCCATGAAGTTTAGCAGCTTGATTCTGAGATGGAATCTATAAATGCGTCTATCCTTGGAGTTGAAAAGGGTCCATGAAGTTAATGCACATCCTCCATTTTCCATTTGCTTTGGGTATTAATGTTTTTCGTAAAATGGAGCTAGTTTTCCTTTCCGGAGATCAGCAAATTTAAGAGGGTTTTTTCTCCAAAATGCATTTGCATAGAGTAAGATCTCAAAAAAAAAATTATGAATGAGTTTTTGTGTCCATCTTGACTTTTGAAGTTGATATTTATAATAAGTAAATACTTAGTAGGCTTCAGCTTACTTAGATCTTGGTGCCCATCTCAATGGGCTTGATTAATTTAGCTCTTTAGCCTTTTACTTATTTATTATTCATTTAATTGGGCCCTTTAATTAATTTAGCTCTCTACCTATTATTGTCATTTTTGCCTCATTTATCTTGTGCTTTGCATGTATTAGCATTCTAAGGGACCACTGCCTCCTTAATCCAAATGTATGCTTTTGCTCGAATAAGGAGTTCTTCATGTGTGGTTGGTGGCTTTCTAGTTATAGACTCACAAAACTTTCAATGCCTTAGGTTCTAATGAATGCTAGGTAAGAGTTCTTGGCTAATGTGTGGGATCTTATGCACTGCTTGGCAGAAGCAGTTAAGATAATCTCTCAAAGATTATCCATTCTTCTACTTATAGTAAACAAGTAAGCTGCCATCTTGGGGCACTTACAATTGATGGACAAATTATGGAAGATGTTCTGCACTTGTTACACCCGACCCATGATGGATGGTGGGATGGTTGGAACAACTTGCAATAGGCAGCTTAACTCAGACTATTAAGCTTTACCATTGCTAGAAAATATATAGGTGCTTTAGGGATCCATTATGATATCAAACTTCGGCAAGTTGGCAATCTTCGTGTCTAGAAAAGCGACACCAGAACATGGCTAAGCAAAAGGGCTGCATCCCAAAAGAGTGGTGGTGAAAATGAGGTACTCACTTCTTACTCCTCTTGAGCATTAAGGAACAATCAAGTGAGTCTCAACTTTCATGGTAGTGGGTAATCGCTATGGTGAGTTAGTTGGAAGAAAGACTACATGTCCACCTACTAAGGTGGTGAAGGGCAGTGTCCCGTTCTATATTCATCCTTCATTTTGTTCTATCCAGGGATGCTCTTGAAGGTATAACTCTGGCATGATGGACAAGCACTACGTAACCTGGGTAGAGGCTTTTTCTAAAAGCACTTCAGTCATCTGCAATATTGGTTCTCCAGCGAGTGGAGCTTGCTGCACTAGCATCTCCTTTAGTGGTGGATGCGATTCAAAGGTTGGCTTTGGCACCAAAAGTTAATATGCATTGGGTTAGTTGCTTCATGCATTCTCGCCTTGTAGGGCGACATGAGTACTAGAATCTTGAGCTTTAGATTTCATCTATATCCTCAATGTTCCTTGTTCTAGATGGGAGTTCCCACAAACAATGCCAAAATAATGCTGTTAGAAAATGGAGTCAGGTTCCTTTCTGGAGGTCAGTGAATTTAAAAGGGTTCTTACTCAGAATGTGTTCGTGTAGAATTAAAACTCAAGATTTTTTAAGAATGATTTTTTGTATCCCTTTTAACTTTGAGAGTTTGTATTTATAGTGACTAAGTGCTTGGTCGGTTTCGAACTACTTTAGTCTAGATGTCTATCTCAATGCGCGTGATTATTGGGCTCACTAGCTTTTTATTTATTTATTATTCATTAATTATGCCTTTTTGTTTAATTTTTATGTTTTCATCCTTAGAGTTTTATTTTTCCTTATCAGGTTCTAATACTATGTTAGTCAGCCATTTTAGGTAATGACCGATCAGATATTTAGTCTCCAACAACTTGTCCAATTCTTGTTGGATGATTATTTAATTTTGTGCCACTATGAAATTTCACCTCTTTTA
Source organism: Jacaranda mimosifolia (assembly GCA_018894105.1). Classification (NCBI taxonomy): domain Eukaryota; kingdom Viridiplantae; phylum Streptophyta; class Magnoliopsida; order Lamiales; family Bignoniaceae; genus Jacaranda; species Jacaranda mimosifolia. The sequence continues at coordinate 14,339,489 of CM032123.1, forward strand.
TTTTACTTGCTTCACATTAGGGTCTATGCAAAATTTCACGAAGACACATCACACTCCAGACAAAGATGTCGTAGTTTGCTCTCAAGTTACTTACCAACTTCTTCTTAATGTTTAGGTCCAAGAGGATTACAAGCCTGGTGGTTTCGATTAGATTGATTGGGATAAGTTCAACCATCTTAAGCTCTTTCCTCATTCAAAATTCGACCTCATCACCTTCTTCTTTCAGCTACTGAACTCCTGTTTGGGGGGAGGACAACATTGCCTCATGGATTGTGCTTTTTCCTTTATTCTTGAAACTATCCTAGCAAGACCCCATATGGACATGTCAACTTATAGGGAGAGTCTTTACTTTTTTCAGAGTGTTGACAAAGCACTCCTTGGCCATTTTCTAGTCGCCACTTGCTTCCCCTACCTCGTTATAAGTTGGGAACTTGATTTTCATGTAGTAGGCGGACACTATCGCCCACAAGGGGTTCAAGATAAATCTTATTGGGCTGACATTATATGTTGAGGGAACTTCGATTACTAGGAACTTAACCATCTTCATAATCCTCCCAAGGTAGGAGCCGAAGGAAAGGGGGAGGGAAATTTTCTCGAGTACCTCTGAAGTTTTTTCCCATATACAACCAGAGGGTGTTAACCTTCTGCAATTGGGCGTTATCTATGCCTAGTTGGAGGAAAATGTAATGACATATGACATTTATGGAGCTTCTACTATCCACAAGGATCTTCTTCACCAAGAAATTAGCAAGAAATGGTGGATCACTAGTGTGCCACTATGCTCACCCTTTTCTACTCATGAGCCTTCTTCTCTACATGTGATGTTGGAGGGTAAAGGGTGTACTTGGCATACGCTCTTTCCTCAGGGCGCTAGAGTCTCTTGATCTCCTCTACATTCCTAGCTTTCCTTAAGTTAGAAAAGTATTTACCTTAATAGTGCTAAATAATGTTGCATGGAATCGAACCCAAGGACCTTTTTGAAAATTATGAAGCAGTTGGTTTCTACTTTAAGAACAAACTTGCTTAAAGATAGTGCTTGAGTTAATTAATATATCATTCTGATCTGCAGAGATGAACTCAAGCACTAGCTCATTTTCTTATTCTAAGATTCTATAGTTGCTAGGCATTCTAGGTCGAATCTAATGTTATAAAAATGGCAAGCTCAAGCCTTAACTTAAATAGAAGATTCTTACATACTTTTTAGCTGGACTTCTTCTTATACTGCTAGGCTGACTATTTTGAGTGACTTTTTCTTTTTCTTCTTGGTTTGGTGGCGTGCTTTCGCACATAAGAAAAAAGTGAAAAGATTGAGCCATCCCCCTAAGTCATTGCATTGATAAAGATGAGTGTCCTAGTTCCCGATCTTTGATGTCTTGCTTTAAATATAACTAGTTGATGAACCAAGCATTGGAGGAGACTTTACTTCTTATCCTCATTTTTTTCGTGGCCATAGTCCACAAACGGTAGAGGAAGAAAGGTCAAATCATGACTAGAGGTCAGCACTTTCTCTTTGTAAGAATCCTTTTATCAAATCTACTCCTGATGGTTAAGGTTAAGTAAGGGAAATAAGATTCGATTAGCTTGATAGCTTGATGGTTAAGGTTAAGTAAGGGAAATAAGATTCGATTAGCTTGATAGCTTGAGTGGGCTACAATACCTTCATTGGTTGTAAAAGTTGGCATTGATATTAGTTGAATTTGTGGTGGGCCAAGCCTATTAGGCTTAGTTGCCCATCTAAATGGGTCTCTTGAGTGGCCCATCCCACCAAATTATATTGACCCTTATGTTGTGTTTTCACTTATGTGCCTCTTGAATAAGTCAGGTATACCAAGATAAATGTGTGTAGTTCATTTAAGATGAAACATATTTCTATTAATTGATAACACATAGTTAGTAAGATTTGAGTCAATATACGTCTATTTAACTTATCAAATTTAAATTGAAGCATGGATTTTGCAGATATATGATAGAATTCATATTTAAATAAGTATATATGAAAGTGGGACCGTTTAAGTTAATAATAGGGGTGTAAACGAGTCGAGCTCGAGCTCAAGCTCATCGAGCTTGCTCTTAAGGGCTCGAGCTCGAGCTCAAGCTCAAAAATACTGAGCTCGAGTCGAGCTCGAGCCGGCTCATCAGAAAATGTTAAATTAAATAAAAATATTAAATTCTTAATATATCATAATTATTTAATAATAATTAATAAAATAATTAAAATTATTATTATAAATTAAATATATATGAAATTATAATAATTACTATAATGATTTAAATTATAATATATTATAATTATTGATAAATTATTAAATTATTAATATATTATAATTATTTAATCATATATATAAATATTTAAAATTAGAAGAAAAAAAAGTAAATTATTAATACATATTAATTAATATATAATAAATATTTAAAATTAGAAAAAGAAAGTAAATTATTATATATATTAATTATTTAATTAATATATAAAAAATATTTAAAAATAGGAAAAAGCTCATGAGCCGGCTCATGAGCTTTTGAACAACTAGAGATGAGCTCGAGCTCGGCTCATGTTAAAGCTAGAGCTCATCGAGCTCGAGCTATAATCGAACCCGCTCATGAGGCTCATGAGCCGGCTTAACTCATCTTACACCCCTAGTTAATAAGGTATGCATTGATCCTATTCAAAGTTTTATATCATTTTACTACTTAAAATAATTTTTTAACTATCTTCATTATTATATATTAATTATCTTATCTTTTCCATGTAACACCCTACTTTTCTAAAATTGTGATGTTTTTATTAAATTCCGTATATAACATAGGTTTTGCATTAATATGGAATAAACAGAGGTACGTATAAAATAATATTAGTTATTAAAAGGGTTAATTTGCAAAAATAATAAAAACCCCCGAGAGGACTTCCCGCCTCTCCCGTGGGTGGTCTCATTTTCCTCTTCTCTGCTTGCCAAAATGGCTGACCCAAAAATCTCAAAATGATGGTTTCAATCCCAAGTCTTCATTTTCTTTTCCAACCAAATCCACTGTTATCATTAAATTCTTTCCGCTTTTTCTGTAAAAGATTTCGTCTTTTGCAAGATTATCGTGATAATCAACGCTTAATCTACTCATTTCTTCTGAACTGTGCTCTGGCAGATCTGTAAGTCACCCATTTAACCTTCTTTTCTGCATCCCATTTTCGTTTTACTATATCAGGGAAAACCCATTTTGTTTGTCATTTTTCTGGATGATACTTTTGTTTCTGTGAATTAATTAGCCGTGATATATGATTGGGTTTTGTAATTTCTTTTTCTGTGTATCCTTCATATATTACAGCTTAGCTCTTATGCGAAAGTGTCTCTATATTTCAACGGATGCTGATTTTGGAAATTTTCCCTTTAGTGAATTATTCTTGGGCATGTTAATTGGGTAATATGATGACTTGACAATATGTGTTTTTTGGTCCAGTTAATTGCTGGACCATTTTTCCCCTCGATTATGTTGGATTATATTGAATCACCATTCTTTAGTTATATCTTTGTGCTAGTGTTGGGTTTTATGTCAATGTCTCTTCTTTCTCCTTTGTGGGTCTGATCCTTTTTTCCTTGCAAACATCCCCCATGCAATCATTTCATTCTTCCACTGCGATTCAATATTTTCAGTGTGCTTACTCCATTTTAGGCTGTTGACATCGATGATTAGAATGCATTTCCTTGGGAGTGCACTGTTCGAATTGGGTAATCATCGATTATAGACACTAGTAACCAACCTATTTTTTCTTGCATTAGGGAGTTTTATGAATTATTCAATTTTTTGGACTATTTTATGCAGCTAGCTTGAAGATGGAAATAACTACACATTTCATGTTGAAACCTTTTCTTTTGATTCCTGATCAACTAAAACATTTTTAGCAGTTGCAAGATGTCTAAGCTATTTCGTCAATCCATCCCGTCTCATGAAGCTATGTATAATTGCAGGAAACTTCAATTAGGATCTTTTCAGCGTATTTGTCAGAAATTACGATCTTGAGTGCTGCTCCAAAACAATGATTTAGCTGAATCTCCGGAGTGGATAAAGTTCTTGCATCATGGAGAGAGAATTATCTGACAAGAAAAACAGGATGATCCCTCCTGGTTCTTGGGAAGAGAACAATCCTTCAAATTCTGGGAAAGAAAATAAGGATATGGAGCAATCAGCAAATGTGAATGATCCAAATGCTCTAGTATTAAAGGAAGATGCACCTGATATCCAAATAGAGGAACAAAGAAAGGTGAATATTTTTGAGAAAAAAGTTTTGAATTCTCCATCTGAGATAAATGAGGAAGATATGCCCGAGGTTCAGAAAGATGAGGGGGACACTTCTGAGGAAAGGAGATTGGATACTAAACCTGCTAAAAAGCAGGAGGAAGGGACAGTTGATGTTCAGAGAAATGAGCAATTTGAATCACTGAGTGGAGATAAATCATTGGAATTCAGAGAAGAAAGTGACAGAAGTAAGAGCAAGAAGAGATCAAATGACTTGGAGGGAAAGAGTGACGATGCAGATTCGGGAGTAACTGACAAGAATCTGGAGGAAGTTTCTCCTGAGGAGGAAGAGGAACCTGTCTTTGATGGGACTGAGGTCCCTGGAATGGAAGCTAATAGCAGTCTGTTGTCACGATCCTTGAACTATGATTCAGAAGGGAGGGCATCTGCTTGGCCTGAAAAGGCAGTGGCTCTTACAAATTTTGTAAGGCAAAAGAGTTCAGTAGCAGTGTCTACTGTTCTGCGTCACCTTTCCAGGAAAAGTGATGATGGACAAAATGTTCCTGATGAAGATCAAAATTGCAACAAGGAAAGTCATAGCAGGGCAGATAAAGATTCTTCTCTAGAAATTGAAATGCAAGAAGTCTCTGAGAAATCTGCAGAGAGATCTGGTTGGAACCCTCTTAGCCTTATTAGGATTTCACACGACGATGGTGGACAAAACAAATGTGAACGAGAGGAATCCATGGAAGACTTGATGCAGCCTATTGCCATGAAAGGACGAATTATCTTGTATACGAGGTTAGGATGCCAGGAGTGCAAAGAAGTAAGAAGGTACCTGCACAAGAAAAGACTCAGATATGTTGAAATCAACATCGATGTCTACCCTACCAGAAAGCTGGAGCTAGAGAAGCTTGCTGGATCTTTTGCTGTTCCTAGAGTTTTCTTTAATGAAATCCTAATTGGTGGTTTGAATGAGCTGAAAATCTTAGAGGAGTTTCTTAATCTAGGTGAGAAGATTGAATATGTTGTCAGTGAAACACCATCACATGAAGCTCCTCTACCTCCACTCTCTGGTGAAGATGACCCATCAAGCAGTGGAGCTATTGATGAGCTAGCTCTTATTGCTCGCAAAATGAAAGCATCTATTTCTGTAAAGGATCGGTTTTACAAAATGCACAGGTTCACTAGCTGTTTTCTAGGTTTAGAAGCTGTGGATTTCTTGTCAGAAGATCAATACTTAGAGAGGGAAGAGGTAAATTTCATCTTTGTTTGATGTTCTGATGAAACATAGTTTTCTTTGTTGATGTTTTGAAGTTTGTATTTGCATTTGCGATTTCCTCGTATTTTTCCTTTGTTCAGAATAAGAATAACTTAGTCTATGTAGTTGTGGCATTAAAACTAAATAATGTGTTTTTGCATTTTCTCCTCCTGTTTCCCCTATAGTCTTATGCTATTGTCTTTTGGAAGTTCTTATGGTTTGTGATTTATGAAATCAAAAGAAATGTAAAGAGCTGGAGCCTGGATGATATACTATGGAAATTGAACTTCAGTTTATTCACCTTTGTGATTTCATTTTCTGGGTTTTAGATTTTCTGGGTCCATCATGGTCGGTTCTTTGTTTTGAGGAACTATATACTGCATACTGGAACCTTGATTAGAGTTTACATTTGATCACTTACTAGTTTCAGTATGTCATGCATAACTTGCCTAACAAAACTAGCTAGCCTTATTTTTTTATTTTCCTTTTCCTCCTTTCTGCACATCCCTTCATACCTGAAAATTTAAATTTCAAATGTGATTATGTTATATTTTCATCTAATTTTAGATTAAAATTATTCAAGCACACATTTTGATTGTGTCAAAGTAACTAGTACACTAAATAAATCAGCCCCTAGATTTAAGTTGAGGAAAAGTGAGACTGAGATCAAACGGAAGTATTCTGTGCTACTTGTCTACTATTCTTTGTATGCAATATGTAGGTAATCATTTTGTTTTCCTTCTAACGTTTTCTTAATGAATTGATATAGGCTGTTGAGTTTGGCCGAAAGCTTGCAAGCAAACTCTTCTTCCTACCCATTGAGTGAGTTTTCTGAAATCCTCTGCTGCTTTATTCGATTAGGTGTTTTCTGTACTTAAATCTCATGAAGTGATATCCTACTTATATGTTACTGTTATCAGATTTATGTTACTTAATTGTTCCTGAGAAGATCTATTTTGTTACGTTACTTCAGTGACAACATATTTGAAGATGGAAATCACTTGTATCGTTTTTTGGATGATGATCCTCTCATATCTCAATGTCAAAACATTCCAAGAGGCATTAGCGAAATGAAACCAAAAACCATCACAGAAATTTCATCACGGCTTAGATTTTTGTGTTATGCAATATTTGAAGCTTATGCTTCTGAAGATGGGAAACATGTTGATTACAGAAGCATCCATGGGAGCGAAGAGTTTGCAAGGTTTGTCAAAATTTCAAAAGTTGTCTTTGAGGAATAATGGAGAGCCTTTAAACAATATTTTTGCATGTGTATGAGAGAGAGAGAGAGAGAGAGAGAGAGAGAGAGAGCGCGGGATTCCATGTGTGTGTGTAGAGAAATTATCTCATGATGTAGTCTTGGCTTTAACTGTTGTTTTCATTTCTAGGTACTTGAGGGTAGTTGAGGAGCTTCAAAGAGTGGAATTGTTTGAGATGCCTAGGGAGGAGAAGCTATCATTCTTCATTAATCTCTACAATATGATGGCCATTCATGCAATATTGGTCTGGGGTCATCCTTCTGGAGCACTAGAGAGAAGAAATTTTTTTGGAAACTTCAAATATGCCATTGGTGGATCAACATTTTCACTTTCAGCCATTCACAACGGCATCTTGAGGGGTAACCAAAGACCACCATACAATCTCATTAAGCCATTTGGAGTGAAAGATAGTCGATTAACGGTAAAATTGCTGCTAGCAAGCCATGTTATTGATACTATGTTCTTTTTTCCCACTTCAAATTGAAACTTTCTCCTTGAGTGTCTAGACTTCATGGTCCGTTTGGCAGTATTAAATGGCATTATCAAATTCTAAAGTTATAATTGACAATTATGAATGAGGGTTCTTAAAAATTCAAGTCTTAATGAAGATTCTAGTATTTTTGGGCAAGTTTATTTATGCTTTCCAATTCAGCAGGCTAGACATTCTCATTCCATCTGGTTCTATTTAGGAAGGAGAATGAACTTTATGCTTCTCTAAAGTCCAATTATCAATGAACTGTCTTTTTCAGCTGATGGACTTATGTTAGCATCAACTCGTTTGTTTCACTTCTTTCTATGCTTGAAAATTTAAGTTTTTTCCATGGAGCAGGTTGCCTATTCAATTTGAAGTGCTTATAATTTCATTTGTATATTTTGGTGAAGGTTATGGCAGACATAGTGACTGATGAATCCTGACTTTGTAACAAAAAATTCATTTCTATTGTTGGATGAAGATGTTAAGTACATAAAGTCCAAATATTCAAGAAAACAGTTTGACATTTTGAAACAAATATCTTTAGTTTTTAATGCATTTGGATATTGTTGAATCATGATGCTATGGGCCTGATCTGCAGAACATGGTTCTAGAAAATGGAATTTAAATTGTTGTTAGGGCAGAAGATGTTGCATGCATTTAAAAATTTCTTTTCAAAACTAAAACTAGTTCACATTATTTTTTATATGTTTTAACTTGTGGGTTGTCTACCAACATTATTTGAAGGCCAGAAACATCTTTTGAGCTCTTTGTCAAATAATTTTTACTGTATCTTCCAGAAACAAGTCTTTTATAATTGTTGAAGTTAAAGTTGATAGATACTCATTTTCCAGTTAGATTCAGCAAAAGTGATATGAGTAAAGAAGTAAGTCCTGAGTTCTATGAGTGGTAATATTATTGGAACTCTATGGTTTTTCCTCACTGGTTCTGCTGGTATATGTATAGTTTTGCTTTTGACTTGTACAATATCTATTTGACAAATAGAATTAGCTTGTCCTTGCTTTTGCCTTTCGAGCTTTAATTTTTCATGTAATTGCAAGTAGCCCTGACAGTAAGTGATGAAGTTTGCTTTTTCATTTTTGTGAACATTTTTAGTGTATCTGATTCATTTTAGTTATAATTGTGTTTGACTGTTTGTGTAAGATTCCTATTACACTTGGTTTTCCATTTTCTGTTCCAGAGTATACATTAAAACCAAATGTATAAAATATTTCTTTAAATACATATGTTAACATGGATCGAATACACTTGGCATGTATTTGAGAGTGGAATAAAAGATGAAACACCAGCCGGAATAGACAACCTCAAAAGTTGTGACGGACAGTGCATACTTTTGAAGTTTAATCTAGTTCTTTCTTCTAACTCAAAGTCTTGATTATTCTGTCTTCTCTTTTCCTCTCTCTCTCACATATCAGGTTGCTCTTCCTCATGCTGAGCCTCTAGTTCATTTTGCACATATCAGAAGATGTTGCATGCATTTAAAAATTTCTTTTCAAAACTAAAACTAGTTCACATTATTTTTTATATGTTTTAACTTGTGGGTTGTCTACCAACATTATTTGAAGGCCAGAAACATCTTTTGAGCTCTTTGTCAAATAATTTTTACTGTATCTTCCAGAAACAAGTCTTTTATAATTGTTGAAGTTAAAGTTGATAGATACTCATTTTCCAGTTAGATTCAGCAAAAGTGATATGAGTAAAGAAGTCCTGAGTTCTATGAGTGGTAATATTATTGGAACTCTATGGTTTTTCCTCACTGGTTCTGCTGGTATATGTATAGTTTTGCTTTTGACTTGTACAATATCTATTTGACAAATAGAATTAGCTTGTCCTTGCTTTTGCCTTTTGAGCTTTAATTTTTCATGTAATTGCAAGTAGCCCTGACAGTAAGTGATGAAGTTTGCTTTTTCATTTTTGTGAACATTTTTAGTGTATCTGATTCATTTTAGTTATAATTGTGTTTGACTGTTTGTGTAAGATTCCTATTACACTTGGTTTTCCATTTTCTGTTCCAGAGTATACATTAAAACCAAATGTATAAAATATTTCTTTAAATACATATGTTAACATGGATCGAATACACTTGGCGTGTATTTGAGAGTGAAATAAAAGATGAAACACCAGCCGGAATAGACAACCTCAAAAGTTGTGACGGACAGTGCATACTTTTGAAGTTTAATCTAGTTCTTTCTTCTAACTCAAAGTCTTGATTATTCTGTCTTCTCTTTTCCTCTCTCTCTCACATATCAGGTTGCTCTTCCTCATGCCGAGCCTCTAGTTCATTTTGCACTAGTTTGTGGCACGCGATCTGGGCCTGCCCTCCAGTGCTACTCACCAGGGAACATTGATAAAGAGCTGATGGATGCTGCTCGTAATTTTCTTAGAACCGAAGGATTATATGTTGATTTGAATAACAATTTCGTTTATATCAGTAAAATACTGAAATGGTAAGTTCTGTCCCCAGCGATCCTATTTTTCCTTGTTTTAGTTCCTTTTAGTCTGCTACAATGAGGATTTCATTAAGTGTACCTCTACCAGTGCCCTGCAAAAACCTTTTTAACTGTGATCCATCATGTAATGGGGTGTGTGTGTGTGTGTGTGTGTGTGTGTGTAGATGAACTAAAGAGTTCTTATGGGGAGCAAGTGACTTTATGTGCTACTTGATGTTAATATATATGACTTCAATATTGTGGAAGTTGTTAGTTTTCCGCTGAATGTAACTTGAAACCTTTTGATGTAGCCTGGGTCCATGTTTTACTTGTTCAGCTACACAGTAACTCTCATACAGGTTTTAGGCTAATCTACTAACAAGAACAGAAGTTTTAGCACAATTATTGCAACTTTGATATCTGTAATAATAGATACGATCATGGTATTGAATACTAGTACAATTGGTTCTGACCACGTTTGGAGTATAAATATGACTACATTTGTAAATCATTTTTATATCTTTCTTTTCTGTGTTATTAATGATGGTGTTGCATAGGTATAGCGTAGATTTTGGGAAGAATGAGGTTGAGGTGCTGAAGCATGCTGCAAATTATCTGGAGCCTGCTGACTCTCAAGCCTTGCTTGCATTGCTTTCAAATACTCAGTTGAAAGTGATATATCAGCCATATGATTGGGGATTAAACCATTAGAACTATATGCATTATGGCTTGCTTCCCCTTTTACCACATACATTTCTCTGTAACTACTCACTGCATAATATCCCCTTTGTATATGGGTCGGGTAAGATTTGCTTATCATACGTATATAACTCCCATGGTGTTGATATTGCACGAGTCTAATATATCAAAAAATTCTACTAAAATCTCAAAGTATCAATTAGATTCTTGTTACTACTCTTGTTTAAAAGAGCTTATATATTGCTTTTAGAGTTCATAATTTAAACTTCCAAATTTCTTGAAAAGCTAAGAGTTAATAATCTCTTCAAGAAATTGAATGAATTAGATTGACAAGGAACTCGTTTAAAAGAGCTTGGTTCATCATTTAAGCTTTTTAATTCCTTTAAAAGCTAAGAAATAATTATCTATACAAGAAATTAAATGACTTTATTTTAAGAAAGAACTTGTTTAAAAGAGCTTATAAACTTAACTAACAAATTTATTGGAAAGCTAAGAATTGATAATTTCTTCTAGAAATTTAATGAATTGGAATAAGAGAGAACTCATTGAATGTTTAAGGGTTGGATTGGTTGTATTTTTATTTTCATCATTTTTAAATGTGTCTTTATTTCATCATTGTTGTGTATAGAAGTGAAAATTTAATTGAATTAGTATCATAAAATTTTTGAAAAAAAGGTGAATTGAAAATAATATTTTAATGTAATAATATTAAATGTTATTATTTAATTAATTGTGGGCCCATTGTCTTGAAAAGTTAGAAAAAGAAATAATTATTTAATAAGTTAATAGATAATGATGTGATGGAGAATTAGTATTAAATTTTATATGGGTCCTATTATCTTGGAATGATAGGACAAAATTAATATTTATTTAGTTAGTGAATTTTAATTATTTTTAAATTAGTAGGTATTATAAGTTTAAAAAAAAATTATTATGAGTATGAAAATAAAAATGGATGATGTTTTCACTGAAAATTGTACAAACAATTGCGTTTTCTATTTTTTAAATAATATAAAATGAAACAAAATGATATTATAGAACACAAACAATCTAGCCCTAAGCTTCTCAAACTTACGTTTTAAGATTAGTTATGATGAAATCTTATTGATCATTCTATAGAGGGAATGACATCAATTGGCAAAAACACAACACTTTAATTGATTTTTTCATGGGCGAAATATGCCGGTGGGTGAAATACTAGTACTTTTTGCATCAATTCAAAACTTCAAAAATGTTTTAGGAGATTCAAATATGTATTTCAAACATCTATTATGTTCTTAGGACATTCAAATATCTATTATATTTCTCATCACTACGTCATAATAGACCTGAATACTTACCCAAATTGACGTCGAAATCATAAATGGAACAATACGTTAGGAAATGTCCATTTCATTTTTGGACCCATGTTAACATCTGTGGACCATACAAGTTAAATGATATAACTACACTTGGTTTTTATATATGTGCATATGTTTATCACTTTTTTTATTTTTTATTTTTTGCCATTGCCAACTAGTATATATTGCCTATAGAAATAATTCAATCATCATTTATAATCCAAGCCTGCTGCTTGTCCCCCTTACCGGCTCTGTTACTTTTGTTCTATTGTGATATCAGTCATTGTTTTAATCAGCAAAGATGCATGGGGAAGAACCCAAGTCAAATTCTTGCTAGCAAAGAATGCAATCAAGAGCTGCAGTTTCATTCATCTTTGATCTTACACAACCCTTTTTCCATATTGACAAACATATAACATAAAAAATGCCAGCAAATTGCATTATATATCACCAATAAAATAAAAGCTCATAAGATTCACACTCATTACCAGTATGAAAAATCATGATCATCAACAAAACACTATAATTTAGCGACAAACAAGACTCCAACTTTGATGTGTCTTCTGTCTTTGTTGATTTGGTTTCGTGCTCAGAACTGAACACTCTGATGACAATAAAGCAGTTCGTCTTTGAGACATATGATATTTTGAATCTATACATACATACATACATATATATATATATATTTATATTTAACATGTGCAATGCTTGTAAGGAATGCAATTCAGCAAGCTGTGATGCAAACTTATGGGAAAGCACGAAAGAAAATTCGGGTCACATGATGGAGCATGAGCATCCAACTTTTTTCCTGGCATTGTCCTGCAATTTATCTGTGGCAATAGCATATATATCATATTAGTAAGTCCACTGAACAATAGAAGCAGAATTTTGATTGGTAAGGTAAATGCAGGAAAGCTGAGTTAAGATGACCCTTGGATGTGCACAAGACCAACACAAAAGGTCTCATAATTGTTAGAAATATTATCGAGTTAGATGAGGATAACAAGGACAGACAAACCACAATAAGTGGAACATGATAAAACTTCCATGGAGGAAATGAGTGAGGAAGGAAGCATTGACTGCATTCACAGCTCCTACTTTAATTCCTTCTTGTATCAGGAGATTCAATCAATTGTCACTCTGTGAACTCTCCTAGTTTAATTCTTTCATAACTTAAACTATGCCAATTTTTGTACTACTTATAAACTACTAAAATGATGGGCCAAATCCACTATCAAAATTAACAAGCAGCTGATAGTCTAAGTTATTACAAATTTCATTCTCAATGTCGTATTTTATGCTGAAATGAGATTTTTAAGTAGTTTTTTTGTTAATATTGGTAAATCAGTCATACATTTACCATTGAATATCTAATCATGCTTCCACCACTGTACTACACACAAATGCTACTGCTCTTCTTATCCTGGCAAAAATAACTACTACACGAAACACGATTATCCATTTATCCCTATTTCCACAGATATAATACCACCTGATGACTATAGCCGGACGTACTGTATCAAATGCTGCAGCCCAGTTAGTCCTTTGGTATCATCAAACACTAACTCAAAATTCTTATGCATGACAATAGATCTCACACAATTGCAGCAGGCTGTTGACCATGTTGGAACATGAAAAAATATTACCACTATGTTTGTCTGGAAGTGGAGGACGCACGACTACAAGCATTGTGATGACACCTCCTGGAACTTCACTGAGCGGAATTCGTGATTCAGCAAGTGTTCTGTTATTTTCCAGTATCTTTCCCGCATTGATGAGCTTTATATCATTTATAGATTTAGGTCCAATTTCTTTGTCTGTATTATAGAAGTGTCTCCATGAGTATAATAGATTCTTATAAAGCGATAAACATTACATGATAAGGACACTACAGAAAAATGAAATTTCAGGCCAGATTCTCTGTCAAAAAACAACACATCAGCCAAGTGCGGGAGCAAAATAACATGCATCAAACAGTGTATATTGAAGGGATATCCAGTAGGATCATTCGACACAGAAGAGCATATTACGTCCTACAAACTTAAAATTATGCAAGAAGGAAAGAATCATGCAATCAGAACAATTTCTTTCTTAGGTGAGAGAAACAATGGCTTCTAATGCATCATATAGCATTGCCATTCTCCAAACTTGAAGTCACCTTTAGCTTCTCCATCCAAAATAAAGAACCAATAAATCTGACTTAATCTAAATTCCAATGCTTGCACCCCAAAGGAATCATAGCTGTATCCAAAGCGAGAGGGAGGAGAAGGAGAGGCAGGGATAATAAGTCTGGAAATCTTTCAGAGAATATATGTCCAATGAAGCAGTTCTAATTCGATGAGCAATGCTATACAAAAATATTTCTCCTTATATTTAGTTAAGAGTCCAGTCATTCTCTATGGAAAATACCAAAACTTATAATGATTCATTTGCTTATTGTTCAAGCAAGCGTATAAGAGAAAAAGTATATGAAAACTATCTACGCCACATGATGACTGATGATTACTTTGAACTCTACAATTGTAACTGAAAGAGTCAACCTTCTCTACAACCATGAAAAGCGCTTGAAAATGCTCTCAACAAATGTTAACGACAGAGTATATCACTGCACATAAGAAGATGGGTGGAGGAGGGGGACAGAGTGCAGAGCCATATCTTGGAATGAATTCATTCAATTCATAAAATTTATCTCAAGCATTCTCATGGCAGCTAATATGGGTAACAGGGCTACAGAAATCCACAGAACCAAGAATTCATGTGCCTTTTATATTTAAATTAATTCCATTATAGATCCAGTGAATAAATATGGCTAAAATCAAACCACAAGTATCAGGTAGCAAATTTTGGTGATTTGGAGTATGAAATTTGCAGTTTTTAAAGAAGATTTATAGTCTGTCTGTGTCCTGAATATCCACATGCAAAGTCAGATTTAAGAAACATTAAAAATGTCGTGAGCATTTCTCCTACAAATCAACTTCTCAGCCTTAATCCATCAATATTGAGTTATAAAACAAAATAGTGAATTAGTACTGATTTAGTTATAAAACAAAATAATTAATTAATACCGATAGGTATAAAATTATAGTACTCCAAATATATGATAAGGTGGTTAGGCAAAGGTTGTCCATGACTTTACAAATAATGGCTGAACTATCCAATTTACTCACACCTTTTATGTGGACATGTGTGTGCACATCTATTGTAAGGTATATGCACATACAATTAGAAATTCTTGTCTAAACAGGGATTTGTAGCATGCTATTGCCATTGATATAACTCTTATCTGATTGGGCAATCTGTGGGTATCTCATGTCATTACCGTGCTTATGTTATGAGGGATAAGCACACCTTACTTCATACTCCAGAATCTCACTTTCACTGTGTTTCATTGAGAGAATTTACGACAACAAATTTACAAACAGAACAAGATAAGCAAGATTATATTCTACCGTAAAGAAAAAGGAACACAAAAATTGTTCTCATGATTCCAATTGCTAAGTAATGCAACAAAAGAATAATGTTACAGAAAATTTGTGCCCCAAGTGTTCTATAGAACATGTCAAATGCTATATACTTGAATATTTAAGAGTCAGAAACATCAAAAACTGCCTGCACGAACTATAACATCAACCAAGAAACTATAAATCAAGCAGAAGAGAAAAAGAACCAAAACTTGAAGAAATTCCACAACCCTCAACACATCAAATTCTAGTTCTTGTCAAAGAATATAGAGAAGGAAAATTCATAACCTTTTGGCCAAAGTGCAATAACCTTTTCTTTGAGAGATATCACAGTTGCACTAGAATTATACTTGTGTGGTCCAATATCACTACCATCAGCAAGCCTAAATTTGAGTTCAACCAATTCCTCTACAGCCATCAAACCAACCTGCCAACTATATATAACCTCAAATTCTTACAACCCACAAATTAAATCAAGTACACCACAACATGAAAATCTAAGCAAGGAAGACCATACAGAAAAGACCCAGATCAGAACTCAAAAGAGTGCCTTGGAATATTACTCACACAATCAAGGAATACACAGAAACGAACTTTCTCACCAAAACGGACCCTTTTTCATCTCTAAATATCCTCAACTGACAGGACTTCTATCAGAAAAAGCCCAAAATGTTTAAATGAACTATGCAAAGATTTCTTGATGTTACAATGAGGGTAAAAGAAAGGACGCAACTTGTGGGACTTTTTGAAGTTTGAAGATTCTGAGAAAGAAATGGTAATGGAGAGGTGGGCTGATAACTGAAATGGGTTGCAATAAATGAATAATCTTGTTAGCTGAAAGGAGAAACTTCTTTTGCTTCGAATTTTGTAGTAATTGTTTATTGCTCAATGTGGAAAAAAAGAAATATTACCTACTAAATTCAACAAGACTGCAGAAATGGAAGAGGTGCAGGTTAGATTCTCCTATCTGAAGCCATCTGGAAATTGGAAAATTATTGACCAAACATGTTGGATCAAGATTTAATTTATTCTAAGGCATGAATAATAATATTCATATTGTGATTTATTATTTTTTATCATATTTATTTTAAAGGACAACATAATTTATTTGTGCTATCTGAACTTAAATTTTCATTGAAAAATTTGAGTGATTTTGGAGATATCTATTACTTGGTTCTCTAAATAATTGAAGTTGGAGAATTTGGCTAGAAAAATTGCAATGCTGTCTGTGAACTTTGAAATAATTCGACTTATTACCCTATTTTTTTGAAGACAGGCTAAAACATTATCCTTGTTTTATAGCTCTATTACTTAAAAGAGTTTTGTGCTTGTTAGCTTCGTAATATAATTTAGAATTTTATGCAACCCAATTAATTCAATATTGTCAAATTAGAATCAAAAAGTTTTATGTGCAGTTCTCAAAATTTGCTCAAACTTGAAAAATATGGTAAAAACTGCTTGTACAATCTACAAATTGGGAATTAATTGAAAATTTGCAGTAAATATATTGTCATATAATACAAAAATGTCTAGCTTATAATTCTTAAATTACCATGATCATTTTGTAAGACTACTTTTCCAAGATATTATCGTAAGGCACATATGAGTTAATAAGAAAATAGCACAATTTTCATTAACTCGATTTGGAATTATTTATAATTGTAATAGTTAATTAATTATGTAATGCCCCTAAATTCCTTATCTCCCTTTTCCATTTGCTCCTCATGACTTATGTTAATACACTAGTTCTTCTATACATCCAGGCCATTATTATTTCATCTTCATCAAAATCATCTCTCTCTCTTCAAGTCTTCAGAACTTCACCTTCTCTGTAGCGCCGCACCCGGTAGGTGCCTACTTTGGGTCGATGTGGTATTCTGATCTTATTTTAGTAATTCAAAGCAAAACACACACCTCTAAAATATTCAATTTAAATACCTCATAGTGATTCAAAACCATTTTATGCCAATTCTCTATTACATCCTACTATGTAATATTCTACAATAACACGAGCTTCAAAACTACAAGCTTATATTTACATAATACTCACATCAAGTGACTGAATTCAAACTTAATATCCCTGAGACAACATGACAAGTCTTGATCCTGCACATCTGAATGCCATTAACAAAAACTATATACACTGATGTAGCCTGCGGTGCTCCACTTGCTACCTGTCACAACCTAGCTAGGAAAAGGAATCAAGAATACGAAACAGGCACAAGTCTTAGTGACTTAGTGAGGGTATGTAACGGCCAGTCGAACATGTAAAGTGAGGGAAGAACTGATAAAGAATTATAACAAAATCGATATACAGTGAGTAAAAGGTAAATGAAATGACCGAAGGAATCATAATTTCACAGAATAATGTATTAACAGAAAAGAAATACGAATAGATGATACATACAACTATGGGATGTAACATAACAAGAGATTACACAATAAAAGTCAATTTTTAATAGGCTAAATGAAACTATTGATAATTCCAACCTTGTGACTCCTCGGAATATCAAAATGAGTCCTTATTTCTCTATTTTTCGAGTGATCAACTCAGCATAACAAACAAACACACACACACAAACACACACAAATATGGCATAGCCGGCTGCATGCCAATCCCATCATCCGTAGAGAGCTACCTCCAACTATCTGTAAGTCGGGATCATTAGTGTGTACTAATTGGGAGACCAGTCACTGTTGGTCGGTTTCGTCTGGTTGTCTTTTCGGACTTAGTCTCGGCCTAACAACTCGTGGCATCCCTACGAGTAAGAAACGTCCCAAGGGCGTCCCCAAGGATGGCATAACATCGTACCTACAGTGGAGTTATATCTCAAAACAACTGGCCATGAACAAATCAGAACATAAGACAACTTGATTTTGATCTCATAACATATTGGCCGACACAACCGTATCAGCATCTCGGAACAAAAATAAGGCCAGATTTAGAATTAGGCCAGCGAGGCTAAATGATGTAGAACAACCAACATAACGAATTCAAGAAACAATAATTTAGTCGGTTAACAACACCATTCGAATAATAGCACAAAATGATGAGTTCAGAAAATGGTAAAATATTTGGTCGGCAAGACTGTTTCAATGACATTTTAGAAAGAACAATATAATTAACCATGGAATTAGCCGGCAAAGCCAAGGAACACAGAAAAGCAAGAAATTATTAGAATCAACAGAGTGACATGAATGGCACAATTTAATTCAAACAGGAAACTAGATAGTCAATTTCAAGGAGTGCATAACGACATGACGGATAATATCGGTGGAATGAGGGACTAACAAGGATTTGATAATCACAACATATACATATGAACAAACCGTTTCACGATTAGCTGATAAAATCTTTATCCCATAAATAAAAGGGGTTATATAACTTCACATCGATTCTTAATGCCCCCCAAAAGCCTCCTACTAGTCCGGGATGCCTAGATTCTCGTAATCTATTATCGCTGAAACATGAAATAAGTATCGGTACCATGCTATAGTAATTTTCACATGTAGTTATGGGTATTTGTGTGCTTTAATTATGATAATGTCCTTAATCTCTTGCAGAACACCCTCATTGCCCTAATTCTCGTGCCGACGTGTCTAACTATGATAATCCAATTTCCTCAGCCAATCAAGTTATTTTACTGGATTTGCTACACATCCAGCTCATTTAGGTGTTTGAGGTCTAATTCTGAACTCAATTTTACTCTTTAACTTTCTAAGCATGTCAATTCAGTCAAATAATATTAATTACATATTTTATCAATTCCGGACCTATATATCACTTCATATCTATTTAATAGTGATGAGGGTGAAATCCGCTTGTAACTAGATCAGATGATAGACGGGGAAGGTTCGACCTCTATGGTCAATCGATGGATATAATTAGGTTGAGTCCTGCAATCACGAGCAAACGCCAAGCTATCCGAGGTGCCATCGACTAAGGCACTCCGACGCTCAAGTTAGTACACGGTCGACTAGATATAACGAGCAGCAGAGTGATGGCTTTTTGTATATAGAATGGCATACCTTCAGTAAAGTTGGAGGTGAGGTATTTATAGCCTTCTCCTAGTGGGGATTTTTCTGAGATGTCCTTTACATGTAAGAAGGATCCTTATCCTTGTGTGAGGGGCATTAGGTCATCTCTCATTCCTGTACTATTCCAGGTGGCTGCATCTCCAGGTTTCATGGGCAGCATAGTACACTGTAGACGCGTCTCCTACCTAGTGTGGCAGTATGGGTGGTACTGGGGCAGCACGCGCCATTAATGAGGAGGCATGCTACTTGTCAAGGCATTTAATGCGGCAGAGAGTTGATTCTGCGCCTAGTCGACCTCCCTGGTCGGTGACAAGGTCGACCATAAGATGAGTTGGCGCATGGAGGAAGAGGTAGACGAGCGTCATGCTCAAAGAGTTGAGAAGCGGACCAACCTGGAGCTTGGTCAAAAGGCTGCCCCAATGAAGCCAGTATAACAGGTCGATCTGAAGTCGGTAGCACAATTGGGCCCTGAGGATGAGATGGGCCTGTTGCTACATCCTTGAGTTTGTGGTCTTTGGGCCGAGCCTATTGGGCTATCCCATATCATGAGCCCCCCCACTCCCGAATGCTGAATGAGGTGATCGACGAGAAGGATTGGAGAGTAGTCTTGTGTAGTTATGCAGGTTCGTTGACGAGGGTTTTTGAAAATCGACCCGAGTTTTGCGCATTTAATGCGACGGTTACATCATGGCAGGCGTGGCGCCGAACAGCGATTACACCATTATTACAATCACTTGGGTTCCCACGCTCGGTGCCTATAAATTGGTATGGTTAAAGTACTCATTTTTAATTTTACTGCTTTGCGTTTGGTCGAGCTTTGAGCTTACTGCTTTTCCTGCTACTATATTGTGCCATTTTGTTCATCGACAAAGAGTAAGTCCCTTCTTTGTTTTGCTTGGCGTTCTTCCTCTGTTGTAGAAATGTTGTATTTGTCTGATTCTGAGGGTAGTCATAGGGGGGGATAGCGAGGCTACATATTCTGATAAGCCTAGGGGTTCATCAGATGAGTCGAGTAGCTCATCGGGAGATAGCTCGAGCTCCAATAGCTCGAGCAGCGATCGCGCTGGGGAGAGGGGGTGAAGTTGGGCCAAGTCAGGCTCCCTTGTCGCGCGGTCAATTATTTACCCCCAACCACTATAGCCAAATAGTATCTACGATCACCCCTGCTAACCTGAGGCGCATTAGGCAGCTGTATCATGTCCCCAAAGAGTATAAACTTTTAACCCCTGGGCCCTCTGGTTAGATGCATCGACCTCTGGCTGGGAGAATAACTATGTTCAAGGATGCCTTTAGGTGTGGCCTTAGGTTTCCCTTAGATGGTCCTGTAGTCGACCTGTTTAGGGTTTTAGAAGTGTGCATAACCCAACTGTTGCTGAATTATTTCTCTAATATTTATAGCTTTGTCGCTCTAATGCACATATTCGACCAGTCCGCCAATTTTGAAAACTTCGCCAATCTTTTTCACCTTTCGATGTCCCGCAAGTCGGGTATCACCAATGAGTTAGGATTTTATTATCTTACTGCCCGACCTCACCGTAAGTTTCTTGTCACCCCAGCCTTTTCCTATGGGCAATAGTGGAAGAAACGTTATTTGTATGTTCGAGTCCCTGGGGGTTTCAATATTTCGAGGGGGTGGTGGATGGGTCATGTCGAGACGCCGAGTAACCTAACCCCAACCTGGCCCAATACCTTCATTCGGGACCTGGTCGAGTTTGGTTAGGTGGAGGCCTCAGTATTTATCGAGGAAAGGAGTTTGGTATTAGCTGGGTTATTGCCAGCCTAATTGGACTTGCCAACGGACGATCGGCTAGATAGATTGTGTTGTTGATAATTTGTTATTTTATCTATTTTCTATTCGATTTTAACCCTTTATTTTTGTGCTGCTTGGCTGATCGAGATGAACATGAACCAATCAAGAGCTGAAGCTTTGGCAAGGGCCGAGAGGAATGAGCAATGCCGTTTGGCTACAGTGGCTCGTCAAGGGGCTGCTCTAGTCGCGGCACTACAACCCAAGGAGATAATAATGCCTTCACCTTCGCCTACTCTATGGCTTGCTCGGCTAGTGGAGACCTCAGGGAGCAGCCCCATGGGTCGATGCAAAAGGCCTATGGTCAAGCATGGTGGATCTGCTCCTAAGAGGACGACGGTCAAGAAGGGTAAGGGAAAAGCCACGGGGTAAGGCCAACCCTTTGGTTATGATCTGTTTGGCCAGCGCGAGGACGACATGTTATTCCAGTTGCCAAGATTACCATCGTCGAGGTTCGGGATGAAGCCGTGCATGGCTGTTCACAACTCCTTGTCGATGGAGACGGCAGGGCCGATCGGGGCTGCTCCGCTAAAGGTGTTCATGGCCGAACTGTTTGCGTCCAACCAGAAGAAATTGATGGGGTTAAGCCAGGATGCTGCCCTCAGGGATTTGGCTTACCACTCAAACATGGTAAGGCTCTGATCAATTAGGTTGTATCGTCGAACTTTATTCTTTGGTCGAATAATATTTTCTCATTAGGAATGTTGTTTTTCAGGTGGGCCAGCTGGGCTACCATTTCTATAGGAGGTTGGAGCTGGCCCTTGCCGATCGTGAGCATTTGGAAGAGGGTGCAGGCATAGAGACTCTGAAGGCTCAGCTCGAATCTTCCCAGACCAGGGTTGAGGGGCTGACCAAGGAGGTCGAGGAGCTTAACACTTAGCTACGATTGAGAGATAGTCAACTGGTCGCTTCTGTTGAAAAAAAGACCAGGATGGATGAGTTGCTCAAGCAGGCCAAAATGGATGCGCAACATGGTTATGAGTTTGGTTGGTCAGCCAGAGGGCGGAGCTCGATGAGGCTCGGGCTGAACTCTTTAGAAAACTACTGTTGATGCTTTGAGAGGCCGTACAACATTTTATGCTATGCTCGGCATTCCAAGATACGAGCATTGTGTTCTCTCCAGACGACGCTAGGAACTTATTTGAGAAGACGCTTAAGCAGTTGCAGTTCCTGGGCTATTCCTTTCAACCTAAGGATAAGGATTGCATCAGCCCCATCCTGGATGAGCAGCTGCAGTCGTACCCAGAGGACGAGGAGGCCGACTCTGGAGAGAGGGCTGCAGAGGCTCTTGCGGTTGAAAGAGGCGCAGAGGCTCCACCTATTGTGCCCTTGATTGAGGTACAAAGGAAGGCGGCCGAGGTGGCGAAGAAACTGGATGAGGTCACTAAGGAATTCGCCTTCACAAGCGAGTTTGTGTTTGAGCTTCAAGACGGCATGGTTGATGATATTGCTTACCTTTCTCAGGTCGGAA
Source organism: Jacaranda mimosifolia (assembly GCA_018894105.1). Lineage (NCBI taxonomy): Eukaryota > Viridiplantae > Streptophyta > Magnoliopsida > Lamiales > Bignoniaceae > Jacaranda > Jacaranda mimosifolia. Next base: position 14,361,971 of record CM032123.1, read on the forward strand.
GAAGTTTTATGGCTGACGAAGCTGGGCCCTCTCAATCGACAATTGTCGTTGTTCCTGTTGAAGTTGCGATGCTCGAGCCAAGGGGGAGCAGTCCCACGGTGGTTCCTATTCCAATCCCCTCAAGCAATGAGCTCGAGCAAGCAATCGAGGAGGGTGCTCGGGGAGGGCACGACGAGGGCGCTGGATCGAGCTAATGCTCTAGTTCTTATGTATTTTTCAATCTAGTTTGTTTTTTTTTTTATTTGGTTGTAATTTGGAATGTTGAATTTTGAATAAAGTACTCTTTACTGCTCTTTGGATATATTTGCTTTGTCGAAAGACATGTGCTCTTTTATTGCTCTTTGAACATATCTATTTTGTCGAATGACATGTGTTTGTAAGTAAGCCATTTGGTCTAATGAAAGTTGTCCTCGAGTGTTTGTGTTGCTAAATTTTGGTAAGATTAGTTCAAGATCATCGTCAAATGAACCATGATGACCTAAACTAACACACATTTTAATTCACATTATCAACTTGAGGTCCTTTTGATCGACTTTGGGGTCGACTGCAATCGATCAAGTCGATTTCTTAATGTAGGTTGATATCGTGGTCGCCAATAAATGATGAACTTGTATATTTGGTCGACTACGAGGTTGACAGTAAACGATCAATTTGTTTATTTGGTCTTGGCTGTGAAGCCTTGACTTGGTGAGAAGTCTACTTGGTCGACTACGGGATCGACAGCAAATGATCAACTCATGTAAGTAGGTATTTGCGAGATGTGTCATAAATTTTCATTGCTGTGAGGAAATACAATGGAGGCCAGTGGCCTTTTTATACAGCGTTCCAAGGTCGCGGTAGTTCGTTGCCTCGCTTGTCTGCTAGTCAGTATGTATTGTGTTTTGACACTTTGAATACGGAGTAAGGTCCCTCCCATTTTGGGTCGAGCTTTCCCACATTTCTCGATACTTCAACTTTCTTGAAGACTAGGTCTCCGACTTTGAAACTACGCGGTCGAACTATTTTGTTGTAACATTTTATCATTTTTGATTGCTATCATTGCATTGTGTTGTAGGCTGTGTGCCGTATCTCGTCGATGGTGATGAGATCGAGGGCCCTGATCAGGTTATAATGGATCACTCGAGCCGTGTGCTGCACCAGCTCGAATGGAATCACTGTATTGGAGTCGTAGACTAAGCTGTAAGGACTGTGGCCCATGGCTGTTCGAGGTGTGGTTCTATATGCCCACAACACTTTGGAGAGGTCGTCCACCCAGCTCGCTCATGTTCCCTCTATTCAAGCTTTGAGGTGGTCGAGGACTGTTCTGTTCATGACCTCAGTCTAGCCATTAGCTTAGAGGTTTCCTACCGAGGTAAAGTGTTGGCAGATTCCCAAAGACTCGCACTATTTTCTCGTGTTCTTGCTTTGAAATTGAGTCCCATTATCTGAGATCAAAACTTTAGGCAGGCTGAAACAACAGATTATGTTCTTCCAGATGAAGCTCTTGATAGCCGCGTCGGTGATCTTATGAACTGCTTTCGCTTCGACATGTTTAGTGAAGTACTTGACTGCAACGATAATAAATTTTCATTGGCCGAATGTTTTTGGGAGAGATTCGACTATATCGACCCCCCCACTGGTTAAATGGCCATGTGATCTGGACGTTTACCATCAACGTTGTGGGCTGGTGCAGCATGTTCGAGTGAAGTTGGTAGGAATAGCACCTTCTGACGAAGTCAACCGAATCTTTTAATAAAGTGGGCCAGAAATACCCATATCGGATGACTTTGTGGGCCAGGGACCGACCTCCGGAGTGATGACCACAAATGCCAACGTGAATCTTGTGCAAGACTTCATTTGCTTCATCTGGTGGTCCTGATATTGCCCTCCTGTAAAGCTGTCCGTGCTCGTCGAGGGCGAACTTGGTGGCTTACCCTCTGAGTCTGCGGGCCTCATTCCTATTGTCGGGGATTGTGCCTTACCTTAAGTAGTGCTTGATTGGGTCGTGCTAGGAGGGAGCTGCCTGTTGTATGCTTCTGATGAGATTCTGGTCGTTAATATAGATAAACGGTCTATTGGCCACGAGGAATGTTATGGTCCTTTCTTTGGTTTCTCTTCTCGAGCTGGTGAATTTTGAGAGTGCGTCTGCTCGCTCATTTTCACCTCGGGGCACTTGGCTCAGGGTGAAGCTCTTGAACGATCTCTACAACTGTTTCACCCCAGACAAGTACTGACTCATCTTGGCCTCTTTGGCTTCGAAGTTTCTTTCGGCTTGCTCTGCTACTAGTTGGGAATCAGTTATCGCAACTAGCTGCTCGATGCCTCGAGCTGCTGCCATGTTCATCCTGGCTATGAGAGCTTCATACTCTGCTTCGTTGTTGGTGATCGGGAAGTCAAGTTTTATTGTAAAATCATACTCTTCGGTGAATGGGGAGCAGAGTGAAACACCAATTCTGCCTCCTGAGGTGGTTGTTGAGCCATCAACATGTAATGTTCAAACAGAGGAATTTAGGTCGAGCCGCTCAAGGAGGTCGAGCCTTTCAGCGACAAAATCAGCCAGGACCTGTGTTTTTATGGCCGTCCACTGTTGGAATGTGATGTCACACTCCCCAAGCTCGATAGCCTATTTTGTGAGTTGACCTGACGTGTCTGGTTTCGACAATACTTGCTTCAACGATTGATTCATCAGCATTACAATGGCATGAGACTGGAAGTAAGGCTGCAACTTTTATGCTGCTATAACGAGCACGAGGGCGAACTTCTCGATCTCCAGGTAATTGTGCTTAGGCCCTTGTAAGGCTTTACTGCAGTAATACGCAGGTTGATGAGTTTCATCTCTCATCAAGGCCAAAATTGAGCTGATCGAAGCGATAGACACGACCGAGTAGAGTTGCAAAACTTATCCCAGCTCGGGCTTGGCGAGCATGGGTAGTGAGGAGAGGTACTGCTTTAGTTCGACAAAAGGCCTGGTCACATTGTTCGGTCTATGGAATCTTTATTTTTTCACATTTCTCAGAATTTTGAAGAAAGGAAGATTCTTGTCGGCCAGCCTCGCGATGAATCTATCGAGGGCAATTATCCTACCGACCAAGCGTTGTATGTCTCGAACTGTTCGGGGTGGGGCGATGTCCATTACCGCCTGGATCTTCTGTGGGTTTACTTCGATCCCCATTTGACTGACCATGTAACCCAAGAATTTGCCTCCTCAAACCTCGAATGTGCACTTGTTGGGGTTGAGCTTCATACCGAACGCCCTCAATATAAAGAAGGTATGGTCGAGGTCGATCAAGTGATTCTCGACCTTCTCTATTTTGACAATCATGTCGTTGACATAGACCTTCATGGATTTTTCAATCTCGTTTTTGAACATGAAGTTAACTAATCTTTGGTACGTTGCCCCCTCATTTTTGAGTCCAAAAGGTATGATTAAGAAACAGTATACTCCATTGGGGACGACGAGGAGGTCGTCTCCCTGTCCTTGGGTGCCATGAATATTTGATAGTATCCTTGAAAGGCATCCATCATGCTTAGTAATTCACAACCAGTTGTAGAATCTACTAATAAATCTATGCGAGGTAGGGGGTAAGGATCCTTAGGGCAAGCTTTATTCAAATCTGTGAAATCATTACACATACACCATTTTCCTTCATTCTTAGGGGCAAGTACAACATTACAAAGCTAGGAGGGGTACTGAATTTCTACAATATATCCTACCTCTAGTAGCTTGTTGACCTCCTCTTCGATGATTTGGGACCTCTCAGCATTGAAGGTTCTTGTCTTCTGTCTCATCGATTTTTAGGAAGGGTCCACGTTAAGACAATAGACAATAACACTTGGGTCGATTCCTTGGAGGTCGGAAGCTTTCCATATGAACACATTGATATTTCTTCGAAGGAAATCGACCATGAGGCATTCCAGACGGTGGCCCATATTGCTCCCTATCCGAGTGGTCTTGTCAGGGTTTCCAAGCTCTAGTTCGATCATTTTGAACTCCCCAACGGGCTTGATCCTGGTGTCCTCCAGTTTCCTTTTCTTAGATGAATGTCCCTCATTGGGTTTCGCTACAGGGGCATCTCCTGAGGGCTTCAGCTGAGGTCGGGTCTTCTGCTCGTTTGGCTAGACCGAAATGGTATAGCAGCCCCAAGCTTCCTTAATGTTACATAAGAGCTCTTCTACTCCTGTTGGGGTTAGGAATTTGATTTTCATATGGTAGGTCGAGACAATGGCCCTGAAGTCGTTCAGAGCAGGTCGATCAACGATGACGTTATAGGCGAAGAGAGTGTTGACTACAACATAGTTTATCATCAAGGTTCTGCAGCAAGGGGTCTGCCCAAATGATGTGGACAAGTTAATAGATCCCTCCAGGATGATCTCGGCCCTCCCAAATCCGACCAACGGCGTCCGGATTGGCTCAAACTTTAATTGCCCCAAATTTATGCTTTTCAAAGTGGATAGAAATATGATATTCGCAGAGCAGCCATTGTCGACCAGGATCTTCTTTACTTCAAAATTGGAGACCTCGAGCGTTACCACCATGGGGCAGTCTATTTTTCAGTCGACTCATCTGTTCTCCAGATGATCAAGGTCGGACTCGGTGAAGGAAATTGGTTTTGTGCTGGTTGAGAGCTAGAAAATCATTTCGACCTTGGCTGATTTGGTGAATTCTAGTTGCCTTTGGGTTTGCTTTCTAGCGGACTTAGTCCCCCCCCCCAGTGGGACTTCTCGCAATCATGTCGATGACTCCTCTACTGGGTGGGTGGGGCTCTTGGGCAGGTTTCTTTCCTTTATCTTCTCTCATCGGCCTAGCCGACTGTTCTCTATAGGACCGCTTTGTCCTCTTCGCGTCTGGCATGCTCGTCAACGTATTTTTTCATATGGCCCTGCTTGATCAGTCTCTCGATCTCATCATGCAAATTGAAATAATCTTCTGTGTTGTGCCCTTTTTGCTTATGAAAATGGCAGTATTTCTTCGACTTTTTCATGGTTTCGGTCTCGGTCAGCTTCCTGGGTCTCTTAAGGAGGTTGTCATGCTAGATAGCAAACAATACATCCTTCCTCAAGAGGTTAAGCGGGGTATAATCGTGGAAGCGTTTGATAGGGGATCGACGACTTTCCCTGTACTGGCGGTCGTCTTTCTCCTTATTTTTCTTCTTTTCAACCTCAGGATTGCCATATTTCAGTCCGTTCATCTCATCCTGAGCCATGTATCTTTCGACGAGGTCAAGGAGCTCTTCCATCGACCTGGGCTATTCACATACCAGTACATTGGCACATTCCTTGTGTCTGAGGCCTAAGAACAACACATCAATTAGGAACTCGATTCGAGGGCTGTCAATCTTCAGCACTTCCGTGTTAAACCTGGTGAAGAAGTCTCGAAGGGGTTCTCTTTCATTCTGTTTCACTGTGTGTAAATGGGTATATGGGAGCTTCGTCTTCCTCCTGCTCGCAAACTGGTGTAGAAATTTGTTGCACAGCTGGTCATATGAGTATATCAATGCCGGCTCCAACTTAACGAATCAGTCAAGCGCTATCCCCTGAAAGGTTGTTACCAGCAGCTTAGCGTGGATGTAATCGCTGTGTCCATGCAGCTGCATCATGTGCTCGAATTGCATCAAATGCTCGTTTGGATCCGACGAGCCATCATATCTGGGCAAGCCTGTCGGGATTTTGTCATCGACGGCGATGTGCTCGTTGATAATTTCCTATACGAATGGTGAGTCCCTCTCTCTTCGAAACTGTGGTGGCCTCTCCTGATAGTGATTTCTCTTCGTGTTTCTCCTCGAGATCTCTTCTAGTCGCCTATTCAGCTTTTAGATTTGGTGAGATACTTCCTCCCATTTCTCCATGTCAGCTTGGGATGCATTTCTGTACAAGTAGGGTTTCGAGCGCTCAACCCTATCGTGTTGTGGGGCTCGAGTGGGTCGAGCGTTGTGATCAACTGAATCTGCAACTTCCTCACGGGGTGTGGGTCGGGCCATCTCCCTTGGTAAACGGCCCGGGCTTACTTCATGTCTTGAGGGAGGCATTCTAGGCTCTGGTAGGTCTTGATTTTCTTTGGGTGGTCTCTCTTCTAGGGGCACGGGTTGCGGAGTTACGCTGGCTGCCAGATCTGGTTACACGACGTGTCGATTTAAAGCTACCGAGAGTTGAGCTGAAATCTGGGCTAATATCTGCTCGCTGATTAGTTGCATCAATTGGGGCATGGTCAGGGTGACCACCTGTTCCGGTTGGGTGCTCGACCCTGGCGTGTCAATTACTTGCTGAGGTCGAGGTGGATGAGAGCTTGACCTCCTATTTTCTTCTTTTCCCGAGGAGGCTCGCCTGGTGTTAACTATTTTCGATTACAGACTCAAGTCCCACAGACATAGCTAAATGGTGAGGGTGAAATCTACTTGTAACTGGATCAGATGATAGATAGGGAAGGTTCGACCTCTATGGTCGATCTTTGGATATAATTGGGCTCAGTCCTGCAATCACGAGCAAATGTCAGGCTAGTTGAGATGCCCTCGGCTAAGACATTTTGACACTCAAGTTAGTATGTGGTCGACTAAATATAACGAGCAGCAGAGTTAGGGTTTTTTGTATATAGAATGGCATACCTTCAGTGAGGCTGGATGTGACGTATTTATAGCCTTCTCCTGGTGGGAATTTCTCTGAGATGCCCTTTACATGTAAGAAGAATCCTTGTCCTTGTGTGAGGGGCATTAGGTGATCTTCCATTCCTATACTATTCTAGGTGGCTGCATCTCCAGGTTTCATGGGCAGAATAGTACAATGTAGACACGCCTTCTGCTTAGTGCATCAGTATGGGTGGTACTAGGGTGGCATGCACCATTAATGTAGAGGCATGCTGCGTATCAGGGCATTTAATGTGGCAGAGAGTTGATTCTGCGCCGAGTCGACCTCCCTAGTCGGCGACAGGGTCGACTGTACGATGAGTGGGCGCGCGGAGAATAGATGGCCGAGCACCATGGTCGAAGAGTCGACCAGCCTGGGGCCTGGTCAAAAGGCTGCCCCAATGAAGCCAGTATAACAAGTCGATCTGAAGTCGATAACACAATTGGGCCCTGAGGATGAGATGGGCCTGTTGCTACATTATTGAGTCTGTAGACTTTAAGCTGAGCCTATTGGGCTATCCCATATCAAATAGTCAATTAATCTAATCTCTGTCCACGAATTTGATATGTTTTCCTATACGAGTAAATTTTCATTACTGACTCATATTTGGCTTCCCAATTGTATTATTTAATTTAATTAAACAATAATTAGTCTCTTATTATCGAACCCAGGTCTACATGTCACTTTATAACTAAATTATATTCAATTATTCCGGTCCAATGTCATAATTAGATCCACTTAACTCAGATTTATATGAGAAACTAACTTAATGATTTAATCAAATCAAATCGGGAATCATTTAATCGTTCAAATGAGATTTTATCAAATTAAAAGAAAGTCAGAGTCAAATCACATGCCGAGATTGACATGGATGTGCTCAGCTTGTTACCCCGAGAAGCTGCTGGACCACTAGACCGCTACCGTATTCTTCCATCAAATTGGGAGCTGGACCCACCAATCAACGCATCTCTTCACGCCCAACAAAAGACCTCAGACAATTTTGGGTTATGTTGCCATCTCGATAGTTAATTGAGCCAAAAACTACCACTACACCACCAACACCGCTACTGCATTTTTCTCCAATTACTCATCCGTCCGTCATCAGTTTGTCAAATTGAAGACACTATTGTCCTCTTCACGCGAAGCCCGTCAAAACCCACCTCTTGGTCTTGAGCTTCCGTCGTCACAACAATCACGCCCGCCATCTCCATCGCCAAATTCGTTCGATGCTTAATTTCCCAATGACTGGAAAAGTGGTTGGTTTTAGGTTTCACCAGCACGGTGAGAAGTGGTTGGAAAAGAGGGTGACAGGTTGCATGTGGGAATTGAAGGAAAATGGGGGAGGAAATCTATATAAGTTTTTCAGCTTTCAAAAATTGTAATTTGACCCTAATGATTTTTCTCAATTTTCAATTAGATCCATGAACTTCCTAGTGCCTCACATTGACCCACCTATCTTCTCTTTTGGTCCTCAAACTTTCATCCTTCCACACATTGGTCCTATTTAGTTCTCAATTTATGCAATCAAGTCCGATTTTTATTAAATTTTGATCCCCACGATTCCCCACCATCACACCAAAGCCCTAATTAACTTAAAACATAATTTATCTAAGGCCCTTTCGAATTTAATATTATAATTATTATTTTTTAAATCTTGACATTCCAATCCATTTTTTGAATATCAAAATCTAATTAATTTTTTTTTTAGGATTAAGAATTTAGGGGCGTTACAAATTATGCCAAAAAAAAAAAAAAAAAACTGCATCTTATTACCTCCAATCATTATTTGTTCTTTTAACTTTCAAACATACTTTTATGAAAATTAAAGTTGTTTGCTAATTAAATACACAGAAGTTCTCCTAAATTTTATAATTCTATAATTTATAGTTTCTTTTCCAATATGTTTTGACCTCTAATTTAGTTCTAGAGAGCATGGAAGTTTAGACTTTCTTTTGAAGAAAATAAAAATGAATTTTATATATTTGATGTATTTTTTATCTGTTCAAGCAACTTCGGAATACTTTTATGGCCAGTTTTAGTCCAGGCATCCGGTGAGATAAAGAAAAAGGGAAAAAAGAAAATACCACCACAATAATCTTAAACAAAATATATGACACTTTCAAATACATTGTGAGCCAGCAGAAGAGGTACAGGCTGCATTAAGTCAGATGAATCCTTTGAAATCTTTAGGTCTGGATGGGATATCGGCGATCTTATTGATCAATTATAGGAGGTGATGTTGTTTCATTTGTGCTTAGATTTTTAAGTGATGGCCAATTTGATGCTACGTTTAATTACACGCATATTCTTCTGATCCCAAAAATAGCACGGCCAGAATCCATTTCTCAGCTTCAACCAATTAGCTTAAGTAATGTTATTTATAAGATCGCCTCCAAAACACTTGCTCATCGTTTGAAATCTTTTATGGATATAATTGCAGTAGAAACACAATCTGCATTTGTTCCAGCATATCTCATAACTGATAATGTTCTGATAGCCTTCGAGATCAACCACTTCTTGAAAAGGAAGACACATGGCGCCCAAGTTAGACATGAGCAAGGCATATGATAAAGTGGAGTGGTCATTTTTACGTCGGATGCTGTATAGGCTAGGATTCGCCACCCAAATAGTTGAGTTGATAATAAGGTGTGTGGAGACAGTGTCCTACTCAATTGTTATTAATGGTCAGCAGTTTGCATTTCTTTCATCCTACACGAGGCTTGCGACAAGGGTGTCCACTCTCCCCTTATTTATTCTTGTTTTACACTGAAGCCCTCAGTGCTTTATTTTGAAGAAAGGAGGAAAATCTACTTAGAGGAATAGCTATATACAGACAGGTGCCGAGAGCCGCGCATCTACTATTTGCTGACGACACGTTGGTCTTTTGCCAAGCAACAAGTGCAGCAGCAAATTGCATCTGACGTCTTCTGCATATTTGTGAACAGTCAGGACAACAGGTTAATTTTGAAAACTCTTCTGTGGTTTTTAGTAGAAATACTTCCATTGTTGAGCACGCTAATACTCAGGACATCCTTCGAATGAGGGATGTGGAAAAACATGATAAATACTTAGGCTTGCCTTTTGGTATTGGGGAATCAAAAAGGGAGATTTTTAACTACATTCGTGAGAAAGTCTGGAATCGAGTGGGTGGTTGGTCGGAAGACTGTGTCTAATGTAGGAAAGGAAATTTTAATTGCTCGAGTTGTACATACCTATGAAATGAGCTGCTTCAAATTATCGGAGAGACTTATGCGTGATATTGAGTCAATGATTATTGCTTTTTGGTGGGGAAATAAGGGATCAAGGAAAATTCATTAGGTTAAGTGGGGGGATCTTTGTCGTTGTATAAAAAGTGGAGGATTGGGATTTAGGGATTTATGGCTTGTCAGGTATGCCTTGTTGGCTAAGCAAGGTTGGAGGCTCCTTACAAGGCTAAATCTTTTATTCTCGAAGTTGTACAAGGCTAAATATTTTCTGGATTATCAGACTATTCACGCCACCTTGGGTTTAAATTCATCATTCTCTTGGAAGTGTATTTGGGATTGGGAAGCATTAACTCTTCTTCGGGAAAGTCACAGATGGAGGGTTGGAAATTGATCAAACAATTGGATTTGGACGGATAAATGGATGCCTAATGATAAATCGTTTAGGGTCTTTTCTTCTCCAAAGATCCTCCATGTCATAGAATTACGAAGAAAGAGTCTCATTGATCAAATATTCTTAGAGCCAGAAAACACAACAATCTTGAACATACCGCTTGGTGGAACTGTTAATGAGGATAGATTAATCTGGCATTTCTCCAAGAATGGACTTTCCTCTGTTCATTCTGCAAATTATTTGTCTGTAAGAAGGAGACAACTTATGGATAAAGGGGCAACGGATTCATCCAGTAGTGCTAATGCAGTTGATTACCGTTTCCTTTGGACTTGTAAAATCCCACCGGAAGTGCGACACATTGCCTGGTGAGCAGTCAGAAATTTTCTTCCAACGAACAGTTGTCTGGTGCTTAAAAAAATGGGTGCTAACCCATCTTGTGAGATATGTGAGAATGTAGAGGAAGACTCTTTTTATTGTCTTTGAAGCTGCCACTTCGCCAGGCAAGTGTGGGCTTTATCAAACATTTCTTTCTCTTTACTGGCTCCCTCCTCTTCTATTTTGGAATGTTTTTGATATCTTAATGAACACTTAGATGTTGAATCATTTGAACATTTTCTTGTCTGTTGTTGGAGCGTTGGAGCCATTGGTACAGGAGGAACACTGTCAAATTTAGTGAAGGAAAGTGGTCGCCTCAGGAGGTGATTAAATCTTCACATATTGAAGCTTTCAGAAATGCAAATCAATTTGTTTTGTCGAGGAACATGCAGGCGAGGCTAAGAGGGACAAGTGAAGATAAATTTGATGCTGTTAGTTTCAGTCGTGCACAATCAGTTGGTATTGGTGTAGTGGCTTGCGACTGCAGAGGCGACTACGGTGGTGCCACTGCCAATACCTCCAGAAACGGCAGAAGCTACGGCTGCCAAGACAGCTTGTGAATTCTGGTCCACTTTTGCCTGGTCAGATATTCAGATAGAAGGAGGTCATCTCACCGTTATTCAGGCTCTTCGAAATGAGGTGGAGATTTATTTTTTTCGCTATTGGCCCAATTATATCAGATGCTCTTCTACTTCAGTTTCTTTTTTTCATGTTAGGCATATGGCTAATAAATGTGCTTATTTTATAGTCAAAAGCTTTATTAATATCTCGAAATGAGATCGATGTAACTGATTTAATTTTTTAGGCTCTTGCCATTGGTTCAATTTAATATAATTCTACTGTTTCTTTCAGGAAAAAAATAAAATAAAAATTCTTTCCGAGCATGATTGAGTGTCATTACAAAAACACATGAAGTAAATGTGTATAATATAACTTAGTGAATGCTTCTCATAATTAAATCCATAGAAATATCTTTCTAAATTTCCCCCTAAATTAAAAAAAGAATAATACTATTATTTTGTCATTAAATTCTAATCCCAGATGTATGTAATAAATTAGTGAAAATAAAGGAACAAACAATAAACAAAATCACCATTTAACACCCAAAAAATGGTAAGAAGAAGATACATAATTAGTATTATTGCTCTATTAATTCCGAAGGCTGGTAATGATCAATCTCATTAATGAGATTCAACCATGATTGAATTAACCAAAATGGAGGTCAGGCCAATGTTAGCCATCAATTTTACAAGACAAAAATCAATCATTGGAAGCAATTAAAATCCTCGCAGCTCACATGATGACACGTACAGCTAGGTGCGTTGTGCAAAGGAGCTATGGTCAGGAAGGGATATATGTCACATCCCACAATTTTTGTTGCCCCCGATTCTGTTTATCCGTTATTGCTGATTGGAAATTAGACTGCATTTTATATATACACATAGAGATACATATGAATGAAAAGACAAAAAAGAAAGAAAGTGTATGGGTGGAGTTTCTTAAAACATCTTCTAAACACTACAAGAAAATATTTTTTTTATTATAATATTTTTTACTTCACTAAAAATAATATAGTACAAAAGAATTATTTGCTATGATTTTACTATTATAGTATAAAATTTCAAATGCACAGTAAAAATTATATTAGATACTATACTTCATTTTATCGTAGCAAAAGATATATTTATTTACTACAATTTTTGTATAAGGTGAATAATATTCTACATTTATTATAATTTTATATAAACTGTAGCAAAAGGTTAATGAATTAACCATACTTTTCATTAGTGAAGTGAAAAGAATGAAACTTGTGAAAATTTGAAGGCAAAGATTAAGTTCTTAAATCAAAAAAAATTTCACTTAAAAAGAAGAAAAATATGTTGGAAGTAATGCTTACTAAATAGTATTTAAGGTAAATTAAAAATTGTTTCCAATCTTTAATATTAAAATATTAATTAATTAATTAAAAATTTTAAATTAACAAATAAAACCCCTAAAAAATTCCTAACTACTCATGATTTTAATTAATAAAAGTAGAGGTAATATAAAAAAATTCCCTCTAATTTTTATTATTAAAAAATATTTGATTAATTAATCAAATACTTAATTTAGCTAACTAGCAAAGTTCCTCAAAACAGTAAAAAAACTCAAAATTTGGGGGCAAAATATATATATTTGTCTCCAATAACTTTTATTATTAAAAAAAAAGTTGATTAAATAATCAAATATATTTAAATTAGCTAATTAGTAACAAAGTAATCTTTGGCCTAGTGGCATCACTTTCACACGCATAAGAATGAGGTCAAGAGTTCAAATCTTGATAAGCTCCTATTTGTCCGTCTGTATATTAATAAAAAAGTAAGCTCCCCAAATTAATTGGTTTTTACTACATTTAATAGTGATGAAAAATAATTTAAGTATTTACTACATTTTTCAAAGTGTGGCAATTAACTACTCTATACTATACTTTTTTTACTATAGTAAAATATAATGATGTATTTGATAGCCCTTTACCACATATTAAATTTGTAGTAATTGAAAATAATTTTATAGAAAAAGTCAATTACCACGATTAAAAAACTGTAGCGAAGCTTTTACCTCGCTCGCAATGCCTAGGCTAGAAAAGTGTAGAACAAGTGTAGTTAATAACTTTTTACTACACTTAATATCTATTTACTACACATAATTAATCATAGTAAAAAGCATATTTTTTTGTAGTGAAAATATTTAAAAATTTATTAAATATATATCAAGAAGTATTTAATAATTTTTTAAAAAAAGAAGTTTATAAGATTTTAAAATAAGATGTTAGGATCTTATAATTTTTTTTTAAGAAAAATAAGGAGATTGTAATTTATTTTCAAGATCGTATCAAACCCCTTTAATTTTAATCATTTTAATTATAAAATTGGCATTACAATATTTTATAAATTTCAAATCTTGTTTTATCCAAATACTTCAATAACTTATTTTAAAAATAAAATCTAACATCTTATAAGTTTTAAAAACATCTTGTAAAATATAAGAGCTTATAAGATCCATATTTTTCATCAGAAGAAACAATGTGGTTTGATTAAGACCTCCTTGACTAGAAACCAAACCACATGGGATTAATATAAGTGAAACTTATAAGAGATCCCTCATAGATTTTAAATCTGCATATAATATTAAAATACAAGAAGAAATCTTACCTTTAGTTTCTGACCAATAAACAACAAAATTGCATTTTCTATTCTGTAAGTGTGCTCAATTTGCATTTTTTCCCTATAAGTTGCAAATTTGCAATTTCAATCCTATATAAGTATCAAAAAATTATTGTTTTTAGTCCTTTTTTCGCTGGAGACGGGAAAAGTCGCCAAAAAAGTTGATGTGGCATGATGAAAGTGTAATAATTTGAATTTCTTTCCACGTTGGCAAAAACCTTTTCAATATATATACATGTATTATGCAGACATATATATGCACATGTATTGATATAAATAAATATTTTTTATAAATATATAATATTTGTATATGCACACATATATATACATATATAGATACACATATATACATATATACCCTACTCCACAGCACCCCCCCATCCCACCATCGAATAGTCCCTGCCTGCCAAACTGTCGGACAGCTGAATCATATCCTTGCACCCTAAGCGCCAGAGAGCTGGCCATGGCAATTATGAGCTAGGTGGCCAATGACAGCTTAGGAGAGGCTCGCCATGGCCTGCTATGTGGCCAGATATGACCAAGTAGCCTGCCAAGCTTCTACCTAGCCAGCAACTGCCTGGCCAAGTCTAGCCAATTGGCCAGTGGCAACCATAGCCAATCCAACCAAGGTGGCTGGCTCAGGGAGCATGAGGGGGAAGGGATTTTCCCTTTTTTCCCCTTCTTTTTCTTTAATATTTTCACTTTTAATTTATTTATTTTATATCTAAATTTAATTAATTATTTTAAATATGTGAGTAAAATAATATTATTAATATGATAGGTTAGTTTTTATATTTTTTAATTAGTAAATAATTATAAATTATATATAAATGTAAGTGTATATTTCTTAAATTCAAACTCACTCAATTAAGCAACAAAAATGATAAAATAATCCAACTAGCCTTGTCATTTACACAAGTCAACTTTTATTTTTTGTCAACAAGAGGCAAAAACTCCAAATGACCACTTGACGAGTGAGCCATATCAGTATTTTCGGTGACTTTTCCATCCTTAGCCAAAAAAGGATTAAAAACGATAATTTTTTGATCAAAAATGTAAATTGGGCAAAGTTACAGGATGAAAATTGAAATTTTGCCAACCAACAAACTATTAGGTTACTTTCTAGATTCTCATATAGGTTTTGTTCATATTGTTGTCAAGCCATCAACAAGAGAAAGTTCAAACACCGATATCTTTCTGGCCCTAAGAGATTGTAGGCATTTAGATTTTAATAACTCATTACTAGGGTTAGTGGAGACAAGTCTTTGTAATGGTCCAATCTTTTTCAATATTTTCCCCAAATTTCACGATTTCCCTAATATATCTATGCATCGTTGATGTCCTCAATCTGAATATCCAGATTTTTCAATTATAGAATGAAGAGTGGATCTCACATATATGAAATCTTTTTCCAAATCCACTATAAAATCACAAACACATGATTGAATATCAATGTAGTTGCTCACAATCGTTCTCCTGAATAAATAGTGTTTTAGATAGATAAAGCCAAATCAAATCTCATAGTTCCTAGAACAATTGAATGGAAATATGCTGCTCTTCTAGAAAAATGGGAATTACCCCAAGGTTCAAATCCTCTTTGACAAACAGTAGAAAATTCTTAAATAGAGCTAGTCGTTCAACATGATGACAGAGTTGCTAAGGTAAAGTTCCTTAGACAAATCCCTTAGATCTTCCACCAGTTATGTTGAACCAACAAGTTCCCAATTCCTAAGAGACATTCTATCTTAGTTCCTCCTAGAACTTATATACCAATTCCTTATGATGTTCCGAGAACAGTTCCTTTTGAGAACTTTAGAACAGTTCCCTGATTCTAAGGCATTAGAATAGACCAAAATTTTGCCCAACCTATCAAAGGCTATGAAAATTCTGAACAACGTGATTCTCACTATCAACTCCCTCACAAATTCTTACAATAATGGAAGAGTTTTCAATAAATAAAGAATTTCTCAAAAAAGATTTTCTTTCTAAACAAAAATTTTCAAATCGAAACTGGTTTATGCAAAATTTTGATGAACATCAAAGAAATTAGATTCATTCTGAATTGTATGAGTACACGACTTGTATCAGATAGAACATTCCTTTTTTTAAAAATATTTCTTCAATACTTATCGAGAAAATAATATCCAAGTTATCCAAAAGGTTACCAAAAAATGGACCATGACAACTGCTTCCATAGTTACAAGTGAACATCCTCCATTAGAAGAAACATACATTACGACTGTTTGTTTTCATTCTCAAACCTCATTTTCACATTTTCTACTATTTAAAAATTAAAATACATCACCTTTACATATTTTCACCCAACATATTTTTATTTTCATTCTCAAAACACATTCTTCAATAACTTATATATCTTTTTCCAATAACCTATATATTTTCTCTCTCTATTATCATAATTTCTATCCCTCTCAACCTACAACCTATTAAATCCAGCATAATTATTACTTTTCAACAATCTATCCAAATACAAACTCATTTTCAACTCATATTCATTAACTACCTTTTCAAATTTTAGAGATGATGGAAATGAAAAATCAAAATGAAAATAAAACCAAACAGGCCCAAAATCATTTCTTGCCTTCTTGTTTCTAAGATAGACTCACATATCTTTAAAAGATCCAATTTCCATACAAGTCAAAGAAAAAAAAAATCTCAAATTTAGCATTGCATTCCATATGCAAGCAATTAGATCGAATTGAGAACAAACTGTAGGATTATAGGAACTGAAAAACAAAGCCTCCATTTCCTCATCCAGAATTATTAAAACAGATCCTATCCTCCAAATCTCTGCCTAAGACCTCCCATTCCAAATCTCTTATTACATACCAAAGTTAAACCCAAATAAATCTATTCTTTTAGAAATCCAAGATAGGTTGTGAGACCTTAGAAAAGAAAAGGTTCTCAATTTCATAGAACAAGATTACAATACCTTTGAAGAAGTTCCAGATCAATCTTTTTTCTTGGACCCTGTCCATCAAATTCGGCTCCAGAATTTTTCCATTCTAGACCAACTCCTCCTGATCCAAATTGAAGAAATTCGATTTTTAAATCATTTAATGGAAGTTCTACCTATAAATGAAACTTAGATCAACTTTCAGAATATAATATTCGAAGTCTTAGGAAAGAGATGGTCATGGTTTCCAACATCTATAAGGAAAGAACTAATCCTTTGATATAGATGCTACAAAAAATCTAATTCTTGGATTTAATGGTCAGTTAATGGTTGGTGGGGTAATACCATCACACTTGAAGCTAAGAATTGGATTTTCCAAATTGTAAAAAGAGATGCAGAAGGAAATCCTATCCTTGATGAGGAAGAACAACCCATTCCAACTGCAATTTCTTCTCTTATTTACGCAATTATCTTCTATTTCATTAGTAATCCATAGATTTACCAAGAAAGAAATACTGAGTTCCTTCAAAACTTAAAGTGCAAAAACTCCATTATTTTAAATGGTACGAAGATTTTTTTTCTTTCCAAAATCTATGAAAGAAATTATGCGAATAGTTATTTTTGGAAAGAAAAATTCATTTCAGGCTTACCAAAATTGTTTGTTGAAAAAGTTGGAGAAAAAATAAAAGAAAAATATGAAGATATCTCTGTCTTATCTTATAGTCAGATAATCAACCACATTAACCTTGTAGGTTTACAAATATGTAATGATATTATGCTTAAGACTCCATTGACGAAGCAAAGTCTCACCACCTGAAAAGAATTAAGAAGTTGGTGTGAACAATCTGAGTTCCAAAAAATTCATTCCTTTTCTTTCAAAACCAAGAGTAAACCACCTAAGTATCACCCTACCTCCCAGAAAAGGAAGTTCACCAAAATGTATACCCAAAAATCTTCCAAGACTAAAAAGTTCCACCAAAAACAATTCCCAACAAAAACCCAAGTTCTACAACCTGTTACAACTACCACAAACTAGGTTATTATGCTAGTACTTGTAGATTTAGGAAGAGATCCACGAGCTTAGCCTTAGGGAAGAAATCACCTCTTAACTTCTTAATCTTATTACTGAAAAGAATCAAAGCTAGATATAGAATAAGAAAACCTTATGTTTGATGACCAAATCCAACTTGATGAAGGTTACTCTTCTTCCTCAGAAAAAGAAGATAATTCCGAATCTAACAATCAATTGCAAGGATGCAAAGACTGTCCACAAGGATTATGTCTCTACAATAAATAAATTGCCAATCTAACTAACCAATTTTCCTTAAGTCTTGACCTTATAGACAAAATTCAAACTCTAGAAGATAAATAAACATATCTTCATAAGTTACAAGAGTTAATAAGAAAAGATGAATTCACTTTATCAAAATCCGAGCCACCTTTGGAAGCAGATTTCAAAGATATCATGGGAATGTTTAATTCTCACAACAATAAAATATCCAATGTCAACTTACAAAATGAAATCAAACAATTGAAAAGAGATTAAGTTTCTTAAAGAAAATCAAGAACAATTACAAAAAGATGTCCTTATTGTTAAGTTACAAAATTGTCTCATAGGAATCTCTTGATAAAAAAGTTTTTTCCTCAAACAATACCGAAGATGAAGACTCCTTCGTGAAATCCATTTCTAGAATTTCCTAGCAAAAATGGTATGTTAAGATTAATCTTGTAATTTAAGACTTCAAGCTTTCTGCCATCGCCCCCATGGATCTAGGTGCAGGTATGAACTATATCCAAGAAGGTCTTATCCCCACAAAATATTTTGAAAAAATAAGAGAAAGACTGTTAATTGCAAATTCTGCCAGTCTCAAAATAAATTTCAAGCTTTGAAAAGCATATGTTTGTATAATGGAATTTGTTTTAAAATCAGTTTTGTCTTTGTCAAAGATCTTAATACTCCTATCATATTATGAAATTTATTACTTTAGATGCTTTATTCCATTGATGCTGGCTCCAAAGCAACCATAATTATGGAAAAAGAGATCTTCTTTCAATTCCAATTCCCAGTTACACAAAGAGCTATTAAAATAGTTCAATACTCATTTATTTTCCAAGAAATTGAGACAAAAAGAAAAACTGATCTTTTCTTAAAAGAAGAAATATCCCACCAAAAAATTGAACAACCAATATCATCTCCCATGACCAGTAAAAACTAAATTTTTTTTGAAACCAATTAGAAGAACAAGTGTGTTTTGAGTTACCTAACGTTTTTTGGAAAAGAAAGATATACATAATTACTCTACCATATGAATTGGAGTTCAGCCGCAAACAGATCTCTACCAAAGCTAGACCTATTCAAATGAACCATGAGTTACTAGAATGCTGCAAAAAGGAAATACATGATCTCTTTGATAAAAAATTAATTAGGCCATCCAAATCGCCTTGGCCATGCCCTGCCTTTTATGTTCAAAAGAATGTTGAACCAAAAAGAGGCACACCACGATTAGTCGTCAATTACAAATCTTTAAATAAAGCATCAAAATGGATCATATATCTAATACAAAATAAATCTAATCTCTCAAAAGGCTTTACAATGCAAAGATCTTTCCCCAGTTTAACATGAAATTTGGTTGGCAAATCTATATAGTAGAACAAGATAAATACAAACAGCATTCACAATTCCCTCTGGCCAATTTAAGTGGAATGTAATGTCCTTTTGTCTAAAAAATGCCCCTTCAGAGTCTCTAAAACTTATGAATGAAATTTTTATCTGATATACATCATTTAGTATAATGTATATTATGATGTCCTCATTTTTAGTGAATCCATCGAGAAAATTGAAAACATCTCCAAGTTTTCCTCTGATTAATTAAAGAAAATGGACTTGCAATATTTGCCCCAAAGATCAAATTATGTCTAATGAATATTCGATTCTTGGGTCATTAAATCCATAAAGGCACGATAATCCCAATCCAAAGATCTTAAGAATTTGGAGAAAATTCCCAGATCAAATACTTAGCAAAAGCCAACTTCAAAGATTTTTAGGTTCCCTCTAACTTGAGGCAATTTTTGTAAACCCTTTTTTGGTAGACTAAAATCACCTCTAGTTCCCTAGACACAAGTTCATACTGAAATAGTCAAAGATCTTAAAATCCAAATCAAAGAAATACCTTGCCTTTCCATCTTCCACTCAATTGCCCAAAAATTGTTAAAACAGATGCATTGAAAATAGGATATGGTGGGATCCTTAGTCAAATAATTGATGGTAAAGAAATGATGGTTAGATACTACTTTGAAGTTTGAAAAAAAAATGCACAATAAAACTATCCTACCATCAAAAAGAAAATTCCTTTGATAGTATTATGCATATCCAAGTTCCAAGATGGTTTGTTAAAAAAAAAAGCACCTTTTAAGGATAGATTGCAGAGCAGCCAAAGATGTTTTAACCAAAGATGTGCAAAATTTGGTTACCAATTAAATTTTTGCCAAGTGGCAAGCTCTTTTAGCTGTTTTTTATTTTGATATTGAATATGTCAAAGGTACTAATAATTAACTCCTGATTACCTGACTAGAGAATTTTTACAGGAATGTCCAGGAACATAGAAGAATCTATGTCAAAGGTAAAACCTTTAGCAACACAAGCTCCTAGAATTGAGTATCCCTCTTTTCAAAATCCAAAGGCCGAAGGTAAACTCGTTGCACTAAGGCCACAAATACCACAAAATCCAACACTCCTCAGAATGCTGCCCCCATATTTTCAAAACCAAAAGCAAATCACCCAATCACAAACAACCCTCCAAATAATAAACCAATTTTCCCAGCTTGGAAAGTCACTTCCCTTAACTCCAATAAAACTGACCTAAACTTATAAAGATTCAATAGTTCCTTCAACACCGGTTTCACAAAAGTTGCCAAATTATGACAAACCAGATTCTCATAGAGATTTTGTTATTGAAGATCTATGGTAACTATAGAAACACAAGTAGAGCCAGCCTAAATAGCAAATTTAGTTCTTGATCCTCAATGTTGTAGAATTTTCAAAGACTTTCGAAAAAATAGTAGTTTTCGGAGGACATATCAGTAAGTTGATTCTATTTGATCCCCCCTTCGATTAGTAAGTTCGTTCCATTTCATATCTTCCATATCTTTGTTCATCTTATATGTTTTTATATTTTCTGTCTTTATACTTTTATATATTTATTCTATTTATATATTTATAAAATTTCTGCTCAAGATGGTTATTTTCCTTCCATATTTAGTTTTGAGTGAATTACCTCCAGACATATTGATATTTGGTCTAATTACAAAAAAATCGTAATTGTTCTGAAAATTATATTTACACCCTAAACTTCCGAACTAAAGTGTAATGCTGATGAAAAGTGTAAAATGATCAAAATACTCTTCCATTAAAAAAAAAAGAGAGAAAAATGAAAAAATTGATAGGAATATTAAAAGGTAAAAATACTCTTGTACCTATTTGTAATATTTTTGAATATAGGGGGTTTATTTGATATATTTTATCACCCAATTTTTTAAACATTTAAATTTAGAACCTTAAATAATATATTTCTATTAATTTTGAGTTACATATTTACTAATGATAAATAAAATAAAAAAATAAAAAACAAATAAAATTTTAAACCATTATCTTACTAATATATAGGTACATATATATATATATATTTATATATGTAAATATACAATAAATATAATATGTTTATATATATATATATATGAAATACACCACCTACCAATTATCACCCCCTAACCCTCACCCTCACCCCTACCCCCAACTTGGGATGTCGCCTGGCCATGGCTAGTGGCCAGATTAGCTAGTTGCTCACTGCCATGGCTAGCCACTGGCTAGGCTAGTAGGGCGACTAGTAGTCATGGCCTGACCCGCAATGGCTGGGTAAGGGAGGTAGGAGGTGAGGTTGGGTCTTTCTTTTTTATTCTTTAATAAATTTTAATAAATTCTTTACTTGTCCTTTTTATTTTTAATTTTTGTTTACTTATTTTTAATCAATAAATATATCTAATTAATTATCATAAATGTTTGTTATTTAATATTATTATGCAATTTTGAAAGTTAATTTATGTTTGAGTCCTAAAAAATATTAATTAGAAATAATTTTAAAGAATAAATTTTAGTAAATTTTTTACTTGTCCCTTTTTAAATTTTTTTTTTATTTATTTTTAATCAATAAATATTTAATTAATTATTTTAAATATTTGTTATTTTATATTATTAAGTATGTAATTTAAAATACTAATCAATTAACTATGTTTTAGTCCTAAAAGAATATTAATTACAAATATACATCTAAAAAATTTGAAATCTTACAATACCACATCTGAAAGTATTTTCATCCATGAAAAAAGGTCAAACCTGGTAAAAAATGAGGTCAAATATAGTAAGAGCATTTTTGGAATTTCACCTATATTTTTTAACAGCACTAGGTTAAAACCCTATCGGTGACTAATGACAGAGGTTAAATGCTGGCTGGCAACAAATGCCATGGAGTAAATGAAGTTTTCAAAACAATAAGGATTTTTTTTATAATTAGGCCAAACATCAAGGGTTTTGATGTAATTCACCCTTTAGTTTTAAATGAAGTTCAAAACTTTAATTGTAAACAAAGTTCCCTACTCTGGGACGTCATATGGTATCAGAACTCTAAAAACATCTTGTAAAATATATGATTTTATAGGATTTTTTTAGATAAATTTAGCCAAATACCTTCTCACACATCAACCCTTTAGACATTATTATAGAAGTTTCTTCATTATTATGAAATGTCTAATTTAATCATGATTGAAGAAGTTGCCCGTATTTCTAACCATCTCTAACTATGAATTGAAGTGTGAAAATTGAGAAGACAAATCCTTGAACCAATAGCAACAGTCGCATACTAGGAATACCTACTATACGCACAAATACTTTAAAATGAACTTTGTCATAATATTACTTGAAAATCGATGGTATATGGGGTGTGTGTGTGTGTGTGTGTGTGCATCTCAAAGTTTTAGATCTTTCATATTCCCTTTACGATTTGCAAAATAATTTATCATTTGCACATAAATATTGGTGTGCGTAGAAATCAATATCAAAGTTCTAGATCTATCATCCATCCTTCACAATATGAGCCATGAGGTCGGTCCTTACTATATCTTGGTGGTGCTTAGTCAAACCTCATCAATCAATCATGTTTCCATGCTAAACAACTTGAATATTAACAAACTATTAGCTTGACTAAGAGAAGAACACTCGTTTGAACTAACCTATCCAAATTAGCGTCCATTAAGACAATAAACATCCTACACTAGTTAGGTCCTAAACCCTTACCTTCAAATCGCAAATCGCATTTTTTACGCCAAATCGTCGATGCAAAGACAATCATCAGCTCATTTTAGCTAATCATTTAGCTAGATAAGTTCGGCAGAACATTATATATTTAAGTCCTAACATAGAGAAAAGATATAGTGACGTAAAATATGATTTGTGATCCTAATTATTTATTGAGTATTATTAATCAAATGGAGATTAATGCACAATATTCTTAGATAAAAATATTCACGCTTAATACATTCATTTATTGTCGCTAATAAACTATTACACTCCCATTATATATATTTTGTTACAAGGATGTATATATATCTACCATGTGCACAGCTTGATATAGGAGTGCAACTTCTTCGTTAATTCTTCCTAACATCAATCCTCATCAGTACTTCTGACTAGTTTTATTTATTTCTAGTTTCAAAATGTCAATACTTAGACCAAGTCATTGTCTTTATTTTTAAAAAACGTCTTTATATGAGAGTTAGCATGCATAATATGCAAGAAATATGAGAAAAATTTGAGCCCAAATTTGCTTCCACTATGCTGAAATTAATTAGAATGCAAGCAGATTTATATTCAGTATATAACCATGGTTCGTAGGAACGATCGCAGAGAACGAAACGAGGACTATCATTCCAATTCCATTGTAATGTTGCGGAACGATCACGAACGTTCCGCACATTTTGTAATTTAAAGCATTCAAAAATTTGAAAAACAAAATCCAAAAAATATTAAAAACACATAATTAAAAATGTCTAATAGTATTTACATTAGACAATAACATAATTTTATGCATTATAAATTGATTTAGATTTCATAAAGCTTTCTTATAACATTATTGAGGATAATATTTTTTAAATTGTTCATTCAATTATTCAACAACATAATGAAAGTGAATTTGATATCATAAAATTATAACATTACTAATAGATAGTGTAGAACAATAATGCACAAAATTTTATAACATCATTTAGCGCATTTTTGATGAAATGTATTCATGCAAATATATTTTAGGAACTAATTGTAATGAGTTTTGATTTTTTGATATGTAAACAAATAGTTAAGATTTTTTCATCATTCTATATAAATTATAATTTATTAAGTATATATTATATTTTTCTTAATATGATTTAACTTTTTGTTAAAATCAAATAAAGTACAAGACATGCTATGTGTTAATTCTTTATATATTCTTATTCTTTTGTAAATTGGAAATTCAAATTTACATATCACAAAAAATAAAATATTTAAAAATACAAGTTTATTATATTTTGAATTAATATAGAACTACATATTTAGAAACTAGAATTAACATATAAATATAATTTCTAAATAAATAATTAAAATAATGTGTAAAATTAGATTGAAAAAGAAAAAAAGGAACAGAAAAGACTGTCTTCTTTAGCGGCTTCCCGCCTCCCCTATTTCCAAGCACCCCATTCCAATCTCACCATCCAATGCCAACAAACCTTTCTCCGGCAATCATTCTGCCACCACCATCGTCCTTCGAAATGTAGTTGTTCTTTGTTGAAATACCGTTCTGAGATATCGCGACATTATCGAATGTCACATCGTTCTAGCTGATTTAGCGGCCTGGCGCAATGATTCCAAGTCACAACCATTTTCCACTGGAACAACGGAATGTGGGCATCCGTTCCAATCAATTAATCGGTGTTCCGACAAATCATGTATATAACTAGTATATATTTGAGAATAAGTGATTAATCATAAATTAAATAAATTATATTTGTTAAATAATTGTTCGTCATAGTCAAATCAATCTAAACTTTAATTTTTCATAAAATGATGATTGTACAAATTTGGAACAATCAAACAATGTCAATTTCCATTGGAGTGCAGTGATCAAGACTAGTGTGATCCCTCATCCTTCTTCATTTGGTTGCGGCAAGAGCTTAGCTCTTTTATCTTTAAGACAAATGGACATAACTATTAGAAAGGTCTCAACTAAACTAACATGTATTAACATGTCTTTTGGAATGCAATTAAACAGACATATCTGATAGTGCTGCTTGAGCAAACTGTTGTAGTTGTTGGAAATGTCTAACTAATAGTCGTGTCTTCTCCTAACTCTTCATATAGTCATGTCTCTCCTTTTTAATTTTCAATTTGGTTTGACTGCTTTTTATCTTTCTACCTTTGAATTTTCAATAATTTACTTGTTCAAATAGTCTATTTTGACATTAATTTCTCATTCAGCCATAATTAGCTTTGAGTAATTAAACACATCATTAACATCAATCGGCGATGTAGATTACAATAATCTAAAGTAATTCTTTTTTTTTTTTTAGAGAGAGAGAGAAGGCATTACAAATGACAATTTTTTTATCCTTTCAACAAATCAATATTTTTTCTATTCTCAAATTGAACAACTCAATATTTTTCTATTCTTAAATCAAATAAATCAAAATATAAATTACACACAAATTCACATAAAGTGCACAACGCACACAAGACCTCTCACATAATAGGGGAGACAGATGCCACTTAAGCTACAAGCTACTGGACATAATCTAAAGTAATTTTATTGACAATAAATAGAAACCTCTTAATTAATTGATCAAACTTTAGTCCACTCAACTTTTTAAATCAATTTTCCAACAACTTCTACAATATATCCTATTTCTACATCCTGCACTAGGAACCTGCTTTTGTGTTATATAAATATCAAAATTATGTTCACTTTGCCAATTAGTTGGAAATTGAAACCCCAATTATACCTTTCTAATTTAACTTTATGCTGATGAACATTTTTTTTGTGTTGAAATACCTGTTGGGTCCACCATAACATTGTGGGTACCATCCACAAAAGAGATAAAAAGAAAAGGAAAAAAAAAGGAAAGAAGAAGAAGAAGAAGAAGAAAATGGCAACCAAATTGGTTTTGGTTTGGCCCCAGCATTTAATTCTC
The DNA here is from genome assembly GCA_018894105.1 of Jacaranda mimosifolia. NCBI lineage: Eukaryota > Viridiplantae > Streptophyta > Magnoliopsida > Lamiales > Bignoniaceae > Jacaranda > Jacaranda mimosifolia. The sequence continues at coordinate 14,387,927 of CM032123.1, forward strand.
ACAATTGTGTCCAATACCAAATTGGTTTTGGTCTAGACACAGTCACACAACAACAATTAGTATTTCCAATTCTAATTGAATTGGGGGTAACAAAAGCTTTAAAAGGTAAATATCTTCTTTGAGTTGGGCTTAATTTGTGTCCGTTTGAGGGAATGCACCAGATTTAATTATATTCTTTTTGTATTTTTGTTTTTTAAATTTGAGGATTTTAGTGTATAGTAGTTGTGGAGAATTCGAATAAGTTTCTTATTTTTATTTTCTTTCCATTGTTAGTCGACTTAACTTGAGGTGAAAAATTCAAATATTTTGTAATCACAATTTAGTAGTGAATCTTCTGTGGGTGTTTGCCCCGGTCGCGATTTTGTATTCCCAACCAAGTGATGACCCTGGAGTGAATCACCTATTGGCTATTGGTGGTGAATGGGTTTAATTAGTGGGTAGGATCCATGTAATGGTAGACTAAATATTTTAATCACAATCATGGACTCCTCATGTGTGTTGGGCTTACCCAGTTGCTCAATTGCACTGGTATGCACATAGTTTTTCTGAATTAATGCTGATTGGATTATTGATGACATAACACCTATTTTTATGCTAAATCCAAAGAGGGGTTTTTTAATATCTACATATCAAAGGGATTTTGGTATTTGATATGCTACATCCAAAGAGGAGTTTCTCAATATCTACATATCAAAGGGATTTTGGTATTTGATATAGCAAATTAAGTTTCTAAAATTTAAAAAGTAAAAATGAATTAAATAGGCCCAATTAATTAAATAGTGAGTAAAGCAAAAGGATAATGAGCCCAAGTGATCATGCACACTAAATTGGGCATCTAAACCCTAATGGGCCGAAATCCACTAACAAAAAAATACTATAAATACCAAGTTCTAAAGTTAAATGAGGAGGAAAAAATCATTTGCAAAAAATCAAGGTTCTAACTCAATGCAATGTATTTCGGAGAAAAGAACTCAGAAAAGCTTGCTAAATTCTCAAAAGGGCCCTAACTCCATTTCCAAACAATATCATCTTAGCGACATTTGTGGAAACAAAATCTATAGCTCAAGATTCTAGCAACTAGGTTGCCCTGAGAGATGAGAATATAGAGAATAACCAGCCTATAGTGTAGTCAAATCCGGCGCCAAAGCCAACACCTAAAGCGCACTTACACCTCAAAGCTGCTACTGGAGTTCAGACCGACTCGCCAATGACTCAACCCTCAAGTAGAGCCAAAAGTCAGTACCTCCCTCTCATTGCTGCTCTTCGGAGATGCAAACCTTTTGCCAAGCTATCCTGGTGGGGGCGGTCCTTCTGGGATAAAGATTGCTAACCTGCAGAAGTTTAACGGCTCAGCAAACCCCAGGATCATATGGGAAACTTCCTTAGAAGGATGGAACTATACAACCTAAGTGAAGCTGCCTACTGTAATGTGTTTTTGCACCATGCTTACCAAATGCGCCTTGACATGGTTCAATCATATGATAGTTGGATCCATCATGGGTTGGGAACAATTAGCACACTTTTCCTCCATCACTCCATCAACTATATGTAACCTAAATGGCGGCATACTTGTCTACTATTAAGCATAAGGATGGAGAATTCTTGAGAGATTATCTCAATCATTTTGTCCAAGCAATGCATGAAATTCCCCACACTGAAGTGCTGACAAAAGTGCTACAACACCCACCCCTACTATTGCTGTAGAGCAAATGCCACAACCAAAAGCCACCACCACTTCATACAAAGGAATTAGGTTTGTGGTCTTTGTGGCTAGAGAATTGTGTATAAAGTGGAGGCATAAAAATGGGGCATTTGCGGTTTTGGAAAATTTCGATTACTTCAATTTGGTTTTCCTAGTTTTTGTGGTTGAGGAAATTGAGATAGTTGTGGTCATTGTTGTCATGAGAGGATTGTTGGCAAGGTTTTGAGGGATAAATTAGTGGAAAGAGAGTGAAAAAAATAAAAATTTGAGAAGAGAATTAAGAAAATGAGTGGAAATTGGGAGATGAATTGATAGAATTTGAGTTTAAATGAGATATGATAGCAAGATCATGGTTGTATTTGATAGTAGAGAAATCTGAGAGAACTAGAGATGGAAGAATAGAAAATTAGGAGAAATGGGGGAAACAATAAAGACGATGAAAAAAGTCAAACATTCTTCCATTTTTAATTTTAATTCTTTAGGAAGGGTAATATAGATATTACATAGCTAAGAATGAATGACCAACCTCAAATTGCAGCGTGTTTATACACACTCTCTTAATTTGGACATACTTGGCTAATTTTCATAAAAAAGATATGGTGATAAGTTAATTAATATTTCACAGAGAGTGATAAGCTAATTAGGCTTTTCACATGGGGATTATTTGCAATTCTCTCATAAATATAAATTATCTAATTTTTCAATCCTATACTTACCCTAACTGACCAAATGTACAATTATAATTTCATCTTAATTTCCAAAATTATGAAGAACTTTTCAACTTTTGAAAATGGTAGAAATGGAAAATGAAAATAAAATAAATCTAATTGTGCCTTTACTTTCTGTAAGAAAATCTATAATTGACTTTAAAGTTGTTAGAATAAATATGCGTACATGTATTAGGTGGACTTCATAAACACAAAATGTACACATATTAAGTATCTCCTACAAATGGATAATATAAAGGTGGAGTAAATATTGAAGTGTGTACATTGTATTGAACATGGAATAGTCCATGTACAATGGTTATATACATAAAGGAAGCTCATTGGTCATGACCAAGTCACGAACCTATTATTCTACATACATTGTATATTTGCATTAAGGAAACTATTCACTGAATATTCAGTTAATAGAAGAACATCTTATTAATTCTAGTTCATGATCCTTGATGAGTTAGGATCAGTTTGGCATCCTATATAAAGAGGTTTTTAGTCCCTCTCTCCATTCAATTAAGTTTGTGGTTTCTCACATCTCTATTAAGCACAAACATCATAGTAAGTTAGGAGAGTGAAGACACAAGTTCCCTCAGGGAGGTCCCATAGGTGAGGTTTATGGTTGATGATTGAAGTTATCATCTTAAAAAGATTTGATTCTACTCAAAGTTCTTTACAATGGATAAAAATAAAATTCTTGTAGTAGTTTGGTTTATGAAATGAGCTTTAAGATCCTTGTATATATATATATATATATATATTTTCTAACATGTGGTATCAAAGCAATAGGTTTAAGGTTATTTATAAATTGGCTACTAGTATAAATTCATGATGAGGATTAAGCAATTTCTAAACAAGTACATATGCAATCGCCACATGCTTGTATCTTATTTGAAAGTTTTCAACATGATTAATTTTAATATTTTGCATGCTCAATATTTGATTTGATCTCGCACATTCCCTTCGAATTATGGATCAAGGCTTATGGCTTAAAGAATAGTTGTATTATAGATGGTCACCAAAGTCACTCATCACGATAATTACACTTTAATAAATAAGCCATGAGATTCATGATTGTAGAAATTTAAAATACGAAGGTAATTTATTTCTATAATCATGTTATGTGTGATTTTTGTATCCAAATATATAAAAACATTATATGTCTATTAAATCTAAGGAAGGAAGTAACTTACTGTTTATCACTGAGCATATCATATCTTACCCAAAGGTAGGTATATGATGATGCATGAATTGTTTAGTAAAAGACTCATGGTAATTTTTGATTTTCAAGTCATGACTTATGCTTCACTTTGGGAAATATGTCCAACATTCCAATGTTGAATGGCTCCAACTATTGAAACTGGCATGAGCAAGTTCTCATCACGTTAGGCTACTTGCATTTACTTGTGTTTGAGGATTGACAAATCTCGTAAGTTTGGGACCAAAGTCCGCAGGCTGCAAGACATCTTCATGATAATTGGGAGTGTTCCAACCATCTAAGCCTTATGATCATCAAAAATAAGATTGCTAAAAATTATTCCCCAGCTGATTCCAAGTTCAACGAAAGCACAGGAATTTTTGGAAATTGTTGAGGAACAATTTAAGGCTTTTAAAAAGGTATTGGTAGGTACATTTAGAGCAACTTTGACAAGCAAAAAGTATGATGGTGTTAGTGGTGACATCACATAATGGAAATAAATAATCTTGCTGAACAACTTAAGACCATGGATATGATCGTTTTAGAATCTTTCCTCACACAATTTGTTCTTGACTCTCCTCCTGTAGAATATGATTCATTTAAGATAAGTTACAACACTCAAAGAGATAAGTGGGCCATTAATGAACTTATCTCCATGTGTGTGCAAGAGGAAGAAAGATTAAAGCATGAAGGATTGCAAATGGTTCACATGACATCCAAGGTCATTATCGAAAAGGACCTAGAAAGGGAAAAGAAAAGGTCTACAAACCACCGTATAAAAAGGGACCAGAATGTGATATCAGCAATTATGTTAAAAATATTAAGTATTACTTGTGTCAGAGATGGAACATAAGAAGGATTATGAGAAACACAAAGCTTGGTTTGAAAAGAAATGTTTTTTCCTTTGATTTATGTGTTATGAGACCAACTTAACTAATGTTCCATCTAATACTTAATGGTTGGATTCTGCTGCAACAGTTCATGTTTCTAGCACCATGTAGGAATTTGTTTCAACCCACCATTTAATGATAATGAAAAGAATAATAATAATGAGAAACAAATTGGAGACTAAAGTTGAAGATGGTGGAACTTACAAACTTATTTTTGAATCTATAAATTGTTTGGATCTACAAAATACATTTTTTATTCTTCGTCTATCTAGAAATACAACATCTTTATCTCGTTTAGATGTAGAAGGTTACTCATTTTGTTCTAATGACAAGTCTTTTGTTATTTATAAAGATTTTGCTTTAATTGGAAATGGCACATCATGCGATGATTTATATAAATTGCATCTTGATTCTTTATTTGAACAAAATATTCTTGCCCTACATGTAAATGTTAGCACCAAGCATAGTCGCACACATGAAATTTCATCAATGTTGTGGGGTAAACGCTTAGGCCATATATCTAAAGAAAGGCTCTAGCATTTGGTAAAGAATGGAGTTTTGAATGCTTTTGACTTTACATATTTTAGTACTTGTATTGATTGCATTAGAGGAAAGCAAACAAAAGGTAACAATAAAGAAGCCACTAGAAGTTTTGGACTACTTGAAGCAAACCATTCTGATATATATGTACCACTTCATCCTTCATGCATAAGCGGTGGAAAATATTTCATAACTTTTATAGATGACTTCCCACATTATGATTATGTCTATCTAATAAAAGAAAACTATGATGTTTTGAATATCTTTAACATTTTCAAAGTAGAAGTCGAAAATCAACTAGATAGAAAAATTAAAATTGTGAGGACGAATGGAGGTGGTAAATATTACAAGAAATATGATGAGACTGGTCATAATTTGAGACCATTTGTTAGATTTCTTCAAGAAAATAAAATTATTTCTCAATGCACTATGCTAGGAACTCCAAAATAAAATGGTGTGTTTGAAAGGCATAATTGCACCTCAATACTTAGTAGCAAAAGATACGAATACTTAGGAGGAACAAATTAATAAATTAACTCCACCATTAAGAAAAATGATATAAAAACAAAAACTCATACCACCTCATCTGTGGAGTAATTTGATCTAAGCTTATGTCCATTTGACTTAGTATCCTAAACAATTAAGATAGGTTCATTCTCTTTAAATTGGAGATTTGAATAATTTCAAAAATTGCAAGTTGTTGAGTAACTAGCATGCTCCAATGCTCCAATAATTTCTAAAAAATTACTTACTATTTTGTAGTTCAAAAAGAAAATGCATCGTATCCATCAATTGTCATTGTTATATTTGCAAAGTCCCATTAATAACACATCTTTGATATATTCAGGCAACGATATACCAAAATTCTATATTTTTATTATATATACTAAATAAAAAATAAAAAAAGTTATAGTACCATTTAGTACTCGATCGTGACCACCCACTACAGAATTCTATTAGCTACATGCATCTAGTTTCTATATATTTTTTTTTTTTTGCAAGCACATACTACGCTTCACTATCATCACATAGAATGGAATAAATAATACTCATTTTACTTTTAATCTAAACAATTCAATGTTTCCCTCAATTAGCATATCTCTACTGTATAAGCATTTTTTCTCTTAGTTGCTTCGAGAGGACCACAAATTCCTTGAGTTTTCTTGAAACTGAACAAAAAACTTGAAGAAACAAGAATTGGAGTCAAAAGGAAGAATCAAAACATACTTTTTGAATATTTCTTTTCATATTTGGCTTTCAATCAACTCATCTTATGCAAAATTGTTGAGTGAGTTAAAGCCCCACTAAATACTTAAAACTCTTATTATTTATTATTAATTTATGAAGGTTGTTAAACTCCTACAAAATAAAATAATTAATAGGGGTTCTTACAACCCTCGCTAAATAGCTACCACAAATATGCCTATTTTTTATGGTATAGTTACATTATATTTCATTCTTTTTTTTTTTTTTATGTCTTGCAGGAGAGCTTCTATCATGTGTTGTAGTCCCAGTCTTAATAAGATGGCGTTGGGAGCATTGCAGAGACCTAGCAGTCCCAGGCTGAGTTGTGAACTTAGATTGTGGGTAGCCCCAATAAGAAGGGGTATGTTTATGGACTGAGCTACTGTTAATCGCCCTCCTACACCAGTATGCCTCATGAGGAGCTATTTGCATCTGCTATAGCCTAGTTGGAGGCATGTTTGCAGTAGGCCAATTTGCAGACCGGTATGTGGGATATGCAAAGCATGTTCTTTAAACAGTTCGGCGCAATACAAAATATGATTACTCAATTGGTCATACAGAGGAATGCTTCATCAGTTTTCAGTGGCCTACCCTCACCCCTGCCCCCGCGCCCTACTTCCAACAACTTCCACCTTAGCAAGACAAGCATGACCAGCAGTAGCAGCATGATGACTATTAACTTCAGTGATGGTGCTGCTAGCGACCAGTAAATAAGATTTTTTTTTGTTTTGTTTTTATGGCTATTTTAATTATAAATTATAACTTTTAAGACTAATATTTATAAAATTACATTTTGTTTCAAATGATTGTTCCATTTGTATCATAAGTGTATGTTATTTTATATACAAGACATATCAACAGGTCATAGGTGTCACTAAATTAAATTTGTAGAAATTAATTTTTAAAAAAATAAATTTTTCATGAAAATTCTATGCCTTTCAACAAAAAGAATTATAAATAAATAATAATTTTAATAATTTATCAATGGAAATCCATCGAAACACCATCATAGGATGATAAAAAATAAACAAAAAATAAAAATTTCGTAAAAAATTTGACGGTGAAGCGTCGAAAAATAGACGAAAATTTGGTTGTTTCACATGGTCAAGTCAAATTTTCATCACAAAATTGACACAAATCCATCAGAAATTTTTTTGGCATACTACTTCAGTCGGAAAAAAGTCACAAAACAATTTGTGACTCGTTTTTTTGACAAAAAAAAATTGATTGGATGCTCGTTGGAAATTCATTTGAGTTTGTTGAATCATTCCATTGGAAACGATGAATTCTTTTTGTAATGATTACCTCAGCAACATTCTACCAGAGTGCATCATCGTCCAAAGCTCCCAACTCTTTTCTAGCATAGATCCAGTTATTCCTATACTGTATGGCTTAGGCAAGTTGAGCACACTGCAAAAGCAATAACAATCTACATAAGACCATATGGCATATCAATAAGGTTGATGAGATAAGGGAATTACCATAAGCAAATCTATGAATAGACTCAAAGCTTGGTATGTGCATCATCTCATCAACATCATTATAGAAAAATTGAGCATTAAAGATCTTCGAGTTCACCTCGCGCGAAGGGTCCAATTCGAGCATGCTCTTTCATTATTGATTGAAAAAAAGCAGGGCTCTGAGAAAGGGAGTATATCCACTTATCCAATTGGTTCATGAAAGACATTCTCCTATTCAAGTTAATGCAAGGGCTCAAGTCGGCGAGCTTTGGTGGGATCTTGCTCAAATCTACCCCGAAGGCCCGCACACCTAAGCTCTTTATAAGCAGTCTCTTCGGCATAGGAAAAGAAGTACCTTCACTTATAGGCCTTTTGCCCTCAAAATATGATACCGATCGGGGCTAGAGGCAAAGTTACCAAAGAGTTTAGACTTTAAGTTACCGACTGAGTAATCAATGAAGGAGTAGCAGGCAAGTCGGCAACTAATCCCGGTGGACCCTGGCCCAGAACCTGGCAAGGATACAAGCAAGCTATTTGTTGTGCCTAAACATGTTCTCTTGAACCTGTAAGCACAACACAAAAACCCTAAGAACCATGTGTAGACGTATTAATTTTGTCCAATTGGAAAGTGACACGTATAAAATAATATGCTAATTATTAATTCAAAATTTTCTATTTATCTTGAAATTTATTAAATTTAATTTCAAAAGATAAATAGTTAATTTTAATTAATACTCTAGTGTTTATTTTATGCTTAAATCAAATAGAGACAGGTGTTAAAGATGAAGTGTATATGTCTATAGACCGATCAAATCAAAGATATATGATATTATCCCTTTATATTTGATATTATCTTATCAAAGAGATAACCCTCAAAAAAGTTCAAGACAATATGAAAGTCTCCCATCAAACATCTATATAAAAGGGGTGATCAAAGCTTATTCTACAGACAACACAAATTCCATTAAGTGAGAAAAGCTTTGAAGGAGTCCAACAATTCTCTCAATCAAATTTAAGGAGATCCACAGCGTTCAAGGCGTTCTTCATGGAGCTCATCATATTTTGGTGTTTGATTCGAGATCAAGGTGGGAAGCCCTCAATTGGCGTTGCTTCAAATTAAATTTAAGAAAATCCAGTGTTCAAGGCATTCATTTCGGAGCTCGTTACATTTTAAGATCATATTTGGAAGGGAAGAATCATAAGTTTAGAATGGAGATTGAATCCACATTTGATAAATTTCAAATTTATTTTCTTTATATGATTTTTCTTGTCTTGTAATTTTATTTATTGTAGACAAAGAAATTTGTTGTTATAAATTTTGGCATGCTTGGTGAGACTATCTCTACCTCTCATCTCTTTACTTCATCAAGATTGAAGTATCAAATGGCCGCCAACAAGACTACAACACTAAAAATTACTACCTCAAATTCCTCAAGTATTGGAGTAAAAAGTGTTGGCATCATCATAAGAAATATGTCCAAAAAGTTGCAATCTTCTTTGGAGGTGGCTCCTTCGCTAGCTATGGAAAAAGTATTGTCGCATTTTATTGATAAGAATGAAGATGGTGGAGACGCGAAGGAAGAATCTGCATCATCCATTCCCCACTCAACATCAAATTCCACGAGCATGACAATGGTGATGGTGACAAGTGCTACAACCTTGGAGGAACAAATTTCAAATTTGATGAGGGCCATTAAAGGGCTCACGAAATATGTCCAAGAGCGAGACTTTCAAATCTCCAAATTGATGAGCAAAGTGGACAATCTTGATGCTAGCTACATGATGAAGAAACAAATTGAGACTTGGGACGAAGGCGAAACATCTATAAAGAGATAAACAACCAAAAATGATGAGATTGCAACAAAAGAATAAGAAGTTTCCACTGAATTAATTCCCGTTAACCCACTGAAAGAGTTTATCATGGAGACTATCAAAGACAAGCTTGATGGAAGTCCTAAGTCATCTATGACTTACTCCAAGCCATATACTTAAAGGATTGATAACTTGAAGATGCCAATCAGTTACTAACCCCCAAAGTTTCAGCAATTTGATGGCAAAGGCAGCCAAAATAGCTAGCTCATTTCATTGAGACTTGTAATAATGCTGGGACATATGGAGATCATTTGGTCAAGTAATTTATTTGATTATTAAAGGACAATGCTTTTGATTGATGTGTTAACTTGGGATAGGCTCTATCGATAGTTGGGAGCAATTGGAACAAAAGTTCCTCAATTGTTACTATAGCACTCGAAGGACAATTAGTATGATAGAACTCGCCAACTCCAGCTAGTGGAAAGAAAAACCTATCATTGACTACATCAATCGCTGAAGATATTTGAGTCTTAATTGCAAAGATCAGTTATCGAAGGCTTCAGCTATTGAGATGTATATCCAAAGAATGCATTAGAGTCTTCGCTATATACTTCAAGGAATCAAACCAAAAACTTTTGAAAATTGGGCAACTCGTACACATCATATTGAAATGAGCATGAATTTTGACGAACAAGAAGATTCAAGTGATATCGATGATGATGAAGATGTTGGGGGCAATTAATTTTCATCTTTAAATGTCATATGCTCCTTGATAAAAGTTTAATCTGTCATTAATGCTCCCAGATAAGAGTATAAAATGTCTAAAATTCTTCTCAAGTCTCCAAGTCTTCAAATCTAAACTTAAGTCTCCAAGTCTCTAAATCCGCGACTCAAGTCCCTAGACCTTCAAGACTCAACTCTGTAAGTCTCCAAGTCCAAAACATAAAATTTCAAGTCTCTAAATCAAAGAATCAAGTTTCCAAATCTTCAAGTCCAAAGTTCAAATCTCCAAATCCTATGTGCTCCTTGATAAGAGCTTAAATTATCAATAAAGCTCCTAGATCAAGCATAAACTATCTAAATATTCAAAGTTTCTTCATGTGCTCGTTGATCAAAGCTTAAGCTGTCAATAATACTCCCAAATACGAGTTTTACTATCTAAAATTTTTAAGTTAAAGTCTCCCCATATACTCCTTGATAAGAGTGTAAACTATCTATTATGTCAAACCCAAGTTGACATGAGTATAAATTGTCAAACACATTCAAGTGGACTCCTTGACATGAGTATAAAATGTATACTCAAGCTAAATATGCTCTTTGATGCACGAGCCTAAACTGCATGTTACTCCTGACCCGCATGAGTATAAACTATGTATGGCACCCCCTTGAAAAAGATGCTTACTTTAAATTGTGTTATGACTTGATCTATTTATTAGATTCATAGGCAGATGGGAGGACTTCATCATAAAAATCTCCAAGTATTGGTAATTCACAAAGTCCATGAAGATCCCATCAAGAGATATAGTTCTTGAATGCTTGGAGGATTTCTTGTCATAGACATATTTGAAAAAATAGAAAGAAAAAGGAAAAATTCTCAAATACTTCAAGTCTTACCTCTTTCGTGGATGATTGACACATCTTTAACCAAGCCTTGAAGTGGGAGCATTTGTAGACATATTAATTTTGTCCAATTGGAGAGTGATGTTGCAACAGCCGAATCGTAAAATATAAATGAAAGCTAAGAAATTTAAATTTTAAATTATAGTAAAGATTAAATGATTAAATTAATTAAAATATTTTGGGAGAATAAATATTAAAAACATGGATTGGACCTTAATTAATTAAAATCTAAAACATATTGGGGTCTTAGTAGAGTTAAGAAAACTGGGAGGACTAGAAAATTAACCCAACTGGGCTAAATTGTTATAAATTCAAAAGTTTATAGGGCCAATGTGTGATAAACAAAAAGTTGGGGGCAAAAGTGAAAATTAGGGGCCACTCTAAAAGGCAGTTTAAAGCTGAGGGGTGGCTTCATAACGGTGGAAAATTCTGGAGTGGCCGGTGCAATTAGTCATAAGTTAGTTTATATATATAGTTTAACGACGAAACTTTTTCAAATTCTCAAAATCGTACCCGAGGCTTCCAACATTTGGTTTAGCTCTGTTTCCTCCTGAAACTAAAATATAACCCAATAAACTTGTTCTTTACCTCGCCACGATCACAACCATACCAAACTTTCTCAGAAATGACCAAAGAAAAGGGCTAATTGTGTGGCCGGTGGTGGAAGGTGGACGGTGGTGATGGGTTGTTGATGTTAATCAATTAAAGCTTAGAAATAGTTAGTAGGTTGTGATGAGTTCAATGTGGGGAACATTTTGACAGCTCCAATTCAAAGTTTGTTGGCCAAAGAAGGAACAATAGGGGAAGAAGGTGCGGTGGCAAGTAGTGGCCTGCCCGCAGTTCTCGGTGAAATTTGCTGGCGAGGTGAAAAGGAAGGGTGAAATTGACTTGGGCGTTCAACTAAGCTCGGTGAGACGTGCCTTTGAGTAGGTCAAGTTGAGCTCCGGCAGTGGTCAATGGCGGCAGACGACGGTGCTCTGGCGACCCATATACAGAAGCTTTAGATTCTCATTTCGAATGCAATCGGACTGGAACTAGGCCTGAATTGGACTTAAACATAGTCTAATTGGGTAAATTTTGATTTTTTTTTATCGAATTAAATTACCTTGAATCGATTAAATTGAAACTTAAATTTATTTAGGAATTGATTAGACCTTAATTTAAAAGCAATAATCCTAGCGATAAGACCTTAATTAAAAGACTTTAATTATAGAACTTGATGTTAACTAAGGGTTGGTACGAACCTAATTAAAATAAATTGAGTGGAGTCAGTGCTACTGGAAAGATTAAGATTTTAAATTCATTGTACTAATTACTTTAGAAAGTTATTGTTGGGATTAAATGGCTTAACTAGGCTAATTGCAAAAGGCTATAGTAATATTGTACACGGCCACTAGGAAATTGACACGTCCATATTAATAAGTTATTTACATATATAATGTACAGGAACATTCTTAAAATATAATATAAATTACGATAAGAAATGTGATGCCATTGGAATTAATTTTCTTATATTACATTTAATGTCGTTAGGTGAGGATGAGGGTACAGGCACTGCTGAGACATAGAGGGATAGTACCACGAGAGTATCGGGTGAGTTTATATTAGCCTTCTTTGCTGGGGAAAGAACGTAAATCTTTGTTATTATGCTTTGCCGCTTAGTTCTGATCGTACTGAGATTCTATCGTTGATACTTGTTCGTTCTAAATTATTTTTTGGCTCTGATGTTGAATCTGACAGGCTATCTAAGTTGTTCTTACTGCTTGAGATTCTTAAGCTGATCTTATCCAAATTTTCAATCTTATTTGATGAGATTTCTTATCTTGTGTATTTATATTAATATATATACCAGTTCTGTTTGGCCCTCTCTTTACTGAAAATTGTCGTTCTTCTATGTAACATTGACTTGCTACCCTTGAATTTCTCTTAATAGTTTATTTGGACCTTTCTTACCCTTTATTTGTGACTGTTGAGTTATTCTTATCTGAATTCCATACCTATGTGGAGTTGTTGTACCCTTGAACCGAATATTATGTTTATACCGATTTGATAAGTAAAAGTGTTTGTGAAAGTTCACCACACATCACCCATTAAGCCGGATATGGCTCCCATTTAATTATGATTTATGGTTGCAAATGGCGATTGTGTGTGAAAAAAAAGGTGGATTTTAAAATATATTTTATTCTCATCGTCATGTTTGTTCTGAAATAAGTTTGGTGCTAATTCAGTGATTTCGTGTTTATCATGGAAAAATGACATATTAAGTAAAATGTTGTTGGGAATATTTAGTGATATCATTGATTATATTAATACCCTAGGGAGTGGGCCCTAGGATCGACTTCGAAAGACGGTCGGACGAAATGGACCGATGCTGACAGATCTTTCGGCTGATACCCGTACGTGATGTACACATGAATCCCTACTCATAGTAAGCTGGAGGTAGACGGCTATGGGTGGGATCAAGCATGCGGCTAGCCATACATAGTGAGTGATTAAGTGTTTGAGCCAATCACTCGATACTTTGGAGGAATAAGGATTTTCATGTTTTCAAAAGTGAAGCAACAAGGTCGGAGAACCACTAATAGCTGAATAGTGAAAGTTTTTGTGAACAATCATAGTTGGTTAATTTTCCAGTTAAATGTGTTTCCTTACACCAGAAAATGCATCTCACACCTTTATTATTTTATTGATTTTCATGTGCAGCATTAGTGTTCGATACTATTGTGCTATGTGTTGGGACCATCTTTTATTTATTGACTTGCTAAGTTATTTGGACTTATAGTTCTGTGTTGTTCGTTCTGTTCTTTCTCCAGATAAAGAACAATATGAGCCACATGAGGGTGGGCTCGACAGTATATAGTGTACATAGTTCGTCTGATGTAAAGAGACAGTGTTAGAAACTATTGAGACTTCATGTATTGTAATATGTTTTGGATAGTGTTCCTTTTGGTTGTAAAAGTGTTGTGCAGGTGTATACTGCTATTAACCAATGCGTATGAAGAACTTTCCTTTTAGTGTGTTTGTGTTTTCATTGGGTGGATTTCAGTTACATTTATTAAAGTGGTAGCGCTCTGCCCAGAGGCACTCACCTCCGGTTTAGGCTATTACAGACACATATAAAATAATATGCTAGTTATTAATTCAAAATTTTCTATTTAGCTTGGAATTTATTAAATTTAATTTCAAGATAAATAGTTAATTTTAATTAATACTCTAGTATTTATTTTATGCTCAAATAAGATAGTGACAGGTGTCAAAGATTATGTGTATATGTCTATAAATTGATCAAATCAAAGATATCTGATATTATCATTTGATATTTGATATTATCTTATCAAAGAGATAACCCTCAAAAAAGTTCAAGTCAATCTGAAAGTCTCCCATCAAGCATCTATATAAAGGGGGTGATCAAAACTCATTCTAGACACAACATAAATTCTATTAAGTGAGAGGAGCTTTGAAGGAGTCCATCAATTCTCTGAATAAAATTTAAGGAGATCCACGACGTTCAAGACGTTCTTCACGGAGTTCATCATATTTTGGCGTTTGATTCGAGATCAAGGTGCGAAGCCCTCGAATTGGCATTATTTCAAATTAAATTCAATAAAATCCATGGTGTTCAAGGCATTCATTGTGGAGCTCATCAAATTTAAAGATCATATTTGGAAGGAAAGAATTGGAGGCTTAGATTAGAGATTGAATCTATAATTGATAAATCTCAAATTTATTTTCTTTATACGATTTTTCTTGTCTTGTAATTTTATTTATTGCAGACAAAGAAATTTGTTGTTATCCATGTAAGAAAGAGGAGTCACAAAACTAAAAAAAAAAAAAAAAAAAAGTCCATCGGAAGGAGACCAAAAAACTCATACCAAATGATAGCATGGAACTAGAGAGTATAGGAGAACAAAAAGGTGCCTGAGAAAGCTGGCAGAGAAACAGTGATGCTAATAGGGCAACCTACCAAGAATGTATTTAGATAAGTAAAGTATGGGAAATAACTCCTAAAATTGTGTGCCACTCGCTAATATAAAGGAGCGTGTATTAAATGCACCTAGTGAGGCATCCCACGAAATATTCATTTCATGTCAGGCATTGAATCGGTAGAAGTAGCGAATACTGACAAGCACTTCACAAGCCTAGAAGGTCAAGAATGATCCAATGCCCCCCTTATGCTTGGAAGTAGGGGGTTGATGATATGAGGGATTTGCTGACCCTCAGCCACAACTTGGCATCTCAAACCCTCGCGGGAGCAGAATACCGAAAGTGCCAAGTGGGGGCAAGTCGGGGTCGACGATCTAGCCTTTAACCTCTGACTCAAATCAGAGCTGTTGCACTTAATGCTAGCCAGCCGAAAGTGGCACACTTTTACTAGTCTTGATGTGGGCCCATTTGTAGGTCCTTGAGGAGAAATTCCACTATCAGGAAAGCACGACCTAAGAGTTGAAGGGGATAATGGTAAATTTCCAACCATGTGCCTTATGAAAAATCCTTGCTTCACCCTGAAAAAGGTGTGCTCACTATTTTACGTTCTACCCTAGTTATTTTCATTATCTTCCTCATCCTTACTAGTCATTGATTTAATTATTGGAGGGCCTTACCTAAAGGCCACCTCGGCAAACCTAATAGGCTTTTGTGGTTGCATGTTTGGCCCCATGCCTTAATTTGAGTTGAAATTCCACCTTCCTATTTAAGAACCACCTTCACATCCACTCATATCAAAACCTGTTTCATCGAAGAAGACTGTTCACTCAATATTCATTTAATAAAGGAGCAAGTTATTAATTCTAGTTCATGATATATCCTTGATGGATTAGGATCATTTTGGCATCCTATATAAAGGGGTCCTTGTCCCTCTCCTCACTCAATGAAGTTAGGAGAATGAAGACATAAGTCCTCTAAGGATTGTCTATTTGATGAGGTTTGATAATTGAACTTATCATCTTAAAAGAATTTGATTCTATTCAAAGATCTTTGCGATAAATCAATATAAAATTCTTATAATAATTTGATTTATGAAACGAGTTTAAGTTCATTTATATATATCATTGATTAAAAAATCGGACCGGACCGGCCGGTGGCCCGGTCCGATTTTTTGAAAAAACAGAAAAAAAATAAAAAAAGAACATTTTTAAGAAAACCGTCTGGTCCTGAATAGTTCGACCGTTGAACCGGTGAACCAGTAGCGATTCACTAGAACCCAAATGGTTTTTTTATTTATTTTTATTTTTTTAATGATTTTTTTTTTTTTTTGGTTTGGCCTAAGTACTAAAGTTAAAGGCTATGGTACAAGCTAAAAGTCAAAATAGCCTAATATTGGTCAATTACTCAATTCATTATTCCCAACTAATCCCAAGTCTTTGTCTTTCATTCCCATTTTCTCTTCCCTACTCTACTACCAAAGAAACCGAGAGCAGCAGCAACTTCACGCCTTCACCACGTCCACAGCTTCACAGATCCAACACAACGGTTCGGTGAAAGATAGTCCACCGTCTCTCCCAACTGGTGAATTTTACTATTTCTTCACTTTTTCCATTCAAATCTATAAGAAACTTATTCTTCAATTTTTAAGATTTTTGCAATTCCTTCTTGAATAAATGTTTATTCCTATAGATTTTGAGATGGGTAACTATTAAATTTTTAATATGGGTTCTTGATTCAAAAGATGAGTGTATTTTAAAAGAGCTTTAGTATATATGCATGCCATGTGTTTGATAATATGTCAAAATGGATTGGGGCTATAGGAAAATTGTATGCTTGCTTATTAATTGAACTTAGTTAAGTTTGAAATTTGAATTCAATTTTCTTACTAATCTTCTTACTAGATTTCATATGAATTGATATATATATATATTTAATAAATGCTTGAACTTGAATATAATTGTATATTGTTTTATACTTTTAATAGGATCATGGATTCTAGTTCTGGGAAAGATTCTACAGCTGCTTCTAATAATTCAGTTTCTTCAGTCCGTGGAAAAAATGACGTTGCTTGGAGCCATGTTTCACTACGAGTTGCTAATGATGGTTCAAAAAGTCCTAGTTGCACTTATTGTGGATTGGTAACTATAGGATGTGGCATACATAGAATGAAACAACTTCTTGTTGGAAAGAAGGGTGACATCAAACTTTGTAAATCTGTTCCACCAGATGTTAGATATCAAATGAAATTCACTTAAAGGTGTTGTTGAAAAGAAAAAACAAGCACAAGAAAAGTTTGAGATTGAAAATCCGTATGGTTCTTATGCTTCACAAAATGAAGGAGTTATGCCCCCTGAATGTGTTGACCTTGATCAAACAGAGGATGGTAGAGGAAAAACACTTCGAGGTGGAGCTACATTTATGCAAAAATCAAAGGGTAAAGGAGTTGCAACAATTCCTAGTGCTTTTGCTCCAAGGACAACTCTAGGCTCCCAACCAACCTTGAAAAGTGTATTGGCATCGAAGGAGGCTATACATAGAGCTCACATGACTATAGCTAAGTTCTTTTATGACACTTGCATTCTAATAAATACTGCAAATTCCATATATTTCTAGGCTATGTTTGATGCAACAATTGCAATTGGACTGGGATTCAAGGTTCCATCCTACTATGATCTTCGCATTCCACTATTACGATATGGAAAGAAAGAGGTTTAGTTGTTTGTTGATAATCTGAGAAATGTTTGGGAAGAAACTGGTTGCACAATCATGGGTGATGGTTGGCTTGATGGTAGACATAGATCAATAATCAATTTACTTGTTCATTGCCCACGTGGAACTATGTTTTTGAAATCTGTTGATGCATCTGATGCTGTCAAGGATGCACAAATGTTATTTAGCTTGTTTCGAGAAGTTATTGAATGGGTTGGTGTGAAAAATATTGCTCACATGGTGACTGATAATGGATCTAACTATGTGGCTGCATGAAGATTGATTAGTGATGAGTACCCTAGTATAAATTGGTCTCCTTGTGCAGCTAATTATTTGAACTTGTTGATGAGAGATGTAGCTGAAAGAGAAGATATGTCTGAGCTTGCCAAAAAAGCCTCAAAGATATCAAAATTTGTGTATAATCACACTTTTTGGTTGAGTTGGTTGAGAAAAAAGCCTGATTGGACAGAGAAAAAAGCCAGCACAAACAAAGTTTGCAACTGCTTTCCTTACTTTGCAAAATATAAGTCAACACATGCATGATTTAAAAGCTTTGGTGACTTGCAAACAGTTCAATGATTCAAGACTTTTTAGGGAAAAGAAAACAAAGGAAGTAGTTGCTATAATTTTAGATAGGCAATTTTGGAATGATTGTAATATTATTGTAAAGATTGTAGAGCCCATGATGCGTCTTTTGCGTATTGTTGATGGGGATAGAAAACCTTATGTGGGATATGTTTATGAGGGCATGCTTCATGTTAGAAAAGAAATCAAATCTGTTTTTAGGAATAGAAAAGAGTTGTATGGTGAATACACAAAGCTTGTGAATTTGAGATGGGATAATCATTTGAAGAAGAGTATCCACGCTGTTGCATATTGGTTAAATCCTAGTTTTCAGTATGATCAATCTTCCTTTTGCCAAAAGCCTGAAATCATGAATAGAGTGTATGATATGATTGAGACAAAAGGCACGGGAAAAAAAAACAAAATACATTGAGGAAATAAGGTTGTTTCGAGATCGTTTGGAGAGCTTTGGATGAGAACTTGCCATTAACTCATGCAAGACCACTCAACCTGGTATGTTTTTGTTTTTCAATTCATATCTAATTATATATATATAATAGAATTTTTTTTTTTAACTAAAAATCTTATGAACCTATTTTTTCTTCTTTCTTTGATTGTCAAGATGAATGGTGGAGATTGTTTGGCCATAGTGCACCAAATTTGCAAAAGTTGGCAATTAGAATTCTTGGATAAACAAGTAGCTCTTCTAGATGTGAACGGAATTGGAGCGTTTTTGAGTGGATACATTCCAAGAAAAGGAATCGACTTGAACATCAAAGATTGAATGATCTTGTATATGTTCACTACAACATGAGGCTCAAGCAAAGGTAAGCTACTTATTTGAATATATACATAAGCATTATCGTTTTAAAATGCATTTAAATCTATTTTTTATGTGTATATCTTTAGAATTGCATCAAAAGAAAAGGATTATGACCCAATTGACTATGAAAGCATAGACAAAACTGATTTTTGGGTAGTGGAGGAAGAAGAAGAACCTTTTCTTAGTTGTGAAGAGTTCGAAAAAGAACTTTATGAGGATTTAAAAACTCCAAGACTCAACCGGCAACGACGATGTCCTCTAGACGGTGAGTATAAAACAAGCTATATAGTATACATGTTATATTTTTATAGTTTGAATGTAAATTTAGTAAGTTAATGGAGTAGATTTTTATAATTTTTTTTTCTTTTATTTTTGAGTAGTTGATGAAGAAGAGCAACTACCATGTAGTGTTTCTGAAAAAGATTTGGATTTAACTTCTTTTAACAGCATGATTGTTGGTGGGACAAACTTACATGATGTTGCTGTTGGTCTTGGTACTAGTGCTGGAAATAGCAGCCAAGTCCATGAAAATCTTAATGATGATAGAGAAGATGATGAGGAGTGGCTCAGATATCGTTAAATTATTTATGTGTTTAAACTTTAAACTTGGTATGTTCAAAATTTTGGATTGTGATATTAAAGAATATCATTTAAACTCTTTATGTTTTATATTTTGATATTTTATTTATTTTTAAATAATATATATATAGCATAATTATGACATTACGGTTCAATTGCGGTTCAATTACGGTCCAACCAACGATTGAACCAGTAAATTGTGAACCTCTAAGTTTTTTGCTTCACTGAACGGTCCGATATTTCAAACACTGATATATATATATATGTATATATATATATGTTCTCCAACAGAAGCTTGTGACATCATTTGCTACTTCAGTGTTTATCAAGGTTATAATCGAAGCTTTCGAACAAAACTCGAAAGAGGGGGCGGAAGGAATATTTTTTTCCAAAAAAAAAAATAAAAAAAAGGGAAAGAGAGAGGGAGTTGTGGAAGATTCATGAACGTTGTGCAGTGATGTTTGTACCCAAACTAAAAGATTTTTTGGTTTGGAAGGGTGGGGAGTGGGAGTTTTCGAAATACGTACAAACTGCGATGCAGAAGCTGGCCAATCATAGGGGCTGAAAATTGACAATGACAGCAGCAGCAGCAGCAGCAGCAACTAGGAGTACGTAGCTGTAGTGCACCATCACCATGCAATGACTTCATCGCTATACACATAATTAACAGATATAACATAATATATATATATACACACACACACACATACATATCTGGTCGTTGGGACTAGTTCCAGATATTAGATGTCCTCTGCCGCTGTCCTCATCGTTACTCCTCCACCTTGGGAGAGAGCCTCTTCTTCACTAAGTCATTACTCATCATCCTTATGAGTTCAATTTACCCATCCATTCAACTACCATTTAGTTGAGTCGCAAACTTTTGATTTCGTAATTGTAAAATACTGATATTGTGATATATAATTTAATAATTGATAACTTAAGACCTATTTAATTCAACATAAAATTTCAAGTAAGCGTTAATGGTGTTGCTTCAATAATTTAAATGAAATGATAATTTTGATTAAAAAAATATTTTAAAAATATATAAGCATATTATGTGACATCTAAAAAAGAAAATATAAGTCATAAATTTAAGTAGATGGAAGATATAACTATAGTGCATCATATCATTATTTAATCAAGAGAATTTTTTTATAAAAAAAAAAATTAAAAATTATAGTCTTTATTTTGAAATATTTTCAAAAGAAATTCCAGCAATATATATTTGAAATCTTTTCAAAATAACTTTAGAAATTCATTATACGAAGTTGGATCATAGTTTTTAAGGGCTGAAATTTAGTTTGTGTGTGTGTGTGTAGGTGTATTACATTGGACGATTTGATAGAGTTTAATAGGATACTTAATCATTTTGAAATAGTAGTTCTTGTTCGGTTACATTTATAAAGGGAATATAATTTAGATAAAAATAAATATTTTTAGAATATTCAAAATCTTAAATTCAAACGTAATTCTTATTTTTTAGGTGATCGTAACTTTTTAATTGGTGTTAACTTTGTTGATGAGTTAAATTCAAGAAATAAAATATACGTAGATGGAGTGGCCATATTTAATATACTTGACATATTTATACAAAATGAAATAAAATATGGAATATTTGTAATATTATTTATCTAAAATAAAATAAGTGATGAAATACATATTAAAACAAAAAATTAAAAATAATAATTAATTTTAAGCTTAAAATTGGATGAGAGTCGTACCGATATGTTGAGCTGTCTACCAAAATCAGAATTTGCTTATTAGTTCCCATTTATGATTTTATTCAATAGTTGGTTTGCAGGTTGATACAATTCTTGAATTTATTTATATTAATGCTTCCAAATTGATACTTTGTTTCTTTCTTATTATTATTACTTTATTCAAATGAAACAGACGACAAACAACACATACACATACTTTCCTCCATCCTTGTCACTATTATTGCTATAAAAAACAATTTAATTTTAAGATTTTCTAGTTGTTAAGGCAAAATTTTACTGAAATGGGATGAATAGAAGGGCGGGTAATATTTTCGATTTTCCATTTTTATATTAAATTTGACTCATCAAATCTTATTCTAGCACCATCTTTGATTAAAACAATATTACGAATTAAACATAAAAAAATTCTGTGTACATCAATTATCTCTTTTATATCTTTTCAACAAAATCAACTCTCTCTCTATATATATACATATATATGTATATATATATATATATTTTTAAGTTAGTAAAAAAACAAAAAATGCAGTTATTTGTGACAATAAGTTAAGTGACAGTGTCAAGCTATAACAAGTTTTAAGCATTAGGCGATAAGAAATTTTATCTTCTCCTAGTATAATAATTTTCATAAATTTAATTGCTAAAGAATTTATCACAGTTGTGATATATTATAAATAATTAATATTAAAAAAAAAATTGTGCATCAAATAATTAGCAATGCGTTATAATAATGATTTAATAATAATAAAAATATTGACATCTTAATTATTGTTGTAACTATATTTATGTAAGATATAGCTAACAATTTAAATACAATTATCACTGATCTACTAACAACTTAAAACAATTATAACTATATATGTGTTACTTATTATTAACTTTGGCCATTTAAATATTTTTTATTAATTTTTAGATTTTTAAAAATTATATTATGATAATATAAAAGTTATTATTTCTTAATTAATTTTTTTTTATTATTATTATTACATTTCTATTGCAGCTAGTAAAATCAATAGAGTTGACAACTTGTCGTAATGAAATGAAATGTGGTTCAACTTTTTCTTGAACAACTTAAATATAGTATATTAGTACTTGGCACTTAATTTCTGGCATGTGGAAATTATTAGTTAGGTTTAAGTCTACTTAATAGGATTTTTTTTTTACCTCTTATTCTTGCCAAGTAGACTTTAGCTCATTGACATAAGCAAAAAATTAGAAATTTAAATTTAATAAATTGTTAATATATATATATATATTTTCAATGTCAAATTCGCAACTCGTTGGCCATTGCCATTTTTTTTTCTTTCATTAATATTACTCCAATTTGTATAAATAAACTTTTTCATAAACGAATAAAAAATTAACTGAATCATTGGAAATATAAACCTACGTTTCTATTTAATAAATTACCCCTTTTTTTAATTTTCTCCACCTTCATGTCATATCCATCTATATTATTCTTATTATATGGATAATTACTTCACAATGTTATTTAAAAATAGTGGATATTAGTTTCAGCCTTCAGTAAGACTGTAAATGGATATTCGAAAATTCGTTTACCGTTTGCATTTGTATCCGTTTATACAAAATTTATCCGCATCCGTTTAAAGCGGATATTATCCGTATTCGATTAGTAGATATCCGATTATAAATGGATACGGATATGGTAAATGCGTATCCGATCTGTTTAATATTCGATCCGAATATATATTTATTAAATAATATATTATTTATATTTTTCAATAAAAATCTCATAATCCATATATGTATATATATAAATTATAATTGAAGAATTAGGAAGAAAAAAGAATAAATTTAAAAAATTATTGTAATATAGAGAAAAACTCGAAGAATAAAGTTAATCAACATAATTATTGTTGGTTAATTTTTATAATTAATATACTTAAATGCCATTATTATTATTAATAAGTACTAATGGTCAATTATAAAGTTAATTATTAATTAGAAATTATGCTATTTGTTTGATTGCTCTCATTTTAATTAAATAATATAGTTCCTTCTATTAATTAAAAAATATATTTGTTATAGGTTCATAGATTCACGTATTTGGATATTTGTAAATAGATATCTAAATAATTATCATCGAATATGAATATAAAACAATGATTAGAATACGTATAAGTTTAATAAAATATAAATGCATCTGAATAATTATAAATCGAATACGAATATATCCGAATCCAACCGATATCCGACGGATACGAATTTGGATATCATTTTTAAATATCTGTCAAATTCGTATCCATATCCGAATTTTTAAAAAGTTAAACGAATACGAATATAAAAATACTATATTCAATCTATTTAATATCTGTTTACACATGTAACCTTCAGGTATTGTAAGCAGATTAATCCAAATTTACCCAACCCCCGATATTGTTTGATTAGCTGTCTCCGCCACACTTACCCCTCTTCGATATTCTGCACCCCGCACCCCCACGCCCACCCCTACAAAACCTCCCTACTCTCCTCCTACATCTACATGTATATATCACCCAATCTCCCATGCAAAAACCCCGAAAAATCACAGAAATATCTCAAAATTTCTGGACTAAAATTACTATTCTATATCCATGCACAGTCCAGAATTTGATGATTACATTGGGGTGGAGAGCTGCGCGGACCTTCAATCTGATGTTGACCCGCGGCACCATGGCGGTGGAAGCGATCGCCGGAGAAGGAAACCGATGGAGGCTGCAGCGGATAAGGAGTACCCACCGCCGATCCCATGGCTGGCACGAACAGCAAACCTGCCGCCCCACATGCCGTGGGTAATGAAGAAATACTACACGGCCGACGGAAGGTTGATAATCAAAGAAGAGAAAGTGAAACACCACGAGTATTTCCAGGCCCACCGGTCCAATGGGCGCCTCGTATTGAATCTGGTCCCGCTCGACGATGCCATCGAGGAAAGGTGCAAAGAGCATCACGACGTCGGTGAAGATGAGAGTGCGGTTAATCAATTTTCCGGCGATGAAATCAACGGTGCGGATGAGGGGACCAGTGATCTGACGGTGGTAGAGGAAGCGCTTTCCGACTGCTATAAGTATATTGGTGTGGGAGTTAACCCTTGCGGTGCGTTTGCGGTGTCAGCGTCGGCGGCTGCGTTTAGGCCCCCAGTTCATACATGAGCCCCATTTTCTATTTTTCATTTTTTCTGTTCTTTTTTTTTTTTTTTTCTTCTCTCCCTTTCTCTTTTCCTTTTTTTCCATCCTCTTGGAGAAAGATGGTTTTCTTTTTCTTTTTCTTTTTTTCTTTTTTCTTTTCAAATTTGACAATTGTTGGAAGTTCGCATCCCCCCCCCCCCCCTCCCTTTTTTCCCTTCATTGGTTGTATTTTCCTTAAATGTGGTTCAGTAGTTTTGTGCCCATTGATTTCTTCTTAAAAGTTAATTAGGAAATTAAGACCAATTACGTATATTGGACTATTGGAAATTTTCAGTTCAAGCCTATACGCATTAATCTTTTAGGGTTGCAATTAATACATCACTATATCAGGCCTAAAATTGTCTATAATTATTTAGAGAATGTTTGAGTGAGTCAAAACATCTTATAAGATATTTAAGAACTTATAAGATGATAAAAAGTGTTTGGTAATTTTTTTTTTTTAAAAAAAGAGTTTATAAAATTTTAAAATAAGATATTAGAATCTTATAAGCTCTTTTAAAAAATGTAAGGAAACCCTAATTTATTTTTAACAACTTAACAAACTCTTTCATTTTTTACCATTTTAATTATAAAATTGTCATTACTAATATTTTATAAGCTCTAAGGTTTTATTTTATCCAAACACTTCAATAACGTATTTTAAAAATAATATTTAATGTCTTATAAGCTCCAAAAATATTTTATTATATATGAGAATTTATAAGATATTTTAAATAAGTTTAGTCAAACACCCTCTTAGTCCACCACGTTTTTTATTTCTTTTTCCAGGAGAAAGTTTACAGGCAAGATTAGGCTAGTCTGAATTGAGAACGGCTCCTACTAATGGGTTTCGATCATTCAATTTGGTTAAAGAGACTTTGATGACTCAAGATTTATATTAGTAGTTTCATACATAAAATGTGAAGGTTAAAAATTCGAACTTTAAATCTCTAATATGTGTGTATAAATTAGAAAAAAAAAAATTAGGTTTAAAATTTATAAATAAGAAAATAAATTCAAGTTTCTTTTTGAATCTTAAGACCACAGCCTAAATTGGATGTTTTCGAAAATTTTAAATTTTGAAGTCCTAATGTCATGGTAAGTTACAATTTGGAAATTAAATTAACTTGGAAAGAATTGAAGCCCCAATAGTCGTTCAAAGTTTTTACTTCTCACGTCTATTTCTCAAGAATTCAACTTACAAAATATTTCTTTAAAAAAAAAAAAAAAACTTATGTGCTCTATTTTTACAAGCATTATGTATTGGGAAATAAAACAATAATGAATTAGAAGGATAGTGTGAAAGTTTTGCATGAAAATAGGAAGACCAGTTTTACTCTTTAATTTATTTAAGAAAATTTATAATAAATATATTTCCTTGTAGATTTTAGGATTTCCAGATGTCTTTTTCAATTTATAATTAATGGCATAACTAATACACTAAATATGGCAATTTGACCGCGCATAACAGGCGGTTTTAAGTAGGAATAATTAGAGTAATTAACCTGTCCGTTTTGAAAGGGGAAACAATTAATTAGGGAAACCGTACATTATTAATTTGCTTAATCTCATTTAATATGGAATGACAACAAATCATGATTCGCAAATTAATATATTGCTGATTGGAGGATAGTGTTTTTTTTACTTTTATTCTTCACCGTCAAGAAGAAGAATATAAATAGATATAGGTATATGCCGATGATACATGTAACTAATTAAATAAAATAAATAAATACTTGTAAAATTTATTTCAACCTGTAACACTAAATATTTTTTCTATTTCATTTTAAATGTCCAATATCGACAA
This sequence comes from Jacaranda mimosifolia, assembly GCA_018894105.1. Lineage (NCBI taxonomy): Eukaryota > Viridiplantae > Streptophyta > Magnoliopsida > Lamiales > Bignoniaceae > Jacaranda > Jacaranda mimosifolia. The sequence continues at coordinate 14,414,404 of CM032123.1, forward strand.
TATTAAATTTTATTTTACGTCAAGGTAGTTAAAGATTTTGAATCAATTTGCAAATTACTTTTCTTTCCCCTTCATTGATATGTGTTATCTTATAAGTATATATTCATCTTCGTCATGTCTGATGGTAGAGCAATTCTTAATGGAGATATTTCTTTGTCTGATAATAAATTAAACTTCAACAAATGGTGTTGTTTGTTGGACAACACCTATATGCATATTTCCAAATCTTTGGATTAATAATGGATTATATCATATTTTCTTTTACATCAAGGAAATCCAGGGTATTGAATCAATATTATATAAGTTACTTACCCTTTTTTTTAGAGAGTATTACAAATGACGAATGTTATCTTTTTAATAAATTAAGCAATATTTTTCTATTCTTAAATTAAAGAAATCCCTAATCTTAAATTAAATAAATTAAAATATAAACTACACACACACATAAAGTTCATAATATTTCCATTACGGGTCAAACACAAAACCTACCACTTAATAGGGGAAATGAATGCTACTTGGACTATAAGTCACTGGACAGTTATTTACTCTTTTACTAGTAGAAGTACAGCTTAATAAAAATGACAAAATAATTTCTCATATACGATAATTGAATAATATCTTATAAAATTGGGTATTTAACAACTAAAGATAAATTTAACAATCAGTTATATTTAATTGCACAGCTAATTGGAAATTCTGTTCATCTTACTGCATAATTGAGGTATGTTCTTGTTAGCTGGGACTAGTGATCGGGGAAATTCATACGACTCTTCATGGCAACGAAAATATACACCAGAATTTCGAAAAATTATGGAAGAGTATATTCATATATAGCACCGCATACGTATTCTTCTGAGGGGTACACGTGGGAGGATTAAGGGTACCACGTGCCAGTATCTTGGACAGCCAAATTTGGAATCATGGTCTGCAAGATCACGTCATTCGCAGCTGGGCCTGACGCAACCTCGTAAGCGGCGGCCCCGTGCGGCGTCGCATTGGTTTTTCTTTTTGAGAATTTTCCTACGGCTTCTAAAACTTCTTAGGCCCTGTTTGGTTTCATTTTTTGAGGCCATTTTTATTTTTTAATGAAAATATATATAGTAAAAAGTTAGATAGAAAAAATATTTTTGAAAATAAATTGTATTTGAATGAGTTGTTTAAAATTATATGTTTATTTTGTAAAAATGAATTGTATTTGGATGTTGGGTGTTTTATATTAAAATGAAGAAATTTTTTGAATTTGAATTTAAATTTGAATTGATGATGTGATATATATTTATTTGAAAAATAATATAAAATAATATTTTTGTGGTGAATGATGGTTGAGAAGTATTAAGAAGATAAAAAAGTAGATATATGTAGTAATAAGGGTTAAAATAAAGTGAAAATGAAGAGAGAATATATAAAAATGTTTTGAAAATGAAAATATTTGAAAAAATAGTGTAGATAGTGATAACTTTCATTTTTCATTTTGAGGAGAAAATAAAAATGGGAGTTGAAAATGAAACCAAACGGACCCTAAAAATTATGGCTATGTTTGGTTACATTTTGGGGAAATAATTTAATTTTTTCAAAATGTAACCAAACATACAAAAGTTTTTCACCAAAATGTCAAATTAAATTTTTTAAAATACCATTTTCTATCTTTCATTATCTCCAAAACCTTTTCATTTTTCAATCTATACATACATATATTACATATATACATCATACATATTTTATTATTATTCTAACAATAAAAAAATCACTCAATTCTATTTTCACCCAAAAACATAACAAAAAAGCATTGATTTGACTGCTATAGTAGAATTTATCTCTTCCCAAAATATAAACAAACATACCAAATTTTTCCAAAATCATTTTTTTATTTTTCCCAAAATATAAACAAACATACATCACATTCCTCAACATAAATTTCACGTTCCCCAACCCCACTCCCAAAACTCATTCTCCCAAAATACATAATTCATATCCAAGCATTACATATATCTTTATATTTATTATTTATTTATTCTATTACTATAATAACTAAAAGGTATATATCTATATTGCTCCAACGGATGTATAAAAAATATAGATATTAGTATAAAGATTTAAAAATAGATAGTAGAAAATGTGAATCACTACAAGAAAATAGGGTTCCAAAGATGGATTTTTTCATCTCTATAAACCCATTTTCCATCTCTGAAATAATATAGAGATGGATTTTTTCGTGTGTAAACCTATGACTAAAAGTCCCGTCTCAAATTTAAAAGTCTGATTTGATTTCAGTCTCTGAATTTAAAGACAGTCAAAATTCATTTGTAAACCTGTCTTTAATATCCAATATTTTTTTAGCAAAATTTGTCTCTATTCTTGTAAACTTTCCGTCTTTAATTCCATCTCTAATTTTTTTTAAGTATTACAACAAAACCGTCTTTAATTTAGTCTTTAATTTATGAAAGTTCGTAGCAAATCCATCCCCAATCTTGTCCATGTTTACCACATTCCATCTCTAATTTTACATATATTTTTCCATCTTTATTTTTGTCTCTAATTTGTCAATATTTTTGCCTCCAATCCATTTCTATATCCATCTCTAATTTGTTTAAATTTTTTAATAACTACCTTTATTTTTGTTGTGCATGCAAATTGATAAATTGCTTATAATAAATTGTCTATACAACTACATACAATCAACTTCTAAACTAATTACCTAGTCAGCCACAAATAATGACTTACTAAAAACATTGAAAACTAATTATAATTCATCAAAACAAGTTACTTTAACCATCCACCATAATGTAAAGGAATTCATTAATATAAAAATTAGAGCAATTAGCCATCTAATTAATAAAGATAAAAGCATCAATGCTTCCCACCAAAATCCTGTTGCTCTCGAGGTCCAGATCCACTGGCGTATTGATGGTTTGTGTACCCCAAACGAACCATCACTTGTAGCTTCGCCTCTCTCTTCCTAGCCTCTTCTTCCCTTTTCCTAGCCTCTTCTTTCCTCTTCATAGCCTTCTCTTCGCGCTTTTGAGCCTCCCCGATGGCATGTTCAAGCATTTTCTTACTCTCTTCTTCTCTTCCTAAAAAATCTTCTTGCATTTCAGTAGCAGCATGCATATCTTCCATTGCTTTTGATAATTCATTAAATTTCTCATTTGACTTTGTAAATCGTGAAGTGGCTGAACTTCCACTAGCTCTTTTAGAACATTGGCTATGCCCATATCCATATAAACATCCCTTTGAAGGACCTCCAATCACTTCACATCATGATGAGAGATCAAATGAGCATTGGATAGAAGAATCACCATAACCTGTTTTTGCCATATATTCCTCGTATACAAAAACATGGCAAATAAAAATATGCATAAGTAAGAATCCAAATAATTATCTATTGTATCAAATAATGTTGTAAATAAAGATTGCATAAAAGGTACTTACACAAATGCTTTTTGATTTATTGTCAGCAAAATCTCCAGTTCCTTGATTTTTTCTATGCATTTTGTGAAATAACTCAATATTATCCACTTCCCAACCAAGCTCTTTTTCCTAAAATTGAGTTAAAAAAATATATATATTAATCAATGTTAGAAGAATTACACAAAAAATGTTTAAAAATTTCTCTCAAAGTAAGTTTAGTACCATCCTTAGCTTATGTGCTCCTTGAGGAATATAACCACTAGTATGCTTCATAACAGAACCATATTTTTCTATCATACGATTCTTTTGAGTAGTTTGACATTTCTCTTGTAATCTTCTGCACTCCAATGCTTCTCAATTAGTTCATTCCATATATGTCCACTCATCCAACCAGGGCCTTACCAATCATATCTAGTGTATCCGGTTCACTACCCAATTGGTTGTACGCACTTTCTAATGCCTTTTGTTTTGCTTTATAAATCATCTCTCTAAATCTTGCACTTGCATTTTCATTCCACACTTTTCTCATTTGCAAATCTGTTAAGTCATCCCATCAATGCCTCGACTAGGATAACAATATAATTATTCTATATAACAGATAAGATAACAAATTGATATATTTAAATAGTTCATATTACATTGAAATTCCCCCAAATTAAATCCTTTGTTTCTTTTGACACTTTTTGCCATCTTGACACCTGATTTCCACTTGCAGACCTTAGTTTTAAAATTTTAAGATTTCACCACTTACATGAGTTGACTTTCATTGAATGCATGTTCACAGTATATATTGTATATCTCTAGATTTCTTATTTAGTGCATGCTTAAATTTACTTATTATTCATATGTACATACTTTTAAAGTAGTGTGCCTAAGTTGATCAAAAATTGACAAACTTTAATCTTATTAGCATGTAACTAACTAACATTATGATCACAAAATAACTGAGTTGTTAGGTTAATAATCTATTGAAATCGTGAAAATAGTTTGAAACTTCAGATTCTTGTAGTAAGGCAAAATGTTTTCTCATTTATATGTGCCTGAAAATTCTTAGATATGCTCGTAGCTGTTGTTGATTACTGAATGGCGATCATTAATTAAACTAAACCCAAGTAGCAATAGGAATATTTCGAATGCGATTATTATGCTTATGGATCAGTGTTTAGACCTCTCCGAAAGTATTGAGAGTCCAAGTTATACATGGGAATCATGTGATGTAAGATCTAAAGCGTAGCAAAGATTTTAATTCCTTATATTATAGCTAGGGGGTTGTTTTCTTCGAACTGGATAGTTTGAACCATATATTCCCCTTGACTAATATCTGCTAAATTGGGCTAACCGCATGATTATATTCAATCTAATCTCTGTTAAGTACATATATAGAGATAGTTCGATCCACATACAACACGTTGTTATATTCCATGAAGGGAACATATACTATAAAGAAACCAATGGCAGCACACAACATAGGTGAAATTTAGGGCTTTGTTGGATTTAATAAGCATCAAGATCCAAAGTTATTAGTCGGTTGTTTTAATTAGGCAAAGACAACTAAGAATTGTAGCTGTAAATTCAGAACTCCAATCACCAAAAGCCGAGCAAATACGAAACATTTTTAATCTAAGAAAGAACTATTTTCAAATAGCAGAGACTGTGGAAATACCTTGGCAGCGTTCTCCTTATCAGCAATCAGTTCAGTTGTAGTAGACAAGGGCACTTTATAAATGATCTACAACATAAGTCAAAAGAATCAACCAAAAGGCCTTTCGTTGAATATTATGTCTCAGAAATAGAGATGAGTGGTATATCATTAGAAATACTTACAGAAAGAGGAAGGCAAAAAAGAGTAAAAACAACTAGAGAGGCAACATTACTTAGTTCTGTTCAAGATTACCTAGAAGATATGTAACTTTAGTTAAAACTCTAATTCAAAAAGTATATTGATTAATGACTGTGGTAATTAATAGATAAATGCTCTAGTGAATCAAAAATTGTAAACTTGTATAACAAAAACTGAATAAATTAATAACCTACCAAGAATATATATAAACATTATAGCAATAAAACCAAATAAGACTACAAATGAATTCTCTGCTTCAAGCATCATATTACCCAATCCAGGTAAGAAAAAACAACAAAACTTACTGCAAAAGCATAAGCATATACCATAGTAAAAGAAAAAATTACCAGAAAACTAAGATTATGACGAAGAATTCAACAATTGATAGAGAAGGCTCTTTAACGCAGTATTCAATATCCAACAAAGTAGGAGAAAAAGAGCAAGTCAACTAACCAACACTATCAATTTGTACTTTAGAATAGTGATTTTTCAAAGGTTTATCAGAGGTTTTAAAGAGAAAAAGAAGGCCACCATTAAAGAGTTCGAATTTGAAGCTATTTTTTTTGTGACAAAATTGTGAAGCCGAGTCTTGAGTGCAAAATAGAAATGGAGAGCAGGGATAAGAGGAAAAGTTCAGTTCCTGAATAACTTACAGTTGTTTGACCAAACCCCAAAACGTTGTTGCTGCTATGATGTGCAGGAGAACAAATTACCACTAAAGCAGGTAGATGGTTTACTAAACAAATTTGATTGACCAAACCTTAACAGTGGTGGAGATAAGCAGAGAAATCGAACTTTCAAAAAGAGGTGAGAGGTGTTTCCGAGGTGGCAGAAGCAGACACTAAAGGGTGGCAATCGACGCCGGTGACCGATGATAGGCAATGGGTGACTGGAGATTGGCGATTGGTGATCGTGATTCGCAATGGGTTTCTAAGGCAATTTTTAGGGCAAAAAAAAATCTTCCATTTTTTATTTTGTATGTTTAAATAAATATATCAAAACATTATTGTTTATGTTTAAATATATCAGCACAATTTTTATTTTTATTTTTTTATTAAAATCATGTTTTAAAGTCATATTTGAAAATCTATCTTAAATTTGTCTCTACTATTTTTATATTTTTTTTAAAATTTATAAAATTAGAGATTGAAAGAAAGACATATTTCAAAATATATTTTTAAATTATAATTGTCTATATCCCATAGATAATCTGTCTTTGATTTTTTATTCTATAAAACTAGAGATAGAAAGAAAGATGGATTTCAAAAAATATTTTTAAATTATAATTGTCTCTATCACATCGATAAATCCGTCTTTGATTTTTTATTCTGAGACGGATTATTTCTTTCTTAGGTGTTATATAATTTTTATTTAATAATATCAATAGATTAGAGATGGAAAAAAATTTCGTCTGCGAATTCATCTTTAAATCCGTCTTTGAATGCATGAACTCATCTCTGTTTTCTAATTATTTTATTAAATTGACATGGAGCTTGATTTTGTCTTTGAATCCGTTGCTATTTCATGAAAATTAGAGATGAAATTAGATCTATCTCTAAATTTCCATCTCTGAGACATTGTTCTATTGTAGTGAATGCAAAAGACACTAAAAAGATATTATACTAGTGATAAAATAGTAAATGACAATATAAAAATTATCATTAATGATATATATTAAGTGACAATAGCATTTTTTTTTATCATTAATGATATTTTTAAGTGATAATAATTTTTATTTTATCACAATATGACTCAATAGTGAAAAAAACTAATGTTTTAATTTGTCATCACTAACAATTAGTTACATCCGTATAGTGACAACTAAGGGGTGACACTCTTATTGTGACAACTAAGTTATCACCATAGATATGTTAGTAATTGTCAATAATGATAACATAAACACTATTCTTAATTATCACTATTTAGTTGTAAAAATCATTAAGGTGACAAAATAAAATCTTTTGTCACCTAATATATATATATATATATATATAATTAGTGACAATTTTTGTATTTTCACTCATTATGTTGTCACTAATTTTGATGCTACTCAGAAATAAAATGAGGTCATCTCTGGAAGACAGCTGAGTGTTGGTCAATCTTCTTAGGAACGCGCATAGTGAGATCTGTTACTTTCAAGAGTTCTTTCACTTTGAGAAATTTGGAAAATAATTACATGTGCCCTGTTCTCTTTGAGACTTGATATTTATAGATTTTAGTTTTAATGAGTTTAAGCTCATTAGGGTTTTTCTGCCTTCTTGGCAGGCTTGTCTTGTCTTTTAGGCTCTTTGACTTATTTACTTAGTTAATTAATTTTAGGGTTAATTGATCATATTTAGCCAAATTACCAAAATATTCTTAGGTCCATTTTTAGTCACGTCATTAAGTCCCCTATTTTTGTTGGAAAGTTATTAATTTTATATCAAAAATATAATTAAAGTTTAACTTATTAAATTTATATTATGTTAATTTGAGTAATTATCCTTCGCTTAGGGGTTTGTGAGAAGGTGGACTGCTAGGAGGTGGACTCCTAAGAGGTGGACTTGTTGGCACATAAGGAGTTAGCAAAAAAGGGTTTCACCTTGGCTAAGGAGAGAAAGAGAGAAGACAATTCCATTACCAGTGCGTGTGGAGTTAATAGCGTGTCTTAAGAGACTTAACGAAGTTTAATGTAGCCTTTACCTAAGGACTTAGGTTAATTCCATGTATCAAGCATTGAGAAGCTCAAGAAGGTGTTGCGCTTTAGTCATCTAGTGACTTAAAAAAACATTTAATGTTGTTATGTCATCAATATTGGGTATTATGTTGAGAGGCACATGATAGTGTGACGTCATGGGAAGACTTAGAAAAATTTTCCATTGCCATCATCCGAAGACTTAGAAAAATTTTGTGTGGTACTTATTCCAAGACTTAGGCGAATGCTTAAGTGAGAACATAGGGATTGAAATATTGAGAAGGAGTAAGTCAAGTTATGATTGCAATTGAACCTATCTTTGAGAAAAAGAGATAGAAGAGAGTACCAACATCGGGTGTTTGCTGCCGAGTGCCTGTGGGGAATCTGTGCAAGGTGTCTTTGGGGGTCTAATAGTAGTATGGTTGGGTAGGCACTGTTCTAAGGGACCACATTGGGTGTCTGCATTGGGTGCCCAATCTAGGTGCTTGTGTTGGGCATCTTTGTTGAGGAATATGAACTTGGACATTTCACCACAGTCAATTGAATGCTTGTCTTCCTAGTGTTATAGAGCTCATCTTCTTTGGTGTTGAGGGTTATATGAACGTGTTGAGTAATAGCGATGTCATGGGGGAACTTAAAAAAGTGTCTTGGGATTGAGTTTGTGCATTAAAGGATATCAAGGGCATGCAAGATTTTGAAGACGTGTCTTAAGAGCTTACCTCTATGAATGACTTAGAAAATGTTGTTTGGAGCATCTCATACTTAGGAGACCTTTAGAGGTCCACCTGCTGATCGTGTCAAGTGTATAAACCTTCATCCACTAAACTTTTATTTAAGTTGAGGTTTGGTAAATTTCCTTGACTTATTATTTTTGTAAAAGGTGTTATGCTAGTTGCCTTGCATTCATCCAAAGACTTAGATAAATTTTTTGGGAATATGATTGTGAAGGGTGTGTCTCGTTGGCCACTTGAGAGACAAGATGTCTAGGTGATGTCTTTCTCTTCTTCTTTATTTTACTCCACCTTATTCTTCACAAGCTATTATCTAACCTCTTAGAGTCTGTAAAAACTTCTTGGAGCACTTCAACTTAAAAGACGATCATATCTTGAAAGCAGGATGTCGAGAAGTGTGATACAATTTGAGTTAGAATCGCCAACTAAGTTTGGGCTAGAATTCATAAGTTCAATGCAGGGATTGCTTGCTTGGTTGGGCACCGAGTGATACCATCAGGGATGATTTAGACACTGCAAAAAAATTTGACATTTCTAATGGAATTTTTCGATGGATTTCTAATGGAACAAAAAATTTCCAGTAGATCTCCGATGGAATTTTTATTGTCAGAAAAACCCTTGTCACATTATTTTCTGTATGATTTCTAGTCGATGCTTTCGTCAAAAAGTTTTTCATTAGATTTCCATCGACTTTGTGACCAAATTTTGACAGTGCCGAACTATTAGATTTTCATTGTGTTTCCTGTGGTTTTTTCCAATGGAAATTTTTTTGATGCCTTTCAGTCAATTTTTTGACAGTTTTTATATTTTTAATTTACTTTTTTGCGTTTTTCAAAAAAAAATAGGCGAATTTTCTAATGGATAATTGTCATAATTATTATTTATTTATAATTATTTTCTTCGAAAGGTCCTCAACTTTTCATTGAAAATTTATTATTTTTTTAAAAATATTTTGAATTTTTTTTATTTAATTACATCTGTAACCTATTTATACGTCTTGAATATAAAATAACATACAATTATAATATAAAAAAAATATAAATAAATGGAACACTAATTTTAAAAAAATATAATTTTATAAATAAAAGTTTTAAAAGTTATAATTTGTAGTTACAAAAGTATTAAAAAAAAAAATCCTATCTAGTGACCACTAGCATTAGCATCATCACCAAAGTTGAAATAGTTAGTGCTTTGTTGATGCTGTTCATGCTTGCCTTACTACGACTGAAGTTGTTGGTGGTAGGTTGAAAGGGGGGGCGGGCCACTGGAGCTCGAATGAGAATCCCTCTGCCTGACCAGCTAAGTGTTCAAATATTTCTGCATCATGCCAAACTGCTCCGAGAACATGCTCTATATGTCATCAATACCGGCCTGCAAACGGGCCTCCAAAGCATGCCTCCAAATGAGTTGCAACTGATGCACTAGGCTCCTCCCGAGGTAAGCTAGTGTAAGAGGGCGACTGTTGGTAGCTTAACCCATAACCTGCCCCTTCTTGTTGGGGCCACCTGTAGTCTGAGTCCACAACTCAGTCTGAGACTACTGGGTCTCTTCAGTACTCTTAACACCCTCTAGTTAAGACTGGGACTACAACGTATGCTGGAAGTTCTCCTGCAAGGTATAAAAATAATATATGAATGCAACATAATGTAATTAAAATGATCTTATGCATATGTAATAAACTTACAGTAGCATTCCATGCCTTCTCGTCCACCCAACTCCTGTCAGCCCCCCTCTAGTGGGTACGAGCAAAAACCTCCTCTACCGTCAAGGGCCTCTGCAGCTCCCGAGCCTACATAAAGAATAAGAGAACAAGAATTGACATAAGTGTGGTGTGTTTGTGTGTGTATATATATATATAATACTAAACTACAATGATTATAAGAAACAAAATTCAACAGTAAACAAAAGCTCATTAACAACCAAAGAAATGATAACGTAATATCATTTGGAAAGGGCAACAACCCTTCCCCATCAACCAGAATATAAACGAATGATAAATGTGAAGAGCATCAACCTTTCCACATCAACCATGTCATGTAAAGATTATAGACATAAGAGAATGAAACATAAGATTATAGACACAAGAGAATGTAACATAAGATTATAGACTAAGTTTACTAAAATCTGAAAGTTAGGAAACTTACTAAACACTCATCATGTGACCCAATGGATATACCCCCTCTGGCATGGAGGGATCCATCAGTCTTAGAAGCCAAGTTTTTCTTGGCCTGTGCGGACTTTTTCTGAAAATCTTAGGACTACTAGTGCTGGTATAGGGCAGTCCAAGTGTCTTTGCCAATCCACTCTAGCCTCTTGCGCATCTTTCGAGCGTGGTCATATATGTCTGATATGGGATGGCCCAAGTACCTAGGCCCAAACCAAATTGGCCCAGTCGGGTGCCCAGGGCCCATAGGCCTCATCGACTTCACTCGACCAGGTCAGCCCAGATTCGCAGCGCCAGGCCCAGTCTGGCTCCCGATATCCATGAAATTCTCGACCTGAGCCGACCATGTTGAGGTCGAGTCGGAGGTCCAGAATAGTACAGTACTCTGCCACCACATTAAATACGTTGATGGGCATCACGCCTCCTCATTAATGGTGCATGCCATCCCCCTCACCGCCTGACACAACAGGCGCCGTTACAGTATACTTGTCCTTGAAACCCAGAAAGGCAGTTGGCTGGAGATATGCAAGACAGGGAATGACTAATTACTCCTGGTCCAAAGCTAAAGGCCCCTGGGTGAACCAAGGCAGCCCAGACCTTTCCTCGAAGGGAAAAGGATATAAATACCCTCACCCCCAACCTTTTGGAGGTACGCACGAATATACCCTCAAAAAGCCCTTACTCCGCTGCTCGATATTTGAGGTCGATTTCTACTGACTTGAGTGTTAGAGGGCCTAAGCCGAGGGCTCCTCGGCTAGCCTAACGTTTACTGTGATTGCAGGATTCTTCCCCATCCAAGCAAGATTGTAGACCTTTCAGGTCAAAGTCCTACCTGTATTCAGGATCAGTTCTCTATCCACCGAACGAACCCTCATCAATGTCGCTCAGTCGATGACCCCCTTTAGTGTCGAAGGCCTTCTTAAAATGGCCCTTGTGCTGGGGGTGCCAAGTGACTTATCTCTGTGAAATAAAAGGAAATCAATTAGTGTAATTACAATAAACAAATGTACTTAATTTGTAAAAGTAAATATATTTATATTATTCATATACCTTTCACTTCTTGAACATCAAGTCTCGAAGGGCTTGGGAGATATCTGACCACATTCTATAGGGCGTCTATACCTTGCTCTTGATCACCCTTATCAAGAACTTGATACCATTGAGTGTAAGCGTATAGTTGCATAAAATAATTGTTAAAATTAATATATAATTATTAAAATAATAATAAAACAACATTTATATAATAATTCAAACTCACCCATAATGTCCTTTGGGACGCAAGTATACCCTGCTAGAGCTGTGAGATGGGGGCTCTGATCATCCCTCGTCCAATGCCTGGCCGACTGAAGAATGAATTACTGGGGATGCTACTTCTGATGATATGGAATGATCGAGTGGAGCAGCAAGAGTGATAGATAGTGATGGAGTACATATGGGTGAAGTGGATTGTGGTGGGGATGAGTAATGCTGCCATGAATTTAGGTGTAGAAAATAGTATGTGGATAACCTCACAATAGCAAAAGAGGACGAGAGAGGAGTATTGTAGCTTCTGGTGCAAGGTGGTGGGAGACTAGTTGGCTGGTAAGTGTGTCTGATGGGTCAGGGAATTCGTCTCCCTACCTCAACCAGAATCCTAACCTCAGCTAATGGCAGGGGGATGGAAACTAGATTGATATCCCATCTATAAAATAAAAACAAACATCACATAAGGATGATAATTGATATTATTATGACAATTTAATATTTGCGTACATTAAATGCATAAAAGTAGTTAACAACTAGACTCGATAAGGCACATAAGTTAAAAGTAAAGTTTAGATATATAGAATATATCATTCATTCATTATATAAATTCTTCAGTCTTTCGATCTGCTGGGATATATTGTTGTAATAAGGGGGCAATTTTAATGGTCCATTGACGTTTCAATCCTTGATTGGTTGTCATTTACAACAATAGATTCAAGTAGACAAAAAGACTAAAAACTTTATCTAATGAATGAATGAATTTTTGAAAAGAAATTTTGATTGAGCATGTAAAGCTATTGACCGATTATAGGAGTTGGAGACTCCTATAATGCTCATTTTTTAATCAAATTTTATTTGGTTTAGAAATTATGTAATAACTCTTTACCAAAAATTCTAGCACTGTGGAAAATTATTCTACGATCATAAGTTAAAAATTCACTTCAAGTCGGCTTCAAGTGAATATTAACTTATGATTGTAGAATAATTTCTACAGTACTGGCATTGATCTTTGGGAGTCAGTATTTTTGTCTTTTTTGGGGTTGTTAGAATAACATTGTGAAGTTGAGATGATGAAATTTTTATTCTTTATATTTCTAATTTTTAAAATTTTTTGAGATAGATGATGTTGAGATGAGTTTAAATGAGGAGTTGGTTGGTATAATAAGTTATACTGTAATTAGAGGTTCGAAAATCTTTGAGATAGAATATACATCATTTTTAGTTAAATTTTTAATCATTTAAGTTTAAAATAATTTGTAAGATAACCATTTAAAATAAGTTGGAATTTAGTTTTGTAAGCTATCTTGGTTGATATTTCAGGTAGTCTAAGTTATCCAATATGATATTTTTTTATTATTTAGTCTGAATAGTATTTCTTTATGGTTTCAACATTAATTATCATTTCATAAGCTACCTTGGCTATTTCGAATAGTCTAAGTAATCCTATAAGTTATTCTAGACTCAATTCTAAACTCAAAAGTCTCGTTTACTTTAAAGGATTGTGTATGATAGATACATAACACAAGCAATCCGACCTCTTGGTTAGTATACTTGGAGCCCATGACTGATAAGTAGCCCGGTATTTATTTTGATTAATTCTAAGTAATCCTATAAGTTATCCTAATATGTATTTCTAAATATTCTAACATACAAAATTAATTAAATCATTTCAAGAAACCAACATGCATTTCTAAACATACTAACATACAAAACTAATTAAATAATTTCAAGAAACCAACATACATTTTCTAAACATGCTAAAAGACAAAATTAATTAAATAATTCCAATAAATTAACATCATTTCTAAACACACTAACATAAAAAACTAATTAAATAATTCCAAGAATCCAACATGCATTTATACGCAACTAATTATTGGAAACCAAAATATATTTCTAAATAAACTAGCATACAACTATAATTAAATAAATAAAGATATAAAAAAACTAAGAAAACTAATTGATAGCTTGGAGGACGACGACTGCACTGTGACTGTCTATGCGTCCGAGTGAGCATGTGATGGGAGCGTCAGCAGTGGTGGAGGATGGTGAGGAGCACGATGGGAAAGCACAGGGAAGGAGAAAGAAATGGGGAAAGGAGGAAGAAGAAATGGGGAAGAAGAATGGCGTGTGGCCAATTTAATTGGGTTTTTCATTAGAAAATAAGTTTTTTAAAATTAGATAAATTCACTTTTCCAATGAAAAATCTATTAGTTATCTTCACAACTTTTTGCGTAGAATTCCTTCCAAGTTTACAGACAGTTTTCTGACGATTTTTTTGTTAAATGCCAGATTCAAGTATGTATACAAAGAGCCAAGGTTGGGTACTAATGTTGGAGCACGAGCATCGTAGCTAGGATGCTCATTGGGCACCCACTTTGCAGGAGGTCCGGGCACCTGCTGGGCAGACCTATGAGGTGCCCCATCATATGAATCCTGGGCACTTCATTTTGGGGAACCCAGGTGCCGATGAGGCACCCTGGTGCAAAAGGCCTTGGGCATCTATGGGGGAGTCAGTACGGTGCCTCATCGAGGAAAGTCCCAGGCATCCCTTTACCGGATCTCTTGGGTGCCCTGCTTCGCAGTAGTAAATTTCTTTAAGTCACTTTTGTTTGAACATTTTTTGTTGAATTTGTTGGTGGTGCGATGCCTTCAAAGATTATTCTGGGACTTAGAGAATTTTTAGGCAATGGAGCATTATAGGTACTTCAGCATGTTTATGGAGTTAGAGTGACTATAAGCATAATGCGTAATAAGTTTATCTTAGGGTAGCATGGAGGGTCCTCTTCTTAGCATTTTCATTGGTTTATCTTGTGTGAATAAGTTCTCTAAGGGAAAAAGATTGTCGTTTTTGCGCCCAAGTTGAGCGTGGACTGAGTATCAAGACAAGAATTAGTGTATTCGTAATTTTACGATAGGCTTCATAATAAGCGAATGACGATGTGCAGAGTCACCAGACTAGGAGACTTTTCTTTGAAATATTTTCTAGGTGTTAGAGCATTGGCTTCCTTTGCTAGATAACATAGATATCTTCCAAGATAGTTTTCAATAGCTATACTCAGAGTGACTGCCACATACTCTAGAAAGGAGCCGATAGTGGAATCCTTCGGGATGCTGCGTACTCTTGAAGGGAGCCTATAGAGGACTTTTTCATGATACCTCGTACTCTTGAAGGGCTCTTATAGAGGACTTTTTCAAGATGTCCCATACTTTCGAAAAGAGTCTTTAGATGAATTTTTCAGGATGTTAGTAGAAAGATCTCTATGTAGGAGAAACCACTTTAGGACTCCAACACAAAAGTCTTTCCATGAAAAGAGCCACTTCAAGACCTTAGCAAGAAGATTTTTTTATGGAAAGAGCCACTTTGGGACTCAAGTGGAAAGATTTTGCCGCGGAAAGAGCCATTTTGAGACTCCAGTGGAAAGGTTGTTCAGTAGAAAAAGTCACTTGCAAACTACGACGAAACTATTATTTTTGCGAGCAGTGATTGTTTATCAAGGAGTGGTGAAAGTGTAGAAAACTTCACAATATAATGGAACTAACTTTTATTCATGATGTGAATTTCACATAAATCAATGAAAGTAAACTTTGCTTACTGGATAAAGAGAAAGAAAAAAAAACTATTGCAAAGCAGCAAGATGCCCAAGAGTGACGTGCTTATTTAAATTGGGGGTATCTCCTACTCTTGTTGCATGTATTAAGCTGTGGCTGATGGAATCTTTCTCTTCAGATACTTTCTTGAGTAGGGTTTCACTTTACACGAATGTCTCATTTGACTCCAGTCCTTTGCCAAGTAAGCATGGGTGTTCGCTACTTTCTTCTAGTCTGGGTCGCTTTTTGTAGTTGTTCCACCTTTGGTCGTATTCTCTTAGATAGCCATGCTAGATCAACTTTTCTATCTTACATCTCCAATTGTGGCATTCGTTTGTAGTATGCCCTGACTTCGGTGAAAGTTGTAGAACTTCGAGGATTTCTACCTTTTTGGATTCTCTATGATCTTTGCGGGCAACTTAAACAAACCTTATTGCTCGGCAATCAGGAGTATTTTTGCTAATCAGATGCTTAAGGAATTGTATTTGAGGGTCTTTTATGAAGGATTGCATGTTGGCTCATTTATCTTTTTATTAGCATTGGCTCATTCTTAATTTGCGCACCTCAAGCTTATCATCATTCTGAGGAGTTGCAGCTACCTCAATCTTGATATACTTTTCCACACGCATTAAGAGCTCTTCCAAAGTAGTAGGAGACTTTCCTGCAATTGATTCCTAAAACTTCAAATGCTTTAAGTTTTGTTGGATGATACCAAGCAAGAGCTTTTGGTTGGTGTGTGGGATCTCGTGTACTACTTGGGTGAAGCGATTGAGGTAAGTCCTCAAGGATTCTCCATCCTTCTGCTTGATGGTGAATAAGTACGCTACTATTTTGAGATATCTACAATTAATGGAGAAGTTTTTAAGGAAACACTGTGACAATATTTCCCATTCAGTGAAGGATTGAACCAGTATTTGGCTTAACCACGCAGGCCATACTTGATGAGTATGGTGCAAAACAACTTGCAACATACAACTTCACTCAAGTTATAAAGCTCCATCATTATCAGAAGATGTCCAAGTGCTCTTGGGGGTCTATAGTGCCATCGTATTTCTTTAGTCGGGCTATTTTTACTCCCAAAGGTAGTACCTCTGTTAGGATAGCCGGAGAGAAAGAGCTGCGCTAAGGATGAATAGCCGGTAAAAGATAGTGTTGGCTTCCTACTCCCCTATGCAGTTGCGGTGTTGAAGAATATATATAAACTCCAACTTCTGTTGGCATCCACAGGGTTGATTTTATTATGAGTCAAAGGTGCATGTCTCCTTATTGGGGTAAAAGAGGAGGAGTGGTGTCATGCCCAGAGGTGGTTCCTTGCTTAAGAAGAAGACCTTGGCTCCAGTGTGAGGATTGTTGCAACTCTTGGGGATGGCACTTCTTGGTGTATTGGGCAATTACTGTGGCCATAGTTTGAGTATCCCTCTCCAGTATGGTCGCCATCATCTCCTGAATCATATGTAGAGTAGGATCTTCGAAAGGAGGTACTCATTACGCATGCATTTCCTCTATTGTGCATCAAGAACTAGCTCTAGCTCAAATCATGGCGGTGCTCAATGTTGATGACTCTCTATGCTTATGAACTCCTCTTGTACTGTAACTTCTCATTCTTCAGCTTTCATCTTATTGTTTCGAATTTTGGCAAGTGCAAGGTCTCTTATGCTAGCATCCTCCTTCCCTGTTCGCAATGAACGAAGGTCTTGGTGGTCATTTGCTTTAACTGCAACTTGGGTGGCAATACTCTCTAGAAGGGTTCGCTATGCTTTCTTTGAGACAAGCAAGATTGGTTCTCCAGAAGGAGGAGCTTACCGTGGGAGTGCCTCTTCAGATATTGATTGCATGTTAAGAGTAGGGTGTGGCATTAGATCATGTAATACTTCTGCTAGTGATTCTCCATATTCTTCGATGCTGGGATCACTTAATTGCTAGGCTCTCGAGCTCCTAATCTCATCTGCATCCTCAACGTTTCTTCTTCTTCCTTTGAGTTTCCCACGGATGGTGCTAAAATGATGCCGTTGGAAAATAGAACGAGGTTCTCTCAGGAAAACAATTGAGTGTCGGTTCGTCTTTTTAGGAACGCACATAGAGAAATGTTATTCTTGAGAGTTCTTTCACTCTGAGAAATTTGGCAAATAATTTCTTGTATTCCTTTTACCTTTTAGACTTAGTATTTATAAATTTTAGTCTTGAAAGGCTTTGGCCCATTAGGATTTTACTGCCCTCCTAGCAAATTTAGTTTGTCTTTTGGGCTCTATGGCTCATTTGCTTAGCTAATTAATTTTAAAATTAATTGGTCATATTTAGTCAATTTATCAAAATATTATTAGGTCTATTTTTAGTCACATCAAACTTATCCTTTTTTTGTAATGAGAATTGTTTGGAAATGAAAATACTACTTAATTTGATATATACATTTTTACTTATGTTTTTTTGATTGCTTAAAAGGGAAATCACGAGGTTTTCTCTTTTTTCATTTAAAAAATATCATATAGTTTTATTGGTTAGATCAGTTCACTTTTTAACTTATGACGAGATCATGGATCAATATTCTAAATTAGTGAATGTAAAAAATATGTGTGCACATTGTAAACATGTATTATAATTTATTTAAATTTAATTAAATACTTTAGAAATTCTTATAATGAGTTTGATATTAAATGGAGGGGGGGGGGGGGGACATGATTTTTGCTAATGATTTTCAATTCCAATTTTTTTTCTTTTATTGGAATTTTTATTTTTTTCGCATTTATACAATTTTTTGGAATTGAGTTCATTTGATATGTTGTTCTTTCCTTTGATTCTATATTGAATTTCCACAAAGTCAATTCATTGAAAAGAATAAATTTGTCAATATCTCATAAATAGTTCAACCTACCCATGATATTGTAGTAAAGCATTATTTAAGATCATGATGAAAACCACTGATCTAGAGAGAAATATTACTTCTCCATACGAGTAGGGTTGTAAATGAATATTTGAAAAAAATTTATTATTTGAATTCGTATCTACTTATACAAAATTCATTCATATACATTTAAAACCAATATTATCTATATTATATTAGTAGATATTTGATTATAAATGGATAAGGAAAGGTAAATGCATACCCAATTCGTTTAATATTAACTCCAAATATATATTCATTAAATAATATATTATTTATATTTTTCAATAAAAATCTCATAATTCATATATGTATATATAAGTTATAACTGAATAATGAAGTTAATCAACATAATTATTATTGGTTGATTTTATAATTAATATATTTTAATGTCATTGTTAATATTTTTTAGTGCTAATAATAAATTATAAATTCAATTATTAATTAGAAATTATGCTATTTGTTTGATTGCTTTCTTTTTTAATGAAATTGTATAATTCATTCTATTAATTAAAAATATATATTTGTTATAGGTTAATAGATTCACATATTTGGATATTCGTAAATGGATAGCCAAATTATTATTATCGAATATGAATATCAAAAGAATAATTTAAAAATGGGTAATTTTAATCAAATATGGATGCATATGAATAATTAGAATCGAAACGGATATATTTAAATTCGACCAATATCCGATAGATATGAATTTGAATATCATGTTTAAATATCTATCGAATCTATATCCATTTTTGAATATTCAAAAAGTTAATCGAATACAAATACGACAATAATGTACTCGATTTGTTTAATATCCATTTACATCCTACATAGGAGTTCATTTATTTTTCATTTTTGAAGCTCTTCATTTATTGGGATTTTTATTTATTTCGTATATATACATATTTTTGGTAATCAATTCCTTTGAAAGGTTATTCTTTTCTTTGATTATACGTTGAATTTGCACCAAGTCAATTCGGTTGAAGAATAATTTTATTGTTATCTAGAGACACTACAAAAAAATATAATATTAGTGACAACATAATAAGTGACAAAATGTAAGTTATCACTAATAACATGTATTGAATGACAATAATTTTTATCTTGTCGTTAATGACCAATTTTTAAATGACAAGAATTTTTATCTTGTCACAACATGGCTCAATAGTGACAAAAATTAATGTTTTAAGTTGTCACAATTAACAATTAATGACACCCTTATAGCGACAATTTAGTGACAATAAAAATTGTCACTATAATTTGTGACAAGATTTTTATTGTCACTATAGGTGTATCACTAATTATTTATGGCGACAACTTTAACACTATTCTTATCACTATTAACCTTGTAAAAATCATCAAGGTAACAAAACTAAATTTTTTGTCACTGAATATACATAATTAGTGATAACTTTTGCATTGTCATTTACTATTTTGTCATTAATTTATTTTTTTCTTGTAGTGAGAAATTGCACCAAAGAAATATTTAAGATAGCGATGGATCGGAAATCATGAATTCAGTGAGAAAAATATTATTTTAATTTGCCTCATATTAGTTAATCTTTAATTTAGTGCTCAATCTTCTGGCTTTTCATCTTTATCCTATTGACGCACTTTCATTAAAGGATCGCTTGATTTCAATTCTTAATTTATATATATATATTCTCTTGAAAACTTTAATCCTGAAATTAACTTGTATTGAATGAATAGGCTGTGAAAAGCCAATCCAAAACGAAGACAAAAAGAGTGGAGGAGGAAGAACAAGAAACTTGAATGACGAGAGAGCAGTGAGCACACATAAGAAAAATATATAAGTACCTTCCTCCAAATTTCATGGACCAATATCAAACTTGATGAATAAAAACTCCTAATTATTTATACTTTAGAGAAATACTTATCAAATATATTAGTAAGTATTCATACGAAAGATGATCTTTTTTTTCCCTTATGGGAAGACAAAAGTATGTATTATTCATTAATTCAAATTCTAATTTATTTAATGACAAAAAAATTGTTATTCATTAAGAAATCAAACATTAAAAAGAACTAGGCTTGAAATGAATTTTTTAATACAAAAAAATTAAGGATATTAGATTATATTTAAAAAAACAAATTCTTAATATATTTTAATAAATTATATTTTTAATTATAATTCATCCATGCAAAGCATGTGGTGCATACTAATACACACACACACACACACAATTATAAGATGAACCTAATTTTGTCTCTAAGATGGTGATTACTATATCAACTTTTGCACTTTTTTCTTAAAATTCCTTTACCTTTGGGTTAAAATGGGAAATTCACAATATTTAAGTAGTTAAATATCAATTCTCAATATTCCAAAAATGCAATTCTCCTCAATTCGATGAAACTGACAAAATTTTATAATAAAAGATATATAAAACAATAAAAAACATTAATTTTACCCACAGCTGCCCACATTGTCTTTAACTTTCCGTCTTCATATTTCTTGTAATATGTAAGTTATCCAAATAATCCACTTTCCTTTACCTTTTTATTTATTTATTACTTGATAAAGATCATAATTTACATATAAACTTCCAATTTTTATTCTCTGCTCTATTATTAAATTATTCCATTTTGTCTATGAATTTACTACCATACTTGTGGACTTTGTGATCTTGTACTTTGGGATATTGCCCCACTTGAAAAGTGAGTCGTACTTGCTGCTGACTTAACTCATTTGTTAAATTTATTCAAATATATTTGTTAAATATTCGATCCCTTTACAAAGCTATCAAATGCATGCTACATACTAAATATTTTTATGTGTATACATATATATATATATTCCTATAGTCTTTTTAATTTAAAACATTTGCTTTAAACCTAAATTTGATTAACTGAAACATAAATTACACGATTTGAATTTTATTATTTCTAACTTCTTCAATTACGAAATTATGATAAAAATGTGAGCGCAAAATTTTATATACCACCCCAAAAAATATTTATGCATGCAGAAATTATGTGCTATGACAGCTAAAATACATACAAGGGGTAGTCATAAAAATTTATATGAAATAAATTTTAGTTTAATTGTTTCTTTTCTTTACACTATTCTAATAATATTTCTGGTGTTTATTTTAGCTTAAATTAAATTGGACGCTAGTTTATTTAATATAGTTAATTGAAGTTATTTAAAGGTTTCATTAGTAAAAGAGGGTTATCGTTATCAACCCGCAATTCCTCTGTCATTTCCCCTTTCTCCTCAGTGAAGGAAAGGAAATTTAAATACCACGACTTTATGCCCTTCTTTAATTTTTTCACCTTTTCCTCACTATATTTAATAAAAAAAAAAAAAAAGATTACCTTAGGTCTTAGATAGTGCCAAGCATATGATATGCAAGGCTAAGCAGTCAATAGGAGCCAGCTTAATCATACAAGAGTCGAATAATAATAGGAAACTATTAAAAAAAATACTTTTGTTCAAAAACTTTTGAGCATCAATGATCAAAATAGTAGAACTGCTCAGAAACTATTCTGCCCTAAGAATGTCCAGCCATCATCTTCACGTCAAGATAAAAATACTAAGGAGAATAATGCATGAAGAACTCTCTAAGATAAATAAAAAAATTTCTGACAATGAAAACAAGTCCTAGAGCCCAATGCAATCATTCTTCTACTTGTTCTTTGGTAATATTACTTTTGCCAAAGTCAATGATCTCCAGGCAAGGATTTGATTATATCCGAGTCACCTGAAATTATTACCACCCATGTCAAATTTTTTGACTAATATAGGCAAAGCAGTGAAAAATCATTAAGCTGCAGCAACCAAAGCATAGGTACCGCACCTGGGTCGATAATGCTGAGGCATGACACTCGGAAATACTTTCCACATGCGGTTCCCAGATCAACATTGTCTACAAATAAGAGGAAACCACAGCAAGAGGCAAGAATACGTGAGAATAAATTTCGGAAACCCTCTCATATAGATCAAATAAGATAATAACCTTCTAACAGCAACACAAGTAGGAAACTAAAGGAAACCCTATACTGTGAGTGGCATAAAGCCATTGCAGAATGGATGGAGAACTAGGTTGTTAAACTTTAGTCGTACGCCATATGCTTTAGTGATTTAACTCACACTGTACATCTAATCAAGAAGGCATCTCAAACATTACAAACAAATAGAAGATCGCCTTATTTTCATATGGTCAATTATTTTTGGAAAACAAAAGTAGAACCGAATATCACAAGCTTGCATTGCAAAATAAGATGTATTTCTACCACGAAAACAAACAGATCTAGGCATTATGGGAGATCAGGACTTTGAGCAGAAAATCAGAAAAGGAAGAACCATTATATGCTCAACACTCCCATACAAACATAGCAACTTTCTTAAAATTGTAAGTCAACAATGCATCCTAATTCACAAATTAGCCATGGGAGTCATTCAGTCGTTCAAATCAACAAATTGATCAGACCATAATTACAAACAGAACATATATCAAGCAACATGAAAATGTGACCATCAACACAGTTTGCGGATTCTAACTGATTCCAAAACAGCAGATACAAATCAAACCAAATAAAAAAATTTATATCTTTATCAGCAAACAAAACCTCAGATTAAGCAATGACACATTAAACATAGTATAAATAAGTTTCCAATTAAGAGGAAAAAAATAAAGTTTCCAATATGAGAGTCAAGTGGCCTGTGGCCCATTGACATAAGTATTTCATATAATGTGGGAAGTTAGGATTCCGAATCCTAATAGATTCCTGATGTGCATGAGTATATTCAAGCATTAGATAAAAAAAAGGTATGAGAAATTCTAAATGCAGGAATTCTTATATCACAGATACAGCCAACAATCAATCATATCCAAGGAAATTCACTAACCCAGTACTAGAAATAACAAAATTAAGAAATCAACCAATGCAGAAAATGGGCAGCAATAGATTATGGCAAAAGATAAAAGCTCAAGCAGTTATCACTTACTTCCATTGTAATGGTGGACACCAACTTTAGCAAGCATGGCGTAGTACTCAATCTCGGACTTCCTCAAAGGTGGGCAGTTGTTAGATATCAAAATCAACTTACCTGCCATTATCATTTCCACAAGCATACAATTATTTATTTTCAAAAGTTAAACTCTTGATAATAATCAAGAATCTCAAACAAATGAAAAAGAATAGAGAAAAACCTTTGGAATTCCTTAGGGTCTTGAGACCGGTCTTGTAACCAAGAGTGTATTTTCCACTCTTCATCACAAGGGCCAACCGGTTGTTTATACTCTCATGAGTCTTCTTCTGCATTTTACCATATTTTTTAATCAGTCCAAGATTGTAATGCAATTCTTTCTTACGGACATTATAATTTATCAACGCATATATATATATATATATATGTATGCACACACACACACACACACACACACACACAGAGACTCACCTTCTTCTTGCCGGCGGGCACCATTGTTGGCGGCGGTACAAAAATGGAGACGGGAAGAGCAGCGGCCGAGGATGGTTTGGGAAGAAGAATTCCGAATGTGACTGATTCTTTTCGTTAGGGTTTACATTGAAGATTTGAGCTGCTTGTAATAATCATGGGTCTCTTAATGGGCTTTATGTTTAATAAATGTAATAAACGACCAAATTGAGGGCCCAATTAAGAGGACTGGTAATTTTAAAGAAGTAATGGAAAAAGTGCTTTTATTTAATTATAACATCTGTTACAAGCCTTTGGTTGTCAATAATATCAATTTATAAATTTTTTAAATAAATAACAAGATGATGTTAAATAATGTATCATTACTTCATCAAATAAGCAAGATCAACCAATCCAATTGCTTCATTAATTGTCACTAATAATAATTGAAATATATTGATTGTAATGCTCATTTCATGTTATTCATTTAGTTACTACATAAGTTAGATTGTAAATTAATAAGTATCATTTTTTTTTTTTAAGTATTATTATGGTTACATCAAAATTCCACTTAACTCTACCTAAGTGGGTAAATATATATCTTTTTCCAACAAACAACTGTTGACTATATTATCTTTCTTTAGTTGGCAGTTCCCCAATCAATACTTTCTGCAATGCTCCCTATTGAAGGGCCACTAGAATGTGCTTAATAGTTAATTGAAATATTGGCAAGAAAAAATTACGTGGGCAAAACGATACTTGATTAAGAAAAAGGAGTTTGATTATTTTAAGATTCATTTTACTATAAGGAAAAAAAGTCAGTGGTAACATGTTAAGTAAAATTTTGAAGTTGTCATTAATTATATATATATTAAGCGATAAAAAATTCATTTTATCATAATAATAATTTTCACAAGCTTAGCAGTGATAAAAATTATGTTTAAATTATCACTATTAACAATTAATGATAATATAAGTCTTGACACAAATTATATAGCAACAATTTTAATTGTTATAGATTTTCACAGGTGATAATTGCATTTTCTATCATCAATAGGTTATCATTATCATTGATATTGGCACTTTAAAATATTTTTCTTGTAACTATTAAGTTATATTATGATAAAATAAAAATAAATTTTATTTATTTATTTATACACACACACGCATATTAGGAGCCTGTTCGGATCCAAACTCTAAACTTATGTCATTAGACCACATGTCACTCGATATTATTAAGTTATATATGTTGGGATATAACTCCATCGTAAAATTAGGATTTTTTTTTCTATTACGTTCTTTTAGTTATAGAAGGAGTAGTCAAGTAGTTTACTCATATAATAAGAAGTTTACTCGAGATATGCTCGTGAAACTCATGAAATACTTATTTTGAGTAGGCAATATAAACGGCAGAGAGTATTTCTTTCATAACTTTGAGAATAGTTATGTAAAGAGTATCTTATCTTCGATTTGCTATCAAATTCAAGGAATATCATATACTGGTAAAACTTCTCTCGTAGTGGCAAGAATAAAACTCCTATGGACATATGTAGATTTTCTTGGACTATTGTGAGTTTGCATGATTTTACTTTATTTATCTATGGGTATTATCTTTGTCTTGAAACAATTCAGGGTGGTATATAGATTCCTAAATCAATCTTGTAAATAAATTACTTATAGTTTACACAAGTAGTATCACAACTTGATTGGAACTACAAATTGAGATTTACTTTTTTGGAATATACAAAATGTTGCTAGGAAACCACTTCATTGCTCAACAAATTGAAGGCAAATAAAATTTTACTCTTTAAAAAAAAGACAAATAATCTCCTAAATTAACAAAGCTTAACAGTAACATTGAAGGAAAAGGAGGCAAAGCCAATAGATCCAAAGGATTCATAATGGGAATATTTGAAATCACATCGTCTCAGCAGGAAAATGAGGCAAAGCCCATTGATATGAAAGATTCATAGTAAGAACATTTGGAATCATGTTGTTTCAGCATGATTTAATTTTGTATTGTGGAAAATATTAGCAATAATGTTATAGATGATGAATCAAAGATTCAACAATTACTTCTTATCTCGCTTCCAAATTCATATGATAGTACAAAAAAATATTGTTATATAGAAAAGATATATTAGACTTGAAGGATCAAAAACATTGCTTTTTATTTCATGAAAATAGAAGAAAAAAAATTATGAATAGTAAGAGTTTAGATATTAGTTGCTCATGAAATAAATTGAAATGGGAAAATATCTGGTGGTGGATTTGTGAATAGTAGGTCAGGTTTTAGGACCTAAAAAAAGGTAAGGTATGCTATAAATGTCATAAAAAAAGATCACATAAAGAAGTATTATCCTTATGAGGATGATGAAGATGACAATACTGATAATTTAGCAATACTAGTATATGATGTAAATATTTTCACAATATTTACTCTTCTCGAGATGATTGAATCTTTATTTTGGATGTAGTGCATGTTTTCTCCAGAAAAAATTTATTTTGGTTGATTTTAATTGAAGAAGGTAGGTATTTTGTCCTTTGGTGATGGTCCTACATTCTACTTATAGAGTCATGTGTATAGGAAAGTTGAAAATCAAAATGTTTGATGTAGTGGTTCGTACAATGTAATGCAACATATGCCACTCTATTTATTCAAACAAATTGAATTTTAATTTATACTTATCTGGAGATAGAGTCTTAAAAGTCATACTTGATGAAAGGGTCTTGATGAAAGCAGAGAAATATGATAACTTATACCATCCTGTCATGTGCTTGATGAGTATGGTGTGGAAAACCTTGGAAATATGTTGCTTCACTCAGATCATAGAGTTCTATCCTCGTTAGAAAGTTGTCAAAGTGCTCATGCGAGTTTATCTACTATCAAACTCCAACAGTTTACCTATTTTCGTTCCAAGAGGAAACACCTCTACTAAGATAGTTGGATAGAAATGACTACATCTTAGCAGAACGATGGTTAAGGGAAGGTACTAACTTCCAACTCTCTCTGAGGGCTATGGCACTAGTGAATAAGTTTGAACTTCGATAGTAATAGGTAGTTGTTCAAAAGAGCATATCCTGATGGATGAGTATGTATCCATCTATTGAGGTAAAGGGGGAGGAACGGTATCTTGGTCTAATTGGTCCTCTGTTTTGTCCTCTCTAGAAAAGACGAAGCCTTTTGGTTCTGGTAAGGCATCTTACAATGTATTGGCAACCGCTTTGGTTGCAACTTGAGCAAAGACGTTCTATAGTAATATCTTCAAAGCCTCCTGAGTTATCTATAGAATAGTTCTCCCAAGAGTGGTTCTTGTTGTGTGGGCTTCTTCTCTAGTGTTGGTTGCACTTTGGATGGCTCCTGTGTCAGACATGACTGCAACTCAAGGTAGTGTGGTTCTACATGTTCTCAAACATAGAGACCACTTAATTATTGGGAGCTCTAGATCTCATCTACATTTTCCACATTCTTTCTTCTTCTATAAGAGTTCCTATAGATGACGCTAAGATAATATTGCTCAAAAATGGAGTTAGGATCCTTTCCTGCAGACAGCGATTCTTAGAGTTCTTAGTTCTCTATTTTTCTGCAAATAATTTTGTGTCCAATTTGATTTTGGGGCTTAATATTTACAATATTTTTCTCTTAGTGTGTTTAGGCCCGTTGGGGTCTTGATGTCGTTGTTGGTAGACTTAGTCAATTAGGTTCTCTGGCCTTATTATTTATTTCTTATTTAATTGATTGAGCCTTTTTGAACTATTTTTACATTTTTACACTTGAGGATTTTATTTATCATATCGACAACAAAAGTTGTTGTTGCACGAAATAGGATTGGGGGTCTTTTCCTTGAATTAATGAATGATGGATTTATGCTTTGGAGCATGCACGCTTAAAGTCAGTGCTCGAGTTGAGAAAATGTCCTTAGATATCTTTTTACCTATAAAAGTTGATTTGTATACTAGTTAAGTCCTTTATATGCTTAGCTCGTTTGGGTTATGGGCCCATGTTAAGTTGGCATAGTTAGGTGGATTAAACAGAATTGGATATTTTTATTAATTCTTTCTTGCTTCCTTTCATTATTGTAAATGGACTATCAATAGAAATTGTTCATTTCTTAACTTTTATCAGTAAATTTGTTTGTGAATCAAGAACCACCAATGTAAATTGGAAGGGTCTTTCTTTATTTTCAAAAGGAAAAATTGATTCCAAAATAGGAACAAAACATTTAAATTAATTATTAACTAGAGTTGTGACTAATGCTAATGCGAAAAGATTAAAAACTCGACTAGAATAAATGAAATTAAAGTATTAATATCCCTTTTTGATTAATTATATTAGTCTTCCATTTGGTTTTTACTTTTATGCCTTTGGCCTTAATTGTGCATATCATTTAGTCCATCTAATTTCAATAGGTAATTACCTTTTCCAAATTGAAAGTATAATCTCTATTTATAGTTATTATTTTTTATTTTACCTTATCAAGATAGCTAATTTTATTTTATTATTTTTCATTTTAACTTGCATTGATTTAATTTTTATTGACTTCATAATTAGTTAACTAATTAATTAATAATTTAGTAATTTTATTTATTCATTAAATCATAAGGTTGTGCTTTGCTAGTGACTTCCATTCTCTATAACCTTTGGGAATAATATACCACTCAAGACTTGGAGATTTCCTTCATCATTAGCAAGGTGAATTCAAAAGGTTAGTCTTCTACCTTTTTGTTACCCCTTTCCAACATTAAAATGAATTAACATTTGGGGGAAAATCATTTTTGGACGGTCATCCCACTTGGTAGAGAGAGAAGTGTGAGAGGAGTGCAAACTTAAGAGCAAGATGTGGGGTAGTGATGATAACAATGGGTTTTGATCCATATAATGATGAGGTCGGTAAAGATAGTGTTGGAGACAGTAGTGACGACTACCTTAAAGGCTGGCCACACATTTTCTGAAGGACAGCCAAGAGGCTGCTCATCTTGGTTGGCTGCCCTACTGCCTATTGGGTGCTTACTGCTGATGGGGTGCTTGTGCTGCCGACATCTATCCAGGCAATTGCTTGGGCAACTGTTGGTGTTAGTGGCATATAGGTCCATAGAAGGCCATTCTCGTGGTATAGTGGCATTATCTGAGTTCATGGGCCCTTCCTTAGGTACATCTTACAATCCTATTTCACATCGTGGGATTTCGTATCATGAGCGCATTAAATATTCCTTCGTCAGTGAGTTGTCTTCTTTGCTAAAGTCAAGGTCAGATATAGAGTCTAAGTTTGTGGAAGAGGGCTTTACTATAGAGGAGCTTAGGAAGTTCTGATTTTAGATGAGAATCTCTTTAGTATTAGTTGTTCATGTTGTGCGTTCATTCAAGATGAGTTAGATCTTTTGAGGCGTAAGGTCAATCCCTGTGATGACTTTGAGTTTGTGTTTTCTTCTTTCGAGGACTAGCTTATGTCACCCCTTCCCAGCTCTGGGTACTTCACTATTTTCAGCGAGTATTTATAGTAGGTTTTCTATTCCCCCGATAGGTAGTGAAAAGTTACAAGATATGTTTGGGTAAGTTTGCCCCAAATTCATTTGCATATTTTGTTATGTTTGTTTATTATCTTAGGGAGTTAGGTTTTCTAGTTTTCACATGTAGTTTCATGCTCTCTTCATAGTTAGGAAGATTTCAAAGGATCTTTTCTTCCATTTCATTCCTAAGCCAGGTTGTAGATTCTTAAGTAAGGTGCCATCTTCTTAGGCATCTTGGAAGGACCACATTTCTTTGTGAAAGATAAGGATTAGGGTGTCTCATGCATGGAGTAGTTCATCTTTAATTATACATTTGTGGAAGATCCATCATGACCTTGGGACTGTGGCACGAGGGCTCAACTTTAGCTGCTCGGCACCCAAGTCCTTTATGAAAGCATCTCAGAGAGTCTTAACTATTGCTCATCAATCAAATATAGATGGTGGTTTTAAGCTAGTGATCCCATAGGTAGCTAGGAAGCACGCTCGAGAGCCTTTTTCATTAGGTAAGGGCAAGATGTTATTTTATTATATTTGTAGAGGCATTCCAATATTAACTCGTATTATGATGCCTACTAGACTTCTTACAACATTGACAAACTTAAATGTGGAGCTAATGAGTTTGATCAAGGGAAGCCAAAGATATACTCATCTTTGTAGCTACTAGAGCTTGTTGTTAGGGACTTAGTGCGCATGAGCCTTTACCTTTTTCTTTTAATTCGCTTTGCTTGTTTATTTTTGTTGTGTTTTTACATTATCATTTGAGCATATGTTTGTTGTTTTGGGGCAAGCCTTTAATTTGATGGTGTAGTCCCACCGAGTAGAGAAGACAACGACTGAGATAGCCAAGCTCAAGGAAAAAGTTGTGGGACTTTCTTGGGAAAGATAAAAAGGATGAGGAATTTGGCAAGGTGTTGAAAGAGGGGGACTAGTTAAATGAGCGATATGCTAAAAAGTTGAAGATAGGGAGGAAGTTTGTAGAGTTCTCCATTGGGAGAGCTCTTCTATCAATCACACGAGATGAGGCAGTGGTTTAAGGGGTTTACGAGTTTTTTTAGGTAATCGAGGTGAAGGCCATACTAATTTTTAGTAGACGATTCAAAGTTGTCATTGCATGCTTAGAGCTGTCAGTCAATATCCTCTAGAGAACGTCTTGTTGTTGGATTTTACTAAACCTGTCAACTTCCCTACTGGGTCAGTTGATGGAGCTTGGGAGGCTAGCCCCGAGGCTATGGCGAAAGACCCAACTGTTGCATCCTCATGGGAGCTTGAGAAGGAATTATGCTAAGACTCAATCATTCTATTGAGGATGTTTTTGCCTTCGTTTTTCTCTAGTCATATGTTGTTATTATTATTTTTTGATGGCCAAATATAGGCCAAACGTCATTTGCCATTTGGATATTATGATGTCATTCATACTTTACAATTTTGTTGTAGGTGTTCAAGCAACTCTTGTGCTCTTATTGCATTTTCACTTTTCATAAAATATTAAGTGGTTGTAACTTTTCATTCTATGTTGTATGCACTTTGTCATATTTTTGTACTCTTAGGGTTAAACAACAATGACATTTTCTGCTTTTGTGTGTCCTTCGAGATCTCATCGCGAGGTTGTTTGTTTGAAAAATCACTTAGGCGTCTTGTGGTAGGGATGAATTCTGCGAGCCCTTTAGGGGTTATTATGGCAGTCTTAGTTTCTGCGAGCCCCTTTAGAGGTCTTACAATAGCCTTGGTTTCTACATGCCCCTTGAGGGTCTTATGGTAGACTTGATTTCTTCCATCCACATTGGGGATCTTTTAGCGGAGTTATTTTTTCTAAACCCTACTTAGGGGTTTTGTAGCAGTGTTGTCTTTTGTGTGCGCATTAGGGGTTTTTATGGTAGTATTGTTCATTGTGAGGCCCCTGGGGATCTTATAGTAAACTTGATTGCTGCAAGCACCCTTAACGGTCTTATAACATGCTTGTCTCTATCTTAAGGAGTCTTATAGTAGGCTTGATTTCTACACGCCCTTTTAGGGGTTTTATAATAGTGCTGATTTTTCTGTGTACTCCTTTAGGGGTCTTATAGTAGAATTATTTTGTTATGCATGCCCCCTTGGGGGTCTTATAATAGGCTTGGTTTATTGTCCATCGCTTTAGGGTCTTATCTCTTAGGTATTTGTCCTGCAATAGGTTATTTGCAGTAATTAAAGGCAATTATTAAGAAGAAATGAAAACATTTAGTGAATCACAAATTAACATTTGTCGTCTCGCAGATTCTGACAGGTTTTATTCATAGCAAAGAAAATGTTGATATAGACTACTAAAAAGTCAAATCTAAATTTTTAAAAGAAAACTAATTCTAATAAACTGAAATAAACAAACTCTTCTAGTGATGACTTTGTTGTACCTCAAAAGGCTCATTTCTTGAATTTAGGGACATTCCCCATCTCTAAAGTGTTTATTAGGTCACCAAGGGTGACTTTTTTCCCACGTGGGGGTTCATTTTATTATGAGCCCACATTTGTTTGTTTTCTTCTTTCAAGTGTTCTCCTCCTGCTGGGGGAGTTGGCGGTTGGCTTCCAAGATTAGGCTCTTGCTTTTTCTTTAGAATTACTTTGATGATGTCCAGCATTCCCTAGCCACGCATTAGTCGCCAGTTGCTTCACTTGTCCCACTAGGGATTGAGAACTTCATCTTCATATGATAAGTTGATACGATTGCTTGAAAGAAGTCACAAAGATGATGTTGTATGCGGCAAGGGCCTTGACTACTAGAAACTTTACCATCTTCGTAACCCTTTGGGAATGAGTGCTCAAAGATAGGGAAGGGAGATTTCTCCAACTACTTCCACAATCTCGTCAATGAATCCAACCAAGGGATGTTAATTTTAAGTTGAGCATTATCTATACAAAGTTTGAGAAGGAGGTCATAGAACATCATGTCTAGTAAACTCCCAATATCAACTATGATCTTCTTTACCCAAAAATTAGTGAGTAGGGTTGAGATCACAAGTGCATCATTTTGTTTGGCCATTCTTTCTTCTAGGCCTTCTTCTACGAAGGTAATGCAAGGAAGCACGGGGTGTATTTCATATATACCATGAGTTGGCTTTGGAGCAATAGGGCTGCACCTATCTCTGCCCTTGCAATGGTCTTTCATGAGTTAGAAGAGCTACCTTCCAATGTTTCCTTCGTAGATCAAATAAATAACACTGGCACTAAGTAGGTTATTAGTCTTCAACTGGCTCTGTCTCTCTCGAGACTCTGACTGTTGCCTTGGTAAGTACTAGTAGCCTCTATTATTTCTGTGTCGAAACTATTTCTTGAGGTTATCTTGCCTTTAGGCCATTAGCTTCCCAATTCAGTCCTTTAAGTGGTGATACTTTTAAGTAGTATGTCCTTGGTCACGGTGAAAGTGCCAATACTTCTCGAACTTCTATTTCTTAGGATTATGTACCATCTTTCAAAGGTGTTGAATCAAGCCTTGCTACTTGGCAATTACAGGGCATTCAAGAAAGTGTACCTAGAGAATAATCATAAATGGCTGCTCAATGGTTATCCAGCTTCTTGTCTTTGTTGACTCTTTCCTCTAATGCCTTTCACTTATTGCGTCCATTGGAGCCATCATCTCTAGATTTGTATGTAGCTCTCTGCTCAAACAAAGAGTTCTTTGAGGGTGGCGAAAAGCTTTCACACTATTGACTTTTAAACTTATGGTGCTTTAAGTTCAAGTAGATTATACTATTTCACTTATTGCATCCATTGGAGCCATCATCTCCATATGTGTATGTAGCTCTCTGCTCAAACAAGGAGTTCATTGAGGGTAGCGAGACGCTTTCATGCTATTGACTTTTAAACTTATGGTGCTTCAAGTTCAAGTAGATGATACTAGATAGAAGCTCTTGGTTAAGATGGAGTATCTCATGGACTCTTAGGACAAATCAATTAATATACTCCCTTAAACCTTCCTAATCTTTCAACTTGATAGTGAAAAGGTACGCTGCTATTTTTTAGTACATTCAGTTAATGGAAAAATTATTAAGGAAGTGTTGTACCAATTTCTCCTATCTAGTGATCGATTCGCAGCCATGTGATCAAACCATGATAGGGTTCGCATTGTCAAAGTCTATGGAAAATCTTGCAATAAGCAACTTTGCTCAACCATGGAACCTAATTCAGACCAGAAAATTGTATAAGTGCTCGTGGGGGTCGCTTGTATCGTCAAACTCCAGGAGGTTTATGGCCTTCATGCCATGAGGGAGTGATTCTATTAAGATTGCTGAGTAGAAAAAGCTACACCTACCGAGGGCAACAACTAGAGATAGTGGTACTTGCTTTCTACGCATATCATGCACTACGGGAAGACAAAGTGCATAGGAACTCCGAATGCAGTTGGCGGTTACTGAGACTGGTCAGTGTAAAGGAAGGACTATACATCCACTTACTGGGATGGTGGAGGAGCTGTGCTTCGATGCTCTTTATCTCCATTCAATTTTCTTAGGAGAAGATGACACTCTTGGTTTCGGTGGGAGGATAAGGGTTGCTCATATGTGATGCTCTTTAGTGTATAGAGTTACTTCTTTCGCTATAGCTCATGTTGATGCATCTTCTACTAGTGTTGGCAAGCCTTCTGAATAATTGTAGCATTAGAGCGTTGATCCTCAATGGAGTAGAGCTTGCAACTCAAGTGGTATCTCTGGTGTTGAGGGCACGCTAGGTACTTGTTCAATTGTTGGAAGGGGCTATGCATTAGTTTGATTATTTTCCACATTCTCTTCTCAGGGCGCTGTTGCGGCACTAAATTCTCAAGCTTCGGATCTTATTTGCATTCTCATGTTCCACGAGTCAAAAGAGAGTTTCCTACAAACGAAGCTAGATGATTTTGCATGGAATAGGATACATGATTCTTTCTATAAATTAATGAATAGTGGACTTTTGCTCCTGGAACATGCTCGTATAGAGTCATTGCTTGAGCTGAAAAAATATATGCCTAGATGCCTTTTTGGCTGTAAAAATTGGTTTTTATACTATTTAAGTCCTTTATGAACTTGAGCCTATTTCTGTAGGCTTAGTCGGATAGGTTCAGTAGTCCTTTTTAATTAATTATATTGATCTTTTATTGGACTTTTACTTTTATGCCTTTATTTCTTAATGATGCATATCAAAACCCTTTGGCCTTGTTTGCTTGCAATGATAGGATTATAGTGAGTAAGTCTCTCTTTTTACTTTATTTATCAAATAGTTTATAATTTATTATTTACCTAAAAAAGAGTTGATTTTTATTTGAAAACGTAATTAGCTTTCAAATTTTATAAAATCATATACTTATTTTTGCAATTAAACTATTTTATATTTTATATATTTGTGGATATTAGTCTCATAGTTTGTAATTTTATAAAATAAATTTATATTAAGTGTAGATTTATATTCGAAAAATATTATTCATTTTCAAATTACATAAAAAATTTAGTTATGAAATCTTATTATCAAGTAAGAAATACTTTTCATATAAAAAATTTGTATTGTTTGGATAATATTGTAATAATCTTATAAAAACAAGTTTGAGTTTGCAAATAATTTAGTATTTTCTTAAAAAAATCAGTTATGTATATAAATAAAGTCTTAGTGATATATGAAGAGATAATTTCGTCATTTGATATATTAATCCCAATGCTTCTAATCCGATAATTTTGTCATTTGATATATTAATTCCAATGCTTATAATCCTAGGATTATTAATCATACTAAGGACTCATTTGCTTGCTAGGGTTGTGTAGGATAGATGTATATCCAGTGCAATTGAATGTTTGGTTGTCATGGTTAAAGCCCATGATTAATAAAAAAGCTCTATATTTTATCTTAAAGTGTTGGGATTATGTACCAACCTCCTTGGTGTGATTATAATCTTAGGAATAAAAGATATGATGCATGGACACGGACACGGCAACACGAACAGGATACAACATGGATGCAGTGACATATTAAATTTAAAAATTTTAGGACACAACACGGCATCAACACGGTTATCATAATATATATAAGTATTTATTAGTCATATTAATATATGAAATATAAAATAAATATCAAAGTGAAAAAAAATCAACACTGAACATTAAATAAGTATATTTTAAATTCAAATAAATAATGAATCCCCTAAATAGGAATAAGTATTAGACTTCATGTAAATTATATAATGGAAATTTTCAATACAACAAAAATGTAATATTAGTCATAAAAAAATATGTGATAATATAAAAATTGTAACTAATAACATTTGAAAATATTTATGCTTATCATTAAAGATTTGCCATCAGTTATCAATGGTGATAACTTAAATACAATTTTTGCCACTATTAATTGTGTAAAAATTATTATTAGTGATAGAACAAAAAAAATTGTTACTTATATATATAATTAGTGCCAACTGCCAAGTTTTCTATGATCACTTACTATTTTTTATAAAAAAAAATTTGTAATGTATCTAATCATCTAAATTTATTAGGATATTATAATCATAGGAAGCTTTTTACTAACTTTGTTTGTCATTTAAAAAGTTTTTATATTATTTATTAGCCTTTAAATTTTATAAAGTTTAATTGAAAAAAAAAAGTCCGACCGTGTCCTTGCTGTGTCCTACACATCCTTTAGCTGTGTCCGACACGTGTCGGACGCTGCAAGAAGTAATTTTTTGGCTTGTCCGTGCATTATAGATTAAAAGTATTGGGATTAACATATCAAACGATGAAATTACCCCTTTATATAGACTAAATATAAACTTAATTAATAAATATGTATATATCATGAAGGTGGTGATTGATATAAAGGAATGAAATTAGGTGGGAATGGAATGACATTAGAAATGGAATGAAGTTGGGAAATGAATGATGCTGATATAGTTTATTCAATGATTGATATGTACAAGGAATGAGAAAGGAATGGAATCACCATTCCCTTCTTGATTACATTCTAATAATTGGTAAATATGAATTACTAGTATGAATGGAATGATTTTTTTAAATGATCAAATTACCCCTTTGTAAAAAATTATTAAAATAAAAGTATTTATTAGAAAACTATTTTTTATATTTTACAGTAGATATAGTTTTAAGTCTATAATTATGAAGTTTTAATATTACTTTTAATATTATTCTAATTACATAAGTAAATATATGCATTTCATATGTTATCAACAAGTTATATATGTTTATGCAAAAAAGTATAAACACAATTCGTTTAAAATTATTATTTTTAAAATTATAATTTAGCAAGCTCTTTTGAATTTTTTGATAAAATGTAATTAAAAAATCATAAAATACTTTATAACTAGAGTGCTTAAGTTTTTGTTGATAAGAGAATGATTTATTGTACATTTTTATAAGTTTAATTTGAAGAGTTGCTGATAGAATGTACAACTTTTCATTTATTAGATTTGTATATATTTTTTAATCATTCGAAGATATGCAGATATAAATAATATTTTAAACTATATATATTTCATTAGCATGGACCAAATCGATGATACTTCTACTTTTTTATATTATTTTTATTATTTATTATTTACATTTTTATAATAATTTAATAATTTTTATAATAATTTAATAATTTTTATAATAATTTAATAATTTTTATAATATTACTAAAAAATATATGAATAAAATATATTATTAAAAAATACATAGCAATCAAATAAGTTGAAATATAATATTAAATGTTTACAAAGTGAAGTTTTTTTTTTTTCTTTAATATAAAAGTATTTTGTTAAATTTTTTAGTGATATAGGTTCATTCCCAATAGATTGGGAATAGCTAAACCCATGGGGGAGGGAGGAAATGGCTAAATCCATCCTTTGGGGAATGAAAAATCCGATGGGAATGGACATTCTCATCTCTAAATTATACAAATCATGGGTTTAAGAATGGACTCAGGAATGCCCATTCCATTCTCATCTCATTTCTGCATACCAATCATACCATAATACTTGATTTATATAACTTAGTTTTTAAGAAGATACTAAATTACATGCACAATCAAATTTATTTTTATAAGATTTTTTTTATACAATATTTATTTAAGAAATATAAAATTTTAATACAAAAATTATTTCTTCAACAATAATAAGATTCATTATTAATTTTTTTTTACTGTAAATTGAAAAAATGAATAATATTTTTCAAATATAAATTTACATTTAATATGAATTTATTTTTGTAAAATTACAAACTAATATCCATAAATATATCAAATATAAAATAGTTTAATTTGCGAAATAAGTGTACGATTTGATAAATTTTGAAAGCTAATTACTCTTGTAAAATAAAAATGAATAAAGGTAATTCAAATATTAAAACAAGATTGGAGTTGAAATTAATTTTCACGCGTATCATAAGTTATAATTCTAAACATTCAAACAACTGAATATATTAAAATTAGGATATCCAAGCTAGTGATCCAAACAAGCAGACAATGTATTGTATGGTAATAATATATTTTCTAAATAATGAATTTTACACTTATTAATCACATTCACTTCAATCATCATTAGCAAACGAACCCTAAGGGGATGAAATGTATAATTCTAATATCTTATGATAAAATATTGGACTTTTTATTAATCATGGACATTAAAAAATAACAACTAAACATTCAATTGTACTAAATTATACATATCTATCCCACACAATCTTGCCAAGCAAATGAATCCTTTAGGAATTCTTAGATGTTAGCATCCAAAAATACTTCATTTTTATTCTTAGTTGAATTGTTGTTGGAAGCTTTGAAGCAATTTATGGATTTGTCATTAGTAATTAATAAAATAATTTTCATAGTTTATTTAATCAAGAACGTGTTAGCTGATAAAATTAAAAAAAAAATATATAGGTTCAACCAATATTTTATTTTTATAGCACCAAATAAAAAGATATTTAATGTTTACGTCCTATTGATTTATATCAAACAACTTAAACGAAAAATACATACTATACTCTCTCTCTATAAAGTGCATTCCGCTTTTCTCTTTTATTTTTCTTTTCCTCTTATTGATGGAAAACATTTAAAGGATGACAATAGTATATGGTAACTACAATTACGCTTGGTAAAAAAAATAGTAAAGATCTCTTGCTATTGTTTAAATATTATTAAAATAGGATATATATATATATATATATATATCAGCTAATAGAAACTGTTATTTAAGAATAGATGTCTCAGTCAAACTATAATCATGAAAATATTGAATAGTCAAATTGTCTTGTGATTCTATAAATTTGTTGGGCGGGGGGGGGGGGGGGAAATGATATACTACACCACAACTATTCATAAGAATTTTGAATTGTTAAAATACAATAATATTTCCAAGCTTATTTACAAAAGATACACCTTGGTCAAAAGTCTACATCCCATTTTCAGGCTTACCTTTTTTCCCAAAAAATACAATTTATAACATATTTAAAAACAGGTAACATATTCTCTTATTTTTACACGTTGAATTACCTTTTTCAGTCAACGCAATCCAATCACATTTAATTTTCAACAAAATCTTTGAGAACCTTTCCACATTTCCAATATATTTTCTGAATTGTTCCCTAAAATTAAATCAAACTGAGCAATTAATGTAATTAAGTCTCATATAATTTAGCAAATCGTGCATTAAAAGAGGGAATTACAGGCATATCAAAATGGAGAATATATGGTAACGACAATCTGGCATTCAAAGTAGGATTCTAATATGTATTCCCAAAATTAAATGATACTATCCATCCATGTGTATAACAATGCATGAAAACAAGTCTATTCTATATAAACGTGTTCCATTTGTGAATATTTTATTTAGTCCAGAAAAGTTTTAGATCAGAACTAAAATGGGCTTTGTTTTGAGTTTCCAGTGGGCAATGACCCTTTTATGCCTTTATGTTGTTCTTGGTTGTGGTCATGGTTTGGTGGGAGTTGTTGCGAAAAGAAAAGTGTTGCTTGGCACAAATTCAATCAAGTATCCACAGGTTCAATCTCTTTCTGAAGATTTACGTTCAGATTCGTTGTATTCAGCTTCGACAAAGGTTGGTTCTCTTTCAAAAGATTTGCTGAGAACAATTAGTAATATAAAGAGATTAGTTCCTTCAGGCCCAAATCCAGACCACCCTCCAGAGATTCAATCTCCAGTTGGAGCTTCTTCAATTGGCAATGTGATCAAGAGATTAGTTCCTTCGGGCCCCAATCCAGAGCAGCCACCAGAGATTCAATCTCCATTTCGGACTTCTTCAGTTAGCAATATTATCAAGAGATTAGTTCCTTCAGGCCCAAATCCAGAGCAGCCACCAGAGATTCAATCTCCTCCAAAAGATTTGCTCAAGGTAATTGCCAATATAAAGAGATTAGTTCCTTCAGGCCCAAATCCAGAGCAGCCACCAGAGATTCAATCTCCATTTCGGTCTTCTTCAGTTAGCAATATTATCAAGAGATTAGTTCCTTCAGGCCCAAATCCAGAGCAGCCACCAGAGATTCAA
Source organism: Jacaranda mimosifolia (assembly GCA_018894105.1). Classification (NCBI taxonomy): domain Eukaryota; kingdom Viridiplantae; phylum Streptophyta; class Magnoliopsida; order Lamiales; family Bignoniaceae; genus Jacaranda; species Jacaranda mimosifolia. The sequence continues at coordinate 14,454,319 of CM032123.1, forward strand.
TCTCCATTTCTGTCTTCTTCAGTTAGCAATATTATCAAGAGATTAGTTCCTTCAGGCCCAAATCCAGAGCAGCCACCAGAGATTCAATCTCCATTTCTGTCTTCTTCAGTTAGCAATATTATCAAGAGATTAGTTCCTTCAGGCCCAAATCCAGACCACCCTCCAGAGATTCAATCTCCTCCAAAAGATTTGCTTAAGGTAATTACCAATATAAAGAGATTAGTCCCTTCGGGCCCCAATCCAGAGCAGCCACCAGAGTTACAATCTCCATTTCGGTCTTCTTCAGTTAGCAATATAAAGAGATTAGTTCCATCAGGCCCAAATCCAGATCACCCCCCAGAGATTCAATCTCCTCCAAAAGATTTGCTTCGTTGAATTAGTTATATAAAACATGATGTTCCGTCAGCCCAAATCCAACTGGAAATGGAGGGAGGGCATCCATGAATGATAATGATATAATCCTTTTAGGGATGGCAATATTCTTAGCTGTTTAATCATCTACTACAATAATTCTAGCTTTATTAATTCAGTTGGAATCTGTATCTCTCTTTGTGAAGTTGGTCAATTTCCATGCAATTCCAGTCATCAAAGTAAAAACGAAATTAATTATTTGAAGCTTCCTCAAGAAGAAAAAAAATACATATATATAAACTAATATTTTTCAGATACTAAAATTAAGATAACGGAATCCAACGGCTGAGCTTGTGCAATGAAATACTAAAATATAATAAGGTCAAAGAGACGAAAACAACTAAATTCAGGTCTTGTACATTTACGAAATATTCTGCTAAATATGACATCACATTCAAACTAAACTTTAAGGATGTCACAAAAATGAGGTACTACTGTTAATTGGTATTTCAGAAGATACAAACTCAATATTCAAGGGGAAAAAGACAATTATCTAATTCAAATTTCACGGATTTTGAACACTATGATGTTATTCAATTTCAACTTTCAAATAAAAAAATATTTAAACTTCTACCTATAGAGTATTGTATTCAACCGTGCTAGCATAAACTTTGTGCCTTGCACATAATTATTAAAGAACTTATAATTTATAAAAATAATTCTTTAATAGTATATGTTAATTTGTAGGAGTATTTTTTCATTATAACATCCACTGAATTTCAAAATTTTAATTTAAACCAATTTATTTGTTGTAATTAAAACGTCATATTGGATTTTTTTTCCATCCAAAATTACATATAAATTTAATCTTATTATATAAGTTCAAATATTTAAAATTATTTTTATCCCATCAAATAAATTAAAAAATTAAAAGACACTTAATAAGTACCAAATTAGGTGCTCCTTTAACATAATTCCATACTACAAATTTAACTTATTATATGATCAACAGATCAGCCTTGCCTTTTTTTTTATATGCAAATGTTGTCATTCTACATTTTTTTTATCATTTTAATTTTACATTACTATAACTATCATTATTTTATATACTTCATACTTTACTAATGTACATCAAATAATTTGGCCTTTGAAATATTCAAAATATTACAATATTTCCCTGAGCAGTTAAGATTATTTCAATTTTTCTATCAAGAAATATTATATATTATATTATCATTATTTCCTAAGGAAGTCATTAACTACGCTGGGGTCCAAGTTCTGTACACATAAGAATTTTTATGTTTATGTTCAGTGTCATGTGTCTTGACATGCTTATCTTGATTAGTTAGATATTTACTTGCATTTATAATATTCTTTATAATAAATAAATTTATTTCTTTACCAAAAAATGAATAAAATATATATAATTTACATATAAAAATTTACGTGCATATATTTAGAAACTTAAGATTCATTATTATTTAAAATACTCTCTTACATAATTGATATATTTACTATTTTAATAACAGACTTACTTACTTTGATATCGGCTATTAAAAGTAATTATTTGTACCTTGACACGATAAAAAGTGAATATACAAAATAAATGGGCAAAATTGCATTTTTAGTCCCATACGATGCTGGGGGGGGGGGTGTCTGCAACTTAGTCCCACGCTTTCTTAAAATTTAGAAGACGTCCCAAAATCTCAAAAATGTGGCAAAGTTAGTCCCAGAAGTCAATTTTCGTTTACAATTTAACGGAGGCCGTTTGGTAACAGAATTTGGTGGTAGAATTGTCACGTGATGTGGGGAATAAAAATACGTCAATCCCCAACTTGCTTCAGAAGACCCAATTTTTTCCTTCTGCAAACCTTAGTTTCTTCTTCCTCTTTAATCAATAGGAAAATTCACCCCATAATTCCATTTTTCCTCCCAAAAAATGTCCGAGCTTGGAGGTATAAGTTGTTTCTATTGAAATTTAGCAAAAATTCGAACAAGTTGGATGAAAGAAAACCCTAGAAGGCATTTTCTTTCATGTGCGAATTATAGAGATGGAGGGTGCCCTTTTTCTAAGTGAGAGGATGCCCCAATGTGTGCAAGAGCAAGAGTTATTATTTCTGGGCTCTTGGGCCGGTTGAATGCAGTGGAGAAAGAAAATGCAAGACTTGAGAAAAAGGAGCAAAATGTCCAAGGAAATTATCATCTTCTTGTCAATGGTAATGTTGTTGATTTGGATTTGTTCATAGAAGAGTTGGAGGCAAGTTTGGAAGGTATATACTATCTAACTGGGTGTTATGGTGTTATATTGGAAGAAGAAGGATATTTGTACTGTTTTGCTTAGGTGCAGGAAGTATGTGCTTATTGTATTGTGTTTTTGTATATTGATTGGAGCTTGTAGGTGTAGGAATGTTAGTTTAAACATAGCTACTGATTTTGAATTGTAATGTAATTGTGTTATTAATGGAAAAAAAATGTATGTTGTATATTTTGTCTATAATAATTTCTCTTCTATTTTCTCTTTTTCACAATTTTTTTTTTTTTTTGGGATGAGTTTAAGCTTCCCTTACAGCTTTTCAATTGGGCAAAACAATGTATTAACAATTATGCATACTAATAGAATTGAGGTTAGTGACAAATTGATCAACTTTCCATTAGATAATGTGCGCCACCAGGATGTGAAATTAAGCAACTTACTGGGGATAAAATAGCATAAAAAAAAACCTAATGCCTAGACAATAGTAAAAGAAGATAGTTCGTAAGCAACCTTCTGGATTAGTTCCAATTCCCAAGCAAGTAAAACTACAAACCAAAAACCAGAATTCATAACTTATATTTAAAAAACTTGAGCATGTGATCCATCTAATTATCATACAGAAGATGAGAGCAAATAGCCAAAAACCCATATCATATTTATTGCAAAATGAACTAATTTGTGAATTTGTCATCAATCCATATATTCATTCATCATCAATCTAAAACAGTTAGACACATACAAAAGATTGCAATGTATTTTTCCAAAACATTGAATTCCAGTAACTTTTTTGGCATTGTATCTTCCAAAACATTAATTCCAAAAACAACTACACAATTTGGCACATTATTTCTCTTCGGACTTCTTAACCCTACTTTTATTTTTTAGTCTTGGACTTCTTCACACTTCCACTTCCACTTGTAGCTGCAACTGCTGCATTTAAGTTTAACATAGTGACAAACTTTTGGCCACCTCTCACAAATACAGGTACATTCCCTCCACTTGTGAACTAACACAGCTTCTTATTTGTGAAATTGGTGGATGATCTTGTGAATATGGTGGAGGTGCTCTAATATTCACTATCCTTTGAATTAGAGGATTCAGAGTTGGTGTTGGGACAAATACAAAAGGTGGATTTATAGATTCAAAACTGAAAGATTGTGTTAATTCTTCAACTCCACCAGCTGCAACTCCTTGATAAGATCTCTTGGCCTTTGTACCCTATAAAATTGAGGAACTCACATTAAAACAAGTATTAAAACACAAAGCAAACAAGAAAGCATGATATAAAATTGTTTAACATTTATACATTTGTTTTAAGAACTGATCCAGAAGCTTGTCCAGTAACTTTCAGTGCTGGATTTACTCTCTTCCTTGCTTGTAACATCAAGACTAAGTCATTGCACAAATCATGAATTAGCAACAAAATCACTAAAGAAATTAAATAAAGAACAAATATTACTGTCATCTTTTGTAGTGGTTGAGTTGAAATAGTAGTCTCCTCTCCCTTAGAATTTTCATCAATACTATCAAGTTTAGCTACAAGATCTTCTGCTTGTTTTCTCAAGTCACATCCCTTCTTGTTATATCCAACCTTACCACAGAAAGTGCATTTCACCTTGTAATGCTGCCTCTTGAGCTTAATTGGTTTCTTTTGACCTTTGACCCCTTTTCTTGTCTTCATCACAAGCTCATCACTCTCCAATCTTCTAGCCCTTGCAGGTTTCCCAACAGATCTCCAAAAATTTGGTGGCAATGGAGGTTTGAAACCAGACTTAGCTCTAAATTGAGGACCACTTATAGGTGCAATCGCATGTTCATAAACACTGAGAAATGTTTAGACAGTGTAGTATGGATGGAAAAAGTCTTTAGGGTTTAGAAGCTGACAAGATATGGCACTCCTACATGAACAACTATGATTTTCCAAATCCATAATAACTCTAGACCCATCATAACAAGATATCTCATAATGAAGGTCATCAGATTTTATTAGGATGCAATCAGAATCTTTCCAAATTTCTCTCCACAATTTTTCTTATTTTAGGACACAACTTTCCTTTCCATTTCTTCCTAGCCCTATCCCTATTCTCTTGCAATCTTTCCATGAGATATTGTCTAATCGACTCCCAACATTGTTAGCATATGTTTTTCTCTTGCCTCTAGTATGTTACAATTAAATGTCTCACATATATTGTTCAGTAACATATCACATTTGGGGTAGCAACTAAAATGGGATCTAGACCACTGACTTGCAGGCTTTTCACTCAACTAATCATAGGCTTTTTCATCTAATTGAGCCAACTCTTACATCCTCCACCCCCATTCTACTGTAGTGGTAGGCCTAGCTGCATTCCAAAGTGCACTTTTAAATACTTGACCCCTAAACCCTACTGTTTTGAGATTTCCATGTAGGTGTCTAACACAAAACCTATTTTCAGACCCTGGGAAGATATATTGAAAACCTGGAATTAACCCCTTATCATAGTTATATAGAATATTAAGAGATATTTTAGTTTATAAAAATTGCATGGTACAAGCTACGTATCGAATTAGTTATCAAATAATAACTTGATGTAAGTTATTTTCATAGATAAAGTATAAAGAGGTTTACATATTTACTCTAACAAAAAACACATAATATTTAAGAATCTCAAATGTCCTAAAAATTGTAACTATAAATTCCACATCATTAAGAAATCATATAAAAAAAATTTATATTTAAAAAAAATTATTTGCTTACTTATCATATCAAAATATGCATGTATAAATATATATATATATATATAATTTAAAAAGCATATTGAGTTAAATATTCTTCTCTACTTTATTTTTTAAAATTTGATCATTTTAAAATTTTTTCTATAATTTATAAACTTAGAGTTATCAATTCTTCATATTCCACTACTTGTTTAAGTACAAATTATCTTCAAACATAATATCTTCAAATTGAAATATTCATATTATTTTATTTAGCTAGTAATAGATTTTGTTTCTTCAAATGCGGAAAATAATTGCGATTCATTTTTAATCATATGAAGTAAAATAAATATTATTATAAAATAAAATTTTCAATATTAAAATTCTTTTTGGTGCATCGCATCAGGCATATGCTAATACTTATATGCAGGAATGATGTCTTTTGTCTGCTACCTTGCGATTTTGGTGTCACACCCCAGATTTTGGGTTGCTAAATTTAAAATTATTGTTTCAGCAAAAATAATACGAATTCACTAAAATGGTCTAAATTAATTATGAGTTAAAATTTAATCAAGACTTTTGGGTAATTATTAACAATTGAGGAATTTAATTGGGAATAAGAGACAGACTTGATTGTTTAAAATTATAAAATTTAGAGGTCAGTGTGGAAAAGTTGAAAAGTCTAAGACTTCAGAACAATTAAATTTGGACCTAATAGTCCAGACGCAGGAACATTAGGGGTCAATATGTAAGAGATAAAAGCTGGAGGACTTAATTGAAACTCAGGGGTCAAAGTGAAAGGCGGTTAAAAGCTCAAGGGTTCCATTGAAGATGGTGGAAAAGTTTTGGGGTCAAATTGAAGAAGTTGAAAAATATTTTATATATATAGAATGAAGGACAAATTCTCATTTAATTTTCAAAACTGACCCAAACCTTACCCAGACGGCGAATCGGTAGAAAACAAACATAAAACTTGAAACTAATGCCATAGACAACTTCCTCTACTTGAAAGAAGTAAAACCATATAAAGCACACCAAGAAACAAGAAACTGGTTGGAAAAGAAGACCGATGCGGACGGGCGCAGATTTGGCGATTCTATGGCGTACGACAGCGAATTTCAGATGGGCTTGGATGGGTTTGGTCAGAGCTCATGGGAAAGGTGATGGTGGAGCCAATTTGGTGAAACAACAAGCGACGGTGGAGGAATTAACGCGGAGGCATTACGGTGGCACTAGGACTCGCTGACAGGTTTTTAGCTTAATTGCCTGGCTAGATAGTGACGAATCAAAAATTTTTTTGAGGGTTTCTACTAGGCTCGTTGAAGCGCACATGTGGGTGGTGGCAGCCTCCATCTTTGGCAACGACGCTGCAGCGGTAGTCTGACAGAGGGATCAAAATGCAATTTTGAGTTCGTCTGGGCTGTTCCCGCCTTAAGATTGGATTCGAATTCGATCTAATTTGGGTAAATTTCATATCAAATATTAATTCGATTGATATTTACAATTTTGATTAAATGTTTATTAAGTTAAGGTTATCAAATATAATTTGACTCAAGATGATAATTAATTTGTGAATATTGGACCAAATTGATTATGAATCTAAACTTAGTAAATTAAAAAGGGTAATTTAAAATTATGTCTTTAAGTTCGATAACATAGTATATTATGAATGAAATATAGCTAAGCCCAATCTAAAGTTTAAGTTATATGAGTATTAGAACGATAAATGAATTATCAGATTTAGACCTGATAGATCCGGAGAAATCAATTAATTTAGGAACCTGGACCCTTGTTATGCAATTGTAAAATAAGTGGAGTAATGAATGGAGTTTGTTGGGGCTAGCTACTCAAGAATTACTGGCTCGAAGTCTTAGAGTAAGATAACCAAGGCCATGCTTATAAAATAAGATAGAGTAAAATAATCATAAAATAGGTTGGGTAACTTGAGGATTGAGTTAGCCCAAGCATGTAAAGCTATTAAGACAGTTAGAACATTAAAATGATAAAATGAGAAAAATTGGGCTCAAGTAAATAAAGTCTCATAATAATGAAATATCTTGTATTTAAAAAGATTAAGGTCATTTGAGATGAGATGTAATTGAACTTCAGTGTTATAGCAACAAATATCTATTGAATATTGGAACCCTAATTGAGGCCACAAATATATGGATTGTATCAGTAATCCATGCATCAACTAACCAGTTAAGGATTACCATATTTAATTGTTTCAAGCATTTAGCTATAAAACCAAGATTATCGGGATTGTGGTAGGATAACCTTAAGTTTAATAAAGACACTTAATTATATCTATACTTAAGATTTAGAGGATTGATATGATGATAACTCGGGTTATCTTATAACAGTTCTCGATTTGACTAGAAAGCCAGGACTCGAGTGACCATACAACTAAGGATTCTTCTACATTTGCCATGTGAGTTTATACTCAATAGTATGAAATTTATTTGATGAGGAAAGAACATATATATTTGTTAACATTCCCTTGTTGCTTGATCCCTTTCAATAAACATGTTGTGAAATTTAGCACACATCGCCACTTTATGCTGATCGTGGTTCCTATTGAACTTTATTTATGCCGTTTAACCTGAAATTGACGATCATGTTTGGAAAACTGAAAAGGAATTTCAAAATACGTATTCTATTAACACCATGACTATTACTTTGAAATGAGTTTGATATAAATTATTTGATTGCTTGTTTGTCATGAAAAACTGGAATGTTAATCAAAATGTTGTTGGACATGCTACATGATATATATGAATATAATTGATACCTTTGGGAGTGGGCCCTGTGATCGATTTTGAAAGACGATAGGGCAGAACGAATCGATGGTGGCTGGTCTTTCAGTTGATACCTATACAAGCTGTACATATAACCTTATCTGATAGCCAGCTTGAGGTAGCTGTCTATGTATGGGATAAGGTATGCGACTAGCCATTCCTATTGATTGATTGATTGTCAAGCCGATCACTCAAAAATTGGAGGGATAAGGATTTTCATATTTTCGAAAGTGGAGTGATAAGGTAGGAAAACCACCACCAACAAGATTGTAAATGTAATTGATATGTTTGATGCTTGTGCTTTGAGGTTAAAATGCTTGAAAAAAATCAAATGATTGGTCAAATGTCATGTCAACCCCTTTGGTCTTATTTGAGATTTAAACATTTATAAGAAGGCAGTGAAGTCTCATCATTGGCATGGGATGGTGGTGAGATGGATCACTTAAAACATTGACGAAGACCTTATCTCAAGAATTCTAGGAATTTAATAGTTCTACTTGTTTCTATATAATATTTGAAGTTTTTTCACTCCGTTGTTATTGCTAAAATATCTTACTAAGTTATTCAAACTTACGTTGTTATATTATTTCCTTTCGTTCTTTACCCCAAATAAGAACGAGTGAATATAGACTAAGCCATATGACACATGAGATAATGAGCCCAATAAATGTATAAATATGCAGATTGTATTTGTTGAATTACTAACCAAAGTTAATGAATGTAGTAGAAGTGCTAAGAGTGATTCATGATACTTTGGTGCTAAGTTGAACTTCTGATAGGTGTCACTGGTAGAAATTAAATACCTTAGATTTTAAGAAGTTTACTTTCTATTATTTAGAAGGCTTGTGGTATAGAAAGGGTAGCACCTTAGATAGGAGTAGATGCCTCTCGGTCGGGGCGCCACAGAGGTTGTATAGGCGCTTAGGTTTGAAAATCTATGCTACGCTAGGATATAATCCTCGGAACATGAAAGTTTTGTGTTAGTGGAGATTAAGCATGACTCTGGAATTTTTCTAGGACATGAATATTTGGAATAATGTTCGATTCAGAGGATGTGAAGGGTTATAGTTGGGCAACCGACCAATGTATAATCCATAACTCCTAAGGTATCGAGCATTTGACTCTTTATATTTTGGACGAATAACATTCTTGAGGACTTGTACTGAGTGTGAACTTATTTGAGAGCACTTTAAACGGTGTGTGAGCCAATTATCGTTTTAGATAGAGTTGAATTAGATAAGTAGAAGATCTTTTAGATCAATATTTTGGACATAAAAGTATCTTGTGATGCAGATGATAGGACTATTTAGGAAGTGGTATGCTGATAACTTAAATCTCCTTGGAATATGGAATGTTGGGATTAATGGAGGTTAAGTTTGACAAGAAAATTTGGCTAGGATGTAAACTTCTAAGATATTGCTTGATATTAAAAGAATAAAGGATAGATATTGGGCTGGCCGACCAATATCCAATCCACTACTTTTGAGATATCAAGCATATGACTTTAGTGACGTCTGGTGGGATAATATTTTTGGTATCACATTGTGGTGATAGTGTATTTGTGATAATGGAACTTGAGAAGCCAAGGATCATTCTGAAATAATTTATATTTTTATTTATACATATAGTTGAGGCCAGAGAGAATTGTTGTTTTAAAAAAATCAATACTTCAGGAATGGAGTTGATTAGTATAACTACATTATGGTATTTGAGAGGAAAATAAGGAATATTTCTCATAAGAAAATCTTTTAAGGAAAATATGACTGATAAATATGTATGGTTATGATTTAAATGTTAGGGGAAAATAAAGAAAGCTCATTAGTATGAGCACAAGATGACAACAAACAAAATGAGAGAAAAAAATTGCCTAGAAGAGTGAAGTTCTAAAGAAAGCATTGTGACTTGAGGAGAAGGGGGATAACGTTTGATAAAGAATGCCAAAGACATCTAGAGTTAATACTGGAATCTTAACGGAAAATATCAGGTAGAGATATAGGAATCAATGAAGAAGGATTTGAAGAGATTAAATAGAAATGATGGGATATAAGGTTGCTGCTGGAACCTTAGCGAAAAGGATAGTGATGAAGGATGTGGACTATTATACTGACACATGTAATTGGTTATCAAAACTAAAAAAGATATAAGACCTGTAAGTGGAAAATAAAGGATAAAGATTCGTATTTAGCAATGAGAAATCCTATCCAAACTCTTGACAACAGAAAGCTAGAATCTTAAGTTATGGGGTTTGAAATAATATAAAACCTGAACAAGCATATCTATAAGGGCAACTCATTATTACACATCCACATATTAGACATGATTGAATAAATAATTTTATTAATAATATAAATGAAGCTAGTTTTTCTCACCACAAACTAAAACAATCAATTAGATCAAATAAAAACCTTAGTACCTTTAAGAATGAGATTTGTATACACACACTGATATAATTGTAGGTAAGGCTCGTGTATAACTAAAAATAACTAAACTCCACAAAGTCTTACACCCCATTTTGGTATCCTATAGCTTCAAATATGAAATAGCAACTCTATAGATGATTTAACAATTACTAAGTTTAATAAAGAAAATTTCAGTACTCTTAAAGAACTAGATAAACATATATATATTCATCAGCTCATGTACAGACGTAATTGTGTGAACTGGCTTGAACCCTAGAAAGTCTTCTCTCATATTTAAGTGTCCTACGTTTTACGATAGGATATCAACCTTGGCATCATTTGGAAATGTTTTAGGTGGAATGCTGCAGGCTAAGGTGATCTTAACTTGTTTTCTAAAGCCAAAAATTTATACACCAAAAATTAATACCAACATGAAATGTTAATTAGTCTCAATCACAAGCCAATTATATCATAACGGATACCAATTAACCAAACCAACAAGATCAAACATCAAGATGAGAATACTCTAACTAGACTAGAAATGTGTAGGAAAAGATAGGTGCTGGCGCCAACTCCTTAAGCTAATCTTGTGAATAGATTCTGAAGTAAAGAGACAGATGATAGAAGCTGATTGTAGGGAAGTGATACTTTTACGGGTTAGTGATAGACATGACTAGACTAGTAGTTCTAGAAGTATTGTTAAAGACCTTATGGGAAGCATCACGGGTATTTCGATTCCATTCACCAAAGCTTGGGAGGAGATTGGAAAGTATAACATAAGGGACTAGACTAAAAGTGTGAAGGGATCCTCTGAGTATCGATAAAGGACTATGAATTATTTATACCAATTTGGAATATATTAATAAGAACCAAACTAATCTATTGAGTGTCAAACCAAAACACCTTGCCCACATAAACTACTTAGCTGATTGTAATGGCCTATAGTTTATTTAAGGTTAAGCTAAGTTAAGGAAACTTGTAGTTAGAAATATGAAGAAAAGATACATTGAAAATTACATCCTACCTCATGATATGGGTACCATGAGTTAAAAAGATGTCATTCAGAGTGATCAATGCTCCTATAGTATTTACTGACATGATAAATAGGATGTTCTAATTTGTTGAATCAGTTCTGATAATTCCATTAAGGATATCCAATACTCTCGGACTTAATGATAGAGCCATACTATAATTTTGCTTGGTGTTGCAAATGTTTGTCGAAATATAAAGTCAATTGAACGATTTGAATATAAATTGGGAAGAAAGTATATTCAAAGTTGTGTAACCTCATGAGAAATAGCGAAGTGACCCTACTAAAACCAAGATTTTCAGATGATTGAAGATAGAAAGGAGATATGTTAGAAATATAAAGTCCTTTAGGTTCTGCTCATTAATATCATAGGTGTATTCAAGATTTTTGCTAGGTGATGGATATGTTGACCCACTTAAATAAGAAGAATTAGCGATCTTAATACATGGGGAAATGTATGAAGAGATCTTATGAAATAAAGAAGAGGGTTAACTTGTGTTAGTTATTATTCCTCTTATAGAATATACAGAATTGTTCTATGCATCTATATTCTCACCAAAATTTAGATTATATGAAAGGGATTAGAGGTACCCTAAAAAGAACTTAAATCCTGAAAGCAGAATTATCTTATTCAGGATATAGGATTTGTCTCTTTAGGTTGCTTTACTAAAATAAAGTTGCCCTTTATTAACTAATGGAATTCCCTGGAAAAATATGGATCATACTATGTTATCTAAATATAAACATCCGAATCAAAAGAGCAATAGGAATAAAATTATATGTTCAAATTGAAATTGTGAAGCTCTGTTTGGCACTAAGACATTACTGGACATATGATTTCCTGAGAGGAAATAGAATTTGGCGCTATCAAAGTAAGGTGGTAGCCAGGTAAAAAGGATCGAAGAAAATATCAAAAGTGAAAGCTTTTTAGATTCTAATTGTAAGCATCATCCAATGACTGCCTAAGGTTTGTAGATCCATTGATTAAAATAGTTAAAAAGAGATAGATTACTCTTGGCACTAGTTTACCATTCTTTGGGAAACTTAAGAAAATATCAAATATACCTATGCCATGGAATGAATATGGGGTCATGAGGGAATTATCTCACATACATTGGAAAGACTCGAGACATAGGAATAGATGGGCTTGCCGGACATGGGATACATAAGACAACTCCAAACACACGATGAAATATGGAATGCTCAAGTAAGTGTGAGTAGATGAAGAAACCCACAATAGTGGCTCCTAATAAGAAGGATTTCCACTTTTCTACAACAAGTAAGAGTCACTTGAAATTGGATAAAGGAATATGTGGAACCAATTATATTATTAGGAAATAGAAATCTACAATAAAATTTTCCTTGGGAATAGTGAGATGGTGAGTGATGACACTGCGAGACCTTTCATACTTCAGATAAAAATTTGGGGACCATATTCTCTTAAGGGGGAGAAGAGTTGTAACATCCCAGACTTTAGGTTGCTAAATTTAAAATTATTGTTTCAACAAATATAATACAAATTCACTAAATTAGGCTAGATAAATTATGAGTTAAAATTTAATTGAGACTTTTGGATAATTATTAACAACTGAGGGATTTAATTGGGAATAAGATAAGGACTTGATTGTTTAAAATTATAAAATTTAGAGGTCAATGTCGGAAAGTTGAAAAGTCTAAGACTTTAAATAATTAAATTTGAACCCAATTGCCAACAAGCAGGAAACATTAGGGGTTAATATGTAAGAGGTAAAAGCTGGAGGACTTAATTGAAACTCAGGGGCCAAAGTGAAAGGCAGTTAAAAGCTCAAGGGTTCAATTGAAGATGGTAGAAAAGTTTTGGGGGTCAAAAGTTGAAAAATATTTTACATATATAGAATGAAGGACAAACTTTCATTTAATTTTCAAAATCAACCCAAACCTTACCCCGATGAAAAATCACCGAAAAACAAGCATAAAACTTGAAACTAACGCCGTATGTAGCTTTCCCTAACTGAAAGGAGTAAAACCAGATAAAACACACCAAGAAATAATTGAGAAATTGGGCGCGGACGGGCTACGAGTTTGGAGGTTCTCCAACGTATGGTGGCGGATTTCAAGTGGACCTGGGTGGGTTTTGGTCGTGAGCTCATGGGCAAGGTGATGGTGGATCCAATTTGGTGAAATAGCAAACATCGGTAGAAGAATTGATGTTGTGGCGTCGCAGTGGCGCTAGGGCTCGCCAACGGTGTTTTGGCTTAATTGTTCGGCAGGACGATGGCGAATTGAAAATTTTTTTGGGGTTTCTACTAGGCTCGCTGAGGCGCAACTATGGGTGGTGGCGGCCTCCATCTTTGGCTACGAAGCAAAGTGACGACCGGTGGCGCTGCGTTGGCAGTCTGACAGAGGGCTCAAAATGAAATTTTGAGACTCTCTGGTATGTTCTCGACTTGAGATTAGATCCAGATTCGATCAAATTTGGGTAAATTTTATGTCGAATGTTAATTCAATTTATTTTTACAATTCTAATTAAATGTTTATTAAGTTAAGGTTATTCAAATTTAATTTGACTCAAGATGATAATTAATTTGTGAATATTGGACCAAATTGATTATGAGTCTAAGCTTAGCAAATTAAGAAAGGGTAATTTAAAATTATGTCTTTAAGCTCGATAACATATTATATTATGAATGAAATATAGCTAAGCCAAATATAAAGTTTAAGCCATATGAATATTAGATTGATAAATGAATTATCAGATTTGGATCTGATAGATTCGAAGAACCTAATTAATTTAGGAACCCGGACCCTTGTTATGCAACTGTAAAATAAGTGAAGTGATGAATAGAGTTTGTTAGGGGCAGCCAATCAAGAATTACTGGCTTGAAGTCTTCGAATAAGATAACCAAGGGCCATGCTTATGAAATAAGATAGAGTAAAATATTCATAAAATAGGTTGGGTAACTTGAGGATTTAGTTAGCCCGAGCATGTAAAGCTATTAAGACGGTTAGAACATTAAGACGATATACTGAAGTATCATGTATTTAAAAGATTAGGGCCTTTGAGATGAGATGTAATTGAACTTGAGTGTTATAGAAACAAATATCTATTAAATATTGGAACCTTAAATGAAACCACAATAATGTGGATCGTACCAGTAATTCATGCATCAACTGCCCAGTTAAGGATTACCACATTTAATTATCTTAAGCATTTAGATATAAAACCAAGATTACCGAGATTGTGTCAGAATAACCTTGAGTTTAATAAAGACATTAACTATATTTATACTTAAGGTTTAGAGGATTGATAGAATGATAACTCGAGTTATCTTATAACAGTTCTTGATTTGACTAGGAAGCCAGGACCTGAGCAACCATACAACTAGGGATTCTTTTGCATTTGCCATGTGAGTTTATACTCGATAGTGCGAGATTTCTTTGCTAGGGAAAGTACATATATAATTGTTAATATGCTCTTGTTGCTTGATCCCTTTCAATAAATGTGTCGCGAAATTTGCCACACATCGCCACTTTATGTTGATTGTGGTTCCTATTGAACTTTCATTTATGCTGTTTTACTTGAAATTGGCGATCGTGTTGGGAAAATTGAAAAGAGATTTCGAAATACATGTTCTATTAGCACCATGACTATTACCTTGAAATGAGTTTGATATAAATTATTTGATTGCTTGTTTGTCATGGAAAATTAGAATATTAATTGAAATACTATTGGACATGTTACATGATATATATGAATATAATTGATACCCTTGGGGGTGGGCCTTGGGATCGGCTTCGAAAGACAACCTGGTGTAACGGATCGACGGTGGCTGGTCTTTCGGCTGACACCCGTACAAGCTATACATATAACCCTACTTCATATCAGGCTAGAGGTAGTTGTCTATGAGCGGGATAAGGCATACAACCAGCCATGTCTAATGATTGATTGATTGTTCGAGTCGATTACTCAAAATTGGAGGGATAAGGATTTTCGTATTTTCGAAAGTAGAGTGATAAGGTAGGAGAACCACCAATAGCAAGATTGTAAAAGTAATTGATATGTTTGATGCTTGTGCTTTGAGGCTCGAATGTTTGACAAAAATCAAATGATTGTTCAAATATTATCTCAACCCTTTTGGTCGTATTTGAGATTTAAACCTCTATAAAAAGGGTGCGAGTTTTGTGATGTCTCATCACTAGTATGGGATGGTGGTAAGATGGATCACTTAAAACTTTGACTAAAACCTCCTCTAAAGACTTCTGGAAATTTAATACTTCTACTTGTTTCCTATATAATATTTAGAAAATCGACACTGTTGTTATTGCTAAAATATCTCACTAAGTCATTCAAATTTATGTTGTTGTATTTTTTCCTTCCATTCTTCACCCCATATAAGAATGAGTGGCGAAGATAGACTAACCCATGTAACACATGAGGTATGAGCCCAATGAATGTATAAATATGCAGATTGTATTTGTTGAATTACTGACAAAGTTAATAAATTTAGTAGAAGTGCTAAGAGTGATTTATGATGATTTGGTGCAAAGTTGAACTTCTGATGGGTGTCACCGATTGAAATTAAATACTTTGAATTTTAAGAAGTTTACTTTCTGTTATTCAGAAGCTTGTGGTATACAATAGGTAGCACCTCGGATGGAAGCAGGCACCTCTCGGTTGGGGCTCTGCATTTGGCCAAATTAGAAATATTTAAAATTTAGGATTTTAATTACATTAAAAAAATTTCATTTGTTTTTGGTCATTATATTGGATATTATTGTGCATTTATTAATTTGATTAAAAATTTCTAAATTTTTAAAAGTATTTTCTTAATTAAAACAAATAATTCTCTATTTATCTCCGGTAAAAAAATAACAATTGAATTCTATCTTCAAATATCTCGTTTATCTAAATGGGATACCTATTGTTAAAAAATTGTTTGCATTTTCAATTAAATATTTTTAGATTTTCAAATTTTGTTTCTTGATTGAAACAAATGAATTTTATTTATCTCCACTATCAAGAATATCAAAAAGTAACTGTATTTGTACATACAAGAAAAAGTGACGGCACTCCATCTAACATTTTTAGATTTTTAAAATTATTTTCTTGATTTAAATAAAGTCATCCTTATTTATCTTTAGGCCATGATTTTTCAATTAAAGTACAAGATCTCAATAGTTGTTAATTATTAAATTTTATATTAGCTAGTTTGCACATATTAATTATTTGATTCAAAAGTTTCTCAATTGAAATCATTCTTTATTGATCTTTTGTTATACCATATCTTAATTAGAAAATATTAAGAGTTAAAACATATATTTCAATAAATGAACTCAAGGTTAAGAACTTTGGCCTTAATTAAATTTTAATTAAATTAAGAAGGGTTTAAATATAATTATTAAAATTTGATAGACTGAAAAATAAAGAAAAGACTTGATTGCAAAGAGATTTTAAATGTTGGAGGTCACTAGGTAAATAGTTACATTTCTTTGGTCAAATTGAAAGCATTCAAAAGGTTTTGGAGTGCAATTAGAAGGCAACTAGAAGTTTTATGGTAATTTGAAATTCTGAGTACTACTTTTATATATCACATTAACGCATAATTTTTTTATTTTTATTTCTCAAATTGAGAAGCAAAGGGGAAAGACTGAGCTAAGGAAGATGAAAGTATCGGTGGCTTCAATTTGAAGATTTAACAAATGCAGGTGGCGATTTGAAGGCAATAATGTAGAGGTGACTCCACGGTGGTTCTGACGTCAATTGCAGGAGCAGAGAACAATTTATGGCGAAATTGGAATTGAGGCGACCTGACTTGTGGAGGGGGAAAATATATATTCTGACAGTAAGGATAATTTAGGGTAAAATTTATCTGGGCTGGAATTGAGGGTTTAGTCCGATTTAGATACACACTTTACGGGCTAGACTGATTAGATTAATTTCTTGAATTGAGTTAAATTTCTGCCATACATCGAATTAAATTTGACCTCATCCGAAGACCTTTGACAATAATAATAAAACTTATCATGAGATTGGGCTTGTAAATAAAGTTCAACTAACATGAATCAATTACAAATTTAGTTTGATCAATTAAGAATTAAGTTAAAATCCAATGAAGTTATCAAAACATTAAGTAATTTGAACCAAGTAAAAATTTAGTTGTTATTGGGCTTGACAGATAATAAATTAAACTTGCTCAAGTTTAGGGCTGTCAATGGAATGGATTTTAATTCAAATCCAATTTGAATTGATCCGATTATTTAAGATCTTTAATCGATTAAAGATTCGACGGATATGATTTGTGTAAAAAGTTTGTAATCCAAAATAAATGGAGTGAATATGAATTTGACTCAATCTGATCTATTAATAATATGAATCCGAATATATATAGTACTATACATACATACAGTATTATACATATGTACACTCAGAGTCATATAGCAATATCAAAATGGGTTTTTGGACAAAGAAAGTAATGAGATCCTATGCAATGTATTAAATTAGTTGCTTTTTATATAAATTATTAGATTCCGAGCTTATATACATCATAATTGCATCACTTATTATTCTATTTTTATAACAGAAAATAAAGCGGGAAGAATAATGAGCGGGAGCAGAATGTCATGATATGGAAAGCCCTTAGACTATGATATAAAGTGTATTGAGATATTAGATTTGATATGCCAAATTAAAACCTTAAAGGCATAAAAATAAAAGTTAAAATAAAGGTCAAATTACTGAAGACAACCTCTCCAACGTAAGTGGATCAAAGCTCACTAAGGACTTAATTAGTATAAAAACTAACCTCCAAAAGGTAAAGAGTATTTAAGCAATCATTTTTTCAAATCAAGCTCTGATTCTACGTAACCACGTTCTAGGAGCAAAAGCCTAACACAACTAAATCATAGAAATAATCCTAACTTTATTTTCATACAACATCATCTGGTTTTGACTATGGGAAACTCCTATCTAACAAACAGAACTCTGAAGATATAGACGAGATTTGGAGCTCGAGACTCTAATGCCCCAATAGCACCCAAGGGCTAGAACGTGGAGATCAACCAGCTTGAGGTACAACCACCACTAGTGATTGAACAAGCACCAACGTGCCCCTAATACTAGAGATCTAACTTAGGCCGCAAGCCTCGTTGTTAGGAGAGTAAACATTGCACAGATCACTCAAATAGTTGACACTACCGACTCCTCTCAATTGGAACCAAATTTCCCAAAAGAAGAAGTCTGACAAAGTTGACTTTGGAGCTAAAAAGGAGCTCAAGGCGATAGAAGTCATCCCAGGTGACCCGATAAAGACCACCAAGCTTGAATCCCTCATGGATCTAGACTTCAAGAAGGAGTTGGTGAGCTTTGTAAGGCCTTGTTTAGATACATGGATAAGATTGATAAGGCTATAATGATATAGACGTGGGATTACATTGTTGAAGGTAAGATAATACTGTATTTGGTAACTAGGATTATATATTTTGGATATGTATTTATTTTATCAATCCCTTGTATAGATATAAGGATTAAATAATTAGGCTATTCAATTTACTAAAATACCCAATATAATAAGTCCAAACCCCAATATTCTCATTGATTCTTATATTACCAAGACACATTTCATTCACATCTTGAAAAGTCCAAAACCATGTCTTTCTTTATTTCCACATTTCAATAATTTTACTCACAATTAGCAACAACCAATCACATTTGTGCTACTTCATCTCTATATTTTATCTATTATAAATCATAAGGAATCTTTTTTTGATTTTGTTGGAAAGCTTTGTTGATGCTGCCGACTCCAAGGGATTAAACGACAAGTATTATATTATATTTTTGGTTATAGAAATTCTTTTTGCCCTCTCTACCATCTAGATTGAAGTATAGAATGTGCCCTCAAATAAAAGCATGGTCTTTGTAATTGTATTTTATTCATCTACATATTATATGTATAATTTGTGAAATAATAGGCAAAACACCATCATTGGTTGGTTCATAGTTTGTTAATAATATATTATTGGGTTGCAATGTATTTGTTGAAAGAAAATTATTTTTCTCTGTTGGCATAATCATGTGCTGATACTTGGTATGTGTTAATAGATGTGTATAAGCATGTGTTGATTCTTGACATAAGTATGTGTTTATAGATGTATATTAATTCTGACTTAACTATGTTGAAGTTTACTGAATTTGTAGTACTTAGACTCATTGAGATGAGCAACAGTCGTAGTGAAATTTATAGTAGGGGTAGCAATAACACATCTCCATATCGAGAAAATGTTTGAGAATAACTAGTACATTGTTTCTGTGGTTTTCAATTAACTATGCAAACTTCATGGACCAATAATAATCTCATAAGAAGATTTATGTCATGTCCATGGAGAGGAGTATGGAAAAATTATTATCAAGTATGTCATAGGTTTTTTTGGTACTTGAAAATTAATATAATAAGTGTTTGAGTTTTGGATTGATGACAGGCATGAAAATGTAACTTCTTTCTCTGATGTGATATGAAAATGTGTGATCGATTGATGTAGATTATTTTTGAATTGTTAGACTGTATTAGTTGTTTTGAAGTTGAATCAACTTCTTCTAAGCAAACCCAAAAAAAGCTGATGCTCGTTGTTGTTTTGTTATGAATGATTACCTTAGTGCTATTAGTTATAAATTTGTCTTGAATTTCATTATTTGTATTAATTAAAAAAAAAATTCCAAGCTATAAGAATTATGCTATGTTCTAGTCATGTAGTATTAATTAAAAAGTTGTCCAAATAGTTAGTTTGATTAATATAATGGAGAATTTTCTGAACCTTTTCTATATGTTTTGTACTTTAACGGAGAGAAATATAATTTATTTGAATCTGTCAATACAGAATTCTCATACTGGTAATTCTAGGTTTAAATATTTCTTAATGGAATGAAGAAGTTAATTGAATATGCCAACCATTCGTAATTCATCATCCTTGAAAAATATGTGAAAATAAAATCAAGATAAGTAGTTCTTTAGATAGCTTACCAATCGAGTTGAGTAGCTATTTTTAATGGAGATGGTTGTGATAGTTGCTAAATGACTAAATTTGTGTTCAAGGAAGACATCTCAAAAGCTAAAGGAAAAGCATCCTAATAACTTCTAATCTGGAGCCTACATACAACTATAAAGTTCTTTCAACACAAATTTTAGCATATTTTTTATTGTATTTGAGCAAATTAGAAGTCCTAAAATCTTCTTATCTTGAGCTAATCAACAGTATTTGATTGCACAAACCTTAGCACATTAAGTCCTTACAGGTAAAAACACGAAAATTTGTTCCCTTTGTTCTATTTAATCAAAATCTATTCAACCTTCTATTATATATAACCTTTGACTGACAAACTTTATAGGCTGTTAGCATGTTTGCTATTATAATGACAATACAACAAAAGGCCTCATAACTTTATCTTTGGTGACTTAGCTAAGAGTTTATCATGTGTTGTCAATCTAATAGATGCTTAAATGGCAACAATCTCTATAGAAGTGTGGTTGGATTGACAAGGGATGAAGATAAAATTAAAAAAAAAAAAAAGTATTACATGTGAACCTCTTCAAACCCATAAAAGGCATACTATTTCCATGCTTCTTCATCAAAAAACTTTATGGTACAAAAAATTATATTATTTCTAAAACTAAGATAACTACAAAGGAACTGTTGAGGCAAGGAGATTTTTTATATGATGTTGAATGATACATGTATATTAATAAAATATTTATTCAAGCATTAGCAGATCAATCAAAACTTGGGAATTTTCGTGCAAGACAAATCAATACGTATGCAATATTAATTGCAGTGGATGTTGCGAACAAGGATTTCCACACTACATTCACATTTAAACAATGCATGAAAAAGGTGAAATTTCTTCAAAACAAGGCATAGGACTTTTGGTTGGATAAGAAAGCTATCTTGGGTAGAGTCTAATCCAACAACAAAATGAAGTTGGAGCACTTCTGTGTAGGACTACATTCTTGAGGTATGAATTTTTATACATATTATACTAAAAAGTAGTATTTTTTGTTTTTTGTTATTATGCATTAGTATTGGTGTGAAAAATTTGAGATTAGGATCTTATTATGATATCATTCCTTTTTTCTTTCATTTATACTGGAACCCTTGAATTTAATAAATAGCGATTACTATCTCTAAAAAAGTATTTTGGGATCCTGATTTTCATGAACCTTGCGCTATGTTTGGAGGAAACACATTTGTACCACAGTTGAATAATGATAATGTGATTATTGTTGAGTTTGAATCCGATGATGAGGATAGGGAAGCAAATAAAATGAATCAAGCTCCTCCACCTATTATCACCATCTTATCAACCACTCAAGAGAGTTATGAAAATTCCTTTTCGAAGTACTTGACTAGATATGCATCTGACTGAAGTTTAGATCTTTTAGTGCAACAAACCTTGACTTCTAAGGTCTCTGTTAGCAGTGTAAGTGTTGACCATCCTAGCTTATTTGCATCTAATTTCCCTACTAAGTTCTATTGAAGCGGCCTACATGTTCCATGCATGTATCTATTGCTTTTAACTTATGTTTGTCTTTTTATTAGTGAAAATATTCTTTTGTTTGGTTGAACCAAGTATCTTTAGCTTGTATGTGTGTTTATAAGTATGAATGTATATTTCTAATCATTGCAAGGAGTGTAATCTATGTACGTTATCCATGTTTTTAATATAATACCATATTATGTTATTTTGTATTTGACTATGTCTTATGACTATCTACTCCATTTTTGTCACACCATGAAGATATTTGTATCATGTGTTGGCTAAATTAGTAACATGCTCCAATACGTGAGAACACACACTTTCAAATTAGTAACTTGCTCCAATATGTTCACTACATAGTTGGCAATGTGTGTTGCACTGGGGCATGGTTTTCTTGCACCTGGGCGCTTAAACCTGCTGCTAGAGTCTATTCACTATGCAGCCGATAGTGTGTGCTGGCTGGGGCATGACTTTCTTGCGCTCGATTACATAGAACCTATTGCTAGAGGTTGTTCATTGTGCAGTTGGTAATGTGTGTGCTGGGGCACGACTATCTTGGGCCTTAATACATAGAAAACTATTGTTAGAACACATTAACGGGGCAACTGACAGTGTGTGTTGAGCTAAGGTACGGTTTCTTTACACCCCAACGCATAGCACATTGCTCATTGAGAACTATTATCAACTCATTAAACTTATTATTCTCTTTTAAGTTCAAAGTTGCTATATTCTCATTCGTTTTGAATGGGATCCCATTGAAAGGTTATAACAGTATGTCCACAAGTTTTAATAAAACTAACTCCACTACCTTGAAAATTATTGAAAAATAAGCAATGAACTATGTTTTAATATATTGGAGATTGTTATGTTATGTAGCATGAAGTCAGGGTCTAAAGTTTTTGAAGTGGAAATAACTCTGTTTGTGACTTGGAATTATTTGATTAAGAACCACAAAATTACTTGAAATTATTTGATTAGGAATCACAAAATTACAACTTTTATCTGTAGTTGCAAGAAAATAAAGTTAATATTGTCTTCTGTAGTCTCATTAGACATAAAAAAATAAAATAAGAACAAAAATATATGAAACATAAGCTTGTGTTTAACAAATTGATACAAATATTGTAAGTAAATAATTATATACTTAATCTTATTTTGACATAGTTCTCCCAAGTTGATCATTTTCCACATCTAAGGTATTGGAGGCATCATTCCACCAAAACTATTTCTTAAAAGCATTATATTTAAGAGCCATAGTTTTTCTTCCACACATAAGTTTTATAATTTATGTGGGGATCTGCTCTTTTGTTTGTACTTGGGAAAGCTTGGAGCATAGCATGCTCGGGAATCCTAAGGTATCCAGTCTTGAATCCGTTGTTGAATTTTCAACTTCTTAATATTAGATCTTTTAGTGTAGATACCAAAGCCTATTCTTCCTTGATAGTCCAAGATCTTCTAGTTTTATTCAATCTTTTTCAAGGCCCTAGTATTCAATCTTCTTCAAGGCCCTAACTTTTGTTTGTTTGAGGTTTGCTCCATTAATCTTGTGAACAACAAAAACACATGCTTTTTCACATATGTTTATGCATCCATTATAATGGTCTAATACAGTGTCATTGTAACTGTTTATCTCTTTTAAATTACAATTAAAAAGTATAAATCAAGGTGCATGTGAAAAATATCATGAGATAAGTTTATATAATACTAAACAGTGAATATAACATAAAAAACTGAATCAGCCAAAGGTTCAATTAGCTAGATCATCTTATTAGCACATACATATAGCTAGATCACATTATTACAATCTCAAAGCCACGCATACACGTAACTAATGAGCCCCTTTTCCACGTAGCATATATAGACCTAGCTAGATTGTCGCTCCAATCAGTTAAAAAATCGAGACGACTCTACTTTCTCAATGATAGCAACTTCTAGATCATTGTTAGGATTAATAATGTTGGGAAGTTGAGCCTCTAAAAGGTGTATTGGCATCTTAGTCCGAATGAAATTGTGGAGCAAGCAGCGTGCCATGATAATGCAGTTTTGCACTTTAATAGGGTAAAATTAATTACTCCTAAGTATGGCCTATCGAGACTTCAATAAACCTAAGTACCTCTTTATGACATTATCTGCCTTAGCATGCTTCAAATTAAAAATTTCCAAAAAACTTTAAGGTACAGACAATCCAGCATCCCATGCTTGCAAACAGTATGTATACCTCTATATGATGCTAAAAGACCATCACTATTTATCCACAATCACATAGTTATTATTTTCCTATAGCAAAGATTATACACATTATTTCAGTTAGAAATCTAAAACTTGATAGAATGTAGTAACTATATATTTGCATTTGCCTAAAATATAGTTAATCAAAAAATACAACTAGGAACTCTCAAGCTATTTGATCTAGTAATAACATATCGCAAAATCCTACTATTAGTAGCAGAATCCTGCCAACTAATTAATATATAGACAAACTTCATGTTTTGATCATAAACGCCAAGGACATTTACTGCAATATCCCATTTCTTTTCCTATATCGAGCTTTATTTATTTAAGGAGCTCTTACTTTAATATAAGTACTGTCTAATGCACCTAGGCACTCCTATATTAGTAAACATAATATAGATTTGTAATCAATATTATATTATACAATATAAATTAAAAATATACAAGTTCATTAACATACATAAGATACCATTTCAACCTCTCACTACTGCAATCTTTTTGAATAGGATCTGGATTAACAAGAAATTACGTAACTTAAGCAATGCTTTCAAAACAGAAGAAATACATACTATTGTGTAGCCAGACCTACGAAAGTCATATCAAACAATACATATCTTTTATGATGGGCCAAAATACTTAAGAAAATTGCTACTTGTTCACTAATAATAACACACCTTGTAGCAACAAGCCTACCGACATTTTCTAGGAGGAAACACGACTAAGCAAATGCATGTCTATTCATTCTCAATTGTCTATGCATGACACATCATCAATATTTATAATCTCACGTCGATGCTCAATTTGAAGGGGTACTCTATCTGGCAAACTATAAGCCAATTATCTGATACATTGTGAGCTCACATGTCATTGAAAATGACCTCAATTATGCATGAAAAATGTTGTTAAAAGAAACTTAATATTTGTCATGATCTCCTCAAGTAAGAGAAAGATCCCTTGATGCTTCATAGATATATCCATCTAAGAAGTTCACTGTAATACGATCATAAAATATATAAATTCAATAGTAACTTAACAAGTAAATTGTTCTTTTTCAAATGATTATAATCTTAAATCAATGCACATTACAAATGTAAGGTACAATAAGGTAATGAATTCTTATCAAATCTAGTAGACATATTGATAATCCAACAACAAAATTATAGTAACCATCTATCATCATCTCTTTTTTGCAAGAAATGAAAATGCACAACTGAGGACTAACTAATAATAGTATATATGCACACATTAAATTAGTTCCAACTTCCAAGTGGCAATTAAGAGACCTTTTCCCTAGCTCATCACATTTCGCTATTCTATTCTCCTTTCATTATGCTTTATGTTGATTATGAAAACATATTATTATATATCCATCAAATTGTGATTTATGTTTTATCAACCACCAAGGAAATTTTGGGAATGTGATGCTTATTAATGTTTCCATGGATGGAGATTTCATTACAAACAGACTAACTAGCCAGCTAGCTTAGTTCAATGATGTTTTGGCTAATTGATACTAAGATATTCTCTAATATATGTGCTTCAAAATTGCCTAAAACTAACACTTTTGAAAGAATAGAAGACAAACTTTATGGCTTACCTTTTCACCTTTTAGATGGGAATAATCTACAAATAAAAATAACTAACTGATTCTTCTGAGCTACTTGAGCAAAAACTGTATCGAGGAGAAAGTAGATGACAAAAAATATCAAATATTTTGCTCACTTATCAAAAAAGGAAAGAAAAATATATATTCCTCCTATAACAAATTGAATTATTTTCATACACACATTCAACAAAAGAAAGAAAGCCCATCCAAAATCAATAGATCTTCTATCAAAATAATCAATCTATGTACCCATGTATTCGATTAAAGCACCGTGTATGATATTAAGCTAAATGAGCAATACATATACAAAACAAAATAGCCTACCTTTCTACCTCATCAAATCTTCTTTTAAAAATAGTCAATCCTTCAATTTCTTCACTCAACTAGGGAATTATCTTTGAAAAGTTTACATTAAGGGCACCATCTTTTGAAAGTTTTCTTCACTTAATTAAGGTTAGAGGCCTTCTTACAATCTGGGGAAATCGTGAAGACTGGAGATACTTTAGATGGGTGGAAATGTGTGATATTTTGTAGTTTTAAGGACAATATTGTTAGATTTTATGAGTTTACATGTGTACAATTGTTAAAGTACTAACTCATTTTTCACAACATGATTATAGATTACAAAATATAGGCCAAATCAGGGAGATTATTTATCAATGGTTGAAGGAAATGTGAACAAGATTTTTTATCCATCATAGGTTTATTTTATAAAACCAACCACTTGATGGGGCTTGAAACAATAATCTATCAAGCTCTATCTAACAATGCAAACATGTTCTAAGGCAAACCACGACATTTTTGTTTGGAATACAATGCGCCTCAGAGGAATTTTGCTAGATGTGATTATGCACCACCTCAGGGTGGACCTTGATGTGCGGCTAGTGAAGCATAAATGGAGATTCTTCTTAACAAAGCAAAACCAGATGATCAAGCAAAAAATGAACAAGTGTTGGAAGCTATGTATGTCCATTTGTCCAATACCCTAAATGGTTGGCCAATGTAACCTAAATCGAACAGAAAATAAAAGAGTGCATTAACTTCATGGACTTGAAAATGTCCTGTCCAAAGCATCCATTCATGCTTCCCGAAGTAGACGCACTAGTGGATTCCATGATAGAATACGAGATGTTGAGTTTCCTAAATGCTTACCAAAGATACAACTAAATTTGTTCCACCCTAGAAGATTAGAAGAAAATAAGCTTCATAATTGCAAACGGAATATACTACTACAAACTAATATTTTTCGAGCGCAAGAATGCTAGTGCCACTTACTAAAGCCTGGTTAACTATATGTTCGAAGATATGGCTGGATGAAGCATGGAGGTGTACGTATATGATACACTAGGCAAGAGCTATTAGTAGAGTGATTACTTCCACAATCTGGAGGAATGCTTTACCACCTTGAGAAAGTTCAACATGCAACTTAAACCAACCAAATGCATCTTCAACATAAGCAGAGGAAAGTTCCTAAGGCACGTTATTCGTGGTGTGGGATAGAAGCCAATCCTAATGAGATAAAAGCGATGCTTCAAATTCTGCCTTATTGAACTATAAAGGAAGTCCAAATACTGGTAGGACAGTTACAAGCTCTAAATTATTTCATCTCTTGATTTGTTGAGAAAGGACTTCTCTTCTTCAAAATCTTACAAAGAGCTAAGGCATTCAAGTGGACAAGAGAATACAAAAGAGCTCTTCGATAGCTGAAAGGTACCTGAAGTCATCTTCCCTATTAAGGAAGCTAAGGAGGGGAGAACCATTATATTTGTAATTAGTTGCCAAGGGTCGCAATCAATGCCGCCATAGTTCAGGAGCAAAGGAGGGATTACCAACTAATTTACTGTGTCCATTGGCTCTTACAAGGTGTGGGAGTAAGATATTCTCCAATTTGAAAGTTAGTGCTAATAGTTGCACGGAAGTTCAAACCCTACTTCCGAGGTCATCAAATCATAGTTATAAAATTCTATATCTTGTTGTAACATTCTAATCATTAAATACACTTCATTAAGAAGTTAAATACTAAAATAAAAGAACCACTACGAGTTTCTCAATACAAAGTTACTAAAGACATGACTAGGGCTGTAAATGGATATTCAAAAATTCGTTTACCGTTCGCATTCGTATCCGTTTACACAGAATTAATCCGCATCCGTTTAAAGCGGATATTATCCGTATTCGATTAGTGGATATCCGATTATAAATGGATACGGATATGATAAATGCGTATTCGATCTGTTTAATATCCGATCCGAATATAAATTTATTAAATAATATATTATTTATATTTTTCAATAAAAATCTCATAATCCATATATTTATATATATAAATTATAATTGAAGAATTGGGAAGAAAAAAGAATAAATTTAAAAAATTATTGTAATATAGAGAAAAAAATTGAAGAATAAAATTAGTCAACATAATTATTGTTGGTTGACTATAAAATTAATATACTTAAATACTATTATTATTACTAATAAGTACTAATAATTAATTATAAAGTCAATTATTAATTAAAAATTATGTTATTTGTTTTATTGCTTTCATTTTAATGAAATTATATAGTTCCTTCTATTAATTAAAATATGTATTTGTTATAGGTTCATAGATTCACGTATTTGGATATTCGTAAATGGATATCTAAATAATTATCATCGAATATAAATATAAAATAATAATTCGAATACGGATAAATTTAATAAAATATGAATATATATAAATAATTATAATCGAATATGGATATATTCGAATCCGACCGATATCTGACGGATACGAATTTGGATATCATTTTTAAATATCCGTCAAATCCGTATCCGTATCTGAATATTCAAAAAATTAAATGGATACGAATATGGAAACAGTGTATCCGATCCATTTAATATTCGTTTACACCCCTAGACATGACCCTATATTTAGAAATAATTTCTCAATATACTACACTTTTCTTCACTCTGATATGGACTTTCCTTTCTTTCCCAAAGGACAGTTGAAGATGGAATCGGGCATGTAAGATAGATAGATTAGGCTCATAGGCCAAAGAGAGGCAACTTCTTCTCTTGATCCGAACTCACCAAATCCTATTTCTCTAGAACCGATACATTTTTAGATCTGTCCCCCTTCTTGATACAAGAAAGATGGTCTTTGTCGACTCTGATAATAAGGCACACGTGGCCAATATAGAAATCAAATAGAAAAGTGTTTTGAAAATAATTCTAAAGGCCATTGGTTAATTGGTTACGTGCATGTATATATTTTTATTTTTCTCTATTATTTGATTACCTTAATTCTTAAAAAAGTGATGAAGGTACCTTTGATTAATTTGTATAAAGATATTGCAATAGAGTAATATTTAACAACTAAAAGTTACAACTATGCATGAGCAAACATTTTTATCAATGCAGAAGAATGCAATGAATCTTCTTATTTACACGTGTACCTTTTTAAAAGTTGCGATGATTCTTGATGAGTATAAATATTTATTATCTTTGTTGACATTGATATATTGTGATTTGGATGGAAAAAGATTTAATTTTATACTATTTATCTAATTGAAAATATACCACGTACTGAATTCACTTTTGTGTAAAATTAGTCGCATAGCATGTAGTCTCTGTGCACGTAATAAAGTAGTTGTTGGTTATTTTGTAAGCATAAGTAGAAAGAAGGGAATTATGAATAGTGAATTTTTGAAGCATTAAAAGAAAAAGGGAGTTACGAATAGCAAAAAAATTATTCTATAGTCATTTTGTGTGTGTGTGTGTGTGTGTGAAAAATCCCAAGTTAATCTTTAAATTATGAAGATTTATAAACTATTTATAGATATATTTTTTATAAATTAAATTTCAATGTATTAGTGTGTGAACCATCGTTATGTGGATATAAATTTCTTTCTTTTTTGATATAATAGGTAAAAATAATTTACACAAATTATATTTTTAATTGTAATTAGCTTAACGTGTACACGCACAACGCGGATATCAGAATCCTTTTCATCCTCGAGATATGAAGCGGTACTCTTTTATTTTTTCTTTTCAAACGATTATAAGCTTATTTTCTAATACGCATTTCTGTGATGACATTTGTCTGATGCACAATTGGATAGGCATTGATGACTAATAAAGAATATGATGAAATAAAAAAAAAATGAAAATAAATCATAGGATGAGATGAAATTATAACATTCATGGAAGCATGGTTTTTTATGTTCTTAAATTAAAATTGGCTGAACGGTTTGTCCTCTAATTATTCTTTTTTTTTTTAATTTTATTTTATCAACTTTTGCGTAAATTTCAGGCAAATCATTAAACCAGTATATTAATAAGTAGTTAATTAAGTGTTTTGTCCACCTTTTTTGTTATATTTACAGGTAGCTTTGTTAATTTAATTAATCAACTACTTATTATCAGTAATTAAATAGCTTTTTGATGGTAAAGATATGGTTATTTTATAGTGTTTGATTGGTCCAATAATATCATTTTTATACATACAAGTGTAAGATCTAATTAAAAGTCAAATTCTAATTAATCCTTAGTATGTGTGATACGTAAATTAAAAAATCAAAAAATGACTAAACCTAATTAAACCTATTAAAAATCCTAATGCGAAAGTAGGTGTGAATTTTGCAATTCTTCCACTAAAGTAATTACGAAGCAAAAGAATACTGGTTCGTTTATCATAATAATTAGAAATCATGAATGTATTTACATATAATACATGAATCAACGGTAATAATTATGATAGTTCTTGAATCATGCATGGTGGTATAAAATGTTAATTAACATAAACTTTCAAATTGCGTTTAGTAAGAAATTTGGAGTCAAGAATTTGATTAACTTGATATTACAAATATGTAATATATAATTTAATATAATCTAAAAAAGTTTAATATAAATTTTAAATTGGCAATTTTTAAATTTTCCAATCAAAAGAAATTTCACCTTTATCTGACTAAATTTATTTGAAACATCTTTTTTTTTTTTGGAGCTTATAAGATACTAAATTTTATTTTATAAATAAGCTCTTCAACTTTTTAAACAAAATAAGATTTTAAAACTTATACGATTTAAAATATAATAGCAATTTTGTAATTAATATAATTATAGTTAAAGAAGTCTTTTGACATATTAAAAACAAGTTAAACATTTCTTATTTATTTGAAAAAAATTATAAAATAGTAAAATTTTATTTCAAAGCTTATAAACTTTTTCTTTTTAAAAAAAGAATTGTAAAACCCATTAATTAAATAGATAAAGCTACCTATAAATCTAACAAACTTATAATCATTTTATAAAATATTTTGAAAAATTTATAAATTGATTCAAATGCCTTCTAATTGATGTTGAATTCTAAATTAAAATCTTTTTTCAATGCCCTTTATTGCAAGTTGACATGACAGGCTTAATCATGCACTTAACTTTATGAAATCATGATTAAATAATCATGATTATAAGCCCAAAAAACTCAACAGATTAGGCCCTCCTGCGATTTGGAGAATTCTCATGTTTTGTGCTGTGATAATGACGGGAAAACGATGCAATATTGGTACGATTGCTTTTGATCCAAATATATTTTAAATTTAATCAAAAAATAATGTATTATGAAACTTGAAAGAACCGTATTTGTCAGTGGCTTTGTTTTGGTTTCTGGTGGACCTTCAAGGGCCCCACATATGTAATTGGGACTCTGTTTTTTGTTCTTTTTATTTATTTATTTCTTTTAATTACATATAGAGTATCAAAATTTTATTGGAGTTTAAATTTTAAATTTTAAGCATACAAAAGGGGAGGCAATATATTATTGGATTAATTGAACTCTATCTCTTATTTCATCCGATCAATATAAGCAGTTCTAGTTTGATTCAGAGGGTGTTTGGCAAAACTTATTTAAAATATTTTATAAGTCCATATATCTTATAAGGTATTTTTGAAACTTATAAAATGTTAGATCTTATTTTTAAAATAAGTTATAGAAGTGTTTGGATAAAATAAGATTTTAAAGCTTATAAAAGGTTAATAATGACAATTTTATAATTAAAATGGTTCAAAATAAAGGAATTTATTAAAATCTTAAAAATAAGTTAGAATCTCTTTACTTTTTTTTAAAAGAGCTTATAAGCTCTTAAAATCTTATTTTAGGATCTTATAAGTTTTTTTTTTATAAAAAAAAATTACGAAATACTTTTTATCAACTTATAAGCTCTTAAACATCTTATAAGATATTTTATGGAGCTTATAAGCTCACCCAAACACCCTCTTAATATGAAATTTCAAGTCAAAGTTCTAACAAAAATACTAATATCTTAAATTAGTTTATTATTTTAATTTTCCAACAAAGAAAAAGTACAATAAATTTGAAATTAAAATATAATTAGTTAAACATATCGGGAATGCTTTCCATTTTTCATTTTAAGTTAGATGTTGTCCAAGTTAGAATCACGCACCGCATAAATCCTTTGACGCCTTGATTTCAAAAAAATTGTAGTTCTTTTTGAAATTGGAAGAGCAGTGCTTAACCACTACAACAAAAATGAATGTTAATAAACAAAGTATAATTAATATCGCTATTTATATGTATTTAATGATTATTTTTTAATTATAATAATAATTGTTGTTAGTTTAATATAGGAGTGTAAATGAGATGAAACAATTCGTGAACGGTTTGGACTTGATTGGATGAAAGCTCATATTTGGTTCGATCTTTTCGAGACTGAGCCAAGCTGAGTTGAACCTAAGCTTGTCAGTCAAATAAGTCGAGCCAAGCTCAATAATATTCAACTCAAAAAGTTCGTGAACCTAAACGAGCTTTTCTATTATATATATACACACATATATAATTATAATTTAGGCCCATATAATAAAATCTATAAAGATGAAAATAATAATAATAATAATAATGCATTTTTTTATTTTTAGAAAAATATATAACAAAATTATTTAAAAATTTAATAATTATAGATTTTGTTTTGAGTTTAAATGAGCTCAATTTAATTCAAGCCTATACGAGCTTGAGCTCGAGCTCATCCAAACTTAACGAATCGTTAAATTTGCGAAGATCATTATTTAGTTAATGTCATAAATAAATTAAAATTTTGCCACTTAATAACATTAATGATTTTAATACATTATATGCGTGTGCTAAAATTTTTTAAATAATAAAAATATTTGTGTATTGTTTTATGACATACTAAATCCATTTTTAATAATTTAAATATATTCAATAAATTTTTACATAAGGAAGATAAAAAGTTATGATAAAATAGTAATAGTGGAGTATAGAGTGAATGAATTGTAAATGGTTTATTGCATAAGGTGTAATTTGAATATTATAAGATAAAAATAAAGCTCTTAGACACTTACGCAAAAATATGTCAAAAGAGAAATTTATACTTTACTAATATTATAAATAGTAAAAACTTTTGATATATATTGTCATAGACTCCTTTTTTTTTTCCCCTTCCTGCAATGAATATATGTAGACACAGTTATTATTATTATTATTATTATTATTATTATTATTATTATTATTATTATTATTATTATTATTAATTGATTGATTGATTGATTGATTGATTGATTGAAAATAATCTTTAAAAAGAATAAAAATTATTATTACGTTTCAAAGAAAAGTAATTCAATAAAATGAAAAACAAAAAATCTTTTTCACAAGATATAGATCAACTCTACGTTATCATTTAATATTTATTTAGTAACATTATTATTAATATTATTTATATTCTGTTCTATCAGCAAGCAGGCCCCTCCATGTAAAAAACACATATTTAAATATATGTTTGATGTATACCAAACGCGACAAATGGCAATCATATATTTATTTGAGTTTTTCTTTTTCCTATATTTACATTTTGTATGAAATGGTTGAGTATATATTATATATGTATATATTACTATATGTTTAATATATATACATATGTGATGCCAGTCAGGATCATGAAGTCTAAATCTCGAGCTCAATGTCCAAGTTGCTGCTGCTCACGATCTCGACCTCAAATCAGATTTTGCTCCACACAAGTGATATGCGTTTCCGATTTGACCATAAGAGCACACATCAAACTAGGTGAGATCGTGCTCAGCTAAGACCCTATGATGCCTAAGTTAGTGATTTGCTAAGAAGATTTGTATAGAATTCAAATATAAAGTTAAGAACTCAAGTAAGAGATTTAATGATGACATGACCTGATACTATGCAATTTTTCCATTTTATTGGCATTAGTTGTCCTTTTTTGTATAGATCGAGGTGGCGAATCATTGTTCATTAGATTTGTAATCGATCAACGATCCATAATTTGGGTCATGACCCGAATCAATTCGGGTTCTACAGGGTATTGAACTGAACCGAATAAAAAGGAAGGGATATTTATCCTGTTAGGGTACTTTTGATAAAACCTAGGGGCAAAGTGGTCTTTTTAGCTGCTCTTATTAATTATCATCATCATTAACTCCCCCACTTTTAAAGTGTATTGATTCTTTTTTTAGCTTGGGAGAATGAACCTATACACTATGGAAAGTAGGCGCTGAATATCCTCGGTCGTCCAATCTGACACTATTCATCTTGACCGTTGATGCTTCCTTGGGAAATGAACCATCGGATCCAACCATCTATTAATACCCCCCTAAGCATCTCTGCAACTTTATTTCATTTCTTCTCCCCCTACTACTTTAGCACGCCCCCTAGATCTCTATCGCAAGCCGCGTAGTCTCTGCCAAGATTTCCTCATTCTGGGTTCATCTATTTAATCAAAATAACCTCGAACTCGAGTTTTTCTTCAGATAAAACTCCTAGCCTAGTCAGCCAGGGTCGAGCGAAAGTGGTTCCCCCTTCTTGAGTTTCGAAAGATGTGACTTCTTATGACTTCCTTAACCCTTCAGCTCGCTCATGATCCCATCACCCGCCGATTCGCGGGATCCAGATCCCATAGTAAGCTCCCTATAGTGGGGCCTTCCTCCAAGTTAGTGAAAAAAATTGACCAGGGATCCCGAGATTGAAGAGTATATCCTTGCCACGTCCCCATAGTTAGTCATAATTCCCAAGCTCGGGGCTTTTGAGGTCTTAGAAGTCAGGTCAAGATTCTTTATTCCCCTCGATTATGAAGTAATTTTTCCAAATAAGTTAGATAGGATGCACCTTTCCAAATAAGTCAAACACTATGCCACTTTCCATGTGGCTATGCTGGAAGAGGATCTTAGGTCCCCAATTTTCGACACATCAAAAATATTTTACTACAGCTAGATATTTGTCCAACCTAATTAGTTCCTAATGCGATAAGACACATTCTTTATTTCGACATCATAATGACTTACTTTGGGTCAAGCCTTCTTTTGCTCATTTTTGGTCTCTTTATTCAATAACAACCTCAATCCGAATAGGGGAACGCGGCTTCTACTATATTATCGCGAGGCTCATGTGTATTCAATAACCCTGCCTGAGGATCTTGAAAGCTAAGGACCTCATTTTGGAATGATTTCCATAGTTCCTTTCGTGGATTTCCCTCATCACATAATGGGCATTCTTGGGTTCTAGGTACTTTAGTAGCGGTCCTTCGATAGTCCTTTCATACAGTTCACCTTTAATAGTGGCGAACCGATTAGCACGAAATGCTACCTTTTTTGCTTCCTTCAGGTCTTCTGGGAAGGTCCCGTCAACTAGGTATCGGATCAGGTGATCTTTCCAAGTTCTCTCTGCTTGTGTTTGCGTTACTACTTCTTTTTTAGAAGCGTCATCCTCCAACTCAAAATGTTTGGCTATTAATAAGGTGATCGATACATTCCTCGTTCCCTTATTGAACTGCCAAACTTTGCTAAGGCAGTTGCTCTCTCATTCTCCTCCCTAGGGATCTGCTGCACTTGGCAAAACACAAACTTTGACATGAGTTCCTTTACCTTTCTTAGGTAATCCATCATGGATTTTTCTCGGGCCTCAAACGTTCTCTCAACTTAAAGTGCTACAAGTTGCAAGTCACTGTATACATTTAGTTTCTCAATGCTCATGTGTAGTGCTGCCCTTAACCCAATGATCATTACTTCATACTCGCCTTCGTTATTTGTTACTCCAAAAGCCAACTTTACCATGAACTTGAGCTCCAGAGATTTGGGTCCACAAAAGAAAATCCTTGCTTTGCCAAGCTAGGAGGTGGTTGACCTATCGACGTGCATCATCCAAGTCTCTTTACTCACCTCAGTGTCTGGCTCAGTCATCTCAACCACGAAATCAGCCAAGACCTGCGCCTTTACTGAGTTCATGCTTTGATACTCTAGGTCGAACTCCCCCAACTCTACTGCCCATTTGACCAATCTCATGGAAACATCTGGCTTTCCGAGGACCTATTTCTATGGATGGTTAGCCAAAACGATAATTTTGTAGGACTAAAAGTAGGGCCTCAACTTTTTTGCTATCACCACAAGAGCTAAAGCCAGCTTCTTGATCTCCAAGTATTTACTTTTGGCTCCCTGCAACACTTTACACATATAATAAACTGGTTTATGAGTCATGTTTTCCTCCCGGATTAATACAAAACTCACTGCATGCTCTGAGGTAGCCAGATACAAATATAGGGACTCCCCTAAAACTAGCTTCGCGAGCAAGGGTGGCGATGCCAGATACTTTTTGAGTTCTTGAAATGCTTTTTCACACTCCTCATCCCAATGGAAATTCCTCATATTTCTTAAAATCTTGAAGAATGGTAAGCTTTTGTCCGCTAACCTCGAAATGAATTGGTTCAAAAATGTGATCCTGTCAGTAAACTTCTGCACATCCTTTACTGACTTAGGTGCATTCATGTCAGTTATTGCTTTGATATTTTCAAAATTAGCTTTTATTCCATGCTCGTTGACCAGGTATCCCAAAAGCTTTCCATCTCTGACCCCAAATGTGCACTATACCAGGTTAAGTTTCATTCTATACTTCCTCATGATGGTAAAAGCCTCTTCCAGATATGCCAAGTAATCGAGCTCTTTCATGCTCTTTACTAGCATGTCATCAAGGTAGACCTCCATGCTCACTTTGATCCGGTCTTTGAACATTCTATTTACTAGCTTTTAGTAGGTTGCTCTGCATTCTTTAATCCAAAAGGTATAACATTGTGACAGAATATCCCCCTCTTAGTGACAAAGGTCATCTAATCCCTATCGTTTTCCGCCATGAAGATCTGATGACACCCCTGGAAGGCATCCATCATCCTAAAAAGAGCACAACCAGCTATCAAATCAACCAGTAGGTCGATCTTGGGCAAAGGAAATGGGTCTTTCAGATAGGCCTTGTTCAGGTTTAAATAATATGTGCTCATTCTCCATCTCCCTTCTATTTTTAGTACTACTACCACATTGGATAGCTATTTCGTGAACTGGATCTCAACAACATACCCCGCCTCCAGCAACTTATTGACCTCCTCTTCAATGATCCAATTTTTCATTGCCCCATGGTTCCTCTTCTTCTATTGGACAAGCTTTATTTGGGGGTCCACATTTAATCTATGCACAATCACCTTGGGTTCTATTCCCTCAAAATTTGAAGGCTTCCATGCGAAGAGGTCATCATTCTTCCTCAAGAACTCAATGGTTAAGAGCTCCAATTCAGGAGCCATTTGAGTTCCAGTCCGCGTGACCTTGCTGGGTCCCTAGGGATTAATTTGATCTCCTTGAATTCTTCCGTCGGTTCTATCTTACATTCTTCCACATGCCTCTTCTTATTTTCCTCAGGAGGGTTCAAGTCCAGCAAATCTTTTACAAAAGAGATAGTTACTTTCTTTGCCTTAGATCCCATACTCTCAGCCATGGGTCTCTTTTTCAGAGACACATGATAGCATTCCCTGATCTTTTTCTGATCACAACATACTTCTCCTACTCCCCTATTTGTCAAGAATTTCATCTTTAGATGGAAAGTTCACACAATACCTGAAATTGGTTTAGCTCGAGTCTTCCCAGAATCACATTATATGCAAATGGTGCATCCATCACTAAGAATTTTAGCATGAGCATCCTTCGGCGGGTTTCTGTTCCTAGAGAGACCAAGAGGTTAATAGTTCCTATTGGTGCGACCTTGGCCCTGCCAAATCCTATTAGGGGAGTATATACTAGTGTGATCTTTGTGATCGCGAGCTCCATCTTTTTCAAGACCTCCAAAAATATGATATCCTCTAAGCTCCCATTATCCACAGTACTTTATGAACCAAGTAACTAGCTCTATCTATCGTGATAAACATGGGATCATTTTGCGGTCCAACAACCATTTGCGAGTCCTACTATCAAAAGTAATAGTAGTTTGATCATCAATATTCAGTACTTGACCTATTTTCATTTGACTTACCTAGTTCCTTAGGGATACGGCGTGCCTCTTTCTTGCACTATGATAATCTCCTAAGGTTGGACCTCCTGTTGTCATGTGTATGATCCCTCTTCTCAGCAAGTTATCCCTTACAAGTCATCTGCAATCCCTGGCTTTTCTTTCTTGACTATAGGATCTACTTTGGGATCGATTCCTTTTCTTTTCGTGTTCCCCTTCAAGTTCTTACACCTTGGATCTGCCTTCCTTGGCTATAAATTCCTTCAAGTACCCTTGCCTGATGAGCCTTTTTAATTCATTTTTCAACTGAATACAATCATCGTTGTTATGTCCGCAGTCTTTATGAAAACAACAGTATTTATTTAAGTTTCGCCTTGCTGGAGTATCTCGCATCTTCCTTTGCCATTGCAATATCTTCGACTCCTTCATGGCCATGGGCATATAAGACCTTGTGGTGTTGAATGGCGTATAGTGGTTATATTTTTTGGGTGAGGATCGATGGCGATCTTTTTTCAGATTTAGACTTGGGAGGTCCCTGATCTTTTTCAGATCTGCAGGGTGTATTTTTGGTCCATTCATGGTCCTTCATGATGTTCACCTCCTCTTCGTGAATTTAACATTGATCCATCTCCATCAGCTATTCCATATCTTCAGGGGGCTCTCTAGCAAGAGCTAAAGCTAGGGGTCCTTTTTTGAGCCCTTGTGTGAGAATGCTCGTGATCATGTTAATGCATAGGTCCTACACCTCAAGCATCTCATTATTGAACCTATTCGTGAGTCCTCTCAGAGTCTCATCCTCCCTCTGCCATATGGTGAACAGGTAAGTTGCAGACCTCTTAGCCTTTTTCTTACTGGCAAACTGATACAAGAATTTTCTTATGAATTGGTCATAAGACACAATTGTCCTAGGAACCTGTCCCATAAACCATTCCTGAGCTCTCCCACACTACAAGAAACATTAGTTTTAGCGACTATTATTTGTGGTAGCTAAAAGCGAAGAAACAGTCGCTAAAACCTATAGTAACCAAAATAACGTTGGTCACAAGTGGTCACACTAGCATAGCTACTAAAAGTACTCTGTGACAAGTTATCAAATTGGAGGTTGAAAATTCATATTTAGCAACCATCCTATAATGGTCGTTAAAGATGGAACAATAAGCGAGAAAAAATTCACTTGCTAATGTAAAAAGTTCATGGTCGATGTAACATTAACATGGTGGCTATAGCTATACATATAGTGACCACATCTTTGTGGCTGCTATTGATTAATCCTTTAGCAACCAAGTTAATTGTTACAATAATTTTTAAATGGTTGTTATAATTGACTTGTTTAATAAGTTTTAGTGACCATATTGCGACTATAATAGATTGTTGCTAAAGAAATTTTTTAGCAATGAAAGAATTGGTGGCAATACTTTTAATATTGTCATAACGGCTTACTGAATTTATTATGATTTAGCGACAAAAAAATAGCTATTGGTCACTAATATGTACATATTAGCAATCAAATATTGGTCATAGAAATAAAGTGAAATGATTGCAAATATATACCTATTAGCGACCAAATAATGATTGCAAAATAAATTAAGCAGTTGCTAATGTGTATACAAGAGAAAGAAAATAATGGTTGTAGAAAAAATTAAGATGGTTGCTAACTAATTTAAGCAATTTCAACATCCAGTCCAATGAGAACCCATTTACAAAATGAGAACTTTAATATAAAAAAATCACCAATTATTAGCAATATCTCATCATTTCTACACGTGTAGAATATCGTGTAAATATTACAAAAGACAACGTTGATTTACATATGGAAGTTACTCTACATATAAGAATAAACAATGTGAATTAGACGATCAGGTGTTCTTTAGGTTTCTTCACACTTTTCTTGATCATATAGCACTTGGGATATATCTTTCCACCTAAAATAATCAAAAGATAATGAAAACAATGTGAGTTAACATATATATATATATATATATATATTCCATGAATTGCATGACCACAAAACCAAAAGAAAGAAAGATAATAATTATATAGCTTGATTTACTGTTCAACTAATGAACTAGTATTCTGTGCTTGTTTAGTCATTCACCTCATTGTTTTTCTTGGAATTTCTATCAGAAAATTGGCTCAAAATATTTGGATCCACAAAAATTTTCAACATTCGCAAATAATATGATAACATAATCATTGAAGATGCTTGGAACTGTAATATGAATTTGTACAGAAAGATCAGGTTGTCAGCAGTCTCAAAATTTTATGTCAAAGCCAATTAAGTTTAAACAAAATGCTACACCTATATAATGCACTCATAATCTCAGTTACACACATTGTACACATATAAACTACATGGTTCTGGAATTGACTAATCAAATGGCATGCACGCACAAACGCACATGAAAAAATAACACAAACTAAAAGAATAAAACCACATAAAAGCACTAATTCAACACATTACTTTTCTAGCACAAATGAGGTTGGCATGCAATCATTACGATTAAATCATCCCTACAATAAATAAGTTAGAAAATTTTAATACTCTATAATAAGAATCTAAAAAGCGAAATGGAACTTAGTGAAATAAATCAACAACCTGTCTGCTTTCATGATTTCCTCGAAGAATCATGACACGTTGAGGGTAACACACTTTTAGAGCCACTAGAAGCTGCAGAAAATAAGCCAATAAGCACCTTCAATATTGTTGTTTCAACAAAATACTATAAGGTGCACCAACACACATAACTTGATATTGCTCAACTCCAAACCTATGCTCCAGCAAAGTAAAGGAACATATAAGAAAATCAGGGGAGAAGAATATAAATATAAAGAGAAGCAGGAAACAAACTTTGAAATAGACTACCATGACTAAAAACTAACAAGCAAGAAAGTCGTAATGCCAAAATAAACTGTCAATTAGCTTGCACTTACGGTGACAGTTTCAACCGAATAGTATCCACGATCAATATAATCTCCCATAAATAGATAGTTTGTGTCTGGACACTGTCAATAAGAAAATGAAAATATACAGAAATTGGTGATACATCAACCAAAAACATCTTTAAACACAAAATGCAGTAAAGATATTACAAAATGAAAAATAGTTGTGAAACACATGGCAAACACACCCAAAGTAGAAAGAATCTAATCTCTCTTTAGAAAAGATTAAAGTAAAACTAACATATCTGGCACACATACAAGGAAAATAATAACTACTAGTTTTTGAGAAAACATTTCTTAACTGAACTCCCCACATGTCCACAAAGGGGAAGAGGTAAGAAACAAGAGCAAATAATCCTTTAAATTCCCATTCCTTATTCCCATTTTGAAATACTAGTGCTAGTCACTCTGGCACAAGGCAGCGAGAACAAAACATAAGCGGCATGACAGATTAGTAAAACCTTTTCACTTGAAGAATAATGTCAAAGACAGATCCTAAGTAGGATGATTTAGGAACAACATTGACACACTGTGATCATGCCAAAATTCACTTCCTAGAAAAATAAAAAGAATCAAAAGCATATGAATGTCATAGGAAACTGTAATACCTTCCCTCCATTGTGGAGAAGTTTGGCAAGATCATGAAATTGGCCATGGATATCACCACAAACTGCTATAGGACCTTTTACCAATTGGATAAAGCAACAAAGATATCAACATAGCATCTTGGATGCAGCAACGTTACCTCAAAAACTGAATTGATGGAAAAACTAGAACTAGGCGTGAATGCATAAATAGAAGCATGATTGAACCAACTTATAGAAGAATAGAGATCAAGTACAAAAAAATATCACTTAGATGGAGATTCAAATTGCAGAAATATATTTACAAAAGACAACATAAAAAAGTCAATTTTTCAAGGGAAAATTCTTGATTCAATTTAGATACAGGGAGCTTAGACAAACACTACATTAAGGCTATGAATGCCAAAACACAAACAAATAAAAGAAAAAAACAACTTTGCAGTTAACTGCCATTTTAACTACTATCATTTCTTTATCCTAAGATGATTTATGTATCAAACAAACTCTAAATATTTGACTTTAGAAATTTTCAAAATTCCTTTTCCAAATTCATCTTCCTGGGAGGCTTTCTTCGAGTATTAGTCAATAGAGAATGAGTTACTGCATCATCTTTTGACATACCCAATATTTTTTCCTCATGTTAATTCATCACCATGTAGCCATTAGGAGAGGTAACAACCAACTCATGATCTAATTAATTTTTCAGAACAAACTCATATTCCCTCGAGTAAATTTCCAAACAAAGTAGTAATCAAACACCAATCTATTAATCCATGGGAATAAATTCTCAAACCACGAAACTTCTTCACAAAATTATTCATCATATCCTTTATCATTCATGCACTAAATCACACAAGATATTTCCTCAAGTATTTTAAGCCGCATCATAGATTGATTTCCACATTACACTCACCACCAGTACACGCACAAATCGTTAATTTCACAAAACTTACAAACCTCAGAAACTCAGATATGAATCACAGCCGCTGCACACACCCAAGAAAAAGCTTCGACCTTCGGCATAAATGTATAGATATCACCACTTTACAGGCGTATCTACATAAGTTCGTATGTGAAAGTACATGGCCGGATTCCCTTTTTCCTTTTCTCGTTAATTTGCAATTGGGAATAATTAAAATAATTCCGAGATAGGTATTTTAATTTTCAATTGGGAAGTTATTGATGATAAGGAATGACAAGTTAGAGGATGAGGGATTAGGGATTAGGTCAAGCTATGCAGATTGTGTGTGCGGGTGACTTAACGATTGAAAACACAATCCAACACTGGTTGATTCACAGTGTTCAATTGTTAGACGTGTAAATAGAAAAAAAATTATAATTCAAAAGGAAGAAGACAATTATAATATGAGATTTAAGATTTTAGATATAGTTGCAAAATATCTTTTCAATCTTTTATTGGCAAGGGAGAAAAACTTATAATATGTTATTCATACTCAAAATTATATATTTTAAAAATATTTTTTTATATAGACATTTTCTAATGTATTAAATTCTAATAGTAAAATTTATGTGTTGAATTAATATATTTAATTAAAATTATGAGTTTTAATTATGCAAATTTTCTCCAAGTACATCTAAATTATATAATGCATCAATATTTTTAGTATTATTTTTTATTTTGAAAAGTTGATTTAAGAATTGTTACTTTCACTTAAGACAGTTCAATTGGTTTTTCAAACCATGGACAATGCTACTTTTATTTTAAATTAAAAATTTTACTTTTTATTATCAAAATACTTCTCTTAAAAAAGGCTACTTTTTTCTTGAATTGAAAATTGTATTTACAATTATTAGAATTTTTTTCCAAATATTAACTAAATTATTTAATATATCAAAAAATAAATTATTTAATTGCTACTTTTCAACTGAATTTTAGTTGGGATAAGTTAATATATTTTATTTTTAATGTTATCAAAATTAAATGAATTAAATAGTAATAGAATAGTTTTCAGCCTAAAAAAATAAACAAATATAGATTGGCTTCTATTTGATAAGCTTGCAATTTACATTACTTTGGATTTTTATATTAAGTTTATAATTTAGATTCACATCCAACTTGATAAGAGTTTTTATTCTTAATTAAGAATAAGCTTTTCCAAATAATTTTTGCCTGCAACTCAAACTGAGTTTGGAAATAAATAAAAACTCTAAATTATATCCATCTAAAATTGCTTGTTGTAAATATTTTTCTTAGTGACCATAAAATGTTGGTTGCTATAAGTTTATTTTTAGCAATCAAATGAATTGGTTGTTAACCATCAGATTAAAAGACATACAATAGCCATTAAATATTTTGTTGTTAAATTGGTCGCAATTAATGTTCATATTTAGCAACAATAAAAGTTTTCGTTAAATAATTCAATTTTGGTTGCTATACCACTGGCTAAGGTTGATCGAATTATAGCGACCAGTTACAGCTACCAAATATCAGTTGGTCACAAAAATACTTATGTAACCTGATTTCAGCAACCAAATTACTTTTGGCTGTTAAAATTATATATTTA
This sequence comes from Jacaranda mimosifolia, assembly GCA_018894105.1. Lineage (NCBI taxonomy): Eukaryota > Viridiplantae > Streptophyta > Magnoliopsida > Lamiales > Bignoniaceae > Jacaranda > Jacaranda mimosifolia. The sequence goes on from CM032123.1 coordinate 14,498,528, forward strand.
ACAACCATTTTATTATGGTCACTGAAACCATTTTTTCTTGTAGTGCCACTTAGTGTCGTCACAAAGATCCTGGCATTCACGATGTCGGACTGCCCATATAGGTTCATGATATTCTCAAAGGCTGTCATATGCTCCTGCGGGTCCTTGCTTCCATCATATTTTGGCAAATCAAGAAGCTTGAAATGTGAAGCTATTGATTCAGCCAACATTTCAGCAAAGAATGGTGAGTTATTCTTTATCAATGCCGTGGCCCTTTTCCATTTGAGTTCATCTATTTTTCTACTCAACTGTTCAACTTGATCACTAATTTCATTGACTTCCTCCTTTGAAAGCGAAGGCTGGGGTTGCTTATAAGTAGGGTCATCCCGATTTAGTGTTATCGCTTCCCCCTTGATGCTTCTTCTCTTCTGTAAACATTGGGCAGGTAGCTTGGCCGTCATACAACCCTACTTCCTACCTCATTCGAGTTTGCCGTCTCCTTGCCCCTCAAGATCCTAAGAACTTACACGCCTTTAGCCAACGAGGGGCCCTGATCTTCAATCTTGAAACAAGGGTTTATTCACTGGAGTCGGAGTCACTTGAACGGAAGCTACCATCATAACTTGAGCTCTGCGTTCATGCTCTTCCCAAAACCTTTGGCTCATTTCAAAGACCAACTGCTCCAGATCTCCTCTGCTCAATTGCATGACTTGAGATCTGCTGGGGTCTTGTGCAAGTGTTCATTGCCCCATCTCTACTTGAGTGTTTTGAGGTATTACGATGGAGGGAGGCGTGGGGGTTTAGGTGAGATGGGTGGTGATAGGGATATTGGCGATATGGGGTTGGAGTATCCATCATTTTTCCCAAAGTTTTATCTATAACTAACCGTTCGCTCTTACTGCTGGTGAATCAAATCAAATTTTCCATAGATGGCGCCAATTGATACGGGTCGGAATCATGAAGTCTAGATCTCGAGCTCAATGTCCAAGTTGCCCCTGCTATGGTTTCGACCTAGAAGTGGATCTTGCTCCGCACAAGTGATTTGGGTCTCTGATATGACCACAAGAGCACACGTCAGGCTAGCTGAGATCGCCTTCAACTAAGACCATCTGATGCCTAAGTTAGTGATTTGCTGAGGTGATCGAATGAGAACTCAAATATAAAGTTAATAATTTAAATAAGATATGGTAATGATGACATGACCTGATACTGTGTAATTTTCCCATTTTATAGACATTAGTTGTCCTTTTTTGTACGGATCGAGCTGGCAAATTGCTATTTATTATATCTGTAATCGATTGACGATCCGTAATTCGAGTCACGACCCAAATCGATTCGGGTTCTATCGGGTCTTGAACTGACCCGAATAAAAAGGCACAGATCTTTGTCCTGTTAGGATATTTTTGCTAAAATTCAGTGGCAAAGCAGTCTTTTTGGCTGTTCTCATTAATTATCATCATCAATATGTGTGCGTGTCCGTCTATGCGTGTTTAAGATATTAAAAAAAAAAATAAAAAAATGGATGGTTGCTGGAGACGACAGGAGGTCTGATGGACATCTTCCATACTAGCAAACAAGTCAGACTAGTTAGGTAGTTGGTAGTTCATTATGGATAATCTCAGAATTTATTGTTATGGGCCATTAAAAAAGATTCAACCTGGAAAACTCGACATAGATTTGCATTAGACCTTACGGCACATATATTTGAGTGACAGATGTCCCTATACTATTCTTAACCTTTCTCAATGATTTATTTATTTATTTAATTTATACTAGTTATACATAATATTAGAGTAAAAAGAAAAATCCCTTGTCCGCTTTGAATTAATTTTAGTTTCTCGATCGATTCAAGTTGAGCTTTTCTTTATATTGTCCCGATAAATTCCAAACATACTAATTAATATTTTATCATAAATTCTTTATTCAAACGCATCTCCAGTTTAAAATCTTAAAAAAAAATTGACCTTCCTTTCTTGTTTATTAGAGTGGAATGTTAATTATCAACTACTATATATATAAGCATATTTTTGAGTTTTCTTTTCTTATTTTAGGATAAAGTGATTTATGATTCTATTTTTTTTAGATTGTATTTTTCCAAAATAAAATACATCATATATATTTTTTATTTGTAAAGTAGAGGTAAAAACAATTATAAAAACCAATATAATATATACATTAAGGATATAAATTAAACTTAAATAATAAGTTTATCCGCGGAATGATAATTTGAGTTAGATAAATGAGCTCAAATTTAAAAATCTTACGAAGCTCATATAACTCAGTTGCGCTACTTATAATACAATTTGATGTTTATTTGAATATTGTAGTTATATATTATATATAAAGATTATGTGTGGGTATATCTACGGCTAAGAATATTGTTAAAAAGAAAAGAGTCAAAGAGACAATACAAGTCTCGAAGGAAAACGTTTGTTATATTGGACAACTGGTATACATAGTTACTATCATGGGACATATACAGATCGGAATTCGGATCCCATACGATATATTGTTGCGCCAATTTTGGCTTTCTTATTGATTGCTTGGTGTGAGTCACACTAGATCAGCCGCTCCATCAGAAAACTACTAATTAATATTGGAAAAAGTTGGTAGCGTAATTTGTGTGTGGCTGAATGGCATAAATTTTTTATATAATGTGATAGGTCATAAATTTAAGTTCGAAACGAACTCTTAATATGTGTGTATATAAATGAAGAAATAAAAAATATAAATAAATAAATAAACTTGCTCGTTGATAAACTAATTTACAGTACTTCGTTCTTGATCGATCAAAGTGGGTTCTTTAATTTGCATTATTTTAATGTACGTAGTTAATTGGTTGGTCGGTAATCAAATTAAAGAAGAAATAAAAAATATATATATTTGCATAAAATATTAAGGTAAGTGGGGCCACTAATTAAACTTCCCCATGCATTACCAATATGATTGATAGAGGTCTATCCACGGCAACCAAACCATGTAATTTCTTGGAACCTGGAATATACATATCTTGCAGTCAGGCAGGCAGGCCTGCAACCGTGCAACCGAATCAATACATATTGTTTTAGAGAATATTTGATTATATTTTTTGTGTGATTTTATTATGTGTTTTTTATATATTTGGAAGAATAAATTATTAAAAAATATAAAAAATAATTTTTGGTATATTTATTTATAGTTTAGGGGAGATATTTTTTACTGTATCAATTAAATTATTACTTTTTTATTGAGTTTTTGGGGTGAAAATAGAATTGAGTGATTTTTTAATATTAAAATAATAAAAATAATATATAAATATATATAATATGTACATATATATTAAAAAATATGAATTTTTGAGAAAAATGAGTATATGTTTGGTTATGTTTCCCACAAAACAATATTGTTCTAGAGAAACATAACCAACACTCCATTAATATTCTCAAAATATCTCATACTGTTAACATTAACATCTAATGCCAATTGAGTTTAGGTACTTTGGGAATTAAAATTTTAAGATTATTAATTAAGGAGATTAATTTTAATTTGACGAAATCTTAATTAAGGAGACGGCACGTAATATATAGTTAATATGTGTGTATTTTTTGAAACACAAAAGGAAGGATTCAGGAAAAGAATTGTTTTCATAATTTTTTATCCCAAAAAAGTGAATTAGCTATCATATGTACAGGTTGGCATAGAGTCGTAGGCATAAACTCTAACTATATACGGTGTTTATCTATCTATACTATTACAAAAATAAAATATATTTTATTTCTAAAATAAAAATTCTGATATCAAATTTATTCTTTTATTAATTAAACTATATATTCAAATAATCACAATTTATTCAAAAACTTGTCTAAATCACAACCAAAGCTAAATATTTAAATGACTGTTGAATTTTTTTCTTCAATTTGTTGATAGACTATGAAAATTTTATTTTATGCTACTGCTATATTCATAATTATATATATGTATTTTAGATGCACATCAATTTTTAAAATAATAATATAAAAATAATATAATTATTTAAAAGATATTTTATGTGTTTGAAACTACATATAATTGACTGCTAGCTAGTGTTTTAAAAGAAAATTATAGCATGGGATTTGAAAAAATGTTGACCTTGTGGATAGCAGTTACTTGTTTGAGGAGACATAATATTTCGTGGCCATATTTTGTTTAGTTTATCCCTAATATAATATTTTTTCCACAGCCCCACCGCCCAATCAACCAAACAATTTCATAAGCAAACATCATCCGTTCCAAGTGTGCAAGTAACGACCAACTCCAAATTTGAATTTCTTATTTCTAAGTGGCCACTCTATCAACCCTAGATTTCTTCATTTGACACGTGTTGCGACGATCTCACCACAACATGGCACCACAAAATATGGAACCCCGATTAACCACGCCAATAATGACATCTTCTTTTTCTTTAGTTGTCTTGACTATTGACAGTGAAGTAAGACAACTTTAATTATATATATGTTTAATCAAAGTTAAAATGTTTTGCAATTAATGTATACAATTAATAACTTGGGAGGGCACTGATTGATTTAATAATGCAATGGATATATGATTAGGAAACCAATTTACTATCTTATGATAATGCCTTTATTTATTTTTTAAATTTATACACACATACGACAAAAACTTATTAAATTTTAATTATAACACACTTTATACATATCAAATAGTCACTCGTATATTTTCCTATATTATGTCTTGATTAATATTCTACATTTCAATCTAATTAAACATGAGATTAATGTTAATAATGAGATCACTAGCTAAACGCGTATACATGTAATCATACGTTACGCATAAAATACAATTTACAAATTAATAGAAGAGATCTTATATCAAAAATAAATAAATAAAAGAGATATAATTAGTAGCAAAGTTTAAAAGGTTGCTTTGTAAATTAGAGATCAAACTTTTCTTAAAATTATAACTTTTACCTTCCGTGTAAAATTAATTCTCAATTAATAATACATTCATAGAAGACTAATAGATTATTATGGAATTAAAGAGACTAAAGTTAATTAGTTGAATGCCTTTAATTAATATGTTATATTCCTCTTACAGGTGAAAAAAGGACAATCCCACATGTTAAGAAGGCTCTTGCAGTTTCTAGGACTGTACCCGGTCCACTCCATTATTTCGCATTACTGTGCTGCCCTCTCGCTATTTTTTAGTTTCAAACAGACAATATCCATAGATTTGCGCACACACACGCACGCACGCACGCACATGCATGTACTTAACGAAGTATATATACATGCACACCAGCTAGCTAGCTCGCTATCTATTACCCCTCGAGAAATCAAGTACAAAGCTAGGCCTCTTCTGTACGTGTAGCTACCCAGTGTCATCACGATAATTTCTCATCACTCGCATTAATAACAAACTGAATATATAAAATAAAATCCAGCTACTCCTTTTTCTAGTGAAAGAGAGAAGGGTTGTTCTTTTTGGATTGATCAAATTAAATTACAAGGAATAGTTATTAGTTAGGTAGGGAAGATGGGAGTTGCAGGCACTTTGGAGTACTTGTCTGAGTTGCTTAGCAGCAGCACCAAAAAGAAGAAAAAGAAGCTGCTCAACACTGTTTCTGTCAAGATCAGAATGGACTGTGAAGGCTGTGCTCGTAAAGTCAAGAAAGCACTCTCTGGGGTTAAAGGTACGTACGTAATTAATTAATTATTCATAATCTCATCAAGAAAAATATAATTCATTTTTCTTTTTTTCTTTCGAAAATAATTAAATTTCTAATTATGGATTAATATTGATGACATGGGCGGGCGGGGCGGCTTGCTTGCAGGAGCAAAATCTGTGGATGTGGACTTGAAACAGCAGAAAGCAACAGTGTATGGTTATGTGGATGCTAAGAAAGTGTTGAAGGCTGCTCAGGCAACTGGAAAGAAAGTGGAGCCATGGCCTTATGTCCCCTACACAATGGTTGCTCACCCTTACGTAGCCGGCGTTTACGACAAGAAGGCACCTCCTAATTTTGTCCGAGCCAGTAATGATCCCCAAGTCGTGGCCCTAAACCCTATCGAAGAACAATATACCCTCATGTTTAGTGATGAAAATCCAAATGGCTGCTTTATTATGTAGATTACTTTTGTTATATGTATCATCACAAACTATATAATACATCCAGCTTTGTAACTGCAACACTTTTACCTTGCTTCTTCTTTTTCCTTCCCCCCACCCCCCATTGTATCATCCACTAGTTTTTATTTTATTTTAATAGATTTCCTACTTTTTGTGAGAAATCTGGCATTTAATTTATTCAAGATAAATTGGTTTATTATTACTTTTTAAATCAAGAAAAAGTGAAAATGTACAACAAAATTAGAGCATCATCAACTATGGTTAATTCATAAGTGATGCAAAAAGTTTGTAGTTTTGGCTACAAAATTTAAGTTTGAAACTGATGCTCTCATATCTTACTCTGGCTACGATTAACTTATGGTTATAACTAATTTGTTATATTTCGAAAGTACAATGTTACGATTGATAACTAATAATTTTTATTGATTATAATTAAAATAAATATGTTTATTACCAAAATTCATAGCTATATCTTATGGCTATACCTGCGAAATTAATTTTCTAAACAATTTTCTGTAGCAAATACTTAAATTTTTGATAGTGATGTAATTTGATATGGTACATGATATATATATATATGTATGTATAGATGGTAGACATTTGCGGTTCAAAATTTCCTCTTTTGCTGGGTTCTTTTTCTGGGTGGATCCCCGAAGCGGCCATTTATCTATTTATACATGTGGCGTGATATTATATATCGAATTACGAAAAGGCACAAATAATATGTTCGGGGCTTATTTATTTAAATATAGCAGAAAAAATTGCAAAAATACTGTAAATGGGGGAATATGCAAAACTAGCTATGGCTGCAACACTATAAAAAAAAAAAGAGTATTAGTGACCTGAAAAATCAGTCACTAAATATGCAAAAATCGGTCACTAACAGGTTTAGTGACCGATTCGATCGGTCACTAAAACCCTCGTCACTAATTTGTCTCGTCACTAATTCGGTCATTAATTAGTGACTGACTTTTATCAGTCACTGATTAGTGACCGAAATGGCGGTCACTAATTATTTGAAAAAAAATTAAAAAAATTGTATATGTTACTAGGCGGTCATTAATTTGGTCACTGATCAGTGACTGATTAGTGACCGAATATTTCGGTCACTAATTTTAATAAGTCAAAAATATTTCTCTTCAACTTTACTTCCTCTTGGATTTGAATTCAAGACCTTCTCAAATGAGTAACTGACCACTATACCACATACATTTTCATACATTAGTCTCAATAATATAATATATATAATATTTACAAATTAAAAAGTAATTATAATATTCTTATGTATAAGTTACTATTATTTTTCATTTTAAAATTTAACAAAAATAGCAATTATTCATTTAATATTTGTGTAATATTTATTCATTATAATAACACACTGTATTTTTTATTTATAACTATTACTTTTAAATTTTAGGTATATTTTATGATAATATATTATAAACATATTAAAAATAGTATATACATACTAATATGCATAGTGATAAATAGTTCTTTTTTATATATATAATAAATACTAATATTTATTACTGTTTATAGTAGTAAATAGTTTACACATATATATATGGTAATATGTATATATACTTATACATACAAATTAATATTAATATTTTAATTATATTATAAATATTTATTTATAACTATTACTTTTAAATTTTAGGAATATTTTATCATAATATATTATAAACATATTAAAAATAGTATATACATACTAATATGTAGAGTGATAAATAGTTTTTTTTTCTTTTTTTATATAATAAATAGTTTATAATAAATACTAATATTTATTACTATTTATAGTAATACATAGTTTACACATATATATGATAATACGTATATATGCTTATACATACGAATTAATATATAATATTATTAATTATATTATAAGTATTTATTTACTCATAATACATATATATATTATTGATGAGTTTATATTAATTAATTCTCATTTTTTTCTTTGTATAAGAATATCATTCTTGTTTGTTTCTTTGTGTATCCATATATATTAATTAATTCTCTTTTTTTTTCTTTGTATAAGAATATCATTCTTGTTTATTTCTTTGTGTATCTATATATATTAATAAATTAATGTTCAATTATATGGATATTAAATAGAAATATTTAGTGGTTATATATTTGTATATGTACATATATTTTTATATTTTTTATATATACATATATTATTATCATATATATATATGTTAATAGCAAACACAATATCTTATTACTTATATAAGTGTTCCATAAATTTTATGCTTTCATATTACAAGAATATGCAAAAAATAAAATTTTATATTTGTGATCGTTTATTAATTAAAAAACATGGTCATTAATTAGTGACCGCTTTATACGGTCATTAATATTAGTGACCAAACTTTTAATTCGGTCACTAATTATGACCGAATTAGTGACCGCTTAGTTCGGTCACTAATTAGTGACCGCTTTGTGCGCTCACTAATTTTAGTGACTGAAAAAAGAATTTGGTCACTAATTAGTGACTGATTTAGTGACCCCTTTTCTGCAGTCACTAATTTGGTCACTGATCGGTCACTAATTTTTTTAAAATATTATATTTAAATTGATCATTAATCAGTCACCAATCGGTCAATAATTAGTGACCGATTGATCGGTCACTAAAGCCCACTTTATTGATAGTGCAAGCCACGCCTTCTAAACACACACACACACACACACACACACATACACACACATATATATATATATATATTGGGCCGAAAAAAAGAGGTGTGGCTTGTAATTTCCATTTTTTTTAAAAGCACAAGAGGCGTGGTAATTTTCATTTTCATTTTTTTTAAAATATCACACCTTGCCACGCCTCTTGTATATTATTTCCCCCACCACTCCACCACACTCGGCTACTATAAATATGAGTGTTGGGGTTCCAACACTCACATATTAGTGAGTTTAATTTAAATAAAGAGAAGGAGAGAAAAAATTATAAATTTAAAAAAGAGAATAGAAGAAGCAGTGTTTCAAATAATTTAGAATAAGGTAAAGTTTAATTTATGTTGTTTAAGATTTTAAATTTATATTTTTGGTTATCTTATGTTATTATTTTTGTATTGTTAAAATAATATATTGCAGTTTTTATAATTTTTTACAGTTTGATTAGAGGTCTTATTTTACAAGAGGAAACTTTTGACTCACCAATATCATTTTTTAATTCTTAGAAGCATTTTAATTTAATTTGTTTATTATTAAGTTCGACATTATGACATGATTTAGTGATTCGAATGTTGATTTTAATATTTAGTTTGAATAATTAGAAATTGATAGAAATGACATTAACATTAGTTGATATTTTTATTCCCTTTAATTATTAGTTCATACAAAAGTAAAAAGAAAATAAAAGAGCATTATGAAGTATCAAATTTACATTAGTGGTTATTAATTAATTGAAATGTTAATAATTTTATATCAATTATGAATAATATTTATATTAAGCTAGAAATTTAAAATTATATAATAAAATGAATCTATATTAAATGATAATTTTTAAAAAATTATAAATTTTAATATATTTAAACAATTTATATCTGTTATAAATTATGTATATTTCATTTTACAGATTAATTGTATCATATTAATTATATTAATTATTTATATTTAATTCTATAAACACACACACACACACACACACACACACACACACACACACATATATATACACTATTAAGGCACTGCATAGCGCATCAGTGCCACTGATGCATAGTGCCTTTTGAGGCGCTGCACAGAAGCACTTCAAAACAGTAGCGCCTTAAATAGGGCTAACGTCAACCATAATATTTTAAAATATTACATTTTTGTAAAAAAAGATATATTTTTTAAAAAATAAATAAAATTAAGTTAGATTAATAAATATTATATTATAAAATTTAGAATATTTTACTTTATATTTAAAATTTGAATAATTAGTTTTTCTTTCATTAAAAATGAGCCCAAAAAATGTACTATAAATTTTTAAATTTTTTTATAAATTTACTATTTAATAAAATTCAAGTGTTTGAAGCATGTTTCTGTTTTTGTTTTTATTTTTATTTTCAGTAAAAATATGCACAATCTTTGTTAATTTACATTTAAATCTATATATATGATGACACGATTATCTTCTTTTCCTTTTTTTTGTGTATTTAGGTTGGATACTACAAATGTGTATGGTCCATGTGATCCGAGTATTCTACACATGCAATCTACTCATGGGTTAGAGGATGTATTTGTTGGAGATGTCAACACCACTCTTATTGTGAGGCGGGAGATAATTCTTTTTGGAATGTCATAAGTAACGTAGAGCTACATGTCTGCGCTTTAAATTTATTACATGAGATGAGATTTTTTGGTATATATAGTTGTGGGCACTTTGATATTGGTCTACACTTGATCACTGCCTTAGTGGAGAGTGGCGCTCTAAGACTCACACCTTCCATTTTCGTGTTAGAGAGGTTACAGTTACAATTCAAGATATGATAGTCATATGGGGCTTACCAGTACGAGGTTGGCCTATTACCGGTGTAGACTCTAACTTCACAATAGGGCAATGGTGAGATTATTGTGATCATTATCTCAGTTTCAAGCCTGAAGAAATACAATTTAGGAGATTGCGCCTCCATTTGATAGCTATTGCTAGGCACATTAACACCCTCCGTATTACAAATGATAGCTCTAATTTAGAGGTTGAACAGATTGCACGTGCATGTGCATTAGTACTTTTAGGAGGTGTGATATGTCCAGATTCTTTAGGTAATGCGGTACCATTAGTGTACTTGAAGTATTTTGAAAATATTCGTGATGTTTGTAACTTCAGTTGGGGAAGTGCTATTTTGTCATTCTTGTACCACAAGCTATGCACTGCATGCCAATGGGGGAAACTTATATTGGTGGAGCCATGCAACTACTACTAGTAAAATAAATAGATTTAATAAATATTACATAGATGTATTTTTATTGTTATATGTCCCTTAATCACTTGTAGATTTAGGCATGGTCCCAGATTATAACTCTATCACCTAGACGACTACTACCCCACGTTACAATGGCACCACGAGTATTTGATGGCCATGAACTGTCGATGCCTCCATATGGTGCTAGGTAATATAATTTTAATGTCATTTTGTAATCATTCCTAATAATACATGTATCATAAATTAATTTGTAGTTTATATGTGTAGGTGGATGCAGTATTTCTCCTTTACACATACTGTAAGTCACTCTATTCGGATCATGCGATCCATGCTAGATAGAGTGTTAGCATATGATGTGACTAAATATATATATATATATATTTGGTTACGATATTAAAAATAAGTCATTTTTCATTCGAATATGACCTAGATATTTTATACATAGTTTATATATATATATATATTTTGTTACAATATTAAAAATAAGTCATTTTTCATTTGAATATGACTTAGATATTTTATATGTAGTTTATATGGGAGCCTTATGCCATAGATTTGCTAGATATTCATAATTTACCACCAGAGTGTACCCTATAAATTTGGACTATAGCTTGTCCATTGATCAACTATGCTGTTGTTGAGATACATCATCCTAAGCAGGTTCTACGATAGTTTGGCATGGGCCAAAATATTCCTCTAGTGCCAGCAGAATGTAGTTCACAATTACACAGAATATCCCGTAGAGGTTGTCCTGGTACAGATTAGTACACATATAATATATTACATGTTTCTGAGGGGGATAATATAGAGCAACACATTGTTCAACAACCCACCATCATTGGATCTGAATTTATGGATATTAGGTACATGGCATAGTAAGATCAAATCATAAACCGACTTATATTGCCATCCTACACACATATAGATATGGGATATCGTCTAGATGATGTACATGCATGGCATGATGTGGTATGTATATAGTTATGCAGTAGGAAACTATAATAATTTTAATTTTATACAATTAAGATTATTTAACATTAAAATATATATTTTACACATTTCAGACTGACAGAATTCAGAACCTTATATTCAGTTGTGATTCAATTGTCAATGATTCTAAAATTACATCATTTATCCAAATGAGCACAAACATAGGTCAATTGCTGAAGAAGTTCATCATATAGATACATGATAATTCCCATTCGAGGTGCCGCAACAACCACATGCTCCGCAACAACCACAACAAGAGGCAAGTCAGCGTAGAGATACAAGAAGACAAAGGTACAATATTAGGTTTAGTAGCTCAATAGAAAATGATACCACACAGAGGGATTCACTAATATACATGAGCAATGCTTCATTAGGTGGAGTTGATGTGGCAGGTCCATCTCGTGTAAACCCTGATTTATATTCAGATTGCTACATACCTCAACTAGCACAGTCGGATGAAATAAGACCATTATCTCCATACACGTCGATATTTAGTCAGTAATTCTCTGCATTAATGGACACAAATCTTGGCCTAGGATGGGGGTCAACTAGACAGAATTATTCAAAACTTGCACCAGCACGCCACTCATTCCATGTATCACCAATTCCATACCTAGATATGTTAGGAGCATATCGTGATTGTGCTTCATCAAGCTCTACCACATCTTCACGATAGAATTTTAACTTGAATGTGGATGACGGTTTTGTTGATTATCAGGGCGAGTTTGGTGGGAGCCAACAACAGCCACATGATATTCCACGAGATGAAAGAGGTTGACAACAACGAAGAAATAGGCAACGACGTGGTTGTGGCACAAGGGAGCATTATTAGAATTGTATTACAATTGTATTACTTTAAAAGACTTAGGTGTTTATGATTATTTATGTTGTTTAATGAATTATGTACCATAATTAGTGTTAAATTAAAATAAATTTAAGAATGTAACTGAAACAGTTGTAATTAAGTTAATGTGTCCAATAAAAGTAGCTAATACAATAAAAATAGATAAACATAAGACATAAAGGCAAATCTAGTTATTCTCCTCATTAGACATCTCAACATTTGATCGATAAATAGGATTTTCACAAAGTGCCCGTCGACATCTTGCTTCATCAAGTAACCTTGATGATGCATAGTTTGTTGATATTTGTTGAAAGTTTAAAAAAGATATACATATAACCATCCTATTATTTCTTCACGTATGTGATTGAGTGCTACTATCTACTCTTGTGGTGTGCCTTGAGGCATGGTGATGGCTTTTTGTCGAGGACAATGAATACCAAGATCAGGACAATCTATTACAAACCCATCTTGTTCATATGCATGTTGACGCCATTCCTTTTCCATTGTTGCTAGGTATGATGTAGAGTATATTTGATTGGGATCTAATGAGTAGCAATAATCATCGTCTAAGAGCCAACAACAACCCATGGTATGAAAAATATCACCCGAGGTATACTTTAATTTTGGTGCTTTGAATGGCTCCATTTTAATAAACTAATAGAATTTGTTTGAAGCTACATATCTATAGATAATTTATTTTTATAATGTCAGAAGGCACATGAAGTATGAAGGGTCAACAATGACTACACTCCGCCAGAATAGACACGTGAAATGGTAAAACATGATTATATAATGTCACACATATACAGAAGGGTGCATGGTTGACTATGACTATACTCTGCACTTACATCAATTGATGTAATTATTTAGGCTTCTGAAGGGATGCTTGTAATGTTAGAACCTTGGCCAGAATAGACACATGAAATGGTAGAACATGATTATATAGTGATACTCTATTCAAGACCTTTAATCATAAAGTGATGCTTTTAATTTCAAGGTATGTTATTATAATGGCATGTGAAACCGTCACATAATATTTTTACTTATTCGGTCCTATTTACCTATTCTACTTATAAATACATAACTCACCATTCACATAACTTCATTATATGTTTTTTTTATCTTTTAGATTTGATCTCAAATGGGAGATGATCCATTTCTTGGGTGTGGATGCACATGGTTATTGAGAGAAAGAAATGATAACTATCTATCACTTTAATATGACGATCCAATAGAATATTATTGTGGACTTTGGAGGGAATGGGCATATAAAGTTAATGAATCTAAGGACTTGGTAAGTGATCTTCTAAGTCTTGGTGCGCAAATTCCACGACGTCGGTTATTGTCAATACCAAGGAATGGAGCAGAAAATTGTACAAGAGCTATTTCAAGAATAAGAAAAGAAAACAACAGAATGCTTATGCACCGTTACAGGTATCACATGCTCGAACTAGCAAAAGAACTTGCTTTTGCACGAGGTCAAAGACTCACATATCGTGAAATTCATAATGTACTTAATCATCCTGACTATAAGTTTGATTATTATATCTCTGATGAAGATGATTAATATCATGTATCATTTTTATTAATTCGTAATTTTAAAGTTCTAATTTGCATTTCAACTATCTCTTAAGAAAATGAGAATATTGGCTTACAATGCTAGCTATATTTAATTTTTATGCGTATAATATGTAACACTCACTACTTAACTAAAGATTTGCCTTATGGGTTTTAGTCTTCTAGAATGTAAATGAAATGTAACATAGATCACAACAATCTGAAATTTTTGAAAAGAAACACCAAATTTATCATTCATCAAGTTTGATACAAAGAAAAAGCATAGAACATAAAACATAAATTACAATGTTGGAACAATCAATTATGTCAGGTTTTGGCTTTGGCTTCAGCTTGGGCTTGACGATGAACTTGTTGTCTCGCACGTGCTGGGGGCCAATTCATTTTATTTTGGATCCAAGTAGTGCGATCCTTTTCTACAACACGTCATTCTCTACGGGCTAGATTATGAACTAGCTCAAAATTAAGTTCATCCCAATAATCTTCACCCCATATTGTCTTAAAGCTCCCGTGATATATTGCCAAGTAATATTCAAGGTTGTAATATGGTTTTACAAATGCTACAGTATTTATCTCAAAATGTCATATGCACTCATCACATGTGAGCATGGAAAACCAAGTTCACCCCATTTTCCACATGAGCACTCATGTCTCTTAAGTTTGATAACTTGTATGTGATTTTCCTAACTTGTGTGCATCGACGTTATGACTGAAGCCGATTATTGAGTGTAGCCAAACTTTTGAACAATGTGCTCAATAGAGTAGTGCTGCTAGTTGGAATATATATTAAATGCATAATCAGCCCACAGTTGTTGCTTCTACATTATTTCATGATCTTTGGTCATCCAAGCAAGAAATAGATTGACATGACGAGCAAAGGTCTATTGCATAATAGCTGTAATTAGCATTCGACGACCACCTTCAGTACTCAATTGAAACACTTAGACATGTTTGTAGTCAAAATACCCAACGCCATCCTTCATCATGATAGAAAATCCATTAAGCTTTGTCAATGTTTTGCAAATATGAAAAGGTATTCTCATTATTTTATTTTATTTTCTCTATATGCCTATCAAAATTTCAAATTTGGACTGCAGAACCGACTTTCTAACATAAATCTTTCAATTGAATATTTGTGAATTGTTTATTGAAGTTCGAGCAGACATGCCTTAGGCAGAACCGATGCACTTTTCGAGGGGGTGAAATCAGGTATGCATTTAACAGTAGATAAAAGGCCACAGTGTCGATAAAAAATTAGGCACATGCTTTCCATCCCTCTAACGATGTGCTTGGACAACATCTCTAGAAACCACTTCCAAGACAATAAGTTTTCTTCATCGACTATTGCGAAAGCTAAAGGCAGAACTTGTTGATTTGCATCTATAGCTACTACAGTCAACATCTTGTGCCTATAGTTTGTATATAGATGAGTTCCGTGCACACTGATAAGTTTGCTACAATGTTGAACCCATCAATACATAGTTTGAAGGCCCAACACACATACTTTAACATTTTCTGCCTTGATATTCCTGTTAGTTGACGCTTCCACTTAATAATGGTTCCTGGATTCCACTTTGGGAGAGCTCCCATATACTTGGGCAACATTCATGATGAACTCTCCCATGTGCCAAAAAATACTCATTTACACGTTTTAGTGCATTCCATGCCTTGGCGTATGAGATTTCATATCCACACTTAACCTTTACATTTTGTTGCATCTCTTTATCTTATATGCCGAATTTTCACAAACATGGCCCAACAAGTTTATAGCGATCATATCTTGACTTAAGTTTCGATGATCAATCGAAACTTAATCTATCAAACAAGTATAAGGGTTACATAGCTTGTAATCTTCCACAATCTCATTCACTCTTTCAGAACTGTCCGGACACTCCAGTTACACCCCAGTTTGCACACTACTTACATAGTTTTGGTGTACTCTGAAGTATGCATATTCTCATCTTGCAATATTTATGGAGAAATCCTTGACAGCAACCTTAACATGCTTCTTATATTTAAAAATCATGTCACCTCAAGCTTTCCGTGGCTACTGTCATAACAATTACCCCACACATCAGATGGAATATCCACAGAGTCTCTAGGTAGATCTTTTTCTATTGTAGAGAAAAATGGAATGATCGAATACAAATGTGGTTGATCAGTCGTAAAGGGCATTGTTGATGCCCTAACCACTTGTCTTGGATTAGAGGCCCCCTCACCATGTAGTCATTTTAGCTCTTTATTGGCATGATTGGCTAGTTAATCCATATAACAATCGTTAGATTTTGAATTGCTAAACTCTTGATCACGAAAACTGTTAGCGTATAGTTCAGGGGAGACCTGGTCTCCATGCGTACTCTCGGGCCCATATTGGTGTCCTCTCAAAAATTCTTGATGTGAAGTAGAAGAATTAACTATGGGATCTTGATGAGATATAGAACCACTATCATAAATATCATGGACCCTAAAATTTGTAAAGCCATTTGTTATGGTGGGCAAGTTAGGAATCGCTACCTCTATATGTGGAATTGTATGCCCATATTCGCCACTAAATTGAGTGGCATATTGGTGTCCACCCAAGGAATTTTGGTGAGAGGTAGAAGCACTGTCTAAAGGATATTGCATCAGAAGTGAGATGTAGGATACATGCTTCCCTTGCAATAACATGTCTTCCACATTACTAGGGCATATTAGTTTAACTTCAACAAACAACTCCAGACTATTCATGCCAACCTTGGATCCAATAAGGTTGATAAATTAATATCATTTTCCACTTGCATAACTGTGGATATTCGAGCCTTCTTATCCAAATAAACCTTTGCCAAATTTTTTAGAAAGTATTGGTTACTAACCCAACACTTCATATAACTTTGACAATAACTCAGAAAATGTTGCCGAATGGGAGTGTGGTAGATATCCACGTGCAGGACAATCATAATTCATAGAATCAAAGTCTTTTATAATCTTTCCTCCAAAATATATCACAATGTTAATCATGTTCATGTCCACCATACCTGTAAGAAGAATGTTAGTTATGTTTGTGTTCTTCCAAAAAAATTTCTCTCTCTTTTTTTCCCACTTAATCTTTTTTTTTCTATTTTTTTTTCTTCTCCTCTTCTTTTTTTTCCCCTCTCAATTCTTTTTTCTTTGACACACATCTCCTTCTCACAATACTATCCAGAATCCTCAATTTGTTTTTTTTTTGCTCTATGCATCACCCAACACTCACATATATAATACATGAGTGTTGACCAACAACCAACAATCATGCTTGCTGACTCATTGGGAGGAAAAATTTTCCTTTCCAATGAGTCAGTTTGAATGACTACTCATTTCAGAAGAGAGTCTACTCTTTCATTCATGAATGACTACTCTATTCTAAAATGGGTAGTCATTCAAACTGACTCGTTGGGAAGGAAATTTTTTCTTTCTAATGAATTAGTTTTTTATAATTTGACAAATGACTATTCTTCCTTTCACTGAATCAGTTTTTTGTCATTTCATATTTGATATTTACATTTATTATTTTTTTAGTTAAAAAATAATAAACCAACAAGAGGCGTGGTTGTAGAAAAAAAAATTAAAAATAAATGGAAGGCTAGCCATGCCTTCCCAAATAGAAGACTCATTGTGAAGGAAAATTTTCCTTCCCAATGAATCAGTTTTTTATCATTTCATATTTGATATTTAAATTTTTTATTTTTTTGGTTAAAAAATAATAAATTAACAAGAGGCGTGGCATGGCTATAATCCACGCCTCTTGTGTTTGTTGTTTGTAAAAGAGAACCGAAGGTGGAAACTCCAAAAAGTGTAGCCACGCCTCTTGTGTGCTACTTTTTGAAAAATAAATAGGAGAAATTAAGAGACGTGGCTGTAGAAAAAAATAAATAAATGGAAGGCTAGTCATGCCTTCCAATTTGAAGTTAAAAAAGAAAAAGAAAATATAAATTAGAGCCACGCCTTCTAATTTGTCGGAAAAAAAAAAAAAAATGAAAAGTGTGGCTTGTAGCCATGCCTTACCATAGTTTTATAAACCTCCCCAATCCACAGTATTTTTGTGAATTTTTTTTTACTATTTTTATATAAATTAGTCATATATTAATTTATCTAAGCACCACGCAAAGACAAGGTCTAATTAATTAGTTGTAGGAAATAGAGATTGTCATTTCCAATCCATTCAGGGGAAAATTATGGAATAACTCATATAAATCTTAAGTAAGAACCTTGAGTACGAGCGAGATAAATGTTTTCATATGCTAAAAAAAAAAAAAAGAATTTTAGTGATCGCAATACAGTGAATGCTTAATGATTGATTAGTAACCAATTCAAATATAATCTGAAAACAATTGGTGATCACATTAGTGATTACTTTTACTCGGTCACTAAGTTAGTTAATGATTAATGACTGAATTCTTTTTTTAATCACTAATTCGATTACTTATTAATGATTGGATAGTTTTCTGTCAATAAGTTATGACCAATTTGTTTTTCATTCATTGATGCGAACACTAATTAGTGACCATATATTTCAGTCAATAAGCAATCAGAAATTTAAAATTTTATAATATTATTGTAATATGAAAGCATAAAATTTTTGTAATATTTGTATAAGTAATAAAATATTATGTTTGTTTATATACATATATAAGTATAATTTTATACATTTATGTATTTTTATAGATAATAATATATATCAAGAAAGTATATAAAATTATAATTTTATACATAAATATATAACTATTGAATACTTCTACATTTATATTAATTTAATTGAACATTTGTAAGCGTAGGTATAGATATACAAAGAAATAAAAGAAGAACAATATATTTATCCAAAGAAAGTATATGAGTATTTAATTAATATATATGATTATGAGTAAATACATGTACTGGCTATATATATATATAATATTATATATTATTTATTAGCACATAAATGTATTATTATATATGCGAATATTATTTATTACTCCGCATATTAGTGTATATATATATACTATTCATAATATGTTATGGTAAATATGCCAAAAAGTTGGAGGCAATAGTTATAATTAATAAACATTGTACTTTATTAGATTTAAGAAAAATTAAATAAATATTAATTGAATAATTGCTATTTTTGCTACATTTAAAACTAAAAAACAATAGTAACTTATTTAAAGAATTAATGTTAATTATAATAATTTTTTTATTTCGATATGTGATATATATTATGTTGTAGGAATTAGTATTTGAAAATATATTTGGTGTAGTAGTTAGTAAGTTATCATACAAACATCAAGTTAAGGGTCAAATCTTGAAGATCACATGGTACAATTATATCATTTTTCTTTTTTCTCACTTGAAATAGTGGCCCCCATATTGGGGTCACTTATTAGTTACTATGGTCACTAATTTGCCTATTGACCACTAATTAGCGATCACAAATCACTTTGATAGTAAAATATATAATTATACTAGATATATAATTAGTGATTGCAAGCAGTCACAAATTAAGGATTACTTAGTGTAACACCTCAATCAGGAGGCGCCTGCTCCTGATCGAGGTGCTACTCCTATCAAATTTTCAAGATTTTTCAAAATACAAAATATGCACCTCCAAGATTTTTCAATTTAAACAACTCCATAAAGACCCAAATAATGAGTATGATTAGAGTCAATTAATGACATCTATGTCAACCATTCATGCTGCAAAACTTCACCCAAACCCGAGTCTCCATAGTTTACAATCGCTCAAAAGCTTACGTCAAACATCTCATGCTCCAATATTTTACACTTATTAAAGGATAAGGGTTTAGTCTATTGACAGACACACTATTTACATCACACGCATACACCACATCCTTACCATTGTAGATACCATGATAGTACTATTTACACTATGTACAATGGCCCAAGCTAATGTGCCTTCTATTCCTTCGACCTAGGGTAAAGAACAGAATGAATAATACAAGGAGGGTAAGTTCAAATGACTTAGTGAGGTAATGATCAAAATGCATGGATAGGATCTATGAAGTACAATATATGCATATAAGAACAACATTTATTTCAAGTATAAATAATTAAGCACATGTCCAAGTAATAGGATACCGAAAAATAGATAGATTCCATGGAATTTGTAGAATAAAGTTAAAGATCACGAGCTGACTCAATACCGTCCTATACCAACAAAGAGGCATCTCAAGTTTTAATACATAGCGTGGGAAATCTCATGTGTAGAACTCAAGAATTGCATTAGTTTAAAGAATCATGTGTACAAGTACGTTTCATACAAGACTCAGATTCAGAATTTAAGGATAAGTTCAATCTTATAAAACCAACCGTATAGAAGCATTTGAATAAATCGACTATATATGCATATTTAATCAAATTGGCCGCACAAAAATACTTTCACTTTGAGCTTTAAGCCACAATCACCATATAGAGCAGAATAAATCATAAATCACTTCCAAACAAATTAGTAAGATAATTTCCATGACCAACGTATAATTATAGGTGAGTCAACATGACTGCCTCTATCACCACAGGTCAGCCAACATGGCTACCTCTGTCTCCAATATATACAAACAGGGGCCAGTAGAGATGGCCTCCACAATCATTATAGAGTAATTACAGGCCAATAGGACGGCCTCCACAACTAATATATCACGACCGGTAAAGACGACCTACACAACGATTATATTACGGGCTGGTAGAGATGGCCTCCACAACCAATATAAACCAATAACAACTTGTTATCAAGACTGTTTGATAGCCAACATCATAAAATATGGCAATTGGATCGAGATTGAATTGGTCAAACCATAGTTCAGTTGTCAAATTAGAATTTAGTTTAGATGAGATCATCAGAAAATTCCCAATTTCAAATGATACTTTTCAAAGTTCCTCGGATGAAAACATTGTTATTCAAAGTATCTAATTTTTAAATAATTGTTCAAGGGTAACATTTGAGAAAGGAGTCAAGCGGAATATTTAGATAATACCTCGAGGTCAATGCCAGAGTTCAAATGCAAGCGTTCATAGATAAATATAGTAGAAGTAGAATGGTACGAAACAATGATTCAATTTCATGGTTTTAATGCAAGAACGAACATGCAATAGTATGATATTTCCTAGATATAGGTCCTTTTCCCAGCAAAGAAAGGTAGTATAAACCTCACTTGACAATATTAGGTAGCAAACCTTTCCTTAATGAACCCTGGTAGCTCGTCTCCCCGTTACCTATTTATCCCAAAATATCGTATTAGAGAGACTAAAATAACCTTATTTTAATTTCTTAATTTATATAGCTATGCTCAATATATGGATTGATAATTTGTTTTCCTTTCCTAATCCTTATTAATTCCAAGTTCATGCATTAAGACATTTAACCATGTCAAATTCTTGTCTACCATATAATCACATGTCTAAATATTAATTATTTTATCTTTTGACATCATTAAACCCCATCTTATATCTTAGTTCATGAATCAATTACTTATTCAAGTCCACTTAACTTAATTCTAATAATTATTTCGGTCCTTGGGAATTACCTAACTAAAGTTGTTTAAGTTAATTAGTTAAGGATTACAAGTTTAGCCGTATTTGATTTAATAAGATTATGTACATCTCAGACAATTATGTAGTTTTGTCAAAACATCAATAACATACAAGCCCAAGACATTTAGGACATACACAAGATACACTACAACAAATTGCTCTTTACTTAACAAAAATTTTGGTAACAAAGGTAAAATTCGTTACATATGTTAGATTTGTTATAACAAAATTGATTTTTTATTACAAATAACATTTTTTTTAGTAACAAAGTAAAAGTCTTGTTACCTTTAACTCAAATTTGTTACCTTAAATTTTTTATATTCGTAACTAAATAATAATTCGTTACAGAAAATGTTATTTTGTTACATATAATAGTTTCCATCATATAAGAAGATATATTTGTAAAAAAATTTAGTACCTTTTGTAACAACAAAATATTTATTACAAATAAAATATATTGTAACAAAGTTTTTAGTTACTAAACTTTAATTAACTTGCCTCAAAAATTCATTCCCTCCAAATATCAATTGTACACATATGGTAACAATGATTTTCGTTACTAATTATAAATGAATATTAAATTAAATTTTTACTAATACTTGTGGGTTGGGCTTTTGTTCAAGAAATGAACTTCATAATAAAGTAAAGAATTTGTTAATTAGGTTTAATCAATTTTTTTAATGAATTATTACTGAACTGTGTTTTATTTTAAAGATTGAGCTTGAAGAAATTTGAAGTGAATAATCCATTAATTGGGCCAATTTCTTTAAAATATTGGGCTTTATAACTTTTTTGTTAATTATTCAATGAATTGGGAGTTTTCATTTATGAAATAAATTTGACCAAATTTATAGTAAATTAAGTGGTGAATTAGGCTTCATTTTAAGAGTTGGTCTTGAACAAATTTGAAGTGAGGTAAATGATGAATCAGGCTTTCTTCAAGGAACTAAGCTTATTTTTTATTAATTTGGCTTCACATTAGTTCAAACAATTGATTACTTTGGGTTGACCAGCTTATTTTTTTTTAACTAATTGGGCTTAACAAATAATTTAGTGAATTGGCAAATTTGGCTTCATACTAATTTGAAGAATTCGTTAATTGAGCTTTACCAACTTCTTTTTCATTGATTGAGCTTCAATAATTCTCATAGTAAATTAATGAATTAGATTTCAAAATGAATTGGATCTGATATTAACTTAAAGAATTGATTAATTGTGTTTTTACAACTTTTCTTTTATTAATATGAGTTCACCGATTTTTTAGTAAATTAATGTCATTTGGTAAAAAATTGGGTTTGACATCAAATTGCAGAGTTGATTAATTGTGCTTTAGCAACTCCTTTTTTATTAATTGGGCTTCACTAATTTTATAATGAATTGATGTCAATAGGGGTGGCAATTTGGGTAGGTCGTGCGGGTTCGGATTGGGTTGAAGTATGGGTATAACATTAATTTTCTCAACCCTAACCCAACCCAACCTGATGATAACTTGAAAATGTTCAACACTAACCCAACCTGAATCGTATCAAGTCAGGTTCGGGTCGACCTGATTTTTATTTGGTCAACTCGCCAACTCAAATCCATCCAACCCAACATGCCAATCTGATTTAAAATAATTATTTCAAACATTTGTTTTAATTTCAAACCCTACTGTGAAATATATATATATATATACACACACACACACAAAAAAAAAAAAAAAAAAACTTCCTTATATTTTATAAAACCATGCACATTGCCTCCCCCTCCACACTTGTTGCCCATTTAACATAGTTTTAATATAAAAAGATCAATTTACCCTTAATGATTTCACATATATATAGTTCAATTTAAATAACTTTTTATTATCATATTTTATTTTTTTTTATTTTTTTCCTCATTCTTTTCTTTTCTTTTCTTTTTATTCTCATTTTTCTCTTCTTCCATTATTTCATACATTTCTCATTTTATACATATATATAAATTTATCATTGTTTCTCATTTCTCATTATTTCATGTATTCTCATTTTATACATATATATAAATACATATATAAATTTATCTATAAAATTTTAAATAATTTTTATTTTTATCTTTTTTCTTTCTAATTATTCATACATGTATACTTATTTTTTCTATTTATACTTATTCATATATATATATATAACATAAATATAGATAAATTTATCAATAAAATTTAAATTACATTTATTTTTATCTATTTTTTTATATTTATTCATTCCGAATTAAATAATATTTATAAAAATACATATATAATATAATTTTTTATTCATACTTATATACATATATATATATATATATATAAATTTCAATAAAATTTAAAGAAGATTCATCATATATTTCTCATTTTATACATATATAAATTTATTATTATTTCACATATTCTTATTTTATACATATGTATTAATTTATTTAATGAATTTGGAAGGCAATACAATTTTGTTTCCCTCCAAAATTTGGCCCATAAAAAATGTTAACAATTGTTTTTATTATTAGTTTGACATAATAATTTAACTTGATTTCTTCCAAAAATTTGATTCCCTCTAGTAATAATGAATTCTCTTCATTTTTTTGATTCCTCTAAATTTTAGCTCCACCATTTTTTTTGTATAAATAATTTATAGAAAAATTAATTTCTTTTGTCTTAGATTATAAAATAATTTAATTAGATTAAGTTGAATATATTTATTAAATATAAAAAAATATTTATTAACTAAAATAAATAATTTAAAAATAAAAATAAGATCTAAAAATATCAGACTAACAATAGTAATTTTAAAATGTCAATTTCACCCTATCAACCCAATAAAAAAATTATTGATATGATATCTTGTTCCCTCCTAAAATACAAATAAATAAATAATTTTTCCCGAATTCATTATTCACCTACCACCCAAAATACAAACAAACAACCATCACATTCCCCAATCTCACTTTTAAAAAATCATTTTGCTAAAATATTTTGATAAAATGCTCCAATTCATGAACGAACAAGCTCTAATTTAAACTAATTTTATTAAATTTATTAATTAATAAAAAATAAATAAGTCAAAATGTGTGAGATCTAGAGTTTGAATCATGTGAGATCTTGATTTGTGTATATATAAATAAAAAATTAAATTTATTTATTAATCAAAATAAATAATTTAAATAAAAATAAAATCTAAAATTTTATCTTAACAGTATAATTTTAATAATTTTAAATAAATAAATATTTTAAAATATTTTAAACAAAATAATGTAATGATTTTAAATAAATAACAAAAGTAAAAAAAAAATCAATTTAGGTTAATTTGATTAAAATTTACTAATTAACAACAAATAAATAAGGAAAATGTATATATACATATATATATATATTTGCTCCTCCCCCCCCCCCAACCACCCCCGTCTCTTCCAACCAGCACCGCCCACCCCCCAACCCCAACCCCAAGGCCAACGGGTAGATCTGGTCGCTGGCCATGGCCACACCCAGTGGCCGGCCATGGCCGGCGGTGCGGGGTTGGGGGAGAGGGGGTGGGTGTTATATATATATATATTTATATTGATATTATATATATTTATATGATATTTATATTGATATATAAAATTTTTAATTTTTTATGAGGATTTTGTTATATATTTTTAAATTTTTTAATGAAGGTTGATTGGGCATTTCAATTTTTGTGAAATTTTTATAAATAAATCAAATTTTTGGGGCTGTTGGGTAATTAATTTTTTCTAATTTTATGGTTTTGCCTGAACACTAACGGAAGTTGCGGTGCTGTCCCAAATGTATTAAAAAATTTAGAGTTTTGGTCATATAAGTGTCAACTTAAGTACCAAAAGTGCAAACCCCTCATCCAATGGGACCAAAAATGTAATTTTTCCAGTACAACCAAACACTACGTTAGCAAAAAAAAAAAAAAAAAGTAAGGGCTTCATTGAAATGGTAATAATTTTATTGGGCTAGTTGCAATTTACCCTCATGTGATTTGTGAAATAAGCATCAAACTCTCCTTTGAAAATATATATATATATATATACAAAAAAACTTTTTTATGTTTTATAAAACTACGCACACCGCCTCTCACTCCACATTTGTTGCCCATTTAACATAATTTTAATATAAAAAGATCAATTTACCCTTAATCATTTCACATATATACAATTCAATTTGAATAACTTTTTGTTATCATATTTTTTTTTCTTTTTTTTTCATTCTTTTCTTTTCTTTTTATTCTCATTTCTCTCCTCTTCCATTATTTCATATATTTCTCATTTTATACATATATATAAATTTATCATTGTTTCTCATTTCTCATTATTTCATATATTCTCATTTTACACACACACACACACACACACACACATATATAAATTTATCTATAAAATTTTAAATAATTTTTATTTTTATCTTTTTTCGTTCTAATTATTCATGCATGTATACTTCTTTTTTATATTTATATATTTATACTTATTCACATATATATAATATAAATATATATAAGTTTATCAATAAAATTTAAATTACTTTTTTTTTATCTTTTTTTTTATATTTATTCATTCCGAATTAAATAATATTTAATATTTATAAATATATATATAATATAATTTTTTATTCATATTTATATACATATATAGTATATATACACACATATATATAAATTTCAATAAATTTAAAGAAGATTCATCATATATTTCTCATTTTATACATATATAAATTATCATTGTTTCTCATTTCTCATTATTTCATATATTCTTATTTTATACATATGTATAAATTTATTTAATGAATTTGGATGGCAATGAAATTTTGTTTCCCTCCAACTTTGTATTCCCTCCAAAATTTGGCCCATTAAAAATGTTAAAATTTTTTTTATTAATAATTTAACTTTATTTCTTCCAAAAATTTGATTACATCTAATAATAATGAATTCTCTTCATTTTTTTCGATTCCTCTAAATTTTAGCTCCTCCATTTTTTTGTATAAATAATTTATAGCAAACTTAATTTCTTTTATCTTAGATTATATGATGAATTGACATATAATTTTTTAAATTATTAAATGACTTTCTATGATAGTTAAAATAGTTAAATAACATATAATTTGGACTTATAAGTTTTGGTGCTTAAGAATTTAATTTATTATTATAATTAATTACAATATTCTTTTAGAAAAATTCTAAAAACTCCTTTAAACAAATAGTTAAAGGTTACATACCTGAATAGCAAAAGAAAAAAAAGAAATCTAGTTTATCATAATACTTAATGAAAAGAAAACAGCCCCTGAAGTTAGGCTTGTTAATGTTACATTTTGTTTTTAAATCATTGTATTGGCCAGTTAATTTTTTTTATAACTTATAGATATCTATATGTTAATTGTGTGTATGTTTTACTATATAAATTGCTAAAATGAAGATAACTTTCGCGGTCTAATATAGTGTAAAAAAAATATTAACTTAAAGTATATTATAAAATGTAATGATTATTAATTTTCACGAACCTGAACAAGTTGTTCTTTAGAATTAGTTGGTCTACATATTATATTTTCTTAAAAAAAAATTTCCCTCCAAAAATGAATTCCCCTATTACTTTTCTTATTACTTCCAAATTTTTGCTCCTCCCTCCATTTTGTGTATAAATAGTATATACAAACATTATTTTTTTTATTTTATATTATAAGATGAATTATGACGTATTATTATGGAGGTTAAAAATTTAATTATATTCTTTGTTATTATTTATTAGGACATTGTTTTTGAACAAAAAGATTTTAGAAAAATTGTTTATAAATTCTAAAAACTTTAGTCTTTATGTGTAATTAATTTTATTTTAAAAATTAAAATATTATGTACTAATAATATATTGATGTGGACAATTTGGACATGCATTTATTAAAAAATTTCTACACTTAATTAACACAAATCGTTTTGAAATTGATCAACTTGTATAGCTTTAATATAGTTGGAAAATTTGAAATTATTTTGAAATGCTCATGACATTGTAATATAAACTTAGTAATATAGTTATAAGTTTAATAAATTTTTTTTTTATCCTCATATATTTAATTAAATTTTTGAAGAACTGTTAGCATTCCTTTTATCCTCCAAAAATGAATTCCCCTATTATTTTTTTATTACCTCCAAATTTTTATTCCTCCCTCCATTTTGTGTATAAATAGTATATACAAACATTATTTTTTTATCTTATATTATAAGTTGAATTATGTAACACCCTAGAAATTTTTATGATTTCATTTATATGTATATTATCAATATTTGAATTTTATTTATTAATTATTTTAAAATTTTGTGGTCAAATTATAATTTTTATATACCTAATTTCATTTAATTGAAACAATTGGGACTCAATTGCATGACTTAAGTTTCCTAGGGACTAAATTGCAAAATGGAAAAATTGAATTTAGAAAAAAGAAAAACGGATAGCAGGTCATTTCCTTCTTCTTCTCCATTTTTCCATTTTTTCCCCTTGTTTCTTCTCTTTTCTTCTTCTTCACCGCGGCTAACCACCAACACCCCAATTCAACTTCCTTCACCTCCAGCACTCGAAAACCATAGATGAGGAGGAATTAAACTGAGTGCCTTGTTAGTATATATAAGACGTAGCTATGTATAGATGCATATATCGCAGCTTTAACTGTTAGACTACTAATTCGGCTAGGCTATCTAACTCTGGGATGATACCCATATTGCCCTGTCAATTTCTTTATGACTAGGCATATTGATGGCGTGACCATTTTGAAAATTTGAATTGTAAATACTCAGTTGTAACTACTCACGCTAGCTTATATATATATGAATAGAATTTTCCCGGCTGTAACTTATTTGAGTATTGTTTGCTTTATATATTTTGATTTTAACTATTTTGTATATGTTTTCTACATGTTCACTATGACTTGTGTTCCAAAAGAGTCGATAATGATCCTGGTGCGTCCCACTATTTTATATCTACGGCATTCTCGCAAAAGATTAATAAGCCATGTGAGACTATGGCATACCAAAATAGAAGTTCTAACACCATTAGGAGTGGGATTGACTATTGATACTATATATCGGGGATGTTCAATCATGATAAGAGGTGAGATATACTCAGCCGATTTTATCCAAATGCCTATTCAAGGATATGATCTAATTCTTGGTATGGATTGGCTGTATAGACATCAAGCTCAGATGAACTGTTACACGAAGTGTGTGACACTTGAAAA
This sequence comes from Jacaranda mimosifolia, assembly GCA_018894105.1. Classification (NCBI taxonomy): domain Eukaryota; kingdom Viridiplantae; phylum Streptophyta; class Magnoliopsida; order Lamiales; family Bignoniaceae; genus Jacaranda; species Jacaranda mimosifolia. The sequence goes on from CM032123.1 coordinate 14,527,686, forward strand.
TAAGATGTCGGTATCAGCCCACCAACCGGTGGATAAAAATCACCCAATACCAATCGTGTTGGCATTGGAAGCCAAAATAATTTTGAAGGAAGGCGGACGGGGATTTTTGGCCTATCTTATTAATAAGCCCCGAGATACGGCTAGAATCGAAGAGGTAAAGGTAGTGGTTAGATACCCTGAAGTATTTCTGAAAGAGTTAAACTCATTACCTCCGGATAGGGAGATAGAATTTGTTATTCACACTCTCCCAGGAACTACATCAGTATCCAAAACTCCCTATAGAATGGCACAAATGGAACTGAAAGAATTGAAGGATCAGCTTTAGGAGCTGCTGGAAAATAAATTTATACGGCTTAGCACATCTCCTTGGGGAGCCCCAGTGCTATTTGTTAATAAGAAGAATGGGTCCTTGAGAATGTGCATAGATTATAGGGAGTTAAACAAGGTCACTATCAGAAACAAATACCCCCTACCGAATGTAGAAGAGCTATTCAACCTATTGTAAGGGTCTACAATTTTCTTGAAGTTAGACTTGAGGTAAGGGTATTACCAGTTAAAGATTAGAGATGAGGATATTTCAAAAACTACTTTTAATTCACGATATGGTAATTTTGAGTTTGTGATTATTTTCATCGACGACATCATGGTATACTCGAAGTCTCTAGAAGACCATACTGAGCACTTACACTTAGTTCTCATAACTTTAAAAGAGCATAAGTTGTATACTAAGTTTAGTAAGTGCGAATTTTGAATAGAGAAGGTATCGTTTCTTGGACACATCATATCCCGAAATGGAGTGGAGGTTGATCCATCTAAAATAGAAGTGATACTTAATTGGAAGAGGCCCGAAAATGTGACGGAAGTTCATAGTTTTTTGGGTTTGGTTGGCTATTACCGAAGGTTTGTACAGGAATTTTCTAAAATAGCTAGCCCAATAACTAAGCTAACTCAAAAAGATCAACCATTTAACTGGGATGATCACTGTGAGAGAAGTTTTTGAGAACTGAAGAACAGTTTAACAACGGCCCTAGTTTTGGCTCTTCTAGAAGGATTGGAGAATTTTGTGGTATATACGGATGCTTCAAAGGAAAGGCTTGGGTGTATATTAATGTAAAGAGGACAAGTCATTGCCTATGCATCTCGAAAGCTCAAGCCACATGAGGATAATTACCCAACTCATGACTTAGAGCTAGCTGCAATTGTATTTGCGCTGTCTACATGCGGACATTACCTTTATGGAGCCACCTTTGAAGTATATACGGATCACAAAAGTCTCAAGTATTTGAGATCATAGAAGGATTTAAATATGAGACAACGACGATAGGTGGAATTCCTTGAAGATTATGATTTCTCAATCTCTTACCACCCAAAGAAGGCGAATGTGGTGGCAGATGCACTGAGTCACAGAGCTAGAGTGGCCTACTTAACAAGAACGACGGTGACAAGAGCTTTGAGAATAGATGCTGTGGTATTATTGAAGCAGAAAGTTTGGCTTGCTGGAGTAAGTGTGCAGCCAGAATTGTATGCTGAGATACGGCGAGCTCAAGCTCAGGATAGTTGGATATCAAGACAAAAAGAAGCAATCAAAGAATATGGAGAATCCGAATTCAATACTGACAGTCAAGGTACCTTTTTGTTCCACAGGAGGATCTGTGTGCCAGAAGAGATGAGAGGAAGATTGTTGGATGAGGCACACAAAACAAGATTCATGGTACATCCAGGAAGTACTAAGATGTATCAAGATTTGAAGAGGCAATTTTGGTGGGTCGGAATGAAGAAAGATATCACGGACTATGTATGCAGATGTTTGACCGTCAGTTGGTAAAGGTTGAACATCAGCGACCATCGGGATTACTCCAACTACTTCCAATCCCTTATTGGAAATGGGAACAAATCAGTATGGACTTTGTGACGGGCCTACCTACAGCCAGAGGAGGTTACGACGGCGTATGGGTGATAGTGGACAGGCTAATTAAGTCAGCTCATTTCCTACCAGTCGGGATGCAATACAAAGTTGAGAAATTGACAGAACTGTATGTGAAGGAAAGTGTGAGACTACATGGAGTACCGGTCATCATTGTGTCTGATCGAGATCCAAAGTTTACTTCAAGACTTTGGAAAGCTCTGGGAACAAGGTTACAATTCAGCTTTGCCGCTCATCCTCAAACAGATGGACAGTCTGAAAGGACTATCCGAATACTAGAGGACATGTTGAGGGCTTGTGTCTTGGACTTTGGTGGAAATTGGAGCTGGCATCTACCTTTAATTGAATTTACATATAACAACAGTTATCAATCTACTATTCAAATGGCCCCATACGAGGCATTATATGAAAGAAAATGTCGATCCCCATTACATTGAGACCTTGAAGAACATAAATGTCGCAGCAGTGAATCTTCAGAAACTATCAAGCCAGAGTTAATTCAGGAGACTATTGAAAAAACTCAGATCATTAAGCAACAAATGAAAGTTGCACAGGATCGCCAGAAGAGTTATGTATCTAGGAGAAAAGATTTGGAATTTGAAGTGGGTGACCAGGTGTTTCTTAAAGTATTTTTGAGAAAGGGGAATCGAAGGATTGGAAAAGATGAAAGCTGAGGCCTAGAAATATTGGCCCTTATGAGATAAATGAGAGGATTGGACTAGTGGTTTCTCGCTTAACCGTACCGCAAAATGTGACAGGAATTCATGACGTCTTTCACGTGTCACAGCTTCGGAAATACTACCCTGATCCTTCCCACATTATTCCCCTATCTAACGTACCATTGCAAAGTGATCTGACATATGAGGAAAAGCCAATTAGCATTTTGGATCAAAAATTTCAAGAACTTAGGGATCGGAAGATTCCTCAAGTGAAATTTCTTTAGCGCAACCATAATGTTGAGGAAGCGACGTGGGAATTAGAGGATCTCATGCGCCAACAATACCCAGAACTTTTTCAACATTCAGGTAAGAATCTGGGGACCAGATTCTCTTAAGGAGGGAGGCTGTAACACCGTAGAAATTTTTATGATTTCATTTATATATATATTATCAATATTTGAATTTTATTTATTAATTATTTTACAATTTTGTGGTCAAATTATAATTTTTATATACCAATTTCATTTAATTGAAATTGTTGGGACTCAATTGCATGACTTAAGTTTCCTGGAGACTAAATTGCAAAATGGAAAAATTCTATTTAAAGAAAAAAAGGCAGCAGGTAATTTCCTTCTTCTTCTCCATTTTTCTTTCTTTTTTTCCTTTTTTCTTCTCTTTTCTTCTTCTTCACTGCAGCTAACCACCACCACCGGCGACACCCCTTTACTCCGAACCAAAACCCCAACTTAACTTCCCTCACCTCTAGCACTCGAAAAACACCTCTATACATCGTGGACGATCGTCGGAGCAACGCGGTGGAGGACGATCGAAAATGGGTTCACGACGAGCAATTGGGTTTCAAGTTTTTTGGCATCTGACGGTGAATTTGAAGGGTGATTTGGCTAGTACTCAACGAGGGGAACACGGTAGGAGCATTGCATGGCGGTGATATGTGGCGGAGATGGCGAAAATCGGCGGCGGAGCTTGTAAACCGTAAAGGCTTCGGGGCAATTTTTGGAGGGTTTTTCAGTGGCCATTGTTGAAACCAAGGGTACCATTGGAAAGCTCTTGGCGGAAGGAGTCTCTAGGTGGTGACATCGAACTTTCCGGCAACTGGCCAGAATCATCGCCTCGTCGCGGTGAACACTTGCATGCGGTCTGATCATGGAGATTCTTCTTCGTTAGTGAGCTATTGGTATATAACGATATTGTTTGTGTATGTAATTGCATGTATATGTTTATACATTTTGATCATCGTAAAACCTTGTATTACCGTATATTATAATGGAATTGGTCGATCAAAACACTTATGCATAAAAATAGAACACCTTTGATCGATTAAATAGGCCTGGTGAATCCATAATGGTATTATTTCATGTAAACTATAGGTTATATAGCATACTAAGTGTAGAAAACCTCAATTTTATGTAGTCGGGATTTAATCGACAAAGCTTGGATTTTTTTTTATATAACTAGATTATTATGATCAATATTGAGTATCATTTTGAAACTATATGTATAAGCGTATTCCCTATACGTTTATATATCCGATACTAATAGTATATCTAGGGCAGTAATATTGAATCAAACCCTACCTATTGTATCAATAGGATAATCGCTTAGACTTGGGGTTGTTGTTGGTATGATTCTAAGTGTTAGTGGTCGTTAGGGTTGAACATGGATTTTAATATAAGGTTACCTTTTGAATAGGTGATGGAGGATTTGACCCTGAGGATCAGTAGAGTCTGACTGCACTGTTGACGTGATAAGGTGAGGATCTACCGCTTTGGTACTTGTTTGAGTAAAGCAATGTTATTGTTGATTTCTGAACCCTGTGAGGATCCACCGCTTTAGTACTTGTTTGAGGAAAGTAATGTTATCGTTGATTTCATAACCCTGTGAGGATCTACTGCTTTGGTACTTGTTTGAGTGAAGCAATGTATTGTTGATATTTGAACCCTCTGAGGATCTACTGCTTTGGTACTTATTTGAGTAAAGCAATATTATCCTTGATTTCTGAACCCTGTGAGGTTCTATTATCTTGATTCTCATTATTATTTATCGTTGATTTCTGAACCCTGTGAGGTTCTATTGTCTTGACTATCGTTATCATATATCGTAGATTTCTGAACCCTGTGAGGTTCTATTGATTTGATTATCTATATTGTTTATTGTTGCTATTTGAACCCTGTGAGGTTTTATTGTCTTGATTCTCGTTATCATTTATCGTTGGATTCTGAACCCTGTGAGGTTCTATTATCTTGACTATCGATACTATTTATTGTGATTGAACCTTGTGAAGTTCCAATGACTTGATTATCGTCTATGGAATACTATTAATTGTTGAACTTGAGAATTTTACTGTGTCAATCGTGTACCGAAACTGTTTTCAATCAATCGATTGTTACTATTCTCACCTTGAATATTTCATTATTTCGTATGTTATTGTTCAAATTGAACATGTACCATGTCTTGTGGTCTACCATGATGGCATTACTGGAATCGTATTAGAAAGTTCATTGTTCTGCCATGTTGGAAACTGATTGATTGATTGATCGAACTGAAAGATATGTGTACACGAGAACTGTTGGGCCGAGTGCCTTGCCAAGTTGTTATGCTTGAGCTACTGTTATTGCCGATCTGTCATGCTCGAGCTACTGAACTGATTGTTACTGAACGGTTATTGAACTGTTATGGAGGCACAAGGATGTTCCGATATGCATGTTTTATTTGGTTTATTGACTTGCATATGTGTTGGGTTAATATTCTTGTAAGTTTATTCTGCTCATAGAGCAATAAAGCTGGAGTGGAATCCCAGTCTAGATCGGGCTGATGTTCCGGGCAAACGAGACACATTTATACTTTTCGACTGTGATCGATTGAGATGTCCCTATACCTCCCGAGCAGGATCGGTTAAGATGATCCCTCCTGGCTATGATTGGTTGAGATGTCCCTAAACCTCCCAAGAAGGATTGGTTGAGACGAACAGCTCGCAGAGCTTTCGATCTAGCAATTGTTTGTAACTTAGTTTCTTTGATGTTCCTTTTGGCAGTGTCTTGGCATTCTTATACTAAACTATCATTGATTGTTATCGTGTACCTTGATTTTCGACTGGATATGTATTGCTTTACGCTATCCTCACTGAGTCCTTATGACTCACCCTCGTGTATTACTCGTCTTTACTCAGATAGGTATGAGATAGGAGAACATGAGGACTGACAAACCTGGTAGAGATGGTTGTACTGGAGCCTGTTTATGTATATGTATGAATGACTGCGCTTTGGGTTGTTTTGTTTAAGAGATGTTGTAATATGTCATGAATACTATTATACTCGTGGTTTGTAAGTATAAATCTTTGTACTAGTGATGACCTTTCGGTTTGAATGCTGTTGAACTTTTCATTATGGTATTTAGTACTCTGATATTGCTTCCGCATTTGGATTAAGTCTGTTGTAAGATTGTGATGTTGTTGATGTTATTGTTGAGAATTTGTGAAAAATTTTATGGGCCTATTGATTTTATTAATGCATGTTTGAGGAATGAATTGGAATAGCGCCTCAGTTTAGGTGTTATCCCGAGAGGGGGCGCTACAAATTATGATGTATTATTATGGAGGTTAAAAATTTAATTCTATTCTTTGTTTTTATTTATTAGGACATTGTTTTTGAACAAAAAGATTTTAGAAAAATTGTTTATAAATTCTAAAAACTTTAGTCTTTATGTGTAATTAATTTCATTTTAAAAAATAAAATATTATGTACTAATAATATATTGATGTGGACAATTTGAACATGCATTTATTGAAAATTTTCTAAAATTATTTAATGCAAATTATTTTGAAATTGATCAACTTGTATAACTTTAATATAGTTGGAAAATTTGAAATTATTTTGAAATACTCAGACATTGTAATATAAACTTAGTAATATAGTTATAAGTTTAATAAAATTATTTTTTATCCCTATATATTTAATTAAAATTTTTCATTTTATCCTCCAAAAATGAATTCCCCTATTATTTTTTTTATTACCTCCAAATTTTTTCTCCTCCCTCCATTTTGTGTATAAATAGTATATACAAACATTATTTGTTTTATCTTATATTATAAGATGAATTATGACGTATTATTATGGAGGCTAAAAATTTAATTCTATTCTTTGTTTTTATTTATTAGGACATTGTTTTTGAACGAAAATATTTTAGAAAAATTGTTTATAAATTCTAAAAACTTTAGTCTTTATGTGTAATTAATTTCATTTTAAAAAATAAAATATTCTGTACTAATAATATATTGATGTGGACAATTTGAACATGCATTTATTGAAAATTTTCTAAATTTATTTAATGCAAATTGTTTTGAAATTGATCAACTTGTATAACTTTAATATAGTTGGAAATTTTGAAATTATTTTAAAATACTCATGACATTGTAATATAAACTTAGTATTATAAGGTTAATAAAATTATTTTTTATCCTCATATATTTAATTAAATTTTTGAAGAACTGTTAGCATTCTTAACAAATTTATAGATGTCGGTTGAAAATTTATATTAAATTCAAAAATATCCTTGAAAAGCTGTTTTGATTATTTTTCAGACAGAAACACCCTTGAACTTACTTGAAACTTTAACATAGGGGTTTAATTTTAATATTATTTAAATTACTCAGAATAAATTTAAATAATTTTATTAATATTTTTTTAGATATTAAATAATCTTTTAATTGAAGTTGAATTAAAAAAATAAAAATTTAAAATCATCAACATATCTAAAGTAATTTAATCAAATTTAATTAAACATATTTATTAATTATAAAAGAAAAATAAAAATCAAATCCATCTCTTAATTAAATATGATTTTGTTTTTAAATTACATCTCAATAATATTAAAAAATAATCATATTCAAAATAATTTAATTAGATTAAGTTGAATATATTTATTAAATATAAAAAAATATTTATTAACTAAAATAAATAATTTAAAAATAAAAATAAGATGTAAAAATATCATACTAACAATAGTAATTTTAAAATGTCAATTTTACCCTACCAATCCAATAAAAAAGTTATTGATATAATATCTTGTTCCCTCATAACCTACAAATAAATAAATAATTTTCTCCCAATTCATTTTCCACCTACCACTCAAAATACAAACAAACAACCATCACATTCTCCAATCCCACTTTTTAAAAATCATTTTGCTAAAATATTTTGACAAAATGCTCCGATTCATAAACAAACAAGCCCTAATTTAAACTAATTTCATTAAATTTATTAATTAAGAAAAAATAAATAAGTCAAAATGTGTGAGATCTAGAGTTTAAACCCTGTGAGACCTTATGTGTGTATATATAAATAAAAAAATTAAATATATTTATTAATAAAAACAAATAATTTAAATAAAAATAAAATCTAAAATGTTATCCTAAAAATATAATTTTAAATAAATAATTTTTTAAAATTATTTCGAACAAAATAATGTAGGCAAAGAGAATAAGTATACATGCGTATTCTTATCTCAACTCATATCACTTGTAGGCAAGATAGTTAGAAGCTTTCTTCACATGGGCACTGGCACGGGTTCGAGTCCCACTTCAAGCGAACCTGCGGATTTGTCTCCAGCCGACAAACAATCCATCGCGCCCAGGCCCAAGATATTGGGCCCATTCCTGCATGCCTAAGCAGCAGTTCCCATCCCAACCCAGTGTGTCGAAGTGGGGAGCCAGAGTCCGAGGCCTAATGAGCAGTCCATCACGCCTAAGCCCAAGATGCTGGGCCATTATGGTAGGCCCAAGCTCTTAGCCCAACATGATGAAGAGGGGAGCTCGAGTCCGTGGCCCAATGAGCAATCCCAGTAGTTCCCAGCCCAGTCCACGGACTGTGTCCATCCAGTTTTAATGCAGTGTAGTAGATGGCCCAGTGTGTTAAAGCTTGATGAAGCAGCCCAAAACTCGAGGTCCAATCCAATGGTCTGGTGCTTGCCTTAAGCCTATTGCAACCGAAGTCCAGAGAGCGAAGCCCAATCTTCCCATATTGAGCCCTAGTCGGTCCAGCCCGTCTCGTTGGCCCAACTTTTGCATGCCCAGCTACCAGCGGCCTAGCGAGATCAAGAAATAATATTATGTATTGGTAACGAAAAAATAAAATGCAACAAAATTGCCAATATTTTAGTAATTACATATTTCGTTACACTATAAAAATCTATTGTAACTAATACTCTTTTTTGCTACTAATATCATATTTTTGGTAACGATATATTTCATCACCATAAGTCTATCATTCGTAACGAACCATAAATTTCGTCACTAAGACTTTTTGCAACGGGCTTTAGGGTACTAAACTTAAGTAACGAAAAATTCGTTACCAATATTTTGGGTAACAAATTTTAGCCTTATGGTAACAAAATTATTCGTTATTAAAAGTGTAATTTGTTGTAGTGATACTTAAATTACAAAGTCTCTCTTTAAATGGTATGTCTCATTTAATTTTTAGTTCAAACCTAGCTATACATGTAATTTCTTTTATTTACAGTCCAAACTTTTCGATACGATAATACTTACATTGATAGTTCTTAACAAAGTCAATTATTAATTTATTGAACTCAACTTTTGAGTAATTTATTCAATTAAACTTCATGTATATTATGATTCTTGGATTAATTTAATCTATTAATTTAACTAGTACATAGGATTCAATCAAATATATTCAATTCAAGACCTTTTACCCAATTTGGGTCAATTTAGAGCTCAAATTCAAACTCATGAGTGACCCGTATGAGCCCAAAATCGAATTCCAGCATTCTGGCCTTAAGTCACTGTCGCCGCTATTGGACCGCTGCTGCACTGCTGCTCACTGTCATGGGACCACCACCAAAAAATTATCCGACAACACCAGTCTATGTTCCTCTTTTTAGTGAGCAAAATGCCTCATTCAATTCCATGATTAGATGTTGTTTGCCTGGTCAGTTGGCCGAAAATAGCTACAAACCCTTCATAGCCTCGCCAACTTCAAATCACCACCACCAGCTGCTGTTTCCACAAATCGAAACCATAAATTTTCTACCCATTAGGTTGTAAACATTTTTCACCTATTTCTTCCCCGTCTCTACTGTCGAAAGTCGGCAACCCGCCACCACTACCGTCGAGCTCTGCTGTCTTCAAATTTCTTGATGATTTACTGTTGTTTTGGTGAGTTTTTGGTACCGTTGTGTTCGTTTGTTAAGAGGAAGCTAAATATGGCTTTGGCTTTCGATTTGGAGCTAAAATAGAGAAGAACCGAGTTTGGGAAGAGTAGGGTCATGTTTGAGAATTTAACTAAATGTTGTCCTTAATCTTATATATATATATAAGTTATTTTCTAGCTTCTTCAGTTTGGCCCCAAAGTTTTTAGACCGCCTTCAATTGAGCCCAAGAGTCTCAACCACCTTTCTGTTTGACCCTAGAACTTTTAATTCAGCCCATTAGAGTTTTAATTTTTCACATTGGCCCATAACATTCTTAATTCCAGTCAACTAAGCCCTCATTTATTTATTTTGAATTCCTTAAACTTTTAACTTCATCACATTGACCCGTAAATTTTATAATTTTAGGCAATCAAGCCCTTTTTTTATTTACAACTAAATCCCTCAATTCCCAATATTTATGCCTAAAACTTAGTTAATTTAATTTTAAGCAATTTCAATTTATAATTTCCAAAATCGAGGTGTTACAAATTAGTGATTGACACTAATTAGTAATGAGAGTTTTGTGAGGATTCTCCGCAACTCAAGTTTTAACCCTTCAACAAACTTTTGTGTTCTAGTCCCCTCATCACCTAATATATGTGGTGCATACTGAATTAAGCAGTTAAACTTGGCTTCGTATTGGCATACCGACAGATCCTTGAATAAGCACCATAAACTCCCGCTCCCGAGCATTCTTTACGACATTAGGTATAAACTTATTCATAAATTCACTTTTGAAATTCTCCCAAGTATAGGATGTACCCTCGTGACTTCACTGTTGTCCAACAATGGCCACCATTGATAGGCATCTTGTCGTATGAGAAAAGTGGTAAACTTGACTTTCTGTTCGTCTGAGTAATGCTGCACCTAAAAAAATTTCTTAACCCCCTCGATCGACACCTCAACTTTTTAATTGTTTGGTTCACCCATAAAACTTCGGGGGTTGTATCTAGGAAATCATTCTAGCATTCGATCTTTAACATGTTCTATAATATTTCGAGAACTACCGACTTGACTTTGCTGCTAACAAAGTTCCAAGAATTGCTGCCATATGGTGAACATTTGTTCTGCAGGTTGTCTTCTTACCCCCTGGTTTATTGGCAGGTTTGGCATCATCCTCTCTTCATGCATGGGGTGTCCTTGGTTGGGAGTATTTCTACTTGATCCTCTTGTGCTCCAGCTCGATTAGTAGGTGGCCGTCCTCTACGGCCTCGAACCGACCAAAACAAAGAAAGTGGTTGAGGTTGTTCTTGTGACGCCATTTGGTATATACACTCTTCAAGTCTTATTAGTAACGCCAAATTTGCAGCGCTGAATAAAATCTCTTTTTAAATAATTTTCCAAACTTCTATCGATTCTCATAATAATATACAAAGATACATTGAGTACAAGCTCATTCCACTTGATATAAAATACAAATGTGATTACCAAACTAGTGTTAGCAAGTGAGTTTACATCGATCTTACACATAAATTTATATAGGATATTCATTAAACTTGTCATTTGCCTAATTGAACACAAACAAAATTAATTACATCTACTATCATTATTGTCAAGATAATATTATACTATCTTTCCCGATTTTACAATACAATTTCTTAGAGCCTCATTTCTTATGTGCAATCTTTCATTCTCCCTAATTCATTGTCATCTTACAATCATGATAGTAAGCTCTTTTATAATTAGTAAACTAATTATCTCTGATATTTGAATTGAAAACACACACACATATATAGATATATATACACGCCATTCACTAATCATCTTAAATGATTTCCTTATGGGAAATATTGCCTTCTTTCTTTCTCACTTATCACTATGCAGTCATACAGATCAATCTCATTATTGAGATGCTGGTTCTAAACTAGCCATACTATTTGGATCTTGATCCCATGTATACAAAACACTTATTATCCCAAACAACCTTTTATTTCCAAATTCTAGTATCACAAAAATATTTGTACAACACTGTGATCCCAAAATATTATTCCACACACCATTGATAAATCATATGCATGATACCTCACAAGTAATGGACTATGCACTGGTTGGCCATCTCAATACTAATCCTTTACTCTTGGATATCAAGTAATATCCCAGACGTTCGCATCCTAACAAAATTTTCAAGTCAAATCTAATCTCCATTAATTCAAAAATTCCATATTCCATATTTCAAGAATATTGGAACCATCGACATACTACCTTTCTCCAAATAGCCATATTATTTAACCACAACATGTTCATGTCCACAATAATGAATCGAAGATGTCTTTACTCATCCAATTCGACTCTATCTAGAGCGATCATTTTCTTACCAATTGATGTGCTCCCAAACATGTTCATTCCTATTATAAACCCTCGAAAGTATTATTCTCCACAATTAGAAAAAAGTTGCATGTTCGATACCTCCAGAGTTACGAGCTATAAACTGGTCGGTTGCCCAATCATAACCTTTCACATCCTTTGGATCGAACGTTGTCCCAAAAATTCATGTCCTTATCAGATTTCAGAATCATGCTTATTCTCCACAAACCAAAACTTTCATATTCTGAGCATCATATCCTAGCGTAGCTCAGGTTTTCAAACTTAAGCTCTGATACCACCTCTGTAACACCCCGACTGGGAGGCGCCTGCTCCTGACCAAAGTGCTACTCTGGTAGAATTTTCAAGATTTTCCTAAATACAAAATATGCACCTCCAAGATTTTTCAATTTAAACAACTTCACAATGACCCATATGATAAGTAAGAGCAGAGTCAATTAATGATATCTACATTAACCATTCAAACTTCAAAACTTCACCCAAACCCGAGTCTCCATAATTTACAATCGTTCAAAAGCTTACATCAAACATTTCATGCTTTAATATTTTATATTTATTAAAAGATAAGAGTGTAGTCTATTGATAGATATACTATTTACATCACACACGTACACCACGTCCTTACCATTGTAGATACCATGATAGTACTATTTACAAATGTACACTGGCCCAAGCTAATGTGCCTTCTATTCCTTCGACCTGGGGTAAAGAACAGAAAGAATAGTACAAAGAGAGTAAGTCCAAATGACTTAGTGAGGCAATGATTCAAATTCATGGACAGGATCTATGAAGTACAATATAAGCATATAAGAACCACATTTATTTCAAGTATAAATAATTAAAGCACATGTCCAAGCAACATGATACCGAAGGATAGATAGATTCCACGAAATTTATAGAATAAAGTTAAAGATCATGTGCTGACTCAATGCCGTCCCATACCAGCAAAGAGATATGTCAAGTTTTACTACACAACGTGGGAAATCTCATGTGTAGAACTTAAGAGTTGCATTAGTTTAAAGAATCACGTGTACAACTACATTTCATAAAAGACTCATGATTGGAATTTAGGGAGAAGTTCAATCTTATAAAACCGACTGTATAGAAGCATTTGAATGAATCGACTATATATTCACATTTAATCAAATCGACCGCACAAAAGGCTTTCACTTTGAGCTTTATGCCACAATCTCTATATAGAGCAGAATAAATCATAATTCACTTCTACACTAATTAGTAAGATAATTTCCATGGCCAACGTATAACTATAGATGAGTCAGCATGATTGCCTCTATCACCACAGGTCAGCTAACATAGCTGCCTCTGTCATGGGCCAATAGAGATGGCCTTCACAGTCATTATATAGTAATTATAGGCTGATAGGATGGCCTCCACAACTAATATATCATGGGCCGGTAAAGATGGCCTGCACAACCATTATATTACGGGCCGCTAGATATCCTCCACAACTAATATAAACCAATAAAAACTTGTTATCAAGATTGTTTCATAGTCAACATCATAAAATATGGCGATTGGATCGAGATTGAATTGGTTAAACCATAGTTCAGTTGTCAAATTAGAATCTAGTTTAGGCGAGATTATCAGAAAATTCCCAATTTCAAATGATACTTTTCAATGCTCCTCAGATGAAAACATTGTTATTCAAATTATCTTATTTTAAATAATTGTTCAAGGTAACATTTGAGAAAGGAGTCAAGCGGAATATTTAGATAATACCTCGAGGTCAATGCTGGAGTTCAAATGCAAGAGTTTAAAGATAAATATATCAGAATTAGAACGGTACATAACCACGATTCAGTTTCATAGCTTCAATGCAAGAACGAACATGCAATAGTATGATATTTCCTAGATATATGTTCTTTTCCCAGCAAGGAAAGCTAGTATAAACCTCACCTGACAATATTTGGTAGCAAAGCTTTCCTTAATGATCCCAATAGCTCATCTCCCGATTACCTAGTTATCACAAATATCGTATTAGAGAGACTAAAATAACCTTATTTTAATTTCTTAATTTGTAAAACTATGCTCAATATATGGATTGATAATTTGTTTTCCTTTCATAATCTTTATTAATTCTGGTTCATGTATTAAGACATTTAACCATGTCAAATTCTTGTCTACCATATAATCACATATCTAAATAGTAATTATTTTATCTTTTGACATCATTAAACCCCATCTTATATCTTAGATCATGAATCAATTACTTATTCAAGTGCAGATAAATTAATTCTAATAATTATTTCGATCCTTGTGAATTACCTAACTAAAGTTGTTTAATTTAATTAGTTAAGGATTACAAGTTTAGCCGTATTCGAATTAATAAGATTATGTACATCTACGATAATTATACAGTTTTGTCAAAACGTCGATAACATACAAGCCCAAGACATTTAAAACATGCACAAGATACTTAAATTATAAAGTCTCACTTTAAATGGTACGTCTTATTCAATTTTTAGTTCAAACCTAGCTATTCATGTAATTTCTTTCATTTACAGTCCAAACTTTTTGATTTGATAATACCTATATTGATAGTTCTTAACAAAGTCAATTACTAATTTATCGAACTTAACTTTTGAGTAATTTATTTAATTAAACTTAATGTATATTATGATTCTTAGATTGATTTAACCTTTTAATTTAACTGATACACATGAATCAATCAAATATATTCAATTCAAGAGCTTTTACCCAATTTGGGTTAATTTAGAGCCCAAATTCAAACTGAGGAGTGACTCGGATGGGCTTAAAATTAGATTCCAGTTCTGGCCTTAAGTCACCATCGCCGTCGTCAACCGCTACTGCACCGCCGCTCATTATCGCAGGAGCACCGCTGAAAAATTATCAGACAACACTAGTCTGTGTGCCTCTTTTCAGTGAGCAAAATGCCTCATTCAATTCCATGATTGGATGTTGTTTGCCAGATCAATTGGCTGAAAACAGCCACAAACCCTCCGTAGCAATGCCACCTTCAAATCACCACCACCAGCCACTGTTTCCAAAAATTGAAACCATAAATTTCCCATCCTTCATGTTGCGGATATTTTTCACCTATTTCTTCCCTATCTCCACAATCGAGCTCCGTTGCCTTCAAATTTTTTGATGATTCATTGGTTTTTTTAGGGAGTTCTTGGTACCATTGTGTTTGTTGAGTTGAGAGGAAGCTAAATATGGCTTTGGTTTTTGATTTGGAGCTAAAATGGAGAAGAACCAAGTTTGGGAGGAATAGAGGTCTCGTTTGAGAATTTAACTAAATTCTGTCCTTAATCTTATATATACATCAATTATTTTCCTGCTTTTTCAGTTTGGCCCTAGTGTTTTTATACCACCTTCAATTGAGCCTAAGAGTTTCAACCACCTTTCTGTTTGACCCCAGAAGTTTCAATTAAGCCCTTTAGAGTTTTATTTTTTCACATTGGCCCATAACATTTTTAATTCCAGTCAATTGAGCCCTTATTTATTTATTTTGAAGTCCTTAAACTATTAAGTTCATCACATTAACCCCTAAATTTATAATTTTGGGCAATTAAGCCCTTTTCTTATTTGCAACTAGATCCCTCAAATTTCAATATTTATGCCTAAAACTTAGTTAATTTAATTTTAAGCAATTTCAGTTTATAACTCCAAAATTGGGGTGTTACAACTTAGTGATTGACACTAATTAGTAATGAGGGTTTTGTGATGGATTGGTTATTAAATGCATTAGTGACTCTTTTTCGCTTATTTAGTGGTCGCATGAGTGGTCATGAATATGTATTTTTTTTAGTGTACTTCAAAATATTTGACTATTCATTGAATTAAAATTAAGCACTTAGACAGAGCCTTTTTTTTCTCTTTTTTTTAATGTTGCAGTGACCTAGGGCAAGGTGTTTTTTTTCTAGAAGTAGAAGCTCAACTTATCTAACACAATGAACCCATTAGAAAGATAAAGTTTAGGCCTGCTTGATTATAAAGTCCATAGCCACTGTAGCAAGGATAAGTTTCACAGTGGTTATTTTAGTGACTGGGGAGAAAGTATCTAAAAATCCACTCCCTTTTGTTGCGTGTAACCTTTTGCAACAAGGAGGGCTTTATGCCTATCAATACTACCATCATTTTTTCACTTTAATTTGAAATCCTAACAACATCTAGGGGTGTAGGCAAATATTAAATGAATTGAATACACTATTTTCATATTCGTTTATGATTAACTTTTTAAATATCGGGATACGGATACATATTTGATGAATATTTGAGCATTATATCCGAATTTGTATCCGTGGAATATCAGTTGAATTTGGATATATCCATATTCGATTATAATTTTTCAGATGCATCCACATTTGATTAACATTACCTATATTTGAATTATTTTTTTTATATTCATATTTGATGATAATTATAATTACTCAAATATGTGAATCTATTAACTTATAAGAAATACATATGTTTTAATTAATAGTAGGAATTATATAATTTCATTAAAAAGGAAGCAATCAAATAAATAGCACAATTTCTAATTAATAATTGACTTTATAATTGATTATTAGCACTAATTAATATTAATAATGATATTTAAGTATATTAATTATAAAATCAACCAACAATAATTATATTGATTAACTTCATTCTTCAAATTTTTTCTCTATATTACAATAATTTTTTATATTTATTCTTTTTTCTTTCCAATTCTTCAATTATGATTTATATAAATGCATATATGAATTATGAAATTTTTATTAAAAAATATAAATAATATATTATATAATGAATATATATTTGGAGCAGATCTTAAACGGATTGGATACGCATTTACCATATTTGTGTCCATTTATAATCAAATATCTACTAATCAAATACGGATAATATTCGCTTTACATGGATGTTAATAAATTTTGTATAAATGAATACGAATGCAAATAGTAAATTAATTTTCAAATATCCATTTACAACCCTAACAACATTCTATGTAATTTTTATATGGAGGAAGAGGGACAACTGACCAAGTGTTGTTTGCTTCTATATCTTCAAGTTCCTATCTCATGGAAATCTTCTAGTTGGGAATTTTGGTAGCTTGATAGTAGTGTTGAGGTTCAAGTTTGGAAGATACTGATGAATTTTTAGTAAGAATAGGAGATAGATGAGTAAGGCATGTGTTGAGATATTGGATAAAGAAAATCTATATGAGTTTGTTTTGATTGAAAGAGATTGTAGTAGTACTGCCTGAGATATGAAGAAGGTTTGCTGACTCTTGAGGACCTTCAGAGAGGAGGATGAGGGGGATCAGAAACTTCAGTGGGAGTGTTTTATTTAGGAGGGATTATTTGAGGCTGTAGAAAAGTCATGAGCAGGAAGAGGAAGAACTAAGCTAGGAAAAGGATCATTGTGACTGTCTCTATTGGATAGGGAATGAAAGGGAAATGTCTGTTCATGAAATATGGCATTCCTTGAGATGATGATTTGTTTATTTTCAAGGTCAAACAATTTGTATCCTTTTATAACTATAGGATATCTTATGAACACACAAGGAGTAGCTCTAGCATCAAACTTAGTTCTATGTGCATGTATGGTAGATGCAAATGACAAACAACCAAAAACTCTTTGAATGGAGTAGTTAGGGGTTTGTTTGTATAAAAGGAAAGGGAATTGCTTTCAAGAAGTTTTGAAGGGGTTCTGTTGATGAGATATACTACAATAAGTATTCATTCTTTCCAGAAGATAATGGGGAAGCTTAGATTGAAAAAAAAAGAGCTCTAGCAATATTTAATGAATGTTGGAATTTCCTTTCAACTACTGAGTTCTGTTGTAGGGTTTCCACACATGAATATTGATGTGTCACACTATTTTGAGCAAAAAAATACCCAAAGAAAATTAATTAGCATTGTCTGACCTAAATTTCTTTATGTTGGTGTTAAACTGAGTAGAATTAGGTTTGAGAAACCTTGGTATGATAGTGGCTACCTCAGATTTGTGTTTGAGAAGAAACATCCATGTGAAATGTGTGTAATCTTCAACAAATGTAAGGAAAAATATGTGCCTGAAAAAAACCCCATATGCTTGTGTGTATCAAGTTAGAAAGTTTTTGTGATATATGACTATGTTAACTGAATGATAATCTTCTTTGTTTTGCAAGAGGACAAATGGTACATGGTGTAGTAGTAGCTATTATGAATGGATGCATTTCCAAACTTGTCATGCCAAATGTTTACATGAATGTTGCTGCCCTGAGTGATAAGGTTATTGTGAGAGTGTGTGTTTACAGTATTATGAGAACTATGCATAGTGAAAAAATAAAGGCCTGATGATCTTTCACCCTTGCCAATCACCCTCAAACTCTAAGGATCTTGGATAAAAAAATGATCATGAAAAAATGAGACCATAAGATTTGTTATTTGAAGTTAAGATACTAATAGAAAGCCACTGAAAACGAAATTCAGGAATGTAGAAGACATTGCAAAAAATGTGCATATAATTAATAGGTACAGTACTTATAGAATGAGCAGTGATGTGAGTCCCATTAGGTAATGAGATAGTATAGTTTTTTTGTAAGAGTTAGGCTATTGAATAGAGCAATGTTGGGGCATATATGGCTGCAGGCAGCAGAGTCAACTATCCATGAAATGAGATTGTTGAGATTAGTGTGAGTGGATAGACAAATACCTTTAGTGTGAGCAGACAAGTTGTGTGATTCAAATTCAGCAAGTTTGATGGATTTGTTAAGTGAGTAGATAATAGGTTAATGAGTTGATTGCACTGTGAGGGATTTACAGAGTTGAAGAAGCTGCCAAGAGTATCAGACAATTGAATTAGAAACCTGATTAATGATACTACTGTGAGGAGATTGAGTGTTGGACTAAGGATTGGGAGGTTTGAATTTATAGCTGGGAGGGTAACCATGGATTTTATAACATATATTAATAGTATGGCAATAAATGTTGCTATGAGTATAAAGAGGCCTTTCTTTTTTGCTGAGAGCTAGAATTTGTATACTAAGAGTTGGAATTTAGGCTTGGTTTGATCAATTTTAGTAGCAAAGGCCATGGATTGGGAAATGCCACTAGAGAAAGAGTTGCCAATAGTTCTTTGAGGTTTTTCTTGAGAAAGCAGCAAAATAACTTTGCTTATGGATGGAAAAGGCTCTAAGAAGAGACTTTGACCTCTTATTTGAGCAAAGGAGTCATGAAGCCCCATAAGACCACTGTTCGTAGGTACAGTTAGGGCGATAATTATTTAGCTCTTCCCAAACTGCTTTAAGTTTGGTGAAATACATTCTGATGGTGTTGGATCCTTGAGTTAAACTAATCATTTCTTTGTGCAACTGAAAGATTCGGGGACCATTGCTCTATTGGAATCGCTTATATAGATCACTCTATATTTCGCAAGAAGATTTGGCAAAGATTATGCTTGCCGAGATCTCCTTTGACACAAAGTTCAACAACCAAGAAATAACCATGTTGTTGTTGTGTATCTAGGAGTTGAGTAAGAGAACATCATCAAAACTCGGCTTGGTGATAGAACTATCAATGAATTCGAGCTTGATTTTCATGAACAGGGCAATAACCATAGCATGACTCCAACTGGAGTAATTATCACCTGAGAGAGGTTGTGAAACAAGCATTAACTAACTTAACAAAGAATTAAAAGCTAAACACTTCCAGAAAGATTTAATTTGAGAACTAAACCCTAATATATATATATAATATTATAAAAGTAAAACAAAAAGTTCTAGAACATAGAGTTAGTCCATCAAGTTTTAATTCAAGTTGTTCTATTTGGACCTAGACATTATTATTTTATATATATTTTATATAAAGAAATTTTTGAATATGTAAATAAAAGAATATCAAAGAGTATTTCACAACACTATTGCTCTATCATATGTATAATATATATTTAGAAATTCTTGTATTATATATGTAATCAAGAGCAATGATATTCTAATTTATGTCTGTCTGATATGCTTCCTTATGAATTACATCCAATACACATCGAAGATATATAGATGGCATGTCCAAAGGAGCAGCAACCTAAGAGATTCTATCCAAACAATCTAATGAAACTTTATTTTATTAAGAAGACATAACAATTGTTGAGAATTAGTTGAGCTTTTTTCTTCAATTTAATTATGAGGCAATCCTTCACCATATAAGGGAATCATAATTCATGAAAATATGTGTAAGAGTTGAGCTAAATAAAGTCTTTCCTTTTTTTGGCAGAAAGGAGGCTCTTCCATATGTTAACTAAAAGCCATTACATATCTCTTAGACGTAAAAGCAAAGCCAAATGGTTGCTATACTTCACTTCGTTATTTCGATAGTGAACGATTGTACACTTGCCACATATATATAGGATTGGTAAATTAGAAGGAACACCATTATATTTTGATAAGTTGAATTATCATGTCATTTCAAACACTTGAAACAAAAAAGAAAGAAGGGATGACAGTTGGAGGAAAGTGGTTATGACATAAGGATTGGGGATGGGAGGTTTAGGGTGGTGGTGATGGGTGGTGAGGTTGGCATCTGATGGTTGCTCAAGTGCTTAGGAGCAGAGTTCACTCAATCACCATAATAATAGTTGGAAAGGAGACCAACATTCTAAAGTTTTAGGTTATAATGCTAACAAGTATAGAATAAGATTGTATCAAATTGAATTAGATCAGTTAAATAGTTAAGAAATTAATTTGATGAACTCACCACAATTTATCAAAATACAATGGAAAAAATCGGACGAGGCAGAGTAGGGAATTTAGAGGAGGACATATGTTACCATATCATAATAAAGCCACGAGTTGACATGATTATTTTAGGTCATGCTAACGGTTGGGTTGAGAAACTGAAATCTTATAACGACCGAGTTGACAGATTAAAACCTTATAATAGTTGAGCTAAGAGATTAGAACTTTACAATGGTCCAACTAAGAGATTGACACCTTTTAATGGCCGAGCTGAGAGATTGACAGCTTATAGTAGTTAAGTTGAGAGATTGAAACCTTATAACAGTCAAGTTGAAAGATGAAGTATTATGGTGGCTGAGTTGGAGGATGAAGCGCAATAATAGTCAAGTTGAAGGATGACGCATTACGATGGTTGTGCTGTAGGATGAAATGCTATAATAGCCATGGTGAAGGATGAGACACCCAAATATATGACCTGGAGTATGAAGTTCTATAACTATCGAACTAGAAAATAGAACACCATCAGAACAGAGTTGGGAGCTAAAGTGCTATGATAATTGATCCAAAGGTCCTAGAATGTAGCAACCAACATATTTGTGACAATGAAATTATAGGAGCCAGGAGGGATGTAGTGCCCCATCCTGGAGCTACCTGCTCTTGACCAAGGTCGTACTCTGATCGAATTTCTAAAAATTTCCAAATACAAAATATTCACCTTTTAAATTTTCAATTTAAACAATTCCTTAACAACCCAAATGAAATGTAAGATCAGAAGCAACTAATGATGTCTATGTTAGGCCAAACATGAGTTTCCATAATTTACAATCATTCAAAAGCTCGTATCAAACATCTCAAACTCCAATTGATTACACTTCATTAAAAGATAAAGGCGTGGCCTAATGAAAAACACTTTATTTACATTACACACGTACATCGCATCCTTACCATTTGTAAATGTCTTGATAATTCTATTCACACTATGCACAATAGCCCGAGCTCATGGTGCCTTCTATTCCTTCAATTTGGAGCAAAGAACAAAAGGAACAACACAAAGTGGGTAAGTTCAGATGACTTGGTGAAGTAAATATCAATATGTATTGTCATATTAGAATGATTAGAACACAGTATAAATTTGTATATCTACATATATAACAAATGTTTATTCTGATTATGGATAACTGAAAGAACAAATTGAGATCAAATAATTAAATAAAACTCCAAATAGTAGATAAGATTGCTGCAACATATCAAAACTACAACCCTCATATCTAAATCTGAAGCAAGGAAAATATTTCAAAATCAGGAAAAGAATTCTTTTTTAAATAAACATTTGGTAAAACTCGATTATTGTTTCATAAGAGATTATCTACTGAAATCCATGGGATAAGACTGGAATTAGCAATTTTTATGTGAAAATCATGTCACTTGATCCATCTCAACACCATCCCATACCAGTGAAGAGACTTTTCAAGTTTCAATATATTTCACTGAAATTCTTAGATTACAAGAATCATTATAATATTAGTCGATAGGATCGGTCCGTAGCACCAATCTGTGCCACAATCGCCATATGAACAAGAATAACTTGCGGGTCGATAAGAGCAACCTCCACAACTAACGTAAATTAGTTATGGGAGTAGAGACGACCTCCACAACTAATATATTATGGGCTGGTAGATGGCCTCCACAATCAAAGTATTACGAGTCGATAGGATGGCAAAGGTGTTATGGGCCAGCATAACTACCTCCACAACCAAAGTATTACAGGCTGGCAAGACGGCCTCCACAACTAATGTATTAAGGGCTGGCAGAATGGTTTCCACAGCCAAAGTATTATGGGCCGGCAAGATGGCCTCACGACCAAAGTATTAACTCGTAACAACTAGTTATCAAGACTGTCTCACAATCAACATCATAAAATATGGCGATAGGCTTGACAATGCATTAGTTAAATCGTGTTGTAATAGTCTCAGTGTTCTAAGAATTCCGTAGTTTAATTCACGAATTTCAAAACCCAATCTTAATGAGAACATTAACTTTTAATAAAATATAATTTTTAGATAAGCACTCAAGATTTGATTTCTCAAGAATAGCATAGTATGAGGTATTCGACCAATTTATCAAGTTCAATGAATGAGATGGAGGATTAGTGTATCAGAAAGAAAGCAGTACATAACGATATTTTGAATCTAAGCATATTGAATGAAACGAAAAGCAATATCATATCACTATACATATGTTCTTTCCCTAGCGAAGAAGTCTCGTAATATATATCGAGCATAAACCTCACTTGGCAATATTAGGTAGCAAAGTTGTCCTTAATGAGCTCAGTAGCTCGTTTCATCTTTACCTAGTTATCCCAAAATATAGTATTAGAGAGACTAAAACAACCTTATTTTAATTTCTTAATTTGTATAGCTATGCTCAATAGGTTGATAATTTATTTGTCTTTCATAATCCTTATTATTTCTAGGTTTGAATACTAAGACGTTTAAGTATGTTGAATTCTTGTCTACCATATAATCACATATCTAAATAATAATTATTTTATCTTTTAGTATCATTCAACCATATCTTATATTTTCAAACTGAAGCTTCAATTGCTCATTTGTCCTAAACAACATGATTTTGCTAATTATTTTGATTCTTGATATTATCCAACTTATTTGACTTGATTCAAGTTCCCTAAATGAAGCTTTATCACAAAGTTACAATTTGTTTATTATATGGGAACCCTTCTAAGCATAATCATAGGTTCACTATAGACCGTGCTTGTTGTCAATTCTAATTCTAGTTAATTATGTTTTGGTCTCAATGATTGGAATATTGAATTCATATACTTATTTAACCTAATCCTATTTATATCAATTCAAAGATTAACCTAAATTTTAGAATTTCTCAGTTATATCTAATTCAAATATTTAATTCTTGTAAGTATTTGAATAACATTTTCAATTGTATAATCTCAAATCCAACCCTTACCTATGAGTTGGTTAAGTACTAGTTTTTACTTAAGACTAATACACCTTAATTGTTTGGGAAATTAATTGATTAACGATTCGATTGAGAAAATTTTACCCAATTGGGTCAAACCAAGTCCAAATTAAGGTAAGAAAGTCGCTTGAGTGAACAAGAAATCAAAATTTGGGCACCATCATTGTATCTTGTTGGACTATTGCCAAACTGCCTCGGACCATTATCTTAATTGCTGGAGTCAAGAAACAACATTGCCAACAAATGTGTCTTTTTTTTATGAGCAAAACCTCTCAAGAAATTTCTTAATTAGCCATCGAAATATGGAGTAATTGGCCAGACACAGTTGTGAGCCATCTTATCGCCGCCACATTCAATTCGCCACGACCGACTATCGTTTCTCTAATTTAAAACCACCAAAAGTCTCGCCTTAGCAAGCCTATCATCTTTCACCATTTATTTTCCTAAAAATACCATCGAACATAGGAAACCCTCCACCACCGCCATCTAAGTCCATCGCCGTCCTCTATATGAGATAATTCTTTAGTATTTTTGATAGATTTTGGTATAGATGTGTTCCTCTGAATAAGAGAAAGATGTTTATGGCATTAGTTTTCTATTTTTTGATCGATTTTTGGTTATTCGTTTGTAAGATAGACTTGGGGTTTGCATTTGAAAATTAGAAATAGTTTAGGGTCTGTTCTTTTATGTAAAGATAATTTTAGAGATTACAAATTGACCCCAAAAACCTGCCACGACCTACAATCTCACCCATAAACTTTCCACCATCTTACAACTCAACCCCATACTTTAAATGTGGTCCTTGAAGATTTTATTGTCACACATTGAACCCCTAACATTCTTGATTCTGGTCAATTTGGCCCTAAAATCAATTAATGTTCAATCCCTTGACTTTTAATTTTTATGCTTAAGCCTTAACTAACTTAATTAAAATTTAATTGTGGCCTAATTTCTTAATTTAAAGCATATTTCATCAAAATTAATGCTTAAATTTCTATTATTGTCATTTTAATATAAAATCACAAATTCTGGATGTTACACTTTCTTCCCCTTAAAAGAATTTGGTTCTCAAGTTCTCATTTGACATTTAAGAAAACCCAAAGTGGCACCAATGCTTATAAGAGATATTAATATGTGCATATTTCTGCAAAAGCTTGGTAATAAAGTTTCTTTAATCCAACTTGAGGAAGTCTTGTTCATGATATCAGTCATCACTTCCATATCTATAAAGGTTGATTAAGGCCTAAGTTCAAAATCTAGCTTAACTTTAAAGTGAAATGGGTAGATGTAAGAGATTGAGTAGCACCAGAATCACATATATATATATATATATAGTGCTTTCGTTTTCTTTTTTCAAAATATTACAAACATAAATCATACCTTAGACAACATCATTTGAATGTGGTACATTTCTCATAGTAAGGGCATTAGTGCGAGTTGGGTCCCTCTGTTTTCGACTAGACTTCGTAACTTATTTTCCTTTGTCTCTTTGGATATCTAGGATTGATTTCTTATTCTAAGGACAATTCTTGACATAATGTTGATCACTGCAACACTATATATACTTTCTGTACTTCTTCCAATATATGGGTTCTCTGTGACGGGTGTCGCCATAAAATCCACAAGCAATTCTTAAGTTTGGTTGGGATGGACAAGGATTATTTCCAATGTGAAAAGGGAGGCTAGTTTTCGCTTCATCTTGAATCTGCCGTTATTTCTTTCCGAAGTCATTTTTTTCCACTCTGAGCTTTGGACCCAAAAGTCTTTCTCTACTTAATCTTGTTTTCAATCTTACCTAACTCCTTAAGTTTTGATACTATCTGCGTAGCCTTATTCACAGCTCTGCTATAAATGGGTAATTCACAAGCTATATGGATTCTCCGCAAGTCAATTAACCCTTCAACAAACTCTTCAATCTATAAAGATTCCGAGATAGATTGTTCAATAAGCTCCATAAACTCCCTATCCTGAGCATTCTTTATGACATCAGGCATAAACTTATTCATAAATTCATTTTTTAAGTTCACCTAGATATAAGGTGTGCTCTTGTGATTCCACCATTGGTCCAACAATCGCCACCAATGATGGGCGTCATGTCCTAAGAAAAAAGTGGAAAACTTGACCTTTAGTTCGTCTGAGTAATATTGCAATTGAAATTTTTTCTCAACCCTCTAATCCACACTTCAGCTCTCTAATTGTCTGGTTCACCCATAAATCTTAGGGGGTTGTGTCTAAAAAATTGTTCTAGCATTCGATCTACATCAAGTTCTTTAATATTTTGAGAACTACCGACTTGATTTTGCTGCTGACAGAATTGCATGAATTGCTGCCACATGGTGAACATTTGTTCTACAGCTTTTCCTTCTACTTCCTGGTTCATGGGTGGCATTAGCATCATTCTCTCATCTTGTATGGGGTGTCCTTAGTTAGGAGTATTTTCTACCTGACCCTCTTGTGCTCCAGATCAATTAATAGGTGGTAGCCCTATATGACCTCGAATAGTCCAATATAAGGGAAATGATTGGGGTTGCTCTTGTGACACTATTTAGTATATAAAGTCTTCAAATTTTACTGATAACGCTAAATCTGCAGCATTAATAGAATGTCTTTTAAATAATTATCCAACTTCTATTGATTCTTATCATAATATTCAAAGATACGTTGAGTACAAGCATATTCCATTTGATATGAAATAGAAATATGATTATACCAAACTAACACTAGCAAGTCATCTTACATCAACCTTACACATAAATTTATATAAGATCTTCATTAAACTTATTATTTGTATAATTGAGGACAAACAAAATTAACTAAATATAATATTACTATCGTCAAGACAATACATTTCATTACATTTATGGTTACATACGAAATATAATCGTCTTTATATTTTGTTATGTCACATACTTAAACTATTTCTCAAGTCCCATATTGCTGGGTTCTAATATTTTTTTTTTGTTCGAGATTAAAACATAGTTTCTTATTATTTCTAGAATACTTGTCACTTCTGCCTACTATTTTCCACGTAACGTTATATCCCTTATCTCTTCAATTTATAATATGATGTCTCAGAGTCCTCATTCTTTACGAGCAATCTTTCCTTTTTACTTATTTTTTATCATCTTGAAATCATAATAGTACTCTTTCATTATCAATAAACTAGCTGCACTAAATATTTTACTCACAATCATATATACACGTCATTCACTAATCATCTTAAATAATCTCCAGGATATACTTTCTTATTTCCCTCTCAAATACCACCACATAGTTATGCAAATCAATCTCAATTTTGAAATGTTGGTTCCAAAATAACCCTATCACCTTGATCTCAATCCACATGTACACCTAATACTTATTATCTCAAATGATCTTCTATTTTCCAAATTTATTATCACAAAATACTCGCACAACAACATGATCCGAGAAATATTATTCCACCAGGCTTAATAAAGCCATATGCTTGATACCTCAAAAGTAATGGACTATATACTGGCTGGCCATCCCATTACCAATCCTTTACTCTTTGATATCAAGAATTATCCTAGAGGTTCACATCCTAGTAAACAATTCAAGTCAGACTTAAACTTCAATGATCCAAAAATTCCATATTCCGAGGATCCTGTCCTGAGATAGCTCAGGTTTCCAAACCCAAGCTCTAATACCACCTCTATAACACCCCGTCTAGGAGGTACTTGCTGCTGGCCAAGGTGATACTAGGATTGAATTTCTAAAAATTTCTAAATACAAAATATGCACCTCTGAAATTTTCAATTTAGGCAATTTCGTAACAACCCAAATGACAAGTAAGATCAAAATCAATTAATGACATCTATTTTAACTAGCCACATTGCAAAACTTCAAGCCAAAATCAATTCTCATAATTTACAATCGCCGAAAAGCTCACGCCAAACATTTAAGACTCCAATCTATGACATTTCATTAAAAGATAAAGACGCAGCCTAATGACAAACACCTTATTTACATTACACACGTATGTCACATCCTTACCATTTATAAATGCCTTGATAATACTGTTTACACTATGCACAATGGCCCAAGCTCATGGCGCCTTCTATTCCTTCAATATGGGGTAAAGAATAGAAGAAACAATATAAAGGGGGTAAGTTCAAATGACTTAGTGAGGTAAAAATAATATGTATCATCAGATTAGGGTGATTAGAACACAATATAAATTTGTATATGCATAGATATAACGAACATTTATTCCAATTATGAATAATTGAAAAAACATATTGAGATCGGATAATTAAATAAAACTTCAAATAGCAAAT
Organism: Jacaranda mimosifolia; assembly: GCA_018894105.1. Classification (NCBI taxonomy): domain Eukaryota; kingdom Viridiplantae; phylum Streptophyta; class Magnoliopsida; order Lamiales; family Bignoniaceae; genus Jacaranda; species Jacaranda mimosifolia. The sequence goes on from CM032123.1 coordinate 14,555,790, forward strand.
AAGATTATTGCAACGTATCAAAACTGCAACCCTCATATCTAAATTTGAAGTGAGGAGAATATTTCAAACTCAAGAAATGAATTCTTTTTTATGAAAACATTTGGTAAAATTTGATTTATTGTTTCATAAGAGATTATCTCCTAAAATCTACGGGATAAGATTGAAATCAACAATTTTTATGTGAAAATCATGTCACTTGGTCCGTCTCAACACCATCCCATACTAGTAAAGAGACTTCTCAAGTTTTAATATATTTCATAGAAATTATCAAATTACAAGAATCATTATAATATGGATCTGTAGGATTGATTTGCAACATTAGTCTGTGCCATAATTTCCATACAAACTAGAATCACTTACGGGCCAATAAAAACGGCCTCTACAATCAACATAAATTAATTATGGGCCAGACCTCCACAAATAATATATCACAGGTTGGTTAATGGCCTCTACAACTAAAGTATTATAGACCCGTAGGACGGCTTCTACAACCAAAGTATTGGGACCGGTAGAACAACCTCCACAACCAAAGTATTACGGGCTGTTAGGACAGCCTCCACAACCAAAGTGTTATGGGTCGGCAGAATAGCCTCCACAACCAAATTATTACGGGCCAACAGAACGGCCTCCACAACCAAAGTATTAACCAGTAATAGCTAGTTATCAAGACGTCTCACAGTCAACATCATAATATATGGCCATGAAGTCGATAATGCATCAGTTAAATCATAATGTAATAGTCTTCATGTTCCAAGAATTCCATAGTTTAATTCACGAATTTCAAAATCCAATCTAGATGAGAACATTAGCTTTCAACAAAATATTAGTTTTAGATGAGTATTCAAGATTTGATTTCTCAAGAATAGCATAATATAATGCATTCGACCAATTTATCAAGTTTAATAAATGAGTTGGGGGATGAGTGATTAGAAATGAAGCAATACATAACGATATATTGAATCTAAGCATATTGAATGGAACGAAAAGCAACATCATATTACTATACATAGGTTCTTTCCCCAACAAAGAAGTCCCATAATATATATTGAGTATAAACCTCACCTGGCAGTATTAGGTAGCAAAGTTGTCCTTAGTGAGCTACGTAGCTCTCTCCACTTTATGTAGGTATCCCAAAAAATAGTATTAGAGAGACTAAAATAACCTTATTTTAATTTCTTAATTTATATAGCTATGCTCAATAGGTTGATATTTATTTGTCTTTCATAATCCTTATTATTTCCAGGTTTGAATATTAAGATGTTTAAATATGTCAAATTCTTGTTTATCATATAATCACATGTCTAAATAAAAATTGTTTTTATCTTGTAGTATCATTCAACCCTATCGTATATTTTCAAACTAAAGCAATTGACAAGATTATTATTTGACGCTATCTTATATTTTCAATTGCTTGATATTATTCGACTTATTCAAGTTTCCTAAATGAACCTCTATCAAAAGGTCATAATTCGTTTATTATTTGAGAATCCCTCTAAGCTTAATCATAGGTTCATTGTGGATCGTACTCATTGTCAATTAACTAGAATGTTTTGGACTCAATGATTGGAATATTGAATTCATATACTTATTTTAAGCCTAATCATGTTTTATGACAATTGAATGCTTAACCTAAATTTTAGAATTCCTCAATTATATTTAATTCAAATATTTAATTCTCATAAGTATTTGAATAACATTTTAAATTGTATTATTTCATATCCAACTCTTACATATGAGTTGATTAAGTCCTAATTTCTATTTGAGACTAATACACCTTAATCATGTAATCTCAACTTGATTAAAATTTAGAAAATTAATTGAATAAATATTCGATTGAGAAGATTTTATCTAATTAGGCCAAAATCACAAAAGTAGTCCAGGTAAATGAGAAATCAAAATTTGGGCACCATCACTGTATCTCGTCAGACCACCGCCAGACCACCGCTGAACTACTATTTTATCCTCGGAGTTGGAAACCGCAACCACCAACAGATGCGTCTCTTTCCATGAGCAAAACCTCTCAATAAATATCTTAATTAGCCATCAAAATATGGAGTAATTGGCCAAAAATAGTTGCGAGCTACCCTATCGCCACTGCTTTTAATTTGCCACCATCGACCAGCGTTTCTCTCAATTGAAACCACCAAAGTTCTTGCCTCAGCGAGTCCGTCATCTTCTACCATTTATTTGCCTAAAAATACCACTGAAAATAGGGAACCTACCACCATCATTGTTCAATTCCGCCACCCTCCTCCATACAAGTCGATTCTTTGGTGTTTTTGATGCATTTTTAGATGGTTATATTCCTCTAAACATGAGAAAGATGTTTTTGGCATTAATTTTCTATTTTTTGATCAGTTTTCAGTCATTTGCATCTAAGGTAGACTTGGGGTTTGCGTTTGAGAATTAGAAATGGCTCAAGATCTATTCTTTTGTATAAAGATAGTTTCAAAGATTACAGATTTACCCCAAAAATCTGCCACCACCTACAATCTCACCTAAAAACTTTCCACCATCTTACAATTCGATCCTAGACTTTATGTTTTGTCCTTAAAGATTTTATTGTCACACATTGAACCATAAGGTTCTTGATTCTGGACAATTTGGCCCTAAAATCAATTAATATTCAGTCCTTTGATTTTTAATTTTTATGTTTGCCTTAACTAATTTAATTAAAATTTAATGGTGGCAGATTTCCTTAATTTAAAGTGTATTTTATCAAAATTAATGCTTAAATTTCTTTTATTATCATTTTAATATAAAATCACAAATTCAGGATGTTACAAGAGAGGTCATATATGAGAATGTTGGGATAGGCAATTGTGTTTTCACCCGATGTGAATAAGGATATATTCCCATGAACAACAAATTCAAAGCTATGAAGTAGTTACTTTCAAGATTATATGCATGAGCATAGTGGAAGTACTGAGGTTGATAGTATAAAAGCGAGAATTTGTAACTAGAAGAGGTTCGGACTCAAAAGAAAGAGAAAATTCTAATTTATGTATTCCCGTTATTACTTTCAAATACGATGAAAATATTGCATTTAATTCCTATTATTTTCAATAGTTTAAGTTATTGATGTGTGCATTTTTTATCACATTAATTGGCACCTGTATGGGAAAAGAGGCCTAGGATATTAAGCATGTTGGAAGTGGAAATAGAAATGAACGGGGGGTAGAAACCCCTCCAAGTGGCGGTGGAATACGTTAAGCCAATGCATCTCCTTCCGAAGGAAGAATCCTTTGTCTACATCTGTTACAGTCAGAAATAGGCATTTAATTCCTATTATTTTCAATAGTTTAAGTTATTGATGTGTGCATTTTTTATCACATTAATTGGCACCTGTATGGGAAAAGAGGCCTAGGATATTAAGCATGTTGGAAGTGGAAATAGAAATGAACGGGGGGTAGAAACCCCTCCAAGTGGCGGTGGAATACGTTAAGCCAATGCATCTCCTTCCGAAGGAAGAATCCTTTGTCTACATCTGTTACAGTCAGAAATAGGACCCTAGAGTAACTCACGGGTCTTATCTTCAACACCATGACCATAGTACTAACAAACCAGATAGCTAACCAGTTTGCAATTCTAGGTGCCGCCTCAACGTATGCAGGTGCTGATATTACCTATGATTGGAGTGATGATGCCCCCTACCATGCCTCCTCCACCGGATATGCCAATTTTCACAGCTAAGTGTCCTAACGCCTAGGATTTTAGCCATTATTCTGAGAGCGGTGACCACCTCGTAACCTTTAGTCTCCTTGCCCTTTATGTAAAGAGTTGTTGTTGTTCCTTTCTAGTAGGAAAGGGGATACCAAGGGGTCAGCCCCCAACAAGGAGGATCCACTGCCAATACAGTTATTGTTAGGTGAATAAGCAGTAGTTTCCAAATCGCTAACCCTATCAACTGAAGTACATAACGGAGGCTACAACTGAGAGTCTAGCATCAATGCAGTCAGGAAGGATCATCGCCAACCGCAAGCTAACATCAATACTAAAATGGAAGATTTATGTAGGGAGATAATGGAGATGGAGAAAATCAAAGAAAGCTAGACAATCTGGGGAAGTTATTTTAGCAGATGAACTTCCAACAAACTATATGATTCTCCCTACATAGGAGAAATTGCCCTACATAGGGGAGTTCAAGAACTTTATCTTTTGTAACAGTATTAGTAAAATATTGAGTTTTTCCTAATTACGTTGGGAAGGACACTAGGAGTTCGTGTTCGCATTTATTTGCAATCTCTATTCATATTATAGAAAAAATTTCTATAAAATTTTTGCACCAGTGCACTAGTAATAAGTAGTACCAGAGGAACATATAAAGTTTATTCTCCATTAAGCATGGAGAGGAGAAAGCCTTACGAGATTCTATGAAGCGGTTTCCTAGTGCGGCATTTGAAGAACCTATGGCTTTCCAGGAGGTCTTATCCAGCACTTTTATAGAGAGATTGTGAGCTTTCTGTGCACTGATCAAAATATCTGTTGATGACTATAACATGTTGTTGAGGCGAGCAGAAAAGTATATATACATGTAGGAGGCTAATAGAGCCAGATAATAGGATACGGAAGAGAAGAAGGGATAAATGAGGGACGATAATGCGTCATAAAGAGAGCTCAGGTGAAGGAGAGAAGTTGAGCTTCCCCATCAAGGAAATTCGAGCATTGCACTCCTTTGAAAGCCTTATGCTAGCAAATCTCAATAGCAATTGAGAAAATTAATGTATCGAGGTAGCCTAAGTGAGCTAAATATGCGCCCACCAAGACAAGGTTAGATAAATTTTGTCGTTTTCACAATGAACATAGACATGTTATGTAAGAATATAGGCATTTGATGAATAAGTTGGGAAAGTTGATCAGAGAAGGTTATTTACAAGAATCTATAGCATTTCCCTGCGTGCCCCATGGAAATATTAAACCACCAGGGAGCTTGGGAACAAGAAGCTTCGGGATCATGGTGGAAGTTAACTAAGAAAAGGGGGTAATACACATTATTTTGGTGATATTACTATATCTTAATGAAGCCATAAGTAAACTTGATTATTTTGAAACACACTAATGATTGAGCTGACAACTGAAATCTTATAAAAGTTGAGCAGAGAAACTAAAACCTTATAACGGCTGAGCTGAGAGATTGAAAGTTTTATAATGAAGCACAACTACTTATTACTTTTCTTTTTTATTATTATGGTCCTAAAATAATTTCTTATTTTGTAGAAAAAGAAAATCTGAAGTTTAAATCAAGAATGTATATATAAGAGTAATTTATATGCCAATTATATTAACTTGCCTGACACGATTCTAATAAGAGAATTGTGGAACCTCTTCCAAAGTCTCTCTTGCTTGGATGTAGAATGTGTTATTGTGTCTTTGACTTCTTAGAAATCATCACTATTTAAACTTTTAGGATATGAAGTGACATGATTTGATCACTACTGCATAATTTGACTGGTATTTATTTTCTTAGTAACAAAATATGATTTGAATTGCCAAAACTTCAAAATTATTTCCTTATTTCTCAAGCTATATTTTGAATTTGTCTTAAATACCTGAACTTCATGCATGAAAATATTTTATTTATCCATTAATTAAACATTTTATTTAATTTTTTTAATTCAATTTAAAAAAATTCAAAAGATAAATATAAATTAGATAACAATTTTTTCATATCCATAATGATCTAGCATCAACCTTTTTTGTTGAACTCATAAGAAGCTTCTTTTTCCAAAGTTGCCGGTGGAGGTGGATTAGAGAGACCCCCATGTGTATGTTAATACTTAGAAATGATTCATGCACAAGTATAAAGAAATCGAATCTATACTAGGAAAATAAGTAAGAAAGGAGTAGTTACTCCTTTACAAGCCATTCTACTATAAGAAAGGGAAAGACAAGGAATTACTACTTAGCTCATATTAAGAATTGTTGACTGCCTTTGGCTCAATGGCATAAATCTCACACATAAAATATGAGGACAAGAATTTGAACCTAGTGTCATGCATGCATGTGTATAAATAAATAAAATAAATAAATAATTAAGAATAAGAGAAAGAAATCTAATCTATTAGACTCCATTTCAAGCCATATTTACCACATCCCAATTCCAATGAACTAATCAGATTGCCTCTACAAATACGTACTTCATTGTATCTCAATTTAGAATTCTCTCACACACGAGTCATCTCCCACAGCAAAGCAAATTTCTCCTTCAACCAACTAGCCTATACCCTAATGAATTATGAGCTCTAGGCTACAATGAAAAAATAATATTGTAACCAAATTTTCGACAGATAAATTGTAGGAATTTATCAAGATGCGGCATCACAAGACAAATATAAGGTACATACAATAATTCAACCCTCAAACATAAATAAAACTTTTAGCAATCAATCCTTTCATCCAAATTCAATATTTCACCTTGAAATTGATCTTTTTCAAAATTATTGTAGGTTCTTTCATCTTTGATTGCATGCCAAGTTAGTAAAGAAACTTGTTATTGCTTTCCTTTCTCTCAAAATATGAGAGAACTTTACTTGCATGGTTTTGGTGATCTTTTGAATTTTCAGAATAAGGTGGTGAAGTTTCATTTCGATTGCAAAGAGGAGTTGGATAGCTGATTTAGATTCTAACTCTACCTAAACATGACCAAAGTTTCTTTGTTAACAAATCTCCAGCCTCCTCAAGACTACAAAGACCTCTTCATAGTTTAAACACCAAGCTAAGAAGTAAATCAACATACAATCTCCTAGGAGGGGTAATTTCCAACACGATATGATAACCTAGTACGCCTTTGACATGAAAAAGTGAATTTGGATCAATCCATTTTGGACTTGGTTTCAATAAGTTTGACCCGAGTAGAAACCAAAAATAAAAAATAAAAAAAATGGGTTGGGTTTACAGTGAATTTTAGGTTATACGGATAACTTAAAATTTAATGTTGGGGGACATGATAACTCAAACCCACATAAACTGACTTGACCCAATCCAACCCAAATGAAACAAATAAAATTTTAATTTTTTTTATAAAATGGTAAAATTGTAAAATGAAGAAATAAAAGAAAACCATAAAGGCTGAATTTTCACCATAGCAATCAAAATCAAATCTAGCCTCTACCTTTTACTTAAGACCCCACAGCCGCAACCCACAATGATGTAGAGCCAGCAACCTTTAGCCCCTTTTTCTCATCCAATTTCAACACTTGACACCATAACCAAGCAAGAACCTCCCACATGTACAATCTTCTCTTTCTTTTCTCCAAGTTTATACACTGTAAGTTTTTATTAAATATATTTTTTGTGGGCAAAGTGTGATGTACAAAAAAATTTATTCATTTTGAGAGATCTCTAGTTTCTCATTGACAAAAATTTCTCTTTAAACGTCCGTAGTCTATTGTTTGCTTTGAGAAGTTAATGGGCTAACTATCAGGAACAAATTCCATCTGCTGGCTATCTTGGAGTTCATTTTGAGAGGCTTGGAGCTCGGCTTTCTTGAACTGGTTAAAGCTTCTAAGAATCATATTGATGGTCATGTCTTTGGTTGCAGAAAGCCTGTTGCAATAACCACTGTATAGTTATAAGTTTAACTGTGTAATAATACGGGTAAAACATTTTGCAATAACCATACTTTTGCGAAACTAACAGGGACCTCTCGTTTTAGTTAATTCTATGGTCCTCAAACTCATCTTGTATTGTATCATATATTTCAATTTAAGTAGTGCTAATTTTAGTGTTGTTGTCATTTTCACCTCCACTAAAACTTTTAATTTAAATGAAAATCCAATGCTTGAAAATTGGGTCTTAGTTTCTGCTCATCAATGCTTTGTGCAGATAAAAAATACTAGGTAACATAACTCACAAAGAAAATTTACATATGATATTTGTACTTGTAGTAGCATGATCAGGAATATCATAGCTCATCTCTGATAAATCTAGCTCTGAAAGATAAATTAATTTTTTTTTTACTGAGGGTTTGATTTACTTACAACATGAATTTAGTACATTATAAAGTTGATTTCAGATTTTCTGAAAGTAAAGTACAATCCATTCCATGCTCTCAAGACAACCATAAATGTGTTTTTTTTTTTTAACTATTGAAAAAGATAAATTTGTTATTACACTATAATGCAAGTTCTTTTTGTTTTTGATTTTACGTCACAATCTTGGACTTCTTCAGCTTAAATTAAGAATCTATATGCTCAAGTGAAAAGTGAAGGTGTTTTCAGCATTTATAAGTTCCCACTAACAATCTGGAGAATGAAACTTTAGCACCTCTTTATGTCTCTAAGTGTCCTAAAATGCATGCATAAGATGTTGTTCAAGCTTTGTTAGAACAAAGTGAAAAGGGGCATATAACTAGACTACCTCAATTTAACCAAGAAAGATTTACGGAGCTACTTATTTTGGCATTCATTAGGCATGACTTGCCATTTCAATTTGTTGAATATGGAGCCATTAGAGCTATTTGCAACCTCAAGTTCAACATATTTCTAGCAATACAACTAAGGCTGACATTCTTAAAATGTATAAAAGGGAACAAATTAGGTCCTCTCAATAGTTGCATGCTAGTCTTGGGAAAATATTTTTTACAACTGATTTGTGGACTTTTATTGCAACTTACGGATATTTATGCTTAACTACTCATTACATAGATTTTGATTGATTTTTGCAAAAACAAATCCTAAATTTTTCTTATATGTTGCCTCCATATCCTTGTGTAGCTTTGTTTAGAAAGATTTATAATAACTTGTTGACTAGTTGGGGGATTAAGAAAAATGTTTTTATGATGACTTTGGATAATGCTGCTGCAAATGATGTTTTTGTTGATTTGTTATGGAATCAGCTTATTGTTAAGGTTGCTGTGCTCATATTTTGAACGTAATAGTTCAAATATTGAAAACCATCGATAAATATGTTGATGCAGTTAGGGAGTGTGCGAAGTATGTGAAAGGGTTTCAAGTGAAAAAACAAAAGTTTCTTAAATGTAAGGCACAAACTTCTCTTGAAGTTGGGAATGCTCTAAGACAAAATGTTCCTACTAGATGGAATCCTATATTTATAATGCCTTCTAGCACCTTGTATTATCATCACGCCTTTAATTATTTGTGGTTGAGTTATTCTAATTTCATACACTGTCCATCGATTGAGTGGGGAAAAATTGAAAAGATATGCAAGTTTCTTAAGAAGTTTGATGGCACAACCAATCTATTTTCTGGTGTCAAATAAACCTATACTTTCCTAGACTCTTTTTTATACAATTCTCCTTAAATCAAGAGATAAGGAGTTCATATTCTTTCATGATTCAAATGGTTATTTAAATGTTAGTAAAGCTTGATAAATATTAGAAAGAGTTAAATGTTCTTCTAACTACTGTAGTAGTGTTGATCCGAGGTACAAGTTTTAATTCATTAAGTTTTTTATAATAAGCTTTATAGGGTTGTTTAAGATGAGTTAGGAAGGGTCAAAACCAAACTATTTTCCATGTTTGAAGGATACATGAGGGCATCTATTAAGCTGTCTTAAAGTAGCACTTCTTTGGGATCTTGTGGAATTTCTAATGATAATGCTCAAAATGTGGACTATAATGATGTACTAAAGGTATTATAATATGTTTCAATATTATTCTATTAAATTACTATCTTTTTAATTTATCATTATTATGAAATATTAACTCAATTCTTTCATTGTTGTAGGAGCTTAATCATTTCAAAGTGCAGAATTTGCTACAAGTGCATAAAAATCTCAGTTAGATTTATACTTGGATGAGGCACTAATAGATATAAATGTGAAGATTAATGTGCTTTCATTTTGGAAAACTCATGAATATATATAGATATCCTGAGCTCACACGTATAGCTCAAGATATCTTGAGTATTCCTATATCCAAAGTTGCCACTGAATCGGCTTTTAGCATAGGTGGTCGAGCCTTGGATTAGTATTATAGTGCATTGAAGCCTAATGTGGTTGAAACACTTATTTCCTAAAGAGATTGGTTATTTGGACAAAAAAAAGTATAACATTTTATTGCTTATGCCTTTTCCTTTTTGATTTTTGTGAAGTTTTAGTTCTAAATATCTACTTATTAATTATGTTGTTTTGAATTTTTTGATTTAGAATTTGATTCAGTGAATTTAGATGGGTCGATTGAAAATATTCTAATTAAGGTCGACTATGAATGTGAATGTTGGCAATTATGGCAAATCAAGCATTGCATTACCTTCCTCCAAGACTTTTGGTATTCTAAAACTTTGAATTAACATAGTATTCTATTTGACTAATTTTTATTTTTTTTGTTGGCTCGTTGTTATTTATAGATTTTGAGTAGCTAAGGAGTAAAGTGACATGGAGTAGATGCAACCTGCAAGCTCAACTAGCATATAACAATAGTTTACAAAGTTATAACTTTCTATTTTGTTTTAAAACTGTGGACATTTTAATTTCTGTTCTATTTTGAAATTTTTGGAGATTTTAAAGCTTGTATGCTTCACACTAGTGCAACTCTACTGTTTCCTTGGGAATTTGGAAGAAAAATAGTGGTGCAACTAATATATTGTACTAAAGTTGCTCTTCACTTTCTTCAATTGATTCATGCTAAAAATCCATTGTGGTTTTAGTAGAAGCCTACAAGTTTGTAATCCTCTGATTATTAGTATCTTAAGAGTGAATTTGTAGATAAAAATACAAGAACAATTTGTTGATAAGAATAAGTTAATATTTAATCACATTGTGCATATTAATGTTTATGGTTGCTAGGTAAAAATACAAGAAAGACTTTCTAAAAATGAAAAAAAAAAAATCCAAAATTAATTATTTTGAATTAGGCCAATAGGTCGGGTTGGGTTGGTTGGTCGACTTGTTGAAAATTAGGTCAACCCAAATCCGACCTAATGAGAATCAGGTCAGATTAGGTTGAGCACTTTTAGGTTATTATCAGGTTGAATTGGGTTTTTAGGTTGAGAAGATTAATGTTATATCCCCACATCAACCTGACTCGAGCCCACTCGACCCATCCTACAATTTTGTGGAAAACAGAAAATTGTCTTATTTGAACTTGATTTTACATAGTCAAGCTCAATGTTTAAGTAAATGTTAAATTTTCAAAATTCAATATTCTCTCAAAGAGAACATAACTCTTTCTTCTCTAGAATGAAAGTGAAAAAACAGAACATAAAGCTAGCAGTCAATTAGGCTATGGAAGTGCTAATAGACAGGCAAATAGTTGATGATATAAAAAAGAGGATCGATTGACATTGATTCATGATGATGTCCATTCTACATTCTTATGCCAACATTAAGGTCATATTATACATAAATTGAAATGTTGGACCCTAAATGTAGTAGGACTGTTATTCATTCATTCGTTCGTTCTTCATTCCATCACCACACACAAATACAACAGCTAGCTAGCTATGTGTGTACGAAGTTCCATTAACAACTGTTAAAGCCATTCGTTTTGAGACGAACTGAAGCATCCACAGCATCCCCTATCGACAGGAAAACCCAATCAGCTCCAATTTTTTCCACAAATTTTGCTGCCTTCATTTTCGTAATCACTTGCCACCTTGGGTTCACTAGTGCTAACTACAAAATAATTAAGGGAAAGTATATATATAGTTCAAATAAATAAATTATAAGATTTTGTTTATTAAGTTGGAAGAAATTATGATCAAATTTAAGCTCACTTCTATCCCTCTTGCAATCAGTTTCTGATGCAATTCTTCCAATGCATGAATACCTGAAGTGTCAATATTCGTCACATCTGCCACAATAACATTAATTATAGATTAAATTAATGTTTCATATTTATGTTAAATTCAGATAGGCATTCAAGTGTAAATTAAATGGACTTACTAGTCATGTCGAGGATCAAGACATGAAGTCGCCCCTTAGTACTTTCTTCTCTGTTATTCTCATCTGTTATCGATCTTAGGATCCTGGTCAAACATGCAATGCAAAAATCATTGTTAATTAAGATTTTATTATTGTACATGCATGCATGTTCTAATTCAAACATATATATATATATATATATATATGTGTGTGTGTGTGTGTGTGTGTATATATACCTTTCTCGGATGAAACTAGCATTGGCAAAGCAAATTGTTCCTGAATTGATACGGGTTATCAAGATGCCATATACTTTGGTGGCCACAGGATATTGCAGTGTGTTGCAGAATAAGTCTGTTCCAGGAAGTCTGCCCAGTACTTCTGTACTAGGTTTGATGGAAGTGACAATTATCTTACCAAATGAGAGGACCACCTGCACCCAATTATACATACATATATATATATATATATGATGTATGATTGAAAGAAATTAAGAGAGGAAGAAAGGGTTAATATATATTTGGATTAAAACTTAGGAAGTTATAAAATAATGTCGAGTTCAAGTAATTCTGGGACAATTAATTAAATGCATCATGCATCTGAATTCTGATGAGATATAACAAATTGATCCCATCTTACATTAATTAATTAGAAATTTTTAGATTGTCTCATCAAGATTTAAAATTCCCCAACTGTGAATAAAATTAACATGAATATATAATGAATATATAATGAATTGGTGGCCATACATATCAGACTACTCCTTTGGATGAAGCAACTTTATACAATTTTACCCCAACTTTTGTGTTTAACTTGTAATCATATCATGTGTCTTGTAACTCACAGTTCAAAATGGTATTTTCTACCATCAGTACCAATACTACCTTTCTTTTCATGATTATTATTATTATTCAAGAAAAAAGTGATGGAGGGAGAGTTTTTTAGATTCATTGAACCTGGACGTATTTTGTTACCCTGAAGCGTGCCATTTCTTGATTTCCAACTAGTGCAGTGCTGCACTATGCACTAGTTGGAAATCATGAGTCACACTTTGTTCCCTCGCATTAAAATGCAGTTCAAGAGAGTCAATTAAATGCAGCTGGACTGGATATATAGTATAAAAAATTGAATTGAAACATATATAAACAATATATTTCATGCTTTTCTCTGATACGTACTAGCTATCAAACAATTAAATTTTACAAGCCACTAAGTGCATTGTTAGCTTTGCTAATGGCTAAAAATTACTTTATATTATATATATGTTTCATCACAAAACTATAGTTCTGTTAACGTCACTAACCAGTAATTAAATTAGACTTTATGACCTTTGCTGAAGGCTAAAAATTACTTTATATTTTATTATATATATATATATATATTTCATCACAAAAATAAAGCTCTCTTAACATCATTAACTAGTAAATTGATTAGACTATTTTCCTGAATTCAATACTAAATGATATTGTCATATTTTCCCTTTTTTCTAATTTAACTGAATAATATTGAATAATGTAACAAATATCAAAGGTTTGAAATTTTAATAATGAAAATATTACTAAAAAACCTATATGAAAGATTAATTCAAAAAATTAAATAGTTTGACTCTTACGTACGTGGTGTAACAGAGTAATAATATTTGTAAATAATCTTTCATTTAAAGTCATCAACACTTGATAGAAATTATTAATTAATATAAAAGAAGTGATCATATTGTTGACAAAGTCAGTTCCATTGAACTAAATTTAATTTACTAGAGCAGTAATTTGTAGAATTTGGGGGACACATATAATAATATATTTAGTTTAGAGAGATGGTTTTTGCCCATTCCCTTATTGATTTAACAATCTTAAATGAATGGCCTGCTGGCTGCTGTATTGGACCCAATCCATTCAAACCGTGTGTGCATTATTAGTAGTTTTGCTCTATAATAAATAGCTCTAATTAAAACTAGTATTAATTATATCATTTTTTTTAATCTTCAATTTAAAATCTAAGGTTTACCTAATTGAATCTCTTAATTTGGAGGAATGAAATTGATATATCATATATGTTATTACGTACCAAACTAACTAGCGCACAAATAAAGCAACCCATGGAGCATAAAACTTTAGCAACTATCTTTCTCATCTTTACGACTACTGAAAAGATACCTTTTTTCTGGTATATATCCCATGCATATTAATTACTTAAGCAGAAGATTAGGTGCTGATTAGATTCTCAGATTCACTGAACCTGGACATGTTCCTAACTAGTGTTCTCAAATGCAAACCCTAGATTCTTTATGCTTTTGTTGAATTTGATATTAATTAGTGGAAAGAAATGCATGATCAGGAGATGGTAAATTGAGCTCAGTCAGAATCAAAATTTTCATCTCAACTTTTATCCTTCTCGTGAAATGTATAATACTTTCCTCAGAGTGTTGCCTTCTTTTTTTTTTTTTTTTTTTTTTAATCAGGCAAAAGAAATTCATTTTTTCAAGCATAAAAATTTAATTTTATTACTAGGTAGTAGATAAGTTTGATCGTTTCCCTCAACCATCAATCCAATAGTGTTGGATATTTTGACAAACATTAACTGTATATCTCACTCATACATCTAAACTCGAGTCCACTAAGTGGCAACATTATTCTTTTTTTTGTTGATTCCAACGAATCAAATATTACGTGTTGGTCCAAAATATTCAATGTCATAAACTGTAGTCATAGGAGTCTAACTTAATAAATTTTAGTGGTGGATACAATTTAAGATGAGCAGAGATAGCATATATATAGGACATAACATTGACCTAATTCATCAATTGTTCTCAATGTATAGGACCCCAACCCTACTGTATCCACACTTTATCATACTCCATTATTCATTCTTTGTTTTTCTTAAGGAACCCCCACTTGACACTAATTTTACTACTTTTAATTAGTTGCAAAATCTCAATTTGGCATTCATAGTTATATATAAATTTAACTATTAATAATAAAGAGTTCACTTTTCATATATATTTTTAAATACTTTTTTTAAAATATTTTTATTTTTTTTGAAATCCTCATTCTACATAGAATAATTATCACCTTACTAGTATCCCCACTACTACCACATATATAGCTTTTTTTCATATTTCCAACTTCATCCGAGGGGTATGACTTCTCCTATCTAATTTTTTTTTTTTTGTGGCTATTATCTATAATTTTTGTTACAGCTATGTGAATGAGTTTTTCTATGGTGTTAATTGCTTGATTTTTTTCTTTATTATAGTAATTATTTTTAAACCACTTGAACATTTTTAATTTGAAGTTATATTTTTACTTTACTAAATATATTGTACAGGTATTGGGTGTGCATCAACCCCTAATTCTAATAAATATTCAGTCACATAAATGCTAGTAGAAATTAAGTATTATGCACAGAAGAAGAATAGAATGATCGTTATAATTACCGCTAGTAGGAGGCCGATTTCGACGGAACCAAACAAAACACCAAAGAATGCAGCAAGGCAAACCATGAAATCCAGCTTGTCGACCTTCCATATATTATAGGCTTCATGTAAATCTATGAGTCCAGGCAGAGCAGATAAGATTATGGAGGCCAGAATAGCCAGTGGGGTATAGAACAAAAGCTTGGTGAAGAAAAGCAAGCATATCAGCACTGTTATCGCCATAACAATATTCGACACCACTGTTTCACACCCCGCACTGTAATTCACGGCAGTCCTTGAGAACGAACCTGATGAAAACCAATTAATCACAATTTCATATTATCGTATCGTCCATAAGTTTATACAGCACACACACACACACACACATATATATATATATATATATATATATCTGACCAGTTGCTGTGTAGCAGGAAGTTAAAGAGCCAATAAGGTTCATAACTCCCATGGCAACCATTTCTTTGTTCCCGTCCAGGTGGTACCCTTTAATGGAAGCAAAGGATCTTCCAACAGCAATGGCTTCCTGATCATTACAACAATTAACATATATACACATCCATCATTATTCCTATATTTTTAATTTCAAGGTAAAGAAAAAATAAAAAATTGATTGATAATTTGTGTAAATTAACTGACAGTGAGGGCTACTAGTGCACAAATCAATCCAATTTTTGCTGTTTCTCCAACATGTGGACCTCCAAAATTCAACTGATGAACTGAAATTGGGTTGAGCCCTCCTTTGAAGTGTTTCACAATTTTGATGCCATGTTTATCAGCTTTGGTCAAGTACACTATCAAAGTGGATAATATAACTGAGAAAAGGGGAGCCATGGCTGGTAGCCAGAACAGTTTCCTGTTTCTTTGGCCCTGCAGTTTTCCAAACGGTAATTAAAAAAAACTGAAGAATTGATGATAAAACAGTAAGTGAAAAATACACAAGGTGAAATTGGAAAAATAATATATATGTTATTGATTTTGCATAGCCCTGAATCAATATCATCCTTTCTAATCATATTAATAACCCCTTTTCATGAGTTGAGAGTAAATCATTACTCAGTAAAGTTACTGTACTTACGATAAAACGGGTAATTAGGATGAAAATGAGGAATGAACAGCCAAGGACAGAATTCAATGGATACCACTGTTGAACAACAAAATATATAGTTACATAATGGGTAACAAAAAAATTGTCAAATACTGAGAAAGAAAATTAAGTGTCATTTTGGAATTACGCCTTACTTGCTGATGAAGTGCTTTAACGACAGCACCAAGCACAGAGACCACATCAGTTTTAGAGGTAAAATGGCTAATTCCAAGCAATCCCTTCAACTGTTGGAGGCCAATTACAATGGCTGCGCCCCCCATGAACCCAACTAGGGCGGCATGTGACAGAAAATCCACAAGAAATCCCAACCTGTACCCAATAATTAGTAAAGATTATTATAGCAACCCAAAAAAAAAAAAACAAAGCCCAAGGCAAGTAAATTAAAATAAAAAATGCTATGACATTAATGATTATATAACCTGAACAATCCAAACAGCCCCTGGAAGGCACCGGTGAAGAAGGTGACAGTGAAAACGGTTCTTAGATATGCTGCTGGATCAGCCGAAGGATCTACTACTTTTGAAATCATTGCCGAGAGCAGCAGTGAAACCACAGCCACAGGACCAATGGCAATCTCTCTTGAACTTCCCATCACAGCATATATTAATGGTGGAACAACACTTGTGTCTGAATATTTACATAATTAATCATTTCAACAGACTACATATTATAAAGCACAAGCACATCAAAGGCCTATAATACATGGATACATTTTGATTAAATTGCTTGACTTACATAGGCCATATTGAGGATCCACTTTAGCAAGATTAGCGTAGCCAATACTCTGCAAGTTAATAATATGAATTCCATTTCAAGAACTGACGGAAAAAACTGCGGCTCAAAAGCTGATCGCAATATATATAGCACGTATATATAAGAAGTTATAAGCTAGCTAACATATAACCTGAGGAATGCAGAGACTGGCAAGAGTTAAGCCAGCCAACAAATCATTCTTAAATTTTGTAGCTTTATAACTCCTCCCCCATTTAAGGATTGGAAAGAGGCCTTGAAGGAACAGAAGAGATCCACTAGGTCCAGGTTGCTTTGTTTTTGGTTGAGGCAAAACAGTCTCCTTTATGGAGCTGAAGACTTCCTGCCAAGGGGCTGGGGGTTCAGGAGAGGTTAGCAGCCATTTAGTCCTCTCCGACCGGCCAGCAGCAGCAGCGTCCACATCCAGCTGCTGCAATTCCATTGTGGAGTTGTCAGCAGGCAAGTTGCTCATAGCTCTTTGAAGTGTTTGGGTGAACTCTGGGACATCCAAGATGCTCCAAGCTCGCTTTAAATACAAGCCTCATTCAGGTGCCCTCCAAGTGCCCGTCACACATTTTTTCAGCGTCACACTTGTCCCAAACTTTTTTATGATAAGTTTGGATTAAGGAATTTTGCTAGCAAGAGAATAAAGAATAGATAAAGGTGCAAATATTATAATAAAAAGTTGCTATAATATGATTAATTAATACACAGGTTACTATTGTTGTCTAAGAGGGTGTTTAGTTAAATTTATTTAAAAGTTTATAAACTCTTACATCTTATAAGATGTTTTTTAGAGCTTATAACATGCTAGTTGTTATTTTTAAAATAAGTTATTAAAGTGTTTGGATAACTTAAAATGGTTAAAGTTAAAGAAGCTTGTCGAGATCTTGCAAATAAGCTAGGATCTCCTAATTATTTTTTCTCAAAGAGTTCATAACATCCTAACATCTTATTTTGAAATCTTACAAATTCCTTCTATCAACGGAGTTAGAAGGTATTGGGGTGAGCTTATAAATTTCTAAAAACATCTTATAAACTTTTAAACATTTTATAAAATGTTTTGAAAAACTTATAAGCTTATCAAGCATCATCTAACACCATTGATGATTTTTTATTTTAAATTGTTATAAAGTATGAAAACATATTTTCACAATATATTATTCAGTATAATTTAAGATCCAAATATAAAACTAGTATCGTACATGTGATGCATCTATTTTCGTACAAACACTTGCTACACATGAATGTATATATTAACACAGGTTAAAAAACTAAAATGAAATTACTTTTGACCGCACCCGAAGCGTGGTAGAAACATCCACTTTTATCACTTGATGCTTTAAGAAAAGTCGAACATATTAATTTTGATCAAATATTTTTTTATTATTTACATACTTGGCAGTTATATGCAAACACTTTTTGTTTGGGAGTGTTTATGTGGAAGGGTGGTGCAAAGTTTTAGAAATAATAAGAATAAGATTTTTTCTAAGTAAATGAATATTAAAATTGTTGCAAAAACAGATAATTTTACTGCAGAAAACTCGGGGTTTTATAATGTCTTTACTTGAGTTTTTACTTGGTTGATGACACAAGTCTGCTCAAGAGTAAAGAATTTATTGAAGTAGTTGTAGACAAGATATAATACTATCACACTCTTCAAGCTATTGGAAAAATGTAAAGACTCCTTATAATTTGGTGGGACTTCTGAGCAATTATACAATAAAAACTCTAGGTCTTTACTTATGTTTTTGCTTGGTTGATGATACAAATTTGTTCAAGATTACAAAACTTTTAGATGTAATTATAGACAAGATATATAATGCTATTACACTTTCCAAGTTATTGGAAAACTGTAATGACTCTTTGTAACTTGGTAAGACTTCTGGATAATTACACAATCAGGGATGAGTTTTCATCTTTCAGGGTTTCTTCATTTTTCAAGTCTTCTCGACCTTACAAGTTCATAGAAAAATACAAATCATACTTCTAATATTTTTATGTCATATGGCATTGATTATTTATCTTATTTGTGATATTTATTTATACATACTTATTATTACATTAATATGGACCAAATAATCTATTGGGTGTATATCTGGAGATAAAATATATTTTTATCCTTATTTTTAAGTAATGAATCTAGTAGGTTTGGTGTTTCCTTGTTCATATGTTTTTTGTCTTCTAATTCAATAAATTAAAAATTGATAAATGAATAAATTTGCTCATATTATTTCTTTTGACGAGTCATCTCTAAAAATGGGTTCAAGAAAATAGTTTCAACATATACTTAGAAAAAATAGTTTCAACATATACTTAGAACTTTTTCATTATTAATAATGATTGGTAAATAGTTTCAACATATATTTAGAAATAGAGTAGGGGCAGAACAAAGAACAATAGGAAAGAAAGCCACAAGAAATCAAGTTTTAGGATTGGCATCTTCTAATGATTGATCAAATAAATTATATGGAAAGCTAATATTTGAGTATACCACTATTTATTTTGTGTGATACGTTTTGATGTGAGTTAAGGTAAACGGACTATCAGTTGAAATTCAATTGATCACCCTGATGGGACCATAAAATTTAGTGGATTCTATTAAATAAATAAAGTCAATTGGGCCCAACCAACTCTTTTTCCATCATTATAAAATATTTTTAGGTTTGACATTATGAGGTGTGTAATCTTTGTCACTTAAATACTTTCCCTATATATTACCTTCGCATGAATACAATATTGATTTAAACATCAGAAGGTTTCTATCGGCAATCTTAAAATGTAGATTTCATGATTGGATCCATGGTTCCTACCAGAAGTTACGTCTGAGTACAAATCAAGAGCGAAGCATTTTCTGTACTCAAATTATTTGATGTTATCTATGGAAAGTTTCTCTTTTGATCACCTTGATTATAGAATGTATGAGAGAGACAACGTTGAAGAAGATAGATTGCCACCTAACTCCAGGGTCATTCACTCATGCTATCTTTTGTTTCCCTGGCCTGGGGATGCTGGTGATGCTACGTCAACTAAGGAGCCTGCAAATGGTCCTATCATGCCTGTGGCTGCTACATAATTCATGATATGATGATGGATTTGTGGAAATAGATGATGGAGTATTAGCATAATCAATCTTATTTACCACCCTTAGTTATGCCTCAACAAACACCCAGCCTAGCAGTCAAGGCCCCACCTCTACTAGTATCATAGAAGTAGCTACTTCCCTTAATTCAAGTAAGGGAGTCCCAAGGAAACTAACCTCGTGTGGAACTTAGAGTTTCAACAAATTGGAGTGGTCTTTGGAAAGACACATATCATGGCGACTAGAGAGAATAGAAGTGCATGAGTTGAATGACTAGATCGAGGAACTTAATCAAAAGTTGGAAAAAACAAAGAAGAGGGCTATAGGAGTGTTGAAAAATAATTTGTAATTCAAAATAAACAAAAAAAAAAAAAAGGAAAATGAAACTTTAAGATGGTCAAAGGCGGTTTTGCATGGCAAGTTGATTTTGTCAAGAATTGTGGCTTGTTCATAATTCAAGAATGGAGCAAAGGAATTTGTGGCCATGAGAGTGCCACATCACCGTTTAGATTTTAGTTGTGAAAAATTTCTTCTTTGTTGCTAAGATGCCTCTCTTGGCCACCTTGCTTACCTATATATATATATATATGTAGCATACCTATGAAAAATATATACAAGAAGTGAGAGACGTATGTAGTAGTATTGAGAGGAAAATATTAGTATCGAAACCTAGAGCAAAAATATAGTTCCAAAGTTTTATTGCATGAACTTTGGAGAAATATTGTAATATTACATTGTTATATCAAATTTTTTCCTCTAATTTATGATTTCTCTTTCATATCATATATTTACACCTAACATATTTTTGGTATTGAAGCCACCCCTTGACTTGATAACCCCTTCTATACACAAAAATGGCTTTAAGCAATAGCAACGAGCTTGTCTTCACCTATTCCCAACAACAAGGTGTTCCAATCTTTGTTAGTCAAGATTATGAATTATGGAGCGTTTTAATGAGGACGTTGTTCGTGTCCCATTAACTTTTGGATATCGTTGAAAAGGGGTATGAAACATATACTCCTGTGGAATAAGCAACGTTAACAATAGAAAAGAAGAAAGTGCATAAGGAGAACAAGATCAAAGATGCAAGAGCCTTGTCCTTTATGAACCAAGGGGTAAGTAGATCTATCCTTCCAAGCATTACGGGTGTAAAAACATCAAAAGATGCATGGAAAATTTTGAAAAATCAATTTGGAGGATATGAAAAAGTTATCTCCATAAAGTTGCAAAATTTATGATGGGATTTTGATAACCTAGCCATGAAAGAAACTGAAAATGTGCAAGAATTCTTTTTTAGAGTTTCTATAGTAGTTAATCAAATCAGAGGATATGGCGATACTATTGAGGACCAAAAGATCATAGAAAATGTACTACGAAGTTTAGCAACAAGATTCGAGCATATAGTTGCTGCAATTGAAGAATCCAAAGATTTGTCAAAATTACCTTCGAATGAACTCATGGGATCATTAGAAGCCCATGAAAAGAGGATGAACAGGTTTTCAAGTTAAAGTTTGGAACAAGCCTTTCAAATAAAAGCTAATATTTCAAAGCATAGAAATTAGAGGAATGACCAAGAAAAAAAGAAAAGTGACCTTATGCAAAAAAGTTTAACAGAAAGAAGTTTTGGCAAATATCAAAACCTCCAAGGTCGAGGATGAGAAATGACTAATTTTAATCAGAGAAATTCTGGTCAAAATTCAGATCCTTATTGTCGAACTGTAGAAAAAGTGGTCATGACACCAAAGATTGCCGCTACAAATGCAAGAAATGCAGAAATGCAAATCATTCCCAAAGAGATTGTTGGTATAAAGATGATGGAGAATAAAAAAAGCCAACTTCATGGAAGCTGATCATGTATTTTATTCCTTCCAGAATTCTCAACAACAATTTGAGAATATTTGGTATGTGGATAGTGGATGCAGCAATCACATGTTTGGAAATAAGAAAATGTTTGTGAAGCTCGATAAGTCATATTCATTATAAGTGAAACTGGGAGATGGAAAAACTCACAAAATTACTGAGAAAAGAGAAATTGAGTTCAGAACAAAACAAGGTAAAATTAATATTATTAAGGATGTCTTTTATGTTCCTGATTTAACACAAAATTTGTTGAGTGTTGGTCAGCTGTTGGAGAGAGGTTACAAAGTGGAGTCCAATAATGACTATTGTGTCATTGTTGACAAGCAAAAGAATATCATGGTGACTAAAATTAAGATGAGTTCTAATAAAGTTTTTCCTCTTAATTTGCCATTAAATGAGAAGGTGGTACTTCAAAGCTCCACAGATGAAGATTGCAACCTTTGGCATCTAAGGTATTGGCATTTAAGCTATAAAAGCTTGAATTTGTTGAAAAAGAAAAACATGGTAGTTGGTCTTCCAAATATTCCAAATGGATATAAGGCCTATGAAGGATGTATCTTTGGGAAAATGCATCACTTACCATTCCCAAAGATATCTTACAGAGCTAAAGCTCCTCTTAAATTAGTACATGCTGATATATGTGGACCAACACATACGCTATCTCTGAACAATAACAGGTACTTTCTTTTATTTGTTGATGACTACACTAGAATGATGTGGGCGTATATTCTAAGCAGAAGTCAGATGCATTTCCTAAATTCCTGGATTCAAAGCACATTTGGAGAATCAAAGTGGCAGAAAAATAAAAGCTCAGAACAAATCGAGGAGGTGAATTTATTGGAAAATCCTTCTTGAATTACTGTAAGGAGAAAGGAATCCATCGACAACTAACAGTTCGTTACAACCCTCAACAAAATGGAGTTGTTGAACAAAAGAATTACAATTGTCGAAATAGCTTGAAGCATGATATCGAGAAAATGACTTCCCAAAAGTTATTAGGTAGAAGCAGTAAATATAGTTGTCTATATTTTGGACCAATCGCCAACTAAAGCGGTTCCAAACAAGACTCCATATGAAGCATGGTATCAAAGAAAGCCACAAGTAAATCATCTCAAAGTCTTTGGATGTATTGCTTATTCACACATTCCTTCTCAATAAAGAGAGAAGTTTGACAATAAAGGAGAAAAATTGATCTTTATCAGTTATAGGGACGAATCCAAGGGATATCGGCTATTAGATCTAAAGACAAATAAACTCATTATCTCTCGAGATGTTATTTTTGATGAAAAGCAGGCATGGAATTGGGAAGAAAATGAAAAGATGAAAATGAAGATCATCTATTTGCCTCGCCTAGTTAATACTTCAAAACAAGATGACCAACCAAGCACAAGTTCAAGCTCTAGTCCAAGCTCTAGCTCATCAGATTCATCTGGTGGATTATATCCAGAATTTGAAAGCCCAATCAGAAAGATAAGAAGCTTACGAGAAATTTATAAATCATGTGATGTTGCATATTTTACATGTGAGTCGCAGACGTACAATAAAGCTACAAAAGAAGAAATTTGGCAAACTGCCATGGATGAAGAGATTGCAAGTATAGAAAAGAACAAGACATGGGAGCTTGTAAATCTTCTAAAAAAAAAGTATGATTGGAGTAAAATGGGTCTACAAGACAAAATACAAAGAAGATGACACAATCTACAAGCACAAAGCACGTTTATTTGCAAAAAGATATTCTCAGCAGGTTCGAGTTGATTTCAATGAAACTTTTGCACCAGTTGCTCGAATGGAGATAATACATATCTTCTAGCTCTAGCAACACAACTCTAGTTACCAGTTTATCAATTAGATGTTAAATCAGCATTCCTCAATGGAGACTTAGAAGAAGAAGTTTACATCAAACAACTAGAAGGCTATATTGTTGAAGGCAAAGAAGACCGACTCAAGAAAGCATTATATGGATTGAAACAAGCGCCAAGAGCCTGGAATAGCAAGATTGACAACTATTTTCAGAGGAGTGGATTTCAAGGAAGCTAAAGTGAGCCATCATTATACGTGAAGAAAGAAGGTACAAAAGACTTTCTTATCGTTTGTCTCTATGTAGATGATTTGATTTATACATGGACAAATCTTGACATGATATAAGAATTTAAGAACGCAGTGATGAAGGAGTATGAGATAACTCATTTGGGTCTCATGAAATATTTTCTTGGGATTCAAGTTCATCAATCAAAGGGAGAAATATTTATTTCCCAAGAAAAATATCTGAAAGAATTATTGAAGAAAATTCAGATGAGCAATTGCAAGCTAATTTCAACTCCACTTGAAGTCAATGAAAAACTACAATTGAATGATAGAGTAGCTAAAGTTGATGCAACGACATATAGAAGCTTAGTTGGACCATTGATATACTTAACAAATACAAGGCCTGACATTGTTCATCCAGTCAATTTGATATCAAAGTTTATGCATGATCCAAGCAAGCTACACTATGCAATAGCAAAAAGAATTCTACGGTACTTGCAGGGTACCAAAAAACTCAGCATCAAGTATGTCAAAGAAAAAGAAAATAAGCTTGTTGGATATACCAATAGTGATGGGCAGGTTCACTTGATGATCACAAAAGTACATCTGGATATGTATTTTGCTTAGTAACCAAAATAATTTATTGGGCATTTAAGAAGCAAAAAACGGTATCACTTTCATCAACAGAAGCAGAATATATTGTTGCCACTGATGCCACTTGTGAAGCTATTTGGCTTAGAAGAATTTTGGAGGATGTTCAACAGAAGCAAGACACTCCCACAATAATTTTTTGTGATAATATGTCAACTATTGCAATGACAAAAAAATTAGTTTTTCATGCGAGGTCGTACTTATTGAACTTCATCATCACTTTATCAGAAATCTCCTCAATGATCAAGAAATTCAGTTGTAGTTTATCAATACAAATGAGCAGTTGGTAGATGGATTCACAAAAGCAGTCAGTGCAGAAAAATTTGAGAAGCTTCGGAAAGAAGTTCGAATTATGAACTAAGAGGGGGTGTTGAAAAATAATTTGTAATTTAAAATAAACAAAAAAAAAAAAAGGAAAGGAAAATGAAACTTCAAGATGGTCAAAGGCTATTATGCATGGCAAGTTGATTTTGTCAAGAATTGTGGCTTGTTCATAATTCAAGAATGGAGCAATGGAATTTGTGGCCATGAGAGTGCCACATCACCCATTAGATTTTAGTTGTGAAAATTTTCTTCTTTGTTGCTAAGATACCTCTCTTAGCTGCCTTGCTTACCTATATATATATATATATGTAGTATGCCCATGCAAAATATATACAAGAAGTGAGATGTATGTAGTAGTATTGAGAGGAAAATATTAGTATAGAAACCCAGAGCAAAATGTAGTTCCAAAGTTTTATTGCATGAACTTTAGAGAAATATTGTAATATTGCATTGTTATATCAAATTTTTTTCTCTCATTTATCATTTCTCTCTCATATCATATATTTACACCCAACAAGGAAGAGGGTTTACTTTGCAAATGAAAAGAACTCCATTTTTCCTCTAGAGAAGCTACCTATGGGATTCAAATTTTTAGACTTCCCTAAATGATGGAAATAAAGACCCTCGTGAGTACATGAGCACATTTGGAAACATCATGTAGTTACTAGGCTATCTGACGCAACTAATAGTTGATGTTTCATCACCACTCCTCAGTGGAAGGCAGGGACGGATCCACGGAGGGGCAAAGGGGGGCATTGTCCCCCCTACCCACATTTATATATATATATGTATATATGAATTTTTGTAATAAGCTTTAGTTTGTATATATTTAATTATTTAGTAATATTTTTTATTAATTCTTTACCTATTTAATTTTGGAATGTTTACAAAAAATGTTTAGACCCATATTTTCAATTAAATAATTCACAATTAGGTTGGGCCCATTAGGGCACTTCTATTTTATTTGTTGGAGAACATATTTATAGGGATTTAGCCAAAAAAAAAAAAAAAAAACTTTTACAAGTTTATAGGAACTCATAGAACAATTAAAATCACTCCCTTTTAATGGTAACGAGAATGAGGCAAAAAGATAAAATAATCATAGGCAAGCTTAGAAATAGGATGGAAGATGATTTTTTAGCTAATTGTTAAGTTACTTATATTGAGAAAGATATTTGCTAAAAATTTTGATATTGATTCGATCATTGATGAATTTTATAATATGAAAGAGCGTCGCACTCAACTTCGATGATATGTATTTCGAATTCATAGATTATAAAACTTATATTTGAACTTTTATGTTTTATAATTTTCGCCCCCCAAGAGTCTCAGTTCTGGATATGTCCCTGGTGGAAGGGTATAAGAACAGTTCACTAATCTTCCACATGGGCCTACCAAATGCTTTGAATAGTTGAGTGGGAAGTTCCTATTTCATTTTACTTGTAAGAAAAAGATGAATAGTTTATATACCTACTCATTCACTGTCTAGGAGAAAAATGAAAGCCTTCAAATCTTTGTCAATTAGTTTAATATTAATGAGGTGTTAGAGGTACCATATTTGAGTTTGTATATAATGGTGAAGATACTAATCAGAAAGGGACCTGGAGCATATGCTTTGGCGAGGGATCCTCCACTCAAAGTTGAAATATTGATACAGATGGCAGAGAGGTACATACAACAAGAGGAGGTGAATCAGATGAAAGATTAGTAGAGTAGCAGGACTTGGACTACAAATTATTTTCGAACCTGAGAGGTCATGCTAACATTCAAATTTTGAGACACAAGTACTTGATGAAGAAGGCTCATAATTGAAGAATTAAGCCTCAAGCTTTTCAAGTAGAAGGCTTTGTCTTGAAGAAGGTGGACATATCAAATCATGTAAAAAAGTTAGACCCAAACTAGAAAGGGCCTTATAAGTCAAGTAAAAAGAAGATGAGTATCATACTATGTACAAAATTTTTAAGGATATCAACTACTACGATAATGATGAAGATTAGTAAGCTACTAAGATCTAATAATCAAAGGTTCAAAAGATCAAATTAACTAGTGCTTATAGCCTACTAAGGATCTAATCATGCTAGGAATTTAGATTTAGATGGAGTGTTACCTCAGAAAGTAAATTTCCAAGGTCTCAAGGGTGAACACTTCACCAATCCAAATTTTGGCAAGCTCTGACACAGTAGACAAACAACTTTTGCCTCGGTTAGAATGCTCCAAAAATCACAAAAAAAAAATTGAAACTTCTCAACTCCTTAAGGAAAGTGCTGTAAAACATTCAGAACAAAACTTGATCTGGATTGCTTGAAAAAAATTCAGCAAGTGACTGCTCTATTCTAATGGATCTCCAAAGCTAGCAAATCAAATGCTTTGCTTCTATTGATATGATCCACACACCAATTGATCCTCCAAATTCCACTTACTTTTAGCCTGAGAAAATGAGTAGAATATCAATGGTGAAGGCCGATTTTTGAGGAGGGAGAAGAAGAGAGAACAAAGCCTCAATACACAAAGCAATGTTTAGAAATGGAGTTTTAGAGGGAATGTGGAAGAATCTAATTCTTCACACCTTTCACAATGATGGCCGATCCTTTCTCTCCATATCAATATATAGATGTTGGATGGTGTGATGCCAAGGTGGCATCACACCTTCCATGAGAGGGGCAGCCAAGTAGGGTGCCAAGGTGGCAAATTTGAATTTCATGTGCATTTTAATTACATTTGAAATCTAATTTCAAGTTAATTAAGATGCTAATTCAAATGAACATTTCATTTGAATTTTCCCTCCAAAATTTATTCTTCTCTTTAATTAAATTAAACACTTTAATTTAATTAATTCACCATTGATTTAACTCTTAAGCTCAATTTTGTTAACCTAACTATTTAAGGTAACTTGACCAATTGATGGTCACTTGACACCAAATAATTAACTCCTTAATTATTGGTCTAATTTAACTCCCTAAGTTAGTCGATTAATTTAGCATTTAAATTTATATAGCCAAAAATTGACCTTGAATTTGGTACCTCAAAATCGATCACCAAAGAGTGATTCTCTAACTCTTAGAAAATTGCTCCATTAATTAGGAGGTTAATTGGGTTTTGCGTGTGACCCAATAGATTCTACCATTTATTGGACATGGGCTCACAACTAGGGCTGTAAATGAATATTCGAAAATTAGTTTACCGTTCGCATCCAAATTCGTTTATAGGGCTATTATCCGTATCTGTTTATAACGGATATTATCCATATCCGATTAGTAGACATCTGACTGTAAACGGATACGAATCTAGTAACTGCCTATCCGATCTGTTTAATATCCGCTCCGAATACATATCCATTGGATATATTCGTTTATATATTCAATTATCCATAATTTAATTAAATCTATTATCCGTATCCAATAAATAATATTTAAAAAATTATTATATGTAATATATTCTATTTTTATGTATTTTTAATGTATATATAAATAATATTTTAAAATTTTACCATACATAATATATTATTATACATAATAAATTATTTTTATTTATAGATTATTAAATTTCATAATCTATATATAAATTAATATATGTATAAATTAGTAATTAAATAATTAATAAAAAAATTAGACAATAATGATGACAATTAAATAGTATTAAATCAAATAAATTTGAAAAATTGAGATATAAATGATAAAATTAATCAATATAAAATTATTGTTGTTTTACTTTATAATTAATTTATATTGGTGTCATTTTATTAATATTAACTAATCATAAAGTGAATCAATAATTATAAAAAAATTAACTAAATTAAGAATAATTAACTTTTTAATTCTAAAATAAAATAGTAAAATACTAAAATTATTAACTAGCTAAGGGGACATTAAGATTTAAGAGGGTGTTTGAGTGAGCTTATAAGCTTCTTAAAACATCTTGTAAGCTCTTAAGGTAAGATGTTAAGAGTTTATAAGGTATCAAAAAGTATTTGGTATGCTTGTTTAATCTTTGGAGTATACTAATTTTATTGTTTGTTTGTTGTCTTTTTTCTAGATTTTATTATGTTATTTATATGATTATTTTTTTAAATAAAATTTATTAGAAAAATATATGCATTTTATTATAAATTAATGAATTCGGATATTCGGATATTCATAAACGGATATTTGGATATTTATAAGCGGATATTCGGATATTTATAAACGGATATTCGGATATTTATAAGCGGATATTCGGATATTTATAAGCGGATATTCGGATATTTATAAATGGATATTCGGATATTTATAAACGGGTATTCGGAATAATTATAATTGAATACGGATATATCCGAATTCGGATAATATCCGGCAGATACGAATTCGGATGTTATAAAAAAATATCTGTCAGATATGGATACAGATATAGATATGGTAAAACTTAAACGGATACGGAAACAGATACGGATACAGCATATCCGATACGTTTAATATCTGTTTACAACCCTACTCATAACTCCTTGTGACTTTTGAATATCATATATTCATTTTAGTTTAAATTGACTCAATTCAATTAATCTCATTAATTGAAGAGTACTCAATCTCTATGATTGATGTCCAACCTCAAGCCCATTGAACCCAACTAATTGGTCGAAATGAATGCTTAGAGAACCATCATAACTATATGCTTGCCATGCAAATATGGTCTTTCCGTCTTCTATCTCCTGAAAGAGGCTTAGGGAAAGATATTTGTCAGCTCCCTAATAACCTTGATACTATATCTCTATTCTCAATGTTTGATTCCTTTGTGTGACCTCACATTTGGAAATCTTCTTTTCCAAATTGTCATACCACCTTGCGCAAGGATTTCTCGGAATCAATCATTATAGAAGACGTAGGAGATGTACTCGCCCTTCACAAAAGTGAGGAGTCGGATTCCATCTTGAATCTCACAAACCTCTATGCCAAGTAGCTCATACCCAACCTCAACCCGAAAGACCTACTAAGTGGTCAAGGAAGAGTCAAAGCATGAGGACCAAACATAAGGTTACCATGGATCCTCAAGTCAAATGACTAATAATATGCACTAGTGCAAGCTGGAGAGCTTGCCACTACCGACTTGCCACTCCGACTATCTAGTGGATTCTTTGGTGGGTCTTTAGTGACTTGTTCTCTAACAAACACCCGCTAACGTGCACTCATATCTCATAAGGTTGCTCATGGAATAGAGCAATATCTAACTCTTTGATTTATGTATCGTTAGTGCAAGTCTATCCGAATCTTAGATGCTCTGTCTCATAAGATCTTATGACTTGAAAGATTTAAGATCACGACCATGTAAGACTTAGTCCATGGTCATCGAACCAAGTCTCGTAGTCATAAGTGATCTAATGGCTTCATCCAAATGCTAGTGAAGTAATAATAAGCATAAGATGAAGATGGCCATATAAAGAATATCATTCAATCAAGATTGTAATACAAGGAAATAGCTTTACAAGGCTAATCCTATTGGCTTGCCATGCACTATTCCAATAATCTCCCACTTTCCTTAAAGCTAATGCCCGATGGCCTTGAGACCCATCTTTTCAAGATATCCTTCAAAGTCCTTTTGCTTTTAAGGATTTATACAATAGTTCTACTAAATTCTCTTATGTGGCAACTTTCTCTACTTAGTTGTCGCCTCTATCAATTGATATCATATATCAAATGATAACGTATTTACTATGTTTGGATCACTGATGAGATCTTGGCTCAAGTCCAAAGTTGTCTTCTAAAGACAATCATGGGCTCATGCACATTAGGCACTACATCTAACTCTTAGATAGAGTTTTTATCCAAACACCTTCTTTTGCGATTTCCAAAACCACAATTTATTTCACCTTAGTGGTGGTCTTGGCCGTGGTGTCTTATTGGAACTCTTCCAACTTACCGCACCAACATTGAGGCGAAATATAAATCCAAAAGTGGATTTCAAGTCATCTACATCAGATTGGAAACTTGAATTCAAAAACTCCTCGAGTTTCAATTTTCCATTACCGTATACCAAAAATAAGTCATTAGTCCTTCTCAAGTACTTGAGGATTGTTTTAATGGCTATTTGGTGACTCTTACTGGGATTGAATTGGAACCTACTCATAACGCTTAGTGAGTGTGCTACATCCGATTTTGTACATTGAATTGCATACGTTATACTACTAATAGTGGAGGCATAAGGTATGTGGGACATCCTTTATCTCTCGTTTTCAGTTTTAGGGGCCAGAGACTTGGATAGTCGAATGCCATATGCCATGGGGAGGAATCCCTTCTTGGATTCTTTCATAGTAAACCCCATTTAGTATCTTGTCAATGTACAGGGTTTGGGATAGCCCCAGCATCCTCCCAATTCTATCTCTATAGATACGTATTCCTAATACATAGGATGTTTTCTCCCAAATCCTTTCTTGGAGAATTGAATAGATAACCATGTTTTAGTACACTCTAACATTTCTTTCTCATTATCAATGAAAAGAATGTCATCAACATAAAGCACAATAAATTGTATACTACTCCCACTAACCTTTTGTACACACATGGTTCATACACCTTTTTGACAAAGCTAAACGATTTGACTGTTTTATCAAAATGTATGTTCTAACTTTAGGACGCTTGTTTGAGTCCATAAATGGATCTCTGGAGTTTACAAACCTTTTGCTCACTCCCCTTAGATGTAAAACCTTGTAGTTGCTATATATAGATTTCTTCTTCAATGTCTCCATTGAGGAAAATGGTTTTCACATCCATTTGCCATATCTCATAGTCATAATATGCGACTATAGAAAATAAGATCTGAATGGACTTAAGCATTACAATCGGTGAAAAAGTTTCCTCAAAATTGGTATCGAATCTTTGAGTGTAACCTTTTGCTACTAGTTGTGCCTTAAAAGTCACTACTTCTCCATTGACTCCTAGTTTTCGCTTATAGATCCACTTGCAACCAACAAAACTATTCCATTTGGTGGATCAACCAAAGTTCATACTTTATTGGAGTACATGGAGTCCATTTCGAATCTTATGGCTTCAAGCCAATGTCCAAAGTCTATGTCTAATATAGCTTCTTCATAAGTTTTCGAATCATTATTCGATTGGCCCATCTTATGAAGAAATTCAAATTTTTTGGGCTGCTTCTTAATTTAGTCCGACCTTCTAAGAGGTTGCGTGTAAGGCTATTTGATATTTATTTGTTTCTACTGCTTGTGGGATTTGATGATCATTTTGAACCTCACCGAGTTCAACAAAAATGCCTTTTTCTATCTTATAGAAATTTCTTTTCCAAAAAGGTAGTGTTCCTCGAAACAAACACATTTTGCTCCAAGGGATCATAGAAGTAATAACCCATAAACTCTCTTGGGCACCCCACAAACTTGCACAAGGTGGATCTACTATCTAGCTTGTCTCCCGCTGTCCATCTCATGTAGGTAGAAGATCCCCAAACCTTGAGATATTGGTAAGATGGTGCTTTGTCATACCACATCTCATGCGACATCTTTGGCTCTGACTTTTGAAGGTATTACACTTAGTAACTTCACCGTCATCATTGAGGCATATCCCCTAAAGGATATAGGCACATCGAAGAAACTCATCATGGAATGTACTATGTCCAACAAGGTACGGTTTCTCCTCTCAGCTACTCCATCATATTAGGATATGTTGGGTGGAATCCATTGTAAAATAATCTCATTCTCTTTAGATAATCCAAGAATTTGGTGCTTAAGTATCCTGCCCCTCGATCCGATCAAAGAACTTTAATACTAAGCCCCAATTGCTTTTTAACTTCATTCCTATATACTTTGAACTTTTCAAAGGCTTCGGACTTGTACTTTATAAGATGCATATGTTCGAACCAAGTACAATCATCAGTAAAGGTGATAAAGTAAGAATAGCCTCCTCTTGCACTAACTCTTAGTGGGCCACAAACATCCATATAGATCAAATCCAAAGGACTTGTGCAGCATTTTGTTTGTCCTACAAAAGGAGCCTTGATCATTTTTTCCTTTAAACAAGATTCACAAATAGGAAGTTCCTCAATACCACTAACATTTAGTGCTTTGAGAGCTTCTAACTTGCTCATCTTATTTTTAGAGATGTGCCCAAGTCTTTGTATGTCATAACATGGCATTTTCTTGGATATCTAATTTTCTTACTTTGTTGAAAATGCATCAGTGATGGTTGAGAATCTATTATTTATAATCCTTTGTTAAGTGTACCATAAGCAATTAAAGAACTTATTCTTTAATGCCTTCAATCTGCCATTTAATATAGAATGATGAAATCCTTTGCTATCCAAAATAGGAATTGAAATAATGTTCTGAAAAATACATGGTACATTATAACAAAAGTCCAATA
Organism: Jacaranda mimosifolia; assembly: GCA_018894105.1. Taxonomy (NCBI): domain Eukaryota; kingdom Viridiplantae; phylum Streptophyta; class Magnoliopsida; order Lamiales; family Bignoniaceae; genus Jacaranda; species Jacaranda mimosifolia. The sequence continues at coordinate 14,589,179 of CM032123.1, forward strand.
AAAATATGGAATTCTCTAAATCTAACTTATTATACGCCTTTGGCTTTGGTCACAACTCTTGCTCCTTAGCCAAGGCAGTAGATCATATCCACATCACATAGTTTTAGTTTTATTTTTCTTTCTTATTCTTTGTAACAACTTATAAAGATAAGAACCACATGCGATATCATATATCCATGAGAAAGAATTCATCCTTAAATGCACTTCAATAAAGTACATACCCTTCTAAAGGGTTGCAAAGTATTCCTTGCTAAACTGCTTCCAATGGCCCATCTAGTCCAAGTGGAAACAAATAATATTGACTATATTATCTATAATCTTCTTGACTCCTTCGGATGCCTTTAATAGTTGTTTTCCCTTGGAGGAAGAACTTTTCTTCCTTTTACCTCCCATTCTAGCATCCCTAGGGCCCATAGACTTGGAGGAGGAAACTAGTGTCGAAGGTTTGCCCTTGTCATGGTGGTCTCCTTCTAGATCAACACTTTGATCAATAAAACTCGGTGAGGATCTGAGGATCAAATCCTTATGGAGATCATTGTCCATCACTACGTTCAAGGAGAAAAAGTTTCTCCAAGCTTAATCATCTTTAGACCGTGGTCGATAACATATGACTTCGCATCCATCCTAGCTTGAACAACTCTTTTGACAACATAAACTTCTCATACCTTGTTATCTTTACAACTTTTGTAAATGTAAACCAAGGTACTATTCATGTGATTTTGAGACTTTTAAAGTTTTTAGATGCCATGATGGGACTGTGGGATAGGACGATGCTAAACCCAATTTGTAAACTTTTCACGTATCTCTTGATCTACTATAATCCCCATAGGATTAGGAGTACCTTGATATAGAATATATATATTTTTCTAGGAATCTAGAACGATTTTTGAGGATAAGTTAATTGTGAAGTTTGGCCCGACGGGTTCATTGGTTTCCAAAATAACGTTAAGTGAAATATTAAGCTATTCTTGAGATTTCACAAACCCTCAAAGGCATAAAAGAGAATAAGCATGTGATTGATTTTGATATTAAAAACATGTTCATGATCTTTCAAGTACGTTTTCCTCTCGCCATTTTCTCAAATCCTTCACCCCTAAGAAGAATTCAGGAAATGTTATTTCCTAAAGAGAATCAAGATCCTAAGAACTTACAAGTGGACCCCGGCTTCAAGAGCAATCTACAAACAATTGAAAAGTAAGCAACACTTGCTAATTGCATCTCATGCAATCTTAATATATTTTGCCTCACTTTTCATATAGACACCCTACTTCAAGTGCATCTACACTATTAAGTGTTAAGTTGAACCTACCAATCATACTTTGATTCAAGACAGCTCCATGACATCCCCCGCTTTGAGTGCTAGTGCATGGAGGTTCTCAAATCAAAGATGCATCATATGCTAAGTATCTGCTCATAGCTTTCCTCCTAAGTGTGACCCCCACTTCAGGTGCCATCGCATAAATTCGATAGTGTCATCATGGCGTATACTATTGTTAGAAGGCATGGATTAATTAAAGCTCTTTTTAATTTGTATCCATTTTGACTTAATATTTGATAGCACTTAGACTTTCTAAGTCAAGGGATTCTGCTTGCAAAGATCTCATCATTTTTTTTATCTTCTTATTTAGGTTTTTTATATCCTAAGCATGCATCTCACACAATAATAGGATATAGAAAGTATAAATAAGTAAATATGCCTAGCATGCTCCTACGATGGGATGACCATGAGCCTAACCAAGTGGTATACTTAGAGTCATAGGTACACGACTTAGTTGATTTTAAGTGGGTTGATTAAATCTAGCTATTACATAAGTGTATCCCATACATTCATGGGTCTTCAAAAGTCTTCATGCCTCCAAGGTCATCCTTGCTCTATGTAACTTTTACATGAGAAAGAAATTCTCACTACTAGTGATTTTACTCTCTTAACATTTACAAGATAGAAATAATGAGCCATGCAAGCCACAATTAATACAACCCTTTTTAACAACTTGAAACAAATAAAATCAATATTAAAGGCTCATGATAATCCCTATTCATTCATCATCCATTCAACAATTAAATAAACAATAAACAAATCTAGAATTAACAACTAATTTCATCAATTAAATGCTTATCTCATAAGCAAGTAATTGGTCAAGCATAACTCTTATGCCAAAATTGAAGATTAACTTTAACCAATTTTTTAAAGCATGCAAAAATGTCAAATATTTTATTGAATGCTTGCACAACATTTGTGCACTTTCTTTGTGTGATACAAAATAATTTTGAGCACCAAAAGAGAAACAAAAACAAGCCAAGAGTCATCCTAAGCTAAAACTGCCTAGGCGTGTGCGCGCACGCTGGGCGCATGCTGCCGGGTCAGCGCCCCTATGATGTGTGGCAGGTTGCAGTTTTCAGCTTTTAGGTCTGAGCCAACTTATTTTCAGCTCAACTTTTATGCACCAAAAAATTTAGGACACTTCCTAAACATGTCATCACATATTTTAGATGAAATTTTCATATTCAAAATAGCTTTTAAAACTAGAAATTCAAGTGCTCAATCAAGCTTCCAAAAACTAGTTTAAGCAAGAATCACATTCTTCAAAAATCTCCAACAAAACTCCAGTCATATTGGATTCAAAAAATGAAGAAAACAAATTGAGGCCACTAAACACATGATATATCAACATATAACATCAATTAATGCCAAATCAACATTTAACATTAATAGCTATGAATTAAAACATACTAATAATATGAATCAACACTTAAAACACATATTAGCTTGCTGTCAATTCATCAATCAAGGAGCCACACACGACATCATCCAAACACTCCAATCCATCATATGTATTGAGAATTTGGTGATTTTGATCAATCCATCACATTAATCAATCAATCAAAAGAAATTCAAATCTAAGCATGATTTAGGCTCTAATACCAGTTGAAGATTAGTAAGCCATTAGGATCCAATAATCCAAGGTTCAAAAGCTCAAATTAACTAGTGCTTAAGCCTACCAAGGATCTAATCATGCTAGGAATTTAGATTAGTGTTACCTCAAGAAGCAAATTTTCAAGGTCTCAAGGGTGAACACTTCACCAATCCAAATTCTAGTAGACTCTAGCACAGCGGAGAAATAGCAACTTTTGCCTTGGTTAGAATGCTCCAAAAATCATGAAAAAATTCTGACACTTTGCAACTCCTTAAGGATGAAAATTTCAGAGCAAAAATCAATTTGGATTGCTTAGAAAAAATTCTGCAAGTGACTGCTCTGTTCCAGTGGATCTCCAAAGCTAGCAAATCAATTGCTTTGCGTCTATTAATATGATCCACACACCAATTGATCCTACAAATTCCACTCATTTTTAGCTAGAAAAAATGAGCAGAATATCAATGGTGAGGACCGATTTTTGAGGTGAGAGAAGAAGAGAGAACAAAACCTCAATACATGAAGCAATGTTTGAAAATGGAGTTTTTGAGAAAATTGTGGAAGAATCTCATTTTTCATACATTTCACAATGATGGCTGATCCTCTCTCTCCATATATATATATATATATATATATGTTAGATGGTGTGATGCCAAGGTGGAATCACACCTTCCATGAGGGGGGCGGCCAAGTGGGGTGCCAAGGCAGCAAATTTGAATCCAAATCTCATTTGAATTTCATGTGTATTTTAATTACATTTGAAATTTAATTTCAAGTTAATTAAGATGCTAATTCAAATGAACCTTTCATTTGAATTTTCCTTCCAAAATTTATTCTTCACTTTAATTAAATTAAACACTTTAATTTAATTAATTCACCTTTGACCTAACTCTTAAGTAAAACAAGCTTAACTCTTAAGCTCAATTTTGTTAACCTAACTCTTTAACTTGACTAATTGATGGTCACTTGGCACCAAATAATTAACTCCTTAATTATTGGTCTAATTTAACTCCTTAAATTAGTAGATTAATTTAATAATTAAATTAATCAAGCCAAAAATTGACCTTCAATTTGATACCTCAAAATCGGTCACCAAGGAGTGATTCTCTAACTCTTAGAAAATTACTCCATTAACTAGGAGATTAATTGGCTTTTGTGTGTCACCCAATAGGTTCTATCATTCATTGGATTGAATACCATATATTCATTTTAGTTTAAAATACCTTTTAAACTAATTGACTCAATTCAATTAATCTCATTAATTGAAAAGTACACAATCTTCGTAGTCGATGTCCAACCTTAAGCCTATTGAACCAAACTAATTGACCCAATCTTCATAGCTATATGCTTGCCATGCAAATACGATCCTTCCGTCTCCTATCTCCTGAAAGAAGCTTAGGGAAAGATATTTGTCGGCTTCCTAATAGCCTCGATATTATGTGTCTATTCTCAATGTTCGATTCTTTTATATGACCTCACCTTTGGAAAACTCCATTTCCAAAATGGCATACCACATTGCATAAGGATTTCTCGAAATCAATCATTATAGAACACATAAGAGATATACTCGCCCTTCATAAAAGCAAGGAGTTGGATTCATCTTAGATCTCAAAACCTCCATTCCAAGTAGCTCATACCCAACCTCAACCCGAAAGACCTACTAAGTGGTCAAAGAAGAGTCAAAGCATGAGGACTAGAGATATGGTTACCATGGATCCTCAGATCAGAGAACTAATAATATGCACTAACGCAAGGTGGAGAACTTGCCACTCTAGCTATCTAGTGGATTCTCTGGTGGGTCTTCAGTGCCTAGTTCTCTAATAAGCATCCACTAACATGCATTCATATCTCATATGGTTGCTCATGGAATGGAGCAATATCTAACTCTTTGATTTATGCATTGTTAGTACAAGTCTATCTGGATCTTAGATGCCCTGTCTCATAAGATCCTATGACTTGGAAGATTTAAGATCACGACTGTGTAAGATTTATTTCTTGGTCATTGAACCAAGTCTCGTAGTCGTGAGTGATCTAAGGGCTTTATCCAAATGCGAGTGAAATAATAACATGCATAAGATAAAGATGGCCATATAAAGAATATCATTCAATCAAGATTGTTATACAAGAAGGCCAATCCTATTGGCTTGCCATGTACTATTCCAACAAATAAAGCTCTTAAAACTTGAAATTAGTTTGTGCTCAACATTTGTTTTTAAGAATTTATAAGATTTTCTTTATTATCATTTTGCTTGATTTGTTTATTAATTTTTGGCATAATTTTAGATTTGAATTTCACGAGATGCAAATTTCAAAATAAGGGATGATATGCTCATAACTAATTTCGACGTTGTGTAATAGGTTATTAGCAATATAAATGCAAAACTTAAAGCTTCACGAACTTGATAGGCCGTAAAAACCTCCAATTGCATCTAAACTACTTATCTCAAAGTTGGATAGGTTCCAAAGACCTCTACGGCATCTTTAGAGCTCACATACAAGATTATAAGCCTCAGTGACCTCCAATAAACTCCTACACTCACTAAACAAGCCTTATAGGTCCTATAGCTCTTCGATTGCATGTCCACAACGCATCTTGAAGCTTGATAGATCCCAATAGGCCCCATAGCATTTCCAAAGCTCAAGAGCAACCTTGGAAGGATCCAATGATCCGATTAACTACTAAGTTGGCTAAAAAAGCCTAATAGGTCCCAAAGACCTCTAATTGTATCTGCATAGCTCATTTTGAAGCTTGATATATTCTAGTGACCTCCCCAGCATCTCCAAAGCTTACAAACGAGCCTAATATGTCCCAAATATATCCAATGAACTCCTTTGCTCATTAAAAGAGCTTGATAGGTTCTGAAGACCTCCAATTGTATCTCTGAGGCTCATCTTGAAGCTCAAGTGATCCCAATGACATGCCCAAAATCTCTGAAGCCCACAAACAAGCCTAATAAGCCTCGATGACCTCTAATAAACTCTTATAATCTCTAAACTAGCTTGATGGGTTGTAAAGAACTCAAATGAATAAACTCCAAAGATCAAACATGAGAATGACATATGTTAAGAATCTCCAATGATTGTGGATGAGCATGATATGTCTCAAAGACCTGTAATCCTCTCAACTACTCGCTAATGAGCATAATATATGATACAATAACCTTTAAGTGAATTTGAATTCCTAACTACAAGTATGAAAATTGAAAATGTGCATGCCGAACTCCAGTGTCAACTTAAGATTCGTAAGCAAAGAACATAAGCTTAACTTGGCACTCAAATGCGAGTTAGAAACTTCCAATCCAATCTAACCCAACTACAATTTTAAGGTAATAATAAAACATGGTCATGGTGGGAATGCTGATATCACACTCGTGTCAATACTAGAATTCTGTTAATATGATGCATTTTGCAACGAGGGTCTAATTGATCTTAAGTAGGCAAGAGTACATATAAAGTTATCTTAAGTCTAACAACATAAAGAAATAGGTATTTCCATTATCTCTGATCAGTAAAAATAATAAAGTTAGAAGTAACAACTAAAATATAAACAAAAAAGGACCTAAACTTAATCAAGGAAGGTTGGATAGGGATGAGGGGAAGTTAGAGTCATTTAGAGGTGTGTTGGCCTCTCCATGAACCCTAAGGGAAAGCTTGTGGACTTGATAATAAATTAGAATACTTATGTCTTCCCTAGTATCCAATGCAACAATATAACTTGTGGCAAAGAAGTTTTTACTTTGTTATTATTGACTCAAGGTAGAGAGCTTGACCCCCAACTTAAGATTTCAATTGAGGTGTCGTTGCTTCAAGGAAAAGCCTTACTAGTGGATTTCAAACCCAAAATACTATACATAATTGAAGTAAATAAGGCAGAATACTTATTTTAAAATGATCTATGGAAATCATTGGAGAAAATATGAAATTGGCAAAAATAAATATGAGACCACTGAAAGATGGCAAAGAAATTTTGTGTAAGATAGAGAGAGAAGCAAATAGCTTAGAGAAACAAAGTGTAAAGCAAAACTACAATGTGTAATGCCTTTTATATGACAATGGCATAGAAATCGAGGTTAACTATGGGAAGCCAAAAAAACTTCCAAAGCAACGCCAAGTCTCGAATCAAGTCTAACATGATGCATGAGGAGTCTTTATGAAGATGGAACTTGATGCAAAATTAAACTATGCACGATCATAGACGTAAAGCTGAAAATGCAAGCAGGGACAAAGATAGAACATAGTTCATTTTTGTAAAATAAAGCACAAAGCCACAATCTCTATTTGAGGGATTACCTATAAATTGATTAGAGGCAAGCACAAAGTACAAAATAGAAGCAAGGACCTCCCCATCCTTTTCATGAGGCCATACCCTCAAGGAATTCTCTAGAATTTTCATAAGCTTGTATGCTCGAATACCTCTCTAAAACTTCATGAGGCCATATGCTGGAGAACTTTCCTAGCCTCATCATGATGCCCCTTGCTCGAGGACTTCTCCAACATCTTTAGACGGCAGCACGCTCGAAGATTGCCCATCTTCTTTATAAGTTCGTGTGCTCAAGGACCTCTAGCCTCTTTTTGAGGTCGCACGCTCGTAGACCATTCCAGTATCTTCATAAAGCAGGACACTCAAGAACCTATCTATACTTACTATTTAGATGCACACTCAAGGCTACTACTCAAGGACTACTCTAGCCTATTCGTGAGGCCACACGCCTGAAGACCACTCTAACCTCTTCTGAGGTTGCATACTCCAAGACTTCTCTACCCTCTTTGTGAGGCTGTGTGCTTAAAGAATTATCCAGCACCTACATGTCACATTTTCGATGACCTCTCCAGTTTTTTGCAAGGCTACAGACTTGATAAACTCTCCAATCTCATCATGAGGTTGCATGTTCGAGGATTTCTATGGCCTCTTCATGAGCCCGCATGATTAAGGACTTCTCTAGCCTATTCGTAATGTCGCACGCTCAACGACTCTCCAGCCTTTTCTCCAGGCCATGTGCTCAAGGGCTTCTCTAGTCTCACACTAGGCTCACGAAAAGATTGTATTCCTATCTCTTAGCCTCTATCCAATGCTGTTATAAAAAGGGACCAGGTGTTGGCACAAAGTTAAGCCTATTTCTAGCTTTTCTTAGCCTCAAGTAGACACATAAAGTTGGATTCATCATTATAGAGTTTGATCTACGATTGTCATGAGATTAAATAATCCTAAAGCAATGGAAAACACGATATTTACTTCGCTCCAAAGCCTACTTGGTATTTCGAACTTGTATGCAATGGAAGATTACTAATGTAGGCTAAGAGAAAGGGGCTACAAGTTGATGCCCAAGTCACCACTCTAATAGACCATAGGATTTAAATGGATTGTGCCAAATAAATAAAATCGTTTGGGTTTAGTCAACTCTTTTTCCCATCATTACAAAATACTCCTAAGTTTGAGATCATGATGTATGTAATCTTTATTATTGAGATATTTCCTGTGCATATTACCGTCTCTCATGAATATGATATTGACTTAAGGGTCAAAAGGTTTTTGCTGGTGATCATGACTATTTGTTATGAATTTCGAGATTGGATCTTTGGTTTTTGCCTGAAGATGTTTGATTCTGAATCAAGAATGGAACTTCTCGTGCTTCCCGTACACACAATATGCTTTGATATACTTTTATATCTTAGAAATTAAGTATTCTTTCACATTGACGAATGTCCATATTGCAAAGATAACCTGATATAAAGTTTCAAAGATGTTCTATAGAGAATCCAACTTTAAAACAAGGGTAAAAAAAAATATCAACATCTTATATATATAGTTATATTGAAAAGACTATCTTATTCCTCAATTTCTAATTGAATTATTAGGATTATCAATATTTATGGATATATTCTAAAACTTATACCTCTTAAACCATCTCACTACACATAGTTAATTAATAACTAAATAATCAACACAATATTCTTTGTGATTTCAAATAATTTTTTAGGTTCAAATGAAATGAACATGATCAAGAATTTCTAAAAATTTAAAAAATAAAAAAAATGAAGTAAACTTATGGACCAAAACTAATAATATTAAAAGAAAAATGTAACATAAATTGCCTCATATATATCACAAGGAGTATATATCTCCATAAGAAACATAAGAGGATTAATTCATCTTTGATTTAATTCTCATTTTCTTTAAGCTTGAAAATTCATGTATAAAAACTTTGCAAATGAATACAAAAATGAAAATCAAGAGAAATAGGACTTGAAGCAAAAAGAGTTGGAAAGATTTTAGAGAAAAAAAGGGGGGTGGGTGGGAAAGTGTAGTAGCTAAAGATGAAATGAAAATAGTGCACCAATAATAGTCCTTGGTCGAAGAAATTTCAACATTATGCTACAAAATTACGAATTACTACATGTGGCAATATACCATCACAACAACCTCAAATCCTAGTTTCTTAATTTGTTCTCCCCAAAAGGATCAAAAGTTTAGGAGACAAGCAGAGGAATAAAAATAAAAACCCAAGCTATAAAGTTCATATTATTGTTATTGAAGTATACTAGAGCAAAATACAATTGACCTTTCACTGTACAGACACGAATATGTAAGTTTTCAAACCATAATCAAAATATCATGCTAAATTAATTAATATTAAGATTTATAATTAGAAACTAGACATAAAAAGCATGTTCATGCTTTGATTAATTGTAACAAAATCAAGTTTTCATTCATTCATCAGTATATATACTTATTGAATTCTTGACTCCTAACCTTACATGTTATATGTCAGACTTATATCATTAGGCCAAATGACAACTCAACAGTGCAAGAGTTATGTAGTGCTATTTTAAGATGTGCAAAGGGCTTATTAATTTACTCTACTACATTAGATTTTTCTTTCGCAACTGCAAAAAACACTTTTTTTTCAAATGTTAAACTTGCAAATTTTTGAACAATTGCATATACTCGATATGATAAAAATATGATTAAACCTTAATTTGGTAAATTGATTATTAATAGAATGCATCATAATAAAATAGACCTTCTCACACAAGAATAAACAACCATGAGGTAAACATGGGCTTGAGCCCAAAACCTTAGTCCAACTCATATAAATATCTCTTAAGTTGACTAAATGAGGGATCTAATGACTTTAACACTTGAGCTATTTCTCACAACATATGCGTTCTTTAATTAGGGACCCGTACTACTCATTCTTCAATGCAAAATCCCAAGAAAAACCTTAAATCAAGGCCAATCTCACATCATTTTGGTGCCATTTGTAGGAAAAGCCTAATTCACCAAATATTGAGGATATCAAGAGATCCAAGATCGAGAATCCAGCACCCATGGCCCTTCAAGGAAGAAAGTTAGCGGAGATAGTGAAGAATGATAAAGGTTCCCATCTCCAGAGAGACCATTCATGGTGTCTCTAATGCTTGAAAATCTACATGCGCCCTAGAACCTGCCACCGAAAAACTCTATATTGCAATTTACATAAGAAGCAAAGTTGGCCTTGGTGGAAGATATCTTAACTTAGGCTACAAAAAAAGTTATCATGTAGTGTGTTATAGAGCATCCTCCACTAGAGGCCTTGTAATCCTCTCGTGAAAGTTAAGAAACCTTCTCCAATTTGGAATGAATAGAGCAAAGGTTGAGTGAGTGAGAGCGAGAGAGAGAGAGAGAGACTTGCGCCCTCTCTATCTCACCAAATAGGTACATAATAGCCCTTTTTTGTTGACATCTCTCTATGCTGGGGACCATGATTGAGTTTGCCCTAAGAATTATAATCCTTGAGTGTACCATAGAAATTGGAGATGAGTATCTCCCTTAGAAAATCACCCTTCCTAAATATAGTTCGTTCTATCTTACCAACCTAGTAGAGTCACATCCTCATGAAATTAAGGAGGCTAACCTCTTAGAGTTCGGTAGAACTTGTGATCTACAAAAATTCCTAAATAACTTTAGAGCATGCATGAAGTTGTATAGCGTAAGTGAGGCAGCCTATTGTAAGATCTTTCACACAATACTGATGAAATGCGACTTTCACTGGTTCAGCCAACTATTTGCTTGAACCATCACTAGATTGGAGCAATTGCAAAATGTTTCTATTAATCAAAAGTACCTTAAGACCACTGCATAAATATGCACCGTAAAGCATAAGGAAGGGAAAGACCAATGGGGGTATGTTATTCATTTCATCCAAGATACGCATGAACTCCTTATCTCAATCCTGAGCTCTTGCCCAGTATCATTTAACAAAACTTAAAAAACAAGAGGTTCAAGGAGTTCATAATAGGAGGCCACTTTGAAGGAGATTCTAATATGGGATAAGAAGTTCATCTAGATTGAGAGACTACAACCTTCAAGGAAAGCCCAAAGAAAAAGATTGGAGAAAAAAAACCCACTTGAGGTAAGAAAGGATGTACATCATCCTCAAGTTTCACAAGGTACTAGAGGAGATCTTGGTGGTAGCTAAATAGCAAGGCAAAAAGGGTGTGGTGAATTCAATAAATTTAGGCAAGTAATTGTGCATCGAAAATTTAAAATTTCAATCATAGAAACATAATCATAATAAAGAATTCACCACCATAAGTAGGGGTGGGCATTCGGGTCAGGGTTTCGGGTACCCGAACCGGTCCAATCGGGTAGTCAACCGATTAAACCCGATCAATCGGGTTTAATCGGGTACCCGGTCCCCTAAAATCGGGCCGGGATTCGGGTAATGAATCCGGGCCCGATCGAGAACCGAGTACCCGGTTTACATTAATTAAAAAAAAAAAAAAAAGGGGGGGCTGAAAGCCTGAAACTTAAAAACTTGAAAACAGAGGCAGAAACTTATTTCTGCCTCTGTTTTCAGTTTTATCTCCCGAGTCCCGCCCCCCTTCTTTTCTTTTGTCTTTCCAACTCCGTTGCCCGTCGTCGCCGCCGCCGCCACCGACCGCCGGCCACCACCACCGCCCCAATATAGGTATGAATTAGCTAGGTAGAAGATTTAATATTATTTACAATATAATAAAACTTTTAGTTTAGGGTTTCTTGATAAAATTTAGATTTTTTAGTTTTTCACTTTTCTTGTAATTTTTTTTGTATATTCATGTATATTAGGATCTATTATTATCTATTATATATGCATTTGCTAATTATTTAATTTTTTAGTTTATTGGTTGGGACTTGGTCTTGGGTGAAGGATTTAGACATTTAATTTTTATATGAATGAATGATAATGATTTGCTTTTGTTTTAATTTTTCCTCTATATTTAAGAATGAATTTAAATATTTAATCTTTCAATTTGTTATCTTATTTTTTAATTTTTATGTTTATTATCTATTAATTGTTTAAATTGATATATAATAAAAATAAGATTATACAACTACAAGTATAGAAAAATTAATTTTTTGTTAATTGCATTGCAGGGACTCATCCAATCCAAATTACCAAATCAACGTATCCCCTTGGAAAGTGAAATGGAAAGTAGTAATCCAAAACCGAAAAGAAAGACTAAGGAGGTGAGTTTTGCTAATCCAATTGATGAGGAATTAAATTTGTTAGATGACTTGGAGTATGGCTTGAATGATGATGATGATTTTATAACTCGAGGTTTAGAGGGTCCTGCCGAAGACTCTTTTGTTGATGAGAATGTAGATGAGGAAAAGAAACCTCCAAAGAAAAAAGTTAAAAAAGAAATTGCATCTAGGTCACCATGGTGGGAACACTTTATTAAATTTTTTTGTGAAAATGATAAATGCCAAAAGGGAAGATGTAAATATTGTGGAACATGTATTAGGGCGGATCCTAATTTACATGGAACTAAAGGGCTTGATAGGCATTATCAATCATGTAAGAAGAAACCTCATGAAGTTACAACTAGACAAAAGATTTTGAATTACCAACCAATTGGAAAGGGTCAAAAGAGTGGAGGAGTTTTGTGGGAATTTGATCAAGAGAAAATTAGAGATGCATTATGTCATTGGTTTATTGTTGATGAGATGCCATTTAGGACAGTTGAGAAAGAGGGGTTTCGACATTTTATGTCAGTTACATGTCCTCAATTTTCTATGCCATCCCGAATGACTATAACTAGAGATATTTTTAAGATGTACATGAATGAAAAATCCAAGTTGAAGTCCTTCATTGCCACACATGCACAAAGGGTTTGCATCACCACTGACACATGGACCTCCCTTCAAAGAGTGAATTATATGTGTCTTACTGTGCATTTTATTGATAATGATTGGAATTTGGTGAAAAAGATTTTCAATTTTTGTCCTATTTCTGGCCATAAAAGTGAGGATGTGGGTAAGGATGTTGCTGCATGCTTGAATGATTGGGGTGTTGATAAGATTTTTACTGTCACTGTGGATAATGCTTCATCAAATGATGGTGCAATTGCTTATATAAAAAAGAAATTTGATGGTCGATCAGATAGTATGATTTTGGGTGGTAAATATATGCACATGAGGTGTATTGCACATATCGTTAATCTTGTTGTGCAAGATGGTTTGAAAGGAAAAGATGAGAGTATGGCTATTACTCGTATTAGAGGGGCTGTTAGGTATATAAGAGCTTCTGCAGCAAGGTACAAAAAATTCAAGCATTGTGCAAAACTTGAAAAATTGGAAACAAATAAGATGTTGTCACTTGATGTACCTACTAGATGGAACTCTACTTATTTGATGTTAGATGCCGCTTTGTCTCTTAGAAATGCCTTTGAAGCATATGAGGACAGTGATCGTGCATTTAATATTGATCTCGATGATGGAGTTCCTTCACATTTTGATTGGGAAAGGGCAAAATTGTTGTTGAAATTTTTTGGGCATTTTTTTCATCTCACTTTGAAAATTTCTGGCTCTTTGTATGTCTCATCAAACACCGTATTCAAAGAAATAAGTGCAATTGATAGGCTTCTTTCGAGGTGGATGGAGAGTAGTGACATTGAATTGAAGGAGATGGCCAAAAAAATGAAAGAAAAGTATGACAAATATTGGGGATCAATTACAAAAATCAATAAGATTTTATATTATGCAGTGATCCTTGATCTTACTTTGAAGATGGAGTTCATTGAGTTCACATTTGATAAAATGTATTCAAATTTTAGAACATGTGATAGTCCATCTAGTAAGGACATGAAAGAAGCCGTCAAAAATGGATTTGATGATTTATTCAAAGAATATCAAAGAATATATGCCTATGTACTTCCAACAAGCCCCAGTTCTAAAACAAGTGGTGAAAGTTCTAGTGCTAGGTACACTTTGAGTGAGGAGGATGAAGGAGCATATGATCTATTTGATGAGTTTGACAAGATGAAAAATAAGAAGAAAAGTAAACAAGGGAAGACTGAATTAGAGAAATATTTGCAAGAAGAGTGTGAAGAGGGTGGAGATGGTTTTGACATATTGAAATGGTGGAAAGTGTCGGCTCATCGATTTCCTATACTTTCTAGGATGGCCCGTGATATATTAGCGGTGCCGGCCTCCACAGTTGCTTCAGAGGCTGCTTTTAGCATTGGAGGGCGTGTGCTTGATGCATTTAGGAGTTCCTTATCCCCTAAAGTAGCTCAAGCTCTTATTTGTGCCCAAGATTGGTTTCGCTCGGCTTCGAAACCAATTAATGTGGAGGAAGATTTGTGTGAACTAGAAAATCTTGAGCAAGGTAACTTAACTAATTTAATTTTTTTTATTTTTTAATGTTATATTTTTGTATTAATTTCTTTTTAATCTTGTTACTACTTTTGTAGAGCTGACACAAATGGGGGCCGATACATCCATCCTTGATGCATAAGCATTTGAGCGGAATGGGGGAACGCATTAGAGATTGTTTGTGAATATTGATGACTTGATATCAATTATCATGTTTATGTGATTTGAATTTTGGATAGTTGAAAGGATGTTGACTTTGAAAAGTGGAATGGATGACTTGAATACTTGATGTTAAGAATTTCAATTGTTAAATTGAAAGTTAAATTAATGCCTTGGTGTTGTAACTTGTAAATTATAATTTGTGTAATAGTTTGAGGAATTTTTTATTTTTTTTCACTTTAGAGTTTAGAATTTGGAGTTGAGCAATTTAAAATTTTGAATATTTGATTTCTCTCCAATATGTATAGCAAATTGTGTTTGTCAATTGTAATTCATTTGGAGTTGGAGAGTTGAGTTAATTTCAATTAGTTTTTATGTACCAACAATTTACATTTCAAAATTTATATTATCAAAAATACAATTTATATTACAAAGAAAAAAAAAAAAAAAGGTAAAATTTGGTTCAAAATCTGGACAGATTTCTGTCCATATTTTGAACCTTAATTACTTCATTTTTCTGGCCAAATTTGACCAGAAAAATGAAGTAAATAACCCACAACCTGGACAGATTTATGTCCAGATTGTGGGTTTATTTTTTGGCCAAATTTTGGGCAAATTCCTGGTACCCGATTTCGGGACCGGGTACCTGGTTCCCGGGTACCCGAAACTAATTCGGGCCGGGATCGGGTAGTGAAAACAAAATCCCGGACGACCGGGTACCCGACCCGATCGTCCCGAACCCGATAATCCCGGCCCGATGCCCACCCCTAACCATAAGGATCAATGTATGCCACCAATTTTTAGATTTAAGAAGAGAGAATGTTACCTTGAAAAATTATCTCAACAAGAAAGATGAAGATCACAATCTTCAAGCTCTCTCTAAGCTAAAATTCACCTCCTTGAAGCCTCTAATGATCAACTACAAGCTCTCCCATAATCAATCACAAATAGATCTTCTTCTTGAATCTTCTCTTCAATTCACCATGATTCACACTTTAGTGCTCCACTTGTAGCACCTTTGATAATATCTGCCCATCTTGGATTGCAAACTTAAGAACTAGATTCAAGCTAAATCTTGATCTATGAGGAATTTAGAGAAGAAGCTTAGGGAGAATGCTAGCTCGATGGAGGAGAAATGAAGTTTGGAGGGGAAAAAAGAGCAAAAATTGTGTGAGGGAGAGAGAGCATGGCCACCCATATAGTGCATGAGAAGGGATATTTATAGATTGCTTGTGAAGATTCTTAAGCATCTAGTCATATTAACCATGCTCCAGATTCTTCTCGCTCCTCATTGTCTACTTAGATGCTACCTAATACACATAGAATATTAATTAGCTCCCATTAAAATCTCTATTTTAATTGTCCAATCAAATATTTCAATATTTAAACGAGCTTTTCCATTTAAACTTTTCCTCAAAATTTAATTTGTTAGTTGTACCAATCAAACTAACTCTTTAATTTAATTGATCTAATTTAACTCTTTAAATTAGCTAGAGTAATTTAATTTATCACATGGACCAAATAAATGACATCATTAATTTAATTTGCTTAATTCAGTTCTTCATATCAATTTGATTGATTTAACTCTTTAAATTAATTAAGCCACATTAAGTAATTAATTGATTCAAAACCATCTCATTCCATCTAACCATTTAATTCATTTCATAGTTTAGATAGCTTCATTCTCTAAATCTATTGGTCCAGTCCACGTCTTTTGTATGTGACTCATTAGGTTCATCAATCAATTAGACATGAGCTTGCAACTCTTATGATTTAATTGAATATTAAATATTTCAATTAATCAAAAGTCTTTAATTAACCCCTCTTGATTTAATCTCCATTAATTCAAAAACACACTCAATCTCCATAGTTGATACCAACCTACAAGCCTATGAGCCCAATCAATCAATGAATTAATTAGTGTGAACTTTTTCGCTTATGATTATCATGCAGATATGGTCTTTCCCTTTCCTATCTCCCAATTGAGGCCAAGTGCGAAGATACTTACCGTTTCCCAAATATCTTCAATAACAACACATTTATTCTTAATAATCAGTTCCAATGACCTCATCTTTGAAAACTACCTTTTCAAATTTTCGTACTACCTTGCGTAAGGATTTTTTAGGACTAGCCATCATAGAACACATAGGAGATCAACTTATTTTTCACAAGAAGCAAGAAGATCCTCTATGGAAACTCACCAACCTCCATACTTAGATAGCTTTTACCTAATATAATTCATGTGTGATTTGCTAGATGGTCCTGACAAACATCAAAGTGCGATGACATAAGTACAAAGTTATCATGGAACCTCAAATTTAAGGACTAAATACATGCACTATTGTTAGTTAGAGAATTTTTCATCACCGCCACTCTAGCTATCTCATGGATTTTCCAAGTCGAATCTTCAATAAACTTGTTCTATAACATGCACCCACCAATCTACATCCATGTCTCAAACATGAATTGCCCATAAAATGGCGCAATATCTAACTCTTTAAAGTATGCACCATTAGTGCTAAGTCTATCTTAATTTTAGACGTCCTTGTCTTTAAGACTACAACTTGGGATATTTTAAAATCATGACAATAGAGACTTATTTCATGATCACCATCATAAGTATGACCAAGTCCCTAGTCTTAAGTGATTTTAAAGGCTTCAACCAAATGCATCGTGAAAAATATCAATATTACAAAAGATTAAAATGGCAATTTATGGAATATCAATAAAATAAAATCTTTTACAAAAGTAGTTAAACATGCTAATTTAATTGGTTGCAGGGCACTATTTTCAATAAGGCCTAGTGAGATGCCCAAAAACATAGTGGATAGTCTCAAGAGATAGAACTCGAAAAAGTATTATTATTTCCATCACAATAAAAGGGCACACGACCGAAGAATGTTATCATTTCAATGATGATACTATGACCAATCAGGCTTGGACACATGAAGAAATTTGTGGCCAAATGCTAAGGGTCCTTAGAGAACATCTACAACAAGGACTATAAGCAACATGTGCATGCAACTAATTTGTTCATTAAAGCCCAAAAGAGATGCTCGAATACAAAATACTTACAACTTGCCCGTGACATGAATTATCCCTGTAAATTTTTGGAGAACCTACAGGAGGCAACCAGTAAAGCCCCTCAGACCCCTAAGTGAGCCACATGACAAACACAGCACACTCTATGGACCAGGTTGTGTGTGTGCAAGATTGGCCTACTGTAGAGCAAATTTTTTTTTGGGTAAATTGCAGACACCCCTACAACATATATGGTCTTATGCACTTTGCCCCTCAATTATTGTAAATTGCAAAATGGTTACTCAACCTTTGGTAAATGTGTTTGAATACCCCCTCATTCCATTTTCCAGAAGAATATTCCACCGAAGATGCTGAAATACTTTGATATGTTGCACTTTACCTCATCAACTTTAACAAAATGTATATTTAACAATCTAATCATTCTAAAATATCACACTTCTATCATTAAATTTTTACTTTTGTAGAATAAAGTGAAATATTTTATAAAAAATATTATCATATACTAATCACTTGTCAATATATGGGCAGTTAAATCAGTTTGAGCTATTATATAATTTTAAATTAATTTTATATTATATTTTACTTGGTTTATATGCATGAGATGATTAAAACTAATTTTATAATTATATCCTAATTGATTTTATATCAATGTAATATTATGCAATTTGTTAGCATATGATATTTAAATATTTTTAATTTAAATAGAGTAATAAATGACAGAGATAATGTTGATACTAAGATGTACATTATTTACTATCAATATTCGTCCGACAAGCATCACATATCTTATTCTTATTAAAATTAAAACCCTAAACCACTTACACTCTTAATTAAACAAATAAGCACAAATTTATAAGTATACCATAACGATCATTTGGTAATGGAACCCTAAAATTAATTTTAATTATCTTACACACATCAATTTAGAAAAATTTTAACCATTAAATGGTTTATACATTTCAAATAACTCAAATTGACTAGACTGGTGAAATATTGATAATTAAGTAATATATGATAATAATTTTGACAAAATATTTTACTTTATTCCACCAAAATAAGAATTTAATACTACGGATGACATTTTAAAGTACTTTAGGTGGCTAAATGTAATTTTTTTAAAATATCAGGTGGCAAAATGCAACAACTTTAAAATATATCGCCGAAAAATTGGAACATTAGGTATTTAAGTACATTTAGCGAAGGTTGGGTAATCGTTCCACACACTTGCAACTGTTGGAAGGTAAAGTGCAAATCCCTATACATTGGGAGATTGTTTGCTATTTACCCTTTTTTTGGAAGCGGAGACTTAAAATCATTAATAGGCGAACAAAACATCGTATAAATGATTTCAACCTCCTTAACTACCTTCTAGACAAAGAAGATATTGGTGGACAATGGAAGCTCGATGGACTTTATTTCCTCATAGCACATTCAGGTAATTAGTCATAAAGAGCATTTAACACTAGAAGGTCTATGTTCTCCCTCATTGAATTCCAGTGGAGAAACTATAAAGGTTCAAGAAGAGATATCCCTTACGATGTCCTAGACATCAATCAGAAGTGGATTAGCAAGATGAATAAATTCTGGTGGTAAAGGCCCCATCAGCCTGCAACTTCATCCTAGACAGGCTAGCCTTAAATCTCTTCTAAGCAACAGTCCCCATGCACCACATAAAGATCCCATATCCCTGACAACCCACAGAAATAATCAAAGACTAAAGCATGGCTAAGGAATGTTATGTTAACACTTGAAGAAAGCTAAAGCAGCACAAGAGGATTAAAAGAAAAGCTCAAAATCAAAAAAATAATGAGACCAAGAGACGGGGAAATGGCTAGTGTTAAAATCCTTTATAGTTTGAATGCTAGCCTTAGAGAAAGAACCTAAAAAATAAAAATAGAGTAGCCAGAGATAGAAGAACGAATGACCCTCTTTTGAAGAAAAGGTCCAAATTTGTTTGTGGAAGGTACATCAAACCTCCACAGATAGAAGAGAAGACTGAATAACGAAAAAGAGGTCGAAAAACTCCTGAAGATAAAATATACTTTAGTAGATTAGTTCTCTGCATGGTTGGCTAACATGACTCTAGTACCCAATGTGTGTGGGAAATGGAGGATGTGCATCGATATCACTGATCTTAACAAGGCATGCTCAGAGAACACCCTCCCTATACCTAGGATAAGTGCTCAAATTTTTTTTGTAGAGAAGAGTAAACATATTTTCTAGCAACTTAATAAATATCTAATGCCATCTACTTTATTGAAAAAATACAAGGACAAGAGAAACAACATTCGTATGTCTAACGGCTATAGAAAATCCTTAAAAGGTGATGAAAACCTTAAATGCTTAAGCCTAAAAGCTGAGAAGCATAAATGGTAAGGGCATACCTAGTAATGAAGCAGTTTTTGGTAAGGGTGATGATTAAGAATATTTTAGAGGGAGATGGGTTTGATTAATATGGATCTCCAAATATTACTTGAGATTAAAACTTGAGCAAATAAGTGTAAGGTTGAACTTACAACCAAAATAGTACGTTGAACTTGTCGTGGTAAACATCGGCTAAGACTCTCCAATGCTTAAGTCAGAATAAGCAATATGGAGATAATGAGGTCACAAAGTAGCTAAGAGAGCACGAGTCTAGAGTGCGTACCTGAGATAACTGATAAGTTAAAATATTTATAGAGGTATCTTTTGCAATCGACGTTATTGTTCAATCTCTATGAGAATGAATAACCTCTATTAGAACATAAGATTAGTATAGATCTTTAGCTCCAAATGGATGGACAAATGGTATGTCATCATCCTAAATAGTATAAAAGTATCACTTTTCTACTGGGAAAGATTACCTGAGTGCAATAATGTAGAGGAAATAGGCTGACAGTTATGATCAATGTAGAGAAGAGAGAATGCCAAAAAATTTTGAGGGCATTTAAGCCTGCTGCCCACACCAAATAAATAGGCTAAGGTCCAATCCCAAGCATAGAGCTCAATCTGAAGGTGACCAACTCCCCAAGGAGTTTATAATTGCTCACTTGCAAAATAGCTCGATCTGAGGGCAATCAACCGATGGAGTTCATCATAGCTATCCAAATAGATTATTCTTTTCTCATATTAATGGATTACTCCATAGAATTCATATGGTAGGGTTCCAAATGGCACTGTGCCACCAATAGATACCCAAATAAAGCTAATTGCATCAATTAAAACAACTAAGTACACATAATAGGTTTTGAGCTAACGCATTATCACAATCCACGGACCATTGGTATTTCTTTGTGGTTCTTAAGAAATAATCTAACCCTTTTGTGATGAGATCGTTGAGAAGAACAATCCACCGTACCAAAATTTGAACCTCTTTTACTGTTTTTGGGGTTGTAATGTCCTGAAATACTTATTTCTTTTAAGGATTAAC
This sequence comes from Jacaranda mimosifolia, assembly GCA_018894105.1. Lineage (NCBI taxonomy): Eukaryota > Viridiplantae > Streptophyta > Magnoliopsida > Lamiales > Bignoniaceae > Jacaranda > Jacaranda mimosifolia. Next base: position 14,610,321 of record CM032123.1, read on the forward strand.
TTAATCCTTCTTCAATCAACCATGCATCATAAGGATTTTTCGCCTCGAACACCAAATTCGGAGTTTGAAAATTTTAATTTCATGCTAAATATTTGTATGGAAAATGTGTCATTAGGATCTTGGGGATGATCATCTTCTTCGACACTCTTCATGATGATATTGTATATATAAACTTATATTGTGTTGCCAATCTCTTCCTTAAATGTGATTTATAAGTCCTTGGTAGGTTACTCCTTAACCTCTAAGTGTCATCGAGATTTGATAATAGCTTTGGAAGGCATCCATTATACTAAGAAGTGCACAACCTAATGTGAAATCTATTGATAAGTTTATTCGCGGCAATAATACGGTTCAATGAGGATATACTTTATTAAGATAAAAAGAGTTGTTATACTGTGCTCGTGTCACTAACTCTGGGAAATAAGTTCAAGGTTACACAATTAGTCTAGTTCATTCCCACGAAACCAAGCAGCCTCATTCTTCAATTGGATGGGCTAAGATGCCTTTAAACTTCCATTTCTTGCTAGGTTCCATTGGCTAATTTTAGATTAGAACCTCTCATAGCAGGTATGTTTTTCTACCAATGTTTTTCTTCCTGTTGCTTTAATAGAGATTGTGTAACATTTTTAGGCTTCAATGATATTACCCAATACTTATCTTGAGCCTTTTTTGGTCATAAATTTCATTAGCATATACAACCATACAAAAATCATTTAGAGCTAGCTATCCAAAAATTATTTTGTAGGCAAAGGAGGCATCTACCATCAAGTACCTCACCATAAGTGCCCTCTTTGAAGTAGTGTCAAGTGAGGTGGAAAATTGAATGGATCCTATTAAAACAATCTCTAAACCCCTAATTTGACCAAAGGGGTTTGGACTGACTTCATCTGCAACTTTCCCAAATCTATTTTGTTAAAAGTGTTGTGAAAGATGATGTTGGTGGAGCTTCTATTATCTACAAGAATTTTTGGTACAGCATAAATCACGATGTCGAAGGTGACCACTAATAGGCACCACTCATCAAAATGCTAGAGCGGAATGAGTGCTATAAGTTATGATCAGTGAACGATTTAGGACAAAACTAGGGGACACATGGAATACTGCCTTGTGCACAACTTTTTTAGCACCATTAAGTTTTGTTTCAAGTTGCTTTTTTGAGGATTTAGAGACCCCTCCAACTGGTCCACTTGCTATGGTGTCAATCACGCCTCACATGGCGAGGCTCTCATTTGCTCTCTTACCTTTTTCTCTTCTCGAACTTCCGACTGCTCCCTTGTGGGAGGTCAACGGCCAGCCTATAGGTCTTCTTTAAATGCCGGAAACTTGTTCAAGTCGTCTTGGTTGAATAAAATGCTTTATCTCATCGTAGAGGTGAAAACAATCTTCTATCATACCCTTTTATTGGTGAAAAGCATATTATTTCTTAGAATACTTAAGCTCAAGTTTCTCTAAAGTTTTCTTGGGCCTTTGAGGATGTGAATGATCAAACCTCTTGATAAGCGAGTGGTTTCTTTCTTTTTGTGAAGGGTCATTCTGCTCGCCATTCTTTCCTTTGGACTTCTTGTCAAGATTAGGTGCTCCAATTTTCATCTTATTCATTTCTTCCTAGGCCACATAATTGTTTGTGAGGTTGAGATGCACAAGTGCATTAGAACAGTCTTTCTGCCGCAAACTTAAAAAATAATACATCAACAAGGAAATCAACCCATGGGTTATCTATTTACAAAAGTTTATTATTAAAGAGGGTACAAAATTCTCTCAATAACTCCACTTTGTTCTGCTTAATAGAGTGAGAATGTGTATAAGGGAGTTTTAACTTTCTTTTACTGGCAAAATATTATAGGAACTTATTACACAAAGTCAGAACAAAAGTGCTTGTGGAGCTGTATGATATGCTCAAACTATGACAGATATTCATTAAGTTTCGTAGACCAATTGTAGCAAGTAAGCTTGTTGGAATGTTGCCGTCGATGGCTATCTTCTCTTCAATAATCTCTTGCATAAAGAGAGAATCCCTTCCATTCCTTCTTCGTTGGGCCTCCGCCCCAAAAGATAAACAGTTTAACTAGCACCTAGAAAGTTCCTCTAGTAAGTTGTTGAGTTGTTGTACTTGGTTGGATACTTTCTTCTATCATCTTTCTCTGCTGGCTAGTAGGTTCTGTTGTATTAGTTACTAGATCTTTTCAGCTAGTTGTGCATTTGGTCATGCTTTTGCCTAGAAAGCTCTGATACTGAATCACCTCATAGCTGAGAACTTGGTGGTCTCTTTCCATCCTTACTCGACAGATGTCATTAGCAAGCTAATAGCAAGGAACCACTTCATTAGGTTGCTAGTTTCTTGCTTTACGACTTGTTGAGATAGTCTTAGAATAATGTTGGGTTCTGATAAAAGTTTTTACTAGTTTAAAAACTCTTGTTGCTTTAGAAGTGCCGAGTATATTGCTTTACTGGCAATCTACCATAACTGATTGATGGATAAAGCCACGATATGCTTCATTTTAGCATTGGGTCTAGGAATATTTTTATTTTAGGTGAATTGGTTTGGGATATGATTTTGATTCACAAAAATGGTTCACCTTGTGTTCGCCATTTTCAAGTTGCAAGTTCAATTCGCACAAAGAACACGAACCAATGAAGTAGCTTGTGGTAAAGATGATGATTAAGGATATTTTGGAGGGAGATGGGCCAGATTAAACTGGATCTTGAAATAGTACTTAAGGCTAATACTTAAGCAGATGAGTACAGGGCTGAATTTGCAACTAAATGAGCACATTAAGCTCTCTCCCATGGTCCCTGGCTAAGACTATTTGATGATTAAGTCAAAATAAGTAATGTGGACATAACAAGATCACAAAGTAGTCGGGAGTGTAAGTATCTAGAGTGCATACCTAAGATAAATGGTGAATTAGAATATTTATAGAGTTATCTTTTTGAGTGGATGTTACCGTTCAACCCCTATTAGGATGAATAACCCTATTAAATCATAGATTTAGTATAGGTCTTTTGGCTCTAAGTGGACGGACAAGTGGTATGTCACCATATAAAATAGTATAAGAGTGTCCCTTTTCTGTCAAGAAATAACTGCCTGAGTGCATTTACTTAGGAAGAGACAGGTTGATGATTATAATTAATGTTTAGGAAAGAGATTGATAAAGGCCTAAAAGGCATTTTATGCTATTGCCTACACCAAGTGGATTAGCAGAGGATGAGGCCCAAGGATAGAGATAGGTCTAAAGACGATCAACTCCCCGAGGATAGCATAGTTGGTCTCTTGTGAAATAGCTCAACCTAAGGGCGATCGACCTATGAGGGTAATTGACCTATTATAGCATCCAAATAGATTACCCCTTTTCTCATATTAATGGACTACTATGCAGATTTCGTGAGGTCGAATTGGCTTGACTTATCACGTAAAACGTGTAGAACCTCCAACTTGAAGAAATCCTATACATGTGAATCACTATTAGTTTAAATACTTGCATTCCCTTTTGAAGGAGAGTTTAGCTATTCATACTTTCTCATTGAGTAATAAACAACTCAATCCACGAGTGGAACCACTCAATTTTGTCTTAAAGCACTTATCAATAAAGTTTGTGTTTCTTATATTGTGTTACATGTTACACAACAACAACTAAAATGATGAAAATGATGGGAACTCTCTATAGCTCTAGAGGCTTACCAACTCCAACTCCGACATGCAACTTAATTCCGTTAAAAATCCAAAGTGATCTCTAAAATAATTTAGTTCCAACCTGAAGATCCAAATTGATAATCTAGAATATGCAATTCTACCTAGAGATCTTAAGCGATCCTCGAAAATTAAACCTCTACTAGAGACCTTAAGTAAACCTTGGCGCGTAAAGTTTTTACAAAAAATTCTAAATAATCCCCAGAGGATAAAGTTCCACATAGAGACCCTAAGTGAGTCTAGGAACATCAAAGCTTCAACAAAGATTTTAAATAATTCTCAAAGTGTAAAGTTTTGTTGGAAGTCTTAAATGATCTTTAGAGCGTAAGGCTCCACTAAAAGTTCCTTAGTGATCCCTAAACATAAAGATCTAACAAAAAAATTCTAAGTGAACAAGCTCCTCAGGTGACCTTGGGGTCTCTGGCAAAAATAGATTTCCTCAGGCGATTTAAACGTCCTTGGGGAACAAAGGCATCTCTGAGTGACCTGAGGGTCCCCAAGATGTAATGACTCCCTCACGTGACTTGAAGATCCCTAGGGTACAAGACTTTTCTAGGCAACGTGGAAGTCCCTAGGTCGTCCAATTGATAGATAATTCAAATATAACTTAGCAGCAAAGTTGCCCGCCGCATAATTAACTTAACACTATCTAAGCTAGCCTTTAAATTATCCATGGAAGAGCCTACGAACACCCGAATATGACCTTAGGTTGATCATGGAGGGCACACGACCTATGCTCGCAACTAACCCAAAGTCACCCACACAACCAGCCCAGCCACAATGCAAGGTTGTTCCTCTTGAAACCTTAAGAGGTCTTCGAGATGTAACTCATAGCAAGACCAAAGGCCAAACCAACTAGTTCTTGCAATAATTAAAAAAGAAATTTCTCTATGAAAACCTCAAAAATATGGTTTGAAAATTTTTTGAAAGACCCCACATCGAGGTCTCACCGTGAGAAAACATGCAGAAGTCAATTAAGCCAAACCATGCACCATGAAGTACCCTATACATAGTTAAGTAAAAAAGTAAGACTTTCCACGAGAAAGCAAAATTATATAAAAGCACAAGCAAGCGATTATGCATAATCAACTGCCGCAAAGCATATTTAAAATTGAAAAAAATCTCGAAATGGAATTTAGGTCCTATTTTATAAATATGCATTTCTTTTCTAATGTGCAGATAACTAGGGATGGCAATGGGTTTGGGTAAACCGGGGCCCCGCCCCAGATGGGGCGGGTTTGGGGTGAAAAAAATGGGGATGGGGCGGGTAGCAGGTCTTGATTATCAAGACCCGCCCGGGTCCGGGGCGGGTTACAGGTTTTGGTGGACCCGCCCCGGTCCCATCCTATATTATATTATATTATATATATATTTATATTATATATTATATTACATATAACATATATATTATATATAAGTATAAATATTTATTAGGTTATAATACTATATTAGAAATTAGGGCTTTTTTTTTTTTTTTTTAAACTTGTTTCAATTTTATTCTTTCAAACCCGATACTCACTAGAGCAAAATCTGTATATTCAAGTGATTATGAAGAAAAGAAGGTAAAAAATATATACACAAAAATACAAAAAAACGGGTTAGGCGGGTCCAACCCACCGGGTCCGGGTCCAAAGGTAAGGCGGGGCGGGGCGGGGCAGGTCCTGGGTTTCTCAATTTTTAGGCGGGGCGGGTCCCGGGTCCTGCAAAACCCGCCCTAGACCTACCCCGTTGCCATCCCTACAGATAACTGCATCGCTAGATTGGCCAAGTATTTTTGTTTGAATTTTTTTTTTTAAATTTGTTCTCTTCTTTTTATCTTCAAAATTTTCTTTTTTCCAAAAAAGAATTAGGACTTACTAAAAGAATTTTATTTTAGGTTAGTAAATAAAATTTAACTTCAATGTTCAGTATAAGATTTGGCGTTCTTAAAAGATATTTCGATATAAATTACTAAATTATTTGACAAGATTAAACTGAAAATTTTGCTCACTACAACAAAACTATATAATTAGAGGCAAATATATGAAGGCATATTTCAAAATAATCACCAATTACAATTTAAGTGGGCAATTTGATATTAATTGTCCTTGTAAACTATTTGACGGCCTATGTACTGAGACACATATTGGAATAGCCCATAAATGATGGTAAAATAGTCCCTAAAGAATAAAAAAATGCGTCTATTGTTTGATATAAAAGCAATGTATAAAATAGACTCTATATAATTCACGATTGCAACTATAGAGGCTATCTATCCAAATGCCTCCATATGTGCTTAAGGCAATTTTTGAGCTTTTAAAGGCAAAAAAAATAACCTCAAAACTCTCTTTCATTAATCAGATTTTTTATTTGTCTTGATTTATTTATTGAATTTACTTTGTAAAAATATAATTCTAAAAACATATGTTTCTTTAAGAGAATAATATATATATATATATATATATGAAATTCTAGATTTTCTATATATATATTCCTACAATTTCAGGGAGACCAGACAAGGGAAGAATTTTTTCATAGAATTTTTGGCTTTCTCAATTTTCTGTGGAATCAAATTAAGCCTTCTAGATATTTTTAACCTTAAGGAGAACTCACCGATCAAATGGTCAGTTGTCCGACAGCATTACAGTTCGAAATTTGAATTCTATCAAATTTTTAGTGTGAATGTACGTCACTACTACAAAAGGGAGTTTTCGAGGCAATTATTTTTGCCTTTAAAAGCTTGAAAAATGCCTCTAATATATACAGAGGCATTTGGATAAATAGTTTTCACAATTACAGTCACGAATTATATAGAGGTCATTTTAAATTTGCCTTTATATGAAATAATAGAGGCATTTTTTAATGCTTAAGAAGAACCCAACAACACTAATAAACTAACCAGATTAAGGTTGCAAACAAGGTTTTGATACAATTCGTAATAATAAGTAAATTATATGTACTTTAAAAAATTTTATTTTAAGTTTATTAACAATGATTTTGAACTAGTTTTTTACTCAATATTCTAAATTTGATCATACGATTAATAATAGATTTATCTGAAACCTTCAACTTTAAATATATTCCTTGTAAAAAAAAAAGGGTTGTTTAAATAACTTCAATCAATTAAAATCATTTAATCAAAAAGCAACTTTAGTGAGTTTGAAAGATCTCTATAGTTGTGGAGTACATGAATCATCAACGAATGAATTGGCTTTTGAATGGCCAACTATGGCCCCTTAATTAGCTTTTCTATCATCTTTTACCTTTTACCACGAAAAAAGAACAATAGAAATAATTATTGTTCCCGCATTAATTTTACATATATTCATACACTGATGACTCCAATAAAGACGTCTCATTTGTGGACAATTGTATGGACATTAATTAACAATTATGTATAGTAAGAGTACTGTATATTAATGATAGTGGACAATTGTATGGACATTAATGGTAACAAGCCAAACAGTCTTCCATTTCATATCACTTACAAATAGAGTTGGGTTTTGAATTCTAATACAACTAGCGTACATACTTTTAATGAAATTTAATTGCATATATATGCATATATATATATGTGTGTGTAAAGTTACAGAACCACATTCTTTATTCATTTGAACTCTTCCTCATGTGATAAGATTCATCTATAAATAGCTATATACTATTGATTTTGGCACACTTTATGAGTGTACTGAAATTTTATAGTATAAAATAAATAAAAATATTTATTTTTCTATGTAATACCATAATTATACTTTAACAAATTTAAAATATTATTTAAATTTTTAAATTAAAAAATAATGATAAAATTCTTTTAAATCGATTAATGTGTATAAGCAACAAATTTTAATGTCTTTCCTTGTTTGGTAAAATATAAATCTCATCTCTTTCTTGTCCTAATTAATCATGATGATGTAATTAAGACACTTTGAATTCTCTATTTATTATATGTTTTATTTTTTATTTTAACTTGATAAATATATATATATATATATCCCAACTTAATTAAATCGAATTAGAGGGTGTCTGGATAAGCTAATAAGTTTCTCCAAATATTTTATAAAATATTTGATAGCTTATAAGATGTCAAAAGATATTTGATAATTTTTTTTTTTTTACAAAAAAAAAAAGCAACTTATAAGCTTGTAAAATAAGATAATGCTTATAAGCACTTTTTAAAGAAGTATGGAATTCCTAATTTTGAGGGTGTTTGGGTAAGCTTATTTAGGAGGTCTTATAAGCTCATATATTTTATAAGATGTTTTTGAAACTTATAATATGCTAAATCCTTTTTAAAAACTGAGCTTTTAAATTATTTGGATAAAATAAAATTTTTAGAGCTTATAAGATATTAGTAATGGCAATTTCATAATTAATATGATTAAAATTAAGAGAGTTTGTTAAGATCTTCAAAATAAGTTAAGAACTATTTACTTTTTTTAAAAAGAGCTTATAAGCTCCCAACATCTTATTTTAAGAGCTTATAAGATATAATTTAGAAAAATTTATCAAACAATTTTTGAAATCTTAAAAACTCTCAAATATTTTATAAAATATTTTGGTGAGCTTATAAGTTCACCCAAACACTCTCTTATTTTTAAGATCTTAACAGGTTTTTCTTAATTTTAATTATATTATAGACTCCAAAATTATTGTTTTATCTAAACACTTTAGAACTTATTTGTAAGAGAAAAAAAATTATTTTATAATTTTTAAAAATATTTTATAAAATATAGAAACTTATACAATCTTTTAAATAAACTCAATTGAATTCCCTCTTACTCAAATTCCATTAAACACTCACTCATTTAATAATCGGTCAAATCGAATACAAACATCCAAAAAAAAAATCGAATACAATTTAAAATGGATAAAAAAAATTCAAATTATATGTCCCATTTCTGAACCGGTGGAAGAAGTTCAGTCTAGAAATGGTTGACTCAGCAGCTACTCAGTAGGCCGGGAATTGGTGGACAAAACCGCTTTTTCGAGAATTCCGTGAAAGCTTTGGCAGCCCAAATTCATTAACTACATTAACGCTGCATCTCGACGCCATCCCATCCACATTCAAATAGTTTTATACAAATGATAAAATATTATATTACTATAATTACAAAAAAAGATGCCTGTTTCATTATCACACAATGAGATGCACCGTCCAACATGGCCATTGGATTTCTTCCACATTTCTAAAAATATTATAAAAATATTTCTTAATGCTTTATAGTAAGATTTATTTATTTTTCTTTATGGTGTTGTTTTTATTATTTTTAAAATTATTAAATAGCATATTTTATATATTATATAAATTATCATAAAATAATAAATAAAAATTTCTATATGAATTCGATATATAAAAGACAAAGCTGCAAAATTGGTCCCGTAACTATACCATACTGACAATTTTCGACTTTATCTTTTCGGACTGTAAGATTGGTATACTAACTCTTGAAATTTCACAATTTGTGGACAAATTGGGCCCAAAAGTCATGTGGCACTAGCCTGCGCCTACGTGGCGCCTGACTTGGCGCTGCATGGCACCTTGTCACTTCGGACCTGCATGTAGTGTGACAATATCTTCTTACCATGCCAACACATGTATTCCACCCACGAAAGAAGAAGAAGAAGATGCACAAAATAACCAAAAAATAAATACATAAAAATCAAAAAAGGCAAAAAGATAAAAAAAAAAAATAGATAAATTTTGAAAAATATTTATATACCTATATTCACATGTATAAACATACATACACATATATCCCACTTGCTATATCATCGAATTAAAAAAAATTGAGTTCTAAAAAAAATTTAAAACTTACACATCAAAATTTAAAACATCAAATATTCTTCAAATTTATAAGATTTTATTTCTTACGAATTTATCATCTAACTTTTAAAAAAATATATATAATTTATCACTTTAGGCCATATAATTTTAATAATATTAAGTTACATATTTAATGATGTTTAAATAGTAAACATATCGAAAAAATTAATTAAATTTTGTTGAATTTATTTATTAATTTAAAAATGAAATAAAAATTAAACAATAAAAATTTAAGTCTATCCTATTATTTAGATAATTCAAAATTACATAATAATATTAAAATGATAAACACATCTAAAATAATTCCATTGAATATAAATATATTTTATTTATTAATTCAAATATAATAAATAAAACTTAAACAATAAAAATTTAAGTCTATCCTCCTAACTATATAATTATAAATTACATAATAGTATTAAAATCATAATAATAATAATAATAATAATAATAATAATAATAATAATAAGGAGAAGAAAAGTCCTCGGGGCCCCCCATCCCTTCCTCTCTCCAGCGCCCCTCCCCACCCCTCCCCACCAACTACCCCCCTTCCCCTCAACCTGGCCGCTAGCCAGCAGCCGCCTAGACTTGGCGGTCGCCTCTGCATGGGACTGTGGCTACCAGGCCCACATGACCAGGCAGATTTGCTGGCCGACCAGTGACCTGGCCTATGGCTGCCATGGTGGTGGGGGTGGGGGAACTATATATATTATATATATTTATGTATTTAAAATTTATATATGTTGTATATGTGTTTAGTTTGTATGTATATATTTTTTTATTTTTTTGACATTTTTTATTTTTTGTGTCTTTATTATTTTATATATATATAAATTTATTTTTCCTTCTTTAATATTTTTATTTTCATATTTTTATTAAAATGGCATGCCACATCACTGCCACATAGAAGAGAAATAGGAAAAGTTTGATGATAGGGCACCACACGGCCCCAAGTCAGGCACCATGTGACTTTCATGCCTAATTTGTCCTCAAATTTTCAATTTTCAAAAGTTAGTATATCAATCTTATGGCCCAAAAAAATAACGTCGAAAATTGCCTGTAGGATATAGTTACGGAACCAATTTTACAATTTTATCTGTATAAAAATTTATAAATCTCACAAATTTATAAAACAAAATGTACAGAAAAATCAATCTAACTTTAGTTTCAATTGAACCTTCTTAATCTAACACTATTTTTACCAAACATTGTGCCTAAACCAAATAGTCTTAATTTTGTGAATTCTTATTAAGCAAAATTGTGTAAATTGATATAATTATTGGAAAAATGTGCAAATAAATGTACTAAAAAATGTAAGATGTCATTGGCTATTTAAGCATTCATTGTCAAGCTTTTGAAAATTCCAATTACGCAAACGATATACTTGATATTGTTAAAGTTGACTATAAGGACAATTTGGTAAATTAACTAAAAGTGGCACAATAACTTGAACTTAATTAACCAAGTAAAAGGACTGGAGAGCCCAAAAGATAGATTAAACCCATAAAGAATGACAGAAAAACCCTAATGAGCCTAAGTCCATTAAGACTAAAATCTATAAATATTGAGTCTTAGAAAAAACTTTGGCACAGGAAATCATTTGCGAAAAACTACAAACTCAGACAACTTTCTAGAAGAAAAAATATCTCTATACACATTCCAAAGGAAAAGAACCAACAAAAATAACTATCTACTAGAAAGGACTATCTCCATTTCCACGCAGCATCATTTCGACGTCATCTATGGGAAACTCAAGAATGAAGTAGGAATGTTGAGAATGAAAACTAAATCCAGAGCTCATGACTTTAGCAATCAAGTCGCCTCGATGTCGGAAGATGTGGAGAGTCACCAACTCAAAGTACCATCACACTTTGTACTGAAGTTGATCCTAACACGCCTATTACACCAATGAGATATGCACATACCTCTTTCTGGAGACCCAATACTGTTGTTAACTTCAAAGGCATGATGAATCTACTGGAGAGTATTACTGCTCGAGTCTTAGCCAACTCAGCTGCTGAATCCGATAAGGAGCTACAACAGTCCTATCACTGGAATTGGGGGGCTTCATCCTCCCTAGGGTAGATCATCAAAAGAGCCGATCCTAAGCGATGTATTGTTCCCTATTCTCCATCTTTGTAAATGGAACTTTGATCCTCTACACAAGGACATTCATTTTGGTTGATGCCTACAGTAGCTAAAGTGTGAGCTCGTATGCTAGCGCCACAACTTATAGGTGAGGTTGGGAGATTGCACTGATAAGCACAAATTATGCAATGGATGAGGTAACAAGACAAGATGCATTGCAATAAAATTAACTATTGAAGACACTAACAATACCACTCAAACAATAGTATGATGGAAATTTTATATTTATTGGTATTTTAAAAGTATCACTTATAGAGGTATAGCAAAAGATATAATTGTCACCAAGTTACCTTTGTTGTGACATTAATAAAATGCAACAAAAAATGCATCAAATGATACATTAAAATATCACCAACTATGCATCAAATAACATATCAAATTACCATTGAAAATATTTTTAAATGACCTGCTAATATGCCATGAAAAATACATGTAGTGGCTTGCTAAAATGCTTCAAAAATTTCTTTAAGTAACACAGTAACACACAACAAAAAATTAAATAAATAACATGTTAAAATGTTACAAAAATACTTTTAAATCGAATTGTAATGTGCCACAAAAAATGCATATGGCGATGTTAAAATGCAACAAAAGATTCTTTACAAGACATCCTAAATGCCACAAAAAGTTAATTAAAAACATGCTATATTAAATGACACAAAAGCTTCTTTTGAGTGACATATTAATCGGCCTTCACTAGTCCATATATGAGACTCCAATATACTCCAATTGTTTTGTATATAACTCGAATCTACAACTACTTTCTAGAAACATATCGGTTTAACATCAAATTACCAATCAAAATTTCAATGTATCTAGTCAAAATATTATTTTATTTTTATATGTCGAGAGTATATTTTATCAATTATTTAAATGTATACTCAAAATATTATATTGAGTAACACATTTAAAAAAGTGTGAGATATTAAATTTAGAGAGAGAAAATATTACAAAAATGTATAGGTGAAAAGATAAAAAACAGACAAAAATTTTAATTTTTATACTTCTTTAAAAACATGGTAATTTAGCTAATATATTAAAAGTGTATCACGTAGTTAACTTAATCAATACATTATGATAAGACATAAATATATAAATTTTATAATTATTAACTATAATTTTTTTTTTTTTTTGTGGTACTTATTTCATATCACCCCATAACCAAATTATGAGTGATATTTTTTTCAAAAAAAAATAGTTTACTAGTTAGATGCTTTTGACATGTAGTTATTAGTATTTCAAAATGAATTGTTTCAAGATCGACCCTAATTTATTTTATTGAGATGATCCCTATCAAAATAAAATTCACTTGATTGATTCATAACATACATGTACACTTACCAATTCGACATAAAATAAATTTCAAGATATTTCATCGAATCATGTGATGAAGAGATTCTAATTATCCCCTTGAACTAAAGTCTTAGAGAAAATTTTCGATAACTTCTTTATCCCGCTTACTAGATTTATTTTAGTAGATTTATATAGAGAATGATAGAGAATGTCGATTCTAATGAACGATTCATGAATGACGAATCCAAAAATTCTATATAATTCTGAAAAATGGAAAAAGAAATTAATATTAAATAAAAATGAAGTAGAAGAATCCAGATTCCAAATAAACAAATTCAAACTTGAAAAGGACCTTTCTGATTCTCGAAGAATGAGGGGCAAGGGGATTGATCGAGAAAGATCTCTTGTTCTTATTATAGGATCGTGATTGGATCCGCATATGTTTGGTAAAGAGAATAATCTTCTCCTTTGAGAATAATAAAAAATGGAAAGTGTTCAATTGGAACATGAAAACATGACTAAATTGGTCTGGATCGCGGGTCTCTTTATTAGTTCCTATTTGTGGTGCACAATTTCCTGGAATGTAGGTAGTGGTTATGATCGATTCGATAAAATGGAAGGAATACGTTTTTGTTGCATTTATTAATCAAGTGTCACTAAGTATTATATTATAGTGATATTTTTTATTAGTATCATTAGATCACTTCAATGTGTCACTACAATGTGAAATGATGTTAAATTAGTGGCACTGAATAAATTGTGCATCTTTTACAAATGAAATCATAGATAAATATGAGTAGCATATTTTAAGAAAAAATTAGTAGCAATATTCAAATGCCTTGAAAATATATTTATGTTGGCATTTTCAATTAAATGTCACTACTTTTATTTATTACTTATTCATCAAATGCTATTACATATTTTGTTAGTACATATTTTATTACATAATTTTTTATTACTTTTATTTATTACTTATTCATCAAATGCTATTACATATTTTGTTAGAGCAACATTTTTTTACAACTATCACCATATTTCTCTTGTGCGTCATTACACTACAAAATGTCACTAAGTTAGTGCCATTAAATATTTTTTGACTTTTTTTCTAAGTGACACCATGAATAAATATGAGCGGAATTCTTTAAAAAAAATTTATGGCACTAGTCAAATGCCTTCAAATTATATTTTTGTTGGTACTTTCAATTTAATCAAATGCCACTATTTTATATGTCACTAATAATCCAATGCTACTAAATATTTTACTATAGTAATATTTCTTTCTACTATATTACTTTTGTGTATCATTGCACTACAAATGCCATTAAGTTAATGCCAATAAATACTTTATGATATTTTTCTTCAAATGATACCATAACTATATATTAATTGTATTTTTCTAAACAAAATTAGTGACACTAGTTAAATGTGTTTGAAATATATTTATCTTGATATTTTCAATCAAATGTTACTATTTTGTTTGTCATTTAATAGTCAAATACCATGAAATATTGAATAATAATGTCATTCTTTTATAACTATCACTATATTACTTTTTTCTGTCATTATATTATAAAATATGACTGAGTTAATGCCACAAAATGATAATTTTTCTTGTAGTGATGCTAGGACCTTGCAGATGTAACTAGTTTGGGGTGTCCACCACCTATGCCTCACTCCCTGTTCCATGAGGAGAAATTCTAAGTGAAGCCCTGTGACATGACCTCATCGCACACCCTCCTCTAAAGATGATGGAAGGCACAAAGAAGTTAAAGTCAAACAAATGGTGCCCCTTCCATCGCCGATGCGGACACACCACTAAGTAGTGTAGGCACTTGAAGGACAATATTGAGAGGCTTATCCAAAAAAAACCCTTAGAGAATATACAATGCAAAGGCCAAGCATTCCTAGGAAAGTCTAAACGTTGGAACGAGTATATCTCACTTGCCATGGTTAACTGAACATTCGAAGCCTACCAACCAGTAGTATTCATACAGTAAGGATGATCTCCCACTACTGGGGCATTCTCAATGCTCCCGGGAGGACTAACCAATAAACATGCTAGTAGCACTAGAAAAGTAATGGCACAAGAGGCAGCAACACACAAGTATATATCATCGATCATACATCGGGTACCTTCAGAAGCTAATCCCCAATGACAAGTAATGCTCTAAGGAACCTAATGCAATAGGGGCCACAAGATCGTACAGGATACAATTCTCTCACGACTTCAAAATACTCCAACACATAAAGTAAGCAAAGAAAAAGACAGTAAATGATGACTCCGCAAGGCATTAACGAACCCAGGATGTGAGATATAAGAGCTAACCCTAGCCAAAGATAGGCATGGGTGCACGACACACTGATGGATAACACTCTAATACATACCCTTTATAGCCAAGAGAACGAAGATACTTTGAGGTTCCACACTTCAAGGCCAAATTGTGTACCCCCGATGCGTACAAGAATTTCAAGAAAGTGAAGATCCATAAAGTACTATAACTTTTACAGTTTCAGAGAACATACCACAAAAGAATGCCAAAACTTGATAAATAAGAACAAAGCGTCGATCCAACAAGGATACTTAGTGAATATGTTGCCTAGCAAAGAAGCTCCCTTAAAGAGCATTTGCATAATAGAAGAGAAGAGAACCCACCCTAGGAGTCTACCTAAAAAACATCCACGTCGAAGAGTGAGTTCCACACTAACCATAGGCATGACACCAGTCTCTATATTATAGGAGCTGCTAGAACAACTCAAAGAACACAGCCTGAAACTCGATCCTGAATGTAGTCTCTATGGGGAACACCAACCATCCTGCTGATAGGAATAACATACAACAGCACCATCTAAAGTCATGGAGAGAGAAAAATAATCCAACAGACTCCGAAACGTTGAGACCACTATTGCATACTCACTTAAAGGTTATCCCATGCATTATTCGGACACGTAGTCAACTACACTCATGCTCACTTCTTGTTTCTTCTAAAGGTATTCTTATTTTTTACCAAGTGTTGTTTAGTTTCTTTCTTTCGATTTGAATAAAGCGTACCCACCCAGGAACATCATTCTATTTTTATTACTAATACTTTCTTGAATAAATGCATGTTTTTCACATTACAACATCTTTTCTTATGATTCTAACTATTAGCGTTACTGCACTCGCTCCTCCGAAGTACTCTTAAAGACCCTTCCACACAAACCCACTATAGGCCCCGTATGAGGCACGTGGTAGCACCCAGCATAATCCCACTATATAGCCTTTTTAGAGGTACATGGTCAAAAGCATAAATCCACTATAGGACCTCCAGGAGGCACGTGGTAGCCACTCTGAAAAAGCTTACTAAAGGCCCTCCAGAAGGCGCATGGTAAACCCTTTGAAAAAGCTACTAAAGGCCCTCTAGGAGGTATATGGAAACTCCTCTAAAAACCCTACTAAAGACCCTCTGTGAGGCACGTGGCACTTACTCTGAAGAAACTCCATCATAAGTCTTCCGGGAGGTACATGGTGGCTACACTAAAAAAGATATACTATATTGCTCTCTATGAGGCACTAATAACTAAGAAAAAAGCCTTAGCTTAAATCTCTCAAAGAGGAAGGTGGTAATATCTGGACACTAAGGAAAGAGAATTTTTTTCTAAGTCAAGCGACTCCATAATTTATTACGCACTTACCATGAAGCCTCCTAGGAGACCCATGAATGCACCATCTTCACCTCAACTCTTAAACTTCAATATCGACAGCCACTCAACTTAGGCTTAAGAGCAATTATTCACCTCCGAAGTACTCCATTCTGCAAGTGCAGCAATGACTCTCTTAAAAGACAACCAATGAAGTCTCCTCAATATAATTTTATGATGTACTATGCTCACACTAGCAATAATTGATTGAAACTTATGAATTAACTAAATGCATACATGGCCACATTGTAAATATTGCTATTTCCTCGAGCAGGTGCTAAAAACTTAGCATTCAATAAATATGGGAAAGATCTAGGCATTCCACAAAGAAAAAAAAAGATAAAAAAAAAAAGAGAAGAAAAATGAGAGATTATTTCCACAATGAATACCCTAACAAACGGCCAGAGATGGTGATATGATGGGTGCCTAACACGAGTAATCAATAAGAAAGGTGTGTAGCGTATGCGCCCAAGATAGTGATCAGATGGATGCCCAACAAGATAGATGCCTTTGGGTGTCTATTTGTTGACACCCTCTTGAACTTCCCTCATTTCTCTTTTTCTGTTCCCCTTCCTTGGCCCTGCGACCAAGGAGCACGCAATATGTGATCATGCACTTTGTGCAAACAAGTTTCATATATGGAACTCAAAGTTCTAAAACGTGCTAAGTATACTACAAAAATAATAATGATTGCATAAAATGAATTTAAAGTGAAACAATAAGAACAAAAGCATCACGCCATGATCACTCGTTTGGCCAAGTGTTTGGACAAACTAAAATAAGCAAGAACAAAAGACTTCTTTAATTGAGACCAAGAGAAATTAAATACTCATGTTGACAAATAAACATTCAGCTAACACTTGGCCTCTAAAAGAAGTAGCAAAATGAGAGAAAAAAACACGTCAAAATGCTAAGCATTGTAAGCACTAAACAGAAAGGAAGGACTCTTCCTCCTTTTGACTCTGCGATCGAGCTGCTTTAGCAACTCCTACTTAGAGCTAGTCAGCATCGTCACAACACTCTATGCATGACGAAATATTTGCTCCACTAAGTTCCAATCTTGCATCCAAAAAATGCATGAAAAATTATAGATCAAAGATCTATGCACTAGTGCAAGGAAAAGAAAGAAAGACGAAAATAGATTAAGTGTTAGGACAAACAATTAATTGTTGGGCTCCTTATCTTTTTACTTAATTATTTTTTATGTAATTGGACCCTTTTATTTATTTTTACTTGCTTTCTTTTGGGGTTTTATTTTCCATATCAATTATCATTACCAACTGTTTTAAAATGTGTCTTTATTTGTTTGCTTATAATTATTCAATTTTGTTACATAGTTTGAAATGAGAAACTATTATCAAGTTTTGATGGTGTTTTTTATCTTAAGCATAAATTTATATTTTTTGAGATGATAGATTAGTCTTAAGTATTTTATTATTTATCTATGTTATGATAATCTAAAGTTAATAGTATACCACAACGAATAATCATAAATAAAGATAAAAAATCTCATTCCTAAACATTTGATTCAATTTTTTTTGTCCAAGTACAATTAATTAGGGTTTTCTAGATTGAATTTTAATTCGAATCTAATTTGAGTTAGATCCAAATTTTAGAATTCTTAACTGATTAAAATATTTAGTGGATTAGATTTTATTAAAATATCCATAATTCAAAATAAGTTAATTGAATAGGGAATTAAGCAATTTAATCCATTAAAAATTCGAGTTCAAATTTTAATAATTTTTTATTAAATTATTAATATTATATATATTAATAAAGATATTTAAATAAAATCTATATACCATGTTAGCCCAATATCTATATTATGCTATTGATATTGAACATTAGCCCGAAAACAAGAGAAATACTGGAGGAAGAAAAAAAAAAAAAAAAGAATGTCAAATGCAATAATGAATGATTTTATCTGTGAACTAATATGATGTGAAATAAGGGCTTATTATTCAAATATTCAACTTTTGATCCAATATACATTACCAAGAATAACATCTAAGGTATTCACAAAATAAATTTATTTATAGGTAGGCTTTAAGCCTCATAAGGTAAATTATAATACAGCATAACCCAATAAAGGACGTTGTTATTTTTAGATCTAATGTGACTAAAATTGGACTTAAGGATATTTTGGTAATTTGACTTAGAATAATGAATCAACCCTAAAATTAATTAACTAAGTAAATTAGTTAGAGAACCCAAAGGGCAAGCCTAGCCCATAAAGAAGATAGAAAAACCCTTATGGGCCTAAGTCATGAAGACTAAAAATCTAATAATACCAAGTCCCAGATAGAAATGCAACACAAAAAATTGTTTGCAAAATTTCCCAAAGTTAAAGAACTCTTGAGAGGAGTAGATATCTTTGCATACATTCCTATGAAGATGAACCAATGCATTGCTACTTTCCAAAAAGGACCTTGTACCATTTCCAATCAATATCATTTTGGCTCCATTTGTGGGAAACTCAGAAGAAAGAATATTGAGGATACATAAGATGTCTATGATGAGAGCCATCAGCACTTATGTGACCTCCCAGCACGAAATGAGAAGTGAGGACTGCCAAGACCCTTGTTCGCTGTAAATAATGAAGGAATAGGCTGGGACAAGAAACCTTGTGCCCATCGAGACTCAAAGCAAGAAGAGAAAAGCTGAGGAATTGGAAGTTAAAGTATAAGAAGAGCTTAGGAGAATGGATATTTACCATAGAAATTCCTCAAGGACTACTAGAATTGGAGCCCTCCTAGAACTAAACTTCAAAGGGAGCGAATGAGCTAATATGTACGACCACTTCAATACTAGGAATAGCTAACAGGTCCAATAAAGAGTGGAGGAGGTGCGTTGATTTCAACCATGCCTGCCTAAGGAACCAACTCCCATTCTTGCCTATCAATGCTTCAGTCAACTTGGAGTACTACCACGATCAGAGTCGGAGTTAGCTACTAATGCACAACCTGAACTAAAAGAGAGCATACACAACAAACATCTTCTTCCAGAGACCCTATCATACCTATGACCGAAGAGAACTTAAGGATCATATTGCAAAGCACCACTCAGGCTTTGGCCAAGGCAATAGCTCATTACACCAAGAAACGCCACTCTTCAAAATTGCAACAGTTTCCACACATTGGTTGGGGGCGTATCCTACTTGAAAAGATTGGAACATAGAGTTAATCTAAGATATAACATCTCTCCCCATTTCTCACTTCACTAAAGAGACAAGCATTTCTTACACAGAGTTGACTCCATTAGGCATATGCCCACATATGTTGGAGCTCTAAGACCTTCCTCAGTGTTGCGACCATTTAAAGGAGCAAGAGGTTAATATCGTCCTTTTGTTGTTGTCCCCTAGGGTATAGTCCATCTTCACCGACGACCATAGCAAGAGCACTCCCTCATGAAATAAGGACAACTTAATTGTAGAAGTCCGTAGGAACTCTAGACCCACAACAATACTTGGACAAATTTTAGACAAAAGTGGAGCTCAATATCGCTCAAACTAAAGAGCTCCAGATGCGTGATGAAAGGAATGATAGCCTTAAGGAGCATAGTAATTGGAGAAGTGGCCCTACTCATATGCTTGCCATACAAACACCCTCCACTGTGTCCCAAATGGAAATGCTATTCATAGCACTGCAATGCGGTCTCATCTGATGACAACCAGAAAGACCCTTGTTGACCCCAGAAATTTGAAACGTGTTTCTGTGACTGTGTCAGCAAACAACTAAAAATGAGTGCTATCAATTGAAAGAAAAAAAATCTAGGAAATAAGTTAAAGAAGACACCTTAGGGAGTATACGGCTCAAATGAGGCCCAATCCAGTGAAAGGAATGCGAGAGCTATAGGTAGAGATCAAGCAACTCAAGGAGCATCAATATCACCACAACCCCAATGAACCTCTTGTAGCACAAGCCATCTTAGTAATATCTAGATGACCACTCAGACAAAATAAAAAGGAAAAATGTGCTGCTGGACATTGGTGTTATGGGCGCATGTACATCCTAATACGCTATTGGTGACGACTGAGCGCTCATAAAGGCACATGCCTACAATAAGGGTTCACTTTAATTTGTTTCTACATCAACTTTCATTCTCTTTTAAATTTGAATAAAGCCTACCTCTCAGGGACGTCACTAATTTCTCGTTGATATTTCCCTAATTAATGTGAACATTCTCGTGATCTTCATATTATGCCTCTTTTATGGCTTTTTGACTTTGTAGCATTAATAAGGAGTATTTGGGAAGGAACTTTAGACATAAAAGCACTACAAGATTCTTCAAAAAGTATGAAAAATATATGGTAGTAACCAAACATAAACCCACTATAAAGACCCCCAAGGTATATGGTGAAAGAAAGTAAGGCATTAGGATCTAATAATAAAAATTCAAAAGCTTAAATAAACTAGTCCTCACGAGCAACCAAGGATCTAATAATGCTTTGGGATTCAAATTTGGTCTGAGAGTAACCTTGATTAGCTAAATCCAAAGGTAGATTGAAGAACTCCTTCAAACAGAATCTGCCAGACAGTGATGCAGCTGGAAGCAAGCAAATTTTGACTGATTCAAAACTCTCCAAAAATGCTAAAAAAATTCCAGTAGATGCTCAACACCTTGAGAAAGTTGTTGGAACAAATTTTAGCTTTAAACTTATTCTTGATCTCCTGAAATAAAATCAACAAGAGACTGGTCTTGCATGTGGATCTCCAAAGGCTTAGCAAACCATTTGTTTTGTGTGTATCAAATGATCCACAAACCAATCCAAATCCTACTACTTCTCACTTGTAGCTGGAGAAATAGATGAGAGTTGATATGGAGATGGCCGATTTTAGGGTAGGGAGAAGAAGAGAAAATGTGATCTTCAACACATGAATGAACACCTTGAAAATAGAGGGAAAAGTAAGAATCTAATTCCACTTGCTAAATTGTGTGTGCCCCCCCCCCCCCTCACTATATATATATATAGTGAGGATGGGCATCACACCTTCCTCAAGGAGGAGGGACCGCCAACATGCAAGCCATGCATGCTTAGTTAGCAAATTAAAATCTAATTTAAATTTGTGTGCATTTGAATTACATTTGAAATCTAATTTCAAATTAATTAAATGCCACACTAAAGTGATCCTATCATTGATTTTTCCCTCCAAAGAATATTATCCTCCTTAATTAAAATAAATAGTTTAATTTAATTAATTAATTAATTCTTGACTCAACTTTTAAGTCGACTAGCTTAAATTTTTGAGCTTAATTTTGTTAACTTAACTTTTTAAGTTAACTTGACCAATTGATGGTCACATGACACCAAATAATTAACTCTTTAATTGTTGATCTAATTTAACTCCTTAAATTAGTTAATCAATTTAATACTTAAATTAATCAAGCCAAAATTGACCTCAATTTTAATTACCCAAAAATGGGTCTCCATAGAGAGAATTTTCTAACACTTAGAAAGTTCCTCCACTACTTAGGAAATGTAATTAGCTTTTGTGTGTGACCTAATAAGTTCTACCATTCATTGGATTGGGCTCACAATTCCTTGTGACTTTTGAATATCATATATTCATTTTAGTTTAAACTCCTTTTAAACTAATCGACTCAATTCAATTAATCTCCATCAATTGAAGAGTACCCAAGCTCCATGGTCGATGTCTAACCTCAAGCCCATGAAACCCAACTAATTGGCCAAAATGAATGATTTTGGAGAACCATCATAGCTCTATGCATACCATGCAAATATGGTCATTCCGTCTCCTATCTCCCGAAAGAGGCCTAGGACAAGATATTTGCCAGCTTCCTAGTAACCTCAATATTATGTCTCTATTCCCAATGTTCGATTCCTCTTTATGACCTCATATTTGGAAAAAATCTTTTTCAAATTGTCATACCATATTGCACAAGAATTTTTTAGAATCGATCATTATAGAACACATAGGAGATGTACTCGCCCTTCACAAAGATAAAGAGTTGGATTCCATCTTAGATCTCACAAATCTCCATGTCTGAGTAGCTCACGCCCAACCCAAATGGCCCTCTGAGTGACCAAGGAGGAGTCAAAGCGTGAGGACCTAAGCACAAGGTTACATTGGATCCTCAGGTCAAAAGACTAATTATATGTACTAGCATAAGCGGGATAACTTACCACTACTGACTTGCCACTCTGGCTATCTAGTGGATTCTCCGGTAGGCTTCAGTGCTTTGTTCCCTAACAAGCATCCACTAGCATACATCTATATCTCATATGGTATTGCCCATGGAACGCAGCAATATCCAACTCCATGGATCTATGCATTGTCAATGAAAGTCTATTTGGATCTTAGATGCCCTATCTTTTAAGATCCTATGACTTTGAAGATTTAATATCACGACCATGTAAGACTTATTCCATAATCACCACCCAGTGCGTAACCAAGTCCCGTAGCCTTGAGTGATCTAAGGTCTTCAACCAAATACCAATGAATTAAATATAAGCATAAGATGAAAATGATCATATTATTAACATCATTCAATTAAGATTGTATCACAAGTGAAATAGTTTACAATGCTGATCTAATTGGCTTGCTGGACACTATTCCAACACATGGTAGCCGAGTAATTCCACTATTGGACCCTAAGGAGGTACGTGGTAGTTGTCATCTAGAAAAGTCAACTATCAACTCTATTTGGGCCTACATGGCATCCTAAAAAAGTCTATTATACGCTTCTTTTGGGAGTATATGGCATTCTAAAAAAGTCCACTATTGGCTGCCTTCAGAGCTATGTAGCATATTTTTAAAAAGCCTACTATTGGCTACCTCCGAAAGTACGTGGTGCTCTCTAAAAAGGTCCACTATCAGCTCACTTGGGAGCACGTGGTGACCACTCTGAATACATTCGCTAAGGAACATCCTCGAAGACATCTACGTTATCAAGCAAAGGAAACCCACCTCAAATCCTCATAAAGTATAAGGTGGCAACACTTCAACACTTAAAAAATATTCAAAAGAAAATCTTTAAGTCTGACAACTCCGCACATCATCACATACTTATTATGAAGCCTCTCAGAAAATTCATAAGTGCACTCATTCTCATCCCAACACTTAGTCTATACTCAATTGAGTGTGAAAATAAAATATTCCCCCCTCGAAGAATGCTACTTCATGTCGGGTGAATCAATGAAGATACTAAGAAGAAGACTCCATGCCACCTTAAGGTAGTTTAGTCGTACATCATACTTACAATTACTCCCACTTTATGAACGTGCTAAAGTACCCACCATATTTCGTCATCTAAAATTCTCTACATCCTAAGATAACAATTAAAAGCATTGGGCCATCAACAAATTCAACTAAAAATTCATGTAAATGAGAGCTACTCATAGAGAGAGAGAGAGAGAAACAGACAAACAAAGAGAGAGAGAAGAAGAAGAAGAAAAAGAAGAAGAAGAAGAAGAAGCAATCTACCTAACAATGAGCGCTTAGTGGGCACCTAGGAAACCAACAAGAGGGCATCCTAGCACAATGCCCGCACTCTGCACCGGCACCTAATCTTGGCACTTTTCACGGGTGCCTAATTCCAACATTTCCTATGAACGCTCATGATGCATTTTTTTTAACACTTATGATGATGACTTTAAATCTCTCACTCCACAATTCTTAAAGTACGATTATGCAATATCAATAAGTGATACGACTAATGATGTGCTTGTTTGAATGTAAAATAAACAAAAATAAAAAAATTTATGTCATTTAAAAGAGAAAACATAAAGACATTCAGGTAATAATTAGCCTTTAAAGGAGAACACCAACGCAAAAAGAAAAATATTAAATGACTTTCTAGACATGAATCCTATTCACTACTACTGTCCTAACTACATGTCTTCAATCCTATAGAGGCCTTTTTGCTTAGCTCTCTACTGTAAACTCTGCTTTATTGCTAGAGCCCTTCTTAGACTCTCTAGTAGCTATGTTGACTAAGATGGTAGGATCCAGCATCAATAAATCCTCTTCAAGGTATTGCCCAACTCACCTAGAATGCAATGCCAACTCTAAATAGTTTGCTCATAAATCACTATCGCTTTCATTTCTACTGCCTCAAAAAATTCATCAGAACCTTTAAGTTAAGCTTCCTCATGAGTGGCATTGATAAAGGTCTTCTCAATGTCAGAACTCCTAAATTTCTTCCTACTCTTCATCTCTTTCACATACTTTACCTTCAAGAGCTTGTATTTCTTAAGTAGCTAAGCCAATTCCTCCTCCTTCTGGCTATGCTATTTAACTACTTCAGTAGCTTCTTCCTAAAGACATTTTATTGTGGACAAAGCTCCCTTTACTCAGCAAGACGTTCACTCAATTTAATCAAGTCACACTCCTACGCTTAAAAAATGTAAACACACAGGATTAAGAAATCGCTATGGATCAACGAAGAGAAGAATCTATGATAATAAATTAAAGTAATGAAGTAAGCTCATACCAAGGTAAAATTGCCAGTAACTATCTTAGTTAATTGGAAAGAGAAGAATAACTCTAAATACTACACCCCACATGTGGTCAACATTACAAGTACTGTTGTCAACGTCTTAGTAGGAATATACCCAACAACTCTATCGCAAACCACAGTGAAAGAGTCATTTGCCCTCAGTAGTGTGAAAAGAACAAGTAGAATGTGGGCAACTAGTAGATCCACAAGCACACTTCCCCGAATGACCAAAAAGCAACGCATCTATCTCATCACTGGTAGCAGAAGCACCTCTCGTTGGAGCTGGCAGGGTGTGCACCTTGCTCAGCCACCACCTCAGGGGGCTAGGGCGATTCTTACTCAATGGCAAATCTTTCCAACACTGCTCTATGTTTCTCAAGTATCCCCCTTTCTGCTCTCCGAGTGCGAATCCTAGCGAAGTTAATCTTCTTTCCTATCAACCAAAAAAAAAAAGAAAAACCAAGTTAATATATAAATAATGCACAAAAATATATAAAAATATGTCTACAAGCACAAGCAAAGACCATAAGTTAGAAGACAAAATATGCTAACTACCAGTCAATAACATATAAGTAACATTGAAGGGGAATTCAAGCAAACCCTACTTCAGCAAAATTTGCACGAAGGTCGCGATGGACTTGACTAGGACGAATCAAAGAGGGGAACTACTCCACTTGCGAGGAACGTCCCAACCCGCGTCTCTAATAGAGAAAAATCTATCCTTCCAAGGAACTTTGGATGAAGGTAACGTACACAAAAACTTCCTATTTGGCTTAAGGAAGGAATGGAAAAAATGTTCGTTTAGTACCTTACGCACTCTAAACAAGGTATGGTAGCTATCTAAAGATATTGACATTATTGAAAGACCCAACTCACCCAAATGTTGTCTAAACCTCGCAATGGATGCAAAGAGTTCAGGCACAAAACAGCTTAGATGCACACCATAGTTGTGCTCTATACCTAGCAAAAGAAGGTCGGGAAGATGAGAGAACCTGCAAGTGAAGTAACTACTAAAAACTGTGAAGTACCCCCTAGAAGCGACATCATGTTGTCTTAAGGTAAAGGAATTACACATTTAAATTTTATCAAAAATACAAACTCTACATCTCAAAATGTCTAACTCATCTGGCTCAAGTATTAAACACCTAATCCCTATTACCTTTGAGAAATTATCTTTCCTAGCAGGATCACCCTAAGATTCTTCATCAGAAGAACACTCCTCTTTGAAATTGCAACTAGACGATGAACACTCTTTGGTCTCACCTTCACCAAAAAATTCCTCAAAATTTTCTAAGGTTTTGACTGACAATGCTCTAAAAGGAGACTTGGATACACTACGACACTATATGAGAATAACCCCTACAAGCATGACCAAACCGCAAGGGCCACAGGCACCCAAAGACCACCCGGCATTGCATAGCTTCCTAAAGTAGGCGCTTCATGAGCTCCCTAGCAAAGCACCATGCAGGTTGCCACCTCGAACGATCAGCTCCTCCGTCCTCCGTCGCACGTGGGAGGCCAAATGGATATAGGCCTGCCAAACTGGCTCATTCTTCGCCTCCATTTGGCTGATATGTTAAAGACTCCTTTTCTGAACTCAACTAAGGATGTAAGTTGAGTCGAGCAAGCTCAGTTCAACCTGAAAAAGCTTAGCTCGAGCTTGGGAGTACTTGAGCTTCAGTCGAGCTAATTGAGCTTCAGATTGAGATTGAGCCGAGCTTGAGCTTTAATGTGGTAGCTTGAAGGCTCACAAACCCTAGTATTATATATATATATATATATATATAATACTTCAAAAATTATGTGCCACATATTGAGGTAATTATCAAACTATAATTCATTTATTCACTTATTTATTACTTAGTAAAGAATAAATAATAATTTATAGACTACTAATTTATAATTTTAAAATACTAAAAAATAATAGCATGATATATTTGAAGAAAAATATAAATTTTCAATTCAAATAATTTTATAAAAATATATATAATTATATAATAAAATTTCATTGTATAATATATTATATATGGTTAGTACATAATTTTCAAATATAGTAATGAAAGTATGAAATGAAAATTCATCATTATCTTAATAAATTTATTTTTACATTTTAATGTCCAAACTTCAAAAGTCAAAGTAATAACTTACTTTAAGGCCTCGTTTACTTAATTTGATGGGATGTAGAATAATAAGATAAAATGTATGATGATGTTAAGGATTGTGATTATTTTATAATTATTATATTATAGTTTGAGTAGATTGTTTACTTACCAAGATAAGAAAATAGGATAAAATGAGTATTACCAAAAATACCCTCATTTAAAAAAAATAACGATTAAAAAATAAAAGGAAAGGAAACACAATTAAAATGTTTTCCACAAAATTGTGTTGTACTTCTATTCAATTATTTAAAAAAATGTCCTCTTTTTCTTCGTCCTCACTTCGTATTCTTCCCTTCCAAATCCCCCTCTTCGTCCATCCATTTTTCTACTTTTTCCTCACTTCTCTTCTTCTCCTTCTTCTTCTTCTTCTTCTTCTTCTTCTTCATTTTCCCTGTGTTCTCTTTCATTTGCCGGCATATTACGAAACTAAGGCTTCTCCAAACAAAATAAGTTTCCAGACCCTGCCGCCACCCGCCTTGATTCTTTTCTTTTTTTCTTTTTGTTCTTCTTTCTTTTTCTTATCTTTTTGCTTCCTCCTTCTTGTTTCTTATTTTTGTATCCTCCCCTCTCATAGACCATAAGAAATTTACAACTATATTTTAGCGGACATTGTGAAAGTTAAATGGTATTTTTTTTATTTATTTTGAATATGAATATTCATTTAATTTTAGAATTTGACTGAAGCTACTGCGTAAAGTCAATGAGCAACATTGACATTTTGCATGCCCATCCGATTCATGGCCATAGAGTGATAAATCAGTCACACCATTCATGTAGGATTTATCATTTTGATTCATCCTACTATGGTGACGGGCTGACCAACAAATCTAGGGCCTTTATGGTGTAAAGTAAATGAGGATGAGGCTGGATAATTTTGTTCATCCAGGCTCATCCTCAAATATAAATTAGCCCTAAATTTATTTATATTTTAAAAAGTGATGATGCTGTTGAATTTGCTTATAGATAGTATTTCTCGAAAGTTTTACAAGAAATAGTGATGACTAAATTGAGCCCGATAAGCTTGAGCTCAAGTTTGCACATTGAGTGTGAAAGATGCTTGATGAGCTCAGGCTCGGCTCGAGCTCGATTGTGGCTTGATATCTTATGAGCTCATTGAGCTTGAGCTTGAGTCAACATTTATCAATAATCTCAACTTTGAGCCTAAAATTTGGAGCTCGATGAGCTTAAGCTCGAGCTCGAGCTTGAAAATTTTATTAAGCTCAACTCAAGCTCGACTCGTTTACAACCTTAAACTCAACTGAGTACCAGACTTAGACATTCTTTGACTCAACCACGGACCTTAGTGCTTTCTAACTCTAAAGGAGTTTTGATGGAATGTACAAATGAGGAAACTAAAAAGAAAGAAATAAGTTGAAGAATCCAAAGTATAAAGAAGACTTTACCTTGAGAACTCATTTTAGAACTCCAAATAAAGATATCTTCTCTTCTTCTCCTCCTTAGCTAAGGTGAAATTCCTCTCTTTTTCTTCTTCTTCTTCTCTTTCTTCTTCTTATTCTCTTTTTTTTTTTCTTTTTTTTTATTTGAGATAAGGGGTAAATCCCTAGGTGCTAACAAAAGCCACCTTTATGAAGCACCTCTTAGAAGACTCAAAAACTTTGAGGCCTACTCAAACTCAACTTGCATTGAAGTTGAGGATCCACAAATTCCCAAGCCAAGAATAATTACTCAAAGTAACTTAATATAAATTTAATATTAAACATAAATTATATTTTTTATGTAAATTAAAAATTTTCCACCAAAAATAAGAGGGCTTAATGATGTGACTAGAATTGAACTTAAGTACATTTTTATAATTTGACTTAGAATAATAATGGACTTGAGCATCGGAGTACCTTAGCCAAGGGCCCATTGACAAGCCTGATGTTTGCTATTAATTGCAAGACTCGACCATGTTACATCATCAAGCACTTTTATCGACCAGTCATCTGGTCGATTGGACTGGACTTTAGCCCAATACTTTCCTAAACTATTTACACCCTCATCATTTGGCGTCGTCTGTGGAAAGCTTAAGTCCATAACTGAGAAAAATGGTTAACACTAGGCGAGCCATTTTTGTAAAAGAAGAGAACATGAGGTCCCCAACCCCTCATCCCCGACCCCAGCAAGAACTAGATGTGGCGGGACCTAGCTCCTAGCCAGAACAAGTGGTCATCCTGACTGTGCCCTAGCTCATGCAGCTGATAAGTGAGCAATCTACCCAAATTTCTGCTCAATTATTAGCTGCCCTCAATAGACACAATAACCAGCCTGGACCAGCTGCTAGTGCCACTTCCCAAC
Source organism: Jacaranda mimosifolia (assembly GCA_018894105.1). NCBI lineage: Eukaryota > Viridiplantae > Streptophyta > Magnoliopsida > Lamiales > Bignoniaceae > Jacaranda > Jacaranda mimosifolia. Next base: position 14,639,854 of record CM032123.1, read on the forward strand.
ATTCTCAGCGCGAGAAGAGGCCTTAGAGAGAAGAGACAGCCAACCAGAAGTTAGGCAACCACCCACCGGACACGAAGACAGCCTCGGGAGGTTTTCCAGGGAAGAAGCCCGACCTAACTCCCAAGAAGAAGTTGCAAATTTAGTAGAATACTGTGCTCGACTCCTTTGAGCCCTACAACATGATAGGATCGAGTACCCGAGACCTTAGACAAACAGAAACATGTCCTAAGCTGATCAAAAAGAATGGGAAGAAGTGTCCCACCAAGTGCAGCAATTGAACAGGCGACTAGAAGAGATTTCAAAGAAGAACTCTAACAGGAACCCCCACTATGATAGCGCTCTTCGACTTCATCGGCAGCGAGAGTCCCCATTTATATAGGAGATAATCGATGAGCACATTATTGTTGATGCCAATGTTCCTATTGAGTTACCCATATACGATGGCACATTGGACCCAAACAAACACCTGTTACAATTCAAGCACATAATACAGCCGCATGGGCACAACAAGTATATCCACGTCAAAATGTTAATCACCATGTTCCAAGGAATTACGCTCGATTGATTTGTGAAATTGGATCCGACATTGATCTGCTCGTATAACAAGCTACATGATAAGTTCATCCACTAGTTTGCTAGTTGGAGGAAAGCGAAGCTCCCTCATACCTACTTGCACATTGTTAAATAGAACGAAAAGAGTCCCTTCATGACTTTTTCACCAAACTCAATATTGAAGTTCTAAAGATTGACAGTCCCTGAATCGAGATCCTGATCAATATGTTCTTTCTGGGCCTTCGCCATAGAGAATGTGCTAACGCCTTGGTCAAAGAGAGACCTAGGACAATAGAGGAGTTGCTAAACCTCGAAGAAAGGTATATGACACAAGAGGACATAAACAAGCTCAAATATGGCAATCCAGACAGTAAGAAGAAGATGAGAAAAGAGAAAGATGACAGACAGCATAAAAATGATCATTAATCTCCAATCAAACATTTCCACAATTGTACTCCCCTCAACACTGCCATGAAGGAAGTGATATTTGCTATTCAGCATGACAACCTCCTCAAAAAGCCCAGGAAACTAACCGAGACTTAATCTATGAGAAGATCCAAGAAGTACTGTCACTTCCACAGGCAGAAAGGCCATGATACATAGGGTTGTTTCAATTTTCATGACGAGATCGAAAGACTCATTCAACAAGGGTACTTGAAGAAGTTTGTCGATAAAAAGCTAGGCAAGAGGCGGGTGTAACAGAACAGACTCCCCGTAGAGAAAGGTCGGTTAGCCCTAGGAAGAAAGATAAAGGAAAAAAAACCTGCCCATGATCCCCACCCACCTATCAGAGAAGTAATTGATACCATCGCGGGAGGCCCAACGAGAAAGGATTCGAAGTTATCCAGAAGGCAGAATCAAAGGAGGCTAAAATTGACTAAATCTTCCTTGATCGAAACAGTCTTCCAGTTCTCGACTAGTGCAAAACCAATCTCTTTCTCTAACTCCAACCTCTCACATATTGAGAATCAAGGGGCTGACAACAAACTGTATTGATTCTTTGTGGTATCTGTTGAGATAGCCAACTTCGAAGTCAGGAAGGTATTGGTCAACAATGGTAGCTCCACAAATATAATTTTCCTATCGACACTAAAGAGAATGAACATGGGGAAGTTAAAATTTGAACCCGTGCACACCCCGCTGGTCAAATTTGGGGGAATTAAGATCATCCCCAAAGGATCCATAAACTCGTCCTCATCATTTGGGAAGGCCCCTCGAAAAAGAACACTCATCGTTAACTACCTGGTCATTGATGCACCCTTTACTTACAATACTATCATTGGATGAATAGCTCTAAATGACTTTCTAGCCATTATTTCGACCTATCATGTGAAGGTCAAGTTTCCGAAGACCATTGGAGCTTGTGAACCTTTTTTCAATATGAAAGAAGCTTAGCGATGCTATATAATTTTGGTCGAGGCAAACAAACAGAAGGCTCGACTAAAATTGAAATCTTTGGGGACATCCCAATAACAGAACCCGAGGAGAGACAACAAAACAAGAAATAAAAGCTAGAGAATACTAAGGTCGAGCCTCTTGAAGAGTTCAAGACCATCGAACTGGAGTGATGGAATCCCAACAAAACCACCAGGATTGAGACTGATCTAGGCAACAACATGGAGTGCCTTATGGTCGATTTTCTCAAAAGAAATGTAGACAGTTTTTCCTAGAAGGCTTCTAACCTACAAAGAATCGACCATCGTCCACCACTTGAACGTGGACCCCTCGTTCAAACTAGTAAAGCAGAAGACTAGAACCTTCAACGTTGAAAGATGCCAAATCATCAAAGAGAAGGTCAACAAGCTTTTAATAGCAGGATACATTGTAGAAATTCAATATCCAAGCTGGCTTTATAATGTAGTCCTTGTCCCTAAAAACGAGGGAAAGTGACGAATGTGTAACGATTTCACTGATTTGAATAAAGCTTGCCCTAAAGATCCTTACCCCCTGCCTCATATAAATTTATTAGTAGATTCCACTATTGGTTGTGATCTTTTAAGTATGATGGATGCATTTCAAGATTATTACCAAATTTTCATAGCACCTAAGGATAGGGATAAGACCTCTTTTGTCATCCACAATGGGGTGTATTATTTTCTAGTCATGCCTTTCGGGCTCAAAAATGCAGGTGCAACCTACCAAAGACTCGTAAATTTTATATTCAAAAATAAGATCGGTAAGACCATAGAGGCCTATGTGGATGACATAATCATCAAAATAGAAAAAGAATAGAATCACTTAATAGACCTCAGTCATACATTCTCAATATTGCTGGCATTTGGGATGAAGCTCAACCCCAATATGTACACATTTGGGGTGGGGGGGTAAATTTTTCGGCTACATGGTCAAATAAAGAGGTATCGAAGCAAATCCACAAAACATCTAGGTCATTTTGGACATTACACCTCCTTGAACAGTTAGGGACATTCAGCGCCTGGTTAGAAGAATTATAGCTTTAGGTCGATTCCTTGCCCGAGTAGCCGACAAAAGCTTACCATTCTTCAAGATCCTCATAAATGTGAGAAAATTAGGTTTCCAATGGATAGACAATGCGACCAGGCCCTGGCCTTGTTAAATCAATACCTTTCGACACTACTGATGTTTGCCAAACCTAAGGTTGGAGAAGTTTTGCACGTTTATTTGGCAGTCTAGTTGGCATCGATCAATTCAGTTTTGGTATCGACTAGAAATGGCACCTATTGACCTGTCTACTAAGCAGCAAAGTATTGCAGGGCCAAAGCACAACTATTTGGGGATTAAAAAATTTGCTCTTGCTTTGGTCACTGCAGCTAGGAAATTGAGGCCTTATTTCCCATCTCACTCCATTGTAATCTTGACAAATCAACCATTGAAACAAGTGCTATCGAAACTAGATATGTCTGGAAGATTAACAAATTGGGCAATCGAGCTAGGTGAATTCGATATCACGTTTCAGCCCTGAACTGCTATAAAAGCCCAAGTGTTAGCTAATTTTGTTGCCAAGAGACTTGACCTACCCAATCATCTCGACCAAAACTCTGTTATGTGGACTTTGTATGTCGATGGTTCAGCAACTTCCTCAGGGGGAGGAATTGCCATTTCCCTACAGGTCTCCACAAGTCGAGAAATACGACTTCATGATCAAACTCAACTATCATATTACCAACAATGATGCAGAATATGAGGTCCTCCTTGCTAGCATGAGGATAGCGATAGATAGAGGAGTTGAGCAGCTGGTAGCCATCACTGATTCCCAATTAGTTGCAGAATAGATCGAAGGGAACTTTGAGGCCAAGGAGACTACGATGAGTAAGTATCTGGCTGAGGTCAAAAGACTATAGCAATAGTTTAGAAACTTCACCCTCAGCCAAATTCCTCGATCAGAGAATGAACGTGCCAATGCACTATCAAAATTTACGAGCTCGACGAAAGCAACAAGAGACAGAACCATCACTTTTCTCATTGCCAACAAACCCACCATAGATGGTCTCGACCAAAATTGGGTGAGGCAGATCAGAGAAGCCCCCTCCTCATGGAAAGATGCGATAAAAGCTTGTTTAGGGAAGGGTAAAGTTCCCAAGGATAAAGGCTAAGCACGAAGGCTCAGAGGCCAAGCAGCTAAGTTCACCCTCGACAAACAGGTTCAGTTATACAGGAAATTGATTTTCGAACCACTATTGAGATGCTTGACGCTAGAACAAGCTCAGGAGGTCTTATATGAAGTCCATTCAGGCATTTGTGGCAATCACTCTAAAAGACGATCTCTAGCCCACAAAATCATTAGATATAGGTATTTTTGGCTAACTTTGCTGAAGCATGCCATCAATTTGGCCAGAAAATGCCTATCTTGCCAGGTCCACTTGAACATACCTCACCAACCGACGACAATGTTGGTGCCCATTCAGATCACATGGTCGTTTGACCAGTGAGGGATCGATATAGTCGATTTTTTAACCAAAAACCACAGGTCAACAAAAATTCATAATCGTTGCGGTCGAGTACTTTATGAAGTGGGTCGAAGCAGAAGCAATCCCTAAGATAACCGACGCGCAAAAGTTTTATGTGGAAAAATATTATCTGCTATTTCGATTTGGCCAAAGTATTAATATTTGATATTGGGATGCAGTTCCAGAGTAGGAGCACGAGGAGCTGGTGCGAGAGCCTGGGGATTCGACAACACTTCAACTCAGTTGAAAACCCACAAGCTAATGGTCAAACGGAAGTCACGAACAGAACTGTCCTAGATTACCTCAAGGCTCAACTGGAAGGGACCAGAGCGAGCTGGGTAGATAACCTCTGTGGGGTTCTTTGGGCATATATGACCACCCCTCCCGAACAGCTACTAGTCACAGTCCTTATAGTTTAGTTTACGACTCAAAAGCAGTTATCCTAACAGAACTGGTATAACACACTGCTCGAGTAATCTACTACAACATGATCAGAAATGACTCTAAAAGAGAATTTAATCTTGATATAATCGACGAGTTACATCAGCAAGCATACGCAACAATGCAATGATATAGGTCGAAGATGGCTCAGCATTACAATAAGGGAGTCTAACAAAGAAACTTTAAAGTGGGGGACTTTGTCCTCAAGAAAGTCGAAGTGTCAAAAAATATGGGGAAACTTGATCCAAAATGGGAAGGTACTTGGTGGTTAAAGTAGCAAACCACAACGCTTACCAACTTGCAGATATAACTAGTAATGAGCTCCCTCGACCATGGAATGCGGTGAACTTAAAAATGTTTCATGTGTAAAGAAATGGAGTTCTCTACTTGACTGTACTGAAGTATCATTCTAGAATCAATAAAAACTATCTATATTTCTGCTACTATTCATTCACGCCAACAACTAAGGCTTCTAACCTAAATCAAAAACGAGTTGATCATTGTAAGTCGACCCCATAGTTGACCCTAAACTGGTTTCAAACTACAAACTAAGGCTTCTAGCCCAAATAAAAAATGAGTTGATCGTTGTAAATTGACCCCATAGCCAACCCTAAACTAATTTCAAACCGCAACTTAAGGCTTCTAACCTAAATAAAAAATAAGTTGATCATTGTAAGTCGACCCCATAGTCAACCCTAAATCGATTTCAAACCACAAACTAAGGCTTCTAGCCCAAATAAAAAATGAGTTGCTCATTGTAAGTTAGCCCTGTAGTCGACCCCAAACTGGTTTCAAACCACAAAACCAAGGCTTTGCAGCCCAAGTCAACAAATGAATTAATCGCTTAAGGTCGACCCCATAATCGATCTCACATAGACTTCAAGCTACAGGCTAAGGCTTCTTAGCCCATTTTGATACACGAGTTGACCTCAAAATGATTTCAGTAATAAACTATGGCTTCAAGCCCAAATTAACGAATAAACGGATTGCACAGAGTCAACTGTTTCAAACACAACCAGAAATCAACCTTGTAGTCAAAGATAAGGTCGCACAAATAATGTATATATTCCAATTACAACATTGAGCGTAAAGTTGAGTTAATTTAACGCATTTAACCACCAAGTTTAATCATTTGATCAGGGAGAATAGAATGTAAATTGACCTAAAAGTCGACGACAAATAATATTGCAATACTTATTTTAAAGTAAGTTAACTTGATGTGAATGTCTTGGATTGATTCCATTATTTTTACGCTAGTCAATTTCTAAATCAACCGCGGACTTGTCCAACTCCTTTGTTAGAGGATCGCGTTGCGGGATTTCTTATTTGAGATTAAATTATTTATTTATTTCATCATTGTTGACGTGGGCAATCGACAAAAATGAAAAGCATTTAAAAGTAAACAAAATCGAGTAGACATCGATGAGCAGAAAACCCTATTCATTGAATTGGAGTAAATTTGATTTCACAATTGCCAAAGTTTTACATAAGACCTGCCTTGATGCCTCGTAGGGCCAATAGAATAAAAGCAGATAAAATAACGACAAAATTATTGACTTAACTCGACCCAACCCCTTCAACTCCTGACCCCTCGACAGCAGCCTCATTGACCGCATGATCAAGTTCATCGCTAGAAGGCACTGGCACCACAATTTGTGGCCTTTCTACCTCTTGTTCATGAACAAGCACGGCCGCATGAGCTGGCTCGATGACCCCAACTAGTTGAGAGGGCCCCACCTCGTTAGGCAAAAAAGCATGCTCAATGGGAGGAAACAAGGCAATCATATCGACTTTGTCCTCTTTCACCTCGAATGCAAAGTCATTAGCAAATGCAAACTCCTTAGCCACCTCGACCACCTTAGGGTGAGAAGCAGCAACCACTCTGGATACTGGTGGATTCTCTTCAACCGGAGGCTGATTAGGATACTCCTCGAGTTGCTCAGTGTGGAGCAGGCTAATGCGCTCTCTATCCTAGGGCCGAATCTGATAGCCCAAAAATTTGAGCTATTTCATGACTTTCTTGAAAGCCTCATTCGCATCATCGAGTGAGAATACAATGCTCGCATCCTGAAACGTTGAACACAGCATGAACTACTGCACAACTTCTCATTGGATACTAGGAAGTACACGAAAAAACTCATCCCAAGCATACTCAGTCATGATGTTGTATCTATACATTTGACTAATATTATATCAGGCCTCATCCTCTAGCCTGGCCTTTCGCAGCTACTCCACCAATTTGCTTTTTTTGGCTACAGTTTCCAGGAGCTTCGCATCCTTAGCCTCGAGCTCCTTGTCGAGCTGCTACATTCTCGACTGCAGAGATTCAAACTTGGTCTTGGCCACCTTAGCATCACCTTGCTCTTTTTACAACTCCTCACAATCGCCAAGGGCCAGCTCCAATCTCCAATACATATGGTAGCCCATCTAGCTCACCTAGAACATTAATAATGATGAGTTCAATCCGAGAAATCAAACACGAGCAATGCAACAATAAACACTCAACAAAATACTTTACCATATTTGCATGGTAGGTGAATGCTTTCAGTATATTCAGTTGGCTTAGCTCAAGTAACTTTTTTTTGTCGGACATGAATAGCCGCGGCCATCATAACCTTTAACGAGGCACATCCAATCGACCCTATCAACATCATCGAGTGTGAAAATGGATCCCCCGCTCGGTTCCAAACCACTAAAAGAGGAGGTTGGGGAGCGGGAAGTATTCGTCATCAGAGCAATCCCCAAATAAAGATGCCCCCATCAAGCTAATCATGGTTGTGGCCTTGCCTTTGCCCTTCTCGCCTGTTATTATCTTTCGAGCAAGCCCCCCCCCCCACTTGGCTGCGGGCCTCCCTCGATGAGGGATGAGCTCGTCGAGCTCGATTAGAGCTGCATACACGATAGTAAGAGGAGGTAGAGCAGCTGGTGGTGCTAGTGGCAGTGGAGCATCCTGACTGGTGGCCTATCATTGAGCGGACGCTTGTCGACGCTCTTAAAGTCTCTGTTGGCAGACGATGGTCTTTTGGCATGCACATTTCATGACTTTTTTTTGATCTACAATAGAAGAAAGGAGTTCACATAAATTGACCAGAAAGATTAGCAATACAGTGTAAAAAGAATTAATAAAAACATCTACCTAGTCAAGCATCCGTGAGCAAATTGAGTTGAGCAGGTGATAAGCCTACCAGCACCAAATTTCTCTCCTCAATAAACCCTGTAGCCTCTATTTGACCAAATTGGGTTAGGTCTCATATGAAAGTGTTGGGCCAAGTAGGATTCTCATTCCCTGGTATTTCAACGTAACCCCTCCACCACCCCTTAGGAATGCTAAACCCGCCCCTCCCAACGCCCGAATGTAAAGATAACATTTTTTCCACTCTTAACCGTAGGATGAAGAAGAAGTCACCAAAAACTTTTGACGAGGGCGGGCGGTGAGATAGTAAAAGCCCGACTCCTCGATACTGCCTAACTTATGAGACATAGGAAGATGAAAATGGTTGGAAAAACTGGCAAAACTGGGGGGCTGGCCGTTTATTCACATCAGGACGATGAAATTATAGAGGGTTGAGAAGCAGTTCAGAAGAAGCTGGGTTATACAAACCTGTAGACCTGTCAACAGGTCAACTATAGACTAGGCCAAGGGAAACCCAAGACCACACTTCAGTGCCTCTTCGAATATAGTTATACACCCAGTGGAAGGTTGGTGCATCCTATCATGAGGTCCGAGAATGAGCAACTCAAACTCCGAAGGAATATGGTACAACTACCTAAGCAACTCAAGGTCACTTTGTGTGATTTTAGATGTGATTTCACTACAGTAGGTCCGATGTGAATAACCAACCACGGGACACAGGAGGCTGACTCGGCCCGGACCATTCCCAACATAGACCTGAGTATCACTTGAAGAGCTAAAGGAACTAGAGCTGTCGCTATTAGAATCGTTCGACTCACTACTCGAGTCATTCCCTCCCTAAGTTGAACCATCATTCGACCTCGCCTCCTCGATGTCGCTCTCCCTATTGCTACCTTCATCAAACACCCCTAACATGTCGAATACTCTAAATTTGATTCAAATAAGCAGAAATCAATGCTTGCTCAAATTGAAGTACAATTCAAGAAACTTACACGGTTAGAAGGAATATAACATAACTTGATGAGCAGGAAAGAGCAGTAAAAATTAATTTTGACCTCTCTGAATGCATTAAAAGTGCAAATGAAGTTTTTTACCTCACCTATTTATAGGCCTCAACGCACGATAACCCAAACGACTGCAATTATTATGCAGTCGCCGCCTGACGTTTCGCGTGACCTGATGTAATAGACGTATTAAATGCACTGAAACCCTGTTCGACTTTTTGAAATCATGAGACTCCTCATGGAGCATATTCAATTCCCACAAATCAGCTACTCCCTATTCCTTCTTGTCGACCATCAGATCAGGACTTGGAAATGGGGGGACTACCCATGATATGGGATAGCCTAATAGGCCTAGCAGGCCCAACCCAATAACACTCAATCGGAGCAAAGATACAATGCGAGACAGCCTAATTACTTATCAGGCCCAACTGGCCGTCGGCCAACCATGTAATCGATCAAGTCCGACCTCACTGGGCTCTATCTACCAGCGCGAATATTAGCATTTGCTCCTGTCGACTAGAGTATGGTCAACCATGATCGAGGAAGCTCTTTTCAGCACTCAGTTGGAGAGACATTTGAATAAGACAAAGCGTTATCCTGTCAACTAGAGTCTACTTGTATATCTCGCAGGCAAGTGCTAATCTAGACTGGGGAAGTCAATCAGACGCAACGGCTTGTCGCATTAAATGTTCTGACAAGCGGCATGCTTCCACATTAATGGCGCATGCCATCACCAGTACCATCTTTTCAACCGCACCAGACTAGTACGCGCTTCCAGTGTACCACCTTGTCCTATGTAGCTAGAGGCAACGCCACCTAGAATAATATACAAGTTGGAGATGACTCAAAGTTCTTTAAGCAATGACAAATGCCCTTTCTGTGCAATAAGAGCATTATATACATATCAATCACACCAGGAAACCTATAAATACCCCATTGTCAGCCTTCAACAAGGTATGCTCATTATCACTCAAAAGCCCTCACTCTACTACTCTACATTCTAGTCGATAATATACTGACTTGAGAGTTGGAGTTCTTTAGCAGAGGATCCCTCGGCAAGCCTGACGTTTGCTATTGGTTGCAGGGCTCGACCCCGTTACATCATCAAGCGCTTCTATTGACCAACCATCTGGTTGATTAGACTAGACTTTAGCCCAATACCTTTCCAAACTATTTACACCCTCATCAAGCAAATTATTTCTATATATTATTTAATATTTGTATATTATAATTTATATATATATAGATATAAATATTGAGGCTTACGAGTTCGTTCACAAACTTTCGAACCATCATACTAAAATTCAAGTTTAACTCAATTCCAAACTCGAGTTAGACAAATTGAGCTCAAACTCGAACAATGTCAAAGCTCAAGTCGAGCCTTTTTATATCATCTCGGATCGACGTGCACCCCTACCCACAACTGAAAGAGAACAGAGGTAGCCAAACAAACATAAGTTGTCAGTTTTTCCCATTTTTATCTTTGACTTTTTGATAGGCACACGTGTGATTTTGTACCACAATTTGCACAAAAGAACAACAAAATAATATTCAGTTCCATAGATTTTTTGCCAACTTTTTTAAGATTTTCTTGTTGAAGATTCTTGCCTTGAAACTAATTACTCGGCATCATTATCTAGGGGTGTAAATGTATATTAAATGAATCAAATATATTATTTTCATATTCATATTCGTTTAATTTTTTGAATATTCGGATAGGGATATGGATTTGACGGATATTTAAAAATGATATTCAAATTCGTATCCATCGAATATTGGTCGGATTCGCATGTATTCGTATTCGATTATAATTATTCAGATGCATTCATATTTTATTAAACTTATCTGTATTCAAATAATTATTTTATATTCATATTCAATGATAATTATTTAGATATTCATTTACGAATATCCAAATACATAAATCTATGAATATATAATAAATATATCTTTTAATTAATAAAATAAACTATATAATTTTATTAAAACGAAAGCAATCAAACAAATAATATAATTTTTAATTAATAATTAACTTTATAATTAATTATTAGTACTTAATAATAATAATAATAATAATAATAATAATATTTAAGTATATTAATTATAAAGTCAATCAATACTAATTATGTTGATTAATTTTATTTTTTATTTTTTTTTCTATATTACAATAATTTTTTAAATTTATTTTTTTCTTTCCAATTCTTCAATTATAATTTATGTATATATATATTGTGAGTTTTTTATTAAAAAATATAAATAATATATTATTTAATAAATATATATTCGAATAGAATATTAAACGAATTGGACACGCATTTATCATATTCATATTTATTTATAATTTAATATCTACTAATTAAATATGAATAATATTTATTTTAAATGAATATAAATAAATTTTATATAAACGAATATAAATATAAATAATAAATGATTTTCGGATATTCTTTTACCGTCCTTATCTATCCACATAGAGAATTGCCGTTTTCAGTCGAGAAGCCCTTCTTCTTTGGAAGCATTTTTCCACTCATCTTACCAAATGATTATGGCCCAGAAAATTTTCTCTAGCCAGGGTCAAAAATGGAGAGAAACAGGTGGAAAATGGGAAGTGCAAATTATCAGGTTCATTCAACCTGGACAGGTTTTTGGGATATTGAACAAGTAATCAATTGCCATCATTTCTTGGATAGCCATTTCTTGGTTTGATGGATCAGTTTATTCCACACCATAACCATTGGGTGTGCGAACCAAAAGGCAAAAAGGTAAGGTGCTTACTATATTTTTGTGTCTCTTCGAAGTATAAATATTAGGGAATACTGAAATAGTACTAGAATATTTAATGGTGTTTGGCGTTTCTGTTCTCTCTCTCTCTCTCTCTCTCTGTAGTGGGATGTAGGACATATCTTTTTAGTTGGTACACTATCGATGGCATTTGGAGACTGAGGTGAGATATGGCACTTTATTGAGTTTGGATTTATATTCTGCTGGGAAAGATTTTGAGATTCACATTTAGGACCTCCAAGTCAAAGTCATTTGATTGAACTATGCTTTGAATAAGTTGGAAATATATATATTACATGATAGATGATGATCACTGTAGATTGCCTCCACGTAGCATATGGCGATAGTTGTGACTTAGTTGGACCTACTCAACTATTGCTGGAGATTATGAACAATTTGAATTTGAATTATGACTTGCGTCGCAAAATATGGAGCACAAACCATTTTTCGACATATCATTACTCATATGAATGTTTAACTGTGTTCAAATAATGCTTTTCGAAGGAATGTCTTCAGTGTCAGCTTGCAACACTTTTACTTTTGTCAAATTCGTTTACTTTTGCTTGTTTGTCAAATCCTAATAGGAAAACAACCAGAAATAACCGAATATTTGATATATGGAATGATTTAGACAAGTGAGCTTCGAAGTACTCTGCTGGCAGCAGTTTCATGGTTTACTTAATTAAATTTGTTGTATAACTTCGTTTTTGCTTTACATGCTTTTTCCTACTTTTGTTCGCGTTTTGTCTTAGCATCAAGAGTTCCAGGGTTCAAGATTCATTGCCGAGCATGTTAAAAAGAGCTCAAATAGCACTGCAATCAAAATTGACTTAAGCTGACTTCTTCTACACCTACTACTAACAATTAGAATGGAAATAAGCTTTTAGAATAGTGCAAATATAGGCAAGTCAATTAGTTACTCCTCAAATTACGTTAGCCAACTAGGAAGTTTTTTTCCGTAATCCTATTGCAAAGTGCAAGTCATCCCAGCTCACTATGCCGTAATGTTCTGTTAATATGTGATGCTATTTCAAGTTCTTGCACATTGATATGTTTTTTATTAATTTGTCCGTCTGGTCTTAGTGGATTAGTCGCTAGGGTTATAAAGCATTGGCTCTTTTTGATTTAATGGCATCTATATGTTGCATCAATTCTTTTTCTTAGGTGTTTCGATGGACCGAAGAAGTTTGTCTATTTAGTTCTTTATATGGGACTTATTTCAATTCTTAGAAGTTATAACTTATTTCAATTCTTAGAAGTTATAAATACAGAGCAACATAAGCATTACTTAGTAAGTTCACAATGTGTAGGAACTCTTTTTTCGGTTAGTTTTGGCTTGAAAATAAACAAGAGTAGAAAAATTCCTATCTTCTATCAGAAGGTTAGTTATGCCTCATGGTTTTTACTACTAAAACAATTAACTTATTACCATGAGAAAGTTGATATCATTGCTTGCATAAACTTCCATAATTTAGGAATCCTTGTGTCAACCATTCAAAATCTGATTTTAATATAGTCTTTTAGCTCTATCATTGACTGACAAGAAAAAATCTAGATTCATGTCACCTACAAGATTGTTTGTCTTCTTACCAGTTAGGAAAGTTTAAACTGTAATTTTCTGACAATTACAAAATTAGGAGTGACCAAAAATATTATGAACCCTCAAATCAAAAGGGGCCTCAACCTACTTTTACTTGCTTCCATCCATTCTGTCGGGGGTATCTTAATTTTGCTTCAAACAACTATGAACTCAATTATTCTGACCTTCTTTATGATATGTATTTTTATTGGCAGAAGAAATTTATTCTCTTTACCTTTAAACACTGTTTAAAAATGTTTTTCTCCGAGCCTTAGCAAGAATGTATAAAAAGAGATGCTACATTAAAATGGTGACCAGATATCTCCTGGAATAACTACTATACATTAATTATCTAATTACCACTTTCTTTTGTTAGTTTCATAATTGGGAGGTCATACTGAAGAGTCAGTGGAAATGAGTGGAATGGACACAGGAAGTTTATTGTCTTCTTACAAGCCTACTTTACCATACAAAGTAGGCATTCCACCAAAGCAAAAATTGTGAAGAATTTTCTAACACATTGAAGGAAACTTTCTTTTCTGATGATCCCTTACGCTGTTCTAAGGATCAATCAAGGTCTCAGCAGTTCATTCTAGGAGTGCAGGCTTTTTTTCCCATTTTTGAATGGGGTAAAAGATACAATCTCGATAAATTTAAAGGGGATCTAATTGCAGGGCTTACCATTGCCAGCCTTTGCATTCCTCAGGTACAATAGTTGTATAGAACAAAGATTAACTGATATTCTAGCATTTTAGTCACATCACTGTTATGAGGGCAACAGGACAGTGGCTATGCAAAGCTTGCGAATTTGGGTCCCAAGTATGGTTTATGTGAGTAACGTAGTAATCATTATTTATGAACTGAAGTACATTTTCCCTTAAATTACATGAGTAGAATTTGATTGTCCGTATGTATTCAGGTGTATCTGTGAACCTGATTAGATTTGAGCTTTATCTCACTATTAGTTTACACTTTAATGGGCAGCTCAAGAGATGTAGCCATAGGACCAGTTGTCGTATCCCTCCTGCTGGGAACTTTACTACAAAATGAGATGATCCCATGAAGAATGCTGTAGAGCAGCTGAGGTTTGCATACAGCAACTTCTTTCACATGCATAACACAAGCTGCTACCCTGGGCATTCTTAGGTAACTGCATGCGATTTTCAATCCAACCGCTAAAATATATGAACCATAAAATGGAATTTTCTCTTTCTGATTCTTATTTCTATGAAGTCCAATCTTTGTATTTGTTTCCTAGCTGCATTTCTAGCTGTCCAGCAGTTCTATGCTCCATCTAAGATTTTGGTTGCCGTGAGAGATTGAGGTTCCTAATTGATTTCCTGTCTCGTGCCGCTGTTGTTGGTTTCATGGGTGGTGCTGCCATAACAATTGCACTCTAACAACTCAAGGGGTTCTCAGGCATCAAAAAGTTAACGAGAATACTGACATCATTTCTGTTATGCAATCTGTCTTGAGCTCAGCCCACCATGAAGTGAGATCTCTCACTCTCGCTCTCTCTGGATTCAGGCTGAAATTGTAAAACCAGAATTATGCTTAGATCTAAGTGCAATACTTACGTAAATTGCATTCGCAGTGGAACTGGCGGACAATAGTCATTGGAGCAACATTTCTTGTGTTTCTTCTATCCACCAAGTACATTGTAAGAAATAAGTATCCTAAACTATTCCCCTTCTTTCATATCTAGAGTAAGAAATCATATTGGTTCACAATTCTGATATGGTGTCGGGTGCAGGGGGAAAAGAAAAGGAAATTATCTCGTGTGCCTGCTATTGCTCCACTAATCTCCGTCATTCTGTCCACCTTCTTTGTTTACATCACCCATGCTGGCAAGAAAGGAGTACAAATAGTAAGGCCTTTTCTTATCTGCTTTTCTGGGTTCTTTACACGTACCTTTCTGTTAGGATCAAGTATTCTTTTACTCTTCAACTTTGATTTGCGTATAACCATGCAAAATGTTGTGTGTTCTTGAACTGTCACAACCAGGTGAAGCATATAGAAAAAGGTATCAATCCCCCATCATTGAATGAAATATATTTTACTGAGGATTATCTCTTGCAAGGCGTTAGGATCGGCATGGTCGCTGGCACGGTTGCACCTACCTGAGCTGGTTCTTTCAGGATATTTTTTAAACATGGAAGAATAATACAATGAGTAAATTCATATTGTCCCACTTGGGGACATCTACACGAAGCTGTTGCAATTGGAGGAACATTTGCTGCCGTGAAGGACTAAAAAATAGATGGAAATGAAGAAATGATTGCCCTTGGAGCGGTGAATGCTGCCGGCTCGATGACATCTTGCTACGTGGCCACAGCTATAAGCTGATTAAATAATGATGAGAACACTCAGTCCTGGAAACATTTACAAGAACTATGCTTATTAGAATTCAAGTATATAGTAAAAAATAAATGCACTTATCCAATGAAAGACAATCAAGAAGGGTATTATTGTTTTCAAATGCATTATAAGCAATCTCTTATATTTTTTTGATAGTTTTGAGAATTTTATTTCTCGCTATCTCCTGCTTCTTTCATGATAACAAGAATAAAGCATGAATACAGAAAACCTTTTTTGCATTGAAAATGAATAGTGCTGAGAGAATCACAGATTTCCGTTGCTTATGTGATAGTTGCAAGTTCCTTCTCCCACTCTGCAGTAAATTTTCTAACATGGTGATGTCCATTGCCGTACTCTTAACACTATGATTAATCACGCCTCTTATTGATTGAGTACATACCAAATGCGATCCCCTCTTCCATCATTATCTCTGCTGTGATTGGCCTGATCGACTATGATGCCACAGAAATTTGATTTCATTGCTTGCATAGGAGCCTTTCTTCGTGCGGTTTTTGTCTCTGTTGAAAGTGGCCTCTTGATTGCTGTAAGGATTGAAATAATCACGCCTCTTATTGATTGAGTACATACCAAATGCGATCCCCTCTTCCATCATTATCTCTGCTGTGATTGGCCTGATCGACTATGATGCCACAGAAATTTGATTTCATTGCTTGCATAGGAGCCTTTCTTCGTGCGGTTTTTGTCTCTGTTGAAAGTGGCCTCTTGATTGCTGTAAGGATTGAAATATTTGTCATGTTAAAAAAAAAAAAAAATGAAAAATTTATCAAGCTTACACCAGAATGACAAAATGTTGCCAGGCCTCATGATAGGTCTTGATATCTTTTGCTAAGTTACTCTTACAAGTAACAAGGACTAGGACAGCCCTTCTTGGAAAAATTCCAAGAACAAATGTTTATTGGAATATTGAACGTACAGTATACTACCCAGAGGCAAGTAAGGTTCCAGGAGCTCTAATTATAATGGTTGATTCCGCAATTTACTTCTCAGACTCTAACTACATTAAGGAGAGGTGAATTGGCCTGTCCCATTTCATTTTATTCAACTAGTGAAATGTCATTTTGAATTACATGCCAAGGCACAAAGTTCAACTTGCAATTTTATAGCATATAATCAAGAATTCAATTTGAACTTTTTCTGCCTAATTAAGTTGGTCATTGTTTATGTGTCACGTGAGTAAATGTTTATTTACCTTTTCTCTGATGATTATTGTTGAGCAATACGCGTACTATACGGCGTATTAGATTCTGTGCTTACATTTCTGATGAATATTTTCCATATCCTTTTTGTAGCTGTTAGAGTTAGTGGCGTCCGTGCCTTGGAAGAACTGCACAGGAGTCTCCAAAAGAGTGATATTCAGATGATGAAGCTTAGAACCCCCTTTAACGCACACCACTCGGTTAAACAGCAACGAGGCATGATTTGATTACACAACTTGGGAACTTACCTTTAAAGGCATATTTATATTGCATCAACAGCTTGTTTTGGTGGTGTGATTGACAAGTTCCATGCATCAATGTTTACGAGTCTGACAGACGGAACACAAGCAGATTGTTCTGACCGTGGCTGATTCCATTCAGAACTGTTTCACCAAAATTTGCTGAAGAGGTTTAGCATTTAAGTTGTTGGAAATATATGTTGGAAGTACAGATTATAAACAGCAGTTTATAATCATGGGGCAGTGTTTGTAAAAATAATATTATAAATATTTTAGAAAAAGGCAAACAGCAATACAGATATTCCAAAAATTATTCAGTTGCAATTTAGTTTAACATAAGCATAAACCAAAGCAAAGTTCTGTATCGTAACAGAACTCAAACTAAATCACCAGAATCTGATTTGCCTTGAAGAAATTATCGCCCCTACTAGTGCACAGGGTACAGCAAAACTTCCTCCAGGATAAGACAGTCTCATAAGCTCTATGGTGCACTCCAAAAGAACTTCACCTCGATCACCACTCAGTCGCCAGAAAATGATAGCAACACTATTATAGAAATATATGAGAGGAATAAAAGAGAATCTGTTGTCATTATTTTAGTCTACACTCAGCAGACTAATTTATAAATGTCATGAGAGAGCACCTTTTAAGTAATTTTCCATGTGGGACAAGAAATGTTAGTAATATATATACTAGTGAAGTTTACCATACCTTTCTTATATTTCCGATGTGGGACAATTTGGTTAGCAATTTATATTAGTATAGTATGCCATGTTTTTCCTTTGTTTCCTATGTGGGACAAGGACTAAACAAAATTGTTTTGAATTCCCACAAGTTCCCACATCTTTATCTTGATTCCAATGAGAGACAACTCCCACTTATAGAATCCATGTTTATTAAACCCCTCTTTACACTTCAAACATCTATGGATTTCAGCCAGTAATTGGCACTAATCCAAAGAAATAAAACATCTCTTTAACATGTAATTAGCCCCAAATATCAAATAAATGGGTGCCAATTACAACAATCCCCCATAAATCCATTGTTGGACTATCAAGATTGTCGTAACTTGCTTTCAGTAATGGTACCTTCCGATTTGAACCACTACCTAAGTTATCCGACTTATGAAACCACAGGGACAAATGGATCTAAGCCTTGAATTTGGCCCTTGGATGTGTTGGCATCCATTGGTAACAACAAGCTACATGGCTATGCAGTGATCTTTAGGTTTGACACGTTACGACCATGTGTCCTGATCCTGTATCATGAATGTTTTTAAGGAATAACCCTTTTTCCTCTAGTCGCGGCCAAACGACTACATTCACTTAGCTGGGCATCTCCAGGGATGCACTACTTGCATCTCGTCAGTATGACTTAACCCCATTCAGAGTTAGCACTCTTACTTTACTTGCAGTTAACAGTACCTTCCAGGTATGCCAGGGGACAGACTCAAATACTAAGGTATCAATCAAGTTTAGGTGCACTTTGACACACTCAACAACTTGTTTATACCACATTGAACCTTCCTTGTGGGATCTCCACTTGGTAGGTTGGGCTGCTATTGCAGGTGCATCGCTAATGGGTTTTCAGTCCATCCCCAACCTGGATTTTTGGAATAAGGACAACTCAAGTCCTTTAGTCAAAGGATTGGGCATGTTGTCTTTGGATTCAACAAAATCAATGGCCACAATTCTATCAGACACAAGCTCCCTTATAAACTTTAGTCTAACTTAGATGTGTCTCTTGGTCTTTTGATTATACTTTGAACTTCCGATCTTTACAATTGTGGTTTGACTATCACAATGCACTGCAATTGCAGACAAAGGCTTACTAACCATGGGTAATTGGACCATCAGCCCATGTAGCCACTCAGCCTCTGTTCCAGTTGTGTCCAAAGCACATAACTCTGCCTCAAATATAGACCAAGTTATCAAAGTCTGTTTAGTAGACTTCCAGGAGACAGCGCCTCCACCCAAGGTAAATACATACCTTGTACACCCATTACTACCGAATTTTTTGGCTATCCAGCTAGCATCACTATATCCCTCAAGTACTGCGGAGAATCAGCCATAATGTAGAGCAAGTGATGTTGTGCCCTTAAGATACCGAAGTACCCTATCCAAAGCCGCCCAATAGGTTCTATTGGGACAACTTGTATACCTCGCCATCTTTGAAACTGCAAATGAGATATCCGGTTTTGAGCCATTTGCAAGATATTGCAAGCTCCCAATAATTCGAGAATACCTCAATTGAGATACAGGAATACCACTTTCATTCTTGAAAAGAGCTACAGAAGGATCATATGGTGTTTTAGCGATTCTACATTCCTTATAGCCAAATTCCTCAATTATCTTCTCAACATAGTGAGATTGAGAAATAAATATACCCTCACTTGACCGAATCAACTTGAGTCCAAGAATCACATTAGCTTCACCCATATCTTTCATTTCAAACTTACGTTTCAAGTATGACTTTGTCTCATTGATAATCTCAATGGTAGAACCAATTAATAAAATGTCATCCACATATAAGCATAGTACAATACAATCATCACCTTTAATCTTATAGTAAATGCACTTATCCTTATCATTTATGCTGAAACCAAATGATAAAATAGTTTTATCAAATTTCTCATGCCACTGCTTAAGCGCTTGTTTCAATCCAAAAGGGATTTAACAAGCTTACAGACTTTTTGCTCGTTACCAGGAGCTACAAATCCCTCAGGCTGATCCATATAAATCTCTTCCTCGAGATCACCATACACAAAGGTTGTTTTCACATCCATTTGGTGAATCGGGTAACCATATACGGAAGCCAGTGCTATAAGCACCCGGATTGTAGTCAATCGAGCAACCGGGGAATAGGTATCAAAGAAGTCTATTCCCCATTTTTGTCTAAAGCCTTTGGCAACTAATCTGGCCTTAAACTTTTCAATGGTTCCATCAGATTTAAGTTTCTTTTTAAAGATCCATTTGCATCCAATCGTAGTACACCCCGGAGGTAGATCGATTAATTCCCATGTCCCATTGGAGATAATGGAATCCATCTCACTTTTGATAGCTACCTTCCAATGCTTAGCTTCAGGTGAGGCCATAGCATCCTTGAAGGTCACAGGATCATCCTCGATATTGTAAGTGATGAAATCACTTCCAAAATCCTTGACGACCCTAGCTCTCTTACTCCGCCTAGGTTCATTTAGTTCTTCAGCTCCAGTGGATGCTGAACCAAAACTACTTGGAAAACCCCTCCACATTGAACATCTTTTCCACATGATCAGGAATAGACGTCGATGTAAGAGCTGAATCTAAAGAAACATCATGAGGTATTCCAGTTTTCATTGGAAACACGTCCTCAAAAAATGTGGCATCACGAAATTCTACTATTGTGTTAACCTCTATACCTGGGATTTCGAATTTAATTACCAAAAATCTCAATGCATAGCTTGTTTCCACATAGCCCAAGAAGACCACATCAACCGTTTTAGGACCAAGCTTTTTCCTCTTGTGTTCTGGGACTAGAACTTTTGCAAGACAACCCCACACTTGGAAATACTTTAAGCTAGGTTTTCTATCTTTCCAGACTTCAAACGAAGTGCTTTCTTTATGTTTGAGAGGGACTCTATGCAGAATATGGAAAGCCGTATTCAAAGCCTCTCCCTATATATATTTAGGCAGTCCTGAATTCAAAAGCAGACTGTTGATCATGTCTTTAAAGGTTCTATTCTTTCGTTCTGCTATCATATTAGATGAGGGAGAATATGGAGGAGTCTCTTCATGAATAATACCAAAATTTTGGCAATATTCATCGAAGGGTTTAGACTCGTACTCTCCTCCTCTATCTGATCTTAACCTTTTAAGTTTCTTACCAGTTTGATTTTTAGCTTCGTTTTTAAAAACGATAAACTTTTCAAGTGCTTCATCTTTATGTTTTAACAGATAAACATAACAATATCTATTGTAATCATCTATAAAAGTAATGAAGTATCTTTTCTAATCTTTAGTTAAGATTCCATTGAACTCACAAATAGATATGTGCACAAGCTCAAGTATTTCAGAATTCCTTTCAACCGATTGATAAAGTTTTCTTACTTGTTTAGCCTCAGCACATACTTGACATTTGTGACTACTTTCAATATCATGTTTAGGTATCAAATTTAAGTTCATCATGCGTTTAACAGAACCAAAATTTAAATGGCCTAAACGACTATGCCAAACAGTGGAACATTCAATAGTATTCACAAAAGAAAGATCAGAATACTCAATATTACATATGTTTGAACCAACATTTTCAACTCGTACTTTGAATAATCTATCAAACAAATAACCCTTTCCAACAAAAGAACCATAATACAAGATTACAATTTTATCATACTTAAAGGTAAGTTCATAACCTTCCCTAACTATTACAGAACCACTTATTATATTCCTACGAATCGTTGGAACATGGTGCACCCTTAGCAGAGATAGTATGCGCCCCGAAGGAAACTTAAGGTCCACACGTCCTATCCCAAGCACTTTGGCGGCACTTGAGTTCCCCATCGTTACGGATTTTCCATCGATTGGCTAGTAAGACACAAATAGCAATTTATCAACACAAACGTGCACATTTACCCCAGTGTCAATTAACCAATCGAAAGGTTCATAAATAGAGAGGAGTTTAGGTTTCAAAGAAACATACCCATCAACAGTCGTTTCTGCTTCACTAGGTTCCCCCACAACCATGTTGACCAAAGCTGGCCCAGTAGACTCAGGTTTAGCTTTGGCTTTCTTAGAGGGACACTCCTTAGCCCAATGGCCTACCTGTCCACAATTCCAGCATAGTTTGTTTGCTTTTGGTTTCTTGCTAGCCTTGGTTTTTCCTTTATTTATGGTTTTAGAGTTCGAGTTCATTTGGTTCATTCTATTGAACTTTTTCTTCCCTTTAGTAACCACATTTGCCTTAGGTAGGTGCTCAACCGGAACTTCATTAGTTTGATTCCGGTGTTCTTTCTCAATGCCTATGGCAATCATAAGATCATCTAGGGACAACTTCCCTTTCTGATGTTTGAGTGTTATTCCAAAGTTTTCCCAAGACTTGGGAAATTTATCTACTATGGACATGACCAGAAATTTCTCAAGAAGTTTCATATCAACATCAGTAAGAGCATGCTCAAGATTGATCAGTTAATGTGTTTGTTCAGTTATAGACTTTCCCTTAACCATCTGATACTTCATGAACCTTGAAACAAAATACTTCTCAAGCCCTTGCTCTTCAGTATTATATTTTCGGTCCAACTCATCCCACAGCGATTTAGCAGTGTACGAGTCTGAGTAGTATACATCGAAGAGAACATTTTACAGTGACGAAAAAATTATCCCTCGACCTAACTGATCTTTCTCAGTCCACTCAGCTATTTCAGCTGTTTTGGGGTCGGTATCAGTAGGTTCAGGTCTAGTCACCTGAATCACCGAAAGAAGACCTTTCATTGTGAACCAAATTTTCATTCACTGTTGCCAACGTTTGAAAAACTAGCCCCCAAACTTTTCTGGCAAGCCAGAAAGGTCCACTCTTGAGGACAACAATGAACCAGCACCAAAACCACTTGCAGATGAAGAAGCCATTTTCAAATAAGCAGTTTAACAAGCACAGGAAAATAATTTCTTCAAGATTGTTGAAAGTACAGATTATAAACAGCAGTTTATAAAGTAATTATAAAATAGTTTATAATCACGGGGCAGTGTTTGTAAAAACAATATTATAAATATTTTAGAAAACGACAAACAGCAATACAGATATTCCAAAAATTATTCAGTTGCAATTTAGTTTAACATAAGCATAAACCAAAGCAAACATACCAATTTGGAATATAAGAACAGAAATACAAAGATCAGTATATATAAATCAAGAATTTATCTCAAAGTTCTGTATCGTAACAGAACTCATACTGAATCGCCAGAATCTGATTTGCCTTGAAGAAATTATCGCCCCTACTAGTGCATAGGGTACAGCAAAACTTCCTCCAGGATAAGACAATCTCATAAGCTCTTTGGTGCACTCCAAAAGAACTTCACCTCGATCACCACTCAGTCGCCAGAAAATGATAGCAACACTATTATAGAAATATATGAGAGGAATAAAAGAGAATCTGTTGTTATTACTTTAGTATACACTCAGCAGACTAATTTATAAGTGTCAGGAGGGAAAACCTTTTAATTAATTTTCCACGTGGGACAAGAAAGGTTAGTAATATATATACTAGTGAAGTTTACCATACCTTTCTTATATTTCCGATGTGGGACAATTTGGTTAGCAATTTATATTAGTATAGTATGCCATGTTTTTCCTTTGTTTCCTATGTAGGACAAGGACTAAACAAATTTGTTTTGAATTCCCACAAGTTCCCACATCTTTATCTTGATTCCAATGAGAGACAACTCCCACTTATAGAATCCATGTTTATTAAACCCCTCTTTACACTTCAAACATCTATGGATTTCAATCAGTAATTGGCACTAATCCAAAGAAATAAAACATCTCTTTAACATGTAATTAGCCCCAAATATCAAATAAATGGGTGCCAATTACAACAATATGTAGGCTGTTGAAAGATTTGAAGAAGCTAAGGAGAAATAGATGGGTCCTTTCTAACAAATGGTTGCGGGCGGAATCCTTGTCCTTATCTTAAAGTGTGATTATCCATATCCTAATGCAGAAGTAATAAAAGGTGCAAAAAATTGGAGATAAAAGGTTGCTGCTTGGCATACCACGGCTTTTAAGCTAATGTGAGCGAAAGGCTGCCTATTGGGAGAATTTTATGGTTCCTTTAGCTCTTGATAAAAGACAAATACGTCAATAGAAGACGGGAGAATTTTATGCTTCTTCTACCTCTTTACAAAGGCAAATAGGAGATGACCCTTCTTGTGAATAACAAATATCAACGACGGCTAGGAAATTTTAATATTTCCTTTATTATTTCTCTTGATATATTTTGATGAGTAGTAAGATACAGAGTTTCTATTTATATTCAGATATATATATATATATTCTTTTTTTTTTTTTTATCCAGATATTTAGATCTTGTAGTTTTATGGTATTTGGTCATTCTGACAATTTGCTTAGTTTATAAGTTGTTCCCAAAGTTGGTCTTTAGTAGTATGTTTATAACTTTTCAAACTGATTTTTCTTTTTTTCAATAGCTTATGATTGATATACTACAGAAAAGGTAAATTGTATCAATTCTGGTTAGGTAAATGAAGAAACTAATTTGATTTTATTATAACCTCTTAAACATTTACCTTATTCATAAAAATCAATAGTATCAAATAATTTATGAAAAATAAAATTTATAAACCAACAAGTACAATTCATCTTTAAATTAAATATATTTTTCATTCATATTATAATGTTTAAAAATTAAATCAAAACTAAAACTAAATCAGGAGGCACCATCATATGATCGTAATCATTCTTATGGAGGTAATCATGGCCTTCATTATCATCATCTCCCTGATGCTACTCATGTGAAGGCGGATGCCAAGGGTGCAAATTGAACTGAGTTAGCTCGAATCAATGTGGAAAAGCTCAGCTGAAACTTGAGGCTATTCAAGCTCAAATCAAACTTATCGAGTTCAAGCTTAATATCCAGCCAAGCTTGGACTTAATATAATGGCTCAAAATCTCACAAGTCGAATCATAAATCTAAGTATGTATATGGGTTTATGCGTGTGTGTATATATATGTATTAAGTAATATATGAATATAATACTTAAAAATTATGTGCAAAATAATGAAGTAATTTATAAATTATGATTCATTTATTCACTTATATATTGTAGCTCAATCTGGGATAATTGTACTTGATTTCTTCACATTTGCACCTTACTTGGGCAATGAGGCAGGTGGTTGAGCGTGAAATTAGCATCCATGCATGTTTTTCGAGACATAGTTAAATTTTGTACCTCAATCTGGGATAATTGTACTTCATTTCTTCACATTTGCACCTCACTTGGGCAATGAGGCAGGTGATTGAGCATGAAATTAGCATCCTTGCATGTTGTCCGAGACATAGTTAAATTTTGTACCTCAATTTGGGATAATTGTACTTGATTTCTTCCCATTTGCACCTCACTTGGGCAATGAGGCAGGTGATTTAGCGTGAAATTAGCATTCTTGCATGTTGTCCGAGACATAGTTAAATTTTGTAAGTCAATTTGGGATAATTGTACTTGATTTCTTCATATTTGCACCTCACTTGGGCAATGAAGGAGGTGATTTAGCATGAAATTAGCATTCTTGCATGTTGTCCGAGACATAGTTAAATTTTGTACCTCAATTTGGGATAATTGTACTTGATTTCTTCACATTTACACCTCACTTGGGCAATGAGGGAGGTGATTTAGCATGAAATTAGCATTCTTGCATGTTGTCCGAGACATAGTTAAATTTTGTACCTCAATCTGGGATAATTGTACTTAATTTCTTCACATTTGTGCCTAAATTGGCCAACTTTGTACTTAATATCTTAATATTTTTACTAATATTTTTGAATTGAAATTTGTTCAAAGATTTGTTTTTTAAGTCTTGGTAATTAATAACCAAACTATAAATATGTGTCCAATATTTATCATATGAATAAAATAATGTTAAAATTTTTAAGTTGTTAATCACTAGTGTTCAACGGATGAATGTTATCAATCGCAGTAATGAAAGAATACTTATGCTTTCAAAGATGTAAACAAATGAGAGTTTGACGATGATATCCACCCTATCACACGTACAAATTCGTACTTCACAAGATCCGATAATCTCAAATTATTGTACTTGACCAACATTACAATTATTGGAGAATAGTTATTCAATTGCAATAAGTGTACTTCAACAAAACACAATCTATACTTGGTTTGTTCCGAGTTTGCACTTCACTTCTCCAAAATTGTACTGAGTTTGTACTTCGTTTCCCCTGAATTGTACTCAAATTCCCTGCTCAGTTTCAATTAAATTTAAGTGTTCTTCAGCGAAACACATTTTATACTTTCTTTGTTCCGGGTTTGTACATCATTGCCCTCAAAATGCACTCAAATTCACCTCCAAGTTTCTAAACTATTGAAGTGTACTTCAACGAAGCACATTCTATACTTTGTTTATTCTGAGTTTGTACTTCGTTTCCCCTGAATTGTACTCAAATTCCCTGCCCAGTTTCAATTGAATTTAAGTGTTCTTCAGCGAAACACATTTTATACTTTCTTTGTTCCGGGTTTGTACGTCATTGCCCTCAAAATGCACTCAAATTCGCCTCCCAGTTTCTAAACTATTGAAGTATACTTCAACAAAGCACATTCTATACTTTGTTTATTCTGAGTTTGTACTTTGTTTCCCCAAAATTGTACTCAAATTCCCTGCCCAATTTCAATTGAATTTAAGTATTCTTCAGCGAAACACATTTTATACTTTCTTTGTTCCGGGTTTGTACGTCATTGCCCTCAAAATGCACTCAAATTCACCTCCCAGTTTCAATTGAATTGAAGTGTAATTCAACGAAACACATTCTATACTTTGTTTATTCTGAGTTTGTACTTTGTTTCCCCTGAATTGTACTCAAATTCCCTCCCCAATTTCAATTGAATTTAAGTTATAAATAATTAATGAAAAATTACATTTACATACAAAATAATATTATAAACAAAGTATGCTTCAATTTACACATGTATTTACATACAAAGTTATTCAAATCCTAGCATTTTCATGACTTAATATTGTATATGCCATTTTCGCACGATATTTATCAATTTCAATTGTTCTAGCATCCCTACAGAACTTGGGGGTGTCTCTAGCAAAACATTCTGCCCAAAGGCACACATAGACACCACAATCCATTGTACCCACTTGCTGCCTGCTTTTTTTCTGCTTTACGTATTCGTCCACACGACTCCCCAATGAAAGCTTCATGTACCGAGAATAGAATGAAGCCTACAAAAATATTGATCAGCTGTTGACTCCCTACTTTATGAAAAAATCATAGGGAAAGGAAGCAAACTTACAATGGCAATAGCTATCGGTTTGTATTTGGTGGCCATTATTGAATTCATGTATAAGAAAGAACAAGTCGAGGTGTCGAGGACAACCAAGAACCAGTGCTAGTGTCGGCAAATCGGTAGGATTACGTAACGACACTGGTTTAAAACACCCACTGTGAGCTCTTCCAAATCTTTATAGGTGAAGGTGTTAAGTTTAGGTATCAACTCCACAAATTCTTCATCCGTAATATCCTTGATGTTGTGTCCCTCAAGTCGGTCTAATATATCAGCCTATGAAGTATTAAACAAATGGTTAGACTCATTGGAAATGTGAACTAAATTAAGTTAGGAAACTACCACATATCTGCGCTACTGAGGACGTAAACCACACCTTGTGGTAACACTTCTTACCAAAAGATGGGCTATATAATATCGACATGTAGCAATCCACTATATCATTAGTAAGTTCTCCTCCAAATAAGAGCTCACAAAAGTTTCTTCCATCCGAAAATCGTCTTACTCCCTCCCAGACAGTCACCCTACACAATTATTAGTTGTTAGTTCAGATACCAATTTATCCAAAAGAAAAATAATAAGCAAATTTTGTTACCTCAAATTATCTCTTATGACAAAGTTGTCGATGACTTCTCTCTCTTCTACTGGAATAAGAGCAAGACCTCTATAATCAGTCATTCTTTTATAGGGATCAGCCACTTCAATCTTTAGGCTGATTGGTTCATCTGCCACCTGGATTAGTTCATCTGCCACCTGGGGTACAAAACACATCACATTAGGTACAAAGTATCGACTATTGAAGTAGAAAAGATAAGCACATGCAATACAGATATCACCAACATGGAGTACAAAACACTCGTACATAAGGTATAAAGTATCAACTATTGAAGTAGAAAAGATAAGCACATAAAGTACAGATATCACCAACATGGAGTACAAAACACCAGCACATAAGATATAAAGTATCAACTATTGAAGTAGAAAAGATAAGCATATGAAGTACAGATATCACCAACATAGAGTACAAAACACCAGCACATAGGTATAAAGTATCAACTATTGAAGTAGAAAAGGTAAGCACATGAAGTACAGATATCACCAACATAGAGTATAAAACACCAGCACATAGGTATAAAGTATCAACTATTGAAGTAGAAAAGATAAGCACATAAAGTACAGATATCACCAACAAGGAGTACAAAACACCAGCACAAAAGGTATAAAGTATCAACTATTGAAGTAGAAAAGATAAGCACATGAAGTACAGATATCACCAACATGGAGTACAAAATACTAGCACATAGGTATAAAGTATCAACTATTGAAGTAGAAAAAACAAGCACATAAAGTACAGATATCACCAATATGGAGTACTAAAGTCCAGCACATAAGGTATAAAGTATCAACTAGTGAAGTAGAAAAGATAAGCACGTGAAGTACAGATATCACAACATGGAGTACAAAACTCATGAACATTAGGTATAAAGTATCAACTATTGAAGTATAAAAGATAAGCACATGAAGTACAGATATCACCAAAATTGAGTACAAAACTCAAGCACATTAGGGATAAAGTATCAACGATTGAAGCAAAAAAAATAAGCACATGAAGTACAGATATCACCAAAATTGAGTACAAAACTCAAGCACATTAGGTATAAAGTATCAACGATTGAAGTAGAAAAGATAAGCACATGAAGTACAGATATCACCAAAATTGAGTACAAAACTCAAGCACATTAGGTATAAAGTATCAACGATTAAAGTAGAAAAGATAAGCACATGAAGTACAGATATCACCAACGTGGAGTACAATACACTAGCACATAAGGTATAAAGTATCAACTATTGAAGTATAAAGATCAGCACATGAAGTACAAATATCGACAACATTAAGTGCAGAAGATTAGCACATTAAGTATAAATATCACCAACTTGGAGTACAAAAGATTGGCACATTAAGTACAAGTATCACCAACATGAAGTATAAGATATCATCCATTAAGTGCAAATATCAACCAATGAATTATAAGATATCATTACATTTATTACAAACAGACATTTTACAAATGAAATGCAAATAGCAAAAAAAAAAAAAAAAAAAACATTAAGTAGTGTACAACACCTTCTTCTCTTCTTGTTCTTTGTTTTTTCGTGCACGAGGATGAGCATGATAGGTCTTTGTCACTTGTCTTGCTCTTTTGGCTGGTGTGGTGCTCGGGGGGCTGCCAAAATTTGGAGATTTCTGTTTTGGCTTTCATGTCTTCTCAATTGCGCACATTTGTCACAATCGAGGACATGATATTTGCCACTTCAATCTCAGATTCCTTGAACTCAGCCGCTTGAATTGGTGTATAATGTTCTGTCTTCAAAGGTATGGGGGAATCTGAAGGATCATGACGGTGTTTTGTTTGACTTTCTTAATCCACCATGTCTTCAGAATCATCCCTTTCTTTCTATGCATCATGTACCAAATCAAGTCCCCCCTCATACACGTACTCTCCAGCTTTCTGCTCAAGCTCCAACCCATTAGTCTTGTCCTCAGCTAGATGCTCCTCCTCACCCTGGTCCTTCATTTCCATGTATTCGAATGAAGCAATTTTTTCTTTTAATGATTTAATTTCTTCAACTTTCGCTGCAATAATTGTTTCATATATTATATGATCACAGACATGGACTTCACTGATGGCAATACTGGCAGCCTCTGATTTCTTGATCAAAATTGCTAATTCTAACTCCTTTGGAGCAGGGTTGAGGGCTACAACCTAATACAATAGAAATAATTATCAAATTCAAATTATTATACAAAAAACTAATAATGAATTATTACAATTATTACCATATCTGTTGTAACTTGCTTCAATTTATTCTCTGTCTGCTCCACATTATGTGGGAGTTTGCTATCCTTCCACCGGTAAAAGTGTGGAAACTCAAACAAACTCATTGGCGAAGCCAGTGACGGGATGCGTTCATAAACCCATGTCTATCATTCATAAATCAAAAAATTATACTCACTTGAATACAAATATAATCAATGTTTTTAGAAAAATGAAGCAAACACTTATTTTCAAGCCGACTGTACACCCATCAATGTACTTCTTGGTTCTTTCTCCACCTACTCCTAAATGGTTCCTCATATCTTGGAGAAGAAAATTATATGCAGCTATGCCCCATGCATACAGGCCAACTCTAGACAAATTGTCCAAGTATGGTAGGAGAAATAGTAGAGTCCAATAATTAGATGTTGGAAACAGAATATAATTAAAAACAAAAAGTATGTACAACCTACAAAATTATTCAAGTCCTCCACACTATCCTTATATACATACTCCTCAAACTATTTTACTATTTCAGATCTAGTTATATTCTGCAACTTTCCAGAAAAAAGGCAGTCAAAGGTTGAAGACTTCATCTTCAATGTTATATCAACAAATTGCCTCACATGTGGCAACCCTAAAACCATAGAAAATTCACCTGTAGAAAAAGGAACCTCAACCCCCTCTGCAAAATGAAATGACAGCTTTTTTGGGTCAAACCTCCTAAGTATAGCTTCAAGCCAAATGAAGCTTGAACTTAACTTAGGCATATCCATGTATGTATAGAAAAGGGTCTTCTTCAATGCATCAAAATGTTTGGACCCCATCTTGGACTTCACAAGCTCTAATTTACTCTGAAAATATTGGGGGGAGCAACAAGAGCAGACCTCACAATGTCTTGGCTTTACTGCAATGAGAAAAAAAATTAGTATATATACAGATAATAAACTAACCCTTTTAGATATAGTGTACTAAAAACTTGAATGTTTTGTGCTAAAGATGCTTCTAAAATGTACTTCAGAAACACATAATATATACTACACTTTCAGTTATTCTATACTTCAGGCTTGAATGTTTTATACTACAGTTGCTTCTAAAATCTACTGCAGATACACAGATTATATACTATAGTTCCATTTAATGTATACTGCAGGCTTAAAGGTTTTATATTTCAGTTGCTTCTAAAATGTACTGCAGATACACAGATTATATATTAGAGTTCCATTTAATGTATACTATAGGCTTGAATGTTTATGTACTAAAGATGCTTCTAAAATGTGTTGCAGCTCTACAGATTATATATTACACTTATGCCTAAAGTGTACTGCCAGTTTGTATATTTTATACTACATTTGCTTCTAAAATGTACTGCTCTTACAGAGATTATATACTACACTTATGCCTAAAGTGTACTGCTATTTTGAATGTTTTATATTACATTTGCTTCTAAAATGTATTGCACTTACAGAGATTATATACTACACTTTTGCCTAAAGTGTACTCTAGATGCTCCTAAAATGTACAGTAGCTATACAGATTATATACTACCTTTTGCTTAATATGTACTGCAAGCTTAAATGCTTTATACTACATATATTTGCTTCTAAAATATACTGCAGCAACACAAATTATATACTACACTTATGCCTAAAGTGTACTGCCAGTTTGAATGTTTTATACTATATTTGCTTCTAAAAGGTACTGCAGCTCTACAGATTATATACTACACTTATGCCTAAAGTGTACTGCCAGTTTGAATGTTTTATACTACATTTGTTTCTAAAATGTGCTGCACCTACACAGATTATATACTACACTTTTGCCTAATGTGTACTACAGGTGCTCCTAAAATGTACTGCAGCTATACAGATTATATACTACCCTTTTGCCTAAAGTGTACCGCTAGCTTGAATGCTTTATACTACTTTGCTTCTATAATGTACTGCAGCTACACAGATTATATATTACACTTATGCCTAAAGTGTACTACAAGTTTGAATATTTTATACTACATTTGCTTCTAAAATGTGATGTAGCTACGCAGATTATATACTATAATTTTGCCTAATGTGTACTGCATATGCTCCTAAAATGTACTGCACCTATATATTATATATAACAAACTTTTGCCTAATGTGTACTCCATGCTTGAATGTTTATACTACATTTGCTTCTAAAATATACTGCACCTACACAGATTATGTACTATACTTTTGCCTAATGTGTACTGCAGATGCTCCTAAAATGTATTGCAACTATACATATTATATACTATACTACCTTTTTGCCTAATGTGTACTGCAACTTTGAATATTTTATACTACATTTGCTTCTAAAATGTACTGCGGTTACCCAGATTATATACTACACTTTTGCTAATGTGTATTGCATGCTTGGATGTTCTGTACTACAGATAACACATACCACTCTCAGATAGTTTTATCGTATAATTTCACCATATAATTTTATGTAAAAAGAAGTATAAACCCACAAAAGGTGAAGCGCAAATTTCATGCCCTTCAAGTACAAATCAGAAACTTCCCATCTCACAATAGAAATCATATATATATCAAAGGAGTTCAAGTGTTTAACGACTAAAAAAGGAATAAAAACCCTAAACATGAGAAAATAGATAAGAAATGAGTGTAACACTGAAAAATCACAGACATTTGAAATTGCAAATGCAGAAAACATACCTTTGTTTCTTTTCATCACTTCTTTTTGTACTTTGCTTCTTGTTGCAACTGTTTTCCCTTCCATTGTCGCAGAAAAATGTCATAAATTTTGGTGCCTTTTTTTTTCACTTCTTCTTCTTCTCGTGTCAATGGCGGAGGAACGATTTCGCGCCCTTTTCTTTTGCGCTTAGAGAAGTCGATTTCAGGCAAAAATAAAAAAAGGAAAGCGTTCTTCTTCAAGAGAGAACGCATTTCCCAAGTATTTTTGGTGTTTTTTCCAACTGCAAGGGTATATAAGTCTTTCTGAAAGATATAAGGAGTGATTCCTAACTTTTGTGAAAAATGAGGAGTTTAGTGTGTAAAAATTCAAATGGGGACTGAACACTAAATTGAAAATAGGGTTAGGCATTTTTTCCTAATTAACTGAAATATTTTTTTTTAAATTAATAAGTTAATTGTTTTAAAAAATTAAATTATTAAGATATTTGAATAAAATAACATTTTAAATTTTATAAATAATTAATAATAATTATATAATTAATATGATTTAAATCAAAATAATTTGTTAAAATAAATTAAAAACACTTTACTTTTTGTAGAGAATTTATAAAACCTTAACAATTACTATCAAACTTTTATTAAATGTGTTACTGAATATTTTAAACTCCCAAACATCTTATATAATATTTTGAGAATCTTATTAACTTAAACATTCTCACAATTATGACTATAGTGACAAATTTTAAATTTTGGGATTGATTCTTAGGACTTAAATTTTATAATTTCGAATATATCAGTCGAGAAACATAGAATTGATATGGACAACATCTCATTTAACTGCAATTAACTCGAATATAACGAAAAAAGTATCCTTTAATATCCCTAAATTATTTACACACGAGAGTGTAGAAGAAAATCATATCATCCAGTAAATAGATTTAGTTAAACACAAAAACAAGAGAAACAAATAATTTACCTTTTTTCCATTTTTCCACTTTAGAATATGAAATAAGCTTCCTAATTAACCCCTAAGAAATAACCTACCAAAACATGGGACCGAATGACTCTTTAAGTTTAATTGCGTTAATCAAACACATAAAATGTGAGTGACGGTTCAAACTTGATGAACTCCCACGTACATGTGTATTTTATAAATAAATAAAAAAAATCCTAGCAAAACAGGAAGGGTTTACCCAAGTTAATTTTTTCCAAAATCCATTCTACAAATTTCTTTTGACACATTAGGATACATAGTTTAGTTTCAGAAAATGGCAAACATGTCAAGCTTGTTCATTAAATTTTCCCAAGTTACAGAAAAGGCCCCGTCCCCATATCCAGAGTTCATCCATCATTGATGTTGGTCACTACAAAGTCCTATGCACAAATATAATGAATACACTTCACAATGGCTCCCCAGCAGAATTTGAAGATATGTTAATCTTTTTTTTTTTTTTTTTTTTTGGTTCTTTTTTGGATGCCTAGTAGAGAGAAGAAAGAAATGGACAATTTAAAAGCCCAAAAAAGGAAAGAAAAAAAAAAACAAAAACAAAAGGAAAAGGAAAAGGAAAAGGAAAAATTCCCCCTAGAAATTTGTTCAGGTCATCTTGGACCTGATAATTCAACGGCATGTAAATTTTCTGTGGAATCAACAATCCAATCAGAACTAGGATGTGGAGCAAGTTCTACCTCCTGACGGAGCACTTCCACCTTCTGCCACTCATCCCATCTCTCAGCCAAGCCGTCGCCTTCAAGCATTCTCACCACATCAGACATCTTCGGCCGGTCCATAGGAGAACTCTGAGTGCACAGCAGAGCAACCTGTATCAGCTGCTCTACTTCTGCATCCACATAGTTATTCTGCAGGTCTGGATCAACCAGCATTTCCAATTTCTTTTCTTTCAGAAGCCCTTTTACCTGAAAAATAAATATTTGCTAAATAAACAATGTTCCAACAAGAAAACAGGAAATTTCACAATATTTTATTTTAATAAGTATGACATAAAGGATTAGAGGTATCCATACCCATATTAAACAAGCAAGCAATATCAAGACAATAATATATTGGAATTCAAGAATCATTTATGAGAAAATACAGAAAGAGAGATATGGACTAGACTTTTTAAAAACTAGACTGGAGAGTAGACACAATGATCGCCAGCATAATAAGCCCAACTGTCCTGGGAATCTCAAAACCATTTGAAATGTATCTTATTTTTCCAATCTACCTTCAGTTGAATATAGGAAGACCACAGTTCACACAAAAACCAGGAGCAAGCTCAAACAATAGGAAAAAGAAAAGAATATATACCCAATCAAGCAACATGACATCGTCGTCATTTGCAAGGCGAGCAAGATCAAACGCTCTCTGCCCAGTTATCAGCTCAAGAAGCATAATTCCATACCCAAAAACATCAGTTTTCTCAGAAGATTTTCCAGTGGATAGGTACTCAGGAGCTATGTGTCCTATAGTGCCACGCACAGCAGTAGTCACGTGGGTGTCCTTGTAATCCATGAGTTTAGCCAAACCAAAATCTCCAACGACAGCCTCAAACTCTTCGTCCAGTAATATATTTGCAGCTTTCACATCACGATGGATGATCTTTGGGTCACAGTGATCATGCAAATAAGATAACCCTCTGGCAGATCCCAGAGCAATGCGCTTCCTTGTGGGCCAATCAAGTGGCGGTTCATTTGGTGGACGCTCTGCAATTTAGTCATTTATACTTGAGCCAAACTCAATGTAGATGATTTAAAATAAGAAAACTCAAACCTAGTAGCATTCTTAAAAAAGCATCACCTCTTAAACATGATGCAACACTTCCATTAGCCATATATGGATAAACAAGCAACCGTTCTGTTGGGGTCATACAAAAGCCACGCAGTCTAAGAAGGTTACGGTGCACTGCCATACTGATCATCTCAACCTCCGTTTGGAATTGAAGCTCTCCACCAGGTGTTCGCTCCTCTTTAAGTCTTTTAACAGCAACAAGTGAACCATCCGCCAGCCGACCTTTATATACCTTTCCGAAGCCACCTCTACCCAAAATGTTTTTATTGCTGAAACTATCAGTTGCAACTTGCAACTCTCGGAGAGAGAATCTTTTAAGCTGTCCCAGATGGACTTCAGGGTCCTCCTCAGCTGCAGGGTTATTATGCAGGCAATTTATTAAGGAGCTCCAGAGATAAATATAATTAACTAGATTACCCAATCAAACTACCTACCCGGAACATCAAAGAAATATTCCTGTGGTTTTCTACGACGCCACCATGCAAATGCAATGGCAGGGGCAGCAAATAGCAGAGCAGCACCAGCAGCAACCCCTCCAGCAATGGCTCCAGTTGCACTATTTCCTCCTGCAGTCATATTTTGTGAAGACAAAAAGAAAAGGTACAGAAAAACAACACTGCCAAATTTTCATGAAACAGCCCAAGAAGAGTTCCATAGAGAATAAAGTATGAGCCACTGCAGAAAACAAAGCAAGGCGTAAAATTAATTCACAATCAATTACTTCAATCATCCTAGAATTGAGATAATCTATACTTAACACTCAACAGGAAAAAATTTTATTCTATGATTTATAATGAAGGTGTGAAAACAAGCCATGCCAAAACCAATTCAGTTTGGCAGGAAACTCTACTAACACAGAATAAATAAGTGCAATTGCACCTTTCCAGTCTCAAAGGGCACAATAGGAGATTTGAATCAATGCAAGTATCAGATAAGACTTCCATACATTCCTTAATGTGCAGACTATATAAAATATGGCTAACACAGTGCATCGAACAATACAAAAGCTGAGTGACAGTCAAATTCAAGAGTCAGTTTAAAAGAAAATATCAAGGCAGTGCCTGTCAGATTAGAGCAACACTTTAGTGTTCTTAAATTCAGATATCTTCTCAAGCCAAGCTAAACTAAGCAACAAGAAACAAACAAAAACCTGGGGAAGAAATTGGGGGTGGAGGGACAAATGGAGGGGGTGGAGAAAACGGAGGAGATCCAGGGCATGGCCGTCCAGTGACTGGACCGCACAGATCCAAGTTATTTGCAAAACTGTGAAATAGAAAATTTTCCTGTGTCAGATTCTAATTGGAACCAATGAGTTTTCAGTTTAAATCCATGCCAGTTGATATATTAAAATACCTTATAGGTGTAAACAAAGAAAAGGAACCATTATCTGGAACTGCACCAGAGAGATGGTTGTTCGATAGATCCCTGCATAAAAATGTAACATGAAACAATTTCTATGACACTTCTGGAAAGATTGTGCAACCGCAATGAAATATTTGAACTTGGATACTCACAGAACTTGAAGGGATGAGATATTGGTCAATGACATAGGGATGGGTCCTGTCAAGCTGTTATTATTTAGCCGGCTACCCTTACAAAGACACAAGAGTTAATAATAAAATTCCTGATCTCTGCAGAGATATTAAAAGAATCAACATATTAAGCATATTACAAGGAATATTAACAGGAGAATACATAATGTGAAATCAAAATTCCCCATGGATTTTGGTATAAGACAATGCAGAGAGATGCCAATGATAACAATAAGCAGAAAATAAAAATTTATATCATTATTTGCTAGTCCAGGATAACTTCACGTACAGGAATCTCAATTTCGACAACTTGCCCAATGTGTCCGGAATCGGACCAGTGAAACTGTTCAAGTACAGATCCAAGCTCACCAAATTAGTAAGATTTCCAAGATCACTGGGTATTGGCCCGCTTATGTTATTACTGTATAACTCCCTATCACCACAAACAAACCAACAGAAACAGTGTTAGTTCAAGTAAGACAAAATATAATGATAAAGCACTCAACAATTAGAACAAGCATGTCAAACTTTTGAAATTTATAGGCGTGCACTCTTGTGCCTGCATAAGCGTATACTATGCGAGAGTGTCACAGGACGTGAGCACACATTAATCCATATTACACAAGTATATTCATGTTAATTTGAATGCAATTAGCAGTTTCCCGTAGTGTTTATGATCAGAAGAAGCCTTAAGTTGACTGCGTAAAAGATAATGAAACAT
Source organism: Jacaranda mimosifolia (assembly GCA_018894105.1). NCBI lineage: Eukaryota > Viridiplantae > Streptophyta > Magnoliopsida > Lamiales > Bignoniaceae > Jacaranda > Jacaranda mimosifolia. The sequence continues at coordinate 14,677,623 of CM032123.1, forward strand.
AAGGCTATTACTGAAATAGAAACAAATAAAATTTTGAAACACAATCTGAACTAGACAAACATCTTTATTTACTGATTCTCATGGAGTCCAACTGAACGGAAATTTCAAATTCAAGGTATTTCCCCTTTAGAAACAAAAACACATAGAACTAGATACTTAAATCGCCAAGGAACTTGCTTTAAAGAATGTTTAACCACAAGTACAACAAAATTACCTTTTTAATTTTCAGAATTAATTCTTTTAAAAATTCTAACATGCATTTAGTAGTTCACTTCCCTCGGGGGGGTACTTATCTACTTCAATCCAGGTACCACCACTTTTTTATATATGAAAATCCATTCCCAAATGCCAAATTCAAGCTTGAAAAGGTGTCCTTAGTCCATTAATCTATCTCAGGCACAATGTATAACATGAGATTTCCACCATGTGTAAATAATAAAGCCTTTATGCCCCCCGAAGAAGACTATGGGTAAGTGAAAACTAGCTAACTGCAAATAGTTTATTTTGCTAGATGCATAAAGTGAAAAGTTAGACATTGCAATCATAGAACAACACGATATCATTTTAGACTTAACCAACTTGATGAGTTAGTCCAAAAGGTCATAACAATTAGTGCTACTTGATGATAGTTCCCTTAACTGAAATAAGAACATTTTGACAAGCTAAACTTACATGCATGGAACAGCCCCACAAACTAATCTTTTGAAGTTTGTTATGACAACATAAATCCATGAAACTCAATCAACAAGCAACAAATTAAACTTATAGATTTATTTTACCTTACACACCAAAAGATCTCAGAAGTACTTCCCTTTCCCCCTTTCCTCCTCACTACTTCACTTTTGTTAAATAAAAATTTACTGCATTTCTCTTTTCTTCTGTCAGAAAATCCTAGTATATCTCCCATATACATTCCATAGCCAATTATAAACAAAAGTCATCATAATTTATTACCTGACCAGTACGCTCTCTTCCTCTCATGACTGAGTAACAAAAATCTGAAGAACCACCATTTTCTTTACAGAAAGATGATTTCCAACTACACCCCAGTCAAGTAAGCTCTCTGCTCTCCCAAAATCCATACAGAGCAACTTTATTTTCCATAATATGCATTTTCCAGAAATCTACCAGCCAGAAATTTTATGAGCTAGGTTACACTTATATGCAACCATCACAAGATTTATAGAGACAACTAAAATATTATGAAAATCTATGACATCAAAGTTTCTTTGGAATACATCGAAAAATAGTCACAAATATTGGAAAGGACATACAAGTACTGCAAATTCTTCAATAGGCCAAGCTGCGGGACCAATTGACCTGATAGAGCAGCATTTCCAAGATCACTGACAACAGAAATTGATGGAAACAGATTAAATTAGCAACTAAATTGTGAACCAACCTAAAGAACTGGCACTGAGAATGAAAACAGGAAGAGAAACAATTAGTCATATTCTTACACTCTTATTACACTGTTATCATTGTTGCAGGTGACATGAAACCATGTGCAAGGGTTGACAAGGGTAGGGTCCCAGCTTTGTAACACATTGTTAGGATCCTCTAAGTTTGTCCTAAGGCTATGTAAAGCATCACCTATCCAAACAAAACCACTGCAAATTCAGATGCCAAAAGTAATAATGCTGCAACAAAAAAATAAAATAAAATTCCATCCAGAGATCTTGACAGAGGGCAGTCATCTCTCAATGCATCAAAGAAAATCAAGCTACCTATCACATGAAAGAACTCATATATTAAGTAAGTTAGGATGCATAAAATGAATCATTTCAAATTTGATCCAAAATATTTCTCATTCCAATATCAATGCTCCAATACCTTGATAGCAAATTCTGTAGTATAAATGTTTTACAAAATTTGAAGAATAGCTTCATCTTACTAGACCTTTGTTTACCAGAGCTTGACAAGAATTATACTATTACAATGGCAATAAGAATCAACAATATGGATACCTAAGGGAACTTAATTATGGTGCTTGAATATTAGCCAACATTGTGCATAACACACTAACTGAAAGGAAGCATACACGCATTCATGCCAACAAGCATTATAATGTTCTAAGGAGAACAATAATCCCAAAATGGCACTTATCATTACCACTTCAAAGATTCCAGTAGAGTACCAACCACAGAACTTTCCCAAGTACATGCCAAAAGTACACATAATGAATGATACAAATCCGAATACAAACTTTTCTATATTTTCTTAGCGTATAAGCTGCAATTTCCAGCCAAAAAGCCTAAAACTTTAAAAACCAGAAAGAAGAGATAGTCCAAACCCAAACACTGCACCCTAGGAAGAACAAAAAAATAAGAACTCCAACAAATTATTGGAGGGAGGAAAAAAAAAACAGAAACTTGATACCCATTTGAGGCAGATAACTACATCAAAGATTACAAACCTTCCATATTAGCATAAATACACCTCAGAGGATGTACCACCAAGATCAACCACACCACCAGTGACACCATGCCCTCTCTTTCCATCCACTTCTCCATTCCCACATACAAAATCTATATGCATATACAAAAAAGGTGATAAACTCACCAGCTCATGAGATAATGCCTCAGATCCAAATAAAGAAAGACAGCATTTAAAGAAAGAAAAAAAAAACCCACAAAACCCAGATGATATTATCCCTTGTTTAGCCCAACAACTCCAACATTGCTGCACATCAAGAAACTGATCCCATCACATAACTCTATACTAAAAACCCAAGAAACTGAAATGAGATTCTTGCTATTTTCTTGACTTGTATAAAAATCTGTACTTGGGGACTTTTATTAGGAGTATATCTTCTTCGGCACTTTTAATGGCTCTCTGCAAACTTTTTTTTACCTCTGCACTGTACTTTGCTCTCTCTCTCTCTCTCTCTCTCTCTCTCTAGAAATCTTCACCCTCTTTCTCTCTCTCTCTCTCCCCGCAGTGAGAAGTGTGGAGGTGAGAGAGTGGAAGTGTGGGATAATTATCGTTTTTTTCTTTTTGGGCATGTGTGTGCGCTGTGAGCAGTGTTTTCGAGAGCTGCCCGAACGGTGGGGGGGCTACCCGAGCTGCCCCTAGCCTCAACCTCAAAACGGCTTCGCGCTCACAACTGTGACTGTCAGCCCACACTTTTGAGTTTCTTTTATTCTTTTATCCCTTTTCCTTGTGTTTTTTCCCTAATCCTAATGCAATTAGGTGTGTGAATGACAATTTTTTGCACTTGGAATAATGCTTGATATAAAACAAGCTTTATAATTTGGATGTGACATTATTTATATTTGCGATTTTGATATATTTGATGTGTATCTAAAATTTTTATAATATAAATGAATAAAATATCCATTCACTTTTTTAGTTGATGTTGTACTTTTTAGTACTTTCAAAGTATGCATTTGAATTTTTTAAATAAGTAAATAAAAAATTAAAAAAAAAATAATTAAAAATAAAAAAAATATTATAGAGGCAAAAAAGAAAAGAAAACAATCTTATCAGCATTTTTTGCAACGGGATTAATTTTTTTAACCCGTTAAATAGCACATCAAAATTAGTTATTAAGATCCTTATGTTTCATAAATATTATAGATTGTAAATATAACTCATAAGTTTATAATTCATAAATTGCAATGATGAGTGAAATATTTACTTGTGCAAGTTTAATATTTCAAATTTGCCTCAAGTGAAGTTGCATTTTAAAAAATAAAAACAATGATATAAAGAGACCTTAGGATGTATTTATTTTGTAATTATTTTGTAAGAATATACAAAAAAAAGTCAAAAGTTAAACTTTTAATAATACAAAATGCAAATTTGAGATATACTATACTCTTTTGTCGCAATTGATTCATTTTAGGATGATTTGGGGGTTAATAGTAATTTCTTTTGTTGTGTTTTTTCCATCAAAAGAAATGAAATGCAATATGTAGCACATGCAAATAAACTTTTATTTCAAGGTGTAACGTTTGCCCAAAAGTAAAACTAATATAAGTTGAAAATTTAAATACACTTGTTAGTTTTGGCCTTTTTTTACTTATTTTTATGATGAAATTTAAAGTATTTTTCCTATAGCCAAAATCACATCCAACCTATGTTAGGAGAATAATATTTTGCAAGTCGAGATTAGGAAAGTTCTAGTTCACCTAGCTAGATTTAGATAAATACTGAAAAACATAATTGTTTTTTAAATATATTTTACAGTATTGTTTGTAAACATTTCTTGAAATGTACCTTAAGGATTTTTGCCTTTGTTACATAATCTAAAAATAAAATTTCCATGTATTTTGGAAGCATTTAGATGGATAAAAAATTCAAATAAAAGTAATTCTTTTATGTGCTTTATCAGTGAAAATATAATGACCATAACTTTTGATTTATGGTGAATTAGGGAAAGCATAATCAACCCAAAATTCCATTCTTTTGACCCTTTCTTAGCTTAGTTGTTTTTTTTTTTTTTTTCCTTCTTTCTTCTTTTTTTTTTTTCTTTTTACTTCCACTATTTTCATGGGTTTTAATAATTTTTGGTAGTTGTCTTTCTAGATTCAATGTTTTCTCTCTTTTCCGATTATGTGACATATATTCTTTTTCTTTTTTCTTTGTCAAGTTAATCCCATAATTTTTTGAATCAGCTCAATTTTATGCTTGTTTTATCTAGATCAGGACTAAATTATTTAAATAAATGCTGAGTTTTATTTTTCTCTCTTCCACTTTAATCATTGCTTCCTTTCGATTAATTTTGCTTCTATTATTACTAATTATATGACCCAATGAAAATCGATTTTGAATTCTGAATATATATTGATTTGCAAGTCATAATTGGATATGACAATATGAGTCTGGCTATAATTTGATCCATTTAGGGTGGATTTTAAAATTAAAAATAAATTTTGGGGCGAAATTTAAGTTTTAAATTGTGAATTTGAATCCAATTTGACTTGACCTGTTACAATATCATATATATGAACTTTATTTATTATATATGTATTTTTGCAATTGTATTTATATATTTAAAAAATATACATATTATATATATAGTTTTTATAAAATATAATATTATCATAAATCCATAATAACTAATTTATGCATTCAATACATATTGATGTAGCAGAAATAATAGTAATTTATAATTTTTTAAGAATTAAAACATGCATATGTAAATTTCTAAACAACTAGTTTATTATTAATAATATTATTTTCTCATATTCAAAAAGCTATTTTAATATTATTTTGAAAAATTATATTTTAATATTTTAAATTACAAAGTGGATCTAACAAATCCAATTTATTGGCTCCTGTATTCAAAATGAGGTGGATCATGGGTGCATAAAAACTTTAGGGAATGGGCCTCAAATTTGATCGAACACAGTTTAAACCCACTCCATTATCTCTCCTAATAACAATAATATATGATAATATATCAAGTCAAATTACAAAAATATTGTTTTTCCACGTGCGATGCAGAAGGGTCTAGAAATAAAACAGAGTGATGGATCCATCTTTAAATAGAAACCCATAGCTTTAGAGCATTAATTAACTCTCATACTTTTTGCACTCCCTAACAATTATTTAAATGCGCGTAATAATATCCACATATGTTATCTTAGTATAAAATAAATAAATAAGGAAAAAAGAAAAGAAAAAAAAAAAAAGGAAAGATCCATTATGTGGGGAACAATGTTGGACAAAAATATTTTCCCCAAAGTCCTCCACTATGATGGAAAGTGACCTGTTGATATTAATGCATTGCAATGTGATATCCAAAAATATAAGGCGTGGAAAGTGATGGGACAGTGGAAGCATAACCCCCCGTTCGAGGACTATTGGATCAAAATCCCCCCTTCCCCCCAACCCTTGGAAGTGTCCAAAACGAACAAATCCTAGTCAATATTCCGTTTCAAGGAAAATTACGGGGAATACAAGAATTTTCCTTTCCCTATGTGCAACCTACTCTTCCTTAGTCAAATCAATTTACACAATTGCTTATTGCACACAGATGCGTTTTCAAATTCCCCTAATAAGATTAAAGTTTGACGCTTTTCCGTTAAAATTTGTCCATAATTCATGTTAAATTATTCTTTCATCTTCAATAATATGATATACAATACAATCAATTAAGAGCCTTGGATTTCTCTAAATAAAAATTCCCCAATACTTAAGTTAATCTTTGATTTATTTTACTAGAAAATAGAATATGAATCTTCTACATTGCAAAAAAAAAAAAATGGAAACTTGAGTTACCTAGACTGGTTTTGTTGATTCGCTTTATCTTTCTATTTTAAGATGATTATTTAATCATGCCAATTAGGATTGTTCATGATTTTTAGAATCGAACCGAACTATATTGTATTGAAATGTAGATTTTTTTCTGCAAAATTATAAATTTTGGTGTGATATAGGTATTTAATACTGCTAAAAATTTAATATAAGGATAATTTGGTAAGTTGATTAAAATTGACAATAAACTTAAAATTAATTGAGTAAAAGGGCTCGAGAGCTCAACAAACAAGCCAAACCCATAAAAGAAAGGCAAAAAACTCCTAATAGGTCTAAACCAGCCAAGTCTAAAAGTTATAAATACCAAGTTCTAGAGAGAATTAGGGACAAAATTATCCGCGAAAATTCTCAAAGTCAAAGAACTTTCAAGAAATACAAGTTTATTTGCATACGTTCGAGAGGAAAACGAACTGACATACTCTTGTCTTCCGGAAATGACCCTAGCTCTATTTCCAAGCAGCATCATTTTGGAGCCATTTGTGGGAAACTCAAAGAAAGAAGAAAAAAATGTTAAGGATGCAAGCAAGATCTGAAGTTCACCACTTCAACACTCGGGTGTCACCGACGCTCAAGGATATAGAGAGCGCCTGATAGGAGCATCATCGCAATTGACCCCGGAGCTACTTGCTAGTGCATTCATTTCCCCAAGGAAAATGCCTGTGAGCCAAGCGTTGCTCTTCTACATCATTGTTGACTAAGAAATATTGAAATATCTGTTGGAGAGTGTCATTACTAGAGTTTGGGCCAACTTAACTACTCAGCGCATGGAGGAGATGTTGCAACCCTACCATAGGGTTAGGGAACTTCGCCCTCCCCGGAACAAGCTACCCAAAGGACCAATCTTAAGTAAAGCATCGCTCCACTTTCTTCATCTCAGCACGAGAATTTTCAATCCTCCTCCCATGAAAACCCTTTTGAATTGCCATCTACTATTACAAGATGGTGGGCTCATGCACCAACGCCTCAATCTTTGAATGATGTCAAGAACCTTTCTTTTCCCATGGCAATTGCAGAGATGGAGAAGTAAGGACTAGTCAACGAAGTGGGTAACCATGATGGAATGCCCAAAGCAATCGGTCCCGGGCATTTGCTACCTACACCTCGCTTACCATTTCACGAGAAAAGGTCTTGCACAAGCTCTACAATGTGGCTTTGTCATGCATTTTCCTCAAAAGACAACGAAGATAAGGAGAAGCAAAAGATAAACAAATAGTGCTATTTCCATCAATATTGTGGGCACACCACTAAGTGGTGTAGGCACCTAAAGGATGAGATTAAGAGGTTGATCTAATCAGGACATCTCAGAGAATACGTGATACAAGGGCGAAACAGCTTATAAGCATTACAAAAGTCAAGTAGAATGAGTCTTGTTGTTCGCGATTCAGTGAGCACCCAAAGCTTACAAACCACCAATATTCAAGCGATTGAGGCAACCTTCCCACTACCAAAGCACCTTTGACACTCTCGGAAGGACCCACCAAGATAGGTGATGCCACTTTTAAGAAGGCAATGGCATAGGAGTTAACATGTACGCAAGCCCCGATCATGGATCCTACTCTGGGTGCATTCGAAAGATAGCACCTAGTGACGAGCAATGCTCTACAAAAGGTGCACCTAAGACACTCAGAGCCGCAAGGACCCACAAACAATGATCTTTTCACAATCTTGAAGAAACCGCAAATGTTGAAGCATAAGAAGAGAATGAAGCAAGAAATGGCGACTCTTCAGGACACTGGCAAGTATAGGGTACTGAATTAGAATAGAAGCAAGTCACGAGCACTTATTGAGCCGAACGGGCGATACTTTAGTACATGCCCTTATAGCCAAAAGAGCAGAGATACTACAAGCTGCCACGCTCCAAGGTTTAATCAGATACCCTTTCCATCCAAATAGATGTTAGAGGCCCAAAGAAATGTAGATCTTTGGGATACTGTAATTATCACAGTTTTAGCGGACGTACCACAAAACAATGCTGGAATCTTAGGGATAAGATTGAAGCATTAATCTACTAAAGATACCTATGAGTATGTGGACAAGTGAAAGAGTTCCTTTAGAGAATAACTTCGTAATGAAGAAAGAAAGAGTTATAGGAATCCACTCGAAGAGCACCCATAACTAAGAAAGGTGCTTTGCTTTTGCTGCCAATATGAAGTCAGTCTCTATGATGTGGGTCCTGTTTCCAGATATGTCATCCAAAGTTCAGCACCAGACACTGTTGTTATGGGAAATGCCTAGCTTCATATTGATCAGATCGGCCTAGTTGCTACACATGTTAGCACTCCCCACAACTTCTGAGAGTATTTTTACTTTTTAGTATATTTTAGTTTTTTTTCTCTAAATTTGAATAAAGCCCACCTACTTAAGTACGACACTTATTTAGTATTTTATTTCTTTAATAAATACAAAAATTTTCATATTCTTCACATTATATTATCTCTTCTATGGCTTTGAATTTTACATCTCTAAGGAGTTATTTGAAAATCTTTTAAACCCTACTAGAAGTCTTCTTGAGGAGTGAGAGGAGTACATCGTAGTCATTGGGCATAATCCCACTATAAAAACCCCCTGGGGTATGTGGTTGCCAATATAATCCCATCATAGGCCCCCAAGAAGGTATGTGGTAGTGACCTTCTTAAAAGGCCCACTATCGGTTCCTTTCAAGAGTGCGTGGCACCCTCTTGAAAAGCCCACTATTGGCTTCCCCTAGGAGTACGTGGCAACTGCTTTAGAGAAGCTCGCTAAGGAGTACCTTGGAATACACTTATGCAATCAAGCAAAAGAAGCCTATCTTAAGTCCTCACAAAGAGGAGGATGTCAACGTCTTAATATTTAAAAGATATACAAAGAAAAATCTCTAAGTTTGGTGACTTCACATGTTGCGCAATTATTACGAAGTCTCCCAGGAGATCCATAAACACATTTGTCCTCATTGCGACACTTAAACTCTGCCCAGTTCATGCTCAAAATTAATGTCATCCCTTGGAGGACTCGACTTTACATGAGGTAAACTAACGCCAATATAAGGGGATGGCTTAACGCCTTCCTAAGATAACTTCATCACATGTTACACCCGCGAATACCATAGTCACTTTAAATTCATAAAACTCATTAAAAATCCCACATTACTTTATCAATTAAATTCTCTAAGTCCCCAAGTGATTGACTAAAACATTATGCTATCAGCAATACTAAAAAAAAAAAAATTAGAAAAAGGAAAAAAATGCCCCACAAAGGCACCTTAGCGGCCGCTTAAGCTAGGGTGCTCGAGACCGATACCCAGCCAACACCCCAGCTTGAACACCTGATATAGGCACTGCATGGCGCCCAAACCTAGCGCTCGTGCAAGTATGGTATTCCCCACATGCGCCCAAATTCGACGTCTCATGTGGGTGCTCAAGCTGTATCATCTTCCCCTAGCACCTGATGTCTCCTATCACTTAATTCTCAAAGTACAAGTGTGCAAAATCAATAGTCATTCAATTGGGTAAATGTTTGCACAAACATAAAATAAATGAAAATAAAGAAACTTTATTAGAATTAAATGAGAGAGACAAAAAACGTCTAGCCAATATTCAGTCTTTAAAAGCAAATAACAATACGAAGGAAAAAATATGCCGAAAATACTACTCAAGCTAACTAGAAATTCTAAGTAATAATAAAGTTCTAAACAAGGGTCCTTCTTGCTGCTACTATCCTAAGTAAAGTCTCTTCATCCTTACAACTTTGGTCCTTCTTGCTACTACTATCCTAAGGAAAGTCTCTTCATCCTTGCAGAGTTGTTTCCTCTGGCTCCTGGCTAAAATCTCTACTCCAACTTCAAGACATTTCTTAGACTCTTTGACAGTAAGGTTGACCAGGATAGATAGATCTAACATCAATAAATCATTTGGGAGATATCACTTGGTCTAGCTCAAAATGTAATAATAGCTCTGAATAGTCTCCTCATAGATTACCATCGCCTTTGCCTCGACCACCTCAAAAAACTCATCAAAACCCTTAAATTCTTTGACCACATCTTCACGAGTAGCATTTATGAGGTCTTTCTAGTGGAAGAGTCTATAAAATTCTCCCGATTCTTCATTTCTTTCGCATACTTCACCTTTAAGCGCTCATGGTCTTTAAGCAATTTGACAAGCTCCTCCTCTTCTTGACTTCACTGCTTAACTGCGTCAGTAGTCTTTTCCTTAAGATGTTTTATTACAACCTAAGCTCCCTTTGCTTAGGGAGATATTTGTTCAACTAAGTTTTATCCTTATGATCTAAAAAAATACAAAAAATGCTCAAAAGTAAGAAATCATGACGGAGCTACAGAGGAGAGGAACAATTATGAAAGTAAACCAAAGTAATGAAATAAATTCATAGCCAAGCAAAATCGCCAATGGCTATCTCAACAAATTGAGAAGAAGAAGAATAACTCTTAACTTTCCTTGATCATAGTCACTCACCACATCTTGTATGCGATCTGCACTAAAAAGCGGTCTCATCCACATCTTAATGGTAATCTACTTTACAATTCCACTACAAGCTATAATGGAAGATTCTTTTGCCTTCACCAGCATGAAAAGGACAAGTAGATTGTGGGCAAATAGTGGATTCACTAGGCCACTTCTTTGTAGGACTGGAAGCAACACCTCAACCTCATCATCTGTAGTAGGTATGACCACCTTAGCATCGGTAGAGTGCACATAGTGCTTGGCCCCCAGCTTAGAGGACTCGAGTAATGCCACTCGACATTGTCTCCTTGTGACGTGACTCTATGATGCGTCTCTTGTGTGTTTATCTCTTAGCTCTCCAAGCACGGATTCTAGGGAAATCAGTCTTCTTTCATGCCAAAGAAGGAAAAAGACAATGTCAAAAAATAAATAATATGAGGAAACATGAAAAAAGTAAATACTTACAAGCAAATAGAAGCCACAAGTCCAAAAATAAAATATACTGAGTACCAGCAAGAAATATATGGACGACGGAGAATAAAACAACCTTGCTTTAGCAAAAACTCACACGAAGATCGCAATGAACTTGACTATGATGGATTAAAGAAGGAGAATTACTCCACCTGAGAGGAACATCTTGACCATCATCTGGAATAAAAAGAATCTATTATTTCAAAGATCTCTCAACGAAGTTAACCTATACAAAACTTACTATTTGGCTTAGGAAAGAATGAAAGAATGGCTTGTTTGGCACTTCACGTACCCAAAACAGAGTGTGGTAACTGTCTAAAGATATTGGCAAGCCGAACTGACTCAAATGCTATCTAAACTCTACAAAAGACCCAAAAAGTTAGGCTCAAATTAGCTCGGACACACACCGTAACTTCACGCTAAATCTAACAAAAAAGAGTTTAGAGAAAGAGAAAACCCACAAGTAAAGTAACTACTAAAGACAATAAGGTTCATTTTAAGAGGTAACATCATGTATCTTAAGGAGGAGGGAGGATGAACTAAACTCATTACAGAGATAAATCCTATGCTGCAAAATATCTAACTCCCCTGATTCGAGTAGATACTTAACTTTTGCCGCCTTTGTGAAACCACTATCCGTAATAGGAATACTATTGCCTCTACTTGTTTCATTTCCATTTAGGATACAACTCAAGCATGAGATCGATAGCCCTCATTTAATCTCCTTGCCTTTTCTTTACCCTTTGAATCAAACTTTCCATTGAGGTAGATTCTTTTCCCTTGAGGACTTTACCCTATCTCTATCTCCTCTAGTATCTAAGCTTGGGTTCTCTTTCATTTGTCAAGATGTTTCCTCCTATTGAAATTGGGTTTGACCTTATAGAAAGGGCCCGACTATGAATTTTTGTAGATGACCGTATTTGATAAACATTTCCAAAGCATTTCTCAGCCAACCACATTCATCAGTAATGTGGCCATAATTGTTATAACTTGGGCTAGTTACGGCTATCCTTAGCCTTCTGAGACTACCTCAATATCCGACTATTCTAAATTGCCAGCAAAACTTGAGTCCTTACTACCTTGGGGATGTACAAGTCAAATTTTTATATATTGACACTGCAAGTTTTTTCTCCTCGACCTTAGCCTTCTTAAGCTATGTAGGCTCTTCATTCCTCTCCTTACACTTCTTACTTATATATGTCGTTTTTATTCTCTTTAGATCTTATAAGATGGTGCAAGTTTTAGCTCAATTAGCAGACCACTAGAGCTGCCAATTGGTTTCTTTGCTACAACTTCAAAAATAATGACACCATTTATATGCTATGAATAAGGCACCTACTAGCACCTTTAGCGTAGTAAAAGGTATTTCCCATACAGTTGTAGTGAACTTCTTTAAAAAATTCATGAGCAGCATTCTCTTTCTATCGCACAATAAATAGACTAAGTGTCATCCTCTAGTACCGCTGCTTGTGGCGAAATGATGCATGAACAAAGTTGCAAACTTCTCGAAAGAGTCTATGAAACCCAATGGCAATTGGTTGAACAATCGATAAACCAAAAACCTAGTGTAGTCCCAAGAAGACCCTATACTTCATTCCGTTCATATACTTATGTAGCAAGATAAAATTATCAAATATTTAATCCACAACTATAGTTCAATTTTCTTAAAAAATAACCAAAATATTTAAAATATAAGCATAATTATTGAGGTGTTAAACTTCCATTGATTAAATATTAAAAGCCCATTGTTTATTATCAATTTTTAGGAGTTGTTAAACCCCATAGGATAATGCAATTAGCATGGTTTCATGATAACCCCCGTTAAAAAACCTCTACTAATATACTTATTTTTTATAGTTAATTCTCATAAGTGTTGTGCTGCGCTAGAGGACCCAACACATGTAGAGTGGCTTGAAATTCACGGGTAGTTTATCTATTATCACCTCCTCACTAAAAGGGGTTCTGTTTCTTACCTCCGGTGAATCTCTACCAATTTTCTTCATCTTCCTTATCTCTCACATTAGATGCCTGCCATTTGGTTGTGAAATCTTGCTAAGACTTTGTTAGGTTCCTCTCTACTCGTGGTTTAACTGATACCTCTACTCACTCCTAGGTGGCTCACTGGATTATCCATAGTCTCCTCTTGAGGTGAAGCTTGAGGAGGCCTACGACTCTAAGTAACCACGCGGGCTTGGGTGGTCTTCTTATCCATTAGCTGCATTCACTACCTTGTGATTGGTCTTGTTAATTGCTCTGTGGTCATGTATCCTAGTCCTTGAGGCATGGCTGATTTTGGGGTCATTATTAGGTTGGGTTGGCTCCCCAAATAAGGAGGTAAGGGTGGTAATGCGGCCTCTTTCCTAAAAATCTCAAGCCTTAGGCTCAAAACAATTTCCACAAAGGACGCTAATTGATGCCTCTTCACTGGAGCTTACATATATGATTCTCATGTCTTTAATCGCGTAACCTCCAAGACAACAAAATAGGGGTATTGGGTTCCTTTTGGTGAAAATTCTTTAATGTTTAAATCAATTTTCTATTTATTTTATTGAGAAAAGAATAATGAATGCTCTATAATGCATAAGAGAAAATAATGGAAAACTGAGTTACTTGGATTGGTTTCATTGATTCACCTTATTGGTTTTAGGAGATTAAACTTGATCATGCATATCTCTAACATGAGGATCCCTTATTTGTAGGGTCCTTTCAAATTCTTGTAACTACCATCATCAATGCAATTAGATGTTCTCTGCTATCAGCTAAGCTGTTTCCAACTTGTATCCTGACTTCTTGAAGCTCCTTTGGCTTTCTATATACTACATGTTGAGTAATGAATTGTGGACCGAAATGCCCCCATAAAGGATCGGATCGATTCAGCAAATTGGGCTCATCCCAAGGGATAATTTCAAATTGGTATTTCTAGCTTCTCTCAACCATAGAAAGCATGGCCTTAAACCTATGCTGACATCATTAAAATTGTTAGTGAATCGCTCACATCTTTATAGTATTTAAAAACTAATTTATAGAAGTTCTGATAAATATTTTTTGAAGGTACAATAAGTTCATAAATAATGGATTTCTATCTCGAGTATCAATCAAGAAATTTTCTTGCTCTATACATTTTTAAAAAAAAATTAGTCCAAAAATAAATGATTATAACATATTTAGGCTAAAGGTACAAATAAGTTGCACCTAAGTTGAGCCTTAAAATATTTTCAAGCTTGAGTTAAGCTTTAAAAGGTTTTTAAGCTTAAGTTGGGTCTTAAATATTTTCCAAACTCGAGGAAAGTTTAAAATATTGAGCTTAAGCTCAACGAGTTTGTAAAAATCAATTTCTAGCTCACTTACCAACATAAATATTCAAATTCATTAATTTTTAATTATTTTAAAAAATATTATTATCCTTTAATTCTATCATTGTTCTTATCTTTAATATTGTTATATTTTATCAATTAAATTAATATATAAATTTAAATTATTTTTATTTTATAATAGTACATAATAATTGTAATTAGCAAAAAATATTATTTTTATTTTCATTAAGAGATTTAATTTGAAGAGAAATATATACAATTTATCAATAAACCTCATTGCATTATTAATAAAAACAATAATGTTAATAATTTATTATTATAATTGATGAATTGAATATTTATAATATATAAAAAATAAAAACTCACATCCTCAAATTGACTTGATGGACTCATGGACTATACCATACTCATCTTGCATCAGTCTAATGGAAGTCATATTGGAGGTATGATGGGCGTAATCAAGAAGACGCACTTAAATAGGAGAAGAAAAGGAAGTCATTTTCTATATAATGCACTTTGATCCTAAATGACTTAAAATGATATCTAACATGAACTTATTCAAGATACATATGTTTCAATTTAATTCATGCTTTCCCTTTTTCAATAGATGAATAAGTTCATAATACAAATATATGGACCAAATAAAGATGCCTTCTCTGTTAATTTCTTACTCTTTTAAAATAATAATTACTATGTCTAACATCCCCTCTTAATTTGTGATATTTTCCCCTTCAATATTCAATTTCATTTCTTCTTAGCTCTAGCGACATAGTGTTGAAATTTCTTCCTACCAATGAGTCAAAAAATGTTGTTAGAGTGTATCTCCATTTCACCTTTGGATACTACTCCCTCCTTTTTTTCTTCTTCTTCTTTTTCTTCTTCCTTTTTCCTTAAATTCTTGGAAGAGCAACGGAAGTGGAGAGATAACACTCAAATGTTCGTACTTTAATCAACACTTACACTAAAATACTCTATTTTTCCTCTTCTCTCCCCCTTCTCCCCCACTTTCTTCTCTCTCTCATGGCCTCAAGATCGCATGAGTCTCTGATATTATTTTATTGGAAGCATGGTGTTCATAATTAAGAAAACTCACTTAAAACAAAAGAATAGAAGAGGAAATCATTTTTTATATAATGAATTTTGATTTCAAATGACCTCAAATGATTTAAAAGAATACGTAGATATTTATAAGCATCATATACATGCACCTATTCAAGATACATGTATTTCAATTTAATTAATAATTTTCCTTTTTCAATACATGAATAAGCTAAGCTCATAATACACACCACGTACCAAATAAAGATGCCTTTTCTTATAACTTGTTACTTCTTTTTAAATAACAATTACTATTTCCAACAAGCCCCACCAAGAGTTTTCCTTAGTCTTTACCATGTCATTGTAGGGTTGTTACTAGTTTTCCAGGAGTAGTAACAATAGTTCAAATTAGATGCTTTCCAGGGCAATAACTATATATTACTGCAGCCTGCAGGAGTTGTTACGTAGATGTCCCGGCCTATATATCTCCTGTCTGTTTATATGTAATTGAAGAAAAGGCTAAACAACTTTGAAGCAGCAGTGAGTCAACCAATGTTAGTGTTGGTCTTTGTCATATGAATGTGAGTAGGATTCACAACAAGCCTTGATGATGTGTGGACTGTGGTAGGACTGGATATATAAAAAATATGATTGGAACAGACCTACTCTTTCTGGTCAACGTTTTAGAGTGTTTGGGACATTAGCATTTAGCACTGTCCTTTTGCTTTTGTTTTTTTGTATAATTTTCTGTCAGTTTAATTGGTTTTGTTTGAGCTTTGATGGATTAGGATTAGTTGATTCCGCAGGTTAAAAATGAACCCCCCAAGTTATTGGTTCATTGTGCATTCATTTTGCATTTCTTTTTTCTACTTATTTATATTTCTTTTTGGTTTGTAAAGGATTAAAAGTGCTACAACTATCAAAATCAATATTTCTAATGAAAAAGATAGAAAGAGTACAATCAGTCTAACAACCTTCTTCAAATGTGATCATAGGATCTTCAATAATTTTAAAACGTTAAATTTTAACAATTTTAAACCTAAAAAAATTTGTTAAAAAATAATTAAGAAAGAGCACCTTCATTTTAATTTGAATAAAAATCCAAAAGAAGATTTATTGCAAGTCGAATTTTCATAAACACTGTATTTGATGTGTTTTTTTAATGGTATTGATAAAACAAATTTAGAAAAAAAAAATGTATAAAATTGATACACATTAATTTTGTTAAAAGAAACATATGATGATGGGACTTGATATTCTACTCTTTCTTTTGTATTTTAATTTTCACTAAAGTTCTTATAAAAACTGATATTAGGGTTTGTTTAAGGAAACCAATAATAGCCAGATTGGCTCAGATTTAGAAGAAGAAAAAAAAAAAAAATCCTTAATTTAGAGTCTTAGACAAAGTAAACAAGAGTCGCCTAATTCCAAGTTCAGCAGAATCATAATTTGGTGGATTTCTTTAATGAACTAGCTTCATGATGATCTTTGATCAATTATAATTGGAAAGTAAAGCAACGTCTTAAGAGAGGCAAAGAGCCAGAAAGAGTCATACCCCCACATCTTGGTTTTAAAAGAATTTAGATTAACCTTTTCTAACTCGGAACTCCCACCAAGAGCTACGCAACTCCAAGTTTTATATCAGTTTCTTATATATATACATTTACTAAACATTTGTAATTGATTTTGAAAGTGATGAATCAATAATTAGAACTACGCAATTTGGGCGGCTTGATTGAACCATATAATATAATTAACGTAGAGAATTCAAATTCAAACTAATTAATTAGAGAAGAAACAAGAAAACTTTTATTGTTCTTAATCAAAAATAAAAGTGAACTAGTACACCGTCAGTATCATTTATAGGTATTTCATATTTGGATGGGGACTCGATTCCTTATTTCAAACTCCACACTCTTAAGGAGCTTCTTTATGAATTTTTCAGGCTCATATTTTTATTATATTAAATATATAAATTTATTGAATCTATTGAGCCACTAACACATAAATAATTTTTTAGATTTTCATTATGTCACATTAGGTCATATTTGGAAATTTAAAGTTCAAATATAATATAATATAATTTTTTATTTTATTTTATCTGTTTGTGTATAATTATATTAAAAAAAAAAAAAAAAGGAAAAAACTGTTGAAGCTTGTACTTTGTTGAAGCCCAATTTGCACCATTTTAACGGTTTGAGATTAGTGAGAACTGAGAAGGGGTTTCTTGCTGTTCTGCATGTGAGATTGTAGTGAAATAGTTGATATACTTTGGGAGGAACAATTCGTTGACTACTCTTCAAAGTTAATGATGAGCGCATGAAGCACAATTTTTGGGGAGAAAAAAGGGGAAAAAGTATAATAGATGATGACACTTTTATTTTGCCCTTTTGTCAAGCCCAAAATCATTAACTTACCCAGCCTCCAAATTTTTTTTTTTAAAAAAAATAAAAATCCCAGAATGATTAATCCTTATGAGAAATGACTGATATGTTGAAATGATGATAGAGATTTGACTTCCATCATTTAATAGGATTCACTTTCTTCGCATTTCTCCCTCATTACTCTAAAAATCTTGGATCCCATTAAGTTGGGAGAGGAGGACAACGCTGAAAAGCACTAACTCTATATACATTTAAGGTTAAATATTTATTATTTAATATATAATTAATTGCATGCTGATGCCACACAATATATCATTACAAATTTTCTTTTTTCTTCTAGTTTTTCTTCAATTTCCCCTTAAACAATCAATTTTAAGGCTCAGAAATAAAAATAAAAGTACCATTTTGTTAATACACAAGCAACTTATTTCATTTCATCAAAACCAAATTGAGAATGGCAGAGTTGTGTCATTTTCTTTCTCTCATTTTACTCGTTATACCCTATGGGTGATCATCTGAACAACTCTTTCAAGTTAACAATTCTTTTAATACAAATTATATAATGTCTTCTAACAAAATTTTTTAAATCTTCTCAAATACTATGCAATATATATGCGTACATTCTTTTTTTTTTTTTTTTTAATATCTTTGTTGTACTAATAAAATCCAGTTAACATCAATTTTTCCACCAGAGATAAATGTAAGAGAAGTTATCTATTTACACTATTTGTGTTTCTTATCAAGAATGTGCTATCATCAACATTTTCCGTATGTTCTATTTTATTAAAGAAAAATAATTCATCTTCTACAATCAATCAATGGCTGGTTTTAGGCCTTTGTTATTCTGGATATAAAAGATTAGTCTTTATGGGCCGAACTATGCATAGTGGATTATGGGATGAATCATGGATCGGAGATCATCAGATTAAGTTAGGTTGAGTAAGTCGAGGCCCGGGCCCTGCATAAGAAGACATCTATAATAGGAAGCCCAACCATAAAAGGAAAAAGAGAATTCGAGTACTAAAAGAAAACAAAATTATATAATTATGCAAAAGCAAATGAAGACGAATTAATTTTGATAATTGGAAAGTGGCATGTGTAAAATAATATGCTAACTATTAATTTAAAAAATTTTATTTATATTTTGAGATTTATTAAATTTAATTTCAAAAGATAAACAATTAATTTTAATTAATAATTTAGTATTTATTTTATATTCAAATCAAATATTAACAATATCAAAAATGAAATATTAAGGCCAATCAAATCAAGTCTTGTGGCTTACCAATTCTGGGCTAACCAAATTGCTACATGTGGCATATCTATGTACGTGTACCAATCAAATCAAATATATTTGATATTATCTCTTGATGTTTGACATTATCTTTTGATGATTGATGTTATCAAATCAAAGATATTTGATATTATGTTATCAAAAAGATAACTATCAAAGATGTTCAAAATTATTTGGGATCTCCCACCAAACACCTATATAAAAGAGTGATCACAACTCATTTGACACAACACAAGTGTTAGCAAGTGAGATAAAATTTGAAGGATGCCAACAGTTACATCCAGCAAATTCAAAGAGATCTATTGATTTCATGGCGCTCTTCGCGGAGTTCATATATTTTTGGCGTTTTATTCGAGATTAAGGTACGAAGCCCTCAAATTGGCGTTGTTATTTTCAAATCAAATTTAAGGATATCCACGATATTCAAGACATTCTTCGCGGAACTCATCATATTTTGGCGTTTGATTTGAGATTAAGATGCGAAACCCTCGAATTGGCGTTATTTCAAATCAAATTCAAGGAGATACATGGTGTTCAAGGCATTCATCGTGGAACTCATCAAATTTTAAGATTATATTTGGAAGGGATTAGAGATTGAATCTACAATTGATAAGTTTGAACTTCATTTTATTTGTATAGATTTTTCTTATCTTGTAATTTAATTTATATTGTAGACAAAAAAATTTGTACTTACAAAGTTTGGCACGCCTAGTGGGATAATCTCTACCTCTCATATCTTCCCTTCATCACAATTGAAGTATCTGGCCGCCAACAAAACTGCAACATTGAAAACTACCACTTTATATTCTTCAAGTACTGGAGCAAGAAGTGTTGGCGTCACCACAAGAAGTACGTCCAAAAAGTTGCAATTGTCTTCGGAGGTAGCTCCTTTACTTGAAGTTGTGGAAAAGGCATTGCTATATACTATTGATACTAATAAAGACAATAGAGACTCAAAGGAAGAATCAACAGCATCTACTCCTCGCTCAATATCAAGTTCCTCAAGTATAGCACCGATGATTGTGACAAGGGCCATAATGTTGGAGGAGCAAATTGCTAATTTAACAAGGATTATTGAAGGACTCACAAAGCATGTCCAAGAGCAAGACTCTAAGATCTTCAAGTTGATGAACAAGGTGGATAATGTTGAGACTAGTCGCGTAATGGAGAAACAAATATAAGCTCATGATGAAGGCGAAACATCGACAAAAGACAACCAATTGAGAATGAAAAGCCTACAACAAGGGAACTGCAAGTTTCCATTAATGGACTAGTTCCTATCGACCAACTAAGAGAGTTTATCATGGGGACTATTAAAGACAAGCTTAAAGGAAGTTCTAAGTCATCTATGACTTTTCCCAAGCCATATAATCATAGGATTGACAACTTGAAGATGCCAACTGGTTACCAGCTCCCAAAGTTTCAACAATTTGATGACAAGGGCAATCCAAAGTAGTATGTGGCTCACTTTATCAAAACTTGTAATAATTCTGGAACATATGGAGATAATTTAGCTAAGCAGTTTGTTCAATCTTTGAAGGTACTTTTGACTGGTATACTGACATAGAGGCAGACTCAATTGATAGTTGGGGGCAATTAGAGCAAGAATTTCTAAATCGCTTCTATAGTACCTGAAGGACGGTTGGTATGCTTGAACTTATCAATTCTCGCCGGTGGAAAGAAGAGCCCAGTCATCGACTATATCAATCATTGGGGAAACTTAAGCCTTAATTTCAAAGATCGATTGTCTGAGGTTCAACCATTGAGATGTGCATTGAAAGGATGCATTGGGGACTTCGATATATACTCCAAGGAATTCAGCCTAAAACATTTGAAGAGTTAGTTACTTGAGCCTATGATATGGAGTTAAGCATGTCTGCTAGCGGAGTTGAGGGGCCACCAGTCCAAGAGCCTCACAAGTCTAAGGAAAAGCAAGTATTCAAGAAAGGGGGCAAACCTCTTGCCAAGGCTCCAAGTAAAGAATTTATGGTGGTGAATGCAACACCCATTAGGTTTCGTGCAAAGGCAAACAACACAAATGATGAAAAGAAGGGCATCTCCCAAGGAAGACGACAAAGAGAATTAGCTTTAAAGGAGATGCAGGCTAAGACGTACCCATTCTTTGACTCAGATGTCTCTGGAATATTCGATGATTTGCTAAATGCAAATCTCATTGAATTACTTGAAATGAAGCGACTTGAAGAAGCCGAAAGTAACATTAGTTGGTAGGTCACCCAATCCATAACTATTTCGTATTCAAAGATAAAGTGATCCAATTAGCTCGACAAAGGAAAATCTCACTTGAGGAGGATAATGTGGTCTTAAATCATGCTACCATCGAGATTGAAAAGGATGTACTTGGTGATCATGACAGTGACATTGTGTGCAACATGATGAATGAAGAAAAGATTTCCTCTAGTGAAGCATATTTATCTAATGAAGAGAACAATGGTGTAACTGATGAGTGCATGTTGGCAATGACTTTCACTGATGAAGACTTGTTGCTTGGTCCCAAGCCCCACAATAGGCCACTATTTGTAATTGGATACGCTCGTGAGTAGAAAATAAATAGAATTTTGATTGATTGAGGCTTTGCCGTCAATATCTTGCCTTTGCGTGTAATGAAGGATTTAGGAATCTCCATAGATGAATTGACAAATAGTTGTCTGATGATCCAAAAATTCAATCAAGAAAGGTAAAGGGCTCTTGGAATAATAAGGATAAAACTATTGATGGACGATATATTATCAACGGTATTGTTTCATGTCGTAGATGCCAAGACATCATATAATATACTTCTAGCCCAACCTTGGTTACATGAAAATGGTGTGTTTCCCTCCACTTGGATCCAGTGTTTCAAGTGTTGTCGAGAAGCCATGGTAAAGAAGGTGTTTGGAGATAATAAACATTTCACTGAAGCTGAATCACACTTAGCTGACACCAAATACTACACCGAAAGTATGAAAATTGTCAAGGTCAAAGAACAAGAAGAATCCAAGCAGCAAGGTGATCTTGATGGAGGAAATGAGGTTAAAGACTTGACTCTAACATGCAGTAGTAAAGATCACATAAAGAGTGAGTCACCTCTGGTAGGATTTTAATCATTGAAAGAATTGACATTTCCTCTAACCACGTTTGATGTGAAGAAGCCATCATCTCAGAAAGGGTTTGCTCGCACAACTCAAGGAGCCGAAAAGGAACATAGAGAATCTCTGCAACTTCAAAATGAGAATTGCTTTGATCCAAAAGCCTATAAACTTCTTGTTAAAGCTGGATATATTCTACAAGAACGTTCCATATTGGGAAAACTCTCTCCTGAGGCTATTGTCAAGCAAATGTATGGACTTAACACTACCCAAAAGATGTTGAAGGAAAAAGGTCATGGTGTTCAAAGCTCTCGAACAGGAATTGGATTTGTTCCTCAGAATCCTATTCACATTGCGATTAGGAGGACATGCAGTAATCATATAGTTAGTGAAGAATTTTCCAAAATAAATGATATTTTCAATGAAAATGGGAATAAAGTCCAGCGAATCTCAGTTTTCAACAAACTTAGAAAGTGGAAGCATAAATGAACCTGTAATCGGAGATTGAATTAATCTAAAATGCCCAAATACTTGAAGTGGAATAACAAGCTGCAAAAGCTTAGAAGTTCAATTCCTTCACGCATGAAGTGGTGCACTATTTTAAATATATCGTGTGGCAAAACCTTCAAGGTTAAACTGCAGCTCACTATCTTTATACAAATTCAAAGGGGTGAAGAAGATGATAGAGAAAACAATATTTCTTCATATCATATTATTATTAATAATAGTTGGCCAACTCGTCAAAGTACTATAGATCGTCTTTCCAAGCAAATTTCTAAGCTTATCAATAGTGGTTACATAAGGAAGAAAGATCGCATCATGTAGACGGTCTATAAAAGAAGAAGGGATAGGCAAACAAGAGCATATGTAGAATTCAAGAAAATTGAGCTCGTGGAAGAGGATATTACTTTGAGTGAAGAATATTTGATTGAAGAAGAAGATGCTGAAACTGCTCTTCCTGAGTTTGAAGGTGTTAAATTCACTGTAGATGAATTGAAAGAAATTAATTAAGGTGATGCTAATGACCCTCAAACTATCTACATTAATATTTTGTTGACTGCTGAGGAAGAAGGAGTATATGTTGAGTTATTACATGAATTCAAAAATGTGTTTGTATGGTCATACAAAGAGATGCCTAGGTTAGATCAAAAGGTGGTGGTCCATCATTTATCAGTGAAGAAAGGAACTCGTCCAGTCAAACAAGCTCAACGACGATTTCACCCCAAATTGGTTCCTTTGATTGAAGTTGAAGTGAACAAGCTTATCGAGGTTAAGGTCATTTGAGAAGTCAAGTATCCAATATGGATCTCCATCATTGTCCTAGTAAGAAACAAGAATAGCTAAATTCAAGTTTGCATTGACTTAGGGACTTGAATGGTGCACGTCCTAAGGATGATTTTCATTGCCCATTGTAAAACTTATGATTGATGCTACCACAGGACATAAAGTATTATCATTTATGGATGGATCATTTGGGTATAATCAAATTATATGTCACCAAAAGATGAGGAATCGACAGCTTTTTGTACTCTCAAGGGCTATAAAGTGATGTCATTTGGATTGAAAAATGTTGGTGCCACATATCAAAGAGTTATGCAGAATATCTTTGATGATATACTTCACAAGAATATTGAATATTATGTTGATGACGAGGTCGTCAAGTCCAAAAGGCGAGAAATCACCTCCAAGATTTGATCAAATTAGCCTAAATTAATTTTTTTTTATTATGTTATTTATTTAAAATCATTACATTATTTTGTTCAAAATAATTAAAAATATTTATTTATTTAAAATTATTAAAATTATATTGTTAGAATAAAATTCTAGATTTTATTTTTATTTAAATTATTTATTTTGATTAAAACTCTAGATCTCACACATTTTGACTTATTTATTTTTTATTAATTAATAAATTTAATGAAATTAGTTTAAATTAGGCTTGTTTGTTTATGAATTGGAGCATTTTGTCAAAATATTTTAGCAAAATAATTTTTGCAGCACCCCCTCTCGGGATAGCACCCAAGCTGAGGCACTACTCTGATCCATCTTAAAATATAATTCAAATGATAGTTAAGGAATTTGAAATTTAACCAACTCAAATGAGATATCAACCAGCACTAAACCAAAAGATTGCTACATGGAGCGTAATATATACAACCAAGTTTCTTAAATTCGATACAAACATTCACAGAACAACTCTAATATAGTTGTCTCGATCAGGTGTAGACTATATATACAATCATAACACCTAATCTATTATAAAATGACTTCCAACCAAAGCGTGAGCCTCTGCTCCTCACTTTGACCTGTCTAGGAAAAGAATAAAGAATAGCAAAGAGAGTGAGTCTTAAGGACTCAGTGAAGGATAAGGCAAAGCAACATGATTAAAGGAAAACCAATGAGATACAAAAAATCAACAAACAAATTTGGTAATAAGCAAGACTTTCAATATGAACAAAATTTGATAATAAGCAAGAATTTTTAACATGATCAACAAAGTACATGAATACATGATATCGAACTTGACAGACTGTTGGTCATTCCAACCTAATTATTCCCATATCACATTATAATTGCTAGTGTCGGGAGTCGGTACAGTATAAATGAAAGTCCTTATTGCTCCATTGCTCGAGCACTTAACTCGGCGGGTAACACTTGTTATATGGCATGGCCGATCACATGCCGGATCCTGTCACTTATAGTTTGCTACTTCCAGCTATCTATAAGTCAGGATCGTATGTGGGTACTAGCTGTAAGACCTGTGTCCATCAGTTCATTTCGCCCGGCCGTCTTCCAGACCTAGTCCCTGGGCCAAAACCCCCGTGGCATCCCCATGGGTGACAACCGCCCATAGCGTCCCATGAGTTGATAACCACCCATGTCTTCCCATGGGTTGGTAGAATATAATGCCAATAGGGCAGAACAATTTAACCATTTTGGCAACAAGGCGATCAACAATACACTTGAAAAATCAATGAAACTAATAAGATAATTTGACAATAACAATACTAATTTAATAGGAATGGTATAATGAAACTGTTAAAGTTCATGGTGCCAGAATGATCAATCAATTTGTGATCAGAATAGTTTTAAAACCACAAGCCACTCGGGCTTACAATTTAGTTTTATATAGAATTTACAAATTCAGAGAACTTCACAGAGTTTGATTGAAAACAGTCGTTTTCAAGAAAAACAAATAAAATACCAATCAGTTTCAAATCAAGAGAACCACAAAGGGTTTGATTGAAAAATAGTTAATTTCAAGAAAATACAAAAAAATACTAAGCATTTTCAAATCAAGAGAACCACACAAAGTTCGATAATCAAGTAACAATAATCAAAATATATATCAAATCAGCAGAACCTAATGGGTTCAACGATAGATACGCGATAAGCTCATACAAGCAATAACCAATTGACAGACCCCTCATAGGGGTAACAATAATTAACTGAATACGGTAATCAAATAACTACCAACCCTCACAGGGGTTTATCAATAAAATCGCTAGGTACAAGAGTGCCAGATTGGCAGATCTTCACCTCAATAACCTCTGAACTTGAGTCAGTATCTATTGATCCTTGGGGCCAAATCCTCCGTCCTATCTAAAAGAGTAATTTACCATCAAAATTCTTGTTCAACCCTAACGGTTTCTAACATTCATAATCATACTAATAGCAGTCCAATTTTTATTCCATAATTTCAACTTCTCAAATGCTTCTATTAACTTAATCGATAAATATAAATATTTGATTATCGAATTTGGGTCCATGCATCGCCTATCACTAACTCCTTATACCATCATTTCACATAATAATCACAATTTTTGTCCAATTAGCCTGAATTTACATTAGAAATTAGCTTAACGATTTACTGAGATTAAATTGGAAATCAAAATAATTAATTAATTGAAATTCTACCAAATCGACCAAGTTTGAGGTCAATTCACAACCCAGAACCATCTTGCATGCGTCCGAATTGTTGTCCAGGAGATTCTACCCTGAAGTTGCCGGACTGTCGCATGTGCTGCCGCCGGCCATCCACCGGAGCTGTGCGCGGCTAGAACCACCAGGTGCGCCTCGATGCGCTGGTCACAACCCCCAAATCAATTTTTGGATCGGACGTCGATTGGCTGGTCAATTTGGCCAAAAATTGCCAACCAGCCACTAATGCCATTTGCTTCAATTACTCCTCCGTCTATCGTCGGTTCCTCAAATTGAAGACACCGTTGTCTTCCTTGCGTCAAGCCCATCAAAACCTAGTACTCAAACTCTAGCTTAAATCGCTGGAATGGAGAAACCCATCACTACCCCCATGACCGAAACTTCCACCTCTATTTTCGGCCACTACATCGATTAGTTCTACAAGATTTTGGTATTTTTGAGTTCCTTGAGCTGAGAGAAGTAAAATGCTGTATAATATGGTGGATTTTGTCGATCGTCGGAGAATGTTGTTGGAGGAAAAAGACAATGGTTGCATGTGTAAATTTGAAAGAGGGGGGGGGGGGTGAAATTGCTATATAAAGAGGTATTTCCAAAAATTATAAGTTGACCCCCACTTTTTCCCCAGCTCTCGATTAGGTCCTTCAAAGTTTGAAAAAACTTCAATTCGATCCCCTGGACTATTTATTGCCTCCCATTGACCCCTTTGACCAGTAATAATTCCATGCAAACCCCCAAAACTCTTAAAATGTGATCCAATCAAGTCTTGCATATTTTCAATTTGACCCCAAAACTTTCAAAATTCTTACAATCAAGTCCTTTTTTGTTAATTTTCTGAGCCCAAAAGTTCAATCAACAAATTTCTTGGTTTCAAAAATACCGAATTTTTAGGGGTGTAACAATTTTTCGGAGGTGGGGGTTGGGGAATGTGATGTTTGTTTATTTGTATTTTGGGTGGTAGGTGGAAAATTAATTGGGATAAAATTATTTATTTATTTGTGTTTTAGGGAGGAATAATATATTATATCAATAACTTTTTTATTAGGTTGGTAGCGTGAAATTGATATTTTAAAATTACTATTGTTAGTATGATATTTTTAGATCTTATGTTTATTTTTAGTTAATAAATATTTTTTTATATTTAATAAATATATTCAACTTAATCTAATTAAATTATTTTAGATATTATTATTTTTTAATATTATTGAGATGTAATTTAAAAACAAAATCATATTTAATTAAGAGATGGATTTGATTTTTATTTTTATTTTATAATTAATAAATATGTTTAATTAAATTTGATTAAATTACTTTAGATATGTTGATGATTTTAAATTTTTATTTTTTTAATTCAACTTCAATTAAAATTTTATTTAATATTTAAAAAAATTATTAATAAAATTATTTAAATTTATTTTGAGTAATTTAAATAATATCAAAGTTAAACCCCCATGCTTAAGTTACAAATAAGTCGAGGGGTATTTTTGTCTAAAAAAATAATCAAAACAACTTTTGAAGGATATTTTTGAATTTTAATATAAATTTTCAACTGACGTCTACAAATTTCTTAAGGATGCTAACAGTTCTTCAAAAATTTGATTAAATATATGGGGATAATTTTTTTTTTATTAAACTTATAACTATATTACTAAGTTTGTATAACAATAGTACAAGCCCACAAAATAAAAATATGAAGTGATATATTCATCTTATATATAACTATAGAGTATAGTTATATATTTTAAAACATTTAGAAATCATTTGAGTAGGTTTACAAACTTTTCAAATTATTTTATAAGATATTTGATAGCTTATAAGATGTCAAAAAGTATTTCATTAATTATAAAATTGTCAAAAAGTGTTTTGTTAATTACAATATTTTATGTGATATTTTAATTATATTAATTATAAAATTGTCAGTGCTAATACCTTATAAGATCCAAGATTTTATTATTCAAACACTTTGAGAATTTTTTTTTATTTTTAAAATCTAGTATCTTATAAATTCAAAGAATATCTTATAAGATGCAGAAACTCCAAAAATATCTTATAAGATTCAGGAGCTTATAAGACATTTTAAATAAGTTTAGCCAAACACCTTCTTAATGTTCCTTTAGGCTTTAGCTAGTTAATAATATTAGTATTTTTACTATTTTATTTTAGAATTAAAAAGTTAATTATTCTAATTTAGTTCATTCTTTCTAATTATTGATTGACTTTATGATTAATTAATATTAATAAAATGACATCAATATAAATTAATTATAAAGTTAAGCAACAATAATTTTAAAACACGGGAAGGTTTTTGGCCTTTTTTTTAATAAAGGGTTTTTTTTTGCCCTTTTCCATTTTCATAGGGGGTAAAAACATAAATTTTCCTTTAAAAAAATAAAAATTTGAATTAAGGCCTAAAGCAGAACATAAAACCTTAAATTGACAATATTGCGTTTAAAAAAGTCAAAATTGGTCAATTTTCATGTCAAATACTGTCGCAAAGTGGTTTTGAAGACTAAAATGAAATAATATATTAACGTTAACGACTAAAAGATGAAATTTCATTTGTTCGGGACTAAAGTGATTCTAGAGTAAAACTTGAGGGACTAAAGTGATTCTATACTTTTAATTTTTTATTAATTAATTATGTTAATCCATTTTACAATCTAATATAAAGGAAATTAAGTTTGGTATAAATGATTTATACAAAAAAATGAAAAGAGGAGCTAAAATGGGGAGTTGGGGGAGGGGGGGGGAGTATTCAAAAAAATTAATGGAATTCATTTTGGAGGGAATCAAATTTTTGGAAGAAATTAAATTAAATTAAATTATTATGTGGAATTAATAACAAAAAAAATTGTTAGCTTTTAATTTGTCCCAAATTTTGGAGGGAATACAAAGATGGAGGGAAAGTAAATTAAGCAAAACTGCAAAATCGGTCCTGTACTTACACCCCACTAGCAAATTTTGATTTTATCTTTTCGGGCCACAAGATTGGTACAATATATCCTAAAATTTGGCAATTTGAAGATAAATTGGACCCGAAACTCATCCGTTAGTAACCTGATCCTATGTGGCACCTGATTTGGTACCACGTGTTGCCATATTATCATATTTGTCTTCCTTCTTTCTCACATGGCAATGACGTGGCAATTCAACGTGCCATGTCAACAAAAACATGAAAAAAATAATAAAACATATACAGTTAAGAGGATAAACTGAAATTTTTATCGATAATTTTTATTTATGATATTTGAATTAATAAATAAAATATTTTTATTTTGAATTGAACTACTTTACATATATTTATGATTTTATTATTATTGTGTAATTTAGAATTAATTTACCAAAAAATTGGTCAAACCTAATTAATAAAACAGATTTTGATGAAGTCCAATTAATCAAATCTATAAATCAATATGAAACTTAATACATTAAGAATGGCCAATTAGTAACTCATTGGAAAATTGGTCAAGCCCATTAAGAAAAAGAATAAGTTGGTAAAGTTCAATTGACGAATTTTATAAATTAATATGAAGCCTATATCATTTAAAAAACTTTCAAGTCCAATTTTAAAAAAGTAGTTGGTGAAGTAAAGTTAACTAATTCTTTAATTAAGAAAGACACAAATTTTTAAACAAAGTTCAATCACGAATTCACTATAATATGTGTAACTCAATTCTTAAATGAAGTCTAATTCATCAATTCACTAAAAAAATTGGTGAAATACAATTTTTAATTAACTAGAGAAGCTAAATTAACCAATCTTTAGATTAATGTAAATCTCAATTCACCAATTTACTCACCAAGTTATAATTGGTGAATTCCTATTCTTAAACAAAGCCTAACAAATGATTTTCTAAAACTTTTAGTGAAATTCAGTTCTTAAAAAATAAATTAGAGAATCAAAATTAACTAATTTTTTAAATTAAAGTCAAACCCAACATAATTTTTTACCGTTGGTGAATCATTATTCTTAAAAAGGGATTAATTGAAGCCCACAAAGAAGCTCAATTTATTAATTTACGGAAAAATTGGTCAAGCCCATTAAGAAAAAAAAGAAGTTGGTAAAGTCCAATTGATGAATTTTATAGATTAATATGAAGCCAAGTTCATTTAAAAATTTATCAAGCCCAATTTTAAAAAAGAAGTTGGCGAAGTTAAATTAACTAATTCTTTAATTGAGAAAGGCAAATTCTTAAACAAAGCTCAATCACGAATTCATTAAAATATTTGTAATCCAATTCTTAAATGAAGTCTAATTCATCAATTTACTAATTGTTTTTGGTGAAATACAAATTTTAATTAGTTGGAGAAGTTCAATTAACCAATCTTTAAATTAATGTAAATCTCAACTCACCAATTTACTCACCAAGTTATAATTGGTGAATTCCAATTCTTAAACAAAGCCTACTAACTAATTTTCTAAAACATTTTGTGAAACTCAATTCTTAAGAATAAATTAGAGAAGCACAATTAAGTCCAATTCTTAAAAAATGACACTAATTCATTATAAAATTAGTGAAGCCCAATTAATAAAAAAGGAGTTGCTAAAGCCCAATTAATCAACTCTGTAATTTAATGTCAAGCCCAATTCTTTACCAAATAACATTAATTTACTAAAAATTCGGTGAACTCATATTAATAAAAAGAAAATTTGCAAAAGCCCAATTAATGAATTCTTTAAGTTAATGTCAAATCCAATTCCTATAGAAATTCCAATTCACTAATTTACAAAGACAATTATTGAAGCCCAATCAATAAAAAATAAGTGGTAAAGCCCAATTAATGAAATTTTCAAATTAGTATGAAATTCAATTTTGCCAATTCACTAAAATATTAGTTAAGCTAATTAGTTAAAAAAAAGAAGCTTGTCTACCCAAAGTAATCAATTATTTAAACTAATGTGAAGTCCAATTAATAAAAAATAAGCTTAGTTCCTTAAAGAAAGTCTAATTCACTATTTACCTCACTTCAAATTTGTTCAAGACAAAATCTTACAATGAAGCCTAATTTACTATAAATTTGATCAAACCTATTTCATAAATGAAAACTCCCAATTCAGTGAATAATTCACAAAAAAATTATAAAACCCAATGTTTTAAAGAAAATTGGCTCAACAAATGGATCATTCACTTCAAATTTCTTCAAGGTCAATCATTAAAATAAAACCTAGTCTAACAATAATTCACTAAAAAATTGGTTAAGCCCAATTACCAACTTCTTTACATTATTGTGAAGCTCATTTCTTGAACAAAAGCCCAACCCAAAAGCATTTGTAAAAATTTAATTTAATATCCATTTATAATTAGTAATGAAAATCATTGTTACCATATGTGTACAATTGATATTTGGAGGGAATGAATTTTGGAGGGAAATTAATTGAAGTTTAGTAACTACAAACTTTGTTACAATATATTTTATTTGTAACAAATATTTCGTTGTTACAAAAGGTACCAATTTTTGTTACAAATATATCTTCTTATATGATAGAAAATATTATATGTAACAAAATAACATTTACCATAACGAATTATTATTTAGTTACGAACGTAAAAAATTTATGGTAACAAATTTGAGTTAAAGGTAACTCAAGAAAATTTTATTTGTAACAAAAATCAATTTTGTTACTATATTTCTAACATTTGTAAAGAATTTTACCTTTGTTACCAAATTTTTTGTTACCTGAAGTGCAATTTGTTGTAGTGGTGGTTAAGTTGCTAACTTTTCCACCAAAGATAGTGCATGTGGTTAAACTGTTAACTTTCCCACCAAAGGTAGTAAATGTAGTTAATAGATTAACTTTACCCACCAAAGGTAGTGCATGACTGCTAACTTTACCCACCAAAGGTAGATAATATGGTTAAACTGCTAATTTTATCCATCAAAGGTAGTGCATATGGTTAAACTGCTAACTTACCCCACTAAAAGTATTTTATATGGTTAAAATATTAAATACCCCACATAGTCCAAGGTGGTTAAGTAATGGATATTTCTAGCCTATATGAGTATAAACTATGAACGGCACCCCCCCAAAAGGATGCTTTCTTTAAACTATGAGTTTATTTTAAATTATATTTTTTTCTTTGTTTCATAATAAAAAATAAAAAGTAGCTTGTTTAGAGTTTTTGAATTTATTCATAAGTTTGTTTTGAGTGTCTTTTATGTTACGTTGAGTTAAAAAAAAAGTACTTTAGTTATCTTTATTAGTTTGTTTTGAGTTTTTGAATTTATTGGTTTGCTGAGTAAAAAAAAAAAAAAAAGTAGTTAAAGTTGTTTTTATTTATTCATTAGTTTGTTAGAGTAAAAAAAGAATGTACTTTAGTTGTTTTTATTAGTTTGTTTCGAGTTTGAGTTTTGAATTTATTCATTAGTTTGTTGAGTAAAAAATGGGGTAGTTTGGTGGGTTTTTTTTTTTTTAGTTTTTTCTTTTTCGGTTTGTTGAGTTAAAAAAAAGTAGTTTTGTTTTGAGTAGAAGTTTTTGAATTTATTAATTAGTTTGTTGAGTCAAAGAAAAAATAATAATTTAGTTGTTTTTTTTAATTGTTTCTTTTTTTAGTTTGAGTTTTTAGTTTGCTGAATCCAAAAAAAAAAAAAAAAAAAGAAAGAAAGAAAGAAAAAGTATTTTAGTTGTTTTTATTAGTTTATTTTGAGTTTGAATTTCTTTGAATTTATTCATTAGTTTGTTATATTAGTGCATGATGGAATCCAAAGAATGGTAGAGCAATCTTCCTTTAATTGCAATAATTGATTCTTGAATAAATGGGGTCGATAGTTATGAGAACTTTGTGAAATGTCTTTCGTCGAATAGTTGTCATATGGAGACAAAGAAATGAATGAATGATTGAACGGGGAGAAGAATAAACCCAGAAAATCCCAACTTAATTTTCAAAGCTCTGCTCAGCGGATTTAATCTCATGACATGCGTTTTTATAGTTTTAGTTTGAAAAGTTTCAGTCCAAAGTGTATCTAGGAGATTAAAGTCTTGGTACAAATCAATTTGATCTCTTGAAGACAGGGAATGTTTCTGCAAAAGAAAGAATTCGACCTAGAGTAGGACTATTTCGTCTATCATTTATTTTAGAGTTGATATTGTGCAGAGTCTAATAGACATTGAGATGAGTAGCTATAGACCAATTGGTTTGGAGTCTGTTATTGCTTGGATGGTAAAAAGAAACAAATACGTTATCAAATCCGATAGTGTTTGGCAATGTAAAGATGCTGTTGGGAGTTCATTTTTTCCAAGTAAATGAGTTGGTGGTGGGCCATCTGCATGTGGAAGGAAAAGTTTATTCCTAATCTTCCATCAGCAAGAGTTGAAGTAAACAATTTGGATGTAACCTTTTCCTTTAATCAAGAGGCCATCAATTTATTTTTGGCATTTTATTTTGCCTCAAGTAATAGAGAGAAAAATTAAATACTTCAAGTCTCAACTCGTTCAAAATGATTGATTCATTCTTCGTCAAGCCTTGAAGTGAGAGTATTTGTAAACGAATTAATTTTGACTAATTGGGAAGTGACATGTGTAAGATAATATGCTAATTATTAATTTAAAATTTTCTATTTATATTTTGAAATTTATTAAATTTAATTTCAAAAGATAAATAAGTAATTTTAATTAATGATTTAATATTTATTTTATACTCAAATCATATTAACAGATGTCAAAAATGAAGTGTTACAATCAAATTAAGTCTAGCAATTCTGGCTAACCAAATTACTTTATAAAATGTTATATTTTAAAATGATCTTGTGGCCTAGCAATTCTGGCTAACCAAATTGTTACATGTGGCATATTTATGTACGTGGACCAATTAAATCAAAGAAATTTGTTATTATCTCTTGATGTTTAGCATTATCTTTTGATGATTGATATTATCAAATCAAAGATATTTAATATTATCTCATCAAGAAGATAACTATCAAAGATGTTCAAGATTATCTGGGATCTCCCACCAAGTACCTATATAAAGGGGTGATCACAGCTCATCTGACACAACACAAGTGCTAGCAAGTGAGATAAACTTTGAAGGAGTCCAGCAATTCTCTCCAGTAAATTCAAGGAGATCCACGACATTCAAGGCATTATTCACGAAGCTTATAAATTTTTAGCGTTTCATTCGAGATTAAGGTGCGAATCCCTTAAATTGATGTTATTTTTTTTAAATCAAATTTAAGGAGATCCATGGAGTTCAAAGCGTTTATCGCGGAACTTATCAAATTTCAAGGTTATATTTGAAAGGGAAGAATAAGAGGATTATATTAGAGATTGAATCCACAACTGATAAGTTTGGACTTTATTTATTTGTATAGATTTTTTTATCTTGTAATTTAATTTATTGCAGACAAAGAAATTTGTACTTACAGCAAAGTTATATTATTATACAAAAGCTTGTGTTCTTATAATTAAGGTAGGTTATAACCATCTTTTCTAACTAAATTCTGATTTAATTATTAAAGAATTTTTGTTAGAAAAATCCTATCACCTCCTAGTGTTTTATCTGTCATGCAAAGAATTCTTAATAACTTTTCATTCATACTAATTTTGAAATATTTGGTCCTTAGGATTATAATCAATTAAAATATATCTACTCACTGTCTGTTTTCTCCTTATTTCCTATTTCTTTATGCTCACATTCATGCATTCCCAATTATTTTCTTCATTCACCTTGTTTTTCATTATAATTCATTATAACAATGATAATGGATACAAAGAAAATCTCACTCATATGTAGAAATCAAGGAAAATCATTGATTTATACATATATTCTGACAATAAATTATATGTATAGATCTCACTCCAAGAAAATATTTAAAAATATTTTCAAGTAATGTTAGATAAAAGAATGAACCTAAAGATTGATAAATCCCACTTATACTCTATGGGTGTGTTTGCATTTATGGATGGAGTTTTATAGACTATTGTATCAAGTCCCATCAAATGATTGGTATCAAGGAGTTGAGCCCATGATAGATTATACGCCCTGTAGATAATCCTCATATTATTTGATAAGAGCCTAAGTTGTGTAATCCATAAAAATGGAGAAAATAATACTTCAAACTTTGACTTGTTCCCATGAAAAAAATGGATGAAAGTTATTGCATCTTTGAGATTTTTTATTATAATGGGTATTTTAGTAGTTTGTGTACCCCAACTACTTAATACTCGGATCCATATCCAAAAAAAATATAATCCTAATTACCAAACACAATACTCTTATCTTGAATAGTATAATCTCACTAAGTTAGTATAATCTTATCTATCCTATCTATATATCCAAACGAGGCCTAGAGGTATTTAAATAACATTATGATAAAAAAAAACATAATATATTGGGGTATGCCTCGCCACTAAGAACTTAGTCATATGAATACTAGCAATCATGGTCAAAACGACATCGAATGGCATTTTAATTATTAAAGTACTCTCTTAAGGTAAGCATGCTCCTGAAACAGAAACCCACTGAAAGTAATGGTGGATGCAAGGATCCAAGCGCAACGGAATTGCAAATTTTTTTCAACCAGTAGAAAGCAACCTTAGTTCACCAACACAAGAAGGATCTACTCAAGCCACTAAAATTGGATTCATGGAAGAAAAATGTTTATCGTATATCTTAAATAAAATAAGAAGACTCTAATCTTTTAGCTTCAAGTGCCACCAACTAGGCTTCTGTTCCACACCTTCTTCGCCATCAATATCAGCCTCAAAACAAGCCACAAATAGCCACTGATTAAAAAATCGGACCGGACAGGCCGGTTCGACCGGGAACCGGCCAAGGTTCCTATCCGGTTTGATACATAAAACCGGTTGGTTGAAAAACCGGTGCAAACCGGTGAAAACCGATAAAAAACCGGTTCAACCGGTGAACCGGTTTTTCAAAAAAATCGGTTTTTAGTTTTTTTTTTAAATAAAAAATTTAAATTAATTAAATAAATATTTTTTATTTATATTTGAAATTTTTATATCATTTGAATTAGTATTTATTTTTTTGCAAGTTGTAATGGATTCTATAACGATAGTTTCTAGCAAAGCTTATTTTATGAATTGATATTTTAAATTGATGTATGAATATTATTATGGAGTAGAGTTTGGAAATTTTTTTATGATATTAGGCAATTTTTATTTTTTTCTCCTTACATATATATATTTACATTTTTTATATTTCTAATATATTTATAATATTAAATATAATTATGACGTCACACCGGTTGAACCAGTCGAACCAGTAACCAGTAGGGCCACCGGTTCGATCACCGGTCCGGTTTCTCAAACATTGCAAATAGCAGGAAAAAAAACCAAAAAAAAAAAAAGGCAAAAATGTCTAAAAGGCTAACCATAAATTGTTGCACCAAAATTGTGCTCCAAGTGTTTGTGCAAAAGTCTCAAATTAGCCAACTCTTGGTCCATGTCTTTAGCACTCCAAATATGACACCTCAAATATTGTCCACACACCTTGGAGCACACCAAAATTTCAGCTCTAAGCTAGAATGAGAAGAGATGGAGGCAGGCCTTGAAGAGAGGAAGAAGGAGGTGGCTTTTAAAGAGTAGACCGGATCCTTTGTTCTAGATTGCTGTTCCATCTTCTGTTGCAAAGCACGAATTTTCTCCATTTGTTCAATTAATGGATGACACTTAGGGAGAGAGTTAATGGAATCCCTACACATCTTTCATATGAAAATCTCAGAATTGCTTTCAACATAAAGAAGGAAATTGAGAGAAATCATGGCAAATAGTAAGAAGGAATGAAGAAAAAACGATAAGCAGTCAACATTTCCCTTGGTGGCCGAAGTTAAGGAGAAATGAAGTAGTATTTGTTCGCATGACTTGGAGGGAAACATTCGAGTTTCCAAAAATACAAATCTTCTGCTCTACTAGTATCGTATCTTCCCACGTGAAGCCATCGATATCGTTTGAGTTGTCAGAATGAGCTCGTCCCCAAGTCGGTATTTTTTTTTTCTTCAATCAAAAAATATATTTTATTCTATGAAAATTTTCAAGTTTTGTTCATATATTCATTACCCATATTTTCGATTCTCGTTCGCCCACTGAATCGATTGTCTTTCTAATGAGCTTTTCATATCATAGGAGTAAATTTTGTTCCAAACAATTTGATATACTTAAGTGCGACATCTGTAATAAAATTTAAATCTCACTGTCTAGGATGAATAATTAATTTCACCTTGTTGCATTAGCAAATTTTAAGAAATCACACTTTTAAGTGAATAAAATATGGTCAACTTAAAAAACTATCAATTTCAAAGTTAACTAAAATGAAATAATGAAAGAAGAAGTAAGTTGTTGGATGTCATGGCCAGTTACTGTTGTAGTTGAATTTTCACACTCACGTGCATACATATAGACTAGTAGTGGGTTGGGTCTTTATGGGTTGGGTTCAAAATTGATTTATATTTATAGTTTGAAAATGGGTTGGGTCATATTTGGGCGGGTCCAATACAAAAAGGAAAAAAATGTAAACTTTTTGCTAAATACATTGTTATATTATTTTATTAAACTATAATATTTTTATCTTTATTTGATGAATGTTAATTAATTATTATCAAATCCTTGTTAATCATGTAAAATCAAATCAAATTATGTACACGTATAATTTACTTATTATTTTATAATATTTATATTTTTTCTTTTAATACAAATTAACAATCTTGCTCAATGAATAAAACATAACTATTTAAAATATTTTAATTTTTTAGTACAAAATATTTACATTGTACCCAACAAAATGGTTACTATACTAGTCGTATTTGTTTTTTGTTTTTTTACTTTTTATATTTAGTCAATATTTGAAAAAGTACTATTTATTTTATTTTTATTTTTTTCAATCTAGTCCATTATCATTTATCACAATGATCAAATTCAAATTCGATTCGACATAAAAAATATTACTGTCATTTTAAAACAATTAAAATATGCATATGTCTTGAAAAATATATATTTTTAAGAATAAAAAATATAAACCATTTAAATTTAAATTCTTATATCTACCTAAATTATTATTTTTAAATAAAATACTAAAAAAAATATTGAAATATAATTAATTTTTTAATTTTTGAAAATATTATAACTGAAAATGAAAATAAAGTCAGGGCCCTTTCTTCATGCGGAGGCAAAAGAAATGAAATGGACGGCCGCAGTCTGTCCTCTCACATGCTACCACTACACAATAAATTTGTTGTGTTTACATATTTATATTTTGATAGTTTGTAAAAATTGAAAAAAGAAAAAAAAATATTTTTTTATTTATTTTCATATTGCAAAGTTAAAAAAATCTAGGGGCTATAAAATTAACTGGCTAAATTTTTTTATAAAAAATTGAAAAATGTAAACCAAATAATGATATCATCAATTTTTATATCATAATCTCAAGTAAAAAGCTACTTGATTAATTCATTCGAATTAAGTTAATAAATTAATATTTAAAATTAAATGAGGTAGATAAATGGTAAATGATTAATCGGTGATATATAATTTATCTAATTTTCAATTCATTGTTTTTTTTAAAAATTTTAGAGTGTTATAGAAATAAAAATAAAGTGGGGTATGATCTTGGGAGAATGAGAGAATGGAAGGATAATTTGGGGTTGAAATTGGGTTGAATTATTTAGAAACCATATTCAACCCATTTTAAATCCATTTACATTTAAAACCCATTTCAACCCAACATATATTCAACCCACTAAAACCCAACCCAACCCAAGGTGAATTGGGTTGGAACCATGGGTTTAGACCCAATTTGCCCCCATAATATAGACACGTATAAGTATGTAATTGCATAATTGATTTGCTACATAAAATGGCTGATTGGTTTCTTTTTCTTGATACATTATCATTTCTTTAATAATCTTTTGCAGGTTTAAGTCGGTTCTTTTTTTTTTTTTTTTTGTAGCGCTCTTTGTTGCAAATGAATGATAGTCACATTTACTCATGAGAGAACTCTTGTATGAAAATCTAGTTTGATTTTCTTCATTTTGGTGTGTTCTTTATGAAGGTTTTTTCTTTACTTTCTTTTTTATTTTCTTGCCATGGGATTGGGGGTGGGAGGTTTCATAGGTGCCAGGACTAAGAGGCTGCAAATAAGAAGGGGTATGGCTTTGATGATCATAGAACTTCAGAATACAAACTCTTTTTTCAAATTCTTTTGTATCTAAAGCATGTTTGGTGGAAAGAGTTGTTTAGTATCCTGTTTCTAAATCCTATATTATAATTTTTACTGTATTGCAACAGATGTTCAGTCACCTTGGCAAGAACTAGGTTCTCTACATTCTTCAGGGAAGACCAAAAGGACCTATAGTGAGGTATCTCATCAACCCATTGATGGAATTAAGCAGCACTTTAACTTGTCTTTCAATAAGACTAGTCAAAGAAATAATGATGCATCAAATGGGAGAACATGTATAGCACAACTCCATGTTGTTCCCTGATTTACTTTCTTTATTCATGGAACTCTTTAGCTAAAGAAGGCAGAAGTTGACAAAGCTTGTAACTTCACTGAAATATAGAGTTAGTAGCACCTTGAATTGGAGTTTTAGTGCTGGTGTTGAAGAGGTTACCATTAAAGGTAAATTAAGTTGGGAAAAACACATGTAGCTAATGAATCATGTACATGTAGCTAATAAAATGAAACTTTATTTTGTATAACATCCTACTAAAATTTCCATCGCTTTTCAGTACATCTATTATGTTCATTAGTTGATGAGAATTTATACGTAGGCAAATCTTTTGTTCGGCTTAATTATGCATAGACATTTATACTTGGGTGGATCTTGACGTGTTTTGCTATTGGCTAGTCTAAGTTTCATGTTGTGAGACTTGTTAGCTCTCATATATTTAGATGCAACTCTTGGCCTTAAGAGCGATGAGGCTATGGGTGTTTAATTAAATAAACTCTTACCAATCAACAAAGTTTTATAAGCAATGTTCATATATGAGAAAAGAAATTCAGCAAGCATGAGATGCAATTAGGGTTTCAATTAGACAAGGGTTCAAAAGCCAATGATATACTTATGAGATTGTTATGAGAAAGACCCGTAAAGTATAAAGAAAATAGCTTTTTCCTTGTGAAGTACAATAGTTTATGGGCAAAGTCAAACAAAGGGATTTGCGGTGTTGTCATGAAAAAGATGCTACTACTTTTCTAGAGAAGAATTACACAATGCACATTGAGGTGTTCTTTAGCTATGAACATCTTACCCAACCACTCATTAGTTTGAAGCCAATATTTTCCCAACATTTCCTGTCATGCATTTAGAAATTGTTGATCTTCATGATAATCATAAATGCAAGGACTGAAGTCTTTAAAAAAATCTGCAAAGTGTGCAAATACATTGCTTAAATGAACTTCTACATTTTGATACATGTGCCAAATGCACAAGCGATGACATGTTTTAGGCCATTATGTCGCTAAAGCTTTTGCCATTCCTGCATCTTGATCTGTGAGAATGGTTTTAGGTTATTTTCCTGACATGGCTATGGCAAAAGTATCAAACAACCAAATAAATTTTGATGATGTTTCATCATAGAATAATGCTGCAACAAAAACCACAGTTTGCTTGTGGTGATTTACACCAACAAAGAAGGCAAATGGGTCATGAATACATGAACAGAACTTGAAAATTTTCATAGAATAAAATGTGTTTTTTGATTGAAGAAAAAAAAAAAACCAATTGAGAGGACGAACTCATTCTGATAACTCGAACGATATTGATGGCTTCGCATGAAAAGATATAATACCAGTAGAGCGAAAGATTTGTATTTTCGAAAATTCAAATGTTTCCGACAAGTCATACGAAGAGATACTACTGCATTTCTCCTTAACCTCGGCCACCAAAGGGAATGTTGATTGACTGCTGATCATATTTTTCTTCATTTCTTCTTACTATTTGCAATGATTTCTCCCAATTTTTATTTTCATCTCAATTTCCTTCTTTATGTTGAAAGCAATTATGAGACTTCCATATGAAAGATGCGTGGGGATTTTATTAACTCTCTCCACAAGTGTCATTCGTTAATTACACACATGGTGAAAATCTATGCTTTGCAACAGAAGATGGAACGACAATCTGCAACAGAGGATTTGATCCGTTTAAAGAGAGCGAAGAGAGGATTTTTGGAAAAAGATTTTGTTACATAAAATGAGAGGGTGGGAGTGTGTAGCAACCAACCACATGGTCTATAAAGGGGTATTTATAATGTGTAATAACAATATCTAGAGCATCTAGTTACACTTGTCATGTTCTAGATTTTTCCTTCTGTTAGATCACTTGTGTGCCAACTCACATCCTAGTTGGAATTTTAATTACATCAATTAAAATCTCCATTTTAGTTAGTCAATTAATTATTCTTACATTAGTAAATAGGCTCTTTTATTTAATTCTGCACTCCCAAAAATAGAAGCTCTCTTCCACTAATCAAATTAACCCTTAAACTGAATTGGTCCAATTTAACTTTTTAAATTGGCACGGTTAATTTAATTTATCACATGACCCAAATTAAATTAACTTTTTAATTTAATAGGTCGAATTTAAATCTTTAAATCAATTGATTTATTTAACTCCTTAAATTAATCAAGTAATAGTAACCAATTAAGCCAGTCAAGTTGCCTCCTCTAATTTTAACCATTTCAATTATCTAACTCTTTAGATAATTTTGTCAAGTCCACTAGTGTGGTCCAAAGCTTTTATGTGTTACTCATTAGGTTCACCAATCAATTGGACATGAACCTACAATTCTTTGCGATTTAATTGAATATCAAATATTCTGATTAACTAAGACTTCTTTTAACTAATCCCTCTTGAATTAATTTTCATTAATTTAAGGGCACCCAATCTCTATAACCCATGTCTAGCTACAAGCCTATGGAGTTTAATCAATTGGATGAATTAATTAGTGTGAACCTTTCCACTTACGATTACTATTCAAATACAGACCTATATCCTAAAAAAGGCCTAGGACAAGATATTTGTTGGTTCGCTAATAACCTTAATAGCTATGCATCTGTTCTTAATGAGCACTTTCAAATGACCTCATCTTTGAAAATTACCTTTCCAAATTATCATATTACCCTATGCAAGGATTTCCAAAATTGGTTATTATAGAATACATATGAGATCAACTCATTCTTTAAATGAGGAAACGAATCCTCTATTAGAACTCACCAACCTCTATATTTAGAAAGCTTATGCCTAACATAAGTCCCTTGTGACCTATTAGGTGGTCAGAACTAATATCAAACCACAAGGACCTGAGCATAAATATTATTGTGGAACCTCAAGCTTAAAGACTAATTATATGCACTATCGTAAGCTAGAGAATTTTTCATTACCAACAAGCCACTTCAGCTATTGTATGGATTCTCTAAGTGAGTCTTCAGTGAACTTGTTATCTAACAAACACCTATTAGCATGCACTCATGTCTTGTATATAGAATGCTCATAAAGCGGGACAATATTCAACTCCTTAGAGTATGCATTGTTAGTGCAAATCTATTCGAATTTTAGATACATTGTCTCTAAGATTTTATAATGTGGAAAATTTCAAAATTATGACCATAGAAACTTGTTTCATGATCATCATCATATGCATAACCAAGTCCCATAGTTTTATATGATTCTAGAGCTTCAACTAAATACAAGAATATAAAAAATGCATAAGATAAAGGCAAACATTTATACAAAATCAATCAAGCAAGATTGTTCTACATGACTAATGATATATGCTAATCTAATTGGTTGCGGGCACTATTCCAACACCACAACTTCATTACTTTTGAAAAGATCCTCAGATTCAAATTTTGGCAACATCATTTTGGTGGTGTTGTGGAAAAAACTTTTATGACTCGTGAAATGCCAAGAATACAGATAAGATTCAGAGCTCGAGGACTCTAACACCCATATAAAACCCCAACAAGAGAACAGTACCTCGCCGGTGGTTGAGGAGTGCTCGAGGCACCTTCAATGTTGAAGTTCCTGGCTGAACCATAAGCTTTGCATCCTAGAGGATTGATCCTACAAATTAGTCTGGATGGCCTAACGACATTCAAAAAATGCCTCATCACGAGCCATACTGAAAGCGATAGCCTAGTATGTCATAGGACATCACTTACAAGAGTTGCCATAATCCGTTTGTAGGAACCGAGAGGTGTCCTCATCCCCTGAGAGAACTAAGCAAAGGCCAGAGGCAAGATGAGGCGTTACTCTTCCTTCACCGCAGTAATCAAACACCAGTCTCTCTTTGTGCCAACCTATCCCTATAACAC
Source organism: Jacaranda mimosifolia (assembly GCA_018894105.1). Taxonomy (NCBI): domain Eukaryota; kingdom Viridiplantae; phylum Streptophyta; class Magnoliopsida; order Lamiales; family Bignoniaceae; genus Jacaranda; species Jacaranda mimosifolia. The sequence continues at coordinate 14,721,113 of CM032123.1, forward strand.
ACAACTATCACTAAAATAAGCTTCCATTTAGCAATCCTTGATCACATGTGATGATTACTTTTCTTTGGCTACTACTTTCCCTAAGCATAACCTTTTCTGCTCCATCATTTGGCAAAGTCACTTCCTTATGGCATGATGCTGACCAAGCATGCCTTATCATAGTTTAAATAGAGACCACTAGATTCATCATCAGGTAGAGACAGTTAGCGCAACATTTTCTTTACAACTTCTCTATCAATTGGAAGTACCGCAAAATTGCTGCTTACTTGTTCACCATAAAGTAGAATAAAAGGGAAGGCATGTGGGACATATTAATTGCTTAATCTAGATGGTACATTAGATTCCCCATCTTAGTCCAGAACTTTTGCCCAGGATCAAACAACAAAGCTTAAGATACAAAAAGTTTAAGGAATGCATATCGAACAAGCCCCCGACTACTTTAAAGGAGTTTCTTACTGGGTTGATAAGTACATCCGCGTTGAAAAGATATAACTTCCATTTGAAATATAAACAAAAGATAAAGAGAAGCCGATTGAAGATAAGAGAGCAGTAGACTGCGAGTATAGCCGACCCTCAGGGTTCATGAGGTATATTCCCTTCAATGCACCACAGTAGAGATCCCATTGGTAGCTATCTAGCAATGCTTAATAGAGAGGCCAAAAAGATGGTAGACAATCACAAGAAGTAGAATTTAGAAAAGTAATATTTTTTCCATTGCGACATTGAAAACACTATGAAAGAATGTTTCCAGTTGAAGAGTGAGATTAAAAAATTGATACATCAAGGTTACATTAAGGAGTTTGTCGCCATGTGACCAGATAATCCTAAAAAGCAATTTTGAACTTCGAATGCAAAAGACTATCGGAAGATGCTACAATGACAAGTGGAGTCTTGGAGAGAATCATGCTGACATGGGGTCGACAAACTACCTACATTGGTGGTCATCTTGTTGATTTTTGGGGGGACCTGCAAGAGGTGACTCCACCAATACCCAAAAGACCTTAACGAGGACCATAAGGTACATGCAAGCCCACTCATGTAAACTGGCTCTTTATGTATGTGAAATGCACTTCCTATAGTTTGACATCATCTTCAAAGAGAAAGACTTGGAGGCGAGAAGAGGCGAACACTTTGATACCCTAGAAATCGCAACCCCCTTGGATAACTTTGGGTGAAAAAAATTTTGGTGACTAGTGGAACCTCGGCATATATCATATTCTATGACGCCTTTTTGGAACTAAGCATAGGTAAAGGCAGCTCTAGAAGGTCAACACCCTACAATGTCATTTTAGGCTAACCAACCTTTCAACAAAGAAGTAGTAGAAGCTATTGGGAAATTTATTTACCTTTATCTTTAAGCACTCATATAGAATTTGTTGTAAAGATAGTGAAATTCCCAGTGGTGAAGGTCCCATCAACCTACAATATCATTTTAGGCTGACTGAACTTGAATCTTTTTAGGCAGTTGTCTCAAGACACTATATGAAAATGAAGTTCCCTATGCCTAACTGTCTCCTAGAGAGCAGTAGGAGACTTGTGGATGGCAAGGGAATTCCGTGCTAACAAAGTGAAGAAGACTACTTAAAGTTTTGTGAGCCGAGGAATAAAGTAGACTCCTGCATACACCAAGCCCAGGATAAGGGAAAATTGTAGTAAAGGAGACCAGCCTGGTGGAAATGATAGCTTTGGAGCAAGCATCTAGGAAGAAAAGATTTGGTAAAGAGAACATGGAAACAAATGAAGATCATGCAGTAATCAACATAGAGAAAACATTTTTTTCCAATCCTTCCCATATAAAGAAGAAGAAGTGATAAAAATCTTCCCTCGAGGATAGGAAGTCAAATAATAGAATCTAAACTCAACTGAATTCTATGACTTCTAGAGGCTGGGCATTGGAATAAATTACAAATTTTTTTGAAAGAAAGTGGTTGGTCAAATATATGCATGAGTACGATGAAACTATATTGAATGAAAAAGGAATGGGGGAGAAGCTGTGTAGGGTAGACACCCATCCTTCTCAAGAGTTCGATAATGGGATGAGTAGCTGTGTAAATCAATCGAGCTTGATAAAAATTGTAGACTTGAGCTCAATGAGCCTTCTATTAAAAGATTGAGCTTAAGCTCGAAGTAAGAAAAAAGAGCTCAAGCTCAGCTTAACAAAATATTAATTATTTATATATAATAATTATTTAATATTATATATAAAATATTTAAAAATAGAAAAATAAATAAATTATTAATATAAAATTATTTAATTAATATATAAAAAATATTTAAAAATAGAAAAAAAATGTTCGCGAGCTTTTGAACAACTAAATCAGGGCTCAAGCTGGCTCATTATAAAGCTCTACTTGAGCTCGAAAAAGCTTAAGCTTGAGTCAAGCAATAATCGAACCGGCTTCTGAGGCTCATGAGCCAACTTAACTCATCTTACATCCTTAACGATGAGCAATAGGTTTTCTCAAACCGCACTCTAAGATGACCTCATGAATTTCCATGTAACCCTAGGGAGGTTGGTCCATTGAATCAATTGGGTTCGGAAGAATAAGCTAGAATTTAGAAGGGATATAATATTTTACTCGGAAAGTGTTTAGTTCTTTAGGGAGTAAGTTTAAGCTAATGATACTATGATGAGTGAAGGTCACCAATCTTTCTCTTAAGACTAGAGACGATTGGGAGCCCTAAACAGCCCTGCTTCTGCTACTTCCACTTGTAGACTAATTGCCTCTCTGTTGTCGACGAGTCATTTAACCCACTACTACTTGAGTTGCTCTCCCCGTACTCACTCCTGTCATCTGGTCGACTCTCCACCGACCCGTATTGAACAACCTCACTCAACTCTACTCCTTCATCATCGGATACACCCAGCATGCAAAACTTGCACACAACTAACTCACTTATGCTCGATGATAAGTAGTTTTAGGTTCTCTAAGAAAATGAAGAACTGACAAAGAATATAAAGAATGAAGAAGTGAAGAAAAAAGAAGAAAAAAAAGAAGGAGGAAGATGAGGAGATAGCTTATGCAGAAGGAGTTGGGATGTGAGAATTGACTAGCCGAATGGAAAGTCGTAGGGAAAAGAATTGCAGGCAAAATTGTTAAGAACACTTATCGAAAATTCTTAAGCTTGACTAGCTGTAGGATGTGGAAAAGTATGAAATGAGAGAAGAAAGGCCATTTATAAAAGGATTAAAGCACATCAATGGGCTAAAGTTACTGTTAAGTGACTAATAATTGTGCAAATGCTGGTCACTCTCATTTGTTTGCCTTCCAATGTACTTTTAACACCAACAACAAAGTCTTCTATAATTCAAAACTTTCGACTCAAATTATCAACCACTATGGCATCCCATGTTGAGAAAAGAAAAAGTTCAAGAGTAGAAATGAGCTCAATTTCTTTGTAAAACTCTGGACCAAGCTATTTCTTAGTCCAAATGACGGGCATGGCTCCTTAGACCCAACCAAGATTGTACTAAGAAGTGGGGGAACTCATGATAAAGGAGAACTTTAGAGGGATTGACCATAACCAAACAGAGCTCGCCATAGTGGCATCACAGGTGGAGAGCTTATTGTGCTTGATGGCGTTGACTTAAAAATCACGTTGATGGGGTATAGACTACACTACATTGCTTAATCCTATTAAATGAATAATGCTGAGGTTGACCCCCGCCTAATAAGAGAGGCTAGGAGACAACCCTGTATCGTCTAGATTCACCTTTTCCCCGAGTTGACCATGCAGAGGCCTGCGGATTCTTTTTCAAATTTCTTGCCATTATCTCTTTTTTAGGCCAAGAAAATTGTATAATTGTTAATTATTGCTCCTTGAATCTCATAAAATATGACAAACAATCTTCTTAAATGTTACCAATGCATTTCAACCAAGGGAAAAGAAAAAATATCAATGTCATCTTATCTATTATCTCCAAATACAAGAACTAATTTTATTTTTAGAAACAACCCAACACCCCTAGCCTGGAAATGACCCAAACCCACTTCTACTGAAATCAATTCCAACACAATAGTTTGAAAGATTATTAATCCCAAATAAAAGCAAGAAAAGACATTGTAAACATTAAATAGGACTTAAATGAATTGAAAAGAGAAAAATGACAAACCTAAAATGTGTGGCAGATGGAAGAAATGAGGGAGAGATGATAATAGAGATTACCTGTCCAAATGAGACACCAATTTGGAGCCAAAGATAAAATCAACCAAAGAAAAAATTAAAAATAATAAGAAGGGGAAATTATGAGATGCCATTCGAAAATCATAGATGGGAGAAGAAAGACAGAGAAAATAAGGAGAAAACAACGCTCTCACACAGAGAGAGAGAGAGAGAGAGAGAGAGAGAGAGAGAGAGAGTGGAAGACAACTTAGAATGAGAAAACAAAAGGAAGAAAATTATACAAATTAAAAATAGAAAAAATAAGAAGAAAATTGGGCTGCTATCATTACCACAAAGAAAATTATTAGATGACAAAGTTAATTATATTATGAAAAATTTCTTGTTAAGCAAAGTATGTATTGTAAATTTAATTTCGTCTATTTCTTTTGGTTATTTTAGTTTTAAAAAATTAAAATTATTGGTATTATTATAATTTATAAATATCACAGTCCAAAAATATTTTCAACATAGTTAATTTACTAAAATGAATCCTCCTTGATCAATACAAATAAATTTGAACAATCTAAGGAAAAAAAATTATATTATAACATCAATTCAATAAATCCTTAGTTAAGAATTATTGATATTTTAGTCAAAAAAGTTAATATTAAATTTTTGGATTAAAAGTATCTACATGGATTTTTTTGATATAAAAACTTTTTATAAGAGTTCTTTTAGTTATTTTGTTTAAATAATATCAAGAGAATATGAAAATAAAAAATATCTTTTAATATTTTCAATTTCATCAAATTCGGTATTTAGAATATTAGGTAGTATGAGTTACTAATCAATCCCAATTAACCAAACTAGACAAGTACAATTAAAACCTAATTAAAGGGTTTATATATATATAAATATAGTTTTCAATTTTTTTTTGTGTGTGTCGTTAAAAGTTGGCTATTTTCATTTAAAAATACTCAATTGTTTTGATCAAGAGAGAAAATTTTCAATCTGATTGAACAAATAAAATTAACGAGAATCCAACCTTTTACCTCAAATAACCTTGCAAAATAGCTTATTCTTATTACATTGGGTTTGGCATGAATCACCCAATTTAAGTATCCTTTACTAATTTTAATCAAAGAGTAATGATCTTTTACAATGGTAAACCTTTTGTAACTAGTTCTACATTTGTTGCTAAAGTAGAAAAGTTTTTGTTGCAAAGTGCTGACATGGCTCCTACTCGGCCTCATGCAGAACTGAGATAGTATGTCCTCTGCCATGGTCCCAGGGCCTATCTTTGAAGCTCTGCCAACTATCCCATAGGGAAGTTGACTGGAATAACAGGGTTTAGCAACATGTCCTCCAGAGTATCCCGCCCAATACTGTTAAGCATGAGACATCAGTCTTTAATGGTTTGCTCATAAGTTATGGTGCCTTCACCTCGACTGTTATTAGAAACTCATCAAATCCATGAACTCCTTCATTGCCCCCTACTACATGCAAGATAGAAAGGCCTTCCCCATAGAGGACTTAAGAAACTTCCTTCTAGTCTTGACTTTTTTAGCGCATCATTCCTTCAACACTTTGTTGAGCTCCTAATCCTTCTAATCTCTCTGAAGGAAGCCTATAATGTATGTAAACAAGTTTGGGGCAAAATGACTTAAACATAGCCCTTAACTACCAATGACTTCTAACAAGGAATTGACAGGAATGAAAAATTCACTATTGAAATACCCACTAAAAATAATGAAGTACTTAGAGGGAGCGACATAAGACGATCCTCTAGGAAAGAAGCATGAACTCAAACTCATTAAGGAGACTGACCCTATGTCTCAAAAGATCTAAATTCTTTAAAGCGAGTGCTCTACAGTAAAAGCCCAATAAGTGGCCAGCTATCGCCCCATGTCCATGAACGGGTAGCTCTTGGTTGCCTTCAATTATAGACAAGTGGCCTACCACTAACATCAACATCACCTATGCCGACTCCACCCTCGAACGGATCAGCCCCTCTTCTCTCATTGATTTTTCCCTTAAGATTGGATTCTTCGTTGCGCTACTTTCTCTCTCTAATAAGTGGAATGATTCTTCTCAAAAGTTAACTTCCTGAAGTGTCTTTTCCCCAAGTGTTAGCCAATGTAAGCATTGGAAAGGAATAAAATGAGGTTATAAGACTAGCCTTTCAAACTTATCATATTGGCAATTAGGAAAGGCTTCCGAGACTTGAGTGATATATTATAGCCAAAGTTCGTGGTTGATGCAAGTCATTAGTAAAGCACAATTTCCTAAAATAATAAAAAGATAAAATAATTAATTAATCAATAAATTAATTAATTAACTAACCATTAACTTAATTAAAATTAAATCAAAGCAAGTTACAACAAAAAATAAAATTAATCATCTTAACAAGGTAAAATTAAAAATAACAATCGAGAATAGAAATCATACTTTCTAGGTCACGTCAGGGATGAGGTAATATTGTACTTCACTCATATGAGATATTCTCAAATTAAAGGACACATGTCTTTTACAATAAATTATTGTTAATGTCACAACAAGTCATTACTTTTGTATTTCAAAATCTTAATACATCTAATTCTTGGAAAATATTTCTTCCTTAAAAAGTTAAAATTAAAAAAAAAATAAAAAAATAAAATCTATTATCTTAAATTATATAATAATTTTGAATTATATATTCTATAATGTTAAACAATAAATATGTCCAAAATAATATAAATAAATTTAGTTGATTTATCTATTAATTAAGATATAAAATTTAAAAAAAATATAAACTATCATTTGAAAATATAATTTTAACTTGTAAACTCAATAATATTATATTAAAAATAGTTTAACTAAATTTAGTTAGTAAGTAAAAAATTTAAAACAAGAAAAATTTTAATTTATTCTTTCTATAATATAATTTTAATAATTTTAAGTTACATACTTAATAATACTAATAAATAAATATATTTAACTTAATTAAATTTATTCTCCATTAAAAAGTAAATAAATAAATAAATTTAAAACAAAAAACAAAAAACATCTTATTTCTTCCAAACCGATAACCAATCACCACCACCAACAGCCACACATCCTACTCCCCTGGGTCACGCACTAATCATGGCCATTAGCCCAATGATAGTCGTAAATTTTGGGGGTCATGGGAATTGGGGTGGGTTATAGTTATAAATATATATGTGTATATTGATGGAGATAATTAATGATAACAGAGAAAATGACCATTTTACCCCTAGATACTAGTCAAAATGCCCAAACAGGACAGGTTCAGTGTCATTTTATTCGGGTTGGGTCATGACTCGAATGAGCCTAACCTATTCGATTCATGACATAGATTATGGGTCGTTGATCAATTAATGAAATAATACACAGTAACTTGCCATCTCAATCCGTATAGGCAAGGACAGTCCAATATCTATAAAAGGGAAAAACTCACAGTACCAGGTCATGTTATCTCAATTCCCTCACATTTGAGTTTTTATATGTACCTTTAAGCTTACAATTGATCACCTCAATTCTAAACTAACTTAGGCATCAGAGGGCCTTAGCTGAGGGCGATCTCAGCTAGTATAACGTGTGTTCCTGTGGTCAAGTCGGAGACTCAAATTCACTCGTGGGATCAGGGTCGGGGTCGAGGTTGAGGTCGAAATCTAGAATGGGGTCCATTTTGGAAAGAGGGTTCAAGGTCTTGACCCTTGATTTTGAGTCGTATTAGTTGGAGCTGTCTGTGGGAACTCTGGTTTGATTCGTTGGTTGTAAGAGCAAACAGTTAGCAATGGACATAACTCCGGGACGAACGAAGGACACTCCCATCCCCATATCACATATATCCTCGTCACCGCCCATCTGACCTACTTCCCCTACACCGCCTCTCGTTAAAACACCCAAGCTGAAGCTGGATGTGGGACGTCGGCATAAGACCCCATGGGAGCTTAAATAGTGCAACTTAATAGGGGGACTTAAAATGGTTGGTTTTTGAGATGAGCCAGAGCTTTTGGAATGAGCATAAACGTAGAGCCGGATCTGTGGTGGTACATCCTGTGCAAGAGCTCCCCATGCCAGTAAACTGACCCTTGTTTCAAGATAGGAGGCTGGGTCCCTCACTTGCTGAGGGAGTGCAAAGTTTGAGAATTTCTATGGGACAAGAGATGGCCGACTCAGACAAAGTGGGACGTAAGGTAGCTTGTAGGCTAAGTTACTAGCCAAACATTTACTGAAGAGAAGAAGTGTCAAGATTGGAGCTGCTAACATTGAATCGGGACAACCCCAACCATTGCTCTTGAGGGTGGAGGTCAATGAGATCAGTGACCAGGTTGAGCAATTGAGTAGAAAGATAGATGCGCTCAAGAAGAAAGAGACCTCAGCATTACAGAAAAGGAACTCACCGCTTTCCACAGAAATATTGGTTGAGTTAGTGTTTCACACTTTAAGCTCCCAGATTTGCCAAAGTACGATAGGAGCAAGGACCTACAGGAATATGTCACAGCTTTTGAGAATATCATGAACTTGTATGGACAATCAGATGCCATTAAGTCCAGAATCTTTGTGATGACGCTGAGCGGGAGGGCTCAAGAATGGTTTATGGGGTAAGTTCCTGGGATAATTGTATCTTATGACTGGCTCATCAGGAAATTTTTATACCAGTTTGCTAGTAAACGGAAGTTTAAGAGGTCTACCACTTATTTGTTCACCATACGGCAAAAGGAAGATGAGATCTTGAAGGGATTCATAAATAGGTTTAACAATGAGATGTTGGAAGTAAAAGACCTGCGTATTGATATGATCACGAGCATCCTCATCTATGGGCTCAAAAAAGGACCCCTGGTTTCCGCCCTTGCTAGGGAGCCCCTCGAGGACATGGAACAATTGATGGAGACAGCTTAGTGTTACATCTATGAAGAAGAGATCAATTCCATGAAGGATCATGAATGGATCAAAAATACTCCTCGAAGATCTGAAAAAGATTAGAGATATTATAAATCTCGATCTAAAAAAGATTGGCACTGCTTTCCACCCCGAAAGTACAACCATTATGCTCCACTTAACACCACGAGATCCCATGTGCTTATGGCCATCAAGGGGTCTAAGATACTATAGTAGTCGGGGAAAACACGGGATACATCGATTGGGTGAAACTCAAACAAGTATTGCCGTTTTCACAAGGATCATGGACATGACACTGAGGATTGCATTTAGTTGAAAGATGAAGTAGAATGGCTCATCAGGCAGAGGTACCTAAAAGAGTTCATTGCCAAGGAATTCAAGTCCAAGGGACAGGAGCCCGAAGAGGAGCACATAAAGAAGAAGAACCAATCTCGATCCCCAAGTAGGTCCCGCAGCAGAGAGAAAAAGGGCAAGGAAATTGTGAATGACCTTGTGGGGGATAACTTACCATGGTGAGGGTTCATATATATGATAATGGGAGGTCCAACCTCAGGAGACTCGCATAGTGCAAGAAAGAAGCATGTTAGGTCCATCAAGAACCAGGTAAGGCAGAAAAAAATGAATCTAGTGTTGAATATTGTTGATCAATCCATCATTATTTTTTATGGTAGGGACTCCCAAGGAGTTGTGCTACCACAAAATGACGTCATGGTCATCACGATGGACATAACTAATTTTTCTGTACATAAGGTCTTTGTGGACAATGGGAGTTCTGTGGATATTATATTTTTGGAGCTCTTGAAAAAAAATGGAGCTCACGCACATAAGGATCGTGCCAGTTTACACACCCTTAATATGATTTGGAGGGGCTAAAGTCACGCCGATAAAGACTATCGACCTCTTGATCGCTTTAGGGATAGAGCCCAATTGAAGCACGCTCATGTTAAAGTTCCTAGTGGTAGATGCCCCATTTGCATACAATTTATCTTGGGAAGACCTAGATTGAACCAGTTCCAAGCCACAGTGTCAACTTTTCATTTGAAGATGAAATTCCCAACAAAAAGAGGGATATGAGAGGTGTGCTGTAACCAGAAAGAGGCGAATGGGTGCTACCATGCGTCTGTGAAAAAGAGGCTCAAGATGGAGAGTTCAGGGTCCAAATGAGAGAGCTCAGGGTCGAAGGGGAATAAAGCAATCATTACTTTAGTCGAGGAAATTGCTAACCTGAACCCTCAAATAGAGAACAAAAAAGGCAAGTGGAAGAATGTAGAATAGCACCTGTTGGAGGGTTCAAAGACATCGAGTTAGTACTAGGGGACCAGATCAAGGTCACACGGATTGGGACCCAGATGACTCCGGAGTTGGAATTCCTTACTATTGAGTTCTTGAGGAAGAATGCGGATGTCTTTGCATGGAAACCTTTGAATTTTGAAGGGATAGACCCCAAAATAATAGTACACAAACTGAATGTAGATCCTCAGATAAGACCCGTTTGACAAAAGAAGAGAAACCATGGGGCGATGAAAAATTGGTTCATAAAAGAGGAAGTTAATAAGATGTTTGGAGCAGGATATGTTGTTGAGATCTAGTCACAAAATGGCTCTCGAATGTGGAGGTTGTACCAAAAATAGAAGGGAAATGGAGAATGTGCAAGGACTATTCAGACCTGAATAAGGCCTGTCCAAAAAACCCCTACCCCTTACCTCGGATCGACGTCTTGGTAGACTTAACAGTGGGATGCGCTCTTTTCAGCATGATGGATGCCTTCTAGGGGTGTCATCAAATTTTCATGGTAGAAGAGTACAGAGATAAGACAACCTTTGTCATTGAGAAGGGAATATTCTACTACAATGTCATGCATTTCGGGTTAAAGAATGCATGAGCAATGTACCAGAGGCTAGTGAACAAAATGTTTAAGGACTTGATCGGGTGAATATAGAGGTATATGGTGATGATGTTTTGGTTAAGAGCATGAATGAACTCGATCACTCGATGCATTTGGAAGAAGCCTTTACTATTATGAGAAAAAATAGGATAAAACTTAACCTGGCAAAGTGTACCTTCGGGGTCAAATGAGGGAAGTTCCTGGGACACTTGGTCAGTGAACACGGGATATAAGCCAATTTCAAAAAGATCAAAGCAATAACTGACATTAGCTTGCCTAAATCAGTGAAGGACGTTCAGAAATTGACGGGAAGGATTGCATCTTTAAATCGGTTCATTTCAAGGTCGGTGAATAAGAGCTTACCTTCCTTTAAAGTTTTGTGGAACATGAGGAACTTTCAATGGGATGATGAATGTGAGAAAGCATTTCAAGATCTCAAGAAGTATCTGGGCTCACCACCTTTATTAGTAAAGCTTGTTTTTGGAGAGCTGCTATATTTGTATCTGGTAACGTCAGAGTATGCGGTGAGTTCAATGTTAATCCGAGAGGAGAAATCAGTTCATAAGACAGTGTACTATGTGAGTAAGGTGTTACAAGGAACTGAAAGTAGATACTTGGAGGTCGAAACGTTGGCCTTGGCTCTTACGGTGATAGCAAAAAAATTGAGGCCCTATTTCTAATCTCATGAAACTATTATCCTGACTAACCATCCATTGAAATAGGTTCTTGCTAATCTAGATATTTTGGGGAGGTTGGTCAAGTGAGTAGTAGAACTGGGAGAGTTCGACCTAGAGTACTAGAGCAGGAGCTCCATAAAAGCACAGATTCTGGCGAACTTTGTGGTCGAGATAGTGGAGTAAGACCCACAGCCCAACAAGAAAGTTTGGATGATGCATGTTGATGGATCGATCACATCCCAGTTTGGAGAAGCCAGAATTTTCTTCAAAAGACCCGAGTCCATTGAGCTCGAGTTTGCAGTCAAGCTAGCCTTCGGGGTCACCAATAATGAGGCCGAGTATAAGGTTATGATCATAGGACTGAAGGCAGCAAAGCGCATGAACATTGAAAAGCTAAATATTTACACTGATTCACAGCTCGTGGAGCTCCAAATCGAAAGGACATTTGAGACTCGAGAAAAGTCCATGACTGAATACTTGAAAAGGGTAAATGAACTCATGTCAGGGTTTGTGTTTTGTTAGGTGCACTACATCCCAAGGGAGGAGAATGAGAGGGCTGATGCTTTGGCTAAGTTTGGCAATTACAACTAAGAGAACTCAAAATGCGTTAATCACTTTATTGGTGGCCAAAAACTCTGAGTTGGAGAATGATGCCTCTGAGAAAGAGGCGATAATGCAGATAGAGACAGAAGCAACTTGGAAAGATGAATTAGTTCGATACCTAATAGATAAGATCTTGTCGGAGGATCCGAGAGAAGCGAGAAGGATAACCTTAAGAGCAAATTAGTTCACCATGGTTAATGAGGAACTATACAAGAGGTCTATAGATGGGCCATTGCTAAAATGCTTAGGACCTAAGAGGGCTCATTATGTGATGAAGGAGATCCGTGAAGGGAGTTGTGGAAATCACTTAGGAGGGAGGTCTTTGGCTTTGAAAACCATTAGATATGGCTATTTCTGGCCTACTATGAATTAAGACGCGACAACTTTAGTGAAAAAGTGTGAGAAATGCCAATTCCACGCCAATCTTACTCATCAACCCACTGTCCCAATGGAGCTGATTCCTATGTCAAGTCCGTTTGATTAATGGGGTTTGACATATTGGGTTTCTTTCAGCCTACTAGAGGCCAAAAAAGATTTGTGGCAGTTGAATATTTCAGTAAATGGGTAGAGACAGAAGCATTAGTGAAGCTCATTGAAAATAAGGTCATCAACTTCATTCAGAAGAATATTATATGCAAGCTCAAGATCCCCCAGGTCTTGATTTTCGATAATGGAACTCAATTTAATAGGAAAAGAATAACAAGTTGGTGTAGGGAACTTTGGATCAAACAGATGTTTACATCCGTGGGGAACACGAAGGCAAATGGACAGATAGAAGTAACTAATCGGAACCTCTTAAAAAGCCTCAAGGCTCTTTTAGATGAGGCAAAAAGAGGTTGGGCTTATGAGCTCCCAATAGTCCTATTGGCGCACCGCAGTACACCCGAAACAACGAATGGAGAGACCCCGTATTGCTTGGTGTATGGAATAGAAGCAATGATCCCAACTGAAATAGGTGGTGAGCCCACCCGACAAGTCTTGGAGCATGAACCAGAAAGCAACAACGAAGCAAGGAAGTTCGAGCTAGAGGTGGTTGTGAAAAATAGAGATAGGGCCTATGTCAAGATTCAAGAATACAAAAACATCATGGCAAGGTAGTACAATAAGAAAGTTCGACAGAGAAGCTTCCAGGTGGGAAACTGGGTCTTGAAAACGGTCGAGGTCTCAAAGCATGTTGGAAAGCTGGACCCGAACTAAGCAAGACCCTACAAAATGGTCAAGATAACCAAACATGGGTTGTATAGGCTGGAGGACGCTAAGGGAAAGTAATTGCCAAGATCATGGAATGTGCAGAATTTGAAACTTTTTTATGTGTGACTCTGATTTTGTAAAAGCCAGTACATGGCTAGTACTCTTTATGATGCGTATTTAATCAAATTCGCAAGAACTTATCATCTATTTAATGTTGTTTGTGTTCTTTCCTAATAAAATAGTTTAATGAACTTCCATAACTGCTAAGGTAAGACGATCCCAAGTCTACAGGATCGAGATCTTATACAAGATCTTTAACTCAAGACGATCCCAAGTCAACGGGATTGAGATTTTGATCTGAGCAAGATCTTTAACTCAAGACCATCCCAAGTCAACAGGATTGAGATCTTAATCTGAGCAAGATCTTTAACTCAGGATAGTCCCAAGTTAATAAGATTGAGATCTTATACAAGATCTGAGCAAGATCTTTAACTCAAGACAATCCTAGGTCAATGGGATTGAGATCTTGATCTGAGCAAGATTTTAACTCAAGACAATCCCAAGACAATGAGATCGAGATCCTATACATGATCTGATAAGATATTTAACTCAAGACGATCCCAAGCCAACGAGATTGAGATCTTATACAAGATTTGAGCAAGATCTTTAACTCAAGATGATCCCAAGTCAACAGGATTGAGATCTTATATAAGATCTGAGCAAGATCTTTGCTTAAGACGATCCCAGGTCAATGAGATCAAGATCTTGATCTGAGCAAGATCTTTAAGTCAGGATGATCTTAAGTCGAGGTCGAGACCCTATATAGACTAAAGAAGATGCTAAGACGTTATTCAACGATATACTAAAAGGTCTGAGATTGAGATCTTATCCCAGGGGGTACGGCGTTGAGGAGAGACTAAAGACGCCTCAAGAGCAAACCAAGAACTGATAAAGTAAAGAAACCATGCACTTCATTGATTCAAAAAGATTGATTACATTAGCATCACAATTCGAGACCACAATACATGAACAAAAGGCTTATTACATTAGCACCACAGTTCAAGACCACAATACATGAACAAGCTATCAAAAGATCTCGAACTAAAGTCGCAATTTAAAAAGAGAAAAATTACAAGTTAGTAGGCTTGAATTTAACTATGCTAAGCCTCAGTCCCTGATGCTTCTTTGGGGACTTCAATTGCCGTGGCAAGAGCTCCAGAAAGGGATCTCGCCTTCTTCAACCACTGATTGAGAGACATCGACCTCATTTTCCAGGGCGAGAGCAGCAAACTCGTCCTTAGGTTCTTCTTTCTTGTTGAGGTCGCCGATCAGATAGTCTTTTAGATCAGCATCTTTAGTGGGATCTAGTTGCTTTAGGTCAAACCCCTCGATGATCCCGTTCAGTATCTTCAACTAAGTGTGGCACTTCATAAAGCCCATGAAGGCATACTCTACAGCCTTCTCTTCGACCAGGGACTCGAATGTACCAGACTTCTTGAAGGCATATGCTCCCTCCATCCGTGTGCTTTGGATTAGCACTTTGAACTCGGAGGAGTTCTCAAACACTTCATGACCCTTTGAGCTCATCTCCTCATATGATGCCTTTTTCTCTTAGGCTAAAGACTTTTTCATTTTTGATAGTTTTTGCTCCAGGTCCTTGATTTTTTGATCTCGATCCGCCAGCTCTTCCTTGTGTGAAGCGAGCTCGCTATCGATGGATTCTTAGGTTGACTTCAGACTGGCCTTGAGCTCGTCCTTAGCTAATTTGAGCTCCATGATCTCATTGTCTTGGGTTATAAAGCGGCTCCTCCAATAAGTGCACTGAAGGTTGAGTTGATGCAGATATGTGATCCCCGATAAAATGAGCAAGCAGTATCAGACATGAACCCAAACAAGATTTAAGCAAATTCGTAAACTTCAAAGTGCTATGACTAAGAACTCACTTGCATCATGGCGTGGGCTCCATTTTTCTCTAGCTTGGTGAAGTTCACGGGAGCTAGCAAGGCCTAATCCTGGGTCATCAAGCATCCCTTATAGAGGTCAAACAAGGTTTCCTGGACCTAGTTCGAAGCATACTGCTTTGATCCATAATTTTTTAGTTCGGGATCATAGTCGAGTGCAAAGAGTCGCCATAAAATATAGAATTAACAATCTTATAACCCTTACGTGCATCAGTCAATAGCACCTCCCGCCGGGCATGGACGTTGAGGTCGCGAAGGGAGGCGAGGATAGGGTTGGAATCAGGTTGGGGTCTTTTCTCTGAATAGCTCCCACTCAAACCCTTCCCCTTGGATGGTTTCCCTAACTTCTCTGAGGGACTTTTGCTTGAATGACTGGGGGAAGAAAGTTTTGGGCTCTTGCTTTTGGATCTATGCTTGCATTTTGTCCCCTTGCCTTCTGGAGCATCTAAGGTTGCAAGAGTGGGCTTGGGGTCTGGTAGTGTGACCTCAAGGTATGACTGGGGGAAGATAGGGCTAGCATGAGCCTGGAGGATTGAGCTTTTACCATCAAGGCTTCTTTTTGAGCCTTCATCTTATTGATTATTCGCATGTTCTTGCTTGACATGACTGAAACAAAAAAGAAAAGTGTTAGACCTCAATTTGGAAAAGATAACAAAAAGAGAAGAGAGAAAAGCACAAATGAAGGAAAGAACCATCTTGAAGAGTTCTTTGAACTCGAATATTGGCTGGCGAGAGACTAGCGATCTTAAGGACCTCATCCTTTAGGAGCTCGCCCATTTTGTACAAATGGTCAGTTATGGTGTCTATGAAACCTTCTCCCCATGTGACCTCATCTAACATGGAGGGCTTAAGCTTGCTTTGCCTCCAGTTAGACCTGAACCGCCAAGGACGATTGGCGGGAGCTCGAATGAAAATGAACTGCCAAGGACTTACATGAGATGCCTTTTTCATAATCGGGGTCTGGTAGTGTGCCTTATGTTGAGTAAGGTACAAAAGGTGCCTCATGTAAGTAAGGTAATGCCAAATTTTAGGTGTGTTACAAATTTTTAAATTAACTTTGTTGGTTCCTATTAATTTTCAATTATGCCTCGATTTGATAAAGTAATTATTGTCATATTCAGATAAAATTGAAAATTTGACAAAATATTCTAATCTTAAAAAATAATATTACATTTAATATTATTACATTTAATAATATTCTAAAATCAATTCACTTTCAAAAATTCTATAAAAGAAGTCTAGGTGAATCAAATTTATATTCCAAGCTACTCCTTATCATTAAAAAAATTGAAAAATTCAAATCCACTCACTCATGTAAGATTCGTTTCCTAAATATTTTTCCCTAAAACATGGAATCAGAGTTACAAAAAGCAAAACCTTTACCAACAAAACTCGATCAAGATTTTAGATCTTGTGTAGTCATCAATCGTTTATCCCCTTTCCTTATTAGAGCTCACAACTGGAATAGTCATATTAAGAAACTATATGAAATAACCAATGTAGTTTACGAAACTAAATTTCATCTCATTTTAAATTGTTATCTTACAAATTATTTTAAACTTACATTGTTAAAATTTAACTAAAAATGATGTAAATGTCCAAGTATAATCGAATTATCATTGCCTCTAATTATAGAATAGTCTATTATACCAACCAACTCCCCGTTTGTACTGGCATCGCAATTGCATCTATCTCAAGGATTTCAAAAGTTAGAAACATAAAGAATAAAAATTTCATCATCTTATTTTCACAATGCTATTCTAACAACCCCCCAAAAAAGAAAAAATAAATGTAATGACTCCTAAAGATTAATGCTAATATTGTGGAAGTTTATTCTATGATCATAAGTTGAAAATTCACTTGAGGTATTGGCATCTCAATTGCATCTATCTCAAGGATTTTCAAAAGTTAGAAACATGAAGAATAAAAATTTCATCATCTCATCTTCACAATGCTATTCTAACAACCCCAAATATGACAAATGTAATGATTTCTAAAGATTACTGCTGGGACTGTGGAAATTTTTTCTATGATCATAATTTGAAAATTCAATTGAGGCCAACCTTAAGCGAATTTTTAACTTATGATCGAAGAATATATATTTTTCCGAGGTATTGGCATTTCTGGTGAGGAGTCATTACATAATTTTCAAACCAAATAATATTTGATTAGAAAATGAGTATTATAGGAGTCTCCAACTCCTATTATCGGTCAATAGCCTTATATGCTCAATCAAAATTTCTTTTAAAAAATTTATCCATTCATTACATAAAGCTTTCAGTCTTTTTGTCTACTCGAATCTATTATTGTAACTAACAACCAATCGAGGATTGGAATGTTAATGAACAATTAAAATTGTCCTCTTATTGTAACAACATATCTGGGTAGATAGGAGACTAAATAATTTATCCGATCAATCCATGAGATATTCTATATATCTAAACTTCAATTTTAACAAGTGTGCCCTATCGAGTCTAGTTGTTGTCTGTTCTTTTGCATTTGATGTGTGTAAATATTAAGTAGTCGAAATAATAGTAATTATTGTCCATATGTGGTGTGTGCTATTGATTATAGACGGTAGACTAGTTTGGTTTCCATCCCTTCACCATTGGTCGAGGTTCTGGCCAAGGCAGGGGTACGAATTCCCCAACTCATCATACATACTTACCAGCCGACCAATCTCCCACCACCTTGTTGGTTGTTCATTAATTTACGCTTACCCTCTATCTTCCTCCCACTAAAAGCCCTCGTTTTTTTCTACTATTGTGAGGTCATTCATATACCGTTTCCCATGCTTACACACACACAACATTACTCGTCCCTGCTACCATCTATCACTCCACGTGGCACTTAGCCATTCCCTACTACTCTACTTGACCATTCCATATCAGCATCATCATCAGCACCAACAGTTGATTCTTCAGTTGGCCAAGCATTGGACCAGGGGAGATCAGAGCCCCCATCCCATAGTTTTAGCAGGGTATACTTACATCTTGAGGGATACTATAAGTGAGTTTGAATTGTTATATAAATATTATTTCATTATTATTTTAATAATTATATATTAATGTTAAGAGTTATTTTTTGCAGTTATATGCCCTCGCTTAATGGTACCAAGTTCTTGACAAGGATTATCAAGATCTAGATACAAGGTCCTATAGGACCTAGTCGGATATCCCCCAGGTCCTTTGAGACTTAATGTTTAGAGTGGAAGGCATATGAATGTTATTAGTATTTTACTTTTACAAATTAAGTACGTCTGTGTATTATAAGTACACTAACTGATTCATTTTTTTTTCACATAGATATGTCGCTTGGGACCCCTAGCACGAGAGCCATTTTCAGCGGGCCTTCTATTGGAATAGTGCCCTACATGTCAATTAGATTGGCATGTAAACTATTTCACTTGTGATACAATCTTAATTGAATGATATTCATTATACACAACCATCTTCATCTTATGCTTATATTACTTCACTAGCATTTGGTTGAAGCCCTTAACTCACACATGACTACGGGACTTGGTCACACACTGGGTGGTAATCATGAAGCAAGTCTTACACGGTCGTGATCTTAAATCTTCCAAGTCGAAGGATCTTATGAGATAATGCATTTAAGATCCGGATACACTTACACTAACGATGCATAAATCCAAGGATTGGATATTGCTCCATTTCATGAGCAAACCATATGAGATATGGGTGCATGTTGGTGAGTACTTGTTAGAGAACAAGTTCACTGAAGGCCCACCCAGAGAATCCACTAGATAATCGTAGTGGCAAGTTCTCCTGCTTACGCTAGTGCGTATAATTAATCCTTTGATCTGAAGATCCATGGTAACCTTGTGCTTAGGTCCTCATGCTTTGACTTTTCCTTGACCACTTAGCGATCTTTCCGGTTAAGGTTGGGTATGAGCTACTTAGACATGGAGGTTTGTGAGACCCAAGATAGGATCCGACTCCTCATCATTGTGAAGTGCGAGTGCATCTTCTATGTATTCTATATGATTGATTCCATGAAATTCTTGAACAAGGTAGTATGACAATTTGGAAAAGAAGTTTTCTAAAGATGAGGTCATAAATGGGAATTGAACATTGGAATAGAGACATAGTATCGAGGCTATTAGAGAGCCAGCGAATATCTTGCCCTAGGCATCTTTCGGGAGACAGGAGATAGAAGGACCATATTTGCATGGTAAGCGTAAAGCTAGAATGGTTCTTCAAAAGCATTCATTTCGGCCAATTAGTTGGGCTCCATGGGCTTGAGGTTGTACATCGACCATGGAAATTAGGTACTCTTCATTTAATGAGATTAATTGAATTGAGTCATTAGTTTAAAGGAGTTTAGACTAATGTGAATATTTGATATTTAATAAATCACAAGAGTTGTGAACCCATGTCCAATAAATGGTAGGACCTAACAAGTCATACACAAAAGCCAATTGGAAATCTTACAAGATGAAGAAGAATTTTCTAAGAGTTAGAAAATTTCCACTCTGGTTGATTTTTTGGAGGTAGACGGTTAACTCAATTTTTGGTTGTTTTGGCTTGATCAATTTAATTGTTAAATTGATCTAAATAATTTAAGGAGGTAAATTAGACCAATTAAATTAAGAGTTAATTTAATTGGCGCTACATGACTATCAATTGTTCAAGCTAGCTTAAAGAGTTAAGCTAATTGACTCAAGAGTTAAGATAAAGGTTAATTAATTAAATTAAAGTGTTTAATTTAATTCAAATGAAGAATCAATTTTGGAGGAAAATTTCAAATGAAATGTTCATTTGGAGTGTATTTAGAATTTGTTTGGATGACATTTCATGTGATGAAATGAAGATTCCAAATAAAATTCAAATGCACATTAAATTAACATGCAACTTGCTTGCAAGTCGGCGCCCCACCATGAGGAAGGTGTGATGTCACCTAAGCATCACACTTTCCTCCCTCTACATATAGATATAGGGGTGTGGCTGGCCAAGCATGTTAATCACACACAAATCATCTAACTATTAGATTCTTCCTTTCCCTTCAATTTCCCATATGTTGTATCATGTGTTGAAACTTCACATTTTCTTCATTCC
The DNA here is from genome assembly GCA_018894105.1 of Jacaranda mimosifolia. Taxonomy (NCBI): domain Eukaryota; kingdom Viridiplantae; phylum Streptophyta; class Magnoliopsida; order Lamiales; family Bignoniaceae; genus Jacaranda; species Jacaranda mimosifolia. The sequence goes on from CM032123.1 coordinate 14,741,517, forward strand.
CTACCTCCAAAATCAGCCTTTATCCACTCATATCTCTTCTTTGTTCTCCAGCTAACATAGGAGAGATTTGGATTGTCCATTGGTGTGTGGATCTTATCATTAGAGGCAAAACAATTGAATTGCTAGCCTTTTGGAGATCCTCTGTTTGGGAAAAAATTTGGAGCCATTTCTAGAGGCACTTTGGAGTTTCTGATTTAGTTGATTTTTCTACTGTAGATCCATCAAGGTTTTGGTGATTTTTAGTTCAAATTTCAGCCGATTCCGACAAGATTTTGTTAGGCAAAAGTTGTTCACAAGCTACTGCGCCAGCAAAGATTGCATTGAAGAAGTTCTAGCATCTCTTCACATTTTTGGTTGGATTTTGCATTTGAGGTAATTTTGTAACCTAAATCCACTTTATTGGCGTTAATTAGATCCTTGGGGAAGTGTGATCAAGTTAGATTTCAATTTTTAAAGTTTTATAATTGAATCCTTGGTTCACACCATCCTTCACCTTCAACATTAGAGGGTTCGCTAGTTGAGTGACATGTTTGGCCACACCCGAAAGATGAGCAAGAGATCGTAGTGGATTGGCGAGGACACTTGGGTTGTCCTATGCTAGCACTGACATTTCTAATAGTTTTAGAAGAAGTCCATACAGGTCAAGAAGAACTTGACTTCTGAGACCCATGGATCCCTCTATACCGGAGGGAGTATATACTTTGGGATACATACCAAGTGTTTAGTAAGTTTCCTAACTTTTAGACTTTATTAAATTTAGTCTGTATTTGGAATGTTTGTTCTTTTCTCTTATGTTTATTATCTTTGCATGGCATGGTTGATGGGGAAGGGTTGGTGCCCTTTCCATATGTTATTCATCTATATTTTGGTTACCAGCCCTTTCCAAATGATAATTTTCTATTAGTTATTTGGTTGTTGATTAGTTTTGTCTTTTTGGTAAAGACTAATTTTAGTGGAGACTTTGTCGATTTTTTTTCCTTATAATCATTCTAGTTTAGTATTAGCTACGTATAACACACTTATGCCAATCCTTGTTCTCTATGTAGGCTTGAGAGTTGCAAAGACTCTCGACGATGGAAGAGGTTTTTGCCCGTGCCCACCAGAGGCGGGCCTATAGGAGCTGGGTGGACGAGAGGGCAAGGAGAGCTGCTATAAGTTTATTACATATGACATAAGGTCGTTTTAGTTACATTATATTGCATTCATATATTTATTTTCATACTTTGCAGGAGAGCTTCCAGTAGGCACTGCAGTCCCAATATCAGTTAGAAGGTGTTGGGAGTAGCGTAGAGACCCAACAGTCTTAGGTTGAGTTGTGGACTCAAACTGTGGGTAGCCCCAACAAAAGGGACAGCTTTATTGTTTAAGCTAATAATAATTACCATCCTACACCAACGTACCTCGGGAGGAGCCTAGTGCATTAGCTATAACCCAGTTGGAGGCATGCTTGGAGGCCTGTTTGTATGCTAATATCGATGATATGTGGAGCATGTTCTCAGAGCAATTGTGTGTGATGCAGAATTTAATCTCTTAGCAGGTCATGTAGAAAGATGCTCCATCAGGTTCTGGTAGCCCTCCCCCACCCTTGGCCCCCACAAACTACCACTAGTAGCTTCAGCTGCAACGCGATGATCATGACCAGCATCGGCATCGCACCAAGCAGTATGACTATTTCGACTTTGGTGATGATGCTGATGCTGGCGGCCACTAGATAGGACTTTTTTGGTTAGCTTTTGTAGTTACAAATTATAACTTTTAAAACTTATATTTATAAATTTATATTTTATTTTAAATTATTATTCTATTTATTTCTAATTTTTTATATTATAATTTTATAATTGTATGTTATTTTGTATACAAGATGTATCAACAAATTATAGGTGTAATTAAATAAAATTTATTCAAAATATTTTTAAAAACTAATAAATTTTTTATGATAACACGAGGGCCTTCTGACAGAAATAATTATAAATAAATAATAATTTTGATAATTATCCATCAAAAACCCATCTAAATTCCTCAGAAACGAAAAAAATAAAAAAATACAAAGGCCGTCAAGAAATTGTGGAATGGCTTTAGAAAATTTTCTGGCGGAACAAACCATTGGAAACGCAACAAAATTTGACACTTTAGCACTGTCAAAATTCTGTTACAAAGTTGACAGAAATTCGTTAGAAAAATTTCAAAGGAAGCTTCGACTAGAAATCAGATGAAAAATAACTTGCGATGAGTCCATCGGAGATCCATATGCAATTTATCATTTCATCGAAAGCCATTGGAAAATTCCCTCGAAAATGAAGAATTCATTTGTAGTGTTTCAATGTTAAATTCTTTCACTTCTTTAAACCATGCTAATGTTAATGTGATTTTTTTATGTTATCTTCAACTTTTTATGAAGAGTTTATTGGATTTATAATGTGATTTAATATTTAATCATTAATTTCTGTGTAGAAATGAATTAATGTGTTGAATTTGATTTGATCATATATATATATCATGTTTATATAAAATATCATTATGTCTCATATATATTATGCATAATATTATATTCAATAAAATTCTTTTTAATTTTTTACGTATTATATTTTTAATATTTATAAAAAATATTAATTTCTAAACTATAGCTAAAATTAAATAAAATAAAATTTATCGTTCAAGCAATAAATGAACTAATATAAGATAAAATATTAGTAGAGATATAAGATGAAATACTAGTACAAAAAAAAAGTGATCAGTAGAAATATAAGATGAAATACTGATATCCATATTTTGTGGTTGCGCTTGAATTAAAGCCACTCTGCATTGTGCTAGTGATTGACCTAGGTTGAACGAATATACAAAAACACCAAATACTGCATGGCTAGTGGACTACCTCCACATTGCCGACGTGGCAAATATTTATTTGTTGCACTTTTGTCCCTTACTCATTCATCATTCTATTTAGGAATATTAAAACTGAGAGTTGGTCAGTTTTGATTTGAGCTTTTTTGGCTCGAATTTTAATGTTTGGATAGTCCTATATAGCACTGATTTGGTGTTTATCACCTGATCAACTTCTTCAAGGATCTTAGCTAGAAAATGGACTGGTTTATATGCATATAAGACCTCAAATGGAGTCATGGAGATGATTGTATGAAAATTTGTATTATCCCAATATTCGGCCATGGCCAGCCATTGAGCCCACTACTTGGGTGAGGCACTACAGATACACCTTAGGTAGCTTTTTAACATTGATTCACTCTTTCACTTTGCCCATCTGTTTCTAGGTGATAGGTTGTACTGATTCGTATCTATATTTTCTAATTTATTTTAGGTTTGATTTGGCTGGTTCTAAAATCTACGGATCTTTGGAGCATCATAATTATCATATAATATGAACAATGCCTACTCAATAAAATTAAATGTTTAAGACAAAATATGAAAACAATGTCTAATTTATTTAGTAAAAGATTAAATGTTAAAAAATTAATTCCTATATATAAATCTTTTTAGTAAACATTTTATACTTTATGAAAACAAAAAAACTTCTCAAATAAAATATTACTATATGAAATTTCTAACTTTTTGAGGTGTAAATTTATTAATTATATTTTACAATCAATTTCTTCAAATATTTCCTTTTCAAGTGATAGCATAACTAACTATTCAATCTTTTTTAAATTATTGTTGACTTTAGGTTAGGTTTAATTAATTTTTGAAAAACTTCTTTTGTTGGAAGCAAAAGAAAAAAATTTAAGAAATAAAACCTTCATTTATAGGGAAAAATAATTAAAGTTGACGTTATTTAGTTATTTATAGTGATTAAAACAATAGAAATTTTATTAACACACGCATGCACACTTAGGATGAGTTAAAAACCTTTTTCTCACATGTATAAGTGTGAGGACAATACTATTGGACCAATTGATTACTCAACCAAAATAGATAAAAAGATAGAGGAGATTTATGATAATCAAAATAAATAAAATTTAAATATATATTGCTGATTGATTATAATCATAATTAATAACTTTGCTTAATAAGGTCTCCAAATTAAAGGTTTTTTTTTGAAGTTTTAGAAAAAAATATAATTTTAAATTTATACATAAATGCACATAAGAAATTTATTATATTTTCGAACCCATAACTCTACACTTGATGCGTCAGACTTATGCCATTGTGCTAAATGGCCACTCAGCAAGTTTTGAAAAAAATACACGTATAAAGAAAATAGGCCTAAAATGTGAAAGAAGAAAATAGGCTTTATATTTTTTTAGGCCTAAAATTTAAAGGAGAAAATATATGTAGAAGGCCTCCAAATTAAGGTAGTCACTCTCTTGACTAAAGGTAAAGTCACCCCTAACTAAGGCTATGGATACATAAAATTATTTTTAATTAATACACACCACATGAGGAGTTGGAGAGAGCAGCTATAACTATATGATATAAAAGAAATTTGATATAGTGGGGGAAAATAAGTTTGATATGACTAAAATTATGGAAACATAAGGGCATGATTATGATATTTCAAGTAAGTTATAATCTAATTACCAAATGACTTTATTATGTCATATATGCTTTAATTATTAATATAAATAATTAGTATAGCTCAAAATCAAGAGAATAATATAATTTAGCCGACCCTTTGGTTGTTTTATTCATTGCCAAATAATTAGATCATATTAAGTTTTTATACTGTTCTTTTTCTTTTTTAAAAAATTTATGCACATGCGTGTTAGGAGTTCATTAGCTTTAAATTTGATGTTAACATCACAATTTATGTGCGAGACTTATACATTGGGCCAATGACCACTTGCCATCTTTATATTGTTCTTTTTACAATTCAAATGTTTAACTCGAGATTTTGCCATATTTCACTTGGCATGAGTTTTGACTTAATTATTCAAAATCCATTAGCTTAGACCATGGCCTTCTCGAGCACCATTTGCATACTCCCTGATCTATTCATTTCATTTTTCAAAAATATGTATTTATTTAATTAAGTGAAAGTTTTAGATAAAAATTCAAAAAAATTTAAATATTTTGTTACACTACAAGAAAACAAGGCTAAAATCGATAGCCAAGTGAAAGATCGTTCACTAAGTAAACGTTGTGAAGGATTTGTGACCTAACAGTTCTGTCTGAAAAAAACCATAGTCACTGACCTCATTAGTGACCAATCTTTAATTCAATCATGATCCTTTAAGTTTTAGTTACAACTCTTTAAATTTCTAACTAGTGGCCTAAAATTTGGTCATAATCTTTTAAACTTCGGCCATAAATTTGCTCTTTTTGATAATCTAATTTATTATAAATTTGTCACTAGTAGTGTTCGAACATAAGATTACTATTATGATCGAACCTTCGGTTACTATTTGTGACCGATTTGTAAGCAACTAAGAACTTGGTTGGTTAACGATCTAATTCAATTGTGGTCATAAATTGATTACTATTAACTAGCAACCAACATACTCGATCACATGGTAGTGACAAAAAATTTATTCAGTGTTTTGTGGCCAAATTTCTAGTCACTATTGAATGATAGATTTGTGACCAAGTAACTACCTCAATGACTAATGATTTTTATTTAATTTCAATCACAAATTGGTCATCAAGTAGTGCCCAAAAATTCAATCACTTAGTAGTGGCTAAATTTTTAGGGACCCGCATACTTGGTCACAAGGTAGTGACTAAAATTTTTGTTGCTTTTGTGATTGCATTTCAGTTACTGTTTTATGACTAATATGGATTGCTTTGATGACTACTGATGTTACATTAATTCAGTCACAAATTGATCAAAATAATGAACAATTTTTCCTCACCATTTCACGATTTTTCCTAGAACTAAAAAATATTTTTTTGAATCGGCCACTGACCGATTGTTGTTTGTATTTTGGTTCAATTACTAATTAGTTATATAATTAATATAAATAGGCATTCTTATGTCATCTTTTACATTATATAGTAAAGTCATCATTCATTTCAATCTTGCCACTGCATAGATATCTAATACAACAACAAGAATGACCTTTGTTGGCAACAAAAGTCTGTGCAGCAGATTGATCAAGTATATCATATCCCATGAGGAAGATTTGCCATCACACTTATTTAATGCATTAGTTATAGGTGTTGTGATAATCAATGCATCACTATGGGGTTTCTATGTCCCTTACAAGTCCTAAGGCCTAAATTTTATAAGGGGTCCGTTGACGACAGTGTGAAAGACCAAACCTCCTCCCTTATCCTTTTGTGCTAATCATCCATATGTTCTATGTGCTATATTGGAGTCCCCATCTGGGGTTCACAAGAGATAACATGGATTATTCCTTTAGTAGGGATATTGGTTGGTTGTGTTTCTCACACCCTGTTGCCTTCTCTATCAAGTTTATCCTGATTAGAATTTTGACCATTTTATATCCTCTATGATGATCCTCTTTACGATGATGATAACACGGATGATCATCTTTACGATGATGATTAGAATTTTATATTCTCTATGATGATCCTCTTTACAATGATGATTAGAATTTTACCATTTTATATCCTCTATGATGATCCTCCCTTATCCTTTTGTGCTAATCATCCATATGTTCTCTGTGCTCTATTGGAGTCCCTATCTGGGGTTCACAAGAGATAACATGGATTATTCCTTTAGTAGGGATATTGGTTGGCTGTGTTTCTCACACCCTGTTGCCTTCTCTATCAAGTTTATCCTGATTAGAATTTTGACCATTTTATATCCTCTATGATGATCCTCTTTACGATGATTAGCTTGCTCCTTATCCCTATATATAAACTCCTTCTAATGCCCCGCTTAAATGAGCCTTACCATTTCAATCTTTAAGTGATAACAATCATCTATCATGTGACAATAACTATGGTGAAACTTATAGAACTTATCCAGTTTGGACCTCAAAGGACCCTCTTTTTTCCTAGGCTACTTCACTAAATTCTTTCCTTCCATTGTCATTATAGTTTGTGTCCTAGGAATGCTCAACTGCGTGTATTATTCAAAGTTAGGTGGAAACACACTTCTTAACCTTCCTTTTACTCTAGGCTTCTTAGATATGCTAGCTTCATCAGTTTTATCCTTTATTTTTTCAAACACATATTTGATTTATCATGCCTCCTCTTTATTTAACTATTTTTCTACACGTAAAAATGAATCAACAAAGTTTTGAGGTGGTTTCCTAGTTAATGATATAAATAATTCACCATTTTGCAAACCTTGTGTAAAAAAATTAACTAACATGTCTTGCAGTGCAGGGGCCTCCAAAGTAACAACTGTGAGTTGGTTGCTATAATTTCAAGGATTCACCATTCTTTTGACACATGCTAAATAAACTCAATGGGATTTTTTAGTACCTCCTGATGTTGGTAAATTGATGCAAAAAAGCTGAACTGAATTGCTCAAAGAATTAATAGAATTTGTTTGTAATTGATTAAACCATTGTTGTGCCATGCACTTTAATCCATCAGGATATCTATTCAACAGAACAACAGGTGTTCCCATGGATCAGATGTCCCATCATATTTAAAGTGTAGATATTTGAAGATTGTTTGTTGGCCATCCACCATAATTTTTTTTTATTTGAAGCTCATTGGTAGGCCATCCACCCTCATAACTGTGATTGGTTCCTTGGACTTTCTTGCAACTATTTCTAAATTGGGTTAGAATCCTATTTCTTATCACTATATATAATTGTTAGTAATATCATAAAAGATATTAAAATAGACAAATTATATAAAAACAAAATAAAAGTAGAAATGAGATTAAATACTTCTCAAAGATTGAAAAAATAAATGAAGGTCTAGTTTACGTTAATGATGTTGCTGGATGAAAGCCCACATCCTACTCAATCTAATGCATACTATGTTTGATGAAACCCTAATAAACAAGGCAAGGTCCAATACTAAATTGGATACTCTAATGATGTGCCCATTCCCAGAATGAAAAAATTCCTATACAAATGGCCTTATGGGATGAGAAACTAATTTACCTTTATGTCTTTATTTTAGCTTATGTAGATTACTTTTTTGTCTAGGCACGTGTGGGTGTTACTTCTTCTTCTTCTTCTTCTTCTTCTTCTTCTTCTTCTTTATTTCTATCTTCCAACAAATTTGCACACAAAATTACCCATTTACAATTACACGATTGCTACCCAGGTTCACTATTATAGTGGAGATTATGTAACTTTTTGATACATAATTTTTTTTGGCAATGCTAGTTCCCAAACTTTATTGAGAGATATGGTGTACTATTGTGAGTAGTCTTACAACAAACATGATTCTCATGCAGGATTATTGGATGCTTGCCCTTAGATATTGGTCTAAATTTTTTAATTCCCTTGTAGTTGTCAATATTACACAAATATTGTTGCAACATGTATTAGTTATTTGTGAATTTTGTGCATATAGATTTTGCAAAATATATGCTATAGGTACTCAGTTTCCAGTGGAGCTTAATTGTGAATAAATTCTAGTTGTAGCCATAGAGTGTCAATATCCTTGGTCCAAGAATAGACACCTTCGGCTTGTGGCAAAAAAAAAAAAAAACAACATTACTCTGCAGCTACAAACAGGTAGTGAAATTTGAACAAGGACTATGTTCTTTTAGTTGCATCATGGAAAATATAAAACCAATCTCTGTCCACCACTAACATCTTTGACTTAACTCGAAAAAAGTTGGAATTCTCATTGTGCTTTTCACAACCGAGTGTTTCACAAAACTTCAGCCAGATGTCTGCTTAATTAATCATTTGCAAATCATCACTGGATAATGCAAAAAACACTTAAATTAGATAGAAAATAAACACTACACTCCTTATTACACCTTCCAAGTGAACTCACCAAATAGTATGATTTTTGTGTGCAAATCGTCATTCACATGGGTGAATAAACGGGATCATTAGTTGAGCTTCTTGTTAATTAGGCCATTGGAAGTTAAGAACACATTACTTCAATGAGATTAGAAGAATGGTGAATGAGGGGGACTAGATCCAGGCTTTCTGGACTGTGGAAAGAGTTTAATAGCGCTATTTGGCCTTCTCAATATATGATTGAAGTAAAAGTAAAATATGTATTTCTCTCTCTCTCTCTTTGAAAAAAGGAATTTTAGTCAATTCAATATTTACCCTTATTTCATCATCCATCCAAGAAAAAAATTTATAAAAGTATCCACTTTTATCATCCACCTTATCCCACAAAGTAAATATAATTTGTAACATACACAATTATCATAATGCTCAACTTCATCCAATAAATCATCCCATCATTCCAAATTCCATTTTAACAAGTAAATGGACCGTATAAGTATTGAAGTATTGATCATGTTAATGCATCTTCAAATAAAAAATGAGATTAAATCCGTGGCTCTCAATCTTTTAATAAAACAATTAGAGGAGTCGGTTTGATCCATGCTAAATGAAATATATGGATGCACACACATATATATATATAGATATATTGACATGACTAGTTAAGTCTATAAAGATAAAAGAGTAAAAAGGACTAAAAGGCTCAATGGATCAAATAAAGGAAATGAATAAAAAGGTTAGGGAGCTTAATTGACTAAGCCCATGAAGAAAGGTATCAAGACTCTAATGGTTCGGAGTCTACTAAGGAAAAAGACTATAAATACTAAGCCTGAAAAAGAAACTAGGCACGAAAAATTATTCATGAAAATTCAAGAATATTTTAGAACTAAGAACTCTCTGCACCCCATTACAGAGAAAAAGAACTCAGAATTCTGTTGATCACTAGAAAGGTGAAGGTAAGAATAGGATAAGGATCCATAAAATAAAACCATAAGAAGGCTAAAAATAACTTTCCTACTCCACTCCAAGGATCTAATCTTGCATTTAATGAGGATTTAAATCAGAAAATTACCTTGAATGCTAAATCCAAAGGTAGAACAAGAAAACTCCTATGAACTCTTCAAAAGCAATCAGCACACAACAGAGATATGCCAACACTTGACTGCCTTCCTCACTCCAAATTGGATGAAAATTTACAGAGAACACCTCAACACATATAGGAAATTGCTGTAAAATTTTTAGCCTAATCAAATCTTTGGAAGTCTTCCAACTCGAAAAACAAAGGACAACAATAGATCTACAAGAGCACAAACCCCCCAAATGTTGAGCCTCTAATGTAATAATCCACACACCAAAAGAGAGCTCCACTCCACCTCAAATCTACTAGAAAATTAGAGGAGAAAGAAGAAGGAGGGGGCAATTTTAATAGAAGATCAGAGGAATTTGGTATGAAGAATGTGAAACTTCATCACATGAGTGAATCACGCTTTTAAAGGGAAAATGGGAATCTAGCTTAGCTTTTTTTTCTCCTCTTGGCCAGCCACCTCTATTTATAGAGAGGATGGTGTGATGCTAGTTGGTATCACACCTCCCATGAGGGAGTTGCCAACTTGGCAACCAACTTGCCAACTTACTTGCATGTGACTATCACATGTATTTAGATTTAATATGTATCTACATTTCATCTTATGAAATGTAATGCAAATTAATCCTAGATTAATTTTAAATGAACTCCTTTATTTAAATTTCCCTCCAAAACCAAATTCTTGCTTTTAATTAAATTAAATCTGTAATTTAATTGATTGGTTTGACTTAACTCCTTAAGTTAATTAACTTAACTCTTTAAGTTAAATGGTGTCAAGTTAACTCTTTAAGTCGAATTGACTAATTAATTGTCATATGACACCTATTAAATTAATTTCTTAATTTAATTGGTCTAATTTAACTCCTTAAATTGTTTTGATTAATTTAAGAACTAAATTAATCAATACAAAATGACCGAAACTAGTCAATCAATTTCTCCTCCAAAAATGCCAAGATGAACTTTCTAACTCTGTAGAAAATTCCTCCGATCAAGTAGAACTTCCTTTAGGCTTTTGTGTGTGACCTATTAGATTCACCCATTCATTGGACACGGGCTTACAATTAATTGTGATATTTTGAATATTGAAATATTCACATTAATTTAAACTTCTTTAAACTAAAAACTCTTTTAATTAATCTTCATTAATTGAAGAGTACCCAATCTCCATGATTGATGTTTAGCAACAGGCCCATGGGGCCCAACTAATTGGATGAAATGAATATGCTCTTGATGAACCATTCTAGCTCTACACTTGCTATGTAAATACGGTCATTCCATCTCCTATCTCTTGAAAGAGGTCTAAGGCAAGATATTTGTTGGCTGCCTAATAGGCTCGATAATTATGTCTCTAATCTCAATGTTTGATTTCTCTTTATGACCTCATCTTTGAAAAACTCATTTTCTAAATTGTCATACTAGCTTGCGCAAGGATTTCTTGAAATCGATCATTATAGAATACATAGGAAATGCATTCGCCCTTCACAACGACGATGAGACGGATCCCTTCATGGATCTCAAAACCTCCATGTTTATGTAGCTCATATGCAATCTCAACCCAGATGACCTGCTACATGGTCAAAGAAGAGTCGAGGTATGAGGACCTAAGGTTACCATGGATCCTCAAGTCTAAGGATTAATTATATACACTAGAAGCTGAAGAACTTGCCACTGCTGACTTGCCACTCTGGCTATCTAGTGGATTCTCCAAGTGGGTCTATAGTGAACTTGTTCTTTAACAAGAACCTACTAACATGCACCCATGTTTAACATGAATTGCTCATGAAATGGAGCAATACGCAACTCCTTGGATTTATGCATCATTAAAGTAAGTCTATCCGAATCTTAGATGTCCCGTCTCTAAGATTCTATGACTTGGAATGTTTTAAAATTACGATCGTGTAAAACTTATTTCATGATCACCACCAAGTGCGTGACCAAGTCCCGTAGTCTTGTGTGATTTAGGGGTTTCAACTAAGTGCCAATAAAGTAAAAATAAACATAAGATGAATATGGCCATTTTATTGAATATCATTCAATCAAGATTGTATCACAAGTGAAATAGTTTACATGCCAATCTAATTGGCTATGGGGCACTATTCCAACAAAAGGACCTTAACGCCATTTCATGCAGCAACATCTTGGCACCATCTATGGAAACTCTAAATGGCGAAGAAAGAAGATCTTGGCAACAACTCTAAACATCATCAATGGAAACTCTTAACGCCATAGATGAAAACATCTTGGCGCCATCTTGAGATTCTACCAACCAAGTGGTCTTAAGGTTGGTGAATCTGGAGAGCCACTACCCTAAAGCATAGTTACGTCCGAATTGGAGCCCATCCCAAAAGTGCAATTGACATAGGAAGAGACACTTACGAAGTAGGCACCATCTTCTAGAGATCCAATTTTGCAGATATTCAGGAGGCATTGAAGGCCTTATTAGAGAATGCCATTGCCAAGCTATAACTAAAGCGGTCACCTAATACGTAGTGAAACGTTGCCAAGAGGAGCAACAACAGTCCTCTCATTGGATTTAGGGGTCTTTGTCATCCTTAGAACGAATTGAGTGGAGAACCAACTTAGAGTGACATATCGCTCCTCCTCTACCTCCACAAGTGGACATGTGGACATACACTTATCCTTCTAAGCAGACTCCTCCTAGTGAAATTACCACCAGAATCCATATTAATTCATAGGTGCTTCAACCCTCAAGAGAAGTAGGGAGTTAATACCTGACTCTCTTTCTCTAGCCTTTGCTATCTCGAAGCCCAGTCCTTTCTATTCAGCCATCTTGGTGGAGGTGCTTCCCATTGGAACGAAGATAGCCAACATGCTAGAGTTCGATGGCATCTCAAATCTATAGGAGTACCTGGACAACTTCCTGGCGAGAATGGAGCTTTATGATACTACAACAAATTACACTTGTAGTAACGAATAATTTCGTTACCATAAGGCTAAAATTCGTTACTTAAGTTTAGTGCCCTAAAACTTGTTGCAAAAAGTATTAGTAACGAAATTTATGATTCCTTACGAATGATGAACTTATGGCAATGAAATGTATCGTTACCAAAAATATGATATTAGTAACAAAAAAGTGTATTAGTTACAATAAATGTTTATAGCGTAACGAAATAATTAGTTACTAAAACATTAGCAATTTTGTTGCATTTTATTTTTTCGTTACCAATGTTTAATATAATCTTTTGATCTCACTAGGCTATTGGGCATGCAAATGCTGGGCCAACGAGCCGGGCTAGACCGACTGGGGCTCAGTATGGGCACGCTGGGCTTCGCTCTTTGGACTTCGGTGCGATGGGCTTAAGGCCAGCATTAGACCATTGGATTAGGCCCCGAGTTTTGGGCCGCTTCTTCAAGCTTTAACATACTGGGCCATCCACTACACTGCACTAAAGCCGGATGGACACCGGTCCGTGGGCTAAGCTGGGACCTGTTAGGCCCCCTCATTGGGCCACGGGCTTGGGCTCCGTACTTTGGCGCGCTGGGCTGAACGCTTGGACCTGCGGGAATGGGCCCAGGCTCAATGGACTGTTTTTGACCTTGGACCTGCTGGGCCCCCTCATTGGGACTTAGACTGGGGCTCTCTGCTTTAGACTGGGCTGAACGCTTGGGCCAACTGTGGCATGGGCCCGTCATCTTGGGCTTGGCTGAGATGGGCCGCTTCATCAACGCTTCGTAGGCTGGGCTGGGAACTTCTGGGCCCGCTCATTGGGCCTCGGACGTGGGCTCTGCTTCGGCGGGCTGGGCTAAGCACTTGGGACTGCTGGAATGGGCCCAGCATCTTGGGTCTGGGCGCGATGGACTGTAGTTGGCAGGAGAAATCTGGAGAGAATTTGCTTGAAGTGGGACTCGATCCTGCGCCTGCGCCCATGTGAAGCAAGTTGCTAACCATCTCGCCTGCAATTGATATATTCTAGGATAAGGATGTGCAAATATATTTAGTCTCAAGCTTCCAAAACTTAATATGGCTCTCAAGCCTCATCTCTTGTACTCTTTGCTTACTCAACTTAATATTGATTTTTTTGTTCAATTATGTTATTTATTTAAAACCACTACATTATTTTGTTCAAAATAATTAAAAAAATTTATTTATTTAAAATTATTAAAATAATATTGTTAGGATAAAATTTTAGATTTTATTTTCATTAATAAATAAATTTAATTTTTTCATTTATATATACACACATAAAGGTCTCACAGGGTTCAAACTCTAGATTTCACACATTTTGACTTACTTATTTTTCATTAATTAATAAATTTAATGAAATTAGTTTAAATTAGAGCTTGTTTGTTTATGAATTGGAGCATTTTGTCAAAATATTTTAGAAAAATGATTTTTCGGAAGTAGGATTGGAGAATGTGATGGTTGTTTGTTTGTATTTTGGGTGGTAGGTGGAAAATGAATTAAGAGAAAATTATATATTTATTTGTATTTTAGAAGGGAACAAGATATATCAATAACTTTTTTAGTGGGTTGGTAGAGTGAAATTGACATTTTAAAATTATTATTGTTAGTATGATCTTTTTAGATCTTATTTTTATTTTTAAGTTATTTATTTTAGTTAATAAATAATTTTTTTTATTTAATAAATATATTCAACTTAATCTAATTAAATTATTTTAAATATGATTATTTTTTAATATTAGTGAGATGTAATTTAAAAACAAAATCATATTTAATTAAGAGATGGATTTGATTTTTATTTTCCTTTTATAATTAATAAATATGTTTAATTAAATTTGATTAAATTACTTTAGATATGTTGATGATTTTAAATTTTTATTTTTTTAATCCAACTTCAATTAAAAGATTATTTAATATTTAAAAAAATTATTAATAAAATTGTTTAAATTTATTCTGAGTAATTTAAATAATATTAAAGTTAAACCCCCCATGTTAAAGTTACAAATAAATCCAGGGGTATTTTTATCTGAAAAATAATCAAAACAGCTTTTGAAAAATATTTTTGAATTTTAATATAAATTTTCAACTGACGTCTACAAATTTGTTAAGGATGCTAACAGTTCTTCAAATATTTAATTAAATATATAGGGCTAAAAAATAATTTATTAAACTTATAACTATATTACTAAGTTTATATTACAATGCCATGAGTATTTCAAAATAATTTCAAAATTTCCAACTATATCAAAGTTATACAAGTTGATCAATTTCAAAACAATTTGCGTTAATTAAGTGTAGAAAATTTTCAATAAATGCATATTCAAATTGTCCACATCAATATATTATCAGTACATAATATTTTAGTTTTTAAAAATAAATTAATTACACATAAAGACTAAAGTTTTTAGAATTTATAAATAATTTTTCTAAAATCTTTTTGTTAAAAAACAATGTCCTAATAAATAATAACAAGGAATAGAATTAAATTTTTAACCTCCATAATAATATGTCATAATTCATTTTATAATATAAGATAAAACAAATAATTTTTGTATATACTATTTATACACAAAATGGAGGGAGGAGCAAAAATTTGGAGGGAATAAAAAAAATAATAGGGGAATTCATTTTTGGAGGGAAACTTATTTTTTTGAAGGAAATATAATATGTAGACCAACTAATTCTTAAGAACAACTTGTTCAGGTCCATAAAAGTTAATAATCATTACATTTAATAATATACTTTAAGTTAATCCTTTTTTTACACTATATTAGACCGCAAAAGTTATTTTCATTTTAGCAATTTATATAGTAAAACATACACACAATTAACATATAAATATCTATAAGTTATAAAAATATTTAACTGACCAATACAACAATTAAAAAAATAAAATGTAACATTAACAACCCTAACTTTATGGGCTGTTTTCTTTTCATTAAGTATTATGGTAAACTAGATTTCTTTCTTTTCTTTTGCTATTTAGGTATGTAACCTTTAACTATTTATTTAAAGGAGTTTTTAGAATTTTTCTAAACGAATATTATAATAAATTATAATAAAAAAATTAAATTTTTAAGCATCAAAATTTATAAGTCCAAATTATATGTTATTTAACTATTTTAACTATAATAGAAAGTCATTTAATAATTTAAAAAATTATATGTCAATTCATCATATAATCTAAGATAAAAGAAATTAATTTTGCTATAAATTATTTATACAAAAAAAAAAATGGGGGAGCTAAAACTTAGAGGAATCGAAAAAATGAAGAGAATTCATTATTATTAGATGGAATCAAATTTTTGGAAGAAATCAAGTTAAATTATTATGTCAAACTAATAATAAAAACAATCGTTAACATTTTTTATGGGCCAAATTTTGGAGGGAATACAAAGTTGGAGGGAAACAAAATTGCATTGCCATCCAAATTCATTAAATAAATTTATACATATGTATAAAATAAGAATATATGAAATAATGATAAATTTATATATGTATAAAATGAGAAATATATGATGAATCTTCTTTAAATTTTATTGAAATTTATATATATATGTATATATATACTATATATGTATATAAGTATGAATAAAAAATTATATTATATATATTCTTATAAATATTAAATATTATTTAATTCGGATTGAATAAATAGAAAAAAATAGATAAAATAAAATTAATTTAAATTTTATTGATTAATTTATATATATGTACATTATATATATATATATATATGTGTGTGTGTGTGTGTGTGTGTGTGTGTGTGAATAAGTATAAATAGAAAAAATAAGTATACATGTATGAATAATTAGAAAGAAAGAAGATAAAAATAAAAATTATTTAAAAATTTATAGATAAATTTATATATATATATATGTGTGTGTGTGTGTGTGTGTGTGTGTGTCTAAAATGAGAATATATGAAATAATGAGAAATGAGAAACAATGATAAATTTTTATATATGTATAAAATGAGAAATATATGAAATAATGGAAGAAGAGAGAAATGAGAATAGAAAGAAAAGAAAAGAATGGAAAAAAAAAGAAAAAGAAAATAAAATATGATATTAAAAAGTTATTAAATTGAATTGTATATATGTGAAATGGTTAAGGGTAAATTAATCTTTTTATATTAAAATTATATTAAATGGGCAACAAATGTTGAGGGGGAGGCGATGTGCATGATTTTATAAAACATAAGGAAGTTATTTTGTGTATATATATATATATATTCACAGTATGATTTGAAATTAAAACAAATTTTTATATTAAAATTATATTAAATGGGCAACAAATGTGGAGGGGGAGGCAGTGTGTGTGGTTTTATAAAACATAAGGGAGTTATTTTGTACGTATATATATATTTTCGCAGTAGGGTTTGAAATTAAAACAAAATTTTGAAATAATTATTTTAAATCAGATTAGCTAGTTGGATTGGGTGGATTTGAGTTGACGAGTTGACCAAATAAAAATTAGGTTGACCCGAATATGACCTGATATGATTCATGTTGGGTTAGTGTTGAATATTTTCAGGTTGTTATCAGGTTGGGTTGGGTTAGGGTTGAGAAAATTAATGTTATACTCATACTTCAATCCAACCCGAACCCGCACGACCTACCCAAATTGCCACCCCTACATAACACCAGTTCATTATAAAATTAGTGAAGCCCAATTAATAAAAAAAGAATAGCTAAAGCCCAATTAATCAACTTTGCAATTTGATATCGAACCTAATTCTTTACCAAATGACATTAATTTACTAAAAAATCGGTGAACTCATATTAATAAAAGAAAAGTAGCAAAAACACAATTAATCAATTCTTTAAGTTAATGTCGGATCCAATTTATTTTGAAATCCAAACCAGAAGAATTATTGAAGCTCAATTAATAAAAAGGAAGTTGGTAAAGCCCAATTAACGAATTCTTCAAATTAATATGAAGCCTAATTTGCCAATTCACTAAAATATTAGTTAAACCCAATTATTATAAAAAAATAAGCTGGTCAACCCAAAGTAATAAACTATTTGAACTAATGTGAAGCTCAATTAATAAAAAATAAGCTCAGTTCCTTGAAGAAAGCCTAATTCATCATTTACCTCACTTCAAATTTGTTCAAGACCAACTCTTAAAATGAAGCCTAATTCACCACTTAATTTACTATAAATTTGGTCAAATCTATTTCATAAATGAAAACTCCCAATTCATTGAATAATTCACCAAAAAGTTATAAAGCCCAATATTTTAAAGAAATTGGCCCAACTAATGGATTATTCACTTCAAATTTCTTCAAGCTCAATCTTTAAAATAAAACTCAGTTCAGTAATAATTCATTAAAAAATTAGTTAAACCCAATTAACAAATTCTTTACATTATTGTGAAGTCCATTTCTTGAACAAAAGCCCAATCCACAGGTATTAGTAAAAATTTATTAATATTCATTTATAATTAGTAACAAAAATCATTGTTACCATATGCGTACAATTGATATTTGGAGGGAATGAATTTTGGAGGGAAGTTAATTAAAGTTTAGTAACTAAAAACTTTGTTACAATATATTTTATTTGTAACAAATATTTTGTTGTTACAAAAGGTACCAAATTTTGTTACAAATATATCTTCTCATATGATGCAAAATGTTATATGTAACAAAATAACATTTTTCGTAACGAATTATTATTTAGTTACGAACATAAAAAGTTTAAGGTAACAAATTTGAGTTAAAGGTAACAAGACTTTTACTTTGTTACTAAAGAAAATGTTATTTGTAACAAAAAATCAATTTTGTTACAATAAATCAAACATATGTAACGAATTTTACCTTTGTTATCAATATTTTTGTTACAAAAGTGCAATTTGTTGTAGCGCACTATAAGTGGTTCCATGCTCACCAAGTGTGCCTTGGTATGGTTCAACCAAATGCTAGTTTGGATCCACCAAATGTGGGAGCAATTAGCACAATTCTTCCTCCAAAACTTCTATATCAACTGTAGATACCCGAAGATGGTGGCACATCTATTCTCCATTAAGTACAAAGATGGAGAGTCTCTGAAAAACTATCCCAATCATCATCCAGGTGGTGTACAAGACCCCTTACATAAATGAGAGCTCCTACCCAACATCATCCAATTGAACTTGAAGCACCTTAAATTCCAGAAGTTTGTAGTCAGGAAACCCCCCACTATTATGGAAGAACTCCTCGTGTGCATGAAGAAATATATTAGCATCAGGTAAGTTGTGACTTCCCAACAACAATAACAAAAAGCCATAAGACTGTGGGCATTGTCCTCTTCAAGCTTTCACCGCCTATATTGCACCCACAGCCCTTAGAATGGAGATCTTGACCATGGTGTCATCTAGCATCCCTTTCAAAAGGCGAAAGATGATCTAGAGAAGTAGAAGTCTAACAACTGCTGCCATTTCCACCATGGTTGTAGACCTCCATTGAGGAGTGCAAATGCTTGAGGATGAGATTTAGATGCTAATCTAGAGAGTACATTTTATAAAATATGTGGCACAGAGGACAAGTAGTCCTTAAAAGGGTTTAATAACTGAATGAAGTGAATACCACCAATGATGGTTTGTTGATTATTTGAAGCCCAAAGTCTAGTAGCATCAACATGACTCGAAAAACCTATCTATGCCTGTGCCATTTTGGTGATATCAAGGGGACTAGGTAGAGGGGAATCCATAAATGCAAAGAAGGCACTAGTGTGTGTAGCATGGCAGATGGAGACTTATTTAGTTGATTCTATATTGAGAGTTTTCAAAGTACATCCCCCAATGCCCAAGATCACCTTAAGAGAAGAGGACATGAAGCCCAGCTGAGGAGAACACAATGATGTATTCTTGCTCTCTGCATTTACTGCCAACTTTTAGGTGAAAAAGATACTAGTGGATAGCGCAGTTTGATTGACATCCTTTTCCATGATGTATTTCTCTAGTGAGTAGTAGGCAATGACCTACTGTAAAATATCAATACCTCTCTAGTAGGGTTCATTGCCGATATTCTGGAAGCATTAGGAGAAGTGCTTCTACCTCTTTCTTTAGGCACTTATCCCGATAAGTAACAAAGATGGTGAGGTTCCTGGTGTCAAGGCCCCATGGCTTAGAACATCATTCTAGGGTGACCTACCTTAAATCTATTCTGAGTGATGGTGTCAATGTATCATTCGAAGTTGAATTTCCCTATGTCGGTGGAATTAGTTAAGCAGTTGTTAATCTGCATGTCGCTAGAAAATGCTATAGTAGCACCTTAAATAACATCAAAACTCTAGCCTCTGGAGCTAATTAAGCAAAAGAACTGTAGGACTGCAAGAAGAGAGGCAAGAGCAAAGATGTGGTCCAATTTGCTGGCATCATGTGATACTTGTACCAAGATTCGGCCCCCATCATAGTTAAACGCACTTCCATTAATGTCCTATGGCTAGTAGTTAGGATTTGCTTCTATTCTTGAAGTTTTTATTTCTTTAAGATAAATGTTATTTTCTTTAGAATTAAACAAACGGAACCCATATGGGGATGACATTCTCTGTCTGTTTCTAATTATTTAAATGAATGTTGCTTTTTTTTTCACTCTTGTCTTATATTATGAATTACGTTGAGCAATACCTGACATAATGAAGCTCTATGGAGTACACCTGAATTTTTTTGGCATAAATCCACTACAAGGCTCATCTAGCGATGCGTGGTAACCATGCATAAAGCCAGTTTAAATCCTCCATAGAGGTTAGTGGTAATACCTTTTATTGATTCCTTTTGGCATAAACTTACTGTATAGTCCTTCCAGAGATACATGTTAGCCATGTGTAAAACCCATAGTAAATCCTTCCTAGTACAATCTATGGAGGTAAATGGCAATACCCTTAATTGATGTTTAGCATAAGCCCACTATACAGTCCTACTACGAGTACATGGTAATTGGACATAAGCTCATCATAAATCCTCCTGAACACCATTTCCGAAGGTAAGTAGTAGTAACCTTAATTGATTTTGCGGTAAATCCACTATACGGACCTTCTGAGGGTATATGGTAGTTGTATGTAAGCCTATCGTAAATCCTCCATGACACCGTCTCTTGAGATAAGTGGCAACACCTCTCTTGTGAACAACTTTGGCTTAAACCCATTATTTAACTCCCTTGAAAATATGTCGTTGTTGCGCGTTAGTCCACCATAAATCCTACTCGGAGGTAAGTGGCAGCACCTTAACACCTTTGGATGAATCACATGTGCACTTGAATTAATTCAACGTAAACCTATTGTTCGGCTCTTTTAGAAGTATATGGTGCTGTGTGTAAGCCAACATAAAATCATTCATGAAGGTAAGCTACTGCATCCTAATAATATTAAATGAATTATCCCAACACTTAAATTAATTTGGCATAAACTTACTATGTAGCTCCCCTGGAGTACTCAACTATTGCTTCTAAGTCCACTATAAAGCATCCCAGGGGGGCATGTGGGTGCACCATCGAAAATAAATTGTCAAACTCCTCTAGGCAGCATAACTAACATGTAAAACATCATTACGACACACAACATTTGGCAATAACACCTCTTGAGCAAGGCTCGATCCAAACGTTATTATGACACTTAACATCAGGGATAAAACCTCATGAACATTGCTCACATTTGAAGTGTTCACAACAAAACATCATTGTACTTCTTGATTTTCATGATAAGACCTCACTAGTGAGGTGCATAAATGAACTTGATTCAAATAACTTAGTATTGTAATAAGACCTCACCAATGAGGCACTCAATTGAGTCTGATTCAAATGGTTAAGTATTGTAATGAGACTTCCCTAGTGAGGCTCACACTTACACTCATGCGTCACTTACGTAACTTATTGAATCCTTTCTAGAGGGGACTTTTAAATTACTCAATATAAATTCACATATATTTAAATATCAACTGAATTTCATAATTATTGTAATAAAATATTTCATAATATAATTTCAATGATTTTAAATACACAATGTAGCGCCCTGATCGGGAGGCGCCTGCTCCTATCCGAGTTTCTACCCATTCTATATCATAAGCTTTCTGAAAAATAGAAAACATATCTCTCAAAATCCAAAGTATTTAATTTCTACAAGCAACATCCATAAGATGTTCAACTATAAATTGAAATATCATGAATCAAACTTAGCACTTCTATCACCCACATTACTTCATATATTGCCTAGGTTAGTATATTCTTATCAGTTGTTCTTATCTGGTGTAAAGAACGGAAGATAACAATAAAACAACGCAAGAAAAATGACGTAGTAAGGTATCTTAACAATAGCAATAGAGCGACAATTTCTCAAATATTAATCAAGTAGAAGCATTAAAATTTTCAGAAGTCATGAGAGAAGGTTTAAGTCAAAGTTTAAAGTGTTCCATCTCACCACCATCCCATACCAGTGATGAGACTTCACAAAACGCACTGCCTTTTTGTAGAAAATTGAATTTCAAGTGTTACCAAAGATTCAACATATTTTTCTTTAAGGAATATAGATAACTGGCGAAATTAATCAAAAATAATTTAATAAACACTTTCAAAATCTTGTTGGTGGTGGTTCTCCTACTTTGTCACTCCACTTTCAAAAACACGAAAATACTTATTTCTCCAAATTTCGAGTGATATGCTCGGACAAACAAACAAACGTTGGGCATGGCTAGTTGCATGCCTCTACCAGTTCGTAGACAACTACCTCCAGCTAGGTAGGATACTGGGTCATATGTACAATGTGTATGGGTATCAGCCAAAAGAACAGTCACCATCGGTCCATTCCGCCCAGTCGTCTTTCGTAACTAATCCCAGGGCCATCCCTAAGGGTATTAATCATATTCATATGTCATGTAGCATGCCTAACAGCAATTCAAATAACACATCAATTCACCATGCTAAGCAAATAATTACTGAATAAGCACTAGGCTTATTCCAGGATAGACATGGCAAAAATAGAAAAGTATATTTCGAAATCCATTTTTGAGTTTTCATCACATGATCGCCAATTTTAAGTAAAATGATATAAATATAATCCAATAGGAATCATAATCAGCATAAAGTGGTGACGTGTGGTAAATTTCTCAACACATAATTGAAAAGAATCAAGCGACCAGGATATATAACAAGTATGTATGTTCTTTCCCTAGCAAAGAAACCTCATACTAATGAGTATAAACTAACCTAACAATTGCAGAAGAATTCCTAGTTGTGTGGTCTTTTAGGTCCTAGCTTCCTAGCCAAATCGAGCATTGTCATAAGATAACCCGAGTTATCATCCTATCTCTCTTCTAAATTGTAAGTATAAGTATAGTTAATTTCTTAATCAAACTCAAGGTTATTCTGATACAATTCCGTCAATCTCTGTTTCATACTAAAATACTTAAGACAATTAAATATAGTTATCCTTAACTAATCAGTTGATGAAGGGGTTATTGATTTAATCTACATCATTGTGGTCTTGTTTAGGGTTCCAATATTCTATAGGTATTTGTCGCCATAATCCTCAAGTTTAATTATAGGTTACTAGATGTAATTCTTGAGTAGCTAACCCCAACAACTCCATTCATCACTTCACTTATTTTAGTTACGTAACAAGAGTCTAGATTCTTAAATTAGTTGGGCACGAGTCTATCAACTCCAAGTTGGATAATCTATTTTTGTTCTAGTATTTATGTGACTTGATCTTCGAATTAAGCTTAACTATATTTTGTTCACAACATACTAACTTTGTCAAGTGTAGGAGTATAATTTTAAATCAATTTTTTCTTAATTTATTAAACTTAGAATTATAATCAATTTTGTTCAATATTTACAAATCAATCATCGTGTCGAGCGAAATTACATTTTTAATAATCCTAATTCGATAAATATTGCATTGAAATTGTAAAAATCAATCGAATTAACATTCGATATGAAATTTATTCAATTGGATCGAATTGAAATCCAATCTCAAGTCGAAAATAGCCTAGACGAATTTGAAATTTAACTATGAACAAACTGCCCAAAAAACAGCCGCATACACCGCCGCTGGAGATGAAGACCACCACCACCACCATGTGCACCTTGTTGAGGCGAACCAAAACCCCCAATCAATTTAAGAATCCGTGGTCGTTTGTCTAGTCAATTGACCATCCAAAGATTCTATAGCCCTAACCCTCCGTCATGAACCACCACCTTCAATTCTCCGCCACTCAATGTCGAAAAATCAAATTGAAACCACCACCAAACTACCCACCACATTTCGATCACAACCCCTCATAGCCTATGCTGTTTCCCTCATCAGAGGTGGCAAAACCGCCACCAACGTCGCAGATCCACTTTCTCCGTAAGTTTCTTGGCGATTTCGCTGTTGTTTCTAGGTGTTTTTGGTATGGATTTGTTCACGGCAACGAGGGGTTTATTTATCGGTTTAATTTTGAGCTTCGCAGTTGTTCTCCAATGATTCGCCATTGGGGTAGGGTTTGGGCAATTTTTGAGAATTTGATGAAATTTGGTCCTTCATTTATATGTATAAATGCATTTTTCAGATTGGCCCAAAAACTTCTGGACGGCCTTCAATTCTACCCCAAATTTCTTGACAGCCTTACAGTTCAACCCCAAGACTTCAATTCCATCCTTTATAGTTTCATTTCTCACACATTAGCCCCTGACCTCTTTAATTCCAATCAATTAAGTCCAAATTGATTTATTTTAAAGCCCTTAAGCTTTTGTTTTTCTCACATTGACCCCTAGATTTTATAATTTTGGTCAATCAAACCCTTTTTCTAATTTGCAATTAGATCCTCGACTTTCAATATTCATTTCTAGATTTTTAATTAAATACATCCCCAAAAATCTAGCTAGACTTATCGATTTCATGCTTTTTATATTTTAGGATTTCAAAATTCGGGGTGTTACACACATTCAATTTTAAAATAATTATTAAAAAATATTATTTCTTAAATGAGTTTTTTTTAATCAATTCAAATTACTCATAATAAATTTACATATGTTGAAATATTAATAAAATTTCATCAATAAAAATAATTTTTTCATAAAATAAATAATAATATACTTTTAATAATTTTATACACATAATAAATTTTAAAATAATTTAAATAATTTCTTTTTTCAATTTTCTTTCTCATCATTATCTTCCCTACACCCATCCCCACCATTATCACTAGAGGTAATTTGATCCTTTTACATTTTTGTTAGGATTTATAGATGTTTGTTGACCGTTATGTAATTTCTCAAACCTAAGGAAGTTTAACTGTATTTACACCAAATTTTAAGGAAGGTTGCTATAGTTATCTCTATAATGTATTCATTGGTATTCATATCAAAAAAATAAATTTGAATAAGTCCGTTTCAATTTTTCATTTTATTTTGTATTACATATTCTATATTTGTACTATTGAATATAAGGAATAGTTATATACAGATAGGTTTATAATAACGCGATATATAAAATAAAAAAGTTAAATGCAAATCGTGGATAAAAAATTAGCAGAATGAGATTGAGCTTGTAGCGCCCCCACTCGGGATGGCACCTAAGGTGAGGCGCCACTCAATTCAGAATTAAATCTCAATCCTTAATTCAGACAATAGGCCCATCAAAATTTTTTTTTCAAAATTATCAAAGAATAGCGTCGAGCTTCAACCTAAACAAACCTTAACAAAAGTATAATTTACATGCCACAACAGATCCCATCATTCATCGTTTCATACATACTACAAATCTTAAGATCAAATCTGACATATCACAATGTCTCTAAGTTTAAAACTTAACATACGAGTGATCCCATACACAGATATAACCACCTGATCTATTACAAAACATACATATTTTAATCCAAGCCTGAAGTTCATCTTTATCACCTATTCCTGTATGAGAGAATCAATGAAATATGAGGGGGTAAGTCCAAAGGACTTAGTGAGGGATAATCGTAATAGTAAGCAGTATGGATTTGTCAAGGAAAAATCAACTCAATAGATTAACATTTAACAATCAGAACAATAGCATATCAAGTGATTACAGTCAGGATACAATCAGGCAAAATAGATCAGATTACAGGCAGACTGGATACAGATAGACAAAAAGATCAGATTATAGGCAGTTAGGATACAGTCAGACAAAATAGGCATTATCAAATTCAAGGTTATCAGTAGGTATTAGCTCGAGAGTTGTGGCTGTCGGCTCGAATAGCTGGGGATCATCTTGACCAAATCAGTTCGGGAGGAATGATCCATCTCAACCGAATTAGTTCGAGAAAAAATACAGACAGCTCGTCTGGCCTGGACAAACAGCTCGATCTAGACCAACAAACTACATTATCCTTGTTGCTCCACGAGCGGAATACAAACAATCAAGATATAATTAGAGCGAAACAAACCCAAGTGTCATATGCAGTCCAACGAATCAGAATATAACGTGCATATCAGATGCTCCTTATTCCAATCGGATAGTCAGTTAGTGATACCTAAGCGTGATAGCTTAGTACATGGTAAATGCCCATATGGACCGTATGGCATATCGGTGATACCTAAGCGGACGACTTAGCATATCGCTAACACCTAATCGGGCAGCTTAGCGTGTCCCAGGTAATCCAAGCATTTCGCTAGGATTGTCACTCGGCCCAAAAGTCTCTAGACATATATCAAGAATCAAATAACGGATTGCCGAAAAAGAAAAATATTGATAGACAAATAGATAATCAAATGAACAGATAACATAACTAATGGATAACAGACAATTAGATAACAGAATGAATGGATAACAGACAGTCAGATAACAGAACGAACGGATAACAAACGGTCAGATAATAGAATGAACGGATAAAAGATGAGATGTTCTAGGCTGTTCTTTAGTCAGAACAAGACATATCAAGAAAAGGCAGTATAGCGATACAGATAATAGGCAAGAGTTCTGGGTGCCAGAACAGACAGAATTCAAAATTAGTAATAGACAATAACCCGCATAGGGGTGTACAATTAAGATAACAGATATCAATCAAGAATTCAACAAATCTCATATTTCAACAAAATAGAATACTAATTAGAAATAGGGACCCTCACAGGGGTCATTCCACAAGAACAGATAAGTATAATCGAGGCCAGAATGGTAGACCCTCACCTTTGTAGTTGTCATATATAGTAACTACAGTCAGCAATCCTGTTAGTCAGGGGGACCCACTTCGTCGTCACCTAAACAAAAAGGTATTTCCATAGTGAAATTACTATTAATCTCTAATAGCCTTCTAGAATTGCATCATAAGCATTCTAACATTACTAACTTATTGATCAACATGATTACACAGGTTCAATAGGTAGTATCTACACAAAGTACCTAAGTAAATCAACTATTCTAGAATTAGCCACGATGGTCTAATCGGTTCCAAAAATAGCATGATATCTCGTGCTTAATTACAAAGTCATTATCATATCATCATCCTAATCTACACAAAATAGTCCATTCCTTACATAATTAATCCTAATCAAATACTACTTAGTCTTACATTACATAATCTTTAGTACAATTATTAAATCCAAATTTTGGCATTTAGCATAACATGTCCGGGTCCACTATTTGAATATTCCTCCTAGCATGGGAATCACATACACACACACACGCCAATCATACCCAAAATCTTATTCTTAGCATAGATACAAGGCTTCAAATGGAAAGGTACAACATATACATATACATATATATATATATATCAAGGTACAACCCAAAACTAAATTCCAAGGTTGGCCATCAGAGTTTCGAAACTACAAACCAATTACATGAATGCATTTGTTGCGTCGAGGAGGTAAAACTACCTCTCCACCGCCACTACACTGTTGTCGAAGTAAACCAACGTCACTACCAGAATGCTTCTCTCAACCTCTTGAGTCCAATACCACCACTGATTTCAAGTTTCTCGACTAAACACACCTTCAATCGAGCTCCAAGGCTTCAACCAGGCCTCACGCCACCATCTCTTATTGTCGTTTTTCGCCTCTGCTACCGCGTTAAACTCTCATGCAAGGGTGTTTTCAGCTTTCTCATGCCGAGAGCTTCCAAAATCACTGCCCAAAAATAAGTTTCGACTGTAGCTCTTTCGTTGCCCGTCAAGTCCACTGCTGTCAAGTTCCAACTTCCTATTTTTAGTGACTCGCCGCCCGTACCGCTGTGCATGTGGTGTGCAAGTGTAGCTGGAAGTGTGGGGAAGAGTTTAATCAATTTAATTTGGGCAGATTCTGGCTACCGAAGGAGATCGCCGGAGGTGTTGGTTGTGAGAAGGAGAATGAGGAAAAATAGGGGTTCAAATGCAAATGCCATTTTTTATAAAATCAATTTTTTTTAATTTAAGATTCGACCCAAAATCTTTTTAATAACATCAATTAAGTCCTTGCAATCATTAAAAAAAGGGCTTTGACCCCATTGACCGAAATTCTTCCATACAAACCCCAATATTTTCAAAAGATGGTCAATCAGGTTTCCCAAAATTATAAATCTGACCCCAAAACTTTCTAAATTTTTGCAATTAAGTTCTTTACATCTATTTTTCGAGCCCTAAAATCCGACCAATCAAAATCTTATTTTTCCCAATTCCTATTTTTCCAAAATTCTAAATTTTAGGGGTGTCACAAAACTTTTATAAAATCTCCTCTTCTCTTAATAATTAATTAATGATGTAGCAAAATGAGAGTTATACTCAAAATCTTTTGAATTATGTGAACTTATATTACTTCAAAGAACCATTTTTTCTAGCCTACTTGATTAACTAAAGCTTTGAAAAATAGAAGTAATAAACAACATGGCCGATTCTATCACTAAGGCAGAATACATTGCGGCATCAGACATCGCAAAAGAAGGTATTTGGATAAAAAAACTTCATCCCAAAGTTGGATGTAGTGCCTAGCGTACAAGAGACAATCGTTGTCTATTGTGACAATAATGGAGCCATTGTGCAAGCAAAGGAACCGGGATCTCATCAACAATCTAAGAACATTTTGAGGCATTATCACTTTATTCAAGAGATCATTGATAGATGTGATATTTGAGTGGGGAGAGTTGCCTCGAAATAGAATATAATAGATCCACTGACTAAACCCCTAATGCAAAAGGGATCTCTTTGAAAGATATCTTGAGAAGATGGGCTTAAAGGCTATAGGAATTGCTTTATGGCAAGTGAGAGATTGTTGGAATAGTGCCCAACAAGCCAAATAGATTGACATGTAGAGCTACTTCACATAATAGTCTTAATTGAATGATATTCATTGAAATGGTTATCTTCATCTTATGCATCTATGATTTCTTCACATACATTTGGTTGAAGCCCTTAAATCATACAAGGCTAAGGGACTTGGTCATGCATATGATGGTGCTCATGAAGCAAGTCTCTATGGTCATGATTTTAAATATTCCCAAGTCATATAATCTTATGAGATGCATACTTAAAGGAGTTGGATATTGCCCAATTTCATGAGCAATCTATGTTAGACTTGGATGCATATTAATGGATGCTCGTTAGAGAACATGTTCACTGAAGACTGCTTAGAGAAACCACGAGGTAGTCGTGGTGGCATGTTGGTAGTGATAGATTCTCTAGCTTACAATAGTGCATATAATTAGTCCTTTGATTTGAGGTTTCACATTAACCTTGTATTTAGGTCCTTGTGCTTTGACTTTACTCCGACCACGTAGCGGGTCGCCCGGAGCTTAGGATTAGACAGAAGCTACCTAAGTATAGAGGTTAATGAGTTCTAAGAAGGGATTTGTTTTGCCTGTCTGTGAAGAATGTGTTGATCTCCTATGTATTCTAAGATGATCGATTCCAAGAAATCCTTGTGCAAGGTGATATGACAATTTGAAAAGAGATTTTTTCAAAGTTGAGGTCATAATAAGGAATCAAACATCAAGAATAAATACATAGTTATCGATGCTATTAGGAAGCTGGCAAATATCTTGCCTTATGCCTCTTTTGGGAGATAGAAAATGGAAGGACTGTATTTGCATGATAATCGTAAGTAGTAACGGTTCACCCTCAATTAATTCATCCAATTGGTTGGGCTCCATAGACATGTGCTAGACATCAGGTACTCTTCAATTAAAGAGATTAATTGATAGAATGATTAATTTAAAAGAGTTTAGACTAATTAGAATATTCGGTATTCTATAAATTACAAAAAGTTGTGAGCCCATGTTTAATTAATTGGTGAACCTAAAGGGTCGCACGCAAAAACCTAGAACACTCTTATTAGATTGGAGAACTTATTTGAGGAGTTAGATAATTAAAGTGGTCAAGTTTGGAGGAAAGAGAGACCAAGTTGACTTATTATTAATTGGTCACTATGTCTTGGTTAATTTAAGTATTAAATTAATCAAAATAATTTAAAGAGTTAAATTAGGAGAATTAAATTATGAAGTTAATTTAATTGATGCCATGAGTTAATTTAATTGGTGCCATGTGGCAATTTAATTAGTCAAAGTCAACTTAAAGAGTTAAGTTGATTTAATTAACTTAAAGAGTTAAGTTAATCTAATTTTGGAGGAAAAATTAAATGGAAGAGTCCATTTAATAATTAGTGAATTGGTATTTTAATTTGAGAAATTAAAATCCAACTTGACTAGAAAATTAGCATCCAAGTTGACAAAGTGAGAGTGTGTGATGGAAGCTTCTAAGAGCTTCCACCTCACACTATTTATACATCACTTGGCTGGCCATATGGAGCACTTTTTCTACCCATTTTTTCCTCCATTTTGTGGTGATGTCATGTATTGAGAGAAACCACCCACTAGGTTCTCTCTAACTATCTTCTCTCTCCACAACTTCCTCACACCTTTTCTCTCATTTCCTCCTTCTACCTCCTCTATTTTCTAGCAAATATAGTGAGGATTAAGAGTGTATCTAGGTGTGTGGATTTCCTTTGGAGTAATAACAATTGATGTGCTTTGGATTGGTGAATTAAATCTTTCAAGATTGAAGTAGATTTTTGGTTGACAGTTTTTGGTGCTTTTTGCTACTATTTTGCAACTAGTTTTCCTTCATCTTGGAGGTGTTTTACTCGGAAAAAGTTGCTGGAGTTGATGATCCAAGGCTTGGAGTAGGAGAACCAAGGAGAAAAAGATGTTGATCTTGCTTGGAAGGACTTCTGTAGGAAGATCTTGCAAGTTACCTTCAAATCTATCATTTAAGGTAACTTCTCTAGTTTTTAAATCCACTATTATGGCATGAAATAATATCCTTGGGTTGAGTATTTGCAAGTTAATTTTTTCTTAAAATTTGCAATTATTTTGGATCCTTGCACTTTTTCTTCTTTCATATATAGATTTCTTATTAAGATTATATAGCTTTCCTTTGCAGGGACTGGTTAAGACAATAGATGAGCTTGTCCCTCATGCCATCAATAGAAGGTGTGCAAGGCATATATATGCCAATCTCAAAAGCCAATTTTCTGGTACTACTTTAAAAAGGTATTTTTGGCAAGTTGCCAAGTCATATAATCTAGCAGGCTTCAACTTTGCAATGTCTAAGTTGAAAGAAATATAGTCTGCTGCATATTATTGGATCTTGAAAATTCCCATTGAGTAGAAGTCTAGGCATCACTTTGATACTAGAATTAAGAATGATTATTTGACCAACAACATTTTAGAATCCTTTAATCATTAGTTAAGTGATCTTATGGGGAAACCTGTTCTTACTTTGTTGGATGGGTTGAGGGCAACACTTATGAGTAGATTACAGAAGATGAATGAAAAAGGGGTTGAATTGGAAGGGTGATATAGTTCCTAATGTTGTTAAAATACTGAATGAGGTGAGGGATGAATCCAAAAGATGCACATTGCTTCTAGCTGGGTAGTGAGAGTATGAAGTTCAAGATGAAAACATATACTATATAGTTAATTTGCAGAAGAGGACTTGTGACTGTAAAAGGTGGGAGATTAGTGGCATATCCTGCAAGTATGGTGCACTTGCTATAGCTTCTAAGAGAGAAAGGATAAAGAACTATGTTGACATTAGGTTTTCAAAAGAGAAGTACATGAAAGCCTATAGTTATTGATTCATCCCATCACTGACCCTACCTTTGGCCTAAAGATATTGATGTCACCCCTAAAGAACTATAACCCCCTTTGAAAAAAAGCCTTCCAGGAAAACCAAAGAAAAGTAGGATGAGAGAATTGGGAGAAGGATTTGTTGTGAAGAGGCCAAGCATTTTGAGATGCAAGATGTGCAATGGACAAGGCCATAATAGTAGAACCTGGAAATAACAACCATATAACATCTCTCAAAGTTTGAGTAAGAATGTGGTGAGCTCATTTTAAATTTTTTGAATTTATTTATTTACTAAGTATGACAATGTGTTTTTTTTTTTTTTTGACTTCTTGTTGCTCTATTTGATGTTTCAAGTTAGTGGAAAGGGGAAGAAGGGAACTGGCCAAAGCAAAAGAGGTAGGGGAAGGGGGAGTATAAGTCAAAGCATGAGTAAGGTAACAAACTTCAACTTTATTTATCTTTTTTCCCTAATTTAAAGTTAAATTTACATAATAAATCTAATTGAAATTTTCACAGGTCAATCAAACATGGTGAATTTGAGCCTATTGTAGATACTTCTCAAAGGAGCATGGGGAAAGGAAGGAGGAGGAGAGTAGGGAGCCAGAGCCTAAACACTGTTGCAAGTAGTCCATAAAGAGAAATGAGGAGTAAGAGAAGCAATGACGTTTGTCAAAACATTTTATTAGTTTGAACCATATTTGCATTGCTCTTATTATACTTTTCTTTACTTGCTTTCTCTTTATTTTTTCAACAAATTAGCAAAAGTGCAGCTAAACAGGCTAAAGTTGAAGCTGAAGTTGAGGCTAAAAAAAGTGTTGAATCTGTTGACTATGTTCTTGAATCTGCTGACTATGTTCTTGAACATGCTGATTATGATCCTAAACCTGCTGCTGCATTAGAAGTTGCTGAAGTTGTTGGCTCTGTTCTTGAAGTTGTTAAACTTATTGAAGATGCTGACTGAATCTCAAGCACAACAACCTAATGTAGTATTGGTGTCTGAAGCAGCATCTCAAACTCATGTGCCAACTAAGAAAAGAGGGAGACAAAAAAAATAGCTTTTGTGTCTCCCCCTGCACAGCAAAAGAAAAGAAAAACAAATGAGGGAAAAAGGAAGAGCAACAAAACTAGGGAGGTTGCACCAAACAAAACATGTGGAAGCTGTACCTACTATACTTGCTGCATCCTCAAAGATTCCTCCAACTTAAGTTGCTGCACAATCAAGCAGACTTGCGAGTGAAGATGTGGAGTAGGAGTATCAATGCCCTTAAATGTGATCCTGTTTATTTCTAACCAGAACATACATAATTGCATTGACGTTTTTGTGATTATTTATTTTGATGAATGTATGGATTTTAGAAGGTGGTTGGCTGATTTTTGGATTACTTTTAGGTGATGGGATGGATCATGTTTGAATAGATATTCGTTGGATGGATTTTTGGTGCATTTTCATTGGATAGATATTGGTTAAACTGATTGGATTATTTTTTATTATTAGGTGAACAAATTATGTAAGCTATTTTTGTGTGATTAATGGAATCATGATTCATTATTTGGACGATTTACAATATTGGTTCAACTTGTTGGCTTATTTTGGAGAATAGTTAGTTGGTCTTACTTGATGAAATAGTGCAAAGCATGACATTGCAATTGAAATGAAATGCATACCTTATTCATTTACATTTTGACAAAGAATTGACATTTCATTTGATACCTAATTCATTAACATTTTGATAATTTGGTCTACCAAGAACAAGCTAAAAAGTAGCATATTTGCTACAAGAAGCTTATACAATAGATTTTTATTCTTCAAACCAAAATGATTAGTAGGTTGCCTTTGCAATGAACTAGTAGCTTCAAAACCTTCATAAACTCCTCCCGGACCATGACCACAACCTCGATTCTCATCTTCTTCGGTAGGTAACACCAATGTAAGAAACCATGCTCCTAGCCTTCTCAGATTATTATTAGTCTTGGACACTATTATTGATGCTTTCTTCCCACAATTTAGCATTTTGCACCTCTCTTTTATGTATTTCAATGCCCTTAATTTACTAGATGATGTGCTCCATGATGAAGTCATATTATTTTGGCAAGAAAATCAAAGGTGTGTGTATATATAGACAACATAAGCAATGGATATAAAATGACTAGTATGGATTCTTATATATTTTATTACATTTAAGACCACAAACAAAAAACAAAATAAAATGACAAATGCATCCTTAAAAAATTCAAAAATCTTACAATGCCACCCCTAAGGGTATGTTTTTCAATCAAAAAAAGTTAAACCTAGTCAGAACTGAGTTCAGTTACCATAAGGGTAATTTTGACATTTCACCTTTTACTTTTAATGGCAGTTGGGCAAAACCCTAACACCAATTAATGGCTGGGGTGAAATGTTGAACGGTGACAAAGTTTATGGGGTAAATGTAATTTTCAAAATAATTAGGTGTAACACCCCTGAATTTGGCATTTTGAAAAATAAGGATTTAGAAAATCAAAATATTGGTTGGTCAAATCTTAGGGCTTGAAAAATAAATAAGAAGGATTTAATTGCATGGAAGTTGAAAGTTTTGTGGTCGAAAATCACAATTTGAGAAGACCTGATTGAATGACATTTAAAGTGTTTTGTGGGTCAAAGTGGAAATATTTTGGGCCAAAGAGGGCAATGTGAGGTACTAATTAGCCTGGGGACCAAAATTGAAGTTGTGGACTTCTGAATGGACTCAATTGGAAGCTAGCTTAAAGATTTGGGGGTCAAAACCTAATTTTTGAAAGTACACATTATATATACACTTCACCCCTATTTACTTCTTCATTCTTCACCGAGAACCTACCATCACCCTCACCGGAGATCTTCATCGACGACCACCCTTACCCACAAACTAAACCAGCCATTAGCTTCCCCTCATCTCCAAGAACATGTTGATACTACATGCATGATGTTCCAGATGACAGGCCACTGGGATATTGAAGCTAGAAATTTGATAGAGAGGGTGAGCAATGGGCGAAGGCATAATAGCAGTGGAGATATGTCTCTGTGCAACATTTTTGGAGGAGCTCAGCTTGAGGAACACCGTGGCACCCTTGCATTGAAGTTTGGCACAATGGCCAAGGCTGAATTAAGCAAAAACCTTTACGGCGGCGAGTGGCAGCACTGAGGCTTTGAAGCTGCAATTGAGGACCTCTTCGATGGCAAAACATGAAATTGATGTGGGCGTTGAATAGCTCTAGCTGCAAGGCATCTTTTAGTGGTGGTGTTGACCTTTTTCGATGACAGCAGGGGTACGATAATGATGCTGAGGCAGTTTCTTCAGCTCATCGCAACGATTATGTTTGTGTTCTTGGTTTTTGATTCTGGAGCTTCAATAATCAGATCTTAAGTAATAATTGGGAATTTTGGGTTTAAACTTTTATACCATTTATTTTCTTCCGAATCTTGTATCGCGGCAAGAAATGAGGATTTGATATATGATTTGTATATATACACCATACATGGATATGTACATGTGCCTAATGGACCCGAATATATTATATTATATGGTAACTTTGGTTAATTAAGTTTATTAAGTAATTAAACTCTAATTTTATGGATTTGAGACCTTAGCGACGATAATTGGATTATTTAAGATGATTGGACTGTTATTATGTTTAGGACGTAACAAATAATTTTCTTATTTAAAAAATTATAATTCCCTTGCTAATTGATGAAAATTTCGAATTACAGGAATATACGTGGAGAAGCTACAAAAGGGAACAAATTGACACAAGTTGATGGGAATGCTGACAGGATGACACCTCATGATCTAATCAAGGATGGATAGAAAAGTCTTTTTATTTATTCGAGTCCTATTCTAATCAGAAGACTCTTTTAATCGGTTATAAATAGGCCTTTCAGACACTTAGTTAGGAGATTTTGGGGATTTGCTATTTTGGAGATTAGAAGTATCGCGAGAATTCAGGATTCAGAGGAGGACCAAGTGGAGATCATATTCATCTAGGAATAGAGTTTCTTCTTCTCCCTTTGATTTTGTTTTTAATTCTGAATTTGAAACGATGTTTCATTTTATTCATGTTTTGTTTGATAATTCAATCATGAACTAATTCATTACTCTAGGATTATGATGGATTCTTTCGAATAAATTGATGCATGATTTTCTTCCATGAAATTAATAGCGCTTACGGTTATTTCTTCTATTATGTGTTTTTTCTATTTGATTGTCTGATCAACAGTCAAGTGCGTCTTTAAACCCTAGAGGAGTATTGAAAAGGAAAATCTAGGGATTGATTGACAATAGAAGACCTTAAGATTAATTGTTCAAATTGATGAACTAATTAATTTGTGAGTAAGATAGGAATATACCTGCTTGCCCTAGGGAGTTAGTTGAGTGGTACAACCTTATTCACCATTTAGTTAATTCACATAGGAATATAGTGAATTGAATAAATTAGGAATTTGATTGCGGGTAATTCGGAAGAACCTCGTAGTTGCATAAGACTCAAGACTAATAACCTGTTATTAATTTCATAGGGAGAAAATTATGTAATCAACTTATTCGATTGGTGAAATCATAATTGTAGGCTTCTATATCCTGATAGAAATCTTAATCAGTACCTTTTTTCTTATTTTCATTAGTTTAGTTTTAATTCTTATTTAATTGATTTTGTTTGAATAAAACAAGTGTGTGATAAATTAATAATTAGTAGCAAATAATTTAGTTTCTCGTGGGATAGACACTCCTCATCATTTTATTACTTGTTGCAACACATGCACTTGCGTAATTGTTTGCATTATTTATTTTGCACAACAAAACCAACAAGTTTTTGGCGCCGTTGTCGGGGATCTAAAATTATTTTGTTTCTACTAATATTAATTTTAAGCGCCAAGTTTTAGTTCAATATTTTTTTACTTATTTATTTATTTATTTATTTTTTTGAGCAAACAAAGATACTGCAGAAGTGGCAGAGAAAGATAGATATTTAGGGGATTATGTTATCCCACAAATTCAAGGCTTTCGATAGGAATCGCAAGACCATCTATTTAGGCTATTAATTTTGAGATCAAGCCCGCTATCATTAAGATGATACAGAGTTCAGTCCAGTTTGGGGGGTCTCCAACATAAGATCCGAATGTTCTTCTAGCTAATTTTTTGGAGATTTGTGATACCTTCAAATATAATGAAGTTTCTGATGATGTAATTCGATTAAGGCTATTTTCATTTTCACTAAACGACAAAGCAAAGAGTTGGCTATCATCTTTGCCATCAGCATCTATTACCACTTAGGAGGATTTAGCCAAGAGATTCTTGGCTAAGTTTTTCCCACCATCACGAATAGTCAAGTTGAGGAATGAAATTACATCCTTTGTCCAATTTGATCAGGAAACATTTTATGAGGCATGGGAAAGATATAAGAAGATGCTCAGAAAATGCCCTCATCATGGATTGAAAAAGTGGCTTCAAGTGCAAACATTCTACAATGGATTTACCGCACAAACAAGAGGAATAGTTGATGCTGCTGTAGGAGGTACACCTATGATGAAAAAGATTGGGGAAATATTTGAGTTATTTGAAGAGATGACAACAAACAGTTATCAATGGCCAATTGCTAGATTAACTCAACCAAAGAAAATTGCAGGAATCTATGAGGTAAATGCTGCTACATCTTTGAATGCACAGTTGGAAGATTTAACAAAGAAAACAGACACACTAGCAAGTATTATGACCTAGCCAGTGCAGCAAGAGAGCCAATTTATTACTTGCGAAATTTGTGGTGATGCACATTCGAGTGATCAGTGCCAGCATACTTTGAAATCAGTGCAGTTTGTTGGGAACTTCAACATGAATCAAAATAATCCATACTCAAACACTTATAATCCTGGATGGAGACAACACCCCAATTTTTCTTGGAGTAATAATCAAGGACAAACTTCAGCCCCTAAACCTCCACCATCAGGCTTCTAGCAACAAATAAATCCACCAACTCAAGAAAAGAAGCCATCATTAGAAGAGTTATTTATGTTGTTCATGACAAAAACTGAAGCAGCAATTCAAAGTCAATCAGCTTTAATCAGAACATTATAAACACAAATGGGCTAGCTAGCCACTGCATTGAGTATGAGACAGTAAGAAACTTTGCCAAGTGATACTGAGATAAATCCTAAACGAAAAGGCAAGGAACATTGCAATGCTGTTTCTTTGAGGAATGGTAGAGAATTGCAAGAATTTTAGAAAGTCCCTCCATCTTTAGAGGAATTGGAAGAAGAATCACCAGTTGAAAAGGGAAAGGATGAGAAGCAGAAAACTGAAGAAGTTAATCCTATTAGACCACCTCCACCCTTTTCTCAGAGGCTTAAGAAACAAAAGTTAGACAAGCAATTTCAATAATTTTTGGAGGTTTTCAAGAAACTTCACATAAATATTCCATTTGCTGAAGCCTTTGAACAAATGCCTAGTTATGTAAAATTCATGAAAGCAATTTTATCTAAGAAAAGGCGTTTGAGTGAATTTGAAATAGTAGCTCTCACGGAGGAATGCAGTGCAATCATGCAAAAGAAGTTACCTCTAAAGTTCAAGGATCATGGGAGTTTCACCATACCATGCAAAATTAGTACTAAATTTTCTGGAATGGCACTTTGCGATTTGGGAGCAATCATAAATTTAATGACACATTCCATCTACCAGCGACTTGAATTAGGAGAGATCAAGCTAACTAGTGTAACCTTGCAACTTGCGGATAGAACATTCAAGTATCCTAAGGGAATAATTGAAGCTGTATTGGTGAAAGTTGATAAATTTATTTTCCCTGCAAATTTTATTGTGTTAGATATAGAAGAGGATACTGAAGTTCCAATCATCCTTGGGAGACCATTCTTGGCCACAAGTAGGACTATCATAGATGTGCAAAAAGGTGAGCTAAACATAAGGGTCCAAGATGAAAATGTAACTTTTAATGTGTTTAAAGCATTTGATTTTCCTAAGGACATTGACAAGTATTTTGCAGTTAGCATGGTAAATAAAAAAGCCAAGTCATATAAAGGAGAGACTGAATATAGAAGTAATCGTAAAATTTTGAAAGACCTATTAGAGCTAGGTGAACAGGTACTATTCTACGACTCCCGTTTTAAGTGGTTATCAGGAAAACTAAAATCACGATGGCTGGGGCTATTTCGAATAATTGAAATCTTTCTACATGGAATGATGAAATTGGAAGAAATTGGTTCAAGAAGGCGGTTTAAGGCAAATAGAAAAAGAATCAAATACTACTGGGAAAGTGATTTGATCATCAATAATCCACGACCACTTTAACCAACATCAAGTGAAGCCCAAAAGTCAAGCCAAAGACTATAAATCAAGTGCTTATTGGGAGGCAACCCAAGTTTTTAATTGTTTTATTTATTTATTTTAGTAATTTTTTTATTTTTCTATTTTTTTTTTTTTTTTGCCACATTATTTAAAAAAAAAAAAGAAAAGGGTTAGTGGCAGTAGCCTGGGCGCCGAGGTGCAAGAAATTTGTGCCCCAGCGCCAAGGCTTGAATTTTCACGCCTTGGGCTATGGCCCACGCGCGGGGGCACAGGCCACATGCGCCCCCGCACAGCATTCCAGTGATGCATGTGCTGGGGCGCATCAACTTAAAAAAAAAAAAAAGATATAAAAAATGAAAAAGGGGAAGAAAGTGAAACAAAACCAAGGGGCAACAATCTACCACCTTTGTCCTTTCTATTTTCCTTTTTCTTTTCCATTTCTTTCCCTTTTTCTTTCTCTTTGTTTTCTTTCTTTTTTTATTTTTTCTCTTTTTATTCATTTTCTTTTGTTCAAACAAACACCTATACCACCATCCTTATTTCTTCAATTTTAGCATATTTTAGATATATATTAGTGTTTTAAATTGATTTGAATTTTTAGGTATTTATTAGTTATAAAGGCCTATTTAATTGATTGGAGAGTTTATAATTAGTTATATTATTTATTGAATAATTTAAATTTAGTGGTTGTTTATTTGAGATTATTTGATAAATAATTGATTGATTATTGAGGTGAATTGACGGATATTTGGATGCAAACTGAATTAAATTTTTGGACGTTGATTTATTGATTGGAATTTATTGATTTTTTTTAGGTATTACTGGGAGTAATTTTATTTGGAATTGATTCTCTCCACAACCATATCTTACATTGTTGTTGCAATTCCACGCCTGAATGCCAAGAAGGATGATGACGTCATCGATTGATCAGGGCATACTTTCTTTCTTTTCTTTTTCTTTATTTTGTTTTATTTTTATTTTTATTTTTATTTTTATCTTTTTTTCATATTAGTTTCTCTTATTTTCTTGCTTTCTATGTCATAATAGTATTAGTACTTTGAGGGCAAAGTACCTCTGAAGTTTGGGGGTCTTTGCGCGTCAATTTTTAGTTCTTTGTGTTCTTTTATTTTCTGTTATTTTTATTTTTTATTAGGGTTCAGTAATTGAGTCGATGTGTTGCATGTACAAAAATTAATCATCTTGAATCAATGAAGATATTACTCCTTTAATTTTATGTTTTGTGAAAAATTATACTTGTGTGATGATGGAACTGTGCACTTTGAGTAGAAGCAATGCTAGGATGACATATCCTATTTTTGAGCAGTCTCTTTCTCACTTCTAGTTATTGGTTAATTTAGAGGACATTTATGCATGATTTATATAGGTAATACTTTAAACTCTAGAATTTGTTTGATTCCCTATCAAGGGGAAATCATAGAAAACACTCAATTAAAGGAAATGACTTAGGCCATTTTTTGACCCATTTGAGCCTTTCAAGCCTACCAAATGATATTATATCCCTTGGGTCCCTTGTTCAGCCTATTTTTAAACATCCTTTTCAATTGTTAACTAACTCAGCAACCAGCCTAAACACATGGTCCCACCAAATAAATCCCACAATTACTTGTTAGATCTATTTGAATTTCTTATGAAGATGGGAACAAATAGTATAGTGCTCATGAATTCGATTTTCTTCCTCTCTCAAAAAAAAAAAACAAAAAAAAAATTGCATAGTGGCATGAGCACAAAAAAAAAATTCTGAAAAGGGGAGAAAGAAAGAAATTAAGAAGTACTATTCAATAAGTTTGGGGGAGAATTAAGAGGTGATGATGAACAAGTGTTGGGGGTATTAAGTCAGTATTATCCATATTTTTCCTACCTTTACCCAAGCCTACATTACAATCTACGAAAGTCCTAAATGATCCTTTATTGAGTGTATTCTACATTAGTGGAGATAGAGATGAAAAGCAAACTTATGGAGTTTTAGAAAAGAGTCTTGTACTTGTACATAAATTAATCCAAATTGCCAGTAACTACTTATAAAGAAAGCACACACATACACGAGGGATTCATTTGAACATTATATCTGCTTATTTGTGCATAGTGAAATTAGATCGCAATTATGGTTGACTACGAGCATAGCTTTGAAGTAGTTCTGAGAGTAGCAAAAAGAAGAGATGTTTTTGTATATGCATATTTGTGTTGATTTGTTTTTCTTTGAGTGTCTTTGAGTCTTTTCTTTGCGTTGCTCGAGGGCAAGCAACATATTAAGTTTGGGGGTATTTGTTAAGTTCATATTAGTATTAATTTTAATATCATGTTTAGGACTTAACAAATAATTTTCTTATTTAAAAAATTATAATTCCCTTGCTAATTGATGAAAATTTGTAATTACAGGAATATAAGTGGAGGAGCTACAAAAGGGGACAAATTGACACAAGTTGATGGGAATGCTGACAGGATGACACCTCATGATCTAATCAAGAATGGGCAGAAAAGTCTTTTCATTTATTCGAGTCCTATTCTAATCAGAAGACTCTTTTAATCAGTTATAAATAGGCCTTTCAGACACTTAGTTAGGAGATTTTTGGGATTTGCTATTTTGGAGATTAGAAGTATCGCGAGAATTCAGGATTTAGAGGCGGACAAAGTGGAGATCATATTCATCTAGGAATAGAGTTTCTTCTTCTCCCTTTGATTTTGTTTTTAATTCTGGATTTGAAACACTGTTTCGTTTTATTCATGTTTTGTTTGATAATTCAATCATGAACTAATTCGTTACTCTAGGATTATGATGGATTCTTTTGAATAAATTGATGCATGATTTTCTTCCATGAAATTAATAGCGCTTATGGTTATTTCTTCTATTATGTGCTTTTTCTATTTGATTGTTTGATCAACAGTCAAAACCCTAGAGGAGTATTGGAAAAGAAAATCTAGGGATTGATTGACAATAGAAGACCTTAGGATTAATTCTTCAAATTGATGAACTAATTAATTTGTGAATAAGATAGGAATATACTTGCTTGCCCTAGGGAGTTAGTTGAGTGGTACAACCTTATTCACCATTTAGTTAATTCACATAGGAATATAGTGAATTGAATAAATTAGGAATTTGATTGCGGGTAATTCGGAAGAACCTCGTAGTTGCATAAGACTCAAGACTAATAACCTGTTATTAATTTCATAAGGAAAAAATTATGTAATCAACTTATTCGATTGATGAAATCATAATTCTAGGCTTATATATCCTAATAGAAATCTTAACCAGTACCCTTTTTCTTATTTTCATTAATTTAGTTTTAATTCTTATTTAATTGATTTTGTTTGAATAAAACAAGTGTGTGATAAATTAATAATTAGTAGCGAATAATTTAGTTTCTCGTGGGATCGACACTCTTCTTATCATTTTATTACTTGTTGCGACACGTGCACTTGCGTAATTGTTTGCATTATTTATTTTGCACAACACAACCAATAATAACTGCTCCAACAAGATCAGGAAGTAGAGGGAGGCCATGAGGCAGATGGGCCATCGATCGACAGGCCCCTAGGCGGGGAGTACTTGCCTACCAACAACCTTTGTCGAACGAGGAAATTTCACAAACTCCTCCGATTGACCAATTAACTATGGATCCACCGGCATAACCTATTCATCATGGAGAACAGAGGCTCAGGCAGCATGGCCATTAGCTCGATGGTAGAGCAAAGGTGGCAAATATGGTTATGGAAGATTGAACCTTAAAGTGATTCCTTGGTTTCAATCCCCCACAATTTTGGGAGAACCAGATGACCGAAAGGCAAAAGAATGGGTAGAGAATTTGGAGAATCTGGAAAATATATTTGAGACCTTGTGCTACCTAGATGAACAAAAGGTTCGGTTCGCTACGTTTCTTCTAGCAGGACCTATGTGTAGGTGGAGGAAAATGATTGACCACAAGTGGGCCGCTACAGAGACCCGCAGAACTTAGGAGAACTTTACTAGGGAATTCATGGACAAATGTATACCCCTGGTGGTTAAACAGGCATGAGAGATGGAATTTATGGACCTAATTCAAGGGAATCAGTTCGTCAACTAGTACGAGGCTGCTTTCAGTCGACTCATTCAGTATGTTTCATATATCCTAGAGGATGAAAGTCAACAGACTCGACGATTTGTACAGGGGCTGTGGCTAGAGCTCAGGTGAGGTTTGGCCATTTGTAATTTGCCAAATCTCAATTTGGCAGTGAGCAAAGTACTACAATTAGAGTCAAAGCTTCAAGAAATTTGAAAAATTAAACACAGGAGTTGAAAGGAAAGATCATACCCTAGGGGTCAGAGTAGCGTTAAGAGAAAATAGCCAAGGTTACAAGTTGGAAGCCCAGCCCAACGGGCCCCTCAATCTAGAGAG
Organism: Jacaranda mimosifolia; assembly: GCA_018894105.1. Classification (NCBI taxonomy): domain Eukaryota; kingdom Viridiplantae; phylum Streptophyta; class Magnoliopsida; order Lamiales; family Bignoniaceae; genus Jacaranda; species Jacaranda mimosifolia. The sequence goes on from CM032123.1 coordinate 14,785,036, forward strand.
ATGGCAAATTTGACCCAAGAGAGGGCATAAAAGAAATGTGGATTATGTAGATCACATACTCGTGAGGAGTCAGGATGTTGCAGAAAATAAGGCAGGTGCGTGGGCTGTGGCAGTGCTCAACACTTCTTAAAGGATTGCCTCAGAAGAAGAGGCCCAACACCTGTAGGGAAAGGAAAGCATGTGGCAGAAGCTAGCAAGGAGTAGAAAGTGCGAGCTCGTGTTTATGCCCTGACAGGAGAAGATGCACTGGATCCCAACGAAGCGGTAGAAGGTATGGTCTCTATCTCTAGAATTTATGGTAATGCCGTATATGATCCTGGTATTTCACATTTTTTGCATATTTGTCGGATTTCTCGAAAACTAAATATGCAACCCAAGACTATTGAAAGTGTTGTGACATACGAGGTGCGACTGATTCATGTTCGGGATTGAAATTTTCGAGAGCTTAGGAATCAGAGGACTACTCAAGTAAAGATGTTGTGGGTAACTGTAACATGGAAGAAGCAACCTGGGAGCGAGAAGATCTCACGCGCTAGCATTATTCTGTGCTCGTCTAGTATCAAAGTGAGAATCTAGGGACCAGATTCTTTTAAGGAGGGAGGTCTGTAACACCTCTAAATTTGGCATTTTGGAAAATAAGGATTTAGGAAATCAAGATATTGGTTGGTCAAATTTTAGGGCTCGAAAAATAAATAAGAAGGATTTAATTGCGTGGAAGTTGAAAGTTTTGCGGTCGAAAATCACAATTTGAGAAGACCTAATTGAATAACATTTAAGGAGTTTTGTGGGTTAAAGTGGAAATATTTTGGGTCAAATGGGGCAATGTGAGTAGCCTGGGGACCAAAATTGAAGTTGTGGATTTTTGAATGGACTCAATTGGAAGCTGGGTTAAAGATTTGAGGGTCAAAACCTAATTTTTGAAAGTACACATTACATATATAGTTCACCCTCCCTTTTCTTCTTCATTCTTCATTGAGAACCCACCATCACCCTCATCGGAGATCTTCACTGGCGACCACCCATACCCACAAGATAAATCGGCCATTAGCTTCTCTTTATCCCCAGCAACACGTTGATACTACATGTATGGCATTCCAGTCGGCGGGTTACCAGGATATTGAAGTTGGAAATTTGATAGTGGTGGTAAGCGATAGGCAGTGGCAGAACAGCAGCAGAGATATGTCTCTGGGCAATATTTTTGGAGGAGCTCAGCTTGAGAAACACAGTGGTACCCTTGCATTGAGGTTTGGCACGGCGGTGAAGGCAGAATTTAGCAAAAACCTTCACGGCAGCGAGCGACAGCTCTGAGGCTTTGGAGCTACAATTGTGGATCTTCCCAACGGTGAAACATGCAATTGATGTGGGCAGTGAACAGCTCTCGCTGAAAGGCATCTTTTGGTGGTGGTGGTGTTGACCTTTTCCAACGACAGCGGAGGCACGACGGCAGCGCTAAGGCAGTTTCTGTAGCTCGTCGCAGCGATCGTGTTCGTGTTCTTGGTTTCTGATTCTGGAGCTTCAATAATAAGATCCTGGGTAATAATTGGGAATTTTGGGTTTAAACTTTTATACCATTTATTTTCTTCTGAATCTTGTATCGTGGAAAGAAATGAGGATTTGATATATGATTTGTATATATACACTATGCATGGATATATACACGTGCCTAGTGGACCCGAATATATTATATTATGTGGTAACTTTTGGTTATTTAAGTTTATTAAGCAATTAAACTCTAATTTTATGGATTTGAGACCTAAGCAACAATAATTGGATTATTTAAGATGATTGGACTGTTATTATTGACTTGGGATAATGTTATGAGGTTAAATATGTAAATAAGGACCTGATTATATTCTTTTATGGGAACCAATATGACCCTGTGTATATTTCCATAATAACAGAGTAATTAGTATGTTCTGTAAGGATAATGCCGAGACGAACCTTAAACTACCGTATTAACTGAGAAATTATCGATTTTAGATTATTAATTGTATAACTGTAATCATAGGATCGAATAAGGATTCTGACAAGGAACTTATTCTTTTGGTTAGGTGACGAGGAACTGGGTCCCAAGACCAGTAGGCGGTGATAGCGCTTCTGAAGCAATTGAGGTGAGGGTCCATCGCTCTAGTATTTGACTTGTGTAAGCTTGTTTGTTATTGTTGTAGCCCTGTGAGGGTTAAGTTGTTCTTATTCTATGAAATAATTGATTCTTGATTATTCAATTCTGTTATTGTTTGAACTCTTGATTGTTATATGTTTATTGTATCGTAAGCCCTTGTGAGGGTCTAACCTCTTAGGTATCTATTTTGTATGCCTTGTAAGGGTCTGCCAATCTGGCACTTGCTTTATATACCTTTATGTTGTTTGTCGTATACACCTGTGTAGGTTAATCTTGTTTCTATTTTTTAACTGCATCTTGATTATTGAAATCTGTGAATTGTTTGAAGTCTTGTTTATTATCTATTAACTGATCCATATACCCTTTGTCTGGGTTTTTCCGTTGATTTTGCCTCTGATAAGAGTTTGTCCTGTCTGTTCTGGAATTGAGAACTCATGTTGTCTTACTTGATATCGATCGATCTGAATTCGTTCTGCTTGTCAAATTTCTAGCCTTGTTGGTTTATCTGAATCTATCTTGTACGTTACTGATTCGTCTTGCTAGAAATCTATTTATTGATGTTTGATATATGTACGGAGATATGTTGGTTGAGTACCGATCTTAGAGGAATGCTTGGAACTGCGATAGCTAGGGGCTATTCCCTGTATCAATCAGTGTTCGAAAAATCAGACCGTTTATTAAACTAAAAAACTTATTGGTTCACGATTCACTGGTTCAACTATTTGTTGGACCGTAATGGAACCCCAATTAAATCATAACGTCATAATTACGCAATATATATTTATATTATATATTACTTAAAAATTAATAAAATACCAAAATATAAAATATAAAGAGCTTAAATGATATTGTCTAATATCACAATCCAAATTTCACAATCCATATTACAATGGTCACCACAATTTAAATATCTCAAGTTTAAACTTCAAACTTTAAACACATCAATAATTTAATGATATTAGAGCCACTCCTCATCATCTTCTCCATCCTTATCAAGATTTTCATGGACTTGGTTGCTATTTCCAGCACTATCACCAAGACCGATAGCAAAATCATGTAAGTTTGTCCCACCAACAATCATGCTCTCAAAGGAAGTTAAATCCAAATCTTCTTCAGAAACACCACATGGTAGTTGCTCTTCTTCATCAACTACACAAAAGTAAAAGAAAAAAAATTATAAAAATCCACTCCACTAACTTACTAAATTTACATTCAAATTATAAAAATATAATATGTATACTATATAGCTTGTTTCATGCTCACCATTTAGAGGACGTCGTCGTTGCCGATTGGGTCTTGGCGTTTCTAAATCCTCATAAAGTTCTTTTTACCAACTCTTCACAACTAAGAAAAGGTTCTTCTTCTTCCTCCACAACCCAAAAATCAATTTTGTTTATGCTTTCATAGTCAATTGGGTCATAGTCTTTTTCCTTTGATGCAATTCTAAAGATATACACATAAAAATATAGATTTAAGTGCATTCTAAAATGATAATGCTTATGTATATATTCAAATAAGTAGCTTACTTTTGCTTGAGCTTCATGTTGTCGTGAACATATACAAGATAATTTATTCTTTGATGTTCAAGTCGAATCCTTTTCGTGGAATGTATCCACTTAAAAATCCTTCAATTCCGTTCACATCCAGAAGAGCTACTTATTTGTCCAAGAATTCTAATTGCCAACCTTTGCAAATTTGGTGCACTATGGCCAAACAATCTCCCCATTCATCTTGACAATCAAAGAAAGAAGAAATAATATGTTCATAAGATTTTTAGTTAAAAAATAAATAAATAAATAAACATTAAATTATATAATCAGATATAAATTGAAAAATAAAAACATACCAAATTGAGTGGTCTTGCATGAGTTAATGGCAAGTTTTCGTTCAAACCTCTCTAAACGATCTCGAAACAACCTTATTTCCTCAATGTATTTTGTTTTTTTTCTTGTGCCTTTTGTCTCAATCATATCATACACTCCATTCATGATTTTAGGCTTTTGGCAAAAGGGTGATTGATCATATCAAAAAGTAGGATTTAACCAATATGCAACGCGTGGATACTTTTCTTCAAATGCTTATCCCATCTCAGATTCATACGTTTTGTGTATTAACTATACAACTCTTTTCTATTCCTAAAAACATATTTGAATCCTTTTCTAAAATGAAGCATGCCTTCATAAACATATCCCACATAGGGTTTTCTATCCCCATTAACAATACGCAAAAGACGCATCATAGGCTCTATAATTTTCACAATAACATTACATCGTTCCAAAATTGCCTATCCAAAATTATAGAAACTGCTTCTTTTGTTTTCTTTTCCCTAAAAAGTTTTGAATCATTGAATTGTTGCAAGTCACCAAAGCTTTTAAATGATGCATGTGTTGACTTATATTTTGCAAAATAAGGAAAGTAGTTGCAAACCTCATTTGTCCTGGACGCACAATCTCTATCCAATCAGGCCTTTTTCTCAACCAATTTAATCAAAAAGTATGATTGTACACAAACTTTGATATCTTTGAGGCTTTTTTGTCAAGCTAAGACACATCTTCTCTTTCAGTTACATCTCTCATCAACAAGCTCAAACAATGCGCTGCACAAGGAGACCAATTTATACAGAGGTACTCCTCAATAATCAATCTTCATGTAGCCACATAGTTAGATCCATTGTCAGTCACCATGTGAACAATATTTTTCACACCAACCTATTCAATAACTTCTCAAAACAAGCTAAATAACATTTGTGCATCCTTAACAACATCAGATGCATCAATAGATTTCAAAAATACAGTTCCACGTGGGCAGTAGAAAAGAAAATTGATTATTAATCTACGTCTACCATAAGACCAACCATCACCCATGATTGTGCAACCAGTTTCTTCCCAAACATTTCTAAGACTATCAACAAACAACTGAACCTCTTTCTTTCCATCTCATTATAGTGGAATGCGAAGAGCATAGTAGGATGGAACCTTGAATCTCGGTCCAATTACGATTTCTGCATCAAACATAGCCTGAAAATAGATGGAATTTACAAAATTTATCAAAATGCAAGTGTCATAAAAAAACTTAGCTATAGTCATGTGATAACTATGTATAGCCTCCTTTGATGCCAATACACTTTTCAAAGTTGGTTGGGAGCCTGGAGTTGCCCTTGGAGCAAAAGCATTAGGAATTATTGCACCCTTTGATTTTTGCATAAATGTTGCTCCACCTCGAAATGTTTTTCCTCTACCATCCTATATTTGATCAAGGTCAACACATTTAGGGGTCACAACACCTTCATTTTATGAAGCATAAGAACCATATGGATTTTCAGTCTCAAACTTTTGTTGTGCTTGTTTTTTTCTTTTCAATAACACCTTTAAGTGATTCTTCCATTTGATATCTAACATCTGGTGGAACAGATTTACAAGGTCTGATGTCACCCTTCTTTCTAGCAAGATGTTGTCTCATTCTATGTATGCCACCTCCTTTAGTTACCAATCCACAATAGGAGCATCTAAGACTTTTGAACCATTATTAGCAACTCATAGTGAAACATGGCTCCAAGCAATGTCATTTTTTCCATGGACTGAAGAAACTGAATTATTGGAAGCAACAGTAGAATCTCGCCCAGGACTAGAATCCATGATCCTATTAAAAGTATAAAACAATATATAATCATATTCAAGTTCAAGCATTTATAAAAAAAATTCAATTCATATGAAATCTAGTAAGACGGTTTGTAAGAAAACTGAATTCCAACTTAACCAAGTTCAATTAATCAGCAAGAATACAATTTTCCTATAGCACTAATCTTTTTTGACATATTATCAAACACATGGCATGCATAGACTAGAGCTCTTCTCAAATATACTTATCTTTTGAATCAATAACCTATGTTAACAGTTACCCATCTCAAAATCTATAGGAATAAATGTTTATTCAAGAAGAAACTACAAAAATCCAAAAAATGAATAATAATTTTCTTATAAATTTGAACAGAAGAAGTGAAGAAATAGTAACTTTCACTAGTTGAGAGAGCAACTGCAGGCCTATAATAGGGAGAGACGACCGACATATGCACGGGTACCATTCACCGAATTGTGGCATTGGATTTTGGCCACAGGGGTAAAGCAGAGGTGAAACGCCTTCTTTCTATCTCCAGTAGGCAGTAGCAGCAGCTAGCGAGAATGAGATATTGAGAGAAAGAGAAAGAGAGTGTGTGTGTGTATGTGTTGGCTATTGAGTTAATTGACTAAATTCTAAGGCTTCTTTGACTTTTTTTAGTTTTAGATGGGTATACCTTGCCCATTAAATATAGTACTTAGGCAAAAAAAATTAAAAATAATAATATTTTCATTAAAAATTAAAAAAAATGAAAAAACCACTCCGATTCAATTGAATCGTGAGCGATTCAATAGTTCAGCAGTTTGACCGGCCGGTTTGAACAGTTTCAAGGAAATAAAGCATTTTTTTTTCATTTTTTCAGTTTTTGAAAAAACCAGACTGGTTCACCGGCCAGTTTGGTCCAGTTTGTTAATCCTTGGTATCAGCGATACCGCTAGGGACTCTTCCTTGGGTAACAGCAATGAGCTAGGGGCTATTCCCTGAGCATCAGCAAACTGTCAGGTATCCCGCGGTCACGCTTGGGTAAATTTAGTCTGGTCGAAATAAGATAAGTCTGATAGTTTGTTATGTTATGATATGTTGGAATGCATATGTTATTCGGGTTTGTTTTACTTTGATTGTGTCCTGATTGTTGTAATATGATCATGGAGCATTTAGAACAGTGTAGTTTCCTGGTCTAGTTTGGACTGATGTCCGAGCCAAACCATTCAGTGATACCTCTCATAGTAAATCGGTTAAGTTGGCTTATAGTGATACTTGCCATAGTAAATTGGTTAAGCTAGCCGGGCCGTTCAAGCCGGCGGTAACAACTCCCGAACTAGTAGCTTGGAATTCAAAATATCTTTGTTCTAGTACATTTGTGTCATCTTTTCAATGTCATGCTCGTTTATGTTCCGTTGAACTTCTAATTTTGCTACAGATTTATGTGGTTTCTCATTGTACATCCCTTACTGAGTCCTTAAGACTCACCCTTTCTGTTATTCTTGATTTTTCCTAGACAGGTTTTGACGAGGAACTTGGACTGGAGATTATATGTTTTTGTAACAGAGCAACTGGTTGTAGGTGTATATGCGTTAAGCTTGACTTAGAAATATTGTAATATGTCATATTTGAAACTAATGATTGCAGTATGCGCGTGTTGGAATAGTATCCGGCAAGCTAATTAGATTGGCCTTATAAAAGCTATTTCTTTGTAAAATAATCTTGATTGAATGATATTCTTTATATGGCCATCTTCATGTTATGCTCTTTTATTACTTCACATGCATTTGGATGAAGCCCCTAGATTACTTATGATTACGGGACTTGGTTTGGTGAACATGGAATAAGTCTCACACGGTCTTGATCTTAAATCTTCCAAGTCATAGGATCTTATGAGATGGGCATCTAGATCTGGATAGACTTGCACTAACAATGCATAAATCCAAGAGTTAGATATTGCTCCGTTCTATGAGCAACTATAGGAGATACATGTGCATGTTAGTGGGTGCTTGTTAGAGAACAAGGCATTGAAGACCTTCCGGAGAATCCACTAGATAGTTGTAGTGGCAAGTCGGTAGTGGTTAATTCTCCCGCTTACGCTAGTGCATATTATTAGTCCTCTGACATGAGGATCCATGATAACCTTGTGTTCGGACCTCATGCTTTATCTCTTCCTTGACCACTTAATGGGTCTTTAGGGTTGATGTTGGGTATGAGCTACTTGGCATGGAGGTTTGTGAGATCCAAGATGGAATCCGACTCTTCGCTTTTGTGAATGGCGAGTACATCTCCTATGTGTTCTATAATAATCGATTAAAAGAAATCCTTGCATAAGGTGTTGTGAAAATTTGGAAAATATTTTTTCGAAAGGTAAGGTCATATAAAGAAATCAAATATCTAGAATAGAGACATAGTATCGAGCTATTAAGGAGCTGGCAAATATCTTGTCCTATGCCTCTTTCGGGAGATAGGAGACGGAAGGACTGTATTTGCATGGTACGAGTAAAGCTATAATGGTTCTCTAGAATATTAATTTCACCCAATTAGTTGGGCTCCATGGGCTTGAGGTTGGACATCGACCATGGAGATTGGGCACTCTTCAATTAATGAGATTAATTTAATTGAATCGATTAGTTTAAAAGGAGTTTTAAACTAAAATGAATATAAGATATTCAAAAGTCACAAAGAGTTGTGAGCCCATGTCTAATGAACGGTAGAACCTATTGGGTCGCACACAAAAGCCAATTAGCTTCCAAAATTGGTAGAGCAATTTTCTAAGTGTTAGAAAAATAACCTTTTGGTGATTGATTTTCAAGGATCCAATTTAACGGTCAATTTTGGTTTGATTAATTTAAGTGTTAAATTAATCAACTAATTGAAAGAGTTAAATTAGATCAATAATAAGGAGTTAATTATTTGGTACCATGTTGACCATCAATTGGTCAAGTTGACTTAAAGAGAAGAGTTAACAAAATTATGCTTAAGAGTTAAGCTTGTTTGATTTATGAGTTAAATCAAAGGATAATTAATTAAATTAAAGTATTTAATTTAATTAATGGAAAGAATATTTTTGGAGGGAAAATTTAAATAAAGTGTTCATTTAAATTAACATCTTAATTAATTTGGATTTAGATTCCAAATGTAATTGAAATGCACATGAAATTCAAGTAAGATTTGAATTTGAATTTGCCAACTTGGCATGCCACTTGGGCGGTCACCTTGAGAAAGGTGTGATGCCAACTAGCATCACACCTTCCACCCTCTATATATAGATATAGAGGGTAAGCAAATTTGGCCATCACATTGCTGAAAAGTGTGAAGATAAGATTCTTTGCATTCCCTCTAAAACTCTCTCTCTCTCTCCATGCATTGCATCATGTGTTGAAGCTTTGCATTCCTTCTTCTTCCCAACCTAGAAATCAACCTCCTCTATCTCATTTTCTTCTCTCTAACTCCAGCTTCTAGTGAGGGGAAATTGGAAGGTTTTTTGGTGTGTGGATCATATCAACAGAGGCAAGGTACTTGACTTGCTCGGTTTTGGAGATCCACCTACAGTAGCTTCCGGTTGGAGAATTTTTCTGGAGCGACCCAGAATGCTTTTTACTCCAATTTTTGTTAGTAGCTTCCTCAGTGTGTGGAGGTGTTCTATATTTAATTTGGTGATTTTTGGAGCAGTATAACAGGGGCAAAGGTTGTCGTCTTTCCGTTGTGCCGCTTCCAGTTAGTTTCTGGATCCGAGAGAGATAGTTGATTTTCTCCTTGTTTTGAGCTACAAGAGGCAATTCTTCTTGCTAATACAGATCTATAGCATGACTAGATCCTTGGTCTCTTGATTAGCTTAGTTATTTTCAAGCTTATGAAGTTTTGATTTATGGATCCTAACGCTACTCTTGCTTTCAAGTGGTATCAGAGCCTTTTTCATGCTATGTTTTGGATTATTATTTGATTGATTCATGTGATGAATTAATCTATATCACCAAATACTTGATCCAAATGATGGATTGGAGTGTTTGGTTGATGATGCTTGTGGCTCTATTGCTTGAAGAATTGAAAGCATGCTTTTATGTGATTTAAGTGTTGATTCATGTTTTAGCATGTTTCAATTCATAGTGATAAATGTTGAATGTTGATTTAGCATTTATTGATGTTATATGGTGATATAGCATGTTGATATTTGATCAAAAGAGTTTTGATCATTTTTAGATCTAATTTGATTGAAGTTGTATTGGAGATTTTGTAGAATATGATTCTAGCTTTTTCTAATTTTTGAAGGCATGATTGAGCACTTGAATTTATTTTTTAATAGAGATTTTAAATATGGAAATTCATCTATAATGTGTGTTTTAATGTTGGGAACATGTGCTAAAATTATTGGTGTATGAAAGTTGAGTGGAAAATGGCTTGACACACTTTGAAACCCCAAAACAGGGGGCTACCAAGCGCTGCCTGGCGCTGGCCGGTTGTGCGCGCGGCCTACCCAGCCGTGCGTCCAAGCTGGGCGGTAGCCCCTGTTTTGAGTTTTGGTGAGTCTTAAACCCCCTTTTCCAACTCCTTTTGTGCTTGAAATGTTTTTGCACCACACATAGTAGATGCACAAATGTTGTGCAAGTTCTCAAAATTATGTTTAACATTTTTTAATGCCTTTGAAAATTGGTTAAAGTTTATCTTCCAATAAAGGCATAAATGTTATGCTTATTCAATTATTTATTTATGAGATAAGTATTTAGTTGTTAGAATTAATTGTTAATTCTAGATTTATTTATTATTCATTTAATTGTTAAATGGATGATGAATGAATGGGGATGATCATGCACCTTTAATATTGATTTTAATTGTTTCATGTTTTTGAAATGGGTTGTATTAAATTGAGGCTTGCATGCCTCTTTATTTCTACCTTGTAAATGATATGAGAGAAGAATCACTAGGAGTGAAGGTTTCATATTAATGTAAATTTTGCATGGAGCAATGGAGACCAATTGAGGCATGGAGACTTTTGAAGACCCATGAATATATGGGATACAATCATGTAATAGCTAGATTTAATCAACCCACCTAAAATCAACTAGGTGGTGCACCTATGCTCTAAGTGCACCACTTGGTTAGGCTCATGGTCATCCCACCCTAACAGCATGCTAGGCGCATTTACTAATTTAGGCTTTTCATATCCTACTAATGTATAAGATGCATGTTTAGGACATACAAAACCTAAATAAGAAGATAAAAATGATGAGATCTTTGCAAGCAAAAACCCTCCACTTAGAATGTCTAAGTGCTTTTCAAATATTAAGTTAAAATGGATACAAATTAAAAGAGTTTTAATTAATCTAAGCCTTCTACCAATAGTATACGCCATGATGATGCTACCAAATTTGTGTGATGGCACTCGAAGCAGGGGTCACACTTAGGAGGAAAGATGTGAGCATATACTTAGCATATGATGCACCTTTGATTTGAGGACCTCCATGCAGTAGCACTCGAAGCGGGGGATGACATAGAGCCGTCTCGAATCAAAGTTTGATTGGTAGGTATGACTTAACACTTAGTAATGTAGATACACTCAAAGTGGGTTGTCTATATGAAAAGTGAGGCAAAATATATCAAGAATTGCATGAGATCGAATTAGCAAGTGTTGCTTACCTTTCAATTGTTTATGCATGGAACCCGAAGCGGGGGTCTACTTACAAGTCCTTAGGATCTTGATTTTCACTAGGAAATATCATTTCTCGAATTTTTCTTGGGGGTGAAGAATTTGATAAAATAGTGGGAGGAAAACATGCTTGAAAGACCATGAACATGTTTTTAATATCAAATTCAATCACATGCCTATACTCTTTTTTGCCTCTTGTAGATTTTCGAAATCTTCAAATTAAAATGGCCAAGAATCTACTCGCATCAATTTTGGAAACCAATGAACTAACTAGGCCGAACTTTCAAGATTGGTTAAGAAACCTTAAAATCATTCTTGACTCTGAAAAGTAGACTTATGTCCTTGATCAAATTCATATGGACACACTTGCTGATGATGCCACCGATGCACAATGTGAAATGTTCACAAAATTTGAAGATGATGATCTATAAGTGAGGTGTGTCATGATAGCATCCATGTCCAACGAGCTCCAAAATATTCATGAGCACATGAAACATGCTCAAGAGATCTATATACACTTGCAAGAGTTGTATGGTGTACAAAGTAGACATGAAAGGTTCACTTTGTCTAAAGAGCTCTTTAGGGCAATGATGAGTGAATGGTCCAATGTCCATGATCATGGCCTCAAGATGATTAGACTCATCGAGAAGCTTAGACAGTTAGATATGGTCATGGACAACGACCTTTACGTGGATTTGATCCTACAGTTATCGCCACCTTTATATGATCAATTCGTTATGAACTTCAATATGTCCAAGCAAGATGTTACGATTAACAAATTGATTAATATTCTTGTGACTGCAGAGGCGACTATGAGAAAAGAGAAGCCCCTTATGCTTGCATCCTCCTCCAAATCGAAGGGTCCTAGGGGTCCTAGAAAGAGAAGTATGTTGAAGAAAAGTTCTTCCTCGAAAGGGAAAGAACCTGAGAAGAGTTCCTAGAGGGTTAAGAAGAGGGTTAGAACCAAAGCTAGTTGTTTCCACTATGGCGAAAAGGGGCATTGGAAAAGAAATTGTAAAGCTTACCTTGAAACCCTTGAAAAGGGTACGTACTTTTTGAAGTGCACATGACGACTAATTCTTCCACATGGGTATTTGATACTGCATGCGATTCTCACCTTTGTAATTCACTATAGAGGATGAAAAGAAAAAAGAGTCTTCGTGAAGGAGATATGATCCTTTGCTTAGGAAATGGAGCAAGAGTTTCGGCCACTTTCCAAAGCGTTATCAATTTGGACTTGGGGAATACTTGCACTGTACTTGATCCCGTTTATTATGTACCCCATCTTGTAAAAAATATTATTTCAATTCTTGTTCTTGAGAATGAAGGATTTGATTTTTCTATATCGAATGGGAAGTTGCAGGCATTAAATAATGGTTCTTTGATTTCTTAAGATACATTAATAAATGGATTGTACATACTTGATTCTTAACCTTCACTAATGCACATTCAATCAAGGAAAAGAAAATTAGATATCCAAGAAGATGCCATTCTTTGGCATGCAAGACTTGGCACATCTCTAAAAATAGGATGAGCGAGTTAGAAGCTCTCAAAGCACTAAATGTTAGTGGCATTGAGGATCTTCCTACTTGTGAATCTTGTTTAAAAGGAAATATGACCAAGGCTCCTTTTGTAGGACAAACGGAGTGCTCCACAAGTCTCTTGGATTTGATCCATACGGACATTTGTGGGACACTAAGAGTTAGTGGGAGAGGAGGCTATTCCTACTTCATCATCTTCACCGATGACTATAGTCAGTTCGGACACATGTTTCTTATGAAGAACAAGTCCGAAGCCTTTGAAAAGTTCAAAGAGTATAAGAGTGAATTGGGAAAGCAATTAGGACTAAGTATTAAAGTTCTTCAATTAGATCGAGCGGGAGAATACTTAAGCACCAAATTCTTGTATTATCTAAAGGAGAATGGGATTCTCTCTCAATGGAATCCACCCAACACACCCTAACACAATGGAGTAGCCGAAAGGAGAAACCATACCTTGTTGGACATGGTACGTTTCATGATGAGCTTTTTCGATGTGCCCGTATCCTTTTGGAGATACGCCTTACAAACGGCATCGAGGTTGCTAAGTATAGTACCCACAAAGTCGGTTCCAAAGACTCCACATGAGATATGGTTTAGCAAAGCACCCTCTTACCAATATCTCAAGGTTTGGGGATCTCCAGCTTACGTGAGACTTACAGTGGGAGATAAGTTGGATAGTAGATCCACCTTGTGCAAGTTTGTGGGATACCCTAGAGAGTTTAAGGTTATTATTTTTATGATCCCTCGGAACAAAAGGTGTTTGTTTCAAGGAACGCCCACCTTTTGGAAAAGGAATTTATATTAGATAGAAATGACATTTTATTGAACTTGATGAAGTTCAAAATGATTAAGAAATCCCACAAGTGATGGAAACAAGTGAGCTACAAGAGCCTAGTACATAACCTCTATGTAGGTCGGACTGAATCAAGAAGCAACTCGAAAGGTTTGGATTCCTTCATGAGACGGGCCGAACGGATGATGATCAGAAGACCTATGAGAAAGCTATTTTGGACATAGATTCGGGACGTTGGCTTGAAGCCATGAGATCTGAAATGGACTCCATGCACTCAAACAAAGTATGGACTCTGGTAGATCTACCAAAGGGAATAGTTCTCGTTGGTTGAAGTAGATGGAGAAGTGGTGACTTTTAAGACGCGACTGGTAGCAAAGGGTTACACTCAAAGACTCGATATTGATTTCGAGGAAACGTTTTCATCGATCGCAATGCCTAAGTCCATTCGAATTCTACTTGCCATAGCCGCATATTATAACTATGAGATATGACAAATGGATGTGAAAACCGCTTTCTTCAATGGAAATATTGAATAAGAAATTTATATGGAGCAACCACAAGGTTTTATATCCAAGGGGAGTGAGCAAAAGGTTTGCAAACTCCAGAGATCCATTTATGGACTAAAACAAGCATCCCAAAGTTGGAGCATACATTTTGACAAAACAGTCAAATCATTTGGCTTTATCAAAAATATGTATGAACCATGTGTTTATAAGAAGGATAGTGGGAGTAGTGTACATTTTATTGTGCTTTATGTCGATGACATCCTTCTCATTAGGAATGAGATAAGAAGGTTAGAGTGTACTAAAGCATGGTTATCTACATAATTCTCCATGAAGCATTTGGGAGAAGCATCCTACGTATTAGGAATACGTATCTATTGGGGTGGATCTAAGAGGATACTGGGGCTTTCCCAAACCCCATACATTAACAAGATACTAAAGAGGTTTAGTATGGAAGAATCCAAGAAGGGATTTCTTCCCACAGGACATGGCATTTGCCCCTCAATGTTTATGGCCCCCCATACTGAGGAAGAGAAATGAAGGATGTCTCATATACCTTATGCCTCCGCTATCGGTAGCATAATGTATGCAGTTCAATGTATAAGATCGGACATGGCACACTCACTAAATGTTACTAGTAGGTTCCAATCCAATCCCGGTGAGAGTCACTGGATAGCCGTGAAAGCAATCCTTAAGTACTTAAGAAGGACTAAGGACTTGTTTTTGGTATACGACAATCGAGAATTGAAACTAGAGGGGTTTTCGGATTCAAATTTCCAATTCGATGTAGATGACCTCAAATCCACTTCTGGATTTATATTTTGCCTCAATGGCAGCGCTGTGAGTTGGAAAAGTTCCAAACTAGACACCACGGCCAATTCCACCACTGAAGTAGAATACATTACAGCTTTGGAAGCTGCAAAAAAAGGTGTTTGGATGAAAAACTTCATTCAAAAGTTGAATGTAGTGCCTAGCATTGCTCAGCATGTGGTTGTCTGTTGTAACAACACCAGGGCAGTGGCACAAGCTAAAGAGCCAAGATCTCATCAGAAATCCAAGCACATTTTGAGGTGATATTATTTGATTGGAAAGATCATTGATAGAAGCGACATCCGAGTGGAGAGAGTTGCCTCGGAAGAGAATATAACAGATCCACTTACTAAACCCCTAGCGCAAAAGGTCATTGAAGAACATCTTGAGAAGATGGGTCTCAAGGCCATGGGGCATTGGCTTTAAGTCAAGTGGGAGATTGTTGGAATAATGCCCGGCAAGCCAATTAGATTGGCCTTGTAAAAGCTATTTCCTTGTAAAATAATCTTGATTGAATTATGTTCTTTATATGGCCATCTTCATCTTATGCTCTTTTATTACTTCACATGCATTTGGATGAAGCCTTTAGATCACTTATGACTATGGGATGTTGTTCGGTAACCATGGAATAAGTCTCACATGGTCGTAATCTTAAATATTCCAAGTTATAGGATCTTATGAGACGGGGCATCTAAGATCCTAATAGACTTACACTAACAATACATAAATTCAAGAGTTGGATATTGCTCCGTTCCATGAGCAATTGTATGAGATATGGGTGCATGTTAGTAGGTTCTTGTTAGAGAACAAGATACTGAAGACCCTCTGAAGAATCCACTAGATAGTCGTAGTGGCAGGCCGGTAGTAGTTAATTCTCCCGTTTGCGCTAGTGCATATTATTAGTCCTCTGACCTAAGGATCCATGGTAACCTTTTGTCTGGTCCTCATGCTTTGACTCTTCCTTGACCACTTAGTAGGTCTTTTGGATTGAGGTTGGGTATGAGCTACTTGGCATGGAGGTTTGTGAGTTCCAAGATGGAATCCGACTCCTTGCTTTTGTGAAGAGTGAGTGCATTTCATATGTGTTCTATAATGATCGATTCCAAGAAATCCTTGCGCAATGTGGTGTGACAATTTGGAAAAGAGTTTTCCAAAGGTGAGGTCACACAAGGGAATCGAACATCAAGAATAGAGACATAGTATCTAGGCTATTAGGGAGCCGGTAAATATCTTGCCCTAGGCCTCTTTTGGGTATACAGGAGATGGAAGAATTGTATTTGGATGGTATGCGTAGAGCTATGATGGTTCTCTAGAATATTCATTTTGGCCAATTAGTTGGGCTCCATGGGCTTGAGGTCGGACATCGACCATGGAGATTGGGCACTCTTCAATTAATGAGATTAATTGAATTGAATCGATTAGTTTAAAAGCAGTTTTAAACTAAAATGAATATTAGATATTCAAAAGTCACAAAGAGTTGTGAGCCCATGTCCAATAAATGATAGAACCTATTGGGTTACACAAAAAAGCCAATTAGCTTCCAAAATTGGTAGAGCAATTTTCTAAGTGTTAGAAAAATACACTTTTGTTGACCGATTTTCAAGGATCCAATTTAACGGTCAATTTTGATTTGATTAATTTAAGTGTTAAATTAATCAACTAATTTAAAGAGTTAAATTAGATCAATAATAAGGAGTTAATTATTTGGTACCATGTTGACCATCAATTGGTCAAGTTGACTTAAAGAGAAGAATTAACAAAATTAAGCTTAAGAATTAAGCTTGTTTGATTTATGAGTTAAATCAAAGGATAATTAATCAAATTAAAGTGTTTAATTAAGATGCTAATTTAAATGAACACTTCATTTAAATTTTCCCTCCAAAAATATTCTTCCCATGAATTAACCTCTGAGAGAGGTCGAGAAGCTTCTCCATCGACATGGGTCATTCCCTGACCAAAGCGTTGGCACACTCCTTGTGGCGAAGGCCCAAAAATAACACATCGATTAGAAACTCGATCCTTGGGCTATCAATCTTCAAGACCTCAGTGTTAAACCTAGTAAAGAAACCATGAAGAGACTCCCCCTCATTCTGTTTAATAGTGTGCAAGTGAGCATGAGAGAGCTTCACCTTCCTCCGACTAGTAAATTGGTGTAAAAATTTGTCGCACAGCTAATCGTACGAGTAGATCGACGCCGATTCCAACTTCACAAACCAATTAGGCATGATTCCTTGGAACATGGTCACTAGCATCTTTGCACGGATGTATTCGTTGTGCCCGTGTAATTTCATCATATGCTCGAACTGTAGTAGGTGCTCGTTTAGGTCCGTTGAGTCTTCGTACCTGGGCAATCGGTTGAAACTTTGGTGTAGACAATGATCGATTCATCGACGATCTCTTGTATGAATGGTGATTCTCTCTCATGATAAAAATGGTGAGCGCTATCATAATAGGGTTTCTATCAGTGTTCCTCCTCGAAATCTCTTCGAGTCGTCGGTTCAATTGTTGTACTTGATGGGAGACTTCTTCCCATTTATCTCGATCAGCCTGAGTTAGGTTCCTGTTTGTCTGTTGTTTCACACGCTTGACCCTATCGTGCTGCGATGCTCGACAAGTCTACAACTTTTTCCCTGGGTTCGGTCGGGCTTCTTCTCTTGGATATAGCCTGGGACTATCTTCTTGCTGGGTGGGTGGTTGTCTGTCCTTCGATCGACTCCTTTCTTCTCTAGGGGCTTCTCCTCACGCTGAGTGGGTTGGGGAGTAGCGCTAGTAGTTGGCCCAGGATGAGTGTTGTGTCGATTGAGGGTAGTCGATAGCTAGGAAGAAATTTGAGCAGATATCTGCTCGCTTATGAGCTGCATGAGTTGAGGTATGGTCAAGGTGACCACTTGTTCTGGCTGGGTACTAGGTCCCGCCATGTCTTGTTCTTGTTGAGGTCAAGGATGAGGGGTTAGGGATTTTCTGTTCTCTTCCCTTTTGGAAATGGCTCGCCTAGTGTTCACTATTTTTGTTCGATTGCGGACTCAGGTTTACCTCAAACGATGTCAAATGATGAGGGTAAAAATTGTTCAGCAAGTACATTAGGTTGTGGTTCAATACAATCGACCTAGGGTGGGTCAAAGAGATTACTTTCGATATAATAGGGTCGAGTCTTGTGATTAACAGCAAACATCAAGCAAGTCGAGGTGTCTTCGGCTAAGGCACTCCAACGCTCAAGTCAGTATACATCGACTAGAAAAGAGCAACAAAGTGAGGGCTTTTGAGTGATGAATGGCATACCTTGCTGAGGTTAGCAATGGGGTATTTATAGCATTCTCAGTAGGTTTGATATGTCAATGGTGCCTTTGTTAGGCTAGAAGGATTTTGTCCTTACTTGTGATCCTTTAACTCATCTCTAGCTCGTGTACTATTCTAGGTGGCACTGCTAAAGACAAGGTGATACATTGGAGGCGCTCCCTGGCCTGACGTGGCTGGAAAAGGTGGTAAGAATAGTAGCACACGTCATTAATGCAGAGGCATACCGCCTAGTAGGCCATCCCACGTGGCTGAATAGTTGTCACCTCATCTTGACCTCTCTAGTCAAGATGAATGCCTCTACTAAGATATCTTCTCAGATTCTGGTCAACAAGATATAACGCTGCTATAACTGAACCTTCCTGGTCGAATGATGAAAGCCACACTTTGAAGATGATCGACCACAGACTGGTCAATCGGGGAGCACTGATATTTGCCACGATAGGGGAGGATCGCGAGGTCGAATGCCGGTCGATCGTCTGTCTAGCCCATGATAAGTTGGGCCTATAGCAAATTAGGTCGCTCCAATCCAACTTCCACTCTGGTTGAGTGTTATTGGGCTGGGCTCTGTTGGGCTATCCCATATCACATATATAGGAGTAAATATGATCAAATATCATTATTTGATACTGCTAAAATTGGCTATAAAGATAATTCGATAAATTAGCTAAAAATGGTCCAATAAATAAATTAATTAAGTAAAAGGGCCAGACAGCCTAAAAGACAAGCTAAGTCCATAAGGAGAGGTGGAAAAACTAAAGGGCCTAAACCCATTAAAACTAAAATCTATAAATACCAAGTTCCAAAAAAAACTTGGGCACAAGAAATTATTTGAAAAAAATCCCAAAGTCGGAGAATTTGGAAGGGAAAGAGATCTCTTTACATGCGTTTCATAGAAAAACGAACCAATACACTGCTATCTTCTGAATAAAAAATGCATAATTTTCTCTTCATTTATTTAATAGAAAAATTGAATTAATTTTAATTATTTGGAAAAATAATATACTTCGAAAAGTCGCACTATTTTAGTTAGATTATTCAAATATAAAGCATACAGACTAATCTTTTTTTTTCTTTTAATCTAGAGAAATTAAAGTTACAACAAAAAAATAGTAAAACACAAATTCAATAACCAAACTCATTTTGAATCTTAAACTTACGTGACGTGATAAAATACTAAATCTATAATATGAAAATTTTGAACTTTTATGATCAAATAAAATCTATCATTATGAATATTTGAAACTTTCCCATTGGAGAACAATACTGCAATTTTGAATAAACACAAGAAGTAATTTTAGTTAAACAGATAAGTTAATTGTATTAAAATAAAATAAAAAATAAATTAACAACTAATAAATTTTTTTAATTTAAATAAAAAACTCAATTCTAAAAATTTAGAATATTGTTAAAATTGCACAATTCTGACCAAACACTGTTGTGCTATATATAACAATATAAATATCATGAACTAAATTTATTTTCACATAAAATTAAAAATAAATAAAATAAATTACATGTTTAATTATAATTATTTAATCCATATATAACATGGAGCACATGCTAGTATATATTTAGAAAAAGAAAATGATTGGTCAACATGAATTATATTTTGTTATTCATACCCTAAAATACTCAAACAAAAAATACTTTATTTATTACCCTACCCTAAAATACCCAAAATAATAAGACCCTAACCCTACCTTACCCTATCTAACCGAAGACTCATTGGGTCTAGTTTATTGAACTTATGTTTTTAATGTATAGACTAACTCCATCATTACATACTAAAAATATTATTTGGCATACGATACAAAAAAAAAATTATATTTTTTATATTTAACTCACTTTAGTTAATTTTTATTTGTATTATGATTAAAGTTATAAATAAAATATTATGACAAAATTAATTATGAATTATTCATATGTGGGTGGATGCTATTTTCAATTGTTATATGTTGTGTACTGCGAGTAGTATCAATTTGTGGAGGTATGTTATGCTTTAAAATCAGAAATATAAGCTAGTTGACAAGAAAATATGACATTCAGAGGAATAATACTTTAGGTAAATTTTGCACAATGTTGTGCACACAAGTTTAGCACTTGACACTTGATTTCATTTCAAGATATTCAATTCCAATTAAGACTTCAAATTATATGCACCTAATTTTAGATAATTAATTTATTAATATTGTACAAAACCCGAGATGTATATTTTAATTATGAAATTACTGATAATAAAAAAATAAAAAGACTTTAAAAAAATAAAAAATAAAAAATAATAAGATTTTTTATTATTAATTCAAATTTATTTTTATTGAATTTATTAAATTTTACTTAAATTTTTTGAATGGACCCATTTTGAGCCTACTTAAAACCTATTTTGAACCCAAATTTGATATAACACATCTAAAGTCCAACCCGCTCAAACTCATTTATGAAATATTGAGTCGAGCCCAACTCATCCCAAAACTATGTGGGTTGGGTTGAGCCCATGAATTCTAACTCGAATTGATACCCATAAGCATACGTTAATGATAAAAGAATTAAAGGAATCTACTTAAAAACCTTAAGAGTTAATGAATTGAGGCTTAGTGCTCCAACAATGTCATCAAGATATTTGTCTGTCTATAATGTTTAAAGATCTCTAACAGAAAGCCTTCCAAGATACAATGACTATTTTCGATCAAAAGTTAGCTACTCCTATTGATCAGAACGACCAACTAAATTTACTTGAAACTTTTCTATAAATGAATAGTAAAATGTGAAAGTGTTGGTGTTATTGCTCAAAATGCTAATATATTTCTCTTATATTTGGCTAGGTTTTAAATATTTCTATTTACAGCTGTGCTATGTAATTTTGTTGACGAGACATAATTTTTTATTAAGGATTGTGAATTTTTCTTTTCTGGGTATAACAAAAGAATACAATCACGAAGCACGATCTTCTAGTTAAGATCCATAATTCCATTGAAAAGTTGATAGCAAAAATCATCGCTACAACTTTTGAGTTGACTTTATTAACTAGGCAAATGAAAAATAAGTTTTTGTCCAAAAAATAGTTTTCTTGACACACTCGCACTTTTCTCCCAATGTAGTTAGGCTCATTCAACCAACTATAATGTCCTTATTTATTTATTTTAAGCTCAATTTTCTTATTCAATATTAATTTTGAAATATAAAGTTCTACAAGCATCTCCTTGATGATGTGAATTCTTCAGTAAAAGTTTTCTTATAATTTATGTATTAAACAACCTTTAATTTTGTGTCAAAATTGGTTGATTAGATATACCAAAATCACACATTTCCTACATGAATTAGAAAATTGTCTTGTTAGATAAGCTTATGAATGTAAACACACAAAAGAGTTTCAGCTTGAGCGATATCACATTAGGAGAACTCTTAGCTCTGGATCATCCCTAATGAGAACTATCAGATGAACTTACCAACTAGTAGATGCGGTGTCTTGAACTATCCAGCTTTTGTATACACTACATGAATAGAACTTTATACAATACCAAATTTATAGTCAATTTGAGTCCCATTTTGTGTTCATTTTAATCCTAACCAACTCTTAATATTCATGAATACTCTCTAAATATTCAACCTTTAAATTCTCAAACGACAGCTAAATTCTTACTCATTTAGGTGGCTTTTTATGAAGAGGTTCTTACTGCATACCAACTTTACGACTCAAGATAGGTGGCATTGTCCACTCATTGTAGGAATTGGATGAGGCTTGGCCCCTATAGTGCTTGCACATCAAAACATAATAACTTATTTTTTTCTCTTTGAACATATTTTTTAGGGTTTCTTATCACATATATATGGTTCCTATTATGGTGTCTCAGTCATTTCACAGATTTGAGTCACACTTCCCTTGATGACTTATCCATTTGCTCCTATTTAAATCTTTCGTAAGTAGATCTTTAATGTTTGAGAAAATTAGCCTAATGGTATTATATCTACGATTTATATATATGAGATTTATTGTTATACATCCTATTTTGTAATATTTCAATTGCAAATTGACTGTAACATCTGGCACATATTTAGGCTAATTTGGAATATCTTTCAAGAAATAGTTGTAGCCATTTCACTTCCTTGCATGCCTTACCTAGTCATGTTTGTTTTGAGAATTTCCACAAAATGATGTCTCTTCCTAATATAAACTCATATCTGATCATGGATCTCATTAGAGTCTGATATCCAATTTGAGTCATTGTATACCCAAATTCAATAGGACATTTGGAGGAATGCAATCAATAATTAAGGTATTAGAAACATAAACCTTAGAACTCTAATTATAACAATCCAATATTTTGAACCCAGATTGCTAGCAAATTTGTTTAACTTACCATCAATATATGTTATATCAGGTCTCGTGCAATTTCGTGATGTACATGAGACTCCCAATTATACACTCATACTTTAATTGAGCCTTTGCATCACCGTTATTCTACGTAAGCTATTGATTTACATCTGTGGGGTCTTCATTGATCTACTTTCTTGACTCAAAATTTTTTGTAACATTTTCTCAATATAGTGAGATTGTGTTAACATTAGCCTATTAGATGTCTTCATAATTTTTAATCCAAGTATTATATATGCTATTCCCATATCATTCATATCAAAATTTCTACCTAGCAATTTTTTCGTTACTTTGATTATGTCTTTGTTGCTCCCATAATTAGCATGTCATCTAAATATAGACAAATAATGATGTACTCGAATGTGGTGCCTATAACATACGCACATTTGTTGCACTGTTTGGTCCTAAAGCCGTTCAATAGCATGAAATCGTCATTTTTTACGTGCCACTAAGATGCTTATTTTAAGCAACATAATGAATTTACCATCTTGCACACATTTTGCTTGGCATGGAACCACAAATCCTTATGATTGTTCTATATAAATTATCTCTATATGGTTACTATTTAGCAACGTTGTTTTAGCATCTATTTGATAGATCTCAAAATTATTAGTAGCCATAAATGCAACTAATACTCTAGGGCCTCATTTACTTGGTGATATAGGATGTTGAGTGATTGGATGAAATGAGGGACGAAAAATAGGATTAAGATAATTTTGTATATTTCAAATTATATTTATTTTGTGGGATGATTTGAATGATAAAAGTGGATAATTATATTGGATGTTTACTTTGATGAATGACAATATTGGGATAAATTTTAAAAGACCAAAATACCCTCAATTAGAATATTTATTTATTTTTATATTCAACATAGAGATATTAATTTTCCTCCATTCCAACACAATATCCAACTATTTCTTCTTCTTCCCAAATATAAAGAAATTAATATATATATATATATATATCTTTTGATAATTTTTAATATAAAAAATATATTTTGTTTAATTACTTTATTGGTATAAGAATCCATAATAATTATAAAATTTTAATATGATAACCATTAATCAAACAAAAATCTGTACAAAAATATTTTTATAATAAAATTTATTTTTCTAAAAAAATAATAATGAACATAAATTTTATTTACAACATATTCTCCAACCTATTTACTTCAATCATTGTCTTAAAATATTATTCCAAGAAAATGAAAAATAATTTCAAATAATTTTAATATATATATATATATATGTATATAAAAGAAACAAAGAAGAAAGCATAAAATTACT
Organism: Jacaranda mimosifolia; assembly: GCA_018894105.1. Taxonomy (NCBI): domain Eukaryota; kingdom Viridiplantae; phylum Streptophyta; class Magnoliopsida; order Lamiales; family Bignoniaceae; genus Jacaranda; species Jacaranda mimosifolia. The sequence goes on from CM032123.1 coordinate 14,809,004, forward strand.
AACGGCTAATCCTCTCTCATTGGAGGAGTAAATTGTCGTTTCATCATCATCCTCGACACCAAAGTTTATTGGATAAAATTGTCACTCCGAAATGGTAGGATTCCTTATCCTTAAAAGTTGGCTACAATGCCGGCCTTCGGATTATCCTACCGGGCCATATACAACAATGCAAACATAATATGAAATTGGATGATGAGCCTCCAAAGTAAACAAGGCCTAATATGTTATTGCAGTCAGCAATGAATAAGTGTAAGACTACTAACATCTTTCTTTTGTCTATAACTTTTAACTACTACTATCACCTTATTTTTATCTATTGTACCATCCATTTTCATTTCCTATTAAAAATCTATTTATCCTCTTAGAGTTTGTTTCCTGAAGGAAAATCCACCAATTCCCAAGTATGATTTTGGACGATGGACTCAATTGTGTTGTTTGCAGTTTCTTTCAATAAATGAACTTTTGTTATTGTCATGACTTAAATACTTTCGTGATTCACTTTCTAGCATATAATTACGTTAAGAAATTGCGTTCAAATGATTTAAATGTTCTCCTTTCTCTTTTTCTCTATGTCTAGATTAATTTTTCTCTACAATTGATAGACTTCCCGAGGCCTCCTAATTAAATAAGATCCACAGCTTATTATTATTATTATTATTATTATTATTATTTTTATTTATTTAATTTTTTTTTTTTATAAAGGAAATACATCTTTATAAAACTTGCATTTGTCTACTCAGTAGTACTATTAATCATGTTAATGCCATCTATATCTGATTTACTTGAGAACTTTATATGCATGCCAAAAGGATCTTATTTTTTCTAAAAATGCCAGTAAAGTTGTTATCTATTTCCATATTTCAGTATTAATCCATGCATCCGGCTTTTTAGGATTGGAGTAATTTTACGAAATATGGGTATCCAGTTATAATTATTTTATGATTTGATCATAATTTATTATTGTTTTTTATTTATTATTTGACCAACCAAGTCCAAGATTCCCTTGGGTGGCACGCCGCACGTGTTAAATAAGCCAAGACGATATTTGTCAAAGGCAGCTGAGTGCTGACCGCGGAAAAACTCTCTCAGACAAAATTATATTCAAGAACAAGTGCATCTTCTTTTTCCTTCAAATTAAGTTCAAACAGGAAAGAAAAGTCATGTACATTTGGCAATTGGCGGCTCAAGTTTGCAGCCCATCTTGAATTAAATTAAGATTTTCCTTCTCTTTAGTCTTGGGACAGATTGTTTCGGTCTTTGGTTAAAATGCCTTGTATTTGGGGAATGAGATTACTATATGAAATAAGATGCTACTAATTAACTTGCAAGAGGAAAAAGCATACTTCTATAATTTTATTTTTTTTAGCAAATTGAATAAAATAAGCTTATATTACGCTTTTGAATTTACAAACACACACACACATACACATATATATATATATAATGAACTACTCTTTAGAGTTCATTTTGTCGTAAATAAAATAGCAACATACTTTTAAGAGATAACATGAAAACTCGCCACACTCTGATAAAATGTTTCCTTTATAATTCACCAGATATTTATAACTAAATCTCGTAATTCAGATTTATCACTTTAGAGCAAATGATTAAAAGAAGAGAGCCCTGTTTTTTAATTTTAGGTTCTGTCTAATTATAATATATATATATATATATGTGTGTGTGTGTGTGTGTGTGTGTGTGTGTTACAGTTCAAATTGTATGGGTCATCATTTGTTTGACTGTTTAATTAAGAATATATCCTAATTAAGGTCTTCATAAATAATATATTTATTTCACAAAATGATAGAATTCAAGGACATTATGAAAGTACTACCAGTTGTCCACTAAGCTTTCTAAAGGATATATAGGCTGTTTGGATTTGTTTTCTAGGGTTTTTTTTTTTTTATCTTGGTGAAAATGAATAATGAAAAGTTAGTTATAAAAGTATTTTTAAAAATAAAATGTTGTTTGGATGTTTTGTTTAAAATGTAATGATTATATAAGATTGAAAATGAATTGTATTTGGAAAATGTAGTGTTTTGTATTAAAAGTTGTACAAATATGAGTAGGAAAAAATGAAAAGTGATGAAAAGTAAAAATTGAGAGAGAGTGTAAGAGTTTGCCTGGAAAAATATTTTGAGAATAAAAATATCTGTAAAAATGGGAAAGAAATTGATGGCTCTCTGTTTTTATTTTCAATAGAAAATGAAAATAGATCCAGAAAATAAAAACAAACGGGCCCTATGGTCATGACTAGAGGTGTCAAAATGGGCCAGGTGAACCGGCCCAGCCCAGCTTGGCCCGACTCGCAAAAAAAAATCGGTTCAACTCGACTCGTTTAATTTTTTAATATGGGCTGGGCTGGATCGGCTCGTTTGAAAACCCATCTCGAGCTGAATTTTGCAACTCGGGATCGGCTCAGCCCGCGAACCGTGAAGGACCGTGGGCTAGCCCAGCTCGCGGGCTACACAGGCTAGCCCGCAATATTTTTTTAATTTAAATTATAAATTATAATTTTTAAAAATTTAAGAATTTATAATTTTTAAATTATAAACTATAAATTTATAATTTTTAAATTACAAATTACAAATTATTAATTTTAAAAAATTATAAATTTATAATTTATAATTAAGAATGTATAACTTATAATTTATTACTTTATAAATGTATAAATCAATAATTAAGAAATTTTAATTTTTAAATTATAAATTATAAATTTATAAAAATTATAAATTATAAAAAACAAATTGAGAAAGGTGAAGACCATATTGCCTCAATTTGAAGAAGACGATAAAGAATGGCTTGAAATCGCATCCACCATCGCATCTCAATCCGAGAGCGATTTAGATCACTTGAGTGAACGATCGGTTTATCATTGGACATGTTTAGATGTTTAGATATTACAAAGTTGTTTATTTTTTTTTTTTTTTGTTATTATTATGTGCTTTCATTTAGAGGTTTGGTCAAATCCACCTCTATGTAATTATTTTTTCTAAATTAATGACAGGTAGAGTAGTCCATGCCAAACCCCTCACCACCTTATTTGGTAGTATTTTTGGAAAAATATAATTGATAAAAAAAATTTAATATAAGTATAAATTTCTAAGTTTTTATAAAAAATTAAGTGTTGTAAAATATTAAAAATCACATAAGTATCAATTATTAAGTCTTTTAAAAAAGTATAAGTGTTGAAAAAAATATTAATAATCACATAAATATAAAAACTTCAAAATTTAAATTAATTTTCAAAAAAACAAAAAAAGAAACTCGCGGGCTAACCCACGAGCCGGCTTGCTAGCCGGACCGCCTAGCTCGGCTCATATATAAACCGGCTCACCTATATAGTGAGTTAGTTTTGAGCCGAGCCGGACTTTTCAATTTTCAGTCCGTCACGGTCCGGACCGTGAACAGCCCGTGAGCCGGCTCGGCTCGGCCCGGGACCGCCATTAACCGTTTGTTAAACGAGCCGGGCTGGCTCGGCCTGACTCATTTGACACCTCTAGGCATGACTTTTAATTGTAACTTTCGATACGGAAAATTGGAGAGGAGCTTTTGGCCTGACTAGCGCACTTAGTCGTATAAAATAATTTATTAATAATAATAATAATATATATAACTTTTTATATTAAAATCTATTGATAAATTAATTTTTGATCACTTAAAAAGTGATACGTATAAAATAATATGTTAGTTATTAATTTAAAATTTTCTATTTATATATTAAGAATTATTAAAATTTAATCCCAAATGCTATGCTTGGATAAAAAAATTAGTGAGAAAAATATAAATTTATATTATTATAAAAGAAAAGGCTATTTTGTGTCTAAAGTAGAAGTTATTTATAGTTTTTTACATAATTTATCCTTTCATTATTCCAGTAACTAAAATAGATAATGCATTTGGAGGATAAAATAGAGAATTCAGTACAAAAATGTGGTTTGGATACCAAATTTACTAATATTGCAAATTTCTCCTTTAAATTGCCCTTTAGAAGTAATGGTTTAATAAGGTCACAATTGTACTTTTCACAAAATCCACAAATTCACAATTTTTTTTTTGTCAAATTCCATCTTCCATTATTTTCTTTATCATATCAAAATATCTAACATAATTTTGACTTTACTTATGATTTAAATTATTTCATATATTAATTTTAAATGATTCAATAAGTAGTTTTATACACGCAAAAATTGCGTGCAACAACTGCTAGATACATTAAATAAGTACATAATTTGAAATATAAAAAAATTATTAAAAAAATTTAAATTCTGAATATAGAGTTAAATTTATAATTTGTCTTAAGGAAAATTCTTAAATGCAACAAATTTCTTAATTCTTAAATTCTAACAATTCCAAGTCATATTTTATTGCTGCCCGTGTTGAGCCATTTCGGGCTTGTCCTTCTATCTTTCTTTACAATTATATATATATATATATATATATATATCTATTTCCAAACAAAAGCCGCCATTGTCCCTCTCTCGTGGCTGTCTCTCTGGCCCTCCCACTATTTCCTCCTCAAGTTCGCATACTCTCTTCCTTAGCTGTCTCACTTATCATAATTGTTGGTTTATAATTTTCAATTTGCCCTCATATCATCAACATAAACAAAGGTTATGTTTGGTTATGTTTCCGATAATAAAGTTATTTATATATCATATATATTTTATTATTATTTTAATAAAAAAAATTACTCAATTTTATTTTTACCCCAAACCCTCCCCCAGAAAAAAAGTATTGATTTGACTGTTACAGTAAAAAAATATCCCCCCAAAATATAAACAAACATATCAAAACACAACTTTCACATTTTTCAATAATTTATTCTCCTAAAATACCTAATAAATACATAATGAAATCACATAAAAAATATAACCAAACATTCCCTAAAGTTTTGACACTTCTTTTAATACTTCACAAACTTTATGTTTCTTCTACTACATTGAAAAAGAAACTCATGAGTTTAGTTGCACTTCAAATAATGATACTATATATACAACGAATTATCCAATATATTCTCTTAGCAGAAATGTAATGATACAATTCAATAATTTAATTTTGATTTAATTTTTTATATTAATTCATTAACATGGTACACGGCTTTGACCCCATCCCATGATCAATGTTTTTAAAATTAGACAGAACAAAGAACTGATGACGTTAATGGTTACTGGTTTAACCAATTCGACCGGCATGACATTATAATAACGTAATAATTATATTTAATTTTATAAATATATAAAATATTTTAATATTAACAAAAAATAAAACTTCCAATGATAGAGAAAGAATATTATTTAAAAAAAAATAACTTACATATTTTTAAATATTTTTTTAGAAAAAAAATATTATTTCACAATTAGTCAACTATAAATAGATAAAAAATAATGTTTCACATCAATTTAAGTAATAATTTGTTTCATGTTTCGATTCCAAGTAAAAATAAATTCTTCTGCGCTAAAAATTCAATATAATTTAAGAGAGATTAAATAAAATAAAATAACAAATTAAACATAAGCATTCACATATAACTATCACTTCATTAAATTTCAAGAAAATAAATTCATGTTTCAAAAAATTACATGTCAAAAATATTTAATCATCATCTTTCAACTTATAATTTCTCTTTTCTTTTTTAAATTTTTTTATTTTTTAAAAAAATTATTTTTTAAATTTGAGAAAAAAAATAAAAATAAATGAACTAGTTCGATCGATTTTTGATCAAATTTGAATGATTTTGATCAATTTTGACTACACTGATTTTTACATTTCAATCAAATCGAATTGACCTTCAATCACCAGTCCGGCCGACCTGACCCGATTTTCAGAACATGATCCACAACATCCCACTTCATCCCCCTACACTCTAATTTGGTACCACTCCCCCGCCCCCCCTTCCCCCCCCCCCACCCTCTTTACTTTCAATTGAATTATTTTGCTCCTCCCTACTCTTCAAACGCTTGATTTAAGGAATATGTTAACTGCACAATTTCTACTCTACTTTCAAATGCCGTTAATATTTATAATTATAATTATCAAAATGCCCACGAATAAAATTCCCGTTTTGTGTTCGTTCATCAATTTTACAACTTTCCTAGAAACACTTTTTTCTTTCCATTGTCTCCAAATTGAAGACTTAGTTAAAACCCTAAATTAACTACTGATTCCAACAATTAAAGAGGCGGAGTTACTGAAAAGGCTGAAGCTTTTCGTTTCTTTTTTATTTTTATTTTAATTCCAAGAATCGGTTTCTCAAACTTGAATGCAATGTCTTGTACTTTTCTTTTCTTTTCTTTTCTTTTTAGGAGGTATTTTGAAGTGAGTTCTTTAATGGATTTTAGACTGAAATTTTTTGGCAATGGATTGTTGTTACCAAAGTTGATTGCGGTGCTTTTTAACTAATTTTGCTTTTACCAATTGGTTGAGTCAATTATATTAATATTAGGCTTGATAAATTATGTATTAAGTATATAGTACTCTCTGTATGTTTTCTAAACACAATTAATTTAAATATGATAGTATGCACTTTCTTTTGATTTAATCTTTTGATTGATTCTACTATACAGGTCTTTTAACAATTTCAATATTAGATTAAATAAATTATACGATTAAGATATATGTGGATCCACGTTTTTTGCTTGGCTGTAATTGATACTGCAGCTATGTATACCATCAAATTGTACTATGGGGGCAGTTTTGATGTGGGGCCACGTATGCAATATCTTGGAGGAAGTGTAAAACAACTGGATGACATAGACTCAAGTAAGATTTGTAATAAATTTTAACTCAAGTAAGTTTTAAAGTTGTACTTAACATTTAGAATTACACAATCAACTAAGAGACTAATAAATTTTATTTTTAATATTTTAATATTTATAATTATTTATTCCTTCATTTGGAAAGGTCCCAAAGTATATATTTGTCTCACCCAACTCAATTAAATTTTGTCTACACTACAATTAAATTTGTTGCTTTAGGGTTTTTTTTGTAATTTTGAAAAAATAAGAACCTTTTCGTAATTAAGCCAAACCTTAGGGATGGTAGCGGTAATTCACCTTATTCGAAACTAGTTCGAGCTAGCATATAACAAAAATTTCACATCATATAGTAAAATTATTATAGTTAAAATGGTTATGCAAAACATATGTGTAAATAAAGTTGTTGTAATACCATTTTGTCACGTTCCAACTCAACTAAGTAAAATACTTTTTATATACAAATCAATGAATGAAAACTTCAGCTAAAAAGTTGTTCCTTATCTCTTTAACTTGTTAATTCTCCTATGTATCTGAAAATGTCAACAAAAATAGCGAGCATGAAAGCCCAGCAAGCATTTTAAATTTGTTTAAAATACAAATAATTCAATAGTTCAAAGTAACTTAGATGACTTATAACCAACATTACTATGTGATAACCCAAAAATTGATGGATAATGTAGCCACCATAATGAAGCTTACAAATTATAAATTCTCGAAACTAATTTCCAGCTGGCATATAAAAAAGATTCCACATCACATAGCAAAATTGTTATACTTAACATGGTTATGCAAAACACAATTACACAACTAAAGAATATATCAAGATCCTTCCTCTTTTCTTCATCCTCTGATATCCTCTCAATCCTCAAGGTAAGCATGTCCTCACATATTTTTCGACATATATACCTCATTTTGTAACTCATAATTAATTCCACTAACATATAATTAAAACACCATTAGACTATTTTCTTAAATAAAATGGCCTCTATATATTCTTGAATTAAAATACTATTACTGCATATTCTTCAATTAAAATGCTATCATTCCATATTCCTAAAAAACTATGCACCTCTTCACATTTTTGAATTAAGATGACACTACTCCATATTCGTCATTCTAATTTATAAAATAATGATCATAATTAGTAATTAAAATTCACTAATTTCTACATTTAATACTCTATTGAATTAGTTATATCTTAATATTATTGTTATTTTTTGGCATTACAATCACCCCTCATTCAAAACATGATGTCCTCGCCGCGTTTGACACGGTTCATATCAGTCACTAGGCGTTGGGATTCTACAGCTGACTCCTACAAGTTCAAGAGGTAGCTCTCGCGTGTGTAGCACTTTGTCCTGTAAGTTCAAAAAGTGGCTCCCACACACATAGGACTTTATCCCGCATAGCACTTAGCTCTCTATATTCCGATTGGTAATTGGCACTAATAATATTTTGTCACGCCCCAACTCAACTAAATAAAATAATTTTTGTATTCAAATAAATGAACGAAAACTTTAGCTAAGTAAACAATCACCTTGCATTAATCTTATAAAGTTTAAGGGAAAAAAAATAATGATCATAATTAATGATTAAATTCCACTAATTTCGATGTTTAACACTCTATTGAAATAGCTATATTATTATTATTATTATTATTATTATTATTATTATTATTATTATTATTTGGGCATTATAACGTTGGACAAGGTAGTTAAAGAATTCAAGTTCATATATACCATATTTCTTTTACATGTATATTTTTAAGTAACTTAAGTTGTAGTTTGATATATAGAACAAACACCTGCTGCGTGGACACCAACTTATAAGTAGTGTTCAACATAGTTGACAGTTTATTATGTATGTTATAACTAATTAGTTGACTTGTTATTAGTTTATCTATATACCTTACAGTAATGTGGTTATGGTAGTCGTACAAATATATTGATTAAAATACAACTGAGCAGTGTTGAATATAACTATTTAAATATTTTCGTAAACAACCCATTAAATTTAATAAATATTTTTTTTATTATCAGTACCTAAAAAGTATTTATAAAAATGCCAATGCACAAGAATTTGATAAACGTAAGGTTATGAGTGAATATAACAAATTCCAGGTAAATTACTCATATAAAATATTACATCTTTTTGTTGACTTTGATAGACAGTATTACGAGGCCCATTGAGTTGATCTACATGCGCTATGATCATAAGTTCTGATCTAGCATTGAGGCTCTAGATGATCGATACATATATAGAGGAGTGGCTTCCTAGATATAACTTACATTACTTTTATGTTTTGTACAATTAAATAATAAGCACATGTTGCTCAATAAGAATTCACAAAAAAAATATTTTTATATAGCCAAATACTAATATTTGAAGAGAATACTGTTACGTTAAAAAAGTTTAATTGATACTAATTAAGACTCAGATTAAATTATTCCCACATTTTATATTAAAAGAGGTTCATGAGAGATTGGCATTTCCAGACCAAGTAAAAACAAAATAACAGACACAACTTAATTTGTAAGGCAAATAAATATATTAAAGTGTAAACAACATTTTAGTTTCTAAAATATTGCATGTAATAATTGTTAGAAAATTAAGTTAAGGTACCGTGTATGCTTGTGCTTTGTGTAAACATATAATTGAAATATATATACATATAAAATTATGTAAACATATAAAACTATTTATTGAGTAAAGAAAATAAACAGAAAACCTACTTAAATGCAAGACAAAAAATTGTATTAGTCGAGGTCTGTTGCTCCAACAGTCTCCTTAAGGTAATATTACCCTTCACAAGGTGTTAGAAGGCTCCGGGCAATTAACCTCCCAAGATACAACGGCTCTCCTCCGGTCTAAGGTAGCACTCCAATAGAACAGAATTAGCAAACTTGTTTTAACTTGGAACTCTTCTTTAATGGACAGTGTATAAGTGTGCAATGTAGTGAGATAGAATGTTAGTATGTATGCTTCTTTTTCCCTTTTTTTTTTTTTTTTTTTTTTTTTTTTTTCCAGTTATTGGATTGGTTCTAGGCACTCCTATTTATAGTTGTGCAATACAATTTTATTGACGAGATATGATTCTTTACAAGAATCATAACTCTTTCTTTTAATGACACAAATATAGAATAAAATCCCGTAACTTACTCTTTTAATGAAGAGTTACATCTCCAATAAAGAGTTAGGAGCTCAAGTCATAACCTTAGCTTTTGAGCTAACTTTTCTATAGGGGTGTATCCATCATAATACATTAAAAATAAATTTTAACTATTTTATTTACACACCCGCACCCTTTTTTCCAATGTGAATAGACTCATTTTACCCACTAAAATGTTCTTAAATTATTCTTAATTTAAACTCAAATTCCTTATTCAATTATTTGATTTTGGCATATAAATATGCCGAATTTTACAATCCTCAACATGAATAAGAAAATTATCTTGCCAACTATGCATATGAATGCAAACATACACGAAAAAGTTCCAGCTTGAGTGAAATTGCATCAAAATAGGTAGCTTGTAGCTTTGAATCTTCCCTAGTGAGAACTATCGGATGTACTCCCCAACCAGTGAACGCAATGTCTTGAACTGTTCGGCTTTTTGTGTACACCAAGACAATAGAACTTCACACAACTCCGCCCAATAGTCAGTTTAAGTTTTTACAGTTGTGTTCATTTCAGCTTTGAACAATTCTTGGGATTCATGAGTACTCTCTGAGAATTCAGCCTTAAGATTCTCATAAGACCGGCCCAGTCCCTACTCACATAGGTGGCTGCTTATTAAGATGTTCTTCCTGTATCTCCACTTGAATATTCAAGTTATAAGAGCCATTAAAAGTAAAGCTTAACCTTAACATTTTGCAGGTGGCACTATCTACTTATCATAGGAATAAGATGGAGGTTGGACCCCCACAGTGCATCCATGTTGAGCCACAACCACTTATTTTTCCCTTTGAAGCTATTTCTTGGGATCTCCAGTCACATAGGTATGGTTTCCATTCTAGTGCCTCATTTATTTTATAGGTTTAAGTCCCAATTCCCTTGACAATTTTTTGACTTGCTCTCTATTTAAGCCTTTAGTTAGTGGATCCGCAGTGTTCTCTTTTGATCTCACATAATCAATAGAGATAACTCCACCAGAGAGCAGTAGTCTAATGGTGTCTAAGACGTAAATTTCTAGACTTACCTTTGTATATATTATTTTGTGCCCTACCAATTGCCGATTGACTATCATAATAAATGCAAATTGCCGGCACAGGTTTAAGCCAATTTGGGATATCTTCCAAGAAATGGTGTAGCTATTCTGCTTCCTCACCTGCCTTGTCCGATGCTATGAACTCAGATTCCATAGTTGACCCAGCTAGGCAAGTTTGTTTGGAGGATTTCCACGAGACAGACCCTCTTCCTAAAGTGAAAACATATCCACTTGTGGACTTAGTTTCACTGGAGTTTGATATCCAATTAGGATCGCTGTAACCTTCTATTACAACCAAATATCTTGTATAATGCAACCCATAACTTAAGGTATATTTCAACTACCTTAAGACTCTAATTAGCGCAGTCTAATGCTCTGGCCCCGGGTTGCAAGTAAACTACTTAACTGGCCAATAGTATATGCTATATCAGGTCTTGTACAATTCATGATATACATGAGGCTCCCAATTATGCACGCATACTTTAGTTGAGCCTTTGTCTCACATTTATTTTTGGTAAGCAGTTGATCTGTATTTATGGGAGTTTTCGCAGGTTCTTGTTCTTGTCTGAAGAACTTTTGTAACACTTTTTTTATATAGTGAGATTGTGTCAGCACCAACCAATCAGATGTTTTTCTAATTTTTATTCTGAGGATCATATTCGCTACTCCCATATCTTTCAAGTCAAAATTGCTACTCAACAATTTTTCATCATTTTGATTGCATCATTATTGCTTCCCATAATTAGCATATCGTCTACATATAGACACACAATGACATACTCAGAAATGGTGCTCTTGACATACACACATTTATCGCACTCATTGATCCTAAAGCCATTTGCAATCATGACTTGATCAAATTTTACGTGCCATTGTTTAAGTGCTTGTTTTAAGTAATATAATGACTTCACTAACTTACACACCTTTTTCTCTTGACCTGGGACAACAAACCCTTCTGGTTGTTCTATATAGATTTTCTCATCTAAATCACCATTTAAAATGTTGTTTTAACATCTATTTGATGATTCTCGAGCTTATTAATAGCTGCAAATGTAATTAATAACCTAATGGATGTTATTCTCGTCACTGGTGAGTAAGTGTCAAAGTAATCAAGATGTTTCTTTTGTCTATATCCTTTGACTACTAATATCGTCTTGTACTTATCTATAGTACCATCAGCCTTTATCTTCCTTTTGAAAATCTATTTACACCCTAAAGGTTTATTTCCAGGAGGAAGATCCACCACTTTTGCATAATGGACTTAATTTCGTTTTTTATTGACTCTCTCCATAATGGAGCTTCTGGCATTCTCATAGCCTAAGTGAATGTTCGTGGTTTATTTTCTAGCATATAAGTCAAGAAATAGGGTCCAAATGACTTAGGTATTCTAGTCCTCTTGCTACGTCTAAGTTCATTTTCCTCATTATCTAATTCTTGATCTTCTCGAGGTCTTTTAATTGAGATTTGTCTTTCTTCCTTTTTCTAAGGAAACACATCCACAAGGAAACTTGCATTCCTTGACTCGATAATAGTGTTAACATGAATATCATCTATATTAGATTTATATATAAAGAATATATACGCTGCACTATGTTGTGCATACCTAATAAAGATTCCATCAACTATTTTAGGTCCTATCTTGACCATTTTAAGAGGTGGAACTCCTACCTTAGCTAGACACCCCCACACTCGAAGATATTAGCAGGAAGGTGGATGACCTTTTTAAGCTTCATAAGGTGTCCTTTCTAGTTTCTTATGAGGTAACTTATCAAGTATGTGGTTTGCAGTTAACACTGCCTCTCCCTATATGTTTTGAGGTGCTCCTGCATTTATTAACAAAGCGTTCATCATTTCTTTCAATATTCTATTTTTACGCTTTGCAATGCCATTTGATTGAGGTGCATATGGAGCCGTCACTTCATGGATTATTCCATGATCTGCACAAAACTCTTCAAATGGGCAAATATATTCCCCTCATCTATCACTTTGAAGAGTTTTTATTTTCCTCCCAAGTTGATTTTCTACCTCACTTTTATATTGTTTAAAATACTTCCAAAGCCTCATATTTACTTAAAAGTAAATAAACATAGCAATACCTATTGCAATCATCAATAAAAGTTATAACATATTTATTTCCACCTCTAGATTACACCATTTTTAAATCACATGTATTAGTGTGAATTAAATATAATGGTTCAGTGCTTCTCTCAATTGACTTAAAAAGAATTTGTCATTTTTTCCTTAATGCAAATTTCACATATTAATTTTAAGTCAAGATTTAATTTTAGTAATAGGCCAATGTTTACAAGTTTAGAGATTGACTTGTAATTAACATGTCCTACTCTATGATGCCATAAATTAGATGACTCAAACAAGTAGGAAGAGTTTATTTTATTTTTAGAATCAACACTTGGTCTATTTTTTATTATGATGGTCATACCATTCATCTTAAAAAGGCCATCGCAAAAATAACCTTTACTGATAAGTATTTCATTTTTAGTAAGTACAAACTTGTCGGTCTCAAAGACCATTTTAAATCCATTCCTACTTAATATTGGCCTTGACACTAAATTCCTGGCAAAATTACAAAATTCGTCCTGTAACTTTACCTCATTTGGTTTTTCATCATATAAATTACATAATATCAATTCTAGTCCTACAAGTATTAAAAAATTGTCATTTTTCATCCTATTTTCACCGGAGCCAGCGAAACTCGCCGAAAAATGTGATGTGGCACACCGGGCATGTGGACATTTCTTGTTTCTGCCTCGTTGGACTGCCTAGTAGGCATTTTTTGTCTTTTTCTTGCTTAGTTGGCAGCATACATGTCTTTTCTTTTTTTTTTTTAAATTTCAAATATATTATATAATTTATATATATACACACATATATACACATCTATTTATATATATATTTATTTATTACATCATATCATTTTTCTTCCAAAACACATTTATTATCCCCAAAAATTTTCCATTTTTTAATATATACATACATATATTATATATACATCATATATATTATTATTATTATAACAATAAAAAATTACTCAATTTAATTTTCACCCCAAAAATCTAACAAAAAAACATTGATTTAACTATTACAATAAAAAAATGTCTTCCCCAAAACATAAACAAGCATACCAAAATTCTCCAGATTCAATTTTTAACTATTTTCCAAAACATAACCAAAAATTAATCACATTCCCCAACACAATTTTCACATTCTCCAATAATTTATTCTCCCAAAACACATAATAAAATCACACAAAAAATATAACAAACATTCCCCTAATTTGCCATTAACAATATTATTTTAACTCACATATTTAAAATAATTTAATTAAATTTAAACATAAATTAAAATTCCTAACCCCCATCCCACCCCAACCCCCGCCTCGCCGCCCCCCACCCATCCCCTACCAAACGGGCCGGCCATGGAGGCCGCTGCCTGGCCAGATCTGGCCAGTCGGCGGGCCATGGCTGAGCGTGACCTCGCCTGGCCAGATCTGGGCAGGCGATGTGCTAGCCACCATGGCCACTGGCTAGCCATGGTGAGCTCAGGCCAGCCACCCATCGGGGGGGGATGGGGTGGTGGTAAGGGAATATATACATATGTATGTGTTTGTATATATAAATACATATATTTAGATATATATGTGTATATATATATATTATTGTATATCTAGTAGGCATTTTTTAGTTTTTTATTTTTTATTTATCAAGTCATGTCAGCTACCAATGAGGCAGAAACAAGAAATGTCCACACACTTGGCATGCCACATCACATTTTTCGGCAAGTTTTGCCGGCTCCGGCGGAAAAAGGATGAAAAATGATAATTTTTTAATACTTATAGGACTAGAATTGATATTATGTAAATTATAGGACAAAAAATCAAATGAGGTAAAGTTACAGGATGAATTTTGTTATTTTGCCCTAAATTCCTTCTAATCTCCATCATGTGAAGCACATTGTTGAGAGTCAACTCTTTTTCCGAGGTCATTTTCAATATTACTTTGCCAACTCCATGCACCTTGGAGCTTGAGGAATTTCCCATGTACAAATTTTCATTCTCAGGCTCCTTATATTAGCACATACAAATCAAGTGGGCCCTGTGTCCACCCACAATTGATTGGGATTTTTAGCTAGGTTTACGTTGAAAACAATTGCAGACAAATTCACGTCTCCTACCTTGTCGGGTATTTTGACCACCTCAGTGACATTAGGATTCATCTCTTCATGCCCGTTGAATTTTTTAGACTTCTCGACTTGTCCTACCGCAATAGGTGTAGGAGCAATTACAGTGGTCCGAACTCCACTACCAATGCCGTTAACGTTGGACTTAATACTTGCAACATTAGTTGCCTCATCATTTGATGCCATTATGTAATTTTTGAAATTAAAAACAAATTTACCACAAAAATAAACCTAGAAGCCGTAAGAAGTACCTAAACTATTTTCTAAATAGAATAAGAAATCTTTTCCAATGATAATCTGAATATTCAATCTTCAAGCTACCATACCACTTTAAGCACTGTAGCACGCGTATTAACTTAACTAAATATATTATACGTCTACAAGCTTACAAAATTAATTTCAGCATCAAGTAATAAAATATAAATTCTTTAAGGTGAAGATTACAAAATTAATAGTATGACCTTAATTGCTAGTGCACTTTATGAATAGAAAAAAAGGTATTTTCATGCATGCATATAAATTAACACATATGTACTTTGAATTAACTAATTATAGGTGCTCAGTTTTAAATCTAGAAAATGAAACTTATTGCTCAATGGACTAAAGACACAAATTAAACATCAAAGTGTGCACATTAGATCTCCATAAGTGAGTGCATGGATGTATTATAATTTGGGACAACTATTTTTAATTATGAAACACAATATGCAGAATCATATAGTCTTGTTGTCCCCTATATTGAACAAGTAGATAGAACATTACGTAACACTTAACAGTAATTTATACAAGTATATCCAAACAGAAGATTAATTGAAACTGAATCTTAATTAACCGCAAGCAAACGGAAGAATAATATTACCTTAAGATTGTTAGAAAATTAAGTTAAGATACCATGTATACTTGTGCTTTGTGCAAATATACAATTGAAATATATACACATATAAATTATGTAAACATATAAAACTATTTATTGAGTAAATAAAATAAACAGAAATCCTACCTGGAACATATAAAACATATAAACTAATTATGCTCCAACAGTTTCCTTAAGTTAATATTGCCTCTCACACGGTGCTAGAAAGCTCATGGCAATTAACCTCCCAAGATACAACGACTCTCCTCCGGTCTAAGGTGGCACTCCAATAAAACAAAACTAGCAAACTTTTTTTAACTTGGAACTCTTCTTTAATGGATAGTGTATAAATGTGCAATGTAATGAGACATAATGCTAGTATATATGCTTCTTCTTTTTTTCCAGTTATTTGGGTTGGTTCTAGGTACTCCTATTTATAGTTGTGCAATGCAATTTTGTTGACGAGAGATGATTCTTCACAAGAATCATAATTTTTTCTTTTAAAGATACAACTATAGGATAAAATCCTGTAACTTACTATTTTAATGGAGAGTTAGAGCTCCACTAAAGAGTTAGGAGCTCAAATAATAACTTTAGCTTTTGAGCTAACTTTTCTATAGGGGTGTGTCCATCAAAATACATTAAAAATAAACTTTAACTATTTTATTTACACACCTACACCGTTTTTTTCCAACATGGATATATTCATTATACCCACTAAAATGTCATTAAATTATTCTCAATTTAAACTCAAATGTTTTGTTCAATTATTTGATTTTGGCATATAAATATGCCGATTACAATAATGCTCGTACCAAATTGGTAGTCAAATAATGACAAGATAAAATTTATTTTTATTGATGAAATAACTAAAAGTTATATATTTAATTACTATGTTATTAAATAATTTAGGACCTTAGTATCATGAAAATTATTACTGTGACCTCCAATTATCTATGGAATTATACTTAAAAGATTTTATAGTTTAGAAAATTGATCTTCTTGTTCATAATACTAAAAGATATATATAATTTTTAAAAGTATATAGAATAAAAATGTTTTGCTTCATTTTTTGTAACACTCCTAAAATTTAAAATTTTGGAAAAATAGGAATTGGGGAAAACAAGATTTTGATTGGTAAAATTTTAGGGCTCGAAAAAATAGATGTAAAGGACTTAATTGCAAAAATTTTGAAAATTTTGGGGTCAAAGTGAAAACAAGCAAGGCTTGATTGGATCATATTTTCAAAGTTTTGGGGGGTTGCATGGCTAATATTCTTGGTCAAATGGGTCAATTTTTGGCACTTAATAATTATGGGGCTCAATTAAAGAATCAACAAATCTTGGAGGATCTAATTGGAACCCAAGCAAACCTTCTGGGGGCCAAAACCTAATTTTCAAAAGTATGTTTATATATAGCAAGACAACCCTCCATTTCTTTTCCATTTTCACCTTGCACCACCGTCCTCCTCCTCCAACCATTTCCTCTGGCGAATGGCATTACCTTATAAGTTATATACTAAAATGTTCCTCTCTGAACAAGGAACACAAATATACCCATTTCTTCCCAGTTTGACCAGCGAATTGGTCAGAATTTGAGCTCGAAGATTTGGCCTTGGCCGAGGTGACGGGTTTCCATTTTTCGGCGACGAAAAATCACAGACAAGTATTGGGCTTTGTTGGATGGTATAGGTATCTTCAATTTCAGAAAACGACCATTGGAGTGGGCGAAATTGAAAAAAATTAGCACTATAGCGTGAGGTGGCGCTGGGCGATCGAGCTCCAATTGAGGACCTTTTCGAGGGCAGAACAAGAAATTGATTTCTGGAGCTCAAACACAGCTGTTGGTGGTGGTCTTCAGATTTTTTGGTGACAGCAGACGGCGAAGGCGCGGTGGCGACGACAGGATAGAACGTTCATCTCGTTGTGGTGATCACATGCACGCAAGTTGATCATGACTTTAGAGCTTTGATAGGAAGAAATTGGGTAAAAATAGAAATGAGTTTAAAGTTGTGTGCATGTGCATGTATATACCTTCAAGTCTTGCGATGCATTGTACCAATGATAGAATACGCACGATTTAATCAAAATTATTGAGACATGCATATAATTACATAAGTTAATGGACCCAAATTTTGTCATATCATGTAATATTCTTGATTAATTAGGTTAATTAGGTGGAAAAACCCTCGTTTTATGAATTGGGACTCGAGAATTGATAATTGGATAATTTGAGATGATATGGAACTAGGACTCAGTACATGCATGTGCCAGTATGAGTTTAGTCAACTTGGATTATATTATTTTGTGGAAATATTGGGAATTATCGAGTTAATTAGAAGAGAAAAACCTAATTTTATGAATTTGGGACCTAAATGGCATCAATAGGGTTATTAAGCTATCTGGCATGCTATTGTTGATTTAGCATATGATATGAGGTTCTCGAGGTTGAATAAAGATTTGATTGCGAATTTATTCCTTTGGTTAGGTGACGAAGGAGTAGATCTCGCAGATCAGTAGACTGTTGATTGTGGCTGCAATTCTCTTAGGTTACGGAGGTAATGGTCTGCCATTCTGGCACTTTCTCATACCTGTTTATTTCGTGATGAACCCCTGTGAGGGTTTTTGCTTGACTTGATTCAGAAACTTATTGATTCTCGATTGTCGAATTTCATGACTTATCTGCATTCTTGGATAGTATTATATGTTTAAATCCGTTCTGGTGCCCAGAACTTTCTTCACATTATCAGATTTTTGTCCCTTATACACCAGCCTTGTCGGCTAACCCCATGTTCTTGATATCTGTGAAAGTAATATTTGCAAGGGTCTGGTAGACCTATTCATGTCAAAAGTTCTCTTAAATTGTTCATGTACCTTGTTTATTGGAATAGGCCTTGCCGGCCGTTATTGAAAAATATTTTGCCTTGTAAATTGCAAATTCGGTAAAGTTCCAAAATGTTCATGTTATTACTTGAAAAATTAAATTGATATCTATTGGCATTATATCATTCAACCTACGGGGATGCCCTTGAAAAGTTCAACCCGAAGAGATGCCATGGTAAGTTGGGCCCGGGGCTAGGTCCAAAAAGACGGCTATGCGGTACGAACCGACGGTGATAGATCTCCTGACTAGTACCCACCTACGATCTTGACTTACAAATAGCTAGAGATAGCGAACTATGAGTGGCGGGATCAGGAATGTCGTTGACCATGTTATAAAAGCAAGTTGTTACAAGCGCGAGCTGTGTGCTCGAGCAAATGGAGAGATAAGGAGAAAATTTTCAAGTTCAGGTTAAATGCTATTGTATAGTTACCTTGTATTCATCAAGGAGCAATAAGGAAGGATGCTAATAGGCCTACTGAATGTTTACATGTTTCATGTTTTTATGAGTCTAAATTTGATTTTTGTCAATCATGAACCGATTATCTGATTTATTATCAATGACCTTGTTTATTGCCATTGAAAATTCAACATTTTTCCTCTATCTACTGTTATGTATTTCCCTCACCGAGTCCTTAATACTCAACCTCCTATGCATTTCTTAAATATTTTCAAATAGGTATGAATAGTGAAGAATGAGAACTGATGCTTGCTCAGGAAAACTATTTATGATAGGTGTTTGGATGTCATCTAATGGTGACTATGGGATTCGAGACTATGGATAGGACTGAACTCAATTGGAAAACTTTTAGCTTGTACGTAATGTTGGCGTGTAGTGTTATTTTAAGTTGAAATATGCCATTTTTTATGAAACTTTAGAATATGAATATGTCGCACTTCTTGTAGTGTCTCTTGGAGTTTGAATTTTGTTGTTTTTGGTTGTACGTATTACACACTCTAAAATGATCTTTTGAGTCTGTGCTAAGCTGATATCACTTGAGTTGTAAAATTTTGGGTTGCTATGTAATCTTATGAATTGAAATTGAATTTTGGAGGTGCATTTTGGATTTAAATTATTATGGAAAAGATTTGAGTAGAACCTCGGCCTGAAAGTAGGCACCTCCTGGACAAGGCGTTACAGAGGTGGTATCAGAGCCTAGGTTTGTTGATGACCTAGGCATTTGGGTATGGTTCGGTTTCGTGATTGACCTTTTGTTTAGATTAGTTTGAGTATGAATATTTGGGTATCTCGCGTATTGGGAAGTTCCTGTGTGATTCAAGGATTTAAGACGAATTTGATCAGTTGATATTAGTAAGATGAGTTTGAGTCCTGCAGGTTGTAAACACTTGGGATAAGGAAAACTTGAGTTATCGTAGGATTTGATCCTAGGATATGACTTTCGGATTGTAGGGAATAAGCTTGAATTTGGAAATGCTTTAGATGTGTATACTTGAGTTAAAGGGATACATAAGTCATGTCAAGATATGATTTTGGATTGTGAAATTTTAGGCAAGAAAATATGAAGTATGATTGTGGAGTTAAATGAGGAATTGAATAGGATGTGAATATTGGGAAGTATAATGTTGTTTGGAATTATGATGATATACGAGCAATATCCGTTAAGGTTGAATTTGATGAAAAGATAAAAGTGATAGATAGAATGCCATTAAGAATAAGAGTGTTTGACGCGCATATACATTTATGGCACGGATGGTATGATTATGTTGACAAGAGATATGAAGATAGGAGATTGAGACCATGGACTATAGAAATTAAGAAATAATCAATGATGAAAGGATAAATTGTTAGGATGAGTAGTGTAGACCCATCAATCTAAGGTTGTCAAACATAAGGCTCTTTAAAATTTGAAAAGGCAAATTTGGAGAAATAGTTCATGTTTAGACGTGCTTCATAACATTTTAAGATTTATGAGTTGATGATTTACAAGGTCATATGGATAGAATAATATTGGATGAAATTGTATGATATAACTCAAACGATATAGTTGTCTGGAGAATGGTTGTTGGTGACAATGGAGTTATGAGAAATCATAGTAAATGTTAGAAGAGAAGCGGGCATAACCAGACACGTGAAATAATAGTAAGGGTGGGGAAATCAACTAAACAAGAGTTGGGAGAATGAATATGAAGGACGAAGAAAATGTAGTTATTATTGTGGCGCATAGGATTATGAAGGAAGGATAGGGTTCAGTGGCGTAATGGAATGTAGTTATCTAATTTGAGGATATAGAAGTTGTATGAGAATGAGATAATATTTGAAATGGAGATGCGTAGCCTGCCATTGAGGAGGGAAGTTAAGGATCATAAGGTGTGTCAATTAGGGGAGTGGTCAAAGGCGCGCATATATGCATATGGGTGACTAATTAACCCGGTAAGTGGAAGATGATGAACATTTGAATATCACAATGATATACTGGATTTATTAAGTTCTACCCCCCATGATTTAAACATCAGAGAGGTAGATTGATAGCTTAATATTCTCAGGAATTACTTGGTAGCTATTCTGATATTATTAATATCTAAGATGCACGATAGGGACAAATTGATCTCGAGCTCCATCCCTAAGGCTAGGAATTATGATACGATGGGATACGACACTGCCAGAACATCCACAAACGTGAATGTGATCCTCAATTGACTAAATCATAGCGGAGGGTCATCAATCGATAAAGCTAAAACACTCGAGCTCGTATATGTTTGAATTAACTCGAACTCATTTAGACTCAAAACAAAATTTATAATTATAATTTTTTAAATAATTTTGTTATATGTTTTCCTAAAAATAAAAAACTAAATTATCATCATCATCATCACTTTTATACATTTTATTATATGGGACTAAATTATAATTATATATGTGTATATATATATAATAAAAAAGCTTATTTAGGTTTGTGAGTTTTTCGAGCCGAATATTATTGAGGTCGGCTCGGCTCGGCTCGGCTCGTTTGACTGGCGAGCTCAAGCTCAAAAAGATCGACCCAAATATGAGCTTCTATCAGGCCAAATCCGAACCATTCACGAATCGTATCATCACATTTACACGCCTACCCCCAACCCCAGTCCACACACCCCAAATCCCTCCTCTCCCCCCACCCCACACCACACCACCAACTGCAATAGTTGCCGGTAGCCAGGAAATCAGCCCCCATTGACGGAACAAAAGAATAAAAAAAAATAAGAAAAAAAGATAGCAACCATGGTAGCCAATGGCCGGATTTGGCCAGTTACTGTGTATGGTAGCCCATTGGGGTTTGGGGATTGGGTGGGGGGGTGGAAGGACAGAGGAGGGGTTATATTATATATATATATGTTATAAATATAATTTTATATATATATATAAATTTATATATATATGTATATTATATGCATATTTTTATAAATAAAAAATATTATCAATAGTAGATAAATTTGAAATGAATAAAAGAAAATTTGTATATATATTATATGTATAAATAAAAAATTGATATCTATATATTTGTAGATAAATTTATATATGTGTATATATATTTTATATATAACTATAAATAAAAAATTTATTATATTTTTTATAAATATTAAATATTATTTAATTTATAATGAACTAAAGAAAATTTATATATATCTACATATATGTTATATGCATAAACAAAATTTATATATATACTTATACATTAAATTTATATATATTATATATAAATATAAATAAAAATATTATATATATATGTATATCTTCATATATATATATATATTAAATATTATTAATTTGGATTAAATAAATTTTTTTATACATATGTATATACTTAGACATACATTTATATATATATATATTATATTATATAAGTATAATAAAAATATATTATGTATCTTTTTATAAATATTAAATATTATTTGATTTGAAATGGACAAAAAATAATTAAAAAAATGTTAAAAGTAATAAGTAAAACAAAAATAAAAGTGATATAAATTTTAATTTACTTAAGGACAATTCTATGTTTTAATACTCAATGAGTATCAAACAAGAAGAGGGGACGATGAACATGATTTTAAAAAACATAAGGAACTTTTCTCTTTGTGTGTGTGTGTGTGTGTGTCTATATATATATGTTTGATGGGGGGTTATGCCCATTTTGCATATCATAGGAGATAAATTACAATTAACCCTATAAATATTTATTATATTTCATTTCAGAAAAAAAGACGTGCAAAATAAAATGCCATGCAATGCTTCTCTTCCCAGCACCCAAAAAAATGAAAAAAAAAAAATATACAAATGAACATGATGATTTATGGTGGTTCGGCAAGCCTACTCCACTATCTAAGATATAGTTTTAGGATTTTTAACCTGCAATTATATTGAACAAACGTGAATTTACAGTGAAGACAAAATATAAGAAATCGATAGCAAAAAGCAACTTCTTCTATTGCAAAAACTTCTAACCAACTGGATGATGGAAGGCAAAAGCAAACTTCCAGCAGAACTTCCAAAGAAATATCCTGCAGAGTTCTGAACTTTGAGAAAGGCTTAGGTGTTTTTCTTGAGACTCCTTTTTTTAAATAGATGAGTCTTGATTCTTGATATCTTGTCCTCCAATGAAATCTTTCCTTCTATAACATGCAAATTTCCTTATGAAAGTTTCAGCGGTTACTTTCCTTCTTTACTTCCGGATGATTGCTTTTCTTCCTTCTATTGAGGCATAATTTGAGCGGGGAGATTGCTAATCTTGTGATATTGAATCTTTGGAGTATTTTCCTTATTTTATAGTAAATGCAATATGGAATAAGATTTATTAAATGACATTTCCTTGCAAAAGATCATAATCAAAACTTATTATAAGGAGATCCCAACAATCTCCCCCTTTTTGATGATGATCTTTTTGCATTCACAAGGTGCTCCCCCTGAGTTCAATCTCCCCCTGACTATAAGCTGTGATGAGGAGAAGTACCTTATGCTGAAAAACTAATTTCAAGCTTTCGAAGGAGTTATAAAGTTCAATAGGAGATGTTAAACTTTAAATAGCATAATAGTTTGGCATAAATTAGTTCACATAGCCAAACAAAAGTTCCAGCATTAGAAAGAATAATTCTACAAAAATATATACTAAGCGGAAACTGTTTAGCAAACTAGTTTTCATTGGAGTTTCTAGTTCCACAAAAATATAAACTGAAAAACAAAATTGAAATTCCAGTTTCATAAAACAAGTACTAAGTTTCAGGATAGAAAGCAAAGAGTTCCAAGTTCTGGTTCCAGATTTGAGAGAGCTCCAGTTATATAGTTCTAGAGAACCATCTCTTCCCCTTCAACATCAAAAAAGGGTAATTATCAGCATGGCTACGCTTATAGGAGTCTGTGCGGATGTCATAAATGTCATGACAAATTAAAAACTAACGCTTGCTAGGAATTTAATGCTTATTTTTGGAAGGAGTATATTTGTTGCATTTATTTCCATATTTTATATGAATATGACTTAGTTTTAAATTTTGGCGGGAGAAGAGATTATGCCCATCTGGTTCTTAAGGAAATTAAAATGCTCATCAGAAAGGGCTTTAGTGAAAATATCTGCCAACTGGAACTTGGTTTCCACATAATTTATGCAAATAACACCACTAGTTACATGATCTTTTATGAAATGGTGCCTAATTTCTATATGCTTGGTTCTGGAATGATGTACTGGATTTTTTGTAATACTAATGGCACTAGTATTATCACATTTAATAGGTATATTAAAGAAATTCGTATCATAATCCTGAAGAGTTTGTTTCATCCAGAGAATTTGGGTACAGTAGTTTCCAAGCGCCATATATTCTGTTTCGATTGTTGATAGTGCGACAACGCTTTATTTTTTGCTACACTAGTTTACCAATCTTTCTCTAAGAAATTGACAGTTTCCTGTGGTACTGTTATGGTTGATCTTGCAACTTGCATAGTTAGCATCAAAATATCCAACAAGAGAGAAATATTTTAAGTGAGGATACCAAATACTGAGCTGAGGAGATCCCTTTAAGTATCTTAATATTCGTTTGACCGCTCAAAGGTGGGATTCCTTGGGATTTGCCTAAAATCGGGCACACAAGCTTGTTGAGAATAGAATATTTGGTTTGCTTGCGTGAGATAGAGTAAACTTCCAATCATTCCTTGGTATATTGTTTCGTCAACTCCTTTTCTTCTGGATCAACCTCTAGTTTGGTGTTTGGAACCATGGGAATTGATGTTTCCTTATAGTTTTTCATTCCAAATTTCTCGAGTAGTTCCCTTGTATATTTTTCTTAGCGTATGAATATGAATATTCCTATGGAACTTTGTTTAATTTGCAGTCCAAGGAAGAAGTTTAGTTCTCCCATGAGACTCATTTCAAACTCATTTTTTCATGGAACTTGCAAACTTATCACAAAGAGAATTTTTAGTACCACCAAATACGATATCATCTAGATAAATCTGTACTATTAACATTTTATTATCAACTTTGTTTATGAAAAGAGTAGTGTCAATAATGCCCATGAAAAATACTTTAGAAAGAAAAAAAGTACTCAATCTTTCGTACGAAGCCCTGTGGGCTTGCTTTAAACCATATAATGCTTTAGACAATTTAAAAACATGATTGAAAAAATCAGAGTTTTCAAATCCTAGTGGTTGTTCAACATAAACCTTTTCTGTAGTAAACCCATTCAAAAATGCACTTTCAACATCCATTTACAAAAGAGTGAAATTTTTGTCAGATGCATATGCAAGCAACATGCAGATTGACTCTAATCATGCTACGGGTGCATATGTTTCATCAAAATCAATACCTTCCTATTGTGAATACCTTTTTGCAACTAGTCTTGCAATGTTTCTTACCATAATTCCCTTCTCATCTACTTTGTTTTGAAAAACCCACTTGGTTCCTATGACTGGTATGTCAGTAGGCCTTTCTACCATGTTACACACATTATTTTTGTCAAGCTGGCAAAATTCTTCCTCCATTGCGTCTTTCCAATACCTATTATTAAGTGCTTCATGTAGATCAATAGGTTCTATAAGTGATATAAGGATAATATTACCAGTATCATATCTTTTTGCCTTTGATCGAGTTATTATTCCTGCTGCTGGATTTCTAATTATTTTATCACTTGGATGACTCAATGCATGTTTAAACTTCCGCATCTTTTCTTTGTCTCCTTCATTGGAAGTTCCACTTGGAATTTCATCAATGATTTTGGAACTTTCTTTCTCAATTTCCTTTTCTTGCTGGATTGCTTCAATAATTTTATCAATACTTGTATATTCTACGCTCAAGGTGTCTTTGGCAATAAGAGTGTTAGTTTAATCAAAAACAACATGTATGGATTCTTGTATGGTTCTTTTGCTCTTATTGCAAATTCGATGGGCCTTGCTATGAACTACGTATCCAGAAATATGCCTTCGTCTGATTTTGAATCGAATTTAGCAAGATGATCTTTATCATTCAGAATGAAGCACTTGTATCCAAATACACAAAAGTATGAGATGTTCGGTACTTTACCACGCCGTAATTCATAAAAGGGTTTTTTTGATAAAAGGTATGAGAAAACTCTATTGGCAATATAGCATTCGGTATTTATAGCATCCCCCTAAAATGATTAGACAACTCATATTCGTTCAACATTGTTCGTGCCATTTCTTGAAGAATTTTGTTTTTGTCTTTCTACCACTCCATTTTGTTGTGATGTTTTTGGTGCAGAAAAATTGTAGGAATATCCATTTTCATCACAAAAGATCATAAGCGCATTATCATCAAATTACGTTCCGTGATCACTCCTTATAGCTTTAATGAAATACCCTTTTTCATTTTGGATATTCTTAGCAAGAGATACAAAAGATTTTAGAGCATCATTTTTGTGAGAAAGAAATCAAACACAGGTAAATAGTGAAAATCCACCAACAATCACAAAAATATATTTGCTCCCACCAAGAGAAGATGTTTTTATAGGTCCAAAAAGATCTAGGTGAAGGAGATCAAGGGGTTTTGATGAGGATATGTCATTTATAGGTTTGAAAGATGTTTTGGTTTGTTTTCCCTTAATGCATATATCACATATTTTGTCTTTAATAAATCCAATTTTCGGAATCCCTTTAATGAGATCCTTTCTAACAAGATGATCAAGCAGTTTCATGTTCGTATGCCCAAGTCATCTATGCCAAGTCTAACTAGAATCTTCAAAAGCTACTAGACATTCAACATTTTGGCTAGACAGATCATCTAAGTTAATGCATAAATATTTCTATCCCTACCAGTAGGAAAAATGATTTTGTCATCCTTAGTAACAATGCAGTGTGAAGGTTGGAATTGTATCTGATACCTGCTGTCGTAGAGCTGACTGATGCTTAGAAGATTATGTTTAAGACCATCTACTAATTAGACATTCTCAATGGAAGTTCCATTCATTTTTCCAACAGTTCCTTTACCTATGATATTTCCTTTTGTATTGTCAGCAAACAAGATATTTCCCCCATTGAAGTCCTGTAGGCTTGTGAAAAATGATCTATCTCCAGTCAAGTGTCTGGAACATCCAGTGTCTAGATACCATTTGTCTTTTTGATTCTTCTTCAATAGATCCTGTATCATAATTTATTAATATTTTAGGTACCCACATAGTACCGGGTCTTTGTTTGTTAGACTTTAGAATCCATAGATATTTAGTTCCAATGTCATTCTTTATTGGACATTTGTAGTAAATGTGTCCTTTCTTTCCACAAGTATAGCAGCTTTTCTGTTTTATGTTTCCAACATGTTGAATCCTGGGTTCACCTATTTTTCTTTTTCCTTTAATGGTTCTTTTCAAGTTGTAATTCTCTTCTAGAAGAAAAGATTTCTCATTTTCAAAATCTTGCACTTTTCTAACGAGCCCATTTCTGTCATTTATGTCTTTCTTGATTATTTTGTTATAACTCTAAACAAGCTCAGCCTTTTCATCAAGAATGTTTTTTATTCGGTAGTTGAGAGAGTTTATTTCTTTTTGAAGTTTAGCTAATTGGTTTTGAAATTCCTTATGCAAGCTAGCATTTTCACATTTAAAATCTCTGGAACTTGTTTTAGAACAAAAGTTACCTGTTGATTAGCTATAATGTTGTTGTTCTCATTGTCGAATTGATCGGAATCTAAATCATCCCATGTAATAGTCATTGCTCTGGATTTGAAACTTTTCTTGGGTTTGGAATTCCTATTAAAATGGATCTTAGAATGAAAAAATAAAAAAAAAATGCAAAAAATGCAGAGCATATTAATCAAATTTGGCCTAGGAGTAAATAGTATACATGAGAGTAAAAAGAGATTGGGGGCGGGGGATGAATTGATTTTTTCCAAAATCAATGAAACACTTTTATTCCTTTAAAAGGTTTTGTAACAAGTTTGATAAAATTGTTTTATAAAAATACAAATGGATAAAGTAAATAAAAGCAACAAATAAGATGAACACGATGATTTATAATGGTTCGCCAAGCCTACTCCACTACCTAAGATATAATCTTAGGATTTTTAACCTATACTTATATTGAACAAACATGAAGTTATAGTGAAGAAAAAATATAAGAAATCGATAGAAAAAAGCAACTTCCTCTATCGCAGAAACTTTTGACGGACTGGATGATGGAAGGCAAAAGCAAACTTCCAGAGAAATATCCTGTAGAGTTATGAACTTTGAGAAAGGCTTAGGTGTTTTCCTTGAGACTCTTTCTTTTAAATAAAAGAGTCTTGATTCTTGATATCTTGTCCTCCAATGAAATCTTTCCTTTTATAACATGTAGATTTCTATATGAAAGTTCTACTTTCCTTCTTTACTTCCGGATGATTGCTTTTCTTCTTTCTATTGAGGCATGATTTGAGCGGGCAGATTGCTGATCTTGTGATATTGAATTCTTGGAGTATTTTCCTTATTTACAGTAAATGCAATATGGAATAAGATTTATTAAATGACATTTCCTTGCAAAAGATTATAATAAAAACTTATTCTAAGGAGATCCCAACAGTACACATAAAGAGAATATAAACCGCTAATTAATGTATGTCTTTAATTGATATTAGAAAAGACATTAAATGGGGGACATAAGTTTTTTTTTTCTTTTTTTTTCCTTCATTATCTTTAAGGTGTGATCGCTAACAAGTAATTAAAAATACCATATACAACTAGCTAATAACTAATATGCAAAATCATGCACTTGTACCTCATGGTATAACCAACTAATATGCAAAATCATGCACTTGTACCTCATGGTATAAACATCATCATGCACTTGCGCCCCATGATACAACTATCTAACGAACAAATTTAATGGGAACTATTTTTCTACGCACACTAAAATGCATCAGGCACCTTCTTTCTATACAGTGAAGCGAAATTTCGGTTGGTACCTTACATCTCTCTCTCTCTCTCTCTTTGTTTTATTTCCCTATCACCATAGTTGTCCTCTCTCTCTCTCTCTCTCTCTCTCTCTGTGTGCTAGTCTAATGGTATAATTCTGGCTTTGGTCTATAGGAAGTTTTATATATTAGATAGGTGTTTCATGTAAGAGGGATTGTTATTATTTTCCTTAAAATTAGGATAAAAATTTTACTTCTAATTTCAGTGAATTTATCATTAATTTCCAAGATCTCAATGATTAGGAGCTTCTGGTATCATTATAATACTAATCCAAGAAGAATTAAAACTTAATATAATCAAAGATTAAGAATTTATTATTGGTATTGATATGGGGTCAGTTCATTATGCCCACTAAAGCTATTTGGCCCAACAAGCCCAAGACTGTTGCACAACAATTGGGCTCGGGGTGCTAAATCTTTAGTCGACCCTTGAGGTTGAAATGTTCGACCTCGATGTCAACTTAAGTGCCCGAGAAGCACTAGCAGTCAGTAGTTGCGACTCTCACTACCCATTGCATCTGCATTTAATGCGGTCCAACCGCCTGCATATCTGCATTAATTAATGTGATGGCGTATCACCTCTGCCATTAATGCCATCACATCCCCATTAATGATGTAAATGATCACCTTTTCGACTGGCGCGTTCCCTAGACAGGTCGAAAAGGCCTATCCTATCCTTACTGGTGGGGTCCATGTATGAAATATGCAGAAAGGTATAACGGTCTTTTTACCTCAACATGAACACTATAAATACTCCCTCATGCATGGACTAAGCTAAAAAATATACACTCATTAAGCTGTTACTCTACTCAACCAAATTTCAGGTCAATTTGTTGACTTAAGCATCGGAGCGTCTTAGCTGAGAACTCTCTCTGCTAGCCTGACATTTGTTCTTTGGTTGCAGATTCCACCCCACGTTCCCAGTAAGCATCTTTTAGGTCGAGATAATACTCTGGTCGAGGTTTGAAGACTCATCATATAGAGAATAACATCATTATTTTGGCACCATATGTGGAAAGGGATGTTACAGCTAAAAATAATCGACAACAGAAGTACCACTTTCGAGAGATAAAATGATCGACGCTTGCCTCTACCGCCTCCGTAGGAGCAGCCCAATCACATTGACCATTCCTCAACTCATGTAGATGATTAGCGATCAGATCTCCACCTAACTTTTTGCTTAGCTATTTACCGCCTTACAGAGGCATAACAACCCACTGGCAATCTCAGTGAGCGCCATGCCCCTTCCGTCGTGCCAGGAGGAATGACTCCCGAGGAAAGATACGATCAGGAATAAAACTCGCTCGAACCTGAGCAGACAAGAATTAAGTCTCGGGTGCTTTCCCCATGACGAATCTCGCCACCATCCACGTGAGAAAGTGGCAGATTCAGCAGACAATTGTGTTTGACCCAATTGAGCCTAGCAGTGCAAATGAGTCGAATGCCCCATACCTCTTCCTAGTCGGGATATGTCCAGAGCTGACAAGGAGGAGTGGGAAGAAGTTTCACATCAGGTTCAACAACTTAATAGGAGGTTGAAGGAAATTTCAAAGAGAAACTTGGATCAAACTCAGTTTGATAATGCCCCCAGATTCCAATGGGAGAAGGAATCCTCCTTCGTCGAGGAGATCATTGATGAACACATCTCTCTTGATGCAAAAGTCCCCATTAGATTGCCTTGGTATGATGGATCCACAGACCCGAACGAGCACCTATTACAATTTGAACATATGATGCAGTTACATGGCCATAGCGACTATATACATGCAAAAATATTGGTCACTACCTTTCAGGACATAGCGTTGGAGTGGTTTGTCAAACTTGAGCTTGTATCCATATTCTCTTATGATCAGCTATGTGACAAGTTCTTACACCAATTTGCTAGCAGAAGAAAGGTAAAACTGGCTCACACTCACCTTTATACAGTAAAACAAAATGAGGGTGAATCTTTGAGAGACTTCTTCTCCTGATTTAATATGAAAGTTCTACATATCGACAACCCTCGCATTGAATTCTTGATTGATGTTCTATTTTTGGGTTTGAGACACAAAGAATGGGCCAATGCTTTGGTTAGGGAGAGGCCGTGTACATTGGAAGAGCTCATCGACCTGGCAAAAATGTATATAGCCTAAGAAGAGATGAGTAAGATAAAATTTAGTGGAGGAGAATCCGAAAAAAAGAAAGGCAAGGAGAAGGATGACATACACTAAAAGGAAGGTCATCATTCCTCGATTAAGCATTTTCATAATTATGCACCACTAAACACCCCCAGAAAAGAGGTCTTATTTGCTATACAATAGGACAACCTCCTGAAAAAATCATGAAAGATTAATGAAATCAAGCCCATGAAGAAATCCAAAAAATGTTGCTATTTTCATTAGCAAAAAGGACATGACACTGAGAATTGTTTCAACCACCAAGATGAAATTAAATGCCTCATCAGATGAGGTCACCTCAAAAAATACATTGACTAAAAAGCCCTGCATGGCTCAGGCTGACTAGACTCCCAGTAGAGAACGGTTGGCCAGCCCGCGTAGAGAAGATGGAGGAAAACAGAAGGTTGATGAGGACCGCCCATCTTTAAGAGACATTATTGATACGATAGCAAGAGGGCTAACATGGGGAGATTCTAGGAACATAAGGAAACAAGCCCAATGGCATCTTGAATCCAGCAGGTTAATGCGGATTAGGCCAATCTACCAGCTTTCCCAAGTGCCGAACCCATATTTTTCTCAGATTCTGACCCCTCACACTTAGGAGGTCGTGGACTAACTTTGAAGTCAAGAAGGTTTTGGTAGATAATGGGAGTTCTGTGAACATCATCTTTCTGTCCACCTTAGATACGATGAAGTTAGGGAAGCTAAAATTTGAGCCTATTCGAACGCTTTTGGTTGGATTTGGGGGATCAAAGATTGTACTTGTTGGATCTATCAATTTGTTTACCTCATTCGGTGAAGCTCCCAAAAGGCGTACTCTCATGATCAACTTCCTCATCGTTGATGCATCTTTTGCTTACAATGCCATCCTTGGAAGACCAATGCTAAATGATTTTCAACTGATTGTATCTACATATCACATGAAAGTCAAATTCCTAACTGTGGGCAATGGGATCGAGGAATTATTGTGTAATTTGAAAGAAGCGTGGCATTGCTACACCATTTCAGTTGAGGCCAACTCCCAGAAAATTTAACCCAAATTAAAGCCCTCAGGGGACATCCCTATACCTGATAAAGCACAAGCCAGCAAAAAGAGGAAAATGAAAGACACTCAGGTAAAACTTGCTGAAGAGTTCAAAATCGTTGAGATTGAGCAAAGCAATCCCTGTAAGAAGACCAAGATAGGGTCGAGTTTGGGGAAACAATATGGAATGCATGCTCATTGATTTCCACAGGAGAAATATCGACGTCTTTGCTTGGAGAGCAGTTGATTTGTAGGGAATCAACCTTGAGGTCATTGTTCACCGTCTCAATGTTGATCCCACATTCAAACCAGTGCGGCAGAAGACAAGGACTTTCAATGCTGAAAGGACTAAGGTTATCAAGGAAGAGATCAACAAACTCCTAGAAGCAAGTTGCATAGTAGAAATTCAGTACCCTAGCTGGCTATGTAATGTAGTTTTGGTTCCCAAAAGTTAGGGAAAATAGGGAATGTGTAATGATTTCACTAATCTTAATAAAGCATGCCCTAAAGATTCTTATCCTCTGCCTTGTATAGATTTGTTAGTCGATTCAACTGCTGGGTGTCACCTCTTGAGCATGATGGATGCCTTACAAGGTTACTACAAATATTCATGGCCCCCGAAGATAGGGATAAAACTTCCTTTGTAGTCCCGAATAGTTTGTGTTGCTTTTTGGTTATGCCGTTTGGATTATAAAATGATGGCACTACCTAGGGCTGTAAATGGATATTCGAAAATTCGTTTACCGTTCACATTCGTATCCATTTACACAGAAATTATCCGCATCCGTTTAAAGCGGATATTATCCATATTTGATTAGTGAATATCCGATTATAAATGGACACGGATATGGTAAATGCGTATCCGATCCGTTTAATATCCATTCGAATATATATTTTTATTAAATAATATATTATTTATATTTTTCAATAAAAATCTCATAATCCATATATTTATAATAAATTATAATTGAAGAATGGGAAGAAAAAAGAATAAATTTAAAAAATTATTGTAGTATAGAGAAAAAATTAAAGAATAAAGTTAGTCAACACAATTATTGTTGGTTGACTATATAATTAATATACTTAAATACCATTATTATTACTAATAAGTACTAACAATAAATTATAAAGTTAATTATTAATTAAAACTTATGTTATTTATTTGATTACTTTTATTTTAATGAAATTATATAATTCCTTCTATTAATTAAAATATGTATTTGTTATAGGTTCATAAATTCACATATTTGGATATTCGTAAATAGATATCTAAATAATTATCATCGAAATAAATAGAAAATAATAATTCGAATACTAATAAATTTAATAAAATATGAATATATATAAATAATTATAATCGAATACGGATATATCCGAATCCAACTGATATCCGACGGATACGAATTTGGATATCATTTTTAAATATTCGTCAAATCCGTATCCGTATCCAAATATTCGAAAAGTTAGACGGATACGAATATGAAAATAGTGTATCCGATCCGTTTAATATCCGTTTACACCCCTAGCACTACCTACCAAAGACTAGTCAATTTTATGTTCAAGAATGAGATGGAACGGTCCATGGAAGTTTATGGGATGATATGATAGTTAAGACGGAAAAGGTTGCAGACTATTTGGCCGACCTAAGTGATATGTTCTCTATCCTCAAAGCTTTTGGCATGAAAGTCAACCCAGCCAAATGTACATTCAGAGTGAGAGGTGGGAATTTTCTAGGGTATATGGTCAGCTAATGGGGTATTGAACCTAACCCCCAAAAATCTAAGCTATCTAGGATATCCTGTCTCCAAAGACGATTAAGGATGTGTAGAAGTTGGTCGGCAAGCTCATCGCCCTTGGTCGATTTATTGCACGAGTAGCAAACAAGAGCTTGCCTTTCTTTCAAGTCTTGAAGAATGCCAAGAAATTCAAATTGGTGAAAAAATGTGACCGAGCTCTGGCCAACCTCAAGCAGTACCTGACCAAACCTCCATTGCTGGACAAGCCAACGGTCGGAGAAGTGTTGTATTTATACTTAGTCATCTCAACAGTCGTAGTTAGCTCATATTTGGTGTTAACTCAACAAGGATCATGCAAGCCAGTGTATTATAGTTGTAACGTCTTGCAAGGCCCTGAACATAATTATTTAGAGATTGAGAATTTCGCATTAGCACTCATTACCGCAGCCAAAAAGCTAATACCTTACTTCTTGTCCCATACAATCGTTATTTTAACAAACCAACCTTTGAAACAACTGCTCTCCAAGCCCAACACATCAGGAAGGTTAACTAAATGGGACATTGAGTTAGGGAAATTCGACCTCAAGTTCCAACCTCGTGTCGCTATAAAAGCTTAAGTGTTAGCTGATTTTCTAGCAGAGCGGATCGACCTACCACTATTACAAAAGCAACAACCAAAAGTATGGTCTTTGCTTATGGATGGTTCAGCCACTAATTTATGAGGCGGAATGGGTGTATCATTGTGTTCCCCCTCAAGCGAAGGAATATGATTTTGCAATCAAAGTAAACTATTCTGTCACCAACAATGAGGCGGAATACGAGGCTCTTATTACTGGGATGAGAATGGCTTTGGACAAAGGAATCAAATGTTTGGCGGCCGTTACTGACTCATAGCTCGTCGCAGAACAGTTTGGAGGTAACATTGAGGCCAGGGATATTACCATAAACGCCTATCCAAATGAGGTCAAATGGTTGGAGCAACAATTTGAGAAATTCACACTCAGTCAGGTGCCCAGGTTAGAAAATGAAAAAACAGATGTGCTCTAAAAGTTTGCTAGCTCAACAAAAGGTACAAGGGACAGTTCTATTACCTTCTTAGTCTCAAAGAAGCTCGACATTGACAACTCTCAGTCAAAAGAGGACTTCGCGGTAGATGCGGTGAGTCAAACCTGGATCGACGAAATTAAAGCCTATCTCAAAGAAGGTAAAGTGCCATCAGACTATTCAGAAGCTAGAAGGTTGAGGGTGCATACATCCAAGTTTGCTTTGGACGAGTTCGATTAACTTTATAAGAGGTCTATCACAGGACCCCCGCTGAAGTGTGTCATAACCAACCAAGCACAAGAAGTTTTGCACAAAGTCCTTGCAGGCATTTGTTGAAATCACATTGGAGGTTGGTCATTGGCCCACAAAGTTATCAGGAGCGGATATTTTTAGCTAACTTAAATAAAGACGCTGTCAAGTTTGCTAGGAAGTGCCGATCAAGTCAGGTTCATGCCAGCATCCCTCACCAACTAGCTACCACCCTTACTTTAGTACAAATCACATATTCATTCGACCAATGTGGAGTTGATATAGTAGGGTCTTTCCCAAAAGCCACCTGGCAGAAGAAATCCATGATTGTAGTGGTTGAATACTTCATCAAATAGGTTGAAGCCCAAAGCCATGCCTAAGATCACAGATGTTGCAACAAGGAGTTTCTTGTGAAAAAATATAATTTGTTGTTTTGGCTTACCCAAAGTTCCCATATTAGAGAATGGCACCAATTTTAGAATGGTGCAAAAAACTCAAAATCAAACAATATTTTACTTCAGTGGAGAATCCACAAGCCAATGGTTAGATGGAGGTCACCAATAGGATTATACTCAACCATATCAAAACGAGGTTGGAGGGCTCTAATGCTAGCTGGACGGACGACCTACTAGGAGTTCTCTGGGCTTATTGTACTACCGCAAGAACGACGACAAGTCAGAGTCCTTACAGTTTAGTATATGGTTCAAATGCAGTTGTTCTTGCAGAATTGATCCAATACACGTCTTGAATTATATATTATAGCCCAGTCAGAAATAAAGCGGTAAAAGAGTTCAACTTGGAAGTGATCGATGAGCTCTGACAACAAGCCTTTATAAAGATGTAAAGGTATAGATCAATCATGGCAAAACATTATGACAAAGGAGTTCGACCTAGATCTTTCAAAGTTGGTGACCTCATTCTCAAGAAGGTTGAAGTCTCTAAGAATGTTGGCAAGCTCTACCCAAAGTGGGAGGGCCCATACTCCATGGTTAAAGTAGCAAAATACAATTCCTACCGACTAGCTGATCTATCTGGAAATGAATTGCCAAGACATGGAATGCAATCAATCTCAAAAAATTTTGTGTGTAGACTGCACTGTACAGAAAGCACATTACTTTAAATAAACACTATTGCGTGACCTTGCAGTTGCTTCATATTAACCATCCTACCTAGTTCTTAAGTAACAATCAAGTCGACCCCGTAGTCGCGTGATTCCAGTTGCCTAGCTCAATTATTTAAAAAAAAAACTTGTCAACTCGACCTCGCGATCGCATGGTTCTAGTTGTGTGATTGAGAAATCTATGGTTCAACTATGAAATGGTTATCAGGTTGACCTCATGTTGCATGATTGGAGTTGACTAGGCAATCGCGTGACACAAATTACCTAACAAATCATTACATCGAATCGAGTCGACCCCATAGTCGCATGATAGTCGACCTTGCTGTTGCATGATTCAAGTGATCTCATTTGAATATTAGTCAAGTATCAAATCTTATAAGTCGTATGACTCGATTCCTTTATTGAACTATTGAGGTTAACTCTGCAATCATTGGTATAAACTGAAAAGACTAAATTATTGACCAGGGATTTACATGATTAACGCAAAAATCCATTATAAAAGGGGATAAGAAACTTCAACAAAACATATCATTGTTTGGCCCCATGGGGCATACAAACCTAAAAAAAAAAGTACAAAAAATGAGCAAATGAAAAACAACCACACTTAACTTGATCCTGCTGCATTCCCTTGTTGAGCCATCGCTTCATCAGTAACTTTGTCTACTGCCCTTAGTAACTCTTCCGTGGAGTCCACCGTGACATTCAAAGACGGCCCTTCGACCTCTTGCTCAGGCAGTTTCCTATGTGCCGCTCCAGCGGGTTGTGATGGCCCCGACTCTGTTAAAAATACCCAGCTGCCATCAGGAAAGAAGTTTGCCACGACCACTTCATTGTCCTTTATTTCTAGGGCAAACTCTCTAGAAAATCCAAACTCGTCTCCTACCGTGGCAACTCAAGGAAGGGGCGGAGCTATAAACTCATCTTATCCAACGGGGGTATTTTCATCAAAGTCTTGAAGGCGCTCATTCTTGTTTGCATTGAGTCTCGCCTTGTCCTCAGCTCAAAACTCGTACCCCATGAACTCCAGTTGCCTTACCGCGTGGTCGAATGCTTCCTTAGCATCATCTATGGTAAATGTAACACTCGCATAAGCAAAAGCTGGTCAAATTTTTATGTGAGCATACCTCATCGTGCTCTCATAGCCTTGGGCTCGACCTGATTGTGAGGCCTCTTAGATCGAGCTCACAATCTTTTTCAGTTGATCCTTAACCTGACTTTTACTCTCGATCACCGCCAGCAACTCGACGTCCTTCTCCTTGAGCTATTTTGTCAACTTGGCAATTCTCGACTCTATGGAGCTGACCTTAGGCTTTAGTATTTCATTCTGCTCTTTCTTAACTTCTTCGCTTTTATCCAGCAACCTCTAATGCTGGATTTCACATAACTTATAGTGGCGGTGGAAGTTGTAACCCCATTGTCTGACTTGAGAGATAATTAGCTATCATATTTGCATCTTTTTAGTCAAACACATACCTTAAACCAATGAGAGACATCCATGTTGGCGTGATACATGAACTCCTTCAGAGCATCGACCTGTTCAAAATTAAACTTTTCCACATAGTCCTTTTGGAATAGACCAGCTATTAGAAAGTCTAGCAGCATCTCAACATTGAGTCGATGCCCATCATGGTGGCTAAATTCGAAACTCCTACTTTTTCCCTAAATCGTGGTTCAGGAAATATAGGCAAGTTGAAAAGCTGTTCAGGTAGAGAAGTCTTATAGGTAGCTTCATCACTTTCCGCAACCTTCCTTTTTCCTTTCTTGATCGCAGATTTCTTCTGGGTAGCCTGACTAGCGCCTTCGATCGCTTTCTTCTTCGGTTGGGGGGAACTGTTGACCACCCCTGTACTGGCACAACACCAGTTTGGCCCTCTGAGGCCTCAATATCAACATCAGCTGGTTGAACAACAGCTGCCTGTCGAGCGGCGGCCTCTTCATGCTGTTGTGCTTCTTGTTGTTTGTGTATAACAATCTGTCTTGCACGATTCATTATTGAGCAACCTGGAAGAAAGAATATACTCAATTACATAGATAACAACTAAAAATGATACCTCGCATTATTTACTAAGGTTAGTTTCTACCTAAGTGTGTAGTAGCATGCAACTTCAATGCGATGGTCGACAATTCTGCCAAAACCAAGTTCCTTTTTCTTATAAACATCGAGGCATCCATCTCACCAAATTCGAGTAGATCTCAAACAAAGATATTACTCCACGTGGATTCTCAGTGATATCCAGCTCGACCCTACCCCTCATCCACTCTCTTGGATTATTGAATCCGATCCCAGTAAGGGGTCGGACGTAGAAATATCTCTCTTTCCATTTTTGACCATGTGATGAGGAGAATACCCTAAAGACTTTTCTATGGTTGAGTAGTTAAGTAGTAAAAACTAGACTCCCCGACTATGCCCGACTTGCATGACATGGGTAGAAGAAATAAATGGTTAAAATTGGCCCAGGATGGGGCCTCCTCGACAATGCCTATTAAAACAATAAAACTATATATAAGAGTAAAGTAATTAGGAAGTAATTGGGTTATACAAACTTGTAAACCTCTCAGCAGGTCGACTACAGGGTCGACTAAAGGGAACCTAAGACCACACTTCATTGCATCCTCAAAAACGGCTATGCACCAATCAGGATGTGTATCTATCATATCCGCCGCTCTAGGTTTGATCAGTTCAAATGCATCAAGAACATGGTATCTCCCTCTAATCAACCTAAGGTCGTTCAGTGATATCGTCGACATGATATCCCTATAATGTGTCATCGTAAATAACTTACCCCTCAACCTCAAAACTTTATTTGCTACCATTTCTTCCTCGTCCCTACTATGCCCAGAGGGCCCTGCCTCACCCATATTATGCCTTGAAAGGCCCACTTCCACGACTGAG
This sequence comes from Jacaranda mimosifolia, assembly GCA_018894105.1. Lineage (NCBI taxonomy): Eukaryota > Viridiplantae > Streptophyta > Magnoliopsida > Lamiales > Bignoniaceae > Jacaranda > Jacaranda mimosifolia. Next base: position 14,848,495 of record CM032123.1, read on the forward strand.
AGGTTAGAGAGTCCCCCCCACTCATCTTCTCCTAAAACCCCCTCACCTACACCTAATTCTAGCTGTTCGGGGGTATCTAACCTCTCACTAGACAATTCGCTCAACTCCGCCCCACTATTCTATACGTCCGCCAAGTGTATGGCTTCGTATCAAAACTAGATCTCAACATAATAGAAGTTTAAGGGCTAACAAACTTTAAGAATGCAAAAAAGAGGCACTTACAAAAGTTGCGCATAGAGGGTAAACGCTCAAAGTAGCTTAAAAATCGACCACAGAACTTTACCTCTCGACTTCAAAAGTGTTGTGGTAAAAGTGAAAATGAGTGATGAAAGTTTGCTATTTATAGATACATTGGAATATCAGTTGATTAAAGCAACCAATAATCGGCTAATAAATGCTTAACCGTCGGTTACCCGTGCAAAAATATTCGTGTAACCACCTGTAACGGTTCCTGCCAGTCTTCCCTTGATCGAGACTCTAAATGATTTTTTCCTGTCGCTCTTGTGAAACTACTCCAAACTCCAACCCCTTCACGGTCAGACTTCAGAGTGAGGGGGAATCATGATATGGGGTCAGCTTATTAGGCCCACTAAAGCTATTTGGCCCAACAAGTCCAAGACAGTTGGACGACCATTGGGGTCGTGGTGCTGAATCTTTAGTTGACCTTCGAGGTTGAGATGTTTGACCTCGATGTCAACTTAAGCACCAGAGAAGCCATAGTGGTCAGTAGTTGTGACTCTACCACCCATCGCATTTGCATTTAATGCGGTCCAATTGCCAGCATGTTCGCATTAATTAATGTGACGGCGCATCACCTCTACCATTAATGTGATGGCGCATCACCTCTGCCATTAATGTGATGGCGCATCACCTCTGCCATTAATGTTGTCACCCCGCATTAATGACTTTAAGATCCCCTTTTCGACTGGCGTGCTTCCTAGATAGGTCAAAAAGGCCTATCCTATCCCTACTAGTGGAGTCCATGTGTGAAATATGCAGAAGGGTATAACGATCTTTTTACCTCAACATGAACACTATAAAACTCCCTGCAAGAACTAATGTAAAAAATGTACACTCACTAAGCTATTACTTTGCTCAACCAAATTTCAGGTCGATTTACTAACTTAAGCATCGTAGGGTCTTAGCCGAGAACCCTCTTGACTAGCCTGACGTTTGTTCCTTAGCTGCAGATTCCATCCCACGTTCCCAGTAAGCATCTTTTAGGTCAAGATAATACTCTGGTCGAGGTTTGAAGACTCATTGTATAGAGAATAACATCATTAGGTGTTTGTGTGTGTGTATATATATATATAAATATTTAAGAATCGAATTATAGTTCTCATCATATGTTAGCAATTTAGATTTTAATTTTTTAAAATTTTTAGAAAGATTGGTATTTTATGCTTTACTATCTCTTTAATTCAAATAATAAATAAAATAAAATAGAATTATCATTTGAATAGGCAAAAAAAATTTACTTATTACAAGAGGTTTCTTCAAAGTTTGAAGATGGATAATTACCTCAACGTGGTCAATATTTTCTCGTAGTTTTCTTTCCGCACGATATATGACATGTGTTTAAACCATTAGTTATGCTTTGAACAGAGAAATTAAAATAGTATTGTAGAGAGAGGACAAAAAATATAAAGGTGTGCACTCACTACTACAATAAAAAACTTTTGAAACTATTCTTTTTGCTCTTGAAAATTCGAAAATTGCCTCCAATACATATGAAAGCATTTGGATAAATTGCATCTATAGCTCCAGTCAAAAAATATATAGAAGCTATTTTAAATATCTCTTGTTTATATAAAGCGATGAAGGAATTTTTTTTTATTTTTCAAAAGCTATTTTACGATCATTTATTGGTTATTCTAATATGTGCTCTAGTACATACGCCTTCAAAAATATGATAACACTTTATAAGGACAATGAATATTAAATGGCCCCTTTAAATTATTATTATGATTATTTTAAAACGTGCCTTTATTTATTTGCATCTAAATATCTAATTTTATTGTAGTTACTATAACTATTTTAGATACCTAGCTCATGACAAGTTGGGATATATAATTTTAAGAACAACTTCCTAACTTAAGGTACGTGTTTCTAGTACTAACAAGTTCCGACCGAACACCAATAATTTATCGTATAACATTAATTATAATAAGATCACAGCCGTTTGAATAATTGAAATGTCGGACACAATTTATTAAACATTGTACATAAAACAATGCAATTTTCAACAAAATTTCTAGGAAAAAAATCAAAACAGGCAAACAAATTAATTGACGTATATGTGTGGCTGACTTGACTGGAACTGGAGTCTGGAAGGTTATTTTCGTGCAAATCTCTCATCACACTTGATTCCAGTGACTATGTTCTCAGGTGGTCCCCAAATGTAGATAAGGAATTCGAGAATATTGGCACGACGAAGCATCACCAGACATTATCAACAGATACAAAAAGAAAGGGACATATATATATATATATATATATATGTGAATGCATCTTTTCACCTTTGGATTAAACTCGTCATAATTATATTTATTTGCTTCATTTTCAACACCGAGGCATGTCTGGAGGTGGTGGCAGCATCTTAGCATTTGGGCCTTTGCCATTTTTAACGAAGAAAACCATTCCCATTCCCCAGCTCACATGGCGCTCAAAATGGCAATGCATAAACCAAACTCCTGCAAGATAATTAATTTTCCAGTTTTAAATATTTCCCTTTGAAGATTTTGATATAGCTGCGTAATATATAGCTAGCAGTTGTAATGATGAAAGAAAGATAATAAATAGTATATGAATAGCACAAACCTGGATTGTTTGCCTTAAATCTTATTGCTGTCCAGCCATTTCTTGGGACTGCAATTGTCTCCATCAGAGGAGGGTCGACAAGATTATAGTTCAAAGGATCCCTGTCTCTGTCGAAGTTCCCAATTCCTGATCCGACCACATAAAAGCTGTATCCATGTAAGTGCATTGGATGATCGATGCCTGCAACTGTGTTGGTTCCCTGGAAAACAAGTTCCACTGTGGAATTATATTCAAGAACATTCACGTCAGTCCCATTCTCAGGCCTCCACAGGTCCCGTGGGATAAAATCCTGTGTGTAGTTGAAGCGGAAAGGTGGATTATCAGGAAAATCAGTTTCATAAACTCCACTGATCCCTCTATAATAAGCTTGAAGAATGTCGGTTCTTGGAAGCAACATCGTCACATTATTCACGCTTGCCAAAAACCGCTCCTGAAATGGTCCCTCGCATGAGTTATTAGGGCAGGGGCGTAAATTGATCGAAAGAGTAAAGAATAACGTAGTTGTGATGTTCAAAGGAACGTCGATGGGGTATTTTTCATTCGCTAGACTTCTGAGTTTGTTGGTGAAATTGACGGATGCGGCCGTATCGTTGAAGTCGGGAAGAGTTGGAAGCAATGGTGATGATGGCGGAGTGTAGTTTCCAATGTATTCTATGATGCCTGTTGTAGTTGTGTTGTCGAAATTTCCAGCACTGGCATAAACCCTGGAGGCCATGTAATAGTGGGTTGGTGGCCGATTAGCTTCCAACAAGAAGTCAACAGTTTGTCCGGGGGAGATTGTAATGTAATCACTCTGAAGTGGCTTTGTGTAGGCGCCGTCTGATCCAACAACGGTGATGTTATGGTTGGCAATTTTGAAGAACATAATGTTGTTCATCACTGCGTTAACCATTCGGATCAAATAAGTTTTGCCAAACTCCACTGTCAGCTTGAATGTATCTGCAATTTTTTACAGCAAATAAGTATAAAAAGAAATCTGAAACTAAGACTCTGTTTTTCAATTTATATATCGTCATGTCTTTATGACATTAAAAAATTCACCTGGTCTTGAGCATGGATATAAATCACCAGGTTGACCATTTATGAGAAAAGCATCGGAAACATTGGGGTCGCCTCCATTAGCAAGGAATTCCTCCATGACTTCCTGCACGTCAGCGTTCCACCACTCTCCTGTATTGCAAATATTGCTTCAAACCTTTAGTACTCATCATTTTGACATCATCACTTTGTCTTTTTTACTATACATCCTAAATTTGTTGTACACTAAATATATACATATTTTTAGTTCCGGAGCATACCTAGTAGGAGGGGCACTTCGGCATGAGGCTTAGGGAAAGGATAGGGATTTCTCCTCTGAGGTAAAATAACGAGTGCACCATAAACGGAGGCCCTCGACCACTCGCTGTGAGCATGCCACCACAAAGTGCCTTCCTCATCGGATAGGACAATTCGTTGGCTAAACTTGGTACCGGGACTAATAGGGCACTGCGTCACGTACTCGGGACCATCTGACCATGGATACCTTGGCATTTTCACTCCATGCCTGAAATTTATAACATATATATTGCTTCAGTTTCAGACTTGGGAGCAAACATAAATGCCTCACCAAACATGTACTATATTGTATATAAATTACTGCAGATATATATATATATATATATATATTGATACCAGTGGATGGTTATATTATGGCCAGCACGGTTATAAACATCGACTATGACTAGGTCTCCTCTTCTTGCATATATAGTTGGCCCTGGAAACTGTCCGTTTATCGTCAACATGGTCTTGTTGGTGCATAGCCTAGTGTGTGAAGAATTTCTTAGCTGCACATTAGAATTGACAGGATACTTAATATTAACTTCAAATTATTGATGAAAATATTGTGCATGAGATAAATTATTCAAAAATTATGTACATATATTTAACTTACCACAAACTTATAGCGGCGGACCAAAGCATGGCTAGGTGTTGCACCTCCAAGCAGAATAATGCCTAAGAAGTAGAAGATGAAAACCTTGGAAGTGGACCGCATTTTCAGCTTTTGCAATATGAGTGAACCACTTCCTGCTGTTAGCGATTAAAGTGTGGACTGTTGTACTAGATTCTTCAGATCGGAGCAAATTGGTCCAGTATTTATAGGGATAGGAGTATTTCATTTTGTGCTTATGAATTATCCTGAATAAAGAAAAGGCGACGGCTATGTTTTTTGTCACGTTATTAATTGGTGGTCCTTGTCAATAAAATATATAAAGCATGAACGGGTTCTTTTTGGGTCTTAAGAATTTCAAAATAGCCTGAATTTGACCAACCATATGAGTGAAGAAAGAACCATGATTGGTGAAAAGAAAGAAATATACAGAGAGAGAGAGAGAGAGAGTAGGGACTGTTTAATTTATGAAAATAAGCATTATGATATTCTATGAATAAGCTCTAAGTTTTGAATACAGAAAGGTCCCATAGTGGCTTTGAAACCTGCACATATTTTAAGTTTGCATATGTATCACTGGATGCAAAATAAATTTTCGTTTTAAAATAGGTTTAATTAAAGTTGGTGCATGCATGTGAACGTATAATTGTCCTTTAGTTGTTTCGTTAGTACAAATTGACACTATATTTCTTGATATTTAATACTATAAGAAAAATATAGTAATAATAACAATATGAAAGTTGCCGTAATGATGTTTAAATTGTTGTTATTAATACTTAATGATACATGCATATATATATATATATATGTGTGTGATATTAATAAAAAATTTGTTACAAATTATAGCGCCAACTTTTATTGTTGACACTGTACATGAGCCATTAATTGTCAATATTAACAATTTAAAATACTTATTATTGTTAAATTCATATTATGACAATAATGTTTTCACTTAACACATATAATTAATGACAGTATAAAAACTATTGTCACTTAATACTTATAATAAATGACTTAATTTTGTGCCACTAATTCTTATATTTTTTCTAAGTGTAAATTTATCTTAACAAATGTAAGTATAAAATAAATCAAGAGATATTTGATGTTCTTTTTCAAGAAGGAGAGAGGCTTCAAAATTGTGCTAATGCTCTTGTATAATTTTCTAAAAACAAATCATCAAATTGAGAAAAAATAAAATTTCTTGTCCTTTGAAATTCAACTGATTTTTTTCATTTTCTTTTGTTTCTTCCGCGTGAAATGGGATTCATTAAATTAATGTATTAAACACAACAAAAAAATTGTGGAAGATGTTAGATCAATCTTAATTATTGCTGTAGATGAATCATTCAGATTAATGCTTAGAATGTTGACAACATTTCTCTTCGTATCACTTTAAGGGAAAGTCAAAAAAAGTAAAATAGGTTAACCTAAAGAAAATGCTGTAACAAGTTGACAAATAAATACTATATATTTCTCGACTTCTTTTGGAGGGAAAATTTGAAAATAATTTTATAGAAAAAGTGGTATCCAAGGTTCGGTACAAGGAAACCGGGTAATGGTTGCCAGTTGCCACTAAGGAACTTTCCGTCAGCAGCCTAAAATTTTGCACTTTTATAGTCTCTTCCTTTTTGGTTTATATATATATATATATATATATCGCCAACTAATCCTTGTGATCACATGTTTGTTATCCCAACCTCAGTGGGGTCCATCAATTATTTAAGACTAAAGATTCTCATTAAAGCCAAAGATTAATTAGTTAGATGCACGATAATGACAGCTATATATATATATATATATTTCAAATAATAATTGAACAACATGTTTTGTGGTTGTTTTGCATCAAAGAAATTGTTGCTTATTAGAAATGTTTTAAGCATAGGAGAGAGCTGAACTTCGGGAAGATTCAAAGAATATAACAAATGTTGTTATTTGAAAAGAATATCAAACACGTGTTAGATGAATATTTGTAGGCGGCTCTCCAAATTTGCATATATATATTTCCATAAAAGTTGTTCATCTATATTTCTGGAATGTAATTATGATGAATTGAACACTATATATATATATATATATATATATCTTTCATCCTTATAGTTTTGAATTATTAATTATTTTCCATGATATGTTGTTTTGAGAACTTGCTCTCACCTTGGACATATATAGGTGATATTCATCTGAGAAATTATTGCTATGATATTTCTTGGGCTTATAAAAGCATGATCACTCGTTTTTCCTGTTCATTGCAACTGGCCTCTATATATACTTTCTCTCTTTTTCTTTTTTCTTTTTTCTTTCTTTCTTTCTTTTTTTTTTTTTTTTTCTTTTTTGTGTTTATGGTTTTATAGTAAACATAGTTTAAGGCCAATTGCCTGACCATAGTACTGACAGTGTCTCTTCCATCATGAATTTTTTTACCGAACCTAAAAGTTATTATCTTCTTCACGCATAGATTGATGGTCACATTAGTTTAACATTAGAATTATTCATCATTTCACGCACTGTGGGATTTTTGGTACATAGCTCCCATGATTGTGACCCTTTCTCATTACAAAATTACCTCAATTATAGCACTTGTCGGGCGACCTAGAGTCAAATTTGTGCACTCTATCAATCTCCTTTTTAAATTAATATATATAAGATTTTAAATGAGAAATAAATACTAAATAATTAATATTTCTGTATCTTTATCATTTGCTTGGTTTTTGCTTGATTTGTGCTTGTATGCAAGTTTGGTTTTGGCTTGGTTTTTGCTTCTTTGAAGGATCTTTGCAGGTTGTGTAGATTGTAGGTTTTTGCTTAATTTACAACTCTCAGTGTCATTGCTGCATTTTGGTGCAACTTACTTGCAGTTTCTACTTCTTTCTGTAAATAAATAGGCATTTTACCCTCCATATTTTGTCTAAGAGCATTTTACCCACTCATCTGAATTCTGATATACCAAAAAGACATTACACTCCCCCATGTCCTGTAGTAGTTTTTTTTTTTTTCATTTTTGATAAAAAAAGTATTGAGCATACAAATTACAATGTCAAAACTTTATCTTATATTGGTGATATAAATGCTAGTAGTTGAGATAGACAATAAGAAGATGCGGACGAGCGGCAGACAACCACGGAGTGGGGCAAAGGCGGCTGTATGGAAATCAATAAAAAATAATAAAGAAAGAGAGAAGGACAAGCAGAAAAGCTCGAACACTGCAAGCAACAAATATGACTTCTTGGGGATGGAACTGTTAGAATTAAGGTTGTGATTGCTTATGAAATTTTGTTTCATGTTTGTTGTTTTAAATATTATGGGGTTGTTATGGTATTTTTGAGATATGAGAATGAAATATGAGGTTGTGAATGGTTGTGAGATAAAATATAATAATTAACGATGTTATGTGTTGATGTGATTTGAAGTTGTGAATAGTTGTGAGATATATTTGAGAAATTTATTTGAGATAATGAAATTATTGTATGAGATTTTTTTTTTTTTTTTGGGATTTGCTTGGGATTTAAAATAAATTAACAATTTACAATAAATTTTTAATTTTAATAGATCAATTTTTTGCTTTAACTCTTACCAAAATATCATCTATGAATAAATTTATTTTTATTTTTTTCATTTGTTTGGTAGTAATAATATATTAATAAATTAAGAAAAATCTATAAATACATTAAACTGAAAATATTTTTTTTTAAACGTAAAAAAACCTATCATGTATTAATAAATCAATTTTTCATCTTTTGGGTTTGTTTGGAATTTAAATAGCTAAAAAATATAATTAATTAATAAATATAATAAAATAAAAAGTTATAAAATATAATTTTGAAAATAAATGGAAACACTTTTTTCTTTCTATCCCATACCCTATATATAATTTTCTATATAGCCTATAGCCTATATCCTTTATTTTTCTTTTTTCATTAATTTCATTTTGCTAAAAAAAATTTGAAATTCATTTTGGCCGAATTAAATTATAAATTTAAGACATACAATTTTTTAATTTAAAAATATATTATATATATTTATTCACTAATTTGATAGTATGTCCTGCACAAATGAATATTATATTTTCAATCAATCAATTTTGACAATGTTTTCAATTAATTGGATTAATTGAAAATTTATTAATTCTTATGTAATTAAGAAAGATAATCGAAAAGTTGCATTTTGTCCAAAGTAAATTAATGAAACTCATTGTTAATTTCATATTTTATGAAATTTTATATTTTTTCGCAAAAATAGGTAAATTGCAATTTGAGCTTGATTTGAAATCCCACTACTCCTTCAAGGACATCGACAAACACAACCTTTGAAACTTACCCCACAAACATGTTTGAAAAACCCACATCTAGTCTTTGAAACTTACCCCACAAACATGGTTGAAAAACCTACATCCAATCAAGCCTTGGACTTAACTCATGTTTTTAAAACCAAAAAATGGTGAACAACTCCATAAGCAATCGCAGCCTTAGAAGCACAAAAAGGTCATGTGTAGTAGTCATATAGGGACTCAGAGAAATTTTAGGTGTTGTCATGTCATTAATAGCAAGCTAATGTGCTAGAGAGGTGCATGATAGCATGGGTTTTAGGACAAGTTCCGTTAGAGGGATGTGTTCGTGCTTGTGTGAGGAAGCGTGCAGGTATCTTTTAGAAGTGTTCTTGGTGTGGTACTTAGTCATTCTTATGATAGAAGACAGCGTAACATCATGGGTAGATTTAGAAAAATATTTTGAGGATGGGATGTGTGTCTTCAAAAGCATCGAGGGCATCTTTCCGAGGTTCTCACTTTACAAGCAACTCGGAAGCTCCACTTGAATGTTTAATGTTTGAGTAAACTTTTTCAAGTTTAGATCATTAGTGGCATTCCTTAATGTCCACAAGAGTAGGTTCTTTCCAACAGACCTAGAATTACATAGACTCTGCTCCAAGCGAGTTTTAAGGTTTTGTGTTGACATGTGTAAGTTAATTGTAAGTGCGTAGATTTACATAGTGCAATAATGTAGGGACATGTCTCATTCTACATTCTGCATAGGACTTGATCTCCAAGAAGTTTCAATCTTCGACCACCGTTTGGGGTTATTGGCGGTAATGCTGCTCAAGTAGTGGAGTGAGGTCCTTTCTGAAAAATAGTATTGTTAGGGGTATAAATAGATATTAAACGGATCGGATACACTATTTTTATATTCATATCCGTTTAACTTTGCAAATATTCGAATGCGGATATGAATCTAAAGGATATTTAAAAATGATATCTGAATTCGTATCCGTCGGATATCGATTGACTTCGTATATATCCATATTCGATTATAATTATTTAGATTGATTCATATTTTATTAAACTTATTCTATTCAAATTATTTTTTTATATTCATATTCAATGATAATTATTTAGATATCTATTTACAAATATCTAAATACATGAATCTATGAATCTAGAACAAATACATATTTTAATTAATAGAAGGAACTATATAATTTCATTAAAAAAAAAAAAGCAATCAAACAAATAGCATAATTTTTAATTAATAATTAATTGTATAATTGATTATTAGTACTTATTAATAATAATAATGGCATTAGAGTATATAAATTATAAAATCAACCAACAATAATTATGTTGATTAACTTTATTCTTCAATTTTTTCCTCTACATTACAATAATTTTTTAAATTTATTGTTTTTTTGTTCCCAATTCTTCATTTATAATTTATATGTACATATATGGATTATGAGATTTTTATGAAAAAATATAAATAATATATTATTTGATGAATATATAATCAGAACGGATATTAAACAGATTGGATACACATTTACCATATCTGTATCCATTTATATTCGAATTGTAATAATCGAATACGAATAATATCCGCTCTAAACGGATGAGGATAAATTTTGTATAAACGAATATGAATGCGAACGGTAAACAAATTTTTGAATATCCATTTATAGCCCTAAGTATTGGTTTGTCTTCTCAAAAACATGTACAGAGAGATATGCTCTTCTCAAGAGTTCTTCCATTCTGAGAAATTCTACAAATGATTTCTTGTGTTTCATTTCTCTTCGAGACTTAATATTTATAGATTTTAGTCATGATGAGCTTAGGCCCATTAGGGTTTTTCTGCCCTTTCACAAGCTTGCCTTGTCTTTTGGGATCTCTAACCCATTTACTTAGTTAATTAATTTTAGGGTCCATTCGTTATTTTTACTCAAATTACCAAAATGCCCTTAAATCCAATTTTAGTCACATCAGGTGGAGTTATATATTCTTCAAGGTATTTAGGCTTGTTTTGAAGTTTGTGAGGTTATATCTGCAACTTAAAGGATAGCGGAAGGAGAGTATGATAGACACATTTTGCAAGATTGCCACAAGGGGACGTCCGTTGTTGTTTTTGGCATTGATCTTAAAATTGCTATTTCTAATGAATATCCTTTTGAAGCCGTTGTATTGTTACTATTTTTGCTGCTGGAACTAGTTTATTCAGTCAGTTTCTTGGATGTTCAAGTAAGTTGCTGTTGCTGTTTCAGTTTTACTTCATGGCCACCGAGAGTTGACATCCTAGCTAGTTTGGAATTTTTGTTCTTAATAAGGCATCAGTTCACCATTCCAATTGTTCTCTTGCGCATGGTTTTCATAGATTGACCTTTTGTAGAGATTTTTTGGCACATGTTGTATAGGTTTATTATGGGTAGTTTGTCCTTGGCCCAATTATAGTGATGTGCTTTTCTTGTCTTAATTTGCCATTAAGGGAGCATGTTCCCTTTTGGCACATTACAAACTTTCATGTATAGCTCTTTTATTATTAGTATATCCCTAACACATTAAAAAAAAAAAATTGAAAAATTTTATTTTCTTATTACATTATTAATCAACTAATGGTAACAATTTATCTTGTTACACTAAATATTTGTAACGAAATTCCAGAAAAGGAATATTATTATTATACTAAATTTTGGTAATGAAAAATTAATATAAGTCGAAACTGACAATATTATAGTAACTAACATTATTTTGTTACTAGTACCAATTTTTTTGTAGCAAAATAATTTGTCGCCATAGGGTTAATATTTGTAATGAATCAAAACTTTCGTTACAAATACTTTTAGCGACAGAATTTAACACACGAAATATTAGTAACAAAAATTTTGTTACCAATTATTTAAGGTAACAAATTTTTGACCTATGGTAATAAATTGTGTCATTAGCAAAAGTGTAATTTGTTGCAATGAACATGCCAATTAGTTTCACAAGAGGCTATTAGGATGTCTCCGACCTTATCACTGCACTTTTTGAAATACTGAAATCCTTATCCCTCTAAATCTGAGTGATCGGTTGACAATCAATCAATCATTAGGCATGGCTAGCTACATGCCTTATCTTGCTCATAGACAACTAATCTCCAATTGGCTATGGGACAAGACTACAATCTTGAAAAATCAGCCAATGTCAGCCTAAGAACTCTAGGTCATCTTCCGATGCTAATCTAAAGGCCTACTCCCAAAGGTGTTCAATCAAACAATATAGTGCAAAATGTTCTACAACATTTTGAATCAAAATATCAGCTCGCCATGATAATCGAACAACCAATCAATCAACTCGATAATGTGTTGTAACAATCAATCAATGTTGGGTTCAATACAAATTTCATATTCAACAATCAATGCAGTAATCATGGCGACGATAGGAGATAATACAAAATACCTATCAAGTTTTGTAGCACAATCACCAGATTAGATGAAACAATATAAATCATGATCAATATAGTAAATAATAGTTAGTATACAATTGCGATGTGCTGGTAGGATTCATAAACCATTTGCTTTTCAAAACTCATATAATTGTTTCATGAGATAAATTGTTTTAATCTTAAGGTTTGGAATTAAATACTTTAAAATATTTTAAGAACTCAAGTAGTCATAACTTAAATACTATAAAATAGAGAAGTGCAATCGATCAGTCTTTGAAATTCTGTGCACAAGAGCCAAGCATGGGTTATCAGGAATAATATGGAACAAAGTAAGCAACGAATTTCTCAATCTCAACGTAGAAAGAATCAAGCAACAAAAATATATTTAATAGCAAATTTGTTCTTTCCCCAACAAGTAAATCTCGTACTATCAAGCATAAACTTACCTGATTGTTATCGAGTAGTAGAGCTTTTCTCAGTAGACACACCAACAATATCATTTTATCTCAATGTAGGACTATAGAATAATTATTATTTTTAATTTACTAGATAGAAGTCTCCTAATGATTCAAATTAGGTCCAAAACAAATACTCTTACAATAAACTCTTAGGCATAAGTTAATTAAATTTCAGTTTATCCCAGCTTGACGAATTTTTATCTCAGAATATGATTTAATAAAAAAAATCCATTCGTTTCATTTGAAATTAGAATTTTTACCCAAATTGGATCGCATCTAGATCCAATCTCAAACATATAACAGTGTGGATAGAGTTAGAATTAGTTCCACAAACTTCTATACAAACATCGCTGGAATGCCATCGTCGGCCACCGTGTGCCACTGTCAAAGATGGAAGTTGTCACTACCAAAAGGTGCATCTAGTTGATGCGAGCAAAACCCCCAACTTAATTTTTCATTACATCTCTATTTGCCAGGCAAATTGGTCAAAAATTGCCCTACACTGCCCTATCGCCACCATGCTTCAATTCTCCACCATTGGCCGTCAAATCCCAAAATTGATGCACTTGATTCCGACTAACATCCCTCAAAATCCAGCCCAGTTCCACCAATGAAAGTGGCAAAACCGCCACCATGGCCGAAGCGCCATCATGAAACTTCTCAGTGCAACTCTTTAGTGTTTTAGATTATTTTTGGTATGTTTATGTTCTACGTGGAGAGGAGAGGCTACCTATGGTGCTGGTTTTCAGTTTTTCAGTTAAATCCTGATATTCATTGGTCAAAGTCTCCATTGGTTTCTGTTTTGAGAATTACATAAAATTCAGGGTTAGAACTTTTATATAAAAGCACCTTCTAAAATTAGAAATTGGCCTAAAAAATTATTGACCACCTACAATTAAGCCCCTCCGACTTTAAACCACCTTTAATTTAGTCCCTAAACCTCAATCTACTCCTCAAGAATTTTATCTTTGCATTTTTAACCATGACAATCATAATTTCAGATAATCATGTCCTAACTTAATTAATTTTCAGTCTCTAAACTTTTAACTTTAACTTATGAATCTTTAAGTTTTAGAACTTTGGACAATCTAACCCTTATTTCATTTACAATTTAATCTCTCATTTGCCATTAATTATGCACAAGCTTCACTTGAAATTTAACTCAAAATTACTCTAAACCCAGTTTATTGGATTTGTATTTCATTTTACTGAAACAATGGCTTGAGATTTAAGGACCAAATTTTGGGATGCTACAGTAATGACACACAAAAGTAATATCATAATAGTTGTAAGAAATGTCACTACAATATATTATTTAGGGTTAAATTTATTTTATCCTCCTGTACTATGGGGTATGTGTCAAATATCTCTCTATACTTCCAAAACCTAATAACCCCCCTTAAAGTCATCTATTGTTAGTAAAATAACTGACGATGTTAAAACTTTACAGTAAATTACTGATTTAACATAATAAAATAACTAAATAGCACAAAAACCTAGAATACATGGTTGATTTTTTGAAGCAACATCTGTTTTGTTGGTCCCATATGTCTTGTATTGGAATTGAGTTGTTTAATGTTTTTTTTAAAAAAATAAAATGATTTAATATTTTTGTTGGATTAGGAGTTAGATGGTGTTTTAAGTACTAAAATGAAGGTAACAAAATTAAAGTAAGAAACTTGAGCATTATATAGTAAATCACAAGGGTATTTTGGACATAAAATTTTTCAATGATTATATGTATAAAGGGAAGATAGTTTTAGTAGTACATCAGCCAAATAACCTTTACTTTTCTAATGGCAAAGAAGTTTGAGTGGGGTATTTAAAGGTTTTTGATAGTAAGGGTGCCAAGTATAGATTTGTCTACATAGAAAAAAAATGTTATGTATCCTAGGTTTTTATGCTATTTAGTTATTTTTTGAGGTTAAATCGGTAATTTATAGTAGAATTTTGACACTGTCAGCTATTTTACTAATGGTAGATGACTTTGAAGGGGGTATTTGAAAGTTTTGGAAGTACATGGGGTATTTGATACATACCCCATAGTATAAGGGGGTAAAATGAATTTAACCGTATTATTTAATGGTATTTCACTAATAAATGAGAGCCATTTGATTCAAAATGGCAATATAAATACATTTCAAAGATATTTAACTAGCGCTACTAATTTTTCTTACGAAATGACATTTATATTTTTTTATAGTGTTATTGAAAAAAAAAAATGCTACAAGCATTTTGTGGCAATAACTTAATAACATCTTAAAATATATTAATACATGACAGCAATATAGTGATAATTGTACAAAGTGCGAATGTAATATAATCCACAATGAATTTTTATTAATAAATGATTAAAAAAGAAGTGATACTTTATTGAAAATATCAAGAAAACTATATGTGAAGGGCATTAATTAGTGTCACTAATTCTTTTTTATTTTTATTTTTTTCCAAAAAGCTACTCATCATTTAGTTAAGATGTAATATGAAAAGACTCTATAAATAGATAAAGTGTAGGCACACTAATAACTACAAAATTCACAACTTTTTTATACATAACACACACTAAGAGTTTGTTATAATTTGAACATCGGACCTCACATATACAAGTTTACAAATTCATATATCTTATCATTAAGTCATTCAATAAATTAACTATTTGACTGAATTACCCATATCATTAAAAATTTTTTTTGGCATTTTAGCATAATTATACATTGAAAATTTTATAACATGCTAGCATGCTTTTAAAAGAATTTTTTGTGACATGCATTTTGGTTGTATGTTATCATGTAATTAGAAAATATTTTTTTGATATTTTAACATGCTATTTATTACATTTTTTTTTAGGATGTCATTAACAGAATTTTTTGGTGGCATTTTATATTGTCACTACATGCATTTTTAATGACATGCTTGTATGCTATTTAAAAATATCTTTCTGTTATCTAATGTACTTTTTGTGATATTATAATATATTATTTAATATACTTTTATTGTATTTTATTAATGGCACAACAAAAATAAATTAATAATATTTATACCTTTAACTATACAACTACAAGTAACACTTTTAAAAATATCACTAAATATAAAATTGTTATTATAATATCATTTAAATGACAGTTTTTGGTATCTCTAATGACTAATGTTATTCCAATGTACGTGCATGTAATAATAGTCTAATTATTTAATATTAAAGTATTAGGAGAGAGAAAACAACGGTGAAAACAACATGGGTTTGTTGATTGGTTCGAAATATTTGATGTTGAGAGATATCATGGCAAGGAAGAAACTTGACGGAAGGTGCAACGTGGCGAACACACAGCACACTCCAAAAAGACTTGCAAGAGTCATTGTGGAGGGAAATTGGGATGGGAGTTTACAAAGACAATTTGTTTTATGTCATTGTTGTAAAAATATTTTAAAAAATAAACAATGAGGTGTGAATTTTTATCAATATTTTGATTTTATTTTGTGAAATATTTTTAATTAATTAAATAACAATAAAAAACTAAAAAGAATCATATGAGCGGGATAAACATATAAATGAAAAATATTTTGTCTAATTTTTTAGAGGAAATTGTGTTAAACATTATGAAAGAAAGTAAGTCATTTATAAAATAAAATAAAATATATATGATCTAAAATTCTCTGTTTTTCTCTCTCAACAAAATTATAATATCCAATTATACTATAAAAACTTAAATATTTATTATTATTAGATTTGTGTTTTAAAACTAGACTTGATCAAAACATAACTTTAGGACATTTTAGACCTTAAAATCAACGATGAAAAAAACACATACTATAAATTCACTAGTCATCAATTTAAGTAAAATGACAAAAATAGTATTACAGATAGGATTCAATGTCCTTTTAAAATTTTTTTGAATGGCAAACTTTTGCTCCAAACACGCACCAGAGTTTGAGACCATGCTCAAATTGGAATATTAGTACTCAAATGTTTTTTTTTTACTATAAAGAATGATATTCATATTAATTAAATCTTCGTGGGCTTAAATCCTTTAGGCTTATTGGGCCTTCTTAAGTGGGCTTAGTAGACTTCTTTTATTTAATCATATTGATCATTTATTACACTTTTTACCCATATGGGAACATAATAGGACAAAAAATTATCACAATAATTTGTGACAATCGTAGATGTATTATTAATTACCAATGAAGACCACTTAAACAATATTTTTGTTATTATTTAATTTGTAAAAATCAATAAAGTGAAAAAATAAAATTTTTTGTTGCTATATATATAAAATAAAATCTTTTATCACTTACTATTTTGTCATTAAATTATTTTTTTCATAGTATACAATTATATGATATTTATTATGAAGCACTTTTTAAGTGTGACTAGAATAATTAATGAACCACTCTTACACGTTATCGTGTAGTTATGTCATACTTTGAAACTTTTCCTTTTTAGTTATTAAGTGTATATCAATTATTAATATGTGTTAGTTACATGTGTGTAAATGCTAGTGCAAAGTGGGTGGGTGTGTGATAGAAATGTGTTTGTGCGTGTAGGATGTAAGGTCCAAGCCCCTAGATCATAGCCATGTGTCAAGGAATTTGGATTTTTCTCCCGAAAAGTTACAGCCAAGTTACCTACCTAACCAGAATGTTTACCTTATCCAAAAGTGAGATAAAACGTAAGCAGATGGAGACGGACGGTGTGATAATAAAGTTTATGATGAGTAAGATTCTGACAAGAAGTACCTTGCGTTGCGTTGCGTTGCATGCCTTCGCTTCGCTGGTTTGTCAAAAAGAAACGTGGAATTTGTTGGGGCTGCTGGAGACTTTTCCAAACATTATATGCGTTGTCACAATCATATTAATGATATTGATCTTCTTAATCATTTATTTTCTTAAGTTCATATTGGATCAGATTAATTCTGATTAATTATATATTAACAATCATAATTTTGGACTATAAATAAATTAATAATTTTTTACCTAAACGAAACTCCAAAACGCGCAATGTGATTGATACATGATAATCATATAATGTAGTTTGTATTAAATTGTTATGATTTGTGAAAAGCCGTTTTAACACAAAATTAATTTGAGACTGCTGAGCACAAAACTTGAAATTAACTCATATAATAGGTAGTGCAGTTTTTTGAAGGGGAAAAAAAAATTAGAATTTTAAAAAGGAAAAAGGAACTCATATATATTTAAATTCATTTGTCTGTGTCGATCCTCATCCACCCATTTATTGGATGACAAATAATCGTCAATCCAATTTTCTCTTTTGTCATATGCAAATACTAGTGAAAGGGACAAAGGATATTTTTAAAGGAAATCGACAAAAAGTTGACGACTGTAAAGTTATGGCCCAGTTCGAGGTATTCAAGAAGAAATGGAAAATTCAAACTAATATTTAATTAATTAGGAAGGAAGAGAACTGGAAAAACCAGCTTCTTCAGTTCAAAAACAGTGCTAAACCACTTATGGTAAATCAAACCTTGGTTTTTCTTCACTTTCCTGCCTCTATAAATACTTTGAAATATTTTCACAAAACATACCCCCGGATTCAAAAGTTCGAAAGAAAAGGGGAAAAAAAAAAAGAAAGCATCATACAGAATCGAGGAAATAAACAAACATCAGTACCCCGTGAAGAATGAAGTCTTCTATATTGTATTTCACAGTGTTTGTTCTGTTATGTAGCCTAGCACCTGGCCATGCGATGATCCATAGATACAAATTTGTGGTAAGTATGCTTGTGCATTATTATTCTTATTTTAGTATATCTTGCGTTTATATATTCTGGCTAGTCTTGTCACAATTGTGTTGTTTTTTTTATGTGTAAAATCACAATTTTAATGTGAAATTAATCTCTTATTTTGCAGTTGAAGGATGCTCCATACACAAGATTGTGCAGCAGCAAGAACATATTGACAGTAAATGGAGAGTTTCCAGGCCCAACATTACACGTAAGGGAAGGAGATACACTGGTAGTTGATGTCATTAACAGAGCAAGAGAGAACGTAACCATTCACTGGTATTAAATTGATCAATTCTTGGGCTATTATACTATATATATATATACACACACACACTAATAAAAGAGCTTAATTTATACACACACACACACACACACACACACACACACACACTTGCCTAAATAATGAGAAAGGGAGAAAAAGATAAAAATGAAAGAATTAGCCGATATTTAACATACATGGTATTTCTCTAATATCTTTTGCCAATCGTATGTAAGCATCAATCAATGTTAAATCTCATCCAGTTGAAGTTAATTAATACTTAATCTCTGGTATGTACTGTATGTAGGCATGGAGTGAAACAGCCAAGATATCCATGGTCAGATGGACCTGAGTACATAACTCAGTGCCCAATTCGACCAGGAACAAGATTTAGCCAAAAGATTGTGTTGTCTGATGAGGTTGGGACTCTGTGGTGGCATGCCCACAGCGACTGGTCCCGAGCCACTGTACACGGTGCACTCATTGTTTATCCCAAGAGAGGAGATAACTATCCCTTCCGTAAACCTGATGCAGAAATTCCTATTATACTAGGTACATATATATATATATATATTTATATATCTCCAAATAGTCCAACTGTTACGTTAGTCAATCCTCATAGATATATTTGGTGGAGAAAAATGAAACTTTATGCAGTTTGAAGATGTAATGAATCTAATGTTCAACACAGGGGAATGGTGGAAGAGTGATATACAGGCAGTTCTTAATGGATTTCTTCAGAGTGGGGGAGACCCCAATGTTTCTGATGCTTTCCTTATAAACGGACAACCCGGTGTTCTATATCCTTGCTCAAGATCAGGTACCACAAAGTCGGAAATTTTACAGGCACCAATTTATTTTGATGCAATAAAATATTTTTCGATGAAATCAAATGTGTTAATATTAATTCACTGTCTTGGACACATGAATGCAGATACATTTAAGTTGACAGTGGATTACGGGAAGACATATTTTCTCAGAATGATCAATGCAGTGATGAACAACATAATGTTCTTCAGAATTGCAAACCATAACATCACTGTTGTTGGATCAGATGGCAGCTACACAAAGCCATTCACTAGTGATTACATAGCAATATCTCCAGGACAAACCATTGATTTCTTGTTGGAAGCTAACCAACGGCCTAGTCACTATTATATGGCTTCCAGGGTCTATGCTATTGCCGGAACTTCTGACAACACAACTACAACTGCTATCGTAGAATACACAGGAAATTATTCAGCCCCCTCTTCTCCTCCGCTTCCTAGTCTTCCTGATTTCAATGATACAGCTGCATCCACCAATTTTACAAGACAATTGAGAAGTTTAGCAAGCAAAGATCATCCCGTGGATGTCCCTCTAAATGCGACCAAAATACTCTTCTTTACTCTTTCCATAAATACATTTCCGTGCACTTTAAATTCTCCATGTGATGGATCCATACAAGGACGATTCAGAGCAAGCATTAATAACATAACATTTGTGCAACCAAGAATCGATGTTCTTCAAGCATACTATCATCGCATCAGAGGAGTTTATGGAGACGACTTTCCAAGTAATCCACCTTTCCCTTTCAACTACACTCAAGACATTATCCCGCGTGACTTTTGGACACCTCAAAATGGAACAGAGATGAGAGTTCTTGAGTATAACTCAACTGTGGAGCTTGTCTTCCAGGGAACAAATGTTGTGGGAGGGATATATCATCCTATGCACTTGCACGGATACAGCTTTTATGTGGTTGGATCAGGGTTCGGAAATTTTGACAGAGATAGGGACCCTTTGAACTATAATCTTGTCGACCCTCCTCTGCAGAATACTATTGCAGTTCCTGTAAATGGATGGACTGCCATTAGGTTCAAAGCAAACAATCCAGGTATATATGTGCAAGCGCGGTACTAATTTATTTCTTCCTTTTCATTCTCCATATATTTTCATTGGTGCAAACTTATAACTTAATCAAAATCAACTTTCTTACAGGAGTTTGGCTTCTGCATTGCCATTTGGAGCGTCATATAAGTTGGGGAATGGAGATGGCATTCATTGTCAAAAACGGCAAGAGCCCAGATGCTAAGATGTTGCCTCCACCTCCAGACATGCCAAAATGCTGATACTCATGCTCAGACATTATTATTATTATATATATATATATATATATGGGAAAAATAATTGATTATTACAAGTTCAGATTTTATTTCTTACCAAACTCCTTTCCTAGTTTTGGGGATGACCTGAGAACACAATCGCTTGAGTCAAGTGTTATGGGAGTTGCACTAAAATAACCTTCCAGTCAAGTCGGCCATGGGTGCTGATTAATTTGTTTGCCGTTCAAAGATGTTCTGCACGATTCCTTTTGCCCCTTTTTGTAGAGAATTTGTTTAAAAATTGCACTACTTTTTATTTGTGATGTCTAGTTAGTAGTGTTAAATAGATCAGTTGTTCACAGAATCATGATTTTATTATCATGAGTGTTGCACAATAAATTAATTATTGGTTATAATGTTCTATGTCTCAAAGCAACCTAACTTTATCATGCACTAATTCAGGATCATTAATTCACCACAACAAGAAACTTCCTTTATCACGCTTGAATATATGCAATAATAGGCCAAGATTAGTAGCTAAAGCTTTTTGGCTATGAATTTTCTAATGTAGATAATGCAGCTGTGATCAATACTTAGATTGCAACAAGTACTTTTTGCTAGGAATTTTGCAGCTTTTGATACGGTACATTATCTGTACTAAATGAGGACAGAAAAATCAACTCTTTTGGTATGGGTTTAGAGGATCTTAAAGAAAGTTTTGTTTGTTACACGTGGTGTCTATAGGAAATAAATTAAAAATATCTCAAGTACCATTTGTTATACTTACTTTGGCTTAACTAAAACTTTATATATATTTATTAAGTATCATTTTACAATAATAATTATAGACTTGTTACTATTTTCTGGCATTAACTTTGTATCATTGTTTAATGAAAATACTAGAAATATACAATAATCATAACCAATCTGATGAAAATATAGAAATCATATGCATAGTAAATTTTTCATTCAAACGAAAAAATATCATCATAACTAAATTCCCGTCAACATTATACACCTACCGGCATAACTTAAGCATTTAATATGTAATTTTTCAGTTTCATAACATTACCAAGTCAGTAATTACTGTTATCATAATTTACAAGGTAGAAGGATGTACACCATCAGTAAGAATTGGTCTAATGACGACCAGAATTAAAGCTACAAGAGAGTTGCCGACTACAAACAAGAGGCCCAAGCACCTTCACAGTATTGGCTCCCAATATCAAATATTTCATTTGAAATAATAAAAATTTCAAATCACTTTATTGATGATAGCACATGTATATATTATACCACCAGATTTGTCACTAGGGAAAAAAATATGGAAAGCATTTCCTTACTTCTACATGTGACACTTGAAACCTGATGCTGTTAGAAATTGGAGCGAGGTCCTTTCATAAAACAGTAAAGTGTCAGTTTGTCTTCTCAGTAGAGAGATATGCTATACTCAAAAGCTCTTTCACTTAGAGAAATTTGACAAAATGATTTCTGTACATTTCTCTTTAGAACTTAGTATTTATAAATTTTAGTTTTGATGGGCTTAGGCCCATTAGGATTTGTTGCCCTTTTAATGGGCTTGATTTGTCCGTTGGGCTCTCTGACTCATTTACTTTGTTAATTAATTTATAATATTTAGTCAAATTACCAAAATATCCCTAGGTCCATTTTTAGTCACATCATTTAGCCCCCCCTATTTTCCGTGGAAAATTGTTATATTGAAAACATATATTAAGTTTAATTTATTAAATTTATCTTATATTAACTTTAAGTAAGTGTTTTAGGCTTAGGCATTTGTGGATTCTCAACTTCTATCCAAGTTGAGTTTGAGTAGTCCTTAAAGCATTTGAGTCTTCTAAGAGGTACTCCATAAAGGTTGTTGATAACTCGGAGAGAGCAGGAAAGGACAAGGAATTTTACTCTGGCTAAGGATGAGAAGAAGAAGAGGTAACTCTAGGAGTGACAAGATGAGTCCTCAGGGTAGAATCTTCTTTTTACCGTGGACTCTTTGACTTATTTCTTTCGTTTAACCTATGTATTTGTTAATTCTATCAAAGCTCCTTTAGAATTAGCAAGTACTTCAAGATCCTTGATTGATTTGAAAATTTTCTAAGTCTAATTCTCAGTTGAGTTCAAGAAAGGAGTCTTCAACACATCAACTGGTTGGGGGTTGAGAAGGAGCCAACACGGTTGCCACATGGCCAACTAATCATCCATGTGCGGCAATCGAGCTAGGTATTCGAGGTGGAAGCTCGCATGTTGCTTGACTCTGGCGCCCGTGAAGCACCAGCCTTGGTGGGCACCTGAGGGTGTTCATCCTTTGGTGCCCGAGTGCTCATGGATTGGTTCTCTTGTTCGTGTGGGTCATCCTCCATGTGGTATCATATCATAATCCTGGATTAGGGTCAATTAGTCCAAATTTTAGAAAATTTTGAGGAATTTCTTGGTTAAAGTGATACTAAGGACTAGTTTTCATTATTAAGTTCTGATTCTATCGAGGAGGTTTTTTCTGATAAAGAGTTTGAGGAAGTTCCTATTGGGGATGATAATTTTTCAAAAGTAGTAAGGATTTGGTGTTTACTTGAGCCAAGGGAGTTACACATTTTCAGACGTAGTATTGATGTTTCTGATGAATTCAAGTTTTTCCTTCCTTCTCCTCAAGATAATATGATGTCGCCCTCATAGAGGGTACTTCACTATTTTCAATAATTATTTCACATGTGGGTTCTTTTACCTCCTGACTCTCTTTTGTTAGATATAGCGCACACCTATGGTGTGTATCTAAGCCAATTCGTGCCTAACTTTTTTTCCTTTCGTCAGGTTTAGACTGCATTTGAGTGAACTAGGTTTGGTAATATCTTTAGATAGCTACCATATCTTATTTTGAGTGTGTAAGGTGCCAAAAGAGCTTTTCTTTCATTCATTTCCTAAAAGTAAAACAAGTTTTTGTATGGGTTACTTTTATCTAGAGGTACTTGGAAGGATAGAATTTTTCTTTGTTAAAGATGAGGATTGGAATGCTCCTCGCAAGTGGAGTAGCTTATCCTTTTTGAATCGTCTTAGTGAATTACATCGTGACTTCTGTGCGAATTTTGCTGAAGTAGAGTTGTTTAATTTTTCTTTCGACATCACTTATATGTTTTCAGAAGGTACTTAGCGTATTTTATCTTCTAATTCGTGGCTCTTGGTTGTGCTTATTTATGTATTTTTATATGTTCTTGCACATTGCTTGTTTATTTACTTAGTTCTTCTTCTCTTTGTTGATAGGGAAAAAAAAAAATGACTTCTCTAAGATTCATGCTCAGAGAGCATAAGGAAAAACAACTGAGAGACATATCATGGGGTAGCATCGCAAAGAGACGCCACAAATGGGAGTCGCCTTAGCCGCCTAGCCGAAAGCTAAGGGTGGCCTGTGCACTACTAGTTCAAATAGTAGGCGTTCTTGTCGCTTGTGATGAGGTTGAGTTGTTGCATTCTGGCTCTACAGAGGAGCGGGTTTGTAGATCTACTTCTTATGCGCAGTTAATTTGTCCTTTTTAAGATGGGTTTCAGTAGAGCTGTGGGGTTGACTCCTACTAGGATGTTGACAAGACTGCATTTAGTATCGACCACATGTGGGTCGTGGTGTGTGAATATGATCAAGGAAAGTTTGGAGTTATTTGCTTTTTCCTAGTTAGCTAAGATAGCTGGGGGTAATTTTGCCAGCGTATGAGTTCACTTCTTTATTCTAATTCTTTCTCTTTTTTGTTGCATATGACTTCACTTCTTTATTATAATTCTTTCTCCTTTTTGTTGCTTTTTCCATAATTGTTTGACTCTGGAGCACTTTTGCATTTTTTCATCGTAAGGATGGAACTTGATTGAACAAATGTCCCTGCGAGTAGAGGGAGCTCTTTCCACAGCGAAATAACTTAAGGAAGAAGCTATCAAAGTAGTCAAGCAACATAGCTAGAAGGAGGAGTTAACTTAACCACTTAAAGCACACGAATGTTTGAAGGTAAAATATGTGAAGGAAGGGATGAGTAGAGAGAAATTCAAGAGCTTTGATGCTAAGAAAATCTTCATCACTACCACTCGTGAGAAAATGGTTAAGGAGTTTAGAGGTTTTGATGAATTTGATTTATGAGCAAACCATTTAGAGTTGTCCCCAGACTCTGGGTGAGAATGGGTAATATTTTGGAAAAGATTTATTGATGATGGATCCTACCATCCCAGTTGTAACATGCCAACTTTTTGAATAATAGATAAGGAAAGTTATTAAAGATTCAATGGACTAAATATTAACTGATAACTGATAAAAAATATAAAAGAAATGAACTTAATTTAAATATATTAAAATAACTAAGGACTGAGCATGATTATTAAAAATTAGAGGATTGAATTGAAACAAGACAGGGATCTAATTGCACAAAATTCTAAATGTTAAGGAATGAACAGATGAGAACCAAAAGCTGAGGAACTAAATTGAAAGTCTGGGGCTAGAATGTAAGGTAGCTCGAAGCCAAAGGACTACTTTGAAAGCAGCACGGAGATTTAGGGGTCAAGTTGAAAATTGAAATATGCCTTTATATATATATGGTTAAGGATGGAACTTTATCAAATCCTCATTTGCTCACCCCACCTCTACCTAACTCAACCATGCCCAAAGAGAACATTCTAATTCAAAATATATAGGAAAAGATAGCTAATAGCACCAACTCCTCACATCAATCTCATGAATAGATTCTGAAGCAAGGAGGTATAGGATAAAATCTAGTTGCTGTGATGTGATGCTTTGGCAGTTTATTGAAAAATGCAACTAGGCCAATAGAATCTGGATAGAATCAGGGATACATTTTGATAGGATCTAATTATAGTGAAACGATACTTTTGTGGGTTATTGATAAACGCGATTAGGCTACTAGCTCTAAAAGTATCATAAAAACCTTATGGAAAGCACCTCGGGTAATTTCTTGGATTTCATTCACTGATGTTATGAGAGGATTAGCAATTAGAACCTGAGGGCATTGATTAAAAATGTGAGGGAATCCTCTGAGTATCAAGAAAAGACCTTGAATTATTGATACAAACTTATGGGATAATGATACGAATCGAATGAACCTGTTGTGTATGGGACTGAAATACCTTACCCCACATAAACTACTTGGCTTATGCAAGGGTGTATAGTTATTTAAGGTTAAGCTTAGATAAGGATGTTATTAATTAGAAATTCGAGAAAAGGATACATTGAGAATTGCTTGTTATTTATAATATGAGTACCATGAGCTGAAATAATGTCATTTCGTTTGATTAATGCTTTTGTTGGGTTGGTTCTTATGATTCTATTAAGGACATCTGTTATACTTGAACTTGATGAAAGCGCCATACTATAATTTCACTTGGTGTTGTAAATACTTATCGAAATGCAAATTATGTGTTAAGTTAATAATTCGTGTATCAATTGGGAAAGAAGTATATTTGAGGGTGTGTAGCCTCATGAGAGACAACAGAATGATCCTACTAAAGTCAAGATTTTAAGTAATCAAAGGTAACCAGGGAATGTATCAGAAGTACAAAGTCCTTTAGGTTCAGCCCATTAATACCACATGTGTATTCAAGATTTTTCTAGGTGGTAGATTTGTTGGCTGACTTAAGTAAGAAGAATTGGCAATCTTAATACATGGGGAAAGGTATGAAGAGGTTTGTCAATAAAGAAAAAGGATATGCTAGTTACTATTTTTCTTTCAGAACGTATAGGATTGTTCTATGTGTCTATGCTCTAACCCAAGAATAGGTAACAAGAAAGTGATTGCTAGTGTTTCAAGAGAACTTAAGTCATGGATTATTTCATTCAGGATATAGGATTTGTCCCTTTAGGTTGCTTCACTAAAATAGAGTCACTTTTTGTTAATCAATGGAATTTTCTGAAGAAATATGATTATAGTATGTCATCTAAGTATAAACACTCAAATCAAAAGAACAAAAGGAATAAAATTATATGTCTAATTTGTAAATGTGAGATTCTATTAGGAAATTGGGATATTACGAAGCACATGATTCCTTGAGAGGAAATAGAATTTAGTCCTACTAGAGTCGGGGCCGCAATAAGTTGAAGCATATAAAAAAATATGTCAGAAATAAAAACTTCTTAGATTTTGACAATTAGTATCAAAGATGATCTTCCTAAGGTCATAGATCCACTTATTAAAATAGTTAAAAAAGAACTAATGGTTGGAATTAGTGAAGGTGCATAGAGAATATAAAGAATTGGATTTATTTGGTCTACGATTCTTAGGATCGGATGGGGTCTTTAGCAGCAGTTGTAGGATAAGACCATGCTGCATTGCAATATTTAGGCTTTTTGTCTAACATACGACGAGAGGCATATGAGTGGTGTGAGTGCATCGAAGACTACACCACTGGTCTTCTTACCTCTTAGTGTGGTTACTCCCTTCGTCGTGCGTCTTTTGCTTAGTGGCCTCTTGGGGGATCTCCATTTCCACTATGTGAATGCATTTCTCAGCACGCCTGGGGAGCTATTCAAATATGGCAGGTGGCTTTCTAGTAATTGACTTCTATAACTTGAGATGCTTCAAGTTTTGCTTAATGATACTAGAAGAAACTTCTAACTAACATATGGGATCTCGTGGACAACTTATACAAAATAGTTGAGTAAGTCCTCAGAGGCTCTCCATCTTGCTGCTTGATAGTGAATAAATAGGCTGTTGATTTAGGGTACTCATGGTTAATGGAGAAATTTTGAAGGAAAAGTTGGGCTAGCACTTCCCATCTAGCGATGGAGTCTACTAACATTTAGTTGACCATGTCAAGGCTCGCTTTATGAGGATGGTGCGGAAAAGCTTGCAGTATGCAGCCACTCAAGTCGTATAGTTCCATCTCAATAAGAAGTTATCTAAGTGTTCTTAGGGATCTGTAGTACCGTCAAACTCCAATAGCTAGGTTATCTTTGTCCTATAGGGGAGTGCTTCTGCTAACGCTACAAAAAAAATACTATTTTTCTAAAGGAAAACATCCCTCAAAAATTTTAAAAGGATTTTTGATAGATTTATGAAAATAAATGGATTTATCATAAATTCGATAGAAAACTATTTATAAATTTGGAGGGGATTTAGCGGGAAAAGATGCGAACATATCCGATGGATTGTCCATCAAAAAATTGTCGAAAAAAATTCTAATGGGAATTTTCGACGAAAAGTTGAATTTTCTATTTTTAAAAAAAGATGTTTTCCAACAAAAATTCTATCAAAAAACATAATTAAATTAGACTGCTACCTTCTTCTTCCCTATTTTTTCTTTTTCCTTTCTCATTCTTCCTTTATCCTCTCGTCCCCAAACCATTCCCACCCTTTTCCCATCATCATTTGCCGCTCACATCACTCTCATCATCATTATTGCAGACCTTTTCTATGCTTGTTGTTGTCGCTGCCCGCCCGCACGTGAGCTTACCACTCTATTGCCATGTTGAAATAGTGCCTTGCAACCAATTTGATTAGCATGTAAACTATTTCACTTGTGACATAATTTTGGCTGAATGATATTCATATTAAATAGTCATCTTCATCTTATGCTTATTTTACTTCACTATTATTTGATTGAAGCCCCCTAAATCATACATGACTATGGGACTTGGTTGCACTTTGGGAGGTGATCATAAAATAAGTCTTACACGATCATGATTTTAAATATTCCAAGTTGTAGAATCTTATGAGACGGGGCATCTAAGATTCAGATAAACTTGCACTAACGATGCATAAATCCAAGGAGTTGGATATTGCTCTGTTTCATGAGCAATCCATGTTAGACATGGGTGCATGTTAGTGGTTCTTGTTAGAGAACAAATCCACTGATGGCTTGCCTGGAGAATCCATTAGATAGCCGAAGTGGCAAGTTGATAGTGGCCAAGTTCTCCAGCTTACGCTAGTGCATATAATTAGTCCTTTGACCTGAGAATCTACGGTAACCTTGTGTTTTGGTCCTTACGCCTTGACTCTTTCTTGACCACTTAGCGGGTCTTCTGGGTTAAAATTGTGTATGAGCTACTTAGACATGGAGGTTTGTGAAATCCAAGATAGGTCCATCTCCTTGTCATTGTGAAGGGCAAGTGTATCTCTTATGTATTCTATAATGATTGATTTCAAAAAATCCTTGGCCAAGGTAGTAGGACAATTTGGAAAAGGAATTTTTCAAAGATGAGGTCATAAAGAGGAATCAAACATTAAGAATAGAAACATAGTTATTAAGGCCATTGGGGAGCTGACAAATATTTTACCTTAGGCTTCTTTCGGGAGATAGGAAACAGAAGGACCATATTTTCATGACAAGTGTAGAGCTAAAATGGTTCACCAAGAGCATATTCATTTCTACCAATTGGTTGGGCTCCCTGGCCTTGAGTCTAGACATCGACTATGGAGATTAGCTACTCTTCAATTAATAGAGATTAATTGAAAGCGTTATTGATTTAAAGGAGTTTAAACTAATGCAAATATTTCAATATTCAATATATCATAAAAGTTGTGAGCCTATGTCCAATAAATGGGAGAACCTAATTGGTCACACACAAAAGCCTAAAGGAAATTCTATTTAATGGGAGGAATTTTCTAGGGAGTTAGAAAATTCACCATTGCCGTTTTTGTGGAGAAATCGGTTGGCTAATTTTTTATTCATTTTGGCTTGATTAATTTAATTATTAAATTGATCAATAGAATTTAAGGAGTTAAATTACACCAATTAAATTAAGGAGTTAACTTAATTGGTGCCATATAGCTATCAATCAGTCAAGTTAACTTAAAGAGTTAAGTTGACATTTTTCTAGCTTAAAAAGTTAAGTTAGATGACTTAAATAGTTAAGTCAATTTAATTAATTAAATTAAGGAATTAATTTAATTAATATAAGAATTTTAATTTGGGGGGAAATTCAAATGAAGGAGTTCATTTGAGGTTAATTTGGAATTAATTTAGATGACATTTCATGAGATGAAATGTAGATTCAAATTAAATTCAAGTGCAAGTAAAATTCACATTTCACATGCAAGTAGATTGCCAAGTTGGCAAACCACCTCATGGAGGGTGTGATGCCAACTTGCATCACACCTCCCACTTTATAAATAGAGTGAGGTGGCTGGCCATTTACAAGATTAGCAAGAAAGTTGTTAGATTCCATTTTCCCCTCAAAATAGTGTGATCCACTCATGTGTTGAAGTTTCACATAATCCTCACCATTCTCTCCACATTTCAGCCCTTCCTCTCTTCTTCTTCCTCTAGTTCTCTAACTGATTGGATGTTGATTGGAGCTCTCCTTAGGTATATGGATCATAACATTAGAGGTTTCACACTTGGGGAGCTTTACTGTTGAAGATACACTGCAGTGCAATAACTTTGGAGGCCTTTCCATACTTGAATTTGGCTGAAATTTTAACTGGAGATTCCCAAGTGTGTTATGTAGATCTCTGAAAATTTCCAGCCTATTGGAGTTGATTTACTTGGTCAATTGTTGGTGTTTCCCTACTGTGCACGGATTGACAGTTTTGAAGAGTTCATTGTTGTCATCTGCATCTTCCTTGGATTAAGCATTCAAGGTTAGTTTTATGCCATTAAATCCATTTTAATTGCATGATTAGATCCTTGATTTGGAGTAGACAAGTTTTATTTAGCCTATTTCTGATTTTATAATTGGATTCTTGGGCTACTCCTTACTTCACACCGTCCTCCATCACATTAGTGAGTAAATTTGTTTCCTTAATTTTTTTTATATATTTATTTATTTTGTTAATTCGGTATGTTAGTATGTTTAGTTTAGTATGTTAGTTCCTCCATTGCCTCAATTTTGTATGTTAGTGTGTTAGTTTTGTATGTTAGTATGTTTAGTTTAGTACGTTAGAATTGATATTTAGTTAAGTATGTTAAAATTGATATTTAGTCTAGAATACATCAATACGAGGTAATAAATTTTTTGCTTTGATAGATTTGAGATAAGGACATTCTAATGTTATACAATTCATTGCTTGGTTTCTTCGAATTATTTCTTGTGATAATTGATAAGATAACATAATTAACTTTTAATTTTTACCATAATTTCTTCTTTATCCCTCTACACTTATCTGGGCAAAATCAATCAAATTGAAGGTAAAACAATTTCTTTACCAATCTAAAAACTGGTTGCTACCAAGGACAAAATTCTCAATATTAATGTAAAGTAGAAATTTTAGTTTAGGAAAAATTAATAATCTTGCAGTTTTAAATAGGGATAATTTTGTATTTTTCCTATCTAATCCTTGAGGCCTCTAATCTTAAAATTACAAGGGTCACTAACATGGGATGCACAATTAGGATTAATCATAATAAATACCGAGCCACTTATCAATCATGGGCTCTAAGTATACTAACCAAATGTTGGAAAAATTGTAATTTTAGTCCTTTAAGTCTAATCATTGTTAATGTTGGTTCACTATCTTTTGGGGTGTTCAAAATTGGTCCTTTTGGCCCGCAAATTTTAGCACATTAAGTCTAATTTTTTGCAAATTTAGTCCTTTGGGCTCCAAAATTTGAAATCAAGCCCGAACCATGCTGATTCATTTTCAATTGATGGTATCAAGTGACGTGTTTTAATTTTTAAATAATAGATAATGTGAAAATGAAACCAAACAGCCCCTTAGCTAATAACAAGACCTTACATAATTAATTTGCTGAAAAATATATAAACAAACTTAGAAGTCCATGAGGCTTGGATTCATTTTCCAGAGCAAGGACATTGGCAAATTATATGGAGAACTGTATCCCCATTAATAATATGTAATAACTTTTTAAGTTAACAAATTAAAGTCAGTTATCCAGAAATAGTACAGTAATTAACTACTGTTGATGAGTTCAAAGCAGGTAAACTAAGTAAACGAGTATCTTATGACTTACATTGTATCTTGGACACGATAGAAACCTTCTTCCCATATTTTGCTCAGTCCATGAAGTTTGCACCAATCATCTCTCCTTGCAAAAACAGTTGGAAGGCATCCTTGAGCATGTTGAGTTGCTTGAAGGTGGGGATTGCATTGTTGGTATGAAGGAACTACAAAAGAAAAAGAAGAAGAAGAAGAAGAAGAAGAAGAAGAAGAAGAGGAAGAATAATAAAGAGAGAAAACCTAAATAAAAAAATGAGGAAGAGAGAGCGAGAAATTTGGGGAAAAGAAAAAAGAAAAATAAAGAAGAAGAGGAAGATAGAGAGACAAAAATCAATTTTATTAAGTTAAATTGAGCCATTTACATGTTCCCCTCCATTATGAATATTATCTGGCCTTTTTCTAATCAAACATAGAATTAGCTGAGCCTAATTGAAGTTGAATCAACATAGTTCGGGCTTGATTTCAAATTCTAGAGCCTAGAGGACTAAATTTACAAAAAAAATTCATTGTGCTAAAATTTGCTAGCTAAAGGACCAATTTTGCATACCCCAACAGATAGTGGATCAAAATCGAAAGTGATCATAGTTAAAGGATGAAAATTGTAATTTTCCTACCAAGCATTCAATTAACTTGGATTGTATATCTATCATGCACAATCCTTCAAAGTAAATGAGATATTTTAGTTTAGAGTTGAGTTTAGGATAACTTAAACTATCCGAAATAGCCAAGGTAGCTTACGAAACGATAATTAGTGTTGAAGTTATAAAGAAATACTATTAAGGATAAATACTCAAAAAAATCATGTAAGATAACTTAGACTACCCGAAATAACCATGACAGCTTAAGAAACTAAATTTCATCATATTCTATATAGTTATCTTATAAATTATTTTAAACTTAAATAATTAAAATTTAACTAAAAGTGATGTATATTGCCAGGTATAATGGAGTTATCATTGCCTTTAATTATAGAATAGCCTATTATACCAACAAACTCCCTGTTCAAACTTATCTGAACCCCATCTATCTCAAAAATTTCAAAAGTTAGAAACATCAAGAATAAAAATTTCATTATCTCATCTTCACAGTGCTATTCTAGTGACCCAAAAAAGGAATAATGTAATGATTCCAAAAGAAAAATGCCAGTACTGTGGAAAATTATTCTAAGATCATACCTCAAGTGAATTTTCAACTTATGATCCAATAATTATTTTCCGCAATACTGGCATTTCTAACAAGGAGTCATTACATAATTTTTGAACAAAAAATTTTTGATTAGAAAAGGAGCATTAAAGGAGCCTCCAACTCCTATAATCAGTTAATAGCGAACATACTCAATAAAAATTTTTGCTAAAAAATCCGTTCATTCATTACATAAAGTCTTTAATCTTTTTGTCTAACCAAATCTGTTGATGTAAATGAAAACCAATCAAGGATTGGAACATCAGTTGACGATTAAAACTATCCTCTTATTACAATAATAGATCCTGGTAGATAAAAAGATTGAAGAATTTAAATGATGAATGAATAATATATTCTATCTAAACTTCTATGGAAACTAATGTACCTGATTGAGTTTAGTTGTTAACTGTTCTTTTGCATTTGACGTACATAAATATTAAGTTGTTGTAATAATATTAATTATTATCTATATGTGATGTTTGTATTGTTTTATAGATGACAAACCAATCTAGTTTCTATCCCCCCACCATCGGCCGATGTTGGGATTCTAAGCGAGGTAAGGAGACTTCCCCGACACATCAAACACACTTGCCAGCTAACTAGTCTCCCACTACCACGATGGCTGGTCATTAGTTTATGCCTACGTTATGCTTTCCTCCACACATCTCCACAGTAATCCTTCACCCTCATCCTTTTATATTGTTGTGAGAGGATCCACATACCATTCCCGCACCTTCCCTCACAGCAGCATTATCCATCCTAGCTACCATCTACGTCACCTTCATGCACTCCATCACTTTCCATCAATCCACTTAGCACTCAGCCATCCCCTACTACTCCACTCCACCATTCCACATCAACAACATCACCAGCAACTAATTCTTTAGCTGGCTAGACATTGACTAAGGGGAGATCAGAGTCCCCATCGCATAGTTTTGGCTGGGTATGCTTGCATCCTAAGGGATGTTGCAGATGAGTTCGAATTATTATATAAATGTTATTTTATTGTTGTTCTAATAATTATATATTAATTTTAAGAATTGTATGTAGGTATACGTATGGCCTTGCTCGATGGTACCAAGTTCTTGATGAGGGTGATCAAGAGCAATTTACAGGAGACCTATATTACCTAGTTGGACATCCCCCAAGCCCGTAGAGATTAGATGTTCATGGAGTGGAAGGTATATGAATGTTATTAATGTATTTGCTTTTACAAATTAACTATGTCTGTGCATTGTAAGTATACTAACTTATTTCATTTTTTTTTTCACAAAGGTATGTCCATTGGGACCCCAAGAATGAGAGCCATTTTTAGAGGGCCTTCGATGCTAAAGGGGGTCATCGATTGAGTGACATGTATGGCCATACCTGAAAGATGGGTAGGAGGCCAGAGTGGATTGGCAAGGATAATTGGGATGCCCTAAAGCGACACTAGCCATCCCAAGACTTTTGAAAGAAGTCCACACAGGCCAAGAAGAATTGAACTTCTAAAAGTGGTGGATCGCTCCATACCATCGGGATAGATGACGAGTATTTAGTAAGTTTCCTTCTATTATTTGGTAAACTTAATTTACTTTCTTAATGTTTGTTAAATTGACTTATATTTACAATATTTGCATGACATGGTTGATGGTGAAGGATTGGTGCCCTTCCCATTTGTTATTCATTTATTTGGTTGATAGGGAATGATTAGTGCCCTTTTCATTTTTTATTCATTTATTTGGTTGATGGGAAAAGATTGGTGTCTTTTCCAAATGATAATGTATTATTATTTATTTGGTTGTTGATGAGCTTTTATTTTTTTTTTAGTAAAGATCGATTTTAGTGGAGGTTCTGTTGATTTTTTTTTAAAATTTATTGTAGTTTGGTATTATATATATATATATATATATAAGAAACTTATGTTAATTATTGTTTTCTACGTAGGTGAGCCAATAGTAGCTGGGAGGATGAGAGGGCAAAGAGAATTGTTGTAAATTTATTACATATGACATAAAATCATTTGAGTTACATTATATTTCATTCATTTTTAAATTTTATGCCTTACTGCAGTCCTAGTCTTAGCCCAAGGGCTTTGGGAGCAGTGTAGAGACCCAACATTCTTAGGCTGAGTTATAGACTCAAACTATGGATAGCCCCAACAAGAAAGGACGGGTTTACTAAGCTACCAGTAGTTGCCCTCATACCCCAGCGTGCCCAGTACATAAGCTACAATCCAATTGGAGGCACACTTAGAGGTTAGTTTGCAGGCCAGTCTGCATTTGCAGGACGATGTTCCCTGAGCAGTTTGGCGTGATGTAGAATATAATTGCTCAATTAGTGATGCAGAGGGATGCTTCATCAGGTTCTAGTGGCCCACTTCTACCCCAGCCCACCACGCCATATCAACAATAGCTTTCGCTACAGCAAGCCAAGCATGACCACCAATAGTAGTAGAATAACTATTTCGACTTCAGTGATGCTGCTGCTGGCGACTAGTAGATAGGATTATTTTTTAGGTTTTGTAATTATGAATTATAACTTTTATGACCTATATTATAAAGTTACATTTTATTTTAAATTATTGTTCCATTTGAATTATAAGTATATGTTATTTTATATACAAGACGTATCAATAAGTTACAGGTGTAATTAAATTAAATCTATAAAAATTATTAAACAATGAATAAATAAATTTTCAAAAAAAATCTAACGATCTTCTGATTGAAAAAATTATAAATAAATAATAATTTTAATAGTTTTCTGACAGAAATCCATCGGAAAACTATTGGAATGCGATAAAAAATAAATATTTAATTGAAAATCTAATGGTGAAGCATCGAAAAAGTTTCCAATAGAAAGAAGCCATTGGAAAATAGATGAAAATTCGGTTGTTACACATGGTCAAATTTCTGTCACAAAATCAACGAAAGTCCTTCAAAAAATCCTGACGAACCACTTTAGTAGGAAAACTATCACAAAAAAAGTTGCAACAAGGGTTTTTTCGATAAAAAAATTTTCGTTGGAGATGTGTCAGAAATGTATCAGTATTCGTTAGAAAATTACTTCGAAAATGACAAATTTTTTTAAGTCTAGGATCGCCAAAGAGAAAAGACTACATCTTGGGAGTGCAATAGCCAATGGATGGTGCTGGCTTCCTATTCCTTTGGATGACTGTGGCACCAAGAAATGTGTTTGGACTCCTGTACGCTTTGGTACCTACTGCTTGTGGTCCGCCTAAAATAAAGTGTAAATATCTCCTTAATGAGGTAGGGAAGGGGAAGCAATGTCAGGCCTTGAGTTGGCTCTTTGCTAAGATCTTTCTAAGGAAGATGAAGCCCCCTACCATATTGTAGCCAGTCTCGAGGGCTAAGCTCCTTAACATATTGGGCAATTGCCTTTGCTGCAGCTTGAGTAGTAAGGTTCTATAGCAGGGTTTTCCATGTTTTCTGCATGATAGGCAAAATTGATTTTTTAAGAGGAGGAGCCTACTGTGTGGGTATCTCATTAGGTATCGAATGTGCGTTAAGAGTAGGATTTGACATTGGATGAGGCATAACTTCTTGCTGATAACTCTCCACATTCTTCGATACGGGAGTCATCTGAATCCTGGGTTCACGATCTCTTGACTTTGTTTGCATTCTCAACGTTTCTTCTTTTTTTGGGACTTCCCACAGATTGTGCCAAAATGATGTTGCTTAGAAATGAAGTGAGGTCCTTTCCAAAAGATAGCAGAGTGTCAGTTTGTCTTCTCAAAAATATACAAAGAGTGATATGTTCTTCTCGAGAGTTCTTCTATTTTGAGAAAATTTGGCCAAATGATTTCCTTTGTCCCATTTCTCCTTGGGACTTAGGATTCATAGATTTTAGTTTTAGTGAGCTTAGTCCCATTATAGTTTTTCAGCCCTCTTGATGGACTTATTTTATCCTTTGGGCTCTTTAGCCCATTTACTTAGTTATGTAATCAAATTATAAAAAAGTCCTTATGTCCATCTTTAGTCACATCAAATAAATATTTATAAAATTATATTTTTTATTTATTTGCAAATTTATTGTTTAGTACTTTTAGTGAATCAGATATAAGATGTATAAAAAGCTATAGGTTTAATCAAATAAAATAAATAAAAAATTAAAAAAAATCAACAAATTTGCAAGGACATTCCATCCAACAAAATGAAATAATGATTTAAAAAATTAAAATTCTGATGAATGATCCATAGGAACAATGAATTTTCATCAAAAATCTAATAGAATTTATCCGATGAATAATCCATTATTCAAAAAATGATCCGATTGAAAAAGACTAACTCCCTCTATAATCTATTTCGAATTTGACGATGAAAGTTTTCGACAGCAGAATCCGACAAAAAATAATTTTACGATGAGAGTTTTTCCAATGAAAAAAAAAAATCCATCGGAAACTGGTAGAAAAATGTAGTTTTTTGTAGTGAATGAAGAAGAGAAAGAATGAAATTAACCTCTGTTCTAAAAAAATGTAATTTTACATTTTTTGTAGTGAATGAAGAAGAGGAAGAATGAAATTAACCTATGTTAGGCTGCCTGGGGATGAAAGAGAGTGAATTTTTAGAAGAGAAGGTGAAGAGATCTATTGAAAAATGGTGCCTATTTTCCTTTCAATACTCAATTTTTAGCATTTAATAGGTCATTTGACAGCAAGGGTAGACTTATATGCAATTTAGGAATGTTAAGAACACAATGTGAGACCACTTGAACCCGGAGAACTTGAATTGAATTAGTGAAAAGCTTAAGAGAATATTTTGTACAACAATAAAAGTAGCTTTCTAGATTTTACATCTAATTGAGTTGTGGAAATATAATAATCTTTTTCGTGAATTAATATAGTCCAACTCATTGAATTCACACATTACCAAATCTCTAGTTTCTGGTTTGAATGAGTAATGTAAAGAAAAATTTATACTATAATAACTTTTGGAATTAGATAATATTGGGATTTATTTGTTGTCAAACAAAATGTAGAAGATAAGAAAAAAGAATGTATTTCAACCGTAAGGTCCTCAGCAAAATGTGCTAATCATATAATACCACTAACTTTTTATTATTTATGGAGACAATATGAAAAAAATTCCTAAAACTTCTATTTTATTTTTTGTCCAGCTCTCATATAACTCCATGCTGAGTTAGAATGGACCATAAGTTAGGGTGGAGAGAATACTAACGCCTATTCAAATTCTATGGACATGATTGACTTCATTCGCCGAATATATTTTCTAGAAATTTTCGTGAGAATGTGAAAATAAAATTCTTAATTCTCTCGTGAAAACAAATTTATTTAAACTAGTGAGTTGTATAACTTTGGTACCTAATACGAATTAATATATTCATTTGACATTCCCTTTTAAAAAAATATATTTGAATATTTACATGGTTCACAGTTGTAATAAAGGGTTTTTGTGAAATTAAATAAAGCTTTTATATTTTTTTCAAAAATATGATGTCGGCTTTGAAAATAATAGTTGTTTCTTTGAGACATATTTGCAAAATAAATTCAAAAGATAATAAGGCAAAAATAAAGAAACATGTCTTGAAATTGCAAGAAAATGTTCTAGAAAAATAAATTTAAGCTAATTATTCTATTGACATGATCATTATGCGGGAATGAAAGGGAAACGAAATGCATATTTCCGAATCCATTCCCAAATAATTATTAGCATGAGAAAATCAAAATCCCCATTTCTATAGGAATTTCCATTTACAAAAGTAGGCGTTAAGTCATCTCCTTTATGATTTTATCACCATTCATGATTTAACTATGTCCAATCGACTAGAAGTGAACATATATTTTTCTTCAAAAAAATTATCCTTTAAGATTTAATAAAAGAATTTGATACTTTTAAAATAGTTTTACTTTGTAAATATTTAATATTATATGCCAACTTATTTAGCGCTATATTTTTATTTGATGATATATTTTACTAATATATTTTTAGTAATATCATAAAAATATTAAAATATTACAAATATTATAAAGATATTAGTTAGAATAGAAAAAGAAAAGAAAATTAATTATACACCTATCAAACATTAAATAATAAATTAATGGTATTGATATATTGTTCATATTTACACATTTTCAAGAATTAAATCAAGTAGCTTGATTTATCAAAACAAAAATAAAAGTACTATGAATTATTTTTAAATAAATAAATAAAAATTATGAGTATACATACATACAAATTCATCAAGTATACATTTAATGAATTTATAAGTATACATACATACATATTTATAATTTGAGATATTGATAATATTTACACACCTATTCAAAATGATTAAAAATAAAAATAAAAATAAACACTAAAAGAGTTGTGAATATTATCAACAACTCTTCAAATTAAATTTTTAAAAATGTAATAAAAGTGTCTCAATCTTATCAAAAAATTAAGTATTCTAGATATATAATATCATATTTTTTTAGTGAAATATTATTAAAAAAAAGTTAATGAGAGCTTGCTAAATTACAATGTTTAAAAGAGTAATTTAATAAAAAAAAATGTGGTTATATTTGTTCGGATAATTGTATATAATATAGTCGATAAAATTTAAAATCATATATTGACTGGTGTTATTCGAATAATATTAAAAGTGATATTAACACTACATAAGTATAGACTTACCTCACAAAGATATTTATGAAAAAAATCCTTATCTTAATACTTCTCTACAAAAGGGTAATTTAATCATTCAAAATAGTTTCATTACATTCTTATCGATCATTAATTAAATTGAATTGGTGCTAAGTGCTTAGTAGGCTTAGGCCACTTCACTTTGATTGTCCATCTTAATGGACTTAATTTATTGAGCTCATTATCCTTTTACTTAATTATTATTTATTTATTGAATTCGGCTATTTTCATTTTTTTTTTCAATTTTTTTGCCCTTATAGTCTTATTTTTCATATCAACTATAAAAAAGTTAAAATGAGCTTTGTAAGTTACAATGATAAAAGAGAAATTTACCAAAAAATTGTGGCAATATTTTTTTACATTAATGTATATAACATAGTTGATAAAATATAAAAATATATTGACTGACGTTATTTGAATAATATTAGAAGTGATATTAAAACCACCTAGGTGTAGACTTACCTCACAAATAATTTTTCAAATAATACATACAAAAATATTTATGAATAAATATCCTTGTCTTAATAATTTTCTGCTAAAGGACTATTTGATCATTTAAGATAGTTTCATTATATTCCTAATAATCATTGCCAATTACCAATTATGAGATCAGAATAAAGCAAGAAATTATGATTTCATTTTTTTTTCTTATTATTTGGACATACCAATCGTGAGATAAATTTTATGAACATCG
This sequence comes from Jacaranda mimosifolia, assembly GCA_018894105.1. Lineage (NCBI taxonomy): Eukaryota > Viridiplantae > Streptophyta > Magnoliopsida > Lamiales > Bignoniaceae > Jacaranda > Jacaranda mimosifolia. The sequence goes on from CM032123.1 coordinate 14,888,877, forward strand.
TTCCTTTTCCATTTTCATTTCAGCATTCCTGAAGTCTTTCAATTTTCATCTACTTCCATTATCATCCCTATTTTCTAATTGATTCACTACTTAATTCAATTTCATGTAAATGATTCTATATATCTAATCTAAAATATGAACAAATCATTGCCAGTCTAACTAATTACCAAAAATTTTACCCCATCCAAGAATGAGATAAGATGTAAGAAGAAGAAGAAGCCAATATGATAATTACAATCCCATGACCATGCGTGGAAACTTTCCAACGTCAAATATTTGGACAAGAAACGTCGTACCTCGGCTGGTTTGGCAATTGTCATTTCAGGAGGTTTGTCAAAATGAAACATGGAATTCGTCAGGGCTGCTGGCGACTTTTCCCAACATTATGCAAATATCAAAATCATATTTCTAATTACAAACTTTTTAATCTTATTAAAGTTCACTTCTTGTAGACTTGCTATTAATTAATTAGTTGTTCTGGTAAGATATTCTGTGATTTGAATTCATTTTTCTATCATATAAGAAGTTAATTAATTTGTGATAGTTCAAACTTAGGTGGAGCTCATATTTAATAGGGATTTTGAAGGAAAAAAAACTCAAATATATTCAAATTTTAAGGGGGGTCGAAAAAAGAAGAACGTGTAGAAATTCGTATTAATTATCCATAAATATCTCTCCTTCATGATCCCAAACTGTGCTATAAATGGATGACACCTGATTGTCAATCCAATTTTCGTTTGTCTGGTCAGAATTCAGAACAGTGAAAAGAACAAATTAGTTAAGATATGTTTAGATTAACTTGAGTTGAGAAAAGTTGACGACTGTGAAATGGTCCAATTCAAAGTATTGAAAAATTCAAAGTAATTATAAGGAGAACTGGAAAAACCAGCTTCTTCAATTCAAGCTAGTACATAGATTTATGTATCCTGGAAAAAAGTAACCTTGATTTTTTATTCACTTTCCTACTTATATAAATACTTGAAGCTATTTGCATAAAACCTCAATAAGAAAATTAATAACAACACGTCCAAAAAATTAAGACCAACGCTCGTAGCATTTTAGTTTGTAAACTAACAATACGTACGTAGTCGTCCAATATGAAGTTTTTGATCCTGCAATATTTCACATTGTTTCTTCTCTTATGTGGCTTGCTAGGTGGCCATGCAATGGTCCATCGGCACAAATTTGTGGTAAGTAATGTATACATACATATATGATTGTGTCCTATGGTTCTCTAGTTTTTCTAGTTGAGTTTGCTTGGTCTGAAATTAATCTCTCAAGTAAATTATGTATGTGCAGTTGAAGGATGTTCCATACACAAGATTGTGCAGCAGCAAGAACATATTGACAGTAAATGGAGAATTTCCAGGCCCAACATTACACGTAAGGGAAGGAGATACACTGGTAGTTGATGTCATTAACAGAGCAAGCGAGAACGTAACCATTCACTGGTATTAAATTGATCAATTCTATAGATGACGAGCTAGCCCACGTAATTGATATGTATAGTTACCCAAATAATCAGAAAGTGTGAAGAAAATAAAAAATGAATTTTCTATATATAGATATTTCTCTAAATTCTTTTGCCAATCATCTGCTATACATGTTAAATCTCACCCAATTGAAATTAACTACTTAATTTCTTGTACGCACGGTATGCAGGCATGGAGTAAAACAACCAAGATATCCATGGTCAGATGGACCTGAATACATAACTCAGTGCCCAATTCGACCGGGAACAAAATTTAGCCAAAAGATTGTGCTGTCTGATGAGGTTGGGACTCTGTGGTGGCATGCCCACAGCGACTGGTCCCGAGCCACAGTACACGGCGCACTCATTGTTTATCCCAAGAAAGGAGATAACTATCCCTTCCCTAAACCTGATGCACAAATTCCTATCATACTAGGTACATAAATATCTCACAAACTGTTGCATATATAGATATATTTGGTGGAGAAAAATGAAACTTTATGCAGCTTGAAGATGTAATGAATCTAATGTTCAACACAGGGGAATGGTGGAAGAGTGATATACAGGCAGTTCTTAATGGATTTCTTCAGAGTGGAGGAGACCCCAATGTTTCTGATGCTTTCCTTGTAAACGGACAACCCGGTGATCGATATCCTTGCTCAAGATCAGGTACTACAAAGTCGGAAATTTTACAGGCACCAATTTATTCTGATGCAATAAAATATTTTTCGATGAAATCAAATGTGTTATATTAATTCAATGTCTTGGACACATGAATGCAGATACATTTAAGTTGACAGTGGATTACGGGAAGACATATTTGCTCCGAATGATCAATGCAGTGATGAACAACATAATGTTCTTCAGAATTGCAAACCATAACATCACTGTTGTTGGATCAGATGGCAGCTACACAAAGCCATTCACTAGTGATTACATAGCAATATCTCCAGGACAAACCATTGATTTCTTGTTGGAAGCTAACCAACGGCCTAGCCATTATTATATGGCTTCCAGGGTTTATGCTATTGCCGGAACTTCTGACAACACAACTACAACTGCTATTGTAGAATACACAGGAAATTACTCAGGCCCATCTTCTCCTTTGCTCCCTAGTCTTCCTGATTTCAGTGATACAGCTGCATCCACCAATTTTACGAGACAATTGAGAAGTTTAGCAAGCAAAGATCATCCCATTGATGTCCCTCCAAATGTTAACAAAAAACTCTTCTTTACTCTTTCCATAAATACATTTCCATGCACTTTGAACTCTCCATGTGATGGATCCGCACAAGGACGACTAAGAGCAAGTATTAATAACATAACATTTGTGCAACCAAGAATCGATATTCTTCAAGCGTACTATAATCGCATCAGAGGAGTTTATGGAGACGACTTTCCAAGTAATCCACCTTTCCCTTTCAACTACACTCAGGACATTATCCCTCGTGTCTTGTCGACACCTCAAAATGGAACAGAGATGAGAGTTCTTGAGTATAACTCAACTGTGGAGCTTGTGTTCCAAGGAACAAATGTTGTGGCAGGGATATATCATCCTATGCACTTGCACGGATACAGCTTTTATGTGGTTGGATCAGGGTTCGGAAATTTTGACAGAGATAGGGACCCTTTGAACTATAATCTTGTCGACCCTCCTCTGCAGAATACTATTGCAGTTCCTGTAAATGGATGGACTGCCATTAGGTTCAAAGCTAACAATCCAGGTATATTTGCTCGTGCATGGTACTAATTAGTTTATTCCTTTTCATTCCTCATATTTTTTCATCCATGCGAACTTATAACTCAATCAAAATTTTCTTTCTTATAGGAGTTTGGCTTCTGCATTGCCATTTGGAGCGTCATACAAGTTGGGGAATGGAGATGGCATTCATCGTCAAAAACGGCAAAAGCCCAGATGCTAAGATGTTGCCTCCACCTCCAGACATGCCAAAATGCTAATGCTGATGCTCAGACATTATTATTCGTATATACTGGAAAAAAATTACATAATTTTTAGTGTGTTTGGCAATAGCATATCAATGCACTTGTCGTAGTTCGCTCATCTATGATCAATTTATATTGTAATCTCAAGTTAGCAATGAATAAATGGATTTCACTTTTAATCTTTATTCATTTGAAACGTCGATTTCTCTATATCCTACCTAGAGGAAAGAAAGTGGCATATCTCTCTGATTTTGTCCACCTTATGATGACATATCATATATATATATATATATATATATAGAGTGGTAGTCAAAGGATCATTTTCTCTTATATTTCTTATTTGTCAACGGATTGAGGTGTAGATGACTTTATCTTCTTGACATGTGATATGGAGTATGGATCCAAATTAATGAGGACCCTATTTGAATGATTCACAATTGATATCATTACTTATGGTCAACTTAGAGGGTGTTTGGCTAAATTTATTTTAAACATCTTATAAGTTCTTACATCTTATATAAGATGATGTTTTTGAAGCTTATAAGATATTATATCTTATTTTTAAAATAAGCTGTTGAAGTGTTTGAATAAAATAAGATCTTGGAGCTTATAAGATGTTAATAATGACAATTGTGTAATTAAAATAATTAAAAATGAAGGAACTTGTTAAGATCTTAAAAATAAGTCAATGTCTCCTTACTTTTTTTAAAAGAGCTTATAAGCTCCTAACATCTTATTTTAGGATCTTATAAGCTCTTTTTTTTTTTTTTTTTTTAAATTTACCAAACACTTTTTATCAACTTATAAGCTCTTAAACATCTTATAAGATGTTTTGAAAAGCTTATAAGCTCACCCAAACACCCTCTTAATTAAACAATCATCTTTTTAAAATTTTTGAAAATTACAGAATTTGGAGAGAAATTTATAATTTCCTTTAACCTTACAATAGACAAATATAGATCTCTTGTCCCTTTAATTGACATAAACTCTAATCAGTAATAATAAAATAGAGGATGGTTGAAATATCCCTGCTAGTAGTGAAGATCCTTATATCTTGGTCAATTTGTATTGACAGAGTAGAAAAGAAGGTAAAATATCGATTGAGATATCAAAGGTGACTCAAATGTTCTCTAGAGGATAAGAATCTTGGAGAATTGTTGATTGCTCCAACATGTATATTTTAGGATTAATTACAACGAATTTCAAAGTGCTTCTATACATGATCTTACCTAAACACAGATTGAAACTCAATTCTTAAAAATTTTGAATCTTAGACATTCCTCTTAGAAAATAAGAAACATGGATAATAATGTGTGCACAGTTAGATTTACCAGCCTCACAAGTTACATAAACCTCCAAGCCATTGTAAATGACATACTTCCAATACAGCATACCTGAAACATGTATAAGATGCAATTGGAGATAGTATATATGTAGCAACTCCAAAGCCCAAAAAAAAAAAAAAAAAAAAAAAAAAAAAAAAAAAAAGAAAAAGGACAACACTTTTTTTATTCATAATGAAATTGTCATCTTATTCCAAAGTAGCCCGAAATGGCTAAACCAGACCCTTGGTCTGGACTAATAGAGAGTCGGCAGAGAAGTAACACAGTTACAATAAAGTCTTTATTTGCAGCAAAGATAAAGCAACTATGCACCTACAGAATAACAAGGGAGTCGACTTAACCTTATACCAACCTGAGAAAATCATAGTTGGTGAAAGATTTTACCAGTTCTATTTAATGGACAGACAGAGCAGTTTTCATTTGATATTACAGAGTAGGAAAAGAGAATTCATGTAGCTGATTCCAAATAAGTATGAGGAAAAGTACATGGTTGAACACAATGTAAAACAGATTGACATGATCAAAGAAATTTTTTAACTGATTTCATACATCGGGAAAAATGCAATTTTGATCTTCTAATTATTGCAACTTTTTAAATAGTTCATTTTCTATTGGAGCTTGCATATTTAGTTCATTATCTTAAATTTACCATCACATTTGGTGCATTTATTTGCAAATATAATTTTTTGGGTTGCTTAATTTGAAATTGAGCCCAAAATACGTCGAATCACCTCTCATTCGGCCAAACTTTGAAATTTTTTGCGCATGTGTATTTTGGTGTCACATTCATTGCCACATCAACATAAAATTTTCAAGAAACAATTTTTTAATTTAAAAAATTAAAAAAGATATTAAGAAAGATAGTTATTTAAAATATAATTTAGGGAAGTACATATATATATGCAAAGTTGAAAAATGTGGCAGGCTTTTTAAATTTTGATATTTTAAAATCTATTTATAAGTAGAAATATATTATGAAATCAATAACTAAATCAATTGAGTTTGATTATAAACTGCTGATATTTCAAATTATTTACCCTTTTTTTCAGTTTCTTACATTAACATATTTTTCTATATAATTGGCGCTACTTTCCTTTTGTACAATGAAAATGTTTGTCATAGCACTGCAAACTTGTATGCCACACACACACCCACCCACACATATAATAATAATAATAATAATAATAATAATAATAATAATAATAATAATAATGCACGGCCGTGATTTTTTTTTTTTTACTCCCATTTATAGTTGTTCCATCATTCAAAAACTAATGAACTAGTTTAATTCAGTACAAGAGTTGAAAATTTATTAAGTTTAACTATTTACTACTAAAAAAATTGCTTTTTATGTATAGTGGCTAAAGTATTATGTCATTCGTTATGTTTTATTTAGTTTTATATTTTAGTTAATTTTAGATGAAATTGTACTTTTTTAATCTAAAAAAATAAGTGTAGTCATTGTTTCTTAAATCTTAACTTCAAATTTAAGATTTAGTTAAATTTCAAGCTAATGTGGCAAAGGATGTAACATCTACGTATATATGGCCAAAAACTCCCCAATTTTGGCCCAATGTGAGGTGATCGGACATGTTTTGGACTCGATTTCACAGCGAACGATCGAAGGACTAAATTTGCAAATAAATAGACTAAAATATGATGGTAAATTTAAGACAATGAACTAAATCGCAAACTCCAATAAAAAAAATAAACAACTTAAAAAATTGACAATAGTTAAAGGACCAAAACTACATTTTTCTTATCCATTATGGAACTTGGATGGTTTAGGCCAGCAGTTTTAACACAGTATTATTCTTTTTGAAATTTAGTTGTTATACCTCCTAGTGCTAGTACAACCACACAAAGAGACAGGGAAGGAGGGATCGTTGGTTGTTGCCATGTCATCATCAGCCAAAGTGACCGGTGAGGAGGAAAATTCGCATAAGGCACGTAAGTCTGGTGTTGATTTTCTTTCTTGAAATTCCATTAATGAAGCATACAACAACCAAAGCAAAAAGTTGTTAGTAGTATTTAAAATTTAAACCCCTATTGGATTAATGTATGACAGTCAAGCCAATTCTATTAGCTCCATATCAACCATTTAGCTGATCTTTCATGAGATCAATAACACGCTACTTCACCCGATAAAGTACCACTAAAATCACTTATAATTAAGACAAATCCTTAGCAGCTTAATTTTTATTTTGATTGGTCAATTAGTTGTCCAGTCTAATGGGTCCTTCATGTGGACCGACTCTATCTGGTGGTTAGTCGATCTAATGATTGGATTGATTTTTAATCAACTAGCAATCCATGCAAGCAGTTCCACACATAATTTTTTTTTATAAAATATTTTTAAAAAAATTACAAATTAATTCGAAAAGGAAGAATGATGGCAATTAAAGAATCCAACAAAAGAATTTGTGAATTGTACCTACTCAAAATTATTGTGTTAAAATAATATTAATTGATTAAAAATAAAAAATAGATTACCAAATATATGTGCAAATAAATTCCCAATATTATTTTATTTTTCTAATAATAATTTTTTTTCCAATAATGAGCATAAAAAACGTTGTTGGTAAATACCTAAAATATTATCCAAAAAAAATAATCAAAAATATTATTTTTTCGGTTAATTGTAGAAAAGTCGCCAAACCAAGTTTCACTTTATGATTCAGTCCCCATCCACCCTTTTTCAGTTTTAAGTCCCCATTTTCAACTTTTGTTTTGAGTTCACTATCCACTTGAGTCAAAAAGACAAAGAAGCCCTTACTTAAATTGAAAATGAAAAAAATCCCTCCACTTTTCCACTAACAAAAATATTACTTCACATAACCCCCCCTCCCCCAAACTCACGTTTCTCTTCCCACTCTCTCCATTTGCAAACCTGACGCTCTGGTGCTGCAACAATGTTCTGTTCGCCATTTTCACGTCGGTGCTGCAACAAGATCTTCATATCTTTCACTTTCTTGTTTGGGGATTGATTTTTTTTCGTTCTTTTTATGGTTGTAGCTAGAAGAGTTTCTATTTTACCCCTCAATTGCAGAGTCGACGAGGTAAGTTGTGTAATTTTTTATTCTATTATTTTTGTGTTGAAATACAAAAGGAAATTTAGTACATTACTTTGTTTGCTTCTTGTTTGATGTTGCTTTTAATTATTTTAGGCCTGATTTTGATATACTCAATTCATCTAAAATTAGTCTTTTCTTTTATTAAAAAAACCCCTATTATAAGTTTTTTTGGTACTTGAATATTGTCAATTTATACTTCAATTGTTGTTTTAATTATATGTTTCAATTATCAGTTATCTACATTTAGTAATTATATGATTCATATAAGGTGTGGTGTATATTAGTTGTTTGTAACTGAATTTTAGGGATATTATTTGATCTATAGTGTATATGATATCTATACATTACGTTTAAGCATTTCTTGGGCTTCCATTCTTGCAAACTCATCACTAATATGATTAGTATTTTTTTCAAATAATATGGTATCAAAATTCAAATTTTTAGTATTTAAGTTGTGAGTTATAGTATAGAAAATCTCCAATTCAGTATTATGTTCTAGCTTTTTGGGTAGCAAAATTCAAGTTTTCAATATTTTAATGATGAGTTTATAGTACACAAAACCTCCAAATCAATATGTTGTGTAGCTTTTTTTTGTACAAAAATTCTTTTTGGGTAGCAAAATTTAAGTTTTCAATATTTTAATTATGAGTTTATAGTACACAAAACCTCCAAATCAATATGTTGTGTAGCTTTTTTTTGTACAAAAATTGAAACTTTTGGTATTTAAATTGTGAGTTGCAATACACAAAACCTCCAATTCAGTATTTTGTGCAAGTCTTTTTGGTATAAAAATTCAAACTTTCAGTATTTAAATTGTGAGTTGCAGTACATAAAACCTCCAATTCAGTATTCTATGCAAGTCTTTTTAGTACAAAAATTCAAACTTTCAGTATTTAAATTATGAGTTGTTGTTCCAAAACCTCCAATACAGTATTTATATAGTTATGTATGTCTCTCTTTTCTACAAAAATAATAGCTAAAGTTAGGAGACCTGCACACCAAACTATCGAAGATAACAGAGACTTTGAGCTATATTCTCGGTGCTCTCTAGGGCACTTTAAAAATATTATGAAAGAGCTAGACAGTAAGATGAGCTTCAGACACACCGAAGCACTAAAGAAAATCCCCTTTTGTATATTGTAAAATGACTAGCTTGAGTAAATTAAGTACTAATAGTGTTATCAGAGTTGAAGCTCTCTAAGGAGGTTTGATATCAGGTTTTGTTCTTTTATTTTTGGCAACGATATTAGGCTCCCTTTTGCTGCAAGGGATTTTTCTATTGTCTTGGGGTTGCATCACGTGGGGCAACATATGAATTTTGATACAAAGATAGAGTCAAAAACTATAAAACAATTATTTGAAGGAAAAAAAAAAAAAGAATGTCACTCGAGTAGAGATTTGTACAAGATTGAGAGAATTGGCAGAAAAACATAGTGATCAGGATATAGATGATTTTGTTATGATGTACATACTTCTAGTTTTCGACTATATTTTGTTTCCAACTAGTAACTATTCGATAACTAGATTCCTTCTACCATACGGGGTTGATTTATCTTCTATTGGCCTTTATGCATGGGGAGTTGGTGCATTTAAATTTTTGCATGTTGAGATTTTAGTGCATCTAGGAGGTAAAATGGGGAAATGTCCAAGAAAAAAATACTTTGATGGATGCAGTATTGGCCTGATGGTAAGTTAAAGGCATTGTTACTATTAATATTTTTTATTTTATTATTGAGTAACTATAACATTGCATAATTCTTCTTTTCAATGGCAGGCTTAGGTTTATGAATGTATTCCTTACTTGGGAACAACAAATTCATTGCGTTCATTTCCATGATTCCTTCAATGCTATGAGAGTAAGATCCTACCAAAAGTTGCTAATGCAGAAGAAAAATTCAAGACGATTACTAGGAATATGGTAATAATCTATATTCCTTATCATTGTTATTATAATAGTTTTATGTACATAAAAAATCACAAACTAAGCTATAGAGTTATGTTTGAATAAGTTTTGGATATTTATCCATTCCCTAATGAGGAGAAATTATTGTAACCAATACATCACAGAGCACCAACTATTGATGTGTATGGCTTGCAAAGAATGCTGAATGAGAAAGTGAAAGAGATAGAATCACTGAAAGAAAGACTTTTCTTTCTTGAGAATAAAGGACTTGCTATTGGAGTTAGGGTTGAGGAGGAGAAAGATGAAGGAAAATTGAAAGAAAAAGAGCCAAAAGAAGAGAAAGATAATGAAGAAAAAGAGGAGGAAGAAAAAGAGAAAGATAATGAGGGATAAGATGAGGAAGAGAATAAGGAAGAAGATGAGCTAGAAAAAGAAGAGGAAGAGAAAAAGGGAGAAGATGATGAAAAAAAGGAGCAAGAGGAAGGTGATGGTGGTGGAATTCACCATAAGTCCTAAATTAGGGAATGTTCCACCCTTGGAAGTGACCACAACTTCTATCATGAAAGGTATAATTGATTGAGGTGACACGATGAGAAAAAGAAAAGAAATGGACTTTGTTATACCTCCTAGCACCATACCATGAAGGATAAGAGTAAAGTAGATTGCTCATAAAGGTCGTGGCAAGAAGAAGAAGGTATGTGTATACACGTTTTGAATACTACATTTATGAGATTTTATACTTGCTGTAAGTGAGACAAATACTGAGTTGCATTAAAAAATATATTACATAGCTGGACTGAAGTACTAGATATACGTATTGCATTTTTGATAGGAAAAGAAGAAGGATGTCCAAAATACTAAGTTGATAGAGGTTGGATCTACAAAGTCCAACTTATCAAATATTGAGGATTTCTTTACTCAATTTTGAGGACAAGCACATTATAGAGGACGGTCTAGGATATTAGGTAAAGGGAGAAAAATTATTGACTCATATTTGCAATGAGATAAAATGGAGTAATTATACTGAAAACCCCATTTTCCACATACCGTAAAATGACTAACTTGAGTACTAATATTGCTATCAGAGTTAAAGCTCTCTTAAGGAGGTTTGATATTACGTCTTGTTCTTTTATTTTTGGTAACAATATTAGGCTTCCTTTTATTGCAAGGGATTTTTCTATCGTCTTGGCAACGTATGAATTTTGATACAAAGATAGATTCAAAAACTATAAAATGGTTATTTGAAGGAAAAAAATAAGAGTGTCACTCGAGTAGAGATTTGTACAAGATTGCAAGAATTGGCAGAAAAACATAGTGATAAGGATATAGATGATTTTGTTATGATGTACATACTTCTAGTTTTCAACTACATTTTGTTTCCAATTAGTAACAATTCGACACCTACATTCTTTTTGCCATACGGGGTTGATTTATCTTCTATTGGCCTTTATGCATAGGGAATTGGTGCATTTAAATTTTTGCATGATAAGATTTTTGGTGCATCTAGGATGTGAAATGGAGAAAGGTCCAAGAAAGAAATACTTTAACAGATGCAGTATTGGCCTGATGGTAAGTTAAAGGCATTGTTACTATTAATATTTTTTATTTTATTATTAAGTAACAATAACATTGCATAATTCTTCTTTTTAATGACAGGCTTGGGTTTATGAATGTATTCCTTAATTGGGAACGTCAAATTCATTACGTTCATTTCCACAATTCCTTCAATAGTATGAGAGTAAGATCCCCACGAAAGTTGCTAATGCAGAAGAAAAATTCAAGAAGATTAATAGAAATATGGTAATAACTTATATTCCTTATCATTGTTACTATAATAGTTTTATGTACATATAAAATTACAAACTAAGCTATAGAGTTATGTTTGAATAGGTTATGGATATTTATCCGTTTCCCAATAGGAGAAATTATTGTTACCAATACATCATAAAGCACCAACAATTGATGTGTATGGCTTGCAAGGAATGTTGAATGAGAAATCGAACAAGATAGAATCACTAAAAGAAAGACTTTTCTTTCTTAAGAATAAAGGACTTGCTATTGGAGTTGAGGTTGATGAGGAGAAAGACGAAAGAAAATTGAAAGAAAAAGAGCCAAAAGAAGAAGAAGATAATGAGGAAGAAGATGAGGAAGAGAATAAGGAAGGATATGAGCTAGGAAAAAAAAGAGAAAGAGAAAAAGGGATAAGAGGATGAAAAAGAGGAGCAAGAGGAAAGTTATAATGGTGGAATTCACCGTAAAAGTCCTGAATTAGGGGATGTCCCACCCTTGGAAGTGATAATAGCTTGTATCATGAAAGGTATAAGAGACCGATGTGACACGACAATAAAAGGAAAAGAAATGGACTTTGTTATACCTCCTAGCACCACACTACGAAGGACAAAAGTGAAGTAGATTGCTCATAAAGGCTGTGACAAGAAGAAAAAGGTATGTGTATTCAAGTTTTAAATACTGCTTATGAGTTTTTATACTTGATGTAAATGAGACAAATACTGAATTGCATTACAAAATATATTACAAAGCTAGACTGAAGCACTAGATATGTGTATTGCATTTTTGATAGGAGAAGATGAAGGATGTCCAAAATACTAAGTTGATAGAGGTTGGATCTGTAGAGTCCAACTTATCAAATAATGAGGACTACTTTAATTAGTTTAGAGGACAAGCATATTATAGAGGGCGGTCCGAGATATCTAATAAAGAGAGAGAAATTATTGACTCATATTTGCAATGAGATAAAATAGAGTAATTATACTGAATACACATTATTTTTTTAATAGTAAATTTATGATTTGAGTAATATGATGATTTATTATTGTAGTGTTACTGCTTGGGAGGTATCTGATTGCAAATTGGAGGACATGTGTTATGCAATATTTGCTCAGGAAATAGTTGAGGTCAGATTTAATCAATTGCTACATAAAGATCTTGTGCAGCCCCTTATTTAGAGAAAAATGTGATCATGATATTTGGTGTTTGACTTCGTACATGTAAGTATGTAATGTTTGTTTTGTATTTTCAACTACAAATAACTTGATTTAACAAGTTCTAACATTAATTGTTGACAGAAGGAAATTCTGAGAGAACTTGAGAAAGCAAATAAGAAGCATGCTATAAAGTGAAATGAATTTCCAAAATTTATTGGTCAACTGAGCACGTGCAAGTTCTTGGAAGAGTTAAATTTAGATATGTTGAACAAGTGCCAATTTATTATATTCCCCATTAACAGCCATTATCACTGGTTCCTCCTTGTGTTGGACACGATTGAGAAGAAGTTCATACAGATGAACTCATCTTGGTTTTCACAAATAAAAGCAGCGACAAAAGTTTTTGTAAGTTCGCTTATATTTGTGATACATTCATCCATGTATTTGAATAAAAACTAACAAATATTTTCATTAGCTAAGTTTATAACTGGATACCTAAAACACTCATTGGGATATATTGTGCCACAAAAGAAGTGCAAATACATTTTAGTCATTAACAAAATGGGGACTTGGACTGTGGAGTTTATGTATGTCTCTGGGCTGAGTGTTATGCAAAAAACACCAAGGATTTCTAGCAATATGTAAATGATTGTTCTATATATGCGCATCGAGCACATATTGCTGCAAATATTATGATAGATGAGCACCGTTTAATGTATTCCAGGGCAAAATGATGATGTTTGGGTGGTTATTATCTGGATGAATGGACTTTTTTGTATGTAGATATTGACATGATTGTTTCAGTATTTTTGACATTCTTATTAGATAATATTTATAATTTATATATTAGGATGATTAGAATGGATGGGGTGCTTACAATTTATAGTATAATCTGGAAATTTATTCATAAATAGATACAGATAAAGATATATATGTTACAAATTAGCTCAAAATAAATACATAACTAGCAATAACTCAGTACATGAACGCAGTTTCGAAGTACATAAACACTCAAAAATAGTACACAACTTTAGCAAATTAAGTACATAAATGGAGTTCTGGAGTGCGTAAATATCAATACTGGGGACTTTTTCAGGATGACCGATATCATTCTTAGCACAATAGGGATTGAATTCAATTTGGCCTAATTTGGCCATTGTATAATCATAAGACCATAGTGTATTAGTCTTAGAATACATATAGTTAAGAAAGGTTCACTGGTTTTCAATGGTGGTGGCGAGAGGATTCATTTAGCCTATGCATCAATAATTTATACTACTATAAATGAGAGCACAAGTGGTTGGATGTGGGTGTTTGAGTTCCCAACCATTTCAACACATATTGTCACGATCATTTCTACAATAAACCATGATTTTGTCCCATTAGGGTATCTTATGTGTTGTTCAATGCATCCAACTGTGCCTCATCTCAGCCTTTGGAAAAGCAACTATATAAACACACAAAATAAGTACACAATATTGGCAAATAAAGTACATAAATGCAGTTCTTGAGTACATAAATGCCAATATTTGATACTTTTTCATGAATTTCTGATATCATTCTCAACAGAATAGGGATTAAGTTTAATTTTGCCTAATCTAGCCATTGCATGATCATAAGACCATGGCATATTCGTCCTAGGACTCATATAGTCAAGAGAAGTTCACTGGTTCTTGATGGTCGTGTAGGGATGATTCATTTGGCTCATGCAACAATGGTTTCTGCTATTATGAATGGAAGCGCAAGTGGTTAGATGTTGGTGTTTGAGTTCCCAACCACTTCAACACATACTATTATGACCATTTTTTCAACAAACCATAATTTTGTTGCGTTAGGGTGTCTTATGTGTTGTTCTACGCATCAAATTAAGCCTCAACTCTGTCTTTGGAAAATCAAGTATAGAAACAAGCATAATAAGTACACAACATTTGCAAATTAAGTAAATAAACACAATTCTAGAGTACATAAATGCCAATACGGGGTACTTTTTTATAGGTTTTTGGTATCATTCTTAGCACATAAGGGATCGAGTTCAATTCGACCTAATCTAGCCATTGTACATAAGACCATGGCATATCATTCTGAGCGCATTAGGGTTTTCGGTAACATGCTTGAATGGTTTCATACTATTATGAATGGGAGTGCAAATGTTTGGATGTAGGTATTTGTGTTTCAAACTATTTCAACACGTGTGTATCCAAGCCATTTCTTCAACAAACCACAATTTTATCTTGTTATGGTATCTTATATGTCGTTCCATGCATCTAATTGAGCCTCAACTCAGCCTTTGGAAAAGCAAGTACTGAAACATGCATGATAAGTACACAACATTGGCAAATTAAATACATAAATGTAGTTTTGGAGTACATAAATGCCAATACTGGGTACGTTTTTGTGGATTTCCTATATCATTCTTAGTATATCAGGGATCGAGTTCAGTTCGGCTTAATCTATCTATTATACGATCATAAGATCACGGCGTATCATTCTTAGCACATTAGGATTTTTGGTACCGTACATGAATGGTTCCACACTACTATAACTGGGAGAGAAGTGGTTGGATGTGGGTATTTGTACTCCAAACTATTTCAACACGTGCGTCTTCAAACCATTTCTTTAACAAACCATGGTTTTGTCGCGTTAGGGTGCCTTATGTGTTGTTCCATGGATCGAATTGAGTCTCAACTCGGCCTTTTGAAAAACAAGTACAGAAATACGCATGATAGGTACACAACATTGGCAAATTAAGAACACAAACACAGTTCTGGAGTACATAAATGGTAATACTGGGTACATTTTCCTAGATTTTTGGTGTCATTCTTAGCTAATTAGGGATCAAGTTCAATTCGGCATAATCTGGTTGTTACATAATCATAAAGCCATGATAGGTTCACTAGTTTTTGATAGTGTTGTTGGGAGGATTTATTTGGCTCATGCATCAATAGTTTATACTATTATGAACGAGAGTGCAAGTGGTTGGATATGGGTGTTTGAATTCCCAATTATCTCAACATGTACTATTATGATCATTTCTTTAACAAACCATAATTTTGTCACATTAAGGTGTCTTATGGATGTTCCACGCATCAAATTGAGCCTCATCTCAGCTTTTGGAAAAGCAACAAAATAAACACTTAAAATAAGTACCTAATATTGACAAATTAAGTACATAAACGCAATTCTTGAGTACATAAATGCCAATACTAGGTACGTTTTCATAAATTTTTGATATCATTCTCAACATATTTGGGATTGAGTTCAATTTGGCATAACCTAGCCATTGTATGATCATAAGACCATGGTGTATTAGTCTTAGAACTCATATAGTCAAGATAGGTTCATTGGTTGTCGATGGTGGTGTCGAGAGGATTCCTTTGACTAATGCATCAATGTCGATGGTGGTGTCGAGAGCACAAGTGGTGGATATGGGAGTTTGAGCTCCCAACCATTTAAACACATACTGTTATGATCATTTCTTCAACAAACCATGGTGTTGTCGTGTTAAGGTGTCTTATGTGTTGTTCCACGCATCGAATTAAGTCTCGTCTCAGCATTTGAAAAAGCAACTACATAAATACGCAAAATAAGTATACAATATTGGCAAATTAAGTACATAAACACAGTTCTTGAGGACATAAATGCCAACTGAATAGTTTTTTATGAATTTTCAATACTATTCTTAGCACATTAGGGATCTAGTTCAATTTAGCCTAATCTAGCCATTGTATGATTATAAGACCATGGCGTATCAGTCTTAGGACTTATATATTTATGATAGGCTTACTAGTTTTTGATAGTGGTGCCTGGAGGATTTATTTGACTCACACATCAATGGTTTATACTACTATAAATGGGAGCGCAAGTGGTTGGATGCAAGTGTTTGAGTTCCCAACCATTTTAATACGTACTATCACGATCATTTCTTCAACAAACCATAATTGTGTTGCATTAGGGAGTCTTATGTGTTGTTCCATGCATCGAATCAAGCCTCAACTCTACCTTTGAAAAAGCAAATACATAAACAAGCATGATATGTACACAACATTGGCAAATTATGTAAATAAACACAATTATGGAGTAGATAAATGCCAATATGGGGTACTTTTTGTGGATTTTTATTATCATTCTCAGCACATAAGGGATCAAATTCAATTCTACCTAATCTAGCCATTACACATAAGAACATGGCATATCATTCTTAGCACATTAGGGTTTCCATTACCATGCATAAATAGTTTCATACTACTATGAATGGGAGCACCAGTGGTTGGATGTGGATATTTGCATTCCAAACCATTTCAACACATGTGTATCCAAGCAATTTCTTCAACAAACTATGGTTTTTTCGTGTTACAGTATCTTATATGTTATTCCACACATCAAATTGAGCCTCAACTCGGCCTTTGGAAAAGCAAGTACAGAAATATGTATGGTAAGTACACAACATTGACAAATTAAGTATATAGATGCAGTTTTGGAGTACATAATTGCCACTACTGGGAACGTTTTCATGTATTCGCAATATTATTCTCAATACATTAGGGATCGAGTTCAATTCAGCTTAACATGGCCATTACATGATCATAAGAGCATGGCGTATCATTCTTAGCCTATTAAGGTTTCTAGTAACATGCATGAATGGTTTCACATATCACGAATGTGAGCGCAAGTGGTTGGATATGGGTATTTGTATTCCAAACCATTTCAACATGTGCGTATCCAAACCATTTCTTCAACAAATGATGATTTTATCACGTTAGGGTGTCTTATATGTTGTTCCACGCATCGAATTGAGAATCAATTCGGCTTTTGGAAAAGCAAGTATAGAAACACATATAATAAGCACATAATATTGGCAAATTTAGTACGAAAATACAGTTCTGGAGTACATAAATGCCAATAATGGGTATAGGCCTGTCAATGGGTAGAGTTTCACCCTACTAATGCCCGTACTCTAAAATACCCAAATAAAAATACCCTATATCTACCCTACCCTAAAATACCAAAAGAATAAGAACCTAACCCTACCCTACCATATCTAATCCAAGACCCATTGGGTATAGTTTGTTGGGCTTATATTTTTAAAGTATAGACTAATTTTCTCAATATATACTAATAATATTATTTGGCATACAATACAATAAAAAAAAACTTTTTCAATATTTAATTTAATTTAATCATCAAATTTAATTTAGTTAATCTTTATTTTCAATTTTTTATCATTAATAAAGTTTTTATAACACAGTTTATTGATTAATAAAATTAATTTTGTTAACAATTTTTATTAATAATGTTTATACCACTATTAATTTTATGAAAGAAAACTGTTTAGTTGTTATTGTTGCTCTTCCAATTATCAAAAAGAAAAAAAAAAACTATTCCACTACATTAACTTTGTTAATTTATTAATTTAGATTAATTTTTAATGAAATAAATTATTTAATTGGTACTATTCATTCACATATTTGTTTTTTTATATATAAAAGGTATATCATTAGTATAGATTTAATTTCGGTATAGATAACTTTTGAGTTAATAGATTAAATTTAAGTATGAGATAATGGGTAATTTTTTGGTATGGGTACATGAGTAGTTTATGGGTATAGATGCTAATCATACCCATTTCATTATCTTTAATAAGAATAGGTATAGGCATGGCTATGGGTATGATTTTTTGGGCCTGGGTAGGGTAGTACCCTACCCACTGACAGGCCTAACTTGATACATTTTCGTAGATTATTAGTGTCATTCTCAACACATTAGGGATCGAGTTCAATTCAGCCTACTTTGGCTATTATGTGATCATAAGATCGTGATGTATCATTCTTAGCACATTAGGATTTCTTATGCCATGCATGAATGGATTCACACTACTATGAATGGGAGCACAAATGGTTAGATGTGGGTATTTGTGTTCCAAACCATTTCAATACGTATTTATCCAAAACTATTTCTTCAAAACACCATGTTTTTATTGCTTAGCGTATCTTATATGTTGTTCCACGCATTGAATTAAGCCTCAACTTGAACTTTGGAAAAACAAGTACAGGAATATACATGATGAGCACAAAATATTGGCAAATTAAGTACACAAATGCTAATACTGGGTACGTTTTTGCGGATTTTTGATATCATTCTAAGCATATTAGAGATCGAGTTCAATTCGGCCTAATCTGGCTATTACATGATTGTAAGACCATAGCGTATCATTCTTAGCACATTAAAACCATACATGAATGGTTTCACACTACTATAAATGGGAGCACAAGTGGTTGGATATGGGTATTTGTGTTTCAAACCATTTCAACACGTGTGTATCCAAACTATTTCTTCAACAAACCACGATTTGGTCGCGTTAGGCTGTCTTATATGTATTGTTCCATGCATCGAATTGACCCTCAACTTGGCATTTGGAAAAGCAAGTATAGAAACACACATGGTAGGTGCACAATAATGGCAAATTAAGTACATAAACGCAATTATGGAGTACATAAGTGTCAATATTGGGTATATTTTTCCAGAATTCCAGTGTCATTCTCAGCCAATTAGGGAAATTCGGCCTAATCTAGCTATTGCCTAATCATAAGACCATGGTGTTTTAGTCCTATAACTCATATATTCATGATAGGTGCACTAGTTTTTGATGGTGGTGTCGGGAGGATTCATTTGGCTTGTGCATTAATGGTTTATACTACTATAAATGAGAGCACAAATGATTGATATAGGTGTTTGAGTTTCCAACCATTTCAACACGTACTATTATGATCATTTCTCCAACAAACCACAATTTTATCTCGTTAGGGGATCGTATGTGTTGTTTGACACATTGAACTGAGCCTCATCTCGGCCTTTGAAAAAAGAACTATATAAACACACAAAATAAGTACACAATATTGACAAATTAAGTATATAAATGCAGTTTTTGGGGAATTTTCTTTAATTTTCGATA
The DNA here is from genome assembly GCA_018894105.1 of Jacaranda mimosifolia. Lineage (NCBI taxonomy): Eukaryota > Viridiplantae > Streptophyta > Magnoliopsida > Lamiales > Bignoniaceae > Jacaranda > Jacaranda mimosifolia. Next base: position 14,908,506 of record CM032123.1, read on the forward strand.
TCATTCTCAGCACATTAGGGATCAAGTTCAATTTGGCCTAATACTCATATAGCTATGATAGGTTCATTGATTTTTGATGATGGTGTCGGGATGATTTATTTGACTTATACTACTGTGAATGAGAGCGCAAGTGGTTGAATGTGGGTGTTTGAGTTCCCAACCATTTCAACACGTACTATCATGACCATGTGTTCAACAAACTATAGTTTTGTCACATTAAGGTGTCTTACGTGTTGTTCCACGCATCGAATTGAGCCTCAACTTTATCTTTAGAAAAGCATGTGAGAGACAAGCATAATAAGTACACAACATTGGCAAATTAAGTAAATAAACACAATTCTAGAGTGCATAAATGCCAATACAGGGTACTTTTTCATGGATTTTTAGTATTATTCTCAGCAAATAAGAGATTAAGTTCAATTCGGCCAAATCTGGCTATTGTAGGCTATAAGACCATGGCATATCATTCTTAGCCTATTAGGGTTTTGGTACCATGCATGAATGGTTTCATGCTACTATAAATGAGAGCGCAAGTGGTTAGATGTGGATATGTGTTCCAAACCATTCAACACATGCGTATCCAAACTATTTCTTCAACAAATATAGTTTTGTCACGTTAGGGTGTCTTATATGTTGTTCCACATATCAAATTGAGCCTCAACTGGGCCTTTGAAAAAGTAAGTATAGAAATATGTGTGATAAGTACAAAATATCAGCAAATTATGTACATAAACGCAGTTCAGGAGTACATAAATGCTAATACTGGGTACATTTTCAGGTTAAATTGAAGTGCGTAGGTTTCCTATCTTTTCTTTTAGTGATTACTGGCTTTTTCTTTCTAGAAGTACGAATGATTTTAGCTTTACCCCTTCTGCCGGCTCGAAGTGACCCTTTCACTTTGAACTTCGTGAGTGAGTAAGTCGTGTCACACTCTGCCCAAAAGTAAGTAGTAAATGGGCTTGGTTCCTCCTATGTCTTAGTCTAATGCCGTCCAAGCTATTCCTTTGTTTCGTCGCATTGCAAGAACCCGACCAACATCAATATATGGTAAACGGGCTAGTAGCAATTTACCCCCCCTGTGTTTTAAAAAATAGACAATATACCCCCTCATGAAAAATAAATTTTCATAATACCTCCTCATGTTTTAAAAAATCATGCACACTGCCTCTCCCTTCTCATTTGCTGCCTATTTAACATAATTTTAATATGAAAAGACTAATTTACCCTTAATCATTTAATATATTTTCAATTCAATTTAAATAATATTTTATTATCATTTTTTCCCTTTTCTTTCATTCTTTTCTCTTCTTTTTATTTCTCATTTCTCTCTTCCTCCATTATTTCATATATTCTCATTTCATACATACATAAATTTATTTATAAAATTAAAATCACTTTTATTTTTATCTTATCAATTATATTCATCTTTCTTTCTATTAATTCATTCCAAAGTAAATAAAATTTAAATTTCATTAAATATATAATATATTTTTTATTTGTACTTAAATACATATATAGCATATATATAAATTTATCTATAAAATTTTAAAAAAAAATCTTTATATATTTTTTCTTTCTAACTATTCATTTTAAATTAAATATTATATATATTTATTAAAATATATAACATATTTATATACATATATATTTTTGTTGATAAGATATATATTAGTATGTATGATGTATGATGTTATTATCCTATACATGATATTATATATAATTATTTAATGGCATTATCTTTATATAAATTTATCTATAAAATTTAAATAATTTTTATTTATATCTTTTTTCATTCTAATTATTTATTTCAAATTAAATATTATATATATTTATGAAAATATATAATATATTTATATACATATATATGATATTATATATTTATTTAGTTATATTTATTTTTTTTAAGATAGTTACATTTATATATTTATTATCATATATATATAATATATACAATAATATATTTAATATAATACATATATGATAATATATGTATATATGTATATATATAAAATACAAAATTCTACCCCCACCCTGTCTCCCCAAACCCCACCCTTACGAGCTGCCATGGCAGCATTGTGGCCAGATCTAGCCACTGTGATGGCGGCCGACGGCCGCCTTCTGTTTCAATTTTCCTTTTTTTTTTTACAAATACCGACAGCAACTGCTAGCAGTCTGGTGGGGTGGGTATCATTTATATATATACACTTGTATATAATATATATACACATTATATATAATAATATATTATATTATGTATATATATATTTTATATATTTTTTAAAAATATGTAATAAGATTTAATCTAAACCGTTGATTTTTTAAAAGAAGATCCAATGGTTGATGAACAAGGGTATAATTATCTTTTTATATACAAAATTTAAACCCAGATGCATGCACAGGAACGTGTGCTACACCCACGCTCTCAGGAGGGTTAGTTGCATGATTTTTTAAAATATGAGAGTGTTCTTTGAAATTTGTTTTTTCATAGGGGTGTAATTTGCCTATTTTTCTTAACACAGGGGGGTCCATAGCAATTTTCCCTATGGTAAACATATGGATTTTTGATATCATTCTTAGCACATTCGAGATGAAGTTCAATTCGACCTAATCTGGCCATTACATGATCATAAGACCATAGCGTATCATTCTTAGTGAATTAGGGTATTCTAGTACCATACATGAATGGTTTCACATACTATGAATGGAAGCATAAGTGGTTGGATATAGGTATAACCACCATTTTGTCACGTTAGGGGATCTTATGTGTTGTTCCTAACATCAAATTGAGCCTCAACTCGACCCTTGGAGAAGAAAGTACAAAAACAAGCAGTATAAGTACACAACATTGACAAATTAAGTACATAAATGTCATTATGGGGATACACAAATGCCAATACTGGGTATGTCTTTGTGGATTTTTGGTATCATTCTGAGCATATTAGAGATTGAGTTCAATTCAACTTAATCTAGCCATTACATGATCATACGACCTTGGCATAACATTCTTAGCATATTAAGATTTTCGGTACCATACGTGAATAGTTTCACACTACTACAAATGGGAGCGCACGTGGTTGGATATGGATATTTGTGTTCCAAACCAATTCAATATATGTGTATCCAAACCATTTCGTTAACAAACCATAGTTTTTTCTCATTAAGGTGTCTTATGTGTTCTTCCACGCATAGAATTATGCCTCAACTTGGGCTTTGAAAAAGCAAGTATAGAAACGCACATGATTAGTACAAAATATTGGCAAATTAAGTACATAAATGCAGTTCTGGAGTAATAAATAACAATACTGGGAATGTTTTTGTGGATTTTTGGCATCATTTTTAGCATATTTGGGATTGAGTTCAATTCGACCTAATTTGGCCATTACATGACCATAAGACCATAGCATATCATTCTTAGCAAATTAGAGTTTCTGGTACCATGCATAAATGGTTTCACATTCTATGCATAGGAGCGTAAGTGGTTGGATATAGGTATTTATATTCCAAACAATTTTAACACGTGCTTATGCAAACTATTTCTTCAATGAACCATGATTTTATCACATTAGGGTTTCTTATGTGTTGTTCCACGCATTGAATTGAGCTTCAACTCGGCCTTTGGAAAAGAAAGTACCAACACATGCATGATAAGTACACAACATTAGCAAATTAAGTAAATAAGTACAGTTATGGAGTACATAAATGCTAATACGGGGTGCTCTTTTATGGATTTCCAGTATCATTCTCCACACATAAGAGATCGAGTTCAATTCATCATAATCTGGCCATTACGTGATCATAAGACCATGGCTTATCATTCTTAGCACATTACGATTTTTGGTACCATACATGAATGGTTTCAAACTACTATGAATGGGAATGCAGGTAGTTGGATGTGGGTATTTGTGTTCTAATCTATTTTAATAGGTACGTATCCATTAATTTTTTAGAAAACCACGATTTTGTCACGTCAGGGTGTCTTGTGTGTTGTTCCATGCCTTGAATCGAGCCTCAACCCGGTCTTTAGAAATGCAAGTACATGAATACCCATGATAAGTACACAACATTGTCCAATTAAGTAGGTAAATGCAATTTTGGGGTACATAAATGCTAATACTAGGTACGTTTTGTGGATTTTTGGTATCATACTAAGCACACTAAAGATTGAGTTCAATTCGGCCTAATCTTGCCATTACATGATCTTAAGATTGTGACATATCTTTCTTAGCATATTAGGTTCTGGTACCATACATGAATGGTTTCATACGACTAAAAATGGGAGTATAAGTGGTTGGATGTGGATATTTGTGTTCTAAACCATTTGAATACATGCGTATCCGAATGATTTCTTCAACAAACCATGTTTTGTCATGTGAGGGTGTCTTATGTGTTATTCCATGCATTGAATTGAGCTCAACTCAACTTTTGAAAAAGTAAGTACAGAAATAATCATGATAAGCATACAACATTGGTAATTTAAGTACGTACACGCAATTTTGGAGTGCATAAATGCCAATACTGGGTACTTTTTTATGAATTTTTTATATTATTCTTAGCACAATAGATATCAAATTCAATTTGGCATAATCTGGCTATTACATAATCGAAAGACCACGTGTATCATTCTTGGCACATCATGGTTTCTAGTACCATACATGAATGATTTCACATTACTATGAATGGGCATGCAAATGGTTGGATGTGTGTGCTTGAGTTCCTAACCATTTCAACACGTACTATCATGATCATTTCTTCAACAAACCATAGTTTGTCGTATTAGGGCATCTTATGTGTTGTTCCACACATCAAATTGAGCCTTAACTCTACCTTTGGAAAAGTAAGTATGAAACAAGCATGACAAGTATACAACATTAGCAAATTAAGTAAATAAATGCAGTAATGGAGTACATAAATGCCAATACGGGGTACTTTTTCATGGATTTTCGATATCATTCTCCACACATAAGTGATCGAGTTCAATTCGGCCTAATGTTGCCATTGCACATAAGACCATGGCATAACATTTTTAGTACATTAGGATTTCCAGTAGCTTGCATGAGTAGCTTCATACTACTATAAATGGGTAGCGCAAGTGTTTGGATGTGGGTATTTGTGTTCTAAACCATTTCAACACATACGTATCCAAACTATTTCTTCAAAAAAACACAATTTTATCGCATTAGGGTGACTTATGGGTTGTTCCACGCATTGAATTGAGCCTCAACTTGATCTTTGGAAAAAAAAATACAGAAATATGCATGATAAGTACACAACATTGGAAAATTAAGAACACAAACGCACTTCTGTAGTACTTAAATACCAATACTAGGTACATTTTTGAGGATTTTCGCTATCATTCTGAGCACATTCGAGATTGAGTTCAATTTAGCCTAACCTAGCAATCACATTATCACAAGACCATGACGTATCATTATTGGCATATTAGGGTTTCTAGTACCATGCATGAATAGCTTTACGCTACTATAAATGGGAGCACATGTGGTTAGATATGGATATTTGTGTTCCAAACCATTTCAACACATGCGTATCCAAACCATTTCTTCAACAACGCATGGTTTGGTTATGTTAGGGTGTCGTATATGTTGTTCCACGCATAGAATTGAGCTTCAACTCGGCCTTCAGAAAAGCTGGTATAGAAACAAGTATGATTAGTATAAAATATTAGCAAATTAAGTACATAAACACAGTTCTAGAGTACATAATTGCAAATACTAGGTACGTTTTTGTGGATTTTCAATATCATTCTTAGCACATTTAGAATCGATTCAATAGGGTCTAATCTGGCCATTACATGATCATAAGACCATGTCGTATCATTCTTAGAAAATTAGAGTTTTCGGTACCATGCATGCATGGTTTCACATTTATGAATGGGAGCGTAAGTGGTTAGATGTGGGTATTTATGTTCCAAACAATTTCAACTTGTGCTTATCCAAACCATTTCCTCAACAAACCATGATTTTGTCACGTTAGGATGTCTGATGTGTTGTTTCACGCATCGAATTGAGCCTCAAGTCTGCCTTTGGAAAAGTAAGTACCAAAACGCGCATGATAAGTGCACAATATTGGCAAATTAAGTACATAAATACAGTTCTGGGGTACATAAATACTAATACTAGGTACGTTTTCCTGGATTCATTCTCAGCACATTAAGGATCGAGTTCAATTTATTCTAATCAGGCCATTACGTGATCATAAGACCATGGCGTATCATTATCAGCACATTAGGGTTTTCAATACCGTGCATGAATAGTTTCACACTACTATGAATGAGAGTGCAAGTAGTTGGATATGGGTATTTGTGTTCCAAACTATTTCAATAGGTATGTATCCAAACAATTTTTTCAAAAAACCACAGCTTTATCTTATTAAGGTGTCTTATGTGTTGTTCCACGCGTCGAATCGAGCCTCAACCTAATCTTTAGAAAAGTAAGTATAGAAATATGCATGATAAGTACACAATTTGCCAAATTAAGTAGATAAATGTAGTTTTGGGGTTCATAAATGCCATTACCAGGTACGTTTTTGTGGATCTTCGATATCATCCTGAGCACACTAAATATCGAGTTCAATTTGACCTAATCTTGACATTACATGATCATAAGACCATGGCATATCTTTCTTAGCCTATTAGCATTTCCAGTACCATGCATGAATGGTTTCATACTACTAAAAATGGAAGCATAAGTGGTTGGATGTGGAATTTGTGTTCCAAACCATTTGAACACATGCGTATCCAAACCATTTCTTCAACAAACCATGGTTTTGTAGTATCAGGGTGTCTTATGTGTTGTTCCACACATCGAATTGAGCTCAACTTAGCATTTGAAAAATCAGGTACATAAATAATCATGTTAAGTACACGATAATGGTAATTAAGTATATACATGCAGTTCTTGAGTACATAAATGCCAATACTGGGTACGTTTTTATGAATTTTTGGTATTATTTTGAGTACATTAGAGATCAAGTTCAATTTGGCCTAATTGGCCATTACATGATCGAAAGACCACGGTGTATCATTCTTAGCACATGAGGATTTTCGGTACCATACGTGAATGGTTTCATACAACTATTGTTAAGTTGCATTTTTATCTTTTAATTTGTATAATTTCCCCTTATGATTAATAGTAAAAATGCTTAATTTATGGGTTTTAACTTTCATTTTATATTTTGTGAAGCAAACTGAAGATTTGAGCTTAATGCAGTTGAAAATCGAACATTTGACATACTTGGAGCAAAGGTCGTATTCTTGAGGAGATGAGGAATAGAAGAAGGGAATAATTTGAGTGCATGCGTGTCTTGCTTCCCAAGACTATTATGCAAATTTGATTTGGAAGCATTTAATCTATTTTGGCAGTTGTGTATATTTGGAATATTTTAATTTATATTTCTTTGATTAGGATAATTTGTATTTTCCTTTTCTGGTAGGACTCTTATTAGTTTTTCAGTTGTATTAGGAGTAGTAGACTATTTATAGAGAACTAGGAATCTTTTATAGGGAGCTTTTCATTCTTTTATTGAGCATATTTTTAGTTTCCTACGTTTTCTTCTTTCCATGAGTTGCTAAACTCTTACTCTAGTCTAAGGGATTTTCAAAGTTTGGTTCTTCAATATTTGTGATATCTAAATGATTTAATTCATTTTTCTTATTTCTTGAGTATTTATTTATCTTATGTTTTCATTACGAGTATTCAAGTTTATTGAATTTAAGGCCCAAATTTGATAGCTTAGAATATTTGTTCTATAAATTAGAACATTAAATTCGTAATTGTTTAATCGTTCTAATATTTGTGGCAAATAACATAGTTATGTGTGGTAATATGCATGATTTATGTTATGTGGATAAATAATCTATTCTAAGAACCCCACATATGTGTGTTTGTTGGCTAGGGCTGGGTCTCTCTAGTTTTCAATGCTGTTGATAAATTAAATCATATGACCGTTTCATTGGTGTTGTTTATTGGCAAGGGAAATAACTAATAAGCTTCTCTTAGTTATCGAGATAGTAATGAGAGATTGGTTATTAGGGCGTTCGAGTAACTATAACCAGTCTATTCAAGAAAAGAGAAATTTGTTTTTGCATCAATGATCAAAGTCTGAGAACCAAACTGAGATTTTATCTTAGGCTAGATTTCATTCTTATTGATTCCTTATTTTTATTTGTGATTTATTTACTTTTAAGAATCTAGATCTTCATTTTCATAAAAATCCCCCTTTCTATTTTACTTTATTTAGTAAACTTGAAAGAAATAAAATTTACCAGTCCTTGTGGAATACGATTCTATTCATTGCTATTTACAAATCATATCTTTAGAATAAGAATTTTTTTTTATTGGATTCGACACCCATCAAATTTTGGTTCCGTTGCTGGGGATTGGTGTCAAATAATTTTGTTTCTTTTAATACCTTAATTTTCTAGTACAGGTGAACTTCAATGGAGTTAGTTGAACTAGATTTGGCTCAACAATCGCTTTGCATTGAATATCTGGAGTTGGAAACACCTTTTGAGCTAAATTTTGGATTAATCCATATACTACCCATTTTCCACTATTTGGAAAATGAAGATCCTCATAAGCATTTAAGGGCACTTCATGTTGTGTGCTCGACTATAAAACCCTAAGGAGTGCTGAAGAGCAAGTCAGGTTGCGAGCTTTTCCATTTTCTTTAGCAAATGAAGCTAAATATTGGTTGTTTTATATACCCCCTGGCTCTGTCACTACATGGACAGAAATGGAAAAATTATTTCTTGAGAAGTTTTTCCTTGTTTTACGCGCTATTAACACTAGAAAAGAGATCAGTGGGATAAGATAAGAGACGTGGAGAATCTTCTTGAATATGAGGAAAGGTTTAAACAACTTTGCGTAAGCTTCCCACAACATGGTATTACTGAGCGGCTTCTCATTTAGTACTTTTATGGACTTCTACTAATGGAAAGGAGGATGATGGATGTAGCAAGTCAAGGAGCTATAGTAAATAAAACTCCAAGTGAAGCTAGAGAATTAATCTCTATAATGGCTGCTAACTCCTAATAATTTGGTTACTCTTGGGACCCTCCTAGAAGAGTCAATGAAGTAAGTAATTCATCTCTTGAGCGTTAAATTTCTACTTTAACTTATCTTGTTCAACAATTAGTTGTAGGAAATATGTAGCAAATTAAGGCTTGTGGGATTTGTACTGATGTTGGTCATACTACGGATATGTGTCCTACACTCCAAGAGGATTCCTGCAAACAAACTAATGCAATAGGAAGATTTCCTGGACCACCACAAAGGAAATATGATCCCTATTCAAAGACCTACAACCTAGGATAGAGGGATCATCTGAATTTTAGTTACGAAGAAAGATCGTAGAACTACAAATACTTCCAACAAAAACCACCTCCTCCATAGAAACCATCCTCTTGAAATACAGGTATGTCTCTTGAAGATATTGTTAAATTGCTAGTGGCTAATACTTAGCAATTTCAATAGGAAACACGAGCAAGCATTCAAAACCTGGAGAATCAGATGAATTAGCTAGCTACCTTAGTGAGTAAGATAGAATCCCAAGGGAAGCTATCCTCTTAGACAATTGTCAATCCCAAGCAGAACGTTAGTGCGATTACTTTGAGGAACGGTAAGGAGTTGAAGGAACCCAGTAAGAAAACATGAGAAAATACTGTTGTGGAAAAGTGGGGAGAGAGATTTTCATGCCCTAGGATTCTATTGAACATCTACATGAACCCAACGGAAAGGTGACAAACCCATTGGTTGTATACCCTCCCTTTCCTGAAAGGTTTGCTAAATCCAAAAGGCATGAAGAGGAAAAGGAGATTTTTGAAACTTTTCGCAAGGTTGAGGAAATATCCCTTTAATTGATGCAATCAAGCAAATACCTTAGTATGCTAAATTCCTCAAGGAATTGTGCACAAATAAAAGAAAATTAAAAGGTAATGAAAGAATAAGTGTGGGGGGAAATGTCTCAGCAGTGATACAATGGAAATTGCCCCCCAAATGCAAGGACCCAAGTATGTTTACTATCCCTTGCAAAACTGGCAAAGCTGGAATTGAAAAGGCTATGTGCGGTCTTGGTGCTTCAATTAATATCATGCCTCTTTCCATCTACTCTTCATTGAATGTTGGTCCTTAGAAAGAAATAGGAGTAGTTCTTCAACTTGTTGATAGGTCTGTTGAATATCTCAAGGGAGTCCTAGAGGATATGTTAATACAAGTTAACGAATTGATTTTTCATGTTGATTTTTATGTACATAACATGTTTGAAGATAACTCTCTTAATTCATCACAAATTCTATTGGGAAGACCTTTTCTTAGAACCTCTAGGATGAAAATTGATGTGCATGATGCTACACTCACTATGGAGTTTGATGGCAATATGATTAAATTCAATATTTATGATGCCATGAAATATACTAGTGATGAGTCTTATGTTTCTGTTGTGGATAATATTGATACTTTGACTCGCAAAACCTTAAATTTGAATGATGATAATTTTGTGACGTGAGAAATAGCTACGTCTAGCCAAAGACATTAAAGAGAGGCGCTTTTTGGGAGACAACCCAAACTTTTAATTTGTTGTTTATATTTAAAAAAAAAAAAATCTTTAATTAGCTTTATTTTTTTTACTTTATTTAGTAAACTTGAAAGAAATAAAATAAACCGGTCCCTGTGGAATACGACTCTACTCATCGCTATTCACAAATCATATCTTTACAATAGAAATTTATTTTTGTTGGATTTGACACCCATCAACTATAAATAGGAGAGCAAATGGTTGGATGTCTGTGCAATCATTTCAACACATACTATTATGATCATTTCTTCAACAAACCACATTTAGTCATTTTAGTGCGTCTTATGTGTTGTTCCACACATCAAATTGAGCCTTAACTCTGCCTTTGGAAAAGCAAGTACTGAAACAAGCATGACAAGTACAAAACATTGGCAAATTAAGTAAATAAATATAGTTATGGAGTACATAAATGCCAATACGGGGTACTTTTTGTGGATTTTTGGTATGATTCTCCGCACATAAGATATCGATTTCAATTTGGCCTAATCTGGCTACTACATATAAGACCATGGCATATCATTCTTAGCACATTAGGGTTTTTGGTACCTTATATGAATGGTTTCATACTACTATGAATGAGGAGCGTAAGTGGTTGCGTATGGGTATTTGTGCTCCAAACCAATTCAACATGTACGTATCTAAATAATTTCTTCAAAAGATCATCATTTTGTCACATTAAGGTATCTTATGTGTTGTTCCACGCATCAAATTGAGCCTCAACCCGGTGTTTGGAAAAGCAAGTATAGAAACACACATGATAAGTACACAACACTGGCAAATTAAGAATATGAACACAGTTTTGAAGTACAAAAATGCCAGTACTAGGTATATTTTTATGGACTTTTTCTATCATTCTCATCACATTCGAGATTGAGTTCAATTCGGCCTAATTTGGCCATCACATTATCATAAGACCATGGTGTAATAATTCTTAGCTCATTAGGGTTTTCGGTACCATGCATGAATAGTTTCACACTTCTATAAATAGGAGCGCATGAGGGTGGATGTGGATATTTGTGTTCCAAACCATTTCAACACATGTGTATCCAAATCATTTCTTCAACAAACAATAGTTTTGTCACGTTATAGTATCTTATGTATTGTTCCACGCATCGAATTAAACCTCAACTTGGCCTTCGAAAAATCAAGTATAGAAACACGTATGATTAGTACAAAGCATTAGCAAATTAAGTACATAAACGTAGTTCTGGAGTACATAATTGCCAATGCCAATATTGGGCATGGTTTTTGAATTTTCAGTATCATTCTTAGCACATTTAGGATCAAGTTCAATTCAATTTAATCTAGCCATTACATGATCATAAGACCATGGCATATCATTCTGACCAAATTAGAGTTTTCGGCACCATGCATGAATGATTTCGCATTCAATGAATGGGAGCGTAAGTGGTTGGATGTAGGTATTTATGTTCCAAATAATTTCAACATGTGCTTATCCAAATCAATTCTTCAACAAACCACGATTTTGTCATGTTAGGGTATCTTATGTGTTGTTCCATGCATCGAATTGAGTCTCAACTCAGCCTTTGGAAAAGCAAGTACAGAAACACGCACGATAAGTACACAACACCGGCAAATTAAGTACATTAACGCAGTTATAGGGGTACATAAATGCCAATACTGGGTACTTTTTTGCGGATATCCAGTGTCATTCTTAGCACATTAGGGATCAAATTCAATTTATCCTAATTTGGCCATCACGTGATCATAAGACCATGGCGTATCATTCTTAGCACATTAGGGTTTTCGGTATCATGCATGAGTGGTTTCACACTACTATGAATGGGAATGTACATAGTTGGATATGGGTATTTATGTCCAAATCTATTTCAATAAGTATATACCCATACCATTTTTTCAAAAAAACCATAGTTTTGTCATGTTAGGGTGTCTTATATGTTGTTCCACGTATCGAATCAAGCCTCAACCCAATCTTTAGAAAAGCAAATACAGAAATACCCATGACAAGTACACAAGATTGGTAATTAAGTATATACACGCAGTTCTAGAGTACATAAATGCTAATATTGGGTATATTTTTATGAATTTTTGGTATTATTCTGAGCACATTAGAGATCAAGTTCAATTCGGCCTAATTGGCCATTACATGTTTGAAAGACCATGGCATATCATTCTTAGCACATCAAGGTTTTCGGTACCATACATGAATAATTTCACACTACTATGAATGGGCGCACAAGTGGTTGGATGTGTGTGTTTGAGTTCCCAACCATTTCAACACGTACTATCACGATTATTTCTTCAACAAACCACAGTTTGTCGTTTTAAGGCGTTTTATGTATTGTTCCACTCATCAAATTGAGCCTTAACTCTGCCTTTGGAAAAGCAAGTACTGAAACAAGCATGACAAGTACAAAATATTGGCAAATTAAGTAAATAAATATAGTTATGGAGTACATAAATGCCAATATGGGGTCGATTTTTGTGGATTTTCAGTATCAGTCTTCATACATAAGATATCGAGTTCAATTTAGCATAATCTAGCTACTACACATAAGACCATAACATATTATTCCTTTTATTTGTGCTCCAAACTAATTCAACACGTACGTATCCAAATAATTTCTTCAAAAAATCATCATATTATCACGTTAGGGTATCTTATGGGTTGTTCCATGCATCGAATTGAGCCTCAACTCAGTCTTTGGAAAGAAAATACAGAAATACACATGATAAGTCCACAACATTACCAAATTAAGTACATAAACATAGTTCTGGAGTACATAAATGCTACTACTATGTATGTTTTTGTGGATTTTCGGTATTATTCTGAGCACATTAAAGATCAAGTTCAATTCGGCTTAACTGGCCATTACATGATCGTAATACCACGGTGTATCATTCTTAGCACATTAGGGTTTCCTGCACTGTACATGAGTGGTTTCACACTACTATAAATAGGAAGGTAAGTAGTTAGATGTAGGTATTTGTGTTCAAACCATTTCAACATATGTGTATCCAAACAATTTCCTCAACAAACCATGATTTTGTCACGTTATAGTGTCTTATGTGTTGTTCACGCATCGAATTGAGCCTCAACTCGGTCTTTGGAAAAGCAAGTACAAAAATACGCATGATAAGTACACACCATTGTTAAATTAAGTGCATAAATGCAGTTCTAAAGTACATAAATGCCAATACTGTGTATGTTTTTGTGGATTTCCAGTATTATTCTTAGCACATTAGGGATCGAGTTTAATTTGGCCTAAGCAGGCCGTTGCATGATCGTAATACCATGGCGTATCATTCTTAGCACATTAGTGTTTCCAGCACCATACATGAGTGGTTTCACACTACTATAAATAGGAGTGCAAATGGTTGGATGTAGGTATTTGTGTTCCAAACCATTTCGACACATGTATATCCAAATTATTTCTTCAACAAACCATGATTTTGTCATCTTATGGTGTCTTATATGTTGTTCCACGCATCAAATTGAGGCTTAACTTGGCCTTTGGAAAAGCAATTACATAAACACGAAATAAGTTCACAATATTGGTAAATTAAGTACATAAATGCCAATACTGGATATTTTTTTGCAAATTTTTGATATCATTCTCAACACATTAGGGATCGAATTCAATTCGGCCTAATCAGGCCATTGCATGATCATAAAAACATGGCGTATTAGTCTTAAGACTCATGTGTCAGGAGAGGTTCATTGGTTTTTGATGGTGGTGTCGGAAGGATTCATTTGGCTCATGTATTAATGGTTTATACTACTATAAATGGGAGGGCAAGTGGTTTGGTAGGGGTGTTTGAGTTCCCAACCATTTCAAAACGTATTATCACAACCATTTTTGTACTTGCTTTTCTAAAGGCAGAGTGAAGGCTCAATTTGATGTGTGGAACAACACATAAGGCACCATAATGCGGCAAAACGATGGTTTCTTCTGGTATCATTCTTTGCACAATAGGGATCAAGCTCAATTCGGCCTAATTTGGCCATTGTACATAAGACCATGTCATATCATTCTTAGCGCATTAGAATTTCCAGTACCATGCATGAATGGTTCCATACTACAATGAATGGGGAGCACAAGTTGTTGAATATGGGTGTTTGTGTTCCAAACCATTTCAACACGTGCGTATCCAAACTATTTGCTCAACAAACTATGGATTGGTCTTGATAAGGTATCTTATATGTTGTTCCACGCATCAAATTGAGCCTTCAACTTGGCCTCTGGAAAAGCAAGTACAGAAACACACATGATAAGTACATAAACGCAGTTTTGGAGTACATAAATTCTGATACTAAGTACATTTTTGGGGATTTTCGATATCATTCTCAGCATATTATGGATTAAGTTCAATTCGGCCTAATTTGGCCATTACATGATCATAAGACCATGGCATATCACTCTTAGCATATTAGGGTTTTCGATACCATGCATGAATGGTTTCACCTACGATGAATGGGAGCGCAAATGGTTGGATGTAGGTATTTATTTTCCAAATCATTTCAACACGTGTGTATCCAAATAATTTCTTTAACAAACCACGGTTTTGGCGCATTAGGGTGTCTTATGTGTTGTTCCACACATTGAATTGAGCCTCAACTCGACCTTCGAAAAGCAAGTACCGAAATACGCATGATAAGTACACAATATTGGCAAATTTAGTACATAAATACAGTTCTAGAATGCATATATGCCAATATTGGGTACATTTTCATAGATTTTTGATGTCATTCTTAGCACATTAAGGATCGAGTTCGATTCGGGCTAATCTAGTCATTACGTGATCATAAGACCTTGGCATATTGTTGTTAGCACATTAGGGTTTTAGATACCATGCATGAATGATTTCACACTACTATAAATGTGAGCGCAAGTGGTTGGATGTGGATATTTGTATTTCAAACCATTTCAACATGTACATATCCAAATCATTTCTTCAAAAACCCATAATTTTGTCGCATTCGGGTGTTTTATGTGTTGTTCCACGCATCGAATTGAGCCTCAACTCGGCCTTTAGAAAAGCAAGTACAGAAATACGCATGATAAATACATAAAATTGGCAAATTAAATACATAAACGCAGTTTTGGAGTACATAAATGGAATACTGTGTACATTTTTTGTGAATTTTTAGTATTATTCTGAGCATATTAGAGATCGAGTTCAATTCAGTCAAATCTAGCCATTACATGATCATAAGACCATGACGTACCATTCTTAGCACATTGCGGCTTCTGGTACTATGCATAAATGGTTTCATACTACTATAAATGGGAACGCAAGTAGTTGGATATAGATATCTATGTTCCAAATAATTTCAACACATATGTAGCCAAACCATTTCTTCAACAAACCATGGTTTTATCACGTCAGGGTATCTTATGTGTTGTTCCACGCATTTAATTGAGCCTCAACTCGGCCTTTGGGAAGTATGTACAAATAGACACTTGATAGGTACACAATATTAGCAAATTAATTACATAAATGCAGTTATGGAATACATAAATACCAATATTGTGTATATTTTTGCAAATTTTCGATGTTATTCTCAGCAAATTAGGGATCGAGTTCAATTTAGCCTAATCTAGCTATTACATAATCATAAGACCATGTCGTATCATTCTTAGCAAATTAGGATTTTTGGTACCATACATGAATAGTTTCACACTACTATTAATGGGAGCGCAGGTGGTTGGATGTGGGTATTTGTGTTACAAACCATTTCAACACGTACATATCAATCCCATTTCTTCAACAAACCATAATTTTTGTCGTGCTAGGGTATCTTATATGTTTTTTCATGCATTGAATTGAGCCTCAACTCAACCTTTGGAAAAGTAAGTACAGAAATAAGTATGATAAGTACTCAACATTGGCAAACTAAGTACATTAACACAGTTTTGGAGTACATAAATGCCAATACTGGGTATGTTTATGCTGATTTTTGGTATTATTCTGAGCACATTAGAGATCGAGTTCAATTCGGCCTAATTTGGTCATTACATGATCACAAGACCCTAGCATATCATTCTTAGCACATTTGGGTTTCTGGTGTTGTACATGAATAGTTTCATACTACTATAAATGGGAGTGCAAGTGGTTGGATGTGGATATTTATGTTCCAAACCATTTGTTCAACAAACCACGGCTTTGTCTCTATTGGGTATCTTATATGTTGTTCTATGTATTGAATTGAGCCTCAACTCGGCCTTTGGAAAGTTAAATACAGAAATACACATGATAAGTACATAATATGGGCAAATTAAGTACATAAATGCAATTCTGGAGTACATAGATGCTGATACTAGGTACGTTTTTGTGAATTTTTGTTATCATTTTGAGCGCATTAGGGATTAATTTCATTTCATCTTAATCTAGCCATTACATGATCATAAGGCCATGGCGTATCATTCTTTGGCACATTAGAGTTTCATGTACCATGCATGATTAATTTCACACAACTATAAATGGGGGCGCAAGTGGTTGGATGTGGGTATTTATGTTCTAAACCATTTCATCACATGCATATCCAAACCATTTCTTCAATAAATCACGATTCTATCGTGTTAGGGTCATTTATGTGTTGTTCCACACATTGATTTAAGCCTCAACTCGGCCTTTCAAAAATCAAGTATAGAAACACTCATAATAGATACACAACATTGACAAATTAAATACGTAAACATAGTTCTTAAGCACATAAATACCAATACTAGGTACTTTTTTATGGATTTCTAGTATCATTCTCATAACACTAGAGATTTCCTATACCATGCACGAATATTTTCACACTACTATGAATGAGAGCACAAGTGGTTTGATATGGGTGTTTGTGTTCTAAACCATTTCAACACTTGCGTATCCAAACCATTTAGTTTTCAAAAACATGATTTTCTGATTAGGGTATGGTCTTATATGTACGTTCACTAGTAATTTGAGGCAAATTAGGTATGCAGCATTTAAGTATAAAATTACTTTGATGAAGTACTAAATGCTAAAAATGAGGTATTGTTATTCTAAAATAAAGTATTATGTTGCAAAAATGAAGTATTATTTTGTTGTAATGAAGTATTACCTTACTAACATGAAGTATTATCTTTCTGATAAAATAAAAAGTAAATCTAGACAATAGTTCCAATGTAAACTTTCCCAATAGCTAAAAAGAATACTCGTTCACGATTCCTTTCACACTATAATGATAGTACAATATGTCCATATTTTACATCAAAGCAAGAGTAGGCTAAGGATCCATAATATAAAACTATAAAAAGGCTAAATATAACTTAGCTACTCCACTCCAAGGATCTAATCATGCATTTAACAAGGATTTAAGTCTAGAAAATTTACCTTGAATGCTAAATCTAAAGGTAAGAGGAAGAAGACTCCAATGAACTCTTCAATGGATCAACTCGTGCACAGCAGAAGCACTCAACTTTTGGATGCCTTCCACAAACCAAAAAATACTCAAATTTCGCAGAGAGCACCACCATACACCAAAGAAGATGTAAAAATTTCGTGCAAATCAGAACTTCCTAAGTCCACCAGATCTACCACAATGGATCATTAAGGAACAATTGGTCCCCCAAGTGTTGGACCTCTAATGTAATAATCCACACACCTAAGGACATCTCTAATCAGCCTCAAATCTACTAGACAATGAGAGGATGAAAGTAAGGGAGTGGCAATTTTGAGAGGAATTGGAAAAGGAGAGAGTTTGGAGAGTGTGAAGCTTCAACACATGAAAAATCACACTTTTGGAAGGAAAGTGGGAATCTAATGTGAATAGCCATCACATGGCCGGCCATCTAATATTTATAGAGAGGATGGTGTGATGCAACTTGCCATCACACCTCCCATACTTGTTGGCATCTTGCCAACTTACATGTGAATTTGAATTTCACATACATTTGCATTTAATTTGCTTCTTCATTTCATCTTATGAAATGTAATGCAAATTAACTCTAATTAAGTTTAAATGAACTCTTTCATTTGAAATTCCATCCAAATTTCAAATCCTCATTTTAATTAAATTAACTCTTTAATTTAATTAATTGGTCTGACTTAACTCCTTAAGTCAATTAACCTAATTCTTTAAGTAATAGGTGTCAACTTAACTCCTTAAGTCTCCTTACGTTAACATGACTAATTAATTGTCACATGGCACCAATTAAATTAATTTCTTAATTTAATTGGTCTAATTTAACTTTTTAAATTATTTTGGTTAATTTAACAATTAAATTAATCAAGCTAAGATGACCAAAAATTAGTCAATCAAATTCTTCTCCAAAACCGCCTAGGTGAATTTTCTAACTCCTTAGCAAATTCCTCCCATAAAGTAGAACTTCCTTTAGGCTTTTGTGTATGACCCGTTAGGTTCATCCATTCATTAGACATTAGCTTACAACTCATTGTGATATTTTGAATATTGAAATATTCACATTAGTTTAAACTCCTTTAAACTAATAACTCTTTCAATTAATCTCCATTAATCGAAGAGCATCCAATCTCCATAGTCGATGTCTAGCAACAAGCCCATGGAGCCTAACTAATTGGATGAAATGAATATGTCCTGATGAACCTTTCTAGCTCTATACTTACAATGCAAATACGATCATTCCATCCCCTATCTTTTGAAAGGGTCTAGGGCAAGATATTTGTCGGCTCCCCAATAGCCTCGATAACTATTTTTCTAATTCCAATGTTCGATTCCCCTTTATGACCTCATCTTTGGAAAACTCTTTTTTCCAAATTGTCATAATATCTTGCGCGAGCATTTCTTGAAATCGATTATTATAGAATACATAGGAGATGCACTTGCCCTTCATAATGATGAGGAGACCGATCCCATCTTGGATCTCACAAATCTCCATGTCTAAGTAGCTCATACTGAATCTCAACTCAGACAACACACTACGTGGTCAGTGAATAGTCAAAATATGAGGACCTAACACAAAGTTACTATGGATCCTCATGTCAAAGGACTAATTATATGCACTAGCATAAGCTGGAGAACTTGCCACTACTGACTTGCCATTCAAGCTATCTAGTGGATTCTCTGGCGAGTCTTCAGTGAACTTGTTCTTAACAAACACCCACTAACATGCATCCATGTCTAACATGAATTGCTCATGAAACGGAGCAATATCCAACTCCTTAGATTTTTGCATCGTTAGTGCAAGTTTATCCGAATCTTAGATGCCTCGTCTTATAAGATTCTATGACTTGGAATATTTAAAATCACGACTGTGTAAGACTTATTTCATGATCACCACCCAGTGCATGACCAAGTCCCATATTTATGTGTGATTTAGGGGCTTTAACCAAATGCCAATGAAGTAAAATAAGCATAAGATGAAGATGGTCATTTTTATAAGAATATCTTTCAATCAAGATTGTATCACAAGTGGAATAGTTTAAATGCCAATCTAATTGGCTGTGGGGTACTATTCCAAAAAATAGATCCAACGTAAACCTTTCTAATAGCTAAAAAGAATACTTGTTCATGATTCCTTTCACACTAAAATGACAGTATAATATGTTCATATTTTACAGACTATACAACAAAAATAATTCTATAAAAATTCTTCGATTAAAATACAATATAGTACAAATATTTAAACTTAACATGTCCTCTAGACAAGAACGAATTTAGCAATTATCATAAGTATGTGTACATGGTCTATTTCTAATCCATCTTCTTTTAAATCTTTGTCTTCTTCGCATCCTCTTTTTCCTAATTGAAGCTAAATAAAAGCAATCAAGATATTATTTAATAAGTAATGACAAATG
Source organism: Jacaranda mimosifolia (assembly GCA_018894105.1). NCBI lineage: Eukaryota > Viridiplantae > Streptophyta > Magnoliopsida > Lamiales > Bignoniaceae > Jacaranda > Jacaranda mimosifolia. The sequence goes on from CM032123.1 coordinate 14,928,885, forward strand.
GTAATACAAATACAAATATATAATAAAATGGTAAACAAATTTGTCATCGTATCAATTTGCACTAAATGGTAGGGAAGTGTGTTTTACTTAATAGAAGCACAAACTTGTTTCCAAAGCATTGTATCATTTTGCAATATGTTCAATCATCATGTTCTACAACACACAAAATTTATGTGAATCCAACTATGTAAATCCACAGCAACAATTTTTTATTATCAATCATCTCAAAACTCTTATAGTTACTAAGGTGCAGATTGAGCAGAAGTATTGAAGTATTAGAGTGGAAGTACTAAATTGCACTAATCTGTTATTAATCAGTGAACTACTAAGTATGATAATGTGTAAATAAAGTATCTTATTAAGGAGGAAGAACATATAAATATTAGGCACTAATCGAAACACATCAAAAGTATAATGAAGAATTAATGCAACACTAATATGAAAATATGAAGAAACTCACCAATACATATAACAAATTTTCCCTCCATGTCTTTTCAATTCATTTTTTCGGACGACCATCCTATCAACAATGCCCATTTTAAGAAAAATATGCAATTGAATCATTTTCAAAATATCATTATCAGTTTTCAAAATGACATACATCTTATGATGTGGAGTGAAATATTGTAATTTATTGAACTCAGAATAGAACTAATTACAGGCCATTTTCTCCCAATCTGAAACAATGACTCTATCAAACTCATACCTTTATAAATTGACAAAATATAAAGTTTCCCATTGTACACACAACTTCCTAAAAACTAAGTTTTAGCATCTTGGCCACTCGAAGACATTTTTATTAAACTCAAGTTCACAAGATCTTACCTTCTTCCGCTTACTGTTGTGCGATTAATCAACTCTAGCTCAAAATAAAGCAGTGATAAACGGACCAAGGATCTTCCCGCTAAACCAATTTGAGAATGGAGAAAAAAAAAAAAAGATCTTACCAGCTGTTTGCGGGAGAGAGCCGCGGGAGAGATGAAAGACAGAGAAGGAATGATATCAAATAAACAAAAAGAAAAGGAAGAGAAAATAAAGTTTTTGGGGCTATTTTGGTCAAAACAAGTGCATGGGTAGTCAACTCAAAATACAAAGTTCAATTGGGTAGTTAGAACTAAAAAAATGGTGGATGGGGACTCACTCCTAAAGTGAAAGTAGGTTTGGGTATTTTTAAATAAGATTCCCTTATTTTTTTCACAAGTATTAGAAATATGGTTGTAAATGTGGTGATGCCAAAATAGTTTCTAAGAATTTTTTTAGTAATATTATCTATTTTACAGTTAAGTCTCTTTTGAATAGTGCTTTCAAATGTGGTTGAAAGGCTACATTCGAATACCAAAATTTGCTATCACTACTACATAATTATCCATAATTTTCTAATTTTACCCTTTGTATCGTGTTGTCTTTTTAAAGTATAGAGAATATTGAAGGATAATTAAGTAAAAAGATGAAAAATAACTTTCATAATAGGAACAAAAATGCCTTCCTTTTTATAATACTATAGATAAAGCCATTATCCCATTTCTTGGAGAAATGGGTGGTTTTGGCCAAAAAATTTCTTCTTTTAACAATAAGAAGAAGACAATACAAAGTAAAATACATGTGATATTTTGCAGAAAACTTTTTGGCAATCGATTAAGATACTCTCCTACACAAAGATTTCAAGAAGATAAATACTCACTTAGAAATAAGCATTTAGATCATGGAATTGTTTCTTATTCTTGAAAGTGGAATAATTTGAAACTCATATAAATCAAGCATCAAATCAAGTAATTAGAATTTCGGTAGAGGTACACCAAAAATTCTCATATTTTAATTTTGCTGTCAATTTATTCAAAAAAAATATGTATGTTTTGGTAGATTTATTCTCATACTAACTCTAACCAAGAAAAATTAATGAAATTGAAGAGATAACAAACAACAAGCGCTTGTCTTAAGGTCGTACCATACTATAGAAAATACGAACTTAACACATATAGCCTCAAATACAGACTTCAGCTTGCCAAACAACAAAGAATCCAATAGAAAATCCTTCATCTTAGTAGTCCTAGGGTGGTACCATCCACATGGTAGCTTCTATGATTTGTACCTAAATTCACATGCCTCGAGAATCTTATCCAATTCTCCAACCTCTAGAGTAATGGGCTCCAAGAGCAAGTGCTTCCTCTTAGGTTGTAAACATGACCCATATGATATGAAAGCTACTAGGTAGTTGCACATACATGATGTCCACTTTTGGGTCGTTTCACATGGCATCATACAAGTTGTAGACCTTGGCCCAAGTCGAGAAAGTAATTTTCTTTTGTGAATTTGGCGAATTTCTCAAATGTGCAGCTAGCAATGGTAGGGAAAGTATAGTTGAGGGAGAGGATTATCGCCCATGAGACCTTTCGGATTATGTCACCACAACTTAAGATTTTGAATTTGATCGAGGGCATTGCCATGTTTTTGTGTTCTTTTTCTAATGGATGTTAAGTAGAAGAGAGGTATACTGAAGCAACATGCATGCAATGCTGAATATATGAAGTGATTAATTCATTGACAAAGATTGTAGAACATATATGCACATTCCAACTAGTTTCTTTTACATTGTAATTAACTTTATAACTAATTAACAAGACTAACCAACTATTAATTATAATTACTAAGTAGATAATGCTAAGCTTGCTATTTACATACAGAAACCTTACTCTAATACCCCCTTAAGATGGACAGTGAGGATTATTGACAGCCATCTTGGACAAGAGAGAGTTTAGAGATGAAGTTAGTAGAGCCATGGTGAAGAGATTGACAAGTTGCTTAGATGATCATACAAGCAAGAGATAAACAGTGTTGGCAACAACTTTATCTCTTATAAAAATATAACGGTCTATTTCAACGTATTTTCCCTTGTATTGAAAAATAGCGCTTGTGCTAATGTGGAGAGCTGCCTAATTATCATGGAAAATGAGTACTTGCGGTTTGATGGTAAGCTAAAAGTCTTGGAGAATGTGGTGTATCGAAGAGACTTCACTGGCACAAGTTGTGAAGGCTCGATACTTAGCTTCGGCTTAGGAATGAGAGATAGTGTTTTGTTTCTTTGACTTCCATGAGATAGATGACTTTCCAAGGAAGACACAATAACCTATTGAGGACATTTTTATTTCGTAGCATGAAGCCTAATCTACATCTTAGAAGGCACGTAAGTGATGAGTAGCCTGTAAGCGAGGTGTATGAGGATAAGCTAGATACTAGCTCAGTTAATAAATAATGAATGTGATAGTAGAGAGGTCTGCAAATAAGTCCTTTATACTGGGATTAATTGGAGAGTAGTTGGCCATCAGTGGAATTGAGATGAATTTTAAGAGCAAGAGGATAAATTGTAGGTTTAGCACTGAGAAATCCATTATCCTCTAGTAGCTACAATGTGTAGTGTCTTTTGGATAGAAAGATGCTTGATGAGAACTTGGCAATCTCTAAACCAAGACAACATTTGAGGGTTCCAATGTCTTTAAGCTATGTTGAAGTAAGGATTTGAATTTATTAATTGTAGTTTGAGAGGGGCCTGCAAGAATAATGTTATCCACATAGATAAGTACAGCTATGAAAGATGATCCAGTACCATGTGAACAAACTATAGTTAGACTTAGATTGTTTGAGCCCAAGTTCAAGGAGAAAGGTACCATTGTCTGGATGCCTATTAGAGTCCATATAAAGATTTGTGCAACCTATAGAGAAATTTAAATGCATTATTGTGCTATGCTGAGTATGTGGTGTAATACGAACCAAGTCCATATAGACTTTCTCAAATAAGTCTCCATTCAAGAAGTCATTGTATATCAAACTAAGCAAATTCCAATAATTAGTTGTAGCAAGAGCAAAGAGAATTTTGACTTTGGTGAATTTTACGTGAGAAGGCATCTAAGAAGTCAATACCTTCTTGTTGTGTATAGTACTTCGCTACTAGTGTTGCTTTATGCTTGTCCATAGAGCCATCAACCTTTAACTTAATCTTGTAAATCTACTACAACTAATTGAGTGTTTGTTTGGTGGAAGATGAAAAATAGATCATGTGTATTCAGCTTGCTTTGTAGCCAACCACTGAGATATCTTAATGGCTTGATAAAAGTGTTGAAGCTCAAAATAAGATGATATATTTAGAATTAGGGATCTATGGGATGGGAAGAAGGAAATGTATGATAATTGTTTGTAGATAGGGTATGAAGAGTGATCAAGATGATGAGGAAGTTGGTTTGATTGTAAAAGGTGACAGTAATAATCTCTAAGGTAAGAATGAAGTCTTCCAGTCCTGGATGACTTTCTAAGATGAGGAATGTGTTGAGAAAAACTTATTAGAGTTTGTTGAGAAGACTGAGCTATGGAGCTATGATATGTAAGGATGGGAATACTAGTGGCTGGGAGAGGAACAAGAAGTTGGGGAATAGGATAATGAATAGACTTAGGGCAAGGAATAGCTTGAGAAGGGAATATATGCTCATCAAGTATTACATTCCTAGACATAAATATCTATCGTGTAGCAAAGTCATAAAATTTATATCCTTTGATAGCATTAAGGTATCAAATGAAAATGCAAGATTGAGCTTTTGGCTTAAATTTAGTTCTCTGGGCTTATAAGATTGATGCATAAGCAAGATATTTAAATACTTTTAGGTGGGAATAGTGAGATTTATATAGAAGTTCAAAGGGAGATTTGTTGTGTAGGATAAGGAACGGTGTTATATTTATGAGATAGGTAAATTTTAGAATGCATTCATTCCAAAATTTCAAAGGAACATAGACTAAAAATAGGAGGCCCTAGTAACATTAAGAAGGTCCTGGTGTTTTCTTTTGATAACAGAACTTTGTTGAGGACCGTAAGTGCTGATATGGCATCATAATCTGACCTCATATAATTTGTAGAGTTAATTCAATCTTAGTAGCATCATATAAGACATGCAATCTATTTGGACCATTATGATAAGATCTTAAGCAACAGCCTCAAGTTGATCTGTCTCTCGAAGAGTTACCATGCATTACCGAGGAGTCAATTGCCTTAAGATTGACCTTCCATTTCAAAGGACAACCTCAGCCCATCCACATGGCATGCATAACTGCATTAAATGTTTTCAAACTTTTTGAAACAATCTCTTTCCTTCAGTTAATTATAACCATCAGTCTATCTCCACCATATTAAATGCGCCAGCCAATCATTTCTCGATAGAAAATGCTACTTTTATACTATTTTATATGTTGATACTGCACTTCGATTTCTACTTGGAGCCAAAGGGCCTATTTTAGCCCTATGATTCAGAAGGTGATAGCCATTCTAGCATGTTATAGTAATTTTGACCCAAAGAAAAACTCTACCCCAATTCACTACTTATCTATGCTATACACTTTATACATTTAATCTCTTGGGTACCTTGTAACATCATTGTCTCCATAATGCTTATTCTAGCTTAATCATCGGATGGGTCTTATCTGAGAGGCACCTTGGAAAGCTTAATGTGCTCCCTATGGTTATAGGTTCAACTTACGTTCATCTGCTTGAGCTTTAACCTCAAGCTAATTTGGAGATTCACTTTGATCCACCTCATTTCCTTCCAAAACATTCTTATATGACATCCTTAGTAAACACTCCATTAATTGGTGTCATTTGCATAAATTTGAACTTGTAACTTGAAAATGGTGAGCATAAGGAGAAGAGTCTCTATAAACAAAAATCACATCCCAAATATACCCACCTAAATTAAGATATTCTGAGACCGAACTCCAACAAAGCAAATGGTAGCTTTGTTCATCAACTAGTTGCGGTAGGTTGTTAACAAAGAAGTGAACATTGCACTCATCAAGCAACAAAAGCTTCCAAACAAGCAAAAATCTTTAGTAGAATCCAACGCTATTCCAAAGCCATCTCAACTAGCTACAAGATAGCAGAACCAACATTTCAATGAGGCTTTGCCTCGCCGCTCCTGCCAATAAATTCCTTCATGAAATGATGGAATAACACTACTAGACTCTCAACCATGAAGAGGTGCAAGGAGCTTTCCAAACACAATCATGCCCCAATGCATAACTAGTCAGAAAGAGTCCAAGACTAGCACAATAAAAGTTTCAAGCTGGCTAACAGAGACGATAAAGGAAGTGTCCAGCCAGGTCCAACAATTGAACAAGTGACTAGTGGACCTTTCCAGGTGCAAGTTAGATTTTCTGGCTTTTATGGGTGGTAGCCTATCGGAGGAGAAAGGAAAAGAACTCCCCTTTCATCTAAGAGATCCTTGATGAGTGGATAGGCATCAACAGCAAAATCCCAATAGGTTTACCTTATTACGATGGATCTACAGACCCCAGTGACTATCTTTTCTTGTTTGAGCATATCAATCAACTTTACAAGCATAGTGAAATCATCCAAGCAAAATTTCTTGCCACAATATTCCAAACCATTGTACTAGACTGGCTTGTCAAGTTTAGGCCCAGGTCAACTTTGTTCTATTACCAATTATGCGAAAAGATTTTGCACCAAATTGTCAGTAAAAAGAAGCTGAAACTCCCCCACACATCTTAACTGTTGGAATAGTGCCCCGCAGCCAATTAGATTGGCATATAAACTATTTCACTTGTGATACATTCTTGATTGAATGATATTCAAATAAAATGGTCATCTTCATCTTATGCTTATTTTTACTTTATTAGCATTTGGTTGAAGCCCCTAAATCACACAAGACTACGAAACTTGGTCATACATTAGGTGCAAATCATGAAATAAGTCTTACACAATCGTGATTTTAAAACATTCCAAGTCATAGAGTCTTAAGAGATGTGGCATCTAAGATTCAGATACATTTGCACTAAGGATGCATATAAATCCAATAAGTTGGGTATTGCTCCATTTCATGAGCAATCCATGTTAGACGTGGGTGTATGTTAGTGGGTGCTTGTTATATAACAAGTTCACCAAAGATCCACTTGAAGAATCCACTAGATAGCCGGAGTGGCAAGTTCTCCAGCTTACGCTAGTGCATATAATTAGTCCTTAGACCTGAGGATCCATGGTAACCTTGTATTTAGGTCCTCATACGTTGACTCTTCTCAAACCAGTTAGCAGGTATCTGGGTTGAGATTAGGTATGAGCTACTTTGATGTGGAGATTTGTGAGATCGAAGAAGAGATCTATCTCCTCGTCGTTGTGAAGAGCCAGTGCATCTCCTAATATTCTATAATGATCGATTCTAAAAAATCAGGCAAGGTAGTATGACAATTTGGAAAAGGAGTTTTCTAAAGATGAGATCATAAAGAAGAATTGAACATTGAGATTAGAAACATAGTTACGAGCTATTAGGAAGCTGACAAATATCTTGCCCTAGGCCTCTTTCAGGATATAGGAGATGAAAGGACTGTATTTGATGGCAAGCGTAGAGGTAGAATAGTTCATCAAGAGCATATTCACTTATCCAATTAGTTGGGCTTCATGGCTTGTTGCTAGACACCGACCGTGGAGATTATGTACTCTTCAATTAATGGAGATTAATTGAAAGAGTTATTAGTTTAAAGGAGTTTAAACTAATATGAATATTTCAATATTCAAAATATCATAATTAATTGTGAGCTCATGTCCAATGAATGGGTGAACCTAATGGGTCATACACAAAAGCCTAAAGAAGTTCTTCTTGATGGGAGGAATTTTCTAAAGAGTTAGAAAGTTCATCTTGGCGTTTTTGGAGAAGAAATCGGTTGATTAGTTTTTAGTCATTTTGGCTTGATTAATTTAATTGTTAAATTAATTAAAATAATTTAAGAAGTTAAATTAGATCAATTAAATTAAGGAGTTAATTTAATTGGTGCCATATAACAATTAATTAGTCAAGTCAACTTAAAGAGTTAAGTTAACACCATTTAACTTCAAGAGTTAAGTTAATTAACTTAAGGAGTTAAGTCAAGCCAATTAATTAAATTAAGAAGTTAATTTAAGTTAAACCAAGAATTTGATTTTGGAGGAAAATTCAAATGAAAGAGTTCATTTGAAATTAATTTAGGATTAATTTGCATTACATTTCATAAGATGAAATATATATACTAATTAAATCTAAATGGATGTGATAGTCACATGCAAGCAAGTTGGCAACTACCTCATGGGAGGTGTGATGCCAACTATAGAGGTGGCCAGCCATGAGGAGAAAAAGCTAAGCTAGATTCCCATTTTCCCTCCAAAAGTGTTATTCAGTCATGTGTTGAAGTTTCACACTCTCCATACCAAATTCCTCTCCTCTTATCCTAAAATCGCCCCTCCTTCTTCTTTCTCCTCTCATTTTCTAGCAGATTTTGGGTAGATTGGAGCTCTCCTTGGATGTGTGGATTATTACATTAGAGGCTCAACATTTGGGGGCTTGTGCTCTTGTAAATCCATTGTTGTCCTCTGTTTTTTGAAGCTGATTTGGAGGATTTTCGGAGATCAGAATGAGCTGAAATTTTTACAGCAACTTGATATATGTGTTGAGGTGTTCTCTGTAAATCTTCAGCCAATTTGGAGTTGAGAAAGTCAGTCAATTGTTGGCATTTCTCTACTGTGCACTGGTTGCTCCTTTTGAAGAGTTCATAGGATTTTTCTTGTTCTAACTTTGGATTTAACATTCAATAATTTTTTGATTTAAATCCTCATTAAATGCATGATTAGATCCTTGAAGTGGAGTGGGAAATTTATTTTTAGCCTTCTTGTGGTTTTGTTTTATGGATCCTTATCCTATTCATACCATCATTAACTCTGTCAAGTAGAATGAACGAGAGTCATTAAGGGATTTTTTCACTTGTTTTAGTAACAAAATTCTAAAAATAGGTGACCTAAAAGTTGAATTCTTTGTTGATGTACTATTTGTTGGAATAGTTCCCCACAACCAATAAGATTGTCATGTAAACTATTTCATTTGTGATACAATCTTGATTGAATGATATTCATTATAAATGTCCATTTTTATCTTATGCTTATAATTCTTCATTAGCATTTGATTGAAGCCCTTAGATCACACAAGACTATGTGACTTGGTCAGCACACTCGATGACGATCATGGAATAATTCTTACATGGTCGTGATCTTAAATATCCCAAGTCATAGAATCTTATGAGATATGACATCTAAGATTGGGATAGACTTCCACTGATGATGCGTAATCCAAGAGTTGGATGTTGCTCCGTTCCATGAGCAAATTATGTGTGACATGGGTGCATGTTAGTGGGTGCTTGTTAGAGAACAAAGCACTGGAAGCCAGTCCGGAGAATCCACTAGGTAGCCATAGTGGCAAGTCGGTAGTAGCAAGTTCTCCAGCTTGGCACTAATGCATATAATTAGTCATTTGACCTGAAGATCCTTTGTAACCTTATGTTTAGGTCCTCATGTTTTCACTCTTCCTTGGCCACTTAGTTGGTTGTTCGAGTTGAGGTTGGGTATGAGCTACTTAGACATGAAGATCTATGAGATCTAAGAAGGGATTTGACTCCTCATTGTTGTGAAGGGCGAATGCATCTCCTATGTGTTCTATAATGATTTGTCCAAGGAGTCCTTGCGCAAGACAATATGAAAATTTGGAAAAAAAGTTTTCTAAAGATGAGGTCATAAATCAAAATCGAACATTGAGAATAGAAACATAGTATCGAGGCTATTAGGGAGTTGACAAATATCTTGCCCTAGGCCTCTTTTATAGAAATAGGAGACGGAATGACCGTATTTATATGGTATGCATAGAGCTAGAATGGCTTACCAAAAGCATTCACTCAATCAATTGTTGGGGTCCATGGGCTTGAAGTTGGACATCAACCATGGAGATTGGGTACTCTTCACTTAATTGAGATTAATTGAATTGAGTCTATTAGTTTAAAGAGTTTAAATTAATGTGAATATTTGATATTCTGAAGTCACAAGAGTTGTGAGCCCATGTCCAATGAATAGTAGAACCTAATGGGTCACACACAAAAGCCAATTGGAAATCCTACTTGATGAAGGAAATTTTCTAAGTCTTAGAAATATTCCACCTTGACCGAAATTGAGTGGGAATTGGTTTATTCAATTTTTAGTCATCTTGACTTAAGCAATTTAATTGTTAAATTGATCTAAATAATTTAAGGAATTAAATTAGACCAATTAAATTAAAGGTTAATTTGATTGGTGCCACATGACTATCAATTGGTCAAGTTAACTTAAAAGGTTAAATTAACAATCACTAGCTTAAAGCGTTAAGTTACTTGACTTAAAAGTTAAGTCAAAGTTTAATTAAATTAAAGTGTTTAATTTTATTAAAGTGAAGAATTAATTTTGGAGGGAAAATTCAAATGAAGAGTTCATTTGATGTGGTATTAGAATTTATTTGGATAACATTTCATGAGATAAAATGAAGATTCGAAATGAAATTCAAATGCATATTAAATTTACATGCAACTTGCTTGCAAGTTGGCAAGCAAGTGGCGCCCCCCCCCCCCCTCATTGGAAGTGTGATGCCACGTAAGCATCACACCTTTCCTCCATCTATATATAGATATAGAGAGGGGCGGCCAAGGTGATGTGAATGCAAGCATTTTGCATCTAATTGCTAGATTCCTCTCTTCTCTTTAAATTTGTGTAATCCTCTCATGTGTTGAGGCTTCACATTTTCTTCACCTCTTCTCTCTCTAAATTTCGGCCTTCATCATCCTTATTTCTCCTTTTATTTTCTAGCTAATCTAGGAGAGATTAGATTATCCATTGGTGCGAGAATCTTGACATTAGAGGCAATACACTTAGATTGCTAAGCTTTTGGCGATCCTCTGTTCGGGCAGTAACTTTGGAGCATCCATTGGAGGTCTTGCCGAAAATATTTTGAGCTAAAATTTTTACTGGAGAATCATCAAGGTGTTGGTGATCTATTGATCTAGATTTCACTCAATTCTGAGGTGATTTGGCTGAGCAAATGTTGCTCACACTCTGCTGCACTAGGAGAAGACTGCTTTGAAGAGTTCAAGTAAGTCTTCATCATTTCGGTTGGAATTTGCTTCTGAGGTAATATTCTGACCTTAATCCATGTTAGTAGCATGAATTTGATCCTTGCGGAGGTGTAAATCAAGTTTGATTTCAGTTTTTAATAATTTTTAATTGGATCCTTGGCTTATATCGTCTTTCACTATTTTTAGGTTTATGGAACAATAAGTATGCCAATACATTTGTGCACAAAAGATCTCAATCCATGGAGCCCCTCCTTGACCTTGCAGACAAATATATGGCTTAGGAGGAGATGAAGAAATAAAATTTAGGATATCCGAACCCTGGCAAGAAGACCAAAATAAAGAATGGCGAGAAAGATGACAAATCACAAAAGGAGCAAACTACTTGCCGTTAAGAGGTTCTACCACTACACACCGCTTCACACCATAAGAAAAAAGGTACTAATGGCTATTCAGCATAAGGACATCCTCCAATGGCCAAGGAAGCACTCAAAGCAACTCGAGGCCAAATATTCAAAGAGGTATTCTAGCTTTTATCAGAATAGCTATGACATTGAGGATTACTTCTAGTGCTATGATGAGATAGAGTGCCTTATTCAATAAGGCCATCTGAAAAAGTTTGTGGCATCAATGCTACACATATATGATGATCGCCAACATCCTACGAGAGAGCAATCAAATAGTCCTAGGGAAGATTAGGGGAGAAAGACCAAAGAAAGCATTATTATCCAAGATGTTATCTATACCATTGATAGGGGTCCAACAAGTGTGGATTCTAAGTCCTCGAGAAAGTAGCTTGAAAAAAATCTTAAAGGCAAAAAGAATGAACTATAGATAGCCATGATATGGAGCATTTATCGCTCCATTATTTCAACTAGAAACCAGACTTCTCTTTGATGGATATTCTTAAGATCAACAATTACTCAGAAAGATTTTAGTCGACAATGGGAGCTCAACTAATATGATTTTTTTCAACACTTTTAGGAAAATAGATTAGGTACATTTCAATTTGAGCTAATTCGAACCCCTTTTGTCAAATTTGGTAGGTCATAAACCATCTTATTGGATCCATTCAATTGTCCACCTCATTTAGCATTGCTCTAAAAATGATGATTCTCATGATTAAATGCTTGGTGTCGATGCAGCTTTTGCTTGCAACACAATCATTCAAAGGCCAGGATTTAATAATTTTTGTGCAATAGTGTCAACCTCAGCAGGGACGAGAGAAGTATTATGCATATTACAGAGGCTTGAAAATATTACACAATATCTATCGATGTAACATCCCATAAAGTCTCAGCCCCAAAGCCTGCCCCACTCCCTAATACTCCACTAGTCGTTCTCCCTTTAGATTTTAGGAAGAAGAGAAAAGTTAGAAGATAAAGGGAACCCGAGTAAGACCACCAAGATAAAGACATAGCTGGAATCAAAGACTAAGCTCATGCTGATGGAGGTTTTGATAGATAATAAGGACATTTTCATCCAAACCACATCTGATCTTTAAGGTATCGACCCTAATGTTATTATTCATGGGCTTAACACTAACCCCTTAGTCAAGAAAATCAAGCAAATAAAAAGTTCTAGAAGAACGAAATAAGATCATCGATGAAGAGACTAACAAGAACCTCGATGTGGGCTATATTGTAGGAATTCAATTTGCAAATTGGCTTTGTAATTCTGTGCTTGTCCCTAAGAATGAAGAAAAATGGTATGTACAAATTTCACTTACCTCAATAAGCATATTTTAGTAACCTATATCTTCTACATGCATTTAATAGATTTATTGGTAGGTTCCATTGCATTTTACGCTTCTGATTATGATGAAGGCCTTATAAAGCTATATTCTAATCTCAATGGCATGCGAATATTAGGATAAGATATATTTCATCATCTAGAAAGGTGTCATTATTTTCTTGTGATGCCTTTTTGACTAAAGAATGCAATAGCAACTTACCAAATGCTTGTTAGTCATATATTCAAAGAAGAGATTGGCAACACAATGGAAGTTTATATATGGATGATATGATCCTAAAGATTACCAAAGAGGATGATCATGTCACAGATCTCAACCATACAAAAAAGTTCAAGTAGGTGGAAGAGTTGAATAAAGCCATGGCCGACCTGAAGCAGTATCTAAGGACACCATCACTTTTGGCAAAACTCAAGTTTAGTGAAACTTTATACACATACTTAGCTAATTCACTCAATCTTATTAGTTTTATTTTTATCTCTATCGATGGGCCGCCTATTCTTGTTGGAATAGTGCCTGGCAAGTAATGATTGGCCTTGTAAAAATTATTTTCCTGTAAAACAATCTTGATTGAATGATATTCTTTATATGGCCATCTTCATCTTATGCTTTTTATTACTTCACTTGCATTTGGATGAAGCCCCTAGATCACTTATGACTACGGGACTTGGTTCGATGACTATAGAATAAGTCTCACACAGCCATGATCTTAGATCTTCCAAGTCGTAGGATCTTATGAGACAGGGCATCTAAGATTCGGATAGACTTGCAATGATGATGCATAAATCCAAAAGTTGGATATTGCTCCATTCCATGAGCAGCCGTATGAGATATTGGCGCATGTTAGTGGGTGCTTGTTAGAGAACAAGGCACTAAAGGCCCACTGGAGAATCCACTAGATAGCCGTAGTGACAAGTCGGTAGAGGCAAATTCTCTACCTTACGCTAGTGCATATTATTAGTCCTCAAGAAGATGAAACGCCACTTTGTTGTTTTTTGAAAAGAACCTCACTCCATTTCTAGGCAACATCAAGGGCCAATTGAATCATTTGTAATTAACAAATGTGGGGCATGTGAAGTGTAGAAATCAACACCCTTTACAATATATCTAAAAGAATATTTTTTTTAATAGTGATATTGTTAAAAAATATTAATTATTTTAAATCATTACATTAATCAAAACTATATATATTGATATCTTTCATCATTATATATATATATATATATACTTCTATTATTATATCACTATAAATAATAAATTATAATATAAAAGTTAATTATGACACCACTAATTAGATAGACACTTGTATAAAAATAACATTTACAAAATAATTTGTCTTTCTTTCAAAATAAAATAAATCTAACTTTGTCTTCAATACATTCTCCAATTTCATAAAATGTATTCTCCTAAAGCTCCATTTTCAGTATACAACCAAATATTGGCTAGGTATTTACGTGGTAGAGCATGATATATAAAAACTAATGGTAAATTTGTGAACTCCTTAAATCCTTGTAAGTTTGAGGTGGATTTTATTATAGATGAAGTGAGGTAAAATTACATTTTTAGTCCCACAAAATTGGGGGGTCTGCAAGAATAGTCCTTCGCTTTAGAAGAATTTCAAAAACATTTCAAAATTAAAAAAAAAATAGCAAAATTGGTCCTAAAACCCTTTTCCCATTACAAAATTAACGGAGCTAGTCATGTGCACCATGCGTGTTTGTTAATTAGCAACTTTTGGAGGAAACATCATTCACAAAGTTGTTATTTTAATCCCATAAAATATAGAGGTTTGCAAAAATGATCCTTCATTTTAGAGAATTTCAAAAAGGCCCAAATTTAAAAAACTAAAAATTGGAAAATTATTTTAAAAACCCATTTTTCTTGGAAATATCTAATGGAGTTAGCTCATATAGCCAATAGTTTGCACCTTCAAAAGCAGCGAAGAAACATGCAACTCACATGACAAAAATTTTCTGTTTGTAATGCTCAAATCTTGACAATTTATTTCTTATGATAAACTCTATATTTCACTTTGGAAAAAAATCTACAATTTTATTTTTTATTTAAATATTAACATTTCTTACCTAATAAACAATTTGAGTTACATTGATAATATTTCTAGGATTAGCAAATGCATCTATACAATTGTTCAAACAATGACTAAGACAGGAATCATCTATTTATGAATTGATTATAAGTATTTTCCTAAGGATTTATTGTTGTCATGTTTCTTATATAATGATTTTATAAAAAAATTCAAATGAATATATATGAAGAAAAACAATATAATATTTTATTTTTTGTTGATAATTTTATTGACTTGTTTATTTATATATGAGCATGGAATGATTATTTAAATCGAACTATTAAGAGCTTTTTATAATAAAATAATTGAATTATTCATTTTATATTAATAGGATACTATTTTAGTTGTTTTATTTTTTTATTTAAACTTTCATCCCCTTTCATTGAGGAAATGATAAAAGAAAAGAAAACACATAAATTAAAGAGAGCTTTTTTCTAAAATAGAATTTAGGATTTATGATAGGAAATGGATAATATGGATTTAGAGGTAGCAAATAGAGGTTGTTAACCTACGTGTGTTCTATGTTTGTTTTCTCTTGTCGAAGATGTAAAGTAACAGCCGCGTGTAGTGATCTTTATTAGATTTATAATATAAATAGATTCTAAGATTAATTATAATTTTTTTTTAAAAAAATCATATGATTTTTAGATTTTCATAAAGTGATGATCAATTTTATAGACCTTCCTATCTTGTGAGACTAAAAAAGTAATTTTGCACGTGATCTTCTCTTCAAAAGGCTGACTAATGGTCACATGCCGGACATGTGACCAACCCCGTTAAATTTTTAGAAATAAAATTTTAGGACCAATTTTGCTATTCTTTTTAAATTTTGGGATATTTTTGAAATTTTTGTAAAGCGAAAGACTATTCTTGCAAACCCTCTAATTTTGTGGGACTAAAAGGCATTTTTGCCGATGAAGTGAAAAAAATATTAGGGTATATGTTAATATTTGTCAATTGAAACACATTAAAAGCATTGTCCTCAAAATACAATCCCAATTGGTCCATGGCCTATGTGGAATCGCTCTTAAACAAATGCAACTCTTTCTCACACATCCAACAGCTGCACGCCCACCTCCTAATCACCGGCCTTTTCCATTTCTACCCTTCGCGCTCAAAGTTCCTCGCCTTCTGCGCCACCTCCTCCTCTGCCGGCAGTCTCTCCTACGCCGCAGACATCTTCCGCTTTGTTCCGCTTCGTCTGACCAACGACTGGAACGCTATCATCCGAGGCCACGCCCAGAGCCACCACCCTATCAATGCGATCACGTGCTACCTCTGCATGTCACGTGCCCCCTGCAAGCCCGACTCTCTCACCTGCTCCTTCTTCCTCAAGGCCTGCGCCCGAACATTGGCCCGAATTGAATCTTTTCAAATGCATGCGCAAGTTTTGAAGTTCGGGTTTGATGCAGATGTTTTGTTACAAACCACATTGCTGGATGCTTATGCAAAGTGCGGGGATTTGGACAATGCCTGCAAGCTGTTCGACGAAATGTCCAAGAGGGATATTGCTAGTTGGAATGCTTTGATTTCTGGGTTGGCCCAGGGAAATCGACCATGTGAAGCTTTGAAGCTGTTCAATAGAATGAGGGAAGGGAACAGTGATCGTCCAGGCATAATGATGCCGAATGAGGTCACTGTTCTTGGTGCTCTCTCCGCGTGTTCGCAGCTTGGCGCTTTCAGGGAGGGCGATAAAGTGTATGATTATATTAGGAAAAGTTGCTTGGATGAGAATGTGATTGTCTGCAATGCTGTCATTGATATGTATGCAAAATGTGGATTGGTGGAAAAGGCCTACAGTGTGTTTGACGGAATGATGTGTCCTAGGAGTATAATCACATGGAACACTATGATTATGGGTTTTGCAATGGATGGCGATGGAGTGAAAGCGCTGCAACTCTTTAATCGTATGGCCGGAGGTGGGGTGAGGCCAATGCCGGATGAGGTCACTTATTTAGCGGCATTGTGTGCCTGTAACCATGCAGGGATGGTGGATGAAGGGGTGAGGCTTTTTGAATTGATGGAGAAACATGGTGTGAGAAAAAATGTGAAGCATTATGGGAGTGTGGTGGACTTGTTAGGTAGAGCAGGGAGATTAGATGAGGCATACAACATTATAGAGACTATGCCTATGTTTCCAGATGTTGTGTTATGGCAAACTCTGTTAGGAGCCTCTAAGACATATGGGAATGTGGAAATGGCGGAGAAGGCATCGAGAAAGCTAGTGGAGATGGGTTCAAGTACTTGTGGGGATTTTGTGTTGTTGTCTAATGTCTATGCTGCACACCAGAGGTGGAATGATGTGGGGAGGGTGAGAGAAGCAATGAAGAATAGGTATGTTAAGAAGGTGCCAGGATTTAGCTATACTGAGATGAATGGTGTGATATTCCAGTTTTTCAATGGCGATAAAAGCCATCCTAACTGGAGAGAGATATATGGAAAACTAGAGGAGATCAATTTTAAGATTAGAGAAATTGGGTATGAGCCTGAGACAAATTATGTGTTGCATGATATAGGACATGAAGAGAAGGAGAATGCACTGTGTTATCATAGTGAGAAATTAGCCGTGGCTTTTGGTTTGATTAGTACAGATGAGAGGAGCCCCATAAACATTAATAAGAATCTTAGGATATGTGGGGATTGCCATGTGGTAATCAAGCTTGTTTCCAAATTATATGATCGAGAAATTATTGTTAGGGACCGCACTCGATTCCACAGATTTAAGGAGGGTTCTTGTTCCTGCAGAGATTATTGGTGACAATATAATTCTTTTTCTTTTTTGTTTTCAGTTATTTACAATATGTGTAATATAAATGCTATTTTATATTAATAACAGGTCTTCTGTTTTTTCTTTTTTTTTTCCGACACCTATTAACATTAAATATGATTCACTGTTCTGTTATGAGAAATCAGTGCCAACTCAGAAATGTCTTGCTTGAAAAATATAAGTGAAGAAGTTTCATAAGTTTGCAGGCAGTGTGATTAATGACTAACAATCAATGCCATTAAGCCCCAGGTATCATAAACTCAAATAGCTCTTCAACCATTCCAGTTACATCATCCTGGGATCTATAAAGTTACATATTGCAGATTACATTAGCCTATGTAATCTTGGCAGGATTTGAGCAAATCTACAAACCATAAAATTCTACTACTGCAGAATAAATTGTCAATTGAACTCACAATCATTGGTCAATTAGTAATGAAATAAACACAACGAATAAACTAGGTAATCGGTGGTCATAGCAAGGGACAAAGAATAAACAATTTAATAGAAGCTACAGATTTCTACTCCCTCTAACATACAGAGCTTCTACCAAAGAACCTACGCAGCTTCCATGACAGTGGCACAACAGGAAGATGATCCAATAGTAACAAATTCAATTGAGAAGAGACTAAAAGTGACACGTAACTAGTCTTTTTTCTGCCTTGCCTCAAAACCCCCTTCAGGTCGCTTTACAAGTGTATATGGTACATAAGTCCCAAGCAGTTTGTCCCAAATGGAAAAGAATGGTTGGGAATAGTTAAATTTCGTTCCTTGGAGTTGATGATGAATGTCATGGTAAGCAGTATTGTTCTGGAAAAGTAGATGGAAGATGTTACCAGGCAGCCAGAGCCCACAATGATCATCAACGGTTTTGACAACAGCAAAACAGAAGAAGAAAACAGCAGTGCGTGCAGTCATTCCCGAAATGAGGAAGGATAAAGCACCACCAAATGTGTCCAATAAAAGGCCTTCCAATGGATGATTGTAAAGAGCCCCAATGGCATAAGGGACAACTAATCTATGATGCTGAGAGTGGATATGCCGGTACAAAAACTTGTTTTGGTGCATATATCGATGCACAAAGTACTGCCATGTGTCCATAACCAGCATAGCAATTATAAATTGCACAATTTGAACAGGAATAGAGGGTTCAACATTGAGCCCAGAAGAACTTTTATTTGATGTTACCTGCAACTCTAAGCACCAGAATGTCAAGTTGTAAATAACTAAGCAAGTCAAGAAACAGATTCCAATATTTGGTATTTCTTCAGTTTCAACTAATGCTGTGATTTATGATCACCCTGGTCACAATTTCATTACTATAGAACATAGAACACTGTTGCTAGAAGAAAAAAAGAAATAGAAGTAAAAGAATGGATTTTAATATCATCAATTTGCATTCCTAAATCTAATTTATACATATTTTTATTTTTTAATTTATACACATCATGCTACTAAGAGTCTATTAAGGCTCGAATCCCTAACCTCACACTTTATATGTGAAACTTATGCCATAGGGCCAAAAGTCACTCGGCTAATTTATACATATTGATGTACTTGACTTAAGTACAATTTTACACGGAGTCAATCTAAACTCTAGAAGTTGAAAATCAAGAAACATAAGGTTGGGAGAGAAAAAAAGAAAACTAACTAGTATAAGAGATGTTTCCCTAAAACTTGTAACAGGGAAAGGGTTTAAAAAAGGAAACTTCTTAATCTGAATACAAATTATCAATTTTCTTTATAGACTGAGCATTCCATAGGCACTAGTATGTGTAGAATAGGTCTGTAAATTATCTAGGAGCTCAAACTCATATCATAGTCAATACTCGATAGTCTATACATAAAGTAAGCCAGAATTCCATGCTTTAAAATAGAAGAAAAAAGAGGTCCACAGATATGATGCCTAAAGAAATTTGAAAAAATATTTGTGCATAATGCATTTACCAAGAAGAGCAATTCTGCAACAACTGCCTGAACAAGTTGTTGAAGAAGAACACCTTTGATGACAGATCCCAATGGCACCAAATTTTTCTCATTTTCTTCAGTTCTTGTATGCAGCCTATACTTATCTAGAGGAAGGAGGAGCTGATAAAACCCAGCATACAACCAGTACACCACTACTGGGGCAAATGTTCCCATAGATTCATCACTCACATATCCTTCCCAAAACACCATTCTTGAAATATCTTTATATATTTCTCTTCTCCAATACCAATGTTAAAACTTTTATCAGGTTACAACCTGTACAAAAATACACTGGACATCATAGGTACCCTGAGAAAGAAAAGAAAAAAAACAAACATCAACTAATGGAGAAATCCAATAGACCCATGCGCATCAACACATTATACATGGTTCCAGAAGAAAATAAAAGCTTGAATATTTATACACACAACGATGTACATCAAATACATCATTCAAATGTTATAATAAATGAAGCCCCAGATAATATATCATAAATTCAGGATTCAAACATTATTTCTAAGCCATGAGTTGGAATTCACTTTTACATACACATAAGAAAAGGAAAATGCCAATGAAAATAAAACCCAGAAATAGATTCCACTTCCTCAAAATAAAAGATGTTACATCTGCATAAATAAATGAAATTAAGTCGCCGTTGGTGGTTACATTTACAATGTAGCTACATTTGCCCAGAAAAATTTTGGAAAGGATGAAAAAAAACCCAGATGTGTATTATAAATATGAAATCAATTAAAATTGGTTAGAGACTTACGGAGATATGATCGAGTGCAATTTCGTGGAACAGATCAATGGGTAAGGGAAGAGAAATGCAAATATTTTGATAGAAATATTTAGAATGTGAACGTGTGAATGGTGGAGGCGGATATTGTGAGTGAGGGCGGTGACAGTTGTTAGATTCTTGGAGGAAAACTGGACTAATAATGGCACAAGATTCGTTGGAAAAAAATCAATGGGATGATGACTAATAATAGTGGGGTGACAAGAAACAACTGATTGTCTTTTTTGTTTGTTAAAGATTACATATATAGAGGTGTAATGGAATCGAAATAAGGTGTTACATAATCAGATTTTATTAAGGCTTTGTTTGGATGCATTTTTGTGGAATGCCGTTCCGGGAAAACAAGACCAAACATGGCCTTCTCTTTTCCTGATTGGGAAATTCCACTTTAACCCTTGGCCCTTCACATTATTTATCAAAAACTAGCTTCATTTCACATATTTCCACTCAATTTCTGCCACACACTAGAATTTATCACCCACTCTCTGCTATGTCTCTTCTCTCTCTTTTCTCTCGCCTCACTATCTCACACATCTCTCCCCTCTCCCCAACACTATTCCCCGCTATGAAATAGGCATGCATCTCCATAATTTATCATGATTTTTGACCGAAATCGTTGGAAATAGCTGCCCAAATGAAGGTGTGTTAAATACGATCCCCTTCACATTTTGGGGGAATCGTTTGACAAAATCTGACGCCGATGGGTTTTGGGGGGTGTGACAGTGTACTGGGTTTTGATATGTTGTTCTTGGGGTGGAAAGAACCAAATCGATGTACTTTTTGAGCACGGAAATGGTGCTCTTTGCTACGAAGATTTTCTAATATTGGCTTATGCTTGGTCTCATACTGTGCAACCGCGTGCATAAGTATTTAGCCATGGATTTTGCAGTAATTTCTGATCTTTTTCCCTTTTTGACATCCCACTAGGTAAGACTGGTGTTATTGTAGCGATTAATTGAAATGGGCACCTATGTTTTTCTTGTACATTTTCTGTTTCTACGGTCTGTTCTTCGGAGGCATGGGTTGTTATGGAAAAAAAATTTCTGTGGTGCCTTATGGGATTGCTGATTTTTGAGTCTTCTTGTTTTTTTTTTTTATTTTATTTATACACACACATCAGGAGTTCGTTAACTCCTGACCACCCACCTTATGTGGGAGACTTATGCCGTTAGGTCACAGGCCACTCGGCATGTGCCATTGGGAGTCTTCTTGTTCTGTGTATATTTTTTATGTGCCTCTTTCGTTTTTCTACATTTCTATATAAGGAGGGATGATAGGTGTATTTGTTATATGGGCTTGTCCGATTTCATTATTCCTAGCGTTTAAGATTTTGTTACAATCTGGCCAGATTTGGTTTGGTCTGTTATTGATATAAGCATTGATTTTACATGGCCCTTTCAATGGTTAGCTTGAGTATCTGGCGCCCTTTTCCTGCGTATTGTGTATGGTATCTTTCATTCAATATTGTGGTTCCATCACTGTGCTGTGAGATTGTTAGTGGAGTCTGCATGCCCTGCCTTGAGGTTTTGTTTGGAACAGCCGGTAGCTGCCTTGCTTTTAGGTTGCATGATGCATGATTTCTATGTTGTACCTGTGTGTTTTGTACGTGCAATTGATTTTTTTTATCTATCTGAAATATTGGTCTGGGAGTGGGCTTCATTTTTCATTTCGTTTGAGTATAGAGATGAAGATTATTGAGCATGGCCTTGACTAAGTTTGTTGATTTGGTTGTCTTTATTTTACTGACATTGGTTGCACCTCATCTGGATTCTTCCCCCGATGCTATTGTTTCTTTTCTAAAGTTGAATGCTTTATGAATGCTTGTGGATTTCATCCTTTGCACTGCATGGTTCTTTTTGTAGCATGTGGATCATCAGACATTGCTATACCTCATCTTTTTCTTTATTAGTGTGCTGTATTTTGAGTATGTGTGAGGAGTCTTGTCATGAAACTATTACACCTAACATATCTTAACATTATTACTTACTATGCCAACTATCTACAGATTAGGACTCCCCTCTACCATTCTTTACATAGCCACACTCACCCTCCCCTGATGCAAGAGGAAACCATTATTTATATCGTATTCCTTTTGCATTGCAAAACTTAACCACTACCCCTTTACTTCATATGCAATCTCACACTATCGGCCCTGTATTGAAATGAATCTTAGCACTACGGCAGGTATATCCTTTCCAATCTAATATACACCTCACCACTGTCTCACTATGAAGTCAAACGGACGTGTTTCCTATCAATACTGAACATTAGCAACTTAGCAAGTTCCTCTTCCTCTTTTGGGGACAACTTCAGTCAGTCCCAAAACCCTTCTAAGTCTGTGTCAACACCTCATTTGGAATCCCCAGCCTAAACTTGTTTTAGTTCATCTGTAAGTAGTACTTACATTTACTTGCATTCACCTATTTGTTGACTTCTTATTTGTATTTATTGTGTATCAGTACCATTTGTTGATTTCTTTGTGTGTTCTTATTGCTTTGGAGATTATGGTTTGCTTTTTATGTTCCCTTGTTTGTTAACTTTGGGTTGATATTATGTCCTAGTGTGGTTGCTTGGTATGACATCGTCTTTAGTAGACTCTTTGGACCATTTAATGAATTCTATAGCATCACGCTTGGAGTTTCTCCATGCCAAAAATGGATAAGTAAGTCATTCCCCCGTGGTGATTAATAATGATCATATTGGAATGCATTGTTTGGATATTTCACAAGTTGTTTGTGAAATTTGCAATGGTTTTATGTTGCATTGCTTAGCACAAGATGATTAAGAAACAACCTTTATGCGTATAGGTTATGTTCCTTTTCTCTAGGCATTATGGTATCTGATGTTTCTAGTCATTCCATGTCTAGTTTGTGGTCTCTCCAGTTCTTCTTCTTATTTTGTATCAAACAGGTTGTCACTCCTATTATGGTTTCAGTCATAATCCTTCCTTTCTCTTTAGGCAGCCTAGTTCCATTATTTTATAAGTTTATAGGGTAAACGTCAGGGGAAAGTTGTTCGTTTTCTATATTTGAAGTCAAATACTGCCCACTGTTTTTTAGTTGCATGACTTACCCTGGATTAGTATTTCTGTCTGGGACACGTTTTCAGAAAAATGGCTCTTGTGTCTTCATTGTCAACTTATGTTTGGACATATGTAGTTCCCCTTAAGCCATGTTGTGTTCCTGTTTCCTAGTGTTTCCCTATTGATTGTTTTATAAATGCACTTATCAGATTATGGCCTTTAGCAGCTATTGAGCTTCTTCAATTTGTGTTCTTTTTTCCCCTGTCATTCGGTCAGACTTTTGTAGTCCCAACACCCTCATGTTGGGGGGCGGGGGCTTTGCTGAATTGAAACTTCTGCTCTCTTCATTCTCTATTTTTTTTTGGCGGCCAACTCCAAATGTTAATCATCGGTGTATTATAGTGTCCTCTGGTTTTGTTTGTATACAGGCGAGTGACTAATGACTAGGACTGTAAATGGATATTCGAAAATTTATTTACCGTTCTCATTCGAATCCATTTATAGGGTTATTATCCGTATCCGTTTAAAGCGGATATTATCCATATCCGATTAGTAGACATCCGACTATAAACGGATACGAATATGGTAAATGCCTATCCGATCCGTTTAATATTCGCTCTGAATACATATCCATTGGATATATCCATTTATATATTCGATTATCCGTAATTTAATTAAATCCGTTATCCGTATCCGATAAACAATATTTAAAAAATTATTATATATAATATATTCTATTTTTATGTATTTTAATATATATATAAATATAATATTTTTAAAAATTATCATATATAAATATTATTATACATAATAAATTATTTTTATTTATAGATTATGAAATTAGTAATTAAAGAATTAATAAAAAAAAATTGACGGTAATGATGATAATTAAATAGTACTAAATTAAAATTTTGAAAAATTAATATATAAATGATAAAATTAATCAATATAAAACTATTGTTGCTGTGTTTTATAATTAATTTATATTGGTGTCATTTTATTAATATTAATTAATCATAAAGTTGAATCAACAATTATAAAAAAAATTAATTAAATTAAGAATAATTAACTTTTTAATTCTAAAATAAAATACTAAAATTATTAACTAGCTAAGGGGACATTAAGATTTAAGAGGGTATTTCGGTGAACTTATAAGCTTTTAAAAATATCTTATAAGATATTTGAGAGTTTATAAGATATCAAAAAGTATTCGGTAGATTTTTTTAAAAAGGAACTTATAAGCTCTTAAAATAAAATGTTAAGAGTTTATAAGCTCTTTTGCAAAAATTAGGAATTCCTTACTAATTTTTAGGATATTAACAAATTTTCTTAATTTTTAAGCATATTAATTATAAAATTACCATTATTAACACCTTATAGGCTCCAAAATTTTATTTTATCTAAGCACTTTAAGAAATAATTTTAAAAAAAGATCTAGCAACTTATAAGCTCCGAAAATATCTTATAAGATACAGGAGCTTATAAAACGTTTTAAATAAGTTTAGTCAAATACAATCTTATAACATACTTGAACTTTTTTAAAACGTCTTATAAGCTCATGTATGTTATTAGATGGTATTTAGCTAAACTTATTTAAAAGGTCTTATAAACTCCTACATGTTATAAGATGTTTTTGGATCTCCTGCATCTTATAAGATATGTTTCGAACTTATAAGATGCAAGGCTTTTTAAAAAAAAAAATTCTCAAAGTTTTTGGATAATAAGATCTTGGAGCTTATAAGGTATTAGTAATAATAATTTTATAATTAATATAATTAAAATTAAGGGATCTTGTTAAGACTTTAAAAATAAGTTAAGAATTCCTTACTTTCTTAAAAAGTACTTATAAGCTTCTAACATCTTATTTTAAAAATTTTAGTTATTTTTCTAAAAAAATTACGAAACACTGACATCTTATAAAATATTTTGAGAAGTTTATCATCTCTTACGCAAGAAACTTTTAAATATTTTACAATATCTAACACATACATAAAATATAAGGTGAACATATCATTTCATAATTTTATTTTATAGATTTGTACTATTATTAATTTAAAAAACTAATAAAATTTATCTAAATATAAAACTTAAACTCTAAATCCTAAAATCTCACAACTTTATGAATTTTAAATACCAAAATATTAATAATAGAAAATATTTTTATTGATTAACATTGTTATATCTACATATATAAAATTAAATATCAATATTCAATAACCATCGTAAAAATTATTTTTTTAAAATTATATTAAAATATAATATATAAAAATATTAAGTATCAAAATATAAATCAAAATCATGTGTAATAAATTAATGAATAATAAAATTTTAAAATTAACAAATTAATCATTAAAATTAAATAAATATATATATAATTTTTTTTGGGACCAAATCACTATTCACTAATCCCTACCTATCATTTATTTCAATTCATTTCCCTCTTCATTCTTCCTTTCCGCCGTCACTCTAGCTCTAGGTACTCTTTCTTCCTTTCTCTTCTTCCTTTCTTTCATTTTTTTTCTTTTAAGTGTATGTTTTATACAAATCTCGCCGGCAGAAGCATCGGCGAGATCCGTCACGGAGGCCCGCTGGCCTCCGCGACAGCAAAGCCGAGAGCCAGCAAATATGCTGGCTCTTGCGATGGGGCCGACCTCCCCGCCGCGAGAGCCAGCAGATTTGCTGGCTCTAGAGGGCGGTGATGGGGCTGGCGTCCTCGTCGGCCAGCTCTGTCTTGTATGCTAGAGCCGTGACCAGCTGCGGCCAACAGCAGCTGGTCGCGGCGACGGGGAGGCTGGCCGCGACCAGCCTCCCCGTTGCGAGAGCCAGCAGATTTGCTAGCTCTCGCGGCGACGATGGGGCTGGCGTCCTCGTTGGCCAGCCCTGTTGTGTAAGCTAGAGCCGCGACCAGCTGCGGCCAACAACAGCTGGTCGCGGCGACGGGGAGGCTGGCCGCAACCAGCCTCCCAGTCGCGAGAGCCAGCAGATTTGCTGGCTCTCGCGGGCGGTGACGGGGCTGGCGTCCTCGTCCGCCAGCCCCGTCGTGTATGCTGGAGCTGCTGTCCGGCGACGGGAGCAGTGCCCCCCTCCCTCCCCCCCCCCCCAAACATTTTATTCCTGATTTTTTTTATCTCCCCCACCCCTGTTTTTTATTTTTTTGTAATTAATAAATTATAGTAATGTTTTATTTAATTGTGAAGGTTTGAAAATTTGTATTTTTGGACATTGTAAAAGGTAAATTATTTTAGTATTATAATTAGATGATTGTGATTATGAATTATGTAGTCAATGCTTTAAGTTATAATTATGTGGATTATGCTACTATTGTGTTACTTTGTGTTAAAGATTGGTTGCCAACAATTGAAAATGATTGTAAATAATATGTATTTCTTTCATTTATTTAGTTTTTTTATTTATATATCAACATATAAATGTAGACTAATATATACTTTTTTATAGGTATAATTGATTGAACTTTTGAAGTACATGGTGCAAATTATTGTAATGCTTCAATGGTTGCTTTTGGTGTATTTTCTCTTTACTTTTTTTATTTTTTAACATTATTTGTAAAGTATATTATAAGTTCTTATAGAGTTCCCCCTCACCCATCTTTAATAGACAATCTCTTAAACTTTACCACTAATATTTTGTTTATTATGTTTTGCAGTGTTAAAAAGATGAGAAATTCAAGCATGTTCGTGTCGTTGGACTATGTGAAGATTTTTCTTGTATTGAAATGAACTTTTACTTTGGTTTTTTTTAGATTGTTGTATTATGTATTGAAAATTATTATTTCTTGTGATCCTTGAGACTTGTATGCTTGTTTAATATTTGGAGTATACTAATTTTGTTGTTTTTTGTTTATTGTTTTTTCCCCCCCTAGATTTTATTATGTTATTTGTATGATTATTTTTTTTCATGAAATTTATTAGAAAAAAAAATGCATTTTATTATAAATTAACGGATTCGGATATTCGGATATTTATAAACGGTTATTCGGATATTTATAAACGGATATTCGAAATAATTATAATCGGATTCGGATATATCCGAATTCAGATAATATTCGGTGGATACGAATTCGGATATTATAAAAAAATATCCGTCGGCAATGGATACGATAAAATTTAAACAGATACGGATACAGATACAGTCTATCCGATCCGTTTAATATCCATTTACAGCCTTACTAATGACATCAAAAGTGGCCCTTATTTTAAATTGGCCGATTTGTTTTGGTTTTTTTAAGGGGTGTTCGCGGTTCGGTTTGGATTGGTTTTGGGACAAAAGCCAACCGATCCAAACTATATAATATATATTGGATCAGTTTGGATCAGTTGGACTTTTATTGTAAATCCGATCCAATCCAATTCTTTTTAAATCGGTTTTGATTGGATCGGTTAATCGGTTTTTCAATTTAAATATTTAATTGAAATATTTGACAAATTACTATTGATAAGTAAACTAATTTAATCAATCGATTTGTAAATTTTATTTAGCTATCATATCACATTAATCTTGTGGAATTAAGTTAAATTATGTAAGAACACACAACTATAAAGTTATAAGTCCACAATAATTATCCCTATATATTTGATTTTTGAAAGTGAAAAAATCCTAAGTTTAGTTTATTTTAATTTATTTGTGTATTTTACAATTAAGATATATATTTTTTATATTATTAGTATATAAATTTTGGTTCGGTTTGGATTGGATCGGTTTTTTAGATTAAAATCGAAAACCAATCCAATCCAAAAAAGTTCGATTTTGATCGGTTCGTCGGTTTTATTTTGGATTGGATTGGATTGGATTTGAACACCCCTAGTTTTTTTGTAAATTGACTTTGAGACTACCAACATTGTATGCAACCATGTTCATTAGAGTATAATGATATTCTTAGCATGCCATTTGGGAATTTGTTATGTCCTGCATTTTATGTAAATCAGTGCATTTGATAAGCAATTTTACAAATACGACTATATCATGAATTCGTTTACTCTAGCAAACCCAATTCAGAAACTGCTCCCAAGAAATCCAACTTACTAGTGTAACTCAATGAAACGGCCCAAGTTAAACTTGAGTATCTCAACACTTAATGTATGTAGTTGTGAAAAATATTTCTTTGGGTTCGTGAAAAATACTTCTTTGGAACTCAATTTGTGAACTTATGTAACTTATTTTGAAGTTAAACCCTCAGTTTTAGAACTTACATTGCTCACATGTTCTTGAGTAGTTACCTTGATTTAGAATTAAAAAGTGCCTCTTAGGTAATACATTTGATTATCATATATATTAATATATATGATAATAGCATATATATATATATTTAAATGTGTAAATGGATATGTACATAGAATTATATATATATATATACATACATTAGTAAACTTTATATGTATTACACATATTGAAAATTGTTTACAGTTATGTAAAGAAAAAAAAAACTGTACATATATATGTTAAAATATACATTATTTATATAAAAATACAATGGGTATACATGTACGACTTATATATTATTTATTTGTTTTAAAATATATGGATAATATTAAAAATTATACAACTCACAATAAAAAATAAAAAATGATGCAAAATTACTTGTGTACTTACTAATTATAATACAACTACATTGGAATAATCATGTACTACACAATATGTAACGTAAATTACTGTAAATGTATATCTAAAAAATATGTAGATAATGAAAATAAACTACACTAAAAAGTTTAAAAAATTTATGCAAAAATGCCTATTTAACAGAAAAGATATACTATGATTTTTATTAAAAAAAACTCCTATACTGATAATAGTTACTACATAGTAATATGTGAATCTATATATATATATATGATAAAAAATTTATATTATTTATATCTTAAACTAAAATGATGTTGTTTGTGTAAATATAATATGAAAAGTGTCAATTATTTATATAATAGAATACGTTATATAATATAAAAAATATATATTAATTAAGAAGAAGGCCAAAATAAATAAATAAATATAAATTAAAAAAATTAAAAAAAGACCTACAGAAACAATACCAAAAAATATACTGACTAAAGTAAAAGGAAATTTACCAGACACTATGCAGTAGAAATTAATATCATATAAAGAAACGTAATATACAAATTTCTTTTCAAACAATTAATATAATAGGTATCTATGTATATATATATATAAAATATATATATTATGTATATATAAATAATATATTATATTAAAAATATTAATAAATATATAATAACGAATGAGAGTAATAAAACAATATAATAAAATATAACATCAATTTCTTCTCGAAAAAACAAAAGTTAGTATAAACAAGCCAAAATGTCATTTAAATAAAATTATATATTATAAAGAAAAATATTTTAATTTTTCATATTTAATAAATATAGCATGTTCTGTTAAATAATATATTTATATATATAATATTTATTTGTGTAGAAAGATATTTATTCATAAGTTTGAGGTTTAAAATAAATATAACTTTTGATATACCTCAAATAAATGAATAATGTCAACACTTTCATTTATTAAATCTCGTGTTTCATTACAATTCTTAGTTTATTGAGGTGAATGATAATTTAAAGAATTTAATAAGTTAATCTATATTTGTACATAAGTTAGTACCCGAGTCTTGATCAGGTAAACATATATGAAAATGGTATTAGTGTAACGAAAATAGTTGGTTCGGCTTTAACCATCAAAATTGTTACGAATTTAATCGTACTGTTAGTACTTCCCCTATTACTAGCAAAACTTATATGTGTTTGTCTTGCTTGATATAGTGGGCGTTTGATCATTCTTATATTAAGTCGCTACATCTGTACTTCTTGTAGTCTTTCACTTAATCATCTATGTTCTTCACATAAGAGGCCTATGTTCAAATATATCTACTTTTATGTCCGCATGGCTCTAACTATATTGGCATTAATCATATAATCTTGCCTTCTGGCAATGATAAATATGTCATTTTTCATTTAACATTGCTACCACTTTCATATAAATGTAAACTTTATTGGCACGTCATACAGAAAAACTCGTTTATAGATGGATCCATACGGTCATACCCCATATTATGGAGATGACGGCCAATACAGTACCCAATTCGAGGATAGTAGGTTGGGACACATGCGATGGCCATTCGCTAATGAAAATTGTTATTGAAGTTTGCTTATGATGAATACCAAGCTGATCAACTTCTTTCCATCATGTTCTCAGTGTACATGTGGAATAAGATTTGCCACAAGATGAATGTGGAGCTACAGCCTGAATGGAATAGACCATTCGTACACTGTGAAGCAGCTTAAGCAAAAATGGAATAGACTCCATGCATCGTGGTGAATGTTTCATTCATTGATAACGAATGGTATAGATTACAGTTGGGATTACAATCGAAACATGATCACAGCTAGCGAGGATCGCATTGCCCACTGGCTCTCAGTACATTTATCATCTTATCTTTGTACAACTTTATCAATTACTCATTTAATGTTGCTCTATTTTGTCATATAGGAGCACCTGGACCATACCTTATTGATGAACCATAGCTTACCATGTTATGATTATTGAACTAAGATGTTATCAAAGAATGTTACATCGGGTTCCAATGCCAGGTCTTCTGCTCAGCTTTACTAGCCACAGATAGTAATCCAAATGGGAGCGATAATGTGACTGGAGGCAATACTGGCGGGTCAAAACCCTCAGCTTCATCACGTGACGACTTTGACAACACAGCCGATACCCAAGGGGAGGGTTCATCATGATGGAGGAGGGGCAAAGAAGGCAAGTTCTATGCCAGGGATAGACAAGATCGATTAGAGGAGGTCCTAAACAAATGGGATGGCATGACAGACGCCAAGTTCGAGAGGATTGGACCTAAAGCCCATAATTAAATAGCCGAGTGTGTTGATGCATTGAGGCTCATTGAAAGTGCTATTCAAAGTGCCACGATGAGAAACTTTTTCCTACAACTTGATGATAAAGAGAGGCGCCTCAAAGCCTAATCCTTTAGCAATTAGAGCCACCTCCACTTCCTCTACTCCACGTTTGATGATGCCTTGTTAAATACTTATGTTGCTTGTTTGTGGGTTCAGTAATTGTCTGTTTACTTTATTAATGCATTTGTATGTTTGAACTTACTTGTGACTAACTTAGGAACTTGTAATCCCTTATTGTACGGATTACATAAAGTTTTTTTTATCTTATATGCACTGTACACTTTTCTATTACTATTCATACCCTTTTTGAATCAATTAGATGTTAATGTAAATGAACCATAACTATGTAGTCCAACTTTGAAATCCGATGGTGTTTTTCGTAGCAGTCCAAGGGCTCGGTTTACTTTTTGGCATGCTTCGTTTGCTTTGCACTTCTTCTTTGGACATATTTGGCATGCTCTAGGAAAGCTGCAATAGGATTTCCCTAATCTTCCCTTCCCGAAAGAAAGAGCGTGAAATTCTTTTTCCTTTCTGCAGGGGCCAAAAAAGGAAAGAGAGGGATAGGGTTTCTCTTGCTTTTGGCATAGCAGGCCCAATTGACGATTATCAAAAATATCAGAAAATGTTACAAAATTGATATTAACTAGTGTAGAGGAACTACACTAATCCATCCAAACTTGATGGTTAAACTCTACTGCGGTGACGATACTGTAGTAGAGGTCCTGCGAAAAAATAGCTCGATGCCAGGATGATACAAAGCTTAACACCTCTCATTCTTATTACTTTTTCAATGAATAAAATGAAAAATCAAAAGGTGAATTACAACTCTATTGTACAGCAATCGGTGCATTGGTCTTTGCAGTGTTAATGCTTTTTGCTGGTTGGTTTCATTATCATAAAGCGGCCTCAAAGTTGGCTTGGTTTCAAGATGTAGAATCTACGTTGAATCACCATTTAGTAGGGCTACTAGGACTTGGGTCTCTCTCTTGGGCGGGGCATCAAGTACATGTATCTTTACTGATTAACCAATTTCCAAAAAATTCTTTTTACTTATAAATAAGGCATAGGTCGTCGATTCAACATAGGATAAAAGAAGGAAAATGCCCTTTTTTCAAATAAGCCTGGGCTGTGAGGGCTCTCAGCAACATGGATAGTTTAATGTGATCATCGCCGCCTGACCCTGAGATGTAGATCATCCAAGGCACATTAGCATGGTGTACTCCTCTTGTTTGAACTGAGGTTTGAAACCAAACCTCTCCTCAGGAGGATATATAGGGCGATTCGGGTGAGATCCAATGTCTCGAATCTATAACTTATATGAAAGCAGAATAGTTCCCTTCATTGGTATACTACTACATTAGGATGAAATTAAATCGGGTTCAAATATTTCTTATTGATTCCTATCAAAAAGGATATAACTTAGCAGTAGAGTGTCACCTTGATGTGGTAGAAGTCATCAGTTCAAGCCTGATTATCCCTAAACCCAATGTGAGTGCTCGAGGTCGTAGTTATGCAATAAAAAGAACTACATGTCATATAACTATTGTAGTGAAAGATGTATCTTTAGATGAATATGAATATGAAGATGAAAATGAAATGATATATTCGCTAAAATAGCCTAGATAGGAGTTAATCCATATTAAGTTAAATATATGTGTCTGTTCGGCCCCCTCCTTAGTGAGATTATATGAGCAAATGCCCGAACCAAAATATGTTAATGTTATGGGAGCCTGTACAATTACAGGAAATATGTTCAATACCGATTCTTATAGTACTGTTCGAGGAATCAATAAGCTAATTCATGTGGATGTTTATTTGCCGGGTTGTCCCCCTAAATCAAAAGTAATTATAGATGCTATAACAAAATGAATTTGGGCATAAATGACCCCTGCCTAGTCTATGTAGTGATATCACTTTAGATTTCACATTGCGTGTGATATGCCTGTTTTCTTTTCATAGATGGCTAGTGGATCACCTGACACATCTAACAGTGATGTATCCGATGGGGTTGACGATGTATTATTCATCACAAATGTCTTGTTCCCTAATCCGTACATTGACAAAATGCCACGTAACACATATGTGCTCCATGGGGTGGATTGGGTTGACGAGATAATGGATGGCCATCCTAACTGATTCTATGATAACTTGCACATGACGAAGCCCACCTTCATGAGATTGGTCCATGAATTAACAATCGTGGGATTTTACCACAAATGCAACATGTTGGGTATCACCTACTGAAGAGGTTGCAATATTTATGCAGACAGTTGGCGGACATCAAAGACAGAGGAATACCATGGAACTTTCCAACACTCTCTGGAGACGATTAATTTCTATATACGTTGTGTAATTAGGGAGCTTAATATGTTAGCACCTGAGCTCATAACTTCCCCAAATTTTAATGAGGTGCCCAATCAGATTCAATCGAATCTCGACTTCTTCTCGTATTTTCAGGTATGGAATATATAAAGGATCAACTCTTACTATCCTATCTATCTAATAATATGTTGTACTTAAACTGCTCACATTTCACATCCGTAGGGAGGAGTAGGGGCAATCAACAACATATCAGTGTGTGCCTGGGTGCCCGCTCGCAGACATAATGTATATCGTTCCCAAAAAGGGAACGTCTCCTAAAATGTCCTCGTTGTAGGTGATTTTGACCAAATGTTTATGTATGTGTATGCGGGTTATGAGGGGAGTGCCAATGATCTACGGGTCTTTCTAAACGCAATCCAAAGTGACCCTACCTTTCCCTTCCCTCCAGGTATCACAATTCGATTCTAATAACAGTATATATTCGTATCTATGTATCATACAAAATTTATATTGTTCAATTACTGCCCAGACTACAATAGCACATTCTCGTATTCTCATTTAGGGAAGCATTATCTCGTCAATGCTGGCCTCATGAACTATATGTGCTTCTTATCCCTATATAGACAATCCCGGTACCACCTCCAACAGTTCGATGGTGCACCCATATATAATGGGCCAAAGGAGCTCTTCAACCATCGCCACACTCGACTTAGGAACACCATAGAACGTACCTTTGGAATTCTCAAGAAGCGGTTCTCAATTCTAGCTTAGGGTATGCTGAGCTATATAGTTGCCCGGCAGACTGATATTCTCATTGCATGCTGTGCACTGTATAATTTCATTCGAAAGTTTAGTCGGGATGATAATATTTTCACGACACCAGACCGTGAACTTGACCCCGACTAGGAGACCTTCTACCACTGTGGTCACCCGAGGTAGCAGGAGATACAAACATTGTCTGAATTTTGGGATGGTCTGGCATAATGGTTGTACGAGGAGAGGCATTGATTAATTTAGATTGAATTCTTAATGCCAATGCATATCATGCTATATATGTGTTGATGCACCTGTATTATTTTAGAACTACTTGTCATCACTTAATATTTTATACTGCAAATTACTGATGCCATGTTATAATACTCGATGATTGAATATCTATATGTATCATCACGTGTCACATGTAGTGATATCTTTGTCTTTCTTGTCTCACTGTAACATGATAAAAATATTGTTCTGTAATTTATGTAATGAGATGTATGGTATGATTTTGCTGAAGGATGAGTAGGTTCAATCCTCCCATGTACGCATATGGTGCCAGCCCCATGCGAGTCCTTATGGCGAGGACAGAGATGAGCTACGGACAATATTTTTTTCGATGCCCAGCTGGTGTTGAGCACCCACGCAACTTCATATGGGCAAACACTAGTGGTGTCGATGCAACAAGTATGTACAGGCATTGTTGACCATTCGGTTACCATGTGTCACAATCTTGGTGAAGAGAAGTGTCAAAATTTGAAGAGAGAAAAAATAATTGAGAAATACGTTTTACACAAAAATAATTAAGAAATAAATTTTTAATTAAATTTGCCTAAAAAAATGCTTATTTCCAAACAAGCCGATGCCTAAATTGGCCTAACCAAGTAGAGTCAGCCCACTAGCTAATCAAGCAAGTAGGTGACATGAGCACATGTGGGATTCAAACCAAACCTGGCAGCAGGTTTTCCCCTACCCAAACACTTGTGGTACCCCGTGGGCCCAAACTTAAATCTCTCACCAAGGCTTTATTAATTGGTCTAGCTTGTATTCTACTTCTAATGGGGGCTAAAGGACTTTTCCACTTCCAATACACAAGTCAACTTTACGTGGTTCTTATTGTATGTTAATTTTCATCTGCCTTAAATTGGTTTTAAATATTAGATGCATTATAAATGTCTAACCACGACATAGATTATAACAATCTCAAGCTCTTTTATTTATTAAGACTAGAACCTACCTAATTATTTGGTCAAAATTGAATGGTCACCTAACTTCCTAACACTAATTTCCAACAATCCACAATTCATTCCAATTTCCAACAATCCACCACATGAATGATATTAATGCATATGGCTATATACAGGCAAGAAAGAGTTCAACTAGTAAGCTGCTACATCAGGATAGGTAGCTTGTGTCTTTGAATCTTCCTTGGTGGAGAATTATCGAATCTACTAGATACTTAGTGAACATGATGTTTTAAACTAATAAGTTGTTCGTATAGACTAAGACAATAGTACCCACACAACAACTACCCTTACATCTTTTCATTCTCACGGTTGTGTCCACTTTAGCCGTGGACACCATCTTTGATTCATAAGTGTACATTTGAAGCAACCTATCTTTGCACTTATATAGGTAACCTCCCAACAAAAGTATCCTATCTTACTCTTATTTCGTGGCTATAGGAATTATTAAAAGTTAGTACTTCAACTTATACCCTTCAACAGGTGTACAACTAAGAATAGGTAGAAGTGAACTCCAATGTGCTCGCATGAACCCTTATCATTTAGTTGTCCTATTGAACCAAATTCTTGAGATCTCATCATAATTGGATTTTCACTGTGAAGGTCCTTAATTCATGGGTTTTAAACCCATTCCTCTTGCAAAGATTTCATTTAATCTCTAGGTAGTCTTTTTATCAATCATCCGCTATATTCTCCTAAGATTTCACTCCGCTAGAGATCAATTGCTAATGGTATTTTGTCTCCATCATATATGTAAGGACTTTCCTTGTACATATTGCTCTATATCTTCCAATAGCCGACTGGCTATCACAGTGTATCATGATAGTAAGCATTATCTTGAGCTAGTAGAGAACATCTTCTAAACAATTGACAAGCCATTCTACTTCTCTCTATACTTCTCTCTAACTTTATCTAATGTTACAAATTTAGATTCCATTACGGAACAAACTATATGTATTTTTTTAGAGGACTTTGAAGACACAACAACTCCACCTAAGGTATATATAACTAGTTGTGAATTTTGTATCTTTTGTATCTAATATTTAGTTCTCATCACTATCCCTTTCTAGTATAGTTGGATATTTGGTGTAGTGTAGTCTATAATTTAAGTGTATTTATGGTATCTTAGTGCTCTTATTAATTCCTTCTAGTAGTCATTGCTTAGGTTAATTGTTAATCTACTTAATTTATTAACTACATGTACTATATCAAGCTATGTGTAGTTCATCAATACATGAAACAACCTATTATCCTTGAATACTCTATTTGTGATGCAAGCTTTTCATGGATTTTTCCCTAGTTCAGACTAAGAGGGTGTTTGGCTAAGCTTATTTAAAAGGTCTTATAAGCTCCTACATCTTATAAGATGTTAGATCTTTTTTTTTTAAAAAGTTGTTATAGTGTTTGGATAAAATAAGATTTGGGAGCTTATAAGATGTTAGTAATGACAATTTTGTAATTAATAAAATTAAAATTAAGGGAGCTTCTTAAGATTTTAAAAATAAGTTAGAAACTCCTTACTTTTTAAAAAAAGCTTATAAGCTCCTAACATCTTATTTTAGGAGCTTATAAACTCTTTTTTTTTAAAAATTATCAAACACTTTTAAACATCTTATAAGATATTTTGAGGAGCTTGTAAGCTCACCCAAACACCCTCTAAATCTATTGACATTTTAATTGGAGGCCTATTATATGCATCAAACTTTTGAGGATTTCTCAACATAATGACACTGTTAAAATAAGTTCTTCTAGCACATTGATGATTTTAATTTCTAAACTGACATACGCTACACCCATATCTTTCCTACCAAAATGCTTTGTAAGCATTTTTTAAGTAGCCACAACAATATCATGATTACTTCCCATTATGTCATCCACATACAGACTGTGACACCCTTCTCCAGGTAACCCAAAGCTGAGATATCAAAACATTCTAATCAATAATTCTGAACCCAAAATACAAGCAATAGCCCATAATTAAACTTTCAAGCTTATCAGAAAGAGCAACGGATTCCAACTTAATCAAACTTGTAACAATCCTGTAATATACAACACATAAACTAAATACATGCCATGGAATCTCAAATTCAACTTATCAGAAGCAGCGGAATTTCAAACTTAACAGACTCAATAAACCACAAAGTAAATGTCAAGATTCACATTCTTACATAACAAACTATTTACAATCCTTAAATAATCCATATCAACGTAATGTATCATATGCCTCAAATCCATACTTAACAATCAGACGATTTTTCATATATACATGCAGCATCTGATCTATTACAAAACATGCTCATGTCCAGCCTGAAGTCCAAATTCCTCGCTTATTCCTTGTTTGAGAGAATAAAATAAACGAGGGGGGGGTAAGTCCGAAGGACTTAGTGAGGGATAACTGTAAACATAACAGAAAGAATCAACTCAATAGACTGTAAATCAACAGTCAGGCAGGCAGTCAATTAGTCAGTCAGGCAATCAATCAATTAGTTAGTCAGTCGAGCAATCAATCAATCAGGAAATAACCAAAATTAATTAATAATAGATTAGATCAATCAAATCAATCTGATAGATCATATCAAAACAATCATATCAGTTGCTTAATGGCTTGTCTCGCTTTACAGCTCAGAACAACATATCGGCTCGTCCCAAGCTTAACAGTTGGGAACAACGTATCAGCTCATCCCGAGCTTAACAGCTAGGAACAACGTATCAGATCGGTAACAGATAACAGACAATCGGATATCAAATCAACATATAACAGTATGGGTAGATAACATATATCAATCAAAGGATAACCCTCACAAGGGCATACAGGTCAATTGCCAGATAACAAACAAATTATGAACAATTAATAGATTTCAATAACATATCTGAGTACGGTACAAAAATAGAAAACCCACACAGGAGTTTATTCCAATAATAGATAATTGAAAGGAGTGCCAGATTGGCAAACCCTCACCTCCGTAGTCTCAAAAGTACTACCACAGTCCGCAACCTATTGGTCTGTGGGACCCACATCGTCGTTACCTAACTAAAAAGGTAATATTTATAATCAAAATCCATACTTAATCCTGTTAATCACAATTATACCATTAATAATCCAAAATCACTAATTTATCGATTAATGCGGTACTATTGACCCAAAATGGCTAATAAAGCCGTTATGGCCCAAAATAAACCCGATTCCTAATTACATATAAAATCTCATAACGTCATCCTTAATTAAATAATGGTCCAATTATATCTCAAATTACCCAATTATCATTCTTAAGTTCCAATTTCATCAAATAATAGATTAACCACTTAAAACTTAAGTAATCCCTAATTATCATATAATAATACGAATCTGGGTCCATTAATTACACTATAGTCCATGCATGGGACAAAATATTCCATATCATATCTCAACTCTTCACTCTTGGCATATTACAACGTTCAAAGAAACATCGGTACATTGCATGTATATATATAACATATAATTCCAACTCCTATTCCTTTACCCAATATTGTGCAATCGAGACGCTGAAATCAAAAACCAAAACCACTATCATGATCCTTATGACGAGTAGAAAAAACTGCCTCCAAACTGCCACCGCGAGCTGCCGTCCGCTGGAAAACACCCAATCATTGCCAAAATGCTCCTCTCAACTTCTTGAACCAAAATCCACAATCAATTTCAAGTTTTTCCGCCTCAACAACCCTTAATTTTACCTTGAAACCCCCAAACACAACTCATGCCACCGCCTCGGTCCTCCTGTTTCCGCTGCCGCCGGTGGCCGAAACTCAAAACTAACCTCATCAAACACTTCTTGGAGCTGAACCCATCAAGAACCCACCTTGGTCCGCTCCAAAAAGTCATCTAAAATGGAAACTTGTCACCCCCGCCGTGGTTGGATTTTAGGCCTAAATTTCCAGTAGCTACACCGGTCGGTTTTGGCGAAAATGGAATATTCGTGTTCTATGCGACGAGAGGAAGAAAATGACATATAACTTGATGGGTTTTGGTGGTTGGAAAGAGGTCACCGGTGAGGGAGGAACTCTCAGTGCATGGAGGAGAAGAATGGAGGAAGAATAGTGAAGAAAAGAGTTGACCAACTTTTTAAAATGTGATTTTTTTTCAAAATTGCAATTCAGCCCCAAATTTTTACCTAATTCTTCAATTAGGTCCTCCAAAATTTCCTCAAACTTCAATTCTGCCTTTAATTATGGTAGTCTATCACTTTGACCCCTTCGACCAGAATTAATAGCCATGCAACCCCAAAAGTTTGAAAATATCATCCAATCAAGTTTCTAAAAATTGTAAATCGACCCCAAAACTTTCAAATATTTTGCAATTAAGTCCTTTTAATATTAATTCTAAGCCCTAAAATTCGATTAACCAAAATTTTGATTTTTTTTAAATCTCAATTTTCTGAAATACTGAATTTTAGGGGTGTTACACAGACATATGATGACAAATTCATTTGTCGCACCTTTTACATACATACACATGTTACATTTATTGATCTTGAAGTCATTTGTTGTCTTGTCAAAATTTTCATTTAAGCTTAGGATCTAATTTAAGTTAATATAGGGAACTTAATGAGCCCACATACCTTTTCTCTTTTGTACTGGAACAACAAATCCTTTGAGTTTTTCCATGTACTTTTATTTTTTTAGTTCACCACTGAGAGGTATTGCTTTCACATCTATTTGATGTACTTTAAAGTTGTGGAGAGCTATAATAGCTTTAGGTATTCTAATAGATGTAGTTCTTGTTACTGGCAAATACGTGTAAAAGAAATTAACACATTTCCTTTGCTCGAACCCTTTAGCTACCAATCTAGCCTTGTACCTATCAATAAACACATTGGATTTATATTTTCTTTTGATAAAGCACTCATGCATAGAGGCTTACTGTTAGGCCGGAGATCAACTAACTCCAACGGTGATTCTACGTAATAAAATCTATTTCACTATTGATAGCTCCCTTCCTAAGAGGAGCTTTTAAGCTAGATAATGCTTTATTAATTATCCTTGGCTCACTTTCCAATATGTATCTCACAAAATTAAGACCAAATGTTTTAGTTGTCATAGCCTCTTGCTACATTTAAGTTTCCCATTTGTTTGAGGAGAACCACCTGTTGATTCATGTGTCTTTTTATGAAAACTTATACCTTTCTTTTTTTTGTAAGGAAATACATCTTCAAAAAATACAGCATTCCTTGATTCAATAATCATGCCTAGTGAGGAACTGCTAACTTGTTTACTAAGAACATGCGCTACTATTATAGACATATCTATTGAGTACATAATTAATGGTCTTAGGCCAAATTTTTGGCCAAATAGTCTCACACATTGAGATATTCATAGGAAGGCTTATGACCTTTCTATAGCTCATAAGGGGTTTTATTTTTACTCTTTTGTGGAATCTTGCTTGATATGTGGGTAGTTGAAAGAATAGCTTCCTCCAACAAGTTTTGCAATAGTCCAGAGCTTATCAACATAGCATTCATTATTTCCTTAAGTGTGCAGTTTTCTTTATCCGCTACACTATTTGATTAAGCAAACAAAGAGCCGTTGTTTGATTAACAATGCTAGATTCTATGCAAAGTTCTTTAAATGGTGTTCCATATTTTCAATCCCTATCACTATGAATAATCTTTATTCATTTGCTAAGTTGATTGTCAACTTTAGTTTTATAGTATTTGAATACTTCTAAAGCTTCATCTTTGCTATGCAATAAGTAAATATAACAAAACCTTGTGCAATCATCAATAAAAGTTATAAAGTACTTTTTGTTAACATTAGTCTGCCAAACTTTAAATCATAATATTATAAATTGACTCTAGTGGTTCTATTTTTCTTTCAATCGAGGTTTTAGCAATTTTAGCTTCTATGAAAATCTCAAATTTGTTATTAGGGTCAACTTTAATTGAAGAAAATAATTTCAAGTTCACTAATCTTTTTAAAGTGTTGAAATCTGCATGTCCTAATCTAACATGCCATAAATTAGAATACTCAACTAACTAGTTAGAACTTGCTATTTTATTGCTTCCAAAATTGCAGAGTATCGGAGTACATTCATGTTGAACAATCCTTTCTGAACATAACATTTTCCTATAATATGCTTGTTCTTTGTAAATATGAACTTATTAGATTCAAACATTGTCTGGATTTAATCTTATGTATAACTGATCCTAACATTAGGTTCTTCCGCGTATTAGGAACATGTATATCAATAAGGGTTAGCTCTTTGCCTAAGGACAATTTTAGCATAACACCACCTAGGGTGATGATCTCTGAAGCTGTAGAGTTTTCAATAATAGCTTCTCGATGATTGAAATGTATGTGGAAAACATTGCCTTGTTGGAGTAGATGTGATGTGTTGCACCTGTGTCAACCTACCACTTTCTAGGATTATCCATCCAATTAGCTTCAAACAACACTATTGTGAGATTGAGGTCTATCATATCTATTGACACGTATTTCTCTTTGCTCATGTGTGCCTAGTTTGGCTTGTTTTTCTTTAGAACCTGTCAGCCTTTTGCCTTGTGATTCAGCTTTCCACAATTGTAACAATTCCTTTTGAACTTCTTAACCTTATTCGCTTTTCTACTTTGACCATTCCTTGGGTGCTTTCTCTTTTTGCTAGTGTTTGAGCTTATCTCCACTATATTAGTCTTAGCCTCTATCTCGACCTTTCCAATCTTATTTAATATTTAGCTTGACAATTAAATCTTCAAGACCTATTTCCTTTCTCTTACACTTCAGATAGTTCTTGAATTCTTTCTAAGATGGTGACAACTTCTCCATTATTATTGCTACTTGGAATGTTTCACTCAAAGAGATGTTGTTCACATAAATTTTGTATAGGATCATCTATAATTTCTAGACTTCATTCATTACATATTTTAAGTGCACCATTTTGTAGTTTAGGAACTTTTCCACTACAAACTTTTCCAAACTAGCATCTTTAGTCCAATATTTTTCTCCAGTGACTCCCACAACTCTTTAGCTAATATAATCGGGCTACAAACACTATAGAGAGTGTCATCCAAATCATTTAAAATTTAGTTCCAGCATAGGAAGTCACAGTGGCTCCAAGCATCATCTGCCACTTATCTTTATGCATCATTTTCATCCTCTAATAAAGTTGGAGCCTCCTTTGTCAAGAATCTTGCTAATTCAAGCTTGTTACATAGAACAACATCTTGTGTTGCCATCTTTTGAAGTTTGCCCCACAGAAGTTTTGTGGTGTTTTGTAATGAATAGTGATAAGAGTACGGACAGC
The DNA here is from genome assembly GCA_018894105.1 of Jacaranda mimosifolia. Lineage (NCBI taxonomy): Eukaryota > Viridiplantae > Streptophyta > Magnoliopsida > Lamiales > Bignoniaceae > Jacaranda > Jacaranda mimosifolia. Next base: position 14,971,753 of record CM032123.1, read on the forward strand.
ATGTGGTATAGGGATAAGGGTTTCAAACACTAGTGTTAATGGAGTAGTTGCCACTATTGATTACAGAAGCTAAATTTATTTTGAACTTGTTGGTTATAAGGGATTGTGATATTTTAAAATTTTTATATGGCCGAGATAAGAGCGGTGCTCTCTACTTTTAAGATGAATTTGCTCTGTGCTAGTGTTTATGATGATGCCAATTGTCTCCAAGATACAATGACCAATTATTTAAAAGATAGAGACACTTCAACTCTTTCAAACTAGCAAACAAAAGATGTATTGAACTCTTTCCAATAACTAGAATGTTAAAAATGCTCTAAATGCATTGAGCATTACTTTGTAGCTTGAACCAATGAGTGAGTGAGTGACTCTGCGGACTTATTTTGGTGAATAGGTGCATCTGAATGGACATCTAACAAGCATCCTTCATTTTAATTAGTTGAAAACGTGTACATGAAATGAAAATACTTTTCAATTAATTCAAATGTCTTCTCACTTACTATGCTGTTATATATCAATCATTAGGTGTAATAACATAATCATAGAGTCGAAAAACTATTGTTAAATTATGCTTACAACCATTTAATTGATATTTAAAATTTTTACAATTATAAATTTCTATTTACAATTTAAAAAATTTCACATAATGACTTGTTTTTCATCATATAAATATATAATATCTAACAAATAAAACAATATATGAAAATTTAAGTTTAAAATCTAACAAAATTAGATAATATTTTTAATGAAAAATAATGAATCAATTTTCAAATTAAATAAAAAATATAAAACTGAGACACAAAAATTTAATTAAAAAATTATTTAGGTTAACTTAGAGTTTAAAACCCAACCTTATATAAAAGAACGATTAAATGTAATGCAGATATTTTCTATATTAATTATAATCGATTTATGAGTGTTTTGTTAATTTCTCATTGTATTTATTTATGATACTTTTTTATTTATAATTATTTAGCGAATTAAGTGTTTATAGGAATAAAATAATGTAGAAAAAGTAAATAAATTTGTGACTAATTAATAACTAGAATAAGTTTGTCATGGATTTGTGACGAAATATTGGGCACAACCAATACCAATTAGCAACCAACGTAACAAAAAAATTATGATTAATCAACGATCCAAGCCATTTTGCGACAAATTAGCAAATAAAATATCGATTGCAACCAATTGTTAATACACATTAGTGATGGAGTTATGAATTAGTCAAGCTGGTTATTCTAAGAATTTTTAGGATTTTTTTGTAATTAAATAAATATTTCTGATTGATTAGTGCCCAAGTCATATTGTGACCTATTGGTGACTGAAATATCAATTGCAACCAATGACTGATTAGTGATCAATATGTAATTAAGCGACTTATGATCGATATTAACTAAGTTGGCTAAGTTATGCACCATTATATAAGACTGTAAATGGATATTCAAAATTCATCTACCATTTGCATTTTTATTCATTTATACAAAATTTATCCGTATTCGATTAGTGGATATTCAATTATAAATGGATATAGATATGGTAAATGCGTATCCGATCCGTTTATTATCCGATCCGAGTATATATTTATTAAATAATATATTATTTATATTTTTCAATAAAAATCTCATAATCCATATATATATAAATTAGAATTGAAGAATTGGGAAGAAAAAAGAATAAATTTAAAAAATTATTGTAATATAGAGAACAAAATTGAAGAATAAAGTTAATCAACATAATTATTGTTAGTTGATGACTTTATAATTAATATACTTAAATACCATTATTATTATTAATAAGTACTAATAATCAATTATAAAATTTATTATTAATTAGAAATTATGTTATTTGTTTGATTGCTTTTGTTTTAATGAAATTATATAGTTCCCTCTATTAATGAAAATATGTATTTGTTATAGGTTCATAGATTCACGTATTTGGATATTCGTAAATGGATATCTAAATAATTATCATCGAATATGAATATAAAATAATAATTCGAATACGGATAAGTTTAATAAAATATGAATGCATTTGAATAATTATAATCGAATATGGATATATTTGAATCCGACCGATATCCGACATATACGAATTTGGATATCATTTTTAAATATCCGTCAAATCTGTATCTGCATCCTAATATTCAAAAAGTTAAATAGATACGAATATGAAAATAGTGTATCCGATCCGTTTAATATCCATTTTACACCCATACCGATATGCAACGGAATAAATATCGATTGTAGATTTAGTGATTGACATAATTTTAATTACAAATTCGATGACTAAGATTTAAAGAATGTACTTTAATTTTTGCATTCAATTAGTCAATAATAATAAGACACCAATTAATGTTAGCGATTGGTTTTGTTTGTCATTAGAGTCTTATTTTTTCTATAGTTATTCTAAATACAAAAAGAAATAGTTTTCAACCTTGACAACAAAATTTGTAGGAAGTCAAAATGGATATCTAAAAGTAGAACATAGAAAGTAATTTACAAGTCAAAACGGATACATAAAAGTCGGACGGACAAGAAAGTAATATACCTTGAAAAGATTATTCATACTGTTAAAATTTAATATATGATCACCACTTCATAATTAATTACAAAATCATATGCATGTGCTTTGTCATTTAATATTACATAAGTTATTAAATAATGATAATTGATAGTAGACAATATTAATCTATATATGAATCTGAGTGACAATTTGAATAGCAGACCATAACGAATGTAGTACTCATTCATAATTTAAATTAAATTACAATAGCACGTAATTAATAGACCCACATGCGCTACCAAACTGGCATTGCAACTAATAACACAATATGCATATTTTATGTCTCAATTTTCACAATTTTCAATGTGAAGAAGTGATTACGCCAAGGGTGTTGCGCTGGTTGTCCCATCCTACATTTTATTCGTCAAAACAAAAGAAGAGCAATAGCCAATAGTAGTATAGTAGTCTTCCGATCCTCATCAAATCGCATGCCCCTATACCCCTAAAATAACGCTAGAACGAGCTCCTCGATTGTTTTTTTCTTTCTTTCTTTCTTTCTTTTTTTTTTTCTCTTTTCTTTTAGTGATGTGATTAATTTCACATCAAATTATCAATAATTAATAATCTAATAAAATCATTAATAACTTATTAATAATATGGGTACTAATATGACAAGGCCCATACCAATATACAAACAAATAGATAGATATACAAAGACATTATTAATATTTTTATAGAGCTTGAGCAATTGAACGTGATCAAATTTGACACTCAAGCTCAGTTTCAAGCAATATATCTTGTTGTTTTCCCTTGACTTCCATATATTACAATTATTTATTTATCAAAATTTCATTGTTATGATATTGATTTAATTTAAAAATCTCGACAAAACACATGGATATAATTCACTTATAATTTTGAGAATTAAGGCTCGCAAGAAATTTAGATTTAAAATTTGATCATGCAATCAAATCTACCCTTTTAATTTATATCTTTCATGTTAGCAGCCATGCTAAAATAATTTAGCTTGTCCTATGGTTCAAAATCATCCTCAGATTACTTAAAACTATAGTTTGAGATTATACATGATATTAATCCAATATTCTTCCAATATCTTGAAGCTTTTGTAGTAGGCAAACCTTTTCAACTTAGAATACATACATAACTCAAAAGTCACTAGCAACTAGCAAGATTCAAAAGACCAAGCTTTGCTCTCAAACTCAAAGAAAGTATGCTCATGTGATACATGGATCACCAATATTTTTTATATTTATGTCAAAGTCCACTAGTAAAGACATATCAAAAGGACTCTTTTTTTTTTTTTCTTTAAATAATATGCATTAACATTGGTTCGTGATTTCATAAAACATATATAAGCAATACAAAAATGTTACTTCCTTTACAAGTAGACAAGGGAATTTTGTATTGGCAAAAATACTAAAAGTTGACTCTTTTTATTTTGGTATTCTACTGTGATGCATATTTGTGTGTGTGTGTGCGCGCTTTGAAACTTATGGAGAAAATCAGTTATAAGAGGAACTGATACCATCTATGGTCCCAGAGGAAGGAACTTTATCTACAAAGTTTTGAACGAACTTCAATTAAAACTTGGCGTGGAAGGAAGAACACCATCTTGAATAGAAACTAAAATATATATAAATAGAAATATACAAATAGAATATAAAATGAAAAATAAGCAAATATAGAGGACAAAGAAATTAAAGATAAAAAAACAGAATGAACTTACTGGTCTTAAGAGGAATGAAACAGAATAAACTTTCTGAAACTTGGGGAACTCTTTTACTGAACTGGATGAAAACATTGTACATAAGAACTTGGTACATGGTAGAGAGTACAGAAATGAAATACATATTTTTCATCTTATACTAGCTCTAGAGTACTTATGACTGATTACAGAAGAATGCTCAAGAGGAGAAATTTTTGAAAGAAAGGATAGTAAAAAACTTCTACCTCCTTCCTCCTTCCTCCCCTTTTTATGGAGTTGAGTAGCAGACTTGAAGATGAGGATTTGAGATCTGGAATAGCGACACTAGCATAATTGATGTGGTGGTGACTATTTGCTAGCACCATTATGCGTAGTGGTGATGATTTGTTGTTGCTGAAGTCATGCTTGGGAAGCTTTTTTCTTATCCGTCAGAAGGGAGATATCATTTCCCTTCCACTTTTGTTGGAAATTTAATTTTTTTTTTCAAAGTCTGGGAACCTATATTACACGAAACTTTTATTTTTGGAAACTTTACCCCTACTGGGTTTACTGAAACCTATTACACAATATTGGACCTTTTACTACATTATTTATTTTTTAGGGATTTTGTGATTTTTGTGAAATTGGTGTGGAACTGCTAGGATTGTTGTGGAATTTACTTTAAAATTGCTTTGGAACTACTAGAACTGCTTTGTCATTGTTTGGTTTGAAACTGCTGTGGAATTGGTGCTGGAACTACAGTGGAACTGCTTTGTAGCAGTTTGTTATGAAACTATTGGAATTGTTGTGGAACTAGTTTGGAATTTCACTTTGGAATTTCTACTGGATTAGACTGAAAATTCCAAGACAACCATCTTTGTTATCATTTGCGATGTTAACAAATATGAAACTTGAAGAACTTTCTCTTTCACTGTGTTTTTGTAAAAAAATTTGTATCTCTTCCTTGAAATTGGCTTATGCTAATTTGGCTACAAGGTTTTACTTTCCAACAGGAACTATTACTGTTGGACTGTAGGCTGTTTTCCAAGACTAGTATTTATTTTACAATATTGGGGATGTTGTTAGAACCATATTTGAAGAGCTGGCTCCTCATACTGCTTAGTTTGCATTTTGTCCCACCATTTGATGGAACATTTTTTACCTAGCTGGAAGATTTTGATATCATATCTGACATCCATATCTTTGAAATGTAGTTCTGTCTTAAGTATCCATGTAAATTTGAACTAGCAATAAAACTTGAAGAAATTGGGTAGATGGGCTCCTGGAAATGTTTGGACTTGTTAGTTTTCAGAGAAATATTTGAAACCTTCATGTGCTTGGGTTGGGAGAATGTCAGGAGTTAGGCCGAAGTGTCTCCACCACATGAAGAACCAATTGAGTATTTTGTCTAACTATTTAACAAGCTTTTGTCCTCTTATGAAAAAATATGGCATGAGGAGGAGATTTTTCTATGCCTAAATATAGTCTCTATAATTTACTAATGGATATTCTATGCCTGGGATTTTGTGGCTGTCATATGGGTTTCCTCTCTATTTGCTGAGGAAGAGGACATTGTTTATGTGAACTTTGCGATATCCAACTTGGGTGAAACAAGAGTGTACTTCTTTAAGTGGCTGGTTTGTTATAATAAGGGAATTGGCGCTGACTATGGTGTCTTTATAGAACTATTGTGTTTTGAAAAAATCTTCGTAAACTCTCAATACTGGGGATCAAGAACTAGATTTTCCATTTCGATCCGATCCGGCTATGTTTTTGTTGTCACCCACAGACCTTCTATAACACAATCTCTATGGAAATCTAGTTTTTCAAAATATGTAAACTTTTGGGAAACTAGTTGTGTTGAAGGAACTATTGAATCTTTGTAGGTTTGGGTTTAGTTTTATTAGGGTCGATGGGACTGGTTTGCCAAGTGAGATAAACCGATTTATTATTTGGAAGGCTGTTTGTGACTGAGTGATTGGTTTTGGATTTTGGAAAGATGGGGGTAGAATTCTAAGAGGTGTTGGATTTTGTGGAGATTGTGGTCGTAGTGCAACAAGTTTGCTTTTGGCCTTTGGATTTTGGAGAGGAAGATATTCGATTCTAGGAACCTGGGATGCCAAAGGTTTTACCTTAGGCTTGGATTCTTCTATTTTCTTGGACATTCCTAACAAAATTCTCTAGTTAGGAAATCATGAATTGAAATATTAGAACCCTTAATATGTTCAATTTCAAAATCAAAAACCAATAGAAGAGCTTGCCCTTTGGTACAAATTTGTTTCAAAACTAAATTTTGCACATCCTTGGCTAATACATCTTTGGTTGCTCTACAATCTATTCTTAAAAAGAATTTTTGATTTAACAAATCACATTGGAATTTTGATATGCACAGTACTATGGAAAGAATTTCCTATTTGATGGTGGGATAATTTTGTTGTGCATTTGTTTTCCAAACTCTAGAATAGTACCTAACTATAGTTTCTTTTTCATTAATTATTTAACTAAGGATTCCTCCATATCTTATTTCTGATGAATCTGTTTGAACAATTTTTGGGGCGTTCGGATGACAGTTGAAAAAGTAAGGTATTTCTTTAATCTTAATTTTGAGATCTTTGATTATGTCAGTATGGACTTGTGTCCAGGGAACTGGAGGTGACTTCAGCATATCAAAATGGGGTTTGCAAAATTATCTCAGGTTTGGATAAAAATCTGAAATGTAATGTAGGGATCTTAGGAAACTTTGGAGCTGGTTTTTGTCAAGAATTTGATCTAGGAAATTTTCTCCAAATTCTAAGGACCTTTGGATTGGAACTATCATGCCTTTCTAGATCTGATGACTTAAGAATCAAATATTTGTTTGAAATAACTTGATCTTGGAAACATAAATTGCAAGTCCAATTTCTTTAATTAGTCGAAGGAAAATCTAAAGGTGTTTCCAATGCTTCTTAATAGATTAACTGAAAATGAGGGCATCATCAATATACACTATATTGAATGATGTATATGGAGTAAAAATGTCATTCATGATTTTTTGGAATTCTGAAGGAGCATTTTTTAGGTCAAGTGGCATTAAATTCCATTCGAATTGGCCAAAAGGAACTATGAATGTTGTTTTGTATTTATCCTGTTCTGCTATCTGGATTTGCCAGAATCCAGATTTCATATCAAACTTGGAAAAGATCTTTGCATTGTAAAGTCTTTTGAGGAGATCGGATTTATTTGGTATTAGATATCTGATCCATTTCAAAGATTTATTTAATGATTTATAATTGATGACTAATCATGGTGTGCCTCTTTCTAGTTTAGCATTCTTTTGAACATAAAAAACAGACATGATCATGTGATTTGGATGGCATTATTAGTTTTTTTATCAAGGAGATCTTGTATTTTCTTTTTTGCAATATTCTAGCAACTTATGATTCATTTGCATAGGTCTAGCTTTTGTGGGGATCTATTTTTCACTAAATTTTGGTTCACAAGATAGGATAACTATATGCTTCTTTCTTTCCCGGCCAGAAGGCATTAGGTTACTCAGAATATACTTGTTCCTTTAATTGTTTCTAAAAACTCTTGATTTTTTATTGTATGATAGGAAAAGGTACTTGTTGTTCAATCTTTTGGTGAGAAATTTCTTCTTTTAGGAAAAAGATTTGTTCTTCTTTTTTCTCAATCTTTTGAAAATTAAAGAACTCTTGAGCTGTTTTAATGTCTCTTTGAGTAACAGGGAACTTGAACTGGAAGAGGATCTCTTTTCCCATAATTATGGTTTTAATTCCTTTGGAATCAACATTAATGGGGTAGAACATCTAAATTAATGGTCCTAATATGATGGGAGTATTTATGTCTTTGACAAGGACAAAACTAGTTTTAAAGAAGATTCTATTATTACAAACATGTGCTTTTGAGAGTTTGAAATTTATTTTGAGACTAGCAGATTTGTAGCTGACAATCTTTCTTTTGTTTTTTCAAAATATTTTGTAGGGATAAGGCTTTCTTGGGTACAGTTCATATATGCACTTGAATCCATGAGGCATGGCAGAAAGCTTGAAATCTTGGATGACAAGGTTGACTTTAACATACCACTTTTGGTAGGACATTTTTGAAATGGAGTTCACAAAAGAGTCTTATTCTTCAGTAATTTTTGAAGAAGATGGTTTTTTGTCAGAAGATTCCTTTATGAGATGATTTTGGAACTTGAGAATAAGGACATCTTATTGTAATTGATCATGATTTTCTTTAAGGAACTTAATCTCTTTTTTCAACTGTTTGATTTCATGTTGTAAATCAACATTGGATATTTTATTGTTGTGAGAATTAAACATTCCCATGATATCTTTAAACTCTATTTTCTAAAGTGGCTTGGATTTTGATGAAGTGGATTCATCTTTCCTTATTAATTCTTGTAACTTATGAAGACATGTTTCTTTATCCTCCGGGTTTAGGGAAAATTGGTTGGTTAAGGTGGCAATTTGTTTGTTGCAAAGACATAATCCTTGTGGACAATCCTCGCGCTCTTGGGATTCTGATTTAGAATTATCCTCTTCTTTTGAGGAAGAAAAGTAACCTTTGTCAAGTTGGATCTAGTTGATTTGGTTATCAAACATACGATTTTCTTATTCTATGTGTGGAAACTTTGATTCTTCTTCAGTGAAAAGATTAAGGAGTTGAGAAGTGATCTCCTCTCCAAGGTCAAGTTCTTGGATTCTGTTTCTAAGTCCACAAGTGTTGGCATAATGCTCTGGTTTGTGCAATTATGACAGATAATAGAGCTCGGGGCTTTTTGCAGAGAACCATTTTTACTGGAATTTTTTAGGGACATTCGGTTTGGAAAAGTTTTTGGCTTTGGTGAACTTCCTTTTCTAGGAGGTAGGATGGTATTTAGATGTTTTCCTTTTAAATTTGGAATAAGGGAAACAGATTTTCTGGAACCCAGATTGTTCACACCAACTTCTTAACTCTTTTCATGTGGTGAGATTATGCTTTTTCAATTGAGCTTTGAGTCTAAGGTCATTACATAATTTTAAGCCTACCAGATTAATATGATTAATAATCTCACCATAAGATAAGACAGAGATGTCTTCGTATTTTTCTTTAAATTTTTCCCTGACCTTTTCAGCAAACAATTTAGGTAAACTTGAGATAAACTTTTCTTTCCAAAAATAACTGTTAGCATAATTTCTTTCATAGATTTTGGAAAAGAAAACATCTTTATACAACTTGAAATTATTGAGGTTTCTGCATTTTAGGTTTTTGGTGGAACTTAGTATTTCTTTCTTGGTAGATCTAAGGATTACCAATGGATTGGATTATAATTGTATACATAAGGGAAGAAACTGCAGTTGGAATAGGCTGTCCTTCCTCATCAAGGATAGGATTCCCTTATGCATCTCTTTTCACACTTTGGAAAATCTAGCTTTTGGCTTCAGATGTGATGGTATTATCCCACCAACCCTTTAATTGGCTGTTAAAACCAAGGATTAAGTTTTTTTGCTACATCTATACTAGAAGAATTGGCTCTTTCTTTATAGATGTTGGAAACCATAACCATCTGTTTATAGAGGCTTAACGTATTGTATTCAGAAAGCTAGTCTAAATTCCATTAGTAGATAGAACTTCCATTAAATGATCTGAAGTTTCAAATTTTTTCAATTTGTAAATTAGGAGAAGTTGGTCTAGAATGGAAATACTTATGAGGCTGAATTTGGTGGATGGGATCCAAGAAGTAAGAGTATCTTGGAACTTCTTCAATGGTGTTGTGATCTTGTTCCAGGAAATTGAGAAGCTTTTCTTTTCCAAGATCTCGCAACCTGCCTTAGGTTTTTGAAAGATTAGATCTATCATAATTTAATTTTGGTATGTAATCCGAAATCTTAGAGGTCTTGGGTAGAGATTTGGGGGACAAGATCCTTTTTGATAATTGCAGATGAGGAAATGGAGGCTATATTTTTCATTTCCTATGAATCCTCTAGTTTATTCTCAATTCGATCCAATTGTCTGCCTATGGAATATAAGGCCAGATTTGAGAAATTATTTTTTTATTTGTATAGAAACTGAGTCTTTTAAGGTTTGTGGGTCTGTACTAGAAACAAGAAGGCAAGAAATGGCTTTTTTTAAAATCATGATGCCTGTTTCTTTTAATGGAGGGTGTTTACTAGTAATTATGGAAGCATCTATCTTGGTCCATTTTTTGGTAGTTTTTTGGATAACCTGGATCTTGTTTTCTCTATAAGTATTAAAGAAATACTGGAAAAAAGGAATGTTCTATCTAGTAAAAGTCATATACTCATACCATTTAGAATGATTTGGTTTCTTTTGTATTCATCAAAATAGTGCATAAACCATTTTCTGTCCGAGAAATTTTGTTCAGAAAGAACATCTTTTTTGAGAAATTCTTTGTCTATCGTAAACTCTTCAATTGTTGTAAGGATTTGTGAGGGAGCTGATAATAGGGAATTAGGCTGTTCAGGATCTTCATAATCTTGGCAAAGAGGTTAGACTAAGTTTTGGTCTACCCTAAAGCCTTTGAATCTAGGAACTGTTCTAGGATTTTCAGAGGGAACTGCCCTTGGAATATTAGAAGGAACTTAGTATATGAGTTTTGAAAGAAATTGAGACAGAATGTGTCCTAGGAACTGGGATATCTATGGATTCAACATAACTAGTATAAGATCTAAGGAAATTTTGTCTGAGAAGCTTTATCTCCACAAATCCATTGTCATGTTGGACAACTTGATCTATATCAGAGTTTTCTATTGTTTGTTGAGGAGGATTTGATCGTCTGCCGGCCGGAGAGCCTCCAGGACAAGGAGGCGGCGATCAACCATCCGCTCTCGAGATTCATATTGATCAATTGATCTCCGCGTCCTGCCAGTTCGCTAAGTAGACTCACTCTACCGAGGGATAATTCCCGTCTTTTAGGAAAAGCAATATTCTTTCATTCAATAATTTTGGGAACTGTGAGATTTGATTTAGCTTTATCTATTTCCCAAAAGATTATTTGTCCAGGGGGACGGTTGAAGCAACTGCATTAATATTTAAACCCATATTTGTGATTTTATAATGGATCCAGTAAAAGATTTCATATATGTGGGAACCTCACTTCTTCCTATAGTTGTAACTTTTGACATTCAAGGTGAAGACATCAAGGATATGTGGATCTGTTAGGGAACTGTGAATTTAGAAAAATATTGAAGAAGATTGGACCATTACAAAGTCTTATCTCTACTAGTCCTAGTAATGAGCCATTAAAGCCTAAATGCCTGTAATCTCTTAGGGCTAAAAAGATACTAGCATTTAGACCTTCTCTTGTCAATGGCTTAATAGCAATCTGGAAAAACCTATAACCATTCTTAACATGTTTTTAGATGGAGGATCTGGATAATAACTTGATTATTTGATTGTTAGAAACTAAAGGTTGGATTTCTTCTTGCATCTCAATATTATAAGTAGATTTAAAATCTATAAGGGATCTCTTATAAATCTCACTAATACTAATCTTAGGTGGTTTCCAATCGAGGAGGTCTTGATCACTCTACATAGTTTCTTCTAATGTTACAGTATTTGTAAAGTCATTACTTTATCTAGAAACAGAAGCTCTAGAATTCATGTTTCTCATGAAATTATTCATATTTTTATGTTCATATAATTATGTTTTCAGATCAGACAAGGATTTTGATGCGGCAATTATCTTTCAAGTAAGCCGACTTACTTCACGTTGAAGTCTTACTTACACAAAGATATGAATATAACATATGAATCCTCCTATGGTATCCATGGCTCTGATACCATCTATGGTCCCAAAGAAAGGATATTTGTCTAAAAAGTTATGGACTTCAATTACAACTTGGTATAGGAGGAAGAAAACCATCTTTAATAGAAACTAAAATATATATAAACAGAAATATACAAACAGAATATACAATGAAAAATAGACGAATATAGAGAACAAAGAAATTAAAGATAAGAAACAGAACGAACTTACTAATCTTAAGAGAAATGAAACAGAATCAATTTACTGAAACTTGGGGAACTTTATTAATGAAACTGGATGGAAACTTGGTACATAGGAACTTAGTACATGGTAGAGAGTATAGAAATGAAATATATATTTTTCATCCTATACTAACTCTAGAGTATTTATGAGTGATTAAAGAAGAATGCTCAGAAGGAGAAATTTTCTAAAAGAAAAGATAATAAAAGACTTCTGCCTTCTTCCTCCTTTCTCTCCCCTTTTATAGAGTTGAGTGGCGAACTTGAAGATGAGGATTTGAGATCCAAAATAGTGACACCACTATTATTGATGTGGTGGTGACAATTTGTTGCTGCTGGAGTCATGCTTGGGAAGCTTTTTTATTGTCTATCAGAAAGGATAAGGGAGATGCCATTTCCCTCCCACTTTTGTCAAAAATTTAAAATATATATCTTTTTTAAAGTTTGGGAACCTATAGTACATGAAAATTTTGTTACCCATAATGAGTTTACTGAAACCTATTACATAATATTGGAACTTTTACTACATTTTTTATTTTTTCAGGGATTTTGTGATTTTTGTGCAATTGGTGTGGAATTGCTGGGATTGTTGTGGAATTGCTTTGAAACTACTTTGGGACTACTTTGTCGCTGTTTGGTTTGAAACTGTTGTGGAACTGGTGCTGGATACTATTGTGGAACTGCTTTGCAGCTGTTTGATTTGAAACTGCAATGGAACTGGTGTTGGAACTAATGCGGAATTGCTTTGTAGCTGTTTTGTAATGCCCCAAAATTTTACTTTGTATTTAATTGATTAATTTACCTTATTTTGTTTTATTTATTATTTAAATTAAAAAATATAATGCCCTAGAAATTCTTTCATCTTTAATTAATTATTTTATTTTGTATCTATCTTTATTTTCTTTTAATTTTTTTTATTATTCGTCATGACAATTAGAAGATATATGTAAATATACATTGAGCACTAGATTTATCTTATTGAGAATTACTATTTATGGCCCTAAATAATTATATCTATATGTATATTAGATAATTCAACTTTTGGGAAAATAAGTTTTAATTTTCTTAAATTAATATTATATTGTTACTAGGAATTAATAATTGGCACCTTAGGAATTAGTAATTGAGACTTCAGATTTATTGTAGGATTATCCTAGCTCTGGAAAATATATAAGTAGAGTTCTAGTTGAACTAAGACACTTATCCCATATGTATAGTCCCCATAATCAAAATCCTAGTCTCACAAATGAAGAAGAAGAAGAAGAAGAAGAAGAAGAAGAAGAAGAAGAAGAAGAAAGAAAAGGAGAGAGAGATACCAGGTATGCTGAATAATTTTGGTTTAGTTAGGATTTGTTTCCTTATGATATTAATTTGTTTTCTTAAGTTTTGAGGTTGTGTTTGTGGCTCTGACGTGTGACAGCCGACGGGTTTCAGGTGTTTGGTTTGGTTTTTAGTTTCCAATTTCAAAGCTTTGATTTATGTTCAAATCAAAGACATAAGGAGCTAACTTTTGAGCGCTAATGGACAATCTTGTTTTGAGGGGGACATGTTTTAAATTTGCCCCTTCTCAAAAATTGGTTCCTAAGATAATGTTTTGTTCTTTAAGGGAAGCCAGCCCATTAATGCTATAGGCATCCCATAATATAATACAGTGTAATTCACACTATTTGTAAATATTGACATAATAAATAAATATAAAAATTTCTCATTATTTTTTAATATGTTAATTACATGATTTGAATATTAAGTTGTTTAATTGTTAAGAAATTTTGTGGTCCTTCATTTGTAGCTACGATAATTCCGTCCCTTTGTATATGGGGGAAAAAAGACAAAAGAAATTATTTTACCATGAAAATCTTCTAAATCTCAATTCTCATGGTTTATATTAGAAAAGACATTTTACCTTAACTTTAATTAAACTTGCAATCATTCATTCTCTCGTTTCCAATCTTATTCAATTGCATTTTCATATTTTATGTATTTTTCAGTAGAAAATTATATTTTTGTTATACACAGTTAAATCATTAGATTTTAACTTTCGTTCTTGCGTTTTGTATTTTTTTTTTTTCCTTTTCTTTTTCCTTTTGTTTATTTACAAATATTCTGACTCTTGATCTTTGACACTTAATAAAAAGTTTAGTCATTGATTTTTAGGTTGATAAAGTTGTTTATGAGAGATGATTCTTGGGGGCATTTTTAATTTGTTTAGCAGGTGGCAGGTTATATTTGTATATTAATTATTATATGTTCTTAGTAAATTAACTATTCTCTAGAGATATCTGTTCTATTTTCCTGTATGATCAATGGACTCTTAAACCTCATGTTTAGTCAGAAAAATAGGATTTTAATGGATTTTCTTTTGGAAAATGCTCTCAATAGTTTTGGGATATTGTAGGCTGAGAGTCTTTCTTGATCCACATATGATGACGTTTTCATTTGTAAATTGGGGGAAAAAACTAAATAGATTGATATTGATTAGTTGTGCCATGACGTACAAGCATTTACATCCTATGTTCAATGTTAGTGGTTTACCATGATGAGCTGCAAGCTAGGAGCAAAACTGTCTAGTAGAGAATCAATAATTGAAATTATAATTGATTTTAGTCTCAAGATATTACTCTAGCATGTAAATAAGATAAAAGCAAACCCACTTAGTTGAGTAAGTTTAGGATTAAGTTTTGTGCATTAAGGAATTTAGATTTAATTATTTTTGACCGGTACTTGTTAGCAAAAAGCAGAAAGAGAATGGAAAGTTTATTTTTCATCGATCCACATGGTATAAATTGGAGTGCAATTGAGATTCCTAGTTAGATATTAATTAAGTTAAATGTTATAATTATTTCAACAGGTGATCAAGAACTTGGTACAACATGGTCGGCTCTTGGTTTGATTGATAAGTACTACGAGTGTCTGAACTTATAAATAATATATATTATTATGTTTCAAAACCCAGAAGGATATATGCTATTGTATAATTTGATCGTAACTTGTTTTCAACTTACACTGCACTATAACTATATTCCATTGCGCACAAAAATGATTTATTTTATTTCACGATACAAAAGAATATGTACTTTATGATTTTAATGCTTCTAGAATAACATTAAATTCGATGATCAACTTAGTTTGGGTGTCCAAGGGACTTCACCGAGCAACAATGGGCTTGCCGGTTGAAAACCAAGGCCCTATAGCCTAATCCCCCCAACACACAATAAAAGCCGTTTGTGGCTAAGATGGGTCATAGGAATTCCCAAGGATGCTCGAGACACTATTTTGGTAAGGTCGCACTTTGCCCAAAGCGATGAGGGACTGTTACGGTGGGAGTCAAAAGGTTGACTGGCTACAACAAATACTGTCTAATCAATGCATTTAAGTTGTTAGTCTAGAAAATCGTTTATTAAATTCTTGACTTGTTATTGCTTGACCGTTTATTGTTTTTCACTAATACCCTTCTCGAATGTTTTCACTAAAACTAAACATGTTAAATTCACAAACTCACACTGCAGACACTTAGCATTCACTGAGTCTTTTACTCATACTCTTTTTCTTTCTTTAACTCCCTTTTGGCAAACCTAAATTCTAGCCTTAGTGAGGAGGTGGATACTGCATATTACGAGAACTGGAATTGAAGGTTTTCTCTTGATATGAGGACTTTGTAGTAGCTTTAGTTTTATTGTTGTCTTGGCAAATTAGTTCTTATCCTTTAATGATTTTCCAGTTGAGGGAAGAATATTGGGCATTTGAGTTTCTATGTTGCAAGAATTATTTGAGTTATTATGACTTTGGAGTTTTCTTTATTTAAGATTATGACTTTGGATAGGTGATACTGTTTATTTGGGAATAATTTTCACGCTTCAAGACTAGACTTTATGGTTAGATTTTGGGGCGTGACATGTTTGTTATGAAATTGCTGCAATTGCTATGGAACTGCTTTGGAATTTCTACTGGATTCGACTGAAAATTCCAAAACAGTTGTCTTTATTATCATCTGCGAGGTGAATAGATGTGGAACTTGAGGAACTTACTCTCTCACTGTGTTCTTGTAAGGTTTTTTGTATCTTTTCCTCGAAATTATCTTATGCTAATTTGGCTACAAGATTTTACTTTTTCAACAAGAACTGTTGTTGTTAAGTTGTAAGTTGATTTCCAAAATAGGTATTTGCTTTACAATATTGGGGATGTTGTTAGAACTATATTTGAAGAGCCAGATTGTCATATTACTTAGTTTGCTTTTTGTCCCATTGTATTTTGTCCCACCATTTGATGGAATATTTTCTACCTAGCTGGAAAATTTTAATATCATCTCCGACATCCATGTCTTTGAAAAGGTTCTATCTTAAGGATCCATGTAAATTTGACCTGGCAGTAAACTTGAAGAAATTGGGTAGGTGGGCTCCTGGAAATGTTTGGACTTGTAAGTTTTCAAAGAAATATTTGAAACCTTCTTGTGCTTGGGCTGGGAGAATGTCAAGAGTTGGCCTGAAGTATCTCCATCACATGAGGAACCAATTAGGTATTTTGTCTAACTGTTTGACGAGCTTTTGTCCTATCATGAAAAAATATGGCATGGTTTAGAATTAGTTATGTTTGAGGAGGAGATTTTTCCGTGCTTGAATGTAGTCCCAGTAATTTACTGGTGGATATTTTGTTCCTGGGATTTTGCGACTGTCATATACGTTTCCTCCCCATTCACTAAGGGAGAGTATATTATTTATCTGAATATCCAACTTGGGTGAAAGAAGAGGGTACTCCTTTAGGTGGTTGGTTTGTTATAATATGGAATTAGTGCTGACTAGGATACCTTCATAGAACTACTGTGTTTTGCAAAAGTCTTTGTAAACTCTACAATGCTAGGGATCAAGAACTAAATTTGCCATTTCAGTTGGATTTGACTATGTTTTTGTTGTTACCCACAGATCTTCTATAACACAATCTCTATGGAAATCTGGTTTTTCAAAGCATGGAAACTTTTGGGAAACTGGTTGTACTGAAGGAACTATTGAATCTTTGTAGGTTTGGGTTACTTTTATTAAGGCTGAGGGAACTAGTTTGCCAAGTAGGGTGAACCAAGTTGTTATTTGGAGGATTGTTTGTGGCTGAGTGATTTGTTTTGGCTCTTGGAAAGATGGGGATAGAGTTTTGAGAGGTGTTGATTTTGTGGACATTGTGGCCGCAGTACAACAAGTTTGCTTTTAGCCTTTGGATTTCAGAGAAGAGGATATTCAATCCTAGGGACTTGGGATTCCAATTCTGCGATTGCTTGTGGAGAAGATCTCAAAATTCAGTATCTCTAAAACCGAAAAAAATGAGAAGTTGCGACTGATTATCAAATCCATCTCATTTCTTTGAAAAATGAGAAGCCATGCCATTCTCTATCTTATCCCACTTTTATATCTCTTCTCTATCATTTTTTTCTCTTTCCTCATTTTTCTATGTCTGTCGTATCCTATCTCACTTTTCTCTCTATATTCTCTCACCTATCTCTTGTTTTACTCTCAATTTGTCTCAAGTTTGACATTTTTACAAACAAAATTAATGTCTAAATTCAATAATTTATGTTTTAAGCAACTATATTAATTAATATTATTTTAAGAAACTTTAAAAAATTATTAATTCAAACAAATATAATTTTTTAAATCTACTAAAATTTATTCTTAATTTACATTTTTTTTGGTGACATATCATCAGAATTTTTGAAATTTAATTTCTACTCTAAATGTAATTGACTTATTGTACAATTTTTTAAATCTTGAAACCTAATTGACAAGAAAAAAATTTTCTAGCGCCTTACCCGGGAGGTGCCTACTTTGGGCCGAGAGTTATTCGAATCTTATTCACAATAATTTAAACCAAATATGCACCTCCAAAATTCAATTTAAATAGCTTCATAGAGAAAAAAATCCCAACTTACTATTACAACGCACTATCTAACATCCCGCAAGGAAATACAAAACCATCATACAGTTTCTAGCCCTAAGCCTACAACTGTCATCTATAACAAAGCTATACATACATAATCACCAATTCAAACTTTGTATACAATTCGAAAGATAATTATCTAAAATGCCACCAGTTCAAACTTTAGCATTTACGAACGTTCTCAAGTTTAGATATCTAGATTAGGTGTAATCTTTATATTTCTCTCGGGCACGCCTCGAGCCCTCAACTTTTATTCAGACCTGTCTAGAAAGAGAATAAAAGATAACAAAAACAGGGTAAGTCCTAAAGACTTAGTGAGGGGGAAATGTGACAAATAGTCAAAGCAAAACTGTTAAAGAGGTAATAATTCAAAACAAATTCAGTAACGAGCAAGATCAAACAATTTGAAGCAAATACTATCGAAGGGGCATCACTTCAAATAGATTTATCATCAGCAAGACTTTACAATTAAAAACAAGATTATATCATAACATAATTAATATCAAATTTAGTAAATGGAACCTCTCCGTCCTTATTGCTCCCCAAATGGAGTACAAATAGAATCAAATAGAAACCAAAAGCATAATATGCATAACAGATTTTCCTTATTCCTCCGTTGTCCCATGCATAACAGCTTGTCTCAGGCATAACAGCTGAGACTAATAGTCCATAAATTATTCCAAGCATAACAGCTTGTCCCAAGCATAACAGGTGGGACTAACAATTTGTAAATTATCCTCATATGACAAAATAAGTAATAAACAAATGTCAGGAGTACAAAAACACGATTTGGTCGACAAGACCTAAATCGATGCAATAAAGGGAAAGCTGGTAAGGTTGTAGGGCATACAAGACAATATCAGATAGGACAATAAGAGTTCTGGACACCAGAATGAATACAATCAAATACCAACAAATAGAAAAACAAAGAATGGCACATGAACGAGCATAATCAAGTACAAGCGAGTAGGCACAGAGAACATGAACAACGAAGATAGTTCATTACCCAGAAGAACAGATAGGTTAGACCCTCACCTCAATACTCAACGCCCACAATAAAAGTCCTCTACCAATCGGGAACCATTGGATCCTCGTCACATATTTTCATTCAAAATGTCTTATAAATATTGATGCCATAATATGGCATTTACTAACAATAATTATGGCTAATCACACATTTTAATTAATCTATCCCATTTATCTTCTCTATTATCATTTTGTCTTGTCTTCATACCAGAATACTTAGTTATATGGTCTAATTCCCTCAACTATCTAATTCATATTACTAGATTCGCTACCTATTTAACTCAATTAAGCAATCAATGGTTTTACCCTAAACTTAATTTACCATTTGTTTTCTTAAGTATGTCTGTTCGGTCAAATCTCATCAATTAATATTTTATCGATACTGGGTTAGTACTTACTTTTATTATTAATATGTAGATTAATATTCTCAGTCCATAACTAATTAAATTTAGCCCACATCCATGAATTTAACATGTATATTCATAATATTCAAGTCTTATTTCCGTTCCACAATTTCAACTTCCCAAATGCTTCAATTAACTCAATTAATAAATTTTACTTTTTTATTATCGAATTCGGGTTCATACATCTCTTACAACTGAATTCTTATACAATCATTTCACTCAAAATAATATTTTTTGTCCAATTAACCTTAATTTACATTAGAAATTAGCTTGACAACTTAATCAAATTAAATCAGGAATCAAATTAACTGATTAATCAAGATTTTACCAAATTGATCGAGTTCAAGGTCAATTCATAATTCGAAACTAGCTCGCATATGCTCAGATTGTCGAGCCAAATATCTTGTCTGAAAGTCGCCGAACCGCTGTCGTGCGCTGTTGCCAGAACTGTGCGCGACCGCCATTACCCGATGCTCCTCGACGAGGGGAGCAAAATGTAGTAATCAATTTTAGAATCAAATTGATTGGCTGATCAATTTGCTGGAAAACCACCACCAACACCACCGCGTTGTTTTTCCTCAATTACTTCTCCACCGGTGGTCCGTTCCTGAAATTAAAGCTATCGTAGCGCTCCCCTAGCTGAGCCTATCAAAACCCACTACTCAAACCCAAGCTCAAATAGCCAGAGTCTGGTAACTCGCCACCAACGCCACTGCTCCTCCTTGGTTTTGTAATTCCTATAGATTCACCGGCCGATTTGGAGTGTTGTAACGCCCCGATTGGGAGGCGCCTGCTTCCAACCGAGGTGCCACTCAAACAATGCCACATATCATTCTTACAACAGAAAATCATTGGGCATGGCTAGCCGCATGCCTGATCTCGCTCATAGGCAGCTACCTCCAACTGACCTACTGAGTAGGGATTATGTGTGCATCGTGCATGGGTATCAGTTGAAAGATCTGTCACCATCGGTCTATTCCGCCCGGTCGCCTTTCGTAACCGATCCCAGGGCCCACCCCCAAGGGTATTATATATAATCACTAACATCACTGAATACATCCAACAACATATAACTTAATGCCTCACTTCGCCATGTTAAGCATATAATCACTGATTCAGCCCAAGCTGGTTTCACGATAGACATGGCGATAAAATATATATTTCAGAATCACTTTTTAGCTTCCTCAACACAATCGCCAACTTCAGATAAAGCGACATTAATCAATATCAATAAAAGCACTCAGTAGAAAAGGGTGATGTGGAGTACTATTTTCATAAACAGTTTATTTTCTCAAAACTCGTTTACACACTTAGAACTCAAATAGGTATAATTCAAGGATCACGAGAGAGGAATAATGTGACTATCAAGGGTATCACTGGAATCAATGATTGATGAGTATTACAGAATAAACAAACAACATCGATTGAGTCTCAGAACAATCAGGATCAAACAATACGGATGTAATAGCAATTATATATGTTCTTTCCCCAGCGATGAAAGCTAATACAACTCACCTGGAAACTGTAGAGGAATTTCTAATCGTTTAATCACTCAGGTTTTGGCTTCCTCGTCAGTCTAAGAACTGTCATAAGATAACTTGAGTTACCGTCTTATCAATCCTTCAAACCTTAAGTATAAATATAGTTGACGCCTTCATCAGACTTAAGGTTACTTTGACACTCGAGTTCACTTAACTCTTATTTCAAATGGTCTTAATCTTTCAATTACATGGTACTTCAATATCGCAAGACTCTACTTACTCGAGCTTAATCATTCCCACTTTATTATCTTAATAGCTTTACGTGCTTGGGCCAACTCAATATTCAAATTACGCTCAACCAACTCTATTCGTCACTTTGCGTATTTTATAGTACATGATGAGGGTTCAAGTTCTTAAACCAGTTGAGCTTATGAATTTATCAGGTCCATGTCTGATAACCCATTTTCATTATATTCTTTAGATAACTTAATCTTTAGATTAAGCTCAACTATATGTTATCTATAACATATACATTATCGAGTCTAAGAGCATAATCTTAAATCAATCTTTCCCAATTTATTGAACTTAGGATTATAGTCAATCTTGTTCATTATTCGCAATCAATCGTCTCAAATGCAATTATATTTTAATAATTCTAAATTTTATTGATAGTGAATTAGAAGTGTAAAAATCAATCGAATTTAATATTCGATATGAAATTTACCCAAATTTGATCGGATCGAGATCTAATATTCAGTCGAAACTAGTCCAAACGAGTCCAAAATTAAAATCTGCACAAACTAACCAATGCCACCGCACACGCCGCTGCCGGTAATGGATACCGCCACCACCATTAGGCACACCTCGATGCCAAGAGTAAAATACCCCAACCAATTCCTGATTCAGACCACTTTAAGACAGTCAATCGGCCGCTTGAAGTCGCGGCTATCCCTAACTCGCTGCCGTCTGCCACCCTCTTCAATTCCACCATCACCGAACCTCAAAACCCAAAATTGAAACCACCACCAGCTTATCCTTCACTCACAATCAAAACAAATTAAAACATGACCACTTTTCACTGCCTGAAACGGCGGAGCCACCACTACCGCCGAGCTCCGCCATCAGCCCCCTCTTTTCGACCGTTCCATCGGCTGTTTTAGGTGAAACTTGGTATAGACATGTTCCTCTCAGCTAGAGGAAGCTTCCTATCGGAGCGGTTTCACATTTTTCGGCTATTTTCTAACATTTCGCCGGTGGGGTAGTTTTGGGCCTTTTTCACAATTTAATAAAAAACTGTCCTCCAACTATATATATAAAAGTACTTTTCAGCCTTCTCACTTTAGCCCCAAAAGTTCTTGACCGCCTTCAGTAGCACCCCTAGGCTTTCGTCCGTTTTTCACTTTGCCTTCCTACATTTCAATTAAATCCTTTGACTTTTAATTCTTGTACATTAACCCTCAAGATTTCTGTTTCTGGGCAATTAAGTCCAAACTTGTTTATTTTGAGGTCCTTAAGCCTTTAACTCTCTCACATTGACCCCCAAAACTTTAGAATTTTAACAATTAGGTCATTTTCTTATTTACAATTAAATCCCTCAATTCCTAATATTCTACATAAACTTTAATTAATTTAATTCCAATTAACTTAAACTGATATTCTAAAAATCGGGGTGTTACACGTGTTGTGGGTATGGCTATGTTCACGGCAACGAGAGCAAGCTAATGACTAGTTTAGTTTTGAGTTTTAGCTGTTGCCGAAGAAGATGGCTGAGGTTGTATGGAGGAAATTTGATAAAAATGGGGGGTGAAGTAGCTATTTATGTGGGAACTAGACAAAATTACAAAATGACCCCCAAAAGTTTTCCCCAATTTTCAATTAAACCCCTGGACTTATGAGTGCCTGGCATTAGCCCAGTTGACCGAAATTATTCACAGATTAACCCCCAAAACTTTCAAGTTCCTAACAATTAAGTCCTTTCCTATTTACATATGAACCCATACTTTTTTTCAAGTTAAAATTATGATTTTTATTTTTATTTTTAAATCTTACCTTTCAAATACTAAATTTAGGGGTGTTACAAATTTGAACAACAAAAATAAATTTCATGAAACAAAAAATATTTTTATAGTGAAATATTTTTTTAGAAAATATTTTATGATGAAAATATTTTTTTGTTATTTTTAACGAAATAAAGAAATTCAATAACATAGGCTTTGTTTGCTTGCCAACTCCCAATTTATTTTTTGACTCCTAAAATTTAAATAAACAAACACTATACATTTCCCAATCTTACTCCCAAAATAAAAAATTTATTCTCCAAAATATCCTTACTATTCCACTCCCAAACCATTCTCGAAAGTTTCAATCATTGTCCCATCATTACAAATATATATACATACTACCACTTATTCAATTTATATATACACATATATAAATAATTTTAAAATACTCATTTTATCCTACCAACCCAACAAAAAAGTTATTGATTTGACATCTTGTTCCCTTCCAAAATACAAACAAATAAACAATTTTCTCCTAATTTATTTCTATATACCACCCAAAACACAAACAAACAATCATCACACTCCCCAACCCCACTTTTCAAAAATCATTTTGCCAAATTGTTTTGGCAAAATGCCCCAATTCACAACCAAACAAAGCCACAAATTTGAATAATTTATTTTTATCTTTTTTAATTAATATGATTAATTTGAAACTTATTAAAACTAAATTCACGAAAATCTACAAAATTTTTCTCTTAGTTAGAATTTAGTTTTACTCAATTTAGAAAATATTTAATTGTGTATTTTGTAATAAATTATCAAAATATGAAATTTATTAAATTTATCTTTTATTAAAAAATATTTATACAACTATTCTTAATTTCAAACAAATCAAAAATACAAATCTCACATCACATCATATCAATCAATGGCATCACCATAATCATTACACTTTATTTCACAACCTCATTTATCATTCTTATATCTCCTAAACACCAAAACAATCTCAAAATCTCATGAACATGATATAAAGCACTGTCTCACAAGCAATCACAACCCAAAAGTTTTATCCTTTGCTTAGATTCCTCTATTTTCTTGGACATTTCTGCAAAAATTCTCTAGTTAGAAAATCATGAATTGAATTATTGAAACCTTTAATATATTCAATTTCAAAATAAAAAGCAAATAGAAAAGCTTGCCATCTGGCAAAATTTTATTTTGAAACTAAATTCCGAAAATGTATTAATAAAAATCATAACTAATTGAGGCTTGATCGTTGTATAAATCACTTATAAATAGTCAAATATGAGCGGAAAGAAAAGTCCAAATTCTCTGTACACTTCATTTAATTTGGAATTTAGTTAAACCATAATGATTTCTTATATTACGTGTGTTTTGTGGCAAAAGATTTAGTGCATGTATTTGTACGTATCTTTATAATAGTTGGCGAATAATCTTCAGTTTAGTCAATAATCTATAATTTAACTCTAAAAATCATATATAAAAATTATTATAGGTGTTAATTGGATTTTGTATAGTTAAAGCAATAAAAAATTAATCATTTACAAAAGTATCAAATATTGTTAAATCTTTAATTTCTTTAAGTACCTTAATTGTTAAACTGAAAAATAAATGTTGATGGATAAAAATACCCTTGAGTTAAATAAAAAAACAAGTTAAATTTACCCCTTATCTATACATTTATAATATTTTATAGCACAGTTTTGTGCTTATCCAATTGTGCACTTTTGATTCTAATTGTGCAATTTTGCCAAATGTCAAATTCTTATAGTTTTGAGTATTTTATTTAATTAAAAAATTATTAGTTGTTAATTATTATTTCTAATGGATATGATTGTATCTTATCTCTGATTTTCTTTAATATGAAATTCAAAATGTATTTGATAATCTTTATTCGGTAAAGGATTTGATATTATCTTATGATTTTATATATATTGATGAGATAATATTAAGGATATTTAGATGTATTAAAACTCTTATCTATCTATACTATTATATATAGCACAACAGAGGGGGACCCATAATTATGCAATTTTGATTCTAATTGTATAATTTTGGCCAAATCGCAAATTCTTAAAATTTTGAGTATTTTAATTCATTTAAAAAAAATTCATTATGTAACGCCCTTGGCCCGAGGTGGGTGCCTCCAGTCAGGGGGCTATTATTCTAACTGATACTGCCCAATATATAAATAAAGAGCTGCAACATACTAAGAGGAAAATTCTTCATACATCTTAACTACTAGTAGTTCACACCTGTACAACATTATAACAACCAAAATGGTGCTCTCAAAGCACACTACATCACAAAAAAGTCTCAGCAGTCCAATCTGTCTGATTACATTTGTCAAAACTATATACAATATGTACGGTAGTGCTTATCCCTATCAAGCCCTCACGTCCTCATCTGGGAAAAGAACAAAATAAACAATACAAGCCATAAGCCCGAATGACTTAGTGAGTTAATAATGAAGTGTTGAACACAGTACATAAAGGCACAACAAGCTCGTAAAGATGTAATAAATGAAGATTTCCTGGTGTTCACAAGGATGCAAAGTACATATTGAGTGCAAGAAACTAATGATACAAAAAGACACTAAGAAAAGAAGGAAAAGTTATCAATCAATGAACATTTTCAATAATGAGTTGTTGGCCGTTTTCGTACCTTGTAACTACACTTTCAAAAAAACATGAAAATCCTTATTCCTTCTGTCCCGAGTGATCGGCTCAGATAATGTACTATAACCAGTAGGCATGGCTAGTTACATGCCTCATCCCCCTATAGCCAGCTACCTCTAACTGACTACGAAGCCAGATATATTCAGTAGGGTATCGGCTGACGGTTGGTCGTCGTCGATCCGCTCCGCCCGGTCCGCCCACAGCCAATCCCAGGGCCCACCCCAAGGGTAACAATTATATCAGTTATATTCATCTTTATCATGCATGGTGTCCAACAACATTGGAAGCAATACATCAAGTCACCATGTTAAGGAACACATAAACAATTTCAACAACAAACTAGTTTTCTAAATAGCATGGCGATATTTTGAAATCATTTTCAGCTTCCTCAACACAGTCGTCAATTTCAGTTGAAGTGCTACAAATTAATATCAACAAAAGTGCTCAGTGAGAATTGGCGATGCGGAGTACTACTTTCATAAACGGTTTAATTTCTCAAAACTTGTGTACACATTCAAAACTCAAGTAGGTACAATTCAGGAATCATGAGGGAAAAACGATGTAAAATACCAAGAGTACCACCAGAATCAAGAAATGGTATATCATAAGTGAATAATTGCTTACAAGCAGACCAGGAGTAAATGATGGGGATATATCTATCAACATACATGTAGGAGATAAGATTCATACTAGGTTTGATCACAAATGACCCAAGAATCAACGACATAGAATAGTTCCAGCATATTGTCAAATGTTGCCCAAGGATCAGTGAGTATCATAGAGCTAACAACAACAATTGGGTCTTAGCGCAATCCGAATCAGACAATCGGGATGTACAACAATTACATATGTTCTTTTCCCAGCAATGAAATCTAATATAACTCACCTAATAGTCCTCGTCAGATAACACCCTCCTAGTCATCGGTGATACTCGTGCTCTTCTCACCTAATTTCATTAGACGCAATATCAGAAGCTGATCTTATTACATTGCTTTTATTAAATTATGATATGTTTTTATTAAGTCATAATATGTTTTCGTTCCTAAGGAAGTCTCCATATCTCCTATTAACAAACAATTGACTCATCAGGAATGAGGTTGCCTTTATGTGGCTACAAATGACACTCTCTTAGCCTCTGGCATTAATATATATAATTCACTTAACTTACACAATTTAATTCTTGAAGTTGGCACTTTAACTTTAATTTTTCAATTCCAGTCATTTAATCTAATTTAGTTGCTTAGATTCGTCCCAACCAAATCCATACTTAGGTCCACAGTCAAAAGTCTAGAAATCAAAATCACATTTGTATATCGATCAACTCAAGGTTCAAATCCATGCTCAAATTAATATAAGTTTAAATTTAAATTAATTTAAGGTAAATTAATTGAATAAAAATCAAAATTTACCCAATTGGACTAGCTAGAGTCCAATTCAAAGTCCAATTCCCGCCTAGACACATTCAAAATGAAGAGCTGTAATTTCTGGAAGTGGGCCACTGGAGCGCCGCTGTTGACCGTCATCGGAGCTCAACTACCACCACCCAGAGATGCACCTTGCGCCCAACCAAACCCCCAACTTAATTTCTTTCAACTCGCCTTCCTCGCCGGTTAATTCCACTGAAAACAGTGGCTGCGCCACCACCCGCCGCCGCGGCTTCTCCTCCAAAATTCCTCCTTCTCCAGCCACAAAACTCCAATCTAAAACCACCGATGTGTTCCTTGCAGTGAATCCGACACAACCTGCCTGTTATTTTCAAGCTTCAACCCGTAAACACCCACACCTCGTCACCACCGTGCACCTTTCTTCACCGACCACTGGGTTACTCATTTTCCTTGTTCATTTTCGTTAAAACTTGGTATGGTTGTGTTCGTGGTGAGGTAAGGAACAAGGTTATCGGACTAGAATTTGATTTTGGGGTGAAACGGAGTTAAACTGAGCGTTGCAAGCTTTGGGTCATTTTTTGAGAATTTGGAAAAGTTTGGTCCTTGATATATATATATATATATATATATATATAAACTAATTTTCCACTGCTTTCATTTTGCCCCTTCAAGTTTTGACCGCCTTACACAAAGGCCCCCATTTTTTGTTTCAGCCCCCATACTTTGATTTCTTACATTTTGACCCTCACAACTTTCAAATTTCTGTCAATTAGGTCCAATTAAATCAACTTCTAGCCCTCCCAGTTTTCTTAATTCTATTGAAGCCCATTTTAATTTAAACTTTATTTAATTAAGGCCTAATTCAAAGTATTTTATTATTAATCTCTACTAGATATTTTAATTAATTAATCCTTTAATCTATACTACAATTTAAATTTAAATTTCTTCTGGTTTCCATTTATTTCTATAGTTTGGGGTGTTACACATTATTTGTTCATTAATATTTCTAATCGATATTATTGTATCTTATCTCTAATTTTCTTTCATTCGAAATTTAAAATATATATATCTATCTATACTATTATACTAGCATGTGCTCGGTGCAATGCACTGAAATGAATTTTAATATTGAAATAATTTATTCTATAATAGTATTTATTTTGCTTCATGTGATTAAAAATGAATAATAATTATTTTTAGTATTTAAAGAAACAAAATCTATTACTAATTAAATAAAATAATAGGAACACTTGGCACAATACGAGTTGATTACATGATAATAAACAAAACAAATCAAATAGGATTGTAGAAATTCCCCAAAAAGTATATCTACATGAATGAGGATATTAAAAATATACATTTTGCTATTTGACAATTAACAATATTTGTTTAAATTAGCCATTACAGCTAAGGGGTTGTCTGCTTTTGTTTTTAAATCCTCTCTTTCTCTTTTAAAATTGAAAAGCTATCAACTTCTATACATATTTATTGAAAATATTACTTATTTTTAATATTAATTTTTATTAAACACATTTTATCTTTCCTATTGTTGCATCAATCAAATTTAAATTCGATTTCATATAACATATGTTATCATCAAAATAATTAAAAAAATACATATAATTTGAAAAATACGTCTTCTTAGACATAAAAATGATAAAACCATATACATTTTCACTTCTATATCTACACTAATTATTATTTTTAGATAAAATGTCCAACTATGAGCTGGTTTGCATTTTCAAAATTATAATTAATTTTTTTAACTTTGATAGTGGTGAAATTGAAAATGAAAATAAAAATAAAAGCAAATTAAAGAGCCTTTATTGAAGCCAGTGAACCGTTTTGCTTAGCAACGCACTGAAAATATAAACAAGGAAAATTGTATTTTCAACTTGATGTTTTGAAACTAATAATAAAAATTAGATTAATACCCTAATATTGTGGGGATCTTCTGACTTCTTGCTTTCGCATTTTAACAAATCAAGATTTTATACACAAACTAAGAATGGCCAATCCATAAATTAGTTTGAGCAAAAAATTATTGTGTTTGCTTGTATGAACACATTCCATATATAATGTACAGAGTTATAAACTTAAAAAGTTAATAGGTGTATTTTCTATTGAAATAACCATCTCATAATTTTTTTAAATAAATCAAAAAAGATCTAAGAATATATATTAATGTCGTATATATACTTTTTAAAAAGAGTTTGAGTTATACATACTTATACACACATAATTACAAATATATGAATATAAAATTAAAATTAAATGACATACTTCTAAAATTATAAATATTCACAAAGTAAAATTTGAAAATATTCAACAAAAAGATAGATCTCATCCTATAAAATTATAAACTTAGATGAACAAAAAAAAAAAAAAAAAGCAAATTGAAAAATAAATTACAAAATTTGACAATAAATTAATAACTTGGTTCAAAAAATGAGTAAAAGGATACTCAATGTATAACAATTTAAATAAAATAAAAATTAAATGACAAAATTTACCAATAATTAAAGAGAAAAATGTAACTAATAAGAATAAAATT
Organism: Jacaranda mimosifolia; assembly: GCA_018894105.1. Taxonomy (NCBI): domain Eukaryota; kingdom Viridiplantae; phylum Streptophyta; class Magnoliopsida; order Lamiales; family Bignoniaceae; genus Jacaranda; species Jacaranda mimosifolia. The sequence continues at coordinate 15,001,420 of CM032123.1, forward strand.
AAATTAAGAATATTAAGCACAATTAATAAATCTCATAAAATGAATTGCTAACATAAACTTAGTAGTAAGCAAAAAAGATATAGAAATTTAAAAATTTAATAGTAATAAAAGCTAAATGATAGACTTTATTTATGTTGAAAAGAAAATTATTGCATTAAAATCCAAAAATTCTCTTCCAAGATGTAATATACCTAAAATAACCCCCCCCCCCCCCAAAAAAAAAGGTGAACAATAAAATCAAATAAACAATAAAACTTTGATTAATAAACTAAAGATGTACACAAAGAGAGAGAAGAAAAAAATGATAGAAAATAAAGAGGACACAAAGAATAGAGTGAAAAAAAATGCTAGAACTTGAGAATATTAATGAAATGACTTTTGAAAGACTTTATATATAGTAGTATAGATATAAATTAGTTATTAAAGATAAGAGAAAATCATGAAATACTTATCAAACTATAGTGTTCAAATGATCAAGAAATCTTCCATATATTGAAAGTAGAGATGGAAAAGATTTTGTAAATAAAATGCATAGTTTTTGAGATTAGAGATAAATAAAGAACATTGTTCTAATCAAGAAAATAATTTCAAAAAATCAGATATCTTTAAAAGGAATAAATAATATCAAATTTAATAACTAAAAATTAATTTTTAAATATAATTAAAAAACTCAAAATTCTAAGAATTTAAAATTTGGTCAAAATTACACAATTATAGGTTTCATACTATTGTACTATATATAATAGTATAGATATGCATAGAAGAGTTTTAACACATCTAAACATCTATAAAATCGTCTCATCAATTATATGAAAGAGATAATATCAATTTTGATTCATTAACTGAAACTTCAAAAGAGAAATCCTTTATCTAATGAAGATTTTTCTTTTCAAATATAATACATCCATATTAGTTAGAGAGAAAATATCTTTAAAAATGAAATAAATAATATCAAATTTAATAACCAACAATTAATGAAATTTTTTGAATTTAATTAAAAAACTCAAAATTTTAAGAATTTGCCACCTGGCCAAAATTCCAATCAAAACTGAGTAATTGGGGGTCCCACACCATCGTGCTATTTATAATAGTATAGATAAGTACAATGATGTAGAGCGCATAATTGTGCAATTTTGTCCAGATTTTGAATTCTCAGAATTTTGAGTTTTTTTAATTAAATTTAAAAATTGACTTTTAGTTATTAAATTTGATGTTATTTATTCCTTTTAAAGATATCTGATTTTTTAAATCATTTTCTCGATTAAAATAATATTCTTTATTTATCTCTAATATCAAAAAATAATTACATTTTATCTATAAAATCTTTTCTGTCTCTACTTTCAATATGTTGAAGATTTCTTGATTATTTAAACTTTATAGTTTAATAAATCTTTCATAATTTTATCTCATCTTTAATAATTAATGTATATCTATATCACTATATATAAAGTCTTTCAAAAGTCATTTCATTATATTCTCATGTTCTAGCATTTTTTATCACTCTATTCTTTGTGTCCTCTTTATTTTCTAGCATTTTTCTTCTTCTATCTATTTGTGTACATCTTTAGTTTATTATTCAAAGTTTTATTGTTTATTTGATTTTATTATTCACCTTTTTTATTTTTATTTTTATTTTTATTTTGTTTATTTTAGGTATATTACATGATGGAAGAGACTTTTTGGATTTTAATGCTATAACTTTCTTTTTAGCCTAAATAAAGTCTATCATTTAGCTTTAACTACTATTAAATTTGTAAATTTTTATACCTTTTTTATTTACTACTTAGTTTATGTTATCGATTCATTTATTATGAGATTTATTAATTGCGCTTAATATTTATTATTTTATTTTATTTTTATTAGTTACATTTTTCTCCTTAATTATTGATAAACTTTGTCATTTAATTTTTATTTTATTTAAATTATTATACATTTAGCATCCTTTTACTCATTTTTTGAATCAAGTTATTAATTTATTGTTAAATTTTGTAATTTATTTTTCAATTCGCATTTTTTTTTTTTTTTTTGCTCATCTAAGTTTATAGTTTTATAGGATGAGATCTATTTTTTGTTTTAATATTTTTAAAATTTATTTCACTTTTTGAATATTTATAATTTTAGAAGTATCTCATTTAATTTTATTTTATATTCATATATTTGTAATTGTGTATGTATAAATATGTATAATTCGAACTCTTTTTAAAAAATTTATACACTACATCAATATATGTTCTTAGATCATTTTTGATATATTTAAAAAAATTATGAGGTGACTATTTCAATAGAAAATACACCTATTAACTTTTTAAGTTTATAACTCTAGACATTATTTAGTCTTACAAAATATATAATTTTATTTTATTTTATTTTTTAAATTTTGATTGTTTGAAAGGTTAACAACTTTTTTTGTTATTCACTTTTTTCTGCTATTTGCGAAATATAATGTGAAGATCCAATTACATTCATACAAAAATATTGAGAATGTCCATAATAATTTATTTTTTTCATATTTTATTTTACATTCTAATTTCACCCCATATCCTATCACTAATTTCTATTTAAAATTAATTTTGAGCTTATAAATCAATTTACTATGATTTTAACTTTGCATTACTATTATCAAAAAAATTTCTTCACTTAATAATTCGATAACTAAGCTATGAGTCAAATTAAAAGGTTTCTACAAAATTATATATAATATTGATCTTAACTTTGTAATTATTTTATATATTGATTTTAATTTTTTTTAATCTTTACTATCATAGTTTGGTCTTGACTTAATTGATTTTTACTCAAAAAGTAAAATTAAATAAGATGTTTCTAATCCTTGACAACAAATATATTATTTAATTTTTTATATTTTAAGTTTTAACTTAATATATACACATCCTCTTTTAAGTCTAAAATAATCTTAAAGTATTATAGTTTTAAATTTTTTCAAACAACTTTCAAGCCATCAATCTTGTGTTCTACATCATTCTCATATATTTTTATTTTTTAATGCAACTATTCATTAGCTTTTGATCGCATAATATTTTCTTTTTTTAATAAAGTACATAATCATATTCATAGATTTTTATTTTTGGATGTTTTAAATTTTTGTTTAACTTCTCGCTGAATAATTTTAAAATTTATTTTTCATGACATAATGTATATGAGATATCTTTATATTTTGCAAACTTTTCAATACTAAATTTTAAAACTTTAAATTTAATTTTACTAATTACTTGATATTTTTGCAATATTTTTATTTTTATATTATTATTTTAGTTATATTTATAATTCAATAATTGTATTAATATATAGTAATTTTAAAGAATTCGTGCATAGCACGGGGATAATGCTAGTACTATTATATATAGCACAATAGTGTGGGACTCATGATTATGCAATTTTGATTCTAATTGTGCATTTTGGTCAAATGACAAATTCTTAGAATTTTGAGCACTTTAATTAATTTAAAAAAAATATTATTTGTTCATTATTATTTCTAACCGACATGATTGTATCTTATCTCTAATTTTTTTTCATTCAAAATTTAAAATATATCTATCTGTCTATACTATTATATATAGTACAACGATGTAAAACCCATAATTGTGCAATTTTGACCAAATTCTGAATTCTCAGAATTTTGAGTTTTTTAATTAAATTTAAAAATTGATTTTTAGTTATTAAATTTGATATTATTTATTCCTTTTAAAGATATCTAATTTTTTGAAATCATTTTCTTGATTAGAACAATATTCTTTATTTATCTCTAATATAAAAAATAATTGCATTTTATCCATAAAGCCTTTTCTATTTCTACTTTCAATATGTGGAAGATTTCTTGATTATTTGTGTAACACCCCTAAAATTCAGTATTTTGGGACAAGGATTAAGATTTTTGGTCAATCGAATTCAGGGCTCGAAATTTAAAAAAAAAAAAAAAAAAAAAGGGATCAATTGCAAAGGTTTTGGAGGTTTTAGGGTAAATTTACAATTTTCAAAAACTTGATTGATCAAAGCTTGAGAATTTGGGGGTTTGCATGGCCATTATTTTGGGTCAAAGGGCCTAATGTCATGCACCCACATTGTCCAAGGATCGAATTGAAGTTTGATAAAACCTTTTTGGACTTGATTGAAAGCATAGCAAAAGTTTTGAGGCCAATCCGCGATTATGCAATAGTTGATTTTATAAAATAGGATTTTTTTCCTTTTTCCCCATTTCTTCTTCCTTTCTTCAGCAAGCTCAACCTCTCCTTTCTCTCTCCGGCGACAGAAATATCTCAATTTATATACCATTTTCATCCTCTCCTCATGAGGAACACATTTGTGCCCATTTCTTCCCAGTTTAACCTGTGTATTGGCCAGAATTTGAGCTCCAAGTTTTGGCCATGGTGGAGCTTTTGGTGGGTTTTCTTTCCGGCGACTTTTCACAGTGAACTTGGTTACCATTTTGACTAGCTCGACTTGGGGATCACGCCAGTGCTTTCAAATTCTCGATTGGACCATCATGGATGGAGGAATTGGGAAAAACCCGCGGTGGGCGGAAGTAATGGTGTTGGGCCGTTGAGGCTAAAATTGGAGCTCAATTCGGCGATGAATGGAAAAATTGACTTGGGGTTGGATTCTTTGAGCTGAAGAGCAGCGTTTGGTGGTGGTTTTGAAGTTTTCCGGTAGCATAGGTCTGGTGACTTTCGGGCAGAAACTTCGGCTCATCGCGAAGATCATGATGGTGGTCTTGGTTCGAAGTTTTGAGGTCCGATTAAGCAAATTCGTGGGTAAAGGGAGTTAGATTATATATGTTTGTATATATATAAATGCATATGTTGTATTATATTCCTTAACCTTGAATATTGAGGATTTACGTAATTGTTTTACTTATTGGCCATGCATGGCTTAGGATATCGCATAGTTGGCTCGGATTATGTATTAGTGGATGTTATGTGAGAATTAATTGAGTTATTTAAGTGATCAATTTATGATTTTATGAAATTGGAAATTAAGAAATGATAGTTGGGTAATTTGAGATATTATGGACTAAGACTCGGTATAAGCATGTGCAAGTATAAGTTTGGTGAATTTGGATTATATTATATTATTTATGGAAATATTGGGAATTATCGAGTTAATTGGAAGAAAAAATCCTAATTTTATGAATTTGAGACCTATTGGCAATAATTGGGGTTATTAAGCTAATTGGCTTATTATTGATGATTTGGGATATGATATAAGGTTAATAGTAAGATTGTAATTATTGAAAGTTATCGAGGTTGTATAAGGATTTTGATTGTGATTTATTCCTTTAGCTAGGTGACGCAAAAGTAGGTCCCGTGGACCAGTAAGCTGCTGACGACGATTGTAGTTTTTTTAGACTTAGAGGTGAGGGTTAGCCAATCTGGCACTTTATTTTATTTTTCGGTATTTGTGATAAACCCATGTGAGGGTTACTGTTTCTGAACTGACTGCACTATTGAAATCCGTTATCTGTTAAGATCTCTTTGATATTATGTTATCTGATCCGGACACCCCTGTGAGGGTTATTTCTGTTATGATTCTGTTTCCTGTTTGTTCTAGCGCCCAGAACGTTTATCTAATATATGTTATTTGATCATTTTATTATATGTACTGTTCTGATATCCGACTATCCTGTTATTCAACTGTTTCGCTATACTGTCTATTCTGCTATCTGTCTGTATTGTCTGACTTTCTGTACTGTTAGTTGCCACGCTGGCACATTTGTTTGTCTGTGATATGCTAGGGATACTTCTAGGTATCTACCGTCTGTCTGTGATATGCTAAGGATATCTACCATCTGTCTATGATATGTTAGGGATATTCCTAAGCATCTACCGTTTGTCTCTAACATGTTAGGGATACTCCTAGGTATCTACCGTCATAGACGCTAGGGATACTCTTAGGTATCTACCGTCTATTTATGATATGCTAGGGAGACTCCTAGGTATCGACCATCTGTCAGTGATACGCTAGGGAGACTCCTAGGTATCGGCAATGTGTCAGAGATATTCCTTAGCATCAGTGATGTGCTAGGGCTATTCCTAGGCATCTTCTATCCGTCTGCTAGCCATATGCTAGGGCTATTCCTAGGTATGGGCGATGTGTTAGGGCTATTCCTGAGCATCAATGATGTGCTAGGGCTATTCCTAGGCATCTATCGTCTGTTTGTCTGTGATGTGCTAGGGCTACTCCTAGGCATCTACTGTTTGTCAGTGATGTGCTAAGGAGACTCCAGGCATCTTATGTATGTCAAGCTACCACACTTGAATATGATCGATTGAATTGGATAAGATTTGTTCTGATAAACCTGTCTCGTTTTTCGTACTTATATCCTGATGGATAATGATTTGTTCAACTATGAACTATTGAGATGGTCTTTCCTCGACAAGTTTCTTTTAATTACTATTACGATATCCCTTACTAAGTCCTTCGGACTTACCCCCATTCTTTATCTCTCAGACAGGTTTAAGTGAAGGAAGTCAAGTTTTGACTGAAAATGAAGAAGTGCTTCATGTAATGGAATGGGTTCCTTTGATTGATGTAATTGGTTTTAGTGGCATGGTGATATGTTAGGATTGGCGTTGGTGTCTTAAAGCCTACATATGTTTTGTTAGTGGTTAAGAAGTTATGACTTGTATTTAATGTTTTGAGAAGTTGGTAAGCTTGAAATCCACTGCTATATGTGTTTGATAAGTTTTGAAACGTTCTGATGGGTTTATTGATTGTATTGTTTATTTACGAGCTTGAATTAAGATTGAATTGGAATGGTGCCTCAGCTTAAGTGCCATCTCGAGAAGGGGCACTACAATTTGAACTCTATAGTTTAATAAGTCTTTCATGATTTTCTCATATCTTTAATAACTAATTTATATCTATATCACTATATATAAAGTCTTTCAAAAGTCATTTCAATATATTCTCATGTTCTAACATTTTTTTCACTCTATTCCTTGTGTCCTCTTTATTTTCTAGCATTTTTTTCTTCTATCTCTTTGTGTGCATCTTTAGTTCATTATTCAAAGTGTTTATTGTTTATTTGATTTTATTGTTCACCTTTTTTATTTGTTTTGTTTTGTTTTATTTATTTATTTTAGGTATATTGCATGATGGAAGAGATTTTTTGGATTTTAATGCGGTAATTTTCTTTTCAACCTAAATAAAGTCTATCATTTAGCTTTTATTACTATTAAATTACTAAATTTCTATACTTTTTTATTTACTACTTAGTTTATGTTATCAATTCATTTATTATGAGATTTATTAATTGAGCTTAATATTTTTAATTTAATTTAATTTTTATTAGTTACATTTTTTTCCTTAATTATTGATAAATTTTATCATTTAATTTTTATTTTATTTAAATTATCATACATTTAGCATCCTTTTACTCATTTTTTGAATCAAGTTATTAATTTATTGTTAAATTTTGTAAGTTATTTTTAATTTCGCATTTTTTTGCTCATCTAGGTTTATAGTTTTATAGGATGAGATCTATTTTTTGTTTTAATATTTTTAAAATTTATTTCACTTTTTGAATATTTATAATTTTAGAAGTATCTCATTTAATTTTATTTTATATTCATATATTTGTAATTGTGTATGTATAAATATGTATAATTCGAACTCTTTTTAAAAATTTTATACACTACATCAATATATATTCTTAGATCATTTTTGATATATTTAAAAAATTTATGAGGTGACTATTTCAATAGAAAATACACATATTAACTTTTTAAGTTTATAACTCTAGACATTATTTAGTCTAACAAAATATATAATTTTATTTTTTTATTTTTATTTTTTAAATTTTGATTGTTTGAAAGGTTAACAACTTTTTTTGTTATTCACTTTTTTCTGCTATTTGCGAAATATAATGTGAAGATCCAATTATATTCATACAAAAAAAAAAAATTGAGAATGTACATAATAATTTATTTTTTTTCATATTTTATTTTACATTCTAATTTCACCCTCATATCCTATCACCAATTTCTATTTAAAATTAATGTTGAGCTTATAATTACTTTATCAATTTACTATGATTTTAACTTTGCATTACTATTATCAAGTTTTTTTCTTCACTTAATAATTCAATAACTAAGCTATGAGTCAAATTGGAAGGTTTCTACAAAATTATATATAATATTGATCTTAACTTTGTAATTATTTTATATATTGATTTTAATTTTTTTTAATCTTTGCTATCAATGGGCGTGACTTAATTGATTTTTACTCAAAAAGTAAAATTAAATAAGATGTTTCTAATCCTTGACAACAAATATATTATTTAATTTTTTATATTTTAAGTTTTAACTTAATATATACACATCCTCTTTTAAGTCTAAAATAATGTTAAAGTATTATAATTTTAAATTTTTTCAAACAACTTTCAAGCCATCAATCTTATGTTCTATATCATTCCCATATATTTTTATTTTTGATTGCAACTATTTGTTAGCTTTTGATTGCATTATATTTTCTTTTTTTAATAAAGTACATAATCACATTCATAGATTTTTATTTTTGGATGTTTTAAATTTTTGTTTAACTTCTCGCTGAATAATTTTAAAATTTATTTTTTATGACATAATGTATATGAGATGTCTTTATATTTCGCAAACTTTTCGATACTAAATTTTAAAATTTAAAATTTAAATTTACTAATTACTTGATATTTTTGTGATATTTTTATTTTTATATTATTATTTTAGGTATATTTATAATTCAATAATTATATTAATATATAGTAATTTTAAAGAATTTTTGCATAGCACGGGGATGATGTAGTACTAATATATAACACAATGGTGTGGAATCCACATTTGTGCAAAATTTGGCTAAATTTTGAATTCTTGAAATTTTGAGATTTTTAATTAAATTCCCAATGATTGTTGTGCATTAATTTGATAATTATTTATTCCATTTAAAAATATCTAAGTTTTTGAAAATTTTTCTTTATTGGAACAATTCATTCTTTATTTACCTCTAATAGTAGAAAATGATTGCATGCCACTTACAAAGTTTTTTTTTTTTTTTTTTTTTTCTTTCTCTACCTCAATATATAGAAGATTCCTTGATCATTCGAATACTATTGTTGGAAAAAAATTTCATAATTTTTCTCGTATTTTTAATAAATATTTTATTTCTATACCACTATATATAAAGTACTTTGAAAGTCATTTTATTATTATTCTCAACTCTGTAACATTTTCTTTCTCTTTCTCTTTGCATGTGTCATTGTTTGATTTTTAAAGTTATTAATTATTTGATTGGTTTTTTTTTGTTTATTTTTTTATTTCATTTTTGTTCATTAACTTTGTTATATTACATGGTGAAAGAGACTTTAGATTTTAATGCTTCTTCAAACATGAATAGAGTCTATCATTTAACTTTTATTTGTTATTAAATTTTTATACCTTTTAAATCTTTTTGTTTATAAGTTAGTTCAAGTTATCAATTAGTTTATTTAACTTTTATTTTTTTAAATTCCCTTTTATTTATTTAATTTTATAATATTATGAAATAAGATATGATCATTGTTTTTAATATTTTTATAATTTATTTCAGTTCTAATGGCTAATTTTTCTCTTCGGTCTTTGATAAATTCTATTATTTAATTTTTTATTCTTATTTAAGTTATTTTACATTCAATATCTTTTTATCCATTCTTTCAATCAAGTTATTAGTATATATTATTAAATTTTTATTTTTTAAAATCTCTTTTTTGTTCATCTAAATTTATTGGATGAGATCTACTTTTTGTTTTAATATTTTTAGAATTTAAAGTTTTTGAATATCTATAATTTCAAAAGTCTGTCAGTTTTTATTTTTTACTCATTTATATGTATAATTATATATGTATAAATATGTATAATTTGAACTCTTTTTAAAAGGCATATATACTACTTCATTAGTATATAATTTTTAAATCATTTGTGATCTATTTGAAAAAATTATGAGATGGTTGTATCAATAGAAAAATACACCTATTAATTTTTTAAGTTTATAATAGGGGATATAATTTAATCCATCAAATATATATAGGTTCATTTTTTTTAATTTTTCTAAATTTTAATTTGCTTGAAAGGTTAACAACTTTTTTTGTTATTCACTATTTTCTACTATTTGTGCAATATATTAATCAGTGGAGATTGAACTATATTTATACAAAGAAATTTTGTGAATATACATATTTGTCTATTTTTGACATTCTAATTTAGTCATCATATCATTTTATTCATTCTTATTCTAAAGCAAATTTGAGTTTATAATTACTTTGCCATTTTATTGTTATTGTAAATTTTTGTTAGTGATGTCATACTTTTTCTTCTTCACTTACTTGATAACTAAGTAAAGAATCCCATTAAAAGGTTATCTTCTTAGTTTATATTCTAATATCAATTTTAACTTTATAATTATTTTATAGATTTATTTAATTTATTTAATTTTTTTATCTTTACTATCATAATTTGGTCTTAACTTTGATTGATCTTTAATTTAACCAAAATTAGGGGGAAAAAAAGTTTTTTCTTTAGATTTTTTTGCAGACTATTATCTGATTTGTTATATTTTAAGTTTCAACTTAATGTATAATGATTGTCTTTGGTGTAGAATAATCTTAATATGTTACAAATAAATTTTTCTAACAACTTTTAGCCCATCTATCTTGTGCTCTATACTTCTCATATGTTTTTATTTACTAATGCAACTTTGTGCAGATTTTTTTTTTTTTTTTTTTGATAAATTATAATCTTAGTTTAGGATTTTATCTTTGGAAGTTTTAAATTTTTTTGACTTCTCTTGCTGAACAATTTTGAAATTCATTTTTCATGACATCATGTATATAAGAGTCAGATTTTATGATGTCTTTATATATTCAAGCTTTTACATATATTGACTTTAGATATGTTAAAATAATATTTAATTTTACTCATTACTTAATCATTTTTTTGTAATATTTTTATTTTTATATTATATCTATAAAATCACAACAATATTAATATGTAGTATTTTAAAAAATCTGTGCTTAGTACGAGTACAATGCTAGTAACCTATACAGCACAACAACTCCATAATCAAACTTTATTAATTGAACTTCAAATTTTGTTCAACACTAGCTTTATCAAATAACTTATTTTTAATTAAATTTAAAATACATAAAATAATAAAATATGATTTCATTTTTTGGGGTCAGATCACAATTACGACCCATAAAAATCCAATTATAAGTTGTAGATCTATTTTGGATTCTCTAAAAACTTTGGTATCCATATAAAAGTAAATGGTGTTGTTATAAGTGAGAGAACTTTTTTCTTCTAGCCTCAGTGTATTACTTGAACGATTAGTTGTTATGTAAATAGGATTCCCTAATTACTCTTAAATATTACTTGAAAGGTGTGCATCGCATTTAATTTAAATTTTTTTTATCAAATATATAGATTTTATTAAATTCTTGAAGATATTTGGATTAAATAAGAATTAAAAATTTTAAAACATTAATAATTATAATTTTATATGATTAACATGATAAATTTAAAAAAATTGTTAAAATTTTAAAAATAAATTAAAAACCTCTTCGCTTGAAAAAAAAAAAAAAGATCCAATAATTAATTTTGTGACTTATACATCATTTAAATACACATACATTATTTACAAATTTTATGAAATACTTCATAACACTTTACATATTACATAATATTTTATAAATTGCCAAAAATCTTTTAAAATTGCTTTGCTAAACATGTCATCTGTCAATACTTTGTATCAGTATTATGAAAAAGAAAATTCAACCATTGTAATTTAGGAAATAAAAACAAAAAAAAGTTATAGTTAAACTTAAGGGTTATATTCATCTTGCCTCCTTATTCTATGACAGCGGTGTTAAATCCTCCTTCTACCAAAAAAGTCCTCCAAAACCCCACCTTGAGCTCCTTCTTTTGTTAGTTTTTCAACGATCCAATAGCTTACGCCATTTTTTTTTTTTTAGCCTAAAATGCTCTTTCAAAAAATCATTCTTCTTATAGACTACAAGGGTAGTGTTAAAAGTCACTTTATCCTATAAAAACCTTCAAACCCCCACCCCCAACAAATTCTCTTCTACCATTTATAAACCAACTAAAAATTTAAGCATGCTTCATTTCAAAAACTTTCATATCAAAATTGTTGCCAAGAGAAAAGAAAATAAATGCACCGTATTAATTAAGATTTTCATTAATCAAGATTCACGATAATATCAAGTTGATATTCGGATATAAAATCATCAAATAATGATTCTTGATACGCAAGTAATTATATATATATATATATATATACTTTCGGAGGAGTATTTGCATGTCTTAAATTAGCAAGTACAGACACTTCATGGTTAAATAATATTAGAACAAAATTTTGTTGGTTGGTGTAATTGCAATGTGAATATTTCTTTATTTATAAACTTTTAATTATTTACAATTGTGTTAATTATTTATTTTTACAAAAGAAGCTAAATGAATGTAAATTTATGCATTGGATTGGGCCAAATATATGTGACAAGGTAGGGCTATCATTGGGTCGAATTTTGATCGAATCCGATTTGAATTCCATATGAATTTTAGATTTCTAATCGATTAAAATATTTGATGAATCAGATGCAATTATGAGTATCTATGATTCAAAATAAGTGGATTGAACATGGAATTAAGCAATTCGATTTGTTAAAGATTTGAATCTGAATTTTAATAATTTTTTTATTAAATTAATAGTCTTATATATAATATTAATAAAGATTTTTAAATAAAGTCTATATATTATTTGACCTAATATCTATACTATGTTATTAATATTAAGTCTTGACATAAAAATAAGAGGGATCATAAACCTGATTTTGAAAGTGGAGTTTACTAAGGAGGATGAGTGCTAAAGCTATTTGGGGAATTAGCTAAGGGTCGAACTCAACTCAATTGGAAGCGTGTGGGTCCAATTTGGAACCACAAGGAACATGTTAGGTGTGTCAAGATAGGTCCCATGTGACTAAGATCCTTTGATACTTAAGTCATTATAACATTGGAGGATAAAGCAATGCGAGGTAGTCGGGAGTAAAGTAGAAACAAAATGCATACCCAAAACAAGCATGATGTTAAGATATTTATAGGATACATCAGTGTCGAATTTACCATATGATCCTCATTGAGAACGTAACAGGTTTTCCATAGTACAAGGTTAAATTGGGCTTTTCTCCAAAAAGGGCAACAATTGCCCTATTTTGTCAAATAAAGACGTGCACTATCATCCTGATGGAGAGGATGGCCTAACAAATTTAGTACAGATGGAACGTGGCACAACCTAGTGTTAATGCAAAAAATAGAGTGTGTACTTGCAGCCTACAAGCATTTAATGCAGCTGTCTTATATCACGTTGGAGTTTAGAATTCTGCAAGTCGAGATCAACCATAAACTGTTGAACATGCAACCACAAAGAGCATGTTAGGCTTGCTGAAGTGGTCCGCAACTAAGACTCTATGATGCTTAAGTCGGTATAATATTAGTGGAAAAAGTAATGCAAGGTGGTTAGAGTAAGATAAGAATAGAATGCATATGCATAAAAAGAACGAGATTAAGGTACCTATAGGATACATCGGTTTTGAATTTAACATTCGACCTTCATTTAGAATGGGATAGATCTTGCATAACACAAGGTTAAATTAGGTTTTTCCTCAAAAAGGGAAATAAGTTGCCCACTTTGTCAGATAAGGTCACACACTATCATCCTCTTGAATAGAATGGGCTGACAACTTTAGTGCGGATGTGATGTTGCACACTCTATCATCAATATAGGAAAGACATAGTGTACTAGTAGCCTACAAGCATTTAATGCGACTGTCTTATATCACATTGAAGTTTAAGATTCCTTAGGTTGGGGTTGACACTGACTACCAACCACGACTTATAATGCCATTGGTTGAGCCCATTGAGATGAATGATGATCGAAGAGGTTGACTAGTCTGGTCCTTTCTTAACAGACAAATCAAGTCAGATATTTGGAGATGATCAGGTTTGTTGGTATTTCGCTATTAGAGTCTCGGGCCAACATAATACCCAAATCAAGGGATAGTGAAAAATAAAACCAAAAAGTCAAAGAATGTCAAATATAATAATGTTTAATGCTAGTTACATATGAACTAATATAATGTGAAATAAGGGTTTGCAATCCAAATATTTTACCTTTGAGTTAATATATGATAAAAAATTATTAAAAATTTAAATTTGGCTCAAATTATTTTTTAAATACAATATTTGTCATACAATCCATAAGTAGGGTTGAATTTTCATCGAGTTTCGTATATCGAGTCAAATTCGAATATGAATTTTGATAATCAAATTCGAATTCAAATAACACTGATTTGATTCAAACTGACTCATTGACAACCCTATAATATGGAAAGAGACATAGGACAATCATTGTTGAAGCTTATGGACCAAAGAAATGAAAAAAATGAAGAACTTGAAAGCTATTAATGGAACTCTTCAACTTAACAATAAAAGGTTACATCAGAACACCATATACATAACGGTATCAACACTAAGCTGATCATGAAGAACCAAGTATTGAAGGTAAAATTTACTATAGTGGAGCATTAGCTCAAGATATACAATAAACTTGAAAAGAGTATCATATCATTTGTTATTGCACTATGTATCTTAATATTGTTATTAGATGATGCAATGGAGAAACATGAATATAACATGTTTTGTTATGTTTTGTTCTACTTGTAAACTAATATTACTTAATAATAGCAAATATAATAATAATGCTTTAAGTTGAATAACTGAAAAAAAAATTTCTCATATTCTAAAGTTTCAAGATTTAGAGTATACTAATCTATTCAACTTCAGATAGCTCTTGAATAATTTGTTTTTCTTGTTTTTCTTACAAATTTGTAATGTCTTTAAGTTCAATTATAATATTTTTAAAGGATTTTTGAGTTCATATATATTTCTACTTGATGAGGGTTGAATCCATTGGAGGATGGATCGGGTAGATGTTTCGATGAGTTCGACCTACTTGGTCGATGAATGAGTATAAATAGGTTGAATCTTGCAATCACTAGCAAATGTCAGGCTAGCCGAGGAGCCCTCGGCTTAGGCACTCTAACGCTCAAGCAATACGGGTCGACCAGATAATATAAGCAGTAGAGTGGGGGCTTTTTGTATATTTGAGAGCATACCTTTGAAAGGCTGGGTGGGGGGTATTTATAGCCTTCTCTCCCTAGGGGTTTGTCTGAGATGCCCTTGATGTGTAGGGAGGACCCTTGTCCTTGCATGAGGGGCAATTAGTCATCTCCCATCTCTGTACTATTCCAGGTGGCTGTCTTCCTAGGTTTTAGAGACAGCATAGGACACTGTTGATGCGTCTGCCGCGCCAAGTGGTAATGGGGCGGCATGCGGCATTAATGCAGAGGCATGCCGCCTGTCAGTGCATTTAATGCGGCAGAGATGGTATAATGTTCTGCCAACCTCTCTGGTCGGAAGAATGATCGACCTGATAACGGATTGGAGCATGGATTAGTGGTGACCTTGTACGAGGCCTGGTCGAGTGTTCATTTACCTGGGTACGCCGTTGATCATTGAGGTCAACTAGCGTCGATAGCGCCGTTGGGCCCCGAGTGCAAGATGGATTTAGTGCTGCACCTTTGGGCTGACGCAGTTTGGGCCGAGCCACTTGGGCTATCCCATATCATGAGTCCTCCCTACTTCCGAATGTTGAACGAGGGGATCGATGAGAAGGATTGAAAAGTAGTTTGATGGATGATTACATAGATTAACGAGATTTTTGAAAATCAACTAGGGTTTGGTGTATTTAATGAGCGGTTACATCATGGTGCGCATGGTGCAGCACGACGGTTACAACATTATTAGAACCGCTTGGATTCCCACGCTCACACGCCTATAAATATGCGCTGTAAAAATAACCATTTTTACTTTTACTGCTTTTGCATCCTGGTAAAGCGTCTAGCCAACCATTTTCGCTGCTAATATCTTCTGCTCTTAATTCATCAATTCAGTAAGTGCCTTCTTTCCTTCTCCTATGTGTCTTTTAGATTTATTGGCATGATGTTGCATTTATATGGTTTGGAGGGTAGTCTTGGGGAGGATAGCGAGGCTACCCACTCTGATAAGCTTGGGGGTTTGCCAGAGGAGTCGAGTGACTCATCGAGCGAAGATTCCAGTTCCAACAGCTTGAGCTCCAATAGCTCGAGTGGCGACCACGGAAGGGATGGAGCTGGGCCAAGTTAGGTTCCTCTCTCGCATGGTCGATTATTCACCCAGACCATTATAGTGAAATTATGTCAACCATCACCTATGTTGATTTAAGACGTATTAGGCAGTTATACCATATTCTTCCCGAGTACGAATAATTGACGCCTGGGCTTCTGGTCGAATGCATCATCCCCCAGCAGGCTGTATCACTATTTTTGAGGATGCTTTTAGGTGTGGTCTTAGGTTTCCTTTAAGTGCTTAGATGGTCGATCTGCTTAGAGGCCTTCAGGTGTGTATAACCCAGTTACTGCCGAATTATTTTTGACCATCTATAGTTTCATTGTCTTGATGCACCTATTCGACCAGCTTGCCAACTTTGAAAACTTTTCGAACCTCTTCCATCTTCCCATGTCCCGCAAGTCGGGTAGCACCGATGAGTCGGGTTTCTACTATTTAACTGCTCGACCCCACCGTAAATTCTTTGTAACCCCAGCCTCTTCTTACGGACAAGAATGGAAAAAATGTTATTTGTTTGTTCGGGTCACTAGGGGTTTCTACATTCCTTGGGGTTGGTGGATAGGGCATGTCGATATACCAGGCAACTTAACCCCGACCTGGCCCAATACTTTTGTTCAGGATCTGGTTGAGTTTGGCCAAATAGAAGTCTCGGTATTTATCGAAGAGAGGAGTTTGGTATTGGTTGGGTTGTTGCCAGCACTGTTAAATTTGTCTGCGGATGACTGACTAAGTAGACTGTGCTTCTTTCAATTTATTATTTTTCTGTCCTTGTGCTCGATTTTAACTTTTGTTATTTTGTTGCTTGGCAGATCGCGACGAGATCATGAACTGTTTGAGGGCTAAGGTTTTGGCAAGGGCGGAGAGGAACCAACAGCGCCGCTAGGTAACGGCGGCTCGTCGAGCGGCTGCGGCGGTGAACGTGCCTCATCAGGAGACAGTGACACCTACACCATCGCCCATACCATCTCCAGCTTGACCCATTCCTACTACAGGTAGTAGCCCTATAGGTCGAGGTAAAAGAACAATGTTGGAGCAAGCCAGATCCGCTCCGAATAAAATCGCTGCAGAAAAGGGGAAAGGAAAGGCCGCAGGGTCAGACCCACCGACGGGGAACGACCTGTTTGGGTCCCACGGGGATGATCTTCTGTTTCAGCTGCCCAAGCTCCCATCGCCTAGGTTTGGGACTGAGCCAGGCATGGCGGTGCATAACTCATTGTTGATGGAGACGGCGTAGCTGACGGGCGCTGCTCCGCTAAAAGTGCTGATGGCTGGGCAGTTCCTGGCCGACTAGAAGAAGCTGATGAGGTTAAGCCAGGACACTGCTCTTCGGGTGTTGGCTTATCACGCCAACATAGCAAGGCTTTGGTCGAGTATATTATATTGCTGAATACTCATTGATTATTTGTTTTCTTACTAACAATGTTGTCTTTCAAGTCGGCCAGCTGGGGTATAATTTTTATAGGCGATCGGAGCTGGCCTTGGCTAATCGCGAACGGCTGCAAGCTGACGGGGATGTGGAGACTCTCAGAGCTCAGCTTGAGTCCTCACAAACGAGAGTGGAAGAACTCGCTAAGTAGGTCGAAGAGCTTAACATGCAGCTTCAAGTGAGGGATGATCAGTTGGTTGCCTCTGTCGATGAGAGGACTAGGATGGACGAGCTGCTGAAGAAGGCGCGGTTGGATGGGTAGGTCACTTTCAATTCTGGTCGAACCGCGGGTCAAAATGCTGGCCTAGACGAGACCCAAACTGAGTTCTATCGGATACTACGGCTAATGCGACGAGAGACGGTGTAATAATTTATGTTGAGCTCGGTGTTCCAGGATACAAGCATTGTGTTTGCGCTTGACGACGTCCGCAATTCTTTCGAGAAGGCCCTTAAATAGCTGCATTTTCTGGGCTACTCCTTCTGACCAGAAGACAGATATTGCCTCAATCATTTACTTGACGAGCAGCTACAGCCTTATCCAGAGGACGACGGTGGGGCTGAGGATGGAGGCGTTGAAGCCACCGTGGCTGAGGGTGTCGTGGAGGTTCCACCATTGGCGCCTTTGACAGATGAACAGAGGAGGTGAGCGGAGATCGAGAAGAGGTTGAAGGAAATTGTGCAAGAATTTGACTTTGCCAGCGACTTCGCGTTCGAGGCCAATGAGGGAGAGGTCGAGGCAACTGCATACCTTCCTTCTCTGGACGGGCGCTTCCTAAGCGATGTGGCTAGTCCTTCTCAGCCGGCGACCACCGCTGTACCTGTTGTTGTTGCGATACCCAAGCCTATTCCGATCGCCATTCCCTCGAGTGATGAGCTCAAGCAAGCCATTGAAGAGGGTGCTTGAGCCACTGGCGATGAGGGTGCTGGGTCAAGCTGAAGTTGCTGCTGCTTAGACATTATAGTCTTTTCTTTCTTTGTGTATAATGAAAGTGCTTCGAGCAGATGTTGTCACATGGTCGATTTTTCATTATGTATTAATGAATGTTTTCTGCGTTTAAGCAAGTGTTTATTTTGTTGAGCTTTTACCTTGACTATCTTTATTTTGTTGCACATATGCCTCTGGCACTTAGCCAAGATTAACTCAAGGTCCTTGTCGAGTAGATTGTAAGTAATATACAACATGATGAATCAGAGACAGCCAACTGCCACCTCGTGGGCGCAATTTAAGTGAAAAAGTTGACAACTTTTATGATTACAAACCGTTGCGTCGATTGCTTGGTTAGCTAAAGTAATTACTTAAGGATACACTTTGGGTAATTTGGCGACTACGTTGTTGACTTTCAATAATAAATGACAAGCTTCAAATAATTTAGCGACTACGTGGTCGACTAATTGGTCTTGGCCGGGAAGTCTTGACTTGGCTGCTTGAAGCCTGCTTAGTCGACTACGGGGTTGACAATTTGGTCTCGACTGGGAAGCCTTGACTTGGCAGCCTGAAGCCTGCTTGGTCGACTACGGGGTCGACAATTTGGTCTCGACTGGGAAGCTTTGACTTGGCGGCTTGAAGCCTGCTTGGTTGACTGCGGGATCGATAATTTGGTCTCGACTGGGAAGCCTTGACTTGGCGGCTTGAAGCCTACTTGATCGACTGCGGGGTAGACAATTTGGTCTCGGCTGGGAAGCCTTGACTTGGCAGCTTGAAGCCTGCTCGGTCGACTTCGGGGTCGACGATGAAGAGTTATTTTATATAAGTTTTGTATTTTTAGAATGTGTTGTAACTTTTATTGCTGGTAAGGAATACAACAGAGGCCAATGGCCATTTTACACATAGAATATCTTTAGGTTTACAGCGTTCCAAGGTCGTGGTAGTTCATTACCTGTCGTGTCTGCTAGTCAGTAGGCGTTGTGCTTTGACACTTTGATCTCTGAGTAGGGCCTCTCCCACTTTGGGTCGAGTTTTCCTATATTTTTTGATACTTCGACTTTCTTGAGGACGAGATTGCCAACCTTGAAGCTCCGAGGTCGAACTATTTTGTTGTAACGTTCCGTCATTTTCGATTGGTATTGTTGCATTGTGTCGTAGGCTGTGTGGCGCAGCTCGTTGACAGTGATTAGGTCAAGTGTCCTTTTCGTTGCATTTTTAACTGGATTGTAGTTAATCACTCGGGCTGTGCACTAGATCAGCACGGATGGAATTATTGCATCAGAGCTGTAGACCAAGCTATACGATGAGTGGCCCGTAGCTGTTCGCAGTGTGGTCCTATATGCCCACCGCACCCATGGGAGGTTGTCTACCCAACTTGCTCATGTGCTTGCTATTCGAGCCTTGAGGTGGTCGAGAACTGTTCTATTCATGACCTTCGTCTGGCCATTAGCCTGGGGGTTCCCTACCAACGTAAAGTGTTGGCTGACTCCCAAGGCCTCATACCATTTTCTCGTGCTCTTACTTTGGAACTAAGTGCCGTTATCCGAGATCAGGACTTTGGGCAAACTAAATCGACATATTATGTTATTCCAGATGAATCTCTTGATAGCTACATCGGTGATTTTCGAAACCGTTTTGTCTTCTACCCATTTAGTAAAGTAATCGACTGCCACGATAATGAATTTGTGTTGACCAGATGTCTTAAGGAGAGATGAATTCTCACGGCTGGTTGGTATAGTATGTTTGAGTGGATCTGGCATGATGGGCATTTTCTTGTGAAGTCGATTGAGTTTTGCAATAGGGTGGGCCAAAAATAACCGTAACGGACAACTTTGTGTGCCAAAGATCGACCACCAGAATGGTTACCATGGATGCCGATGTGAATCTCCTGTAGCACTTTGCTTGCCTCTTCGAGTACTAGGCATTTCAGTGGGGGTCCTAAAATTGACCTCCTATAGAGTTGTCCATGGTCATCGAGTGCAAACTTGGCTGCCAGCCCTCTAAGCATGCCGGCCTTCTTATCGTCGTCAGGCATGGTCCCCTGACTCAGGTAAAGCTTGATTGGTTCTTGCCAGAAGGGAGCTGTCTCTTCGACCCATCCGATGAGACTATGATCAGTAGCTTGGATACAAAGTTTGCTGGCCACTAAGAACGTTATGGTTCTTTCCCTAGTGCCTTTCGTCAAGCTAGCTAGTTTTGAGAGTGTGTCTGGTCGTTCATTATCTGCTCGAGGGACCTGGCTCAGGCTGAAACATTTGAATGATTGTTGTAATTATCTCACTTTAGTCAGATATTGGGTCATCTTGGCCTCTTTGGCCTCGAAATTAGCTTCGACCTATTCCGCAACTAGCTAGGAGTCAGTGATCGCTACAAGCTGCTCAATACCCCGAGCTATGAGAGCTTCATATTCTATTTCGTTGTTGGTGACCGAAAAGTCGAGCTTTATTGCAAAATCATACTCCTCGGCAAGTAGGGAACGGAGAGAGAAACCTATTCCGCCTCCTGATGAGGTTGTTGAACCGTCGACATACATAGTCCATACTGATGAGTTCTCAACGATTTGGTTCGGCAGGTCGAGTCTCTCCACAATAAAGTCAGCCAGGACCTGTGCTTTTATAGCTGCCCTCGGCTGGAACGTGATGCCGAACTCCCCGAGCTCGATGGCCCATTTGGTGATTCGACCTGAAGTGTCAGGCTTCGACAACACCTGCTTTAACGGTTGGTTTGTCAACACCACGATCGCATGGGATTGGAAGTAAGGTCATAGCTTTCGTGTTGCAGTAACGAGGGCGAGAGCGAACTTCTCGATCTCTAGATAATTATGTTCGGGCCCGTGCAAAGCCTTACTGCAATAATACACCGGACGATGAGTCCCATCTCTCACCAATGCCAATATTGAACTGATCGAATTAGTGGATATAGCTAGATAAAGTTGAAGCACTTCTCCCAGCTCGGGCTTGGCGAGCATAGGCAGCAAGGCCAAGTATTGCTTGAGCTTTGCTAAGGCCTGGTCGCACTGCTGAGTCCAATCAAACCCTAATTTCTTCGCATTTCTAAGTATTTTGAAGAAAGTGAGACTCTTGTCGACCAACCTTGCAATGAACTTGCTAAGGGCTATGATCCTGCCAACCAGGCATTATACATCTCGAATAATGCGAGGTGGGGTGACGTCCAAAATTGCTTGGATCTTATAAGGGTTTGTCTCGATCCCTCTTTGACTAACGATATACCCAAGGAACTTGCCCCCATGAACCCCAAATGTGCACTTATTGGGGTTGAGCTTCATGCCAAAGGCCCTTAGTATGGAGAAGGTGTGGTTGAGGTCGATGAGGTGGTCCTCAACCTTCTCAGTTTTGACGATCATGTCATCGACGTAGACCTCCATCGATCTCATTCTTGAACATAAAGTTGACCAACCTTTGGTACGTTGCTGCCGTATTTTTTAGCCCGAAGGGCATAACTAAAAAGCAATATATTCCAGTGGGGACGACGAAAGAAGTCTTGTCCTTGTCTTCGGGTGCCATAAATATTTGATAATAGCCTTTGAAGGCATCCATCATGCTCAACAACTCACATCCAGCAGTAGAATCTACTAATAAATCTATACGAGGCAAGGGGTAAGGATCCTTAACGTAAGCTTTATTCAAGTCAGTGAAATCGTTACACATTCACCATTTTCCCTTATTCATGGGGACGAGTACAACATTACAAAGCCAAGAGGGGTACTGAATTTCTATGATATATCTTGCCTCTAAAAGCTTATTGACCTCTTCCTCGATGATTTAGGACCTCTCAGCATTGAAAGTTCTTATCTTTTGCCACATTGGCTTGTGGGCAGGGTCCACGTTGAGTCGATGGACGATGACACTCAGGTCAATTCCTTAGAGTTCAGCAGGTTTCCATGCGAACACATAATATTTCATCGAAGAAAATTGATCATGAGGCATTCCAGGTGGTCGCCCATATCGCTCCCGACCTGAGTGGTTTTGTTGGGGTTTCCAGGTTCCAGCTCTATGGTTTCGAACTCTCCGACGGGCTCGACCCGGGTATCCTCCAATTTTCTTTTCTTAGATGAAGGTACCTCCTCGGGTTTCACTACAGGGGCGTCCCCTGAGGGCTTCAGTTGAAGTTGCTTCTTCTGTTCATTGGACTCGATGGAAATAGTATAACAACGCCATGCGTAATTAAGATTGCACAAAAGTTCTCCTACTCCTACTGGGGTTGGGAACTTGAACTTCATGTGGTATGTGGAGACGATGGCCCTAAAGTCGTTTAGGGCTGGTTGACCAATGATGACATTGTAGGCGAATGGAGCGTCGACCACCAAATAGTTGATCATTAAGGTTCTGCTTTGGGGACCCTATCCAAATGTTGTGGAAAGGTTGATAGATCCCTTAGAGATGATCTCCGACTCTCTGAATTTGACTAGCGATGTTATGACTGGATCAAATTTTAATTCCCCCAGTTTTATTCTGTTCAGTATGGACAAGAATACTATGTTCACGGAGCTACCATTGTTGACCAATATCTTTCTGACCTCAAAGTTGGCTATTTGAAGTGTTACCACCATGGGGCAGTCTATCTTCCTGTCAACTCCCTTGTTCTCCATATGGTCGAGGTTGGAGTCGCTGAAGGAGATTGGGTCGGCGCTGGTGGAGAGTTGGAAAACTGTCTCGACCTTGGCTGGTTTGGTCGACTCTAACTGCCTTTGGGTAGCCCCAGTGGGATCTCCCGCGATCATGTTAATAACTCTTCGAATAGGCGGGTGGGATTCTTTGGCAAGTCTTTTTCCTTTGTCTTCTCTTCTCGGGCTAGCCAACCTTTCTCTACAGAGAGTCCGGTCGGTTTTTCCCTCTTTGCGCCTGGCCTGCTCTTCGACATATTTTTTCAGATGGCCTGCCTGATTAGTCTTTCGATCTCATCCTGCAAATTGAAGCAATCTTTCGTGTCATGCCCTTTCTGCCTATGGAAATGGCAGTATTTTTTTAATTTTTTCATGGCTTCAATCTCTATGAGCTTTCTAGGTTTTTTGAGCAGGTTGTTGTGCTGAATGGCAAATAATACCTCATTTCTCGGGAGATTGAGTAGAGTGTAGTCGTGGAAGCATTTTATGGGGGATCGACGTCCATCTCTGACCTGACGGTCATCTTTCTCCTTGTTTTTCCTCTTGTCGACCTCCAAATTGCCGTATTTCAACTTGTTCATCTGTTCTTGGGTCATGTACCTCTCTACAAGGTCAAGAAGCTCCTCCATCGATCTAGGTTGCTCGCGAACCAATGCATTGGCACATTCCTTGTGCCTGAGGCCCAGGAATAACATGTCGATCAGGAATTCGATTCTCGAGCTGTTGATCTTTAACACCTCCATGTTGAATTGAGTGAAAAAGTCTCAGAGGATTCTCTCTTCTTCTGCTTTACTATGTGCAAATGGGTGTGAGGGAGTTTGGCTTTTCTCCTACTCGCAATCTGGTGCAACAATTTATCACACAGCTGGTCATATGAGTATATTGACGCCGATTCCAATTTCACAAACCAATCAAGTGCTATCCCTTGAAAGGTGGTCACCAACATCTTAGCGTGGATGTACTCGTTGTGTCCATACAACTGCATCATGTGCTCGAACTGTATTAAATGTTCATTCAGGTCGGTCGAGCTATTATATCTGGGCAAGCCGGTCAAAATCTTAGCATCGACAGCAATGCACTCGTCGATAATATCTTGGACAAATGGAGAGTCTCTTTCTCTTGGGAACCTCTGCAGTCCCTCTTGGTAGGGCAACCTTTTCGTGTTTCTCCTCGAGATCTCCTCCAGTCGTCGGTTCAACTATTATACCTGGTAGGATACCTCATCTCATTCCTCCTTATTCGCCTAGGATGTATTTTTGTTCGTACGAGGTCTCAAGTGTTCGACCCTATTATGCTGCAAGGCTCGAATGGGTCAAACACCATGGTCGACAGAATCCACCACCTCCTCATGGGGCAGGGTCCGAGCTATTTGTCTTGGAAAATGGCCTGGGTTCACTTCGCGCCTCGATGGTGGCCTTCTAGATTCTGGCCGTTCACAGTTTTCTTCAGGTTGTCTTCCCTCAGGGACCGCGGGTTGTGGTGTTGCACTGGCCGCCGGCTTCGGTTGGTTGGGTGGTGTGTCGATTCAAGGTAGCCGAGAGTTGAGTTGAAATCTGTGCTGAAATCTGTTCACTAATGAGCTGCATCAATTGGGGCATGGTTAAAGTGACCACTGGTTCTGGCTGGGCGCCCAGCTCTTGCTGAAGTCTAGGTGGGGGAGAGTTGGATCTCCTATTTTCTTCCCTTCCTAAGAGGGCTCGCCTGGTGTTCACCATTTTCGATAGCAGACTCAAGTTTCCCACAGACGACGCCAAAATGATGAGGGTTGAATCCGTTGGAGGTTGGATCAGGTAGATGTTCCGATGAGGTTCGACCTCCTTGGTCAATGCACGAGTATAAATAGGTTGAATCCTGCAATCACTAGCAAACATCAGGCTAGCCAAGGAGCCCTAGGCTTAGGCACTCCGACGCTCAAGTCAATAAGGGTCGACCAGATAATATGAGCAGCAGAGTGGGGGCTTTTTGTATATATGAGAACATACCTTCGAAAGGCTGGAGTGGGGGTATTTATAGCCTTCTCTCCCTAAGGGTTTGTCTGAGATGCCCTTGATGTGTAGGGAGGACCCTTGTCCTTGCATGAGGGGGGCAATTAGTCATCTCCCATCTCTGTACTATTCCAGGTGGCTGCCTTTCCAAGTTTTAGGGACAGGATAGGACACTATTGACACGTGCCACGCCAGGCGGTAATGGGGCGGCATGCGCCATTAATGTGGAGGCATATTGCCTGTCAGTGCATTTAATGCGGAAGAGATGGTACTGTGTTCTGCCGACCTCTCTGGTCGGAAGGATGATCGACCTGATAACGGATTGGAGCACGGATTAGTGATGCGGGTCGACATATCGACCCGCGGCCTTGTACGAGGCCTGGTCGAGTGTTCATTTACCTGGGTATGCCGTCGATCATTAAGGTCGACTAGGGTTGATAGCGCCGTTGGGCCCCGAGTGCAAGATGGACTTGGTGCTGTACCTTTGGGCCGAGCCACTTGGACTATCCCATATCACTACTATTTTCACAGGTAATTGAATCTATTCGCTAGCTTTGTTTTCTTCTCTTAGGTTGTCAAGGTAAGAGGGGTTTATGGGGTCTTTTTAATGTTATTGTAGTAACTGGGGGATTTTGAACAATCATCATAGTACAAGGATTTAATCCCAAAAAATAAGATGACTAAGAATCTCAATGTTTGATAATTAACTTATTTTATTATGTTAGCAACTACTATTAAATACTAACACCACTAGTTGATTCATTATTGACATGAGGAGTTGAAGAGGATTTCTAAAGGTTTTTATAATATAAGAATTTTGTTTTTACAAAAATTAATAGTATCTATACTATTATAAAAGAGAAGGGTGTTTTTTTCTCAAGTGAAAGTTATTTTATATAATTTTACAAAATTATCCTTGCAATTTTGAGTGAGTTAGAATCATTAATGTAATCTGAAGGTTAAAATTGGAAATTTCTACATAACTATCATAGTTCTCATATCATTTTTTAGTTTTCCATATTTATCCTTTTATAATCAACATACACAGTAAAAGAAAGGGATACAATTGTAATATTCCACTTAAAAGCAGAATCCTTCAAACCTCAACTTCTCCTTCCCATGCATAGCAAACCACCACCCATATCTTTATAATCTCTTCTTCAATTTCATCTCAAACCTAACCCAAAATCTCTATATTTGTTTCTTACTTATTGAATAATTTGAAAATTCGAATAGAAATTTTGATTCTCTCTTTATCGCAAGGTAATTTTTTATTTTTCATTTTCTTATGTATATTTCTGGCGTGCTTACTCTGATGGGTTGTTGATGATTGTCAAATTATTTCAGTTTTTTGATGATCTTCGTGGCCCACAACTAATCTTTGTGTGCAACAAGCAGAGTAACTAACAAGGGCATGAGTTGATAGCATAAGGCCCGAGGACTACTTTTTCTTCTCGTTGTCTTTTTGTAAGTGAAAGCGCATAATCTTGGGGAATTCTAGTTGAACTGGTTCAATGAATCAGTCTTTGGGCCTCAATAATTGTTTATAATTGTGATACTTATGGAACAGAATTGAATCTCGATTCTTCTATTGCCTTGCCAAGTGGGGAAAAACCCTTTTAATTTTTATCAATCTAACTTTTTTCTTTGAAGTTTTGGTTGTGAAGAAAATGGGTTCTTGGATGATTAATGAGTACAGCCACAGAAACTGCATGATGAGAGCAACCGAGATTTCATAGTTGCAGTAGTTTCACCTTTCTTTCAAGGTTTTGAGAAGATTCTAAATAATTGGTCAATTCCCCATGAGTTTGATTTCATTTTTTTTGGCTTCATTTTTTTATTTGAATTTTATGTTTTTAAATTTTACTTGCGCTTTTCATTCAAAGAAAAACATGTTTGATTATTTAATTATTGATTGTTTAAATTTAGTTTGCGTATCAACAAGCAAGCTTTTGCCACCCCGACAAGTTCCAATTAATTCCTAAACTCTTGAAGGTATAGTTTTTCTATTTTTTTTGGGCCCTACACACTTTTTCCCCCCCTACTTTGAAGTAAAGAAAAATATTTTTAGTATAATACATATGTCCAGAATTTTGTTTGGCAGCTTATTATTTTTCTTCTCCCTTTTGGAATTTGGGGAAGGGGGACTTTAATGAGACAGGATAGCATGTTTATGTGTGTTCATTTTTTTTCTTTCAATTTTTTTTTTTCGTAAATTTGATTGAGTGGCTTTTAATGAAAGTGTACACAACCTTTTCTTCCTTCTAGTGTGAGAAGGATAAAGTGAGAGGGTATATAAAATAGTTTATTGACGGTTTATTGATGGATTTTATAAGTCCATGCTCTCATTTTTTTTTTCTCATTATTACTATCTAAATTTATTTTGCTCTGCAGGTCTCCTTTCTGTACATATTTCATGCAAGTAGTAAAATTTGAGGTTCGAATTCTACTTAATTTACTTATCTTATGGATGAAGTCTAAATACGTTCAAAAAATATGACTTTTACCTTCTTTTTTTCATTTTCCTTTATTTTTTTGCCAAAATAATTCTACAAATTGCATGTTAACTGAATTACTTAAATTTAATGGCAGGTGGCAATTTCATTTTACCTTTAGAAGTACCACATTGCAGTGAAACATTGAAGGGAATTTTTGTTGTGTGCGATACATGCATTCCAGTAGTTTCCTTGATCTAATTTCTAATTTGGCTTCTATTTGCTATCTCAAAACAAAAACAACCATGACAGTTACTTCATTCTTTAGAAATTGATTCTTAATCAAGCATCAACATTGTTTCTGTCTGTTACATGTTAGTAGAAAAGAAAAGAAAAAACAAAAAAATAAAACTCAATCCCTTACCTAGTAGCTTGCACAGGTATTCAAATCAGTGTGGTGCTATCATGGAATTTGCTCTTTGTGGATGTGTTTCGGTTGTGTCGTTACCCAAGCTAAGCTACCTTTCAGCGTGGAGAAGAAGGTACCCATTCTACCACTAATATGTAGGTACCACTTTGAGTAAACTTAAGAGGATAATCCATCTTAAGGATTTATAAATTTATAGTATGTTCAATAATCAATACTTATTTAGCATAGTAAATGCTATGCATGGTTATATAATTATTACATTTCTTTGGTTCAAACTTTTTTACCCATTATTCCATCTAATTTTCCTTTATTCCATTTTTCATCTTTGAAGTAGTTTTTAGTGACTGCAATCTTATGGATTGATTTTCCAAACACATGATGTTTTCCAAATTTTGATTTCTCTTCTTCCTATTATTTAAGCTTTTTCATTCTCCATTTTTTGCACTTCTGTTATATATTTTTTCATACGTGTATGGGTTTTCTTTTGTTAGATCAATGCAAATTGATATTTAGCTTTCATGGTTGTATATATTTTCTTATGTATAGATATTGTGGTTTCCAATATACTAATGAGCACTTGGTGATAAGGTTAATAAAGGATCGAAGTATAATTTCGTATATGTGGAAAGCTATATACATATTACTATGCGTTTGAGATGGATATTACTAATGAATGCTATAAAGCCACCATCGGTAGTGTAGCACCCCACCCAGGATAATCCACAAGTTGGGATGCCACCAAGTTCAATCCTATAGCATGCAAACATCATATCCGATAGGCCCATAAAATTTCAATAACACTTAAAGAAAACAACATAATCCAATCTTAAAGCAACACTATCGAAGGACCTTATTACATGCCAAGTTCCTAGAGTATCCCAAAAATCTCAGCTAAGCCACAATTCAATACAAGCTCAAAGTGTCATCCCAAGAAATACAATATATACATGCCACAAATATTAGGTTTAAACTTAATATATCGAAACATCTCTAAACCAAAGCTTAGCCAATATGTGGACCTATGTGTACATATATCCATCAACACTTTTGCGAACTGTCCCATTGGGCTAACTGATAAGCCCTTTCTCCATTTTTGTACTTGTCTGGGAAGAGAAAAAAAGTAAGGATCGATAAACATAAGGAACTCAAACAATAATGGATTTCAACATTTAAGGAATATTACTTCCCAGAAAAATAGGTTTGATAGGCCCTCATAGGTGTTTTATCACAATACAGATAAATATGAGAAAGTGCCAGATTGACAGAGCCTCACCTTAATAGCCTCAGAAAATGTAGTCACCGTCTACTGGTTCGTGGGACCCATTTCTTCGTCACCTGGCCAAAAGAATATGTTCACAATCAAAGTCCTCATTTGACCCTATAATTACAATCTTACTATTAATAGTATGAAATTGACAACTATTTGCTTAATATGGTAGTCTTAGGGTTCGATTCATACTATCATTACGGTATAGCTAATTATGCCGTTATACGAGAATATTTAAGGGGTTAATATCGGTACTAAAAAAAAGCATAATCAGGTCCTTATTTATATAATTAACCTCATATCATCATCCCAAATCAACAATAATAGTCCAATTACCATAGTTCACTTAATTATCGCCACTAAGGTCTCAAATTCGTAAATTAGAATTTAATCACTTAATTAACTCAATAAACCCAAACTTATCATATAATAATACAGATATGGGCCCACTAAGCTATATTGTAATCCATGCATGGGGAAACTATTTACAATTCATATACCAATGTCTTCATTTCTTAACATAATACAAGATTCGGTAAAGAATAATGATATAATATATTTTAATTCAAACTTCGGTCATTACCCAAGATTTGCTCAACCGAACCTCGAATTCACAAACCAAGGTCACCACTACGATCATTGCGATGAGCTGAAGATACTGTCTCAGCGCCGCTATCAGAGATAAGCAACACCGAAGCTTCTCAACTCCAGGAATCCAACGCCCGCTTCAATTTTACGATTCACCGTCAACTTGAGGGTCAATTGGCCAAAAAATGCAACTGGGTCTCAACTTGCCACCATGCACCACCACCTCCAATTCTCCTTTGCCGGTGGCCCAACTCCAAAATTGAAGGTGCCAGAGTGTTCCCCAAGCTGAACCTTAGAACAGTGAACCCGTTAAGCTCCACTGTAGTTAAGTTTTGGACCTCCGCATCTCCGCCGTCCACCAGTGTTTTCATGTTGCATGAGGTACTGGCGTGTTGCTGGAGGTGAGAAGAGAAAGATGGTTGGATTAGTTTTTCGTTTTGGGGCGTTGTTAGTTATGATCACTTGAGAGAAAACATGGTGGTTTTGGTGGAGAAGAAGATGGAAATTGGTGGTGAAATTGCAAATCACTTATTTATAGAATTGATCTAGAGTTTATCTAATTTGTTACTATCCCCTCCTTAAAAGAATCTGGTCCCCAGATTCTCATTCTTAATTAGATAAACTTGGATTAACACTGGCATATATAACATTCTTGTTTCCTCGTTCCTCAATTACATGTGAATTTCTCTCATTATCATGATATATCTCCTCAATTCCTTGGTGATCCCATGACATCATTAAGCACTTTATGCTATTGGTAGTTGAGTAAGTCTTACGTATATCATCACATGTCATTTCAATACTTAAAGTCCTCCATTCCATCCTAATAGTGCATACTGTCATTTAATAGATCACAAAAACTGTTATAGTAACAACCGACTAACAACACCACAAGTTCACTCTTACATAATATTTACGTTAAGGAGTAGTCAGATTCAAACTTAACATGCTAGCCTTCATATCAAGTCATGCATTCCCAAACAGCTAGCTACAGGTTCACAAAAACTAAGCATACTAGATATAGTTACGAACAATATATTTGCTACTCCCTAAGCTCCGTCTGGGGTATTAAGTTAAAGATATGCAGTATCAAACTCTCCTATGACATTCAAGAGCTCAGATAGAACCTTTAGCCACCTGTTTCCCTTTATCCTTGTGGTACCTATACCTATTCTTCACTTATTTTGTGAACCATTAAATATAGTAATTTTCACTTTCAAACCTAGAGTGTTTGTTAATCTTAGATTATCCCAAATTATACTTACCAGTACGTTCACGATCAATAAGAATTCCTCTTTTTCAACTCTTAAATGATATC
This sequence comes from Jacaranda mimosifolia, assembly GCA_018894105.1. Classification (NCBI taxonomy): domain Eukaryota; kingdom Viridiplantae; phylum Streptophyta; class Magnoliopsida; order Lamiales; family Bignoniaceae; genus Jacaranda; species Jacaranda mimosifolia. Next base: position 15,032,677 of record CM032123.1, read on the forward strand.
TTTATTTCATTTAAGCAATCACCATTTCAATAATCCTAAACATAAGCAAAATAGTTTATCCTATGACTTAAGTTTCCAAAGGCATAAGAGATCATTCCCATATACCAAGTTTCCTTTATAAGCATATATGCACTGAGCCCTTCCTTAGTTGATTTCACCAATGCACTATTGATTTGGAAAAGACTTAAATACATCATCAACATCAATTGGAAGAACCCTAAGAACTTTTGTACTTTGATATATTTTTTGGTCACACTTGATTGTCCATAGCCCTGATTCTAATAGGATGATTCCCTTAATGTTCACTAGGCCATAGCCCAAACACAAATGTAATATGGCAAGTTCCTCCGTTCTAAGAAATTTAAAGGTTCCAATCAAGATTCTTATAAATCAATCCTAAAACATTATCTTAATTCACAATTTTTATATTACAAGTAAAGGGACAATTCTTGGCCCACCTTCTCCTTGAGTTTCTTATTCAATAGTATCCTTTCCTTAACTTCAATTCTAAACAACCCCAAACACATGCATTAGGTTATACAGCTTATAAAGAAAAAGGCATCCCAACTTCTTAAACTTGGTGGGTTTTGTCAAGCTCTTACTATTGTTCTGTTGATTCTTATCAATTATGCAAGATTCATCCTAAAAAATAAGCATATACTCATTTCCTTTATTCATCAAGTTTACTTAATATTCCAATTCTCTCATCATTCCTTAATTCACATCCCTTACATTTTACTTATCTGATCTTTTCAGTGATTGAGAGGTGTAAAACTCTAGAGATTCCTCAAGGTTGTCCTTCATTAGGTTTCTATTATGCTTCCCAGATTACTAGCCCAATTCACTTATCGATAAGGTTATAAGGTTCCCATCTTACTGCAATAAGTTTATAACATAAGTCTTAATGTTTTCGAATCTACTGGCAGGGGAGAAATAAGATCTAAAATTATCTTCGATTCTTCCCGCGGGATATTTCTAATGCAAGCGTTCTCATTGCCAATTTTTTTTAGCGTGATAATTCATTGAGTGATGACCGTCCACTATAATTTGGTTGATATAAGATCACCTTGAATATTAATAATATCATAATGGTTGTTATCTCCTAGAGAATATAAGATATCTAACCGCAAGCTGAGATCCTTTAAAACTCCAATCAACATATACGAGGTATAGGATACAATTAATTCATATGTAAAGTTTGCATGTGATACTATCATCATATATATAAATTAGTACTTAGTAGTCCTTGAGAGTATTTAAGCTATCAATCAATCTAATCGATATTGATTCATGATGGTAGAACTTACTAAATTTCATATATCATTGTTATAATAAAATGTTTATCATATCCCACTTACTGTGCCGAGCTAATTGCTCATATGTGTATATGCGCGCCATAACCATTTCTTTAATTAGCACATCCCATGGTTCTTTAATTTCCTTTGTCAATGTTAGGGTGTGCGCGTTCCTATTTCAAGTATTGGTCCCATTCTCCTTTGCACCTTCTATATCTTCAAATTTAGGGACTGCATTTCATGATGACACCGATCTATATCCTCTATCCACATTCCTACTTGCCATAATAATAACAAAATTTTCATCGGCCTTCTAATTCTTGCTTAGCTGATTCCTTCACTCTTATCTATTATTTCATGTATTTCAAAATTGATTCTGCTCGTTACTCCTCAAACTTTTAATACGGTTTCTCATAACTCCATGGCTACCAACAACCATTCTCTAGACCACTATATCATTTAAGTCACACCTTACGAATTCCTCCAATATTAATCTGTCCATATGACATTTTAAATCAGTAAATGCAACTCTATTTAGGAAAATCCTCAACTTACAAATCTAAAATCTTACAAAACACGTTTAAACGTGAAATATTTCTCCAAATTTTCACCCTTACAAAATTCAAAGAGTCTCGTACTTGACATCCCTAGATTACTGGATCATACACTGGTCGTCTTGGAAATGTATCTTTTATCATTGATTATTTCCTTAATTTCCATCCCTTGGTCCCAAATTCCTATCTTATATTTCCTGCCAATACAAACAAACCGTTTAGATTCCAATTATAAACCTACGGTGAACATTCCTTATTCTAATAATCGTTCATTCATTTCCCAAATACACATATTCTCGCAGTAATCCCTTTACCTGTATATTTATACATCTAATTCTCATCCGTAAGTACGTAGCAGGAATTTATTCACCTCAAGGTAATCACCTTCTTGCCATTTCATATCTTCCCAGAATGATCTTTATTCGCTAGATACAACTTCCACGTACCTTGCTCGCAAAATGTTGATTTTTCAAAGTAACTCTTTTCACACCAAGCACAATTTTTTTTAACATATCCATCCACTCATCAAACTCAACCTTCATAGATATTGTTCACATAACACAAAAATTCTTAAACAGCACCATCCTTTCTAAGCACTATACGTTCATATGTCTGACATATTAGAAGTAAGAGGTTATTCACTAGTTGGCCACCCTGATCATAACCCTTCACTTCCTTAATGTCAAGCCTTATCCTAAAAATTCATATTCCTATTCAATCCCACATTCAAGTTCATAATAAAACCTTATTTTTACTTACCCAAAAACTTTCACATTCCAAGAATCATATCCTGAAATAACTCAGGTATTCTTTAACTCAAGTATACACATCTAAAGCATTTCCAAAATCAAACTTATTCCCCACAACCCGAGAATCATATCCTAGGATTAGATCCTACAATAACTCAGGTTTTCTTTACCTCGAGTGTTTATATCCTATATGACTCATAATTCAAGTTTAATCTCTAGTAACCCACAAATTCCAATTATAATAATCATTCCCATGTTAACCTAGGTCATCGAAAACTGAGGCTCTGATACCACTTCTATAGCACCCCACCCGTGATAATTCACAAGTCGGGATGCCACCCAGTTCAATCCTATAGCATGTAAACATCATATCCGATAGGCCCATAAAAATTCAATAACACTCAAAGAAAACAACAAATCCAATCTTAAAGCAGCACTATCGAGGGACCCTATTACATGCCAAGTTCCTACATTATCCCAAAAATCTCAGTTAAGCCACAATTAAATACAAGCTCAAAGTGTCATCCCATGAAATATATATATATATATATATATGCCACAAATATTAGGTTCAAACTTGTGGGCCTATGTGTATATATATCCATCAACACTTTTACGAACCATCCCATTAGGCTAAGTCATAAGCCATTTCACCATTTTTGTACCTGTCTGGGAAGGAAATAAAAGGATAATAACAAGGTAAGTCCGAAGGACTTAGTGAGGGAAAAGAAAACGACAGGAATCAAGGGAAAACTTTTAAGATACAACAATTAGTAAACAAATTCGGAAGCAATCAGCATTTTCAATATGAATCAACAATGTACATAGCACGCATGATATCAAGTTTAACAGGCTATTGGTCATTCCGACCTTATTACTCCCAGACCAACATGTAACCGCTAATACCAGTACGGTATAGCATAAACAAGATTTCTTTATTGCTCCATTGCTTAAGCACTCAGCTCAGCGTATAATAACTTGTTATATGGCATGGTTGACCGCATGTCGAATGCCGCCACTCACAGTTCGCAACCTCCAGCTCCCTGTTGAGTTAGGATCATAGATGGGTACTAGCCAGGAGATCTGTAACCATCGATCCATTCCTCTCGGCAGTCTTTTCGATCCTAGCCCCAGGCCCAACTTCTCGTGGCGTTCCTCTGGGTTGAACTTTCCAAGGGTGACCCTATGGGTTGAATTGATATAATGCCAATAGATAAGAATTTAACTTTTAATGCAATAACATGAATATAATAAGATATGAGTCTAGAACAACAATATACATAGTACACTGGCCAGCAAGGTCATTCTAGAATAATAATCAAAGCATTCTGCAGGGATTGGCACTTGGCCAATACAATTAATAGTCAATTATGCCATCAAGGCCAATTAACCGATATACACGATAGATTCAAGAACGCCAACAAGGCCAATCAGCTGAAATATAGAATGAATTCAAGTATGCGGAAAAGACCACGGATTGTGCTCAACAATATCAGAAGCAAGAATCAATAAACAAACCCACACAGGGTTATACGAAATAATGAACAGATAACAATCAAAGAGTTCAAATAATCCATGAATCCAAATAATCAAGAATCAACTAATTCCCAGAACAAGGACAAGCTTAACCCTCACAGGGGTTTATAAAGCAAGGATCAATAAACATAAGGAACTGAAACAATCATAGATTTCAACATTTAAGGAATATTACTTCCTATAAAAATAGGTTTGATAGGCCCTTACAGGTGTTTTATCACAATACAGATAAATATGAGAAAGTGCTAGATTGACAGACCCTCACCTTAACAGCCTCAGAAAATGTAGTCACCGTCTATTGGTTCGCGGGACCTATTTCTTCGTCACCTGGCCAAAAGAATATGTTCACAATCAAAGTCCTTATTTGACCCTATAATTACAATCTTACTATTAATAGTTTGAAATTGACAGCTATTCGCTTAATATGGTAGTTTTAGGGTTCGATCCATACTATCATTATGGTACGGCTAATTATGTCGTTATCCGAGAATATTTAAGGGGTTAATATCAATACTGAAAAAAAAGCATAATAAGGTCCTTATTTATATAATTAACCTCATATCATCATCCCAAATCAACAAAAATAGTCCAATTACCATAGTTCACTCAATTATCACCACTAAGGTCTCAAATTCATAAAATCAGAATTTAATCACTTAATTAACTCAAGTAACCCAAACTTATCATATATTAATACAGATCCTAGCCTACTAAGCTATATTGTAATCCATGCATGGGGAAATTATTTACAATTCATATACTAATGTCTTCATTTCTTAACATAATACAAGATTCAGTAAATAATAATGGTATAATATATTTTAATTCCAACTTCGGTCATTACCCAAGATTTGCTCAATCAGACCTCGAATTCACAAACCAAGGTCACCACCACGATCATCGCGATGAGCTAAAGGCATTGTCTCAGTGCCGCTGCGCTGTCGTCCCTGGAGATGAGCAACACCACCACCAATCGAAGCCTCTCAACGCTAGAAATCCAACGCCCACTTCAATTTCACAATTTGCCATCGATTTGAGGGTCAATTGGCCGAAAAATCCAACTAGGTCTCAACTCACCACCATGCGGCATCACCTCCAATTCTCCTCCGCTGGTGGCCTAACTTCGAAATTGAAGGTGCCAGAGTGTTCTCCAAGCTGAACCCATCAAGACTGTCCATTGGTCCGCCGAGACAAGTAGTCGGAATGGTGAACTTGCCAAGCTCCGCTGTGGCTGAGTTTTGGACCTCCGTGTCTCCGCCGTCCGTCGGTATTTACATGCTGCATGAGCTACCAGCGTGCTGTTGGAGGTGAGAGGAAAAAGATGGTTGGATTCGTTTTTCATTTTCTGGCATCGCTAGCGATGATCACTAGAGAGAAAGCATGGTGGTTTCGGAGGAGAAGAAGATGGAAATTGGTGGTGAAATTGCAAATCACTTATTTATAGAATTAATCTTTCCTTATTTGCAAATTTTATGGCCAGTTTTCAATTAGGTCCTCCAAAGTTTCCACAAACTTCAATTCAGCCCTTCAAAAGCTTAAGTGCCTAACATTAACCCCTTTGGCCAAGAATATATATCATGCAACCCCAAAACTGTCAAGTTTAGTCAAATTAGGTTTTCATAAATTATGGATTGACCTTAAATTTTCTAATTTCCTTCCAATTAAGTCCTTTTCATTTATTTTTCGAGCCCTAAGATCCGACCAATCTATTTCTTAATTTCTCAATTTTCATTTTCAAAAATACCAAATTTTAAGGGTGTTACAATCCTCCTCCCTTAAAAGAATCTGGTTCCCAGATTCTCATTTTCAATTAGATGAACTTTGATTAACACTGACATATATAACATTCTAGTTTCCTCGTTCCTCAGTTACATGTGAATTTTTCTCATTATCAGGATATATCCCCTCAATTCCTTGGTGAACCTATGACGTCATTAAGCGCTTTATGCTATTGGCAGTTGAGTAAGTCTTACATATATCATCACATGTCATTTCAATACTTAAAGTCCTCCAATCCATCCTAATAGTGCATATTGTCATTTAATAGATCACAAAAACTATTATAGTAACAACCGACTAACAACACCATAAGTTCACTCTTACATGATATTTATGTTAAGGCGTAGTCATATTCGAACTTAACATGCTAGCCTTCATTTCAAGTCATACATTCCTAAACAACTGGCTACAGTTTCACAAAAACTAAACATACTAGATATAGTTACGAACAATATATCTGCTGCTCCCTAGGCTCCGTCTAGGGTATAAATCTAAAGATATGCGGTATCAAACTCTCCTCTAACATTCAAGAGCTTAGATAGAACCTTTAGCCACATGTTTCTCTTTATCCTTGTGGTACCTATACCTATTCTTCACTTATTTTGTGAACCACTGAATATAGTAGTTTTCATTTTCAAACCCAGAGTGTTTATCAATCTTAGATTATCCCAAATCATACTTACCAGTACATTCACAATCAGTAAGAATTCCTCTTTTTCAACTCTTAAATGATATCTCTGTTTCATTTAAGCAATCATCATTCCAATAATCTTAAACATAAGCAAAAAGTTTATCCTATGACTTAAGTTTCCAAAGGCATAAAAGATTATTCCCGTATACCAAGTTTCCTTTATAAGTATATATGTACCGAGCCCTTCCTTAGTTGATTTCACTAATGCGCTATTGATTTGGAAAAGACCTAAATACATCATTAATATCAATTGGAAGAACCCCAAGAACTTTTGAAGGTGTGCCACCAACTAGGTCTCAACTCGCCAGCGTGCGCCACCACCTCAAATTCTCCTCCGCCGGTGGCCTAACTCCAAAATTAAAAGTAGTGTTCTCCAAGCTGAACCCGTCAAGATTGTCCTGTGGTCTGCTGCGAAAAGTCGTCGGAGCGGTGAACCCGAAAAACTCCACTGCGACTGAGTTTCAGACCTTCACATCTCCACCGTCCGCTAGTGTTTTCATGCTACATGAGGTACTGGCATGTTGCTGGAAGTGAGAGGAAAAAGATGGTTGGATTCGTTTTTCATTTTCTGGCATCGCTAGCAATGATCGCTAGAGAGAAAGCATGGTGGTTTCGAATGAGAAAAAGATGGAAATTGGTGGTGAACTTGCAAATCACTTATTTATAGAATTGATCTTTCCTTATTTGCAGATTTTATGGTCAATTTTCAATTAGGTCCTCCAAGGTTTCCACAAACTTCAATTCAGCCCTTCAAAAGCTTAAGTGCCTAACATTAACCCCTTTGACCAAGAATACATACCATACAACCCCAAAACTTTCAAGTTTAGTCGAATTAGGTTTTCTTAAATTACAGATTGGCCCCAAATTTTCTAATTTCCTTGCAATTAAGTCCTTTTCATTTATTTTTTGAGCCCTAAGATTAGACCAACCGATTTCTTGATTTCTCAATTCTTATTTTCCAAAATACCGAATTTTAGGGGTGTTACAAGTAGCAAGTGGCGGAGAGGATTATGGATAATCTATGGTGATAGCCCTCAATCAGAAATTGGTTTATTATGGGCTTTTACCAATTTAATTGTTTTGGAGAATTTTTAATTCAAAATTAATTATCTATTACTCTGTATAAATATATTAATATAACGGCTTCTTGATGGTATGCTTATAATAGGTGCTTGAGTTTGTTACTTCATGTTAAGGCATTAGCATGACTACGGTTTTCCCATCTATGGAAATTCTAATTGCAGAGTTCTAAACTTATCATGTTTTTTGAAATTTAACAAAATTTTTAAAATTTTGTTACATCTTGGCCCATGTTTGCTGGCTGGTGTGTTAATGCCGCCCCAACATTATCATCCTGAGTAATTTTGGCCTAATTCTAGCATTAGTCATATTGAAAGTTAAAGCATAAATGCATAATTCACGGACAAAGTAATTTGAAAAATCTGTATATCACATCTTGCATCAAAATCAACAACAGAATATTAAATTTATATATAATGTATATATTAATATGTATATAATTTTTTTTAATTTCTTCTTTTCCTCTCTTTTGATTTCCACTTTATTAAATTAATTGCTTTGGAGAATTTGTTTGATATGTTAGAAACTATCTCTGCAAATGAATGTTTTCATATTAAAAAAATTTAAATTAAAGCTAAGTTATTTTTGTAAGATTTTGAAATTAATTAATTAATAGAACTCGGCTATGTCGTTGGTGAGAATGACCAAATTATAAGTAAAATTCAGGTTTTCTAGAAGACAAAATCTTTACCCTTACATATATTATTAATAATACATAGTGGCTTGCTATTGATGTTTAATAATTTATTCTCAATATTTCAAGTTTGTAGTAGTAGCTTACTGTAAGAGGTTATAATTGTACCATAAAACTACTTTGTACATAAGTTAGTTATCACTACTCTTTGTTAATATGTGCATTTACAATTTGTTCGGTATAATTTTTATTTAAGTTTGATTGGTGAATATAATTATTTTTTCTAAAATATTTCAATTGTAGTCCATTATGGAATCATTAAACTGCAAATTGACTTGAAAAGGGAATGATGCTAATCAAAGAATTTAATAAAATAATATGTAAATTGTATTGTTCAAAATAGAATTATATAGATATGAGATTAATTAATTAAAATAAATTGTAAAACATACTGTTAAAATAAACGTGCAAAAAAATTCTCAATGATTATTTGACCCAATAATCATTTATCATAGTTAGATTCAAAAGATGTCCAAACTAATGAATGCATATAAATTGCTTGGAAATATTTGAAATATCACCCCCCCCCCCCAAAAAATTTTTTTTTTGGTAATACAAAATTAATATTTCTAATAACTTTTTGGTAATATTTTTTATCATTACAATTAATACCCTATTAAGTACTATGTTTAGATATGATTGTAAGAGTAAACTTACAATGCAAAATTTAGTTTCACAACTTAATATCAAACTTTCGAATAAATCTGAGTACTTCGTTCAGAATATCTATATTTGTGAATTTACTAATATGCCAATCTAGGAAACTAATCTACACTTATTTCTATCTTTAATTTGTACCATATAACATATTGCCTATTGCTTATGGTACTAATTTTCTAGCATTCCACCAATCTATGGTTAGTAGAAATGAGAGTATTTATAGAGAAGGTGCATATTTAAGGAATCTTTTATGTTATAATCACTATTTATAGTTCGTATACTTAATTAGATCTAAATGATTTTGCTTTTAGATTGAGCAATTATATATTAAAAATTAAAATTGTATAATGATAAATTCAAATTTATATTTAGTAAATTGCAAATTTAGTATTAAAGTACTAAAGATTTAATACTAAACTACTAAACCTTTAGTATTAGCATATATTTGGTTTCATAGTTTTCTAACTTATTTTACCCTTTATAGACATCACATCACACTTTTAAATTTTATTCACCTGTTCATAGATGTATATGCTTTTTAAGTAAGATATAATACTATAAATTATTATGTACATCTACAAAACTATCATTGTAGTTTATTACTGTATTTTTACACTTAATAACTTTATTTCAAAGAGAAATTAGAATACAAGACTTAAACTGGCGGAAACCATATACCCCCAACTTGATTTAAAGGAAAAAAAATTGTTCTCATTAATTATAATCTTTTATGGTTTTATTATAAAATATTTGTCATGCTTCATTTGATTCTATATATTTTGGCAATTAACACAATTTACTTTACTCTAATTGACATTATAGTTTATTTCAATGTATGTAGATAGAAGCAATGGAAACAGAATCATCAGTATATAATTTGGCAAGAGCTATTGCTGACGCTGAACGTAGAAGAGAAAGACACCATATTCGTGCTAGAGAGAGGAGACAAACTATGGGTATTGAAGAGCGAGAAGACTATCTTGCAAGAAGGCGAGGATACTACCAAATCAGAAGATCACGAATTGCAAGTGTTGAAACACGTCCACATGAAGAAACTTCAACTGCGTTGCCTACTGATTCAGGTTATAATAATTTTCTCAGCCACTACACAAGTATTGTACCATATTATATTTTGAAAAAATTCAATATTCACTCCTTACAAAGAATGAAAAAACATAAGGTTCAAATATTAGTAAATGGAAAAAAACACGAGTACTCAATATTTACATTAAACATCGTTTACATTATTCAACTTTATTGAATGTTGCACTCTGGATACATAAATAATATACAACTTACTCATTTAACTATGAAGTGTATATATGACCTGATAAAGACTCCATATCTCCAATTAGTGGAATTTGATTTTGATATCATTTTATGCACTTTTGACAAAATTTAAGCTAAACTCAACACTTAAAAATTAAATCATCGATGAGAATGCAATTTTTAATTAAAATATGACTTTGAAAATTCTATTAACATTGTAACTTTCACATTCTGTATACAAAATTAGGAATTCCATGTACTTTTGTTGCTACAAGCTGCATTCCTCAATCAATTCATATGCAAATCGGTGCCAACTTAGTGCAATGTAATCAATTTGAATCATCAACATCTCTTGCTCCACCATCAAGTAATAGATGTGTACATATTCTATGTTTTTCCAGCTAAAGAGCAATATGTCATCCTACACTTGACTACTACTTCACATTTTAGCCCCGATTTAGATTCTACTTTCAAGCATGAATTTAATGTCTCAAAATTCTTACAATACCATATTACTATTAAGAATCGTTAAATTCAACTTATTGTTTGCTACTCAAATCCAAATTATATGTATAATGCAAACGAATGATTTTTTTTCAAATAAAAACATATAGAAATTTGCATATTCTTTCATCACTTTCCTCTACAGACTCAACCATTCATCCAGTAGCTATAGGAAGCACTCGATTATCTCCTTTATATTATACAATATTTGTCTTTAGTAGGGTTCAATCTAATCAATGTGAAGACACAACTTCATTTGCTCCATCTTTAAACATGGAAGGTACTTATAATAGCGATCAAATTGAATTAATTTAAAGTATTATTTTGTATAAATTTATTAGGTGTATATCATCAAATTCACATTACTACTATATTTCCAATCTAATGAAATTTTCTAACATAGTCAAATATATAGGTCATCGTATGGACATCGAAATTAATGATGACGGGAACTCAAACTCTCTCTGTAGCATTGAAGATGATGATATTAGGCTTGAAAGAATATATATTAGGTCGTACAAATCTATCCTACAATCGTGCGAGGGATTTTCATGAAATGCAACAAACTCTTTGGCTCCAACTCCCAACTCCCAGCTCCAACAATTTATCAATATTATCGGGCCGAGCTATTTCATGGTGAAACCTGAAACTTTTGTTGTAAGGGAGGAAAAACTGTTCTACTAGAAATCCCTATGCCGCATGAGCTTCATAATCTCTTTACTGATCAATCTGTAGAGGGAAGGATATTCAGACAAAGTATTCGTGCTTTTAATCATGTCTTCTCATTTACGTCAATGGGAGTTAAACTAGATAAAAGTCTAGCAACAAGTCGTCAATGGGTATATACCTTTAGAGCTTATAGATCAATTTATCATAGGATTAGTACATTATTACCTACTCTTGTATCGCGACCAAGATATATTCAGATGTTTATTTATGACACAGATCATGAGATTGAAAATTGTTTACTGGAAAATGATGGATTGAGGAGGGAATTGATTGAAAAGATCAAGTGAATTCTTGATTCCCATAATCCATTTGTACAAACTTTACGTCAACTTGCTCAATGCCCTGATGTTAATCATTGTAAGCTATTGATTAAGGAGCGACCAACCAAAGACCATAAATATACACTTCCAACAGCATCACAAGTTGCAATTGTTATTGTTAATGGTGATGAAGTAGTAGATGCTACTAATAGGGATATAATTGTTCAAATAAGTGGGGGACATTTAATGAATATTAAGGAATTTTCATGTTATAATGATCCTTTACAATACCCTTTGCTACTTCCTTATGGTACATTTGGTTGGGATAGTGATAGTTGTACAGTCGATGGTAGAGGTGTCAAATGGGTTGGGCCGAGCTAGCCCAGCCCACCTAACAGATGGTTCAAGGCGATTTCGAGCAGAGTTGGGCCAGCTCGCAAGCCGTTCATAGGCCGGATCATGGCTGGCTTAAAATTGGAAAATTCAGCTTGACTCAAAACCAGCCTACTATATAGGTTGGCCGATTTATATATGAGCCGGGCTAGGCGAGCCGGCTCGTGGGTTAGCTAGCCCACAGGTTTTTTTTTTTTTAAATTCTAAAATAAATTTAAAATTTTCAAGTTTTTATATTTATGTGATTATTAATGTTTTTTTCAACACTTATACTTATTTGAAAGACTTAATAATTTATATTTATGTGATTTTTAATATTTTACAACATTTAAATTTTTATAAAAACTTAGAAATTTATACTTATATTGTAACGCCCTCACTTGAGATAGCACCTAAGTCGAGGCGCCACTCAGTTCAATCTTAAATTGAACCCACAATTCAATCAATGGGCCCATAATATTCAATCTTAACTTATCAAAAGCAACAAAAATTTCAACTTAACTGACTCGTCAAACCATTAATATATGCCATGATTCATTTTCTTACATCTAGCAAAACATTTACATATCTTAAGTCATCAACATCAACATGACGTATCACAACGTCTCAGGTCCAGGCTAAATATTCAGATGATTCCATATATACATTCAAACACCTATTCTATTACAAAACATAATTTCCTCTAGTTCAAGCCAGAAGTTCACATCCATCACTTAACTATGTCTAAGAAAATCAAAGTAATACGGGGGTAAGTCTAAAGACTTAGTGAGGGATAAACTTAAGAACAATAGGGATCTGTTGAGGAAGAAACAACCCAACAGACTGTAAATTAACATTCAATACAGGAACGTATCAAGAAACAGGTAATTACAAGTTTGGTAAACAAACGTTAACAGATTCAAGACTTAAAGTAGGTACTGGCTTGGGGTTGTACTGTCGGCTTGAAAGGCCCGATATCGTCTCAACCGATTTTGCTTGGGAGGTATAGAGCATCTCAATCGATCACAGTTTGGGAGGAAATACAGACGTCTCACCCAACCTGGACAACGACCCGATTTAGATCGAGAAACTTCCATAACCTTGTTGCTCCATGAGCGAAATACAAACAATCAAAAATGCAGTCAGAATACAAAACAAAGCACGCTTATTAGATTTTCCTTATATCACGAGTTTTGGGCTTACAGCTTATCCCATGCACTTAGCAGAGATTAACGTCCCAAGGCTTACGGCTTATCCTATGCTCACAGCAGGGATTAACATCCCGTTACTTAAACAAGAATTCAGGGCTTACGTCTTATCCCACGCACATCACTGGGATTAACATCCCAGGGATTACGGCTTATCCCATGCACATCCGTAGTCTCAGAATTGCAATCCACAGTAAGCACTCTACTGGTCCACGGGACTCGCTTCTTCGTCACCTAACTAAAGAAATAAATCCACAATCAAAATCTTTATCTCACCTTAACAACCTTCAATAATTACATTCTTACTATTAACAATCTAAAATCGATAGCTATTCGCTAATATGACAGTTTTAGGGCTTGATCGATACTATTATTACAATACGTCTAATTATGTCGTTATATAGGAATATTTATAAGGTTTATATCAATACTAAAAAAAAGGCATGATCAAGTCCTTATTTATAATTAACCTCATATCATTATCCCAAATCATAATAGGGGCCTAATTACCTTAATAATCCCAATTTTATCCTTAGGTTCCAAATTCACAAAAATAGGATTTTCTCACTTAATAAACTCAATAAATCCCAAATTTAACATATATCAATACAAATCCGGGTCTAAGAATCCAAACAAAATCCATGCATATAATATTCTCATTACTAGATACTCTTTAAAATCATTTCATCAAAAAATACAAGAACTTTAAACGGATCAAAATGATACAAGAAACCCTAAAGCCAATACCGATCATTACCTAATATTTGCTTAACTAGACCTCGAATTCACAAATTGAAAGAACCACCGCGATCATCGCAATAAGAGGAAGAAACTGTCCTAAGACAACCATCACACCGCCGCCAGCCGTCGTTCGCCATTGCTGGAAAAAGTCAAAACCCCACCAACAACTGTGTTTCAACTCCCTTAACTAAACGCCGAAACTAATTTCACCAAACACCACTAGAAAAGCCTTCAATTTCTACCTGAAAGTCCCAGCGCCACAATCCCCGTTGCATCTATTTTTGTCAATTTTGTTGCCATCTGTGGTCGGAACTTGAAATTGAAGCCACCATGTTGACCCTTGAGCTGAGCCCGTCAAAACCCACTACTCACATCCTAAGTCCAGTTGTTGGAACGGCGAACTCACCAAGCTATGTCGTGAGCTCTCGTTGGCTTTAGTTTTTCCAGCGTCTCACTTGTCGGATTAGGGAGTTCTTAGTGCTGGAGAGCTCGCCGTGAGGAGAGGAAGAAGATGGCTGGAATATTTTGGAGTTTTGGCCATTGAAGATGGAAGTTCGTCGGGAGGGTTTCCCGGTGGTTTGGTGGAGAAGAAAGGTGAAATGAGGGGTTGAAATGAAATTTCTTGTATTTATAGGGGACACTTTTAGAAATTATGATTTGGCTCCTAAAACTTTTGGTCATTTTTCAATTAAGTCCTTCGAGATCCCCATAAACTTCAATTCAGTCTCTAACAAAGTGAGTGCCTCAGTTTGACCTATTTAACCAAAAATATATACCATGCAAACCCCAAAATTTTCGAAGTTAGTCCAATTAGGTTTTCTCAAATTTTGGATTGACCCCAAAACTTCCAAAATTTTTGCAATTAAGTCTTTTTCATCTATTTTTGGAGTCCTAAAATCCAACCAATCAAAATCTTGATTTTTTCAATTCTTATTTTCTAAAATTCCAAATTTTAGGGGTGTTACATCTATTAAATTTTTGTATCAATTACATTTTTTCAAAAACACCACCAAATAAGGTAGGCAAAGGTTTGACATGGACCCATCCGCCCATCATTAATTTAGAAAAAATAATTACATAGAGGTGGATATGGCCAAGCCGCTAAGTGAAAGTACATATTAATTTCAAAAAGAAATAAATAACTTTGTAATATCTAAATATCTAATTATGGCCATTGATAAATTGTCATTCACTCAAGTAATCTAATCGTTCTAGATTGAGATGCGTTGGTGGATGCGATTTCAAGCCATTCTTCATCGTCTTCTTCAAATGGAGGCAATATGGTCTTCACCTTTCTCAAATTTTTATTTTTATACTCTTCGTCTAGCTAATCCTTTCAAAGAATACAAAACTTGATCGAATTGGGTTTTAACCGCAACCTTGTATCGGTCAATGTGCGCTTGCCCACAGTAAAAAGGCACTCTCGGATGCCACCGTCAACATTTGAGATGCAAGTACGTCTCAAACATTGCATGACAGAATTGCATACATTTTAGCATTATTCTTCCACCACTCTAACATATCGAATCCTTCATAATCTTCTTCACATGCACTTTGTAAGTATAGCGATATCTCTGCACTACTTTCAGGTCTTGAGCTTGACAGTATTTTATTCATCAAATTACCTAAAAATGCAAAAATTTCTCCTTTGCTAGTAGATGGCTGTTACGTACCTACATGTACTTGTCCTACCCTACAATTTTGACTGTAAATACTATACAAAATTTACAAAATATCTAAAATTTTTGTTTTTTCTTCATCATAGTTAAAATGCTCAGAAGTATAAAATCATTATATTTTTGTATTAGTGCAACATACATATCTAACTTTAATTTATGATCTAAAATACTTGCAATAATTTCTATGTAGGGCATTTTTTCATAGTACTTAAGAAATTTTTGTTCCATTGCACAAATTAGTTGGCTTAAATGTTCATCATATTTATGATTGTCAAATAATTAAGCAATTTCATATAGTGTATATAATAACAAGTTAGATGTTGGATAAAAATGACCGGACATAATTTTGGTTTTATCATTAAATGTTTGAAGAAGTGGAGCAAGAACATCCACAATATCCCAATCCGAATTATACAAAAATGGTTCACTATAATCATCAAACATTTCTTGTGTTCTAACTAATGAAGTCATAGTATGTGTTAAAGCACTTCTAATTTTACCTACTAAAAGACCAATTTTTTCTAAACCATCTTTACAACATAAATGAATAATATGACAAAAATATCTAACATCGAAAAAAAATACTATTTTCTAAAGGGTCATTTGATTTAACTAATTTTCTTACAGCAGATGTATTATTAGATGCATTATCAAGAGACATAGACGTAACTTTATCCGTTAATTTCCAACCCCTAAGGCAATCTCTAATTGCTTCATAAATATGAATACCCGTGTGGGGATGATCAAGTTGTTGAAACTAACTATTCTTTTTTGCATGCACCAATTATCATCAATCCAATGAGCCGTAACACATAAATAATGCAAATTGTCTCTACCTAACCACATATCAAATGTAAAAGAAACTCTACATTTCAAATTATCAAAAATTTCAATTAAATTTAAAATTTATGCTAAATATTGTTTATACCCATCATCATAGCAAGTATTACATGAAATGGGTTTATAAACCGGTTATAAATACATTTGATTACATCTAGTTACTACTTCATTTTCGGCATAAGCAAAAGGTAACTCAATTTGTAGAACTAATCTAGATAAGCCTATTCTCATATTTTCTTGACTATATCTCCAACTTTATAGTGCGCCCAATTCATCTCGATAAAGTTGTGATTGACCCTCGACCCCCGCACCCACTTCATTCCAACCCAGATTAGGGTCTAAATGTCTTTTAATTGTACTCGTTCTACCTATTTTTTTGTGTTTATAAACTGCATGAAAATTTTTACAATGCATCGAACCGGGTGGGCCAATAGCTATACATTTCCATACATCACTAGTTAATCTTCTTTTTTTGTTCCCATGTGTATCATCATGTGTGTCAATATCATCGGGTGCTTGTGTGCCAATAATATCCAGGAGGTTTTCTTCATCTATTCTATCGGTAGTGGGATGATATTATTCTTGTGATTCGGTGTTATGCAAAGATGTGGGTGTTTATGCAATAAAATTATATTCTTCCATGTTTAAATTGCATTCAATATGATACTGGACCGTAGAACTAGAAGAAGAGGAAGGGGTAGTAGGTCTTAGGGGCAGGTCAATAAATTGATGACTAGTACTACGCCTAGCAGGTTGAGTAGAGGGATGAATTGAGGGGTCATTTAAAGGAGAATGTTGGTCTACCCTTGGTGGGGCCATAGAGCGACTACTATTTCTTTTTTCTTTTAGAACAAATAGCAAGATTAAAAAATTTATTCATTTTTATAATCAACTAAATATGAACAATTAACAAATAAAATTCACAAAGATTAACACACAAATTAAATAGTAAAAAAAGGATAGATGTTACCATAAAAGACGTAATAACAATTAAAAAGTCGCAATTTGATACCCACTATTCACAGCTCCACAAAGTCGCAAATTGATACACCTCTATTCAAAGCTCCACCAAATAATATGTACCAAATAAATTTAATAATATGTACGAAATAAATAAAAGATATAATTTATTTATAAATTATTAGATTTGAGAGAAATTGAGAAATTGTAGAATAAGAAATAAAATTTTAGAATACTTGAGGCTTGAGAGATTTGATAGTAAATATTTGTATTACATATGACCACTATTTATATTGGTTATTTGCCATTTAAAAAAAAAAAAAAAAAGAAGCAGAAGAAGAAGAAGAAGCAAATTGCACCTTGGTATTTCCAACGGTCATAAAACAAATTGCACCTTGGTATTTCCAACGGTCATAAAACAAATTGCACCTTGGTATTTCCAATGGTCATATTGGACTCAAGCTTTGAACTCTTTAGACTCCAAGCTTGGGCAAAGCTTGGAGTTTTCTGTTTTCCCTATCAATTGACCGTTGCGGCAAAGGTCAATTGATAATTTATAAAGTAGTCGTTATTTAAGCGACTACTTTTCCTTCTTTTTTTAAATTTTATATTATAATTTATAATTTTTATAAATTTATTAATTATATTTTTTATTTTAATTCTTAATTTATATTTTTTATAAATTTATAATTTATAATTTAAAAATTATAAATTCTTAATTATTCATTTATACATTCTTAATTTATAAATTATAAATTTATAATTTTTCTAAACTAATAATAGGTAATTTGTAATTTAAAAATTATAAATTAATAATTTATAATTTAAAAATTATAAATTCCTAATTTTTTTAAATTTATAATTTATAATTTAAATTAAAAAAAGTATTGTGGGCTAAGCGGGCTAGCCTGCGAGCTGCGCCAGCCCGCGGTCCTTCACGATTTGCGAGTCGAACCAATCCCGGGTTGAAAATTTTCATCTACGAATGGGTTTTCAAGTGAGCTGGTCCAGTCCAACCCATATTAAATAATTAAATGAGTCAAGCTGGGCCGGTTTTTTTCACGACCGGCTTGGCCCTTTTTGACACCTCTAGTTGATGGTACTAGAGTCACTTGTTGCGATACTATGCATATATGTTACAGGTAATATTTAATTATACTTCATACTATGTATTTAATGACATAGAAATTCTTTTTAATAGTTTTATTTAAGTTAATCAGATTCAGATGCGTAATCCTTCAATCCTTTTATACGGAGGGTGTTTGCTCCAACAATATGTCGTAGACAACTATGTGAAGATTGAAACTAAAAAGCTCAAATATATAAGAACACATCAATGGGATATTAGAGTTAAATTATACCAAGGTCTTCAAGATTGCTTAAATGCTGGTGAAAATGATGCTGGTAACTTATATAGTTATTTTATTTATATATTAGTATATCTTATAATATGGTATACATCATAATATATGTTGGCATTGAAATTTTAAGGTAAATTACCATTTGATAGCCCTATCAAATTGGCTATTAGATTGGGTCTCAAATTAAAGTTCATAACAAATTTAGGCTTTATATAACGGGTCAATCCAAGATAAATTATAAAATCTTATTTTATCTTGAATTAGCTAATTGGACTGAACATATTTAAATATGGCCCACTAGCAAATTAAGCCCATTCCAAGTGGTGTTCAAGCCCAAGGGGAGACTCAAGCTTCAAGTCATTAAACCCTAATTTGTGCCTCTAAAAAAGGGTGCTGGGAGACATACCACACATCAAAAAATTCATACATCAAGAGAAATTTAAGCATCAAAGCTCTCAAGTCTGAGCTCTTGTCCCAAAGAAGTGCTGCAACCATAAAGGTTCTACATCTTCTTCAAAAGCATCCAAATTCTGAAGAACTTGATATCAAAACAAATACTTGATTTCAAGGTGGTTCGTGATTTCATCCACAAGTCTAGGAGGAAATTATGCATCCGATTCAAGAACAAGCATCAAGTCCTTGAATCGCATTCCAAGGAGAAGAATCGGAGATTTGATCTTCAATTATGGAGATATTTCCAGAGATTGTGGCCACTTTTATTTTCAATAAATATTGAATTTGTATTTTTCTTGTTTGTAATTATTTTTTGCAGACTTGAAATTTGTGTGAACAAATTCTGGCACACCTAATGGGACAATCTCTGTCTCTCATCTCTTCTTCCTACATCAAATTCCAGTCATTGTTTCCAAACGCTCCATGGAACCCAAGAAGAATCAAGTCACTATTATGAATCAGATAGACATTATAGATATTATTGTTGTAGCCAGTCAATCCTCCACTGGGAGCAAGATCGTTGATACTACTCCATCAAGTAACTCGAACTCAGCAAGTCCTATGGAGATCAAGTCCATATCATTTCTTTTTGCTGCACTACGTGCAATGGTAACTGAAATAACTACAATGGATGAACAACTTGCTTAGATGGCCCAAGCCATAGTTGATCTTCAGAAGATTGTAGAAAATAAAGACCTCTAGATCGCCCAATTAATGAACAAGTTGGAGCACTTCAATATTGGAGAGTCTAGCCAGAATTGTTCATCCTTCTCAAATCACGTTGACAATGAGAAGTAAATTGATGAGGTACTACCCAAGCATGACTCAACGCAGAAATCTAATCACTCTACAATGTCTTTTGTTGTGTTGTCCATACAATAATTGTAAGAGATGATAACTAACACTATCAGAACCCAGTATGGTGGACCTTCACAAAATTTGCTCTTGTACTCAAAACCATACACTAAGCGGATTGACGCAATAAGGATGCCAGTGGGTTTCCAACCACCAAAGCTTAAATAGTTTGATGGAAAAGGCATTCCAAAGTAACATATTGCCCATTTCATGGAAACATGCAATAATGCAGGAACTGATGGAGACCTCTTTGTGAAGTAGTTTGTGAGATCACTCAAGGGAAATGTATTTGATTGGTACGTTGATTTGGAGCCTGAATCTATTGACAGTTGGGAAGAAATGGAGAGAGAATATTTGAACTGCTTCTACAGCACCATTGAACTGTGGGTATGATCAAGCTTACCAATGCAAAGTAATGGAAAACTGAGTCGGTTGTTGAGTACATCAACTATTAGTGTGCACCAAGGTTGAATTGCAAGGATAGATTATCAGAAGTTTCAGTAATAGAGATGTGCATCCAAAGGATGCATTGGGGACTTCTTTATATCCTCCAAGGAATCAAAGCACGAAGTTTTGAGGAATTGGCCACCCATGCTCACTACATGGAGTTCAGCATTGCAAATCATAAACCTGCTTTTTTGGTTGATGATCAAAAGAACGACAGAAAAGACTCGAAGAGGAATGAGAAGTCTATAAAAAATACTGTGAAAGAGTCAATGGCAATTAAAACAGCACTTGTAAAGATTTCTGCAAGCAGTAACAAAGGATAAAAGCCTGATCAACTTGTGCCAACTAAAAGGCATCGACCTATGTTGAAAAAGTTACAGGAAAAGAAGTACCCATTCCTTGACTCTGACGTCCCACAAATATTTGATGAGTTATTTGTAAGGAAAATGATCGAGTTGCCCGAGCCAAAATGTCTTGATGAAGTTGGGAAGGTGAATGACCCAAAATACTGTAAGAATCATCGAGTTGTTAGCCATCCTGTAGAAAAATATTTTGTGGTTAAAGAGAAAATCATGATGTTGGCAAGAGATGGAAAAATCATCCTTGATATCAAAGATGCGATGGATGCAAATGTTGATAGTATTGTAGCTATTACAAATGTCGTTTGCAGCTAGAAGAATGTTCTTTCCCCACTCATGGAGGCATCAAAGTTGCTCCAATTTGGAAGTATAGACCCAGTCCAGTTCGAAACTTTTTCCACTGATAAAAAAGAAAAGTCAGATATAAGTTCTGTTTTTGAAGTTGAAGATAAAGATGAGTGGATTCTTGTAACACATCGGTGGAGGCAAAGGCAATGTGTTCACCCGCTTTATCCATCACTCTTAAAGAGACAACGTCTCACCAAGTGCCCTCAACCAAAGTTAACAAGAGATATGAAAGCTTCTCGTATTAAGCCGAGAAAATTGAGATGAAGTCATTTGAATCCTATTACTTTAGGAGACTTTTTTCTAATGAGATTTTTTGAGTTAAAGGTCAAAACGACACTTGCTACATCTGGTGAAATAGAGAGCTAGAATTCTATTTTTTGCTGTGTACTTATTGCATTTACAGATGAAGATTTGTTGTTGGGAGCAAAACCCCATAATCGGCTGCTCTTTATTTTTGGATCTATGCAAGATCAGAAAGTCAACCGCATGCTTAATGATGGGGGATCGGCGGTTAACATCATGCTAAAGTTTACTATGAAACAATTAGGGATCACGATTGAGGATTTATCTCGCAGCTACTTGACCATTCAAGGTTTCAACCAGGGAGGCCAACGAACTATTTGACTGATCCGCCTAGACCTTGCTATTGGAGAATTAAAAGCGGACACTCTGTTTCATGTCATTAATGTAAGGACTTCTTACAGCTTGCTGCTAAGAAGACTGTGGCTTCACGAAAATGGAATTGTCCCATCCACCCTTTACCAGTACTTCAAGTATTCGAGGAATGGTGAGATAACAAAAGTCAATGCTGATATAAAGCTATTTACTAAGGTGGAATCGTACATTGTGAATGCCAAATTGTATCTAGATCCAAACTTAGTGCAGGAAACATTACATTCAAAGTCTTCCGTTAATCATCTTATTGAGGAAGAGCATGCTAAACTTAAAACTATGGAACCCGATGTTGAAAAGTCCAAGAAGTTGGTTGTTGTTGGAACTTTAGCAAGTAAAGTCATAGAATCCGAAGGTGTCTCTAATCCACCAGTCTTTCGGTACATCCCTCGATCACGTCCGAAAGAATGATAAAAGTTACCTGAAACATACATTCCATCACTGAATGATAAAAAGAATAGACAAGAAAATAAGCATATGATGATTACCAAGTCATGAGAAAGGATTTAATCATGTTGATTATTGGTTTGAACTCAAAGGCCTCAGTTAAATTTTCTTCTGGCGGAACTTAACATAAAAAATTTCATGTGATGTTTGATCCAAAAGCTTATAGCCTGTTGGCTAAATCTGGATATGACTTCTCCAATCCGCCTGAGCTAGGGGAGTTGAAATCGGAGTTGAGTGGAGAAAAGATCCATGGCCTCAGCAAAGCACAACAAAAATTACGAAGCCAAGGGTTTTGTGTTGATCAGCCAAGGACTGGCTTGGGATTTGCACCAAGTGAGCCAATCAAAATACGTGTGATGAAGAAAGATAAGTGCGTCAATGTCCAACATATTGGAGCTGACAAAGATGGAAATAATGGAAGTCAAAAGTCAAGTGATCGTAGTATCTCTGTATTCGATTAGCTAATCACTACACCAACCGTCTTCTATCTTTGACAGACTTGGTTAGAATCCACTAATTCATAAAGGGCCTACAACAAGTTGTTGTCCACAAGGTTCGGTCTTCAATTGACTTGGAAGTAATGCCGCAGAAAAAGTAAAAAAAAAAGTAACCGTGATTAGACCAATATGATGGAGTTGAGAATTGAAGGTCGGACTATTTGCTCATCTCAACCGAGTGAAACCAAATCCTCTATTCTAATCATCAGTGTGGATAGACCCGTGAAGGTGATGTGACGTACTATGAGACATTCATCTGATGAAGTTGGTGGATGTAAAGGTGAAGTAGAGGTCACCAAAAGCTCTAACTATACATGTGTTGCAGAAGAGCCAAACCTTCAGTATCTTGAGGAGTTCAACATATTGATGATAGGTGGCTTCATGCAAGCCACAAGCTATCCTGGGTGGAGAATGACGCTTATCCCTATTGTGAAAGCAAATGGAATTATGCAATGGAAGGTTACATTTCAAAATATAGAGGTTGTAGATGCTATATAGTCTGATAATGACGAATATAATGAGCCGCACTCATGTCATCATGTTGCTGTTAATGAAGAGTCTGACTCAGACATCTCTGAAGATGATATTCAAGAAGCACCTCCACAACTTGAAGATGGTGGACAGGCAACTATAGATAAACTTAAAGAATTGAATCTCGGTATAATAGAAAACCTACGTCCTATATTTGTAAGTTCTCTGCTGAGTCCTGAAGAGGAAAAATAGTATTGCAAAACCTTGAGTGAGTATAGTGATGTTTTTGCTTGGACATATAAAGAGATGCTAAGATTGGATCCTAATGTTGCGATTCATCACTTTGGCATAAGGAATGGAATGCGCCCAGTAAAGCAATCAAAGTGAATTCTCTGCCCAGAGCTTGTCCCTTGAATTGAAGCTGAAGTAAACAAGCTTATTGATGATGGGTTTATCAAAGAAGTCAAGTATCCAACGTGGATATCTAGCATTGTGCCTGTTAAGAAGAAAAATGGCCAAATACGTATTTGTGTTGACTTTCGAGATTTAAATAAGGTATGCCCAAAAGATAATTTTTTGTTGCCTATCATTAAGCTCATGGTCGATGCAACTATTGGTCATGAAACTTTATCCTTCATGGATGGGTCTTCTGGCTATAACCAAATCAGGATGTCACCACAATACGAGAAGTATACAACTTTTTGCACTCCAAAGGGAATCTACTGTTATAAGGTGATGCCTTTCAGGTTAAAGAAAGCTAGTGCCACTTACCAACATGCTATGCAGAACATATTCGATGACATGATGCACAAAAGAGTTGAATGCTATGTGGATGATCTAGTTGTCAAAAGTAGAAAAAGAAGTGATCACTTGGTAGATCTTCAAGTCAGAGGTGGCAATTTGGGTGGGTCGGGTGGGTTCGAGTTGGGTTGAAATAAGGGTATAACGTTAATTTTCTCAACTCAAACCCAACCCAACCTGATGATAGCCTGAAAGTGCTCAACCCAACCCAACTTGATTCGTATCAAGTTAGGTTTTGGTCGACCTGATTTTTAAAATAATTATTTTGAATATTTGTTTTAATTTTTAGCAAATTTTTGGTATTTTTATTATTTAATTTTATCTATTTTTAATTATTAATAAATTGAAACGCAAATGCAGTCAAATAATTTTAATTGAACCACATAATATATTAATTTTTAGAACTTTTGTTCCTTTCATTTTCTAGTATCTATCGACATCATAAAAATATTGAAATCACAAAGTGTCTTATTTTTAAAAATATCATACTTTTTTAAGTTTTACTCACCCACTCTCTTTAATTTTTGGATCATTTGTGTCGATTAAATTGTCTTTTTTAACTTTTTAAAATTAATACTATTATTTTTTAACTTTATATTGATTCAATTAAGCAATACATAAATCAATAAAAATATATCATCAAGCAAATAAGTAAACAAATATTTTAAATACACACATAATTTATTATAAAAACTTGCTTAAGTCTTTTGAATTTTTTATATTAAGAATTCTTATCTATTTATATATACAAAATCTTGCATTGTGTAAGACCTGAAAAAAACTTCTAGGATAATTCAGTAGTTAAATCAACTCTTTGATGTACAATTTTCATGTCCATTTGGATACAAAAATAACCATTATAAGTAATTTAAAATTATAATAATCCATCATATATGGTTGTGAGATAAATAAGACCGAAAAATACCAAAGTAATAATTTTGATATTGCTAAAGTTCAAATTTTCAAGCTTTATTTTGTTATTTTATATGTTTACTCCCCAAAAAATCTAAATTTTATTTGTTTAATTTGGATTGGGTCAAGTTGGTTCAGGTGGGTTCGGGTCGTCATGTGACCCACAATCAAATTTCGGGTTGTTCGTGCAACCAAAAATTCAATCCAACCCAACCCAACCTAACCTATTTTCTTCGGGTTCATATTCGTGTCGACCTTATTGGATCCGAACCAAAATGAGTCAACCCAAACCCAATTTTTTTGTATCAAACTCATGTAGAGTTATTGTGTCATGTTCGAAATTGCCATCCCTACTTCAAGTGGTATTTGATCGGTTAAGAAAATATAACTTGAAGATGAATCCCTTTAAATGTGCATTTGGTGTTACATTAGGCAAGTTTCTCGGCTTTATAGTCCGTCATCAAAGCATTAAGGTCGATCCCGCAAAGATAGATGCTATCCAAAAGATGTCCGCGCCAAGGAACTTAAAGGAACTATGGAGCTTGCAAGGTAGTCTTGTATTCATAAAAAGGTTCATATCAAACCTTGCTCGAAGGTGCCAACCATTCAATCATCTTATGAAGAAAGATGGCCCTTTCAGATGGGATGAAGGATGCCAGAATGCTTTTGAAAGTATAAAGAAGCACCTCTTAAATCCACCAGTATTGGGAGCTCTTGTACCTGGAAGGCTGTTTATATTGTATATTGCAATACAAAAAAGGTCAATTGGCTCTTTTATAGCTCAAGAAAATGAAGAGGATGAAGAAAAGGACTATATTACTTAAGTAGATCCCTGATTGGAAATGAACTGAAATATTTAACTATTGAGAAGATCTGCTTAGCATTATTCTACACCATTAAGAAGCTGAAGCACTATTTTGAAGCATACTCCATACGACTCATCTCTTATGCCGATCCAGTCAAGTTTGTTATATCGAGACCTGTGCTCTTTGGGAGATTGGTGAGGTGGTCTGTTATATTCAACCAATACGAGATAACCTACGTGCCACAAAAAACTATTAAAGGGCAAGCTCTTGCTAATTTCCTAGCTGATCATCCTATCCCTGCAGAATGGTAGTTATCTGATGACCTTCCCGATGAAGGTGTTCTCTATGTTGAAGTTCTCCCGACATGGATGATGTTATTTGATGGAGCAGCTATATATGATATATCAGGGGTAGAGATTGTCTTTGTTTCGCTAGAAAAACAAGTATTAACATATTCCGTTGTGTTGGACGAGTTGTGCTCTAAAAATATTGCTGAGTACCAAGCTTTGATTATTGGACTTCAAATGGCCTTAGAAATAAAGATTATGGAAATTGAGATCTATGGCGACTCAAAGTTAATCATCAATCACCTTTTGAAAGAATATGAAATCAAGAAAAAAGATCTCGTGCCTTTCTTTCAACAAGCTTCAGACTTATTGGAGAAATTTCAAAGTGTCAGCTTAAACCACATCCCAAGAAAAGAGAATAGAATGGCTGATGCATTGGCTAACTTGGCAACTACTTTTGCTCTGTTGAGGGAGAAACAACAAATGTTCCTTTATGCAATCGGTGGATCATGTTGCCTTCTGTTGAACCCAATCATGAAGATTCAAATGCTATGTCAGTATCGATTAGTGATGATCAAGATTAGATGAGTCCATTGGTTGATTACTTAAAGCATGGAAAGTTGCCAAATGATTCTCGCCATAAAATGGAAGTACGAAGGAGATCGTCTCGTTTTATTATACACAAAGATACTTTGTATTGTCAATGTTTTGAAGGTAATTACCAACGTTGCTTAAGTGGCAAAGAAGCAATGAAAGCCATGATCGAATCATATTTTGGGGTTTGTGGCGTTTACTAGTCAGGTCTTAAGCTCTATTTTTAGATCAGAATGAAGGGTTACTATTGGCCAACGATGGTCAAAAATTGTTTGGAATATTTGTAAAGGTGTGAAGCTTGCCAACTCTATGCAAATTTCATACATCAGCCTTTGAAGCCCCTACATTCGACTTTTACTTCATGGTTGTTCGACGCTTGGGGTCTCGATGTTGTAGGGCCTATTACTCCAAAGTCATCTGTTGGTCATGCTTATATATTGGTAGCTATTGATTACTTTTCTAAATGGGCAGAGGTAATTCCTCTTAGAGAGGTAAAGAAGAAAAGAGTGGTTGAGTTTATCCGTTCAAATCTGATTTTCAATATGGGATACCTCGCTATATTATCACTGACAATGGGAAGCTATTCTATAACAAGTTAATGGATAAGTTATGTGCACAGTTTGGTTTCAAGCAGTATAACTCCTTAATGTATAATGTAGCGGCAAATAGTTTGGCTGAAGCATTCAATAAGACATTGTGCAACCTCCTGAAAAATGTGGTGTCAAAGTCAAAACGGAATTGGCACGAGAAAGTTGGAGAAGCACTATAGGCATATAGAACGACATACCAAACTGTTACTCAGGCCACTCCATATTCTTTGGTGCATGGAGTTGAAGTTGTTCTCCCCTTTGAAAGTCAAATACCTTCACTCCATATTGCAATTCAAGAATGACTCACCACCAAAGATAATGCTCGTCTTAGACTTGAAGAATTATGAGCATTGGATGAAAAAAAGCTTGAAGCTCAACAGCAACTTGAGTACTACCAAGCTTGCATGACAAGAGCATTCAACAAGAAAGTCCACCCTCGATCATTTCAAGTTGGGGATCTGAGCCTGGCAGTGAAGAGGCCAATTACCATCACCCAGCAAATGGGAAATAAGTTTATATCAAAGTGAGATGGCCCTTATATGATGAAAGAAGCTTACACAAATGGTGCCTATAAGTTGGCGGATAAAGATGAACTACACATTGGCCCTATAAATGGCAAGTTTTTGAAGCGCTATTATCAATGAAGAAGTATGCTCCTTGATGCGCGAGCCTAAATTCCATATTACTCCTGACCCGCATGAGTATAAACTGTGTATGATACCCACTAATGGTAGTGTATGTGGACAAACTGCTAATCTACTCCACTAAAAGTATTTCATGTGGCTAAAATGTAGAAATACTTCACCTCGTCCAGGGCGGCTAAGCTATAGATACTCCTAGTCCGCATGAGCATAAACTGTGAACGACCCCCCTTCCAAAAAAGAAATTTTTTTTTGAACTAACTGATGACTTGATCCCCTTGATGGGATAGTAGGTAGCTTGGAATTTATTTTCTAATTTCAGTCACGTCTTTAAACAAGTTTAGTTTGTCTTAAAGATAGCCAATTTGTTTGTAAGTTTGAACTAGTTCATCTAATTATTCGATCATTAAAAGCATGTGTTTGATCTTTGATTAGTTGGTGTTAAAGAGAACAATGTGGAGACTAGAGCATAAGAAAAACAAAAGTAAGTAGAAGATTGATAAAAAGAAAAGAACTTTTATTGCATATGAAAATAAATTACATTAATTAAAAATAAAAAAAAAAGAGTGCTAAGAAGCTAAATGCTCAAGCAAACAAATCAAAGAGGGATAAATCATGGTGAGATTCTTCAACTAATACCTCTATCTTCTTCAAGCTTCAGCCTCTTTGTTAATCAAGAATGGAGTTCTCTCGAGCTTTGAGGCTTCTTCCCTTTTAGTGGCTACTTCTTTTTAAATGGTGGATAGGTTTTCTTCAATTTTATGAAGTGATAAGCTTGTAAGCTCTTCTTTGCTATTCAACTCGGCAAATCGCACCATTAATTATTCTTGTTGCTTGGTGATTTGGAGAAGTTATGCTTTCAGACTATCCACATCCTCAACTTGTTCAATTTTCGTTGCCTCAACCTTAGAAAGATCTTGTTGCGTAAGAAGAAGTACTTTCTCATGAGCCTCTTATGTTTCTCTTTGGATAGAGTCTAACTTGACTTTTGTGTAGTTGGAATCGCCCTCAAAGAAAGATTTTAGATGATTCTCAAAAGATGATGTATTTTTCATATATGTCCTCATCTCCACAATCATATCAACAATCACTGGCTTTACCCCTAAAATCTGCTCAAATGAAGTTCTCATAATCTTCTTCCATATTTGTTCCCAGTAAAATTTGATCAATATATGCTCAACTTCAGTTTTTATAACTGTGGGGAAAAATTTAGAAACTTTAGCGTATGGGAATGGCCAGGATGGAACTTCAAATGCCTTCTTGGGTTGCTTAGGCACATTTTCCTCAACAGGCAACTTTTCTACACTAAAATAGGCAATATTATTCATATACTTGCAGAAGGTCTCAATTTTACAAAGAAAAATAATTGATGCATTGTTACCAGAAAAATGGGAAGTAGTGTCTTCTCCACATAAGCCAGAAGGATTAACTCCATTTTATTGAGCCCATGCTACCTTCAGTACAATGAGAATTTCTTTCTCAAGGTAGGGAAGCTGGAAAAAAAAAAAGATATAAAGTGGGTAAAGGAGAATGATAATGTAAATGAACTAAAAAAATGATAATAATAATGATCGTATGTACGTATTCTACTAATTCCTCTAAAAGTAATGAAGAACTTGGAGCATCTGCAAAAAATGTTGAATTCACACTAATATTATCTAAGTCAAGAACCTTCGATCTCTTTTTAAATTAGTATTGGTTGCTGGATTCATCATTAAAGAGTGACAAGGCAGAAGTCACTTCATTTCCTTCAGTTGGACTAGCTGTAGGGACAAGCTTGGGAGTCGAGTCCACAAGAAGAGTTCGTTACCTTTTAGGAGGCACTTTTGCTAATTTTAGGTCAATAGCCAAATCTCAAGGAGATGAGTTAGCTTCACCATCCTTGGAACCCTATCTTGAAGTCCTTTGAGATCTCTTAGGATTTAAGTAAGCTTGAGAATAATTTTTGTGTTTTTCCCTAAATAAGCCTTCCAATTTTCAACCCACTAATTTGCATATTCCTTCATGACTAAAGGTGATGCGGAAGTGCTGCTTGGTATAATTAGCTTGGAGGATGTACCCAACAAAGTGCAAGATTGCCAAAGACAAACAAGTTCAACCAACTCACATGTAAGAATCTCTTTCTTTAGGTAGCTAGGAATATCTTGACAAAAAATCTCTTTCTTTAGGTAGCTAGGAATATCTTGACAAAAACCATGTTGTCAGTTGAATCGATGAGGACTATAAGCTTCAACAATACATATTGCTCCACTCTGAAATGTCAAGTTGCTAGACCGCAAAGCCATAAAAAGATCTTTGCAGGTATTAGATATGCCAGCATCATCTGTCACTATGGTTTGCCCTTGTATACGCAAGTTTTGAAGCCTTGAAGGATTAGTGCAATGGAATAATTCACGTGCCTCAGCAAATACAAAATGTTTTGCCATATTCTCTCATGCATATTTCACCATCTAAGTTCCAACTGATTCAAGTTTGGATGGAAAATATGTTTGAAGATAGCGTCTAATCCAGCTGTACACATAATGAATATAAAAGATGGTGATAGACTCGCTCAAGCTCTTTGAGGCAGATATCTCTCTCAAGCCATGGTAAATGCTCACCAATATAGGAACTGCTAAAGAAAAACAATTGCCACAAGCTATCTTACTTGAGATTTTGAGAATAGAAGCACGTACCTTATCAACTTTGTGATATGGTAAAGCAAAGATGCATAACCAGCATGAAAAGAAAGCAACCTAATAAGTTTCATTCCTGATATCCTCTTCAATCTCTAGCATTAAAAAGGGCTCAGCATACTCCTTGGTGCATGATAAAAGAGACATGTTAATGTTTCCGTAAGGATTGTGAGATAGCATTGGCTTGACAAATCTCTTTCTAGATGACCTTGAAGGCGGTCGTGCATATCTAGCTGAGTCGCTGAACCAAAGCCCAATCTAGCTAGAAATAGACACACCATTGGAGTCCTTCGAGAGTATGTGGTACACTGTAAATAGGTACTTGCAACTTCGTGGCAAAAAAGGTTGGTAGGTATTGGCATCAAACAGCTCTTTGGCAGACGGAACAACTTCATCGTAAAAATCTCTACGTATCAGCAATCCGCAAAGTCCATGGAGATCCCATAAAGAAATTGACAGTTCTCTAATAGTAGAAGTGTGCAATGTGTTTGTAGAAGGGCACCATAGCTCGATGAATGCTTGGAGGACATTCTTATTGCAAACATATGTGAAAATAGAGGCATGGACAGCTGCATAGATCTTGGATTGACAAAGAGCGTCTGCATGATGGCCTAGCACATCCTTTGCTCACTCCCAATAGTTGGTGTGAAAGGATACCTCATCGAACTTGGATGTTGGAATTCTCGATGAGCCTCTATTGATGCTGAGATTGTGGTTTGGAAGTGAGAACTTTGCATGCATGGCTACGATGTCATGAAGTGATGATTTCAACAGCAAGACCCTGGAACAAGCAGAAACACTGGAACACTGATCAATCGTCTCTTAGTTGTCTCCTCAGACCATTCAGCAACATGCATGGAGTGGTTAGATCGAGCCTTAGAGGATTGAGCATCAACGACAACTTCATACACACACAAAGTAGTGCTTTTGGCTTTGGAGAAGTCTTTGTCACCTCGAATTACGATGCATGGAGTTGGTTCACTACAATCCTCAATGTTTATCTTCATGGCTTGGTTGAATTTTTGAACAAAAAGAAAAGTTATCTTTTCCATTCAGTATCTCATTGAGAAGTAACACAAAATGAGAAAACAATGGCTTTTTTGGCTCCAAAAGGAAAACAAAGAGGGATTGTACCAATATTCTACCTTTCACAGATTTAGATTAGTAGAAGACTATTAAAGTTGTGATTCACCAACTCTTGATGGTCTACAAAAGCTATAGAAAATTAATGAAAATAAGAAGAATCAACAGGGCAATCGAATTATCTTTTCTTGGACAATTTTATGAGCAATTGGTGTGTGAACTTGTATAAGATGGACTTGTAGAACATTAGCAAGCAATCTTAACCAATCAGCCAATCAAGAAAAAATACTATTGATATGATGAAACTAATTGACAGACACCAAGTAATCTAAGGAGAATTTAAGCACTGATATGGTTCTCTTGTAGATACTCAACAGCAGCAAAAGATAGAATTTTTCCATATCTTCAGTTGCTTAATGGGAGAGCAGCATTTTAAAAGAGAAATTTCCAAGTTTTTCAAACTTCTTAAAGAAAGAAAAGGAGCAACAACTTTGCTTGATACGCTTGAAGTTTGAAGATGGAAATTTTCCATTTTGCAAGATGCTTGAAAAGGAAGTAGAATTCAACCAGAATGGAAATATTGCGGTCTGATGTGATGCTATGTTTTTTTGCAGAAAATGGACGAAGCATATGTAGTTTCCTTTTACGTCTCTGAAAGGAAATAATATGTGGCCTGACATTGAGGAAAGAAGAATGATATACAGATTTTACAAATATGTATGGGTTGCAAGTAAAATAAAAGAAAAAGAAAGAAAACAAAGAAACTAAAGGAAGGAAACTATGTTGTTGTTTGCCAAATGTTGTTGCAAAGTGGACCTGTTACTTTTCTCTTGTCCAAAAAATTTAAGGTCAAAGAGTGAATGAGGGCCTAGTTTCTATTTTTAAGAAAAAGGAAGAAAAGGTAAGAAAAAAAGAACAATGTCTCTCCAAGAACAAATTGCTGTTGGGTCTCTTCATCAAATGAGTAGCATGGATCTGCTGAAAATCCCTTTTATGTGAGAAGATTTGATGTGATTCTGCTACATAAGGCCGTGAAGTGACGATAACTACTTGCCAGATTTTCTATCAAACAATAGGAAATTACTGATCACCAACTTTTGGTTGCCAAAAAATAAAATAAAATTTGCCTTTTCGAATAAGTGATTTTTTTATCTTTGGGCGTTAGCATCCGGAATTTGGAAGGAGACCAACTGGTCACAAACTAAAGCAAAGTGAAAAGGAAATAAGGAAAGACAAATGTGAATGTAATATTTTGCTTTGAGAAATAAAATTGGCAAAGTCCTACGCTCATGGTCATTAAATCTTCTATGGCCCACACGTCCAAATCATGGAAGGAAAGAAAAAAGGTTTGAAGCCTTCTTTGGCATAGTATTTATCTGTTGTGCATGCCATGGCCAAATTCACAAAGAGTCAAGCTCAAGTTTGTTAAATGTGCAAGTAGGCCACATTTATATGTTTCATTTTAACTAATGATTCATATGCCTATTATAGAAATATTACTTCAAAACTCGCCTCTCATTCCTATTTTGGCATGTCGTTCATCGAGTTTCGAAGTAGGGGCATTTGTTGGCCTTGAAATTTTATTTGAGATAAATTACCATTTGATAGCCCAATCAAATTGGCTATTAGATTGGGTCTCAAATTAAAGTTCATAACAAATTTAGGCTTTATGTAATGGGTCAATTCAAGATAAATTATAAAATCTTATTTTATTTTGGATTAGCTAATTGGACCTAAAATATTTAAACATGGCCCATTAGCAAATTAAGCCCATCCCAAGTGGTGTTCAAGCCCAAGGGGAGACTCAAGCTTCAAGTTATCAAACCCTAATTTGTGCATGTAAAAAGGGGTGCTGGGAGACATACCACACATTAAGAGAAATTCAAGCATCAAAGCTCTCAAGTCCGAGCTCTTGCCCCAAAAAAGTGCTGCAACCTCAAAAGTTCTACATCTTCTTCAAAAGCATCCAAATTCTAAAGACCTTGATATCAAAACAAATATTTAATTTCAAGGTGGTTTGTGATTTCATCCACAAGTCTATGAGGGAATTACACATCCGATTCAAGAACAAGCCTTAAGCCCTTGAATCGCATTCCAAGGAGAAGAATCAGAGGATTTGATCTTCAATTATGGAGATATTTCCAGAGATTGTAACCACTTTTTATTTTCAATAAATATTGAATTTGTCCATATTTTTCTTGTTTGTAATTATTTTTTGCATACTCAAATTTTATGTGAACAATATGACAATGTGATTATGTGTTATATTTACTCAGGAAATGTTGGACATCGTATAATTTTGCCATCATCATTTATTGGAAATCCTCGAGATATGTATGAGCGGTACCAAGATGCAATGTCAGTGGACCAAAAGTATGGTAAGCCAAATCTTTTTGTCACAATGACATGCAACCCATCATGGGAAGAAATACAAAATGAGCTTCAACCTAGGCAAACCCCTCAAGATCGACCTGATTTGTTAACTAAGATTTTTCGAGCAATTTAAGGAGCTAAAAAGAGACATGTACACTAAAGATGTCGTTGGAAAAGTTGTAGCACATGTTCATGTCATTGAGTTCCAAAAGTGAGGCCTACCATATGCTCATGCGTTATCGATCTTAGATGAAAATGACTAGCTTGGTACACTAAATGATTATGATCAAATAGTCAGAGCAGAAATTCCTAATAAGGATGATGAACCTTTATTATATGAAGCCGTTTTAAGGCACATGATACATGAGCCATGTGGAGAATTTAATATGCTCTTTGCATGAAAAATGGAACTTGCAAGAAAAATTATCCTAAGCCATTTGCACCATGCACTGTACAAGGGAATGATTTGTATCCAATATATCGATGTCGCAATAATGATAGATATATTGCTTTAGATGGTGATGTTGAAGTAGTTGCTGATAATAGATGGGTTGTTCCATAAAATGCTTGGCTACTGCTGACATATGACTATCATATTAATGTTGAAATTTGTATTAGCATAAAAAGTATAAAGTACCTTTATAAGTATGTGTACGAAGGACCCGATTGCATAGTATTTGAGGTACGCCCTGGACTAACTTATGATGAGGTCAACCAATACGTTGATGGAAGATGGATTTGTGCTCTAGAGGTACTATGGAAAATATATAAGTTTCCAATGAGTAGAATCTATCAATTTATTATAAGACTACAAATTCACCTTCCAAATATGCAGTAGGTCCAATTTTATAGCTATCAAAGAATTTCAGATGTGTTATGTGATGAGTGTAACTCCAGGACCATGTTAACTAAGGTTTTTAGTGTTTACATTAAAGGTAGAGAACTTAATAAGTATCTATACAATGAGTTCCCTAAATACTATCGATGGATGACAAAGGAAAAAGTATAGAGAAAAAGGATGACACACTAAAAAATCATAGGTCGAGTGTATGTTGTGTTACCAAATGAAGGAGAAAGGTTTTATTTGCGCATTTTACTCAACCATGTTAAGGGCCCACTTCATTTGATCATCTATTGATAGTGGACAATGTGCACTATCCAATGTTTAAGCAGGCTGCTGGAAAGCTTGGTCTTCTCGAAGAGGATGATAGTATTAGGTAGTGCTTGATTGAGGCACGAATTGTTAGAATGCCTTATGCTCTCAGACAATTATTTGCTACAATTTTACATTATTGCCAACCAACTTCAGTGAGAAGATTGTGGGAAGAAAATTATGCATAATGGTTGAGGACTATTCTTCTTCAAGTTCCACAAATAATGCATTTATCATGAACCGGCTTCTATCTGACATAAATTATATACTCTTACAGCATAATAGAGGGTTGAAGGAATTCGACTTGCATCAAATTAGTGAAGACTATCATGATTTGAGCAACTTTTCAAGTTTAATAGAAGATGAACTTGCCATACCACTTCCAGAACATGATATACATACTGCTAGCAAACTTAATGCAGGCTAGCTGCAAGCATTTAATACCATTAAACATGCAATTGTGAAAAATTAAAGTGTAATTTTCTTTTCAGATGAACTGGCAAAACATTCTTTTATGGAGCTTTACTAGCGAATTTCCAAAAAGACGAGTTTATAATGCTTGCTGCTGCAACATCAGGGATTGCAGCAATGTAGCTTTTCGGAGGCAGAACAACACATAACTTAAAATACCAATTAAGTTAGATTCAAACTCGATGTGCAGTTTTAGCAAACAATCAAAAATATGTGAGCTACTAGATTGGGCATCAATAATCATTTGGGATGAGGCACCAATGACAGATAGAAAAGCAATTGAAACTGTGGACCACACTTTAAGGGAAATGCTTGGAATCAACTTACCATTTTGAGGTAAGATAATGATATTAGGAGGTAATTTTTGTCAAGTTGTTTTTGTTGTTGGAGGCACAAGGTCACAATATGTGAAAACGAGCATTGTAGAGTCGCACTTATGGTCCAATGTTAAAGTTCTTCACTTGGTAGATAATATTAGAGCCCACAATGATCAAAGGTTCTCAGATTTTCTACTTAGTGTTGGGAATGGTGAAGAACACATTGTGCAAGATAATATGATAAGGATTCCAGACTCTATGGCAATACCATGGGATGGTGAACATTCAATTGATCATCTGATTAAATCAACTTTTCTAAATCTTGGTTTACATACTTATAATCCTAAATATATAACGGATAGAGCACTAATAACTCCATTAAATGAAGATGTGAACAAGCTAAATGAAAAGGTGATTCAAGCTTTTCCAGGTGATGACCAACATACATATTACTCATTTGACTCTATGCCTAAGGACATGAACAATTTATACTTACCTGAATTTCTAAACTCCCGTACTCCTAGTAATCTCCTACCTCGCAAATTAATTCTTAAGAAAAGAGCACCAATTATGTTACTGAGAAACATTGATCTAAAAGTTGGGTTATGCAATGGCACTAGACTAATCTATCACATATTTGGTAGCACTATAATCGATGCAGAAGTTTTAACTGGATAATTTAAGGGAACAAGAGTCTTTCTACCACGCATTCTTTTAAAGACAGTAGAAGATGCAAAAATGCCATTTTAAATGATACGAAGACAATTTCCAATTAGATTGAGCTTTGCATTAATGATTAATAAATCCCAAGGACAAATGATACCTAATGTTGGAATTTATTTGCGTAATCATGTTTTTAGTCATGGCCAACTATATGTTGCTCTTTTGCAGGGTGTTTCTGAAAGAACCACAAAATAACATAGCATTCTCTGAAATTTTTGCCATGTTGCACGATAACCATAATTAAGAAGTATATTACCAAAACTTTGGCAATATTCAATTTTTCTCCACTATAGTATTTTCCATTATGTAATTATGCATTTATATATTTCAATAAAAAATTATTTTATCTTTCATTATGGTTATCACAAGTGTTTGCATAAATTTATGGAGGTCTTTTTAATTATCTCCTATATATAAGGAATTTAGTCTATAAAGATGACATATTATCATCAACCCATGATATAAATCATATGTGCTTAAACTTATATATATTCTACCTAATATTTAATGAATGAATTAAAATATTAAAAACAAATAATTGTTAAAATGACAATAAATATATTTCCAGTAGTAGTGTAGTACTACTTTTGTCATCTTTTTATTTTGTCTTTATAGGAGAATATGGATCTACTAAAAATTTTATTTCTCCTACTGCTACTTGTATGCAAGAAATGGATGAACAAATGGTATCATGGAATATGTGGAAGGAATCTCAGTCACAAACTACAATTCAAAGGGTATGTCAAAAGTAGAAAACTATTGTGTCGAGGAATCGTGATGATATTTGTAATATGTGAAAATTGGTTGTTGCAGCCATCTAAGATGCAAATATTCAGCCCAGGTTCGAAAGCTGTTGTAGGGTTAAATGGGATTGATTTGGGAAATTGGATTCCACGAGTATTGAGAAAGCAAAAGAACAAAAGGTATATTTATATTGTTTGCTATTTAATGTTACGTTTTAATTAACACTTCATAATTGTAAAAATGTGAATTATTTTGACAAAAAGAAATGATTGTTTTGATAGAAGGATGAGATTTGACAAAGGTATCACAAACATATATATTTAGTAGGTTACAATAATTTATGTTTTGTTAAATATACTTTTTCTAACAATGTAATAGAAAGGTATTACAAAAAGAAGAAAGAATGATGAGAAAACATTATTTCGGTATAGCATTAATAGCTATTTAATTAGTTATAATACTTTTTTTTCATACATGTACAATCTAAAATATATGTGTCTTATTATTATTAGGAAAGATATTCGATCTTCTGAAGAGGCCGATATTGAAGTGGTACAATCCAAATTAAATAATCACATAATCTCATCAACTTAGAGTTGATTTAATTGCTACTTGATACTTAATGATTTTCATTTCAGTATTTCAATCATCAGCATCTAAGATGGTGCGGAGATATCAAAGAATACAAGATGGATTGCAAAGCAGCTACAAGGTATTGTTTTGCAAATTATATCTATATTTAGAATAACATAAATATATAGTAGCATGCTACCGATATATGATATATTAATTCTTAAAATTTCAAGAGTGTAGCAGAAGCTTACTGTAAGGAGTTGTAATTATACAATATAACTACTTTGTACATAAATTAGTTATAAATACCCTTTGTTAATACATGCATTTACAATTTGTTTAGTATAAATTTCATTTAAGTTTGATTGGTGAATATAATTAGTTATTTATTTTAAATATCTTTCCCTCGTTATATTTAAGAATAAATATGTATAAAAATTACATAACTTTTACAAAATGGTTAGCACATGAAAACCGGGTGCGACAATTGCTAGTAAGAGTAAAAATAAATTTAACCCTAAATTTATTATTATTATTTTTTTTATTGACATAACCCTAAATTTAATCTTAATCCATAATGGAAGCCCAAAAAACATCGAAAAGTAAAAACCCCAAACCCCATAAAGTGAATATCCCCAGTTTGAAAAGTCAAGGGCGCCCTGCGCCCCCACTCAAAAGCTCAGTGCACTTCACTCACACCAAAACAGATCCCCCTTTTAGATAATATTTTACTTCTTTGACCAAATGCCACATATTCCTTCGTCATCACGCTTCCTTCGCCTTTTCTCTCGTTCTTGTTTCTATTAGGTTTTTCGTGTTCACACAGAAACACACTGAGAAACCCAGAATTCTTTTTCTTTTTCCTTTTCCCCTTGTTTGGCTTATTTTTGTTCGAGAATGAAGGTGAATTCGGATTGTCTCGGTGACGGAAAGATTTTTCCTCCGGGATTCAGATTCCACCCCACCGATGAGGAACTCGTGGTTTACTATCTGAAAAGGAAGATCTGCAGGAAGCGCCATCGTCTTGACGTTATTGGTGAGACCGATGTTTATAAGTGGGATCCCGAGGAGTTGCCTGGTGGGTTTAAGCACTCAATTTCTTTTTGGTTATTTGGGATCAATTTTTTTAAACTGTCTTTTATTGTTTTTATTTTTTGGGTGCTCTTTGACTTTTTATGTATATATCCTGTCTGTCATATATATATATTTGATTCTTGAGCTGATTATTTGTTTTATTCTTTCATCCGATTGATTGTTTTTGTGGATTTTTGACTTCTTGCTAATTTCAGTTTTTTTCTGGTAATATGTTTCTGTATTTGATTTGTCAAGAGCTTATTCTGGACATATAGTTTAAGCCAAAACTATGCGTGGTTGATTGGTTTTTCTGTTTTTTCATAAGGAATTTTTGTTAATTTTCTGTTTCCAGTATTCGATTTGTCACATTTTCTTTTGAATAGAATTGTCTCGACAGATAACATACATCTGGTGGCAAACATATAATTCAATTAGCTTTTAGGAAATAACAAAATGAAACCTGGATTAGTAGTAAACAAATGAGCTGATACGTCTAATGATTTGTGCTTGTGTACCTCATGCGCACTTCACTGTACTTTATGGGGATATCCAGTAGTCTGAATTATGGACCTCTTGAAATCTTAGTTTTAGTGTTGTTTCCCCTTTTTACTTATGATAATAGTCTGTGAACCTATTTTAATTTTAGCATAGGGGTTGCAAGTGTTGAACAGCAAAAGGACTAAGGCTAGCCATTGTTTCTGTGTTTTGACATTTTCTTAATATTAATGCTTTGATTTTCTATTTTATTAGTTCTATGCCCTCTGTTCGTAAGATTGGAACTATTTTGTGTTCTCTTCTTTCTTTTCTTGATGGCATAATTTACTGACTTTTCACATATCTGAAATGCAGGGATGTCAAAACTGAAAACTGGTGACAGACAATGGTTCTTCTTTAGTCCAAGAGATAGGAAATATCCAAATGGAGCAAGGTCCAATCGGGCTACAAGGCATGGATACTGGAAAGCAACTGGGAAGGACCGTATCATCTCGTATGGTTCTCATGCTGTTGGTATAAAAAAGACTCTAGTCTTCTATAGAGGTCGGGCACCTAGTGGAGAACGTACGGACTGGGTGATGCATGAATATACAATGGATGAGGAGGAGCTGAAAAGATGCCTGACTGCTGGGCAATGCTATGCGCTCTACAAGGTGTACAAGAAAAGTGGTCCTGGTCCCAAAAATGGTGAACAGTATGGTGCAGCTTTCAGGGAAGAGGACTGGGGTGATGATGAACTAGAAGTTCAGTGCCTCGTTGAGCAGGAGAATCTGGTAAAGCAGGCTAATGAAACCTCGCATATCGATAATACTAAAACAGTTAGTTGTCAGCATCAGTCCTCCCTGGAGGATCTTGAGGAAATTTTAAACAAAATAGCAGATGAGCCCATCACTATTCAGCCAGTAGTTGTTGATTATGGCTATTCTCTGGACCAGATTGTTGGTGAGGAAGGAACTGAGAGTGTGCTAGTTGACCATTCTTCTGGGGATGTCTCTTTACCTCTGCTGCAACCAGTTAGCCAGCAAACCAATGTTCCAGTTAGTTTTGACTTTACACAGTCAGGCACAATTCAATTACAGTTATGCGAGCCACCTGAGGTTTATTCTGCTCCAACCATTAACATGCAAGATTCTCATGTCACTG
This sequence comes from Jacaranda mimosifolia, assembly GCA_018894105.1. Lineage (NCBI taxonomy): Eukaryota > Viridiplantae > Streptophyta > Magnoliopsida > Lamiales > Bignoniaceae > Jacaranda > Jacaranda mimosifolia. The sequence continues at coordinate 15,073,642 of CM032123.1, forward strand.
AAGAGGATTTCCTTGAAGATTTTCTGGAAATGGATGATCTAATTGGTGCAGAACCAACCACACAAAATCCTGATGAACCCGTGAATAATTTGGAGAAGCTGCAGTTTGATGATTTTGATGGTTTGAATGAGTTTGATCTGTACCAAGATGCATCCATGTTTCTTTGTGAGGTGGAGCCTGGTGAATCTAGGCAGATTTCCCAACCATATATGAATAGTTTTGGTGGTGGATTTATGAACCCAACCCCAAGCTTGTACTTGAACAATCTTGAGAATACAACAGTGAATAACCAGTTGCAGCAGCAATTTAATGATGAAAATGCAAGCAGCTATCTGCTAAGGACAAATGAGCAAAGTTGCAGTGCTGTAGCTGCTAATCAGGGGGGCATTCCTTCATCAACTCCAGGTATTGAAATTCGTGGAAACACAGACGATTCCATTTTTGAGATGCTACAATTGTATCCATGATTTTACTCAAATTTCTTTGACTAGCAGACCATTCATATATTCTCTTGTTTGACTAATATCATAGAGCTCTTGGTGAGATGGATGGTACGGGAAGACCATGTCATCTTGAAGGGTGGTGAAAACTCTTGTGCCCAAGTGGAAATGGGGGAGTTTGAGCCACTTCAAGAGCTCTTCTTCCGATGAGGTTATGCTATACTGTTTACTGATATTAGCGGGCTTTTTGGTATGTTTAGGTGTCGTACATCAAAATGAAAATGATGATACTGTAAATCATCATGCGGGAGCAAATGAAAATGGAAGCAGCGGACAGGATGGTGGTACAGACTCATGGTTGTCATCTGCTCTCTGGTCCTTTGTGGAGTCTATACCAACTACTCCCGCTTCAGCTTCTGAAAGTGCTTTGGTAAATAAGGCTTTTGAACGAATGTCTAGCTTCAGTAGGATAAGATTAAATGCCAGAAACATAAATGTTGGTGCAGGTAATGCCTCTGCAAGTCCAAGATATTCAAGCAAATGTACAAGTGGTTTTTTATGTTTTTCTTTATTGGGAGTAGTGTGTGCTATGTTATGGGTGCTGATTGGAACCTCTGTGAGGGTAATGGGTTTGTATATGTAGTACCCAATAATATTTAAGTAGAAAGTTTTGTTGGAAAAATTGGAAGGCAGTTTTGGAAATGTGAGATCATGAAATCTCTGTTATGGGTATCCGTTGCATTATGAATTTCATGAGCACTTTATGTTTTACGTTTTGTGGATCCTAACACTAATTCGAAGGCGAGTTATGGGACGATGTGGTAATTGTACAGGCCTCTATGTGAAAGCTAGTTTTATTACTCCTAAAATATCGTGAAACCAATCATAGAAAAGGGCCCTTGTTCGTACTGCCACTATCCATTATCCAAATGAGATTGGTGTCGTCTGATTTTCACCCTATGTTTGGATCTCTGATTTTAATGTAGAAAATATGAAGATTTTTTTTTTCCTCATGTTTTAAATGATATAACACTATATCTTAATATTTGTGTTTTTGTATTTTTTTTTTCTCATTATTTTTCATGATCTATACATAGCATTATGTTGGACCACTTTGATAAATAATTAAATATGCATGGGTGCCAGTGGAAAGGAATTGTAGGTTTCATTAATAATTGTGGCATCACAAATTCTAGAATGAAAAATTGAGAATTTTGTGATGTAATTCTTTTTTCTTTCTTAGGAATGAATATAAATAAAGTCTATTTACTACCCCAATATTATGATTCTATCGGTATATTTCTTAGATGGGATTAGTTTTCTTTTTCTAACATTTAATCAAAATTGAATAAAGTAAATTCTATTTGAGCGGGACTGCCTCAAAATTATTTTGTAACTATCAATAGATATAAAGACAGTAGAGTAAAAAATACGATTAATTAGAGAAAAATACCAAATTCAAGTGTTTTTTTTTTTTTTTTTTTTTTTGGGTTGTGGGGGGGGGGGGGGGGGGGGGTTGTGTGTGTGTGTGTGTGTGTTTAGGCCCCCCTATTTTATTTTAGTTTGCACTCTCTATTTACAATTTGGATTCACTCCCCAGTTGAGTGAAAAGACAGAAATGGCCCTAAATTAAAATTAAAATTACAAATAGCCTCAAATAAACTATCCCAAATACAGTTTCTCTTCATTTACCATATTCATTAACGTTTTTTCCCAATTGATTTCCCTCCATCTTGCAAACTGTCTCGTCATGGCCATTTGGTCTCTCCACTCAAGTTTTCGGCTTCTCTCATGTTGCTTTTATTTTCGATTTAGCTACTTCCCACTCTCTCTCCCAAACCACAATTTTGCCATTCTTGAAGACCCAACAAAAAGTGTTTCATTTTCGCCCCCATTTGCAAAGATGAAGAAGTAATTTTTTTGAATTAGATTTTTTTTTAATTGTTGAATCTTCCTCAATTTTTTTTGGTCTTGTTCTTGTTTTAATTTATATATACTTAGTTTTGTTTATTGTACTTAATTTTATTAGTAATTACTTAATTCACCTATATATAGATTTTTTTAAAAAAGAAAACCTAATCTAACTGTATTTGTATTTGAAGACGTGATATTGATCCTTTTATTTATTGTTTCAGTACTTTTTTTTTTCAATTAGTTCATGTTCAATTTTAGTATGTATATACTTTATATAAAGTATATTGTACATTAGTTGCTTGGTTAAATAAATCTTAAAAATATTTTTAATGGTATGTTTAAGGGATGTCTGAATCTTGTCATCATGCTTTGGTAGTTTTTTGTTGATGATTAACAATTCCATAAATATAGTATTACTTGCACATAACTCGGGTACTAAATTATTAAGTTTCAGTATGTTTATACTTAGGGCTATAAATAGATATTCAAAATTTTGTTTACCATTCACATTCGTTTAAAGCGGATATTATCCGTATTCAATTAGTAGATATCCAATTATAAACGGATATGGATATGGTAAATATGTATCCAATTTATTTAATATTCGATCCGAATATATATTTATTAAATAATATATTATTTATATTTTTCAATAAAAAATCTCATAATTCATATATGTATATATATATTATAATTGATGAATTGGGAAGAAAAAAGAATAAATTTAAAAAAATATTGTAATATAGAGAAAAAAATTAAAGAATAAAATTAATCAACATAATTATTGTTGGTTGACTTTATAATTTATACACTTAAATGCCATTATTAATATTAATTAGTACTAATAATCAATTATAAAGTCAATTATTAATTAAAAATTATGTTATTTGTTTGATTGCTTTCTTTTTAATGAAATTATATAGTTCTTTCTATTAATTAAAATATGTATTTGTTACATGTTTATAGGTTCACATATTTGGATATTCATAAATAGATATCTAAATAATTATCATCGAATATAAATATCAAAAAAATAATTCGAATATGGATAAGTTTAATCAAATATGAATGCATCTGAATAATTATAATCGGATACAGATATATTCAAATTCAATCGATATCCGACGAATACGAATTCGAATATTATTTTTAAATACCCATCAAATCCGTATCTATATCCGAATATTCAAAAAAGTTAAACGAATACGAATATGAAAGCAATGTATCCGATCCGTTTAATATCCGTTTATACCCTTATTTATACCCATATGTAGTACTAAATTTTAAATTTTCTGCAAAATTAATGATACATAGGTGAGGATTTATTGATAAAGAACACTATATACTATTTTTTTTTGTATAAGTAGTACTGTATATTGGATTTATTGATAAAGAACAATATATGCTATTTTTTTAATGCAAATTATATATCTGGTACGAGAAGGGTGCTATTGTTGTTTATGGCAATATTGGTGTTCAATATGCTGGAAAACCCCTCAGTGAATTTCGATAGAGAATAGATTATAGATTGTGCAATGGCATTCCTAACAGACATAGAAGATTGTTGGTTCCTTTTTATCTCAAGATAATTTGGAGTAATGATAATTTATTATTTATTTTTCTTTTTATATTAATCTAATGATCTCTTAATTGATAACCTTGAATTCTTCTGTAGTGTCATTGTTGGGGATGGATCAGGATATTTGGTGCATATAGCTGCTACGATTCTAAACCATGAGCATGGCTTGTTGCTTTTTGATGCAATGTTAGGTGACTTATTGCATTTTAATACAATATGAGGATGACTTTTTAGTACAAGAAGGCAAAAGATAGCTTAGTTGCTCAGAGGAAGGTATTATGATCGCAAGCAGTTGGGTTATGGTGGCTAGACCAAGCTTGTTTTACACAAGAAGGCAAAAATAATTTAGGGTCTGTGGTTTTCTAAGATACTAGATTTTAGTACTAGATAGTAAAACTGCAGTATTTATTATAGTATTTCAGTATACTTGACAAAACATGAAATATTATACTTCTGATTAGTGATATTACGTGGTATTACAATCATTATTTGAAAAAAAAATGATTTTGAACACGTGGTATTACAATCATTATTTGAAAAAAAATTGATTTTATTATATTTGATGGTCTTATATGTTGTTTAACCCATCAAATTGAGGTAAATTCGGCCAAAGCACGAGCGAGTATAAAAACACTCGAAACAAGTACTAAACTACCCAAATAACATATGAATTATCCAGAATCAAGTATAGGAATTGAAAATAATTGTATTATTTACAACGCATATGATATCATTCTTAATATATCAAATATTACGTTGAAGTTAATTATTTAAGTTATTTTTTGACTACCAAACCATGATATCTTAGTTCTAGAACTAATATAGTCATGAGACTTTTTTTGCATTTCGATGGTATGTAGAAATGATACATTTACTGCAAATAGTAATACATTGAATTAGTATAAATGAGAAATAAGTAGTTAGATGTGGATGGTTGTCTTCTCAACCATTTGAACACGTGTCATCATGACCATTATGTGAAGAAAATAAGATTTTTCTGTATTAGCTGGTCTTACATATTGTTTCATCAATCAAATTGAGGTAAATTCAACCAATAAAAAATAGAGTATAAAAACACTAAAAAATGTACTAGATTATGAATATCCAGTATAATATATCCAGAACCAAATACTAGAGTTAAAAAACAGTATTAATTTTAGCATATACCTTTTCATTCTTAATATATTAGAAATTATGTTGAACTTAATTATTAAGTTATTGTTTGAATACCAAATGATGCTTTTTTAGTCCAAAAGTAATATAGTTATGGAACATTATTTTCATTTCAATGATGATATAAAAATGATACATTTACCACACATATTAATGCTCTGTACTAGTGTGAATGACAATATAAAGTGGTTGAATGTGGGTATTTGTCTTCTCAACCATTTCAACACATGCTATCACAACCATTACTTGAAGAAAATATAACTTTATTGTATTAGATGGTCTTATATGTTGTTCCATCCATCAAATTGAGGTAAATTCAACTAAAGAAAAAGAGAGTATAAAAATACTCCAAAAAATACTAAATTATAGAAATCCAGTATAAAATATCCAGAATTAAATACTATAAATAAAATATTATTTTCAACGTATAATATTATTTTCAACGTATACAATATCATTCTTAATACATTAGAAATATGTTGCATTTAATTATTTAAGTTATTGTTTGACTACCAAACCATAATATCATAGTCTTTAAATTGATATAGTCATGAGATATTGTTTACATTCTGATGGCAATGACAAAATGATACATTCACCACATATATTGGTGCTTTCTATTAGTATGAATGAGAATATAAGTGGTTTAATGTGGGTTGTTGTCTTCTCAATCATTTGAACACGTGTTATCATGACCATTACTTGAAGAAAACATGATTTTGTTGTATTAGATATTCTTAGTATTATTTCACCAACGAACTAAGGTAAAGTTGGCTGAAGAAAAAAGGAGTATAAAAAAACAACAATGCAAAGACATACTAGATTATGAAAATCTAGTATAATATATTCAGACCCAAGTACTAGATACTAGGAAAAATATATTATCTTTCTATAATGAAATAGTGAATTTGACGAATAAGTTATTATTTTCCTAAAATATGTTATCGTTTTAAATACATTGAAATCATGTTATATTTAATTGTTTCAGTTGTTTGACCATCATGAAATAATTTCTAGACAAATATAGTCATGAGACCTTGTTTGTGCTGTAACATTGATATCAAAATGAAATACTTACCACCTATAATGATGTTGTACACTAGTTTAAAAGGAGAACATAAGTTGTACTATGTCGTAGTATTAAAATACTTTGTTGTAGTACTATGCTTTTAAGATGAAGTATTTTTTTTCCAATAATCAATTATAGTGTTAGATAAATGAAATATTTTTTTTTTTGCTTCAACGAGGTACTCTCTTCTAATTTGTAGTATTAGTTTTATACATTTTAAACATCGTCCAATTTAATAATTTAAAACATTATTCTATTGGTATAGCTATGAAACTCTATTTTTTCCTACAATATTGACATCCAAATGAAACATTTTACCATCAATATTGGTGCTTTATACTAATAATTATGTTCCTAACTATTTGAACATATTGCTTATCTTAACCATTAATTGAATGACATATGATTTTATTATTTCTGGATAGTTTTATATGTTGTTTCACAAATAAAGGCAAATTAGGCCATACAACTTATAAGTATAGAATCATTCTAATGCAGTACTAGATGTTGAAGTTGAGGTATTTATCTTCTGAAGTCAAGTATTTATATACAGAAATGAAGTATTGTTTTGCTGAAATGAGGTATTACATTTTCTGTTATGCAACATTAGTTTTACACATTTAAAATATCATCTAGTTTAAGTATTTGAGATATTGTTTTGTTGGTATAGCCACGAAACTCTGTTATTCCTTACAATATTGATGTCCAAATGAAATATTTTACCACCTACAATGGTGTTTTACATTAATAGTTGTATTTCCAACCATTTAAACACGTGACTATCTCATTTTATTATTTTTAGATGGTCTTATATGTTGTTTCACTAATAAATTGAGGCAAATTAGATCATTCAACTGATAAGTATAGAATCATTCTTATGCAGTACTAGATGCCAAAGATAAGGTATTAAAACTTTGAAGTTGAGTATGTATATACAAAAATAAATTATTACTTTGCTAAAATAAGGTATTACCTTTCTTAAAAAAATAAAAAATGTATTGGATAGTAGGTCTAAATACAAATTTGCTCAGACATTGAAATTAATAGTCGTTCACCTTCCCTTCTACACTAAAAGAACAGTACAATATGTTCATATATTACAAATCATACATACAATATGAACTGACAAGATGTAGAGGTTTTCATTATAGAAACAACTTTATAATAGTGAGTTTGAGCATCTTGGGCCCTCGAAGGCATTTTTGTTAAGCTTATATTAAAGAAAATTTACCTCCTCCTTCCTACCATTTGTGAGAAGATTCTGCTACTTGTCAAATTATAGAAATTCGGGCTCACAATTAAATGGATTAAAATGAATTTATTTGAGTTTCTTCCTACTTAAGACTTTGTTACAAGTTACTTGGGATTTTCTTGCTAAAATAGGTTGTCAATGGCGGAAAAAAAGAGGGAAAGAAAGAAACTCTCTTGATGTGTTTGTACGAGAGAGTCGCAGGAAAGAATGGTGGGGAGAGAGACTGAAAATCAAATAAAAAAAGAGAGAGAATAAGGTATTTGGGGACATTTTGGTCAATATAAGTAGCTACGGAGTGCACTCAAAAAAAAAAAGTTGAGATAGGGAGTTGAAACTATAAAATTGATGGGTGAGGATTGATTCATAAAATGTAAATAGATTTTTGTTATTTTTAAATAAGACGTCCTAAAAAATATATTAAGCAAATAAAGCTTGGTTACATATATGAGTTGTAACCCATATAAAGGCACGGCTATTGTTTGATAAAGAAAAAATTATAGGAACTAAATAAATGGATATTTTTATAATGGAAAAATGATAAGAAATATGATATTTATTATATCATGATTTACTTATTTATAAAACTAAAAACGAATCTATGACAAGTTTTGATGAAAGTATTTGAAATAACTATATGTGTGCAAGTAAATTTTACTAAGGCAAGGTGTGGTTGTGTCTTGCCAAAATAAATTCATTTGAGCAAAAGATGACCCAATATACAGTCAATGTTGGCTCCAAAATAAGTTGGGAAAAAAATTCCAAAATGCCCTCTATTTTTTATCCACTACCCTCTCATTACACACATATACACATATATATATCATATAGATTTTCTTATTATCCATAAAAAAAAATATACTCAATTCGACTTTCACCCCAAATACTCAACCAAAAAGTATTAATTTGACCGTTATGGTAAAAAAAAATCCCCTCCAAATTAGGGATGGCAATTCATATCTAACTCACGGGTACCCACTCCGCAGTAGGTCAGGGCGGGTTTATGCTCTATTGACTGTGGGGGGGGTTGGGTTCGGGTTTTTAGTAAACCCACTCCCAAGTATTTATATATATATATTTAATTTAGTTTTTGGCAATATATATATATATATATCAATTAACCCTAAACATAAGATAGTTGTTAGCTCTTTTCTCCTTTCCCTCCCATTCCTAACAATCCCGAAAAACTTGTTTTTGCATGAGTGTTGGTGGATAGGAACCTTTTGATGTTGTTTGTTTATATGGTTTTGCTATATGGTCAAAATGCTTTCCTAGAAAGATAAGAATTCATGTTCAAAAATTTGGATATTGAGAATGATCAGACAAGCAACATTAGTACAAGTCTTGATTGTTCATTTGAAATAAAATGGCTTTAAATTATGGGCTACTATGACAGAATGATAAGCTATATTAAATGATTTGTCTTAGTTGAAATTTATATAATATTTGAGTTAAAACTGTAATATTTCATAATTGTAAGCATAGTATTTTAAAAAACAAAAATATTAATTAGGTGCAACACCCCTAAAATACAGTATTTTGAAAAAATTAGTACTTAGAAATCAAGATATTGATCGATCGGATATTAGGCCTCGGAAAATAAATAAAAAGGACCAAATTGTAAAAAAATTAGAAATTTTGGGATCAATCCATAATTTAAGAAAAACTTAATTGAACTAACTTGGGAGATTTGGGGTTTGCATGTAAGGTTTAAGTCAACCAGGGTCAAATTGTGTTTTTAATTAATTGAGGGGGATCTAATTGCACTAACCAAGCTAAATTGGGGCTAAATTAGAATATTTCAAAAATAGTCTATATATAATTGGAATTTTCATTTTCCTCCCCATTTCCTTTCTTTTTTTTCCCTCGACCCCCTTTCACTATCACTGGCAATCTCTTCCGACAGCCGAAATCTTCTTCAACCAAACCATTTTCCTTCTTATCCTCTTCACCTGAAGCCCGACGAGGTCACATACATAGTGTTTGAACAGCGAAACCACCAAATTTTGAAGCTTGAAGCTCGGTCGCAACAAGGTTGACGGACGGCGGTGTACTGACGACGGAGGGGAGTTTTGGGCAGTGCAAACTGAAGCTCTCAACTCGGTATTCATCGTTGTACCTTGACCCGGAGGTGAGACGTGGCGATGATGGTAGAACAGAGGTGGTCGGAAACGGTGGCAGGTTTGGTGGCTGTGACTTTCATGTGAGTTTTGGCGTGGCTTTCGGCTGCAAAACTTGATACTAGTTGTGGTTTTGGATTCAGGAGGTTGAGAGGAACAAATTTGTGGTAAGTTTGGTCTTCTCCGATAGCGGCGAACAACAGCACGGGAGGATAGTTTCTTCTCCTCGACGCGACAACACAACTGCGTAACTGGTTCGTGAATCTAGGGTCTCGTTGAGCGAATTGTGGTAAAGGATTGGAGAAAGGTTTTTGCTTATATATGTATATATATACACCACACATATACACATATTGTACCATTATTTCATTAAACCTTGTATTATGCAATAATGAAGGATTTATAAATGCAATTAATATGTATATTTTTCATGCATGGAATATTATATGTGTTAGTGGACCCAGATCTATATTGTTATATGTTAAGTGTTAGATAATTAAGTTTAATGAATAAGAAAACCCTAAATTTAGAAATTTTAGACTTAAGTGGAAATAATCGGGATAATTAAATATCAGGATTATTTATTTTGATTTGGGATACTGATATAAGGCTAAATATAAAATTGAGGACTACTTTATGTTCCATTATTAGATGGATATGGAAATGGGGATTATTTTGGCAATAACAACTTTATTACCCATTTTGGGTCGATAGTACCATTTAAGCCCTAAAACTATCATGCTAATCAAAAAATTAATGGTAAGCATAATAGTGATTATTGAGGTCAAATGTAGATTTTGACTATAAATATACTATTTTGGTTAGGTGACAAGGAAGTGAGTCTAGCGGACCAGTAAGCTTCTGATTGTGATGGCCTTCTGAGACTTTGAAGGTGAGGGTCTGCCAATTTAGCCTTGATTATATCTATCTTTTCTTGTGACAAACCCCTATGAGGGTTTCTGTTCTAAAGTATAACTGCTTCGTGTTTATTAAAATCTGTGAATTATTTGAAATCTTGTTTGTTGTCTGTTGCTTGTTTTGTAAACCCCTATTAAGGTTCATTGTATTAATTCTTACTTCTAATATTGTTCAGTATAATTCGTGGCCTTGTCGGCATACTTGAATTCATTTGTATTTCAGCTGATTGGCCTGTTGGCATTCTTGAATCTATCTTGTATATCGGTTATTTGGCTTTGTCGGTATATTCGAGCCGTGCTATGTTGTTATTTGTTGCCTTGCCGGCCTGCTTGATTTCTTCCATACAGCATATATGTAATCTTGTCGGCAAATGATTATTGATTGTTTCGATAGATAGAGTTTTTTATATAGGGAAAATATGTTAAATAATGAGACGTTAATCCTTGCTGAGTGCTTGATAAGCCGTAAGCCCGGAATAGAACGTTGATCATTGCTGAATGCTTGGATAAGCTATAAGCCCAGAACCCTTGAAATAACGGGACGTTAATCCTTGATGAGTGCTTGGATAAGCCGTAAGCCCAAAATGGGACGTTAATCCTTGCTGAATGCATGGATAGCTTGTAAGCCCAGAACCCTTAAAATATCGGGACATTAATCCTTGTTGAGTGCATGGATAAATCGTAAGCCCGGAACCCTTGAAATAACGGGACATTAATCCTTGCTGAGTGCATAGATAAGCCATAAGCCCGGAATGGGACATTAATGACCTTGTTCTGGCATATTCATGTTTTTCTTTGTATTCATGCTAGTTAAATTCTGTTGAATTACTGATTCTTCAACAAAACTATGTATTGCTTTATATTTTATCCCTCATTGAGTCCTTAAGACTCACCCTCCTATGCATTTCTTAAATATTTTCAGACAAGTATGAATAGTGAAGAATGAGGACTGATGCTTGCTTGGAAGAACTTTGTATGATGGGATTTTAGATATTATCTAATGATGACTATGGAATTTGAGACTGGGGACATGACTGATCTCAACTGGAAGACTTTTGGCATGTATATAATGTAGGCATGTAGTGTTATTTTAAGTTGAGATATGTCGTTACCTATGAGACTTTAGAATGTGAATATATGTGGCACTTCTTGTAGTGTTTCTTGGAGTTGAAATTATGTTACTTTTGGTTGTACATATTGTGCACTCTGAAATGATCTTTTGGGTCAGTGCTAAGCTGCTATCAATTGAGTTATTAAATTTTGGGTTGCTGCGCAGCCTTATGAGTTGAAATTGAATTTTGGATTTAAATTATTATAGAAAAGATTTGAGTAGCACCTTGGCCAAAAGCAGGCACCTCCTGGACGGGGAGCTACATTAGGTGCGGGTAGGATCGAGTAGAGTTCAAGTTCTATATTTATATTGCGGGTAGGGTTTGGGTTTTCATTCCTAAAACCCATGGGGCGAGTAGGGACACTATAAAACCTTCACGAGATGAATTCAGGTTGAGCCAAAACCCCTCCGAACCTACCCCGTTGCCATTCCTACTCTAAATACATAAGCAAACATACCAAAACTCCTCAAAATATTTTCTTCTTATTTCTCCAAAACGTAAAAAAAAAAAGTCAATCACACTCCCCAAATCCACTTTCACATTTCCCCATTTCAGTCTCAAAATCCATTTCACCATAAGATATAATAAGAACATCCCCAAAACATAACCAAGCACTTCCTCAATTATTTAATATTTGAGTATTAATTGTCTTATTTATTAATTTAATTGTAACATCATTAACAGTCATTAGTCCATTAAAGTTAATTAGTCCATCCAACTACAACTAAAATTATTAGAATGGGTATCATATAATTGAATAACAATATTTAGACTTTCAATTTAAATTTTACTACCTTATTCAATAAGAACTTTTGTAACAAGGGAATGGGTAGCTACAATTCTTGAAATATCATAAATATTTTTTAATTAATTGCGCAATTGAATTCTATTAAATGTATTATTCCCATATAAATATCTACTAGCACAGTCCCAGTTGTATGCACAGATTCTTTAAAATACTATATATTAATATAATTATTGAATTATATATATAATTAAGAATAACAATACAAAAATTAGAATATTACAAAAAAAAATGGTCAAATAATGAGTAAAATTAAATTTTACTCCAATATATTAAAGTTTAGTATTTAAAAGTTTGGAATATATGAAGACATTAAAGAATATGAAATCTTATATAAATGATGTCATGGAATATAAATTTTAAGATTATATAGAAAGAAGGTAAAAAAATTCAAAATTTCCAAAGATAAAATCTTTGAATATGATTGTATACTCTATCAAAAAAATATATATTATGCAACCAAAAACTAACAAATAGTTGCCTTAAAAATAAAAGTATATGAGAAGGAAGAGCAAAAGATTGATGGCTTAAAAGTTGTTAGAAAAATTTAAAAATTTTAATACTTTAAGATTACTTTATACTTAGAAGACGTTAAGTACATATTAAGTTGAAACTTAAAATATGATAAATTAAATAATATATAGGCTGCAAAAAATTTAATTTAAAAGAAATCTCATCTAATTTTTGTATTTGGTTAAAAATCAATTAAGTTAACACGAAACTATAATAGTAAAGAAAAAAAATTTTAAAAATAAAAACAAATTTATAAAATAATTATAAAATTAAAATCAATATTAGAATACAAGTCAATAAGAAACCTTTTAATTTGACTCATAGCTTAGTTATTGAATAAGTGAAAAAAAGAGTTTGACATAGTAATCAAAGTTAAAATAATAGTAAATTGATAAAATAATTATTAACTCAAAATTTATTTTTAAATGCAACCTAATGAGGGAATTTAAGAATGAAAATTAGAATGAAAAAATAAAATATAGAACAAAATAAATAATTATACTATTCTCAAATCTTTTATGCAAAAATAATTAGATCTTCATATTTCATATATATGTATATATTGCGTAAATAGCAGAAAAATAGTGAATAATAAAAGAAATTCTTAACCTTTCAAGAAAATGGAAATTTTAGAAAAAAAGAAAAATAAAATTGAATATATATATATATATATTGATGGATTAAATTATGCCCAATGTTATAAACTTAAAAAAATTTAATGAGTGTAATTTATATTGATACAACTATCTCATAATATTTTTCAAAGAAATAAAGAAAGATTTAAGAATATATACTCATGAAGTAATTTACATAATCTTTAAAAAGAGTTGGAATTATACATACTCATATATACATAGCTACATATATAAATAAAAAAAAAACTAAATGGCATACTTTTAAATTATAAAATATTCAAAATGTAAAACAAAATTTAAAAATATTAAAATAAAAAAATCTCATCCTATAATATTATAAAATTAGATGAACAAGAAAAGGAGAATTTAAAAATAAAATTTAAAATTTAACGTATAAATTGATAACTTGATTCATAGAATGAGTAAGAAGATACTAAATGTACAACAATTTAAATGAAATAAAAATTAAATGGTAGAATTCATCAATGGTTGAAGAGAAAAATGTAGCTAATAAAAATCGTAATACATTGAATTTTTTAATTTCATAATATAATAAAAATAAGAGAAATTTAGTCATCAATTTCAACGAAATACTTTTTAAATTAAGGATTTAGGCTATCGTTAAATTTTTATTAAATTAGTTAAGCCCTGAGCATAAATATTAGAAGTCAAGGGAGTAAGCATAAATTGAATTTGGGGCCAAATTGCCCAGAATAAAAAATGTTAGTTGTTAAAGTGCGATAGTAAATCTTTAGGGGCTAAACTTAAAGTTTAGGGTCAAATTATAAGGCAGTTAAAAGTTTCTAGGTGTAATTGTAGCTGGCAAGAAACTTTTGGGGTTCAATTCAGAATCTTGAAAAGTAGATTTATGCCTGACTTTTTCTTAAATCATAGAGTAACGCAATTTTTCCCAAGCGTTGAACCCTCGAAAATCTACCTGAAAACCCGAAATTCACTTCAAAAATTGATTCCTTTCATCGTGGCGAGCTCAACCATACCAAAAACTCCTTAAAACTACAAAGAATTGACAAGAAATAATGGGTGACAGTGTGAGGTGGTAGTGGTGTGGGTCTCCTATGTACGGTGGTTGGAACCTTAAATCTGTTGAAGAGAATTGATGGGTTTGAAGTGGAGAACATTTTTATAGGTTTGATTTTGGGTTTCGACAGCTAGTGGTAGAGAAATTGATGTGGTGGCCAGTGGAGATGCTAGGCCATGGCTCACGATTTTCGCTCAATTAGTCGAGTTGTAGGTGGTAGAATAAAAAATTAATTGAGGGATTTTATCCTCCTCGTCAAGCATACAGATTGGTGGAGATGGAGAATTTTTTGGCAGTAGCGGCCGGTAATTGTGTTCAGAATCCGATTTTGAGATTATCTGGACCATTGTCGGGCTTCAATTTGGGCCTTGGTCTAACTGAATTGGGCGCAATCTTCAAAATAGAATTCACTAGGGCTGTCAAAGGATCATATTTTAGTTCGAATTCGATCTGAATTTGATCCGAATTTTAAGATTTTTATCCGATTAAAATATTTGATGGATCATATCCGATTATAAATATTCGAAATCCGAAATAAGTGGATCGGATATGGAATTAAGCAATCCGATCCGTTAAAGATCTGAATCTGAACTTTAATATTTTTTATTAAATTAATACTCTTATATATAATATTAATAATATTTTAAAATAAAATTTATATATTATATTGACTTAATATCTATATTAACATCTATATTATACTATTAATATTGAGTTTTTTAACCTAAAAAATAAGATGAATATTGATAAAATATCAAATATAATAATATATAATAGTTTATCTATACATTAATATAATGTGAAAAAGGACTTTAATATTCAAATATTTAAATTTTTAACTAATATATAATAAAAAGTTGTTAAAAATTCAAATATGACATATATTTACTTTATAAATACAATATTTTTATAAAATTTAAAAGGAAAAAAACAAGAAAGAAAAAAAATGAAATCGGATCGGATTTTTTAACCGGATTTCGGATATCCATCGGATTCGGATATGGTACTGATTAACAAATATCTTATCGAATTTCGGGTCGGATTCGGATATAGATTTTGTTAATCGGATTCAGATTCGGATATGGCATATCCGATCCAAATCCGACCCGTTGACAGCCCTAGAATTCACATTCGATTAATTTTGTGAATTTTAATCAAGTTGGATTGCATGATTAAGGTGTATTAGTCTCAAATAAAAATTAGTACTTAATCGAATCATATGTAAGAATTGGATTTGAAATTATAAAATACAAAATGTTATTCAAATACTTATGAGAATTGAATATTTGAGTTAGATATAATTGAGAAATTCTGAAATTTAAGCTTAGCTTTGACTTGATATAAAATAAGAATTGGGCCTTTGAATAAAGTTTGATTGAATAGGTTGTTCATGAATTAAATAAGTTAAGAATTAAGCCTAGTTTAAAATTACTAATGCAGGTACTTAATTTTTAGGGGTTGGGATAAGTAGAGAGCTATACATAATTAATTAGAATTAGAATTAGAATTGACAACGAGTAGGATCCATAATGGACCTATGATTAAGCTTAGAAGGATTCCCAAATAGTAAACGAATTATAACCTTGTAATAAAGGTCAATTAATGGAACTTGAATGAATTTGATTAAGTTGGGTAACCATAATTATTAAAACAGTATTGATTGGACTTACATAAGTAATTAGGTTTCCAGTTTAGAATACAAGATAGATTTCAATGGTACTATGAGATAAGACGAATGTTAATTGGGTGTGTAGATATCTTATGAAGCTATTTAAATATTTTAGAATTTGAAGTTAGGATTAATAAGAAATATAAAAGGAAAATAGCTATGTATAAGAAATTAGGTTAATGATTATTCCAGTATTTTTTATACTATGTTTGGGATAACTAGGTAAGGAGGGGTCGAGCTAGGGGGCTCACTTAGAAAATCTCCACCACTTAAGATCACCAAGTGAGGTTTATACTCATATCCTTACTGGGAAAAAAACTATATATATAGTAAATATAATATCATTGTTTGATCGTTCTTGCATGAATCTAAGAAATTGATTTATTGTTCTGTGCTATTTTATTTCTATCTACTTATCTCTGAACTCCTACATTGAATTTGAGGTATTAGTTAAATATTCCGCATGACTCCTTCATCAAATGTTGTCCCTGAATACTGATTCCAATGATGTCTTGTGAATAACAATGTTCTTATTTGAAGGAACTTTGAAAATTATCATTTATATTTGAAGATTTTCTGATAATCATATCTGAACTAGATTTTAAATCTATTAATTGAACCACAGAATTTCCAAAAGTTTGAAATTATGATTTGACTAATTCTTTCTCGACCCAGTCACCATATTTTATGATACCGTTTGCAAGGCTGACCAGCCATTATTAATCTATATCTTGCTGACTAGCTTCTAGTTTATATAGCAATTATGGTATAAAAAATTGTGTTGGCTGTTAGGACTCTCTTGCTTATATTATTGGAATACTACCCTTGGGAAGTTTGGGCCCATAGATGATCAAAACAGTGTGCATCAAGTTGTCAGTGGTTGTATCTACCAACTAGGACCCACTGCTACTTAAAGTTAGATCGACGAGGATTGGTCCTACGTACCTACTCGTATTGCAATGGTTGTTGACCAAGTTGGCTGCTCGACGAGACGATATAAGGTATTGTTATTAGATTGTTGGGGAGTTATAAGGAGGGAGACCATCCCACAGTCGGTTTCTTGAAATGTGCCTATACAGTCGGATCGTAAAATGTTCTTGTGCAGTCAATTCTCTAAAATTAATCAAATTCTTGAATTTTGGAATATGAGACTTGTGTGAAATGTTCTTTTACAACTAGTTTTATAAGATTGAATTGATTCCTAGATTTGGAATCTGAATCTTTTTATGACTTTAAATACTTTTATATACTCGATTCTTTAAAATTGATACAATTCTAGAGTTTTCAAATAAGAGATTTTCTACGAAATATATGGATACTTAAGAAGTCTCTTCGCTGGTATGGGATGGTATTGAGTTGGCTCAAGATGTGTTGCACATGACGCATTGGCCTCCAACTCAGTTTCGTGAAATCTATCTATTCTTCAATATCCTGGTGTTTTGACATGTGCCTTTAGTTATTTGTATTCAAAATAAACGATTTTCGTGCATATATATATATATATTGTATTCCAATCATTATAGTCTATCTATGAGTGTTGATCATTACTTGACTAAGTCATTAGGATTTATCCTCTTGTACTATTCTTTCTATTCTTTACCCTAGATAGAAACAATTGATGATAGGAGCCCGAATCACGCGATTCATGAGGTAATAAACTTATGAATATGCAGAAACATATATTGTAATTGGTTGAGTTTTTTATGTGAATATGATTGATAGGTTTTGATAATATTAAATGTGATCCTAATATCCCGGACAAGTTGATTGTTGGAAAATTTTAATGGTGAAAATTCTATATTGTGCTGGGAATTAAATACTCTGGGCTTTTGAAAGGCTTATTTTACAGAAAGCTTGTGTGATAAATTGAGTAGCACCTTGGCCAAACAGACACCTCTCATTAGACTAGTAAATAGGTAGGGTATCACCCTACCCACACCCATACCCTAAAATACCCAAACAAAAATACCTAATTTTTACCCTACCCTAAAATACCCAAAAGAATGAGACCCTAACCCTACCCTACCCTAACTAACCTAAGACCCATTGGTTCTAGTTTATTGAACTTATATTTTTAATGTATACACTAATTTTCTTAATATATACTAAAAATATTATTTGGCATACGATATCAAAAAATAAATTTTTTTCTATATTTAATTTAATCATTAAATTTAAATTAATTAATTTTAGACCTTTTGCTAATTAAATTAACTGTTTTATTAATATAATAGTTAAACTTTATTAATATAATTAGCAGTTAAACTTTTTGCTAATTAAAAAACATACAGTTTAAAATTACTTTTATTAAAATAGTTAATAAAAATAGGTTATTAAAAAAACAGTAATAAAAACAGTTTATTAAAAAAAACAGTTAATAAAACCAGTTTATTAAAAAAACAGTTAATAAAAACAGTTTATTAAAAAAGTATACAGTTTGTTAAAAAAAACAGTTAATAAAAATAGTTTATTAAAAAAACAGTTAATAAAAACAGTTTATTAAAAACCATAAAGTTTATTAAAAAAATAGTTAATAAAAACAGTTTAAAAGCAATTTTTTTTTCTATATTTAATTTTATCAAAACAGTTAATTTCTATATTAATTAACTTTATTCATTAGCAAAATTAATTTTATTAATTATTTTTGTAAAAATATTTATTCCACTATTAATTTTATTAATAAAAAACGTTCAATTGTTGCTATTCCAATTTTTTTTTCAAAAAAAAATTGCTATCTCAATTTATTAACTTTATTAATTTAGTTTAATTTTTAATGAAAAAAATTATTTAATTGATACCGTTCATTCACATATTTATAATTTTTATATATAAAAAGTTTATCATTAATATAAATTTAATTTCAGTATAAATAATTTTTAGTTTCATAAATTAAATTTAAGTATAAAGTAACGGGTAAGTTATGGGTATGGGTACATGGGTAATTTATGGGTATAGACCCTGCCCATACCCATTACATTATCTTTAATAAGTATGGGTACGGGTATGGGTATGATATGACATTTTGGATCTGGGTAGGGTAATACCCTACCAATTTACAGGCCTACCTCTCATGTATATATATATATATGTATATATATTCTATTTCTGTGCATGAATGATACTGGGTATGGTAAGTTTAGGTTTATATTGTAAATAGAAGTTGAGCTATTTCAGGAAGATTATAATTTTGTTACCAATGGATATAAGCCAAAGATATTGAGGTGCTAAAGAGTTTTATCTTCTATGCCATTTATTGAAAAATTTTGGTGATATATATTTTGTTTTGAATTTTTGGGTTCAATTGGAGTACCACCTCGATTTGAAGCAGGCACCTGTTGAACGTGGCGCTATAAAAATAAAACAACATTAAACAATATTAAGAATAATTCATATATCTCATCTCCTAAAATTTTAAAATTAAATGAACAAAAAGTGAATCTAAAAATAAAAATAAAAAATTAAATAAATAAATTGATGACTTAAACTAAATAATAAACAAAAAGATATAGAAGTTTACAAATTAATAACAAATAAAATCCAAAGGATAGACTTTGGTTGTGGTTGAAAAGAAAATTATAGCATTAAAATCCAAAAAATCTCCTACATCATGTAATATATTTAAGTTTAACAAACAAAAAACAAAATAAGAAATTTAACAATAAAACCAACTAGACAATAAATAATTAGAAAAAAAAAATGAAATAAAGACAAAAACAAAGAGATAGAGAAAAAAAATGCTAGAAATTAAGAATATCAATGAAATGACTTTCGAAATACTCTATACTTATTAAAGATAAGAGAAAAGTTACCGAAAACTTATCAAACTATAGAGTTCAAATGATTATTAAGAGTAGAAATAAAAGAGATTTTGTAGATAAAATGCAACCATTTTTAGGTATTAGAAGTAAATAAAAAATAATTTCTCAATCAAAAAAATAATTTTAGAAATCTAGATATCTTTAAATGAAATAAATAATATTAAATTAATAACCAACAACCAATAAATTTTTTTAAATTTAATTAAAAAATTTAGAATTTGATCAAAATTGCATAATTACATGTCCCATATTATTGTGTTGTATATAATAGTACAGATAGATACACACGCACGCATGTTAATTTGTGGACTTCAAATTTAAATTCCAAGTCTTATATATATACTTCTATATTATTATATATATCATAGTTTTATGGAACCTAATTGTGCAATTGTAATCAAAATTTGAATTTATAGAATTTAATTTTTTTTAATTAAATTAAAAAATTCTCACTGGTTGTTAATTATTTTTCATTTTATTTTAATTCAGTTAACTTATATGTTATAATTGAAATATCAAGTTGTATTTATCCTGAATTTCAAATACTCATAATAATAATTTTTATTCATCATAAAAGTTTAAAATATCCATGATCATATATTCAACTCTAATAAAAACCAAAACTTTACTCTTAATATTGACAAAACTATAATTATTATCAAGTAAGAAAAATAAATTGCTATAAGAATAAGATATATTTAGGTCAGAAAAATCTATAAGAATAAGATATATTTAGGACTACTTTGGTTGGATTTTTAAGTTATCTTATGACTGTTTTTTATGAGATAAATAATGTGGTTTTTTATGATTGTGTAGTAGTTTGGTTAGGATGATAATTTGTATATATGGCATAAGTAATTTGAAGACGACAACAAAAGTGTGAATAAATAAATCTAGGCATCTGGGTTGGATAAATTAAACCATAATTTACTACATAAGGACAGGTCACTTGTATAGATACGGGCTAATGTGTTTGTTACCATTCAAACCAAATGAATGATAAAGCTGGCTAAAATTACTCTATCCCACCTTTTCATATAAATCAAACTAGCCAAAGTATTTTAATTTGATTTTGAGCATAAATTTTTTGGTGAAAAACTCAAGCTGAGTTTTATCAAACATATCAATAAGCTAAACTCATATAGAAGTTATTTCATGTCGTAAATAAAGTCGAACTCTCAAAAAATTTATTACAACATCCAAATAAAGTTGTAAATCATGAAATTTTATTTGATGACCTTATACAAAATGTATAACATAAAATCTTATTTTTGGATTAAAAACAAGGTTTCAATACCTCAAGAAAATAAGGAATGGCGTTTGCGGAAAAAAAAAGGGGATTTTTTCTTCCTATGCAAACTGTATTTATTTTGAATCATTGATAGTTATATAAATAGCATCTCTACTAATTCTTAAGAATAGTATTCCTTAGTCAAAATTATTTACTAATAAAAAATAGTGTGAGGACTAATCATAAGACAATTACTATTATTATTCTTAACTGAACGAGCAATTTGACAATACTTCACATTTATTTTTAGAAAAAATTCAACGCTTACCCTCTATGGGATGGAAAAAAAATTAATTGTTTAGTTAATCTTAATTGATAATGGAAATTGGAACTTTTATTGTTTATAATTTTTTTTATTTAGGATAAATTATAAAATTATCCCTAAAGTTTGCCTAAATTACAAAAAAGCCTAGTAGTTTTGGAAATTACCAATACACCCCTGCGGTATTACGCCGTCCAACAAATGAGCCCTAACATTAGGAGCTGTTAGGGTTTCCAGCTCTGGTTGTCTAAAAAATTAAGTACTGAAAATACCCTTTCATGTACTGCGACCAATTTTAACTTTTTTGACCAACTTTTTATTTCAAAAATACCCTTTAAGGGGTTAGTTTAAAGCCATTTCACATACAAAAGGTGTTATATGTAAGTTATCAATAATTTGTAGGGATGTGTAAATAAGATTTATTATTTATGAAGGGCTTAATTGTAATATTTCTGTATGTGATGAGGTCTTTCTCGGTGGGTTGAGCTTTTCCTGTCGACCAGATGGGTTAGTCGACCATAAAGTTGGACACATGAGAGGCATAGAAGTGGGTCAAATCCTACAACCAAGCAACACACGTTGGGCTAGCCGAGAGGGTCCTCAACTATGACCCTCAAATGCTTAAATCAGTGTATGATCGACTAGAAAGCAATTTAGCAGAGTAATGACTTAGTGAGAGTAAAGGAGCATACCTTTATCTCTGAAATGAGGGTATTTATAGTGCTCCCCACATAGGAGAGAGAGGTCAAAAGATGATATTCTCCCTGCCATTTGACAATGCTCATCTCTTCCCTGTAGGAGTGTTATAGGTCTTTGGAAGTTGATTGGCCGACATCTTTTTAACTGGCCAAAAATGAAGAGCGCCATTATTGTCATTAATGCAGATATGATAGGCTAACGGTGTCATTAATGTGGACAGAATAATGGTTCGCCATATTAAATACGGATGTGACCAATGGCAAGCGCTGCAATTAATGTGGTAGCCACTGGGGACGACACTGCTGCGAATCTCGCTTGACCATACCTGGTCAAAAAGGTGGAATCTGTGAGCATCCGGGAGGTTCTCATCAACTCTCCTTGAGGTCGACATCTCCCTTATGGTTGATATTAGGCACTTGCACTTAGGCTAGCCTAGTTGATTTGGGTCCGATAATGATGTTCAATACTGGGCCAACCACATTGCGTTGACCATATTGGGCTTGTCCGTTATACCCATATCATGAGTTCCCTCCACTCTTAAGTTCGATCAACCTCATAGAAAAAGGGATTGAGGAGTAGCATATTTTGACATGAGAATTTAAATATTGACAGGGGTTTTAGTGGCGACAATTACTGAGCTATTTTGGGTGGTTATCTTGGCAGTTACACATGGTGACCAACAATTATGCAATAAACAACCGTAGCCGGTTATTTTAATTGGTTGGGTTGCTTGAGTTGGACTATAAATAGTCCTTTTAAATGCTTATTTACCATTTTTATTGCGCCATTGAGAGGTCGAGCTTTGGACATTCTGTTTGAGTCTTACCATATGTGAGAGTTTCAGCTTGCTGTTTTCTAGCGTTCCCGTTGTGCATATCTTGCACTTCACTTCTTCATAAGTCTTTTCGTCTTTCTTGGTTCATTTCTACTGATTTCTTTTTCAATATTTCCCACCATAGAATGGCTAGGGTTGTTGAGGAGGGTAAGAGTGTGTCGATTGACTTAGAAACAACTTGGTTGTTGGGTGTTTCGACTAGCGGGAGTAGTGGATCCTCATTGGATTCATCAAGTAATAGGTCGAGTACCTCTATTGATTATAAGAGGGGGAGAGTGGGAATGAGCAAGAGGTAGAGGTCAACAAGGACGTCGAACAGCTTGGTCCTATGGTCGACGAAGCTGGGTCGTCGGTTCAAGTGGTCGATGAGGTGGGGCTCTCTGGTGGGTACCTTAATCTCCGAAGTCAAAAGGGAGTTTATTATTAACAACGCATTATACTGAAATAGTATAGGAGATTATAACCTTGGATGGCTTAAGGTTGAATAGGCAGAAATACTATAATCCCAATGAGTTCAAGCTGATCAGACTTAGGGTGAAGGATAGATGAATGCGCCCCCAAAGAGGTGTATTGCTATTTTCAAGGAGGCTCTGAAGTGTGGTCTTTAGGTTCCCAATCACTCAACCCATAGTCGACCTACTGACAGACAGGTCTCCATATTTGTATTACTCAATTGCTATCAAACTATTTTTCCTTTTTATATAGTTTTGTGGTTCTAATGATGATCCATAATTGATCTCCTTCTTTTGTAAACTTTAGCAATCTATTTCATCTCCCTATATCCCGCAAGTCGGGAAGTACTGAGGAGTCGAGTTTTTACTATTTGACCACCCGCCCTCATCGAAGAGGAGATATTTCTTTATTCGTGCTTCCGGCGAGAGTGGTTAAGGGGATGGGTTGAGATGCCCAAGAATGAAAATCTAACTTGGCACAACACCTTTATTCAGGATTTGATTGATTTTAGAGAGATAGAGGCGACCGAGTTCACTAGATAGAGGAATCTGGTGTTAGCAGGCTTGTCGATCGCCCTGTTGAGGTTTTCGCCCAATGCACACCTAGATAGAATTGATAATATTATTTCTTTGTTTTTGCTTTGGTTATGTTTGTGATTGATTTTATGCTCTGCATTTTCTTTGTAGATTTATCAATCATGAATCGAGCACGCTAATTGGCTATGTCCAGGTAACATAAAGCCTAAGAGCGGTGGGAAGCCACTTCGTTCGTAAAAAGGCGACGTCCCATATTACTCAACCCGATCAAGTGCCACGAGCTACTCTGCTCCTTGCCATTTAGAGTGTGTTCGAGGTGGCGAGCCCCATATTCCGTTCCAAAATAAGGGTTCCCGAGGTCAGGGGATAGAGCCAATTTTCCCTGGCGTAGAAAACTGCAGTAGAGAAAAGCAAGGAAAAGATAATTGACCCTAATGAAGATGCTTATCGGTTGCTGCCCGATGATGAACTGTTTGAGCTATCGAAATTTCTTGAGCTGCAGTTCGATCCCGAGATTGAGGAGTTGAATAGTACTACCATGATGGGTGCTTGGTCGATGGGGGTGACCCCCTTAAAAGTGCTTACTGCTAGTCTGTTTCTTAAGTACCAAAAGAAAATGCTTGAGCTCCACCAGCTTGAAATGTTGAAGGCATTTGAGTATCATCCAAACATGGTAAGTTCCTGTTTGGTCTGTCTTAAAATTGAGATTTACGCATTACTGATCTCTTTGTTATATCTTGTAGGTTGGGCAATGGGGCTACAATTTGCACCAGCTATTCGAGTTGGCCTAGGCTGACAGTGCTAATTGGGAGAAGAAATTCGAAGAGCTAAAGAAAGAGCAGTCTGGACTTTCCAAAACTAAGCTCAAATCTCTGTAGTCCAGGGTCCAAGAGCTGATGAAGCAAATCAAGGAGAAGGACTTACAGTTGTTGGTTGTCGTGGATAAGAAGAGTTACTTAGAGGAGCTGCTCAAGAAGTCAAGAGTTGAGATCGAAGAGGCTTCCTTTTTTGGTCGGGCATTGGGGTATGATAGCTGCCTCCAGTATGTAAAGCTTAAGTTTTCAGAACATTGTCTGATATCTGAAAGGATGCAATGCAACAGTTTATGCTGAGCTTCATTTTTTATTGACGCCATGGGAAGAAGATGAAGCTCGACTAAGTATGTTCAAGGATGAACAGTTACATAACTATGTTGAAGAGTCTGCTGAAGCGACAGAGGCCCCTGGCCATCCCAAGGCTCTGGAGGTGGGGAAAGAGTTCGAGTTTGCTAGTGATTTCACCTTCGAGATCAAGAACAAGGAAGTGGATATGGTGATGTATTTCCTAGCTATTGGGTACTAATTTCTAGGTGACGAGGCTAGTATTTCTCGTCCTGCTGACGCATCCTTTTCTATATCGGAGCAAGAGGTTGAGAGGCCACCGCTAGTTGTGGCAGTGGGTACTACTGTTGAGGATGAGGTTACAGCTAAAGCTACTACCCATGGGGGCATGGTAAAATGAGCTGGATCGAGCTGAATGTTTTCTAATGATGTAATCTGAATTTCTTGTTTGTATTTCACTCTGGAGGGTGCTTGAACATTTTATTTTTATTACTAACATGATGTTAGAAGAAATTGCATTTTAATTTCAATATTTTTTTCATCGAATTCAGAATCTTTCATTTACTTTCAGCTGTGTCATCGTTTTACATAATGTCATAATATTGTGTTGAAATGAAGTGGTCAGCCAAGTTGGTATATTCCTTTTTTTAAATGGCTTAAAACTGAGTTAGAGTGCAAGTAAATGGTGGACTTGTCGTTACCTATACATTTTGAGAAGATTAGATCTCACGCCAGTTGTAATTTATCGTTACTGGATGATTTAGCGAGAAGTTAAGTTCTCGTTATAAAATGAAATTATAATTATGCATTTCGAGAAGATCGGATCTCACACTACTTGGAATAAGTGAATGAGATTACGAGATCTCATTTTAGACATCTATGTCGGCTATTCGGTAAGAGTTGTTCTTGGCTACCTTAACCATTGAGTAGGGGCCCTCCCACTTTAGGTTGAGTTTCTAGACATTCTTTGAGATTTCTACTTTTTTAAGAACAAAGTCACCAACCTGAAAGCTCCTTGGTCTGATACTCTTATCATAATATTTGTCCATGATCAACCTGTATCTCTGCATTTTCGTGTATGCTTTACTGTCCTAGCTTGTCGATCGTCTCAAGGTTGAGTAGTCTCTTTGCTTCATTTCTAATTAGATTGTAGTGTATTACTCAAACTGTATGTTGTATCAATTCTGTTGTACCATTGCTTTCGAACCATAGACAAGACTGTAAAGGTTGTGCCCAATGGTGGTTCTTGGAGTCATCCTGTAGGCCTACAATACGCCTAGGAGGTTATATTCCCAGCTGCATTTAGATCCTTCTAGTTGGGTTTTGATATGGTCTAGAATTGTTCTATTAGTGATCTCTATTTGCCCATTTGCTTATGGGTTGCCTACCGACGTAAAGTGTTATTGTATCCCAAGACTTTCACACAAAACCTTCATTTTTTTGCTTTGGAATTGAGTTCTATTATTTGATATTAGTACTTTGGGCAAACCAAAATGGCAGATGATGTTTTTCCATAAGAAGCTTTTTATTGCCGCATTAGTTATTTTTGGAATGACTTCCACCTCGACCCATTTTGTAAAATATTCAATTGAAACTATCATGTATTTATTTTTACTTGTGGCCTTCGGGAAGAAGCCCATGATATCTATTCCCTATTGGTCGAATGGCCATGTGATTTTAGTTGGGACTAGTGTCGAGGCCAGCTGATTATGGATATTGGCATGTACTTGGCAAGATATGCATTTTATGGTGAAGTCGATTGCATCCTTTAGTAATGTTGGCCAAAAATAACCTTGTTTGATTACCTTGTGAGCTAATGCTCGACCACGGGAGTTGTTGCTGCAAATGCCTGAGTATATCTCTTTTAAGATTTCCCAGGCTTGTGCTGGTGCTAGGCATCTTAGTAGAGGCCCAGCAATGGACCTCTTATACAATTGGCCAAACTCGTTGAGGGCAAACTTGGCCGCCCAACCTTTCAACCTCCGAGCCTCTGCCATGTCTTCTGGTACCTTACCTTCCGTTAAGTAGGCTTTAATGTCATCTTGCCAACTAGGAAGTGATTCTTCAATTCCTTATATTTGGTTCTGATCAAGTCTTTTTATGGTAGGCTTGTCTGTGACCAAGAACGTAATTGTTCTTTCTTTGGTCTTTCTGATCGAATTGGCGAATTTAGATAGCGTATCTGCCCTCTCATTTTCTGACTCTGGGGCCTAACTGAGTGTGAACTTCTTGAATTGTTATTGCAATCTCTTGCCTTTGAAAAGGTCCATGTTCATAGATACTTCTTTAGATTTAAAGTTGCCATCAAATTGCTTGACGACTAATTGGGAATCTATGATGGCTGCCAGGTACTAGACTCCTTTGTCAAATGCCATCTTTTTATCTACGCTAAGTGCTTTATACTCAGCTTCGTTTTTGGTCACCAGGAAGTTGACTTTGATGGCAAAGTCATATTCCTTCACTTGGTGAGAGCGTAAGAAAATCCCTGCTCCTCCTTCTGATGATGTCGATGATCCGTCCACATGCAAGGACCAAACTGATGGTTCTTGCTCGACCACTGTGGAAAGGTCGATGTGTTTAGCTACAAAGTCTGCCAATACCTGGGCCTTGATGGCTGTCCGAGTTTGGAACTTGACGTCAAACTTGCCCAACTTAATAACCTATTTGGTCAATCTTCTGGATGTATCTAGCTTCGAAAACACTTATTTTAGGAGCTAATTTGTCAGGACCACTATGGAATGAAACTGGAAATATGGTCTTAACTTCTTTGCCGCTATGATTAGAGTGAGTGCAAATTTCTCAATCTCCAAATAGTTGTGCTTGGGACCTTGTAAAGTTTTGCTGATATAATACATAGGTCAATGTGTGCCATGACTGAGTAATACGAGGACCGAGCTGATCGCCATTATTGAGACGGCTAGATATAAGTACAAAACTTCCCCAACAGACCGTTTGGCTAGCATTGGAGGAATAGATAAAAGTACTGCTTTAATTCAACTAGGGCTTGGTCATATTCTTCTGTCAACTGAAACTTTCTTGCATTCCTGAGAATTTTGAAGAAGGTTAAGCTTTTGTCCGCAAGTTAGGCAATGAATTGACCTAATGCTATAATGTTTCCAATAAGTCTTTGCACTTCTCTAACTATCTTTGGTGGAGAAACGTCCTGAATAGCTTGAATCTTTTGAGGGTTTGCCTCAAAACCTCTCTAGCTGACCATGTAACAGAGGAATTTACCTCCTCTGACTCCGAACATGCATTTGTTCATGTTAAGTTTCATCCTAAAAGCTCTTACCATTGAGAACATGTGGTCCAGGTCAGCCAGGTGGTTGGCTTCTCTCTCTATCTTGACAATCATATCATGAACGTAGACATCCATTGTCCAGCTGATCTCATTCTTGAACATAAAATTTACCAATCTCTGGTATGTCATTTTTGTCCCTATCCTTAAAGGCCATGAAAATTTGATAATATCCCTGGAAAGCATCCATCATACTTAGGGGGTCACAACCTACTGTTAAGTTAACTTATAAATTTATTGAAGGCAGTAGGTAAGGGTCTTTAGGGCATGCTTTATTCAAATCATCAAAATCATTATACATTCTTAGGGACAAGGACTACATTGCATAACCGGTTAGGATATTAGATTTCTATAATGTATCTTGCCTCTAAGAGTTTGTTGACGTCCTCCTCGATGGTTTGATATCTTTCCACATTGAAGGTTCTAGTCTTCTGCTTCACTGGTTTGTATGAGGGGTCCACATTGAGATAATGGATAATGACCTGAGGATAAATGCCCTATACGTTGGTAGCTTTCCAAGAAAAAGCATCAGCATTCCTTTTGAGGAAATCGATCAGTATGCATTCCATATTGCTATGCAAGTGGGTGTCTATCCTTGTGGTCTTATCAGGATTCCCAAGCTCCAGCTCTATGATTTTGAATTCTTCAACTAGCTCGAACTTAGTCTCCTCTCTTTTCCTTTTCTAGTCCGTCTATCCCTCTTCGGGTTCCATTATTGGGATATCTCCTGAGGGTTTCAGCTTCTGTTGAGGTTTTTGCTCATTTGCTTCCATCGAGATGATGTAGCATCACCAGGCTTCTTTCACATTGTAGAGTAGTTCTTTGGTCCTTGCCATTGTTGCGAATTTGACTTTTATGTGATAAGTCGAAACAACTTCCCTGAAGTCATTCAAAGCGGGTCTCCTGATTTTGGCATTATAAGCAAATGCATCGACTACCAGGTAGCTGATCATCAAAGTTCTCCTCTTGGGCGCTTCACCAAATGAGGTAGACAAACTTATAGACCGCACTTTGATGATTTCTGACCCCCTAATTCTGACGATGGGGTACTAATCGATTCGAACTCCAGTTTACCCATATTTATCTTTTTAAGGCTGACAAGAAGATTATGTTAGCTGAGCTGCCGTTATCGATCAAGATCTTTCTCACTTCAAAATTCGCAATCTCGATAGCAACAACCATCAAGCAATCCAATTTGTTGTTAGTTCTTTATTGTCCCAAGTGTGAGAGGTCAAAATTTGGAAAATAGATAGGTTACGAGCTATAGAAGACTTGAAATACTGTATCGGTTGTCAAAGAGTTGGCCGACTCAAGTCGTCGTTGGACCTGCTTCCTTATTGTTTTAGAGTCCCCCCAATTAGTCCACCTACAATGGTATCAATTATGCCTTGCAAAGAGGGCATTCGTCCCTCACTTTCTATTTTCCTTTATCACCTCTCCTTGGGTTGATTGATCTTTTTCCACATGGAGTCTGGTCGATCACACCCTTATCGTGTTGGGCTTTTTGATTAAGGTATTTCTTCAAGTAGCATTGTCAAATGAGCCATTTAATTTCATCATGGAGTTTAAAGCATTCTTTTGTGTCATAGCTTTTCTAATTGTGAAAATGACAGCACTTCTTTAAAATTTTCATGGCATCCATCTCATTGAGCTTTCTGGCTTCTTGCGGATGTTATCATTTTAGACGGTAAACAAAACCTTCTTGATGAGTGTGTTCAATAGGTTATAGTTGTGGAACCTCTTAATGGGAGATTGATGACCATCCTTTTGTTGCATGTCATTCTTCTCCTTTCATTTTCTTTTGTCGTTCTCTAGGTTCCTATATTTCATTTTGTCCATGTCCTCTTGGGTCATGTACCTCTCTACAAGGTTGAGAAGTTCCTCCATTGTTTGCGATCTTTCTCTAACCAGAGCATTGGCACATTCCTTATGCCTGAGTTCAACGAACAACACATCGATCAAGAACTTGATTCTGGGGTTGTCAATTTTTAACATCTTGGTGTTAAATCTAGTAAAGAAATCTTAAAGAGACTCTTCCTTGTTCTATTTTACTGTGTAAAGGGGGATGTGGGAGAACTTGGTTTTCCTCCTGTTGGCAAATTGATAGAGAGAGTTGTCACGTAGCTGGTCATAAGAGAAGATAGAGACGGGTTCCAACTTAACAAACTAATCGAGAGCAGTTCCCTAGAGCGTAGTAACCAACATCTTGGCATGAATGTGCTCATTATGCCCATGGAGTTGCATCATGTGCTCAAACTATAGAAGATGTTCATTGGAGTTGGTGGATCCATCATATCTAGGTAGATCAGTTGGGATCTTGGCATCAATTGCTATGCGCTCCTCTATTATTTTCTAGATGAACGATAATTCTCTCTCCCGACGGAGTAAAGAAATATTGTCGAGTTGCAAGTTTCTTTTAGGGTTCTGCCTTAAGATTTCCTTTAGGCATCTATTGAGCTGTTGGGCATTATGTGACGCCCCTTCCCATTTTTCTTGATATGCTTGGGATAAATTTTTGCTTGGTTGAGGTTTTTATCGCTCAACCCCATCACGTTGCTAGGCTTGATTAGTAAAATATTCAATAGAATCAGCAACCTTTTCACGAGGATGTTGGCGGGCCTCTTCTCATGGAAGATGTCCCAGACTAACCTCGTATCTATTGAGGTGGTAACATGCTTAATCTCTTTCTTTATTATCCCATGGGGTATTTTCCTCATAACAAGAAGAGTGTAGAGTAGCGTTGGTGGTAGCTACAAGTTGATTATTATTCCTTTGTAGTGCTGCTGATAATTATGCTGAGAGCTGAGTTGATATTTGGCCACTTATTATCTACATGAGCTACAGAATTATTAGAGTTACCACTTACTCCAGTTGAGAACTTGGTCCCGTTGTATCTTGGGCCTGCTGTGGTTGTGGAGGTGGCAGGGGTGGGGGTGATGGTATGCGGTCACTCTGTCTTTTGGGTGTGGTACACCTAGTGTTTACTATTTTTAGGGTTGCAAATTCAAGCTTTCCACAGATGGTGCCAAAATGATGAGGTCTTTTTCGGTAAGTTAGGCTTTTCTTGTCAACCAGATGGGTTACTCACCATAAAGTTAGCACAATGAGAGGTAGAGAAGCAGATCAAATCCTACAACCAAGCAACACACATTAGGTTAGCCAAAAGGGTCCTCATCTAATACCCTCCGACGCTTAGGTCAGTATATTATTGACTAGAAAGTAATTTGGCAGAGTAACGGCTTAGTGAGAGTGAAAGAGCATACTTTTGTCTCTGAAATAAAGGTATTTATAGTGCTCTCCATCTAGGAAAGAGATGTCGAAAAGACAGTATTCTCCTTATCATTTGACAATGCTCATCTTTTTCCTGTAGGGGCATTATTGGTCTTTTGAAGCTAGTTGTTGACATTCTTTTAATCGGCCAGAAATGTGGAGCACTATTACCGTCATTAATGTAGAGGTGATTAGTTGATGGTGTCATTAATATGGATAGAATAGTGGTTTGGCCATATTAAATGTGGATGTGACCGGTGGTAAGTGCTACAATTAATGTGGTAGCTACTAGAGACAGCACTACTGCAAATCTTGCTTGACCATACCTATTTGTGAGGGTTGAAGCTGTGAGTATCTACGATGTTCTCATCAACTCTCCTTAAGGTCGACATCTCTTTTGTGGTTGATACTGGGTGCTTGCACTTGGGCTCGCCTAGTTGATTTGGGTCTAATAATGATGCTGGATATTGGGTCGACCATATTGGGTCAACCATATTGGGCTTGTCTGTTTTACCCATATTAGTATGATTATGAAAGTAGCCATTTATATCCGTTGGTGGATGTTTGCAATATAAACCCTCTTATTTAGGATTTTTTTACTACATTAAGATGATTTCTTCATATAGCACTTCTTCTACTAGTATAGGTGTGTTAAAATATAGGAAATAGAGGTGCAAAAAGATGAATTGTAGGAGGAAGGCATCCATAATGATATCCGAGACAAGCAATAATCTGGGAAGGCTTTTCTACTGTTGAGCAAGCATGGATTTTCACATTGGTGTGTACCTATTGAAAAGGATGCACGTCAAAGTTGTAGTCGTGGTTATGGTGAAGGCCGTGAAGAATTTGAAACTACAAGCTTTAATAGTGATGTAATAGGCCTAAGAAAGGAGGGCTTACTGTATAAACTTTTAGTTGTCTACATGTACTTTTTAGTCTGCTCTTGTTGTGCCAACTTTGAAAAATGTTGGGAAAGTAGAGAGTAATGTAATGTATGAAATTGTACTACATATATAAGTTGGTCTTACTTGGTATTTTAATGCATCGTGACTGGGGTAATGTAATGCAATAGTTCTAACTAACTAAAATCATAGCAGTAGTAAAACAAATGCATTACATTATGTACATTATATACTTGTATGCTACTAACTAAAATCACAGAAGAGAGATAGCCAACTCATATATAGAAACAAAAGCAACAAAACTTATAGCATTACTTGGCCAAAAATATTGTTCAATCATATCTATTTCAACACATAAAATTGCCAAAATATTGTTCAATCATATATGTTTCAACACACGAAATTATAGAGGCATTCAGCCAACTAAAAATGCAAACTATACTCATAAACGATCTGCTCAATCCATCAAACATAATGTAACTACAAAAAGTCAATCAAAAATCACCATAACATGTCAAGCAATGTACTAAGTAGTATTGTTCAACCAATCAAGCCAAAAAAATTGTCAAGCAATCAACCTCTGTCTGTTACATTTGAGGGCATTCATATTTAAGCTTTCATTTGAGATTGTAGTCTCCAAATAGTTGGACGTTGTTGCATTTTTCTTAGGCGATGGGGTTGACCTTGGTACAATTGATAGGGTTGCCTCCTGCTTAGATGATGGGCCTTCTTTTGTAGCACTTGGAGGAGTTACCACAGAGGCTACTCCTAGTGCTTTATTATATTGGATGAAGCCTTTTTTGCAACACTTTAAGGGTCTGCCAGAGAGGCTGCTTTTTTTGGTTGCTACTTAGGAGATGAGGCCTTCTTTGCAACATTTGGAGGGGCTGCCACTGAGGCTACTCTTGATATTTTCTTCTTTGGGGATGAGGCCTTCACACCAACAATTGGGGGGTTTGATTTTGTTATCTTTATAAGAGGTGTGGCTACTTCAGATAATACCTTAGTTTTCTTCCTTATGGAAGCTGAAGGGGAGTTTTCCATAGGGTGTGGGGTTGTACTCTTAGTCCTAGCTAGCACAGCCTTTCTAGTAAGAGGCTTCTCGTTCCTTAGGCTATGGGGACTGAGCTTGCGATTGGTTCACTTGTGATGATGCAAATAGGTAAACCAATTCACTCAAGTCTTATTTAATGCAAAATAAAGTAAAGAAAATCAATTGCTTAAACTTACTAAACATACTTGTGCATCTCCAATAGGTTGCTTTCCTTTTTTCTTCATTGAATTTAGGTGTAATGTTGGAATAGCTGGTGCAATTAGAGTCTGTGATGATGCAGCTTCCATGGACTTGCCAATCTTTTCTGTGGCCTTATTCTTGTTAACAACCACATTAGTTGATTTGTTAATCTTACAATTAGAGTTATGTTGTGATTGAATCATCTGACTAATCTCATTTACATCAAAGTGTTGATGATACATTAAGATACAATCAAGAAATAAAGAAACTAAACAGCTTCACACAAAGAAGATTTACCTAATTTGCTTCAGTCGCACTTGCATCATTATTAGTGACCTCATTGAGATCTCCAACACTCCTAGCAATCCTCCCAAAAGCCCTCCTAAAGTTCTTGTCAACATTCTTACTGGCATTCCCAGCATCTTTTACAGTAGTATTCCTTCTAGTCCCAGTAGCACTATTACTTATTGATTTAACATTCACCTAACATATAAAATAGATTAGATTAGTGAGTAATTAATGCATAAAATGTGCAAACTAATGAACATGGAATTAAACTCACAATTACATTGACCTCTTTACAAGTTCTGGTGCTATGTCCTACACCATTACAACTCTTACATCTTATGAAACCTGACCTCTTTACAATAGCTTTTTCTCCTAGCTCTCTCCATCTGCTTTTCTTAGGTCTACCTGGGAACCTTTTCTTGAAGGGTGGCAACAATTCCTTAGGTGTTACATCCATATCTTTTGGCCAAAATGTTGGATCAGTGATTGGATATATCATATGGTTGTATGCTTTCATGTAATTCTCTTTTGAATAGCTATAATCTGAGTAATCCTCAATCCTCTCCCTTCTATAAGTTATGATTATTGTTGTATGTTTACAGGGGATCTCACTAATATCCCACATCTTACAATCACATGTTCTCTTTCATAAGTTCAAAATATAGTGAATTAACCTATCTTGAACTTCAAATTCCAATTGGCCAGCAATCAAAAGATGACACTTTCTAAACTCCTCAGCATTTTTATTTAGTGTTTTAACAACATTTGGAACAATTAAATTGCTTTTCATTCCCTCTTCATATCTTTTTGAAGCCTACTCATTAATTTGGCCCTCAACCCATCAAGCAAAGTTAATATAGATTTGGCCGTAAGGTCACCTACTCAATGATATCTCCAAGAATAATTTTTATTAGCATAATAAGTAGTCAACCTATCCTTATCATGTTTCTGCCTAACCAATTTAAAACCTTCATGAATTGCAAACTCTCACAAAGTTTCTCTAAAAACATACACATATGTGAAAATCATACCTTTCTTTAAAACAACATTTTCACCAGAATCAAGGGCAAAGTACACTGCATCCCTATTCAAAAGTCCAATTAATAGATCATTTTGAGACTCTTCATCAGTTGAGTTGTGTGTAACACTCTTAAAATTTGAAATTTCAGAAAATAGGAATTTAGAAATCAAGATTTTGATTGGTCGGATTTTAGGGCTCGAAAAAGAAATAAAAAGGACTTAATTGCAAATTTTTTGAAAGTCTTAGGGTCAAATTACAAATATGCAAGACTTGATTGGATCACATTTTAAGAATTTTGTGGGTTTGCATGGAATTATTTTGGGTCAAATATGTCAATGTAAGGCACTCACTAAGTCCAGGGATCGAATTGAAGTTTGAGCAAACCTTGGAGGACCTGATTGTAAGCTGGAGGAAAGTTTGGAGGCCAAATCAGAACTTCAAAAAAGTTACCTTATAAATATTGGAATTTTCGGTTTCAGCCCCATTTTTCCTTCTTCTTCTTCACTCGCGACCCATCACCCTCACTGTTTTTCTCTCTTTTTCGGTGACGAAAACCTATCATACTTGGTACCAATCTGTTTCTCTCTGAACAAGGAGCACATAGATACCTATTTCTTCCAAGTTTAACTGGCAAATCGGCTGGAATTTGAGCTCAAAAATTTAGCCTTGGCGGAGCCCGATAGGAGTAGTTTTTCGGCGACTTTTAGAGGCAACCAAGGGGTGTAAACTGATGGGCTCAACTGGGGGAACACGTTGATAGCTTCAATTTTAGATTTCAGCCACCGTTGATGGTGGAATGAACATAAAATAGTCACGGCGGCATTGGTGGCAAGCTGACGATTTTTGACCAATTGAGGACCTTTCCTGGCATCGAAACAAGAAATTAACCTGGGCATTTGATTTCTGGAGCTGAAATGCTTCTTCTGTTGGTGGTGGTGACCATCTCCGATTACAATGGACGGTGGCGGCGACAAGATAAAATGTTCATCTCATCGCGGTGATCACATGCACGCAAGTTGATCGTGATTCCAGAGCTTCGATAGGGAAAAGTTTGGGTAAAAATGAAAATGAGTTTAAAGTTGTGTGTAAATGTATGTATATACCTTTAAGTCTTGCGATGCATTGTGCCAACGATAGAATACGCATGATTTAATCAAAAATATTGAGACATGCATATAATTACATAAGTTAATGGACCCAAATTTTGTCATATCGTGTAATAGTCTTGATTAATTAGGTTAATTAGGTGGAAAAAACCCTCTTTTTATGAATTGGGACTCAAGAATTGATAATTGAGTAATTTGAGATGATATGGAACTAGGACTCAGTATATGCATGTGCCAGTATGAGTTTAGTCAACTTGGATTATATTATTTTATGGAAATATTGGGAATTACCGAGTTAATTAGAAGAGAAAACCCTAACTTTATGAATTTGGGACATAAATGACAATAATTGGGTTATTAAGCTAATTGGCCTGCTATTATTGATTTAGAATATGATACAAGGTTAATTATATAAATAAGGACTGGATTACACGTTTTGTTAGTACCATGTTAATACCGAAGAATAGCTCTCGATTTTAGAACAGTTAATAGTAAGACTATAATTATTGAAGGTTGTCGAGACCAAATAAAGATTTGATTGTGAACTTATTCCTTTGGTTAGGTGACGAAGGGTAGGTCCCACAAACCAATAGACTACCGATTGTGGTTGCAATTTTTTGAGATTATGTACGTAAGGGTTTGCCAATTTGGCCTTGATTATATCTAATTGTTCTTGTGACAAACCCTTGTGAGGGTTTCTGTTTCTAAACTATAACTACTTCATGTTTATTAAAATTCGTGAATTGTTTGAGACCTTGTATGCTGTCTGTTGCTTGTTTTGTAAACCCTTGTCAGGGTTCATTGTATTAGTTCTTGATTCTAATATTGTTCAGTATAATTCATGGCCTTGTCAGCATACTTGAATTCATTTGTATTTCAGCTGATTGGCCTTTTTGGCATTCTTGAATCTATATTGTATATCGGTTATTTGGCCTTGTCAGCATATTTCAGTAGTGCTACGTTGTTATTTGTTTCCTTGTTGGCTTACTTGATTTCTTCCATACAACATACATGTAATCTTGTCGGTAATTGATTATTGATTGTTTCGATAGATAGAGTTTTGTATATGGGGTGTCAATCCTTGTTGAATGCTTGGATATTCCGTAAGCCCAGAATGGGATGTTAATCTTTGTTGAATGAATTGATAAGCTGTAAACCCAGAACCCTTGAAATAACGGGACATTAATCCTTGTTGAGTGCTTGGATAAGTCGTAAGCTCGGAATGAGACGTTAATTCTTGATGAATACTTGGATAAGCCATAAGCCCAAAACCCTTGAAATAACGGGATATTAATCCTTGCTGAGTGCTTGGATAAGCTGTAAGCCCGGAATGGGACATTAATCCTTGCTAAGTGCTTGGATAACCCGTAAGCCCAGAACCCTTGAAATAATGGGACATTAATCCTTGTTGAGTGCTTGGATAAGTCGTAAGCTTGGAATGGGACATTAATCCTTGCTAAGTGCTTGGATAAGCCGTAAGCCCATAACCCTTGAAATAACATGACGTTAATCCTTGCTGAGTACTTGGATAAACCGTAAGCCCGAAATAGGACGTTAATCCTTACTGAATGCATGGATAAGCCGAAGCCCTTGAAATAACGGGACATTAATCCTTGCTAAGTGCATTGATAAGCTATAAGCCTGGAATTGGACATTAATGACCTTGTTCTGGCATATTCATGTTTTTCTTTGTATTCATGCTAGTTTGAATTACTGATTCTTTGATAGAACTGTGTCATGCTTTATATTTTATCCCTCACTGAGTCCTTAAGACTTACCCTTCTACACATTTCTTAAATATTTTTAGATAGGTATGAATAGTAAAGAATGAGGATTGATGCTTAGTCGGAAGAAATGTTTATGATAGGATTTTGGATATTATCTAATGATGACTATGGAATTTGAGACTAGGACAGGACTGAACTCAGCTAGAAGACTTTTGGCATGTATATAATGTTGGCATGTAGTGTTGTTTTAAGTTGAGACATGCTGTAACCGATGAGACTTTAGAATGTGAATATATGTTGCACTTTTTGTAGTGTTTCTTGGAGTTGAAATTATGTTACTTTTGGTTGTACATATTGCGCATTTTGAAATGATCTTTTAGGTCAGTGCTAAGTTGCTATCACTTGAGTTATTAAATTTTGGGTTGCTGCGCAACTTTATGAGTTGAAATTGAATTTTGGATGTGCGTTTTGGATTTAACTTTTTATGGAAAAGATTTGAGTAACACCTCGGTCCGAAGCAGGCACCTCCCAAACGGAGCGCTACATTGTGACTCTTACAATGGTTGTCAAAACTATAATTTGACAACTCATCATTCAAACTCTCTTCTAAAACTAAAGAGATACTCTCATCATCCCCACCCTTACTATTAGGTTGATATAAAGAGTCATCTTCAGTTTCATGATCATCACCTATTAATTAGGCACCCTCAACTATGGAAGGAACTCTACTGCCTATACTACCACTCTTGGACACAGTCTTAACCCTAATTCTAGTCTTATTCTCATATCTAATTTGGGTCTCACTCTCATTCCCAATCCCATTCACCCCCTCACCACTTTAGTTATTGTCGTCCTCCTCCAGATTATCTACAAACACATTAATTGCATTTGAATTAGTATTCATAGAAAACATTTTCATTACATCTGTATCATTTAATATTGTGAAATTCTCTTGACTTTCATTAATAGTGCATCTTATCACCAAAGGTTGGCTTTGTAAATTATGTGACTCCCTTATGTCATCCATCAAAGCTATATTAGTCAGGTTCTATATTGTTCAGCCTAACATTTCTATGATTACAGTGAATAACAAGGGAATATACTTTATCAGCCATGCCTGTATCAATGAAAGATAACAAACAAACTATATTAGATTACTAACAAAGTTAAATAAAGTGGACATGCAATGTAAATATCAAAATACTAAACAAACTAACAAAGAATATCAAACTACTAAACATAATAATGCACTCTAATCAGATTAATCAAAAGTGAAAGCAAATGCTCATGCACTCTAATTAGGCTAATCACATGATCATGCAAATATCACAAACCCTAAACATACTGCTAACATACTCACTATGAAAAGATAAAAAATAAGGCAGCTTATACAATTCCGCCATGCAAATCTATACAAGTATACTTAGTCAAAAACAGTTAAAATAACACATAAACAAATATATATAGGCTAAAAACCTTACAAAATTTAGTTTTTAGGCTACTTTATCCTAAACATATATAGCAATGAAGAAAAAATCAAGAAACATACAAAGAAAAACAAAAACCCTAAGAAAGGAGAAAACCCTAAGAAAGGAGGGTCCAAATGTAGCATATACATTATAACCCCAAAATTGGGGATTTTCACAATAACGTAAAGGACAACATAATATATGCACAAAAAATAAGGTTATTTGTAGTAAAAAATAAGGAAAGTCATAAAAACCCTTACCAACACTCTTTTCACTAATGAAAAAAGTGAAATCAAGCAAGTTTTTGTTAAAATACTTTAGATGTATGTGAAAAATGAAAAACAAAATTATTAATACTATAGGTAATGAAGATCAAGTGGAAGAGGGTATTACATACCTTTCTCAAGAAAATGCCATTAACCAAACCACCATTTGAACCGAGAGACTACTGCGCAGGATTCTGGTTACTCAAGATCCCGTCTTTTCTTTTTTGAGAATTTCACCTCTTCAACGGTTGGAGATGATGGAAGGTGAGGGGGTTTCAAGGGGTTTATCTCAATCTCTCTCTCTAAAAAAATTACAAAGGCATATGAATATGCCTTACATAGAGAGGCGCGAAAAAGTATCATCAAGCACAAGGGGTGTTTTGGTCAATAACCCAACTAGCCATTTTTTCTATTTTTTCATTTTTCTCGTAACATCAACATTAAGGGTAAGACTCACTTTTCTCATTTTTCGTTTGTGTTACAGAAAACTTGCTAATCTCAGGGTTGTATTGGGAATTTTGGAAACTATAAGATTTTTTTTTATATAATTTAAACAAACCTTAGGGTTAGTTTTTGTAATTTATTCGTTTATTTATGACGAGAATTGCAAGTAAACCCCCCAAAACAAAAAGCCGTACCTCAGTCAACAATCCAAGTCAAAGACTCCCCACTCAATTCTGTGCACTCGACCCGCACCAAACTATTCTCCTTATACATTAATTTCCAAGAAATTTCGAATTCCTTTTGATTAAATTACAATATATATTCCTTTTTTGACCCAATATCATGTTTTCGTCTCCACAACTCTGCTTCCTCCCCTCTCCTCTCATTTTTTACTTGTGCTAGGTTTTTCGTATTCAGATACTGGTACACCCAAAAACCCATAATTTGTACCGTTATTCTTTTGCTGGTCAAGAGATGAGGGAGAATTACGATTCTTTGAGGGGCGGAAAATTATTTCCTCCGGGATTCAGATTCCACCCCACCGATGAGGAGCTCGTGCTTTACTATCTCAAGAGGAAGATCTGCTGTCAACGGCACCGTGACGATGTCATCGGTGAGACCGATGTTTACAAGTGGGATCCCGAAGAGTTGGCCGGTGGGATTTTAGCACTCAGTTTGTTTTGGCTTATTGGGATCATTTTTGATTATTTACTGTTTGATTGTTTTTATTTCCCTGGTGTATTTGATCGTTGACTTTTTTGTATATCTTCTGGGATTTTTCTTTTTGATTTTCGGGCTGATAATATGCTTTATTTCTGTGTTCGACTGGTTGTTTTGGTGTGTTTTTTACTTCTTGTTGATGGGTTTTCTTTATCCCAGTATGTTTAGTATATTAAAGATATGTGTTTGATTTGGCTAGTGCTGATTATAATTGAAGTCAACGCGATTGTGGTTGATTTCTTTGTCTGTTTTTTCATGAGAGATTATTGTTATTTTCATGTTTCCAGCATATGAATTGTCAAATCCTTCCGCTGAATTGAAGTATGTTAATGATTTATATCTGCTAGTAGACATTTGGTTAAATTGGTTTTAGAAAATAGCAAAATAAAACTGGATAGGAGTAAATAAATGAGCTGATTCGTATAATAATTTTTGCTTATGCCTTTTGCACACTTGTATTTTCGTATGGAAATACTGAGATGTCTGAATTATGGACCTCTGGTGTTGTTTCACCTTCTTTATGTGCGATAGTAGTTTGGTGACCTGTTTTGACATAGGGTTGCAATTGTTGAATAGCAAAAGAACTTGTGGGTAGCTGGCGGCCCCCCTGCCCCAATATTTTTGTCATACCGAGGATTTGATTCCTGATTTCATTAGTCCTATGCCCAATGTTTGTGTGAGTGATTTGCTTTTTCTTTCTATATTTTGGCATAATTTATTGACTTTTGGTGTATCTGAAATGCAGGGATGTCGAAACTCAAAACTGGTGACAGACAATGGTTCTTCTTTAGCCCTAGAGATAGGAAATATCCAAATGGAGCAAGGTCCAATCGGGCTACAAGGCATGGATACTGGAAAGCAACCGGGAAGGACCGTGTCATCTCATGTGGTTCTCGTGCAGTTGGGATAAAGAAGACTCTGGTCTTCTATAGAGGTCGTGCACCTAGGGGAGAGCGCACAGACTGGGTGATGCATGAGTATACCATGGATGAAGAGGAGCTGAGAAGATACCAGAATGTCAGGGACTACTATGCACTCTACAAGGTCTACAAGAAGAGTGGCCCTGGTCCCAAAAATGGTGAGCAATATGGTGCACCATTCAGGGAAGAGGAATGGACTGATGATGAACTTGAAGTTCAGTGCCTCATTGAGCCCAAAAATCCAATAAAGCAGGCTAATGAAATTGCATGTATCGATAATACTAAAACAGTTGCTTGTCAACATCTCTCATCACCGGATGATCTTGCGGAAATCTTGAACCAAATAGCAGATGAGCCCATCCCTGTTCAGCTGCTAGTTGATTGTGGCTATACTCTGGACCAGGTTGCTGGTGAGGAGAAATCTCAGAGCACATTAATTGACCATTCTTCTAGGGATGTGTCTTTACCAGTGCTGCAACCATTTAGCCAGCAACCCAGTTTACCAGCTAGCTTTGACCTTACACAGTCAGGCACAACTCAGTTACAGTTATCCGAGGCACCTGAGGTCTCATCTGTCCCAATCATTAATGTGCAAGATCATCATGTCACTGAAGAGGATTTCCTTGAAGATTTTCTTGAAATGGATGATCTACTTGGTCCCGATCCAATCACACAAGACCCTGGTAAAACAGTGAATAATTTGGAGAAGGTGCAGTTTGATGAATTTGATAGTTTGAATGAATTTGATCTGTACCAAGATGCGTCGTCCTTCCTTTCTGAGGTCGGGCCTTTTGAGTCCAGGCAGATGTCTCAAACGTACATGAATAATCTAGACAATGGAGTTATGAACCCAAACTCAAGCTTGTACTTGGACAATATTGAGAGTACAACATCAAATTACCTGCTGCAGCAACAATTAAACAATTCAGATGGAATCAGCCATCAGCTGTGGACAGATGAGCAACTTTGCAGTGTTGTAGATGCTGCAGAAATAAATCAGGGGCTCATTCCCTCATCGACTTCAGGTATTGAAACTAGTGGAGTTCCCAATAATGCCATTATTGAGCTGCTGCAAATGTATCTATGATTTTATTCAATATCTCTTGACTTGCACACCATTTATTCTATTCTTTGACTAATGTAATAGAGCTCTTGGTCAGATGGATGGTATGGGAAGACCATGTCATCTTCAAGAGGTGGCGAGAACTCTGATGCCCAAGTGGAAATGGGGGAGTTTGAGCCAGCTGCCAGAGCTCTTCTTCTAATGAAGTAGTGTTACATTGTTTACTAATTGTTAGTGGATTTTGGCATATTTAGGTGTTTTACATCAAAATCAAAACGATGGTTTTGTACATCATGGTGCTGGAGCCAATGAAAATGGAAGCGGCAAACAGGATGATGGTACAGACTCGTGGTTCTCCTCTGCTCTCTGGTCCTTTGTGGAGTCTATACCAACAACTCCTGCTTCGGCTTCTGAAAGTGATCTGGTAAATAGGGCTTTTGAGCGAATGTCTAGCTTCAGTAGGATAAGAATAAATGCCAGAAACATGAATGTTGCTGCAGGTAATGCCTTGGCAAGTTCAAGAAGTTCAGGCAAATCTAGAACTACTGGTTTTATATTTTTGTCTTTAGTTGGAGTAATGTGTGCTATATTATGGATGCTGATTGGAAACTCTGTGAGATTGATGGCTTGATATATAAGATATTATGTGCTATTGATTAATATGTAAATGAAAGTTCGCCTCCAACCTCCGCTGGAAATTATTGTAATTTTGAAGGCAGAATTGGATGTTAGGTTCTGCAAGAAGCTCATGGATTTAGTGCTCTTATTCTGACTTTCCATGGACAATTTACCTGTTTGAAGGCATAGTTTTGTGTTTTGAGATTTTCATCCCTCAATTTTTGATATAATCATACTTGGAACCAGTCTCTCTGCTAATCTGTTTACAAAAACAATGTGTGATAGAGGGGGAAGATTTGACATTCTATGCTAATGTCAATGATTTGGGAATGGGACTTTGACTTGGACTTGGTTTTTCTTTTACTATTTTTGATAATTCTATGCTAACGTGAATTAGTATTATTATTTTTTTAATTTGTTTTTGGGAGGAAATTTTCGGATGAGTAGGAGACATCACACCATTATGAGGGGTTAGAATGTTTGAAATAAACATTAATACTTTTTTGACTGATTAGGTGCTATAATACATTTGATTCGTTCATGTGTTGTTTTTTACCTCAATGAGAGTTAGAGTGTGTTTGGGTGAGCTTATAAGCTCATCAAAACATCTTATAAGATGTTTAAGAGCTTATAAGTTGATAAAAAGTGTTTGATAATTTTTTTTTAAAAAGAGCTTATAAGATCATAAAATAAGATGTTAGGAGCTTATAAGCTCTTTTAAAAAAAGTAAGGAGATTCTAACTTATTTTTAAGATCTTAACAAACTCCTTCATTTTTAATCATTTTGATTACAAAATTATTATTATTAACATCTTATAAGCTCCAACATCTTATTTTATTCAAATATTTTAACAACT
Source organism: Jacaranda mimosifolia (assembly GCA_018894105.1). Lineage (NCBI taxonomy): Eukaryota > Viridiplantae > Streptophyta > Magnoliopsida > Lamiales > Bignoniaceae > Jacaranda > Jacaranda mimosifolia. Next base: position 15,118,073 of record CM032123.1, read on the forward strand.
TATTTTAAAAATAAAATCTAACATCTTATGAGCTCCAAAAATATCTTATAAGATGTTTAAAATAAGTTTAGCCAAACACCCTCTTAGTGAACTCTCATATGGCTAATGGCTATTACTGGTAGCGGAAGGATGCAGCTCTAATTTTGAATCATAATGAATGACCTCCCATGCATATACATATCTTATTTAATACATCTCCCTTCCACTAATATCTGTTTTTAATTATTATTATTATTTTTTAATTTTTTTGGCTAACAAAATTTAATTGTTTAATTTTTCATTTTAAGTATGGTATGCATATATTGAGTCTAGTCTATAATAAAATGTGGTTTATTAGATATACTAATTATGAAAAGTTGTATGTTCCAATAATGATTGTGTAATAAATAAAATGCAGCAAAAAATCTACAGGAGAAATTGGTTCATATCCACATTATAGGGGAATTACCCTCCTTAAGAATTCAATGTGGAACTATATATATATATATATATCTGCTAGAAATGTGTATAATCCAATATGAACTACACGGACCAATGTTGAGTTGAGTTTGAAACTGATTTATTTACATTAGGTTAGTTGAGTTTGAACTAAAAATTTCTAGACTTTGGAGGTACTTGAAAATTTGTGCACTTGATTTCATATTTGGTCCATTTACTATTTGAATTAATTATATATATATATATATGTATATATTCTTAATTGGATATTATTTATGAAATATTATAGTCGATTCAAGTTTCTAAAATTAGGGTCGAATTTAGATGAGTTAAAATTTGATAGCCCTATTGTTGATACGAAGAATTTTGAGGAACGGAAGGTAGAGATGAAATCACCTCGGATCAAGGACTACCAATATATTAATTTGATGAGAGATCATCCAAATAGAAAGTTGAGGATCCAACATCAATTAGAATATTGGAATAAAAGTCGGGTGAATCATTGATTAATGCATATGTGAAACAAGATTTTGTTATGATTAATATTGAAACAAGTTTGGTGGAGTTTTAGGATTTATGCTCATCCATAACTTCCCCATAATCTCCAAAAAAAAATGGAGGAAGAGGTGCATTACTAGCTCAGCTGAACCATCCCCACAATCAAGAAAATGGTTTGAATCAGATTGACCACGTAATGAGTACAGTCTCTCTAGCCGTTGATTGCATCCTAAAAATGTAGGTCATGAAGAGGGATACTTGGGAGATTCGTGATCAACAACCGAATTGGGAGTTAACAGCTATTTAAAGCACTATAAGTAAGCCTGGCAAGAAACAAGACATACACTCCAACCAAACATTTTGTCAATTATTTATCTCAATTTTATCTTTCCTTTAGTTTATATATTTTTTTTCACTTCCCAATTATTTTATATTACTTTCCACCTTCGTCAATACAATTTTATCAAATTTATTTTTCTTTTTACCAACTTTTGCTTTACTTGCTTTCGTTACTTTCTTCTTTTTCTTTTTTTTTTTCTCCAAAAAATAAAAAATAAAAAATCCCCGTAGCTTAGTTTACTCAACATATTTTCCATAAGCATTCTTACGCCAGTTTGGAAACCTACTTTCTAAAGAGCAAAGTCCATTTTCAGAATAAGCTATCAGCTGTAAGTCACGCCTTTGAGGTATATTGTCATTTTTATGGGGGGCTGAGAAATTGCCCACAAGAGTAGCCACGCCTCTTGTGGGGTTTATTTATTTATTTATTTATTTTTAAACAAATGACAAGCCACCTCTTGTGATATATATATATATATGTTTTGTTTAATTCCAAGAGGCGTATATTTATTGTGTGTATATTGTTTTTTTTAAGAAAATATTTTTATTTATTTAAGAGTAGTAAAAATTATATTATAAAAACTTAATTTAGAATGTGTTATTTTATATTTAAAATATGAATAATTATTTTTTTTAAAATATAAGCCCTAAAAATGTAGTATAAATTGACTATTTGATAAAATAATAGTGACTCATAAATACTATTATTTCATTCAAGAATCACTATTTATTTCAGGTTTCTAAAGGACTACTTTTCTAAAATAAGTAGTCATTCAAACGGATTCATTCAGAAGAGTAGTCAATCAGAAATGAATAATGAGTTAGAAAGATTATTCTTTCATTTATGAATCACTATTCACAAGTAGTGCTTCTGAATGACTACTTTTATGAAATGAGTAGTCATTCAAACTGACTCATTCAAAAAAGTATTCAATCAAAAATGAATAGTGATTTAGAAAGACTACTCTTTCATTCATGAATCACTATTCACGAGCAGTGCTGCTGAATGACTACTCTTTTGAAATGAGTAGTCATTCAAACTGACTCATTGGGAAGGAAAAAAGCCCTATGCCAATAAGTCTGCAAGCATGATTGTTGATTGTTGGCCAACACTCATGCATTATATATGTGAGTGTTAGGGTGATAATTATAGACAAAAAAACAAATTGATTATTCTATATAGTATTGTCCAAGCAGGAGAAGGGTGTGAAAAAAGAAATATTTGAGAGGAAGAAAAAAAGAGGAGAGGAAAAAGAATACAAAAAAAAAAAAAATGATTAAGTGAAAAAATACATATAGAAAGGAAAATTTTTGGAGGAACACGAACAACCACTAACATTATTCTTGCAGGTATGGCGGGAATGAACATGATATACATTATGGTATATTGTGGAGGAAAGATTACGAGAGACTCTAATTCTGTGAATTATAATCATCCTGCACGTGGATTTATACCACTCTCCCGTTCGGCAATATTCTTTGAGTTAATATCGAAGTTATATGAAATATTGGGTTACAATAACCAATGTCTCCTAAAAATTTTGTCAAAAGTTTACTTGGATAAGGAGACTCAAATATCCACAGTCGTGCAAGTGGAAAATGATATTAATTTATCAAACTTGTTGGATCCAAGAGCTGGCATAAGTAGTGTGGAGTTGTTTGTCGAAACTGTACCAATATGCCCTAATATTGTGCAATACATGTTATTAGGAGGGGAGCATGGATCCTATATATCACTCTTTGTGCAATATCCTTTGGCCAGTACTTCTACCTCCTACCAAAGTCCCTTGAGAGGAGACCAATATACAACTCAACTTAGTGGCGAATATGGGCATACAATTCCACACAAAGAGGCAAGGATTCCTGACTTTTCCACTGTCACATATGACTTTACAAACTTTGGGATTTATGATATTTATGGTAGTGCTTCTACATCTCATCAACATCCCATCGTTGGTCCTTCAACTTTCCATCAAGAATTTTTGAGAAGACACCAAGATGAGCCCGAGAGCCCACATGCAGACTACAGCTCCCTTGAATCATATGAAGACAGTTTCCATTATCGAGAGCTTAGTAATTCAGAGCCTGATGATTATGACACAGATGAATTAGTCGATGATGCCGACAAAGAGCTAATACCACCACATGGCGAGCAAACCTCTAATCAAGCTATTATTTATGGATGGATCATCTGGGTATAATCAAATATGCATGTCACTAGAATATGAAGAGTTGACGGCATTTCGTACTCCCAAGGCACTACTATAAAGTGATGCTAATTGGATGGAAAAATGATGGCACCACATATCAAAGAGCTATATAGAAGATCTTCTATGATATGCTTCACAAGAACATTGAATGTTACGTTGATGACGTAGTCGTGAAGTCCAGAAAACAAAAAGATCATCTCCAAGATTTAAGACAAACCTTCTTGAGAAAATATCAGCTTAAAATGGACCCATTAAAGTGTGCATTTGGTGTTACATCTGGGAAGTTTATGTTATTTAATGTTCATCAGTGAGGTATAGAGATTGAACAAGCAAAGATCAATGCAATTCTAAAAATGCTTGAACTTCGAGACATACATGAACTCAAAAGTCTACAAAGGAAGTTAGCTTATGTCTTAAGATTCATATCAAACCTAGTTGGTAAATGTTAACCATTCAACTGTCTCACAAAGAAAGGCATTCCATTTGAATGGGATGAAGCTTGTAGCAATACTTTTAAGAGAATAAAGGCTTATCTAATGAAGTCTCATATGTTAGTCACACTTGTACTTAGACGCCTACTAATCCTTTATATTGCTGCTCAAGAATGTCCTATTGGAGCTTTACTGGCGTAGGAGAATGATGAAGGAAAGGAAAATGTCTTGTATTACCTGAGCAGAATGATGACGCCAAATGAGTTGAAATACTCGCCAATTGAAAAAATATGTTTGGCTTTGATTTTTGCAATCTAAAAGCTAAAAACATTACTTTTAAGCTCATATTATTTGCCTCGTCTCAAAAGAAAATCCACTAAAATATGTCATGTTAAAGCCCGTCCTCTCTGATAGACTCATAAGTTGGTACCTTCAATTGCAACAATTTGAAATCGTCTATGTTCTACAGAAGACAGTAAAAGGACAAGTTTTGGTGAAGTTCTTTGCTGATCACCCTATTCATACTGAGTGGGAGATATATGATGATCTATCTAATGAAGGTATCTTAATAGTTGAAATTATACCTCCCAAGAAGATGTACTTTGATGGAGCATCCCACAAAGAAGGAGCTAGTGTTGTAGTATTCATCATATCTAATGATGAAGTATTACCATACTCCTTCACCTTAACTGAAAATTGTTCCAACAAAATTGCTGAATATCAAGCTCTTATCGTTGGGTTGAAGACATCGATTGACATAAAACAGTTGCACCTTAGAGTCTATGGAGATTCTAAGTTGGTAGTCAACCAATTGCTTGGACCATATGAAGTCAAGAAACCTGAATTACTTACATACTTTACCTATGCTAAAAAACTCATTGGATGTCTTAGGGATGTAGAAATTGAACATGTGCCAAGAAAAGAGAACAAGCAAGCCGATGCATTACCAAAACTAGCCTCTACACTTGCCATGCCTGAAAATGAAGTGCATATCCCAGTATGTAAGAGTTGGGTTGTATCACCAATTTTTGAGGATGAGGACTACGAATAAGATGAAAGTCATATTGTTCAAATGTTTGAAATAGAGAATGAAGACTTGCGCCAGCCACTCGTAGGTTATTTGAATTATGAGAAGTTACCCAATGATCCACGTCAAAGAGTTGATATTTGGTGTCGTGCGACTCACTTTATCTATTACAAAGGGATATTTTATAGGCAATCATTTAATGGAGTCTTCTTACAATGTTCAGGTGATGATGAGACCATCCAAACTATAGAAAAAGCTCATTTTGGAGTTTGTGATGCTCATCAGTTAAGTCCAAACTTACATTTTCGAATAAAAAGAATTAGCTATTACTGGCCAATAATGGTAAAAGATTGCATTGATTATGCACAAATATTTCAAGCTTGCCAATTTTATGGAAATTCTGTTCACCAACTGCTCGAGCCATTACATCCAACTATTGCTTCATGGCCATTTGATGCTTGGGGATTAAATGTGGTTGGATCCATGACAAAGTCTTCTGCTGGGCACTTTATATATATTTGCTGCAACATACTACTTTTTTAAGTGGGTTGAACCCCTCAAAGAAGTAAAGAAGGAAAATATTGTTGACTTTATCCGCATCAATATCATCTATCGCTATGAGATTACTCGATACATAATCACTGATAATGGAAAGCTTTTTTGCAATAGTCTGATAGACAAACTTTGTTAGAAGTTCAATTTTAAGTAGAGAAAGTCTTCCATGTACTATGCCACTGCTAATGGTCTTGCTAAAGCATTTAATAAACTCTGTATAATTTGCTAAAGAAAGTAGTCTCAAAGTTAAAGAGATATTGACTCGAAATGATCAAAGAAGTTTTATGGGCATATCGAACAACTCATAGAACACCTGCACAAGCAACTCTGTATTCATTGGTTTATGGCATTGATATTGTCTTGAGCATCAAATTCCATCATTAAAGATAACTATACAAAAAGGATTGACAGAACAAGAAAATGCACGATTGGTCTTGAAGAATTGGAGGCCTTTGATGAGAAAAGGTTAAAAGCACAACAAAGACTTGAGTGTTATCAGCCTCGGCTTTCCAGGGCATTTAACAAAAAAGAAATGAGATCTCAATCTTCTCAAGTGGGGGATTTGGTGCTTGCTATGAGAAAATCCATCATCACTACTCATCGGACTAGCAATAAGTTCACATTAAAATGAAATGGTCCTTCTGTTGTCAAAGAAGTCTATACAAATGGTGTATATAAGTTGGTCATTGAAGATGAATTAAGAGTTGGTATGATAAATGGGAAGTTCTTAAAGCGCTAATATGCTAAAATAAAGAGATTGCTTCCTAACACACGAGCTTAAGCTGCATGTTATTCCTGACCCACATGAGTATAAACTGTGAATGATACCCACCAAAGGTAGTGCATGTGGTTAAACTGCTAACTTATCCCACTAAAGGTATTTTATGTAGTCAAAATATTAAATACCCCACTTAGTCCAAGGTGGCTAAGTAATGGATACTCCTGGCTCGCATGAGTATAAACTGTGAACGACATACCTCCCCCCTGGAAAAGGATGTCTTTTTTAACTACATTATGACTTGATCTCTTTATTGAGTATGTAGGTGGCTTAGATCTTTTCTGAATTTAGTCATGAGTTTATTTTGAATTATATTTTCTGTGTTTCATTAAAAAAAAAAGTAGTTTAGTAGTCTTTATTAGTTTGTTTTGAGTTTTTGAATTTATCCAATAATTTCCTTGAGTTTATTTTTTAAGTATTTTAGTTTGTTTTGATTTTTTTTTTCATTAGTTTGTTGAGTAAAAAAAGTAGTTTAGTCATTTTTCTTAGTTTGTTTTTGAGTTTGAGCTTTTTTTAATTTGTTGAGTCAAAAAGAAAAAAAGAGTAGTTTAATTGTTTTTGTTAGTTTGTTTTGAGTTATGTTAAAAAAATAGCTCAAATGTTTTTTTAGTTTGTCTTAAGTTATATTGAGCTAAATAAATGGTAGATTAGATGTCTTTTTGAGTTTATTTACTAGTTTGTTTTGCATTATGTTGAGTTTCGAGAAAAAAAGAAAGAAAAGAAAGAAAAAGAAAAAAAGAAAAGAAAAACTCAAAAGATTGCAAGATGGAAAGGAAATAATTTTCTATTATGTAATCTGAAAAATAGGTGTAGTAGAGCTCATAACAAAAAGTAAGATGAGAAAAGGAAAGAGCAAGAAGTTCTAAACAACTTTCAAGCAAAAGGACTCAAGTTTTTCAATTCTTCTTTGGCGGCCTCCAATTGTTCTATGCAAGTTTTCAAATTCTCAACCACTTTATCACTCAATGGAGGAGTACTCTTGATGGTAGCAATTTACTCTTTAATCTTATGAACTTTTGCTTGGGCACTTTGAAGAAGTTGTTGTTGGCATTTCAATGATGAAGTTAAGTTCTTCTTACGTTCCTTCAAAATTTCTAGCTCCTTCTTAACACATTCTAGCTCCTCTTGAGTAGATTGGCGATTTGGTTCATTTCTTTGCTTTCTCTAGTTTGAGCATCATGGAGATGACTTTTGGCCTCATCTAGTTGTTGTCCAAGAAACTCAATGGATGCTTTCTCAAAAGATGCTTACTTGCCTCATCATGTGCAGCAATCTTGTCAAACAATACTTGTAATAATTCTTCCATATTGGAGATGTCAAATTTATTGAAGCCCTTCATTGATTCAAGTACAAATTAAAACACATCTTTGATGGATGACATAGAATCAAGCGAAGTATTCGTTATTTTCTCGTGAAGTTTATTTCACAGCATTTGAAGATACTTTTTTGATAATTAAGTACAAATTTCTCATCCTCAAATACTGAAATGGAGTATAAGGAGGTGGTTGTTTAGCTTCCTATTAAGTACCTTATTTTGCATTGTTGCATCACTCGGAACATCTATGGCCAACAATTTAGGTCCTATAATTGATCTTTGGCTACCTTAGGATGCCTCAGCTTCAGCAATATTAATGATTTCTTTTATCCAACTGAAATGTCACATAGTTTGACTTAGTAAATGACCAAAAGATGGCTTCTTTAAAGGGAAAAAAAAAAAAGATAACCTTTTTGGCAAAGTTCTCTATTAGTGAAGGATCACTTGGTTTTAGAGATTTGGGAGCTTTTTTAAGCCTATTCCAGTGGTGATCTACATTACTACTACTACTACCTTCTAAAGAATATGACTCTTTTCTTTTCTATTGAAGCCTCGATATTTCGTAAGTTCGGAGGATTTTGAACATCTTTAGCAAGTGGACTATCATCTTTATCATGATCCTTGTCGTTAAGAGAAGTTTTGATTGGTTTCAAGTTGATCAACCTTGCAATGTTTTCCTCAAAGTAATTTCCATGAATTTTATCCCATTCACTTTTTGTAGTCATTCGAAGAAAATCTTTTTGCATTCGGGGGCACACAAGGAAACCATTCTTTAGACATTGACTTTTGCAAAGTACATAGATGCCAATAGAGAAGTCTTTTATCCAAAGAAGTTGTGCGAATGTCATGCTCAAGATTCCCAAGTACTTTTTGATAATATCCAAATTGGTGACTGTAGCGATGAGAACTATAAAGTTCAACAATAAAATAGTCACCTTGCCACAAAGGAAGATAATTCAAGCGAATGGCAATGAAGTAGTTTTGCCCTAATTCCCCAGCATTCTCATTGTCAATATATGAAATTCCTTGTCTTCGGTGATCATGGTGCAAGTCTAAGAAACAAAATTCACTTTGTGAATTCTTTTGTGCTTCTTCCTTGGATCATAGTACTTTGCTCCCTCTTTGTCTAGAAAATATCACCATTTTATGGCCACACACTCCATGCCAAACTTGATAATGTATCTTGAAATAGTGCACTAACCAAGCATAGACAAAGTGGATTGTGAAAGAAGAATGGACACGACTTGGCCTTGGAGAACCTAAAATTTTATTTAATCCATTATAGATGTTGGCTAAAATTGGAATAGCAAAACTCACGTTTCTACCACTGGCCATGATGCATGCTATCTTGAAAGCATTGGGGTGTATTGAATTAACATCATTGGTAGAAAGAACGAATATGCCAAGCTAACAAGCTAAAAATACCGCCAAGTGTGTCTCTTCTCTTAAGTTTCCATTATTCCCGAGCTTCAAAAAATAATGCCTCCTTTGTAGTGGGCCATTCCTCGTGAATACCAAAATTTCCAAGAGGATTGTGAGTTGATCTAGTGCGGACTGCCTTTTTCTCCTTGCGTAGTGGTGGTTGATGGTACTTTGTGGCTTTTTTAAACCAATACTTCACCTATTTCTCCACATTAACTTGAGAAAGTTGACCTCATTGGCGCTCATTTAAAGTAAATAATAAGTTTGAAATAAGTATTTGTAAGAACGGAGGACAAATCTATTTCCTACTTCGTCAACTCCAGTAAGCTCCTTAGCACTACGAATCACCTCATCATAAAAGAATTTCAGTCATAGGAAGGCCTATAACGGTATGCAAATCCTACAACGATATGGACAATTGTCCAAAAGGAAGTTAGAAAAGTGTTTGTAAGTGGACACCATACCTCACAAAATGCTTTAATAATCTCAGAATTTCGATCACATATAAACAAGGAAGCATACATTGGGTCATATACTTGTGCGGCAATTTGCTTATATTCGCATCGGCTAAAGATGTCCTAAATTCACTCCCATTATCCTTTGTTGTAGTGAAATTCACCATCAAATTGAAGAGTTTCCCCCCTCTTGGTTGTGTCCTCAATAATGTTGTGATCCAATATTGGTATAAGAATTAGTTCGTTTGATTATTCAAAATAAATTAGTTCGTTCGAAGGACAAATGTGAGTTACCCTTAAAGCCCACACCTTAGAAGTCTTGATCTCCCGAGTCCATTCCTCTATGTAAAGCAAATTCGTCAACCTTGGCCACTTTCCCGCATATTTACCAATAAGGGGAGCATGAGTAAACTGTACCTTTCTCCATAAGTTGATTTTTTCATCAAGAATAATCAAGTCCTGCACTCCGGCAATGGATGGCACATCTTTAAAATAAATCATGGTGCAACTTGCCAAGTACAAGAAAAAAATTAATCAAGTTGTTGAGAAAGAAAAGGAAAAGAAAAGAGGGTGTCCTAAGAAGGTTAATATTCACAAAAGAAGTCAAGTAATGATGAAAAATGGTGGAAATGTCCCTTAGTTTGATGACTTACTTGAAATCTTCAAAATTTATGTACTCACTAGTTGATATCCTGGTAAAACTCGTATTTTGTTAATAATGAATGGCAAAGGATGGCAAAGTAACCCTATTTCAATAGCAACAATCGATTCTTCAATGAATGGGGCTAATGGTTATGTAACTTTGTGAGATTCTGTTCGCCGAGTAATTAGTGTACAGAGATAAAGAAATAAGTAGATGATTGAATGGGGAGGTGGATAAACCCAGAAATTGTCAACCCAAATTTTCAGGACTCCTCCAACAATCAGTGATGAAACTAATCTCTTGGGATGTTCTTTTTAGTGTTCTCTTCAAAGTATTCTAGTCCAAATATAATCAGGAGTTGAGTTTTTGGATGTATTTAAATCTCTAACAGATAATATCTTGTTTCAATCCTAAATTCAAGTTTCAATTAGGATACAACTCTTCAGAAAAGGGACCAAGTGTAACTTAGCTTCTTCAATTAAAAAAAGGAGAAAAAAAAAGACGTGAGTAATTCAAAGTAGCCGAATCAAGAAATTCCACAAATTCAAGATGTCCGCAAGAAAAAGGATACTGGTAGCTCGAAAATACCATTTGATTGGTCTTGTTGAAATTTTGATGTGGACGCAGGTCTTAACACATTAAAATTCAAAAAAAAAATGAAAGTGGTGATTGTACTAGGTGTTTTGATTCTTTGGAAGTAGCAACAGAAGTCGGTCCATGGGTCTCTGCTAAGGAGAATAAAGAACAAATTGGAAGGCAAACCTTTTTGTTCTTTAATGCCTTAGCAATAGTGGACCACACAAATTTACAATGGATATGGGAAGATTTGAACTAGAAACATAATGACAAATCAACAAGCTTGAAATGATTCAACCTTGATTTTCATTTTTTGATAAAAACGCATGCTTTGTTGGGATGAATTTGGCTAGTGTGTGTGTGTGTGTGTTGTAAAAAGGATGAGACATTTGGACCATCAAAATGAGATAATTCAAGTCTTGTTTCTCTCGTTAAAGATTATCACTTCCTTCGTCAAGTCTTGAAGTAGGGGGCATTTGTAGACGAATTAATTTTGACCAATTTAGAAGTGATACATATAAAATGATATGCTATTTATTAATTTAAAATTTTCTATTTATCTTGGAATTTATTACTAATTCTAAAAAATAAATAGTTAATTTTAATTAATAATCTAGCATTTGTCTTATGCTGAAATTAAATTTTGACAAGTGTCAAAGATGAAGTGTTACAAGCTAATCAAACCAAATCTTGTGGCCTAGCAATTTCAGGCTAACCAAGTTGTGACACGACGCATGTCTATATACGTGGACCAATTAAATTAAAGATATATGATATTATCTCATCAAAGAGATAACTATTGAAGAAATTCAAAGTTATATAGAAGTCTCCCACTAAACACCTATATAAAAGGGGTGATCAAAGTTCATTCGACACACAACACAAATACTAGCAAATGAAAGAAACTTTGAAGGAGTCCAGCAATTCTCTCAAGCAAATTTTAGGAGACCCACGAAGTTCAAGACATTCTTTATGGAGTTCAATATATTTTGACATCTGATTCGAGATTAAGATGCGAAACCCTCGAATTAGCGTTATTTTCTTCAAATCAAATTCAAGTAGATGCACTGCGTTCAAGGAACTCTTTACGGAGCTCATTAAACTTCAAGATCATATTTGGAATGAAGAATTAGAAGGTTAGATTAGAGATTAGATCCACAATTGATAAGTTTCAATTTGATTTTATTTGTACTATTTTTCTTGTCTTGTAATTTAATTTTTGCAGACAAGAAATTTGTGCTTACAAATTTCTAGCATGCCTAGTGGGACAACATCTACCTTTCATCTCTTTCATTTACTAAGATTGAAGTATAATGGCCACCAACAAGACTACTGTATTGCAAATTACTACCTTAATTTCTTAAGTGCTGGAGCAAGAAGTGTTGGCATCACAGCAAGAAGTACGTCCAAAATGTTGCAATTATCTTCGGAGCTGGTTCCTTCACTTGAAGTTGTGGGAAAGACATTGCTGCATACTATTGATACTAGTAAAGATGGTGGAGGCTCATGGGAAGAATCAACATCATTTACTCCTCACTCAACATCCAGTTCCTCAAGTATGGTGACAATGATGGTAGCAAGCACTACAACTTTGGAGGAACAAATTGCTAATTTGACAAAGATTATTGAAGGACTCGCAAAGCATGTCCAAGAGCAAAACTTTTAGATCTCCAAGTTAAGGTGGACAATATTGAGACTAGTCATATAATGGAAAAACAAATAAAAGCTCAAGATGAAGGCAAAAAATCCACAAAAGGCAACCAGTTGAAAATGAAAAGCCTACCACAAAGGAACTACAAGTTTCTACTGATGGACTAATTTCCATCGACCAACTGACAGGGTTTATCATGGGAACTATCAAAGATAAGCTTGAAGAAAGTTCTGAGTCATCTATGACTTATTCCAAGCCATATACTCCAAGGATTGACAACTTAAAGATGCCAACTGGTTACCAACCCCTGAAATTTTAGTCATTTGATGGCAAGGGCAATCCAATGCAGCATGTGACTCATTTTATCGAAACTTGTAATAATAGTGGAACATATAGGGATATTTGGTTAATCAATTTGTTCTATCTTTGAAAGGTAATGCTTTTGATTGGTATTTTGACCTAGAAGCAGGCTCAATTAGCAATTGAGGGAAGTTGGAGCAAGAATTTCTCAATTGCTTCTATAACACTCGAAGGACAGTCAGTATAATTGAACTCACTAATTCTCACCAATGAAAAGAAGAATTAGTTATTGATTACATCAATCGTTGGAGAAACTTAAGCCTTAATTGCAAAGATTGGTTATCTGAGGCTTCAGCCATTGAGACTTCCTAAAACGTTTGAAGAGTTAGCTACTCAAGCCCATGATATGGAGCTAAGCATGTCTACTAGTGGAGTTAAGGGGCCATAAGGCCAAGAGCCTTGTAATGATTAAAAACTCATAGTGAAACTTGTATTGTTGAAAGGCTATCAAGGGATGGCTACTATATCACATTCTTTTTGTTTCTGTAGTTGGACTTTGGATACTTATTTTTGCCTCTAAGGATTGTGAATAAAACTAATGTACGTCAAAGTTTTATCTTTCATACATGGAGGAGTAAAATTTCTCTTATTTACAAAATCAATCATTTTGACTTTCTTTTTTTCTTTTTTTATTATTATTTATACATACATGCACATCAAGGGTCTTAAGAATTTCAAACCTTTACACATGCAGATACAAGGGTGATGCTATTAGACTAATTAACCACTCAACTTGATTTTATTTTTTATTTGAAATTTGGGTTATACAACTATGTACCTCTACTAATTTAAATCATATCTTTTTAGACACATTATCTTTTATTTCCACATTTCCTCAAAATTAAAATTAATAAAATATCATCGTTGTCGTTGTCGTCGTCGTCCTCATCATTATCATCATCATTATTATCTTCTATGTCTATATTATTTACAAGGATGGTGGTACTTTTTTATGCTAAAAAGGAAATTTATCATTACAAACCATAGAGAAAAACGTTTGGATAAAAATGCAGGATCTTGGCCCTCCAACATAACTAGTTTACATCCTCTATTCCGTTTGTATTTCATCTTCTATTCCATTTTTTGATATATAATATGTATATTTAATATCTTCTTACACAAATAATTGATTGAGAATCAGATACACTTGCCATATATATACATTAAGTTGAAATAGAAGACGAAAAAGCGAATGAAATGGAGGTTCCAAAGTAATTTATAAGAGGGAGTAAACAATGTGCAAGATTATGCTACCAATGTTGCAATGGTAAATATTTCTTCTTAATGGTCGACATTAATTACCACTAAATTTGTAATGGTCATGTCATGTCTAATTTCATTATATTCATGATATTTAATTTTGTCACTTTTTTCTTGAATCATTTGAGTAAAATTCGAATCATGAATTTTAGTACACAAGGATAATTACTTAATAAGTCATCCAAAAATCACAATATAATAAAATCTCATAAATTTTTTTTGGTCACTATTAAATAAAAGCATTGCCCTAGCTAAGCATGGGATATTTCATAGCCACACACTATATCATTAGTTAAGGGAAACAAATTGAATCTCTTCATCATATGATTCAATGAAATATTTTGAAACTTCTTTTATGTTGACTTGGCAAGTGGACATACATGCATTTTATCAATCAAGTGAATTTTATTTTGATAGGGATCATCCCAATAAAAGAAATTAGGAACGATGGATCCATGATAAATGAAATAGTGAGAAATTTTGATCTCTATCAATTCAAAAATTCAAGATTTGAATTGATATCCTTTCATTAATTCCTCATAAATTATTTATATATATATGTGTGTGTGTGTATATATATATATATATTAACATACTCAATGTGTGTGTTCAAAAATTTGATATAATATTTAGGGATAATTACAGCAACCTTCTTTGAGGCTTGGTGCAATTACAAGTAGACCCCCATAGGTTTGAGAAACTCTATTTACCTCCCTTGCCGTTTATGGACATCTAACAAATAGATCCAACCATTAGTCTAATTAACGAAATTTTCTAACATCATCATAGAAAAAGAATATATGAAATTCATTTTTGCCCTTGAGTTAAGTGATATTAGGAGTACTTTTTCAAACCAAAATAATGTTATACAATTCATGCATGTAAGGACTATTTGTAATTAAATGAACCTTGAAAGAGGTTATTGCAATAAATTTAATCAAGTAGTAATGCTGCATTTGGAGATATATTTACTAATTTTTATTATTTATTTTAATTAATTAAAGTCCAAGTATAAAATAGATGGTATCAGAGGCTAAGTAAATTGCCTAATAATTTGTTCTTCTTCTTTCCATCCCTCCATTTTTTTTTTTTTTTAAATTATCCTTATTTTCTATGAATTTTTTCTTTTTGTTTTTTGTCCTTCATCCTCTTCATCAATATTTTCCTATGCCAACCACAAAAACTACTGCCTCCAATGCAACCCATCCACTTAAACCACTATCTATGGCACCATCAACTTTATGACTGCCATGACAATCATGGGTTCTGATAAGGGATGGCCCAATAGGTCCAACCTAAAGGCGATCGACCCGAGAGTACATTACCAAGCGCGCATCCTTGGAGCCCAATCACATTGTCGACTTGGATTGACCCTTCACACTCCTTTATGCTGGCACACTAAGCAACACTGATGTCATCAGACCAGGCCAGATGCTCGATCATCGCGACGAGAGTGGTGCTCGACCGTCATGATGAGATTGTTCGACCACTGGATCCACCGATCCTCCGGCATGTCCATCGATCTCCCGACATGTCCAAAACCAGCTCTGAGGTCGGTCTACCTTGCTGATCAGACAGGTTGGCTGACTACAAAACTTTTTCTCTATAGAATTTAATGCGCGGATAGGCAGCATGCCTCCGTATTAATAGCACGTGCCCCCCTGTACCACCTATGCTGCCGCGCCAGGGAGGGGGCATGCTACTAGTGTACTACGCTGTTTATAAATATTGGAGATGAAGCCACTTGAAATAGTACCAACCTATGAGATTTCCTAAAGCTCTCCATGTAAGGATAAGAGCCTTTCATTGATGTTAAGGGCATATTGGACATATCAATCACTTGAGAAAGGCTATAAATAGCCCATCACTAGCTTTTCACAAGGTATGCAATTCTATACTATAAAGCCCTCACTTTGTCGCTCATCTTATCCGGTCGTTCTTATACTAACTTAAGTGTCAGAGTGCTATAGCCGGGGGCACGTCAACTAGCCTGACATTTGCTTGTGGTTGCAGGACTCAGCCCAGATATCTATCACTCGACCCGACAGGTCGACATACCCAGATTCTTCCCAATCCAAGTATATACGATTTTTACCCTCGTTATTTGGTGCCGTCTGTGGGAAAATTTGAGTTAGAAATCGAGAAATGGTTAACACCAGGTGAGCCACCTTAGAAAGAAAAGAGAGTAGAAGGTCTACCACTTCTCCTCCTCAACCTCAGCAAAAACCTAGCGTGCCTGGGCCGAGTGCCCAGCTAGAACAAGTGGTCACCCTGACCATACCTCAATTAATGCAGCTCATCAGCAAGCAAATATCTGCCCAAATTTCTACTTAACTCTCCGCTGCTCTGAATCGACATGCTGTCCAACTAGAACCAGCGGCTAGCGCTACCCCACAACCAGCACCCCTTGAGGAGAGACCGCTTAGAGAGAATTTTGGTCAACCAAAGTCCACGTGATATCTCTCAAGATGCGAAACTAGTCTAGGATGTTTTCCCAGGGAGATGTCCCGACCTCCCCCCCGTGAAGAAGTGGCGGATTCAGTTGATCATGGCGTTCGACCCATTCGAGCCCTGCAACATGATAAGGTCGGGCGCTCGAGACCCCATCCGTACAGATATGCATCTCAAGCTGATAGAGAGGAGTAAGAGGAGGTATCTCATCAAGTCTAACAGCTAAATAGGCATTTGGAGATCTCAAGGACAAATATTGAGAAAAATCACTATTATGATGGGCCATCGAGGTTTTGTCGAGAAAAGAAATCACATTCATCCAGGAGATCATCGATGAGCGCATCGCTTTAGATGCCAAGGTCCCGATCGGTCTGCCCCGGATGATAGTTCGTCGGACCCAAACGAACAATTGATGTAATTCAAACACAAGATGCAGCTGCATGGGCATAATGACTACGTTCGTGCTAAGATGTTGGTGACTACCTTTAAGGGATCGCACTCGATTGGTTTGTTAAGCTGGAGTCGACGTCAATATATTCATATGACCAGTTGTGTGATAAATTTCTGCAACAGTTTACCAGTCGGAAGAAGGAAAAACTTCCTTATACCTACTTGCATACAGTGAGATAGAATGAAAGGGAATCCCTTCGTGACTTCTTCACCATGTTTAATACGGAAGTGTTGAAGATTGATAGCCCCCGAATTTAGTTCCTGATCGACGTACTCTTCTTGGGCCTAAAACACAAAGAGTGCGCCAATGCATTAGTGTGTGAGCGGCCTTGATCGATGGAGGAGTTTCTCAACCTTGCAGAAAGATATATGACTCAGGAGGATATGAACAAACTTAAATATAGCAACCCTAAGGTCGATAAGAAGAAGAACAAGGAGAAAGAAAATCATTAGTACATGGAAAGTCATTGATATCCCATTAAGTGCTTCCATTATTACACCTTGCTTAATCTCCCAAGGAAAAGAGGTGTTGTTCGCCATCTAACACGATAACCTCCTGAAAAAATCTAGGAAACTGATCGAGACAAAGGCTATGAGAAAATCGCAGAAGTACTGCCACTTTCACAAACAAAAAGGCTATGACATGGAAGGCTGTTTTAACTTGTACGATGAGATTGGGAGGCTGATTTGACAAGGCCATGTCAAAAAATACATCGATGAGCATGCCAGACAAGAAGGGGGCAAAACCGACCAAACTCCCTATAGAGAAAGGTCGGTTAGCCCAAGAAAGGAGGACAAAGGAAAGAAACCTACCCAGAATCCTCTTCCATCCATTCGAGGAGTAATTGATATGATTGCTAGAGGTCCTACTGGGGGGGACTCGAAGTTCGCTAGAAGGCAAACCCAGCGGCGACTAGAATTAACCAAATCTACCCTGGTCGAAATCATTTTCCAGCTCTCAACTAGTATAGAGCCAATTTCTTTCACCAATGCCAACCACGTCCACCTCAAGAATAGAGGAGCTGATCACAAGATGGACTGCCCAATGATCATATCGATTAGAATTGTGAATTTTGAAGTAAGAAAGGTCCTAGTTGACAATGGCAACTTCGCCAACAACATATTCTTGTTAGCCTTAGAAAGAATGAATTTAGGACAACTGAAATTTGAGCTAATTCGTACACTACTGGTCGGGTTCAGGGGATCGAAAATCATCCCAAAAGGATCCATCAACCTATCCATATCATTTGGAGAAGCCCCCTACAGCAGAATCCTCATGATAAACTAGCTGGTCATTGACGCTCCATTTACCTATAATGTTATCATTGGTAGACTTGCCCTGAACGACTTTTAGGCCATCACCTCGACCTACCACATGAAGATTAAATTTCCAACTTCAGCAGCCATAGGCGAGCTTTTGTGCAACATTAAAGAGGCATGGCACTGCTATACCATTTCAGTCGAAATCCAGTGAGCAAAAAACTCGACCCCCATTGAAGCCCTTGAGGGACGCCCCTACAGCGGAACTTAATGAGGAGTAGGCATGTAAGAAAAAGAAGCTAGAGGACACCCAAGTTGAGCCGATCAGGGAGTTCAAAATAATCGAACTAGAACCTGGGAACCTTGACAAGACCACAGGATCAAAAGTGATATGGACCACCGTAGGGAGTGTCTTATGGTCGATTACCTTTATCGGAATATCGATGTATTTGCATATAAAGCTTCTAACCTCTAGGGAATCGACCTAGCATCATTGTACACCATCTAAATATGGACCCTTTGTACAAGCCGGTGAAGTAGAAGATGAGGACCTTCAATGCTGAGAGATGCCAGATCTATGAAAAGGAGGTCAACAAACTCTTAGGGCAGGATATATTATAGAAATTCAATATCCCTCTTGGCTTTGTAATGTTGTACTTGTCCCCAAGAAAGAAGGAAATGGCATATATGTAATGACATTATGGATTTGAATAAAGCTTACCCTAAAGATCCTTACCCCATACCTCGTATAGATTTATTAGTCGACTCTACTGCTGGTTGCGAATTATTAAGTATGATGGATGTATTTCAAGGCTATTATCAAATATTCATAGCACCCAGGACAAGGACAAGACCTCTTTTGTCATCCCCAATGGGATATATTGTTTCTTGGTCATGCCTTTTAGGCCCAAAAATGCAGGAGCAACTTACCAGAGATTAGTTATTTCATGTTCAAGAACGAGATTGGAAGGTCTATGGAGGTTTACGTCGATGACATGATTGTCAAGACAGAGAAAGCTGAGGGTCACCTAACTGACCTCGATCATACCTTCTCAATACTACGGGCATTTGCTATGAAACAAACCTTAATAAGTGTACCTTTGGGGTTCGATGAGGCAAGTTTATGGGTTATATGGTTAGTCAAAAGGGGATAGAAGCAAACTTGCAGAAGATCCAGGCAGTTTTGGACATCGCCCTGCCCCAAACGGTCCAAGACGTACAACGGCTGGTTGGCAAGATCATAGCTCTTGGTAGATTCATTGCACGACTAGCTGACAAGAGCCTCCCCTTTTTCAAAATACTTAGGAATGCGAAAATTTTGGATTCCAATAGACGGAGCAGCGCGACTAGGCTTTGGTCGATCTTAAGCAATACATCTCTTCACCATCCATGCTCGCCAAGCTGGAGCTGGGAAAAGTTCTGCACCTCTACCTGGCTGTCTCCACAGCCTCGATTAGCTCAGTCTTGGTCTCAACGAGAAGTAGTGTTCATCAGCCTATTTATTATTACAGTGAAGCACTATAGGCGCCCGAGCACAATTACCTTGAGATCGAGAAGTTCACCCTTACCCTAGTTACAACAACACGAAAACTACGACCTTATTCCCAATCTCACACGATCATAGTATTGACAAATCAATCGCTAAAACAAGTGCTATCAAAACTAGACACATCTGCAAGACTAACTAAATGGGCCATCAAGCTTGGGGAATTCAACATCACTTTTCAACCCCAAAAGACCATAAAAGCACAAGTCTTAGCTGATTTTGTTGCCGAGAGACTTGATCTCCCTGACCAACATGACTATGGCTCCTCCGCATGGACTTTACACATCGACGGATCAGCGATCACATTGGGAGGTGGTATTGGTGTCTCAATCCTTATCCCCACTCCCAGAGGAATATGATTTTGTAATCAAGCTCGACTTCCCAGTCACCAACAATGAGGCAGAATAGGAAGCCCTCATTGCCAGCATGAGGATGGCAGCAGATCATAACGTTGAGCAAATTGTGGCGATCCTAATTGGTCATGGAGTAGGTCGAAGGAAACTTCGAGGCTAAGGAATTCAAGATGAGTTAGTACCTAGCCGAGGTAAAAAAAAATTACAACAGCTATTTATAGTTTCACCCTCAGCCAAGTACCCCAATCAAAGAACGAGTAGGTTGACGCCCTCTCCAAGTTTGCAAGTTTGATGAGGGGGACTAGAGAAAGGACCACAACATTCATTGTCACCAGTAAGCCCTCTCTATATGCCTGCGACCAGAATTTGGTAGGCAGCATTGAAGAAGCACTTTCCTGTTGGCAAGACCCAATAAAGCTCTACTTAAGCCAAGGGACAGTCGCTGAAGACAAAAATAAGGCGTGCAGGCTCAGAGGTCAAGCAACCAAATTTTCCCTCGACAAGCATGGACAGCTTTACAGGAGGTCAATATTCAAACCACCTCTGAGATGCTTGACGCCAGATTAAGCTCGTGAAGTCCTTCATGAAATCCACACAAGCATTTGTGGAAATCATTTTGGAGGTCGATCCTTGGTGCATAAAGTTAATCGATATGGGTATTTCTGGCCTATGCTATTAAAGGACTCAATCAACTTTGCTAAAAGTGTCCATCCTGCCAGTTCCACTCAAACATACCACACCAACCAATGGCGTCAATGATAAATGTGGAGATTGCGTGGCTATTCGATCAATGGGGTATTGATATAGTTGGGTCTTTACCGAAAACATCGGGTCAACGAAAATTCATCATTGTCGCAATCGAATACTTTACTAAGTAGGTCGAGGCAAAAATAGTTCCCAAAATAACGAATGCGGCCATCAAGAGTTTCATTTGGAAGAACATCATTTGTCATTTTGGTTTACCTAAAGTTCTGATCTCAAACAATGGAACCCAATTCCAAAGCAAAAACACAAGAAACTTGTGCGAGGCTTTGGGGATCAGCCAACACTTTACTTCAGTCGAAAACCCCCAGGCTAATGGTTAGACAGAGGTCACGAACAGAACTGTCCTCGACCATCTCAAGGCTCGACTAGAAGGCACAAGAGCAAGTTGGGCGGACGACCTCCCCAGGGTGCTATGGGCATATAGAATGACCCAGCGAATAGCCACTGGTCGCAGTCCCCATAGCTTTGTCTACGGCTCCAAAGTAGTCATTCCATCTGAATTGATACAACACACAGCCTGTATGATCTATTATAACCCAGTCAGAAATGTATCCAAAAAGGGACTCGACCTGGAAACCATCGATGAGCCGACACGAAACTTACAATACGATGCAGTGGTATAGAGCAAAAATGACATAACATTACAACAAGATAGTTCGACCAGGTAGCTTCAAAGTTAGGGATCTTGTCCTTAAGAAAGCCGAGGGTCGAGAAACATAGGCAAACTCCAACCAAAATGGGAGGGACCTTATTCCGTGGTCAAGGTGTCAGAGCACAACACATATCAACTAGCGAACATGAATGGCAATGAGCATGCGTGACCTTGGAATGCTGTAAATTTGAAGAAGTTTTATGTATAAAGGGGCCATCGGTCCCTAGTGTATTCTCTCATGTATATGAGATTTTCAACATTTCAATAGCTATTTGCTCGTGTTACCACAGGGTATCTTTTCACCTAAATTAGAGAAAATGAATCACACACTTATAGTCGACCTCAAAGGGCTCCAGGCCACCAAGGCAAGGCTTTTCAGTCCAAATCAATAAACAAGTTAATTATTTATAGTCGACCCCAAAAGGCTTCGAGCCACCAAGTTGAGGCTTTTCAGCCCAAATCAACAAATAAGTTAATCATTCATAGTCGACCCCAAAGGGCTTCGAGACACCAAGTCAAGGCTCTTCAGCCGAAATCAATAAATGAGTTAATTGTTTATTGTCGAGTCGAACCCGCAATTGACCCTAAAGGGCTTCGAGCCACCAAGTTAAGGCTTTTCAGCCCAAATCAATGCACGAGTTGATCGTTTATAATCGACCTTAAAGTCGACCAAGCTGAGAGCTTCAAGCTTCAAGACCAAGGCTCTTTAGCCCTAGCACGTGTACAAATAAATTGCACATAATTGACCCCGAAGTCGACCATAAACAATTCTTACAATGAATGAACATATTAATCTAGTAAACACACTCGATTACAACCCGACCTCATAGTTGAAGACAACCTTGTCAAAGGCATTAAGCTAATATAACTGATCTATTAAAATTGTTCATTTCATCTCAATGCAAAACACCCTAAGGAACACAACAATTGCCGATCACTTGTATTACTTCCATTGTGTTCACCACCAACTTTTAATCAAATCACTGATTTTTAACAAGCACGAAATGTTGAAAGTAAACTAAAATGCAATACCCATCAATGAGCAGAAAACATAATTTTATTGAATTTAAAATCTTTTCATTACATCATTACAAAAGGGGGAGGGAGACTACAAAACAGCGCCTCGCAAGGCGACCAAATAGATTCAAGGATTGTTCGATCCAGTCCCCTCAACTTGATCAGTGCTGACCACACCCTCATCTTGACGCCAGGAAGGTCTGGCCTCCTAGACTAGGAAAAGATGTGGACTAGGAAAAAAGTGTTCAACCGCATTAATCTTGCCATCACGGATGTCGAAGATAAAATCATTGGCAAAGTTAAATTCGGTGGTAACCACCTTGACCCGGGCTTGATGAGCAGGAACAACAGTAGGTGGATTAATGGCTGCAGCAGTCTTGTTGGCCTGAGGCCCTTCGATCACAGTAGCATCATTGGGGTACATTTGAAGTTGCTAGTCGAGCATATAGCTCAGGCATTCTTTATTCTTTTCTCTGAACAAATTGCCAAGGAACTCCAGCTGTTGGACCGTCTTGTCAAATGCAACCTTAGCATCGTCAAGAGAAAAGACAACGCCGGCATCCATGAAAGCAGAGGTCAGCATGAATTGTTAAACGGCCTTTCGTTGAATGATGGACAACATCCTACCAAGCTCATGCCGAGCAAATTATAGCACAACTTCATACCACTGCGCTCAACCATTGTCGTAGTAAGACTGTGCTGCCACCTAGGATTTCTTCAGGAGCTCTTCGGTGGCACTCTTTTCACTAACAACCATCATCAACTTGGCATCCTTTAACTCCAGCTGCGCGCCCCTCTCCTGCAGTTGCTTCGTCAGCCTGTCGACCTCCATCTTGCCAGAATCGAGCGCAGCCTTTGTCATCTCTATGTCTTTATTACCCTCTTGCATTTGATCCACCTGGTCGAGGGCCAACTCCGACCTGCGGAACATATGGTAGCCTAGCTGGCCAACCTGCAAATGTGCCGTTCTCGTTACAAATCATTCGACCACAAGTTTAATTCAACTAAGATCCTTACCATATTTGCATGATAAGCTAAGGCCTTCATCAGTGAGCCTTAACTTTTCTCAATCATCTTCCACTGGTCTAATGCAAACAAGCCGGCCATCAAAACCTTCATCGGCATGGCCCCAATCTTCCCCGTAGTCATCATTGATATAGAGTTATGCACCGCCAGCTCATTCCCAAATCGAGGCAATGGCAGGGCAGTTAGTTCGAAGAGTTCTGTATTATCATGACGACCAAAGAGGTCGAATCCGCTAGCTGCCCTAGCCATCCCTTTGCCCTTGTCGCCTGCAGTCTTCTTTGCGGGGGTCCTATCTGTGTAGTTGCTAGCTTCTTGCCTCAACCGGTAGGACTGCCACTCAGGGACGCCGATTGTCGAGCAGGTGCAGTAGTGGTGAGAGGCATAACGACAACAAGCCGTGCCACGCCTGGCACAGCTGGCTCTTATCAAGGACCCGCGCCTGCTCGACACTCATGGTTTTCTCGATTCCTTTCGGCGCGAGCAATAGCCCAGGCATATGTTTAACTCATTATTTCTTCTCGATCTGCACAAAAGCAAACGACCAAACATATTAAGCATGACCAAACAAATACAAATGTAACAGTTAAAAGCAATGCATAAAAGCATCTACATAATTAAGCATCCATGGGCAGGTCGAGCTGGGCAGGCAACAAGCCTGCCAGCATAAAATGTTGCCTGCTAGCATAAAATTTCTCTCTTCGATATAGCCCGATGCCTCCATCTGACCAAACTCGACCAGATCTCGCACAAAAGTGTTTGGCTAGGTCGGAGTTTGATTCCCCAGCATCTCGACATACCCTCGTATCTAATTTTTCGGGATATTAAAGCCTACCCCACCAAGAGCCCGAACATAAAAGTATCTATTTTTCCACTTTTGACTACAGAAAGAGGCTGGGGTTATAAGGAATTTTCGACGATAGGAGGTAGTCAGGTAAAAAAAGCCCGACTCCTCGATATTCCCCAACTTACAAGACATCGGGAGATGAAATAGGTTGCTGAAGTTAGCAAAGGTAGGAGGTTGATTGTGGACATGCATCAAAACGACTAAATTGTATATCACCGAAAAATAATTAGGGAAGAGTTGGGTAATGCAGACCCGCAACCCCTCAACAGGTCGACTATCGGCTCAGCTAGGGGAAATCTAAGCTCGCACCTAAGATCATCTTTGAACACAATAATGCAATCGTCGGGTGGTCGGTGTATCCTACCCTCAGGCCTTGGAACAATGGAAGAATGTGGTATAATCCCTTAAGCGCATTTAGGTCCCCTTCTATGACCTCAGACCTAATCTCACTATAGCGATCGGGGGTAAACAATTACCACGCGACACCATAGGTTCGCTCGAATCGATCTCAAACCCAACGCTGACCCATTCATCATTTGCATCACCCGAGGTCGAGCTGTCACTCAACAAGCCCTCAAATTCGCTAGTCGAACCTTTCTTGTGGCTAATTGAAAGCCTATTAGACCTAGTAGCTTCACTATCACTCCTCTGATTACTCTCATCATCCCCAAAAACCTTCAACATAATTGTTATTTTACAAATATGAAGGAGGAATAGTTAAAACATACTTACATGATGTGAGTGTTTAGGAGTAGAGTGCTGATTGTAGTAAAATGCTTAGGTCGACCTCACGCGATGTTGTAAATGTAAAAAAGAAAATTCTTACCGCATCTATTTATATGGTACAGAACATGGAACCCCAAGCGACAGCAATAATTGCATAATTGCCGTAATTAAATGCTCTAAACCCTGGTCGATCCTTCCAGTCTCTCGTCGAGTAGGCCTAGTTTTCTAGTTTTGATACTACTTTAATTTTCCTCTCATCAAAACTCTCGATCAAGACTCAAAAGTGGGGGAGAGTCATGATAAGGAATGGCCCAACAGGTCCAACCCACAGGCGATCGACCTAAGAGTACATCGCCAGGCCCACTTTATCCTTAGAGCCCAATCATATTATCGATGTGGAGCAACCCCTCACACTCCTTTGCACTGGCACGATGAGCAATACTGATGTCATCGGACCGAGCTAGATGCTCGACCGTCCCGAAAAGAATAGCGCTCGACCGTTGCGATGAAAGTGTTCAACCATCAAATCCATCGATCCTTCGACACATCCATAGGTCTGTCGGCATGTCTAGAACTAGCTCTGAGGTCGATCTACCCTGTCGGCCAAGTAGGTTGATTGACTGCAGAGCCTTTTCTCTATCGCATTTAATGCCTTGACAAGTGCCATGCCTCCACATTAATGGCATGTGCCCACCCTCCCCCATACCACCTTTGCTGCTGCGCCAGGCAGAGGGCGCGCCACTAGTGCACTACTCTATCTATAAATGCTAGAGATGAAGCTACTTGGAATAGTACCAACCTGTGAGATGTCCTAAAGCTCTCTATACAAGGACAAGAGCCTTTCATTGATGTTAAGGGAATTTTGGACATATCAATCACTTGGGAAATCTATAAATGCCCCATCACCAGCTTCTAACAATGTATGCCATCTATACTATAAAGCCCTCACTCTGCTGCTCATCTTTTCTGGTCGTTCTCATACTGACTTGGGCGTCGGAGTGCCATAGCCAAGGGCACCTCGACTAGCTTGATGTTTGCTCATGGTTGCAAAACTCAATCCAGATATCTATCACTCGACCCGACAGGTCGACATGCCTAGATTCTATCCCAATCTAAGTATATACAATTTTTACCCTCATTAGGTTCGTAGTGGAGATACGTCTATATGGGGGCGCCATATATGGCCAAGGTGGTTACAGGCTAGGTTAGGGAGAGGTGCGGTCACCATGACTGCATGTGGCACGACCATGGTAGCCGCTTAAGGTTGTGGAGCTGACCATATTTGCCCAATTTGCGAATTGCCTATGGCTGCGACGCTTTAGTAGCTATAGTTATGGTAGCCGTAGGGCAGGGTAGGGCATAGAGGGGTCGGACCATAGATAGTATCGGAGGCATCTATGCTATGTAAGTAAGACTTCAACATGAAATAAGTTGGCCTACTTGAAAGTTAATTGTTGCAACAAAATTGTTGTCTGATTTGAACACGCAATTAATAATATGAATAATTTCATGAGAAACATGGATTCTGGAGCCTTCATAGCTGGAGAAAGTAATAAGTTTACGAATACTATAACTTCAGGAGAAACTGGATTGATCAAGACTTCCTTAACTGGAAACCGCCTAAGATTAGTATTAGTGAAATTCATAAGAGATCCCTAATAGATTTCAAATTTGCATATAATATTAAGACAAAAGACAAAATCCTACTTGTAGTTTCTGACCAACAAACAATCAAATTATTATCATCCTCCATCCAAAAACATGTCAAGAATGGTGACAAATTTTTACACATAGGTTTTCTCCAAGTTGCTATTAAGCCATTAACAAGATAATGTTTAAATGCTAGTATTGTTCTAGCTTTAAGAGATTGCAGGCATTTAGACTTTAATGACTCATTATTAGGGCTAGTGGAGACAAGCCTTTGTAATGGTCCAATCTTCTTTAATATTTTCCCAAATTTCATGGTTTCCCTAATAGATTATCATATCCTTGATGTCATAACCTTGAATGTCAAAAGTTACAATTATAGGATGAAGTTAGGTTCCTATATGTATGAAATCTTTTATTGGATCCCTTATAAAATCACAAATTTAGGATTAATATCAATACAGTTGCTCACAACCGTCTCCCTGAACAAATAGAGCTTTAGGAAATCGATAAAGCCAAATCAAACCTCACATTTCCTAGAACCATCGAATGGAAGAATGTTGCTTTTCCTGAAAAATGGGAATTATGCAAAGGGTCAAATCCTTCTCGATAGACAGTAATAGTTTAAGTTGTCCAACTTGGAGATGGATATGTAAAGATAAAGCTTCTTAGACAAAATTCCCTCAGATCTTCCACCAATTATGCTGAATCCACATACATCCCAACTCCTAGGAGATATTCTGTCTAGTTCCTCTCGGAACTCTATACTAATTCCTTCTGATATTCTAAGAGTAATTCCCTCTGAAAATCCTAGGACATTTCCCAAATTCCAAGGTATTAGAGTAGACCAAAATTTAGCCCAAACTGTTTAGCCTTGAACAACTTGATTTCCCAGTATCAGCTCCTTCACAAATTCTCACAATAATTGAAGAGTTTTTTATAAACAAAGAGTTTCTCAAAAAGGATTTCCTTTCTGATCAAAATTTTGCAGACATAAAATAGCGTATGCAAAGTTTTGATGAATATCAGAGAAATCAAATCCGTTCTGAATGGTATGAGTACATGACTTATACTAGACAGAACATTCCTTTTTACCAATACTTCTTCAATACTTATGGAGAAAACAAGATCCAAGTTATCCAGAAGATTACCGAAAAATGGACCAAGATAGATGCTTCTATAATTACAAGTGAACACCCTCCATTAGAGGAAACAGGCATTATGATAAAAAATAAAGCCACTTCTTACCTTCATGTTTCTGAGATATATAGACAATTGACCAAGATAGATGCTCCCATAGTCACAAGTGAACACCTTCCATTAGAGGAAACAGGCATTATGATAAAAGATAAAGTCATTTCTTGCCTTCCTTTTTCTAAGATAGACTCACAAACCTTTAAAGACTCAGTTTCCTTACAAATTAAACAAAATAATTTCTCAAATCTAGCCTTGTATTCCATAGGTGGACAATTAGATCGAATTGAAAACAGACTAGAGGATTCATAGGAACTTAGAAATAAAGCCTCAATTTATTCATCTGGAATTATCAAAAAGGATCATGTCCTCCAAATCTTTGCCTATGCCTCCCATTCCAGATCTCTAATCACACATCAAAATTAAATTCAATAGATCTATTATTTCATAAATCCAAGGTAGGTTGCGAGATCTTGGAAAAGAAAAGTTCTCAATTTCCTGGAGCAAGATCACAACACCATTGAAGAAGTTTCAGATAATCTTTCTTATTAGACGTTGTTTGCCAAATCCAGGCTCACAGGTATTTCCATTCTAGACCAACTCTTCGTGATCTACAAATTGAAGAAATTCAAAACTTTAGATCATTTAGTGGAAGTTCTATCCATGAATGGAATGTAGACCAGCTTTCTTAATACAATATTTTAAGCCTTTGCACAGATGGTTATTGTTTCCAACATTTATAAAGAAAGAGCTAATCTTTTTGATATAGATGCTTCAAAAAATTTAATTCTTAGATTTAATGGCCAGTTAAAGGGATGGTGGGATAATACCATCACACTTGAAGCCAAAAATCAAATTTTCCAAAGTGTTAAACGAGATATAGAAGGAAATGTTGTCCTTGATGAGGAAGGACAACCCATTCTGACTGCAATTTCTTCTCTTATCTACACAATCACCATCCATTTCATTGGTAATCCTCAGATCTATCAAGAAAGAAATACTAAGTTTCTCCAAAACCTAAAATAAAGAAAACTCCATGATTTCAAATGGTATAAAGATGTTTTCCTTTCCAAAATTAATGAAAGAAATGATGCCAATAGCTATTTTTGGAAAGAAAAGTTCATCTCTGGTTTGCCAAAATTGTTTGCTGAAAAGGTCAAAGAATAATGAAAAATATGAAGATATGTCTATCCTATCTTATGGTGAGATAATTAATCACATTAACTTTGTAGTCTTACAATTATGTAATGTCCTTAGGCTCAAGGCTCAAGGCTCAATTGAAAAAGTGTAATATCACTACTTGAAAAAAGTTAGGAAGTTGGTGTGAACAATTTGGGTTCCAGAAAACCCATTCCCCTTTTCTAAATCTAAGAGTAAACCACCTAAACACTACACTACCTCCACAAAAGGGGAAGTTCAATAAAGCCAAAAAGTCTTCCCAACTAAATGTCCCTAAAAAAATCCAACAAAAACAGTTCCCAACAAAACCCCCTAAGTTCCATTATCTGTCATAATTGCCACAAAGTCTTATAATTTGATTTCTATCTTTTGGTTATAAAATTAATTCATAATTCAAACTAACTATATCTTCTAATAATTTTAACTCATATTATAATCAGATTTTGATCAATAGTTGTAATTAATTTTGGAAAACCAATCATATTTACATTTTATTATGAAATTTACTCAAATTGAACAAGATTTAGGCCTAATTTCAAGCGCAAAAGTATCCCAGATTGCCCTAGAGCAGATTTTGCACACTGTCATTGTGCCACCGCTACTACATTGATGCTGGAGGTGAGCAAAACCAGCACCAGTCTATGCACCTCAACAAGGGAAATAAAAGCCCCAAATCGATTTCGAAGTGTGACACTTGCAAGCCAATTAATTGGCTGTCCAAAGCCACCACGAAACCTTAATGCCATCGCATCGCCACCACATTAATTCCCCCTTTAGCAGCTGTTGTTTAGTTAAATTGATGCCACCAAATGCTCACCTACCTAAGTCCAACCACAACCCACTATTGCCTCCATATGCCAGAGAACCACCGAGCCTCTTACTTGTCCATCGTCATCTTCTTTTTTGGGCAAATTTTAGCATAGTTTTAGGGGTATTTTATATAGTTTTGCTCCTAGTATTAAGTAGAATATTTATACGATTTCAATTTTGAGTTCTATAGCCAGTTTCTGGTAGCTTGTTGATTTGGTAAAGTTAGGGCAGGTTTTGAGAATTTGATAAAATTTCATCTTCAACCTATATATATAAAAGCACTTTTCAGATTCTCATTTTGACCCTTAGAACTTCTCCACCACCTTTAGTTGAGTCCATTGAAATTTGGTCGACTTCAAATTGGCTCAGAACTTTCAATCTAGCCTTTAGACTTGCGATTTTCATCTTTTTAACACTTAATATTTGAGTTTTTGAGTAATTAGGTCACTGCCTAATTTTTAATGTAGTCCTTCAATTTTCAATAATTATACTCAGACTGTAATTAACTTAACTTATTTAAAACTAAGGCCACATTTATATTTTACAGCCTATTGGCCAAGGTTTAATTCACTAGACCTTTCATTATTTTCTTAATTTATTATTTTAAAATTGGGGTTTCATATAGGCGTTCACGTAGCAAGCTTCTCTATTTGGAGAAATTGTATGACCTATCACATAGGGGCATGAAGAAGTCTTCTGGAGAATATTACTACCCAAGCTGCAGAAAAAGCAGTCGCATAATATGCCGATAAGCGTCATCATTGACATCGCAGCAATTCTCCCATAGGAGTTGGGGTGCTCAGTCCTCCTCGAAAGGACCAAAGTGAAAAGCTGACCCAAGATATGATGTTGTTTTTCCTTCCCTATCTTACTAAGGAAACATCATTCTTTGTCCCAAATGGATTCTGCCCAACATGCACTAGTACATACAAGAGTTTAGACACATTCTTTGGTACAGCAACTATTTGGAGGAGTAAGGAACCAATACCAGCCATTGGTCTTCGCTCTCTTGAAGCATAGTTCATTTCTTCCAATAATCCTAACGGAAGCACTCCCCTACGGGATAAAAAAGAAGGTCTCAACTACTAGAGTTTGATAGCACTGCGAACCCTCAGGTACACCTAGATAATTTCATGATGAGGATAGACCTGTATGACCTGAGCAAGGCTGTGTACTATGAACTCTTCCACAGTACTCTCACTAAGCGCACCTTAATGTGGTTCAATCAGATACCAGTAAGATCTATTATCGATTGGGAAATATTAGCACAATTTTTCATTCAAATCTTCTCCATCAACCACAAGTACACCGAGATTGCAGCCTATCTATTCACCATCAAGCAGGAAGATGGAAAATCTCTAAGGATTTATCTTAATCATTCCGTCCAAGTTGTCCACGAGATCCTATATGTCATCGAGGAGTTTCTTTCTAGCATCATCCAACAAAATTTAGAGCACCTTAAATTTCAAGAGTTGATTGCAGGAAACCACCCACCATACTGTCAAAGCTCCTCATGCGCGCCAAGAAGTATATCTATATTGAGAAAACTGTAGTTCCTCAAGAAGCTCATAAACCAAAGACAAACGTCGAGGGGAGTAATAACCATAAGAAGCAAAAAGAATGGAGATGTAGCCTTCCCTATACACTCGCCACACATACACACCCCACTATGTCTTAGAAAGAAATTTTAATGATAGCCTTATAATGTAGCCTTATCCAGAAACCAGAGCAGAAGGCCCCTATAGACCTCAAGAAGTCAAAGCCAGAAAAATAGTGTTGCTTTCACTACACTTGCGGGCATACCACAAATAAGTGTTGTCATTTGGATGATGAAATCAAGAAGTTATTCAAAGAGGATAAACTAAGAAGTATGTGGCTCAAAAGCTTTCCAACCTGAAGAAGAGCTTATCAACAAATAAGAGAGAAAATTGTAAGCAAAGATTGGACGACCACACAGATTCCAAAGACATATGTATTGCCATGACTCCAATAATTTTTTGATAGAAGAAGTTATCTTGATAATATCTGGACGTCTAGCTAGAAAAAACAAAGACAAAGGTAGCTGTAAGAGGTCAACATTATAGAAGTACAAAAAAAATGCAACAAAACACTCTTGACGATGACTGAAATGTATTATTGCAACTCCACTGAATGATAAGTTGTTTGCTTTAGCTTGTTTTTAGCTTTAGCTTTTATTGTTAGTTTTTTTTAAATTCGAATAAAGCTTACACACTCAGAGATGACACTCTCTCATTGATTCTATTAATCTCTTGAATAAATTCATAATTCTTCATTTTGCTTTTCTATGATCTTGAACCTTACAGCTAGCACCCCAGCTTAGCTTCCACCACAGGCACTTGAGATGGGAGCACATGGTGGATGCCCAAGTCCAACGCCCCACACGAGTGCTCAAGATATACCATCTTTCCCCAACGCTTGGTGTTGGCATCCTCATGCCTTTTATTACTCAATTCTCAAAATACGAGTGCACAAAATCAGTAGTCATTTAATTGGCTAATTATTTAAAGGAACATAAAATAAACAAAAATAAAGAAACTTATTTGGAATCAAGCGAGAGAGATAAAAAGATATTAGGCCAACACTTTGCTCCTAGAAATAAATGATAATACAAAAAGAAGACATGCCGAGATGCTACTTAACTTAGCTGGAAAATGCTAAATAGTTTCAAAGTGCCAAACATAAATCCTACTTGCTACCACCGCCATAGATATAGAATGTTCACTTCTATATAGCTGCATCAATTATTTCTCCACCTTACCTTACTCCCCAGCTTCAGGACCTTTCTTAAGCTTTCCAACAACAAAGTTAATTGGGAAAGCGGGGTCTAATAGGAGCCAGTCATCTGCAGGATACAAACTAGGCTCACTCAATATGCAGTGACAACTATGGGTGATCTGCTCATAGATCGCCATCACCTTTACCTCACTACTTCAGAAAACTCGTCAAAGCCCTTTATACTTCTAGACCACATCCTCACAAGTCACATTCACAAGTGTCCGCCTAGTAAAGGAATCTAGAAACATCTTTCTACTCTTCACCTCTTTAAAATCTCGCCTTGAACTGCTCATGCTTCTTTAGACACTTAGCCAACTCTTTCTCTTTCTAATTTTGCAACTGAAGCATTCCGACAACCTCCTGGTTAAGATATTTCATCTTTGCTCGAAAAGACATCTGCTTTACTAAGTTCTAACCCTAACTTAATAGTAAACTTTGATTTCACAAAAGAAACAACCTAACATCCTTTGAAACCTTAACTTCTGCAACAGAGACACAAGATTGGCAAAATGACAAATGTAGATGCCACCCTGTATCTAGCTTATACTTATCCATCTAAAGAAAGACAAAGGGGGTCGTGGAGACCACAGTTGATAGGAGTCCTCTCAAAGACACTTGCTAAGAGATCTTTATTATAAAGGAATCACAGTTGTTCCAACTGGTATAACTTTTAAAGCACGAAGTATCATCTTTGCAACAAGGCCTTCACATGTCACACTAAGTGACTTAATGTGATTGTACATCCCAAAGGGTCCTTGAAAAGATCCCTTCATTAAGCATGCTGAAAGGCTCCCAGAATAACTTAACCTTGAAGGAGAACCTAAGAGATGTTGAGAGCATAGAGCCCTGCCAACAAAATTTCTATGTCATTGACTGAGTACAAAACTTCACTAAAAATCCTAATGGATCTTCGGAGCATCAAGCTCCATGAAAAAGCTCCAAGTTATTTACAGAGTATAAAGTCCTCATGAAGATCCGAAATAATTACCAGAGCATGGGGCATTTCTAAAAAATTCTAGGTCATGTTGGATAGCATCACACAAGCATTCTTGACCATGCCTTTTTGAAGCAATCACGTTGAATATGTTTAGCGGGAATGATAGTCAAGGTGGGGATAGTGAGGCCACTAGGTCAGATGAGGCCCCGAACAGGGGGGTGGGTGACTCGACTAGCGAGCCGAATAATTTCTCTAATGATAGCTCGACCTCAAGTAGCTCTAGCGATGATCACGTTGCTGCTGGGGGTGAAGCTGGGCCAAGTCAACCTTCGGTATCTTGTGGTCGGCTATTTATGACCGATCACTATAGTGAAAGAGTTTCCAAAGTTACACCTATTGATCTTGCATTAGTGGGATAGCTTTATCATGTTCCCCTTAAGTATAAATTGATTGTCCCTGGTCCTTTTGATAGGATGCATTAACCACCCTTGGGCTACATTACTGTATTCGAAGAGGCTTTTTGATTTGGGCTTAGGTTTCCAATCGCACAGTCCATAGTTGAACTGTTGACAGGCCTTGAAGTTTGTATCATTCAATTTATTCCCAACTATTTCTTGACCATATACAACTTCATCATGCTGATGCATATACATGACCAGCCTCCTATATTTGCCAATTTCTCAAATCTGTTTCATCTTCCCATGTATTGAAAGTCGGGTAGCACCAATAAATAGAGCTTCTACTACCTTATCGCTCGACCCCATTGCAAATTTCTTGTTACCACCACATCATCCCATGGGCAAGAATGGAAAAAATGATATCTTTATGTTCAGGTGCCTAGAGGTTTCAATATTTTCAAATTTTTCAAATTTCTTTTGCTTTGCAAGTTTCTGGTCGATTCTAATGTATGTTGTTTTTGGTTTCATGCAAATCAAGACGAGATCAAGCACCAAACCCGAGATCAAGCTTTGGCCCGTGCACAACGAAATTAGGAGCACCGCTAGAATGTAGCTGTTGTTGAAGAGCGGCATCTCAAGCTATGCTGCCACCGCATGCTGCGTTACTTGTCCCCGCAGCTTCTCCTGTTTGTCCAAGCGGCTTCCTTGACCCATCTCAAGCGGCTTCCCCGACCCATTTGACTTTTGGGCCGATCTCTAGTCCCGCTGCTCAGTTGAAAAGACCTATGATCGAGTAGACGGGGCCTGTGCAAAAGAAAATTGTCACGAATAAAGGAAAGGGCAAAGCTGGGGCACCCTCTACCTCGATCGGCTATGATATCTTTGGCCATCGGGAGGATGACGTACTATTTTAGTTGGTCAACCTACCATCTCCTTGGTTCAGGACCAATATGGCTATCCACAACTCTATGTCCATGATGACATCGGGGTCAACTAGTTTTCTATTGTTGAAAATGATGATGGCTAGTTTGTTTGCATCCGACCAACGAAAGATGATAGACTTGATCCAGGGGCTTCTGAAAGCCATGGCTTACCATTCTAATATGGTATGTTTTCTAGTCGAGTGCTTTTTGTTCATTGTGTGTGTTCCTCTCTTTGTTTCTTTTGTTTCTGTATTGACAGAATTGTGGGTGTTACAGGTTAGCTAGCTAGGCTACCATCTTTATAAAAGGTCGGAGTTGGCGCTCGACAATCGCGATAGGCTCCAGCATGAGCACAAAGACGTAAATATGGTGAAGGCTCAGATCGAGTTTGCCAAGGCAAATGTCGAGCGGCTAACCAAGTAGCTAGAAAAGAGGGATGCGCAGCTCAGGGCAAAAGATGCTCAGTTGCTGGCTGCGGTGGCTGAAAGGAGCTTGGCCGGAGAGTTGATAAAGAAGGTTAGAGTGGAGGTGCAAACCTACTAAGACATTGGTCGAGTACATAGCTACAACAACACTTTACACTTTGCTTATGTTGAACTCAGCCTTTCAAGATGCCAGCATCGTCTTCTCCATCAACAACTCGTAGGATGCCTTCAAGAAGGCTATAAATTAGCTGGAGTACCATGGTTAATAATTTCATCTTGAGGACAGGCAGCAGATGATCCCAATGCTCGATGAGCAGCTCCGTATGTATCCCAACTCCAATGAGATAATTCCCATCGAGGTGCCTGCCGCAATATCTATGGTTGGGGCTATTGCTAGTCATCTGGCTAGGTGTGAGGAGGTGACGACTGAATTTGATTTTGCCAACGAATTCGCATTCGACATTAAGGATGCCAAGATCAATATGGCGAATTTCTTCACTCTAGTTGGACATCCTTTTTTGGTCAATGAGGTGAGACCTTCTTGTCCACCTTCTATGACTCCGTCAGTGCCTGCAGCAGTACTAGAGCAGAATGTCAAAAGCCCTACAATAGTAGCGGTGCCATCAAGCGATGAACTCAATTAGGCGATCGAGGAGGGTGCCCAAGCTGCAGAAATCGAAGGGGCTGGATCAAGCTGATTTCATAGGCTGTATTTTTCTTATTTTTGTTCGCCCTAAGAAGTGCTTGTGGATGTTGAATGTTTCTTTTTCAAGATTGCAATTGAATATTTCTTGGGTTTAATGAAATGGTATCTTTAGCTCTCCAACGTGTGTTATATTTCTGCCTTTATTGCTTTTTAGTCTCGTCGATTGTTCACTATTAACAAGCCACAATCATGAATAATTTGATCACCACCAGGAAATCATATAACGTAATCTCTTCAAGTCTATCGTCGATTTAGAAATCAATCATCGCAAGAAGTGGGCGAAATAAATCCATGTGTAGTTTGTTGTCAATTATTTTCATCACTATGGAATGAACGTTCTTAGTGAATCAATTACATAAGGTTGTCGTCGATCATTAGGCCAAATTTTTAATTAAGTTCATCAAGGTTGGCTTGAAGCTATAGCTCATTATATAAGATTGTTTTGGGTCGACTCCCAGGCCGAAGTTAAATGATTAACCCCTTTTTATTTCCTTAGGCTAAAAAGTATTGGTTGCGCAACTTAAAGCCAGCACCTTGGTCGACTATGGGGTCAACTATGAACAATCAAGTTGTTTATCAGTTTAGGCTAAGGAGGTCTTTCTTTGTAGTTTGAAACCGTCTTCGACTACGGGGTCGACTCTGAACAATCAACTCGTTCATTAATTTAGGCTAGAAGCCTTTACTTTGTAGTTTGAAATCCTCATTGACTACAGGGTCAACTCTAAATGATCAACTCGTTCGTTAATTTGGGCTAGAAGCCTTTACTTTGCGGTTTGAAACCTCTATCAACTATAGGGTCGGCTCTAAATGATCAACTTGTTCGTTAATTTGGGCTAAAAGCCTTTGCTTTTGCAGTGCGAGCAGGTGGTTGCCAAAATGTGTGCAATTTTATTAATCATGAAAAGAAACTATAATACAATGAAGACTTTAAGTCTCTTTACACATAGAATTTTGTCAAATTTACCACATTTTATGGTAGAGGAAGCTAATTGTCTTTCATGTCCATGGGTCGACATGCATTGTGCCTTGCTATCTTAACCACCAAGTATGGTCCCTCCTATTTCAGGTCTAGTGTTCCCACATTCTTCAATATTCGACCTTTTTGAGGACAAAGTTGCCTACTTTGAAACTTCTTAGTCGGACTCATTTGTTATAGTGTTGCACCATCTTCAACATGTATCTTTGCATGGATGTGTACGCTTGCTAACGGAGCTTGTCAATTATCTCCAGGTCTAATTTTCTCTTAGAGCTATTCCGGATTGGGTTATAGTAGATCACTCAAACAGTATGTTGTGTGAGTTCTGCCAGAACAACTGTTTTGGATCCGTAGACTAAACTGTAAAAGCTGTGACCAGTAGCTGTTCAAGGGTTTGTTTTGTATGCCCAAAGCACCCTAAGGAGGTCATCTGCCCAGCTCACGCTGGTCTCTTCCAGCCAAACCTTGAGGTGGTCTAGAACAGTCTTGTTCATTACCTTTGTTTGGCCATTGGCTTGTGGATTTTCAACTGACGTAAATGTTGTCGAATCCCAAGGTTCTCACACCAGCTCCCCGTACTCCTACTTTAGAATTGTGTCTTATTATTTGATATTAAGACTTTGGGTAGACCAAAATGGCAGATGATGTTCTTCCATATGAAACTCTTGATAGCCGCATCGCTTATCTTGGGGATTGCTTCTGCTTCGACCCACTTGGTAAAGTATTTGATGGCAATGATCATAAATTTCCTTTGGCCTGTTGTTTTTGGAAAAGAGCCAACTATATCAATCCGCCACTGATCAAATGGCCATGTGATATGTATGTTCACCATCGACGTTGCGGGCTGATGGAGTATGTTCGAGTGGACTTGGCAAGATGAGCATTTCTTGGCAAAATCTATAGCGTCGTTTAATAAGGTTGGCCAAAAGTATCCATATCTAATAACTTTGTGTGCAAGTGATCGTCCTCTCAAATGGTTGTCGTAGATACCTAAATGCAATTCATGTAAGACTTCGCGAGCTTGCTCTAGAGTCAAACACCTGAGCAGTGGTCTTGAAATTGATCTCCTATAAAGTTAGTCGTGCTCATCGAGGGCGAACTTGTCTGCTTGGCTTCTGAGCCTGCGGGCTTTATTTTTGTCCTCAGGAATTATGCCTTCTTTCAAATAAGCTTTTATTACGTCCTGCCAGGAGGGAGGTACTTCTCCAATTAGCCTCACCAAATTCTTGTCAGATGCGCCTATAATAGGTTTGCTAGCGACGAGGAATGTGATCATCTTATCTCTGGTCCTTTTTGTTGAACTCGCGAATTTAGAAAATGCATCGGCCTACTCGTTTTCTGATCTAAGGACTTGACTGAGGGTGAATTTTGAATTATTACTGCAAGCTCTTCACCTCGGCCATGTACTTGTTCATCGTAGACTTTTTGGATTCAAAGTTCCTATCGACTTGCTCTGCGACCAGCTGGGAATCGATGATGGTTGTCAGTTGTTCAACTCCTTTGCTTATTGCCATCCTCATGCCAGCTAGGAGGACTTCGTATTCTGCCTCATTGTTTGTGAAAGGGCAGTTGAGTTTGATTGCAAAATCGTACTCTTCAGCTTATGGAGACCGCAGAAAAACTCCAATTCCACTACCTGAGGAAGTTGATAAATCATTGACATGTAGAGTCTATATAAGGGAATCGTGGTCAAGCTGGCCAGGAAGGTCGAGTCTTTCAATGACAAAGTCAGCCAAGACTTATGCTTTTATAGTAGTTCAGGGGCTGAAACGTGATGTCAAATTCGCCCAGCTCGATTGCCCACTTGATTAATCTTCTCGATGTATCTAGCTTGGAAAGTACCTATTTCAATGGTTGATTTGTCAAGACCACAATAGAGTGAGATTGAAATAGGGTCGCAATTTCCTAGCTACAGTGACCAATGCGAAGGAAAATTTCTTGATCTCCAAATAGTTATGCTCGGGACCCTGCAATGCTTTGCTATAATAGTAGACAAGTAGATGGGTGCTCTTTCTAGCCAAAGCCAAAACTAAATTGATAGATGCCAACAAGACTGCTAAATAGATGCATAAAACTTCTCCAACATCAGGTTTGGCCAACATCGGTGCTGATGAGAGGTAATGTTTCAATTCGACCAGGGCTTGGTCGCACTGCTCGGTCTACTGGAAACCTGATTTCCTTGCATTCCTTAGGATCTTGAAGAATGACAAGCTCTTGTCGGCTAATCGAGCAATGAACCTTCCCAATGCGATGATCCTACTGACTGGACGTTAAACATCTCTGACTATTCGTGTAGGCTTAATGTCCAAAATGGCATGGTTTTTTGCTGATTTGCTTCGATACCTCTCTGGCTAATAATGTAACCCAAGAACTTATCCCCTCTCACTCCGAACGTGCACTTGTTAGGACAGCTTCATTCCAAATGCTCTTAGTATTGAGAATATATGATTGAGGTCGATCAAGTGATTTTTTGCTTTTTCTATTTTGACGATCATGTCGTCGACATAGACCTCCATGAATTTCCTAATCTCATTTTCGAATATAAAGTTTACTATTCTTTGATAAGTTGTACCTATGTTTTTGAGCCCGAAGGGCATGACCAGAAAATAATGTACCCCGCTAGGGACGACGAAAGATATCTTATCCCTGTCCTTAGGTGCCATAAAAATTTGGTAGTAGCCTTGGAATGCATTCATCATGCTCAATGAGTCACAACCAGCAATAGAATCGAGTAGCAAATCTACATGAGGCAAGGGGTAAGGATCTTTAAGACAAGCTTTATTCAAATCAGTAAACTCATTACACATGCATCATTTTTCCTTATTTTTAGGGACAAGGACTACATTACAAAGCCAACTTAGGTATTGAATTCCTACAATATATCCTACCTCTAAAAGATTGTTGACCTCCTCTCCGATGATCTGGCACATTTTAGCATCGAAGGTCCTGGTCTTCTGTTTCACTGGCTTGTATGAGAGGTCCACATTCAGACGATAGACGATGATGCTGGGGTCGATTCCCTGAAGGTCCGAAGCCTTCCAAGCAAAAACATCAATGTTTCTTTGGAGAAAATCGACCATGAGATACTTCATGTCGTTGCCTATATCTGTTCCGATCTTGGCAGTCTTGTCAGGCTTTCCTGGCTCAAGCCCAATTATCTTGAACTCGCCAACAAGCTTGACCATGGTCTCCTACAACTTTCTTTTCTTACTTGACTGTCCCTCTTTGGATTCCGCTATTAGGTTGTCCCCTAATGATTTTAGTTTAGGTAGGGTTTTCTATTCATTTGGCTCGGCTGAGATCGTCTAACACTACCAGTCTTCTTTCATGTTTCAAAGGAGTTCACCTATCCCCGCGGTTGTTGAAATAACTTTCATATGATAGGTCAAGATAACGGCGTGGAAGTCATTCAAAGCTGGTCACCCAATGATGACGCTATACGAAAATGGCACGTCGACGACTAGGTAGTTAACCATAAGAGTTCTGCGCCTGGGAGCTTCCCCAAATGATGTAGACATACTTATTGATCCCTCGAGGATGATTTTTGATCCACCAAACTCAACAAGAAGGGTTCACACAGGCTTAAACTTCAACTTACCCATGTTCATTCTTTTCAAGGTCGACAAGAAAATGATGTTTGCTAAGCTCCTGTTGTCAAACAATAATTTCCTGACCTTGAAATTTGCAATTTCCATGGATACGACCAAGGAGCAATCCAACTTGCTATTGGCCCCTTGATTTTCGACGTGGAAGAGGTTAGCATTAGAGAAAAAGATTGGCCCAAAGCTGGTAGACTGTCTCGATAGGGAAAGATTTTGTGGACTCCAGTCTGCACTGGTTCAGTCTCCTGGCTGATTTTGAGTCCCCACAATTGGACCCCCAGTAATGGTGTCAATTACTTCTCGACATGTGGGCGGGGATCATGGATGGGTCTCTTACTTTTGTCTTCTTTCCTCGGGCTAACCGACGTTTCTCTACGGGGAGTTCGGTTGATTTTGCCTGCTTCCTAAATCGCTTGCTCATCAACAAACTTTTTTAGATGGCTTTGTTAGATTAGCCTTTCGATCTCATTGTAGAGGTTAAAATAGTCCTCCATGTCATGGCGCTTTTGCCTATGAAAATGGCAGTACTTTTTGGACCTCTTCATGGCTTCTGTCTCGATTATTTTCCTAGGTTTTTTGAGGAGGTTGTTGTGTTGGATGGCAAACAACACCTCTTTTCTTGCAGCATTGAGTAGAGTGTAGTTGTGGAATCGTTTGTTCGATGTCCATCTTTGTGCTGACGGTCATTTTTCTCTTTGAGCTTCTTCTTGTCGGCCTTAGGATAACCATACTTGAGCTTGTTTATATCTTCTTGAGTTATGTACCTCTTAGCAAGGCCGAGCAGCTCTTCCATCAACCTGCGTCGTTCCCTGACCAAAGCGTTGGTTCACTCCTTGTGGCGAAGACCCAAAAACAGCACATCAATCAGAAACTCGATCCTTGGGCTGTCAATCTTCAGGACCTTAGTTTTAAACCTGGTAAAGAAATCACAAAGGGACTCCCCCTAATTCTGTTTAATAGTGTGCAAGTGAGTATGGGGGAGCTTCGCTTTCCTCCAACTAGCAAATTGGTGTAAAAATTTATCACACAGCTGATCGTAGGAGTAGATCGTCGTTGGTTCCAGCTTCACAAACCAATCAAATGTGATTCCTTGGAACATGGTCACCAGCATCTTTGCATGGATGTATTTGTTGTGCCCGTGTAATTGCATCATATGCTCGAACTACAGTAGGTGCTCGTTCGTGTCTGTCGAGCTATTGTACGTGGGCAATTTGGTTGGAACTTTAGTGTCAACAACGATCCGCTCATCGACAATCTATTGTATGAATGGTGATTTCCTCTCATGATGAAAACGGTGAACGCCATCACAATAGAGGTTCCTGTTAGTGTTCCTCCTCGAAATCTCTTCGAGTCATCAATTCAATTATTGTACTTCATGGGAGACTTCTTCTCATTCATTTTGATCAACCTAAGTTAGGTTCCTATTGATCTGTTATCTCGTGCGCTCAACTCAAACACATTGCAGGGCTCGAAGGGGTCGAACACCATGGTCAACAGAGTTTGTAACTTCTTCCCGGGGGTTCGGTCAGGCTTCTTCTCTTAGAAATCGCCCGAGACTATCTTCTCACCAGGTGGGTGGTTGCCTAGCTTTCGATCGACCCCTTTCTTCTCTGGAGGCCCTCTTCTCGTGCTGAATGGGTTGGGGAGTAGTGCAAGCAATGGGCCCAGGCAAAGTGTTGTGTCGATTGAGGACAACTAATAGTTTAGCAGAAATTTGAGTAGATATCTGCTCGCTTATGAGCTGCATGAGTTGAAGCATGGTCAAAGTGACCACTTGTTTCGACGGGGCACTGGTTCCTGCCATATCAAGTTCTTGATGGGATTAAGGAGGAAGGGTTGGGGATCTTCTATTCTCCTCCCTTTCGAAAATGGCTCACCTATTGTTCACCATTTTTTGGATTGCAGACTCCAGTTTCCCACTGACAGCGCCAAATGATGAGGGTGAAAACTATTTAGCTAGTGTATTGGATTGAGGTCCAGTAAAATCGACCAAGGATCAGGTCAAGATAGTGCTTGGAAAAGTATCAGGGTCGAGTCCTACAACCAACAGCAAACGTTAGGCTAGCCAAGGGGCCCTTGGCTAAAGCACTCCGATGCTCAAGTCAGTAAATCGACTAAGAGTTAAAGCAGCATAGTGAAAGCTTATGGAAATAATGTGCATACCTTCTAAGAGGCTAGCCGTGGACTATTTATATCCTTCTCAGGTTGATTGATATGCCCATGATGCCCTTATTACATAGGGAGGGCATTTATCTTTATAAAGGGACCTTTGAGTCTTCTCCCCCTTTTGTACTATTCCAGGCGCTGCCGCCTCCTACTTTCCAGGATAAGGTGGTACACTGGTCATGCGCTAGTCTGCTGTGGCTGCAAAAGGCAGTATGGGCAGTAGCACGAGCCATTAATGCAGAGGCATGCTGCCTGACAGATCATTAAATGTGGCAAAGAGGCTATCGCCTTTCCTCGACCTCCATGGTCGAAGAGATATCCCCCATGTCTAGTCGACATCTTGTAACACTATCATCCTTACAAGCCGGGTGAGATTTCGCATGTCTAGACGAAAGTCAACCATAGTCTGGTCAAATCTGGTGGGCGCTAGCATTCACCTTTACGTACAAGAACCACGAGGTTGAATGTTGGTCGATTGCCTGTCTAGCCCATGACAAGTTGGGCCTGCAGCTAATTTGGGCCGCAACTAACCTATTTCCATGGCTGTCCTATGTTGTTGGGTTGAGCCTGTCCAAAGAAAAAACCAAGCTTATAAGGGGAGGGGGCAAGAAAACCCAAATGGACTCAATTCCATCAAGACTAATATCTATAAATATCAAGTCCTAAAGAGAAATTAGGGAAAAAATCGTTCACAAAAATTCTCAAAGTAAAAAAACTTACTACAAATAGAGATATTTCTGCATACATTCTAGAGGAAAACAAACTGACATACTGCTCTCTCTTGGAAAGGACCCTTATTCCATTTACAAGCAGCATCATGACTAATATATTACTTTAGGTAAACTATTGTTGCCTTTATCCAATTTTTATTTACCCATTATTTTTTCTTTTTTAATATTTACCACCAATTGCATTTTCTTATTTAAAAAAATTGCAGGCTTTTTATTTATTTATTCTTTGCATGTTTGAATTAGGAGTGTTCATGAAAATTTTATGCAAATAAAATAAATCAAAAAATAAATTTTAAATAAAACTATGAATAGAACACTAATACTTTTGTAAATTTTTAATTAGTATATTCCCCTTAATCTTGACTCCTTTATCGTTATTTTTATCAGGGGCTTGACCAAAAAAAAAATTTCCAAGACATAGTTGAGATTTTGATTGATGGATGAATAACGAAGAACTTGAATAGACAACAAAAAATTTAAATGAATCGGACAAAGTATTTGTTAGCCAATGGGGTTTTAAAATAATTTATAATTTGTTCTCCTCTCGCCATTGAGGTGCTTCTTCATAGTGTCCGAAACACTTAAAATGAATTTAATTATTGAAATATTTTTATTTTTCAAATAATTTTTGTTTTACTTTAAGTAATTAAATAATAAAAATATCTTTTTAGTATTTCAGAAAGAAAACTTATCATTTAATAACTTAAAATAGATATTTCACTTGAAAATGTTAAAATTTAAAGATAATTTATGTTACTTGACTAATTATAAAG
This sequence comes from Jacaranda mimosifolia, assembly GCA_018894105.1. Taxonomy (NCBI): domain Eukaryota; kingdom Viridiplantae; phylum Streptophyta; class Magnoliopsida; order Lamiales; family Bignoniaceae; genus Jacaranda; species Jacaranda mimosifolia. The sequence continues at coordinate 15,162,384 of CM032123.1, forward strand.
TTTCAATAGTTGGGAACTTTAAATTGATAGATTATACATAAATTCTTAAAATTGTTAAAATTTAAAAAATTTATAAAAACAGGTAACAAATAATGGAGCAAAATATGTTTATTTCATATAATTTTAAATTATATATATATATAAATATATATTTTAATATGGCATATAAAAAGCTATTTCTTCAAATATAAAATATCTTTAGTGTGATCTCATTGAGAATGAAGAGGTTATAGTAGTAATTATTATTATAATTGAGAATTTTAAAATGTTAATTATTTGTTATTTACTTCTATTTATAAATTATTTTATATTTTTTAAGATTATCAATTAACATATTTTACATATTATGTAAATTATAAAATAATAATTAATTTCAATATTTAACTTAATATATAATACATATGAATATCTTATTAAACACAAATGTACAAATACTTTAATACGATTCTTTGTTTCAATAAAAATCTATTGATCTAACATTATTTCTATAGAATATTATGTATATAAAAATATTCTTTTGTAAATTCTTAGTAAACAAAAATATGTAAAATAAAGACAAATGACCTAAACATTAAAATGCGCAAATAAATATAATAAAAAATGATTGACGTCATTGATTATTTTAAGTGTTCATTAAACTTTTAAATATTTCAACTATATCAATAATATATTTATACCCTATAAAAAGTTTGCTTAAGATAGTTGAGAATTGATCTTTCATATTGTGTTAACTGCTGAAAAATTAAAACTTTTTTAAGTTTAAAATTTTGATAATATAAACATAAAATTAAGAGTCATAGAGGTTCTAAGAAGTAATATCTCATATTTATAATATATTTTAGTTTTAAATTAAAATATTAATTATATTCTTGATATATGATTTTATCTAAATATATTAATTTTGCATGTTTGAAAGAGATTATCTTAAATACAGTTAAATTTGGAAAAGTTTAATTTGATAAATTTAAGACTTATATATCAACCAATACAAAATTATTCATTTATCAAATTTTAAAATCTTTCACCAAGAAAATGATGATTTCGCATTCCATAAAAATTGTTGTATTATCCTTCTTATAAGAAAAGGGTAACTGGGTAAAGTTGTATAATTTCTTAAGCAATTTATAATATGTAATAGATATGGTTGCTTAGTCATTTTTTATTTGTGAAATATATTAAATATAAATTACTAAAAAAATAATGTGTGTACTTAAAATTATAAATTGTTGAAGCGATAATTTTTAATTAAAATATATATACAATTCAAGAATATATATTTCAATTGCAAATAAAGTAATTATATATTTAAAATACAAAAAGATTATTAGAAATGAAAAAATAATTTGTTATTTCGCCATAACTTAAATTATCAACTTATTTATTTAGATAAATTTGAAATTTTTCTTGGAATAAAAATGTATAGTTCAAGTAAAAAATAAAAAATAGCTAACCTTTTTTTGATGAAATAATTAACCTATATATTTTTATTTAATTAAATTATTCAATTTTAAATATACATTTATTAGATAGTCTCATTGTGTTTATTTCGCATACCATTTTGCATCATGCCAAGATACGAAAAATAATTTTTTAAAATCGTTAATATTATGAAAGTATAAGTTATCAAAATACGGAATATACGCATATCATGTAAAAGGATATTTTATTTAGAAATGAATTTTAAGTTTTTAAATACATTTACGCAAGTTTTTAAAAATTTAATTTTGTATATATTTTACTTATCTATTGATAGAGAAATGAATTTTTCTATATAAATATATTATAAATATAAGTAAATATTTAATTGATTAAAATACACATACCAAATATAATTAAATAAATTCAACATAAAAATTCATACTTAAGTAATTGAAATATTTGTTTGTTCATTAAATCTAATTAAGTAAATTCCATAGCATAATTTTTTCTTCATTCGTTCAATAGGAAATTTGGATTAATTTTAACTAGGAAGAAACATGATATCCTTCAAAAGTGGCACTAACTAGATACATTACTTAAATATAGATCACACACAAAAAATCTCTTTTTATCTAGAGAAATCGAAAAAACTGTAGTAAAAAAATGGTAAGATCCAAATTCAATAATCAATCATATTTTAAATTTTCAATCTATATGATGAGATAAAATATTAAATCTTTAATTATGGATATTTTGAACTTTTCTAATAAAATATAAATCTACATTATGAATGTTTGAAATTATAAAAACCATCAAAAGAAAATATATGATACATTGAAGAGGTAGTAATCAATTTAATTAAATATTAAAAGACATATCAAATAATTACTTCATCATCTTAATTTAACGTGTGCATATATATAAACTTGACCCGATATATGCGGGTCAACAACCATACCATATTCAAGTCAACTAAACTACAAATCTACCCGCCAACTTCAACAGTTGATTCACCTCTTCTTCATTGCCAATAATCAAATAAAATCCCATTTTCATAAACTTTTGGAAGTCATCCATGGAGGCGATTTCAACGAGAGTACTCCCTCTCTCCTCAGTTCTCATCGGCTTGGAAAAACATTAGATCAAGAAGGGGATTTTTTTGCGGAATTTTGGTCGGATTTATAATACAGGGGAAAATTGTATCCGAAAATTAGGCAACAGCGACCGGAGCAGTCCGGGATGGAGTCAGCCTCAGCCCAGTGTTTTTACGCTGTTAAACGATACTTGTGGTAATCCATTTTAGTTTTTGTCTGGTTTTACAATTACCGGTTGTGAGAAACCAGATGAGTTGAGTGATTTTATGATTTTTTTTTCTCTTTTGGGGGAAATGGTAGAATATATATATATATATCAATTATTACATACAAATTTGACTTAAATTATTGTTCAGATACGAAACTTCCAGTTTTCTTAGAATAAATAAGGTATCGCTTATAGAAGTCCACTCAAAATGACAAAAACAAGAGAATAGAAGAAAATAAATTTACGCAAGTTGGTGTTGTTTGGTGAGTGAAGTTCATGCCCATGGGTTAAGTATTCAGTAAATATTTATGTAGGTGAAGACTATAAATGCATTGGAAATAGAAGACTAAAGGATCAAATCCTCACAGGAGATGCAAGTATTTGTATGTGTGGTTCCTAACATCAGGTCCATCTCTCCACTCCACTGTAATACTTAAAAAGTCCACTTTCAGTGTTGACTATCCTTCTGTGACTAAAAAAGATTGTATGTTTAATAAGCATGGTGAATATACTTGACAGGTGTTCCACAAAAATATACGTATTCGTTAAAACTTCTGTGTTTAATGGTAGCTTATAGACTACAGGATAGTGTTGGAAACGATGTTAAGGGCTTATTATAAACTTTAAGAATAAGATGTTGAAGCTTATAAGTTCATTTCAAATTAATTAGAAGACTACATGCTCTAAGATATGAGGGACTCCTTTGATTTGACTAAATAAATGGCTATGTTACCCATACTAATTAAGAACAAAATATCCTTGTGCCTTGGGTAAAGTGAATTATATCAACTCAAAAAAATACATCAAGATATACCAGACACCTCCCAAGAAACAAGAGTACTCAGAAAAGATGCACCTAGCAGAAACCTAAGGACGCCTAAAATTGGACATGGGTAGATTCTGTTCCCTACACGATCCCAAGTTGCATAGGCTTTGTGGGATGCCAGGACTTTGACAAGAGTCTAAATAAAGCTCAATCTTACTCTTCAAGTGTTAAAGTGATACAGCATCTAAATACCAGCATTCCTGTCTTACCAAATATGATAAACAGCAGCAAAAAACCTGTCTTTAACGACAAGATGTTTAACTTCCTTCCATTTGGCTTCTACCATAATCCAACCAAAAGTTACTCCCAATTCCCTCCATGCTATGAGATGTTGTTTTTATCTTCTGTCGTGAATCTTTCCCAGACTGAATATAGGAATGCTTCCCAATACGATCAGAGCACCACAAACTTTCATGTCAATCAACAAGTGACTAAAAGGGCCTTAAAAATTTCCATGCACGTATTGTGCTAAACTGCACTCCCTGCCAACACTCCAACCTAGCCTGTACTCTCTAGAATCTGAAGGAATATATTTTTGCCAGTTATCAAGAATAGATGTAATTACCAGAAAATTTCATTTGACAAATTCTCAATTGTATGCACCACTCAACAAATTTATCAACTTCACTAAGTTTCCAGAACTTGTTTCATACACTGTTCTGTTAGAAGGATAAAGACATAGCCGTTAGTTGTCCTGCCCGAAGAAAGGAAAGCCAAAAAAAATTTTCTTACCACTGCTGACCAGAGTTTGGAGCATAATTCACTTTATTTCTCAAATGAAGAATTTTCAGCCTTCTCCAGAGAGATGTAGCTGTTGGTTTAACTGCCTAAGAGCTTCCATGTTTGAGAAAGTTAGATTGAAACGCATTTACTCCAGATTAATTCACAATAATTTCTATAAAATGTGCTGATATTTCTTGGAGATGGCTGTTTCATTTTATCCATGACATGACTAAGCTTGAACTATTATAGCCACCTTCTCCAATCAGACAAAGACTGGGTTCCAAGCAAATTTAGCTCCACTATTTATTCACTTCTGATCCATTCCAGAAAAATGTTCACTAAGAATTCTGTCAATCTTCTTACATACTTTTCTGAAAATCCTTGAAAGCATTGGGATCGAACTCAATAGCTACTCTGAATATTCATTTCCATCATCCACTGTGCCTCATGCACCCTGACCCCACAACTCATATTACCAGGATGCTAAAATTTACTCTTCTTTAGATATTTTTCTTTGTCCATACTAACCTTGTACAGAATTTTTGCTGCTCTTGGCAGGTCTTCAACTTCATTCAGGAAGTTTTCTGACTGGCTTTGACATAGACCAGGACTTGAAGGTACTTCATGCTGCAACTATTCTTATGTCGCATGGCACACCCATCGCCGCATCCCTTTTTTCTTCATAAGATTCTAGGAACCCAAGTCCAAGGGTCTCAGCAGTTTTTAACTTATGTCCATCTCTCTTTCACAAATGTGATTGGGGACCATATTCATTGTACCTCATGGTATAAGAGAGACATACACGGGGGCCTATATAGATGGTGTATCATATCCTTTGAAAAAAAATGGAAGGCGAAGACTCTGCCTTGGGGACATTTGACTTACTAGATTATATTTCCTTTGACCAAAATTTGGCATCATGTTGGTTGCAGGACAAGGCAAATGAAGTTTCTGTCCTTTTGAATGGACATCTTTTGTACCTTGTTGGTAAGTTTTGTTCAATTATTGCATGTTAATTATTTTAAAATTTTGACGAGTGATATTAATAATTAAATGATTTATTTTGGAGCAAAGGACTAATGGACTCAGGCAAAACAACATTAGGCAAAATTTTGGCTGAACTGCTAGGTTTTGCCTTTGTTGACAGGTTTGTAGCATTATTTTCTGGATCACACTTCCCCCTTACAATTTTTTCTCCATCTTCCCCAAAGGAGGACCTAAATTGGTATTTCAGCACTGTATACCTATAAAAGTATTTGAACAAAATGACTGTTCTTTGCAACTGGCATGATGCACCTTCAGATTCTACTCAAGGGCTTTTTCTATTCTTTTGATTTGTGGATTGCCAGTGATAGATATGTTGAGCAGTCTTTGGGTGGAAAATCTGTAACTGAGATTTTTGATCAGCATGGAGAGAGCTTGTTCAGATACTTTGAGGTTTGTAATTAGCGTCATGGTCCCTGTTCATATTCCTCATTTTTTTTTAGTTCGAATCTCTTAATTCAAGCCTCACAGCTAACATATTGTTTTGGAGCAACCTTGCTCAACCGGAACCACTTGCTTTTGTCAATCAGTAGTATCATGTGCTCCATTTATGAATGATTTCTTCTTATTTGGCTTCGAAGGGTGAAGCATTGAGGAGGTTGTCTTCAATACCCAAGCAGGTTGTCTCAACTGGTGGTGGAGCCATGGTTCACCGAGCCAACTGGTGGGGTATTTGAATTTGCGTTAAATACTTGGGCTCTTTATATTCTTTCTGATGTACAAATGACCATTATAGATGATCTGAGTATCTTAAGATCACATGTATATGGTCTTCCAGGAAATACATGAATCAGGGAGTCATGTTCCTCTATATATCTTGGCATTAAGAATTGCAAAAGATGGCCCTATTTCTCGACCACTTGTGCAAGATGGATCAGGCAACGCATTCACAATGGTGGGTTTGATGACTCTGCTGGTGTCTTCTGATAATGGGCCTTTTTTTCGAACTATTGTCTAATTCACTTTTGAGGGATCCATTCAAGAAGATGGATGTCTTCTGTAATTTGTTTGACATTCTCAACTTCATTTACAGGCTTTCAAAAAGTTGCTCATCCTTCATGAAAGGAGAAAAGCTGCATATGCCAATGCTGATGCCACTCTTTCCCTTCTTTGTACGTATATGTAGATCAAGTCTTACTTATATCTTCGTGTAGAACTCAATATTTTTGCCAATTAAATTTTATTTAGCTATAGAAAGGGGTAACTGCTGTGATTGATTATCCATTCTAAGGCGATGGTCTGTACTTAATACATAAGCTAACAAGGGCGTTCTAACCAGTATGATTTGTTAATAAGAATAGCTGCTCTTCCAAAATCTGGAAGCGACCCAAGAGGAATAGCTACAATGATTTGTTTGCAGCTGCTATTAACTTGCATAGAATGTTTGTGCAAGAGATTTAGAGCAAAATATTTTGCTCTGTAAATGCCTTTGATGATGTCAAAGAATTGAATTTGGTTTACTGTATAACTTGGGTGCTTCAATGATGGTGTTATCTTGATATTTCCTGAAAAGGTTAAACAAACTCATTTGGCCTTTGCAGGTACTGCAAAGAAGCTAGGCCTTGATGATGTATCAGACCTCTCAACAACTGCCATAGCCCTGGAGGTGAAATTTCCTCATTAATCACCTTGACCAGTAATTGTTGCACAATAGGTAACCTGATGATAATCTGTTTGTTTGAACCTCAAACCCAAACAGGTACTGATGACTATTGAGATTTTCCTAAAATGAAAAAGTAATGAAATATCATCTCACCACTCTTCCATGTGTTTCCTGGACATTAATTAAGTTTTCCTTTTCCAATCCTACTGCTGTTGTATGTACAATATCTAGCCTATCTATCTATGTTGTTGATGTGACATTATTTATAAGCAGTCTATTATATAAAATAAAACCCTGGATTGTTTCTTTCTATAGTTTCTTAAAGTACGCTTCTGCTAGTTCAGAACTGCACCAATATGTTCAATCTTCTAGCAACTTAACAACAATGGGAAATTTAGAAGCAATTACAATTGCATTTGTTGTATGGTAGCTATATTGGGCTTCACCAAATCAACTTTAGATTTTATTTTTTTTCTTTTTACGAAAAATTGATGCATATTCATGAAGCCCACTATTCAATTTTGATCTCATGTAATTAATCACACAATAAATATAATTGCACTTATTTTTTATAGTAGTTACTTCCATTGAGTGAATAAACTTATTCCACATCTAATGACTTGAATTCTATGAATTCACAAAAGTAGAATACTTCCACACATTTTTTTTAATACATACCCTCAAGCTCAGAAATGGTCTAGTACTTCTTAGGTTTATTGCCACGTAACAAATAAATTCAATTCTAAAATTTTTCTTGAAAGAATAAGCTCACACGATTGGTTGATTCATGATGGATCAAATCACAGTTAAAATAATAACATAAATCTCCTTAAAGTTTGATCTAAATATATAAAGACTAATCTAGGTTTTTTAAAATTACATCCTTATCTTCTACATTTATTATTATATCATCAATTTTTTACACCATCGACATTCTTATTTTGTTAAAATCTCAAGTCTTAAACTCTATTATGCTTATATTGATTTACAAAGACAACCTATGAAGTCGGTTCTTCTCCCCATAATTCTCTGAAATTTATCCAATTTATATTTTTACATAATTCCTTGAAAATTTATCCAATTATATCAGCTTTTATTGAGATTTAATATTTTTAACTTGTGATAAAATTTTAAGATGACATCTATTTATACTATTATATATAGCAAAATTTTGTATTAATTAAGTTGCACAATTTTGGTTAAATGTAGGATTTTAGAAATTTGAGTTTTTAAATTCAATTAAGAAAATTCTCTTTGATTGTTTGTTTACTTTTTTATTTAATTTTAATACAACCAACTTATCTGTTATAACTAAAATATTATGTTGTGTGTTACCAAAATTACAATATAGATTTTTATCTTATAAGATAATTTTAAAAGTATCCATAACCATATTTTTATCTGATTAGATAGGTTTATAATTTAAAAAATATTTTATAAGCACCATATTAAGTACTCTTATCACAAAATTCTATTTTATAAATTTAATTTATTACAAGATTGAAATATAAATATTTGTTTTTTTATATGTAAATTTTTTTATTTTATAGTTGTTCTTTCAACATATATTTTTATTCAGGTTTATATTTGTAGGACGTCTTTCCCCAATTAGCATAATATAATGATTTTTTTCCTTTTAATTTAAAGTTCATTTCATTGAAAGTTTTTAATATTCTTTCATAACACATCTTTATATTATTTTTGCTTGTTTCCATTCTAAACTAATTAGATATTCTTCGAATATATTTAAGCTTTTTATTAATATTATTTCTTCAATATTTATTTAAAATTAAAATTTCTATGGTCAATTTAAGATTGTAAGTTTTATATTACTTAAAAATATCAACATGCAATATTTTTTATTTAAATTAATTATATCTTATGTATTCATTTTCAATACTATTTTTAAGTACTTGTGTATGTTTATATAAGAATTTATTTTTTTTAATGTTGAATTTTTAGTTTAATATGATTTTAATTGCAACTCTCTTCATGATAAAAAATTATCTATATTTCATATTGGAGTAATGTGCCTCAAATAATGTGATGTTATAAAATATTTAAAAATATTACAATATTTTATGAAGTTGTTGAAATTATTCCAAATTTTTTATCAAATGAATAAAGAAGTACCATATATTCTGCTATAAAATACCCAATAAATTTATTAGCACTTGATTTAGCCAGTTCTAATTATGTACACGTAAGAAAGAAATTTTTTATAAGAAATAAAATCACTTTATTTCTCTTTCAATAAATAAATAAATTATTTATAAAAAATTATGTATAGACAAGTAGAAATCAAATTTTATATTCACTTTAATAATATTAACTATTAAAAATTAAATGGATATACTAAGCGATAAAACTATCTAACAAATATGAGCTTTAAAAAATATTAACTTATGTTTTTCTTCTAAAGAGTCAAAAAAAATTATTTTTGATTTAATTATATATTTTTATCCAAAAAACTTCAAAATCTACCCAAATAAAATAGTTGATTATTAAGTTATTTTAAAGTAATAATTTTTTTTTCATATTTAATAAATTATTTTGTGTTTATATAGATATAATCACTTTATTTTTTGTTGAAGTATTACAATATCCAATTATTTCTAATTAAAAAATTATTAAATAGATAAAAAATATTCAATTATTTGATAAAACAAATTATTTTTCTATCTTAATCAAATAATTATTTTCTCAACAATTTAGAATTTTATAATTTTTAGATAATTTATATTAAATATACTTCAAATGTAGACAATACTTTACAATAATGATTATCTCTTCATATTGTGATTTACAAAAAAAAAAATTACAACTTATTTGTTGGTTATGAAAAAGATAAATACATGTTCATATGAAATATCAAATCTCCACTTCCTTATTAAAGAGTTAGAAATTCAAGAAGTGAATAATTGTAAATTAATTGGTATAAAAGTCCTTAATTTATCAAAATTTTTAAAATTTATTTTTTTGTATAATGATAGTATTTGTAAAACATTTTTTAGATAAAACCATATATATAGAATATAATAAATAATTTAATTTGAAGAATTTTTTTCAAATATAAAAAATTACTTCTTATAATATCTATAAACTCTCAATTTTATTTTTATATTATTATTTTAAATCATTTTAGTTTTTTTCACCAATATAATAATGGAGAACTTAATTTTAATTATTTGAAGTAAATACTTTTATATGGGACAGATATATAGTTGATATAGTTGGAAATTTTCAGAAGCTTGATAAATAACCACCCAAATACCAACTTATATCAATTTTTATATTTTTAGTATATTTGGTTACATAATTTTATAATTATATCTACGTGTATATTTATTTTTATATTTTTTTCTTATAGTAATTCATAAAAGAATATTTTTACATAGATTAATGGTGTCAGATCAAAAAAGTTTGAATAAAAGTAAGTATCTATTAAATTATTTGTACATTTTTATATACTTATAAAAGAAATTTATGAGAGGTCAATATTTTATTTTGAATTGAATATTGAATATTGAAAATTTACTTATTTTAAGATCATGTACATAATACACGTTATTTGATAATTTCAAGAATAAAAAAATAACTATACATATAAATAAAAATAAATAAATTTTACTTATAAGAGTTATATGGGATATTAATAGATATTTTAGTTTGTATAACATTGCATGTTACAAGCTACTTATTGGATTGTGATCAAATAATAGATGTAAGTTATTTTTATAAATAAAATATAAAGAGATTATATATTTACTCTAATAAAAAATGCGTAACATCTTAAAATTTTCAAATGTCTTGAAAATTATAATTGTGAGTTCCATATTATTAAGAAATCATACAAAAAGAAGCTTTATATTTTAAAAAAATTATTTTCTTATTTATCATAATATGTGTATTGAGTAATAATGTTCTACACCACTTTTATTTTCTTAACTCTTTAATTCATTCGATTTTTATCATTTTAAAAATTTATGTATAAGTTATAAATTTAGAGTTAGCAATTCTTGATATTCTACAACTTATTTTAATACAAATTATCTTCAAATTTGATATCTTCAATAGAAATATTCACATTATTTATTTAATTAGTAATATTTTTATTTAAATATTAAAATAATTACAATTTATTTTTTAATAAAATTAAGTAAAAATAAATTATTTCAATATCAAAATCAATGTGATGGCTACATGCTAGTTCTATATTATTAAAAAGTAAATTTTAAATTAATTTACTTAAAATCATTAGTATTTAGAATATTAATCTCCCATATTGCATTATCTTTTTTTTTTTATTGAATTTGAAATTAATCAATGTTATCTAAACTTGAATTTGATTATTAAAATTTGTATTCAAATGCGACTCAATATTTGTTAGCCAATACCATATTTGAATTCGATAAATATCTGATTTTGAGAAGAAAAAAAATCCAATCCAATTTAAAATTGTTGCCTTTTCTTTTTCTTTTGGACTATATAATTTTCTTTTTTATAAAGTAATATGGTCAAATTGAGTTTTTAAATTTTTATCCTATATTGGCCCAAAAATTAGGTATTTGAATAATAAACCCTTATTTCAGTATATTAGTTCATAAGTAAAATACTATAAATTACTACATTTGACCTTTTTTATTTTTATTTTTTTAGTATACCTCTTATTTTTTGGCGACTCAATACCAGTAGTATAATATAGACATTAGGCTAACATAATATATATATATATATAGATTACTTAAAATCTTTATTAATATTATATATAAGAGTATTAGTTTAATAAAAGATTATTAAAATTTGGATTCAGGCCTTTAACGAATCAAATCAACTGTTAATTGGCTTAAGATCCCCAAACCCATATTTCATTTTGTGTTCAATCCCCACTTAAAAAAATTTAGTCTGAACTCCCAATCTCATTTTTAATGTTGAAATCACTTCCCAACACCTATAAAATTACCAGACTGACCTCTACTTGAACACAAAATTGCCAAAAACAATCACCTATCTCTCTACCGCTAAAATGGATGAAATTGTATCTACACTTCTTACACATTTCCTCTTCTTTTTTTTATTTAAACCATTAGCATCGATCCCCTATCTTCTCTATTTTCCTCCAATTTCAACTGCCTTTGACTTTTGAAAGCTGCCTTTTCATATTTTTTTCTTGTTCCATTAGTTCTATTTTATTTCACTCGCATCCATTAGATTATAGAAGGTATTTTTTTGTCAAAATGTTGGGTTTGTAACTATTTTTGTGATATGTCCGCGAAATATACTTGAAACCTCTGTTTATACACGCATTTTAAATGAAAACATATTTGAGTTCATGTTTTTTGTACGTAAAGGTAGTATTTTGTGTACTAAAATGAATAGTATTTAGAAACCTTATTATTTCATTTTTCAAACCTGATTTAGTGTAATTTGTACTTAAATTTTCCATTTTAATTGTTATGAAACTTGTTTTGAGTAAAACAATACCTTAATTTTGTAATGATTGAGTTGGTTTATAATATGATTAATATTGGGTGTGTTGGCAACTCAATTTTTAGGGCTTGTATTGAAAATATGGTCTGTTTGAAAAGTTTACAGCATGTTTAGTCATTTCCTATTGTTCATGAAAAAAAACATAGCATTAATTTATTTAGTACTATATGCATGTATATTTGGTACAAAAGTATTCTAATTTAGTATTTTTGTTTACATTTCCAGTATGAAAACCTTAAATGTAAGTACATATGGAGATGCTTATAATATTTATTTACATTATTTCTGTATTTACAGCAATGGAATCAGAAATATACTATCATTGCTCCCTTGCATATTTTTATATGACAATAAAGGATTTAGAACCTAAAATTGGGTTCAGACATAGACAGGCCCCCTTAAGGAAACATTCTATATCTTTTACAATATGCCATAGTTGAATTATTATTATGGCTTCAATAGAGCTCAAGCAATTATAAGACGATTCAATATACGAACGACTTCATTTGTCTTTAGTGAAGACTTCAAATTCCTTTTCAGGGGCCAAAGTTTTCCTTAGTGTTGGGGTTGTCTTATGTGGGGTAACCTGTGGATGTCAATCTAAAGATGAAGTCAAACATCGTTGATCACTTGTTTTCCAAAATATTTTTGAATGTTAACCATGTAAAATATATAAAATGTTACAAGAATTTGTGAATAGACATAGTGATCAAGATATTGAAGATTTTGCTAAGTTGTATATACTTTTCATTTTTAATTGTATTTTGTTTCCAATGAGAACTATTGCACAACTCATCTTGTCATCCCTTATGTTGATGATCTATCTTCTGTTGTGTTATATGCATAGGGTGAGGCTACATATAGCTTTATAGTTCAAGAATTGAGAAACCATTTGGGAGGTAATATAGAGGAGGTGCAAAGGAAGAAATATTTTGCTGGTTGTACAGTTGATCTTCTAGTGAGTATCTTTGAATGTTTAAATTATAAAATTGGTGTTTTTTACTATAAATAACTATAAGTTTTTGCTTTATGAACGACATGGATGGTTGCATGAGCACATTCCTTCTTTGGAAAAATCGAAATGCTTGTGTGCGTGCCCACAGTTCTTTCGGTAGGTTGATAGCAAGATCCTGAAGAATGTGGCTAATGCAAATAAAGCTTTTAAGCAAATTAAAAGGAAAAAGGTAAAATTTTATTGTTTATGTTTAGAATGATTCCCTATAAGTTTGACATTTGAAAGAAATATGTAAATTCCTATTGTAACAGATTGTGCCTATCTATCCCTTTCTTGAGGAGGAAAAACTTGTCGCTTCAATGCAGGTAATTATTTAGATGCTCATGATTACTACTTGAAGTTTAATTTGTTATTACATTAATAATTTTATGCTCTTTGTACAGGTTTCTTCAATGTCAAGCTATGATATTTTAAAGCTCAGTTGAGGCAGAAAAATGAAGAAGTGGAACTGTTGAAGCACATAATTGCAATTTTGGAGAGGAAAAGAAGTGAAGGTGATGAGGAAAAGATGACTGAAGAGGAGAAGGAGAAGGAGAATGACGAAGAGAAAGATGAAGAAGAGGACAGTGATGATACTACTGCTGCTGGTGTTTAAGACAGTTATGAGAAACCATGCTTGGAGTTTGTTGTTGATGAGTTGAAGACTCCAGGTGATGGTAATAGTGATCAAAATGGTCATGATGGTGATGGTGTTGCCGATGTTGGTGCTGATGCTGATGTTGAGGGGGGGAAAGAAGAGAAAGATCACATCCCACACAAAGAAAAAAGTAAAAAAGAAGTATGATCATACCTTTTCTATCATCTGAGGTGTGAGAACAAGAGATGATTGGAAGAAGAAGAGAAAAGATGAAGACTTTATCACACCACCCCTCTCCACACCATCGAAAAGAACTAAAGTTGGCACCCAGAGAGGCTATGGAAGAGGTAGAAAGGCCTTCAAGAAAAAGGTTGTAGAGGTAAGCTAAGATACAACTAAAGATACTGATGATGCTGAAGAAGTGGCTCAACATACTGAAAATGAGAAGACTGATATTGAAGAAATGAGTTTAAATATTGTGATTATGATGTTCAACACTTGATTTCTTTGTAAAAGTGCCATAAATGTAAACAAAAAGTACTGTAAATTGGTTTTTGAATACTCATATTACTGAGAAAGAATACTGCCTCTTTTTTTTTTTAATGCAAATTATATATATATCGTAGGGTTCTATTGTTGTGTACAGCGATGTTGGTGTTGAAGGTTTTGAAATTCGCCTAAGTGAATTTCGATCGAGAAAAGATTATAGAGGGCGCAATGACATTCTTGACAACCAATAAAACATTATTGATTTGTTTTTATCTCAACCTAATTTGTAGTAATAATTATCTTATACTTGTTTTTCCTTTTATTAAAAATTTTAAGGTTCTCTTAACTGATAACCTTGACTTGTTTTGTAGTGTCATTTTTTGGGACCAACCTGACCACTTTATCAGAGGAATGTTTTGTGTGATTTTTTATTTGAAAAGGGGGTGAGAGGTGATCTAATTGATTGTTACTTGAAGATACTTTGCAGCAACTCTTCCAACGCAACTTGTGGACATGGAATATGGTGTATGTCTACCAATGTTCAAGTAAATAATTTGTAAAATATTCAACACTCTAAATGGTAAAATGACTACTAATACCAATACAATTTGTAGAGTGCAATATTGAACAAATTGGAGACGTTGAACAAGAAACAAACAATAAAACCATAGCAATATCCAATGTTTCTTGGGGAACTAAATGTTAGTCTACGAAAGATGCTTGAGCAACTCAATTTGGATGCTCTAACCAGATGCCGGTCTGTTATTTTTCCAATTGTGTATAAGTTCCATTGATTCCTATTAGTTTTTTATGCATCCAAAAAGAAATTTACATAGATGAACTCTGCTTGGTCCCTCTATCAAAGAGTTTATGTAAGTTTCTTGTCTTTAAAAGTATTCATGTAAACAAGTCTCTTAAACTATAATAAATGATCTTATAATTAAGCTTCGTAGGGTAAGCTTATAGCAGGATACCCCAGGCATTCATTGGGGTATGATGCTAGTAAAGGTGTCATCCAATATGGCTATTGCCGCCAACAAGTTGGCGACGTGGACTATGGAGTTTATTGCTGTCTTTAGGCTAAATGTTATGCAAGGAACTAAAAAGATTTTTGGAACTATGCAAACTTGTGTTCCGTTGATGCATATCAGGCACATATAGCTACTATTATTCTAAGCCATGAGCATGCTTGCTGCATTATGAGGCAAAGTTTCAGTACTAGTCTCCCGTAATGCAGTATTTCTCTTTGTATTCTTAGTATACTTGACTAAATATGAAGTATTATTTGACCAAATATGAAGTATTATTTGTTTGATTGTTGGTATGAGTTGTAGTATGGATGAGAATAACAATGTGGTTAGATATGGGATTTTGGATAGTTATTATTTACGAAGTTAATTTCTGTATATGGATATTATCGTGAATTTGGTCCTTCATTTATTTAGGAACTATCACATGTTACATGTTATGTAGTACTATATTCCCACAAATGGTAATATGCACAATGAGAAATCAGTATAAAAGCAAGAAATATATTACACTAAAAACGTACAGAACAATTAGAATTCATTAAAAACAAGATCAAAATTTTAAGTACAAATCCCTGATTACAAGTACACAACATAATCAAAGTGAGTACATAAACCCCGTCTCAAAGTGCATAAGTGCCAAAACTAGGTACTTTTTTTTTAATTTTTAGTATCATTCTGAAGGCATGAGAGACCATTTTCCATTCAACCTAACCTGGCCATTACATGATCATAAGAGCACAAAGTATTACACCTATGACCCATTTAGTGATGATAGGTTCGATGGTGTAGGAGGGGGTGTCGAAGTGATTCATTTACCTCATGCGTCAGTGTTTTATACTAGTACGAATGACACCACAAGTGGTGGGATGTGGGTCTTTGTGTTCCTAACCATTATAATGCATACTATGACGATCATTTATTCAACAAATCATGTATATGATGTTATATGATCATCAATGTGTTGTTTCACGCATCGAATTGAGGTTAAAATTGGCCTTTGGAATAAATACAAAACCCTTAACCACAAGTACACAATATAGACAAAGTGAATACATAAATCCCATCTCAAAGTACATAAGTGCCAAAACTGGGTACTTTTTTCTGAATTTTCAGTGTGATTCTGAGGGCATGAGGGATCGTTTTCCAATCGGCCTAATCTAGCCATTGCATGATCATAAGAGCACAAAGTATTACAGCCAAAAGTATTACACCCTGGACTCATTTAGTGATGATAGGTTAGGTGGTGTAAGAGAGGGTGTTGAAGTGATTCATTTGCCTCATGCATCAGTACTTTACACTAGTACGAGTGACACCACAAGTGGTAGGAAGTGGGTCTTTGTGCTCCCAATCATTCCAATACATGCAACCATTCATGGGTTGCTCCACAACTTGAAATGATGTTAAACTCGTTCTTTGAAAAAGTCAGTACAGAACCCCTAATTATAAGTGCATACCATTGCAGTTTTAGTACATAAACACAGTTGCAAAGTACACAATGCCAAAATGAGGTACTTTGTTCAGATATTCAGTATCATTATTAACATAAAATGGTATTTTTATCTGCATTTAAGGTATCCGACAGATTTAGTATAATATCTAAAAATCATGATATATTACACTACATGCAATGCCAAATATTCTAATCATGGGTTGCTTCACAGCTTGAAATGACGTTAAACTCGTTCTTTGAAAAAGCAAGTACAGAACCCCTTATTATAAGTACATAACCATTTGCGGTTTCAGTACATAAGCGTAGTTGCAAAGTACACAAATGCTAAAATTGGGTACTTTTTTTCAGATATCCAGTATAATTGTTAACATAATGGTATATTTGTTTGCATTTAAGTTATCTGACAAATTTGGTATAATATCTCAAAAACATGATATATTACACTACATGCAATACCAAACATTCCAACACTACATGATATA
This sequence comes from Jacaranda mimosifolia, assembly GCA_018894105.1. NCBI lineage: Eukaryota > Viridiplantae > Streptophyta > Magnoliopsida > Lamiales > Bignoniaceae > Jacaranda > Jacaranda mimosifolia. Next base: position 15,179,835 of record CM032123.1, read on the forward strand.
TTACACTACATGCAATACCAAACATTCCAACACGTGCTATCACTCATGGGTTGCCCCATAGCTTGAATTGAGGTTAAACTCAGTTTTTAGAAAAGCAAGTATAGAACCCCTGATTATAAGTACATAATCAATGCAATTTCAGTACATAAACGCAATTGCAAAGTACACAAATACCAAAATTGGGCACTTTTTTTCGAATATCCAATATCATTGTTAATAGAAAATAATATTTTTATCTGCATTTAAGGTATCCAATAGATTTCCTATAGTATGTAAAAATCGTGATATATTACACTACATGCAATATCAAACATTCTAATATGTGCTATCACTCATGGGTTGCTCCACAGCTTCAATTGAGATTAAACTCATTATTTGGAAAAGCAAGTACAGAACCTTTGATTTTAAGTCTATAGCCATTACGGTTTCAGTACATAAATGTAGTTCTGAAGTACACAGATGCCTAAACTAGGTATTTTTTTGGGGATATCCAGTATCAGTGTTAACAGAAAAAATTTGATATATTACACTACCTGCAATACCAAACATTCCAACAAAAAGTCAACTAATATTATTACATAATAGTCCAAATAGTCTAAATCTAACATGTCCTTTAAAAAGCAAAAATTAGCAGCTGTCATTAGTCTATGAGCACCTTGCAGTCTTTCTTACATTGATTGTGTCCCCTTCATGCACACTCTTCATGCGGATTAATAATAAATAAATAAAAAATATTAGTTACACAATAATAACAAGAGGTATAGCAAGCATACATATGCAACACAATGGTAAGCAAACACATCAGCAAGGTCAAGCTAATCTAGCTAGTCGTAGCTTCTTTGCATGTATGATGGTTATGATTGGTTCTACCACACTGCCTACACCTGACTACCTAAACATCAATTTCAGATGGAAATCTTTGTGTCCTCCTACAACCGGCATAAATGGTTGGTTTTTCCTCTGCTTCGACTGTGTTCAGGTCAAAATAGGTGTACGGTTAAGTACAGGTTTGTAGGCTTGTTGATACATCCCAACCCAATAGTACTAACAAGTAAAGTCATACACTGAGAGTGACTTAGACTCAATACACACAAGCATGCTTGCAAGGCATTCTTTCAACTACCATGCTCAACATAAACAACACCAGCTCTACAAATCCACAACATAGGATTTGTCATGATCACTGACCCTAAAGTTCCAACCACTAGATTTCTTCACTTTTAATGTACGAGAGACCATGTAATTTACTACTAGTTTCTTCTCTTGCTTCGGGCATAATACTCTAGTAAATTTATTAGATTCTCCTCGGCGATCATACATCATAACCATAATTTGTTTGCATATATGATCCACCATAGCTGCAAGGGGCATAAATCATGCCGGTTTAACCTAAGTATTCCAACATTCTGCTTGATTATTGTTTATTACTCCCCATCTATCATCAACAAATTAAGGAATTACCCAACATTGGGGCTCTGACTGCATGATAAAATTTCTAGCAAGAGGCATGGCCTCCATTATGCTACTTATATGCCGAGTATATTTTTGCCTTGTTGGAGCATATGCAACTTTCATGAAAATAGTTGCCCAATGTTTCTTGTTGTAGAGAGGTACTTTCTCATTACCTGAAATTGAAATTATATGCTCATTAGATTTTTTTTCTTTTTTTGATAAATTGGATGATTGTATTAGTCAAAAACATGGACCTGTGGCCAAACAAGTTACATCAGTTAGGGGAAATCCCCCATCACAAAAAATAGAAAAAGGCAAAACATCAAAAGGAACTCGGCCAGACAAGCTAAGATTGTCCGCCCCTTTGGCGAGATTATAGGTGGCTTGATTACAGTTATAGGACACAAATTTGAACTTTCATTTAGGTTATTTGTGCCAGAAAGCCTGAGTTTGCTCAATAAGAATTTTTGAAGCCCACTGGATTTTTGCCATCAGATAGTTGATCATGTGAATGGCATTAAGCGAATCACTCTCAAAGATATAATTGTCGATGGAAAAGACGTCTGCCTACCATGTTGCTTCTCAGATAGCAATAGATTCAGTAGCAGTAACATCATGGGTAAAATTTAAGTAAATAGAATTAAAAATCAAAGTACCACGATGATCTCGGATGATCAGAGAAGCAGTAACCCTACCATTACATTTCTTGACATATTACTTGAACATTAATTTAGATGAGAACATAGTTTTCAATAAAATATAGAAAATCTTACCTTTTGAAGTTGTCTACCAAGTGTCTCGAATAGTATGCATGATGGCTACTAGGAAATACCATGGGGATAGCTTTAAGAAGCCCAGTATGCAGATCAAAGAAAAAAGTGAATCTTCTGAACCCTGTACTATGGTGAGAATATAAAATGCTCCTCAACTTCAAGCAAAACTACTCTCAATTGGTATCATTTTCAGCATCAACAACTGCATATGCTAATGTGAATAGATCATCATTGGGATCCTTGGTGACAATACTAGGTAAGCATCCTTTATACTTATTCTTAATATGAGTGCCATCTATGAAAATCAATGGTTTACATCTATTGAGAAAGTCGACAGATAAGCTATGAAATAGATAAATAATCGATGAAATCTTAGGGTCTCCAGGTCAATCTCATAATCCACAACACTTCCAGGATTTCCCGTCACAGCCCTACAATACCATCTCAACTTATATATCAAAGGATCCCTTGTCCGCCTCATGAATGTCATGCATAGCTATTTCCTTATCCAACCATGATCTATAGTATGGAATTTTCATGCCAAATTCTCTATGAATATCTTTCATCAGGTTGATAGGTCAGTCACAAGGCTCTCCTCTCAATTTTTCTTTTGCTAAATTAGCAACCCAAGCAAAATCAGCTCTAAGATGTCCTCTCGTCCGAAGACTACCCTCATTACATATATGTTCCAAGTTGCATCTTTTAATACCAAAGATTTTGTCAGCTTCATGCCTTGAGGCATATATTCTCCATTGGCAATTATTATCACTACAAATTGCTATAATCTTTTTGGAATCATTTTTTTTATATATAAAGGACCTTCTAGTAGTAACAACATAGTTTTTAAGTTTAATTCTAAACTCTTTAGCATCCTGGAATGTTTGGCCCTCTACATGGATGCAATGACTCAAAGCATCAATTAAATTCCTTTGTAATGCTAAATCATATTGTGACTCACTTGTGGAGGAAATGTCCTCCTCTATTTCATTCCTAAATAGGAGTTCATTGCAAGGAAATAACATAGTGAATTACATAATAATTGTCAATAAAGTGCTACAAGATCAGTACATAAGTACTCAACTATGCAATTTTAGTATTCAACAATAAGATAACTAGGTACTTAAGCAAACAATATCAATATTTCACATAGAAGAACTAAGTACTGAAATAAACAATTTAAGTATTTAAATGGAGGAGATAAGTACTTAAATGATAGAATCCAGTATTTAATGTAGAAAGAACTAAGGAATGAACAAAAAACCAAATGTAGCATTTGACATATAAAACTTAAGTATTGAAATGAACAAATTTAGTATGTAATATATAATGCCTAAGTACTAAAACACACATATCCAGTATTCAACGTAGAAGAGCACAACTACTGAAATGAGCAAATTATGTATTTAACATACAATACCTAAGTACTAAAACACATAAGAAAGTATTCTGTAAGAAAATTGCATATAACTAATAATGCAAATAGGTACAAATTGGGACAATGGAAGTACACTAAACAATAAATGCAATACGAAATTAAAGATATGAAGTATTTACCAGCTTGTATAGCTACTTTGCCTTCCCCGTCCAATAGGTTCACTTTTTCGGACAACTATCATGTCAACTAAGGTCATCTTTAAACACAAATGCAGGCGAATCATGTTGGACACATCCTCATCAACATTCAAAGTCACGTACATTTTTTGATAGGAAGCAACGTATTGTACTGTGTGGAATTGAGGGCAAATTTCATACCATTTTTTTCTCTAGTTGGAAATGCAGTCCCACTAGAGTCATGCTCTCAAAAATGGATATGATATAGAGTTTTTCATTGTACATACAACTCCCTAACAACTAAATTTGATGTTTTTCCCCACTTTTCAGGCTCAAAAAAATTTAAAATAACTGTTGCCCGCCAAATATTACAATGTTGCGTTACTATGTGACAACGGCTACCAAGTAGGCTTGCTTCTTGCTAATGTGTTGTAGCCGATTGCATAAAATGAAACAAAAAAATGAGAGAGAAGCACTATGCTCGGCCACGAGAGTTAAACAGAAAACACACACACACACACACAAGGGGGGGGAGAGAGAGAGAGAGAGAGAGAGGCTTCTTAGGACATTAGTGTTTAGGAATAAAGGTGAAGAAAAGAACATTACACTGAGGCCATTTCTGTCATTTTAAGTGGCTGGGGAGTAAAGGCTAGAGTGAAAATTCACATGGAGAGTTGAAAATAAGATGGTGGGGACTGAATACCAAATTGAATGTTGGATTGGGTATTTTTAATTAAGTTGCCCATATTTTAATTGATTAAAAATTCTAAAATTTGAATCAAATTCAAGTCAACTTCCAACTAAAACCTGATTCATTGATAGCTATTTAATAACTAATGAGCGTGTAAGGGTGGAAATGAGATGAGACGATTCACAAACGATTCGGTCTCGACTCGATAAAAGCTCGTATTCGACTCGATCTATTTGAGCTCGAGTCAAGTCAAGCTCAAGCTCATCAGTCAAACGAGCCAAACCAGGCTTAATAGTATTCGGCTTGAAAAGCTAATGATCCTAAAAAAGCTTTTTTATTATATATAATATAGTTACAGTCTAGACCTATATAATAAGGTTCATAAAAATGATGATGATGATGATGATATTTTTTATTTCTAGAAAATAACAAAATTATTCAAAAAATTTGTAATTATAAATTTTATTTTGAGCCTAAATTAGCTCAAGCTAATCTAAATATATAAGAGCTCAAGCTCTTCTACTTCCATATGACGAGCCTTATTGAACCAAACTTAATAAGGCTCACTCAAGCCTTTGTCTATTCATTGAGCCATACTTGAGCTCAACTATTTCACCTCAACCAAGCTTCAGCTCATGAATTAGTAGACGAGTCTAGTTTGAGCCTGCTAGATTCGGGTTCGGCTACGTTAATTTACACCCCTATGAACATGCAATGTTATTCCAACTATTGTAAGAACAATCATACATTTTTATTAACTCAACATTATTATAATAAAAAATAGAACACTAAGTTTTATTTTTAATGAAAGCAATACATATCAATTACTAAAATTAAAATTTTAAAATATTTAACAAAAGAGACATATTTGTGAGTTTGGCCGGTTGAACTTTGTTTAAACTGTTAAAAAAGAAAAAAGACACATTGAAATCGAGCTAGACAAAACAGCATGATTCATATTTTATTTACATTGGTGGATAATATTTAATAGGATCACGAAACTTTACACAAGAACCTTTACAAAAATCACAACCCGTAATAGCCAAAAGTAAAAGCATTTTCCCCCAAAAATTTCCATTGAAGTTCATTCGCTGTTGTTCTCATTGATGAAAAGCACTCACTGCATTGGTTCTCCCATAGCGTGCTAGTTATATAAATTGGTGGCATACAAGTCTTTTCATCAATTGGTAGCATACACGATTGCTTCTAATAGTTTATTTCTCATGGATAGAGGGCTTCTTGCTGCTTGCTAGTTCACAGTTGAATTGAAGTATATTCTAAGTATTCTACGAGAGAAACAATAAAGGGAACATTCTTGTCCAGATTTTGACTGGGCTGAATCCTAGCCAATCATTGATGTTTGAATTTGCTATACATTAATTCATGCTTATCCGCTTACAAAGTAATTATAGTTACATTTAAACAAAATAAAGTATGGGCTAAAACTTTCCCAGCCGAAGATAGACTTGCTTCTCTTCTGTAGAAGCTTACGTTTAAAATATTACTATGATATGACCATATGATCATTAGGTTGGTTTCAAATATGGCTTCTGTTCTGTCCAGAATAAAGAATTTAGCTAGGGATATTTGAACAGGATTTGGAATTCTCTCATGTTAGCAGCAATAGCACATAAACGGGAGAATGATAAACCAATAAACCAAAATGCTCATAGTGTCAATAGATTCACAAAAAAATTGATGCTTCAAGGTATGAAGCCAGAGGGTTGCTGCAGTTCCAACGGTATTTAATAGGCTTAAAAATACTTCACTGAGAAGGTTTATGGCAATTTGGCCAATTCCACATGTATCATTGTATACTAGTTTTTCTATCTTGGAACGCCTTTAACTTCATTTTGAGTGTTGTATAGAAAGGACTCACTCAAGGCCAGATACCAATTTAAGGCGTTCCAAGATTTCTCCCTTGGAAGTTCTGTCCACTCCTATCCTTAGGAGCGGAGCTTTGAGATAGTTATTTCCATCTAAAAATACTTACAACATACTCTAAAATGAAAAATATTTTTTCACCAATATGCAGTATTTCTGACCTGGACTTGTATGCTAATTACCTTGCTATTGGTACATGGAGAAAAATGACACAGCTCCTGACTCACTCCTCTTTGATAGCTGATCACAGCAGCAACCCAAATCAAATCATGGCGGAGTTAGTCATTTGGAAAAACACAAAAATCCTCACTGCTCGATTAGCAGTGTAGGAAACAGTTGGATCTATAGGAAAGCCCGTCTTATGGTCCTGGCAGCAACACGAGAAACTAATTTTCCAGCCAGATCTGCAGGCAATCTTAATAACTGTTGTTGTGAATCTTGTGGGAGCTGAAAATTTTAAACAGTGAGGTAAGAATACCAAGACGAGTAATTGGATGAGATCATGGCTTAAGTGGGAAGAAAACAAGTGACATAAGAAATTTAGAATCAACTATACTTATAATGCCGGGTAGCAACAAGCAATCCTACAAATTTAGAATAACCCAAACTCATAATGCTAAGCACTTGTTTTCTATTCTAATATGTCAACAATACATTTTTACTGTAAAAATTCTTGTTTTCCCCGGCGTAACACAAATAGGATAGGATAGAACTTCATGCCATAGCCATAAACTGGGCCAATTGAGAATTTGTAATTTGTAAAGATTCAATCAAATTGTGATATCAACAATAGATTATTGTAACACCGCTTAGTTTCCCTTTATCCAGTATATGAGAGATCAGATGCTTGATTCTTACCTCAGCAATCACAGATAGCAGCGGTAGCATTTCTTGACCAGATACCAATCCATAAGAGAGCAATGCTGCTTCATTTGGAGATGGCTTCTGCCCGTTATATGAGCTGACTCCTTTGACTTCCTGCTAGAAGGGAATTAACTATTTATACAACATTTGTTACAAATATCTCTTTTTCGTGGATTTATCCTTAATTAGGAAACTTGAGCACAAATGTTATTTTTAGCTCAGGAGGGAGCAAAAAGAATCTAAATGCTACACCCATCATGTCATTCACTGAACAAGTTGCAAGCATGCTCAACATAGTACAAGTAGGCAATCCCACTGTCGTCCACCTGGCCCCCATGCCCAACAAAATAACAAAATATGCACAAAAAAGAGATGACACCTACAAACAACTGCAATAGGAAAATATCTTGAATATTGAAAAAATGAAGACAAGATATAAATGCAGATCTTGCAGTAACAATGTTATTAGGATACACAACCAAGGAGTTTACCAAGATTCAATATAGCATTTTATTCATAAAAAATTGATTAAGTGCGATTTTGAGAATAACTGACAATACCAAAGATCGATTTAGTCGGGGAGCAAATAATGTGCAAAAAATACCAAAAAAAATCACTCATTTAATAGTGAGAGTTAAATCTAACAAATTCAATAGTTGATTGAAAGGGCATAATATACTGGTTTTCTTATTTGGTGATTGATTTATACGTTGATATTGAACCTACATGGCAGTCGGCAGTGTGAGACTTATTGCTAATGAACTCATAGAGTCAAGCATCACAATGAATGTTAGAATAAATTACATTGATTTCTTAAAGCCAAGAAGGGGGGGGGGGGGGGGTGGAAAACAAAAAAAAAGAAACAAGAATTCACGTACTGCATATGTAGCATATTACCTGGACTTGGAAGTTTAAACTCGACAGTTAAAAACAAGCCTTAAAGACATGACTTCAAATGTTTAACTCAAAACTCAAAATGACACCCAACACAAGCAAGAGAGAATTTACTTAGCAGTCCAATAAGATTGGGGGTACCAAATGTTTCTTGTCAAATTTTAGATATGTTAAGAAAACTAAAAAGAGAAGAAGAAAACAAAAGAATACATATTTTGGCCTCAATAAAAATGCCCAAAGGGCAAAAACATATTCCATCTCTCTTAATTTGATATTACAATGATCGCCTATTTATTTAAGCAAAACAAATAGCAAATGGGGGAAATCATTCCAAAATCAAATATAAAATATCACAACAATCAATTAGATAAATATCCTCGTTATTATGCAATTATAATAAAGAAACAACTCATTCTTAGTATTTCTATTTCATTTATTGCTGAAAGCATGAATAGTTCAGAACACTAAGCAATTAGTTTATAATACTAGTGAGTTGTTTCTGGAGAGGGGATACTTAACAAAATCACATTACCGGCAACTCATAGAAAAAAGGTTGAACTTCGGAAACACATGCAATGTGATCCAACCCCTCAGCTATATTCTTCATGATTCTATTAGAGGCAAATACTAAAACGAAAAATAAAGCAAATAACCATTTTCCTCCTCCTCCTCTCTTTCTCCTCTCACAAACACATGCGCACATGACTTGTGCATGAGTATAGAAAGCAGTTCACCCAAGACCATTGTCACTTATTCAAGCAAATGGAGCTTCCCTATAAACCGAGCCAAAAGTACACTTTGTCCTGATAGATTGACTTATTTGACTTCTATAAAAATTATGGTAGACAATCTTGTCTTTGACCATGGATGGAAGAATTGTGCTTAATGAAAATTTCTTACCATTACAGAAGTTTCAGTCTGTTGAAACCCTGAAACCAATAACATGAGGCGCCGAAATGTTCTCAGATTGGTGATATCTTCATCAGTCATAGAGGAAAAAGAATGAGGTCCGAATGGTAGGTTTGCAGTCATTGCAGATGTTATTGAATCCAAGGTCACTAGTCCAAGTGCATCCAAGCCCTATGATCACTTAGAAAGCAAATAATAAGTATCAATAGCAATTATAAAAGGGGGGGGAAGAAAAAAAAAAAAAAAAAAGAAACTGAAACAAGATTCCAGAAAAGTTAGTGGGAACTTGTAAACCACAGAGTTGAAAGCTAAATTCACAAATTATATCCACATGTAATAACACTTTTATGCTAAGAGGTCAGCCTGAATTAGGTGCTTCGATTATCGGTGTGCCTTGACCATGTCTGAGACTAGCAAAATGGAATGGTGTATTGAACTTCAGATAAATAATCTAATGTTCTCAAATAAATGTCTTTGTTTGATTCGGTGAATCTTTAAGTAGCTGATGCCATAAAATAGTTTACAGAACGTGTATTCTATTTTGAACGTGATCTGCAATGACCGCTACTCATCTAAATTAAATTTAACTTGTTACCGGCATATCTATGGAAATAAACTGTTCCAATAAAATGCTAAAGTCATCATATTTCAAAAAAGCTACTAAGGTAAATATAAAACTCCACTTTTCTCTTTTATTTCTTTTAGCAACAAGTGAAAAAGAAACCCACCAATCCAGGAAAAGTTGAACAATTGAAAACGCAAGGAGAAAAAAGTACCCCCTGAAAATGCAAATATTTCAAAGAAGTAACGTACTGCATCTGATCAATGTGAAAAACTTTGTATTGATTTTAGAAGTCAGAACTACCCATATGGCAAAAAGAACCCATGTGATTACTAGCAGGCCAGGGCATGCTGCCCAATCAAATTTTGTAGCAACACATTAAGGATCACATTATTAACCCCACTACTCATTTCTAAACCATGCAAAAGAAAATGAAGATTAAGATGAGAATTTCAAAGCAATTAAAGCCATAAATTTCACCACCAATCCCCATTTACCAGTTCAGTCTCCTCTATTATCAACTTGTAGCACCATGGAAAAATGGGCCCCATGTTAGCAAACAAGGTTCTGGAAGAGAGTTCATTTGATGTTGAGGGATAACTAGCATTTATTGGAAAGATCTCTCTCCCAATGCATTTTACTATGTCAAATGCAAAATTGGGTATAGATGTGTGGTGGATTTAACCTCACAAGGAAGGCTTGGTATGTCATGATCTTAAGAGAGGAAGTTCGTGACGGTGTCGTTTCTATTAGTTCAATTAGGGCTAGTTTTTCTTTTTCAATTTTAGGACCAGATTTGTATCTTTTCTTTTGTCTTTTTCTGCAGAGTTTGTTATATACGAGTTGTAGTGGAATTGCAAGAATTCAATTTCTGCCAGTTAATCAAATATCTCAGATTCTGCTTTCTCTCTGCTGCTCTCTCCTTCTTTCCTTTCCCCTTTTCCCTCTATTCTTCCTATCTCCATCATTTCATCTCTGCATACAAGTTCACACACTGCACCTATCACTTATTCACTGAGCATCTCACTGGGATTAGGCAATTTTTCTTGGGGAAATCAGGTGGTTTGCTAACAGTGGCATCAGAGCCACGAACCTGTAGGCGCTCTCTGATGGCTAAGAACAACCGTTTGGATGCAGTTGAGCATGAAGTAGCAGGGCTTAAAGAAGGACATGAAGTATTGGCCAAAAGTGTGGAAGAGATCAAACTGAAAATGGAGAGTATGGCCCAAAGCATTGAGGATTCGTTGGACAGGAAGCTGGGGGAGTTCTTACAAGCTCTATCTCATAGCAAAGGTAAGGAACCTGCTGGGGGGTCTTCTTCTTCTCCAGCAACCCAAACATCAAGACCTAGAGGGGATGGGATCCTTTCACCGACACCAAACTTTAGAACAGTAGATGGACTTAGCTCAGGTGGCCTTAAATCAGTTAAATGTGAATTCCCAAAGTTCTCTGGTGAGAATCCTAGAGCCTGGCTTAGGAAATGTCACAAATATTTCTTATTCAATACCATGAGTGACTATGAGAAGATCCTTTTAGCTGCTTTGAATATGGAGGGGCCAGCAGATAGCTGGTATCTAGACTATGTAGATGGAAGGGAAAATATGGGATGGCAACAGTTTAGTGAACTCATTTTACAGAGGTTTTCTCCATACCATGAGGACAACCTCATCAATCAGTTCAATAAACTTAAGCAGGATAGGTTTGTTGATGACTATACTGCTAAGTTTGAAGAACTAAAGGCATTTATGATAGCTGCAAACAGGCACTTGACTGAAGAATATTTCATCAAGAGTTATGTTGGTGGATTTAAGGATGAGGTTGGGCAAATGGTAGAGATGTTAAATCCCTCTACTCTTGTCCTGGCCATCACCATAGCTAAAAAACAAGAGCACTTACTGGAAGCTCTAAACAAGGGTCAAAAGGGAGGATTTAAAGGTTGGAACAGCAGTAATAAAGCTGCAAAAATGCACACTCCAGACAACCAAACTAAAAGTGCTGGAGTTGTGAAAGACAGGTACCCTCCTATAAAAGGACTAAGTAAAGAAGAAATGGATGCAAGAAGGAAGAAAGGCCTGTGTTTTAACTGTGATGAAGTGTATCACACAGGCCATAGATGCAAAAAATTGTTTGTCATTTTTGGGGAAGAGGAAAGCTCTAACACTGACTATGAGGATACCAGTGAGCCTGAAGAGGAATTGCACATATCTTTCAGTGCATTGGTAGGTCAAGTGACCCCTGATACCATCAAACTTCATGGCAAATTGGGCAATAATTCTGTCATCATACTAGTGGATACAGGAAGCACGAATAGCTTCCTAGATCCTGAGACAGCCAGGTTGTTAGGGTGTGAAATTGAGCAAACAAGTCCCTTGCTAGTCACTGTAGCTGATGGAGGGAAGGTAGTGTGTGATTCAAAATGTACCAATTTTAGTTGGGAAATGGAGGGGCACAGGTTCACAGCTAATGTTAGGATTTTAAAACTTGGGGGTTGTGACATGGTCTTGGGAGTGGATTTGTTGAGAAGTTTAGGTCCAGTCACTTTTGATTTCAATAGGCAAAGGATTTCTTTCAAACATGGCCTAAGAAAGATTACTCTCCATGGGGTCAAACCTGAAGTGTCACTTAAAATGATTTCTAGTAAAAAACTTGATAGGATGATTAGAAAGAAACGAGAGTCAGTCCTAGGTTGCCTCTTCATGATATCAGCTATAGAAAAGAAAGGTAGGACTCAAACCATTCCTGAACTTGAACCAATTTTGAGTCAATACTCTCAAGTTTTTTCAGAACCCAAAGAACTTCCACCCTACAGAAACATCAACCACAGAATCACCCTTAAGCTGGGGACTGAGCCATTTAAGCAACAACCATATAGATATCCCCACGTCCAAAGAAATGAGATAGAAAAATTGGTGAAGGAGATGCTTGAGATGGGAGTGATACAAACAAGCTCTAGTCCATTCTCTTCCCCAGTGCTGCTAGTAAAAAAAAAGGCTGGGTCTTGCCGTTTTTGTGTTGACTATAGGAAGTTAAACTCCTTAACAGTCAAAGACAACTACCCTATTCCCCTGATAGATGACCTTCTTGATGAGTTACAAGGAGCTTCTATTTTTTCTAAGATAGATTTGAGGGCAGGGTATCATCAAATTAGAGTCCATCCAGAAGATATTTCAAAAACAGCCTTCGTAACCACTTCCGGACTGTATGAGTTCAAGGTTATGCCCTTTGGCTTGACCAATGCCCCAGCCACATTTCAGTGCATCATGAACAATACCTTCAGCCAATACCTTAGGGACTTTGTGTTAGTCTTCTTTGATGACATATTGGTTTACAGTAAGACCTTAGAAGACCACCAAACACATCTTAGAATAGTTTTTGATAAACTTGTCCAGAACCAGTTGTATGCTAAAGCTTCAAAATGTGTCTTCGGCCAAGGGAGAATAGAGTACTTAGGCCACATCATTAGCAAAAAGGGAGTGGAACCAGATCCCAGTAAGATCAAAGCTATGAATGATTGGCCTAGGCCCAAAACAGTGAAGGCACTAAGGGGGTTCTTGGGATTGACTGGTTACTGTAGAAAGTTTATTAGAAACTATGGGCTAATAGCTAAACCCTTAACCAACCTCACCAAGAAAGGCCAGTTTACATGGAATAAAGAATCTGAGCTTGCCTTTGAGAACTTAAAAAGAGCCATGATCTCAGCTCCTGTCCTTCAGCTTCCTAACTTTAAAAAGACATTCATTCTGGAGACTAATGCAAGTTATGCTGGACTTGCGGCCGTATTGATGCAAGGAAAGAACCCCATAGCATATTACAGTAAAGCATTAGGACCTAAAGCTTTGGGCCTGTCTGTTTATGAAAAAGAGTTGATGGCCATTATTCAAGCTGTAGATAAATGGAGAGCCTATCTAATTCATGATCACTTCATCATTAGAACGGATCAATGCAGCCTGAAGTACCTTCTTGAGCAGAAGATCTCCACTCCATTACAGCACAAGTACCTTACTAAGTTGCTTGGCTACAGTTATTAGATAGAGTATAAGAAAGGATCAGAAAATAAAGTGGCTGATGCGTTGTCAAGAAAAGAGATGGAGGAAGGAAATGCTAGTGCAATTACCATACTTCAGCCTGCTTGGATCACTGAAATTACATCAAGCTATGAGGGAGATACACTTGCTCAAGAAGCCATTAGTGAGAAGCTGTTGTTTCCGTACAATTTGTCACTGCTTACATTTCATGGGGAACTGATCAAGTATAGAGGCAAGTTGTATGTAGGGACAGGATCACCATTAAGGGAACAGATTGTTAGAACCTTACATGAATCTAGTATAGGTGGTCACTCGGGGATCACAGGAACTCTTCAGAGAGTAAAGAGTATATTTTGGTGGCCTAAAATGCAAAAATCAGTTCACCAATTGGTTACCACTTGTGAAATATGTCAACAATGTAAACATCAAACCACCAAGATGCCTGGATTACTTCAGCCATTACCCGTACCTGAGCAAGCCTGGAAGCACATCACCATGGACTTCATTGAACAATTGCCTAATTCCAGTGGGAAAACAGTGATATGGGTGATAGTAGATAGGTTCACCAAATATGCGCACTTTATTGCTTTATCACATCCTTTTTCAGCTTTACACTTGGCACACACTTTTTTAGATTCAATTTATAAACTTCACGGTTTACCTCAAAGTATTGTCTCAGATAGGGATGCAATTTTCACCAGTCAATTTTGGAGGGAATTCCTTGCTCTCATTGGTGTTCAACAGCTACTAAGCACAGCCTACCACCCCCAAACGGATGGCCAAAGCGAAAGAGTCAATCAATGCTTGGAGAACTACTTAAGATGCATGTGTGGAGCCACGCCAAAGAAATGGAGTCAGTGGTTAGCTATGGCTGAATTCCGGTACAATACAAATTTCCATACAGCCATAGCCATGACACCATTCGAAGCCCTCTATGGCTACAAACCCTCACAACTCCCTACTGACTTCATTGGGAGCACTATTGTCCAAGGTGTGGAACAGATTATTCATGACAGGAGCGCCATTCAGCAACACATTAAACGTCAACTCGAAGTAGCTCAACAAAGGATGAAGCAATTTGCGGATCGCCATAGGATGGAAGCCAAGCTCAAGACAGGGGACCTTGTCTACTTGAAACTGAAACCATATCGCCAGCACTCAGTCAGGAATAGCAAGATGTGGAAACTCAGTCCGAAGTATGCTGGACCATTTCCAGTTATTGAAATAATTGGAGAAGTTGCCTACAGATTACAGCTGCCTGAAGGGGCCAGAATTCACCCTGTTTTTCACATCTCACTTCTCAAGAGGCATGTAGGAGCTAGTGATAGGATCACCCCCACACTTCCAAACCTTGATGAGGAAGGTTCAGTCATTTTGAAACCAGTTGCAATCCTCGCACGGAGACTAGTCAAAAGGAAAAATGCGCCTGTGGCTCAAATTCTTGTTCAGTGGTCGCATTTGCCTGAATCTGAAGCAACATGGGAGGACTATGACATTGTTACTCAACAGTTTCCTGAGCTGCTGACTTGAGGGCAAGTCTTACTAAAGGGGGGAGCAATGTCATGATCTTAAGAGAGGAAGTTCGTGACGGTGTCATTTCTATTAGTTCAATTAGGGCTAGTTTTTCTTTTTCAATTTTAGGGCCAGATTTGTATCTTTTCTTTTGTCTTTTTCTGCAGAGTTTGTTATATACGAGTTGTAGTGGAATTGCAAGAATTCAATTTCTGCCAGTTAATCAAATATCTCAGATTCTGCTTTCTCTCTGCTGCTCTCTCCTTCTTTCCTTTCCCCTTTTCCCTCTATTCTTCCTATCTCCATCATTTCATCTCTGCATACAAGTTCACACACTGCACCTATCACTTATTCACTGAGCATCTCACTGGGATTAGGCAATTTTTCTTGGGGAAATCAGGTGGTTTGCTAACATGGTATTCTTGGCAAAGAATTGAACTTAGCTCCCACTGTCACATTAAAGTTCAACAAAATTCAAAGTAAAGGTTATGAACATTGATGGGCATGCAGGTGACTTTAAACTTCTGTAACTATTAACCAGGCTACTGGTATTCGCAAGTTTTTTACCTGTTTCTTTTCTGCTTCAGCATAGAGAATAAAAGCAGAGATCATGCCAGCAATGGATTCTCAATCTCATTCTGACAATACATTCCACTAAAGTCCACACAAGCAATTCAGAAAGATGTCCCAAATCTTACCTTCGCAAATTCTTCAAGAAGTATTTCTCTCACGAATGCACCCTGCACAAATCAGAATATATTTGAGAGTACTATTTTAATCTATTTTCTCTGTTCGGCTAACCAATGATGAAATCCAAGTTAGAATACCTTCTCATTCAAAGCAAAGGACAGGATTTGTTTGATAACCATTTTAGATTCGTCTTCTACCTGCTTTCTAACCAATTGTCTTTCTGTCCTCGCACGTAATGACTGTCACAAGGAAAATCTAAGTTCAGAAAAAAGATCTCCTAGTGTAACTGAAAAATCATGCACAAATTATTGCTTTTATACACAATCAGAATGGCAGAGCATAAAAAGGTACTCACGGGACAGGACATTATTCAGATAAAGATATCATCCCTATCATCTTTGTAGCAGAAGATAAATTATAGAGAGAACTTTCTTATTTCAGGTTTCAGATGCATAAATTCGATGAATACCTAACACCTAGGACAGGGCATTGAACATGTTACATAAATGTAATATTTAGATTTGGAAAATTAGTGCAAGAGTGGAGCAGGAGTGAAAGGTTAAAAATATTGCAAGGGAGCTGCTTGGAGCATATATTTAATAAGTAAAATAAGATATATTATTTGGATTTCAGCATTACTGATGCAAATGTGTTATAGGTGAAGTGGGGTGCATGGTGTCCTTATCTAATTTGTTATCAACATAGATTGAATCCCTTTCACTCCTATTAACTTTATTCACACCATCAACAAAAAGATAACATAGAAAAAGGGAAGGCATATATAATAATTAATAAGACAGCAAAAGATGCACCTAGTCCATTCCCTCTGCCGCCCCGAATGTTTTTTTCATTTTTCTTTTCATCTATATTCTAGTTTTTTATTTTCATTTTTTCTTTTCCCTCCAACTTCCTCTCCTTTTTCCTTCACCTGACAGCTCACCCATTGATTCCTTAACAGCCACTATCCATTTACTCTCCCGCTGACCAGTTGATTTCTCCACCACTGTTACCTAACCAAGCAAACCGTCTATCTTTTCACATCTGTCATCTCCAACCCATTGTCACTTCTAACACAAATCAAAATATCGGACTGCTTCTCCCTACCATTCAAATGATTCAATCTGCAGCAATGACTTACAATATTTTAAGTACGAGAATAAATAATTTTTGGAGTGCCCTGAGACAGTGCTTCTGCATAGAAAGGTGCAGTCACTAAGTGTGGCGTCATTTGTTTGTGCAGAGCAGCAGAAGTCTCTAGCAAATTATTTGACTTTCAGATCTATTAGGACATTAACTAATTCAATGAGACCAAAGCAAATGAATCAGTCATTTCATTTGAAATACCAGACTCTGAAGGTCCAACAGAAGAAAAATTTAGAAATATGAAACCTCATCCAACATGAAGCTGAAGGGTGCAAGTGATTTGGTGAATTAACTTAATAATCATCTTAAATACTGGGGTCTCCATAATCAGTAAAGGAAGGCAAATAATTGGGAAGGTTTTTCCTTCAAAGAAGAATCCCTGTTTTGAAACCAAGTGTTCCTAATCTAAAATTATTAAGAAGTTGCCAGGGAACTGGGACAGATCAGATATCCCATTAGATCTATTTTCATAAGTTTCAATAAGAATGAAACAGAAAGACAGGCTATCATATGCATAAGCAACTAGAGACAAGAGGTATAAAACCCAAGGTAAACTCAATTATTATGAACTTTTGCTTAAACAGAACAACATAGAGGAGAAAAGTGGTGTGTGTGTGTGTGTGTGTATATTTTTATTTTACAAACACATATTATCTCACCTCTGCTAAGAGAGACCCTAATCGATCAATCCTGAATACTCCATCCTAGTTTAAAAACTTGAAGTCAGTATCCTTGATTTTATAAAACATGACTGGTACGAGAAAAACAATTAATCATGGGAGCAACATGTAATCAGCTGTGAAAGATTAACCAATTGTCCTTTTTTTCGGTAGTGTACCTTATAAAGAAGAGCTTGCAAAGATGATTTCAACTTTGGTGAGCTGTCAGTAAGCACCTTCCGAGCAATCCAAGGGTATGTACTGCCCAAAACTTTGTAATCTGGGTTGAAGCTGATGGCAATTCCCTCCAAAACAGCCAGACTGGATGGCACAGAAAATTGATCTTGAAGTGTTAACTAGATTCAACAGTAGCTAGAAAGAATATAGTTTAATGTAAAACAGCATTAAATGTACATAGCACATCATAAACGTACATAGCATATCACCAACTATCTAAAAAGAATTACAGAACCACCTTCTAATGACAAGAGAAAAATAGGGAGGGATTCTGAATTTGAATTTGTACCTGCAGAAACAAAGGACAATTTACTTATAATAATTAGAATATACTTCAAGTGCAAGAAGAAACCATTCAAATGTCAAAAAAGATGCAAGTATGGGACTCTGTCAGTGTGATTATGTGCGCAACGAATTTGGTATCTCATCATCATTACAATAATCACAATTCAAGAACAGTCACCCAAAAATTTACCAAATTTCCTGAACTTAGAATCAAACAAAAGTGAAGATGTATATAGAATGAAGATGCAGGTATCAGAAAACCAATACATGGTGGTTCCCAAATTTCCAAGGAGATCCCCAAAGCTTATGTTCTGAACTCCTTTGGAAACAGCATTCCGAAAGACACCTACATGCTATTTCATATTAGATAAACAGAAATAATAGCAGATGGATAATGAGAAATAACATGCCTAGGTTCAAAGACTGAGGTTAAGCATCGAATTTCACTGCAGTGCTAGAGGAAGACTAAGATGAATCTTAGTCTCAGAAAAGACCTGTCAATGCCTTTGTAACAGCATTCTGGTCAGCTGTTGGTGGAAGAAGCCTGTTGCGTTTAGTTTCAGAATCTTTAGCATGTCATCAAAAACAAGCAATGTATCAGCTGAACATAGAGAAAGATAGTCAAGGTACCCAAGAGTTACAAAGTCTTTTGCAAGTGCATCATAATCACGATTTACAAGGTGGAGACAAGCTTCAATGAATCCATCACGAAGTTCTTGTTTGAATTCACCCATCATGCCAAAGTCTGAGGATTAAATATCTTCAGAAACTGATGAAATACAAGGGAATTTAAATGCCAGGATTTAGAATAAATAATACGTTAGGCCACAAACTAAAGGAACTCATGGAAGGTGGCCACGTTCTAATGAAAGGATAGCTTTTTGCATTTTTACTCCTTGAAATTCAAGGTTCGGATGGACGAGCATTATTTTCAATAGTTAGATACTTAGATTTTTGAGTTAACTGCAGGATAGAATGCTACGAATCTTTGCAATGATTTGTTCAATAATCCTTTTTTAACTTAATCGACACAAAAGGTATCTTATCAGATGAAAACTAGATTCATAACATATAAATTACAATTCAAAATATCTTATAAAAAAGTGCATGAATAAGTGGCTCGTTAGAATAAGAAGATAGAGTTCCATTTCAAGTATTGTCAAAGTAAAATGTGTCTTCTCGTATTTTCTGCTCTTTCAGAGTCTAATCAACAACCACTTCCCGTTACTCCTCCCAAAGCACTGCATCTTTTCAATTCAAAAATATGAAAAGAAAATTATATTTCTTGAAATGACCCATGAATTCATACTCAGCCTTATTGAAGAACATGAAGAGTCTAGATCTAAACAAGTCTTGCTTGGTATTCAGCTGCAACAATAACATGTGCAGTTATTAACAAAATTCACTACCAGTTTCTTTCCTCCCATTCCAAGCCTGTGCAGTTACAAAATAAATATTAATATAGTCATCATCATCATTGATAAATGCTGAAGAAGCTTCAGCAGCAAGATATAACTTAAGCTTACCCATTCTGAATTAGCCCCCAAATAATCTCCAAGCAGTCACTCATGCGCCCAGACAGGAGTTTGTGCATATCCTAAAAATGCGCAGGAGGTTTTTGTAGGGTAGGGTAGGGTAGGGTGGGGAGGGGGGGGTGTAAAAAACTGCTGGAGTGAGTGGCTAATGCAGGCTGATGTTAATTTAAGTACCAAATTTCGGTAACATGGTAAAAGTAAGTTGGTAATATGTCAACCAGATATGTTTATTATGTTAATAACCTGCCATCACACAGGTTATGACCTTGCAAGATTTACCAAGTGACACGTTGGATCCAAGGCATCCCAGATGGATTGACTAGGATGACATTTTCGCATTCAAAATGTGTAAAATCAGAATTTTGATCATATCACGCACCCGCAGTATAGTAGGCCTTCTTATTCTTTAAAAGGTTTACCTAAAAAATTCGCAATATAACTGGGAAGGCATTTCAAATACCACACCATCGCAACTAAAACTCAATCAAAAGAAGGAAACTATTTGGCGTGTGTATAGTTGCTAAATGCATGGGCTAGTTGTGTGACAACAGTGTAGAAAAAAATAGGTTAACCTTATTTACCTTGCAAATAAAGAATTAACTTATAGCTTTTGCAATTGATGGGCTATTGCTGAAATATCAAGTAGAAAGTCATCTTCTTCATATGCCTAATCATATAAATATTATATCAAAAGATACCTAGGTAGGCCAGTTTCCCGTCATATGTACGAAGTAGGTTTCCAGGATGTGGATCAGCATGATAGAACCCAAACTCTAGAAGTTGATTGAATGAACAATAAACTCCCACCTGTTGGCCCATGAATTAACCTACTTTTTATACAGAACCTGGCTGAGGTAAATAGCATATGGCAACTAGTTTCAAGAATTAACCTCAATCATGTAAAGATCCTTCACTTCTGCCAGCTTTTGACCCTGCAAGCATTCAATATGAACCCCAAATATTAGTGTTTTGTCAAAAAATTAATGTTTCCATCAAATAATGATATCGTAGAACCTCAAAGATATTAATTCTTATCATCAATTAGATTGAGCAACTTTCTCTTAACATTCCTCAGAAACAATATACAGATCAAACCAACGTAAGTAGCTTTTTAACAAACTACACATTATCCCTGTTCGAAACATCCTTCAGGTGCCTTAGGCATTAACTTCGATGAGGCTATTAAAGACAATTCTATGCCTTCAAACCAAAACTGAACTGGTTTGTTTTATATCCATAAGATATTATTCTGTTTCCAGACAACTAGCCAACTGAAAGAACTCTACTTCTACAGTAAGTGACCAGTATTTCTTGGGGATGTGTACAAGAATTTATACACTGCCAGAACCATTTGCAATATTTTGAAGAATATCTGCAAGAGTCCGTGGAGGGCGAATGATAAACCTTCTTTTCAGAGGTCTTTATGAATAAATTGGAGCTAAATTAACTTTTTGATAGTATATCTCCAATACATGCTATTATCAGATTGCAACTTACAAGCACACTTTGTAGCTTTCTGTTTGATAATTTTTTTTATTTGCAGTTTCAAATTGCAGAAGGAAAAAGGTATATTCCTTTAGAACAAAATACAGAAATTACCTCAACCCATTGCATGGTGAGAACTTTGCGAGTTGTTTGCTCAACATACATTTCAGGAACTACAACATCTTTTATGCTGCCATATAACTGTCTGATTGAGTAGCAAGTCAGAAAATTTGGCTTGAATATCTGTTTTCTCATTTTAGGAAACAATCAGAGCACAGTTAAAAAATGTTTGAATCAACCAATGGGCTTGAAATAACATACTGATTGAGGATCATAACTAAACTACTGTTACGTCCATCCAAAGATATGTCGACTAAAATAAATCTGAAAATACTCATTAGGATATAGAACCTTTTTCTGCTAGCAGAACGAGAGAACTATGTTCACTCTTCAGTCAGGAAATTGATGGCTAGAGTAAAAGCTAATACAAGTACAAGCACTAAAAACTGAACATGAGATGACTACGACGCCCTAAGGCTTTCTCAAATATTGTACTTTCTTCTTAACTTGACTCCCGAGTCCAAGAATCCTGAAAGAAGGTCTCAATACAAGAGAAATAGTTCCATCACTTGTTGCAGTCGCAAATTTCAGTTACGAGAAAGAAGGTTGAAAGCGGATGCGCTTCATTACTTTCATACCCTAAAGTTTCCTCTCTCGAAAACTATCCAATTGCAGTGAGCATGCAGAAACAAATATACCATGTCTGTGGAGTGTTTCGGGGAAGCAATTAGGAAGTGTTTGGTTTTGTTTTGAGGTGTTTTAGAAGAATTTTTTGGGAGAACATGTTCTGGAAATGGTAGAGGAGAATGCACTGAGAATGAGATTATGTTTGATAGAAGAAAGACAAATTTTACTGCTAATATTTTTTATGTAAGTTAGCGCAACATCAATTTGATATTATTTTTTTTTTTTTTCAGTTGAAATTATATTATATTATTTTTATAGTGTTATAATAATAAAAAATATATATTCATATTAAATAATGATTGGAAAAATGAATATATAGTGTTGATTTATGTAATGATTTGAAATGAATAGAATTTTTAAATAATATTTTGAAATAAAAAATATATTTTTTGGGGGGAATGTTTGGTTTTATTTTGAGAAGATAAAATACTTTCTCAAAATGAATTCCAACATTGTTTCATCAACAAAAAGGTTTCTATGGAGTGATAGAAATTTTCCAGGGATCAAACTTTTTAAGTTTTATATTATCGTGCATCACTTTCTCATTGAGTATAGCATTTTTACAGGTTAATATTGGTCATGATCAAATATTTATGGTTCAAGATTTTTCTTTACATTCTTGAGTTTGAACATTTTCTTCCTGATTTCTTTGTCTACAATTGTTCATATACTTCTTTACCTCATAAGTGCCAACGAGGTCTAGTTTCTAACATTTTCCTACTTCATTTGGGAGATTATTTTTGTTTTGCATCTGGCATTACACACAAAAGTAAGGCACCTCTATGTACACATAAGTATGTTTGCAGATATACATAAGCAAATGGTTTAATTGCTTTCCCATGTCATGCAGATTGTGCACAAATTAGAACATCGTAGGCTCAAATACAAGATTAAGGCAAACTTGTTCTCGAAATTATAGTTGGAGAGAAGATCAATAAATTAAAAAAGTTTCATGATTTATCTCCAGTTAACCAAATATACTGAAATTCTAACTCCTGATATATAAAGAAGATTATTCGACGACCTAGATAATGCTAAAATACCCTAAACAAGCATCACTAAGGGTCCTAGTATGATCATCCACCTGCCAGGAATGCTGCAGATCTAAACATCAAAATGGTTTTTGATCTAAACATCAAAAAGCAATATCTTAAAATTTTGTAACTACACTAAATTTTCCTTAAAAATTTATTTGCATAATTACCAACAAGTGTATATACAAACTTCACTCTCGATGCCTGGAGACATAAAAACAAAAAATTACAGAATCAGTGCTTGGGCTTCAGGACAGCTAAATGTTGTACTCAAATTTGATTTTGAATTCACTAATCATTAAAACACATGAGGTTTTCCCCCATTACTATTTCCAAAGTATCATGTCCTACTCTGTCTTGTCACTAAAATGATTCGCGTAAAAATGAGGGCAGCCATAAGAGCAAGCTTTTCAACAACAGATTTGATAGAAGAATCTGCAATATCTATTTTTCATTCTCTGGATAGATTGAACTTGGTCCACAAAATAGAAAGACAAGGAAAACTTGGACACAGATATTATCTTTTATTTACCACACAAAATTCTATGAACCTCTGCTATTTTCGTGTCATTATTACTATTTCAATCCCCAAGAAAACATGGGATGAGTGAATTCTTATTTTCAGAATACTAAGGAAGTCACTAAGCCATCGAACAAACTGATTTCGTTTTGCAATATATCAGTATTTTTTAATTGGAGGAAGATTTATATGTGATTACGTCATGCATGCTCCATTTGGCTGAGGGACATGTTGGTATAGCTCCGCTCTTGCAATCAGATCTCTCTAATTTATTGTTTGAACTACAGGCAGTTTTTTGCCAGAAGAAAAATGTGGCTCTTTTAGAAGCTCCATACATTGAGATTTCTAAACCCTAAGAAGGTTTATGGCTACTGAAGATGTCTGAACTTTATTTTTCATTTACCGAAGAAGAAGAATTAGAGCAACATATTTATCAAATAATCGTTCAGTAAAGAAAACTGTTTCAGCGGTCAAATTTTACCAGTCCAAAAGTCGATGAGACAACTTTTTTATCATAAGAGTCACTTGAAGCTAATTTGAAGGAAGCCAGGGATAGAGGGACAGAAATGGCTTACTTAAACTTAACTCCATTTTCTGCCTCCTTGTTGTAATCCATCTCCTGCATTCAATTGGATTACCTGTATTCAATATGAGGCACTAAGAATATTCATCATGCAATGTATACAATAAAACATTTTGAGCAGAACTTCCAGATGTGCTCTACCAAGAAAAATATTATTATCTAAATTAAATAACATCATGATTTCTAATAATATTTCTCTAATTGTCAAACAATCTGTTGTTATGAGATTTTAAGAATCATATCTTTATTCTAGATTAGGCAGTTTCCTTTCATAGAAGATATGAATTTCTGATTTTAAGGGACAGATTTGTGCACATGATTTCTTGATTTAAGGGAAGAGATTTCTCTCCCACAAAATCAGCAATTATGTGAATATTCTCTTTGGTGTTTTCCTTATGTTCTTCTCTTATTTTGTAGCTATAAAAGGAGCTTGTATCTTGCAGAAATAATTAAGCAATGAAGCATCCTCTTCAGTCTCATATTCTTCTCTATTTTTCTGCATGGCATCAGAGCCATCTTTGAAACCAAGTTTCAGTATTTCCTAAAGTTCTCAATGACGACTGAAAGAAGAACTTCACCCACATATTCTGAAGTCATATCAGGCCAAGAACCCATCATTTCCAGCAACAATGGAGGTTCTGAAGGAAGTCTACTTCCCATCACTGGTCACAAATTAAATGGAAACAACCATCTACAATGGAGCCAATCAGTTACGATGTTTATTTGCGGCAAAGGGAAAGATGATTTCATTACTGGTGCTGCTGTTCCTCCTCAAAGAAATGATCCACATTTCAAAGCATGGAAGGCTTCAAATAACATGGTAATGTCATGGCTGATAAATTCCATGAACAATGAGATTGGAGAAAATTTCCTTCTTTATGAAACAGCCAAAGAAATAAGGGAGGCTGTGAGAGAAACTTACTCAAACAATGAAAATAATTCAGTGTTGTTTGAGGTGGAGAGTATCCTTCATGATTTGAGGCAAGGAGATATGTCGGTGACCGAATATTTCAACACTCACCAAGTATTGGCAGCAACTTGACAAGTACGAGGAGATTGAATGGAGTTGCCCAGGTGATGGAATCAACTATAAGAAGATTGTGGAAAAGAAACGAATTTATAAGTTTCTTATTGGGCTTGACAAAAATTTGGACGAAGTGTGTGGAAGAATTATGGGCCAAAAACCACTGCCAAATATTAGAGAAGTATTTTCAGAAGTCCTGCAGAGAAGAGTACAGGAAAGAGGTGATGATGGGAGTGCAGAATCCTTCCAGCAATTCAGCAGAAAGCTCAGCTCTTGCAGCTCGTGGCAGTCAGCCTTCCAACAATAGCAAGAAGGGGCGTCCTTGGTGTGATCATTGCCGACGAACTGGCCACACTCGTGAAAATTGCTGGAAGATCCATGGAGAACCCGTGGATTGGAAACCTTCTCGATTCTCAGGCAACAAAGACAGCCGTGGAAATGTGGCAGCAACCATAGAGAATGAACAAATAACTGAACCCTCAGCATTCAGCAAGGAACAACTGGAAATACTCCAGAAATTAATCAGCCAAGCTCATATTACATCATCCGCTCCTACTGAATCAAGGGTTGCATCCTTAGCCCACAAAGGTAAAGGTTCTTATGCTCTTAATGTTAGAAATGGAGAGAGAATTTCATGACTAGTGGATTCTGGGGCAACTGACCATATGACAGGTGATGAAACTTTATTTGAATCTTTAAGCCCGTCCTATGAGAATTTGACAGTAAGAATAGCAAATGGATCTCAATCAAAAATAGCTGGAGTAGGTTCTTTTAAAATCTCAGACAACCTGACTCTCCATTTAGTTCTACTGGTTCCAAGTCTAGATTGTAACTTATTATCAATTAACAAACTTACGAAAGAGCAGAATATTGTGTTACTAAATTTTCAAAATTTTCTTGCAAATTTCAGGACTTAGATTCAAGGAGGACGATTGGCAATGCTGAGTTGTGTTCAGGTCTCTATCTCCTCAAAGTTCCAAATAAACAGGGAATAAGGCCACCCAAGACCAATTGTTTTATGTCACAAAGTCAGCCCCAAAACTACCTTGATCCTGTTTCTTCTACTGATATTATGTTATGGCATTATAGAGTAGGACACCCAAACTTTGTGTACCTTGAAAAGTTGTTTCCTTCTTTATTTACCAATAAAAGACCAAGTGATTTTCAGTGTGAGATATGTCAATTCTCTAAACATACCCGGAATGTATATCCTAGTCATGCATACAAGCCATCTCATCCGTTTTCAATTATAAACAGTGATGTGTGGGGACCATCTAGGGTAAAAGCTATTATTGGATCTTGTTGGTTTGTGTCCTTCATAGATGATCACACTAGACTTACCTGGGTCTTCCTCATGAAAGAAAAATCTGAAGTGAGCCAAATATTCCAAAAGTTCAATACCATGATTCAAAATCAATTCCATACCACAATAAAAGTCCTTAGAACAGACAACGCTAAGGAGTACTTTAAATTACGTCTACGTGATTATCTAGCCAAACAAGGCATAATCCACTAAAGCTCTTGTGTCAACACACCCCAGCAGAATGGCATTGCAGAAAGGCAAAACAGACACTTGAAGTTGCCCGAGCCCTTACGTTTTCCTCTCATACACTAAGTCTTTATTGGGGTGATGCCATTCTCACATCTGCTTATTTAATCAATAGAATGCCCTCAAGGACCTTAAAATTTCAAAACTCCTTGTCAAATGTTACTTAACTCTTTCCCAAATACATCACTCATTTCCACCATCCCTTTCAAAATGTTTGGGTGCATTGCTTTTGTCCATGTCCATCAACATCATCGGGGTAAACTAGATCCTAGAGCTATTAAGTGCATCTTTGTTGGATATTCTCCACATCAAAAGAGGTACAAGTGTTATTCACCGGTCACACGTAAATATTACAACTCTATGGATGTTACATTTTTTGAACATGTGCCTTATTATTCCAAACCTGTTATTCAGGGGGAGCACAAATTGACTCAGGAATACCAAGTCTGGAATAATCACACATTCCAGGATAAATCAGTAGGCATTTCTCATCTAGATGGTTCCCACATGGAGCAACAACCTCACCAAGAAGGAGATGCATCCATACAAAATTCTAATCCCAGACATATTCCCGAGTCTGTACCCCAAACCGCAAAAACAAGTGATAAGCAGCAAATTCGAGCTCCAAAAAAAGCTAAAAAAGTGCCAAAATTTGACAAAGACCTTATTACTTATTCTAGGAGGAAAAGAAGTCAGAAAGAGGCAGAGACACAAGCACAAATCGAGCAAAACCAAGAGTCTGAACCAAATTCAAGCTCCAAGAATCACTCACCAGGTAACACAACTTCTATCACTAATGAGTTGGCTAATGATGATCTAGACTGTCCTATTGCTATCAGGAAGGGTGTGAGATCTTGAACCCAACACTTAATCTCCAATTTTGTCACCTATGAAAGATTGTCCTCTAGATTTCGAGCATTGGTGACGAATCTTGACAGGATCAAAATTCCAAACAACATTCAAGAGGCCCTACAAGAACCAAAATGGAAAGCAGCTGTATGGGAAGAAATCAAAGCCCTAGAGAAAAATGAAACATGGGTAATTACAGATTTGCCACCAAATAAGAATCCAGTGGGATGCAAGTGGGTGTTTACAGTAAAGTACAAGGAAGATGGAAGGGTTGAAAGGTTCAAAGCTCAGCTTGTTGCAAAAGGATTCACACAATCATATGGAATTGATTATCAAGAAACTTTTGCTCCTGTAGCAAAGCTCAACACTATCAAGATCCTCCTCTCTTTGGCTGCAAATCTTGACTAGCCTCTACACCAGCTTGATGTGAAAAATGCATTCCTAAATGGAGATCTGATTGAAGAAGTATATATGAAGATTCCACCAGGATTTGAAACACAGGCTGCAAGGAACAAAGTGTGCAAATTAAAAAGATCTTTGTATGGGCTCAAGCAATCTCCGCGAGCATGGTTTAACAGATTTGCAAAGGCTGTTAAAAGACAAGGTTATGACCAGAGTCAAGCAGACCATACCTTATTCATAAAAAATAGACAAGGAAGACTCTCTATCCTCATTGTGTACATAGACGACATTGTCTTAACAGGAAATGATATTGAGGAGATGAACCTACTTAAAAGGCTATTAGCCAAGGAATTTGAGATTAAAGATCTCGGTCAGCTCAAATACTTCCTCGGCATGGAAGTAGCACATTCAAAGAATGGCATATTTGTTTCTCAAAGAAAGTACGCACTGGATCTGTTGAAAGAAACTAGAATGCTTAGATGCAAACCCACCAATACTCCTATGGAAGTCAATCACAGATTAGGATCTAAGGAAGAAAATGCCCCAGTTGACAAAGGCAAGTATTAGAGACTTAATGGAAAACTAATATACCTATCTCACACTAGACCCGACATTAGCTTCGCAGTTGGTGTTGTAAGTCAATTCATGAACAATCCACAGGAAGAACATATGGAAGTAGTTTACAGGATCCTGAGATACTTAAAGATGACTCCGGGAAAAGGTATACATTTTAGAAAGAATACTAATAGAGATATTGAAGTATTCACTGATGCTGATTAGGCTGGATCAATAAAAGACCGTAGATCAACATCTGGATACTGCACATATGTCTGGGGAAATCTAGTCACATGGAGAAGTAAAAAACAGCCAGTGGTTTCTAGAAGCAGTGCAGAAGCTAAGTTCAGATCTATGGCACATGGGATTTGTGAAGGAATATGGCTTGAAAGAGTATTAAATGACTTAAAGTTTGGAGTCAAAAGGCCCACAAAGATATATTGTGATAACCAATCCGCCATCAACATTGCAAGGAATCCTGTACATCATTACAGGACAAAGCATGTGGAGATTGATCGTCACTTCATCAAAGAAAGGATAGAGAGAGGAAGGATTGAACTACTTTATGTGCCTACATCAACTCAAATTGCAGATATCCTAACCAAGGCTCTTCCCAGAAACACATTTGAAGATCTCAAGTCCAAGCTAGGCTTAATCAACATCTACAGCCCAGCTTGAAGGGGGGTGTTGTTATGAGATTTCAAGAATCATATCTTTATTCTAGATTAGGCAGTTTCCTTTCATAGAAGATATGAATTTCTGATTTTAAGGGACAGATTTGTGCACATGATTTCTTGATTTAAGGGAAGAGATTTCTCTCCCACAAAATCAGCAACTATGTGAATATTCTCTTTGGTGTTTTCCTTATCTTCTTCTCTTATTTTGTAGCTATAAAAGGAGCTTGTATCTTGCAGAAATAATTAAGCAATGAAGCATCCTCTTCAGTCTCATATTCTTCTCTATTTTTCTGCACAATCATAATCAAGCCAAACTACCAAAATATTGCTTATCCAAAACTTATGAAGATTGTCAGTTGAGGACAATGTTAGTCCACAACTACTTCTGTTAACATGGTTCTGTCATGACAATAAACAAACTTCCAGTGGCAATATATTTCTCCTAAATAGGGGGAATTCCATCAAAGAGATATCTGTGGTTGATTGACTCAATGAGCTCGAAGGCATAAAATGACATCAAATTCTGCCCCAGCCAGCAGCAAAGGAAGTATTATTTCTCCTTTTGGAAGTGAAATATATACAGGAGCATCGAAATTCTTTAATGAAGTTATGAAAAGAGTTAAATACCCGGAAAAGGCTTGATGCCCATTCGTCAACGACTGACTGCAAATTGGTGATCATGTATTAGTTAAATTTAATCAGCAAAAAGATAAAACAACTAACAGGAGGTATATTAAATGACCTAACATAAGCCGGCATGTAACAGAATGTTGAAAATTGTAAAACTATGACTTTGGGTGTTCAAGTACCAAACCATAAAATGTATACAAACATATGGTAATAGCGTCAAGATATAAATTATCATCTGTATCAAACTCAAGCAATGTGTTACAGATAAAATCATTTCCATACTACCTGAAGGTCGGTGTTAAATTTTCCTGCTCTCCTTATCACCCCTGCCAGGTAACGTAAGATTAGTATGTCCAGTGAGATTGCAGCTCTAACACCAGGCCTCTGCACTTTTATAGCAACAACCTTCCCACTGGAACGAAGCCTAGCTTGATAAACCTTTTTACGAATATCAATTTTTTTGAAGAAAATATCAGTTAATCTAAATTACTCTATGATCTTATGATATTTACGCTAGAACATCATGATAATTCCGAATTACATTAAGTATAAACGCAAGACACACCTGTCCAAGTGATGCTGCTGCCACAGGGTCAGGTGAAATTTCTGAGAAAAGTGCATCTATTGGTAATCCAAGTTCTTGCTCTATTATCTCAAAGGCAACTTCTGTGGAAAATGGTGTAATTCGATCTTGCAATAGTGAAAGCTCATCCAAATATGAAGGTGGTATCAAATCCTATGTGAAACAGATTTTAAAAGGAAATTTACTACAAGCTAGGGTTTAGATGCATACAACATCAATGTTAATTCTCAAATCGAAAGCACTACGTGTTGCAATATAATCTTGCTCGGAGTTCCATTTAGCAATACAAGAATTATTAGCCAGAAACTTACAGAAACCTTTTAAGGTGCTAGAGTGTAGAAATTGGTTAAATATTGACTTATTCTTACTTTGTTATTCTTTTATACATTTATCTAAAGAATTCAAGCCCATAGTAAGATCATAAGCTTGACGACTATACGTGTTGTAGAATTTGTTGGTCAAAAATGTGTTCTTCTTCCGGTGCGTGAGATGGTATATTTATCAGAAATGCAAATCTATGAAAAAGCATGAACATAAGATCCTGGTTTATGGTTTAGGATTTTCTTTTACAAAAATATTTTCATAAAAATTTTCTGACATGGTAAAGTGTCATTGCAGGTTTACTTTCTGAAGCATGGTAATGAAATGGAACTATTTCTCCCACAAGTGGTGACCATGGCAAGGTGGCATGGGGATCTAAGAGCGCTTCCGATGTATCCTAAAAATGACGTACCTGAATTAAGATGCAAGTAATTCCCTTTGGTTATAACAGTATTTATGATAAAGAGAAACTTTCAGCTGAAGATTTTAACAAGATCTCTATTGTGTAGATAATGGTTATGGCCTTTCAGTAGTATCCCATGGGAATTTTGTCCAAGATGCAGCTTTTGTCCATTTGACTACGCAACTAAACCTATATCTACACAACAAAATCTTCTATTTCATGTTCTACTATACAACAGAAACTTCTTGAAATCTTTCATCAGCTAAAATGCAAACCATTTTCTTTTGGAAGGACAATATGCCAAAATAACCATGATAAATCAAACCCTTAAAACAGTGGCTTCCTTTTTTTCACCAGTTGGAATGTAATGAAATATTAGATCCTTTGATTACTATTACAAATTGGGTTGGGTTTTGAACTTATGATCCAATAGACATCCATATTTTGAATGGACTTTATCCACGTGTTTATGGGATTACACTCATGCTGGTCTGAGATTCTTCCTTATGTAGGGAGTCTATATCCACATCTAAATAGATAACACTCTTTGTAACTTTAAAACTCTTTCTTGTGTAGAGAGTCCTCATCCATACATAAATAGATAACTCTTTCTTGTGTGGGATAGTTCCCTTGTGTAGGAAAGCTTGCTATAAAAACCCCTTTCCGTAAGTTTAAAGCACACAACTAGAGTAAAACTTTTAATGTAACTTGTATAAAGAAATAATAATTAATTTACTTGGATCTAAAATAAAATAGTTTTGATTGCAACATTAATTTAAATTATTTATAGATTTTAAATCAATTCACCAATTTTTATATTTCAAGTTAATTGGACATGAAAAATAGTCAGATTGTTTAATATTGTCGTAGGTTAGATATTAACAATTGAATGGATTAAATTAAGTTTGCGGTTTAATTTAATTAAGCTGCAAACAAGAGAATTAACCAAAGAGTTAAGCTGCATTTTGCAATATGAGTTCACTCATAAATAAAAGGTTCTAACTATCCCTAAGCGCTATTTGAATAGATTTAAGGATAAGTATAGCTAGTGTTATTACTGAATAATATTTTTGAAAAAATTATCTAACTTGACACTAATTGTAGAAAGTCAAAAGAATGTACAAGTAGTTGAATATATCGCTTATGTCAACTAATAAAAACCAATTACAGTGAACATTGCTCAAGTAAGGACGAGCTAGACAAAAAAGAAACTGATAAAAATAGAATTACAAATTGACCCAACAAAATGAAGATGTGCCAAAATAGTAATAAAAGCAACCAAAGTCAAATGTTAAGTGCTCTTATTTTGTGTGAGATGGTTCATTTCATTCATAATTGAACTAAGACGAAGTTTGACTACCAAAGCTCTCCCATTTCTTTGTTTGCTAATGTTTTCAATTCTCTTCTGACTAGATAATAAATATTGGCAAAACAAAGCCTATAGTTGGAGATTGAGCAAATAAATAAACTATTATGAAATATTGTGCAATATTTGTCAAAAAATTGCACAAAATAAGAGATATTATAATTTGTAAAGTAATACCTCAAGCTCAATAATAAGTATGAGCTGATTCTCCAAACTCAGCAATAGGTAAGAGGTACTTAATTGAGACGTGCAAAGAGTACTGATTCTCTAATATAATGTAATTTGAACTAAAGCACTTTAGGACATTAATTGAGAAACATGATTTGTCCATCCTTCTTTTACAAGCCCTTAATAGTATAAGTGAAATTTCCTTGTGATTTAGTTAGCTTAATATAGTACTTCTAATGTTTTTTTCTTTTATTGTTCATGTAAGTTAGGAGAATTATCATGCCAACTATTGACATATTAATCCTACTGACAAGCCATGATCATGGCTATGTTCTTAGTTAAAAGAAACACCTTAAAATGGAAGAAGAAAAGAATGCTAACCACACATTGTTCAAGTAAGCATTGTAGAAAGTTTGAATTAATGCAATGTGTGTACTCAACTTGTCATGTACTTGGTAATTATAACTGGTGGCTATAGTCAAAGTGATCATTGATGCCAATATTAAGGTGTACTTAAGTTGATATTTAGATGCATAAGTAGAATGGTCTAAGATTGTTGAAGGCTATCTGATTAGATAGTACTTTTTTAAGATAATATGCATTGTGAGACTATCGTTATTTTTGTGATAACAGAGCTACTTTGTATATTTCAAACGCCTAATATTATTGGAGGACAAAAGCACATTTATACCAAATATTGATTCACCTATAAGAGTATTGTGTATAATTAAATTGTTCTGGGTCATATTTCTATGTTAGATGTGCTCGTTTATCCCTTTTGTTGAGCCTTTATATAGGTTGGCCCCTAAGGCATATTATAGTATAGAGCTCATATGTATTCAGAGGCTCCTAGGTGCGCTTTGATCAGGGGTGGTGTCTGTGAAACTTCTACTGAACAAAAGATAATATATGACCAATTATCTCGATATTGTTCTACATGCAATTATTTCCAACAATTCTGGACCTCTTCACCTTTTACCTATTGTGCTTAAATGTCCTCATCTAAGACATCTTTCTCACGAAACAAGGTTTAGTTTCAAGCTTTGTACTTTCAACAATCAACAATCATTAAGAAATGAAATGGTGAGAGTCCATGTTTAATCATATCAGACTGTTAATTTGTCTATATATTGTTGAAATCAACCAAAATTGTAGGTATCCTAGAACTAACACAAGAGAAGCATATCATGTGGAAACTAGCTAGACAGGGATAATCGAGATTAAATTAAGATATAAAGCTAATAAAGATTATCACTTTCACCTCCTGTTACTTCAAAACGACAAGATTTTATCGTACCAATATTCACTCTCATGTGGTATTCACTGCATTCTATATTGTACCCTTTTATGAATGCAACCAACATATAGTTAAAATAGTATATCTGAATTTTGCAGTGGGGATATTTTCCTAGTATGAAGTATTAGAGATGGCAAAGTTAGAAAACTGCATCAAAAATAGTTTGTCAAGTTGTTCAGAGCATATCTACAAAATAAATCACCTAAAAGAGTTCACATACAAAATACACCAATATAAAGGCTAGTCCTAACACCATGTCAGCTAAAGTTGCAATAACCCATTTCTAACTTGTTCTCATTTTTCAAGAAGTTTGCAAATATCAGCAACTTTTACAAGTTTAGTAGCATTTCTTTAAAGTCTATACTTCTATACAAACTTTAATGGTCCAAGTCATAGATTAAAGAAATACAGTGTTCTTGTTAAACCAATTAAGGTTAAAATAAAATAATCAAACTAAAATGCTTGGATTACAATCCAAATAGGACAATAAAGTAAATTATTTACATGCAGAACTTACAGGTCGAGATGATATAGCCTGAGCTATCTTAATATAAGCCTGCAGGAAAAGGAAAAAGCGTCCTAATAAATAAGTGAACATCATTCGAATGAAACATCTTTAAGTTGCAAAAATTTGCTAACAGTGAAAAGTAAATTCAAAAATATATGTCTCTTCACATTACTGCCCTCCTGAATTATTACAAAATGGAAGCGAGGGAAACAATTTTAGAATAAAATGGCCAGTGAATCTATTTCCCATTGCAATTCTCCTAATTGAAGTGAAAGCATTTGAAAAACAAATACTGCACATTTAAGAATGCTTGGTAATTGATCACCTGTGAAGAAGGAAAGTCATCCTATCCCACACAAAAACAGATAAAAGTTAACCTTCCTAAAATTCCCATCTAGAGTAATATTCATCACCTCTCTTGTTGGGAATAACAAGAACATTTCTCAATACAGAAAGCTTCATATCTAAAGCGAGTTTTCAGGACACTGGGAATAACAAATACTACACATTTAAGAATGCTTGGCAATCGAAGAATCTTCTTTTATCACCTGTGAAGAAGGAAAGTCATTCTATCCCACACAAAAACAGATAAAAGTTGACCTTCCAGAAATTCCCATCCAGAGTTATATTCATCAATGTCTTACTGGGAATAACAAGAACATTTCTCAATACTGAAAGCTTCATATCTAAAGCGAGTTTTCAGGACACTGCTTGAGTTTAGCAAAGCTAGCTCTCTAAGGGTCGAATTGAGTGGTTGAAAGGCCTGAAAAAAATGTTGTTTTAGGGACTATGATGCTTGTTCATACCAGATTGATAGGACTAGTGCCCCCGCCCGTCGCCGCCGAACCCTATATTTTTTGCTGACCCAGAAAACCGATAGGAAGAGCAAAACAGAAAAAAGAAACTGCAAAAACCACAATTCCCAAGAAATTCTAAACAAACTGGAGAACAGCTAAGTAGCCGAAAAATAATACAAGAAAGGATGGTTCTGTTGAAGCATAACAAGAGCAGCAGGGGATAAAGCTTTTATTTAGGGTGTGGCCCTGCTAAAAGTCATTAGAATTAATCTTTAGCGGATCAAACCATGTGAAGCCTCTGCCTCGACAAAACTTCAGATTTATTACGACTTTCAATGGAATGTAAAAGGAACAACTAATGCACAAAATGATGGAGAAAAGATAAAACACAAATGCGTACCAAAAAGAGTAACATGAACAGTTTATAAATCTTCTACAAGACACATTTTCAACTTTTCACATGATAATTTAAGTATTTAAATAGCATTAGAATTTAATTATAAGTTTTTACTCTATGACTATTATGAAATTTTAAACGGAACTTCTGAAAAAGAAACAAAATTAACCTTTTAGGTCAAGCATTTTAACAATGTGGGCATGCCATTAAATGCTTCCCCATTGTTTTTAAATTGCAATTCATTCATGCATCAGCCAAATGCCTGATGATGCTTCACTGTTATATCAAGAAACTTTAACACCCGTAGTTTGCATCTCTTTGGAAATGTTTCAGTAGTTGATCAAAAAATTCAAATGTCAGTTGTATTTCTTTTGCACCCTGCCAGAGTGAATATATGTAGTGCATTTTCCTTAGGAAGGCAAGGGAATAATGTGGCTTTTAAAAGATGATTTTTTAATAGTCTCTCTATCACAAATTCATTAATCTCTTTTTCATTTTGGAATGTAACAAATAAGGCTTCCTCTCCTTAATGAATCTTTCCCCCCGGAGTATCTCACTTTAAGTAATAATATGAGACAACTAACTTCCAAGCACACTTTACATAAAGGTACAGAAAACTTTCACCTTTTCTTGAATAAATAAAATTGGGATGCACACATCCACCACTAATAGTTCCTTAACCATTTTATTCATGAAATTGCTCTATCATCTCCAACAATATGTTTGATCAGTATAGGTAAATTTAGAGATCAGAGCACCTATGTCAAGATTTGGACTTCAAGGTTACACTTCCAAAATCCACAATTTAATCGGATCACATCGACAATGATGAACGGAAAATAATAGATTAAGGCATTAGCAGAACTTCAGGAAAGATTCAGTTCACAGAAATTTTAATTGTTTGCGAGTTTTCCATGGTATAACAATTTTTATAAAATATAATTTTCTTTATTTTGGAATTTCTTCAAGGTATAATGTTTCTTCTTACAATAGCATTGATTTGTACTAGCTTTACAGCATAAAGCTCAATTAGTATCACTAACCTAAAAGCTCCAAACTGCAACACAAGTTGTGTTCTACATTTTGTTGCAATCGAAAGTATAAAGTTTACGTTCTATTTATCTTTCCAAAAAGTTGACTTGTTATATACAGTATAGTATATAAAACTTTGCATTTCTATCCTAGACTTCCAATTCATAAATTACAAACACCATTTCAAATCTCTTTCCATATAATCTAAAGATATTAACAATGTCAGAGCCAATAAGAGACAGTAACTGATAAAACAGTCATTCACCAATAGCATAGAATTCTAGCTTCCGAATTTCTACCACCATGGCCACTCCCCCTTTTCTATTGTTAACATTATTTGTTGCGCATTTTGAATTGTGTTAGTAACAACTAATCATGCCAGCCCCTTATTCGGAATGCTAAAATTTAAATTGGAATATGTAGCTATGAATATATTGGACAACCCATCCCTATATTCTTACCCTAAGGACAAATAACTGCTCAGTGCACTTTATTGAATGAATAAATGTCACCCAGAAAAATGCTCAACATCCAAGTTGTTGAAAGTAACCGCATTGGTCAATAACTGCCAATTCAAGTTTGGATTTTGAGGTCTTGTTTGATACCGTTTATTTGTTGCTCATTGACATATGTAAATTGCGTCTCTACCATAAAGATAGTAAGAACTGGGAGAAAAGGGATAAGGAATAATTTGATTTCACTTGATGACCTCGGGCACTTGTCTGCATAATGCATACTATATGTCCATGTGTCCGCGAACATACAATTTCCTAAGACTTGAGATGTATTTGGTATAAATATAGTGATAATGATTGACTTCCGTATTACTTAAAATCATTTGAAAGAGAATTGTAAATGACCATAAGAAATGCATAAATATAAAATTACATCTAGCAATGACAAATATGCTAATTAAAACTGAAAAGAGGAAACTGATATAATGCATGCGAACAAAAGGAGTCTATAGATTATGAAAAACTAGTTAGATATACCGGACCAAGTTGTACTAATATCTTCCTCAACTCAGCTGCTCTAACCTACAAACCAAAAGGCAAAAATTGATCAAAGTCCAAACATGAGAGAAATATAGATGTTCTGTTTTAATTCACAAATAAACTTCCTGAGATCATAATTGTCCAATCTATTTTTTTGATAAAACAAGCAAACTAGTCCTATTTTCTGCAAATTCGTTTGTTCACGCAATATTATTCAATTAAGTTACAAGATAAGAACATAAGGAAAATAGATTCAGTTAAATGATTGTTCTACAGAATTGGGTTTGATCAAAAGGTACAACATTGTAACTTCTTCAGAAATCCACAAGCTCCGGCTATCACGTTTGCATAGCCCAGGTCAAATATGATCAAGTTTGGTAAGTTAAAGCTTTGCAAATTATGGTGAAGGCCCAACAGAATTTTTAGAGACCTAACTACTACGCCAAACAAAGAGTACATTGTACAGAAAAATACCACGACAAGATTTTCTTTTTCCCAAGTTAAATGGCCAGTCATATAATCAGATCATGAAACCAATCAACAACTAATTGGAAACTAATGATCACGATCAACAAATACCAACAACAAAGAATCAAGTATCAGCTCTTAACTGATTAGCTTCTAGATGAATACCCACACAAATGGAGGAATTCAAACTAAGACCTCAAAGTCTAGAGGCATTCTGCCACTTGGAAAATATTTAATTAGCGATTAGACTTTTAAACCGCGAAAGCCGATTACTCGAGAAAACGTTAATTCGGCTATCACAAGCAGAAATAAATAACGGGCACTCCATTCTACAAACTAGTCGCATTCATAATTCTGACCTCAAACATCAAATCGGCGCGCTCGGTGGCGCGGTCGTAGTAGCGAAGTGCGAACCACTTGCCGAGAGTGGTGGCGGTTTGAAATAGCCGGCGGAGGAGAATCAAAGGCTTCTTCTGATATATAGCTGAGATTTTCGTTATATTATATTCAGTCAGGGATTCCGCTTCCGATGAGCTCAGCTCGAATAGGTACCCAGAGTTCTGCGTGAACGCGTC
The DNA here is from genome assembly GCA_018894105.1 of Jacaranda mimosifolia. Lineage (NCBI taxonomy): Eukaryota > Viridiplantae > Streptophyta > Magnoliopsida > Lamiales > Bignoniaceae > Jacaranda > Jacaranda mimosifolia. The sequence continues at coordinate 15,218,466 of CM032123.1, forward strand.
CACTTCATAAGACACCGCAGCCGCCGTGGGGAGCTGGCGGCGCGGAAGAATACTCGGTTGCAAGTGGCGGGTGGAGGTGAAATTGGTGGCGAGAAATAGCGGCGGGGATGGTGGCGGGACGAGCAGCATCTTTTGTTTATTGCTACGGTTTGGAAGTGGCTTTGTGACCTCTGTTTAGAATGTTAATATTATCCGAATTTGTTATTTTCCTTTATTGCATTTTTTATTTTTATTTTTCCTTTTTTAATTTTTTATACGGAGTGTTGATTAGACTCAACTTATATTGCTGGGTTAACGGCCACTCGCGAGGAACTTATATAGTAGGTTAAAAGCCACTCGACAAGGATTTAGGGTGTGTGCTTGGAGCCCTAAAATATTTTCACATCATTAGTAGGAATTAAGAACTTTAATCGCACTGCACTACCTTAAGTATTTTTTAATTTTTTTTTATTTATACAATATTCATATTAAGATTTTGTTAGATTTCAAATATAAAATTATGTATTATAAAATAAATTGAATTAGCTTCTTATTATACAATTAGGATTTTTATACTACAAAATTATCTTCGTCTTTAAAGTAAAAAAATTAGTTTATTATCATACTCTTTAAGTAGGTTGCAACAACAATTAAATTATGATAAAAAATTTAATTAATATTATAGTTTAGTCATATTTTGAGGGCAAACTCATCACTACATCTTATTCTCTTGTAATAATTACATGAAATACACTTAACAATCATTTAGACAAATACATTTTTGAAGTATTCGGAGTGGTAGAAGTGATGATCGAGAGGGAATCAAATTAATAATGACTTGCAAATCAAACCACATTTAAATTAATTAATGCATTTCTTCGCTATGACGACAAAGTGCTCTTCACACATTAATTTTATTTCCTAAACATTAGTGCCCACAAATCTTAAAAATTAAAAAATGACTGGAAAAAAGAAAACCAAAATTAAATAGAGATAATAAATTTAAAATTTGTTGGTCTAAGAAATTAGCTAATTGAAGGAAAAATAATAATGATAGCATTAAAGAAATTTGAGAGGCAAACCTAAAAATATTGAATGATTGAAAAATGCTTCTTTTTATACTGAATAGTGAATACTGTAGAAGAATTCAAAGAGGGGTTTGGCGCGACGTTTTACTGTGAAGACTGAGGTGGAGTGACAAATTTACCCCTCAAAATCCCATGAATTTTTGTGGAAACTTCACCTTGGGTGAGATATGTTATTGGATTATAATTGGAGGGTGCAATCGTCTAATTATAGAATTGAAGAAGAGTGCATACTACATAGTTTGAATGGGCTGCAAATGGATTTCGGGGGGGGGGGGGGGGGGTGCCGCTGAATGCAGAAAAAATTTAGGAAGTTTCAACCAACTTTTGGTGGCAACAATTGCATGACCGGTAACCGGTTACGTACTGTCTAGTGTGAAGTGTATACACTGGGGATTTGGGTGAATTTTACTTTGCTCCCTACCAATATATATATTTGTGTCATTTTTATATCCTAAAATTATGAAAACAAACTTTAAAATATTAGAGATAAAATATGGAATTTTAAAGGTTTTATTTGCAACACATAAAGGAAATAATTTCAATTAGACAAATAAAATTGATACAGTTAATTTTATTTTTTTAATAATTATTTTACTATAGTTTGCTAAAAAAAAAATTATATTATATTAATAATAGATATATTTAAACGCGCTAGTTAGTGTGTGTGTGTGTCATACACAAGAAATCAAGACGTTAAAACTTATGGAAGCGATTGACTTATTATTGTTAAACCTAGAACTTGTTCAAATAATTAATCAATTAGGTGCAACAAATTAAGTAGCACCTGGACGTTTTTCGCCAAATTATTCACCGCACTTTTTTACTAAACTAATTTGCTTCATTGTTGTATATCAACATCAACTTTGAATTAGCAAAGAAGTCAAGCAAGGAATAGAGATACAACTGAAATCGACTTAGTAAACAAATGCTAACTTTTTGTTGCGCCATTGCAAAATCGAGATATGATAATGCAGAAAATCGGATTATGTTGAAACCTAGAAAGACCAAATAGTAAAATTGAGAAATAAAAGTAAAGTAATTCAATGAAACTGACAACAAGATTTAACGTGGTTCGGCAATATACCTGATCTACCCGGCAAAGAAAAGAATTTTATTGATTCGAAATCAAAGTGTCAAATACAATTCAAGTCCCACAAATCTCACGAGAACACCCAACACCCTCGTTTTAAACTCCATTTCGAGACACTATTTTTAAAGCAGTATAGAATCTATTGTCTAGGGTTTTTTACTCGTTCAAATTGGAAGAAAACATGGTTTAAATACCCTACGGAAAACTTAACTAGCCCTGGGTCTGCGTGCCATGCCACGATAACTGTCGAAACACACTGAGCTAGGGTGCGCGAAACTTGCGCCCTGGTGTAGTGTTCCAGTGTGCCGCGCACCCGGGGACGCAGAACTTGCACCCGAGTGCGCGGTTCCAGTGAGCTACATGCCTAAGCGAGGCTCTCCTTGTGCCCGAGTGCGCATTGTGAGCTTTCTGCCCAAATTACGTACCAAAGCACTCCGCTCCTCATGCCCCGACACCCGGCATCCTGTCAACGTGCGTTGGGGCATACTCCAATGCCCATTTCATCCGTTCCGCGTCATTTCGCTCAATTTCTTTCGTTTCTCATCATTTGTAGCTTAAATTTTAAGGCAAAATCAACAATTCTCCACCGTGACTTAAAATTCTCCATCCATGTTCTTTGTCCGTGCCCCCAAAAAGGCCATCATCTGAGTCTGCAATTGTTAATCAAATCAAGCAATGCTCGAATTTAATTCTTGGAGCAATCTTTGTCAACACATCTGCTGGATTATCCTAAGTCCCAACCTTGTCAACCAAAATGACACATTGAGACACCAAATCCAGGACAAGTTGATACCTCACATCAATTTGCCTTTTTCTCTGATGGAATGCTTGATTCGCTAACAACTGTATGACACTCTGACTATCACAAAATATTGAAGTAATATCAGAACTCATACCCATATTATCAATTAGCCATTTAGCCAAATGTCTTCTTTCACGCCTTCAACTAAAGCCATGTACTCAGCCTCTGTTGTGGGCAATGCAACTGATGGCTGCAAATTCACCGTCTAGCTAACTGTACAACTTGAAACACAAAACACATATCCTGTCATGGACCTTCTGCTGTCCAAATCTCCGGCATAATCCGCATCCACATAGCCAAAAATTCTAGTAATAGAATTCAATTGACTATACGTTAAACATCTATCTGCAGAGCCTGTCAGATACTTCATGATCCATTTCACTCCCTGCCAACAAGTCTTTCCTGGCTTGTGCATGTACCTGCTTACAACGTTGACTGCATGTCAAATATTCGGCCTAGTGCACATCATGGCATACATCAAACTACCAACTGCACTAGCATATGGCACATTAAACATGTGCCCTATCTCCTCCTCAGTACTTAGTGATAGATCTGATGCTAGCCTGAAATGAGCTACAAGTGGTGTACTAACTGGCTTGGATTTATCCATCCCAAAACGCTCAAGCACTTTCTCAATATAATTTTGTTGAGACAAGTACAATAATCTCGAGTGTCTGTACTGGACGACCTCCATGCCCAATATCTTCGTTGCACTGCCTAAATCCTTCATCTCAAATTCATCACTCAATTGAGTCTTTGAAACGTTGATATTAGATATGTTTCTAAAGGCAATCAACATATCATCAACATATAGTAACAAATATGTATGAAGGCCATCACTATATTTCTTATGATATATGCAACAATTATAAAATATACTACTGCCTGGGCGACTGTTTCAAGCCATACAAAACCTCTTTAAAAGGCATGCATAATTTTTCTTTCCGAAAACAATGAATTCCCCTTTGACTCATGTAAGTTTGTTCATCTAACTCATCATGCAGAAACGTTGTTTTCTTATCCATCTGCTCAACCTCTATATCAAACAAAGCTACCATGGCAAGTAGCACACGAATGGAAGCATGTTTTACAGATGGGGAGAACGCTTTATGGAAGTCAACTCCCTCTCTCTGAGTGAAGCCCTTTGCAACCAATCGTGCCTTATATCTTGCATCCTCAACCCCACGAATCCCTTCCTTTTTCTTGTAGATCTATTTATAACCTACAATTTTCTGCCCTTTAGGTATATCAACCAGCTCCCATATGTTATTCTTGTATAAAGACTTTATCTCTTTACTCATAGCTACAACCCATTTATCAAAATCTGGACGAGAAATGACCTCTTTACATGTGACTGGATCATCACCCACAAACTCATCGGCCGAAGTCAAAGCATAAGCAATCATATCTGAATATGCAAACTGTTATAGTGGTTTGATCTGCCCCATTTCTCTATCATGAGTCAAATGATAGTTTTGTAGTAAATTATTTTCTTGCTGCTAATTAGGTGATAATAAATTCTCACTAGCTTCATCTACCACTTTTTGTTTCCCTTTTGAAACTTATGGAATGTCAATTTCAAACTCCACATTCTCTTTGATGCCCTGTTGACTACTTTCACTCTACTCCACCTTCTTCATCATAGTAGACTCATCAAATGTTATATCTCTGCTGATAATAACCTTGGAGCCCTTGTCATCATTACACCACAAACAATAATCCTTGACTCTATCTGCATAGCCTAAGAATATGCACTTCTAGCGCTCGACTCAAGATTTCCATCGCGGACATGAGCATAGGCTGGACACCCAAATACTCTCAAATTTGAGTAATCAGCAGGTGACCTAGACCAAATTTCCATTGGTATCTTGTAGCCCAAAGCAGTCGATGGTGACCTATTCACCAAATAACAAGCAGTATTAATTGCTTGTGCCCAAAAATCCTTGGATAATATGGCATTAAAGAGCATGCATCTAACTCTCTCTAAGATAGTCTTGTTCATCCATTTTGCAACTCCATTGTGCTGTAATGTATGTACAACTATGTGATGCCTCATAATTCTTTCCTTATTGTAGAATTTATGAAATTCCTTGTTGTAGAACTCTAGTCTATTATCAGTCCTCAAGCATTTGATCCCCTTTTCTGTCTGCTTCCCGATCAAAGTCTTTCATTGCTTGAAGTTGACAAACACCTCATTCTTATGCTTCAGCATGTACACCCATGCTCTCCGTGAGAAGTCATTAATGAATGTCAGCATGTATCTGGCACCACCTTTTGAAGAAACTTAAGAAGGCCCCCAAAGATGTGAGTGAATGTAATCCAAGGTGCCCTTGGTCCTATGAACTGCTGTGCTAAACTTCACCCTATGCTGCTTGCCAAGAACACACTGCTCGCAGAAATCCAACTCTCTAGTCTTCTCTCCACAAAGCAAACCTCATTTGCTCAATTCTGGCATTCCCCTCTCACTCATATGCCCAAGCCCCATATGCCACAATCTTGTAGTATCATTGATTGATGAGAAACCACTACAGTACCAGTAACTATATTGCCCTGCAATATGTAAAAATCATTCCTCTTGTCTCCCTTCATGATTAGCAGTACACCTTTGAAAACCCACAAAACTCTATCTCGAGCTCTGTACTCGCAACCATTCTTATCTAGAGTACCCAACGAAATTAATTTTTTCTTCAGATTAGGAACATGATACATATCTATCAGGGTCCTCACAACACCGTTGTGCATTCTGATACTCACTGTGTCAATCCCTACAACTCTGCAAGAAGCATCGTCTCCCCTGAGCACTTTATCACCATCGTATTTCTGATGAGTGGTAAACTAATCTTCTCATAGGCACATATGGTAGGAACAACCACTATCCAAAATCCACTCCAGACTCAGAAGACTTTTAGTAACATTGAGAACAAGCCCTCCATTAGTCTAATCCTCAACAATTCCTACAACATCATCTTATTTCTTATCAAAAGATTCACCTGCATCCTTTGCCTTTCCACATTCTAGACAATTTCGTTTCCAGTGCCACTTTCTTCAGCACCTAAAACACTTATCGTTTGTTCTAAGCTTGGTTCAAAACTTAGATCTGTCTTTACTCTTTCCCCTTTTTTTTCAAAACCAATCTTTCCCTACTTTCACTATCGTTGCTGCCCGGGACATGTTTTCTCAACTTATTTGAATTCAATGAAGCCTTCACATCCTCCATTGAAATCATATCTTTCCCAATAATAGAGTAGTAACCAAGTGCTCAAAAGATTTAGGTAGAGAACATAAAGAATTAAAGCTTAATCTTCATCTTCTATTTGTACATCTATACTAGCAAGATCTTGAATCATCTTATTGAAATAATCAATGTGCTGAGTAATAAATGTATCTTCCTTCATCCTCAATGTGTATAACTATTGTTTTAAATACAACCAATTTGTGAGTGACTTCGTCATGTAGAGATTCTCTATCTTTGACCACAATCTCGCTGGTGTACTTTATGTGGCGACCTCTCTCACTACGTTATCTACTAATAATAACATTAGAGTACCATAAGCCTTCATTATGAATTCATCATTCTCTTCATCTAAAAATGTCTCTGGTAAGAAATCTCTGCCCTTTAATGTTCTATGTAAACCTTGTTGACATAGGAGGGCGTGCACCTTCATCTTCCGCAACCCAAAGTCATTCTTCCCATCAAATTTCTCTGCCACGTAATTCATGGCTGACATATGGTCAATCCCGGCTCTAACAGAAATTCATTGAAACCTAGAAAGACCAAATAGTAAAATTGAGAAATAAAAATAAAGCAATTCAATGAAACTGACAATAAGATTTAACGTGGTTCCACGATATGCCTAATCTACTCGACAAAGAAAAGAATTTTATTGATTCCAAATCAAAGTGCAAAGTATAATTCAAGTCCCACAAATATCACGAGAACACCCGACACAACTCCATTTTGAGATACTATCCCTAAAGCAATATAAAATCTATTGCCTAGGGTTTTTTATTCGTTCAAATTGGAAGAAAACACGATTTAAATACCCCACGAAAAATTTAAACTAGCCTATAGGCTTGCGTGCTACAATGGGGTCGCGAGACTTGCGCCTTGACGGGCAAAAACTAAAAATTACCGAAACACACCGCGCCAGGGCACACGAAACTTGTGCCCTGGCATGTTATTCCAGTATGCCACACACTCGGCACACGAAACTTGCGCCTAGTGTGCAGTTCCAATGTGTTACGCGCTTGGGAGAGGCTCTTCTTGCGCCCGAGCACATGCCACTGGCTTCCTGCCCAGATTCCGCATAGGGCATGCTGCTCCTCACATCCCAAAGCGCGAAGTCCTGTCAACATGCTCCAATGCTCGTTTTGTCTGCTCTATGCTGTTTTGCTCCATTTCTTCCATTTCTTGTTATATGTAGCTTAAATTTCAGGTAAAATCAACAAATTATTCTTTATGTTGTTGATTGATTTAGTTGAGCATATGTCTGTTACAAGACCCATCATATCTATATTGTTATATATATGGTGTAGAATCACAATTACATAATTTTGGTTAAATTATGAATTCATAAAATTTTAAGCTTTTTAAGTAAATTTACATAATTGGTTGTTAATTTATTTTTTTTGTTGTATTTTAATACAACCAACTTATTTGTTATAACTAAAATATCGTGTTGTATTTTTTCTAAAGTGTACGTAACATTAATTTTTATTTCATGGGATAATTCCAACTATGATTGATATAGGTAAGCCCACAAATCCAATAAAATACTAAAAGCCCAGTATCAAGCCCAACTAGTTGAGCTTTGGGCCCAAGCATTTCTTAGCCCAAGTAGGTTAGCCTATGACAATTATACATTTCTGGACTGACTCCAAAACCTTGAATTGACCTCTGATGTTGATTTCTATCGACCTCACGAGGTCGAAAGCATACAGTTGGAGAAATGGCTGCTTGGCCAAAACAAATTAATATCAGGGTCTGTCGTCCGTTATATTCGCATTACATGTACCCAAACCACATTCCTGTCTGCATTAAATAGCTTTGACAGTGCATCACCTCCGCATTAATGATAGTAAGGGCTCCCTCTCCGGCAGCTGGTCACAAGCAAGGTTAAGGATTACAAAAAAAAAAAACCTAAGTTACCCCCACTCAAGGAAGAGGTGGCCTGACTTATGTTAAGGCGAAACTCGTCTTTTTCACTCCACGCCAAACATTATAAATATTACCTATTCCATAGATAAAGGTACACTTTTAAACATTTTTAAGCTGTTTATTTCTGCAGCAAAAACATAGCCGCCATAATAAAAGTAGGCGAAGCTGCTGGAAGGGCTTGCTTCATGCCCTTGAATTCTTATTCACCGATGAATTGAGAAAGCCAACAGAAATAACCGATATTTAATCCTGTACATAGGGCCGCTTTCCACTCCCATCCCGGGGCGCTAAGGGGTTACTCTGCTAAATTTTTTTCAGGTCGAGAACTGACTTAAGCATCGGAAGGTCTTAGCTGAGGACCCTCTCGACAAGCCTAACACTTGTTCATTGGCTGCAAGATTCGATCCGCATTACCTAATTTCTTATCTTTTTGGTCGACTTGGAAATTCTGGTCTAAACTAAGAAGCCTACTTTACCTAAATTGACTTCATTATTTAGCGCCGTCTATGCAACGTGGAATCTACAACTAAAAAATGGTGAACACTAGATAAACTACTTCTAAAAGGTAGAGTGACCATAGATCACTACCACCTCCCCCACTGCCACCACAACCTCAGCCAAACCAGCAAGCTGAGGGCCTAAGCTCTCAATCGAAACAGGTGGTCACTTTGACCATCCCTCAGCTTATGCAAGTGATTAGTGATCAAATATCCGCTCAGCTCTCCGCACAATTATCTGCTGCCTTACAAAGGCACAACAACCAATCAGTAGTTGTAGCTAGTGCCACATGAGACACCTCTCACCAAGAAGAGAGACTACCGTGTAAGGACAAAGCAAAGAATGAAACTCGTCACAAGCCCCGCATACGAGATTTAAGCCTTGGCCGATTCCCACGTGATGAAACTCATTACCAATCTCGAGAAGAGGTAGCGAATTTAGTGAAGCACCTCGCTCGACCTAATCGAGCCCAGTAGTGCGAGAAAGTCGAGCACCAAAGACCTCAACCCAATAAAAACTTATTTAGAACGGACCGAGATAAACGGAGGAAATATCACACCAAGTCTAACAGTTGAACAAATGATTAGAATAGATCTCAAGAAGAAACGTTGAAAGAATTTAGCTCGATAGTACCCCTAGACTTTAATGAGAAAGGGAATCCCCATTCATCCAGGAAATAATTGAGGAGTGCATAGCGATCGATACAAAAATCCCAACTGGACTGCCTAGATACAATGGGTAAACTATCCCTAATGAGCACCTACTACAGTTCGAGCACATGATGCAACTACATGGCCATAATGACCATATCTATGCTAAAATGTTGGTCACCACTTTACAGGGAATGGCGTTCGAATGGTTTGTCAAGTCGGAACGTGCATCCATTTTTTCATATGACCAACTCTGCGATAAATTCCTTCACCAATTTGCTAGCATGAGGAAAGTAAAGTTAGCTCATACTCACCTCCACATAGTCAAGTAAAATGAATGTGAATCTCTTCAGGATTTATTTTCTAGGTTCAACACTGAGATACTGAAGATTGACAATCCCAAGATCGAATTTTTGATCAACGTCTTATTCCTTGGGTTGAGATATAAAGAGTATGCCAATGCTATGGTAAAAGAGAGATCGAGAATAGTGGAGAAGCTCTTCCACCTCGCAGAAAGATACATGACCTAAGATGACATGAATAAGATGAAGTATGGAGACGGATAAAGTGATAAGAAGAAAGAAAAGGGGAAAGATGATAGGCATAAGAAAGATGGTCAACGATCTCCAATTAAAAGGTTCCACAATTATTCCCCACTCAGAACTCCCAGAAAAGAGGTCTTATTTGCAATTGAAAATAAAAATCTTCTCAAAAGACCAAGGAAACTCAATGAGACTTAGGCCATGAAAAACTCCAAGAAGTATTGCCATTTTCACAAGCAGAAGGGCCATGACATGAAGGATTATTTTAACCTTCAGGATGAGATTGAGCAATTCATCCAACAAGGTCATTTGAAAAAGGATGTCAAAGAGAAATCCCGACAAGCAATGGCTTAGTCCGACGAGAATCACCGTAGAGAATGGTCGAACAACCTAAGAAGAAAGGATAAAGGAAAGAAAAAGGTTGAAGAAGAACCCCTCCCCCCCTTTTGAGAGACATTATTGACACTATAACAAAAGGACCAACTGGGGGGGAGGGACTTTAAATCAACAAGGAGGCAAGCACAGAGGCAGCTCGAATTAACTAAGTCAATGCCAACCAAGACAATCTATCAGCTTTCCACCAATGCAGACCCTATCTTTTTTTCATTTTCCGACCTCTCTCACTTGGGAGATTAAGGGGCAGAGAGAAAACTGGATTGTCCTCTGGTAGTAACTGTTGAAATACCAAATTTGAAGTAAGAAAGATTTTGATCGACAATTGCAGTTTTGCACACATAATCTTCTTATCAACATTAGAAAGAATGAAGCTGGGAAAGTTGAAGTTTAAGCCAATTCACACCTCGCTAGTCGAGTTTGGTGGGTAAAAAATCATGTCAATTGGGTCCATATATTTGTTTACATCTTTTGGAGAAGCAACAATCAAGCAAACCTTCATGATCAACTACATGTCGTTAACACACCCTTCGCCTACAACATTATAATTGGAAGACCAGCACTTAATGATTTTAGAGCCATAGTATCGACCCATCATATGAAGGTCAAATTCCCAACAATAGCCAATACAGGAGAGTTGTTGTGTAATGTGAATGAAGCATAGCATTACTACACCATTTTCGGTTAAGGCGAGTGAACAAAAAACCCAATCACAACTGAAACCTTTGGGAGATATCCCAGTAATGGAACCTTAGACGGGATAGGCAAGCAAAAAGATAAAGAGGAAAAACACCATAGTCGAGCCAGCTGAAGAATTCAAAACAACTGAACCCAAACTTGGGAATTCAGATAAGACTATAAGGATAGGAACTAGCTTGAGACACAATATGGAGTGCAAGTTGGTCAATTTGCTTAGAAAAAATATTGATGTTTTCGCATGGAGAGCAACCGACCTCCGAGGAATCGACCCCCAAGTCATCGTCTACCATCTCAACATCGACCCATCTTCCAAGCCAGTCAAACAAAAAATTAAGACATTCAATACCGAGGGTGCCAGATCATCGAGGAAGAGGTCAACAAGCTTTTAGAAGCAGGCTACATAGTAGAATACAATACCCTAGTTGGCTTTATAATGTAGTCCTTGTCCCTAAAAATGAGGGCAAGTGAAAAATGTGTAACGATTTTACTAATCTTAATAAAGCATGCCCTAAAGACCTTTACCCACTACCTCAAATAGATCTATTAGTTGACTTACAGTAGGTTGCGACCTCTTGAGTATGATGGATGCTTTTGAAGGATAGTACCAAATTTTCACGGCTCCTGAAGATAGGGACAAAACCACTTTTGTGGTCCCAAATGGTGTATATTGTTTTCTCGTCATGCCATTTGGGTTGGAAAATGCTGGAGTAAATTACCAAAGGTTGGTCAATTTTATGTTCAAGAACGAAATTGATCGATCCATGAAGGTCTATGTGGATGATATGATTGTTAAAATAGAAAATGAATCAGACCTCGACCACACATTTTCAATGTTAAAGGCGTTCGACATAAAGTTTAATCCCAATAAATGCATATTTGGAGTGAGAGGTGGGAAGTTCTTGGGCTACATGGTTAGCCAAAGAGGCATCGAGGCACTGAGGCTAATCTCCAAAAGATCCAAGCAATTCAAGATATTCCACCACTAAAGACAATAAGAGATGTTCAAAGATTGGTCGGAAGAATCATTGCTCTAGGGTGATTCATTACTCAGTTAGCAGATAAAAGTCTATCGTTCTTTAAGATCCTCAGGAATGCAAAGAAGTTTTAGTAGATAGAAGAATGCGACCAGGCTGTAGTTGAGAACAAACAGTATCTGACTACGCCGCCATTGCTCGCAAAACCTGTGACTGGAGAAGTATTGAACTTATACTTGGCGGTATCTGTGGCAACTGTCAGTTTAGTCTTAGTATCTACTCAGCAAGGCTTGCATGGGCCAATATATTATGGCAACGAAGTCCTATAAGGCTCCAAGCACAACTATTTGGAGATCGAAAAATTTGCTTTCACTTTGATCACAGCAGCAGGAAAGCTAAGTCCTTATCTTTTGTCATATGATGTCATTGTTCTGACCAATCAACCATTGAAACAAGTGCTCTCTAAGCCCAACACATTGGAAAGATTGATAAAGTGGGGTGATTGAGTTAGTAGAAGTTGACATCAAGTTTTAGCCCCACACAACTATTAAAGCACAAGTATTAGCTAATTTTGTAGCAGAGCACATCGACCTTCCAACAATAGTTGAACCATAGCAGCATGTATTATTATCCTTGCATGTCGACGGATCAGCCACAAGCACTGGAGGAGGAGCAGGAATTTCCTTGCGTTCTCCTTAAAATGAGGAATATGATTTCCTAATCAAACTTAACTACCCAGTCACAAATAATGAGGCCGAGTATAAAGCCATCATCACATCTATAAAGATGGCCCTGATAAGGGGTTGAGTGTTTAGTAGTTGTTACAAACTCACAGTTAGTTGCGAAGCAATTTGGAGGAAATTTTGAAGCAAGAGAAACAACCATAAACACATATTTAGCAGAGGTCAAAAAACTAGAACAACAATTCAAAAAATTTACACTCAGCCAAGTACCCAAGTCGGAAAATAAAAGAGCAAATGCACTCTCCAAATTTGCCAGCTCAACGAAAGGCACAAAGGAAATAACAGTAACCTTTTTGGTCTCAAATAAGCCCACCATAGATGATCTTCGCCAAATTTAGATCTTGATTGTCGAACAAACAAGCCCCAATTGGATCGATGACATAAAATCCTACCTCGGAGAAGGAAAATTACCACAGGATAAAGTAGAGGCTCGGAGGTTAAAGGGATGAGCAGCAAAATGTGCTCTTAACGAGTTTGATCAGTTGTATAAAAGGTCCATCTCGAGCCCCCCATTAAAATGTCTGACATCTGACCAGGGACAAGAGGTCCTACAAGAAATCCACGCTAGTATTTGCAAAAACCATTTGGGGGGACATGCATTAGCCCATAAGATCATCAAGCATGGCATTTTTTGGCCAACCTTGCTTAAACATGCAATCAACTTTGCACGCAAATTAATTAAAGATCAAATCGACCACATAGCCGTATGATCAAATTGATTTGAATTCATCATCAATTAAATCGACCTCGCAGATTACCATATTGATTTTTAAATAAAAAAGATTAGAGCGACCCCCTAGTCACACGATCAAAATGATTTTCGATCAGTTATTAAATGACTAACTCGATAATGAAAATTAACATCAAACTACATCAATTATTCCTAATCTCAATTGACCTCCTAGCTAAGCTAGATCAACATGATGAGCATAAAATAAATTTGCAAAAATAATGCAACATAAACTAAAAGCATTAGAACTAACGTAAAGCATATCATGTTTAGCAAAAAAGATAGATACATTGTTCAAATGCCCATCAAGGCTTCACATCATTCCAAAATAAGAAGATTACAAAGCAGAAGCTCCCTAGCTGGTAGTAGTACCCTCTTCTTGGCTCCCCCGAGCAGCAGCCTCCATAATGACCTCGTCGATGGCTTTGTCGAGCTCATCAGTTGTATCAAGGCCAACGTCTAGGGGTAGACCCTTGACCTCCTGCTCAAGTCCCAAAAGTAGCACTCCCGTAGGATGAAAAGGCCCATCCTCTCCTACCAGAAAGGGGCGTTTGATGTAGGGAAGAACTCTACCGTATTCACTTCAATGTTATTGATATCCAAAGCAAAGTCGTTAGCAAAATAAAACTTCTTCCCCATTACGACAACTCTGGGATACGGAGGGACTACAACCTTATCAGCAGGAGCATTCTCATCATAGACCTCAAGGCGTTCGCTTTTCATTACATTGAGTTGAGCCTTGTCCTCTACTCGGATCTCATAACCAAATAACTCAAGCTGATTTATGGCTTTCTCGAATGCATCCTTGGCGTTATCCATACTGATTGGAAGTCATGCTAGCATTAGTAAATGCTAAGGTTAGCATAAACTACTGCACAGCCTCCTTGCGAATCTCAAGCAACGCCTTGAAAAACTCGCCCCTAGCATAGAGCAAACAACTCGCATACCCCATAGCCCAACCTGATAAGGAAGCCTCCTAGATCGACGCAATCGATTTCTTCAACTGCTCTTTAGCCCGACTCCTCCCTTCGACGGAAGCTAAAAGCTCAACACCTTTTTCTTCGAGCGGCTTGGTCAATTCCACAACCCTCGACTCTAAAGATTCAACCTTAGTCTTAGTTAAATTATTTTGTTCTTTCTCCAGCTCCTCGCATTTCTCCTCCAGCCTCTGGTGGTTGGTCTCACATAGTTTGTACCGCCGATGTAGATTACATCCCTATTGCTCGGCCTAAAAGAAAGTAAACACATTATGAAAAAACTAATTTCACAAAAACTAAGTAGTATATTCGATGAAAAACTTTACCAGATTTGTGTGGTAGGCAAATGCCTTCAAAGCAACAAGTTGGTCGTGATTAAATGTCTCTACCTGATCTCTTGAAAGAGACCAGCAGTCAGAACAGCCAAAGGGTTCACAGAGGTCGGGCTCACCCCCATCATTGTCGACGAATTTGGTACCCTAACTTTAGGCCCAAATTGAGGTTCAGGGAAAGTGCGTAATTTGCACAAATGCTCAGGAGAAAGTGTCTCATAAGCAGCCGCATCAGGATTAGTAGCTTTCTTTTTTCCCTTCTTGGCTGCAATTTTCTTCGAAGCACCTTGAGCCCCAGCTTATGTTGCCTTCATTTTTCATTGAGGAGCCAAGTTGTTCACTACTCATATGCTCTAAGTGACAGGAGATGGACTTGTTTGGGGCACCTTCTTACCCCGGCAGCTTGTGGTGCAGCCCCTCGATGAGCCACCACGGCCTCGCGCCACTCCTATCCTTTCTGTTGTTTTTGCATCAAATCTGCCTAGCGTGATCCATGACTTGTTGACCTAAAGAAACCCGCATCAACTCGATCAGAAACATATAAAACATATAATGATGACAAATCAAATAAGTTAGGTAAGTTAGTTCTACCTGAACGTGCATTAGTATGCAATCTCAGTAGGGCGGTCAATAATCCCACCAGGACCAAGTTCCTCTCTCTTATGCAATATTGTTCCATGATGGATTCTCATCAATATTCATCTCGACCCTACCCACCATCCACTCTTGTGGAATATTAAAATTGATGGTGCTAGGGGATCGGACATAGAAGTATCTCTCTTTCCATTTTTAGCCATGGTAAGATGATGGGGTTCCAAAAAGTTTCCTATGAGGTTGAGTGGTCTAATGATAAAATCCCAACTCCCTCGTACTACCCAACTTTTGAGACATCAGAAGGTGAAATAGGTTATTAAAATTAGCCCAGGAAGGGGTTGATAATGAATTATCATTAAAATAATAAAATTACACGGAAGGGAAAAAAAATTAGGCAAAAGTTGGCTTATACAAACGTTGAGACCTCTCAACAAGTTGTCTATAGGCTCAGGGCGGGGAAATCTAAGTCCACATTTCAAAGCATCCTCAAAAGCAGTTATGTATTCCTCTGGAGGTGTATACATTCTATCCCCTTCCCCAGGTTTAATTAGCCCAAACTTATCTGGAATATGATATTTGACCCTAATTGGCCTCAATTCATTTAAAGATATTTTCAACATGAATTCACTACAGTGGGCATTTGTAAAAAGTCTACCCCTCAACCTTGGAGGCTGGTTGGCCTCCCCTGATGGCTCGGCCTCTTCAACGATAGGCTCAAAAGGTTTAGCTTCGTTGGCAACAGGACTAGAGGGAGCAATCCCCTTATCAACCCTTGACATCCCCTCAACTATACCCACCTCTGGTCGACTAATAGAAGAACTCGACCACTCACTTGATGTATCATATAAACTTGCCTGGCTAGTTGAGTCATCTAATGACCAAGTAGCCGCGAAGTTAGACCTCGAATTCCTACCCTTTTCCCCGACCCCAGACTACTATAAACCAGGATAAACAAATACGAAAACTAAAATGAGAAAGGAAGAGGACTTACGCAAAGTATACGCAAAAAATCAAGAAAATTGGAAAAGCTAAAAGATTAGACCAAACTCTCTAAGCTCAACCTCGTATTGATGTGGTAAAAGTGATAAATAAGCGATAACAACGGCTATTTATAGCCAGGCCCAGTAGGTGAATTGGTTAATTTCACCGGACATGGCTAATTAATGCATAATCGTCAATCACTCGCACACGAATTTCAATGTAGCCGTCTAAATATGGCTCCCACGTTCAAAACCCTGGTCGAGATTCAAAATTTTTTGCCCATTCATCACCCTGGTCAAGATTCAAAAATTCACACTGATCGAGAAATGAAACATTCATTCTTGTTGACAACTTAATGATGTTGCGCGCTACTCCTTACTCCGACCTCTACATGGTCGGACTATATATGGGTAAGCCCAAAAATCCAATAAAATACTAAAGCCCAGTATCAAGCCCAACAAGTTGAACTTTGGGTCCATGCATTTTTAGGCCCAAGCAGGTTAGCCCATGACAATAATATGTTTCTAGACTGACTCTGAAACCTTGAATTGACCTTTAAGGTCAATTTTTGTCGACCTCACAAGGTCAAAAGCATACAGTTGGAGAAGTGGTTGCCTAGCCAAAAACACATTAATGGCAGATTTTGCCACCATTCGCATCTGCATTAAATGCAACCGAACTACCTCCTACCCATATTAAATGACTTTGACGGTGTATCATCTCCGCATTGATGACAATAAGGGCTCCCTCTCTGGCCAACCAATCACAAGCAAGGCTTTGGATTAGGTCAAAAAGACCAAAGTTACCCCTGCTCAAGGAAGAGGTAGCCTAACTTATGTCAAGGCGAAACTCGTCTTTTCACTCCACGCCAAACATTATAAATATTCCTTTTTCCATAAACAAAGGTACCCTTTTAAACACTTTCTAAGTTGTTACTCTATAAATTAACTTCAGGTTGAGAACTAAATTAAGGGTCGGAGGGTCTTAGCCGAGGACCCTTTCAACTAGCCTAATGTTTGTTCATTGGTTGCAGGATTCAACCCGCATTACCCAATTTCCTATCTTTCTGGTCGGCTAGGAACTTCTGGTCAAAACTAAGAAGCCCACTTCACATAAATTGACTTTATCAATCATATTAATAGATTTTTATTTCATTTTTTTTTAAAATAGACATAATCTTAGTATTTTATCTCATCACATAAATTTAAAATTCAAAATGTGTTTGAATTTTGAATTTTGAATTTATATTTTATTGTAATTTTTTATTTTTATATATGATAAAATATTATTGCATTTTTTATAATTAAATAATATGCCTAGAATAGTGCAACTTTTTGAAGTATATTGTTTTGTTAAGTAGTTGAAATTAGCCCATTTATGTATTTTTTATACAGAATTTAATTAGATTTAATATAAAATATAATATTTTCAATTTCTTAAGTATGCATTTTTATGTGAAATTTACTTAATTATACTTGATACTGCTAAAGTTATTTATAAGGGCAATTTGATAAATGAACTAAAAATAGCCTAATTAGGGCTTCAATTAATCGAATTTTAATCCAAATATGATCTAAATTCGATTCAAATTTTAGGACTTCTATCCAATTACAATATCTAATAAATCAAATCAGATTTTGAATATTTGTAATTTGAAATAAGTGGATCAGATATAGAGATAAGCAATTTGATCCGTTAAATATTCACATCCGAACTTTAATAATTTTTTATTAAATTAATACTCTTATACATAATATTAGTAAAGATTTTAAGATAAAATTTATATATTATATTGGTCTAATATCTATATTGTACTATTGATATTGAGTTTAGCCCAAAAATAAGAGGGACACTAAAAAAAATATCAAATATTATTAATGTATAATAGTTTACCTATGTATATTAATATAATGTATATAATGGTTTAGTATTCAAATATTTAACTTTTGGGTCAATATATGATAAAAAAAG
Organism: Jacaranda mimosifolia; assembly: GCA_018894105.1. NCBI lineage: Eukaryota > Viridiplantae > Streptophyta > Magnoliopsida > Lamiales > Bignoniaceae > Jacaranda > Jacaranda mimosifolia. The sequence goes on from CM032123.1 coordinate 15,236,667, forward strand.
TCGTTAAAAATTCAAATATGATACAAATTTACTTTGTAAATACAATATTCCTATACAATGCAAAAGAAAAAAGGAAAAAAATATTAAATTGAATCAAAAAAATTTAATTTTGGGATATGATATTGACTAACAAAGATCCTACAGAGCATCGATCATCAAATTTGGGTTCGGGTATGGCTCATTTGATACAAATCCAATTTGTTGAGAGCCTTAGGCTCAAGAACTGTTGGGGAGCCCAAAAGACAAATTAAGCCCACAAAGAAGAATAGAAAACCCATAATGACCTAAACTCATCAAGATTAAAATTTATAAATACTATATCGTAGAAAGAACTTAGATGAAAGAAATCATTCACAAATAAGCACAAATCGAGAGAACTTTCGAGAAACATACATCTCTTTGCACACGCTCCAAAGAAAATGAATCGACACACTACTGTCTATTGGAAATGACCTTACTCCATTTCGATGCAGCATCACTTCGGCGCTGTTTGTGGGAACTCAAGAATGAAATAGGTATGCTAAGGATACATAGGAGATTAAGAGCTCGTGAACCCAACAATCACGTGACCCCAACATCGACGAATGTAGAGAGTCACCAACGAGAGGTACCATTTAGTCCATCGCCAAAGCTTGCTCTTAATGCGCAATCTGTACTTGAGGAGATATATCTACAGCAAGCCCCTCCCTATGGAGAATTCGTTTGACCTATTATTTAGGAGGCCTTGAATATTCTATTGGAAAATGTTACCGCCCAAGCCACAGCCAAAGTGGTTACCCAATATGTTAAGGAGCACCATCCTCGAGAATTGTAACAATCCTCTCACAAGAGCTAGGATGCTACATCCTTCCCAGAAAAATCCAAACAAAGAGTTGATTCTAAATGTAACGTTGCTCCCCTTCCTTTACCTCAGCAAGAAGACACATGCTCTTCACTCAGATTGGATCCGCCTCGCGTGTGCCAGCGTATATTGGAATTTAAACATATATTTCAATATTGCAATCATCTGGAGGAGCTGGAAGCCAATACCATCCTTTGATTTTTGCTCTCTTAAGACGTAGTCCATTGTATCTAGCAATCCTAGTAGAAGTATTTCCTCTTGGAATGAAGATGGCTCAGCTACCCGAGTTTGATGTACTGCCAGCCCCCAAGAGCCTTTGGTTTCCTCACGAGGATAGAGCTTTACAATCTAAATGAAGCTACTTATTGCAAACTCTTCCGCACTACCCTCACTAAGTGTGCCCTGACATGACTCAGTTAGATGCTAGTAGGATCCATTACCGGATGAAAAATACTGATGCAACTTTTCCTTAAAAAATTTCTCCGTCAATTACAAGTACCCTAAAAGGGCGACCTATCTATTTAGTATTAAGAAAAAGCATGGAGAATTTTTTAGGACTTATTTTAATCACTTTATTTAAGCTATCCACGAAATCCATTACGTTATTAAGGAACTCCTCTATTGCATCATCTAACAGAGTTTGAAGTACCTCAAATTTCAAGAGTCGATTGCTAGAACACCTTCCACCATGCTAGAGGAACTCCTCATGCTTGCTGAGAAATATATTCGTATAGAAAAAACTGTAATTCCTTAGGAAGCCTATAAATGAAAGACACATGATAAGGGGAGTTATATTAACAGTAGAAGCTAGGAGACTGAAGGCACAACCCTCTTCGTACGCTCACTATATTCACACTCTTTATTGTTTATAGAAGCTAGGAGAGTGACAACACAACCCTCTTCATACGCCTGCTATGTACACACTCCTTACTATGTCCCAAACAGACATTATGAAAATAACAATACAATACGGCCTTATCCAACAATCTCTATAGAAAGCCATAGAAGACCTTAAGAAGTCAAGATTGGATAAATGGTGCCGTTTTCACCGTACTAGTAGACACACTAGGGATGAGTGCTGCTACTTGAGGATGAAATTGAGAAACTAATTTAAAGAGGATATCTCAAAGAGTACGTGGCTCAAAAGATGTCCAGCTTAAAGGAGGCTAGATGACCGCTTCGATTCGAAAGAGTACCAATGCCACCGTGATCCTGATAATCTCTCCACAACATGAGTCATCTCTGTAATCTTTGAAGGACTAGCCAGTGGAGATTCCACTAACATAGGAAAAGCATTAGTAATAGTAATAAGGTAAGCACAAATTATGTGGTAGATCCTATTCTGGGAATATTGAAAGTACGCCCACATGCACCTCGCATCACCTTCTGAGATAAAGATACAGAGCTCGGAATAGGAGGTCATAATGATGCACTAGTAATCTCGACATTCCTCACTAAATTCTAAGTGAAAAAGATACTGGCAAACACTGGCAGCTTAGAGGACATCTTATTTCACAATGCATTCCTCCAGCTTGGAGTAGATAATGAGTAGATTCAGGAGATCAACAGCCCCTAGTAGGATTCACAAGTGACTCCATAAAGGCACTTAAGGAGATATTGCCTTCTTTTTCCTTAAGCACTCACCCAAAAATGACAACAAAGATTGTGAGGTTCCCAGTCGTTAAGACTTCATCCACATACAACGCATTTTAGGAAGACCAATCTTGAATCTATTCCAAGCAGCAATCTTCATGTATCACTTAAAGAAAATTTCCCCTCTCCAATGGAATTGGGAAAGTTGTGGGTAACCCAAGAGTAACTAGGGAATATTACGCTTATACCCTAAAGATTGAATGTGAAGACTTCCACTCCTAAGACAAATCAAACAAAGGGCCTGCAAGGTAACTAAGAAAGAGATAAAGGAAATAGTGTGTTGTAGGATGTCAGTTTTTTAAAAGCATGCATGCCATGAATAACTCTTGATGATGTTTGAAGCACGGAGCTTGTGGCGCCCTTTAGCGGTAGTTACTTTCTTAGTTTATTTTTCAAATTTACTTTTGCTATAGTATCTTTTTTTTTATTTTAAAAAAGTCTACCCATCCGAAATGACACTCTTTTTGTCACTAATAATTTCTTGAATGAATACATGTTCTTCATATTATGGTACTTTCTTTTATCACTTTAATCTTTTCAGCAACCGTATGCCATCCTTCAAAGCACTCTCAAAGACCTTTAATGTAAACCTACTACACGGCTCCTTTAAGAGTATGTGGTAGCCAATGAGTGTAATCCCATAATACAACCCCCTAATGGCACGTTTTGCTACTATAGGCCCCCCAAAAGGCACGTGGTAGGCACTCCAGAAAAGCCTACTTAAGGCCCTTAGGGAGGCATGTGGCAACTTATCTGAAATAACCTACTAAAGGTCCTCTGGGAGACATATAGTATTTGCTCTGAGAAAAGATATATACATTGCCCTCTAGGAAGCACCTATGTGATCATGCAAAAAAGCCACATTAAGTCTTCGTGATAGGCAACAACATATTGACACATCGAAAAATGAAAAACTCTCTAAGTCAAGTGACTTCCTAAGTTACTACACGCTCATTATGAAGCCTTTCAAGAGGCCCACGAATACATCCTTCTCCTCGGCTCAAACTTCAATATCAATGGTCACTCAACTTAGGCCTAAGATAAATTTTCCAACCTCAAAGAATTTTATCTCACAAAGAAAGCAGTGACCCTCTTAAAAGCAAACAATGAAATCTAATGGAAGGAATGCTCTAAGCCTCCCTAGAACAAGTTTATTATATCTTGTGCTTACATCAACTACAAGTACTCAAAACCCACAAAATTAATTAAGTGCTTGCACTACCCTATCAAATATTTCACTAAGTCCTCGGACAAATGTTAAAAACTTAGCACTAACAACAAAAACCTTCTTAATAAAGGTTTATGATCAAAATTCGCTATTACGACTATTAACAAAGTCAAGACCTTCTGAACTAGATCCTTTGCAGAACGGCATCACAATACTTAATTTTTATAAAGGCGCCCAACCATACCTGCAATGAATAACTGAATATTATGAAAAAACCTCACCCATGAGGCACTCAATTAACTTCAACATAATAAATTGAGCCTCCAGACACGACATCATTAGTGAAGCATTCAACTGAACTTAACTCAATGGACTAAATATTGCGATGGAACCTCACTAATAAGGTTCACACATACATTCACGCGCTCATCTACTCAACTTAATAAAATCCCTTCAAGGGTACTTGTGAAAAAACTCAATAAGAAGAGGGTATGCACCTCGTTTACACACCTTAACTACATCTTAAGCTCACCTTGATAACATAACAACACTTGGTAGTTAGCCAATTGATTAAGTGTATACACGAAGCTAAAAAAAGTTTCTAAGTCACTCACTATGTGCCAAGTTTTGGGCATAGCAGAGTGGCTGTGCACCTATCGAGTGCCCAACTTCCCAATAAGTATCCCTAAGGAAACACCTTTGCATAGAACTCCAAAAGGCTTCTAGAGCAATTTAACTTTACAAGAGAACCCAAAAGAAATACGGAGTATAGAGCTATGTAACGAAATTTCTTAGTCCTCCAAAAAGCACAAAACTTCACCACAAACTAGAAGGGATCTCTGAAGTGCTGATTTTCCCGAGAAACTCTAAGTTATGCCTAAACACCTCCTCCATATTGAACTTATGAATTCCAACCTTTACTTAGTTAGAGACTCTAACTCTCCAAAGGGAGTGACCTAACATCTCAAAAAAGGTCCATAGGTAAGAGTGAATACTTGATGAAAAATTAACACTAAGTAAATTCAAAACAAAACAGCAAAAACAAAAGTATTACAGCATCAATTGATGATTGCTCATTTTGCTGAGTAGTTAGAAAAATGTAAATAAGGACTTCTCCTTTTGACTCTATTGCTAAACTACTTCAATAGTCTCCTATCTAAAGAGAGTCCCCATCACCACAACCCTTTTGGTATAACAGAGCTTCTATTCTAAAAAATGAAAAATAGAGACGGTGATTTAGTACCGGCATAAAGGAAAAAGAGAATAGAAAATATAAACTAAGTGCTGGGACAAACACTTATCATCACAAAATCTCTAGCAGGTACCTCAATCAATGGAGATGAAGAGTGTAATTCCAAAATCTCTTGATCATGCTCATTCATCGTGTCTTATGGTCAAAGTAGAAGATGATCTCACCTACATCCTATTGAGAGTGCTTGACATTGTGAGAGCAACGAGACTGATAAATGATAAGACTTTCAAATAGCTCAACGCTAAAAAGAGTGCAACAATACTATGATCTCCAAGACAAAGACATAAATCTTACTAGTATGACAAAGACAATAACTAGTCTACATTTGGTTGACACTTGACTAACTACAAAAGTACAAGAGGGTCTCATGAAAACCACAATTGCTAGGCGCTCTCTCAATGAAACTCGTCAAGAGATATCCATAATTGAAGATTCATAAATGCATTAACCCCCAATGCACATTGATTTCTTTGTATTGAGGTCATCATAGACCGCGCCAAATTCATCAAGATTAAATCACCCTAGAATAAACGTATAAGACAAAGCCACCAATGCCAAAGGCTCCTAAACTCAAAGGATGCAATAGCCTCAAGGGGAGGTCAACCCTCTCATCCCCCGCTGCCCACTGCGAAATTGCTCACACATATGTCCAGAATGAAGGATAGCAAGCAAGCTGTCTTGAGAACTTTCTCCAATCATGAAGGCAACTTCGTAGAATGTCCAAGCCCTCCTCTGAATGTGGAATAGTACTATTGGCTATCCCAAAAAAAATTCAGAGTACAAAAAATTCATGGCAAAGCCTAAATCCCATCTACATGTAGCAATGTGGCACCCAACACGAATGTCCAAGTGCCCTCTCTGTCTCTCCTTATTGACATTTCAATCCTAATAATCACGTTTGAAAAATTCATCTAAGTTTTAAGATAAATACAACACCAAATTTTCCTAAGTCCTTAGATGATAGCAACATGGTATTATTCTATGTCTCTCACCAAACACAAGCACAAGCCCATGCACACCCACCTGATTGGTGAAAATTAATCAAACTAGCAACCATATTTTAATAAAGTGAAGTAAAGAAAAAAATAAAAATTGGACTTATAATATATTTTCAATATAAAATTAAAACATTCGTATCGAAATTAAAATAGAGGGCTTGCTAATACTGCTAAAATTGTCTATAAGCGCAATTTGATAAATTAACTAAAAATGACTCAAGAACTTTAAAATTAATCAACTAAACAAATGGGGCGAAGAGCCTAAAAGGCAAGTTAAGCCTATAAAAAAGGGCAGAAATTTTCTAATGGACCTAACCCCATCAAAACTAAAATTTATAAACATCAAGTCCTAGAAAGAACTAGGAGGGAATAAGTCATTTTAAAAAAATCACAAACAGGGTAGAATTTTTCAGAAACAAAGATCTCTCTACACGCATTTTGAAGAAAATGAACCGAAAATAATGTTGTCTTTTGCGTATAACATTGATACTTACTATGTATATTACAATTAATTGAATAGTTACTTATATTTATAACATTTTTATAAAAATATTTCATTTCTCTATCAATAATGAAGAAAAATATATGTAAATTATTTATAAAAACTCATATATATGCAATTAGAAGGTTAAAATTCATTGTTAAATAAAACACTCTTTAATATAATATGTGTATTCTATATTTTAATAACTTGTACTTTGATAATTTTAACTACTAAAAATAACTATTCGTGCCTTGACATGATGAAAAATGATATACGTACAAAGTAGATGCACTGAGAATATCTATATGTTTAAAGTTGAATTATTTAATGAAATAAAAATATTAAGGTTAGTTTAATGAATGCAAAGTGAAATAAAGCATATTACACTGAGGTGTGTAAGTTGAGCTAAGTGGACTTGCGAGCCAGCTCTGCTCAAGCACAAAATTATTCGAACTTCAGCTGAGCCTATCGAGCTCGAGCTTGAGATCGATCCAAGCTTGAACTTTAATATAGTGGCTCGGAGGCTCGCGAGACAGCTCGTGTGCATAAGTATTTATTTATAATATATATATATATATAAGTATTAACTAATATATAAAATAGTACTTAAAAGATATAATCCACATATTGAAATTTGTTCATGATCTTTTACTTTTACTTTTACTTTTAACTCGTAAAGCACTTAGTTGAAGTGTTCATGATCTTTGATTTATCTCCGATTCTCTAATGGTTATTGTTGAAATTTGAGACATAATCAATTATTTTTTTGCATTTTGAGAAATATAACATAGATGATAAATCAGACAGATTAGAAAATCAACAACATTAAAAAAGCTGCAGCATTAGAAGTTTTAGGTAAATATTACCTTATGCTAATACAGTTGCCGATAACCCGAGTTCAGGCCCGACAAACAATAATCTGACAAAGAAAATCAATTACAATTGTATTATTATTTCTTACTTACTAATGAATTGTACATTGATATTAAAAATAAATACCCAGATTGTCAATGTCCTTTATGTTATGTAATAGTATCAACAATTTTATATACTCTTCAATAGGAATCAAATATTAAATTAGATTCATGAATTGGTTACGTGTTAACATAACATATACATGAATTTGTTAAATGTAATTTATTATTTGAAATAAAAAGATAATTCTTTCTTATTAAAAATTTAGCATTTAATGACATATAAGAAATAAAGCCTTTTAACTATTAAATACTGTTTATTTAGTGAATAAACTGCGTAGGACGTAAATAGTTGCTATGGGTCAACGTAACCTTTTATCTAATAAAATTTACTCACACAATACCTATTCCTACTTTTGTAAATGCAATGAATATACATTTGAACTAAATTACCTATTAATATAATATATACATGAATCATGATGCATTCGTTATTTAAAATAAATAGTTCTATCTTAAATATTTAAATTTAACAATGTATGAGAGATAGAAGTTTTTTTAACTATTAGATACTATTTTAAACTTCATAGGATATAAATGGTTGCACAAGGATCAATGTAACATTTTATATAGTAAAAATTGTGTTTGTTGATACAGTGCCTATTCTACTTCTATAAGTGCGACGTAATACATTTGAATTAAATTACTTATTAACATAATATACACATGAATCATGATGTATTTGTAGTTTGAAATACATAGTTCTATCTTATTACATCTAGTAATATATATGAAATAAAGACTTTTGATTGTTAAATTCTATGTATTTATTGAGTATATATTCTGTAGGATATGAATAGTTGCACAAGGATTAATGTAACTTTTTATCTAATGAAATGCATCTGTTAATACGCTACCCATTCGTATATACATTTGTTAAGTTTAAATTATCATGATTTTTGTTTATTTAATTCAGAATAAATTTAATTCGAAACACATGTAATATATATGAGGTACATATTTGATGGGGATGTAATTTGGTTAATTAATTTTAATTTAGTTGTTATTTTCTACAAGCCCAATTAAATGCATTAGTAGAAGGATAAATCTCAATACATTTAATACATTTGTAAGTAGAAAATTTTGACTTAATTAATACAATATTGTTTTCTATAGGTCTGATTAAACATACATTCAAATTGGAATACATGTAATTAATGTAGTGTATATATATTTCTTAAGGTGAAAGACTTGATTCAATTGATTTTATTATTGTTATTATTCTATATAAGTATAATTAAAAGTAAATATCACTTTTATCATACTTACCATTAAAATAAATAGTTCTATCATATTAAATATTTAACAATTAACAATATATAAGAAATAAAAAATTTTACTGTTAGATACTATGTAGTTAGTAGGTATATACTTCGTAGTATATGAATAACTGCGTAGGGATTAATATAATATTTTATCTAATCAATGTATATGCTAATATACCACTGATTCGTACTTTTGTAAACATAATATATTTATATTTGATGTATATACATTTGATAAGTAGACAACATTTCAATACATGAAACAAGTATGTTGGATATATATGTATATAAATTTAATTTGATTGTAATGTACCATAAATTCATATTTATCTTCATATAAAATAGAAAAGACCACTATACCTATTCATTATTTTATATATAGTATTTGTAGATTATAACAAAAGACAAATATGACCTACTAAAACGGGCCACTCAGCCCATTAAAACAGGTCGCTGAGCTCAATGGGCTCAATCGCTAAAAACTCAATCAATATAGTAACGTATCAATTAACTCAAAAATCCTCTCAAGAGAAACAACTTCTTAAAACATAAACTAACAATTTCACTATTTCCGAAAAGATCCTCAAATTCAAATTCCAACGTCACATATGCATTAACATAATTTAAAAATGCTTCTGCTCGTTGTGCTCCAACACAATATTCTTAATCTGGACACATTTCATGTGGCATGTTTCCATTGAAAAGAAAATAGAGCGAGATGGATTCCTTAAGGCATGCATTTAGGCTGCTGCTTCCACGCATTGTATCTTCTTAGCAATCTATCTGTCCTGCATCTCTCTTAAATGCAATATTGTGGCAAAGATGCTCAAGAGAAAGCTAGTCTAGGTGCGCGCAAATGAAGTGAGACTACTGCTAGTCTAGCTTGCCGCTTCTAAGGACGAAAACCGCCTCAAACCAATCATTCATTTCTTTTATACGCAAGCCTAGGTAATTACATACAAGACAAAAGAACAAAAAGTTTCATACATCCATCTTGCACAAATCCAGAAAATACACTGAATCATTCTCTTCAGCAAGTTATTCAGAAATATGTTGCAAGCAAAATAAATATTCTGTTGTGCTTCCTTGGAAGTTAGGAACCCGAGATAAAGAAAACTGTCCATGTGTGCTGATAATGACATTGTTTATCCTTTTAACACCGTATTTTTTAAGCATACATTACACATTGAAAAAAAAAATTCTACAGAAGACAACAAAACACATTATTAGAAAGTCCTCGAGTATTTTCTAATTTCATACATTATAGAAGATATGGAAACCAAATCCTTGTTCAAGGCAGACCCACCAGCAATTCTCTTGATGCAATCCGAAAGCCTTGTATAATAAAGCAATAGTTGAGTCAATGCAGCTCTCAGAATTTCCATACCACATAGAAAGTTACTAAAGGAAGTGATGACATCATTGTGCATCAGCTCTATCGCAGTTTTCCATCTGCTTGCGAAGTCCTTCACAATAGGCTCAACTTCATTCACAGTAATTGGCCGATCTGAACCACTACTTGGGTCCTCAGCTAGAAACAAAAGAATAAAATCAACCAACTGTTTGAGAAAAAAACATATAACATATGACTGAAATTAAATAATTATATATATATATATATTATATACATATATGGCCACACATACAGGCTCTAGTCTTTACAAACTTGATTAGATCACTGAAGTGTTCCACAAGTAGTTCCTCCTGCATTAAAATTCAGCAATAAAGAATAAAATCGGATAAATCAAAATAATGACACTTGGAATACATAATATCCAACAGACAAACATTATCCAAGTTAAAACAGGGCAAAACTTTTCCTAGCAAAGAGACTCCTTCCATTACCCCCATTACTCATCAGGAAATGGGAGAAACTCACTTTGCTTAATGAATTATATGCAATTCTTATCCAAATATTAAACTCTCTAAAACTAGAACAAGATTTTGAAATCTTTTTTGTATTATAAACAAAGAGAGAGAAAATTGGCCTTCCACACACATTTATTTCTTCCAATAAGGTATTATAAAATGCTCACCTAATTGGACAGGTTGGTTCTCATGAAATAAAGAAAAAATTTCTCAGAAATTCATTGAACAGCAGAATAAATGAATTCAAAGCATAAGGTATTATAAAATGCTCACCTAATTGGATATAAAATGCTCACCTAATTGGACAGGTTGGTTCTCACGAAATAAAGAAAAATTTTCTCGGAAATTCATTGAACAGCAGAATAAATGAACTGAAAGCCTAACTATAATTCAATACGAATGACTTCTTGCAGCTCAAGTACGCTTAACAATATATCATGTCACAATTACCACATAAATGGCTGTATTGCTCTTCAGCAACTCCTCAAAGTGCATTTGAATTTTCCCCCCCTCAGGACCAGCTTCCTGAAACACACATGAAGACCTTTAGAAACCAAAATTTAACATGCAGGATGCACACTATTATATAGATAAACAATACATATAGTTGGCTACGTATTTGGGCATGTGGCATGTGCATGCAAAATAATATTGTATGGTAGTGGTGGAGCCAATTCTTTTTTTCTCTTTTGGGTGGGTGGGTGGCAGGGTGGTGGTGGTGGTAGGGTGGCAATAAAAGCTAGTCATTTGTTTAACCTGCAAGAAAAATTATGGAAACATTCTTTACAGCCCCCATGTCTCCACCAATGTGTTTGTGTATGAGCATATTGTGCAATCATGTATCAGCATTTCTAACAAGCAGCTATATTCAATCAGCTAAAAAGTCATGGATTCCAATACATATTCTGAATCACATCTTACTTCAGTACCAGGATTTACCTTCAATACAGCAATTGTCATGTCATAGTTATTTATCAAAAATACAGTCTGCAACTTTGGTTTCAGGAACAATTTGGCAAGCTTGACTACCAAATCATCAACAGCCATTCTCAATCTTTCCAAGTTGAGTTCAAGCTGTGAAATTTAGCCCATTAACATAAAAATGAAGAATGATATTGGTTGAATCATCAATGTAACAGTTAGCAAGGATTGAGATGCCAAGAGTTATCATCTATTTCTAACCTGACCATCTCCATAATCAACATTAAGCTGAATTAGTGAAGCTGTAAATTCGGCATAGCGTCTCATGACATAATGTGGATGTACATCATCTTCCCACAAAGTCCGGACATTAGCATTTCGTAGGCTGTTGAGGTGCATGTCAAAAACCATCTTAAATCGTGGCCATAAAGAAATGTTAACCTGCTCAGATTCATTAGGAAAAGTGTTGATTGATTTATGTCAAATGATTATGTTGCAAATAATGAACCAAATTAGAATCATTATCATGTCTGCATCAAAGACTTAAAAGGAATTAAAATTAGTAAACATATGCCTGCAATTAAAAGTTAAGCTTATAACTGAAAAGCATGCCAAAAAGTGAGAAAGTACACTGTTCAATAACTTTAAGTTTCCTACCACAGAACACTTTGCGCCTCCAGATTGCAAATTCAGTTGATATTAATAGTTTCACTGATTGAAATAAGGTTTCACAAGACCTGAGAGACATTCTCCCTTTATTTATTAATTTTTCGGTTTGTCACTGTTGTAGTCACCATTCCTTCCTAGGCACTGAAGCTTGAGTAGATTCCAGGCTAACATCATTCCTTCCTAGCACAATAGCTTGAGCAGATTTCAGCCTACCATCAAGAAATGAGATGCAATACAGCCTGGAGTTGATTTATTTAAATGGTTGAAGGCTTGAAACTATTCCCTTCACACCAAACCCATACCCATTATTGCTTTGTCAGCTGCTTGTGAAAACTGTAGTGAACTCATTCTAGGGTACAAGAACAAAACCACACACACAGGGAGAAATCACATATGGATCCATCACGCAGGTGTTATGGCACATTTTCACTTAGCAAAGCTGATTATACATACCTTATCCAAGTACGAATCTAGACATGGTATTCGGCGCCGAGACATTATTAGCTGAGAAAAACCAAAAATAAGAAACTCAAAAGCTATAAACTAAAGAAGAAAAAAAATCAGATAAACATTGACCTAACGGAAAAATACATAATACACCATGCATTCAAGATATTAAGGATAGAACTTAAAATCCATATTTAGATGTCTTACTTCATATGAAGCACTAATAAATCACCACGAAACCTGTATCCACAAATTAATATATATATATATATATATATACAGAGAGAGAGAGAGAGAGAGTTTCAAGCCCTGCCATTTCTTGATTGACATGCAGTGGGGGCAGGGGTGGGAAAGAGAGAAGAGCAACAAAAAAACATTAGGAATGAAACAAGAGCCTTAGCACATAGCAATAACTACTATAACTAAACAAGTCGTAGGTCCTGAAACTGAAGAGACAGAGAGTTATGGTAACAATTGACTCTGCAACCAGTCTACCCCACCAATATTAAAATTTGTGGAAACAAATTGGCAAGTCCTCCCGGAATTTTCAATCAGAGCAAGAATTTTCACCCTAAAAAAAATCTAATGATCAATGATACGAGCTTGGTCCATCATTACAAGTAACTACCCCCATCATGAGGAAACGAAATACCTAAAAATAGAACAGACTCAACATGTTCATCATTTTCAACAACAAATTTTATCAGCTGCAGCACACATAAGACAAGATATGAAGAATAAAACTTGCTTCCATACAACCATCAGGAAATATAGTGGGAAGGATTGAGGAGATAGACTTAGTTAAGATTATACCGCAATAAGCTTTGTTCGGAAACAAAATTCAAACAACATGATCCATTATTATCAATTCAACGAGTTACCTGGTGCTGGTATATAATGCGAATCATGAGCATCAGACCAATTGCATCAAAACAATTAGGAAGAATTGTATTTAGGTGTTCGTCAATCACTGAGAAGGGACCTGATAGTTTAGCAAATGAAGTGTTTCAGTATCGCTATCATTGACTGACTTATTTGTATATTTGTTAGAATCAAAATTTGTGCCTTGGGAAATAAATTTATGCTGTCAAGACAAGAGATTCATTATCATCACTCAAAATATATATTATAACTTTCTGGACAATGGATATTGATAAACTTAGGATTGAAGATAATTGCACATACCTGCAAATATGTCATAAAACATAGATTGTTCTCCAAAGAATTCATCACAGAAAAGATACCTGAAAGATGAGACCAGGTCAAGCCAACATATTATAGAAGACTATGTACTGTTATATTCTATACAAAGTAATCTACAATTTTTAAAATCAATAAAAAGAGATTCTGACAGTACTCAGAAGCAGCAGTATCCATAAGCAGCTTGTGCAAGCTCCTAAAAAGGACTTCATAAGGGTACTTTTTAGAGCTGGCTTCAGCTATATGTGGAATCAATGCAGACTCATCGATTTCCTGTTGAAAAATAAGAAAAGAACAGTCAAAATATTTATTTCTGAAAAGCCGAATGAGAGATAAAATATCTTATGGTCTGAATCATACAAGATCAGCTTCTTTTAATGCATAGTGGTTGGTTATGATAACACAAAACCCCATACCAAAACATGAACTACAGGGAGAACCTTAATCAAAATAGAGGCTATCTGATGGTTTCCACATTAAAGGCATCATTTTTTTCCATTAGCATTGACCTTTTGTCAGTTCCATTGCTACCCAAGTTGTTCTTAGTCAGGTTATATTAAAGTTGCATCCTAGTAGAGTATTTTAACTGCAAAAGGACATATAAAATGATAAGAACAAAGTGCTGCTAATTTTTGCAGATGGTCTTCCTTTGCATATTCCTGTCTATAAATTATCATATTTAAGATGAAAAATATATTTACTTGGCTGAAAAAGACATGAAACAAGTCCTGATGAATATGAACGCTACTGAAAAAGGTAATTCCCCACTCAACAATAGTGCCCATAAATCCTGAAATACATTCATTCTCCTGTATTTGAAATTGATACTTTTTCTCATACAAGGAAAACCAATCGAGTCCTTGCACATAAATACAAAACCTCGAAATTGAAGAGTGCATCTAATTATCATCTGTATACAGGTTGCATGGTTCCCACTATTCACACTTAATGGTTAGGTCAGAAATCTATGATGGAGCTCATAATCCAATTCATTCTTGAGTTAACATTCTTAGTCTTCATTGGCTTGAAGCTCTTTGATTTTTTTTTTCTTCTATAAGAATGATTCATTTAATATTTCAATATGGAATCATCCAATATCGAGCGTAGAGCCTAAGTAACCTAGAATAGGATGATATTAATCTACAAAACTGTCTTACAGCAGCATCTTAAATTCGGATCTCTCATAAATAGGGGAAAGTCCTTAAAACCGCTCAAGCAAAAATGTAAGATCAATTCATAAGACACATCAAAAGCAAAAAATGACAAAGACCATTAAAGAAGATAAAAACCTAGCCATCAATTAAAATTTGTAAGGGTTGTTTATTTTCCATGGTGCCATGTGATGAAAAGACACTAAACTAAGCAATTCATGTGGTTTATGTTTATGACCTAAAAACACTAAGTTCATGCATATGATGATGGACATTATGAAAAAAGACCGAGGTGCTAATCCACATGTACACTGATAAGAGTTCCCAACACAATAAGTAACTTAATGAAGATCAAAGAGAGGATGGAATTTGTGTATTTCATTCAGTTATTGTAAGGCTGTAAATGGAAATTTCGAAAATTCGTTTACCGTTCGCATTCATATCCGTTTATACAAAATTTATTTGCATCCGTTTAAAGCGGATATTATTCGTAATCGATTAGTAGATATCCGATTATAATTGGATATGGATATGATAAATGCGTATCCGATCCGTTTAATACCCACTCCGAATATATATTTATTAAATAATATATTATTTATATTTTTCAATAAAAATCTCATAATCCATATACGTGTGTGTGTGTATATATATATAAATTATAATTGAAGAATTGAAAAGAAGAATAAATTTAAAAAATTATCATAATATAGAGAAAAAATTGATGAATAAAGTTAATCAACATAATTATTGTTGGTTGAATTTATATTTAATATACTTATTATTATTATTAATTAGTACTAATAATCAATTATTAAATCAATTATTAATTAAAAATTATGCTATTTGTTCGATTGCTTTCTTTTTAATGAAATTGTATGGTTCCTTCTATTAATTAAAATATGTATTTGTTATAAGTTCATAAATTCACATATTTGGATATTCATAAATACTTATATAAATAATTATTATCGAATATGAATATCAAAAAAATAATTCGAATATGGATAAGTTTAATCAAATACGAATGCATCTGAATAACTATAATCGAATATGGATATATCCTAATTCGACCAATATCCGACGGATACGAATTCAGATATCATTTTTAAATATCCATCAAATCTGTATCCGAATATTCAAAAAGTTAAACGGATACGAATATAGAAACGGTGTATCCGATCCGTTTACACCCCTAAGTTACTGCCAGAAAGATAAAAAGAGGAAAATGGAGGATAAAAAGAAAACCTAAATAAATGAGAGGAGGGGGGGGTGGGTGGGTTGGTAAGAAGGAGATCAAATCACACAAGGTAAAGAATTAAATTTAATGACCCATGGCCACTGCACAGTGAAAATAACTAGTTTAGGATAATGTGTTACTGAGAACAGATTCACACCTTGAGAATGTTTATCCTTTCTCCCAAAGCATAAACAGCAGACCTGTTTTTCAAAGGTTCCCTTCCTCTCAAGAAAAGACTAGTGCTTCTGGTGTCAACACCAATCAAATCACTAGATGTTGCTATATCTAATTGCAACTTCTCTAGGGCTTGAATATAAGCTCGAATTTTTGTGCTTAAGACCTGCAAAACAGAAATATCAACTTAATGTATAAGAAAATCCCAAAGAGGAGAGTAATCAGCATGAAAGGGAAAATAATAAGAAGTGCTCATGGGTCTTTCATGACATTAGCAAAAGAAGGCATGCAGCACAAGCCAAAGAAAGCTAACATCAGGTAACACAATCTTTCAGGTGGCGTATCTCTCACAGTTGATGTAAGATCATTAGATGGAGAATTGCAAATTCCCCTAGAAGCTACCGTGCATCCAAACATCTTCCATTACAAGTTGACAGTTCTTCAGGGTGAGTTCCTATTCTCCAATATCTATTTACATGTTTTTGGGAATGGCATAGCCTTTAACACAAGCATCTAGAATAGCTATACGCCCAGTTGAGATTTAAAACAATGTAAGAGAAATTAAGACATTAGATGGAGAATTGCAAATTCCCCTAGAAGCTACCGTGCATCCAAACATCTTCCATTACAAGTTGACAGTTCTTCAGGGTGACTTCCTATTCTCCAATATCTATTTACATGTTTTCAGGAATGGCATAGCCATTAACACAAGCATCTAGAATAGCTACACGCCCAGTTGAGCTTTAAAACAATGTAAGAGAAATTAAGACACGGTGTTCATGAACAAATTTTTACATGATAATAGGAAAAGTGCTTATATGGAGGCCATTTAATGCTGTTTGCTTTTTGTTTTAAGTGGGGAAGGAAATATAATTACCAGGATGAAAATTCTGACAGTTATCTATTTAATGGAAAACATAAACAAAGATGACAAGAAAATTTCCAAAGTCGGTGTAACTTGAGAGCATCACAGATGCAGGGCATTTGCTTCAGAAAGGTGGTCTAAATTAGGAACGTAGCAGATGTAGGACATTTGCTAAAGTATATAAAAATTAAATTTCCACAATCACTAAAAGAAAGGAACGAATACTTGAAGGGCAGTCAACAATCACCAATCAACTATTAATTTAGAGTTCAGTCATTATAAGGCATTTTACCTTATTCATGGTGTCAATATATGCCGCACGAACCTCAAGATATACCTCTTTCCCATGCTCCTTAAGAAACAAAATCACATATCTGCATGTGTGATCAAAGATATGAATTGTTATATCTAATCTGCTATTGAAAAAAGCCACAAAATCATAATACCAAAAGAGGTTTGTTCAGGTTAACAATCTGCTCGTACAGTGAAAACAAAACCCAGTATTCCCACTTAACAAGGAGGGAAATGAAGTACTTATTCCACCCAACCAAGGATGCAGCAACCCATAATATTTTTTAAGGACCACAGAAAGTGCTTACTGGTCAGAAAAATAAAAATTAGGAAATAGCTAGTCAACTGATCTATTTATCAAGGAAATGGTAGGGCATGTGAATGAATCCATCCTTTCCAAGGACAATCGAATTTCTTCCCCAATAAATGCAAATGATGACTTAAGAAATATCAAGTTTCATCAGATCTGCCCTTAGTTGATGGCAGTCATATGCAGCAGAATGACAGACGACAATCAAAAAAATCATCACAAATAAGAGATGTACTTTTCCACATATTTCATTGGTAGAGTACAGATGGAAAATCATCACCAATCTCAGAGATTTATTCTTCCACATATTGCAACGACAGAAGTACCTTGTGAATGGTTAAAGGTCGATGATCAACACAAATCTCAAGATATCTCTACCAGTGAAGTATATGACTCAAAGAAATTATCCATGGATATCTCATCTGTTCAGAACAAACATACTCTTTTTACGAGTAGATCATGTTTCTCATCAAGTAATTTGCATCTGTGAATTGAAAATGTACTCAAAATTAAAAACTACAGACGCTAGCATACCCATGCTTTATAAAACTTCAGTTTAGCAAATAGCATGGAACTCAAGTTACATGCAAGTAGTTTGGACTGTGATGTAGGTATTTGATTTCGATTTACGCTTATAAATCATTACCTTGATGCTGTTATCCGGATCTCTCCCCTTTCGGGTTCTAAGGACCTTGACCACTGAGTAGCTTTGTTGTCCCTTGTATGCCCTTGTTAGCCGGGGTAGGCGTTTGTGGGCTTGGACGGAACAGATCTATTTCAGTTGTGTTAAAGTCTTGGGTAAAGTTCTCCCGATTTGGCGGTTTATTTTGTGTTGTTAAAGATCCGTGAACACTTAAGGTCTTGATCTATGCCCGTATTTTGAATGATTATTCTTGCCTCATAAGATCCCGCGACAAAAATGGTATCGGAGCCATGGTTTTATGAAGAACATCTTTTGACTGTTTATTTAACACTATTTCCTAAAATGAGTTTTTTTAAAGGGAAATCCTCTTTAATTAAAAATTCACAGTTGGAGGAAATAGATCTTCCAAAAAATTTGGACTTATTAAATAAATGGACCATTCCAAAAGTGGATCCGAAGGTAATTTATCAATTCGGAACTTTTGAAAAAATAAGTTTTAAACAAGTTGTTAAAACAACTGAGGAAATTATCCCTATTCATAAAGATGATATGTCTTTACAATTATTGCACAGATCTGATATTGATAGATATAGATCTGAGTTTAAATTCTTGCATATCGGTTTAATTCAAGTTGCTTTTAAGCCCTTGACTCTGGACAATTTACCAGAGAGTTTTATTGCTGTGTTACGGGATGCGCGTAATCTTGACTGGAAAAAATCAATCATGGGTGTTATTCAATCTAGTTTGGCCCATGGTCCAGTCTATTTTAATGTTTATCCTAATCTTGCACTTTCGATTATGGATGAAAATATCTTACATGCTTTAACTTTAAATGTTAAGTTGCATGGATTTAATTATATGCCCGGTACAGATGTGATGTGTGTTTGTTACCGTGTATATTTTAAGCCTTGCTTTACATTAAATCCAATGTGTAAGGTTATGAATTTGGATAAAAATGAGACTATTCTAATTGAATCTAATTTTAATAAGTCTCAGATTACAACTAGGAAACCAATTAAATGGAATGAAATTCAGTTTCCTAATAATTGGTTAATGGAAAATGTTGTTCCAATTCAGCCTGTAATACAGACTGATATTGATAGAATAGTTCAAACGCCCGATGGTGATGTTTCTATTCAATTCAAACCAATTGATCGCACTGCACACACTGCACTCAATGTGTTAAGATCCAATCGATCTTCTTTTTCTGTGTTTGATCCAATTGATTATGTTGTAGAATCGCCTAATATAACTAGAGCGTCTACATCTAGAGTTAATGAATCTAGGTCAGATAATAATCTGGAAACTAGATTTGGAAAATTAAAAATTTCTCCTAATAACATTGTTCATGGTATTCCTCGTAATAATAGCGATGAGTCTGTTGAACTTACTGAGTCGGAAATGGACTTTTCTGTGAGAAATACTCGCGTTTAAAAATTGTATTAAATGAATCAAGAAAAAATAGATTTTTCAAAAGGTTCAAATGCTCGTCAGTTAATAAAAACTGAGTTTCTTAAAGAAAGATGGGAAGTTTTTAGAAAATGGTTTTTTGAAAGCTTTACCAAAGATCAACAAAATGGTTTTCAGGAAGAGTTTTATAAATTCGTTTCTGAAAAGAATCAATTAGTACCTTTTGTTGCATGGTTTGTGGTAACTTATGTGGAACCATATATTGCAGTTCTGGAAAGAACTTATGTGTTTGATTCTGGTAGGAAAGAAAAATGTATTTTCCCTCCCCAGGATGCATTTCATGTTGAAGGATCTAAGGACATTCCTTTTACTGCTTTCAATAAATTGTTGGAAGGTGGTCAGTTTAATGTCACAATTGGTCATCTTAATAACTTGGTAAAACAAGGTAATTATGCTGCTCTTTACCTTAATGTGCTAGGTGAGAGTATGTATGGGCTTGATAATAGGCTCAATTTAATTTTAAACCAGGTTAATAAAACCAATAAATTGATAGGTGATTTAGAAGAACAGGTTAATCAAATGAAGAAAATGATTTTGAAAAAATCTGTTTCTATCACCCCGGTAACTGAAATTATTTCAATGCCAACAATTCAACCTCCCCCTGAGATCCATGATTTCAAACTCAGGAATTTATCTGAATTAGAAAAACTTATCAATAAAAAGTTTTCTGATTTAAATATTTCGGTAATTGATGATAACCTAGATGATAGTTCATATATCAAACAGGTTAATGAAGAAGTTAATAAACTTAGGTATGCTGATAGGCCTACACTAAGGACTTATTATTATCCTCGTCCCTCCCCAATTGATGTTTTGCATGAGGAACAGGATCTGATTACCAATAATTCGTTTTCTGGCAAACATATCTATGAATGGAATTTAGATGGTTTTGCTGAACGTCATATTTACAATCTTGTGCATCGCATGCTTATGTATTCTACTATCTGTAAGAATAATGGCAATGATGACAGAAGTGTAGCCCAAATGATTGTGGCTGGGTTCACTGGTCAAATAAAAGGCTGGTGGGATAATTATTTAACCAGTGCTAGTAAAGATGAAATCCTAGGAGCTGTTAAATTAGAACAGGAAGGATCATCTAACACAGATAATCAAAATGCTGTGTATACTTTAATTGTTACTATTATTGAGCATTTTACTGGCAGGTGGACTAATAATAATGAGTATATTAGGACCCTGTTAAATGGTTTAAAGTGTCAAAGTCTCACCTCATTTAGGTGGTACAAGGATACTTTTATGTCTAGAGTAATGGAACTCCCAGAGGTTAATAGTACCCACTGGAAATCTAAATTTATAGATGGTCTGCCTTCGTTATTTGCGGAAAGGGTTAGAAAAACTCTTAGGCAGAATGAGTCTAGTATAGACTATGACAAATGCACTTATGGTAAGTTAATTGCAACTTGCATCCAAGAAGGTTTAGGTTTATGCAATGAGATAAAACTGAACCAACAAATAAAAAAGAATAACTTAGCTGAAAAACAACAGTTAGGTCAATTTTGTGGTCAGTTTGGGATGGAGAATTCTAAGCTAATTGAAAATAAACCACAAGGTAAATCCAAACCTGATAAAAAGAGTAGACATAGGTCGCATAGGGCTAGGTCTTCTCAAAAATTGGAAAAGAAAAAATTGAGAAAAGATAAACATGATTCTGATAAAAGAAAAATGTTTAGAAAATTTAGAAAGCATGGTGCCTGTTGGAAATGTGGTAAAATAGGACATTATGCTGATAAGTGTAAAATGAGAGAAAAAATTAGGAGCCTAGATATTGATGATAATATCAAGGATGTTTTGTGCAAATTGATGCTTGAATCTTCTGATGAAGAAGATAATGATTTTTCTGATCATGCATTCTCTGATTTCAATAATGCTTTGAATTGCATGAAATCTGATTGTGATGGAACTGATAATTCTACTGATTCTGATTCTGCACATAGTAGTTCTGAATCTGATATGAATGTCAATCATATTATGGCACAATTTAATGAAGGTGTTATTAATGTTATTTCTGATAATAGCGCTTTTGAATTGTTAAAAATGATTAAGGATCCAATTCTTAGATCTAAAATCATTGATAGCATAGGTGATGAACCTAGTACATCTAATTCTATTAATGAAAATAGGATAGGTGGTAATAGTGAACCATACTCAATGACAGAGGTGTACAAAATGCTAGAAAGTAGGAATAAGCATAGCTCACCTACTACTATTGCTGACCTTAATAAAGAGGTTATTAGTCTTAAAAATGAGATTAATGAATTGAAAAGAAATAATAGATTTCTTGAGGATAGAATTAGGAAAATAGAGATTGCTCAAGGAAAGCAAATAGTGCCTTCCTCTTTGCCTGCTTCTCTACCTGTTTTCCCTGTCCCCAATTCCCCCAATAAGCCTAGTTTGTCTCTGTTCAAACTGAATGATATGTTTGATGTGCCTGATAATTTTCAGTTTAATAATTTGTCTGATGATTTTCTATCTAAATTAGAGGTAGTTACTTCTCAGAAATGGTTAATTAAAATAAAGCTTTTAATTGGAAATAGTTTTTCAAAAGAATTTACTGCACTAGTTGATAGTGGTGCAGATTTAAATTGCATTCAGGAAGGTTTAATACCTACTAGGTATTTTGAGAAAACATCTCATGTCCTTCGTTCTGCTAATGGAGAAAAACTAGATATAAGTTTTAAACTCCCCAATGCTTTTATTTGCAAAAATAAATGTTGCATTCCAATGAGTTTTCTTTTGGTTAAAAATATTTCTAATCAAATAATTTTGGGTACACCCTTTTTAAAGAAAATATTTCCTTTAAAATTGGTTAATGAAAAAGGTTTTTCTGGAGTCTTTAATGGTAAAGATTTAACTTTTCAGTTTATAACTGAACCGTTTTCCAGAATGCTGAATCAACTTCAGGATTTGATTGTTAATAAAAATAATCAAATTAATTTTCTTAAGGAAGAAATTGTTAGTCTTAATATAGATGAACAATTGCAAAATCCTAAATTAAAGGAAAAAATTGCTTTAATTGAAACAGGTTTAATTGTTTCTGTTTGCAATGATCATCCAAATGCTTTTTGGAATAGAAAGAAGCATATTGTTGATTTGCCTTATGATGATTCATTTGATGGTAGTATCCCTACTAAGGCTAGGCCGTGTCAAATGAATAGTGAAACTTTGGTTTACTGCAAAAAAGAAATAGAGTCTTTATTGCATAAAGGGTTAATTAGACCTACCAAGTCTGCTTGGTCCTGCACTGCATTCTATGTGAATAAACACAGTGAGCAAGAACGTGGTGCACTTAGATTGGTCATTAATTATAAGCCTCTTAATAAAGCCTTAAAATGGATTAAGTACCCAATCCCCAATAAAAAAGATTTGCTTGATAGATTATTCAGTGCAAATATCTTTTCCAAATTTGATTTAAAATCTGGATATTGGCAGATTCAAATAGCTGAGTCTGATAGGTTTAAAACTGCCTTCAATGTTCCTTTTGGGCAATATGAATGGAATGTTATGCCTTTTGGTCTGAAGAATGCCCCTTCAGAATTCCAGAAGATTATGAATGATATCTTCAATCCTTATAGTGATTTCATAATTGTTTACATCGATGATATATTGGTGTTTTCTAATAATATAGAAATGCATTTTAAACATTTACATGTGTTTAAACAGGTCATGATAAATAGTGGTCTGGTCATTTCTAAGCCCAAAATGGTTTTATGTCAAACCAAAATTAAATTTTTGGGTCATTTCATTGAAAAAGGTAATATCATACCTATTGATAGGAGTATTGAGTTTGCATCTAAATTTCCTGATGTTATTCTTGATAAAACCCAATTGCAAAGGTTTTTAGGGAGTCTTAATTACATTTCTCCTTATTATAAAAATCTTGCTGATGATACTGCATGCTTACATGATAGGCTTAAGAAATTGCCTAAGCCTTGGAATGATGAGCACACACAATCTGTAATTAGGATTAAGAATAGGGTTAAAGAATTGCCTTGCCTTATGTTATCTAATCCTAATTGGGAAAAAATCATTGAAACTGATGCATCTGATATTGGTTTTGGTGGTATATTAAAACAAATTAATCCTAGTAATAAACAGGAAATACTTGTTAGATTTTATTCTGGTAAATGGAATTCAAGCCAGTTTAATTATGCTACTGTAGTCAAAGAAATTTTTGCTATAGTAAAATGTGTTCTTAAATTTCAAGATGACTTGTATAATCAATTTTTTATTATAAAAACTGATTGTCAAGCTGCACAATTCATGTTTAATAAAGATTTTAAACATAATGTTTCAAAGCAAATGTTTGCGAGGTGGCAATCTTATTTAGCCCCTTTTGATTTTAAAATTGTTTATAAGAAAGGGAATGAGAATTATCTTCCTGACTTCTTAACAAGAGAATTCTTGCAGGGCTAATGGAAGCTGGATATTTCCCTTTCTCCAATAGAGGAGGACGGCGTAATTCTTCCAATAGAGGAAGAGGCAGAAATGTCAATGTTCCTAAGCCGCCATTAATACAACATGGCAAAATGAAGCTAATAGAAGCTTCTGACCTTTCTTTTGGTCAAGCCACCCAATTTCCCCAATATTTTTGTGATCCAATGTTCACAGACCCAGATATGCTAGCCGAATTCATGAAATTCCAGCAAACTAAATCAGCAGAAGAAAATAAATCTTCTGGCTCTTCATCCAGCCAAACCCAATCCCAAGCCGAAGGATCTAATACTAGACCTTCATATGTTAATGTGGCTGCTCATATTGAAACCGTGGTTGATGAGGATAGCCTTGTCACCTTTGAGCAGAAATCTGCCAAGGACCCAATTTTGGTTCTTGAGAAGTCCGATCTCAAATGGAGAGATGATCCCTGGAAATTATTCCAGAGGTATTTGGATGTGGCCTCATATCCTGCTGGTTCTTACAAGAACAGGTCTTTTTATGAGAATATACTCATAAGCTCTGGTTCTGCAGAGTTCAAGCATAATGAAGCTAATACGCAGGAAAAAATGAATTTCGCGTATAGTAGGATCATAATTAAAAAGATCATTTCAATTGAGGAATGGGGTATCTCTTCATTAAAAGAGAAAGAATTATTCATTAACAAGGGTATAATTAAATACACCTTTTGGGATTATATCCAGGCATTTTCAAATGCACTGTTATATGAAAACAATAGGAGGAAGCATACTTGGTTCATTAAGGTATGTCCAGAAGTCTTCAATAATGGACTTCCCAATTGGTTTTTTGATTGGTGGCAATTCCACGGTCCCTCAGAAAAAATTTTACCAGATCAATTCAGAAGGGGATTTGAGGAATGGAAAAAATATGCCCCGTCCTTATTACAGGAAGAGGACAGTGATAGAGCCTCTTTTCAATTTTATTCAGAATTTGGTATCCCGTGGATATGGAAATGGTGTCCAGAGGTTGGGGTAAATCAATTTAATAATCCATGTTTGCAAAGAACATATTATTGCAAATGGTGGAATAAGATGCTTCAGTTCGATAAAAATACAAAGCGAATTGAAGGAAAAGATACCCTTAATAATGTAAACTTAATGACCCAGGTTTACAAAGAAAAATTTGAAAAGGATCAACAAAAGGAGGCCTCGTCAATTTTGGGTCTAGCCTCTGAAAAAATTCGTCGGCGCAAAGGAAAAATGTCCAAGGCCGATTTGATGAATGAAGTCTTTAAAATGGTCCAAGAACAAGTAGGACAGTTTGAAGATAATAGCTCAGACACTGAGGAAAATAAATCCGCCAGTGAGACTGCATCAATGAGCTCCAAATCTACTTCAAGAGTTGAAGATTTTCAAGAAGCTCAGGATCCAGAGGATAATATTCCTTCTGACGAAGCTGTCAGGAAATTCATTTCTGACATGGAGCAACAAAATAAGTTGTAATTGATGTAATTGATTAGTAAAGCAAATAGTTGCTTCTGGGAAAAACAATAGTGTTTTCACTGTGCACTTTCCAAAAAGTGAATAGTAAATCACTGTTCACTTTTGACTTTCGGTAAAGTAAATAGTACTTTACTGTTGGTCACTGTTGCGGATTCGAAATATTTTGAAGTCCGCACAGTACCATTTTTTTTTTTTTTTGTTTATAAGTAGACGTTAGAATCATTTGAGGGAGAGCTTTTCGCACGCATACTCCCTATACTTTTCTTACTCTTTTGTAATTTGATATTTGTATAACTGTTTATATAATTTGTAAATTAAAGAAGAGAAGAGGAAGGAAAAATTTTCCTTCAGTTCGTGGTGTTCGAAGAGGTAGTCCTTCTCACCCCCTCCTTTTAATTGTGATTTTCCCTAGCCTAATGCAAGGCTAAGGGGTTCAGTGTTAAATAGACATGATAAAGATGTTGTTTGTTTAAATCATGGTTAATCAAGTAGTTTGGACTGTGATGTAGGTATTTGATTTCGATTTACGCTTATAAATCATTACCTTGATGCTGTTATCCGGATCTCTCCCCTTTCGGGTTCTAAGGACCTTGACCACTGAGTAGCTTTGTTGTCCCTTGTATGCCCTTGTTAGCCGGGGTAGGCGTTTGTGGGCTTGGACGGAACAAATCTATTTCAGTTGTGTTAAAGTCTTGGGTAAAGTTCTCCCGATTTGGCGGTTTATTTTGTGTTGTTAAAGATCCGTGAACACTTAAGGTCTTGATCTATGCCCGTATTTTGAATGATTATTCTTGCCTCATAAGATCCCGCGACAAAAATGGTTTCATCAGATCTGCCCTTAGTTGATGGCAGTCATATGCAGCAGAATGACAGACGACAATCAAAAAAATCATCACAAATAAGAGATGTACTTTTCCACATATTTCATTGGTAGAGTACAGATGGAAAATCATCACCAATCTCAGAGATTTATTCTTCCACATATTGCAACGACAGAAGTACCTTGTGAATGGTTAAAGGTCGATGATCAACACAAATCTCAAGATATCTCTACCAGTGAAGTATATGACTCAAAGAAATTATCCATGGATATCTCATCTGTTCAGAACAAACATACTCTTTTTACGAGTAGATCATGTTTCTCATCAAGTAATTTGCATCTGTGAATTGAAAATGTACTCAAAATTAAAAACTACAGACGCTAGCATACCCATGCTTTATAAAACTTCAGTTTAGCAAATAGCATGGAACTCAAGTTACATGGATGCAGCTTGTAGTGTCACCAATAAGAAGAGAATATATATCTAGATCGAAGCTACAAAGATAAAAGGTTTAGGCTCTGGCCACAAAATCAAGAAACCCACAAATGTGTGTGTGTTTCTTTTAGGACTGATATTATCATGATAAAAGACCAAAACAAACTGTGCCCTAAAATTTATACACCATTCAACAATGTCAAAAATTAATGATGCATGGTATGAAGTGAAAATTAAAGAAAATGAATTATCCCCACATACAAGCAAAGCAACTAAGATGATCCCAGCTACAGTGATCAATCAAACTATTAAAGAGAAATAATGTGGGAGATATTGAGAGAGAGAGAGAGAGAGAGAAGAATGGATGAAGGTTTCAATAATGCGCTAGTATATTAATTTCATGATAAATAACTAGAATTTCTTATCATGCCTGTAAGCATTGGTCAAATTTCCATCTAACATAACTTACTTGTATTTCAGAAGAACACTTTGTTGAAGGATCTGAACATTTGTCTTGGGTTTCCTTAACGCATTAAGCTTCTGAACAATGAAGTCAAATACCTTTTGGAAGGGGACAAAAGAAAAACTGATTAGATGGAGGTTTATATTCAAGGAATTCCTAATTTTCAAGCAATTAATCGTATAATCGCTAATCCAAGCAACAAAATATATTTACAGACAAGGATCAACTTGTGAAACTTCAAAAGGAAAATAGTCAAACAGATCATCTGAAATGAGTCACTACACTATAACCACTAACAGCCCATTTGGTTTTATTTCCCGAGGCATTTCTAATTTCCATGCATTTCCAAAAGTTGGAAAATTGTTATGAAATGGAAATGAAAATTGAGATGTATTTGGATGAAATATTGGAAAGTAATTATTAGAATAGGTTATAGGATTGAAAGTAGGTTGATTAATATTTTTTTATTTTTAAAAATATTTATTTTTTTTAAATATATGTATATTTTATTTAATTGTGAAATGATAGTGGGTATTTTTTTTTAAATCAAATTTGAATTTGATTGATGTAATAGTAGGATGATAAAATAGGTTTAAAAAGTTGTGAGAAAGTGGTAGTTTTCAGTTTTCATTTACAAATTGGTTTGGAAATGAAAAAAAATGGGCCCTAAAGAAGTCATAGCTGGGAATAAGGCACCAGTCTTTTACCATACTACAGATTAGGCATAGGCAAACACTATGTTTAACATCAACAACCTTTGCTGACAAACTTGTCATGGTGCAAAAGGCATAACAAGAATAATTTTTTGAGAGGCTTCAAAGTTTCCCATATAAAGTCATAATAAAGTTTTCAGGGACATAATCAACCAGAAGAAAAGTATGCATAATCAACTATCACACATAGTTATTAAAGGCGAGAGGCCCATTTTTAAGGCGAGAGGCGGGCAACCAAAAGGCGAACGAGACGACAATTTAAAAAATATATCTATAAAAATATATATATAGTGCGAAAATTCCAAAAAACATGTTTTAGATGACAAAAAATATATGGACATACAAATAATGTTAAAAAAAATCTAAGTTCACACTTTAAAAGTCCATTCATAACTCATAAAAATACTAATATATAGTCAATCAACAATAGATAATTTTATGTCATCCTCATCCTCACTCAAATCTAATGCAAACAGTAAAAAAAATTAAAAATAAACAAAATAATTACAAATCTAATGCAAACAGTAAAAAAATAAAAATAAACAAAATATTTACAGAAAATAGAAAAAAACAGTAAATAATGATTTAAAATAAGTTAAATGGAATTAAAAACCTAAAATCTTACATTTTCTACATAAAACAGAAAACAGGAAGGAAAAAAACAAAAAAGGAAAAACTGTACCTGGACCGGTGGCCGGCGGACTGCCGGCGGCAGATTGGGTGGGGTCTGGGCGGCCAATTGGGAGTTGTGTGCAAATGGGTCCAATTTGTTTTATTTTATTAGTTTAGTTAGGGTTTTGTTTTAATTAAAGAAATTTTCCTTTTCTTTTAAAAAACCCAGTAATTTTGCTTCTTTTTTTTTTTAAAAAAAAAAGCCCACATTCAGTGATGCGGGCCGTCACTGAACGGGCGAGGCACAGCAAGGCGCCCACCCAGCAACGGCAAGGCGCCCAGGCTGCGCCTGGTCACCTCAGGCAAGCCAGGCGCACGCCTTTGATAACAGTGCTATCACATCTACAAAGGTCGGCTTGCAAAAGCTCATGATATTATCATCTAAGATGGCATCAAGAAAATCCACTCTTTCAGTTATATTTGAATTTCATAATCCACAGAATCAAATCTTCGCAAACAACACAGGCATCCTGGCTAACATCTTTTGCCTTGCAACTTCACCTTTCTATTTGTATAAGTTTCCTTATGCTAATTTGTCACTCCAGCTGCATCTTAATGCACCATAAGCAGACACAAGAACCCAACCCCCAGAGTTACCCCTCCCCACAAGCATGCAGATGCAGAATAACAAGCATATAATTCCAAAAAGAAGACAATCTCGGAAGAAAAGGGAGCAACAACTCCAGGTAAGAAATGGACAAGCTTCTGAATTCATCAGGGCTTTTTGTAATGCTCAAACACGAGGTTATGCTTAAGAGTTTCAACTATCCAGGATATGAGCCTTTTCCAATAATTTGACAGTCTTCGCACTCAGCAAAACCAAGAAGAACAAGAAAACTTAAAAGTAAATAATGACAACTAAGTAGAAAACAAGTGAAAAAGAAGTGCTAACCTCAATTAATTCCAAATTCAATGACTGTTTAACTTGTACATACCTTTGAAACTGCTTTTTGACGAAGCTTTTCTAGTTCAGGTTGAACATCATTTAGAGCCTTGGAAGTCTTCACCATGGTATCACTTTCAACGAACTTCAGCTTTTTACTAAGAATCTCAAGGGTTCTCATGTATTCTTCATTCACCTAAAGATATTGAACACACTAGTTTACTAACCATGACAATGCAACAAAATAAAGCAAACCATCCAGCACCATCTATTGCAGGTTGAGAATGAAAATAAGGGCAAAGGGAGAATTAAACCTATATAGATAGCATGACGCCAACAACAGTAAGATGCTATGCCTAAAACTGATACTACAATTTACAGCAACAAAGCATATTCCCAGAAGAGATAGAACTAAAACATTCTAAAGTTTGAAAGAAACAGTAACCTAGCATGCCTCAACCATTACAGAATAAACCTAATAGCATAAGATATGAAGGGCTAAATCTTGGCTCCAGAACCATACATGAGTTTTCATCTATGATCTAACATGGCTTTTCGGCCTTTTTCTTTTCGGAATAGTGTTGGATTTATTCATCTTCAGAAAAGTCCATACAATAACATGCAAACCAGAGCAAATTTTTTTCATGTTAAGTGAACCCACACGATATACGCCTCAATGTTTGTATGTTTTATGTATGCTGCCACATACAACCAAAACAACTTATTACATCCACTGTATTAATTATTACATGTGGCAAAACAAATGTAAGAAATTAATCATGAACAGAAGAATGATGAGATTATGAATTTATAACACAAGTTAGGCAACTGCTTATTCCACAAAAGACGTTTATATTTCGAAGGGGAACCTGACATGTGGACCAGCCAGGATAGGAAAAACCTAATACCCTCTATAGTGAACTACTATTATGCAAGTCAACTAAAGCTCTTCACTGGATGATTAGGAGAACAACAAAGTCTTTTCTTCTTAAGCATGAGAAGAAAGGTTGCTTCAAAGGAGTTGTTTGGTTATAATTTAAAGAGAGATTTTGGTCGTCACTTGTCATTATGTCTTCACTCCACATATATATATATATACATGTATATATACACAAATGTAAACACATAAAAATACATTTTTGATTGCCACTTGTCCTTAATTTTTTTCTTTTTATTTTTTCTTTTTTTCTTTGACAAGGTGTTCTGCCTTGAATATTTTTTCTGTTTAGGAAAAGGCTTCAAGAGCCTTAATGCCTTCTCTAACTCAAAAGCAAGTGGAAAATGGGCTGCTCTAAAAATTTCTTTAAAGTTTCCCAATCAAACACATTTTTTCCTGGAAATTTTTCACACCAACTGATTCTTAGAAATAGCATGCCATTCAATCATGGCCAAAGCATTCATTTTGAAGTTCAAGTTTACAGGAACTACATAACAAATACTTAAGTAACCTATTTTTTGGTAAAAAATGTCAGGAAGTGGTTGAATTCAATCAAACAGTCCATAGTTAACAAAATTTATTTTGTTCTTGGAAATGGACAGATGCTCTTGAGATTTTCAAGCTTCAGTTGTCATGCTTAGCCTTAGACAGAAGGGAAAGATAAGTTCTGAGATATCTAGTAATCATTTATCACCAATTAACATCTATAACATTAACCAATGGTCTTATATAAGTAAATAGGCACACCAATTGGTACATTCAAGAACAAGCATATAAAGATGGAAAACATAAAAGATATAAAGATAAGAATCCCCATGATGCAACTAGAAGGTAGGGCGAAGTTCATAATCAAATTACTTTGATTTTTCAAAATTAGATCAAAATAAGAAAAGAGGGTGGTGGGCACTGAACCATCAAAAGCCTCAAGTACCTCTCCATCAACTATTATGTCTATCATCCTGGGTGGAACAATGATCTCCTCAACAAATTTAGCCAATTTGGATTCTGCTGCCTGACAAAGTACATAAACAAGTGCTTATCATGGCATCAGATATAAGAGAATCGCACTGTAGCAAATTAAAACATCCAATAAGGTTATGAAAAAGTTTTGCACAACTGTACAATGAAACAATCTCTGCATGCAAACTAAAATCAAGTACAGGGTTACTGCAACCCACTTAGGGCAACAAAGCACAAGACCTTTCTTTATCTTCACGGTTTTCTTTTTACCACATGGACACTGAAGATGTGTAACATGCGAATAGGGCTCTGGTATCTGCATTTTCAACACTGGATAGTTTAAGGAACTTGGACTCAAATTTCTAGAAACCAAATTCTAGAGATGTTTTTTCTCCAGTTTCCAGCTTCTAAATCAATTTCTTTGAATTTCTTCTGTGTTTACAAAACACAACCCAGTAGGTTAACAACTCTAGGACTTTCGTCGGAACAGTCTCACTAAACTTCCATGTAAAAGAACATAATTCTTGCATTTTTTTTACTCTTACTGAGAAAGCATTTAATCTCTTCAACATAATTCCTTTTCTGAAAAGACATCAATTGGTATGTGCAAGAAATAAGCCAACCTGTAGCTCTTTGTTCGATTTCTCGTGGAGCCAAATTCTCATCCATACAGGTCAAAGGAATAGCCACTCAGCCTCAAATGCCCATATAAAGGACACAACAGGCATATATATTCTCTTTAACTTCTATTTTAGCATATTGAATATTTATAAAGAACTGAAAGAATATGTGCACCAAATAAAGATGACCATTACAAAAACGCAAACAAGAATATAAGCAATGAAACAAGACCAAAAGAATGGCTTAGAGATGCTATTTTAGGGCTGAGTGTACAATGTGGGATCTCCTAATCCAACAAAAGATCTAAAATGAAAAAACCGAAAATTTTGTTGGCTTTTTAACTAGTTCTGAACTGAATTATACTGACTTTTCTTTATTGGGACTAGACTGGGGCTTGTGCAATACTTGAACCAACCAAACTGCACAGAAAAAGAGTTGAAATTATATATCTATCATTAAATTAAATAAATTTACATATATAATAATTTATCAAATATTAAATCAAAATTAAATGTACATATCAATAACTTAATTAAATTTTATTTAACTAACATTTAATTTCATATTAAATCTAAATCACTTATAATATTATTTTAATTATAAAAAAATAATGATAATCTGTTTATAATTATATGTCTTACAATATAAATATTGATTATAAGATGAATAAATTTAGTTTTAATTATAGTCTTCACCATTGTGTTCTCTCATATTTCACCTCATATTTCACATGTCTAATTATTCTCTGCTTGATTATTTTTTTGCAATTGCAGTAATGATTTAGATAAAAATAATATGAAAGATAATAAGGATTTGTGGGAAACAGATTATGAAACCAACAATCTAGCTATTTAGATATTCTCATTTAGCAAATAGTTGTTTATTATTAAATATGATTAAAACAGTTTCACAAATTTTAAATCTTCTTATCATCGGTTGCTCAATGCTTATCATTATTTAGCATATGGCTTCTTTTTTTTTAATATCTATATTTCTTTACTTTTTCTTTTTTGAATTTTTTGTCTTGGTCCCCAGTCCTGGAATCCCAAAAGACCTAAACTACCTAACCAAACCATCCGAATTTTTGGGACAGGATGAGACGAGGACTAGTTCCTATTGGGACAGCACGGGGACTAGTTCTTACTGTGACTGTATTTTCTTAGTATATGAATCATTTGGGGTGGACCTTGAGATTTTCAAATACTCAAACCGGATAGTCCCATACTCAGCCTCCCTAGCTTTTTTCCATTCTTGTATTGCTCTTTTAATTCACTCCTCTCTTTAAGTTCTCTCTTCAAGGCATGATTTGGAATATGAAAACCAAAATTTTATCACGTAAATCTTACAAGGTGAGAGATAAAAGTTTGGTTTTTGATTCAGGACTTCTACTGCATATGATAGTTTAAGAAGCGTTCAACATAGAAGAAACATGAAAGCCACAATTATGGAACTACAGAAATTCTAAATAGTTTCTTCATGTTAATGACTCAAATAACATAAACCCAGGAAGAAGCATAACCATCACCTCTAACAAGCAAAAAATAGAAAGGTGAGATATTTTGATGTCTATTTGTGCTGTTCCCTAATACACTACAGATATCAAGCAAGCAAAAGAACATCTGCAGTGTTGTATTATTTATCAAGCATGCTAAAGAAGGATCTGAGGTGACGAGGTGTTATATCATGCATGCCAAAGAGGGAAATGAGTTGTGATAGTATTGTAAGAGCAGGATTACCGATGCAAGTGGTTAGACACAAGATAACGCGCCATGCTGGGATTGCATAACTACCTTTGATTTTGTTGTAGGAAACATCTAAAAACCAGAGCATCATTCTTCAAAAAATCTCAGAAATTTCATTTTTGATAGAGACATGGATATTCATAGTTCTTCCAGATGTTCATGAAGGAATCTTGCTTCTTTATCCAGCCACATTACAAGAATGCATGCTAAAATTTCCATTAAAAGCAAAGAAATAAAATACGAGAAAATAGTGCCCATGATGTACTAATTTATATTCAACAATTACACTCAAACTTCAAAGAGGCTTGATGAGCAACATTACCTTTCGATTCTTCAGCTTGAGCCCCATATCCATAGACTTTTCTTGAAGAATCTTTATATCTGAACTTATTGAGCCTATCTCAGCCTACCAAAGCATAGGAAAAGTGTATGATCTTTCTGCAGAACTTTTAGAGATATTAATTGAGATATAAGAAATTATTCACTAGAGAGTATCTAACCAAAATAGGGAACATTATAATAACAGCATAAATGAGAAGGGTCATCCATAACTTTGCATGGAAAAAATAAAAAAAGAGATCAAAGCTACCCCAACAACAATAAAGCAACTTAGCTTGAACATTATTGCAATCCTATCTACATAATTCCCAAGAGTCGACCAAGAAAACAGATGGCTTATTCTTAATCCCACCTTAAACAGGGATAACTTTTTAAAAATAAGGATAATTCACTTTAAGTGTCATCCTCTGCATTTGCAGCATACCTAGTATGTGAAATTTGGCATGCCTGATGCCCAAGTAATACTGTTAAGCAAAATAAGAAGCAGCTAAACAGTAATTGAATATATGATATGATACCTGAAATCCACTAAGAAGCTTTTCCATTTGTGACAGAATGGTGTCGCAATCATGAATTTGATCATGAAGTGAGACTAGATTGTCACTTTCTTTAATGTAATCCTGACATTGAACAAAAAGGAAAGAAGAGCACCACAAGTAAGCATCGTTCAAATAAGTCACAAACTTGCTAATGTAAATGGTTATCCATGATGTAGAGATACACCAGTTTGAGCAGAGCCAGATACTACCAACCAAAACTCTTACTAGGAGTAACCTTTAGAATGTATAAATTCTAAGGGAACTTGTGTTCTTACTGAACCATTTCCCCCTAAATGCTATTATGGTTATAGTCATATTACAATCAATTAAAGGATGAGAAGTTCCACGATGGACTAACTAATATCGCAGGAAACAAGTAAGCATCACTATCTGTGCCTGAGAAAGAGAGAAACTACTGCGTTGAATAAGAACCTCAATGGAGTCAAGTTCAATTTGCCTTAGATTGTTCTCAACATCCCTGGTGTAGTCCCGCAATTTCGTACCTTTAGACAGTATCATAGCAACTACCTTCAAGGCAAACAACACAAAACCCAAGAATGAACATACAAATGTCGGACAAATTATGGATGTTATCAACTAGCAGAATGCAGAAAAGTGTAGCATACATACATCGTCAGTTTTACAATCTTGAAGCTCTTGCTCTAGTCCCTCTAGTGAGACATCATCACTACCAAAAAATAGACCAGGCGCCCCCCACATTCAATAAATTGCAAAACATATGCTAGAAATATATATATATGCACTCAAGCACAAAGAATATCTGGTGAATTTAGAACCTGTTTGCATCATCCTCAACAGTCAATTCGCCGACAAAGGCTCCCAAATCCAACACATGTCTCGGCCCATCATTTGCCTCAACCTATGCATACAGTACCCAATTAACATAACACAAATGCTTATATAAGCAGATCGCCTCACATGTAAAGACAAAATTTTAAGGAAGTAAAATTCTTTCTCTAATGTTTTCTATTCTAAACTGCTAACACCCAAATATAGCTTTAAAATTTTTTGTGTTTCCACATGCACGAACTGATCAAAAGAAACTAGCTTTGGTATATAATATGGAAAAGAACAAATCTGGAAAGAGAAAATGAATGAACAGATAAATTCAAACCTCCATGGGACGGCGACCATCTAACCGAAGACTTTCAGGGTTGATGTACTCCATATGCGGTTCAGACGCACATGTGAGAGAAAAGAAAGAGAAAAAGAGCCACCGTAGTGCCGCTGCAAGCGGTGGTGGTGATTCTAACGGGAGTACCCTTTTCTACGATCAGATCTGCTGTTTTTTGCTGAGTATAAGTGGAGATTTCGCCAGTTCCAAGCTCCTAGATCCAGCTTATTATGGGCCAGCAAAGAATTAACATTTTTGGCTGGGCTGGATATTTTTATTTGGCTGATGAAGTCCAGTTCAAAGAGAAGGCTTCCTCGTTAATTTAATTACCTCTATTGATGGAGTGGATTTTAATTTGGATTCGATTTGATTTTGATTTAATTATTTAAAATTTTTAATTAATAAAAAATTCAACTAATATAATTTGATTAAAAAAGTTTGCAATTTAAAATAAATGAAACGAATATGAATTTTGCTCTATTCGATCCATCAACTAATATGTACACACAGGTCCTATAGCAATGTCAAAGTGAATTTTGAATAAAGGAAGCTTAGGGCTGCAAACGAGCCAAGTCGAGCCGAGCCAAATTTAGGAAAATTTTGCTGGCTCGAGCTCAACGAGCTTTATTTTATTAGCTCAAGCTCGACTTGATTAAGCTGGAATTCGTAAATAAACTATGAAATATTGTAATCTCGAGCTCGAGCTCAAATTATTTTAATAAAATGATTAATATTTAATGATTAATATTTATAAATTAAAATATTTTAGTTTTACTTTTTTATTTTTATTTTGAATTTATGTTAGTAATATATTATTTTTCTTTTTGATATATATATATATTATATATAATATTCATATATAAGATATATTATTAATAATATATTATGTACTAATAATATTAAAAGAAACTATTAAAAATATAAATAAGCTCGTGAGCCGGCTCGCGAGCTTCGAACTTATATAAAAATGGCTCGAGATCGACTCGAGGTAAAGCTCGAGCTCGATTGAGCTCGAATCATCTTGACCTCGAGTCGAGCTAGCTTGAGCTCGGCTCGCGAAACTTGTGAGCTAGCTTGACTCATTTGCAACCCTATATGCAATATATCAAATCAAGTATTTTTCATATAAATTGTTAGATTATGAGCTTGTCTACAATATAATTACATCATTTGTTTCTCTATTATAACACAAAATTATGTAGGATGAATAATGAGCAGGAGTAGAGTGTCATGATATGGCAAGAATGCAATGCAAATCTTAATTTGATCAAAATGAGTTTTTTTTTTCATAAAACTTTAAATCTTTAATAGTTTATTGAAGAATCAAGTATAACTATCGTGTATTTATAAAGTCAAAAAGTATTATTATCAGCAATGCAACCTAAAATGCAATGATCTGGTAAATGAATGCAATTAAGTTATATTATATTTTATTGCTTTTAAATGATCAATTTGGAAATTCATTTCCTAATATGTCGTGTGTATGTTTTTCCAAGGATGATTCTTTTGGATTTGAATTCCATTAAATCTCTAAAAAAATAATAAATATATGATGATTTAGGAGTATTTGGATTCAGATTTTTTTTCGGATATCCAATTTTTATCTAAATTCGAATACGGTAATACCAACCACATATCCTATAGGATTTTGGAACGAATTCGAATATGAATACTACTATTAGATTCAGGTCTTCCATGATCCGGCCTGAATTTGGCCCATTGATAGCCCTAGTTCTAATTGGAACACTCCCAAGCCCATGGTCCCCACAGCCAAAAAAGAGATCTCTTTTTTTAAAGAATAACGATGAAATAATTAAAAAGTTGGAAGTGGGATTTTTTCACTTTTTCTACTTAGGAATAATTTAACCATCTAAGTACTAGGCTCACCCAAGATGAGTGTTATCCAATTCTCACTTCTTCAGAGCTTCTGATAGTATAGTTGAGGTAGCTACTAGTTCTGCCTTTGCGGGGATGGATGGACAAAAGTCTTGAAAATTCAAGAGAAGGTCACGGCAAGACAAGTCATTTATCTTTAAGATAGATATAAAGTGAAAGTGCAGTAATATATGCATGTGAGGTATCCTAGCAGAAAGACAGAGTTGAACCTTATTCCTACATGACCTAATCAATTCAATGAGGCACTTTCCATCTATTTTAATTATTCAATTCTTTGACAACATGAAAAACTATTGCTCAACTCTTTGGCAACATTAAAAAATCAAAATATCAAGTATTCCTTCAAATCAAGAATTGGAGCCTTTCATATGAAACTTGTCCATGTAGTTCATATTGTTGTACGTCCAACACACAATGGCACTGTCTGTGGTATTCTATGAGTCCTCTAAATGGGATGATGCTAGAAAGAATTTTTATCTTTTATTTGGTCATGTATTAGCCGATGTTATATTTATATATGGGCACATGATATATTGCCATTTGAAATTAAGATATTGAGTTTGGACTTGTAAAATTGATTGATAACTTTTTGAACACAATTAATAGCTGTTTGAACTCCATTTCTTATAGGAGTGCATCTTGGATCTGTAGTTTATATTATGGTTGGTGTCCTACTCATGGTGACCATGTTAAATTGGAAGAAGCTATAGGCTTTGCAAGCCAATACATTGGAGAATTAAATACTCAAATAACACTAAGGTGGTGATTGATATGTAGGAATGAAATCGGGTGGGAATAGAATGACTTTAAGAATTAATGAAGATGGGAAATGAATGGTGTTGACATAATTTATCTTATGCTTGTTATGTATAAGAAATGAGAAAATAATGGAATCGTCATTCCTTACTTAATTCTATCTTATAATTGGTAATTGGCAATGACCAGTAGGAATGGAGTCAAAATTTTAAACTATCAAATTACCTTAAAAAATTATTAAAAATAAAAATATTTACTGATAAATATTTCTTATATATTACTGTAAGAAATTTTTTTGAGATAAGTTTATAGTTGTGTAGTTTTAAATCACTTCTAATGTTATTCAAATTACATTAAAAAGTATAAAAGTAATTTCTTTGAGATTACTCTTACTATAATTATAACTCTGCAAGTTCTTCTAAACTTTTCGATAAAATATTATTATAAAAAATTATAAAATATCTTATAATTAGAGTGCTTAATATTTTTTCCTTTTTTTGGTAATAAAGTTAGAACACTTTATTGCAACCTTTAAGTTTAATTTAAAGAGTTTTTGATATAATAGATGGCATATTTATTAATTTTATGTATGTTTTTAAATCATTCAAAGAGATGTGGATATAATTATTATTTTAAATTATATATATTTCATTCGGCATGGATCGAGTTGGTGATACTTCTACTTTTCTATTGTTAAAATTGAAAGGTGCATAATTATTCTTATTATTTATTGTTTTTATTTTTATAATAATTTATATTTTTTATAATATTAATAACAAAGCATATGAGTAAAATATATAATTAAATAAAACCGTAATAGTCAAATGAGTTGAAATATTATATAAAACATTTACAAAGTGATTTTTTTTCAATATAAAATTCAAAATTTTGGAGGGTAATTTTATCAATATATATAGGTTCATTCGCGATAGATTGTGAATGGTTAAACTCATGGGGGAGGAAGAGAATGTCTAAACCCATACTTTTAGAAATGAAATTTTCATCTTTAAATTATACAAAGCATAGGTTTAAAAATGGACTTGAAAATGCACATTTCATTCCCAGCTTATTCTTATATACTAGTCATGCCATAAGAACCTTTCATACCTCACATATCTTATATAATATTTCTTTCAAAAAATGGAAAGTATATTAGTGCAATTTAAAATATAAAAAGGAGAAAAACAAAAATTGAAATCTTCTTTGTTATTATATTTACAATGAGAGATAGTATTCTTAATTGGATTTAATCTACATTGGACAACCTAAATAACCCTTTTTATAAGATTCTCTTGCTCATTCTCTTGCCTTCATTTTACCTTGTGTTCAATAAGCATTTTAGTTGCCCTATTTGATTATAAAGCTCATATATTCTCATTTTCTCTCCTTCTGTATTCCCTACATATTGTATGGATGTATCTCTAGATCTAGTAGTAGGGATATTCATTGTGTGGGCTTGAATTTGTGGACCTTATAGAGGGAAATACTTTAATTATTGGACATCTAGTGCCTAACAAGCTGTTGGGCATTGGACGTCCAATAAGTTAGGCTGTTGGTGTTAGAAATAGTGCCCGGCAAGCCAATGATTTTGGCTTTGTAAAACTATTTTCTAAAGAGACAATCTTGATTGAATGATATCTTACATATGGCCACATTCATCTTATGCATTATATTACTTCACTGGCATTTGGATAAAGTCCTTAGATCACACATGACTATGGGACTTGGTCAGTTCACTGGGTGGTGATCATGGAATAAGTCTTACACGGTCGTGATCTTAAATATTCCAATTCATAGGATCTTACGAGACGGGACATCTAAGATCCGGACAAACTTGCACTAATAATGCATAAATCCAAAGAGTTGGATATTGCTCCGTTTCATGAGCAACTGTATATGATACGGGTGCATGTTAGTGGGTTCTTGTTAGAGAACAAGGCACTGAAGACCCACCGGAGACTCCACTAGGTAGCCGTAGTGGCAAGTCGGTAATGGCAAGCTCTCCTGCTTACGCTAGTGCATATAAATTAGTCCTTTGACCTGAGGATCCATTGTAACCTTGTGTCCGGTCCTCATGCTTTGACTTATCCTTGGTCACCCAGCAGGCCGTTCGGGGTATGATTGGGTATGAGCTACTTGGCATGGAGGTTTATGAGATCTAAGATGGAATCCGACTCCTCGCTTTTGTGAAGGGCGAGTACATCTCCTATGCATTCTATAATGATCATATTCCATAAATTCTTGCGTAAAGTGGTATGACAGTTTGGGAAAAGAGTTTTCCAAAAGATAAGGTCATACATCGGAATTGAACATTTAGAATAGAAGCATAGAATCGAGGCTATTAGGGAGCCGACAAATATCTTGCCCTAGGCCTCTTTCATGGAGATAGGAGACGGAAGGACCGTATTTGCATGGAACGCGTAGAGCTTTAAAAGGTTCATACAGAGACATTCATTTCGACCAATTAGTTGGGCTCCATGGGCTTGAGGTTGGACATCGACCATGGCGATTAGGTACTCTTCAATTGATAGAGATCGATTGAATCGAGTCGACTAGTTTAAAAGGAGTTTTAAACTAGAATGAATATTTGATATTCAAAAGTCACAATGAGTTGTGAGCCTATGTCCGATGAATGGTTGAATCCAATGGGTCACACACAAAAGCCTTGAACATTTCTAAGTGGTGAAAGAAGA
Source organism: Jacaranda mimosifolia (assembly GCA_018894105.1). NCBI lineage: Eukaryota > Viridiplantae > Streptophyta > Magnoliopsida > Lamiales > Bignoniaceae > Jacaranda > Jacaranda mimosifolia. The sequence goes on from CM032123.1 coordinate 15,278,069, forward strand.
ATTTCTAAGTGTTAGAAAATACGTCCGTCTTAAGGGACTGATTTTGAGAGAGAGATTTCAAGATCAATTATGGCTTGATTGATTTAAGTGTTAAATTGATCAACTAATTTAAGGAGTTAAATTAGGCAAATAATTAAGGAGTTGATTATCTGAGCCACATTGATAGTTGAATAATTGAAGTTGACTTAAAGAGTTAAGTTAACTAAAGAAAACTTAAAGAGTTAAGTTTGCTTGATTTAATTGTTAAACCAAGTTGAATTAATTAAATTAATTAGATTAATTTAATTAATAGGAGAATATATTATTGGGGGGAAGAATTCAAATATGATTTGAATTAATTGGAATTGGATTCCAATTAAGCAAGTTGGCAAGACCACATGATAGTGGAATTACCAACTTACAATTATGCCCTTGGAATTTTCGGTCCCCCCCTTAGCATGGGAGGTGTGATGCCACATTGGCATCACACCTCTCACACCTCTATATAAGGGGAGGTGGAGTGGCCAAAAATCAGTCCAGATTCATTAGCCAAAATTTTGAATTTCGCAAGCTAAATTCTTCCTCCAAAATTCTCTCCAAAGTTAGTAGAGGTGTAACTTCCATCCATTCTCTCTCTTACTCAAAAACCTCCTTCTTCACCAAACAACTCTAGATCTGCTCCAGCTAAAGATCTGGATGTTCTAGGATTGCTTTAAGGTGTGTGGACTTGCATTGGAGGTGACCACAAGTGAGGCCACTCAATTCCATAAAAGGTTTCTGCAGAACAGTCCACTTCACGATTTTCTCCTGGAGCGATCCGATGGAGATTTGAGCCAATTTTTCCACAGAAGATCTGAATTTGAGTTAGATTTGTGGATAATTTTTCCTCATTTCATTTGGAGGTCGGAATTGGAAGATATTCTCCTTTTTCTCCGCTGTGCGAGAAACTGCCGGAAATCTGTGATAGAAAGAATCATCCATCATCTCCTTGGATTTTGAGCGATTCAGGTTGGTATCCTCTGATTAATCCATTTATGTTGTATGATATATGCCTGGGGATGTTTCTTTGGATCGAGATTTGCTATTTAATTTTGAATTTGTTTGGCTTATCTCGGCCATAGCACTTTAAGTTGGGTACTTTCAGGCACACAACAAATGGCGGCAACTATTACCTAAGTCCAAAAACTAAAGTGAATCAAATTCCAAACTGTGAGTTAATTTGATCCCAAATGAATCAATCTGACTAAATCTTATTTAATCAACATCTTCAAGAAGTTGAACACCAAGTTTTGCTATGACTTTCAACCTATAAATTGAATTAAAGCCATGATTTCACTCTTCAATCCATCACATGAATTGAATTCACTAGGCACATTAAATTCAAATTAGCATGTCATGAATGATTTTGATACCACTTGTTGATCACACCAAGGCAAGGAGGAACAAAGTAAAAAGCAGTGAATGCAAAACTAATTGTCATTAAATTGACATTATATAGAGAACTTTTTAATACATAACACCAATCCTTCAAATGCCAACTAAAGGTTCTTAATGCCTTATAATTAGATTTAAAGAGGGAGTATTTACCTTCTAACTTAGATTGATGAAGGTATAGATGACGTGGGTTCTAAAGCATACCCTTGAGCACTTGAAAATCTTCTCTTCAAATGGCTCCAAGGGGGTCTCCTTAAAAAAGATGATGAAAGATTTTCTTCCTTACTCCAAAAGCGAAGAGTACAAATCACACACTAGGGTCCCAAATATTTTCCTCCACAAGGTCCATGCCCTCAAGCTTACAAAAGGTGTATCCTTATTGTTAGATTTGAGACACACCAATTGAATATGTATCAAAAAGAGGAGGAGAAAAAAGAAGATTATATGAGCTTCAGCCAAAATACTTCTTACAAACAAAACAAAATGAAGACAAGATCATGAAGCATCAAGAGTAGGCCTCTCTCTCTCTCTATATATATATATGTATGTATAAAGTGCCCAAATGTATAAAGAGTATGATGTAACTAAATCCCACCAAAAATGGGTAGTAGGAATATTACATAGATACGATCTATAATATCTTCACTTCCCACCTTCCACACCTAGGGACACTTGCCTATATTATATTTTTTTAAGTTCCATGATCAATTATGCCACAACATACTTGATTTTGACTACCCAAGTGATATGTCTATGAAATTGATCTTGAAATAAAATTGGATATTAACTCAAGTGACCAATTAATTTAGTCAAACTTTTTGACTGAGTTGACTAACATAAAAATTAATTAGTCTCTACAAATTAATTATCTCACCAAAGCCGAATGAAATAAGCTAATATTTGATTATACTAATTTAACTCCTTAAATTAGTCAAGCCAAGAATTATTATTTCAATGAATTAGTTTCAGCCATCTAACTCTTTAGGTGATATTATATACCATGTGAGTTCTTGAGCACTTATGTGTGACCCTTTAGATTCACCAATCAATTAGTCATGGGCCTACAATACCATACGATTTAATTTACGAACATTAACTTAATTAATTATTTTAATTAATTGATCTCCTTTAATTAACCACACTAGAATCAATCTCCACTAATTCAAGAGTAACAAATCTTCATTGTTGACAGAGTCTATAGCTAGTCAATGGATGAATTAAATGTGTGGACCCTTTTACTTATGAGTACCATGCAAATACAACCCCTCCATTTTCTATCTCCCGATTGAAGCCTAAGACGAGAAATTTTTTATTGGTTTTTCAATAGCCTCTATTCAAGTAACCTCAACTATAGAAACTTCTTTCCAAATTGTTACACCACCTTGAACATGAAATTTTAGAGTTGAGCATCATAGAAAACATAGGAGATCCACTAAATGGATCTTTTATTAGTTCCCACAAACATTCATACACAAGTAATTTATACCCAACACAAACCACATATAGTCTGCTACATGATCAAGGTAGGCAATAAAGCATAAGCATCAGTGCATAATGTTACCATTGAACCTCAAGTTCAACGACTAATAATACGCACTATTGCAAGTATGAGAACATCCATTACCAATATGCTACTACTACTTCTTTATGAATTTCTCGAGATGGAACCATTCACTGAACCTGTACTTCAACAAGCACCTACAAATTTGTACTAATATCTCTACACCTATCACCCATAAAATGGGGCATCCTCCAACTCTTAGAGCATGCATCATAGTGCAAATTTACTCGCATCTATTGATGCCCTATCTCAAGAGATTGTATGACTTGGAATAATTTAAGATCAAAGACCATAGAGACATATTTCATGATCATCATCATACATGTGACCATGTCCTATAGCCACATATGATCTAAGGGCTTCACCGAAATGCAATTTATGAATGACAATATTGAATAAGAATGTATACGTAAGAGTACTTTACATGCCAATCATATTGGCCCTATGGGCACTACCCTAACACCTATTCCATGTATTACGATTACGACCTTAATCTCACTGAGACTATACACTTTCAACCTATCCACTTGCATTTTACGAACTCAAGTACTTGGACTGAATTTTTCTTATTTTGATTTAGTAGCTTAAATGTTATGCTCTATTGTTGAAGTATTGAAAAATTGTGTATTGTATTCAAGATTCAATCAAAAAAATTTGGTGGTGCTGCTGGAGAACAATAGAGTGGTATTCAATGAATTGATTGTTGGCTAGTGTATACATTTGTTTTGTTGCTCTACTTGTTTTTGCTTAGAATAATTATCTTCTAGACATTTTCAGGTTCTTGATTTTTATTTGTTATAGTTTAGTGTGATTTTCTTGTTCTTGTTGATTGAGTTAGTATAAATATTTCTCCCTTATTTTTAGGAGTTTTCCTTGTCTTCTTGTTTTTCTTGTGTTTAACTTTTGAAGTAAAATGTTGATTAGTTGCAGTTTGTGTCTTCTCAAGGTGTGTTAGATAATAAAGAAAATGACAAGAATAATGTTGATTTAATTGAATGACATGATTTGCAAGACCACTTTTGCCCTATGGGCCAGAATATTATTTCGAGATTATGAAACAACTAGGGAGACTAATAATTTTGAGTTGAAACATGATCTTATCATAATGGTGCAGCAAAATTAGTTTGGAGGATCAACATTTGAGGACTCTTACACCTATCTTTATTTTCTAACATTTATGATACCTTAAAGAAGTCCAAAGGCAAGATGATTCCATTAGAACACTTTCAAATTTTTATTAAAAGATAAGGCAAAAGGATGATTTCTTGCCCCTCACCTTGAATCCATTGACTCATCGAAAGAGTTAGCTGATGGGCTCTTTAGTAATTTTTTTTCATCCCAACTTGCCAAGTTTTGTAATGAAATTAGTTAATTCTACCAAACCAGAGTTGAATCTTTGCATGATTCATGGGAGAGGTTTAAAGACGTTTTGTGAAGATGCCTGCAACATGGATACTCAACTCCTAGCTCATATCTTTTCTATTTTTCTTGGTCATGTAAGAAGATTATTGATGCTGCAGCAGGTGGATCAATCATGAGTAAAATGGGAGAGGAAACTTTTGAGTTCATTGAAAATATGGTGAGGAACTTTTATTTATGGACAACTGGAGAGAGTTTACTTTAAAAAGGGAAATAACAATGAATTTAGAAAAAATGACATTGCTTATGACTCAAGTAGCAATTTTGGCAAATAAGCTATAAACATGAGTTCCAATAGTGAAAGCAACTAACTAGTAGAAAAGTTTCCTTGTATCAAAATGTAATCCTTCACTAAGAACAATGGATTTGGCACAAGAAAATATATTAAAACTTGAGTATCTCATATTAGTCTTTGTTCAAGAGATAAGATGGAGATCTGACAAGAATTAAGATTAATGCACACATCTTAAAACATTATATGGAACCTTAGGAGCATCATTAAAGGCTTTAGCAACTCAAGTGGGTCAACTAGCCCATAGTTTGCAAGTGAATTAGGTTGGAGCACCCTTTAAGGAGGAAGAACTCTATGATACCATTGCATTGAGAAGTGGCCAACAATTGAAAGATATAGAGCCACTTAAGAAGGCTACTGCACTTGATATAGAGACACAATTAAAGGCTAAGGGAGAGCCTTCCACGAGTTTGGAAAAGGAGAGCGATGGGGAAAAGAAAGAAGCAATTCGGTTTATCAAGGAAGAGGAAGAGAGAGTCGAAAGTCTAACTTTACCACCGTTCCCTTCGATACCAACTCCTATCTCATTTCCCCAAAGAAGTAATCAAACTAAACACTATAAAATCACATTTGATTCTATGAAAAATTCTAATAGAATCCATTGAAAAAGAAAATTTTCGACGGACTTCCTACATATTTTCTTCCATCGAAAAAACCATCATCAAAAGTCTTTTTCATTAGATTTTTCCAGCAAAAAAAAATTTCATCAGATTTTTGAAGAATTACAGACAGAGTTGGCCATTTATAATTTGATCATTTTTTGATAAAAGTCCAATTGACTATCAGATAATTTTCGATGGATGATAAACTCCATCAAACTTCTATCAAAAGATCCGCAAGAAGATCTATCATGCTTCCATCGAAATTTTAATTACTTTAATTATTATTTAATTTTTCTAAAGGAATTTCCCCTGCAAATCCATTAGAATTTTTTAAAATAATTTTATTTATTTTATTTGATTAAACATATAAACTTTGTCATCTTTTTATCGAAACAATTTGTCAAAAATTATCCAATGGATAGTCCGTCGGACTTTCATAAAAACTTTTATTTAATTTTTTTAATAGAATTTCCCTCAAAAATTCATTAAATTTTTTTAAAATAATTTTATTTATTTTATTTGATTAAATGTATAACCTATTCATACATCTTATACCCAACCCCTAAAAATATTGAATAATAAATTTACGATTAAATTGAAAACATAATTTTATAAATATTTATCACAAAAAGTATTATCAGTATAAAAAAATTATAAAAAACATCCCCCCAATCTACTAGCCATCTGCAGCATCATCATAGATCAAATAATAGTCATCATTATCACCATGGTGCTCTTGCTTGGTGCCATGTTGATGCTAAAGCTAATTGGTTGGTGTATTGCTATTGATCCTTTTATTGTTGATTAGGTTGAGGCTGGGGTTATGCAGAGGATGGAATAATATGTTGAATAGCATGAATAATCATCGCCTCAAACCTACCCAAAGCTCGTTTGAGCTGATCCTCCATTCCCACAACTGTACTCCGTATTTCTTCCATTTGGGCCTCTCAGCAAGCTGATGCTTCACTTGATAACCCACATGAGACATATGTTAGTAGGATAGTGGCTATTGATAGCTTAACCTATAAACCCATCATATCTTGTAGAGCCGCTAGTAGATTGTATTCATAACTGAACTTGAGACTATGGGATCTTTACATTCCCAATATCCTCTGGCTGAGTCTAGGACTAGTAGTGCTTGTTGGAAGCCTTCTTATAAATAAAAATTTCTTAAGTTAATGCAGTAATAATATATGTTAAATGAATAAGTACAATCTGTTAGAAACTTACAACAGCGCTTCTCGCCCTGTTGTTTACTCACCTCGTTCCTATCCAACACAGTGCAAAAATTTCCTCCACCATTGATGGCCTCTACAACTCCTAAAACTATATACATAACAAAATTAAAACAATTGCTATGTATACATATTTTCAAACTATAATGATAAAAATAAGTTTCAGCAGAGTTTCATTTCAAATTAGTCTATACCTAAAAACTAAAAAGCTCGAAAAAACTAACAACAAAAACTAATAATCCAACATTAAGCAACACATGACATCAAATCAATACAGGACATAAAACATTCTACATATACCAATCTAACATTGATCTTGAAAGTATACTAAGTAGACTGAAGATTGAAAGTTTTGAAACTTACTAATCGCTAGGCATGTATCTTAGTAGGTATACTTTCTTTGGTATGGAAGGATCCTCCAGTCTTAGAAACTCGATTTTTCTTAGCCTGTGTGAACTTTTTTTGAAAATCTTAAGATTGCTAGTACCAATAAAAGATATCCCAAGTGTCCTAGCCAATCTAGTTTGGCCTCTTGCCCATCTATTGGGCATGGCCATACATATTACTAAGTTTGTGATCCCTTTTAGTATCAAAGATGCTTTGTATGTGGCCCTTGCATTAGAGGTCCCAACAGACATATCTCTGTGAAAGAAAATGAAAAAGTTATACTGTTGAATATGTAAACACACTTTCTATAAATAATTATATGAACATGTATATACCTTCCACTCCCTTAACATATGCCCTCTAAGATTCTAGGGGATATCCAACCAGGTCTTGTACTTGTATTCTGCTCTTGATGATTCTCATCAAGAACCTGGTATCGTCCATTGAGGGTATATACCTATATAAAGTTCATAACAATATATAATTAGTAATACAACATTCATATAATGAATATGGAATAAATGATACATGTGTAATTTTTTACTTACCTATTGCATCCTTCAGATATGCAGGTATATCTCTCCAAAACTTTGGGATGAAAGTGTTGATCTCTCTTCACCCAAAGTCTAGCTTACGGAGGATGGATTTGTTGTTGAAAAAGAGTAAAATAGAGCAGCAGTGGGTGGTTGGGAGCCATGTGAAGTGGTGGATGGCAAGGAAGTATGTACGGGTGATGAGAATGGTAGCTAAGAAAGGGAATATTGTTATGAGGATAGCTGCACGGATGGAAAGTAGATGACCTTACATTAGTGAATGAGGTCGATGATGACGGTGATGAAAAAGATGATGAAAACAGAATATAGGGTGCACAGAAATCCATGGGGTATGCATAGTCTTAAATAGGCCAGCTATCTCGGAGGTAGTTGGTTGGCTAGTCCTATGTTTGAAAGTCTGGGGGAACAAAATCCTTATCTCGGCTCATATCCCTACCTCTATTGGGACCCCTACCTCAGGTCAGTGGTGGAAGGAGCAAATACCTAATTAGTTTGCCATCTATAAATATTAAAACATATTTACACATATATATAATGTATCGACAATATTATTATGGCAAATTAACTATGTAATGCAATGGAAACAATTAATAATAGAACTTATCACATTACTTGATGAAGATAAAAACAAGCATTATACCAGCAATATAATTCAATCTTCATCAGAGTATTCAAATTCATCATGTCATCATTGTTATCAAACTCATTTTCATCATCGCTAAATTTTGCTTCTTCATCGTAACACTATCTATATGTTTTACGTCCGACTCATTGATATCCTCTAAATGATGAGTACGATCTATTAAAGCTTCTATTAATTCATCTGGATTTATTACATCAACATGCGATGGTATATCATTCTGATATGCAACTTCTAATGAATCTTCAATTTTCACTCTACCTCTGGCTTTTACTTTTATATCAGCCCACAAATTTAGCTTACCTTTAATTCTTCTAGGATATGGAGTACATGATATGGAATATAGTAAATGTATCTCACTTATTGGGGATTTATAAATGAGTCATACTTTCTATACCTACCATTTTGCAAACTTCAGCAGTTTTATAATCTGGATACACTATACGAGTTCCTCTCACAGGAGTAGGATCAAACCACTCGCAATGAAATTAAACCACCTTTTTTATTGGATTTTTTGGGTATTCTAACTCCACCATCTTCTTTAATATCTAGTAATAGTCTTCTTCATCACTAACCACATTAATTCCCTTAACCTATACACCATTATTCATGATTTTGTTGCCCTCAGTCCATGTATTAGTTACATGGAACTTAAGTATATTCACAAAGTATTTAGGTCATGTCCTAACCAATATGTTAGTACCCAAGCCAAGTCATGAAAGAACAGATTCGTTATTACCATTCATCGAGTCATGAATCTATCATTCATCAAATAAAGTGTTAGTATTGGTAGAAGTTTTTTGTAATTTTTACATTAAATTGCGCCATGCATGATTTAGATGAGTGTAAAATTTACTTACATAAGACTTAAACTAATAGACAAATTCATTTTTAGTCCTTACATTGGCATCTTGACCACTGATGTTGAAGTAACAAAATAATTGCATGAACATATGTGGAAGTATATTAGAAATATAGAAATAATACATGTGCAAAGAAAGTTGAAATACTAATTATCTGAATGACTTCACTTCTCAGCTTGGCAATTATTATATATCAATTGTGCAGGTACCGAAGGCACGATCGGATTGATTGAAAATAGACAAAATTGGTGGAATGGAGTCATCATTGTCACAATCATCATTTTGGTCAACTCTTGTCCTTAAGTTACGTACATGTGACCGAAAGTAACATGAGCAAAAGTTCGATGTCTCTTGATAAATAAATGCCTCACAAATAGATCCCTTCATTTGTGCCTCTTATTTCACGATCTTTTTAAATTTATCAAGCTCCCAAAGTGTAATATGAATAACATTGTAGTTTTATATATTTAATAGTAAAACAATTGTAATTAGCATATAAATATGTACATTATTTTACCTCTCAAATAGATACATCCATCTATATTGTATGGCCCCTCTATTTTTTGCCTTTTCTAGATGGGTAAATGCTTCATGCAATCACAAAAAGCTAGAGGAAAAATCCTTTCTAATTTGCATAGAATTATGAAAATATTTTTCTCCATCTTGTCCAAGTCATCATTTCTTAAAGTCATAGAACATAAGTCCTTGAGGAATTGACTAAACTTGGCTAAATGCTTTCATATGTGGTCTGGCAATTCCTTGAAGGCAATTGATAGTAATTGCTCCGAAATATATGACAATCATAACTCTTGAACATATAGATTTTACACCCATACGTGTTGACACGTCTGCCTAAATTAGAAGAATATCCATCATGCATTCATAATGCTTGTACCTAGTCAAACAAAGTTCATGTCTACTTGGTTGTGAAAACATACTTAGCTTTAAGCTTGCCCATTGCCTATTTTCCTTCGACATTAACTCTACTTTGCACTTCTTGTAATAGACATTCGATTCTAGGCAAGCTTTGATATTATCTTTAACTTTTTCTTGATGTCCATTACTATGTTAAATATATTGCTAAAGATATTTTTCTCGATGTGCATCATATTCAAATTGTGTTTGACTAAGCTACTCTTCCGATGTGGCAGTTCCTAAAAAATATTTTGTTTGGTCGAGTTGTGCTGCAAACTATACTTGAGGATCCTAGAAGCAACATCATATTTTGTAACTTTGGGCAAATCACATACTAGTTCCTACGATTGCTCTTTGGCCACCAATGGACGAGGAGGATCATACTCAACTTGTTTCTTTAAAAAACTAGTACTGTTCCTCCTAAATTGATGGTCATGATCTAAGAACTATGGTCGCGGTCAAACTAACTATTCTTTTGACCATGCTTGAGAGTGAATGCTTTAGTGTGGCCCATATAAGGCAAGCCAGTTTACCTATTGTTATCCACCTGGACAACATCCCATAAGCGGAAAAATCATTTACTGGTCACAACAAGGCATCTTTCATAATAAAATTTTGCTTGTTGAAGGCATCATAAGTGGGCACACCTGTTACACAAAGTTTATTCAGTTCAAAGCTCTAGGTAGACATGTATCATAACATTTGGATTTTTTGGGCCAAGAATTATGTATGTTAAAACTTATAGGATGATGTCATACACATTTTTTAGGGCAAATTATATGGTCTGATTGTGATAGACCAACTGAATACGATGATGTAGATTGATCAAAATAGATGAAGCCATCAGTACAAAAACTAGGTCTCATATTTCTCGGGTCATTTGCAATTGCAGGGTGTGTCTAATTGAAATGTTTTCAAGCATTCCCATATAAAGGATGGCACATGACAACATCTGTATGGTTCTCATAATGCTATCTCATTTGTGCAGTCATATATAGCCATAGGATCCAATAATCAAAGCATTAAAAACGCAAATTAACTAGGCTACACATGATAACAAGGATCTAAACATGCTATTGATTTAGATTTGGTATGAGGATTACTTTGTTTTGTTCAAAAACTAAGAAAGCTAGAAGAAACACTCCAACACTTGGAAGTTGTCTCCTCGCAGTACAACAGAGAAGCAAATCCCCCAACCAAATGATTTTTGTTTGAGATGAAAATTTTATTGGAACTCCAAAACATCTTGCTGAATCTATAGTCTAAAATTTAGCTCAATCAAAATTCGAAAAGTCCACCTAGAATTGCCTCTAATTTGTTGCCAGAAACTGGATCTCCAAAGGCGAGCAATCTAATCAACTTACCTCTAACGTTAAGATCCATGCACCAATGTAATAGCCTATTCTCCTCAATATTAGCTGTAGAATATAGAGAAGAAACACAATGATGAAAGCTTGATTTGGAGGTAGGAGAAGAAAGGAAAGTGAAGCTTCAACAAATGATGCAACACTTGAAGATGAGAGGAAAAAGTGGAGAAAATCTAATTCTTCACACTTAAATCTTGATTGCCACCCTTTTCTTCCTCTATATCTATATATAGAGTTAGGATGGTATGATGCCAAGGTGGCATCACACCTTCCTCAAGGGATGACTGCCAACTTGGCATTTGGTTTGAATTTAAATTTCATTTGGAATCTTTATCTCATCTTATGAAATGTCATCCAAATAATTCTAATTTACATCAAATGAATATTTCATTTGAATTTTCCCTCCAAAATTAATTCTTCATTTTAATTAAATTAAACTCCTTTAATTTAATTAATTACCTTGACTTAACTTCTTTAAGTCAATTAGCTTAACACTTTAAGCTAGCAATTGTTAACCCCTTAAGTTAACTTGATCAATTGATAGTCATATGGCACCAAATAATTAACTCCTTAATTATTGGTCTTAATTTAACTCCTTAAATTAATTAGATCAATTTAACAATTAAATTGATCAAGCAAAAAATGCCCACAACATTTGTGTCAATCGGTCAACCTCCAAATCGGTAATGTAGGAATTTTTCTAACTCTTAGAAAATTCTCATTCATCGCCTAGGATATGCAATTAGCTATTTTGTATGACCCATTAGATTCTACCATTTATTGGACATGGGCTCACAACTTGTTGTGATTTTGGAATGTCAAATATTCACTTTAGTTTAAACTACTTTAAACTAATCGACTCAATTCAATTAATCTCCATTAATTGAAGAGTACCCAATCTCAATGGTCAATGTCCAACCTCAAGCCAATGGAGCCCAACTAGTTAGCTGAAATGAATATTTTTGGAAAACCATTCTAGCTCTATGCTTGCCATGCAAATACGGTCATTTCATCTCTTATCTCCCGAACAAGGCCCAGGAAAAATATTTGTCGGCTCCCTAATAGCCTCGATACTATGTCTATATTCTCAATGTTTAATTCCCTTTATGACCTCATCTTTGAAAAACTCTTTTCCAAATTGTCATACTACCTTGCGCAAAGATTTCATGGAATCGATCATTATAGAATACATAGGAGATGTACTCACCCTTCACAACGACGATGAGTTGGATCATCTCTTGGATCTCATAAATCTCCATTTCTTAGTAGCTCATACCCAATATCCACTCGAACAACTTGCTATGTGGACAGGGAAAAGTCAAAGTATAAGGACCTAAACACATGGTTACAATGGATCCTTAAGTCAAAGGACTAATTATATGCACTAGCGTAAGCTGGAGAACTTGCCAATACCGACTTGCCACTACGGCTATCTAGTGGATTCTCTGGGCTGGTCTTCAGTACCTTATTCTCTAACAAGCACCCACTAACATATACCCATATCTCATATGGCATTGCTCATGAAATGGAGCAATATCCAACTCCTTGGATTAATGCATCGTTAGTGCAAGTCTATCCAACTTCTATTATAATAGCTGATTGTACTAATTCAATAGGTCATAAAACATTTGGGCTTCTTCATTGGGTTGTTCTTTAGAACTATGAGATTGAAATAGTGCACCCGCATTTCCCCAATTAATCTAATTATACTATATACCATTTTTGTATATCTATGCAGTTCACTTGGATATTGGTCCTATTGTCCACTATTTGATGCATCATATTCAAATATTTATTTGTTTCACGATAGGGATCAAACTCCCCATCATATATATGATAAATAATAATAATAATAATCAAGCTTGAACCTTACCCAATACAAATGTAACTTAACATTATCATGTGTTAATAATCGGCATTTCATTTTACACAATTTGTATGGAGACCTAATTATCCCATTTCTCACAAATTGTAGTAGGTTGGATGCATGAGTTATAAATTTCTCAACCCTATCCATAAACTCTTGCCTGATTCCAGCATAACTGGGATAATTCCTATTATACATTGTGTGGCGAAATATCCATCTACATCAACAAAATAACAACCAAATTGTTATAACCCCTAATTATGACTTAAACCTTAATTAGAAATCAAAATTGAAGTCTCATTCTAGGCATTTAGATTAATTTCATGGGCTGACATTTAATAGTATAACAATAATTTGGTTATATTGTGTTCCGAATTAATTAGTTATACACCAAAGTATTAGATGTAGTTTATATCTACTTTCTTGTAGTTTATATCAAACTCTAGGAGTTATTCTAGTCTATAGTTTTTTTTTTTTCATGTGATGACACTTAATGATATACCAATAATTTGGTTGTAATATGTCTTTCCGAATTCATAGCTTACATGGGTCAAATTATATACCAAAGTATGTAATGTAATTTATATCAAACTCTTGGGGGCTATTCTAGGCATTTAGGTTCTTCTCACAAGTGACATTTAATGATATAATAATAATAATAATTTTGTTACATTGTGTTTCCAATTAATTTGTAGCTTACATGGGTCAAAGGCTATACACCAAAGTATTTGATGTGGTCTATATCTATTTTCATGTAGTCTATATCAACTATATGGGTTATTTTGGGTATTAAGATTCTTTTGGGTTGACTTTATTGATATACCAATAAATTTGGATATATTGGATAAAGATTGTATATCAAAATATTTGATGTAGTTTATCCCTATTTCTATGTAGGCGATATTAGACTCTAGGGCTATTAGACACATATAGGTCCTTTTCATGAGTTACATTTATCAATTCAAAATTTTTGCCCATTGGGATAAGAGATTTTATAATGGTTATTATCCCAAAAGAAAAATTTAACAGACTTCTCCCTATAAATATAACAATCTAAGTTTTTAAAAATCCACAAAAACACAAATATATTATTACAACACAATTACTATAAAAACCACAAATACTAATTCATATTACATCTCCTTATTACTCAGCACACATGGAAACAAACAATAATCCAACAACAACAAATAAAAAAACTCCCCCTCTTTCCCTAATTCCCATCATCCTTCTGAAACTACCAACCCTATCTAAATTCTATACCTTATCCATGTTTACTATTTATAAAAACATTAATATTTTTTTGAAAGAATAGATAATATATTTAAAAGAAATGCTTACCTCAAAATATTGACCATATGAATGAACGGGAGCACTAGATATCAACAACAAAAAAAAACCTGCATATTACAAATTAAAACAACACTTATAAATTCATTGGATAAAATATTTCTAAGTACAAAAAATAAATTAGTATATAATTATATATAATTATTCCAAATTCTACAATTCAATTCCAAACCCAAAATTGGAACATATTATAAGATTTATTTTATAATTTTTAAATACGTATGTATATTCTAATTTCTAGTTAAAGTATTAACTAATTATAAAAATTTTCTAATTATTACCATTAATTTATAAAATTTTCAATAACCAAACCATTTCTATACTCAACTTGTAATGCCCCAAAGAAAACAACAACAACAACAACAACAATAATAATAAAATATAACTAATTCAAAATATTGTTAAATGTAGAAAGTAGTGGATTTTAATTATTAATTATGATCATTATAAAATAGAAAGAAAAAATATGGAGTATTATCATCTTAATTCAAGAATGTGAAGAGGTGCATCTTTACCTAGGAATATGGAATGATGGATTTTAATTCAAGAATATGTAAGGGTGCATATGTACTTAAGAGTGAGGAATAGGGATGAAATAATCATGTAACAATGGTGTCTTTACTTGGGAATATGGAGTGATAACATATTTATTCAAGAGTATGTAGAGGTGAATTTTATTTAAGAATGAGGAGTAGTGGTGTATTATTATGTATAATGGGAATTAATTTTGAGTTACAAAAATTGGTTATATATATGTTGGAAATATGTAAGAACATACTTACCTTGTGGGATAAAAAAATATTAGAAGAAGAGGAGAAAGTATTAGAGAAAGATGAGGAGATGAGTGATCTTGAAATGGTGTTTTACTTAACTTTATAAGAATTTGCAGGTGAGTATTTTACTTATGTTTAAAGTTTAAAATATTCTTTAGTATGGGGGGTTACATTACAGTCCTTAATATGTGTGAATATGTTTTGCATAACCATGTTGATTATAATAACAATTTGCTATACGATATAGAATCTATGTGATATGGAACCTTTGTTATATGCCGACTCGAAACTAGTTTCGAATACATTATAAGTTTTGTTATGGTGGTGGATTGCCCACCAATTTTGAGGTTATAGTTACATGGTAATGTTGATTATAAATAATTATAAGTCATTTGGCGCTATTGAAATTTTGTTTCTTAAACATATTTAAAATGCTTGTTGGATTCTCGAGCTCACTTTTTTTCTTCATATTTTCAAATATGGAGGAGAATTAGCAAGGTCAATAGATAAGGAGCAACTTCCTAGTTGCAGTCTTTTTATTACGTTGATTTATGTATAAAAACTTTTTTATTTCGTTGAGTTGGGGTGTGACAAAATGATATCCGAGCCAATCACCAGTCGGAATACAGGAAACTAAGTGCTATGCAGTAAAGTACTACGTGTGTGGGAGTCACCTCTTGAACCCACAGGACAAAGTGCTACACACGTGGGAGCTACCTCTTGAACTCATAAGAGCTATCTCTAGAATCTTGATGCCCGGTGATTGATATAAACTGTGTCAACCACGACGAGGATGTCGCATTTTGAAGGAAGGATGACTGTAACATCCTTAGAAAACAATAATAATAATAATAATATTATTATTATTAGAATATAACTAATTCAATAGAGTATTAAGTGTAGAAACTAGTGGATTTTAATTATTAATTATGATCATTATAAAATAGAAAGAAAAAATATGGAGTAGTGTCATCTTAATTCAAGAATGTGAAGAGGTGCATCTATTGGAATAGTGCCCTGCAGCCAATTAGATTTGCATGTAAACTATTTTATTTGTGATACAATTTTGATCGAATGATATTCACATTGAATGGACATTTTCATCTTATACTTATTTTACTTCACTGACATTTCGTTGAAGCCCCTAGATCACACATGAGTACGGGACTTCGTTGCACACTGTGTGGTGATCATGAAATAAGTTTTACATGGTCGTGATTTTAAATATTCCAAGTCATAGAATCTTATGAGACAGGGCATCTAAGATTTGGATAGACTATGCACTAACAATGTATGAATCCAAGAAGTTGGTTATTACTCCATTTCATGAGCAATCTATGTTAAACATGGGTGCATATTAATGGGTGATTGTTAGACAACAAGTTCACTAAAGACCCGAACGGAGAATCCACTAGATAGCAGGAGTGGCAAGTTGGTAGTGGCAAGTTCTCTAGTTTATGCTAGTGCATATAATTAGTTTAAGAGGATCCATGGTAACCTTGTGTTTAGGTCCTCATACTTTGACTCTTCCTTGACTACATAGCGGGTCACTCGGGTTGAGATTGCGTATGAGCAGCTTAGATATGGAGGTTTGTGAGATCTAAGATGGGATCCATCTCCTCATCGTTGTGAAAGACGAGTGCATCTCCGATGTATTCAATAATGACTGATTCCAAGAAATTCTTGTGCAAGGTAGTATGACAATTTGGAAAAGGAGTTTTCCAAAGATGAGGTCATAAATCCAAATTGAACATTGGGAATAGAAACATAGTTATCGAGGCTATTGGGGAACCGACAAATATCTTGCCCTAGGCTTCTTCTGGGAGATAAGAAATGGAAGGACTGTATTTGCATAGCAAGCGTAGAGTTAGAATGGTTCGCCAAGAGCAAATTCTTCAACCAATTAGTTGGGCTCCATGGGCTTGAGGCTAATATCGATCATGGAGAGATTAATTGAAAGAGTTATTAGTTTAAATGAGTTTAAACTAATGCAAATATTTTGATATTCAATATATCACAAAAGTTGTGAGCCCATGTCCAATGAATGAGAGAACCTAGTAGGTCACACAAAAAGCCTATAGGAAGTTCTACTTGATGGGAGGAATTTTCTAAAGAGAGAAAGTTCATCCTTGGCCGTTTTATGGAGAAATCGATTGACTAAATTTTTAGTCATTTTGGCTTGATTAATTTAATTATTAAATTAATTAAAATAATTTAAGGAGTTAAATTATATCAATTAAATTAAGTAATTAATTTAATTGGTTCCATATGACAATTAATTAGTCAAGTTAAGTTAAAGAGTTAAGTTGACAACGTCTAACTTCTAGAATTAAGTTAGTTAACTTAAGGAGTTAAGTCAAGCCAATTAATTAAATTAAAGAGCTAATTTAATTAATTGAGAAACTAGTTTTGGAGGAAAATTTAAATGAAGGAGTTCATTTGAGGTTAATTTAGAATTAATTTGGATTATATTTGATGAGTGAAATATAGATTCAAATTAAATTCAAATGCAAGTGAAATTCACATTTCACATGCAAGTGAATTACCAAGTTGGCAAACCACCTCATGGAGGGTGTGATGCCAACTAGCATCACACCATCCTCTCTATAAATAGAGAGAGGTGGCCGGCCATTGAGAGATTAGCAAGCAAGTTGCTAGATTCTATTTTCCCTCCAAAAGTGTGATTCACTCATGTGTTGAAGTTTCACACCATCCTTACCAAATTCTCTCTATATTTTCAGTCCTCCCTCTCCCTCTGGTTCTATAGATTTTTGGAAGAAGTTTGAGCTCTCCTTGGGTGTGTGGATCATAGCATTCGAGGCTTCACATTTGGGGAGCTTTTGCTCTTGAAGACCTACTGCTGTCTAGTCACTTTGGAGAGAGATTTGGCGGCTTTGTCGTGCTTGGATTCTGTTGAAATTTTAACTGGAGGTTCTCAAGGGTGTTGACGAGATCTCTGAAAAGTTTTAGCCTATTTGGAGTTGATTTGGTTGGTCAATTGTTGTCTTGATTCTGCTATGCGCGGATAGACACTTTGAAGTGTTCATTGGTGTCTTCCTTGATCTACCTTTGGATTAAGCATTCAAGGTTAGTTTCTTCAATTAAATCCTTATTAAATACATGATTAGATCATTATATTTTGAGCATACAAATTTTATTTAGCCTTTTTTTGGTTTTATAATTGTATCCTTAGGCTACTGCAACCTTCAAGTGGTATCGGATCCTAATTCATGCTTTAATTTGGAATTTTGGGGGATTGATTCATGTGATGAATTGATCCTTATCACCAAATACTTGATTCAATTCATGAATTTAAGTGTTTGGTTGATCTTGTTTGTGGCTCATTTGTTGATGAATTGAAATATGCTAATATGTGTTTTAATTGTTGATTCATATGTTGGTATGATTTTAATTCATAGATGCTAATGTTAAATGTTGATTTGGCATTGATTTTTGTTATATGTTGATATAGCATGTTTAATTTGGCCCTAAGGTTTTTTGGTCATTTTTTAATCCAATTTGATTGGAGTTAATTGGAGATTTTTTGAGAATGATGTTTCTCATTTTGGCTTGATTTTTGAAGCATGTTTGACCACTTTAATTCCCAGTTTTTAGGTGTTTATAATTTGGAAATTTGTCAAAATTTGTATGAAATGATGTTATGGAAGAGTCCATATGGTTTGAAGTGGCAAAAACACAAAACAGTGCTTAAATGATTGATTGGTGCAAATTGTGGCAGCGTGGTGTAGCAGCTAGGCATGGCTGTTGGCAAGCGTTGTGCATACCCGCTGTGTTCTCGGCCGGCTGATTGGGTAGCAGCCTACCTAAGGTCACCCTATAACTTGTTTTTGTGCTATTTTGGTGTTTTTGGCCTATCAAACTCAATTATTTCATCCTTATTTTGATGCATAAATGTTGTGTAAGTGTTCAAAATTATGTTTGACATTTTTTCATGCTTTTAAAGTCT
This sequence comes from Jacaranda mimosifolia, assembly GCA_018894105.1. Classification (NCBI taxonomy): domain Eukaryota; kingdom Viridiplantae; phylum Streptophyta; class Magnoliopsida; order Lamiales; family Bignoniaceae; genus Jacaranda; species Jacaranda mimosifolia. Next base: position 15,297,274 of record CM032123.1, read on the forward strand.
TGTTAAAGTTAATCTTCAATTTAGTGCAAAAATGAGATGCATAATTTTTATGCTTATTTTTTCTAGTGAATTAATTGTTTATGAGATAAGCATTTAATTTGTTGAATTGAATGTGAATTCTTATTTATTATTCATTTAATTGTTGAATGGATGATGAATAAATAAGGATGAATATGAGCCTTTAATATTGATTCTATTTGTTTCAAGTCGTTGAAAATGATTATATTAAATTGGGGCCACTATTTAAAAAATTGGATTGGACCGGTCGGCAAACCGGTCCGATTTTCTCAAAAAACTAGAAAAATTGAAAAAAGCCCTATTTTGGTTTAGACTGGCAGGTTGAACCGGTGAATCGGACCATTTTTTTTCATTTAATTTTTAATGAAATTAATTTTTTTTAAATTTTTTTGTCTAAGTACAAAGTTTAAAGGCTAAGCTATACCTCACAAGCTATCTGAAAGTAAAAAAAAGCCTTGGTTTAGAGTTTAGACCTTAGAATTAACTCACACACTCTCAACTTTAAGCTTTAGACTTGAGATATTTAAATTGTTGTGATCATTTATAATATGAATTGTGAAATTTAGATTGTGATGTTAGACAATATCATTTCAAATCTCTATGTTTTATATTTTGGCATTTTATTAATTTTTAAATAATATATAATATAACTATATATATTTCGTAATTATGACGTCACGATTCAATTACGGTCTGATCAACGATTGAACCAGTGAATCGTGAACCAATTAGGTTTTTGGTTCAATAAATGGTCCGATTTTTCGAATCCTGATTGGGGCTTGCATGCTTCTTATTTTCTATCTTGTAAATGTTATGAGAGTAGAATCACTAGGAGTGAGGATTTCTTTTCGTATATAGTTATTGTAAGGAGATAAGATGACTAATGGAAGCATGAAGACCCATGAATGTATCGAATATATTTATGTAATAGCTAGATTAAATTTACCAACTTAAAATCAATTTAGTAGTGCACCTATAGCTCTAAAGTGCATTACTTGGTTAAGGCTCATGGTTATACCACCTTAGGAGCATGCTAGGCGTATTTACTTATTTATGTTTTCTTTATCCTATTGATGTATGATATGCATGGTTAGGATATAGAAAACCTAAATAAGAGAAGATAAAATTTGATGAGATCTTTCAAAGTAAGAAAATCCCTTCACTCAGAGGAGTCTAAGTGCTTTCAAAATATTAAGTCAAAATGGATACAAATTAAAAGGAGTTTTAATTAATCTATGCCTTCTACCAATAGCATGTGACATGAGTTGCTACCACATTTGCATGATGTCTCACGAGTTATGGGCCACATTTATGGAGGAAAGCTATGCTTACATATTTAGCATATGATGCAACTTTGATTTGGCGCTTCCTATGCATTACCTCACGAGTCGTGGGTGCGGTTCTGAATCAAAAATTGATTAGTAGGTATGACTTAAAAACCTGGTAGTGTAGATGTTGTATGAGTCGTTGGTCTACATAAAAATTGAGGCAAAACATATCAAGGGTTGCATAGAGATGCAATTAGCAAAAGTTGCTTACTTTAGGATTGTTTGTGGATGTCTCACGAGTCGTGGGTCTACTACAAGTCCTTTGGCCTTGATTCTCACTAGGAAATGAGATTTCCCAAGTTCCTTAAAAGGATGAGGAATTTGATAAAATAGTGGGAGAAAAATATGCTTGAAAGTTCATGAACATGTTTTCAATATCAATATTCAATCACATGCTCATATTCTCTTTTTTCACCTTGGATGATTTGCGAAACTCAAAACAAATGGCTAAAAATCCATTTAGCATTATATTGGAAACCAATAAACCAATCAAGTTAAACTTCCACGATTGACTAAACCTTAAATCATTCTAGATTTAGAGAAGTGGATATTTATCCTATATCAATGTGCTTCTAATCCCATAGGGATTGATGTGGGTCAAGAGACACATGAAATGTTCACGAAAAGGGTTGACCTCCTAGCCCATAGTTTCATGATAGCATCTATCAACTTCAAAAGTCTCACGAACTCATGAAACATACCATGGCTATTGCTTGCAAGAGTTGTATAGCAAACTACGTGTGAGAGGTTCATGTTGTCAAAGGAGATTTTTCAAGCTAGGATAAATGAGGGGTCATGTGTCCTCAACTACGATCTAAAGATGATTGGACTTGCGAAGCTCTTCAACTTGGATGTAGTGATGGACAATGATCTCTATGAGGATTTGATCCTCACATCCTGGTTGAGTTTATTTGATCAAAGTGTTGGTCTAAACGAAGACAACTATGACAAAGGCAAACCTCTAATAATTACTTTCTCCTTCCACACTAAAGGCCCTAAAGGCAAGTAGAAAGGGGATAAGAAGAAGAAATGTTCTTTTTCAAGAGGAAACAAACATTTAATGTGTTTGGTAGAGTCAAGAAGATTATAGAGGATAAAGCCGATGCTACTTATTTCTACTTTGGCAAGAAAGATAATTGGAAGTGGTATTGCAAGGAATACCTTGCAACCTTTGGGAATGGTATGTACTTTATTGAAATGCATTTGAGGATAAATTCTTCCTCATGGATATATGATATCGTATATGGTTCTCATATTTGTAATTTGTTACAAAGAATGGAAAGCAGAATAAATCTTAGTGATGGGAATATGATCTACTGCTTTGACAAAGGAACAAGAGTTGAAGCCAAAGCAAAAGGTATGAAATAAGTTAGACTTAGGGAACTCCTTGCTTGTATAAGGTCCATGTTATTATGTACTGAATCTTTTTAAGAACGTTATTTCAATTCTCGTTTTGGATAGTGAACGATATGATTTTCCAATATCAAATGGGAAACTAATGGCAATAAAGAGTGGTTCTTTAGTTGCTATTTGTACATTAAACAATGGATTATACATTTTGGATTCTCAACCATCACTAAAGTACATTCAAGAAATTAAGAGAAAATTAGATAATCAAGAAGATGCCATGTTGTGGCATACTAGATGATTATGGGATCAACTATTTGGTAGTATACTAGGCTGTGATCCAATCAGATCGACCAGTTGGGAGGTCGAGAAAGATGTTTGATGATGTAGTTGGGTCGAGTCCTGTAACCAATAGCACAAGTCAGGCTAGCCGAGGGTAAGGCATTCCAACACTCAAGTCAGTATTTAATCGACTAAAAGGTAGAGCAGCAGAGTGAGGACTTTGAGTGATAATGGGCATACCTTGCTGAATAGTGGCAATGTAGTATTTATTCTATGCCCTTGTATATACAGAAGGGGCCTTTGTCTGCACCTGAGAACCTTCAGGTCTTCTTAAATTTGTGTACTATTCCAAGTGGTGCCTCTTCCAGCTCCATAGGGCATGATGGTACGAAGGAGGAGCGCACTACCTTGGCACTGCAGAAAGGTGGTAGTGGTGGAGGCACACATTATTAAATACGGAGGCATGCCGCATGTCAGAGCATTCAATGCGGCAGAGAGGTGATTGAGTTAGTTCAACCGCCTAGGGTCGAGATGAATACTTGTCTATGAGTCATCTGCACATGCTCTGGTCGACACGGTGGAACTCTGTTGGATTTAGATATCTCCCTAGTTAGGTGTTGAATAAACATTCGCAACCTAGTTGACTATACTATGGTTGACTGGATAAAGTACCAATACTCGTGCTACCGGAAAGGCCTAACGAGGTTGGCTCCGATCGATAACCTTATTGATCACCAATGGGCTGGGCCTATAGCCAATTAGGTTGTCCCATGTCATACCTTTTATCTGGTCGAGTGTTATTGGGTTGGGTCTATTAGGCTATCCTATATCATTAGTCCCCCCTACTCCCACGTCCGAATCGAGATGTTTAACGAGAAGAGGTGAGGAGTAGCTGATTTGCAAAAATTGGATACACTCGACGTGGAATTCAACACGCTGGTAATGTTTATGTTTCAAGAATTGATAAGGATTTCAGTGCATTTAATGCGACTGTTATGTTGGGCAGCATGGTAAGTCAATCGACGGATGCATAATAATTGCTCGATACCTGGTCGTTTTAGCCGGTTGAGTTATTGCCTGGCTAAGGCCTATAAATAAGTGCGGTAAAAGCTTTCATTTTCACTTTTACAGCATCCAGAGAGGTTGAAACTCCACATTTTGCTGCACTTTCGACTAATCGAGTTTTGCTCTAATCTTGCTAATCATGTAAGTCGTTTGCAACCTTTGAGCAAATTTTATTCTACTTAATTTCAACAATATTCTTTATAGCCAATATGTTGAGAGTGTTTGGTGAAGGTAGTAGTAGAAATAGTAACAGTGAGGAGACGAGGTCAAATGTAGGGTTGACCGAGAGGTTGGATGGCTCGACTAGTGGGTCTAGCAAATCTTTGAGTGATAGTTTGAGTTCTTCTACCAGTTCAAGTGATACCCGAGTCAATGCTGGGGATGGGGCTAGTCCAAATCAATCTCTTGTGTCTCAAGGTCAGCTATTCACACTCGACCACTATAGCGATATCATATTTAAGATCACCGATAGGGACTTGGAGTTAATTAGGCAGTTATATCATATTCCCCCGAGGGTTCCAATTGATCGTCCCTAGCCACGATGACATGATGCATCGACCTCCAGTTGGTTGCATCACAGTATTTGAAGATTCTTTGAAGTATGGGCTTAGGTTTCCCTTAGCACATGCCATACTTGATCTCCTGATTAGACTCTAGGTCTGCATAACCTAACTTCTTCCAAACTGTTTTTCAACGTTGTACAGTTTCATCATTTTGATGCACATACATGACCGGCCTCCAACCTTCACCAACTTTTCTAACCTTTTTCACCTCTCGATGTCTCGAAAGTCAAGTAGCACTGAGGAGTCAAGCTTCTATTACCTCACGTCCATCCTTGTCGAAAATTTTTGATTACTCCATCATCCTCACATGGGTAAGAGTAGAGGTAGCGTTATTTCTTTGTTTGAGCGTTGGGTGAGGCCGGGTTTAACATCCCTAGAGAATAGTGGAGGGGTATGTCAAGATGCCTAGGAAGGAGAACCCTACCTGGCCTGATACTTTTATTCGAGACTTAACTCAATTTGGTAAGATGGAGGCATTTGGATACGTCGAGGACAGAAAACTGGTGTTAGCAAGCTTATCGCCTGCCTAGTTAGGTCTGTCTATTGATGCTTGACTAGGTAGACACCACAGTCGACCTGCGTCAACTAAATTTTTGTGTTTTAACTTTTTGCTTGATTCTGATGTGTTTTCTTTGTTATCTTTTTAGATCGAGCTGAATTTATGCACTACACATGAGCACAAGCAATGTCTCATCAATAGAGGGCACAAAAGCATCGAGAGGTAAATGCCCTTCTGGAGGCAGGCTCCCAAGCTGCTTTACAACAACAAACGTTGCTGCTTGCTCAACAATCACCTACCCGACCAGCTCCTGTCGAGACAGATAGCCCCGTGCCTCATCAGAAGAGGCCTGTAGATGAGCAATCTGGACCTGCTTAAAAGAAAACTGTTGCTGATAACGGAAAGGGGAAAGCTGGGGCCTCAACCAACCCGATCGGGTCTTTTCTCTTTGGGCGTCGATTAGACTACGAGTTTTTCCCATTACCCACATTTTCATCCCCAAGGTTTGGGATTGATGTCCCAATGTAGAACTCCTTATCGATAATGATAGCGGGGTCAATCGGAGCAGCTCCTTTGAAGGTAATGATGGCAGACTTTTCATGTTCAACCAGAAAAAGATGTTGGAGATGAGCCAGCTGGACACCCTGAAGATGTTTGTTTATATGCAAATATGGTAAGTTTCTATTCAAGTGTTATTTGTTTTGTCTAGGCTCATGTTTAAGTACCTCGACTGAACTCGTCATTGTTGCAGGTGAGCCAGATTGATTACCATATATACTGGAGTTCGGAGTTGGTCGATGATCGAAAAGAGCTTCAAAATGAGCATGATGGTGTTGAGGATCTGAAGACTTGTCTCAATTCTATGCAATCGCAGATTGACCAATAGACTCAAAAGATTAATGAGAAAGACGTGCAATTATTGACTATGGTGGTTGAGCAGAGTAAGATGGATGAGGTGCTACAGAAGGCTAGATTGGAGGCTAAAGCCTCTTATACTATTGGTCGAATGTATGGGCACAATGTCGCGACGAAGTACGCTTGGGATGAATTCTTTGGAGCACTTTTGGGCAGTTGAAAAGAGGCCATGCAACAGTTCATACTGCGCTTGGCGTTCCAAGATGCTAGCGTTGTCTTCTCGATCAACGACGCAAAAGATGCCTTCAATAAAGCTGTGAAGCAATTAGAGTTCTCAGGGTATTAATTTCACCCTGAGGGCAAGGCATGCCTTGAATCCTCTCCAACCCGAGTAGCTCGAGGATTATCCTGACCTGTCCTTAGTTGATGAGAGCGAGCACGCAAAGGTGCCATGGCTATAGCTAATCCCAAGTTAATCCAGGTGGTAGAAAAGTTTGTTTTTGCTAATGAATTTGCCAATGAAATTAAGGATTGTGGGGTAGATGTTACTGCATATTTCTCTCCCCTCTCCCTCGAACGTATATGAAGAGGTTGGTGCTTCTCAACATGCCGCAGCTATCCAGCTAGTGCCTGAGCAAGAGGTCGAAGGTCCCCCAATTATCGTGCGTGTGCCCTTTAGCGATGAGCTTGATCGTGCGATTGATGAGGTGGCGCTCAAGGAACAGGAGGGGAATGAGCTGGGTCGAGCTAAGGCCACAACTATTTTTGTCGTTTTGCTTTATCTATGTCTATTCGCCCTATGAGGCATTTTTTATCGATTGTAAGAACAATTTTAATGCTGTAACCATGTACTTCGTTATTGGACCTATAAAATTGGTTTTTTGTTCATCTCTTTGTTGATTTGGTCCCCTCCGTATTACTATCTTTTGAACTATTGCATCAATAAGTAAAAAAGCAAATCTTTCTTCTATATAGCTGGTCGAATAGTGTAAATTTTTAATAAGGGAATTGGAAATATTTAATTGGTTTAGAACAAAGTTAGTGGTCGATTACGAGATCAACTCGCGAGGGAGTAATTGGATAGTTCTATGGATAACATCCTCGACTTTATCCATTTAAAATTGGTCTTGAAATAGTCTTCGCGATTGATTGCTTGGTCAGCTTAGGACATTCTCTTCAATATCAAACGGGTCGACTTGGTGCCGTGGTCAATTGTGGGTTGACTTTTTTACTGTGGGTTGTTGTTTAGTCCTTGCTCTGTAACATGTGTATTTATCGTGCGGCCTTAATCATCATGCAGATAATAGTGTCCCTTTTTAGTTGTGGTCGACCTTAGAGTAGGTTTTAAATGATTTATTCTTTTGTCAAGTTGGGTTGGAAGCCTTGGTTGCGGTTAGAAATAGATTCTTGGGTCGAGTATAGGGTTTACTTTAAATGATTAGCATGTTTATTAAGTAATTGGGTTTGAAGCTGTGGTTACGTTTTGGAACCAAATTCTGGTTGATTACGGGGTTGACGTTAAATGATCAACTCATTTATTATTTTGGGCTAGAAGGCATAATTTACGATTTAGAACCAATTTGTGCTCGATTACAAGGTCGACATTAAACAATCAACTCATTTATTATTTTGGGCTAGAGCCATAGTTGTTGTCGAAAGTAAATAGTTGTCGAAATGTGAGTCACCTCTATTGATTGGGAATCATATTACAAAACAGTTGAGTAGAGACCTTGGTCTCTTTACACATAAAATTTCTTTTAGTTCACTGCATTCCTCGATCAGGGAAGCTCATTGTCATTCATATATGCTAATTGATAAGAGTTGTGTTTTGCCATTTTGACCATCGAGTAGGGGCCTTTCCATTTCAGATCAAGTTTACTCATATTTTTTGAGACTTCGACTTTCTTGAGGACGAGGTCCCTTATTTTGAAGCTTCTTGGTCAAACTCTCTTGTTGTAATGTTGGTTTATCTTTGACTTGTATCTTTGCAATGTTGGGTGTGCCTGCTAGCGCAGTTCATCGATTGTTTCGAGGTTGAGTTCCTTTTCTGACTTATTCTTGATCAGGTTGTAGTCGATTACTCGAGTTATGTGTTGTATTAATTTTGTTGGCATAAATGCTTCTTACCTGTAGACCAGACTGTAAGGACTGTGGCTTGTGGAATTTATAGGAAGTAGTTTTATATGCCTATAGTATCCTGGGGAGGTCATCCGCCTAACTCGACCTGGATTCTTCAAATCGAGCCTTGAGGTGATCTAAGACACTTCTATTTGTGACTTCTGTTTATCCATTGGCCTGAGGGTTCCTAACTAAGAGGTAAAGTGTTGTCGAATTTTGAGGCTTTCATACCAGTTCCTCATGCTCCTACTTTGGAACTGCATCCTATTGTCTGATATCAACACTTTGGGCAAACTAAAATAATAGATGATTTTTTTCTGCAAGAAACTTCTGATGGCCGTGTTGGTTATCTTCGAGAATGCCTCTGCTTTAACCTATTTCGTGAAGTATTTGACTGCTGCGATCATGGATTTTCTTTAACTTGTGGTTTTTCAAAAAGAGCTGACTATGTCTATTCCCTACTGGTCGAATGGCCATGTGATCTAAACTGGCACTAACGTTGAAGCAGATTGGTGAGATATGTTGGGGTGGACTTGGCAAGATGGGTATTTTCTGGCGAAGTTGACAGCATCCTTTAGCAAAGTTGGCCAAAAATACCCCCTTCTAATGATTTTGTGGGACAAAGATCGTTGTTTGCAGTGATCGCCATAGATTCTTGAATGGACTTCTTGTAAGACCTCCCGAGCTTGTTATAGTGTCAAGCACCTTAATGGTGGTCTAAAAACTGATCTCTTGTAGAGTTGACCATACTCATCGAGAGTGAAGTTTGTTGCTCGCCTTTGAGTCTACGTGCTTGTACTTTGTCCTCAGGCACTGTTCCTTTCCTCAAGGAAGCTTTTATTTCATCCCACTAGGAGAGAGCTGCTCCTTGGATTTGCCCGACTAAGTTCTGGTTGTGAACGCTTATGCTTAGTTTGTCAGCGACAAGAAATGTGATGGTTCTATCCCTGGTTTCTTTTGTCGAGCTAGCAAATTTTTACAGGGCATTTACCCTTTTGTTTTCTGGTTGAGGAACTTGGCTGAGGGTAGACTTTTTGAACTGCTACTGCAACTTCTTGACCTCAGCTGAATACTTTCTTATCATAGCCTCCTTAGCCTTGAAGTTTCCTTCAAACTGCTTTGCGACCAATTGGGAATTAGTAATGGCTGTCAGCTGCTCGACTCCTCTATCGACGACCATCCTCATACCAACAAGAAGGGCCTCATATTTTACTTCACTATTGGTGACGGGATAGTCGAGTTTGATGGTAAAGTCGTACTCCTCGGCCTATGGAGAGCATAGGGAAGCACCTATTTGAAGTTGTTGAGCTATCGGCATGCAAAGTCCACATGAGGGAATCTTGGTCGAGTTCATCAGTTAGGTTGAGTCTTTCCACTACAAAGTCTGCTAACGCCTGGACATTTATAGTAGTTTAAGCCTGGAAGTTGATTTCAAATTCTCCTAACTTAATAGTCCACTTTGTCAACCTACCCGACATATCTGGTTTGACAGCACTTGTTTCAGTGGTTGATTCGTCAAGACAATAATGGAGTGGAATTGAAAGTAGGGCTTCAATTTCCTGGCTGCAGTGACCAAAGCAAGTGTGAACTTTTCGATCTCCATGTAATTGTGTTCTGGGCCATGCAATGCTTTGCTGCTGTAGTATACATGTCAATGGTTGCCATGTTTGGTCAAGACCAGAACTAAGTAGATTGTTGCTGATGAGACTGCGAAATAAATATGTAGAACTTCTCTGACCTCAGGCTTAGCTAGCATCGGTGGTGTTGATGGGTATTGTTTCAATTTGACCAAGGCCTGGTAACATTGCTCCATCTACTGGAACTTCCATGCATTTCTAAGAATTTTGAAAAGCAGTAAGCTTTTATCCGCTAGTTGAGCAATGAACTGACTGAGAGCTATAATCCTTCTGACCAAAAGCTGAGTGTCTCTGATTGTTCGAGAAGGTGAGATGTTTAGGGTTGCTTGGATCTTTTGTGGGTTTGCTTCAATGTCTTTCTGACTAACTATACAGCTTAAGAACTTTCCTCCTTTCAGCCCGAACGTGCACAAATACGCTTTATTCCAAATGCTCTTAGTATTGAAAATATGTGACTGAGGTCGGCTATGTGATTTTTCTATTTTTCTATTTTAACAATCATGTCCTTAATGTAAACTTCCATGGTCCTATCAATCTCATTTTTTGAATATAAAGTTCACAAGTCTTTGGTAGGTTGCACCTACATTTTTTAGCCTAAAAGGTATGACCAGAAAATAATATGTACCGTTAGGCACCACAAATGAGGTCTTATCATTGTCCTCGGTAGCCATGAAAAATTGATAATAACATTGGAATGCATCCATCATATTTAAAAGATCACAACCAGCAGTAGAATCAACTAATAAATCTAGCAAGGCAACGGGTAAGGGTCTTTAGGACAAGCTTTATTCAAATTGGTAAAGTTATTACACATTCTCCATTTTCCCTCATTCTCGGGGATAAGGATGACATTACAAAGCCAACTAGGATATTGAATTTCTATAATGTATCCTGCCTCTAAGAGCTTGTTGATCACCTCCTCAATGATTTGGCATCTTTCAGCATTGAAGGTCCTGCTCTTCTGCTCGATTGGCTTGAATGAGGGGTCTACGTTCAGGTGGTGGATGATGATGCTGAGGTCGATTCCCTATAGGTCGGCAGCTTTCCAAGCAAAAACATCAACGTTCTTTATGAGGAAATCGACCATTAAGCGCTCCATAGTACTCCTAAGATCAGTTATAAACCTTGTTATCTTGTTGGGATTCCTAGGCTCGAGCTCGATGGTCTTAAACTCCCCGATGGGTTAGTCTCTTCAAGCTTTCTTTTTTTGTTTTGGTCAAGCTTTCTGTTCGTTCGCCTCGATCGAGATTGTGTAACATCTCTAAGCTTTCTTCATGCTGCAAAGTAGTTCCCCAGTCCCAGCAGTCGTTGGAAACTTGACCTTCATGTGGTAGGTTGAGACTACAGCCTTGAATTCATTCAGCGCTGGTTGTCTAATAATAACATTATAAGCAAATGATGCATCAGCGACTAGGTAGTTGACCATAAGCGTTCTTTGTCGAGGCACTTCTCCAAATGAAATGGACAAGTTTATAGACCTTTTAGGGATGATCTCAGATTCCCCGAATCTGACCAGTGGGGTGTGCACAGGCTCAAACTTCAACTTCTCCGTGTTTATTATCTTCAGGGTTGATAAGAAAATGATGCTTGCAGAGCTGCTGTTATCGACCAAAATCTTTCTGACCTTAAAGTTGGCGATTTCAATTGAGACAACAAGAGGGCAATAGAATTTATTGTTAGCATCTTGATTCTCAATGTGTGAGAGATCAGAGTCAGAAAAGGAAATGGGCTCTGTGCTGGTCGAGAGTTGGAAAACTATTTCGATCGAAGAAGATTTGGTTAATGCCAACCTCATTTGATTCTATCTTCTTGCTAACTTGGAGTCCCTTCTTGTCGGGCCTCGATCAATGGTGTTGATCACTCCTCTGAGGGGTGGGTACGGATCATGGGCAGGCTTCTTTCCTTAGGCCAATCGACCATTTACTACGGGAAGTCTGATCGATCAGTCCCGTCGCTTGTCTAGATTTTTCATCGACAAATTTTTTTAGGTGTCCTTGTTGAATTAGCCTTTGAATCTCTTTATGTAGATTGAAACAATCCTATGTGTCATAGCCTTTTTGCCTATAGAAGTGATAATATTTTTTAGATCTCTTCATTGCTTCTATTTCAGTCAACTTCCTGGGGTTCTTGAGGAAGCTGTCATGTTGAATGGCAAACATCATTTTTTTTTTGGCAGTGTTCAGTAGGGTGTAGTTGTGAAATTGTTTGATGGGAGATCGATGACCTTCTTTGTGTTGTCTGTCATCTTTCTCCTTAACCTTCTTCTTGTCATTGTTCGGATTGCCATATTTGAGTTTTATTATGTCCTCCTCGGTCATGTAACTCTCCGTGAGGTTGGGTAACTCCTCCATTGTCCTCGGTCTCTCCCGAACCAGTGCATTGACGCATTCTTTGTGTCAAAGACTAAAGAACAAAGTATCAATCAGAAACTCTATTCGGAGATTATTAATCTTCAAAACCTATGAGTTGAATTTAGTGAAAAAAATCTCAAAGGAACTCATACTCATTCTGCTTAACTGTGTGCAAATAGGTATGAGGGAGTTTTGCTTTCCTTCGACTAGCAAACTGGTGGAGGAATTTGTTACAAAGCTAGTTATATGAGTAAATCGACGCCGACTCTAATTTAATGAACTAGTCAAGTGCAATACCTTGGAATATGGTGACCATCATTTTGGCATGGATATACTTATTATGCCTTTGGAGCTACATCATGTGTTGTGTTGGAGTAAGTACTAATTCGGGTCAGATAAGCCATCATATCTGGGTAGACCTATAGGAACTTTAGCATTGATGGCTATGCGCTCGTTGATTATGTCCTACACAAACGGTGACTCGTGCTCTCGACAAAGTCGGGGGGGACCATCATAATGAGGGGTTCTTTCGGTGTTTCTCCTGAAAATCTCTTCGAGGAGCTTATTGAGTAATTGCACTTGATGGGATACCTTTTCCCATCATCTGGGTTAGGTTGGGTTAAGTTTTTGGTTGTTCGAGATCTTTGTTGCTCGACCTTATCACGTTGCTGGGCATGAATGGGTCGGGTAAAGTGATCTATGGAGTCAGTAATTTCTTCTTGGGGGTTTGGTCGAATTTCTTCACGCGGGAAATGACTTGGGCTATCTTCGCATTGGGTAGGTGGGCATTTTATCTCATATCTGCCCCTATCTTCTTTTGGGGGCTTCTCTTCATGGTGCAAAGGTTAAGAGGTAGTGCTGGCAGCTGGCTCAGGCTAGTTGTTGTGCTTGTTGAGAGCGGCTGACAGTCGGGCTGAGATCTGGGCTGATATCTGCTCGCTTATCAGCTGCACTAGCTGAGGCATAGTCATGGTCACCACTTGTTCTGGCTGGGGGTTGGTCCCTCCATATCTTATTCTTATTGGGGTCGAGGATGAGAGATTGGGGATCTTCTATTATCCTCTCTCTCAGAAATGGCTCGCCTTGTATTAACCATTTTTTCCCAGTTACGGACTCATGATTCCCATAGACGGCGCCAAACGATGATGGAATCAATTATTTGATAGTATACTGGGCTGTGATCTAATCCAATCGATCAGTTAGGAGATCGAGAAAGACATTTGATGATGTAGTTAGGTCGAGTCCTACAACTAATAACACATATCAGGCTAGCCGAGGTGCCATTGGCTAAGGTACTCTGATATTTAAGTCAGTATTTAATTTACTAGAAGGTAGAGCAGCAGAGTGTGGGCTTTGAGTGATAACTAGCATACCTTGCTGAAGGATGGCTATAAGGTATTTATAACCTTCATGGAGAGGATGATATGTCCATGATGCCCTTGCATATACAAAAGGGGCCTTTGTCTTCACCTGAGGACCCATAAGTCTTCTCTATTTTGTGTACTATTCCAGGTGGCGCCTCCTCTAGCTCCATAGGACATGATGGTATGAAGGAGGCCTGGTGCTGCAGAAAGGTGGTGCTGATACAGGCATGGATCATTAATGTGGAGGCATGTTCCTGTCAAAGCATTGAATACGGCAGAGGGGTGGTCGTGTCTGTTTGACCTCCTAGGGTTGAGATGAATACTCGTATGTGAGTCATCTTCGCATGCTCTGGTCTATATGATGGAACTTTATTACATTCAGATATGTCCCTAATTGGGTGCTGAATAAATATTCTCGACCTATTTGACCATGCTATCGAAAAGGCCCAATGAGGTTGGCTACGATCGATAACATGGTTGATCACTAATAGGCTGGGCTTGATGGCCAATTGGGTTGTCCCACGTCATACCTTTTATTTGATTGAGTGTTATTAGGTTGGGCTTGTTGGGCTATCCCATATCACTAGACTTCGACATATTTTAAAAAAAATATAGGATGAATAAGTTAGAAGCCCTCAAAGCACTAAACATTAGTGGCTTAGAGGATCTTCCAACTTGTGAATCTTGTTTAAAAGGAAAAATGATCAAGGCTAATTTTGTAAGATAATCAAAGAAAACCACAAGTCCTTTGGATTTGATCCATACGGATGTTTGTGGACCACTAAGAATTAGTGTGAAGGGTGGCTTTTCTTACTTCATTACCTTCACCGATGATCAGACTCGGTTCGGACAGTGTATCTTATAAAGTGCAAGTCCGAAGCTTTTGAAAGGTTTAAAAAGTATATGAACGAAGTAGAAAAGCAATTAGGACTAAGTATTAAAGCTCATCGATCGGATCAAGAAAGAGAATACTTGAGTACTGAATTCTTGGATTATCTAAAGGAGAATGTGATTCTTTCTCAATGGATTCCACCGGGCATACCCTAACATAATGGAGTAGCTGAGAGGAGAAACTGTACCTTGTTGGACATAGTACGTTCCATGATGAGCTTCACCAATATGCCTAAATCCTTTCGGGGATACGCTTTAGAAGAGGTGGCAAGGCTACTAAATGTAGCACCCTCAAAGTCAGTGCCAAAAATACTACGTGAGATATGGTATGGCAAATCATATTTTTACTCTTATCTAAGAGTTTGGGAATCTCCCCGCATATATCAAGCAGCTAGTCGGAGACAAGTTGGATGTTAGATCCACTTTGTGCAAGTTTGTGGGGTATCCAAGAGAGTCTTTGGGTTATTACTTCTATGATCCCTCAGAACAAAAGGTGTTTGTTTCAAGGAATGCCACTTTTCTGGAAAATGAATTTCTATTAAGTAGAAATGATATTGTTGTCAAACTTGATAAAGTTCATAATGATCAAAATATCCCACAAACGGTAGAAACAAGCAAACATCAAGAGCCTAACACACAACCTTTGAGAAGGTTGGATCGAATCAAGAAGCAACCCAAAAGTTTTTGGATTCCTTCATGAGACGAGCCAATTAGATAGTGATTTGAAGGCTTATGAGAAAGCTATGTTGGACATAGATTCGAGACATTTGCTAGATATCATGAAATCTAAAATAGACTCTATGTACTCCAACAAAGTATGGACTTTGGTAGGTCACCAGAGGGTATAGTACCCGTTGGTTGCAAATGGATCTATAAGTGAAAGCTAGGAGTCGATGGACAGGTTATGACCTTTAAGGCGCGACTAGTGGCAAAAGGTTGCACTCAAAGACCCAGTATTAATTTTGAGGAAACCTTTTCATCGATTGCTATGCCTAAGTCCATTTGAATTTTGCTTGCCACAGCCGCATATTATGACTATGAGATATGCAAATGGATGTGAAGACCGTTTTCCTCAATGGAAACATTGAAGTAGAAACCTATATGGAGCAACCACAATGTTTTACATCAAAAGGGAGTGAGCAAAAGGTTTGCAAACTTGAAAGGTCTATTTATAGACTTAAACAGATGTTCTGAAGTTGGAACATGTATTTTTGATAAAATCTTCAAATCGTTTGGCTTTATAAAAAATGTGTATAAACCTTGTGTGTACAAAAAGGTTAGTGGGAGTAGTATACATTTTATTGTGCTTTACGTCGACAACATTCTTCTTATTGGGAATGAGAAAGAAATGTTAGAGTATACTAAAGTATAGTTATCTACATAATTCTCCATGAAGGATTTGGGAGAAGCATTCTTCGTATTGGGAATATGGATCTATAGAGATAGATCTAGAGGATGTTGAGGCTTTCCTAAACATCGTACATTGACAAGATACTAAAGATATTTAATATGGAGGAATCCAAGAAGGGATTCCTACCTATGGGACATGGTCCACGTCTTTCCAAGTCTATGGCCTATAAGACTAATGTTGAGAGAGAGAATGTCTCACATACCTTATGTATCTGCTATTAGGAGCGCAATGTATGCAGTTCAATGTACAAAGCTGGATATAGCACATGCTCTAAGTGTTACGAGCCGCTTTCAATCTGACCCTCATGAACGTCACTCGATAGCTATAAAAGTAATCCATAAGTACTTAAAAAGAACTATGGATTTATTTTTGGCATACGGCAATGGAGAATTGAAATTCGAGGAGTTTTCGAATTCTAGTTTCCAATCCAATGCAGATGACCAAAAATCTACTTCTAGATTTTTATTTTGCCTCAATAGCAGCTCGGTGAGTTGGAAGAGTTCCAAACAAGACACCATGACTGATTCCACCATCGAGGCAAAATATATTGCGATTTTGGAAACTGCAAAGAAGGGTGTTTACATAGAAACTTCATCCAAGAGTTTGATGTAGTGCCTAGCGTGCAAGTGCCTATGGTTGCCTTTTGAAGACAACTTAGGACTTGAGCCAAAATCTCATCAGCAAGCAAGCACATTTTGAGGTGTTATCATTTGATTCATTGATAAAGGTGACATCCGAGTGGAGAAGGTAGCCTCATAAGAGAATATATCAGATCCACTGACTAAATCCCTAACGCAAAAGGTCTTTGAATGACATTTTGAGAAGATGGGTTTTAAGACTATGAGGAATTGGCTTTAGGGCAATTTGGGGATTATTGGAATAGTGCCCCCACAACTAATTAGATTCGTATGTAAACTATTTCACTTGTGATACAATCTTGATCGAATGATATTCATATTAAATGGTCATCTTCATCTTATCTTTATTTTACTTGGCATTTTGTTGAAACCCCTAGATCACACATGACAATAGGACTTGGTTGCACACTGGGTGGTGATTATGAAATAAGTCTTATATGGTCGTGATCTTAAATATTCCAAGTGATAGAATCTTGTGAGACAGGGCATTTAAGATTCAGAAAGACTTGCACCAACGATGCATGAATCCAAGGAGTTGGATATTGCTCCATTCCATGAGCAATCCATGTTAGAAATGGGTGCATGTTAGTAGGTGCTTGTTAGAAAGCAAGTTCATCGAACACTTAAAGAGTTAAGTTGATACCTTCTAACTTAAAAAGTTAAGTTAGTTAACTTAAGGAATTAAGTTAGGCTAATTAATTAAATTAAAGAGTTAATTTAATTAATATGAGAAATTAGTTTTGGAGAGATATTCAAATGAAGGAGTTCATTTGAGGTTAATTTAGAATTAATTAAGATTACATTTCATGAGATGAAATATAGATTCAAATTAAATTCAAATGCAAGTGAAATTCATATTTCACATTCAAAGGGTTGCCAAGTTGGCAAGCCACCTCACGGAGGGTGTGATGCCAACTAGCATCACACCATTCTCTTTATAAATACAGAGAGGTGGTCGACCATTGAGAGATTAGCAAGCAAGTTGTTAGATTCCATTTTTCCATCCAAAAGTATGATTCACTCATGTGTTGAAGTTTCACACCATCCTCACCAAATGCTTTTTATATTTTTGGCCCCTTCTCTTCTTATCCTTCTCCTTCTTCCTATGGTTCTCTAGCTGATTGGCTGAAGATTTGAAGTCTCTTTGGGTGTGTGGATCATAACATTAAAGGCTTCACATTTGGGGAGCTTTTATTTTGAAGATCCATTGCTGTCCAGTCACTTTGGAGACAGATTTGGAGGCCTTTTCGTGGTTGGATTTGGCTAAAATTTTAATTGGAGGTTCTCAAGGATGTTGAGGAGATATCTGTAAATTGTCAGCCTATTTGGAGTTGATTTGGTTGGTCAATTGTTGGCTTGATTCTACTGTGCGCGAATAGACACTTTGAAGTTTTCATTTGTGTCTTCCTTGATCTATCTTTGGGTTAAGTATTCAAGGTTAGTTTCTTCTATTAAATCCTTATTAAATGCATGATTAGATCTTTAGATATGGAGTAGACAAGTTTTATTTAGCCACTTTTTGGTTTTATAATTGGATCCTTGAGCTACTCCAACCTTCAGCATCTTAGGAATATGGAATGATGGATTTTAATTCAAGAATATGTAAGGGTGCATGTGTACTTAAGAATGAGGAATAGTAGTGTATTAATCATGTAATAGTAGTGTCTTTACTTAAGAATATGGAGTGATAACATATTTGTTGGAATAGTACCCCATAAGCCAATTAGGCTGTCATGTTAACTATTTCACTTGTGATACAATCTTGATTAATGATATTCATTATGAATGACCATCTTCATCTTATGCTTAATTTACTTCACTGGCATTTGGTTGAAACCCTTAGATCACACAAGACTACGGGACTAGGTTAGTACACTCGGTGATGATCATAAAATAATTCTTACACGATTGTGATCTTAAATACCTCAAGTCATAGAATCTTATGAGATTGAGTATCTAAGATTCAAACAGACTTGTAGTGATGTTGCATAACTTCAAGAGTTGGATATTGCTCCATTTCATGAGCAAGCCATATGAGATATGGGTGCATGTTAGTGGGTGCTTGTTAGAGAACAAGTTCACAGGAGGCCTGCTCGGAGAATCCAGTAGATAGCCGTAGTAGCAAGTCAGTAGTGGCAAGTTCTCTTGCTTATGCTAATGCATATAATTAGTCCTTTGACCTGAGGATCTATGGTAACCCTATGTTTAGGTTTCCATGCTTTGACTCTTCCTTGACCACTTAGCGGATCTTTCGAATTGAGGTGGGTATGAGTTACCTAGACATAGAGGTTTGTGAGATCCAAGATGGGGTCCAACTCCTCATCGTTGTGGAAGGCAAGTGCATCTCCTATGTATACTATAATAATTGATTTCAAGGAGTCCTTGTGCAAGGTAGTATGACAATTTGGAAAAGGAGTTTTCCAAAGATAAGGTCATAAACCAAAATCGAACATTGGGAATTGAAACATAACATTGAGGCTGTTAGGGAGCCGATAAATATCTTTCCCTAGGCCTCTTTTGGGATATAGAAGACGGAATAACCATATTTGCATGGTAAGTGTAGAGCTAGAATGGTTCTCCAAAAGCATTCATTTTGGCCAATTAGTTGGGCTTCATGGGCCTGAGGTTGGACATCAACCATGGAGATTGGATACTCTTCAATTAATGAGATTAATTGAATTGAGTCATTACTTTAAATGAGTTCAGACTAATATGAATATTTGATATTCAATAAATTACAAGAGTTGTGGGCCTATGCCCAATGAATGGTAGAACCTAATGGGTCATACACAAAAGCTAATTGAAAATCCTACTTGATGAAGAGAAATTTTCTAAGAGTTAGAAAGATTCCTTCATGATCGATTTTTAGAGGTTGATAGTTGACTAAATTGTTGGTCATTTTGGCTTGATCAATTTAATTGTTAAATTGATCTAAATACTTTAAGGAGTTAAATTAGAGCAATTAAATTAAGAGTTAATTTGATTGTGCCACATGACTATCAATTGGTCAAGTTAACTTAAGGAGTTAAGTTAACAATAACTAGCTTAAAGAGCTAAGCTAATTAACTGAAGAGTTAAGTTCAAGGTAAATTAATTAAATTAAAGTGTTCAGTTTAATTAATATGAAGAATCAATTTTGGAGGAAAAATTCAAATAAAGAGTTCATTTAGAGTGCATTAGAATTTATTTGGATGACATTTCATTTGATGAAATGAAGATTCCAAATGAAATTCAAATGCCCTACCTTGAGGAAGGAGTTATGCCACCTAAGCATCACACTTTCCTTCCATCTATATATAGAGATATAGAGGGTGGCTGGCCATATACATGTGTAATGCACAGGAATTTTAGATAGCTTCATTAATATTTTGGTGATTTTCAGTTCAAATTTCATCCAATACCAAGTTTGTTTGGTTGGGCAAACGTTGTCGACAATTTACTGCACCACTAGGAGATAGATTCAAGGTGTTGAAGTCTTCTTCCTTGTTTCCTTGGATTTTGAGCAATTCAAGGTATTCTTTTTACCAAATTCGAATTTAAGGCATGTTTAGATCCATAGTTTCATGTATAGCATAGTTATTTTGGCATTTTTACGCTTTGATAATTGGATCCTAGTGCTACAATTGACTTTAAGTGGTATCAGAGCCTAATTCATGCTTCAATTCGGATTTTTGATTGATTGATTCATGTGATGAATTGATCTAAATCTCCAAATACTTGATCCAAGTTATGGATTGGAGTGTTTAGATGATGTTGATTGTGGCTCTTTTGCTTGGTGAATTGAAAGAATGTTAATATGTGTTTTAAGTGATAATTCATATGATTAGTATGTTTTAATTCATTATTGCTAATGTTGAATTTTGATTTAGCATTAGTTGATGTTATATGTTGATATAGCATATTAAATTTGACCTTAAGTTGTTTTGGTCATTTTTGGATTCAAGTGGATTGGATTTAGTTGGAGATTTTTAGAAGAATATGATTCTCACTTAAACTTGATTTTTGAAGCATGTTTGAGCACTTGAAATTTCTGTTTTAAAAAGTGTTTTACATTTGAAATTTCATCTATAATGTGTGATTTAATGTTTAGGAGGTGTTCTAAATTTTTTGGTGCACAAAAGTTGAGCCTAAAATCACTTGACTTGGTCATTACTTGAAAACAGGGGTTGTTGCTAGCCACTGCCGGGCATTGGCTAGGCAGCGGGCGCATAAGGCGCTTGCCTGTAGCCTGGCCGTGCGCCTAGGCTGGGCTAGAAGTGGCTGTTTTGAGTTGACGCAAGTTTTGAGTGTTATTTTGGTCTCTTTAGTGACCAAAAGTGCTCTATATATCACACATAATAAATGTACAAGGGTTGTGCAAGTTCTCAAAATTATGTTGGATATTTTTTATTGCTTTTTAAATCATGTTAAAGTTGATCTCCAAATGTTGCAAAAATATGATGCATAAATGTTATGCTTGTTTTTGCCAGACCAATTAATTGTTTATGATATAAGCATTTAATTGTCGGAATTGAATGTCAATTCTTGATTTATTTATTGTTCATTTAATTATTGAATGGATGATGAATGAATGGAGATGATCATGAGCCTTTAATATTGATTTTATTTGTTTCAAGTCACTGAAAAGGGTTGTATTAAATTGTGGCTTGTATGCCTCTTAATTTCTATCTTGTAAATGTTATAAGAGTAGAATCATTAGGAGTGAAGATTTCTTTCTCATGGAAATGTTACAAGGAACAAAGAAGACCATTGGAGCTATGAAAACCTATGAATGTATGGGATACACTCATGTAATAGTTAGATTTAATCAATCTACTTAAAATCAACTAGGTAGTGCATTTATGGCTCTAAGTGCACCGCTTGGTTAAGGCTCATAGTCATCCCACCTTAGGAGCATGCTAGCTGCATTTACTTATTTATGCTTTCCATACCCTATTAATGTATGAGATGTATGTCTAGGATATAGAAAACCTAAATAAGAAGATAAAATTGGTGAGATCTTGGCAAGCAAAAAAATCCCTCAAATTAGAATGTCCAAGTGTTTTTCAAATATTAAGTCAAAATGGATACAAATTAAAAGAAGTTTTAATTAATCCATGCCTTTTACCAATAATATGTGGCATGACGATGCTACCACATTTTTGTGATAGCTAACGAGTCGTGGGTCACACTTATGGTGGAAAGCTATGATCATATATTTAGCATATGATGCACCTTTGCTATGCTGCTTCCCATGCATTGGCACACGAGTCGTGGGATGACATGGAGCAGTCTCAAATCAAAGTTTGATTGGTAGATTCGACTTAACACCTAGTAGTGTAGATGTCGCACGAATCGTGGGTCTACATGAAAAGTGAGGCAAAATATATCAAGGGTTGCATAGAGATGCAATTAGCAAAAGTTGCTTACCTTTCGATTATTTGTGGATGTCTCATGAGTTGTGGGTCCGCTACATGTCCTTAGGGCCTTGATTCTCACTTGGAAATGAGATCTCCCAAAAATTCTTCTAGGGGTGAAGAATTTGATAAAATTGTTGGAGAAAAACATGCTTGAAAGACCATGAATAGATTTTCAATATCAATATTCAATCACATGCTTATATTCTCTTTTTTGCTTTTGATGATTTGCGAAATCTCAAAGTGGCTAAAAATCCACTCAATGTTATTTTGGAAACCAATAAGCCAACTGGGCCTAACTTTCATGTTTGACTTAACCTTAAAATCGTTCTAGATTCCTAGAAAGGGATTAATATCCTATACCATGGTGCTCTTAATCTGATGGGGATTAATGTAGATCAAGAGACACATGAAATGTTCACAAATTGGGTTAACGATCGTCCTATCCCATAGTCTTATGATGGCATCTACAAACTTTAAAAAATCTCATGGACACATGAATAATACCTTGGTTCAAGTTTACAAGAGTTGTAAAAGCAAACAAGGTATAAGAAATTCATGTTGTAAAAGGAGATTTTTCAAGCTAGGATGGACGTGAAGTCATGTATCATCGACTACAGTCTATAGATGATTAGGCTTGGAGAAGCTTTTTAACTTGGACATAGTGATGGACAATAATTTCCATGGAGGACACCAAGTTTTATTGATCAAATTGTTGATTTAGATGGAGCCTACCTTGACAAGGGCATACCATTAATGCTTGCTTCCTCTTCCAAGTCTATGGGCCCTAGGGGTGCTAAAAAGGGAGGTGAAAGGCAGAAAAGTCCTTTCTCTAAGGGAAAGCAACCATTAAAGGCATTCGAAGGAGTCAAGAAGATTATAGAGGATATAGTTGATATTACTTGTTTCTACTTTGGCAAGAAAGGTCATTGAAAGCGGTATTGCAAGGAATACCTTGCAACTCTTGAGAAGGGTATGCACTTTATTGAGGTGCATTTAATGATAAATTTTTCCTCATGGATATATGATATCGCATGTGGTTCTTATCTTAGTAATTTGTTACAAAGAGTATAAAGAAGAATAAAACTAAGTGATGGGTATATGATCCACCGCCTTGGCTAAGGAGCAAGAGTTGCGGCCAAAGCCGAAGGCATATAATAAGTTAGACTTAGGGAACTCCATACTTGTATTAAACCCTTGTTGTTATGTACATGTATTGTTGAGAACATTATTTCAATTCTCGTTTTGGATAGCAAAGGATTTGATCCTTCTACATCAAATGGGAGATTGAAGGGTTCTTTAGTTGCTCATGGTACACTTAACAAAGGATTATACATTTTTGGGTTCTCAAACATCACTGATGCACATTCAATCAAGTAAAAGAAAATTAGATATCCAAGAAGATGTCATTCTATGGCATTGCAAGACTTGGGCATATATCTAAAAATAGGATGAGCAATATTGAAGCTCTCAAAGCACTAAATGTTAGTGGCATTGAGAATCTTTCTACTTGTGAATTTTGTTTAAAGGGAAAAATAACTAAGGCTCTTTTTGTAGGACAATTGGAGCAAACTACAAAATCCTTTGGATTTGATCCATACGAATGTATGTGGCCTACTAAGAGTTGGTGCGAGAGGAGACTATTCTTACTTCATTACCTTCATCGATGATCATACTTAGTTCGGACATGTGTATCTTATGAAGTACAAGTCCGAAGCCTTTGAAATGTTCAAAGAGTATAGGAAAGAAGTAGAAAAGTAAAAGGGCCTCAGTATTAAAGCTCTTCGATTGGATATAGAGGGAGAATACTTAAGTACCGAATTCTTGAATTATCTAAAAAATGAGATTCTCTCTCAATGGACTCCACACGGCACACCCTAACACAATAAAGTAGCTAAAAGGAGGAACCGTAACTTGTTGGACATGGTGCATTCCATGATAAGCTTTTCGAATGTATCTATATCCTTTTGGGGATACACCTTGCACATGATGGAGAGGCTACTAAATATAGTACCCTCAAAATTGGTGCCAAAAATACCGTATGAGATGTGGTATGGTAAAGCACCCTCTTACCATTATCTAAAAGTTTGGGGGTTCCTCGTTTACGTGATATGACTAGTGGGAGACAAGTTGGATGGTAGACCTATCTTGTGCAAGTTTGTAGGATACCCTAGAGAGTCTTTGGATTATTATTTTTATGATCCCTCGGAATCAAGGGTGTTTGTTTCAAGGAATGCCACCTTTTTGAAAAAAAGATTTTCTATTATATAAAAATGGCGTTGTTGTTGAACTTGATGAAGTTCAAGATGATCATCAAATCCCACAAGCGGTGGAACCAAGTGAGCATTAAGAGCCTTACACACAACCGCTGAAAAGGTCAGACCAAATCAAGAAGTTACCCAAAAGATTCGAATTCTTTCATGAGACAGGCCAATCGAATAGTGACCCAAAGACCTATGAAAAAGCTATATTGAACATAGATTCGGGAAATTGGCTTGACGCCATGAAATTTGAAATAGACTCCAAGTATTCCAACAATGTATGAACTTAGGTAGATCCACCGGAGAGAATAGTTCCCGTTGGTTGCAAGTGAATCTATAAGTGAAAGCTAGGAGTCGATGGAGAGGTAATGACCTTTAAGGTACGACTAGTGGCAAAACGTTATACTCAAAGACTCAGTATCGATTTCAAGGAAACCTTTTCACTGATTGCAATGTCTAAGTCTATTTGGATTTTACTTGCCATAGCCGCATATTATTACTATGAGCTATGGCAAATGGATGTGAAAACTGTTTTCCTCAATGGAAACATTAAAGAAGAAATCTACAAGGAGCAACCACAAGGTTTTACATCTAAAGGGAGTGAGTAAAAAGTTTGCAAACTCGAGAAATCTATTTATGGACTCATGCAAGCATCCGGAAGTTGGAACATACATTTTGGCAAGACAGTCAAATCGTTTGGCTTTATAAAAAATATGTATGAACCTTGTGTGTACAAGAAGGCTAGTGGGAGTAGTGTACAATTTATTGTGCTTTATGTCAATAACATCCTTCTCATTAGGAATGAGAAAGGAATGTTAGAGTATGCTAAGGCGTGGTTATCTACTCAATTCTCTATGAGGGATTTAGGAGAAGTATCCTACTTATTAGGAATACATATCTTAGAGATAAATTGAGAAGGATGCTGAGGTTTTACCAAACTTCGTACATTGACAGGATACTAAAGAGGTTAGGATGGAAGAATCCAAGAGTGGATTCCTCCTGATGGGACATGATCTTCATCTCTCCAAGTCTATGGCCCCTAAGATTGACGATGAGAGATATAGAATGTCCCACAAACTTTATGCGTCCGTTATTAGGAGCATAATATATGCCGTTTAATGTACAAGGCTGGATGTTGAACACGCTCTAAGTGTTATAAGCCACTTTCAATCCAACCTCAGTGAATATCATTGGATGGAAATAATCCTTTAGTACTTGAGAAGGACTATGGATTTGTTTTTGGTATATGATAATTGAGAATTGAAACTTGAGGGGTTTTTGGATCTAGTTTCCAATTCGATGTAGATGACCTAAAATCCACTTTTGGATTTATATTTTGACTTAATGGCGGCGTGGTGAGTTGGAAAAGTTTTAAATAAGACACCATGGCCGATTCAACCATAGAGGCGAAACACATTGCGATTTTGGAAACTGCAAAGAAAGGTAATTGGATAGAAACTTCATCCAAGAGTTGGATGTAGTGCCAAATGTGCATGAGCCTGTGGTTGTCTATTGAAGACAACTTTGGACTTGAGCCAAGATCTCAACAGTGATCCAAACACAGATAAATGCATTATCATTTGATATATCATATCATTTGATAGAGGCGACATCTGAGTGGAAACGGTTGCCTCAGAAGAGAATAAAATAGATCTACTAATATAACCTCTAAAAGCAAAAAGGTCTTCGAAGGACATATTGAGAAGATGGGCCTTAAGGCTATGGGGTGTTGGCTTTAGGGCAAGTAGGGATTATTGGAATAGTGCCCCGCAAGCCAATTAGACTGGCATGTAAACTATTTCACTTATGGTACAATCTTGATTGAATGATATTCATTATGGATGGCTACCTTCATCTTATGCTTAATTTACTTTACTGGCATTTGGTTGAAGCCCTTAGATCACACAAGAATACGTGACTTAGTCAGTACACTCGATGATGATCATGAAATAAGTCTTACACGATTGAAATCTTAAATATCCTAAGTCATAGAATCTTATGAGACATGGTATCTAAGATTCAGATAGACTTCTACTGACGTTGCATTAATCCAAGGGTTGGATATTGCTCCATTTCATGGCAAGCTATATGAGATATAGGTGCATGTTAGTAGGTGCTTGTTAGAGAACAAGTTCACTAGAGGCTCGTGGAGAATCCACTAGATAGCCATAGTGGCAAGTCGGTAGTGGCAAGTTCTCCTGTTTATGTTAGTGCATATAATTAGTCCTTTGATCTGAGGATCCATAGTAACCTTGTGTTTAGGTCCGCATACTTTAACTTTTCCTTGACCACTTAGCGAGTCTTTCAAGTTGAGGTTGGGTATGAGCTACTTAGACATGAAGGTTTGTGGATCCAGGATGGGATCCTACTCCCCATCGTTGTGAATGATGAGTGCATCTCCTATGTATTCTTTAATAATTGATTCCAAGGAGTAATTGCACAAGGCAGTATGACAATTTGGAAAAAGGAGTTTTCCAAAGTTAAGGTCATAAACCAAAATTGAACATTGGGAACAGAAACATAGTATTGAGGGTATTAGAGAGCCGACAAACATCTTACCCTAGGCCTCATTCAGGGGTAGGAGACGAAATGACAGTATTTGCATGGTAAGCATAGAGTTAGAATGATTCTCCAAAAGCATTCATTTCGGCCAATTAGTTGGGCTCTATGGGCTTAAGGTTGGACATCGACCAAGGAGATTGGGTACTCTTCAATCAATGAGATTAATTGAATTGAGTCATTACATTAAATAACTTTATACTAATGTGAATATTTGATATTCAATAAATTATAAGAGTTGTGAGCTCATGTCCAATGAATGGTAGAACTTAATGGGTCATACACAAAAGCCAATTGAAAATCCTACTTGATAAAGAGGAATTTTCTATGAGCTAGAAAGATTCCTTCATGACCAATTTTTGGAGGTTGATGGTTGACTAAATTGTTTGTCATTTTGGCTTGATCAATTTAATTGTTAAATTGATATAAATAATTTAAGGAGTTAAATTAGACCAATTAAATTAAAAGTTAATTTAATTGGTGCCACATGACTATCAATTGGTTAAGTTAACTTAAGGAGTTAAGTTAATAATAACTAGCTTAAAGAGTTAAACTAATTGACTTAAGAGTTAAGTCAAAGGTTAATTAAATAAATTAAAGTGTTTAATTTAATTAATATAAACAATCAATTTTGGAGGAAAAATTCAAATGAAGAGTTCATTTTGAGTGCATTTGAATTTATTTGTATGACATTTAATGTGATGAATGTTGGAATATTGCCCGCAAGCCAATTAGATTGGCGTTGTTAACTATTTCACTTATGATACAATCTTGATTGAATGATATTTATAATATGGCCATCTTCATCTTATGCTTATATTTGCTTCACTGGCATTTGGTTGAAGCCATTAGATCACACAAGACTATAGGACTTGATCATGTACTGGGTGGTGATTATGGAATAAGTCTTACACGATCGTGATCTTAAATCTTCCAAGTCATAGGATCTTACGAGACAGGGCATCTAAGATCTGGATAGACTTGCACTAACGATGCATAGATCCAAGGAGTTGGATATTGCTCCATTCTATGAGCAATCCCATATGAGATATGTATGTATGTTAGTGGGTGCTTGTTAGGGAATAAGGCATTGAAGACCCACTGGAGAATCCACTAGATAGCCGAAGTGGCAAGTCGGTGTGGAAAGTTCTCCTGCTTACGCTAGTGCATATAATTAGTCATTTGACCTGAGGATCTATGGTGACCTTGTGTTTAGGTTCTCATGCTTTAACTCTTCTCTGGTCGCTTAGTAGGCTGTTCGGGTTGTGATTGGGCATGAGCTACTTAGACATGGAGGTTTGTGATATTCAAGATGGAATCTAACTCCTTGTCTTTGTGAAGGGCTAGTGCATCTCCTTTGTATTCTATAATGGTCAATTCCAAGGAGTCCTTGTACAAGGCAGTATGAGAATTTGGAAAAGAAGTTTTCCAAAGATGAGGTCATAAAGTGGAATCGAACATTGGGAATAGAGATATAGTATTGAAGCTATTACGGAGCCGTCAAATATCTTGCCCTGGGCCTCTTTCAGTAGATAGGAGACGGATGAACCGTATTTGCACAGTACGCGTAGAGCTATGATGGTTCTCTTAAAGATTTATTTCGCTCAATTAGTTGGGCTCCATGGGCTTGAGGTTGGACGTCGACCATGGAGATTAGGTACTATTCAATTAATGGAAATTAATTGAATTGAGCCAATTAGTTTAAAGGAGTTTAAACTAAAAGGAATATATGATATTCTAAAGTCACAAGAAGTTGTGAGCCTATGTCTAATGAATGGTAGAACTTATCGGGTCACACACAAAAGCCAATTACATTTCCTAAGTAATAGAAGAACTTTTTGAGTGTTAGAAAATTCTCTCCAATGGAGACCGATTTTGGGATGACCAAAAATTGAGGTCTATGTTGGCTTGATTAATTTAAGTGTTAAATTGATCAACTAATTTAAAGAGATAAATTAGACCAGTGCCACATGACCATCAATAGGTTAAGTTAACTTAAAGAGTTAAGTTAACAAAATCAAGTTTAAGGAGTTAAGCTAGTTGACCTAAGAGTTAAGTCAAGAATTAATTAATACAATTAAATTGTTTAATTTAATTAATGAGGAGAATATTTTTTGGAGGAAAAATTGAAATGATATGATCATTTTAATGTGACATTTAATAAATTTGAAATTAGATTTCAAATGTAATTGAAATACACACAAATTCAAGTTAGATTTGAATTTGCCAACTAAGCATGCAAGGCATTTGTCGGTCCCCCCCTTAAGAAAGGTGTGATGCCACCTTGTCATCACACCATCCTCACTCTATATATAGATATAGAGTGAGGGGATGGAGGGAGGGGGGCAAAAATCTAGCATTCAAGCAAGTGAAGAATTAGATTCTTACTTTCCCCCCATTTTCAAGATGTTCATTCATGTATTGAAGATCACCTTTCTCTTCTTCTCCTTACGCTAAAATTGGCCATCGCCCTACCTTAAAATTGGCTATCTCCCTCTCAACTATCATCTCTTTCTCCAGCTGAAAGTGAGGAGTTGTAGGATTTGGATTAGAGGCAAAATAAACAGGTTGCTAAACCTTTGGAGATCCATCTGCGAGACTAATATCTTGTCAATTTTATTCTAGGAGATCTAGAAGGATTTTTGAGCAAAAATTTGCTCCAAAAGCTTTCTCAAGGAGTTGAGCATCCGTTGGAATTTTTTCAATATTTTTGGAGAGTTTTGAATTTGTCAAAAATTGCTTGCTTCCAGCTGTGCCACTGTCTAGCATATCTATTTGAAGAAGGAGTTCTTCAATCTACCTTTGGATTTTGCTTTTCAAGGTAACTCTTCAACCAAATATGAATCTTAAAGCATGTTTAGATCCTTGATTGCTTGTAAGCACTAGTTTATTTAAGCTTTTGAAATTTTGGATCCTAGTGCCTTACTTACTTTCAATGAAATGAAGATTCCAAATGAAATTCAAATGCAACTTAAATTTACATGCAACTGTTGGAAGAGTGCCCGACAAGCCAATTAAATTGGCCTTGTAAAAGCTATTTCCTTGTAAAACAATCTTGATTGAATGACATTCTTTATATGACCATCTTCATCTTATGTTTTTTATTACTTCACATGCATTTGGATGAAGCCCCTAGATCGCTCTTGACTATGGGACTTGGTTCGGTGACCATGGAATAAGTCTCACATGATCGTGATCTTAAATCTTTCAAGATATAGGATCTTATGAGATGGGGCATCTATGATCCGGATAAACTTACACTAATGATGCATAAGTCCAAAAGTTGGATATTGCTCCGTTCCATGAGCAACTGTATGAGATACGAGTGCATGTTAGTGGATGCTTGTTAGAGAACAAGGCACCGAAGGCCCTGTGGAGAATCCACTAGATAGCTGTAGTGGCAAGTCGATAGTGGTTAATTCTTTCGCTTACGCTAGTGCATATTATTAGTCTTCTAACCTGAGGATCCATGGTAACCTTGTGTTCGGTCCTCATGCTTTGACTTTTCCTTGACCACTTAGCGGGTCTTGGGTACGAGCTACTTAGCATGGAGTTTGTGAGATCCAAGATGGAATCCGACTCATCGCTTTTGTGAAGGGTGAGTGCATATCCTATGTGTTTTATAATGATCGATTCCAAGAAATTCTTGTGCAAGGTGGTGTGACAATTTGGAAAAAGAGTTTTCCAAAGGTGAGGTCACACAAGAAAATCGAACATTAAGAATAGAGACATAGTATTGAGGCTATTAGGGAGCCGGCAAATATCTTGCCCTAGGCCTCTTTTGGGAGATAAAAGATAAAAGGACCATATTTGCATGGTACGCTTAGAGCTATGATGGTTCTCCAGAATATTCATTTTAGCTAATTAGTTGGGTTCTATGGGCTTGAGGTTGGACATCGACCATGGACATCGAGTACTTTTCAATTAATGAGATTAATTGGATTGAGTTGATTAGTTTAAAAGGAGTTTTAAACTAAAATAAATATAAGATATTCAAAAGTCACAGAGAGTTGTGAGCCCATGTTCAATGAATGGTAGAACCTATTGGGTCACATACAAAACCAATTAGCTTCCAAAATTGGTAGAGCAATTTTCTAAATATTAGAAACATTCACCTCTTGGCGACTGATTTTTAAGAAACCAATTCAACGGTCAATTTTGGTTTGATTGATTTAAGTGTTAAATTAAGCAACTAATTTAAAGAGTTAAATTAGGCCAATAATTAAGGAGTTAATTATTTGGTGCCATGTTGACCATCAATTGGTCAAGTTGACTTAAAGAGTTAAGTTAACAAAATTAAGCTTATTTAATTTAAGAGTTAAATCAAAGGATAATTAGTCAAATTAAGTGTTTAATTTAATTAATGGAAAAAATACTTTTTGGAGGGAAAATTTAAATAAAGTGTTCATTTAAATTAACATCTTAATTAATTTGACTTGAATTTGAATTTGTCCACTTGGCATGCCACTTAGGCGGTCACCTTAAGGAAGGTGTGATGTATTCCACCATCTATATATAGATATAGAGGGTAAGAAAACTCAAATTATTCATTACTAAAAGGTGTGATGATTAGATTCTTTGCATTCCCTCCAAAAACTCTCTCTCTCTCTCTCTCTCTCTCTCTCTCTATGCATTACATCATGTATTGAGCTTTGCACTCCTTCTTCTTCCCAACCTGAAAATCAACCTCCTCTACCTTATTTTCTCTCTAACTCCAGCTTCTAGTGAGGGGAAATTGGAAGAATGATTGGGGTGTGGATCATATCAATAGAGGCAAGGCACTTGACTTGCTGATTTTTGGAGATCCACTGCAGTAGCTCCAGATTGGCGAATTTTTATGGAGCAATCCAGAGGACTTTTTACTCCAGTTTTTTCACAGTAGCTTCCTCAACATGTGAGGTGTTCCAAATTTAATTTGGTGATTTTTGGAGCAGAACAATCACAGCAAAGATTGCCGCCTTTTCACTGTGCCGATTCCAGACAGTTTCTGGATTCGAGAGAGATAGTTGATTTTCTCCTTATTTTGAGCTACAAGAGGTAATTCGTCTTCCTAATCTAGATCTATAGCATGACTAGATCCTTGGTCGCTTGAGTAGCTTAGTTATTTTCAAGCTTATGAAGTTTTGATTTATGGATCCTAACGTTACTCTTGCTTTCAAGTGGTATCAGAGCCTTTTTCATGCTATGTTTTAGATTATTGATTGATTGATTCATGTGATGAATTGATCAATATCACCAAATACTTGATCCAATGGATTGGAGTGTTCGGTTGATGATGCTTGTGGCTCTATTGCTTGATGAATTGAAAGCATGCTTTTATGTGATTTAAGTATTGATTCATGTTTTAGTATGTTTCAATTCATAGTTATTAATGTTGAATGTTGATTTGGAATTAATCGATGTTATATGATGATATAGCATGTTGATTTTTGATTAAAAGTGTTTTGGTCATTTTTTGATCCAATGAGATTGAAGTTTGATTGGAGATTTTTGGAGAATTTGATTCTCACTTAAACTTGAATTTGTGAAGCATAATTGAACACTTTAATTTTTAGTTTTAAAAGGAGTTTTAGATTTGGAAATTGGTCTATAATGTGTGATTTGATGTCTAGAAAGTGTTCTACAATTTTTGGTGCACAAAAGTTGAGCTAACTATGGATGTGGAAGACTATAGATAAGCAGTGGAAGTTAGATCAGTTGCTTAGGAAGGTTCCTATAGAAGTTCCCTTCCAATAAGCTTAACTTGCCTTTGACCCCAAAACAGGGGTTGCCAGCAGCTTTGGTGCAAGCTGGCAGGGCAGTAGCCGAGAGCTACTGCCCAGCCACGCGCCAAGCTAGGCTAGCAGCGCCCAATTTGGGTTTGGGCAGCTTTTGAGCTCTTTTTTGGTTATTTGAGTGGCTAAAAATGGCAATAAATTGTGTGTTATAGATGCACAAGTGTTGTTCGAGTCCTCAAAATTATGTTTGACATTTTTGATTACTTTTAAAATCTAGTTAAAGTTAATTTCCAGCATATGTCATAAATGTTATGCTTGTTCAATTATTTGTTTATGAGTTAAGCATTTAATTGTTAGAATTAATTATCAATTATAGATTTATTTATTGTTCATTTAATTGTTGGATGGATGATGAATGAATGGGGATGATCATGAGCCTTTAATATTGATTTTATTTGTTTCAAGTTGTTGAAATGGGTTGTAATAAATTGAGGCTTGTATGCCTCTTAAATTCTACCTTGTAAATGTTATGATAGTAGAATCACTAGGAGTGAGGATTTCTTATTCATGTAATTGTTGCATGGAGCAATGGAGACCTTTGGAGGCATAGAGACTTTTGAAGACCATGAATGTATGGGATACACTCATGTAATAGCTAGATTTAATCAACCACCTAAAATCAACTAGGTGGTGCACCTATGGCTCTAAGTGCACCACTTGGTTAGGCTCATAGTCATCCCACCCTAGGAGCATGCTATGCGCATTTACTTATTTACGCTTTCCATATCCTATTGATGTATGAGATGCATGTTTAGGCTATAGAAAACCTAAATAAGAAGATAAAATGATGAGATCTTTGCAAGTTAAAACTCTCCACTTAGAATGTCTAAGTATTTTTCAAATATTAAGTTATAATGGATAGAAATTAAAAGAGTTTTAATTAATCCAGGCCTTCTACTAATAGTATATTCCATGATGACACTACCGAATTCGTGTGATGGCACTTGAAGCGGGGGTCATACTTAGGAGAAAGGCTGTGGGCATATACTTAGCATATGATGCACCTTTGATTTGAAAATCTCCATGCATTGGCACTCGAAGCTGGGTGTTTATATGAAAAGTATGGCAAAATATATCAAGAATTGCATGAGATGCAATTAGCAAGTGCTCCTTACCTTTCGATTGTTTGTGGATGGCACTCGAAGTGGGGGTCCACTTACAAGTCCTTAGGATCTTATTCTCACTAGGAAAAGTGATTTCCCTAATTCTTCTTGGGGGGGGGGAAGAATTTGATAAAATAGTGGGAAGAAAACATACTTGAAAGACCATGAACATGTTTTTAATATCAAACTCAATCACATGCTTATACTCTTTTTTCTCCTTTTGTAGATTTTTGAAATCTTCAAATCAAAATGGCTAAGAATTCACTCGTATCAATTTTGGAAACCAATAAACTAACCGGGCCGAACTTCCAAGATTGTTTAAGAAACCTTAAAATCATTCTTGACTCTGAAAAGCAGACTTATGTCCTTGATCAAAGTTCCGTGGATACACTTGGTGATGATGCCACCGACGCACAACGTGAAATGTTCACAAAATTTGTAGATGATGATCTATAAGTGATGTGTGTCATGATGGAAACCATATCCAACGAGCTCCAAAAGACTCATGAGCACATAAAACATGCTCGAGAGATCTATGTATAGTTGCAAGAGTTGTATGGTGTACAAAGTAGACACGAAAGGTTTGCTTTATCTAAAGAGCTCTTTAGGGCAAGGATGAGTGAAAAGTCTAATGTCCATGATCATGACCTCAAGATGATTGGACTCATCAAGAAGCTTGGATAATTAGATGTGGTCATGGATGACGACCTTTATGTGAATTTGATCCTACAATCATTGCCACCATCATATGATTAATTCGTTATGAACTTTAATATATCCAAGCAAGATGTTACGATTAACGAATTGATCAATATGCTTGTGATCACGGAGGCGACTATAAGAAATGAGAAGCCCTTTATGCTTGCATCCTCCTCCAAGTCGAAGGACCCTAGGGGTCCTAAAAAGGGAGGCAAGAGGAAGAAAATTTTTACCTCGAAAAGAAAGTAACCCAAGAAGAGTTCTGGGAGGGTTAAGAAGAAGGTTAGAACCGAAGCTAGTTGTTTCCACTGTGGCGAAAAAGGTCATAGAAAAGAAACAGCAAATCTTACCTTGTAACCCTAGAGAAGGGAATATACTTTATTAAAGTGCACATGACAACTAATTCTTCCATATGGGTATTTCATACTGCATACGGTTCTCACTTTTGTAATTCATTACAAGGATGGAAAGAAGAAAGAGTCTTTGTAAAGGGGATATGATCATCTGCTTAGGAAATGGAGCAAGATTTGTGGCTACTTTCCAAGGCGTTATCAAGTTGGACTTAGGGAATGCTTGCATTGTACTCGATCCCATTTATTATGTACCCCATCTTGTAAAGAATATTATTTCAATTCCTATTCTTGATAATAAAGGATTTGATTTTTCTATATCGAATGGGAAGTTGAAAACATTAAAGAATAGTTCTTTGATTGATCAAGGTACATTAATAAATGGATTGTACATTTTTGATTCTCAACCTTCACTAATGCACATTCAATCAAGTAAAAGAAAATTAGATATCCAAGAAATGCCATTCTTTGGCATACAAGACTTGGCCATATCTCTAAGAATAGGATGAACAAGTTAGAAGTTCTCAAAGTACTAAATATTAGTGTCATTGAGAACCTTTCTACTTGTAAATTTTGTTTAAAGGGAAACATGACCAAAGCTCCTTTTGTAGGACAAATGGAGCGCTCCACAAGTCTCTTGGATTTGATCCATATAGACGTTTGTGGACCACTAAGAGTTAGTGGGAGAGGAGGCTATTCCTACTTATCACCTTCACTGATGACTATAGTCGGTTCGGACACATGTTTCTTATGAAGAACAAGTCCAAAGCCTTTGAAAAGTTTAAAGAGTATATGAGTGAAGTGGAAAAACAATTAGGGCTAAGTATTAAAGTTCTTTGATCGGATCGAGGGAGAGAATACTTGAGCACCGAATTTTTGGATTATCTAAAGGAGAATGAGGTTATCTCTTAATGGACTCCACCCAGCACACCCCAACATAATGGAGTAGCCAAAAAGAGAAACAATACCTTGTTGGACATGGTACGTTCCATGATGAGCTTTTTCGATGTGCTCATATCCTTTTGGGGATATGCCTTACAAACGGCGGTGAGGTTACTAAATATAGTACCCAAAAAGTTGGTTCCAAAGACTCCACAAGAGATGTGGTTTGGTAAAGCACCATCTCACCAATATCTCAAGGTTTGGGGATCTCCCGCTTACGTGAGATGGACAATGGGAGATAAGTTGGATAGTAGATCCACCTTGTGCAAGTTTGTGGGATACCCTAGAGAGTCTATGGGTTATTATTTCTATGATTCCTCGAAAGAAAATGTATTTATTTCAAGGAACACCCACTTTTTGGAAAAGGAATTTCTATTAGATAGAAATGGCGTAATTGTTGAACTTGATGAAGTTTAAAATGATCAAGATATCCTACAAGTGATGGAAACAAGCGAGCAATGAGAGCCTACTACATACCCTCTATGTAGGTCGGACCAAATCAAGAAGCAAATCGAAAGGTTCGGATTCTTTCATGAGATGGGCCAAACGAATGATGATCCCAAGACCTATGAGGAAGTTATGTTGGACATAGATTCGAGATGTTGGCTAAAAGCTATGAGATCCAAAATAGACTCTATCTACTTAAACAAAGTATGGACTTTGGTAGATTCACCAAAAGGAATAGTTCTCGTTGGTTGCAAGTAGATCTATAAGCGAAAGCTTGAAGTAGATGGAAAAGTGGTGACTTTTAAGGCGAGACTAGTGGCAAAGGGTTACACTCAAAGACCTGGTATTGATTTCGAGGAAACCTTTTCACCGGTCACCATGCTTAAGTCCATTCAGATTCTTCTTACATAGCCGTATATTATGACTATGAGATATGGCAAATGGATATGAAAACTGCTTTCCTCAATGGAGACATTGAAGAAGAAATTTATATAGAGCAACCACAAGGTTTTACATCAAAGGGGAGTGACCAAAAGATTTGCAAACTCCAGAGATCCATTTATGGACTTAAACAAGCATCTCGAAATTGGAACATATGTTTTGACAAAACAGTCAAACGTTTGGCTTTGTCAAAAATGTGCATGAACCATGTGTGTATAAGAAGGCTAGTGGGAGTAGTATATAGTTTATTGTGCTTTATGTCGATGACATCCTTCTCATTGGGAATGAGGTAGGAATGTTAGAGTGTACTAAAGCGTGGTTATCTACACAATTCTCCATGAAGGATTTGGGAGAAGCATCCTATGTATTTGGAATACGTATCTATAGGGATAGATCTAAGAGGATGCTGAGGCTTTTCCAAACCTCGTACATTGATAAGATACTAAAAAGGTTTAGTATGGAAGAATCCAAGAAGAGATTTCTTCCCTTGGGACATGGCATTCGTCTCTCCAAGTCTATGGCCCCCAAGACAGAGGAAGAGAAACAAAGGATATCTCACATACCTTATGCCTCCGGAATTGGTAGCATAATGTATGCAGTTCAATGTACAAGATCGGATGTGGCACACTCGCTAAGTGTTACGAGCAGGTTCCAATTCAATCTCGATGAGAGTTACTGGATAGTCATGAAAGTAATCCTTAAGTACTTGAGAAGGACTAAGGACTTGTTTTTGGTACATGGCAATGGAGAATTAAAACTAGAAGGATTTTCGGATTCAAGTTTTCAATCCGATGTAGATGACCTCAAATCCACTTTTGGATTTATATTTTGCCTTAATGGCAGCGCGGTGAGTTGGAAGAGTTCCAAACAAGACACCACGACCAATTCCATCACTGAAGCAAAATACATTGCAGCTTTGGAAGCTGCAAAGGAAGGTGTTTGGATGAAAAAACTTCATTTGAGAGTTGAATGTAGTGCCTAGCATTGCTGAGCTAGTGTTTGTCTATTGTGACAACACCGGGGCAGTGGTGCAAGCTAAAGATCCAAGATCTCATCATAAATCCAAGCACATTTTGAGGCGATATCATTTGATTCGGGAGAACATTGATAGAGGTGACATCCAAGTGGAGAGAATTACCTTGGGAAGAGAATATAACAAATCTACTAACTAAATCCCTAACGCAAAAGGTATTTGAAGAACATCTTGAGAAGATGGGTCTCAAGGCCATGGGGTATTGGCTTTAGGCCAAGTCGGAGATTATTAGAATAGTGCCTGGCTAGCCAATTAGATTGGCCTTGTAAAAGCTATTTCCTTGTAAAACAATCTTGATTAAATGATATTCTTTATATGGCCATCTTTATCTTTTGCTCTTTATTACTTCACATGCATTTGGATGAAACCCCTAGATCACTCTTGACTATGGGACTTAGTTCAGTGACCATGGAATAAGTCTCACACGATCGTGATCTTAAATCTTTAAAGTCATAGGATCTTATGAGACGGGATATCTAAGATCTGAATAGAATTGCACTAACGATGCATAAGTCTAAGAGTTAGATATTGCTCTGTTCCATGAGTAACTGTATGAGATACGGGTGCATGTTAGTGGGTGCTTATTAGAGAACAAGGCACTGAAGGCCCTCCGGAGAATCCACTAGATAGCCATAGTGGCAAGTCGGTAGCGGTTAATTCTCCCGCTTACGCTAATGCATATTATTAGTCCTCTAGGCTGAGGATCTATAGAAACCTTGTGTCCGATCCTCATGCTTTGACTCTTCTTTGACCACTTAGCGGGTCTTTTGTGTTGAGGTTGGGTACAAGCTACTTGGCATGGAGGTTTGTGAGATCCAAAATAGAATCTGATTCCTTACTTTTGTGAAGGCCGAGTACATATCCTATGCGTTCTATAATGATCAATTCTAAGAAATTCTTGTGCAAGGTGGTGTGACAATTTGGAAAAGGAGTTTTCCAAAGGTGAGGTCACACAAGGGAATTGAACATTAAGAATGCAGACATAGTATCGAGTCTATTAGGTAGTTGGCAAATATCTTGTCCTAAGCTTCTTTCGGAAGATAGGAGACAAAAGGACCGTATTTGCATGGTACTTGTAGAGCTATGATGGTTCTCCAGAATATTCATTTTGGCCAATTAGTTGGGCTCTACGGGCTTGAGGCTAGATATCAAACATGGAGATTGGATACTCTTCAATTAATAAGATTAATTGAATTGAGTCGATTAGTTTAAAAGGAGTTTTAAACTAAAATGAATATAAGATATTCAAAAGTCACAAAGAGTTGTGAGCCCATGTCCAATGAATGGTAGAACCTATTGGATCACACACAAAACCAATTAGCTTCCAAAATTGGTAGAGCAATTTTCTAAATGTTAGAAACATTCATCCTTTGGTGACTAATTTTCAAGGGATCAATTCAATAGTCAATTTTGGTTTGATTGATTTAAGTGTTAAATTAATCAACTAATTTAAAGAGTTAAATTAGACCTATAATTAAGGAGTTAATTATTTAGTGCCATGTTGACCATCAATTGGTCAAGTTGACCTAAAGAGTTAAGTTAACAAAATTAATCTTAAGAGTTAAGCTTATATGATTTAAGAGTTAAATCAAAGGATAATTAATTAAATTAAAGTGTTTAATTTAATTAATGGAAAGAATACTCTTTAGAGGGAAAATTTAAATGAAGTGTTCATTTAAATTAGCATCTTAATTAATTTGGAATTAGATTCTAAATATAATTAAAATGCACATGAAATTCAAGTAAGACTTGAATTTGAATTTGCCAACTTGGCATGCCACTTGGGCGGTCACCTTAAGGAAGGTGTGATGCCAACTAGCATCACACCTTCCACGCTCTATATATAGATATAGAGGATAAGCAAATTCGAATTATTCATTGTTGAAAAGTGTGAAGATTAGATTCTTTACATTCCCTCCAAAAACTCTCTCTCCATGCATTGCATCATATGTTGAGCTTTGCATTCCTTCTTCTTCCCAACCTAAAAATCGGCCTCATCTACCTTATTTTCTCCTCTCTAACTCTAGCTTCTAGTGAGGAAAATTTTGAATAATGATTGGGGTGTGGATCATATCAATAGAGGCAAGGCACTTGACTTGCTGATTTTTGGAGATCCACTATAGTAGCTCCAGATTGGTGAATTTTTATGGAGCAATCTAAAAGAATTTTTGCTCCAATTTTTTGATAGTATATTCCTCAGTGTGTGGAGGTGTTCCAGATTTAATTTGGTGATTTTTGGTGCAGTACAACCGAGGCAAAGGTTGCCGTCTTTCCGCTGTGATGATTCGTGACAGTTTCTTGATCCGAGAGAGATAGTTAATTTTCTCCTTGTTTTGAGCTACAAGAGGTAATTATTCTTCCTAATCTAGATCTATGGCATGACTAGATCCTTGGTCGCTTGAGTAGCTTAGTTATTTTCAAGCTTATGAAGTTTTTATTTATGGATCCTAACGCTACTCTTGCTTTCAGCAACTTGCTTGCAAGTTGGCAAGCCTAGTTGGCGCCCCCACATTGAGGAAGGTGTGATGCCACCTAAGCGTCATTCCTTCCCTCCATCAATATATATATATATATAGATAGAGGGTGGCCAGCCACATACATGTGTGATGCACAATAATTTTAGATCTAATTGTTAGATTTTCTCTTTCCCTCCAATTTTCCATGTGTTGCGTCATGTGTTGAAACTCCACATTTTCTTCATCACCTACCTCAAAAGTCTACCTTCGTCCTCTCATATCTCTTATTTATTCTCCAACTAACACAAAAGAGATTTGGATTGTCCATTGGTGTGTGGATCTTATCATTAGAGACAAGACAATTGGATTGCTAGTCTTTTGGAGATCCTCTACTCAGGTAGTCACTTAGAGGCATTTTTGGAGAGGCTTCCAGAGTTCTGATTAAGTTGATTTTTTTTTTTGTAGTTTCATCACGGTGTTGGTGATCAGTTCAAATTTTAGCCAATTATGAGTTCATTTGGTTGGGCAAACGTTGTCCAAAATTTGCTGTACCATAGTGTCAAGGGTCGCTCCCGCCATCGAGCCCGTTGACTATCTACAAGGCATTCGGGCCGCCCTGGTCGCCCTTCAACAACATGCATTAGTGGACTTGCACTCCAAGGAGTATCTATTATGTCCCAGGTGTAGGCCTTTTCTTTTGTTTTCCCTATTGTACATATGTAGGTAGGATGCTGCTGTTTTTGTTGTAATTTTCAGCTTTTCAGTATCTAGTGCTGTCACAACATTTTTCTTTTTTAAGCCTATTATAGGGAGAATGAGTATTCGAAGCTGAGTTGTACAGTGCATTATTAGAGTCCCTCCTAATGTTTAGCGTTGCTCTAATGATTGTTGAT
Source organism: Jacaranda mimosifolia (assembly GCA_018894105.1). Classification (NCBI taxonomy): domain Eukaryota; kingdom Viridiplantae; phylum Streptophyta; class Magnoliopsida; order Lamiales; family Bignoniaceae; genus Jacaranda; species Jacaranda mimosifolia. Next base: position 15,337,998 of record CM032123.1, read on the forward strand.
ATTGTACTGTTGCTGTTATCAATGAAATCGAGTTTTCTTTCCAAAGCGTTCTGGCTTGTGAGTGAGTACTGTTGGGATTGTTCCTCTAAAACGTCCCAGCATGGGTGCAATTGTGAACACAATCACCCAATGGCTATCGAGCTTTGACGGTTACTAAGCTCTTAACAATTATCGAGATGGTTATTGGTTGTTGTATTTCGACAGATGTAGTTGGCGTGTGGCAAGCTACTAGCAGTACAGTACATATTTTCTTTGTTACTTGAGAAGCGCCATGTGATAGGTGGTATCAGAGCCTCGACTCTGATCCACTAGCTGAGGCAAATGGCGCTAGAACCTGTAGCTTCCACAAATATAGCGGGGTAAGAGAATAAAGCCCCAAGATGGGTTGGTACTACAAAATAGCAGTTGGACGCACTGGAGGACGAAAACTCCAGGCTGCGATTTGTGGTTTAGACCTTAGAGAAGAAGGTCAAAGGACTGGAAGCAGAGATCACGGATCTCCATGCTCAACTTGGCGAGAGCAAAGATGTCTATCAGTCCTTGACGGAGGCCTTGAGGGTAAATAATACAACTGATTTGAGATGGGAAATGGAAGCAATGTTGATTTAGATAGGCTTGCTCTAAAGAGCAGTGAGTAATGGGCCTGCCATTGCTCCAGACCCAGTGGCCAGACTTCGGATACCAGATCCCAGAGCTTACGGGGGTGAAAGAAATGCAAAGGAGGTCGAGAACTTTCTATTTAACATGGAACAATATTCCTTGCTGCTAATATTGAGGATGAGGCAAGGAAAGTGGCGATCGCTACCATGTATTTGACGGGAGATGCAAAACTATGGTGGCAGACCAAATATATAGATATCTAGGCACGACAGGTGTATATGGATACATGGGATCAACTCCAAGAAGTAATTAGGCAACAGTTCTTCCCGAAGAATGTCGAGTATAATGCCAGACGGGCCTTACGAGATTTGAAGCATACAACCTCCAACAGGGAGTATGTGAAAGCTTTTTCTACCCACATGCTAGACATAAGGGATATGTCCGAGAAGGATAAACTTTTCACATTCTTGGAGTGATTGAAATTGTGGGTGCGTGCCCAAAGAGTGGCCGATTTGAATACTATTATGGGAGCAGCAGAGCGGTTAATGGATTACAGTTCAGAGCCCCGAAAGGATAAATAGGCAGCCTCCAACACTAATAAGTTAAAAGGGGGCGGGGCAAAAACATTTAAGCCGAATCTGAGAAAATGTAGGGGAGAAAGGCAATCCCACATCCAAGGGAGCTCACAAGTGAGTTCTAATAAGGTAAAACCAGAGAACAGGCAGGGAGCATCGCAGAAGAGCAGCGGATGTTTCCTTTGTGGTGGTCTACACCGGATGAAAGATTGTTTGAAGCAGTATTTACTGAATGCTTTGGCCAGCCTTACAAAAGTGGGGAGGGCACCTAAGCAAGCTGAGACTCGAGCTTCTGCTATCGGAGAGCAAGAGTCAGATGAGGGTGAGGACAACCTTGGGGCCATTTCATAGTAGTGCACTACAATTTCACAGGTGGTAGCTAAAAGAACAGTGCCACCAAGGGCGAGTAAAGTTGCACCAGCCCTAACTGAAAGCCAGCCGAAGGAGGAGTCACAGCCCCAAAACTATAGAAAGAAAAGGGCTGATGTTCATTGATGTGAAGATCAATGGCAAGCTAATTCGTGCCATGGTCGACACTGGTGCCACCCACAACTACCTAGCAAGTGCTGAAGTGGAGAGACTTGGGCTTGTACTGGAGAAAGGATTTGGACGGGTGAAAAAGTATTAATTCAGCTGCTCAGCCGGTTGCAGAAGTGGCCAAATCTGTGCTCATCAAGGTAGGACCATTCGAAGGGAGGACCAACCTTTCAGTGGTCATGATGGATGATTTCAAGCTTATCCTTAGGCTTGAATTTCTGTGGGACACAAGGACAGTGGTGATGCTGCACGTGGATCTATTAATGATGATGGGAAACAAGCCGTGCGTCATACCTATATTGACCATGAAGCCGGGGGACAAAAATCTCTCAGCTATTCAGTTTGAGAAGGCTTGCAAAAAAAATTAGTCATCATTCTTGTGCACCCTTTGCTTTGAAGAGATGGATGAGGCATCTGGGCTAATCCCTGGTGTGGTTAAGGAGCTCTTGTGGGAATTTGAGGATGTGATGCCAGATGAACTGCCTCGGAAGCTGCTGTCGAAAAGAGCAGTGGATCATGAGATTGAGTTGGTGCCGAGTACCAAACCTCTTGCCCAGCGCCATATCAGATGTCGCAACTTGAGCTTGAGGAGCTTAGGAAGCAGTTGAAGGAGATGTTGGACTAAGGGATCATCAAGCCCGCTAAGTCACTACATGGAGCCCCTGTACTGTTCCAGAAGAAGATTGATGGGTCTTTACGGATGTGCTGTGACTACCGGGCATTGAACAAAATTACTATGAAGAATAAGTATCCTATACCGCTTATGGCCGATTGCTTTAACTGACTTAGCCAAGCAAAATATTTTACAAAGGTTGATTTGAGGTCGGGTTACTGGCAAGTTTGGATCAAGGAGGGAGACGAGGAGAAGACTATAGTGGTCACAAGGTATGGGGCCTTTCAGTTTCTGGTTATGCCTTTTGGCCTGATAAAGGCCCCAGCAACCTTCAGTACATTGATGAACCAGGTACTCCATGGCTTTCTGGATATCATCCAAGTACACCACCACAAACTTATCCAGAAAGCTATGGAGTACCTGGTTCATCAATGTGCTAAAGGTTGCTGGGGCCTTTATCAGGCCAAAAGGCATAACCAGAAACTGAAAGGCCCCATACCTTGTGACCACTATAGTCTTCTCCCTCGTCTTCCTCACTCGACTCCGAGAGCATGAACTGTATGCCAAGTCGTTGAAGTGTTCATTTGCTCAGAAGAAAATTCATTTCTTGGGTCACATCGTGGAGCGAGGGAGAATTCGTATGGACCCAAAGAAAGTGCATGCTATTAAGGAGTGGTAGCCTCCTGGGAATATACATGAAGTACGGTAGTTTCTCAATTTGGCAAACTATTGTTAGAGATTTGTGAAGGGCTACTCTGAAATAGCACGACCCCTCACCGACCTCATGAAGAAGATAGAGTCTTAGAGTTGGACACCCTAATACCAAACAGCGTTCGAGGGATTGAAGAGAGCTATGGTGTCGGATCCTGTGTTGGCCCTCCCGGACTTAATGAAGATGTTCAAAGTGGAGACTGATGCTTTGGACTTTTCTCTTGGAGGAGTTTTGATTCAGGATGGGCATCTTGTTGCTTTTGAGAGCCACAAGTTGAAGAAAGTAGAGAGGTGCTGCTCAGTGCATGAGAAAGAGTTGCTAGTCGTAGTTCACTGCCTTATACTATGGCGGCATTACTTGTTGGGCTCTCCATTTGTGGTCAGGACAGACAATACTGCAGTTAGCTATTTTATGAGCCAGTCTAAACTGACCAGTAAGCAGGCACAGTAGTAAGAGTTGTTGGCAGAGTTTAACTTTTCCTTGGAGTACTGTGCCAGTACGAGCAATCATGCAGTAGACGCCCTAAGCCGGAGGGGGGATCATATGAGGATGGTGGCCGCTTTGTCCTCGAGTGTAGCTACCACTTCTGTGAAGGACCGAATAGGGAGCTCTTACCGAAAGATCCTGCAGGGCAGTATTTGGTTGACCTTGTCAAGAAGGGCAAAACTCGGCAGTTTTAGATAGATGGATGACTCTTGATGACCAAAGGAAAATGTATGTATATCCTAAAATGCGGGGACTTGAGGAAATCATTGATTTTGGAATGCCATGACACTCTTTGGGCGGGACACCTAAGAGCAGAGCACACCTATGCCTTGGTACACAAATCATATTATTGGCCGCAGAAGAGGGATGATATTGAGACATATGTCTGTACTTGTCTAGTGTGCCAGTAGGACAAGTCGGACCACCAGAAGAAACCAGGTTTGTTGGAGCCACTTCCTATTCCCCTATGACCTTGGGAGAGCATATCTATGGATTATATCATTGGGTTGCCTAAGGTGGGAGATTTGGGGACTATCATTGTCGTGGTAGACCGGTTCTCTAAGTATGCTACTTTTATTGCAGCCCCTAAACATATTACAGTAGAAGGGATGGCTCATCTCTTCTTCAAGCATATTATTAAGTATTGGGGACTGCTGAAGGATATTGTCAGTGATCGGGACTCTCGGTTTACTGACAGCTTTTGGACCGAGCTCTTCAAACTCCTTGGGTCTAAGCTAAATATGAGCTTAAGCTATCGTCCATAGTTTGATGGCCAGACTAAGTGCTTCAATTCCATGTTGGAGGAATATCTTTGACACTTTGTGAGCGGCTCTCAGAAGGATTGGGTGAAGCTCTTGGATGTTGTTTAGTTGTGCTTCAACACCCAGAAGTGCTCTACCACCAATAGGAGTGCTTTTGAGAGTGTGACTGGGCAGCAACCACTACTCCCACACACTCTGGACTCCCCGCAGGGTGCGCGGTCTCCTTATGCATGGAGTTTCTTGCAGTAATAGAAATAGAATATTGATTTAGCCCGAAGCTCTCTTGAGAAAGCTCAGAAGCGGATGAAAAAACATGCAGATCAAAATCGTCGCTTCAGTGAATCCAAGTGGGAGATATGGTATTGGTGAAGGTCCCTGATCCGAGACAATTGAAAATAGCAAAGGGGAGAGACCCTCGCTTGATGCAAAAATACATTGGACTATTGCCTATCATTAAATGTATCGGGAAGGTAGGAAAATTCATAATTTTCTTCACGTGTGCCAGCTTAAGCCCTATCATGTAGATCAGGAGGACGCATCCTGCAATAGACCTAGCCGCCCACAGTTGACTTTGATGAAGAAAGAGAAGAGGGTGGCGGAAGTAATTCTAAATCACCGAGTAATCGGCACAGGAAGCGCAACTCAGATGGAGTACTTGGTGAAATGAAAGGGATGTAGCAGTGAGGAGAACACTTAGGAGCGGGTGATGGACCTTAAGGCATTCCAACCTCTGTTAGAGGTATATCAGGCCTTAGTATCGCTGAGGACGTCGCCATCTCAGATGGGGGAGAATGTCAAGGGTCGTTCCCGCCATCGGGCCCCTTGACCATCTACATGGGATCTGGGCCGCCCTAGCCGTCCCTCAACAGCCTGCATCAACGGACTTCACTACAAGGAGTATCTACTGTGTCCAAGGTGTAGGCTTTTTCTTTTGTTTTCCCTATTGTACATATATAGGCAGGATGCTGCCGTTTTTGTTGTAATTTTCAGCTTTTCAGTATCTAGTGCTGCCATAAATTTTTTCTTTTTTAAGCCTATTATAGGAGGGAATGAGTATTCAAAGTTGAGTTGTACTTTACATTATTAGAGTCCCCCCTAACATCTAGCGTTGCTCTAATGATTGTTGATATTGAACTGTTACTGTTATCAATGAAATTGAGTTTTCTTTCCAAAGCGTTCCGACGTGTGAGTGAGTACCGTTGGGGATTTTTCTTGTAAAACATCCCGATGTGGGCACGGTTGTGACACACAATCACCCAACAGCTATCGAGCTTTAACAGTTACTAAGCTCTTAACAGTTACCGAGACGGTTGACGGTTGTTGTATTTTGGCAGACGTAGTCGGCGTGTGGCAATCTACTAGCTGCACAGTACGCAATTTCCGCGTTACTTGAGAAGTGGCCTATGACACACAGTAAGATAGTTTCAAGGTGTTGAAGTCTTCTTCCTTGTTTCCTTGGATTTTGAGCAATTCAAGGTATTCCTTTTACCAAATCCGAATTTAAGGCATGTTTAGATCCTTGGTTTCAGTGTAGCCTAGTTATTTTGGCATTTTTATGCTTTGATAATTGGATCCTAGTGCTTCACTTGACTTTAATATTTATTCAAGAATATGTAGAGGTGAATTTTATTTAAAAATGAGGAGTAGTGATGTATTGTCATGTATAATGGGAATTAATTTGTGTGTTACAAAAATTGGCTATATGTATGTTAGACATATGTGAGAACATACTTACCTAGAGGGATAAGAAAAAATATTAGAAGAAGAGGAGAAAGTGTTAGAGGAAGAAGATGAGATGAATGATCCTGGAGTGGTGTTTTTACTTAACTTTATAAGAATTTGCAGGTGAATATTGTACTTATGTTTAATGTTTAAAATATTATGTAGTATGGGGATTACAATCCTTAATATGCTTGAATTTGTATAACTATATTGACTATAACAACAATTTGCTATGTGATATAGAACCTATGTGATGTGGAACTTATGTGAAATGGAGTCTTTATTATATGCTGACTTGAAACTAGTTTCAAAAACTTTGTAAGTTTTGTCATGGTGGTGGATCGTCCACCAATTTTGAGGTTATAGTCACATGGTAATATTAATTATATTATAAGTCATCTTAAGTTATTTTGAACTATTGAATATTTTGCATTTTAAACATATTTAAAATGCTTCCTGGGCTTTCAAGCTTACTCGTTTTCTTGAAATAGAGGAGAATTACCAAGATCAAGAGATAAAGAGCACCATTTTTAGTATATTTTATTTTATTGAGTTGGGGCGTGACACAACTTAAGATGACTAATTTCTAATTTCTATACAATTAATTTCCATACTCTAATTTCTAATTTCTATAGTCTAATGTCAAATTCATATAAAATTTCTAAAATCTAAGCCATACACTCAAATTATAATAACAATACAATAATAGAAATAACAAGAAACAACATAACATCAAAATTTAAAAAAGAAAAAGAAAAATGAAGAATCTTATTGTTGAATGGGGGGGCGACAAAGGGAAGAAAAATGAGGGAAGAAGAATTAGTAATTTTTTCTGCTAGATAGAAAATTCTACCAGACAACTAAATATATCACCTTTTCTAAAACAAATAAAAATTACATTTTTGATGAAAAATTTGACAGAAGTCCTATGGAATACAATGGGAAAAAAAATTCATTGGATTTGAAAACTAAATGTTTTAATTCTAAAAATCTAAAGAAAAAGAAATGGCTAATCCATTAGAAATACCATGAGAAAATATTTTTTGGTGGAATTATCAAACGAAAAATCCATCATAAAATAATCTTTTTTTTCTAGTGTAGCTTATTCTCTTTATCGATAGCTATTCCATCTAACAAGTCTATTGGAAAAATTCTCCGATAGATTAACTGTCGCACTATTAGGCCCTACTCTTCCACTAAGACTGACCATATTTTCCCGCAGAATGGTATCAGATGTACAATGGATCACATATCCACTATATTTCGTCACAATTTTTTTAAAATTTTTTGACGGATTTATTCTGTCAGAAACTTCCATAATAAAAAATGTGTTTTTATGTAGTGAAACGTCTCTTGCAATATGAGAAGTTTCTTTACATGTTCAAAAGTTTAAAATAAACATTCCTTTCTTTGATGCCTTAGAGAAAATGCCAAATTACATGACATTCATGAAGGAGGTTGCCATAAGTTACCATCTAAGTTACATGATAAAGGAAAAAAAAGTTGGGCAACTATAAGATGATTTCTCCCATTGAAGAATATAACATAAGTTACCATCTAAGTGCAAGGATTCATAAGCTTCATTATGCCCTATTGCATCAATGAATAATACTTCAAAAAGGTACTATATAATCTTAGGGGAAGTATTAATTTAGTGGCATTTTCAGTCCATAAGAAATTACAATTAAGAGATATCGAGCCAACTACAATGACCATATATCTGTCAAGCACCCAAGAGGATACATAAAAGTGTAAGATAAAGTGGATAAATTAATTTTGCAGTTGGCTTTGTAGTGTCGGATAGTGAACTGCTGATGATTTTAGGAAGATATTTCCTCGCGAAGGAAAAGATCCTCATTGATGTTTGATCCGCAAACTCATCAAGATAGTAAATAATGAGGAAGTGGTTTTTGATTTTAGAGAGGTCCAACTAGATGAATTATGAAAAGGGATGTAAATTTATTGAGGTAAATGATTTTGAAGCATGGAGGAGAACTCAATTGAGTAAGTGATCCTGGGAGACTCTCAATTAGAATGAGCAATTAGTATTTTTGATTTTCTTTTCTTTTTTTTTTTTTTTTTTGAACTTATTTCAATTTAGTTGTTGCTTTATTGTTTGCATTTTTTGAGTTTGAATAACTTGTGGAGAGAACTTTAGACTGGTGATTTGATCCTTGTAGTAGAGTTTTGGGTGAGTTTTGATCTTGGAAAGTTTGAATAAGTATTTACCTTAAAAGGTAGAAATTCAAACCTTAAAGATTGAGGTCGCAGGTCCAACATGCACGTCATTGCATCTAAATCAAAAGGATAAAGAATTTACATTATGGAGTTCAAGGTAGCCACGCATAAGGCTAAAAGGAACAATAACTGTATTTTAAAGATTGAGGCTGCAATAATCAGGTGCTCAAATAGAGAAGCACCATTGAATTCCCTGGAAGAAGAGGCTGCAGCGTCCACCTTACAACTGCAAACCTAACTATTTTCTTCAATTTTTGATCAATTCTTCCTTTACTTCATTTTATTCTTTTTATTCAAATTGCATGACCGTAAATGCTTTCAATCATGATTCTTAACATTTTTATGCTATGGGCATGAAGAATTTGAGCGTGATTTTTTGTTCTTGGGAGACGTTAATTGAATGTTAAATGCCCAATTTTCTAATTCTATGATCAAGATTACGAGCATACCTTAATTTATGAAAAAATATTGAATGTATATGTTGTAGCTTATATATTTGTAGAATTGGAGTTCGTATTAATAATGTGGGTATTTCTCTAAAGCTTTGTTTAATCCCAAAATTATGGTTACTTATGAACACTTATTCGATTACTTGTAGTAGAGTTTTGTTGTCATGAATCATGTGTAATGAGGAGATGAAGATTAGTAGACATACATACATTTGACGTAAAACTGATCAAAGTGCATGCTGTCTGTTTGAGAAACTCTCATAAGAATGTCTTGCTATAATTAGCTTTTTATCATGCATTTGAAGTAGTTTCATTGAGGCTATATATCCTTATTGCACATGCGATGGCTTAGCCTATCATTTCTATATTCCTTTTTATACTTGTCCAGAGGAGAAATGCTGTTTCAAGCTTATAGGTAGGAATAAGAAGCTAAGCTTCTCATCCATCACCTACCTTGGACTATCGAAGTCCAATATTTTGTGAGCTTAAATGTTAAAGGAAGCTACTCATTTTCCTTTTTTCTTTACCCGTGGGCAATGAAGACATTGTGCAATTTAAGTTTCTAGGGGGAGATTTCACATTTTTTGCCACATGATCGTTATTATGTTGGGTTATTTGTTATGGTGCTTGTGGATTAATTTAGTCTTTGTGTCATGCATTGATTTACGAACCCTACATTAAATTTTCTTTAGAGTATGAGCTTGAGAAAGGATTACTCATAATAGACATAGCATTACTCCAACTAGCTAAACAATGAGGCAGAGAGGTAATCAGGAAGGATAGATAACGTTATGGCATGTGCTCTATGGGTCTAGGTCTTACACACTTGCAAAGGCATGATAGTTTGGGGCTAAGAGACTATAACGATCTAAACTTGAAATATGTCACCCTTATTCCACTACAAATAGCTCGCATAATGATCCTTGAATGACCATGAGTTGAATTGCACATGGGACATATATAGGAAAAAACACATATTTTTTGATTGATTTGGTTTCATTTATTCCACTCATAAATGAAAGTTATTTGAATATTTTTGTCACATTTTTCAACTTTTACCCCTAAACAATAATGAAATATTAAGAAATTTAGTGAAATAATAAATTTTTATTAAGGTTAGAAATGATGAAAATTTCAAGTTGGGTGGTTGTGATACTAATTTTTGAATAACTCAAATTTACCCTTAAAATGAAATATTGGCACTTGAGAAGTTATGCAAGCCATGTTCTCCTCTTCCCATCCTCTTTTATAACTTCATTATCTATATCAAATCACACGCAAAACCAAAAAGTATTATGTTTTGGATGCTCAGCAATGGTGCTGCAACAATAGTTTTATGAAAATGACAACCTATTTTGAAGTTTTTGTAGAAAAAGAAGATAAAATGATAATATATTTCTCTTCATGATGAAAAGGTCCACCCGACGGAGACACTTACTCTTAGAGATGAAGGTTTGAGATTTTTAGGCTTCTGAGAGAGTAAATGAGAAAGGAATTAAGAGAGCAGACAAGGGGCAAGAAAAAAGAGTGAAGCTGAGAAAAGGGCTCTCTATTCATGATAGGAGTAAAGAAAAGTAGCAATAGACTAGTGAGTATAGTTGCAAAAAAAGGAAAAGAAAAAAATTATCAATACGTGCACATAAGGACGACGCATTGCAAGTACTGCCATATTTTTCTTTTGTCCTTTGTCCATGTAACTACTACACGACATACTACTAATGTAAGTGTAGAGCATCAACCATAGTTTCAGGCAAAAATGCATACTTTTCCTTCAATGATTTTTTAAAGTCAATTAAATGAATGATTTGTTGTCTGGGTTGGATTTCAGTGTACTATGTAGATTGTTTAGATCTTTGGTGAAAATATGATGACCTAATAAATCAATATATTACAAGTAAGGACCTCTATCACTAGATATAGAATTCATGAATGGCGTATTAATGAAATATTAGCGCAATATACTACTAATTGATCAACTATAAAGCAAATGCCTAGGAAAAGGATAAAATACTAATGTGCATCCTTATTCTTTTAATTAACTGAAATAATGATTGATGTAAAGATTAGACATCAGGGTTACAAACTATGCAAATACTTAAGCAAGATCAAGAAGATGGAAATTGATTTGAAATGTTGGGGCAAGCATCAAGTAATTAATGAGGAACAACAAAGCAGATTGATAAATCAAAGAGAAATATATTTTAAGAAAATAAGGACAAAATATCAAGTACACCAGAGAGACTTCTAAGAGGAACATTCAAAAAATGCCAGGTCTATCTCTATCTTTGTCTCTATCCTACATCCTTGTGCATACAAGAAAAAATGGTTTTAGCAGCTAAATTCTCAGTGACTATAATAAAATGGTAGCTGAAAATATAATCTTAGCAGCCAAAAGTAATTTGATTGCTAAAATCAAGTTACATCAATACTTTAGCGACCAACCAATATTTGGTAATTGTAAATAGTCACTGTAATTTGATCAACCTTAGCTAATGATATAGCAACCAAAGTTGGAATTTCTAGCAAAAATTTCATGGTTGCTATATGTGAATATTAATTGCGACCAATTTAACAACAAAATATTAGATGATTACTGTTAGTTTTTAAATTGATGATTACAACAAGTTATTTTGGTTGCTAAGAATATATATCTTTATTTAGCTCTTTAAATTTATAGCAACCAACATTTTGTGGTCGCTAAGAAAAATCTTTACAACAAGCAATGTTTGCTAAAATAGTACTCATTGCCATCCAGTGAATTGTATTTCTAACCAGTTCTTGAAAATATATCAAAAAACATTCTAAATTGAGCTCAAAGAGCTAAATTGATTTTGAAGTAAATCTTTTTTAAAAAAAAAATTAATTCAAGTGTGAAAAAAGGGGATTTTATTTAAAAATACTCAAACTCATTTATGTTTTGTCAATTAGTTCCCATCCATCAATTTTGAAGTTTTGACTCCCCATCTCAAGTTTGTTTTTTGAGTTCACCCCCTAGCCACTTATTGACAAAAATGTCCCATTTTAGTTTTTTTTTTTCCTATTATCTGCTGGAAAATCAGTGTTATTCTACATCTCTCTGCTCATCTGTCTCCTTGGTCTATGCTTTATGCCTGCTAAAATGTGGATTCTTCTCCTTTTTTTTCTTTGACATCTAAGAATACAATAACATGAAGACGAGTCTTCTCCCTATTTCTTCTCTTTTCTCTTTACTATTTTGGAAAAGCAATTAGAAATCATGGCTACAGAGGAGGTGCTAGTGGCGGCTCTAAACTACATCTAGGAGGTGGTTTTGAAGAAGAGGAAGAATAATGAGAAATTGGGCAATTTGAATGATATTTGCAGTTATAACATAGGGTTAGACGTCTTAAGTGTGGTAGTTTCTTCATTAAGAAGCTCGAGCAATTTATACCAAAATTTCACGACAAAGAGTTGGACTCCATTCGAATTAAGTGAAGGGGAAAGGAAATTAGATGAGCACCAGTGACATCGAAATCCAAGCTTCCATTTAGGGCTATCAATGGATCGGATTTTAATCCGAATCCGATCTGAATCCGATCCAAACTTTAGGATTTTTATCCGATTAAAATGTTCGATGGATCAAATCTGATTATAAATATCCATAATCCGAAATAAGTGGATCGGATATGAAATTATACAATCCGATCCGATAAAGATCCAAATCCGAATTTTATTAAATATATTATTAAATTAATAATTATATAGTATAAATTATATTAATGAAGACTTTTGACTGGAATGCAATATATGTGATATTATAATTGATAATGCCCTAATTTTTTTATTTTTTTGAAGCAATTAATTTAATAAAGTAATTATATATATACGTATGTTTTATATTATAGCCTAAATACACAATTAATAATGGCTTATGCACTGTAAAATATACATTACCGAATGATCAATTTGATACAACTCCCATGGATTATGCCTTAAATTTTTTGCTTTTGCAATGATATGATAAAAAGTTATGAAAAAAAAATCTAAATTTGTGCTCTCTTAACTTTGTAAATATTATATTTGGATTAAAAGGTAATCTTGAAATCTCATATAACATGTTTTATATGACGGTTCTTTCTAATAATATAAAAATTTAAAGAACGCAAATTTTTTTTGACTTTCTTATCGGATCAGACTTTCTTATCGGGTTTCGGATTTTTATTGGATCCGGACATGGAATTGGCATGCATAGATCCTATAGGACTCGGATTCGGATTCGGTTATGTATACATGTTATCGGATTCGGATTCGAATTATCCTGATTTGATCCAAATCCGACCCGTTGACAGCCCTACTTCCATTCATCATATGCATTAAAGGTAAAAATGACATGCTCCCTATCACTTAGAAGATTTTGCGCTCTTTGAGATTGAAAAAAATATTCAATGAGGTATTCATGAAGGAAAAATGGAAGGACAACAGAAATCTTGGGAGCTGGGGCCTTATGTAACATATGGTTATCCCAATGTTAAGAGTGTGAGAGGATTTGATTTATAGGAAAGGTGTTGTAAAAATCAGCAAGCAAGGGGGTTCTTCTAACATATGAATGTTGCTGATATCACCTTTATACTAAGAAATGAATCCTAGATTTTCTGTCAGAGTATTGTAATTTTGATAGCAATTTAGCTTGTTTGTATGTCTGGATTTCATACTATATTAATTGTTTACTGTACTTTCAATGTCATAAGTAGTTATATGCAATTTATTTTATCAGAATACTTTATTTATGCGATTCAATACTTGGCTCTTCTATGTTGAATACTAGTTTTATTCATTTTAGTACTCACAAATTGATACTACAACATTTTATTATCATCTATTATGTATTTGAATTTGTTATTTATTTGCAATAAAGACCTATTTAAAATGAAATAGATGAGGATATTGCCTTATACAAATGAGTCCCAATACAATTTTTGAGGGTATTTGTACACTGAGATATTGTAGAGTAATATTGTAATAGTACTGAGCTTTAAATTGTTGAAATATTGTAAAGTAATGCTAAAATACTACTAACGTTAGTTATTTGATACTCAATTGCTTGATAAATGTACTTCAAACTTGCATTTACATACTTGATTTGTATATGTGCGTACTTCAAAACCACAATGTTGTACTTCATTTTACATAAACAGTGTTGCATAAGAGTGTATTTATACTCACTTGTCGAATGGTATAAGTAAATCCCAACATAGCAAGCCAAATCATGGCACTTGGAAAAGGAAGTTCCTTTGCCTTTCTCATCTCCACCAATCTCAAAATGCTTGCACCTCTTAATAGCATGATGAGAAACATGTTTACAACATTGGCATTGCAGCCTCAGTACAATCGTATCAATTGCTTTTGCTTTCATGTTGATTACCATATTTTAAGAAAATAATATTGTTATGAGGTAAATGCATCCTTCTGGCACCATAATCGAAAATCAATGACTCTCTCATGACTATATTAGTCCTATGACTAATAAATCATGGTTTGATAATCATGCAATGGTTTATCTAGTTAAATTCAACTTAATCTCTTATATATTAAGAATGATATTGCAAATCAACAAAATAGTACCATTTTTGGGATTTTTATACCCGATCTTTGCATTTTTGTACTGAATGTATCTTGTTCTGTACTTATTTGACGTGCTTTTATACCTACTTTTTCTTTGACCAAATTTACCTTAATTCAATGCGCAAAACAATACATAAAACCCTCTAATACAATAAAATCATATTTTCTTCAAGTAGTGATCCTGATAGTACGTGTGCAGATGGTTGGGAACATAAATACCCATACCTAATCACTTGTGTTCTCATTTATACTAGTGTAAACTATTGGTGTATGCGGTAAATATATCTTTCCGGCACCACTATCAAAAGCTAATAAACCTCTAATGACTATATTCATCTTAGGACTAATAAATCATGGTCTGACAATCATACAATGGCTTATCTAGTTAAATTCTACTTAATTTCTTATGTACTAAGAATGATACTGAAAATCGATAAAAAAAATACTGATTGTAGGATTTTTATACTACATCTTTGCATTTTTGTACTAAATCTGCATTGCTTTATACATATTTGGCGTGCTTTTATACTTGCTTTTCTTTTAGCCGAATTTACCTCAATTCGATGCGTGGAACAACACATAAAACCCTGTAATATAATAAAATCATATATTTTTTTTAATGTAATGGTCGTTACAGTATGTCTGCTTGGTTAGGAACACAAATGCCCACATCCAACCACTTGTGTTCTCATTCATACTAGTGTAAATCATTGGTATATGAGGTAAATGTATCCTACCACTATCACCATTGAAAGTCAATAAACCTCTTAGTCCTAAGGCTAATAAATCATGGTTTGATAGTCATGTAATGACTTATGTAGTTAAATTCAACTTAATTTGTTATGTACTAAGAATGATACTACAAATAAACAAAAAAGTACCAATTTTTGGGATTTTTATACTGGATCTTTGCATTTTTGTACTAAATTTGCCTTTTTCTGTACCTATTTGGCGTGTTTTTGTACTTGCTTTTCTTTTGGCTGAATTTACCTCAATTTGATGCGTAGAACAACACATAAGGTTGAAAAGAGTGTAGTGTTGCAAGGATCTAAAATAATTTCAAAATTAAAACTTAATTTAACTTGCAATACCACAATCTAGGATCTAGATTATGCCTTAATTAAGGATTTTAGTGGCAAGAAATAGTACGTTAGTAATTTTCACAAAGTCAAGAACAAGAATCCTCCAATAGACTCTTTTAGTGAGGATTTATCTTGTTTAGATCTTCCTTCCCACTCCAAAGTCTTCAAGAACACCAATTTGAAGCCTAAAAAATATCCTCCACACCTTGGGAAAACAACAACAAAATTGAATCCTTGAAAATGCACAAAACTGCCAGTAGATAGAGACGAAGAACGCTTTTTCGAGAGCCATCCTCATTCACCAACTAAGAGCAAACCAAATATTGTGCCTCTAAAGGCATCCAACCACCTATATTGCACTCGAAATCTCTATTCTTATGCTAGAAGAAGATTAGAGATAAAGAAGAAAGAGGGGAGAAAGGGTGTGAGAAAGTTAGGAAGAGAGAGAGGGTTGGAGAGAATTTAGGAGAGGAGTTTTTTTCTCAACACATAAGGTAACCACTTTTAGGAGGGAAAATTGCTAAAGTGACTGGTCATGTGGGAGGGTGATGGTGTATGATAGTGTGACTTGGATGCTCCTAGAAGCATGCACCACACTATCCTCACACCTTCCCAACTGGCATGCTCACTTGCGTGCTTAGTTGGATTTTAATTTTCAAAGTTAAAATGCCAACTCAATATTTAAAATGGACTCTTCCATTCTAATTTTCCCTCCAAAATTAGATTCTCTCTTTAATTAAACTATTTAATTTAATTAAATTTACTTAACTTATTAAGTTAATTAAATCAACATAACTTCTTAAGTTGATCTTGACTAACTAAATTGCCATATGGCACCAATTAAATTAACTCCTTAATTTAAGTGGTCTAATTTAACTCTTTAAATTAATTTGATTAATTTAATACATATATTAATCAAGCCATTTTGACCAACTCTTAATTAGTCAATTTTGTCTCTCTTCTAAACTTAACCACTTAAATTATCTAACTTTTTAGATAGTTCCTCCAATCTTCCAATTAGTGTGCTCAAGGCTTTTGTGTGTGACCCTTTAGGTTTGCCAATTAATTAGATATGGGCTCGCAACTCTTTGTAATTAATTGAATATCAAAATGTTCTAATTAGTTTAAACTCTTTTAAATTGATGATTTTATCAATTAATCTCTATTAGTTGAAGAGTATCCAAACTCCATAGTTGATGTCTAGCACAAGCCTATGAAGCCTAACCAATTGGATTAATTCGGGTGAACCATTACTACTTACGATTGCCTTACAAATATGGTCCTTCCATTTTCTATCTCCTAAAAGAGGCCTATGACATGATATTTGTCGATTCCCTAATAGCTTTGATAACTATGTATCTATCCTTGATGTTCAATTCCCAATCATGACCTAAAATTTGGAAAACTCATTTTTTGAATTATCATATCACGTTACGCAAGTATTTCTTGGAATCAATTATCTTAGAATACATAGGAGATCAACCCATTCTTCACTGACGGGTGAAACAGATTCTTCTTGGAATTCACTAACCCTCATACTTAGGTAGTTTGCGCCCAATCTAAGCCTCGGGCTACCCGCAATGTGGTCGGAGCAAAATCAAAGCACAAGGACCTAAATACAAAGTTATGTTGGAACCTCAAGTCAAAGGACTAATTATATGCACTATCGTAAGCTAGAGAACTTACCACTACCGATGTGCCACTCCGACTACCTTATAGATTCTCTAGGCGAGTCTTCAGTGAACTTGTTCTATAACAAGCACCTACTAATATGCATCTATGTCTAACGTCGATTACCCATGAAACGGGGCAATATCCAACTCATTGGAGTATGCATCGTTAGTACAAGTCTATCCAAAATCTTAGATGTCCCGTCTCATAAGATTCTATAACTTGGAATATTTAAAATCATGACCATAGGGACTTGTTTCATGATCACTATCATATATGTGATCAAGTCCCCTATTCTTGTATGCTTTAAGGGCTTCAACCAAATGCATGTGAAGAAAATTATAAACACATAAAATGAAGTTAGCCATTTTATTAAATATCATTCAATCAAGACTGTTATATGAAGTAGTTCTATATGCCAATCAAATTGGCTTGTGGGACACTATTCCAACAAAGACCCTCTAACACAATAAAATTATATTTTCTTCAAATAATAGTCGTGATAGTACGTGTTCAAATGGTTAGGAACACAAATATCCACATCTAACCATTTGTATTTTTATCATACTAGTGTAAACTATTGGTGTATGAGGTAAATGTATCATTCTGGCACCATCATTGAAACCCAATGAACCTATCATGACTATATCTGTCTTAAGACTAATAAATCAATAATTTGATAATCATGCAATGGCATATTTAGTCAAATGCAACTTAATCTCTTATTTACTAAGAATGATACTACAAATCGTCAAAAAATACTAATTTTTGTGAATTTTATACTTCATCTTTGCAATTCTGTATTGAATTTGCCTTGTTCTGTACCTATTTGGCATATTTTTGTACTTGCTTTTTCTTTGACCGAATTTGCCTCAATTTAATACGTGGAACAACACATAAGACCCTCTAACACAAAAAAATTATGTTTTCTTCAAGTAATAGTCATGATAGTACATTTGCAAATGGCTGGGAACACAAATACGCATATCTAACCACTCGTGTTCACATATATACTAGTGTAAACTATTAGTGTATGCGGTAAATATATCCTTCAACATTACCATGAAAAGCCAATGAACATCGAATGACTGTATCAGTCTTAAGACTAATAAATCTTAGTTTAATAATCATGCAATGACTTATTCAATTATATTCAACTTAATCTTTTATGTACTAAGAATGATACTGCAAATCATAAAAAAATACCAATTTTTGTGAATTTTATACTTCATCTTTGCGGTTTTGTACTAAATTTGCCTTGCTCTGTACTTATTTATCATGTTTTTGTACCTTTTTTTGACTGAATTTACCTTAATTCAATGTATGGAACAACACATATGATTCTCTAATTCAATAAAATCATGTTTTCTTCAAGTAATAGTCGTAATATTACGTGTGCAAATGATTGAAAACACAAATACCCACATCCAACCATTTGTGTTCTCATTTATACTAGTGTAAACTATTAGTGTATGAGATAAATGTATCCTTCTAGCATCACCACCGAAAGCTAATGAACCTCTCATAACTTTATCAATCTTAAAACTAATAAATCATGGTTTGATAATCATGCATTGGTTTATTTAGTTAAATTCAGCTTAATCTCTTATATACTAAGGATGATACTGTAAATTGTCAAAAAGTACTAATTTTTCATCTTTTATACTTTAGTTTTGTAGTTTTGTACTGAATTCGCCTTGTCCTATACCTATTTGACATGTTTTTGTACTTGCTATTTTTTTTACCGAATTTACCTCAATTGGATGAGTGAAACAACATATCAGACCCTTTAATGCAATAAAATCATGTTTTCTTCAGGCAATAATCGTGACAGTATGTGTGCAAATAGCAGGGAACACAAATACCCACATCCAATTACTTGTGTTCTCATTCATACTAGTATAAGCTATTGGTGTATGTGGTAAATGAATCCTTCCAGCACCACCTTCAAAAGCCAATGAACCTCTAATGATTATATTAGTCTTGGGACTAATAAATCTTAGTTTAATAATCATGCCATAGTTTATTTAGTTAAATTCAACTTAATCTCTTATGTATTAAGAATGATACTACAAATCGTAAAAAAAAATACCAAAATTTTGGTGAATTTTATACTTCATCTTTGTAGTTTTGTATTGAATTTGTCTTGTTCTGTACCTATTTGGTATGTTTTTGTAATTGCTTTTCCTTTGACCGAATTTACCTCAATTTGATGTGTAGAACAACACAGAAGACCCTCTAATACAATAAAATCATGTTCTCTTCAAATAATAGTCATGGTAGTATGTGTGCAAATGGTTGGGAACACAAATATCTACATCCAACCATTTTTGTTCTTATTTATACTAGTGTAAACTATTGGTTTATGAGGTAAATGCATCCTTCTAGCACCATTATCAAAAGCCAAGGAACCTCTTATCACTATATTAGTCTTAGGACTAATAAATCATGGTTTGATAATAATGCAATGACTTATTTGGTTAAATTCAACTTAATCTCTTATGTACTAAGAATGATACTGTAAATCATAAAAAAATTACTGATTTTTGTGACTTTTATAATTCATCTTTGCCATTTTGTATTGAATTCACCTTGTTATGTATCTATTTAATGTGTTTTTGTACTTACTTTTTTCTTGACCGATTTACCTCAATTTAATGAGTGAAACAATATATAGGACTCTCTAATGCAATAAAATCATGTTTTCTTCAAGAAGTAGTTATGATGGTACGTGTCCAAATGGCTGGGAACACAAATACACATATCTAACAACTTGTATTCTCATTCATACTAGTGTTAGCTATTGGTGATGCAGTATATATATCTTTCTGGCACCACCATCAAAAGCCAATGAATCTCTATTGACTATATTAGTCTTAGGACTAATAGATCATAGTTTGATATCATGCAATGGCTTATTTAGTTAAATTCAACTTAATCTCTTATATAATAAAAATTACATTGTACATTGCCGAAAAACACTGAATTTTGCGACTTTTATACTTCATCTTTGCCGTTTTGCATTGAACTCGCCTTGTTCAGTACCTATTTGGCGTGTATTTGTACTCACTTCTTCTTTGTATGAATTTATCTCAATTTGATGAGTGAAACAACATATAAGACTCTTTAATGCAATAAAATCATGTTTTCTTCACGTAATAGCCATGATAGTACGTGTGCAAATGGCTGGGAACACAAATACTCATATCCAACAACTTGAGTAGTCATTCATACTAGTGTAAGCTATTGGTGATGTGGTAAATATATCTTTTCGGCACCACTATCAAACACTGACAAATATCTAATAACTATATCAGTCTAATGACTAATAAATCTTGGTTTAATAATCATGCAAAGATTTATTTAGTTAAATTCAACTTAATCTCTTATGTACTAAGAATGTACTGCAAATCGTTAAAAAAATACCAATTTTTGCAAATTTTATTCCTCATCTTTACAATTTTGTACTGAATTCACTTTGTTATGTATTTTTTTGGTTTATTTTTGTTCTTATTTTCCTTTGATCAAATTTACCTCATTTCGATGTGTTGAACAACATATAAGACCTTCTAATACAATAAAATCATGTTTTCTTCAAGTGATAGTCGTGATAGTACGTGTGCAAATGGTTTGGAACACAAATACTACATCCAACCATTTTGTTCTCATTCATACTAGTGTAAACTATTGGTTTATGAGGTAAATGTATCCTTTTGGCACTACCATCAAAAGCCAATGAACCTTTCATGACTATAACAGTCTTAGGACTAATAAATCATGATTTAATAATCATGCAATGACTTATTTAGTTAAATTCAACTTAATCTCTTATGTACTAAGAATGATACTATAAATCATAAAAAAAAGTACTGATTTTTGTGACTTTTATAATTCATCTTTGATGTTTTGTACTAAATTTGTCTTATTCTGTACCTATTTGGCTTTTTTTTGTACTTATTTTTTTCTTGACCAAATTTACCTCAATTCGATGAGTGGAACAACATATAATACCCTATAATGCAATAAAATCATGTTTTCTTCAAGTAGTAGTCATGATAGTACATGTGTAAATGACTAGGAACACAAATACCCACATCCAGCCATTTGTGTTTTCATTCATACTAGTGCAAGCTACTGGTGATGCGGTATATATATATCTTTCTGGAACCACCATCAAAAGCCAATGAATCTCTAATAACTATATTAGTCTTAGGACTAATAGATTATAGTTTGATAATCTTGAAATGGTTTACTTAGTTAAATTCAACTTAATCTCTCATGTACTAAGAATGATACTGTACATCGCCAAAAAGCCACTAATTCTTGCAACCTTTATACTTTATCTTTGCTATTTTGTACTTCGCCTTGTTCAGTACCTATTTGGCATGTATTTGTACTTGCTTTTTTTGACTGAATTTACCTCAATTCGATGAGTGAAACAACATATAAGACACTTTAATGCAATAAAATCATGTTTTCTGCAAGTAATAGTCATGATAGTACGTGTGCAATGTTAGAATAGTACCCTGCAACCAATTAGGTTGGCATGTAAACTATTTCACTTATAATATAATTTTGATTGAATGATATTTCAAACAAAATGACCATCTTCATCTTATGCTTATTTTACTTCACTAGCATTTAGTTGAAGCCACTAAATCAGACAAGACTAAGGGACTTGGTCACGCACTGGGATCATGAAATAAATCTTGCATGATCATGATCTTAAAACATTCCAAGTTATAGAATCTTATAAGACAAGGCATCTATGATTCAGATAGACATGCACTAACAATGTATAAATCCAAGAAGTTGGATATTGCTCTATTTCATGTGCAATCATGCTAGACATGGGTGCTTGTTAGAGAACAAGTTCACTGAAAACTCGCCCAGAGAATCTGCTAGATGGCTAAAGTTGCAAGTCGGTAATGACAAGTTTTCTTACTTATGCTACTGTATATAATTAGTCATTTGACTTGAAGATCCATGGCAACCTTGTGTTTAGATCCCCACACTTTAACTTTTCCTTGGCCACATAGTGGGTTGTTCGGGTTGAGATTGAGTAAGAGCTACTTATACATGAAGGTTTATGAAATCCAAGATGGGATCCATCTCCCCATTGTTGTGAAAGGTGAGTGTATTTCCTATGTATTCTATAATGATCGATTCTAAGAAATCCTTGCATAAGATAGTATGACAATTTGAAAAAGAAACTTTCCAAAGATGAGGTCATAAAGGGGAATCAAACATTGGGAATAGAAACATAGTTATCGAGGTTATTGGGAGCTGGCAAATATCTGGCTCTAAGTTTCTTTCGGGAGATAGGAAACAAAAGGACAATATTTGCATGGCAAGCATAGAGCTAGAATGGTTCACCAAGAGTATATTCATTTCAACCAATTAGTTGGGCTTCATGGGCTTGAGGCTAGACATCGACCATGGAGATCGGGTACTCTTCAATTAATAGAGATTATTGAAAGAGTTATTAGTTTAAAGGAGTTTAAACTAATGCGAATATTTCGATATTCAATATATCACAAAAGTTGTAAGCCCATGTTCAATGACTGGAAGAACCTAATATGTCACACACAAAAGCTTAAAGGAAGTTCTACTCGATGGGAGGAATTTTCTAAAGATTTAGAAAGTTAATCCTTGGCCGTTTTATGGAGAAATCGATTGACTAAATTTTTGGTCATTTTGACTTGATTAATTTAATTGTTAAATAAGTCAAAATAATTTAAAGAGTTAAATTAGACCAATTAAATTAAAGAGTTAATTTAATTGTTGCCATATGACAATTAATTAGTCAACTTAAAGATTTAAGTTGACACTTGCTAACTTAAAGAGTTAAGTTAGTTGACTTAAGGAGTTAAGTCAAGCCAATTAATTAAATTACAGAGTTAATTTAATTAGTATAACGAATTAGCGTTGGAGAAAAATTCAAATGAAGGAGTTTATTTGAGGTTAATTTAGAATTAATTTGAGAGACATTTCACGAGATGAAATGTAGATTCAAATTAAATTCAAATGTAAGTGAAATTCACATTCCACATGCAAGTAGATTGCCAAGTTGGCAAACCACCTTATGAAGGGTGTGATGCCAACTAGCATCACACCATCCACTCCAAGAATAGAGAGACATGGATGGCCATTGATAGATTAGCAAGCAAGTTGCTAGATTCCATTTTTTCCTTCAAAAGTGTGATTCAGTCATGTATTGAAGTTTCATACCTTCCACACCAAATTTGTCGCCTATTTCTCCATATCCGCCCCTCCCTCTCCTTCTCTATCTGATTCTCTAGCTGATTAGAGGTGGATTGAGCTCTCCTTAGGTGTGTGGTTCATAACATTAGAGGCTTCACATTTGGGGAGGTTGTGCTCTTGAAGATCCATTGCTGTCCAGAAATTTTGGAGACAGATTTGGAGGCCTTGCGGTGATCATATTGGGCTGAAATTTTTACAGCAAGTGCTCAAGCATGTTGAGGTGCTCTCTGAAAAGTTTCAGTCATTTTGGAGCTGATTTTATCTGTCAAGTGTTGGCTTGATTCTGCTGTGCGTGGATTGGCACTTTGAAGTGTTCATTGGTGTCATGTGAAAGAAGTTGTAAGCCAAGGATCCAATTATAAAATATTTAAAAACTGAAATAAAACTTGATTAAACCTCTCCAAGGATCTAATTGACACCATTAAATTGGATTAAAAGTCAGAAAATTACTAAGAAAGCAAATTCCAACCAAAGTGATGAACACTAGCTTGAACTCCTTCAAAGCAGTCTCCCCTGGTGCAGCAGCTTTTAGGCAACCTTTGGCCAATCAAAACACCTTGGAATCATCTGAAATTTGGAAAGGAGATCACCAACACCTTGATGAACCTTCAATAAAAATTTCTATCCAATCAAAAAATTCGAAGTTGCTCTAGAAGCGTCTCCAAGTTTTAGTCCAAGCAGAGGATCTCCAAAAGGCAAGCAAACCAAGTGTTTTGCCTCTAATGATAAGATACAAACACCAATGGACAATACAAATCTCTTATATGTTAGTTAGAAAACAAGAAAGAGATGAAGGTATGAAGAGGCCAAATTTTGGAGGTAGGAGATGAAGAAAAATGTGAAGCTTCAACACACGAGGCAACACATGCAAAATGGAGGGAATGAGAGAATCTAACAATTAGATCTAGAATGCTTGTGCATTCATCATGTTGGCCATCCCACCCTCTATATCTATATATAGATGGAGAGAAGGTGTGATGCCAAGGTGGCATCGCACCATTCTCAAAGTTGGCGTCACTTGCTTGCCAACTTGCAAACAAGTTGAATGTGAATTTAATGTGCATTTGAATTTCATTTGAAATCTTCATTTCATCTCATGAAATGTCATCCAAATTAAATTCTAATGCACTCCAAATGAACTCTTCAGTTAAATTTTCTCTCCAAAATTGATTCTTCATTTTAATTAAATTAAACACTTTAATTTAATTAATTAACCTTTGACTTAACTCTTAAGTCAATTAGTTTAACTCTTTAAGCTAGTTTATTGTTAACTTAACTCCTTAAGTTAACTTGACCAATTGATAGTCATGTGGCACCAATTAAATTAACTCTTTATTTAATTGGTTTAATTTAACTCCTTAAATTATTTAGATCAATTTAATTATTAAATTGATCAATCCAACATGACCAAAAATTGTGTCAACTGTCTCCCTCCAAAAATCGGTCAAGATGGAATCTTTCTTACTCTTAGAAAATTTCACTTTATCAAGTAGGATTTCAATTGGCTTTTGTGAGTGGCGCATTAGGTTCTACCATTCGTTGGACATAGGCTCACAACTCTTGTGATTTCTAGAATGTCATATATTCACATTAGTCTAAACTCCTTTAAACTAATTACTCAATTCAATTAATCTCATTAATTGAAGAGTACCCAATCTCCATGATCAATGTCCAACCTCAAGCCTATGGAGCCCAACTAATTGGCCAAAATGAATGCTTTTGGAGAACCATTCTAGTTTTACGCTTACCATGCAAATATAGTTCTTCCGTCTCCTATCTCCCGAAAGAGATCTAGGGCAAGATATTTATCAGCTCCCTAATAGCCTTGACACTATGTTTCTATTCTGAATGTTCAATTTTGGTTTATGACCTCATCTTTAGAAAACTCCTTTTCCAAATTGTTATACTGCCTTGCGCAAGGACTCCTTGGAATTGGTCATTATAAAATATATAAGAGATGCACTTACCCTTCACAATAACGAGGAGTTGGATCCCATCTTGGATCTCACAAACCTCTATTTTTAAGTAGCTCATACCCAAGCTCAATTCGAAAGACCCACTAAGTGGCCAAGGATGAGTGAAAGCATAAGGACCTAAACATAAGGTTACCATGGATCCTTAGGTTAAAGGGCTAATAATATGTACTAGCATAAGCTGGAGAACTTGCTACCATGGCTATTTAGTAGATTCTCTAGGCGGGCCCTCGATGAACTTGTTCTCTAATAAGCACCAACTAACATGCACTCATATCTCATATGGTTTGCTCATGAAATGGAGCAATATCCAATCCTTGGATTTATGCATTGTTTGTGCAAGTTTATCCGGATCTTAGATGCCCTATCTTATAAGATCCTACAACTTGAAAGATTTAAGATCACGATCGTGTAAGGCTTGTTTCATGATCACCACCAAGTGCGTGACCAAGTCCCATAGTCTTGTGTGATCTAAGGGCTTCAACTAAATGCTAGTGAAACAATATAAGCATAAGATGAAGATGGCCATATAATAAATATCATTCAATCAAGATTGTATGACAAGTGAAATAGTTTACATGCCAATCTAATTGGCTTGCGGGGCATTATTCCAACAATCTCTCACTTGCCCTAAAGCCAATTCTCTATAGTTTTAAGACCTATCTTCTCAAGATGTCTTTCAAAGACTTTTTGCGATAAGGGTTTAGTCAATGGATCTTCTATATTCTCTTTCAAGGCAACTTTCTCCACTTAGATGTCATCTCTATCAATGATCTCCTATATCAAATGATATTGCCTTAAAATGTGCTTGGATCGTTGATGAGATCTTGGCTCTTTAGCTTGTTTTTCTGCCCTGTTGTTGTCACAAAAGACAACCACTAGTTTAGCAATGCCAGGTACTACATCCAACTCTTGGATGAAGTTTTTCATCCAAAAACCTTCATTTGCAGCTTTTGAATCCACAATATATTTCGCCTTTGTGGTTGAATCAGTCGTGGTGTCTTATTTGGAACTCTTTCAATTCACTGCATCACCATTGAGGCAAAATATGAATCCGAAAGTGAATTTTAGGTCAGCTACATCGGATTGGAAACTTGAATCTAAAAACCCCTCGAGTTTCAATTCTCCATCGTTGTATACCAAAAACAAGTACTTAGTCCTTCTTAAATACTTAAGGATTATTTTAACGGCTATCTAGTGACATTCACGGGGGTCGAATTGGAAACGACTCGTAATACTTAGAGTGTGTGCCACATCCGGCCTTGTACATTGAACGACATACATTATGCTCCCAATAGTGAATGCATAAGGTATATGGGACATTCTATCTCTCGTTGTCAGTCTTAAGGGCCAGAGACTTGGAGAGATGAAGACCGTGTCCCAAAGGGAAGAATCTCCTCTTGGATTCTTCCATACTAAACCTCTTTAGTATCTTGTTAATGTACAGTGTTTGGGAAAGCCCCAGCATCCTCCTTGATCTATCTCTATATATACGTATTCTTAATATGTGGGATGCTTTTTCCAAATCCTTCATGGAGAATTATGTAGATAACTATGCTTTAGTACACTTTAACATTGCTCTCTTATTCCCAATTAGAAGAATGTTATCGACATAAAGTACAATAAAATGTATACTACTCCCACTAGCTTTCTTGTACACACAAGGTTTATACACATTTTTGACAAAGCCAAATGATTTGACTATCTTATCAAAATGTATGTTTCGACTTCAAAATGCTTGTTTGAGTTCGTAAATGGATCTCTTGAGTTTGCAAACTTTTTGCTCATTCCTTTTAGATGTATTACCTTGTGATTGCTCCATATAGATTTCTTCTTCAATGTTTCCATTGAGGAAAGTAGTTTTTACATCCATTTGCCATATCTCATAGTCATAATATATGGCTATGGCAAGTAGAATTTGAATGGACTTAGGCATAGCAACTGGTGAAAAGGTTTCCTCAAAAACAATACCGAATCTTTTAAGTATAACCCTTTGCCGCAAGTCGCACCTTAAAGGTCATTACCTCTCCATAGACTCCTAGCTTTCGCTTATAGATCCACTTGTAACCAATAGGTACTATACCCTTTGGTAGATCTACCAAAGTCCATACTTTGTTGGAGTACATGGAATCCATTTTGGATTTCATGGCGTTAAGACAATATCCCAAATCTATGTCTAACATAGCTTCCTCATAGGTCTTTGGATCGCTATCCAATTAACACGTCTCATGAAGGAATTTGAACTTTTGGGGTTGCTTTTTGATTCAATCTGACCTTTTTAGAGATTGTGTCTAAAGCTCTTGTTGCTCACTTGTTTCGACCGCTTGTGGGATTTGATGATCATCTTGAACTTTATCAAGTTCAACAACAACGCCATTTCTATCTAATAGAAATTCCTTTTCCAAAAAGTAGGCATTCCTCGAAACAAACACCTTTTGTTTCGAGGGATTATAAAATTAAAAATCCAAAGACTCTCTTGGGTATCCCACAGACTTGCACAAGGTGGATCTACTATCCAACTTGTCTCCCACAGCCGCTTGATGTAAGCGGGAAACCCCCAAACTCTTAAATAAGAGTAAGAGAGTGCTTTGTCATACCACATCTCATGCGGTGATTTTGACACTGACTTTGAAGGTACTATATTTAGTAGCCTTACCGCTGTTTGTAAGGTGTATCCCCAAAAGTATATAAACACATTGAAAAAGCTCATCATGGAACATACCATGTCCAATAAGGTACAATTGCTTCTTTTGGCTATTCCATTGTGTTAGGGTGTGCCGAGTGGAGTCCATTGAGAGATAGTCCCATTCTCCTTTAGATAATCCAAGAATTCAGTACTGAAATATTCTCCCCCTAGATTCAATCAAAGAGTTTTAATACAAAGTCTCTTTTACTTTTCTACTTCATTCCTATACTCTTTGAACATTTTAAAAGCTTCAGACTTGTACTTCATAAGATACACATGTCCGAATCGAGTATGGTCATCGATAAAGGTGATAAAGTAAGAACATCCACCTCTCACACTAACTCGTAGTGGCCACAAACATTCATATAGATCAAATCAAAAGAACTTGTGGTTTGCTTCGTTTTTCCTACAAAACGAGCTTTGGTCATTTTCCCCTTTAAACAAGACTCACAAGTAAGAAGGTCCTAATGCCACTAACATTTAGATAAGAATTCCTATTATGTACCTTGTGCAATTAAAGAACCATTCTTTAATGCTTTCAACATCCTATTCGATATAGAAAAATTATATCCTTCATTATCTAAATAGGAATAGAAATAATGTTCTTAACAAGTTGGGGTACATAATAACAATGATCAAGTACAATGCAAGCATTCCCCAAGTCTAACTTGACTATAGCTTCGACCATTACCGCAACCTTTGCTCTATTTCCAAGTTGGAGGATCATATCCCCTTCATTGAGACTCCTTCTTCTTTCCATCCTTTGTAATGAATTACAAATGTGAGAACCACATACAGTATCAAATACTCATGAGGAAGAATTTGTCATCAAGTGCACTTCAATAAAGTAATACCTTTCTCAAGGGTTGTAAGGTAAACTTTGCAATTCCTTTTTCAATACCCTTTCTCACCACAATGGGAACAAGTAGCATCAATTTTAACCTCTTTCTTCTTCTTGATTCCCCTGAACTCTTCAAAAGTTGGTCCCTTTAGAGGAAGAACTCTTCTTCCTTTTACCTTTCTTTATAAGACTTATAGGGGCCTTAGACTTGGAGGAGGATGCAAGTATAGAGGCTTATCCTTTTTTATCATCGCCTCGGCGGTCACCAACATGTTCACCAATTCGTCAATCATCACTTCTTGCTCGAACATATTAAAGATCATAAAGAATTGGTCGAACAAGCTTGGTAATGATTGTAATATTAAATCTACACAGAGGTCATTGTCCATGATTACGTCTAATTGACTTAGCTTTTCAATAAGCCTGATCATCTTTAGCCCGTGCTCATGGATAATTGTGCCCTTATTCATTCTATATCTAAAGAGCTCCCTTGACAAAGCGAACCTTTCGTGTCTTGTTTGAACACCATACAACTCTTGTAGGTGTGTATATATCTAGGTGTGTATAGATCTAACTTGCATGTTTCATATGCTCGTGAGACTTTTGAAACTCATTAAACATAGAAGCCATCATGATGCATCTCGTTCATAGATCATCATCCACAAACTTCATGAACAATTCACGTGCTTCATTAGTGGCATCATCACCAATGGTGTCCAGTGGACTTTGATCAAGGACATAGGTTATCTTTTCAGAATCTAGAATAATCTTGAGGTATCTCAACCAATCGCAGAAGTTTGGCTTGATTAGTTTATTATTTCCAAAATAACGTGGAGTAGATTTTTAGCTATTTTGAGTTTGAGATTTCAAAAATCTACAATAGGCGAAAAGAAGAGTATAAACATATGATTGAATATTGATATTGAAAACATGTTTATGGTCTTTTAAGCATGTTTTTCTCCCACTATTTTATCAAATTCTTCACCCCTAGAAGAATTCAGGAAATCATATTTCCTAGTGAGAATCAAGACCCTAAGGACTTATAAGTGCACCATCTGTGATCAAATGTATATCCACAAACATTCGAAAGGTAAGCAACTTTTTCCAATTGTATCTTATGCAATTCTTAACATATTTTTCCTCACTTTTTATGTAGACGCTTGTGACCGAACGACCTCTACATCACTAGGTGTTAAGTCAAACCTACCAATCAAACTTTGATTCGAGACCGCTCCATGACATCCTCCGTGATCGAGTGTATATCACATAAACATGGTAGCATTGTCATGTCATATACTATTGGTAGAAGGCATGGATTAATTAAAACTCCTTCTAATTTATATCTATTTTGACTTAATATTTGAGAGCACTTAGACATTCTACGTGGAGAATTTTTTTTGCTTGCAAAGATCTCATCAATTTTATCTTCTTATTTAGGTTTTCTATATCCTAAGTATGCATCTCATACATTAATAGGATATGAAAATCATAAATAAGTAAATGCATCTAGCATGCTCCTAGGGTGGGATGACCATGAACCTTAACCAAGTGGTGCACTTAGAGCCATAGGTGCACCACCTAGTTGATTTTAAGTAGGTTGATTAAATCTAACTATTACATGAGTGTATTCCCATACATTCATGGGTCTTTATGCCTCTAATGGTCTTCCCGGCTTCTTACAACATTTACAAGAGAAAGATATCTTCACTTCTAGTGATTCTATTATTATAATATTTACAAGATAGAAATTAAGAGGCATGCAAGCCCCAATTTAATACAACCCTTTTCAACAACTTGAAATAAATAAAATAAATATTAAAGGCTCATGATCATCCTCATTCATTCAACACTTAAATGAATAATAAATAAATCATGAGTTGACATTCAATTCCAACAATTAAATGCTTATCTCATAAACAATTAATTGGCCAAGCAAGAACAAGGATAACATTTATGCCTCATTATTGAAGATTAACTTTAACAAGATTTTAAAAGCAATAAAAAATGTGAAACATAATTTTGAGAACTTGCATAACAATTGTGCATCTATCTAGTATGATTCAGTACACTTCTGGTCATTTAAGGAATATAAAAATATGCTGAAAACTCATCCCACCCTAAACTAGTCACCGTTGCCTGGGCTGGGTGGTAGGTGCGCCCTTGGTGCAACCACTACCTTGCCACAGCACGGTAGCACCCCTTTTCCGGGTTGGGACCGAGCCAGGCCATTTTTGGCTCAACTTTTGTGCACCAAAAAATTTTAGGAC
The DNA here is from genome assembly GCA_018894105.1 of Jacaranda mimosifolia. NCBI lineage: Eukaryota > Viridiplantae > Streptophyta > Magnoliopsida > Lamiales > Bignoniaceae > Jacaranda > Jacaranda mimosifolia. Next base: position 15,369,055 of record CM032123.1, read on the forward strand.
ACTTCCTAAACATGAAATCCACACTATAGATGAAATTTCATATGAAAACACCTTTTAAAAATGGAATTTCAAGTGCTCCAACATGCTTCAAAAATCAAGTTTAAGTGAGAATCAATATTCTCTTAAAATCTCCAATAAACTCCAATCAAATTGGATCCAAAAATGACCAAAATTCTTTAAGGACAAATTTAGCATGCTATATCAACATAAAACATCATCCAATGCTAAATCAAAATTTAACATTAGCAACTATAAATTAAAACATGCTAAACATATGAATTAACACTTAAAACACATATTAGCATAATTTCAATTCATCAAGCAAGGGAGCCACATGCATCACCATCCAAACACTCCAATCCATAAATTGGATCGAGTATTTGGATATTTAGATCAATCCATCACATGAATCAATCAAACAATAATCCAAATTAAAGCATGAATTTAGGCTCCGATACCACTTGAAAGAAGGTGTAAGCCAAGGATCCAATTATAAAACATTTAAAAACTAAAATCAAACTTGATTAAACCTACCTAAGGATCTAATTCATGCTATTAAAGTGGATTAAAGTCAGAAAATTTCGTAGAAAGAAAATTCCAACCACAGTGATGAAGACTAGCTTGAACTCCTTCAAAGTAGTCTCCCTTGGTGCAGCAGTTTATAGGCAACGTTTGCCCAAGCCAAACACCTTGGAATCGGCTGAAATTTGGATAGGAGATCACCAACATCTTGATGAACCTTTAATACAAAATTCAGCCCAATTAGAAATTTTGAAGTTGCTCTAGAAGCGTCTCCAAGTTTCTGCCCAAACAGAGGACTCCAAAAAGGAAGCAAACCAAGTGTTTTGCCTCTAATGATAAGATCTACACACCAATGGACAATCCAGATTTCTTTCATGTTAGCTGGAAAATAAGGAAGGGATGAAGGTATGAAGGGGCCGAATTTTGGAGGTAGGAGATGAAGAAAAATGTGAAGCACCAACACATGAGGCAACACATGCAAAATGGAGGGAATGATAAATCTAACAATTAGATCTAGAATACTTATGTATTTATCATATTAGCCTCCCCACCCTCTATATCTAAATATAGATGGAGTAAAGGTATGATGCCAAGGTGGCATCACACCATCCTCAAGGTTGGCGCCACTTGCTTGCCAACTTGCAAAAAAGTTGAATGTTAATTTAATGTGCATTTGGATTTCATTTGGAATATTCATTTCATCTCATAAAATGTCATACAAATTAAATTCTAATGCCCTCCAAATGAACTCTTCGATTAAATTTTCTCTCCAAAATTGATTCTTCATTTTAATTAAATTAATCACTTTAATTTAATTAATTAACCTTTGACTTAACTCTTAAGTCAATTAGTTTAACACATTAAGCTAGTTTATTGTTAACTTGACCAATTGATAGTCATGTGGCACCAATTAAATTAACTCTTTAATTATATTGGTGTAATTTAACTCCTTAAATTATTTAGATCTATTTAATTATTAAATTGATCAAACTAACATGACCAAAAATTGTGTCAGTAGTCTCCCTCCAAAAATGGGTCAAGATGGAATCTTTCTAACTCTTAGAAAATTCCTTTTCATCAAATAGGATTTTCAATTGGCTTTTGTGTGACACCTATTAGGTTCTACCATTCATTGGGCATTGGCTCACAACTCTTGTGATTTCTAGAATATTATATATTTACATTAGTCTAAACTCTTTTAAACTAATGCCTCAATTTAATTAATCTCGTTAATTGATGAGTACCTAATCTCCATAGTCGATATCCAACCTTAAGCCCATGGAGCCCAACTAATTGGCCAAAATGAATGCTTTTGAAAAACCATTTTAGCTTTGCGTTTACCATATAAATACGGTCCTTCCGCCTCTTATCTCCCAAAAGAGGCTTAGGGCAAAATATTTTTCGACTTCCTAATAGCCTCGATCCTATGTTTCTATTCTCAATATTCGATTTTGGTTTATGACCTCATCTTTGGAAAACTTCTTTTCCAAATTGTCATACTGCTTTGCGCAAGGACTCTTTAGAATCGATCATTATAGAATACATAGGAGATGTACTCGCTCTTCACAACGATGAGGAGTCGGATCCGTTCTTGGATCTCACAAACTTCTATGTCTAAGTAGCTCATACGTAAGCTCAACCCAAAAGACTCGCTAAGTGGCTAGGAAGAGTCAAAGCATGAGCACTTAAACACATATTACCATGGATCCTCCAATCAAAGGACTAATAATATGCACTAGCATAAGCTGGAGAACTTATCACTACCAACTTGCCACTATGTCTATCTAGTGGATTCTCCGAGTGAGCCTTTAGTGAACTTGTTCTCTAATAAATACCTACTAACATGCACCTATATCTCATATGGTTTGCTCATGAAACAGAACAATATCCAACCCTTGGATTTATGCATCATTAGCGCAAGTCTATCTGGATCTTAGATGCCTTGTCTTATAAGATCCTATGACTTGAAAGATTTAAGATCGCAGCCGTGTAAGACTTGTTTCATGATCATCACCCAATGCGTGACCAAGTTCCATGGTTTTATGTGATCTAAGGGCTTCAACCAAATGCCAGTGAAGTAATATAAACATAAGATGAAGATGTCCATATAATGAATATCATTCAATCAAGATTGTATCACAAGTGAAATAGTTTACATACCAATCTAATTGGCTTGCAGGGCACTATTCCAACATCATCCACTTTCTATCTTTGAATTTTTGCATTCTAGGTATTTTTCCAAATCTAAATCCTTATTAATGCATGACTAGATCCTTGGATTTAGAGTAGATAAGTTTTATTTAGCCTTTTTGTGGTTTTATAATTGGATCATTGGGCTACTCCAACGTTCATGTTGTATCTGAGCCTAATTCATGCTTTAATTTGGACTTTTGGTTGATTTATTCATGTGATGAACTGATCCTTGTAACCAAATAATTGATTTAATTCATGAATTTTAGTGTTTGGTTGATGGTGTATGTGGCTTCTTTGTTGATGAATTGAAATATGCTAATATGTGTTTTAATTGTCGATTCATATATTAGTATGATTTTGATTCATAGAAGATTATGTTAAATATTGATTTAGCATTGATTTATGTTATATGTTGATATAGCATGTTTAATTTGGCCTCAAGGTGTTTTGGTCATTTTTGGATCCATTTAATTGGAGTTGATTGGAGATTTTTGGATAATGTTGATCCTCACTTTTGCTTGATTTTTGAAGTATGTTTTAGCACTTTAATTTCCAGTTTTTAAAGGTGCTTCTGATATGAAAATTTGTCAAAATTTGTATGAAATGATGTTTATTGAGGTGTCATATAGTTTGGAGTGCCAAAAACACAAAATGGTGCTTAAGAGATTGATTGGTGCAAGTAGTGGCAGGGTGGTAGCAGCTAGGCACGACTGTGGACTAGCCTTGTGCATGCCTGTTGCATGCACGCCCGGCCGGTCGAGTAGCAACCCACCCAAGGTCACCTACAACCTTTTTTGTGCTATTTTGGCATTTGGCGCCTATCAAACTTGATTATTCCATCTTTATCAAAAAAAAAAAAAAAGAAAAGAAAAGAAAACTTTATTATTCCATCCTTATTTTGATGCACAAATGTTGTGTAAGTGTTCAAAGTCTTGTTAAAGTCAATCTTCAATTAAGTGCAAAAATGAGATGCATAATTTTTATGCTTATTTTTGCTAGTTAATTATTTGTTTATGAGATAAGCATTTAATTTGTTGTAAATGCCAATTCTTATTTATTGTTCATTTAATTGTTGAATGGATGATGAATATATGTGGATGATCATGAGCCTTTAATATGGTTTTATTTGTTTCAAATTGTTGAAAAAGGTTGTATTAAATTGGGGCTTGCATGCCTTTTATTTTATATCTTGTTAATGTTATGAGAGTAAAATCACTAGGAGTGAGGATTTCTTTTCTCATGTAGTTGTTGCAAGGAGACAAAAAGATCAATAGAGGTATGAGAACCCATGAATGTATGGGATACATTTATGTAATAGCTAAATTTAATCAGCCCACTTAAAATCAACTAAGTAGTACACCTATGGCTCTAAAGTGCACTAGTTGATTAAGGCTCATGGTCATCCCACCCTAGAAGCATGCTAGGCACATTTACTTATTTATACTTTCTTTATCCTATTGATGTATGAGATGCATGGTTAGGATATTGAAAACCTAAATAAGAGAAGATAAAATTGATGAGATCTTTCAAAGCAAGAAAATCCTTCCACTTAGAGAAGTCTAAGTGCTTTCAAAATATTAAGTCAAAATGAATACAAATTAAAAGGATTCTTAATTAATCTATGCCTTCTAACAATAGTATGTGACATGAGATGCTACTACATTTGCGCGATGTCTCACGAGTTGTAGGTCACATTTATGGTGGAAAGCTATGCTCATATGCTTGGCATACAATGCACATTTGATATGACGCTTCCTATGCATTGTCTCACGAGTCGTGGGATGCCATAGTGCGGTTTTGAGTCAAAGATTGATTGGTAGGTCCGACTTAAATACCTAGTAGTGTAGATATTGCATGAGTAGTGCGTCTACATAAAAAGTGAGGCAAAACATATCAAGGGTTGCATAGAGATGCATTTAGCAAAAGTTGCTTAGCTTACGATTGTTTGTGGATGTATCACGAGTCGTGGGTCCACTGCAAGTCCTTTGGGCCTTGATTCTCACTAGGAAATGAGATTTCCTGAATTTCTTAAGGTGGTGAGGAATTTGATAAAATAGTGGGAGAAAAATAGCTTGAAAGTCCACGAACATGTTTTCAATATCAATATTCAATCTCATTATCATATTCTCTTTTTTGCCTTTGATGATATGCGAAATCTCAAAATAAATGGCTAAGAATTCACTCAATGTTATTTTGGAAACTAATAAACTCATCGGGCGTAGCTTCCACGATTCACTAAACCTCAAAATTGTTCTAGATTCCGAGAAACAGATAAATATCATATATCATGGTGCTACAAATCCTATGGGGATCAATGTAGATCAAGAGACACGTGGAATATTCACGAATTGGGTTAAGGATTGTTTCCTATCCCACAGTCTCATAAACACATGAAACATACCACGGTCTATTACTTACAAGAGTTGTATAGCAAACAAGGTATGATATATTCATGTTGTTAAAGGAGATTTTTCAAGCTAGGATGAATGAAGGGTCAAGTGTCCCCGACTATGGTCTAAAGATGATTAGACTAGAGAAGCTCTTCAACTTGGACGTAGTGATGGAGAATGATCTCCATGAGGATTTGATCCTCACATCCTTACTGAGTTTATTTGACCAAAGTGTTGGTCTAGATGGAGACAACCCTGACAAGGGCAAACTACTAATGACTGATTCCTTCTCCCATTTTAAAGGCCCTAAAGGCAAGTAGAAAGGGGGAAAGAAAAAGAAAGGTTCTTTTTCAAGAGGAAACAAACATTTAAGGTAGCCGATGGAGTTGAGAAGATTATAGAGGATAAAGTTGGTGCTACTTGTTTCTACTTTGGCAAGAAAGGCTATTGGAAGTGGTATTGCTAGTATCACGCCCAAACGATTATTTATTTATTTATTTATTATAACTGTCACAATCTCGTACACATAATCTTCCATGCGAGCAAGGCTAAAAGTCCCACATAGCATAAAATGCTATTTTTGAGAAAAATTTGCTAGATAGTCTTATATTCCAACTTAACTTAAAAAGTCTTATAGGTCTTGTAATGAAATAACATAGACTCGTCAATAAAATAATAAAGAAACTTCAACTAGAAAATTTCCCTTGTCTCTTGGCTTCGCTAATTTTCCTCTGCATTTGAAATGTCAACAAAAAAGGTGAGCTTGGAAGCCTAGCAAATATTTTAAATATGTTTTAAATGAAAATTATTCAAAATAACTTATAGTAACTTCTAATTAACATTACCATGAGACTATAACATCAAATTTCAAAATTGGTGGACAAGCCACCCCCAAAACAAAACTTATAAAGTTTTCAAAACTAGTTTTGAGCTGGCATATTCAAAGGTTCACATTGCATAGGTTCCATATCACATACCAAATTGTTATAGTTAACATGGTTATGAAAAATAAAAATAAAAAAAAACATATTTTCATTTACTAGGGATTATACTTACCAAGTATTGAACATTTTACATATATCAAGAATGTTAAAAGTAAAGGACATATTGCATATATTCTTATAATAATATTTTTTTTTCATATAACTAAAGTTTGTAAATGTTTATATAGATATCTTTATAAAAATGTAATGTTAAGACAAAATACTAAAGCTTAAATGTAATTTCCATTCTGAGAATATTCTAAACCTTAAAACATAATTAAAACACTCACTTGCATATTCTTATAAAACTAAGTAAAAACACCCTTTGAGAATCTTCCTCTCCTAATTCTTCCTCCAATACTTTCTCTTACTCTTCTAATATTTTCTAACCTCATAAGATATGTATGTTTCCACATATTCCCAACATATATATATATATAGGCAATTTTGTAATTCACAAATTAATTCCCACTATTCCTACATAATTCACCACTCTTCTCATTCTTAAGTAAAATGCACCTCTACATATATTTGAATAAATAGAATATTACTCCACATTCCCCCACCATTACATGATTAATACACTATTATTTTCCTCATTCTTAAGTGATACCACTTCATATTCCACTTGTAACCTGTAACCATAATTTCAAGAATAAAAGTCCACTAAGTTAGTAAATAAATTTACTATTATTATTATAATTATTATTATGATTATCTTTATATGGTTATTATAGCTAGGAATACCTCACAACCTTTGGGAAGAGTATGTACTTGTTGAAGTGAACGTAAGGATAAATTATTCCTCATGAATATATGATATTACAAGTTGTTCTCATCTTTGTAATTTATTACAAAGAATGAAAGAAGAATAAATCTTAGTGTTGGGGATATGATCCATCGCCTTGGCAAAGGAGCAAGAGCTGCGGCCAAAGCTAAAGGCGTGAAATAAGTTAGACTTAGGGAACTCCTTCCTTGTACAAGATCCATATTATTATGTACCAAATCTTGTTCAGAACATTATTTTAATTCCCATTTTGGATAGTGAAAGATATGATTTTTCAATACCAAATGGGAAATTGAAGGCAACAAAGAATGGTTCTTTGGTTTCTCAAGGTACGTTAAATAATGGATTATACATTTTGGATTCTCAAACATAATTAATGCACATTCAACAAAGTAAAAAAATTAGATAACCAAAAAGAAGCCATGTTGTGGCATGCTAGGTTTGGACATATTTCCAAAAATAGGATGAACAAGTTAGAAGCCCTCAAAACACTAAACGATAGTGGCATAGAGGATCTTCCTACTTGTGAATCTCGTTTAAAAGGAAAAATGACCAAAGCTCTTTTTGTAGAACGAATAAAGCGAACCACAAGTGCTTTGAATTTGATCCATATGGATGTTTGTAGACCACTAAAAGTTAGTGTGAGAGGAGGCTATTCATACTTCATTGTCTTCACTAATGATCATACTTAGTTCGGACATATGTATCTTATGAAGTACAAGTCCAAAGCTTTTGAAAAGTTCAAAGAGTATAGGAATGAAGTTGAAGAGCAATTGGGACTAAGTATTAAAGCTCTTTGATCAGATCGAGGAGGAATACTTAAGTACCGAATTCTTGGATTATTTAAAGGAGAATGAAATTCTCTCCCAATAGACTCCATGAAAGCAAGTAAGGTACTAGGATCCAATAATAAAACTTCAAAAGCTTAAATAACCTAGTGCTTACAAGTAACCAAGGATCTAGATAGATTCAAATTTGGTTGAAGAGTTACCTTAAGAGCTTAAATCCACAAGTAGATTGAAAAACACCTTCTTCAAATAGAATCTACTAGACAGTGGCGCAGCTGGAAGAGAGCTACTTGTGACCAATTCAAAACTCTCTAAAATTCTGAAAAAATTCCAGTAGATGCTCAAAACCTTGAGGAAATGGTTGGAACAAGTCTCAGCTTGAAAATCATCCTGGATATCCTGAAATAAAATTGACAAGAGACTGTTCCTGTATGTGGATCTCCAAAGGCTTAGCAAACCATTTGTTTTGCCTCTATCGAAATGATCCACACACCAATTGAATTTCCAATCACTCCTCACAATTAGCTGGTGATTGAGAGGATAGATAAGAAGTAATGGCTGATTCTTGGGGTTGGAGAAGAAGAGGAAGGTGAACTTGAACACATGAGTGAACACCTTGAAAATGGAGAGAAAAAGTGAGAATCTAATTCTTCACTTGAATAATGTGATTATCGCTCATCCTCACCTCTATATCTATATATAGAAGAAGGATGTTGTGATGCCAAGTTGGCATCACCCCTTCCTCAAGGGAGGGGGGACCACCACATGCTTGCAGTGCATGCAAGTTGCAAATTCAAATCTAATTTGAATTTGTGTGCATTTCAATTACATTTGAAATCTAATTTCAAATTAATTAAATGCCACAATAAAATGATCATATCATTTGAATTTTTCCTCCAAAATATATTCTTCTCATTAATTAATTAAATACTTTAATTTAATTAATTAACTTTTGACTTAACACTTAAGTCAACAAGCTTAACTCTTTAAGCTTAATTTAGTTAACTTAACTCTTTAAGCTAACTTGACCAATTGATGGTCACATGGCGCCAAATAATTAACTCTTTAATTATTGGTCTAATTTAACTCTTAAATTAGTTGATCAATTTAACTCTTAAACTGATCAAGCCAAGTGACATCAATTTTTGGTCACCTAAAAAATCAGTCACTATGGAGTGAATTTTCTAACACTTAGAAAGTTCCTCCAAGACATAGGAAATGCAATTGGCTTTTGTTTGTGAATCAATAGGTTCTACCATTCATTGGGCATGGGCTCACAACTCTTTGTGACTTTTGAATATTATATATTTATTTTAGTTTAAACTCATTTAAACTAAATCGACTCAATTCAATTAATCTCCATTAATTGAAGAATACCTAATCTCTATGGTTGATGTCCAACTTCAAATCCATGGAGCCCAACTAATTGGCCAAAATGAATGCTTTTGGAGAACTATTATAGCTCTACGCTTACCATGCAAATACGGTCCTTCCATCTCCTATCTCCTAAAAGAGGCATAGGGTAAGATATTTGCTAGCTCCCTAATAGCCTCAATACTATGTCTCTATTCTCAATGTTCGATTCCATTAGATGACCTTATATTTGGAAAACTCATTTTCCAAGTTGTCACACTACCTTACGCAAGGATTTTTTGGGATCGATCATTATAGAATATATAGGAGATGCATTCGCCCTTCATAAAAGCGAGGAGTTGGATTCCATCTTGGATCTCACAAACCTCTATATCTAGTAACTTATGCCCAACCTCAACCCGAAAAGCCCGTTGGGTGACCAAGGAAGAGTCAAAGCATAAGGACCAAACACAAGGTTACCATGGATCCTTAGGTCAAAGGACTAATAATATGCACTAGTTTAAGTTGGAGAACTTGCTATTACCGACTTGCCACTTTAGTTACCTAGTGGATCTCTGGATGGGTCTTCAGTGCCTTATTCTCTAACAAGTATCCACTGACATGCATTCATATCTCATATGGGATTGCTGATGGAACGGAGCAATATCCAACCCTTGGATTTATGCATCATTAGTACAAGTTTATCCAGATCTTAGACGCCTCGTCTCATAAGATCCTATGACTTGGAAGATTTAAGATCACGACCGTGTAAGACTTATTCTATGATTACCATCTAATACATAATCAATTCCCATAGTGTTATGTGATCTAAGAGCTTCATCTAAATGCCAGTGAAGTAATAAAAAACATAAGATAAAGATAGTCATCTAAAGAATATCATCCAATCAAGATTATTTTTACAAGGAAATAGTTTTACAAGGCTAATCCAATTGGCTTGCTAAGTACTATTCCAACAATCTCCCACTTGCGCTAAAGCGAATGCTCTATAGCCTTGAGACCCATCTTCTCAAGATGTCTTTCAAAGACCTTTTGCTTTCAAGGGTTTAGATAACGTTTTTGCTAAATTCTCTTCTGAGGCAACTTTATCCACTCAATTATTGCCTCTATCAATTGTATCATATATCAAATGATAATGCATTTACTATGTATGGATCACTGATGAGATCTTAGCTCAAGTCCTAAGTTTTCTTCCAAAGACAACTGTGGGCTCATGCACGCTAAGCACTACATCTAACTCTTTGATGGAGTTTTTCATCCAAACACCTTTCTGTGCAGCTTCTAAAGCCGCAATATATATTATGCCTTTGTGGTAGAGTCTACCATGGTATCATGTTTACAACTCTTCCAACTCACCGTGCTGCCATTGAGGTAAAATATGAATTCAGAAGTGGATTTAGGTCATCTATATCGGATTGGGAACTTGAATCCAAAAACCCCTTAAATTTCAATTCTCTATTTCTATATACTAAAAACAAATCCTTAGTGCTTCTCAAGTGCTTAAAGATTACTTTAACGGCTGTCCAATGACTCTCACTGGGATTGGATTGGAACCTACTCGAACACTTAGTGAGTGTGCCACATCCAGTCTCGTACATTGAACTGCATACATTATACTCTCAATAGTGGGGGCATAAGGTATGTGGGACATACTTTGTCTTTCGTTGTCAGTTTTAAGGGGCCATAGACTTGGAGAGATGAATGTTATATCCCATAGGAAGGAATCCCCTCTTGGATTCTTCTATACTAAACCCCTTTAGTATCTTGTAAATGTAGGGGGTTTGGGATAGCCCCAGCATCATCTTAGATCTATTTCTATAGATACATATTCATAATATGTAGGATATTTCTCCTAAATCATTTCGTGGAGAATTGAGTAGATAACCACACTTTAGTACACTCTAACATTTCTCTCTCATTCTCAATGAGATGAATGTCATCGACATAAAACATAATAAACTGTATACTACTTCCAATAGCCTTTTGTACACACAAGGTTCATACACCTTTTTGGCAAAGCCAAGTGATTTGATCGTTTTGTCAAAACGTATGTTCCAACTTCGGGATGCTTGTTTGAGTCCATAAATGGATCTCTGGAGTTTGCAAACCTTTTGCTCACTCCCCTTGGATGTAAAACCTTGTGGTTGCTCTATATAGATTTCTTCTTCAATGTCTCCATTGAGGAAAATGGTTTTCACGTTCATTTGCCACAACTTATAGTCCTAATATGCGGCAACGACAAGTAAAATTCAAATGGACTTAGGCATTGCGATCGGTGAAAAGGTTTCCTCGAACTTGATACCAGGTCTTTGAATGTGACCTTTAGCCACTAGTAGCGTCTTAAAAGTTCCTACTTTCCCATTAACTCTTAGCTTTTGCCTATAGATCCACTTGCAACCAATGGGAACTGTTTTCTTAGGTAGATCTACCAAAGTCCATACTTTATTGGAGTATATGGAGTCCATTTTGGATTTCATGGCATCAAACCAACATCCTGAGTCTATGCCAACATAGCTTCCTCATAGGTCTTCGGATCATTGTCTGATTAGTCCATCTCATAAAGAAATCCAAACCTTTTAGGTTGTTTCTTGATTCAGTCTGACCTTCTCAGAGGTTGTGTGTGAGGCTCTTTAATATTTATTTATTTCTACTGCTTGTGGGATTTGATGATCATCTTGAACTTCCTCAAGTTCAACAACAATACCTTTTTGTATCTTATAGAAATTCCTTTTCCAAAAGGTAGGGTTCCTCAAAACAAACACCTTTTGTTTCGAGGGATCATATAAGTAATAACCTGAAGACTCTCTTGGGTATCCCACAAACTTGCACAAGGTGGATCTACTATCCAACTTGTCTCCCACTAACCATCTCACATAGGCGGGAGATTCCCAAACCTTTTAAATAGTGATAAGATGGTGCTTTAGCATACCACATCTCATGCGGTGTCTTTGGCACCGACTTTTGAAGATGCTACACTTAGTAACTTCACCGTTGTCATTGAGGCATATCCCCAAAAAAGGATATAGGCACACTGAAGAAGCTCATCATGGAACGTACCATGTCCAACAAGGTATGGGTTCTCATCTTAGCTACTCCATTATGTTAGGATATGCCAGGTGGAGTCCATTAAGGGAAAATCCCATTCTCTTTTAGATAATTCAAGAATTTGGTGCTCAAGTATTCTCCCCCTCAATCCAATCAAAGAGCTTTAATACTTAACCCCAATTGCTTTTCCACTTCATTCCTTTACTCATTGAACTTTTCAAAAGGCTTCGGGCCTGTACTTCATAAGATACACATGTCTGAACTACCTATAATCATTGGTGAAGGTGATGAAGTAGGATAACCTACTCTCCCACTAACTCTTAGTAGCCCACAAATATCCGTATGGATCAAATCCAAATGAATTGTGGAGCTCTCCATTTGTCCTACAAAAAGAGCCTTAGTCATTTTTCCCTTTAAACAAGATTCATAAGTAGGAAAATCCTCAATACCACTAACATTTAGTGCTTTGAGAGCTTCTAACTTGCTCATCTTATTTTTAGAGATATGCCCAAGTCTTTGTATGTCATAACATACATTTTCTTGGATATCTAATTTTCTTACTTTGTTGAAAGTGGATTAGCGATGGTTGAGAATCCAATATGTACAATCCTTTGTTAAGTATACCATAAGCAACTAAATAACATATTCTTTAATACCTTGAATCTCCCATTTGATATAGAAGGATCAAATCCTTGGCTATCCAAAATGGGAATTGAAATAATGTTCTCAATAATATATGGTGCATTGCAAGAAAAGTCCAATATAAATATTGAATTCTCTAAGTCTAACTTATTATACGCCTTCGAATTTGGTCACAGCTCGTGGTCCTTAGCTAAGGCAGTAGATCATATCCACATCACTTAGTTTTATTCTTCTTTCTTACTTTTTTAACAACTTACAAAGATAAGAGCCACATGCGATATCATATATCCATGAGGAAGAATTTATCTTCAAATGCCCTTCAATAAAGTACATACCCTTCTAAAGGGTTGCAAGGTATTCCTTGCTAAACCGCTTCCAATGGCCTATCTAGCCAAAGTAGAAACAAATAATATTGACTATATTCTCTATAATCTTCTTGACTCCTCTGGATGCCTTTAATAGTTGTTTTCCCTTGGAGGAAGAACTTTTTTTCCTTTCACCTCTATTTCTAGCACCCCTAAGGCCCATAGACTTGGAGAAGGAAACAAGTGTCAAAGGATTGCCTTTGTCATGGTACTCTTCTTCTAGATCAACACTTTGATCAATAAAACTCGACAAGGATGTGAGAATCAAATCCTCATGGAGATCATCATCCATCAGTACGTTAAAGTAGAAAAAAAATTCTCCAAGCCTGATCATCTTTAGGCCGTAGTCGATGACACATGACTTTACATCCATTCTATCTTAAAAAATCTCCTTTGACAACATGAACTTCTCACACTTGTTTGTTTTACAGCTCATGTAAACTTTAATCGAGGTACTATTCATGTGTCTTTAAGACTTTTAAATTTTGTAGATGCCACCATGAGACTATGGGATAGGACGATCCTAAACCCAATTCATGAACTTTTCACATATCTCTTGATCTACTATAATCCCCATGGGATTAGAAGCACCTTGATATAGGACATATATCTGCTTTCAAGAATCTAGAATGATTTCAATGTTAAGTTAATCGTGGAAGTTTAGCCTGATTGGTTTATTGGTTTTCAAAATAACGTTGAGTGGATCATTAAACCATTCTTGAGATTTCACAAATCCTCAAATGAGAAAAATAGAATAAGCATGTGACTGAATTTTGATATTGAAAGCATCTTCATGGTCTTTATACTGTACCAACGTTCAGTACTAGCAACTATACATTGATCTGGGAGTAATAAGGATGGAATGACCAATAGTCTAAAATAGTTGATATCATGTGTACTTTGCAAAATGTTGATTCGCGTTGAAGCTTTTATTGTTATCGAACTGTCTTTGATTGTTGTCTATCATTTTCCTTCTTGTCGTTATTAAGTTGTTCATCGATAGTTGTACCTCATTAACTTTTCTTTTAAATCCTGTCATTTTCTTTTCCCTCACTAAGTCCTTAGGACTTACCCCCTTGATATTAATTATCTTCAGATAGGTCAAATTGAGAAACGGAGGCATGTTTTGGACATGAGTGATTTTGTAATAGATTAGGTGTTGTTGTTGTTCATATAAGTCACCTGATCAAGACAACTACTTGAAGAGTGTTATGAGAATGCTTGTATGGAACTTAAGATACTGGATATGTACGTATTTTATGTTATGAAGTAATCTTTTGGGATAAATGAATTATTTTCTGCTGAGTTGGATTCTGATACTTAGGTTGTATATATTATGCTTTTTGGAATGATTCTTTTGGATTAGTGTGACTGTTTTACCTTTGAGATGATTAAATTACAGGTTTCCTAGTTATTATTTGAACTGCATTTAAGATTGAATCGGTAGTGCCTCAACTTGGGTGCTGTCCCAAGAGGGGGTGCTACAGGTTATTAATATAATATTAGAATAATATTAAAATTAATTAGTCATTTTTAAATCATATAAAGTAATTTTTGAAAATGTGATATGTATAGACAAGAACATATCTTTAGCAAACCAGAATGTGCTCTATTCAATGATTGCAAATGCATGGTACAACTTTACAACATCATCTCAAAATCGATGGCCTGGAGGAGGATTTTGGTTGCCCAAAAATCAATTGATACAATTGATTCATGTAACTTTATTTTGAAGGTGAGAAATGATTGCTAAATGGGAAAAGCAAAATTGAAAAGTGAAACAAATTGGAAATCTTAAGGTCACATTTTATTACAACTATGTGTCTTCAGAAAAGTAGTCACAAGAAAAACTCAAAAAGCCTAAGGATTAGTATGCATGCAATTTAGGCTGCTTACCAAGCTATTTGATTTCTCTATCCGTTTGACCAGTAGGCATCAATCTAAACATCTTGAAATCACATAACAGAGACCAAAAGGGGTGTCCAAATATCCTCTAGTAACATTTTCCTTCAACAAATAAATGACTATACCAAGCAAACCAAACTCTCAAGTAAAGGCACAAATATCACAAACCATCAATTGAAGAGCATTGAGTATACCAAGCGCAAAATGCACTTGGATTTCTAAAAAGTCAATTTTAGTAATCTAACAGTTTAAACATGTTGTTATTTAGCATTACAGTCTCACAATGTACCTCAGTCAGTTAATGCATTTCAGTAATATCCAAAGATACACACATTTGTATACTAAATCAAGTCTAGCTTCAATACTATGCACCCGATTACAAAGCTAGGAACTTTAAGCTTCATGCAATTGGAAAATACTTCAGTGAAATGTGGCAGAATCTAATATGCCCACAAGGAAACTACAAAAAATTATTAACATCCCAAGCTGAAGAAGCATAAACATGTTATCTAGTCAAACATTGCAAATAGTTTAATCACAATGGTTCTACGCTTAACCCGGGCAGACAGCGAAGACAACAGCACGAAACATTAAGAAAGCTTGTCACGATCTAAATCCATGAAGAGCATCACAGACGCCATTACGCTATACTAATTGGTTATTTAAGCCCATTGGGTTTGTTAACAGCAGCACGTAATATCCTACTATTTGTAGCCGAACCCTCCCGGCCGACAAGTACATAGATAAAATTCATGTCACAATTGCATACACTAAGAATGTTAATAGCGATCTCACCTTTCCTAGATCTGTAACGCGTTTGGTCATTGGTCGGTATAGGGACCAATATGTAGGTCCCATCAAGGGTACAAAGACAACACTGCAAAATTCAAAAGTTTAACCATATCAAGGGTCATATACATTTATCCTTGTAGAAAGAGACCTTCATGTTGTGCAAACAAGTTATAAGCACCAAGAATTTCTATTATACAATGTTGAAATCTTAGATATGATACATGCTGAGGCATAAAAATAAGAAGATTCCATATGAGTGACAATCTATAAAGTTCCTTATCAGAAGCTATTGTAACAAAACCACTGATTTACCATGTGCAAGCTAGATTTGAAAGGCTTAAAGGGGAAATAAGGATGAGATAGGAACATATCATATGCATTACATATAAAACTAACACCCTATATCATCATAAAAGAAAATTAGAGAGGGGTTAAATTGATTGGATGAAACAAAAAACCATTACAATTTATATATCACTAGAGTAATAAAATAATTAGAACCACTCTAAAGACATTTATTTATAACAAGTAGGCGAACAGAGGGGTTCCAGTATAACTAAATGGCACCAACAAAGAGCCTAATGAAGTTTTTCGAAAAGTATACACCTAAAACATTAGATGACAAATAGGAAATCTAAGCTTCTTTGTGATTTCAATATATATAAAGATATTTAGTGGCCAACTAATGAAATTCTCTGCTATCTTGAATGTAATATCTACCTTTTCATTTTTGGGAAACATTAAAAACACCAATGTTTGAATCATACCATGATTACGTAACTTCAATGACATTTTTTGCACCAAACTAATCGCATTTTCTTTTATTAGATAACTAAATAATTTCATTGCCAATTTTGGTAGAGACTGTTGCTTGCTTGTAGAGCTGTAAATAGACAATGTTAAAGATCTTCAATGAAATAAGTAAAAGTACAAGAAGTTCTTGGTTCAATCCAAGATTAGTGAACCAATAAGCCTACTAGGAGATGGCTCATGGCTGCCAAGTGGAGAATCTCACAAATTGAGCATGTTGACTTAATTTATGTTCTATATCAAGAGCTCCATTTCACGTCAGAGGCATCAATATTAGGTTGTACACAAACTGCTCCCTAAAAGCAATGCTCATTCTTTCCTTCATCGTTTTATACAAAAGGGGTAGACAAATATCGTCTAGAATGTGAATCTATAACAGTACAATGAACGCATGTAGATATCATGCTCACCAATTCGGCTGTAATGATAATATGTAGTCCATCGTTTAATACACAGAGTCCTAAAAAATCCAAAATATGTTCTTATGCTGATTAACTATGTTGACGGACAAGATAAATTGAAATAAGCGATTCCCGTCCAAGTCCAAATGTAAAGATGAAAAAAATACATACAAAGTACCTGGCTCAAAAAATGCGAGGAGAATGCTTCATCGGATTGTGATGCTCACTATTGAGTCGAGTTTAAAACAAACCCAAATCTAGAAAGAAAAGGAAAAATGAAGATTAATCACCAAAAAAATTGCTAATATGGTTACTATGAATGGGAGATTTTAAAAGAAGAGGAAAAAAAAGGCAAAACACTGTAATCGAACTGAAATTTTTGATCCTCGTTGTCATGTTCCTACAACCAGGGGGTCAAAAACCTCCAATTACACTTTAGAAAAGGAAGATGACATGAAGTTTCTTCGATTTTGATAGTATGAGGGAAGACCAGAAGGGGAATCTACAATGGAGCCGAGTTGTTGTCGTCAAAGTCAAAAATAGTGAAAAACAATTAACTTGTACATGTTAACGGAGGGAAAAAATGGAATTTTACCACCCAATTGGAGAGGAAATCGGGGTGCGGTTGATCATATCCCTCACCCTACGATGTCAACTGCGGCTAATTGCGTCTACAGTTCTTGGCCCAGCCATAAAAGTGGGCCAGCCTGCATTTCTTATTTAGGGTATGAAACATGCTGTTAGGTGTGATTAGAGAAGCCAGTAGTTGCTAATGTGTGAAATCAAACGAGGCCCTTGAAAATTCACATTTCTTAAATATAATTATTTAGGTTTGTTTGATCAATTTCCTTGATCGCACCATCATAGTTTATGTTTACTCTTCTGGGGTTGTCTACTATTCATGATGCTTTGTTTTGGCATCACAATAGGACAAATAATCTTAGCCATTGAAAAAAAATCTTTAAATTTAAGCCATTCATTTAAAGTAACCTGTTTTTTTAAAAAAACATTTACTCTTCTAGTTGCTCACTAGAGTACAAAGACCTAAATACCCTTGATTTATGGTACACAAAAGATAGAATGACTAAAGTATTTTGAACTAATAAATAGATAATATAATTAATATTTTTTTATATATTTAAATATCCTTAATTTATGTCACAGAAAATATAATGACTAAATTATTTTTAACAAATAAATAAATAATATGATTTATATTATTTTACTTAGATTAAAAATTGAATACTAATTGAATTCATCTCTAACTTTCATAACATTCGACAAACTCTTTTTCTTAATTCTTCTTTTTTATTTCGAATTTGGCTTTCTCTATTTTCTATTTTTTTCCCTTTAAATTTCTTTATTTCTCTTTCCATGCTTTTTTTTTGTTTTTTCAGGAGTATGTTTTGTATGTGTTTGTAAATACTCAATTTCATATTTCTACAAAATAATAAGATGAAGTATTTTAAAAATTGTACTTAATTTGGTATCGACTTCCTACTTTTTCCTTTTAAGTATTTCATTTCAAAAAATAATAAACTCAATGTAATGAAACCAAGGAAAAAATAAGAATCAATAGAGGTATGATTCACAGGATAATCATAGCCATTTTGCATGCCTCCAAAAAATTTAATAAAAAAATTCTAAAAAAATATAAAAATATGTACAAATAATTATTAAGATTTGAATTATATTTTTAGTACAATTTTAAGTACTATAAATTAACATAATAAATTAAATACGCTTGTTACAACAATAATGATAATGTTTCATAAATGTTTCATTCATCTGCTAAAATACATAAATCTTGAAAACCTATTGTACAACATAATAAAATTAAAATTGATATAAGAAAAAATTACATGAAACATAATAAAAATTAATGCCCAAACCCGTATAAATATTTAATTGTTAATAGAACTTTCATATTTAAAAATAAAAAATATCTAAAATTAAATTTAATTGAATAAAATTGAAAAATAAATTAAAATAACAAATACAACTAAAATAATTTTATTTATTAATCAAAAAATAAATAAGTAAAGTAACTTATAAAACAAGCTAAAATATTTTCTTTTGATTCATTTCTCCTCGCTACTCCTCCATCCGTTCACCCAACCACTACATCTTTAATGTACTATTCATCAAATATGATGCTACAAAAATACTTTTAAACTATTTAATAATATTTTTCATACTATGCATATAATTTGATCTTATTTATCATAATAAATTTACACATACTCTAATCTTAATAACATTTCTTAAATATTAATTTTTTTTAAATTCAAACTTTAAACAAAAATAAATATAACTAGATAATATATATTTTTTTAATTATTCTAAATCACTTAATAATGTCAAAGTAATAAATATATTTAAAATAATTTTAATTAAATTTAATAATTTATTAAGTAACAAAGTAAATGAGATTAAAAAATAAAATTCCAAATCCACCATCTTAGATAATATAAGTTTAATAATTTTAAAATAAATAATAAATATATTGAAAATAATTTTATTAAATTGATCACATTTATTTATTAATTCTTAGTTGAGTAGTAAACAATAGTCTAATCTATCATCTTAAGAATATAATGTTAACCTACATTTAATTAAATTTGGTTAAATGTAAAAACTAAAAAAAAAAGAAACAAACAAAAAAAAGAAGAAAACGGAATCCCACCGTTCCCACCCTCACCCCACTCCACCCCACCCCACACAATCGGCATCCATGGATGGCCGCCATGGGTTGCGACAACACTTAATTATAGCGAGCTGACCTGCACAACACTATGGCTAGATCTGCTCATGGCGGCTGCCACAACCAATAGCCAACAGCCGCACCTAGCCATAGTTGGCTGCTACAGCCAACGGCTGCGCCTGGCTATGGCCATGTCAGCCCTAATGGATTAGTTGGGTGAAGGTATGTATATACATATATAAACATATATTATGTATACATATGTTATATGTTGGATGATGAGCGCATTAATTAACACATAGTTAATTCAAATGGGCCAAAAAACATAATTATTTATACAGCAGCGGAATAAAAAACTGCCCAAGTTGGATTTAGCTTGGCTACCAGTCCTTTAGTTCTTTTCACCACGTGTCAATCTCCTTTTCTTGTGCCAAGCAGAGTTTACTCGCTTTCATATATTACTGCCAGAGCAATCCATTATTTTCACACTCCAAAACCTTAGGTCTCTAGGTGATTACCCAAGAAAGTACTATAGGGATTTGATATTGAGAGTTCTGAACTCCTCTTTACTCTCTTATATCTTATATCTCTCTCGTATGTTCCTCTTTAAGACCTTAGGCCCCTATTTATAAGGGTGAGGTAAAGCTTCACAAAGAAGCTACTTTCCTTTCTTAATGAGGAAGAAAACTTTGGCTCTATCCATAAGGCAGCTGATGATGCATATCTAAAGGTTAGCTACTGAAGCTTATCCAGTGGTTAGCTACTGATGCTTATCCACAGCTGATGCTTATCCAAAGGTCAGCTACTGAAACTTATCCAATGGTCAGCTGCTGATGCTTATCCACATTTAATGCTTATCCAAAGGGCAGCTACTAAAGCTTATCCAATAAGCCCATCAAATATGGATGTTTATTTGGACCACGGGTCATAACCGATCCAATCAGTTTGGGCCATGGGCCAATACCCAATTTGGGCTATGTGCCAATACCCGGTCTAAATTGCAACATCTCCCACTCAGACTTATTTGACATATTCTTCACAAATCTCAATCTCTGAGATACTTAATCTCACGTCTTTCTTTCATACCAGAAATGGAGTGTGCAACTAAGATGAGAGAAAGAAAAATAAGGAGTATCATATTAAGTAATCACTAAACTAATATGGCACCACAACTCCAATGGAATCTCGTTGTACCCCAAACTAATGCAAGCATCTCCGAACCCTCAAATAGAGCATGCTTGACTTTCTCTAATTTGCCTTTATGCTTATGACTACGTCAAAACACATTTGACACAGCCAGTCGACCTATAGGCCATAGAACAAATTTACATAACAAATATAGTTCTTTTTCTAGCCTCACATACCAATCCATTTGGGCTTAACTGCTTTCCTAGACAAGCTCCGACAGACCGAATTTAAACCTGGCCCTTTGATATCTTGCCAAAGTAGCTACATCAAGCTCACGCTTCATGATATGGTCCAAAGTCCTAAAGGGTATATTGATTAATAAGTGCTTATATAGTGACAAAGTAGGGATCCCTTCGTCACTCTACTTATATGGTTGTCCAAAAGCACATGTAGTATGAACACATGCTATGATGGTGCTCCCACTTAAATGGGCATGTCACGCTCTAGAAAACATCATACAAACTTGAGTAAATCTGCCACATAAGCATCTGACATGCGCACCAATACATAGTCACATGTCCGGCTTCTATAAGGCTTATATAAAGTTTGGACATAACTTTATGCGATCAGTTCATGATCTCATCTTAGCTCACAAGCTAAGGCAACTCTGTATGCTCCAACCTCTTACTCTATCTAATGCGCAAAGGTGAGCAATCTCATCTCGTTCGCTACTAAAGTGCCAGGGTGATTGCCCGTGTGAGTGGTTCAATCTAAGCCTTGTGAGGTCTTCTCAGAAATGACATAGTACACTAACAAAATTAATAAGAACTTCAAGTGTTATTAATTGATTAAAACGTTCATACAGGTTGTATTAATCAAACTCTATGTAATCTAGTACAACCAACATGCCTCTAAAACACATTTTGAGATAATAGTTTAGTAAAAGGATCAGCGATCATATCGCTAGTAGAAATATGCCTAAGAACAACTAAACCTTGTGCAACACTTTCTCGAATGAAGTAATATTTGGTATCAATATGTTTAGTTTTCCCATGGTATTTAGGATCTTTAGCATAAGCCAAAGCGGTTGTGTTGTCATAGTAGACTACAATGGCATTATCAACATGTGGCGTAATCCGCAAACTTTGGAGAAATCTCCTCAACTAGATAGCTTCTTGGACTGCTGATGTGCAAGCAACATATTCAACTTCCATGGTGGACAGAAAGACACAGGGCTTCTTTTTACTATACCAAGTGCTAGCAGTACCTCCTAATAAAAATGCATATCCTGATGTGGATTTGCATTCATTTCTGTCTGCTGAACCATTAGCATCACTGTATCCCCCTAGCTTCAAACTACATCCATGGTTGCACAAGGTAAGATCAGTAGTCCCTTTCAGATATCTAAGTTTCCTTTTGATAGCATCCTAGTGCTTAGGTCCAGGATTACTTTCATATCGACTCACCATTCCAACTGCAAAGCACAAGTCTAGTCGAGTACACATCATTGCATACATCAGACTTCCTACCGCACTTCTATATGGAACATTAGCCATTCGTTTCTTTTCTTCTACTGTCTTTGGGAAAAATTCTTTGCTAAGAACATAACTCTTGTCTATGGATGTGTCCACAGGATTGACATTTTGCATACAAAATCATTCTAAGATCCTCTTTATGTAAGTCTCTTCAGACAAACTCAAGAGCCTTTTAGAATGATCTTGGTGTATCCTTACACCAAGTAAGTATTCAGCCTCTCCTATGTCCTTCATCTCAAAGGTAGAGGACAACCACTCCTGAGTGGCGATAATCAACTCCATGTCATTTCCAACCAACAAGATATCATCCACGTATAGTGAGAGTATCAAAAAACTCCTCCCACTCCTCTTGACATACACGCAGTGGTTTTCCTCAACCATCACAAAGCCAATCGAGGTAATCGCTTGATGAAATCTATCATACCACTACCTAGACGATTGCATTAGGCTATAAATGGAACGTTTTAGGTGGCATACTTTATGCTCTTGTTCTATTTTCTAAAAAACCCTTAGTTTGATCCATATAGATCTCCTCGTCTAGTTCTCCATTAAGAAATGTTGTCTTCATATCCATTTGGAACAAATTCAAATTAAGGTGGGCGACTATGGATAAAATAAGGCGAATAGAGATAAACCTCACCACAGGGAAAAAGGTCTCATCATAATCTATACCTTTCTTTTAAGTATAGCTTTTCGCTGCAAGACGAGCTTTATACTTGTCAATCGATCCATCGAACTCGCGTTTAACCGTTAGAATCCATTTGTTCTCAATGGTCTCATGCTTAGGTGGAAGATCGACCAGTTCCCAAACATGGTTCTTAGCCATCGAGCTCATCTCTTCCTTCATAGCAGCTATCCACTCATTTACATTTGGAAAAGCTAAGGCTTCCTCATAGGTAGCCGGCTTATCATCATCCACAAGGGCACACATGAAAGATTCCCCCTCAATCTCAAAACATCGACGAGAAACTCTTCCAAGCTCACTGCTACTTATATGTGGATTTTGAGAGCTTTCGTCAAGTGGAACACTTCCACTAACCATGGGCACACTATCATCATACTCAGCGATTGCTGGACAGGGTTGCGAAACCTTACCCTCGCTAGTCAAGGATGTGTCCTCTGGGTGATCTTGTAGCTCGTATAGCCGCAGGTCCCCTTCCATATCACCAATGTTGGGAAAATCCTTCTCGAGTAAATTAACATCGTGCGACTCAATTTTTGTCATTTCTCCACTACGGTGTTCACCATACATCATATAGCCCTTTGAGTGCTCACAATACCTTATAAAGATATGCATGTAAGTTTTAGGACCTAGCTTCCCATATTTATGTGAAGTATTATGAACAAACCCTACTGATCCCCAAGAGCGTAAGCCTTGCAAATTAGGCCAATTCATAGGGAGTCAAAGGAACTAACTTAGAAGGCACACAGTTTAAGATGTAGTTAGCAGTCAAAATTGCATTCCCCAAAAAGATATTAGAAGATTTGCTTGCGCCATCATCGATCTGGCCATTTCTAGTAATATACGATTCATTCTTTCTGCAACACCATTTTATTGTGGAGTGTTAGGAATCGAAAATTGCTTTATTATTCCTCTTTCCTCATAGAGTTGTCTAAACTCATCAGACAAGTATTCTTGCCCCATATCAATACATAGAACCTTAAGGTTTCTCTCCTTTTGGTTCTCAACCTCCATCACGAAGTGCTTGAACCAATCCATCATTTCTGATCAATGAGATAGGAGATATACTGATCCATTACGTGAATAATCATCAATAAAAGTGAGAAAGTAAGATGTATTGTGTCGTGCCTTCATATTCATTGGTCTGCATATATCTGAATGGATTATCTCTAAAGGAAGAGTAACTTTTTCAGCCTTACCAAAAAGCTTCTGGCAGGACTTACCCGCCAGACATGGCTCACACAGAGGAATGTTGACCTTAGCAAGTTGGACCAATAGGCCTTCTATAGCTAATCTAGTAATCCTTTCTTATCCAATGTGCATATTTTACATCATTGAGGAGCAACTCACAACCTGTGCTGAGCTTAAGTTGGTAGACTCCAAAAGCTCCTCAAGTGTGCCATTTCCCATCGTAACAAAATGGCTGCCATTTGGTACTCGATGATAATCCACAAATCCTACTCGATCTCTTGTTACATGTTTTGTTGCTTCTGTATCTACAATCTACCTATGGAGAAAATTAGTAACCAAAACATAGGAACAAACTAAGGAATAGAGAGAGCATCTAGCGTGTCGTACCTTCTTCAGCTCAGTGCAATCATGAGCAAAGTGACCACGCTTTCCACAGTTATAACACTTGAGCTTCTTGATGTCTTTTTTTCACCCATCTTAATTCGGTGACGCTTCTTATTATCGCCAACCTTTGGGCCCAAGTTCTGACTCTAATAGTTGCTTGGTCCAGCACCAACCTGCTAGTTCTTACGCTTGCCCTTATAGGGCTTACGTTGGCCAGCGTATGCAACTAAAGTAATTGCTTGTGCACGTTCAGACTCCTTGCGCTCTGTTTCAAGGTTAAGATAATCAATGCTATCGAACATGGTAATCTGCTCATTATGTTTAAGAACAAGCTTAACATGTCCCCAAATCTGCTTAGGTACCGACCTTAGGACAACCAAAACTTGTTGTTCATCAGTGAGCTTTACACTAGCATTTTGAAGCTTTCGAATTATATCCTTCATCACATCAAGATGTTGGATCATCATATGCTTCGGGTCAAGTATATACTGATTGAACTTAAAGGTCAAAGCCCTTAATCGTGTAGCTGAGGTGCTATAGTACGAGACCTTCAATGCTTCCCACAGCTCTTTAGCCGTAGAATACTTCTCAAACTCACAAATCAAATTATCATGAATACAACTCAACATAGTAAAATGTGCATTTCTATCTTGATCCTCCCATCTCCAAATCGCACTAATACTCATCAAGTGGTCCACTTTATGGCATAACAGGCTTAATCATTATTTTTTCTAGGTGGTCAAGGGTTTTTTCTTTATGAAGCAAGTACTGAATCTTTCTATGCCACATAGCAATATTTTGGCCATCAAGTTTACCAGTACCATAGAGGTCAGAACAAGTAGCTTGGGAGTCCATTATTGTTTATGCACAAGAATGTTAGGTACCAGTCAAAGAACTATTTTATTCCAGATCCACATAAATTTACATGATTTATCTTTAATCTAGTGAGATCAAAAATTTCGCGCTCAGCTAGTAATCATCTCCCACTGAATCAAAAACTCATAATGAAATTTACCAATCCTGAATAAAATTACCAATACATCCACAAATTCATAAGTATCTATGTAATATGAAAAGAACTACCTTGCATGGCCTCACAGATGTTTGGTACATCATACCAAGATAATCTAGCGCGTGGTGGTAGAAATGAAATTACACCCTTTTACATCATATGGTCTCAAAAAAATACATATTTCATAAATAGAAATTTACATGAGACATATTCCCACTACATCAATCTAGTAGAATAAACAAACAAGGATGCCATATTACCAACCACCACCTTAATTATCTCTCATAATCACAAAGAAATGATAATTAACGGACAATTTCCCACAAGCACCCAAACATCAATATTCATCATAATAATACATTCATATTGCAACTTTTAAGCTATGAGATTGCATAATAACTTCATTAGAATAACATTACACAATTATTAACGCATGCTCATGAAGTTTTCAACCATGTTCAGTCACATGTTGTGCCACATAGACATCACATAAGTATCGTGAGTCTACTTTCACAAAAGGACCTCTACAAAGGCATTCATGTGGCTACCACATAGGCACCAAATCATTTTTTTCCAGATTCAGCTGGCATCATGAGACCTTTTTTCTGCTAGTACGACACTGGTGCAATGCTGATGTCACCGTCGCACCAACACCGGCAACTCAATTTTACCAACAGAAGCCTCAAGTTTGCTTTCCTTGCTGATTGATTCTAAATTTGACCGTGGGGATTATATATCCACCATAAAACATGTTATGTCCACGTAGAACATATTAATCAGAGAGACCGAGCTTTCTTAGCTCCGATACCATTGTTGGATGATGAGCACATTAATTAACACATAGTTTATTCAGATGGGCCAAAACATACCTATTTATGCAGCAGCAGAATAAAGGACGGCCCACGTTAGATTCAGCTCGGCTACCAGCCATTTAGTTCTTTTCATCATGTGTTAATCTTCTTATCTTGTACCTAAGCAGAGTTTCCCCGCTTTCATAGATCACTACTATAGCAATCTATTATTTTCATACTCCAAAACCTTAGGTCTTTAGGTGATTACCCAAAAACGTACTATAGAGATTTGCAAAGGATATTAAAAGTTCTGAAATCCTCTTTACTCTCTTATGTCTCGTATATCTCTCGTATGTTTCTTTTTAATATATTAGGTCCTTATTTATAAGGGTGAGGTAAAGCTTCACAAAGAAGCTACTTTCCTTTCTTAATGAGGAAGAAACCTTTGGCTCTATCCATAAGGCAGTTGATGATGTCTATCCAAAGGTCAGCTACTGAAGCTTATCTAATGGTCAACTGCTGATGCTTATCCACAGTTGATGCATATCCAAAGGGCAGCTACTAAAGCTTATCCAATAAGCCCGTTAAATATGGATGTTCATTTGGACCACGGGTCAGAACCGATCCAATTAGTTTGGGCCATGGGCCAATACCCTAATTGGGCTATGGGCCAATACTCGATCCAACTTGCAACATTACATAGATTTATATACATTGGTATATACATATTGTTAAGTCCATATTAGTATTAATTTTAACATCATGTTTAGGACTTAACTAATAGTTTTCTTGTTTAAAAAATTATAATTCTTTTGCTAATTGATGAAAATTTGGAATTACAGGAATACAAGTAGAAAATCTACAAAAGGGGACAAATTGACACAAGTTGGTGGGAATGCTAATAGGATGACACCTCATGATCTAATCAAGGATGGGTAGAAAAGTCTTTTTATTTATTCGAGTCCTATTCTAATCAGAAGACTCTTTTAATCTGTTATAAATAGGCCTTTCAGATACTTAGTTTAGGGAGGAGATTCGGATTTTCTAATTTAGAGATTAGAAGTATCGTGAGAATTCGGGATTCGAAAAAGGACAAAGTGGAGATCTGATTCGTCTAGGAATAAAGTTTCTACCTCTCGCCTTAATTTTATTTTTTTATTCTAAATTTTAAACAATGTTCCGTTTTATTCATGTTTTGTTTAACAATTCAATCATGAACTAATTCGTTACTCTAGGATTATGATGGATTCTTTTGAATAAATTGATGCATGATTTTCTTCCATGAAATTAGTAGTGCTTAAGGTTATTTCTTCTATTGTGTGATTTTTCTATTTGATTGCCTGATCAACAGTCAAGTGCATTTTTAAACCTTGGAGGAGTCTTGGAAAAGAAAATCTAGGGATTGATTGGCAATAGAAGACCTTAGGATTAATTGTTCAAATTGATGAACTAATTAATTTTTGAATAGGATAGGAATATACTTGCTTGCCCTAGGGAGTTAGTTGAGTGGTACATCTTTATTCATAATTTAGTTAATTCACATAGGAATATATTAAATTGAATAAATTAGGGATTTGGTTGCGGGTAATTCGGAAGAACCTCGTAATTGTATAAGACTCAAACTAATAACCTGTTATTAATTTCATAGGGAGAAAATTATGTAATCAACTTATTCGATTGATGAAATCATAATTCTAAGCTTCTATGTCCTGATAGAAATCTTAATCAGTACATTTTTTTCTTCTTATTTTCATTAGTTTAGTTTTAATTCTTATTTAATTGATTTTGTTTGAATAAAACAAGTGTGTGATAAATTAATAATTAGTAGCAAATAATTTAGTTTCTCGTGGGACCGACACTCTTCTCATCATTTTATTACTTGTTGCAACACATGCACTTGCGTAATTGTTTGCATTA
This sequence comes from Jacaranda mimosifolia, assembly GCA_018894105.1. Taxonomy (NCBI): domain Eukaryota; kingdom Viridiplantae; phylum Streptophyta; class Magnoliopsida; order Lamiales; family Bignoniaceae; genus Jacaranda; species Jacaranda mimosifolia. The sequence continues at coordinate 15,397,393 of CM032123.1, forward strand.
TTTATTTTGCACAACACAACCAACAAGTTTTTGGCGTCGTTGCCGGGGAACTAAAATTATTTTGTTTATGCTAATATTAATTTTAAGCGCCAAGTTTTAGTTCAAATTTTTTTTACTTATTTATTTTGTTTTATTTATTTATTTATTTTTTGAGCAAACGAGGATACTGCAGAAATGACAAGAGGAAGATGGATATTTAGGGGATTATGTTCTCCCACAAATTCAGGGCTTTCAGATAGGAATCGCTAGACCATCTGTTTAGGCTAATAATTTTGAGATCAAGCCCTCTATCATTCAGATGGTACAAAGTTCAGTCTAGTTTGGAGGGTCTCTAACAGAAGATCTGAATGCACATCTAACTAATTTTTCGGAGATTTGTGACACCTTCAAATATAATAGAGTATTTGATGATGCAATCTGGTTGAGGTTATTTTTATTTTCACTAAAGGACAAAGCAAAGAGTTGGTTGTCATCCTTGCCATCGAGATTCGTTGCCACTTGGGAGAATCTAGCACAAAAATTCTTGGCTAAGTTTTTTTCCACCATCACAAATAGTCAAGTTAAGGAATTAAATCACTTCCTTCATCCAATTTGATTAGGAAACATTTTATGAAGCATGGGAAAGATACAAGGAGATGCTCAGAAAATTCCCTCATCATAGATTGAAAAAGTAGCTTCAAGTGCAAACATTCTACAATGGATTGACTGCACAAACAAGAGGAATAGTTGATGCTGTTGTAGGAGGTACACTTATGAGGAAAAATATTGGGGAAATATTTGAGTTATTTGAAGATATTGCAGCAAACAGTTATCAGTGGCCAACTGATAGATTAACTCAACCAAAGAAAATGGCAGAAATCTATGAGGTAAATGCTACTACATCTTTGACTGCATAGTTAAAAGCTTTAACAAAGAAGGTGGACACGCTTGCAAGTATTATAACCCAGTTAGTACAGCAAAAGAGTCAATTTATTGCTTGCGATATTTGTGGGGATGCATATTCGAGTGATCAGTGTCAGCATACTTTGGAATTAGTGCGGTTTGTTGGGAACTTCAACAGGAATCAAAATAATCCATACTCAAATACTTATAATCCTGAATGGAGACAACACCCCAATTTTTCTTAGAGTAATAATCAAGGACAAACTTCAACCCCTCAACCTCCACTACCAGGCTTCCAGCAATAAATAAATCCACCAACTTAAGAAAAGAAGCCATCATTAGAGGAGATGTTTATGCAGTTCATGACAAAAACTAAAGCAGCAATTCAGAGTCAATCAGCTTCAATTAGAAATTAGAAACACAAATGGGGCCAGCTAGCGACTGCATTGAGTATGAGGCAACAAGGAAAATTTGCCAAGTGATACTGAGATAAATCCTAAACGAAAAGGCAAGGAATATTGCAATGTTGTTTCTTTGAGGAATGGTAGAGAATTGCAAGAATTTCAGAAGGTCCCTCCATCTTCATAGGAATTGGAAGAAGAATCACTAGTTGAGAAAGGAAAGGATGAGAAGTAGAAAATTGAAGAAGTTGATCCTATCAGATCACCTCCACCCTTTCCTCAGAGGCTTAAGAAACAAAAGTTAGACAAGCAATTTCAACAATTTTTAGAGGTTTTCAAGAAACTCCACATAAATATTCCATTTGTTGAAGCCTTAGAACAAATGCTGAGTTATGTAAAATTCATGAAAGCAAATTTATCTAAGAAAAGGCGTTTGAGTGAATTTGAAACAGTAGCTCTTACAAAGGAATGAAGTGAAATCATCCAAAAGAAGTTACCTCCAAAGCTCAAGGATCCTGGGAGTTTCACCACACCATGCAAAATTGGTACTAAATTTTCTGGAATGGCACTTTGTGATGTGAAAGCAAGCATAAATTTAATGCCACATTCTATCTACCAACGATTTGGATTAGGAGAGATCACTCCAACTAGTGTAACCTTACAACTTGCGGATAGAACATTCAGGTATCCTAGGGGAATAATTGAAGATGTATTGGTGAAAGTTGATAAATTTATTTTCCCTACAGGTTTTATTGTGTTAGACATGGAGGAGGATATTGAAGTTCCAATCATCCTTAGGAGACCATTCTTGGCCATAGGTAGGACTATCATAGATGTGCAAAAAGGTGAGCTAACCATGATGGTCCAACATGAAAAGGTAACTTTAATGTGTTTAAAGTTTGATTTCCCTAAGGACATTGACAAGTGTTTTGCAGTTAGTGTGGTAAATAAAAAAGCCAAGTCATATAAAAGAGAATATAGGAGTAATCGCAAAATTTTGAAAGACCAACTAGAGCCAGGTGAACATGTATTATTGGGAGTAGTTTTATTTGGAATTAATTCTCACCACAACCATATCCTTACATTGCTATTGCAATTCCACCCCCGAAGGCCAAGAAGGATGATGACATCATCGATTAATCAAGGCGTATTTTCTTTCTTTTCTTTTTCTTTATTTTATTTTTATTTTTATTTTTATTTCATATTAGTATCTCTTATTTTCTTGCTTTCTCAGTCATGATAGTATTAGTACTTTGAGGGAAAAGTACCTCTTAAGTTTGGGGGTGCTTTGCGCGTCAATTTTAAGTCCTTTGTGTTCTTTTATTTTCTTTTGTTTTGATTTTGATTAGAGTTCAGTAATTGAGTCGATGTCTTGCATGTATAAAAATTAATTTTCTTGAATCAATGAAGATATTACTCCTTTAATCTTATGTTTCATGAACAATTATACTTGTGTGATGATGGAACTGTGCACTTTGAGTAGAAGCAATGCTAGAATGACATCCCTTATTTTTTAGCACTCTCTTTCTCACTTCTAATTATTGGTTAATTTAGAAGACATTTATGCATGAGTTACATAGGTAATACTTTAAACTCTAGAATTTGTTTGATTCCTTATCGAGGAGAAATCCTAGAAAACACTCAATTAAAGGAAATGACTTAGGCCATTTTTGACCCGTTTGAGCCTTTCAAGCCTACCAAATTATATTATATCCCTTGGGTCCCTTGTTGAGCCTATTTTTAAATATCATTTTCATTTATCAACTAACTCAACAGCCAGTCTAAACATATGGTCCCACCAAATAAATCCCACAATTAATTGTTAGATCTATTTGAATTTCTTATGAATATGGGAATTAACAGTATAATGCCCATGAGTTTGATTTTCTTCCTCCTCCAAAAAAAAAAAAAAAAAAAAAACCAAAAAAAGAGCAAAATAAAAAAAAAATGCATAGTGGCATGAGCACCAAAAAAAGATTCTGAAAAAGGGGAAAGGAAAGAAATTGAGAAGTAGTATTTAATAAGTTTTGGGGAGAATTAAGAGGTGATGATGGACAAGTGCTATGGGTATTGAGTTAGTGTTATCTATATTTTTCCTACCTTTACCCAAGCCTACATCACAAGCTATGAAAGTCCTAAATGATTGTTTATTGAGTGTATTCTACATTAGTGGAGATAGAGATGAAAAGCAAACCTATGGAGTATTAAAGTAGAGTCTTGTACTTGTTGATAAATTAATCCGAATTGCCAGTAACTACTTGTAGAGAAAGCACACACATACACAAGGGGTTCATTTGAATATTGTATATGCTTATTTGTGCATAGTGAAATTAGATCGCAATTGTGGTTGACTACGAGCATAGCTTTGAAATAGTTCTAAGCGTAACGAAAAAAGAAGTGATGTTTTTGTATATTCATTTTGTGTTCCTTTGTTTTTCTTTGAATGTCTTTGAGTCTTTTCTTTGCGTTGCTCGCTGTATAAGTTTGGGGGTATTTTTTAAGTCCATATCAATATTAATTTTAACATCATGTTTAGGACTTAACAAATAATTTTCTTATTTATAAAATTATAATTCTTTTGCTAATTGATGAAAATTTGGAATTACAGGAATACAAGTGGAAAAGCTACAAAAGGGAAAAATTGACACAAGTTGGTGGGAATGCTAATAGGATGACACCTCATGATCTAATCAAGGACGGGTAGAAAAGTCTTTTTATTTATTCGAGTCCTATTCTAATCAGAAGACTCTTTTAATCTGTTATAAATAGGCCTTTCAGATACTTAGTTTAGGGAGGAGATTCGGATTTTCTAATTTGGAGATTAGAAGTATCGTGAGAATTCGGGATTCGGAGAAGGACAAAGTGGAGATCTGATTCGTCTAGGAATAAAGTTTCTACCTCTCCCTTTGATTTTCTTTTCTTATTCTGAATTTTAAACGATGTTCCGTTTTATTCATGTTTTGTTTGATAATTCAATCATGAACTAATTCGTTACTCTAGCATTATGATGAATTCTTTTGAATAAATTGATGCATGATTTTCTTTCATGAAATTAGTAGCGCTTAAGGTTATTTCTTCTATTGTGTGTTTTTTCTATTTGATTGCCTGATCAACAGTCAAGTGCATTTTTAAACCCTAGAGGAGTTTTGGAAAAGAAAATCTAGGGATTGATTGACAATAGAAGACCTTAGGATTAATTGTTCAAATTGATGAACTAATTAATTTGTGAGTAGGATAGGAATATACCTGATTGCCTTAGGGAGTTAATTTAGTGGTACAACCTTATTCATAATTTAGTTAATTCACATAGGAATATAGTGAATTGAATAAATTAGGGATTTTATTGCGGGTAATTCCGAAGAACCTCGTAATTGCATAAGACTCAAAATTAATAACTTGTTATTAATTTCATATGGAGAAAATTATGTAGTCAACTTATTCAATTGATGAAACATAATTCTAGGCTTCTTTATCCTGATAGAAATCTTCATCAGTATTTTTTTTTCTTATTTTTATTAGTTTAGTTTTAATTCTTATTTAATTGATTTTGTTTGAATAAAACAAGTGTGTGATAAATTAATAATTAGTAGCGAATAATTTAGTTTCTCATGGGATCGACACTCTTCTCATCATTTTATTACTTGTTGCGACACGTACACTTGCGTAATTATTTGCATTATTTATTTTGCACAACATAACCAACACATATTCTACAACTATATATATATTATCAATGCATATATATATATATAAAATAATATATACGCATACACATATGTCGGGTTATACCACTTATAAAGATGTACTTATAAATATGTGTGTGTGTGTATGTTAATGTTGTGTATATATGTTTTTTAATTTAAAGGAATATATATATATATATAAAGATCTAGGATATATATTATTATTATTAAAATTTAGAAAATATAATTGTATTAGTAATATAATAATATTTATAAGTAAATTATGTACTAATTTAGTAGAATGAAGATGAAAATTTTAACTATTTATTAATATCTAAAATTTTTGATAAAAAAGTCGTCAATTTCTAAGTAGAATTTTGAAAATTTTAAGTTTAAGTACATTCTTTGTTTTATTTTATTTTATTTTATATATATTTAGTGTCTTTTTATTAAGAGAATAAAAGTAAGAGTTTAAGAGAATAAAGAGAAGGGTAATTTAATAAATTGTTAGTAAAGTATTCTATCAATAGCGTTATGAGAGTGGAATTAATAAATGCTTATGCACGACTCAAATTTAAGGATTGTTTTTCAATAGTTGAGATCTTTTGTCTTAATGTTAGGCCAAAACAAGCATGATTCATTGTAGACAACCCTTGCTTTTCCTGTTTTATGGGAACTTTTGTTTTGATCAATACCCTTTGCTATTTAGATAGTAGCATCCGTCTCTCTATCTATTTCAACCTTTCACTAACTTTCTAAAAGCATTAGAACTAACCTCTTACAAAAATTTTATGAACTTTTTATTCTCTTCCTAATATCTATAATTTCTTGTAAGCCTTCTCCTCGGAGTCTGATTACGACCTTGTCTTCCCTGATATCTTCTATTTGTTATTTCGGAAATAGAAATCCGTGGTCAGCAAGCAGTCAAGGCCAGAGTGGAGCTCTCTATAGTTAAGATGCTGGCTATCGTCTCCCTAGATACAACGACTGCATCAAATAGTAACAGCACTACACACTGTTTGATCATTCAAACTCAAACGTACTAATACTCTCTTTTGTTATTGGACAATGCAGAAATGTTGTAAGAAAAATGTTCATATAAAATTATGCACATTTGGAACTACTTATAAGGCCAAACGTGCACCTGAAAAGCGGTCAAAAATGGCTGCCCATTTTTCCAATGCAGCAGCTATTTTACCAATGTCAAAAGTTTGAAGGATGTAGTCTAGGTTTATCTTCTATGGCTAGAAGAATAAGCGTTTTTCAAATTTCCATACACTTGCAATTGTCAGAAATTTACTCATTTTTCCATCTTTTCCACACACTGAAAAATAAAAATCTGGCAACTATAGGAGAGTTTAATTAGAAAAACAACCTAAATTAAATTTGGTCCAAAATGTTAATACTTGATTAAAGACCCAATTTAATGCAAGCCTAAACTCAATCCCAATCCCACAGCCATTGCCATGCCAGACCCAGTCGAGCCGAGCCGATTGGATGGACAGGCAAGCAGTGGTGGTAGCACATGTGTGTGGCTTGGATTCAAACTACCATCATGTGGGTCCTCTCCCCTCCAAACACTTGTGGTGCCACCAAGGGGCCCATCCCTTACCTCTACACTTGAGTTATTTGTTTTGATCCACCTTTTACTTATCTTCCAATGTGGGATAGAGTTTCTATTCTCCTAACCGATTGACTTCTTTCCTAGACTTCTTAATCTACCATCAAGTAGTTCACTTTGACCATTAATTTCTCATTCACTTGAAATTAGTTTTGGCCAATTAATTGCATTATCGATTTCTACTTGTGGCGTAGTTTACGACGATGATGAATTCTTATAAATTAATGCTTTGAGCTCACTTAAATATTTGGTCAAAGAAAACCAATTTTCGATAGTCCCCCACATGAAAGGAAATTAATGCGAGTGATGATGCATATTTTTATGCAGACAGAAAAGAGTTCAGTGAACAACTATTGCATCAAGATAGGTGGCTTGTGACTTTGAACCTTTCTTAATGAAGTACCATCGGGTTTACTTGTCTAATCAGTGAACACAATATCTTGAACTATTCAGCCATTGGTGTAAACCAAAAAATAGTACCCACATAATAGTTGTCCTTACGCTTTTTAGTTCTTTCCGGTGTGTCCACTTTAGCTATGGATAGGTATCTTGGATTCATAAATGTTTAAGATGAAGTGACCTATCTTCACATTTATATAGGTGATCTCCCATAGAGAGTATCCTGCTACTTTACTAGCTCTGGGAATCATTAGGAGTTGAAACTCAACCTTGTACCCACTTAGCAGGTAGCGCTTCATGTCACAGAAATGTGTTGAAGTGCTCACACAAACCTTCACAACTAAGTTATCCCACTGAACCAAGTTCTTGGGATCTCCAATCAACATGGTTGCATATCCACTATATCTATTCTTAAACATATAGGTTTTAGTCCCATTCCTTTTTATAGGCGTTCCACTTGATCTTAGCAGGCCTTTTGTTAATAGATCCGTCAAAATTTCCTTGGACTTCACATAGTCAAGTGAGATTACCCCATTTGAGATCAATTGCCTTATGATATTGTGCCATTATCTTATGTGACGAGATTTACCATTGTATAAATTATTTTGGGCCATTCCGACTGCTAATTAACTATCACAGTAAATTGGTTTGAGAACCACTTATTGATTCCAAAGTTCTTTTATGATAAATTATTTCTTCCTTATTTTTACAAGAAAAAATATTTTCAAAGAATATAGCATACCTAGATTCAATAATCATCCCTTCATTTGTATTAGGAACTGTTGATTTATGCACCAAGAAATGATAGTCCCTACTGTTGTGTGCATATCTGATGAATATACAACCAATAGTCTTAGGCCCTATTTTTAGCTATTTTGGCTTAGGTATTTCCACCTTAGCCAAGCACCCCCACATTTTGACATATTTGTAGGAATATTTTTTACTTTTCCATAACTCATAAGTGGTTTCATTTTTCCCTTTGTGGGGTATTTTGTTCAAAATGTAGTTAAATGAAAGAATTTGCCCCCACATGTTCTAGGCAACCTAGAGTTAATCAACATAACTTCATCATTTCCTCGACAGTTTGATTTTTATGTTCAACAGCTCTGTTTGATCGAGGTAAGTAAGGAGCCGTCATTTGATGATCAACACTAGAATTTGACCAGAATTCTTCAATGGTGCGCTATCTTCTCCAACTCTATCACTTCTGATTGCTTTTATTTGTTTGCTAAGTTGATTTTCAACCTCAGTTTTATAGCACTTGAATACTTCTAGTGCTTCATATTTGCTTCGTAAAGGAATGCATAGTAAAACCTTTTGTAATCATCTATAAATGTAATGAAATACTTTTTCCCACCTCTAGTTTGCTGAAACTTCAAGTCATAGATATCACTGTAGATTAAATCTAGAGGAATCGTGCTCCTTTTAGCTAAGTAAAAAGGAGCTTTAGCCATTTTTGGATTCAACAAATATTTTACACTTACGAGTTGTGTTAATTTGAAATGGAGGCAACAATTCCAAATTCATTAATCGGCACAACATGTTGAAAATAACATGTCCTAATCTAACATACCATAAATCACAACACTCAATCAAGTAAGCAGAATAGAGGTTTTATTATTCATTTGAACATTTTTAATTACAGACATTACATTGAATTTGAACAGCCCATTTTGCATATAGCCTCTTTCTAGAAACAGGCCATTCTTAGAAAACACAAACTTATTTGATTCAAATACAAGCTTAAAACCATTTTTCACTAATAAGGAACCCAACACTAAGTTCTTGCTAATGTCTGGCACATGAAGAAATTCATTTAGCATTAGCTCTTTTCTAGAAGTCAGCTTCAGAACAATCTTGCCCATTCCAATAATTTCAAAAGTTGCTATTTCTTTTTAGGGACATAGTATAGGATGAAAACATTGACTTCTCAGAGCAAATGTGCCGAGTGGCACCGGTGTCAATCCATTATTCTCTCAAATTATCAATGATGTTGGCTTCAAAAACTACTACCAAGATATTCTACTTAGATAAATCCAGCAGTACAGTCTTTTCCTCAGTCATATGGGCTTGATTCGATTTGTTCTTCTTTGGAAACCAACAATCTTTGGCCTTATGGTTTGGTTTTTCACAGTTATAGTAGTCCCTTGGAATCTCATAGGCTTCTTGCTTTTGTTATTTGGGCCAGCTCTTTGTTACTTTCTTTTTCTGTTTGCATTTGAACTTCGTTCAACCAAGTTAGCTTTGCCTGTCATTTTGATCTTGCTTGTCTTGACATCAGACATCCGATTGTTCTTCTCAATCCTTAGTTGAACAATCAAATTTTCAAGACCCATCTCTTTTCTTTTATGTTTAAGATAGTTCTTGAAATCCTTCCATGATGGCGGTAGCTTTTCAATAATTGCAGCTACTTGAAAGGATTCACTTAAAACTATGTTTTCAGCATGAATTTCATGCAGAATAATCTACACTTCTTGGATTTGGCTCATGACAAATTTAGAATCTACTATCTTGTAGTCTAGAAATTTAGCCAACACAAATTTCTTCAAACCAGCTTCCTTAGCTCAGTATTTCTTATCCAGAGACTCCCACAGCTCTTTAGTTATTTTAATAGGGCTATAAACATTACACAAGGAATCATTTAGTCCATTAAGAATGTAGTTTTGGAACAAGTAATCACTTTAATTCCATGCATCAAAAGCTACCCATTTTTGGATATTTGTGTCCTCTTCAGGTACAACAGGAGCATCTTCTTTCAAGAACCTAACAAGGCTCAAGGTCATGAAGTAAAACATCATTTTCTACTGCTATTTCTTAAAATCAACTCTAATGAATTTTTTCAGTCTCTCTCCATGAGCTGGAATAGGTGTAGGAATTGATGTAGTGATAGGAACATGAGTGGTAATTGGAGAAACAGAAAGCTGGTTAGATGCCATGATCACGGAAACAATAATTCGTTTTAAAATTGTTATTTCGGTAGTAGAAATATGTAATCAGCAGGTAATCGAGGCAAGAGTGGAGCTCTCTGTCTATAAGATGAATTAGCCCCGCACTAGTGCTAACAACAACTGGCTATTATCTCCCAAGATACAACGACTATATCAAACAGTAGCAGTACTACACACTGTTTGATCATTCAAACTCAAATGTACTAATAATCTCTTTTGTTATTGGACAATATGGACATGTTGTATGAAAAATGCTCATATGAAATGATGCAGATTTAGGACTACTTATAGGGCCAAATGTGCACCTGAAAAGTAGTTAAAAATGCTGCCAATTTTTCCAATGCAATAGCTATTTTACCAATGTCGGAAGTTTGAAGGATGTAGTCTAGGTGTATCTTCTATGGCTAGAGAAATACACATTTTTCAGATTTCCATACACTGATTTGCAATTTTCTGAAATTTACTCATTTTTCTAGCTTTTCCACATACTGAAAAATAAAAATATGGCAACTATTGGAGAGTTTAATTATAAAATCAACCCAAATTAAATTTGATCCAAAAAATTAATACTGGATTGAAGGCCCAATTTAATTTGAGCCCAAACTCAATCTTAATCCCAATCCCAATCCCACAGCCACAACCACAGCCATGCCAGGCCAAGGCCCAACTGATCTGAGCCCAAACTCAATCCCAATTTAATTCGAGCCCAAAGTCAATCCCAATCCCACAACCACAGCCATAGCCACGTCAAGCCTAACCGTGCCGACCAGGGGGCAACAGCCCGCGTGTGGCTTAGGTTGAACTTACCATCATGTATGTCCTCTCCTCTCCAAACACGTGTGGTGCTTCCAAGAAACCCATCCTTTACCTCCACACTTGAGCTATTTATTTTGGTCCGCCTTTTACTTATCTTCCAATATAGGATAGATTTTCTTTTGTCCCAACCCATTGACTTCTCTCATAGCCTTCTTAGTCAATAGCTCACTTTGACTATTAATTTCTTATTTACTTAAAATTGATTTTGGCCAATTAATTACATTGTTGATATCTACCCATATCGTAGTTTACGATTATCACCAATTTCTTAGAGATTAATGCTTTGAGCCCACTCAAATATTTGATCAAAGAAGACCAATTTCCAACACTATTTTACTAAACTACCTTCGAGCCATGTAAGTCTAAAAGCTTAAGTTTGCTTCCTCCTTTGTCGATCTAAGTAACACACGTTAGATAGTATAAATTAAGTAGAAGAATATATAATGCATTCATTCCTCTTTTGTCACCAAATTATATTAAAACTAATTTTTATTAATTTTGACTCATACAATACACTCTCAAATCTAGTTCGGTTGAGTTTTTTTATGTAAATAAAAGTATTTATTATTTGATAAACTTATTTTATATAAAATATAATTATTTAACATATATGAGTATTTTATCATTGATACACCATCTTAAGTTGGGCCGGCAACCCAACGAAGGTCTCCCTTCGTATAGGCCTATTACTCTTCTAACAAATATCATATTAATACCAACCCCAACTAATTTGAATTTTTCTATGGTCATGTACCCATGATTTTAGCTTATTGTAATGTACTCACTTTTTAACTATTGATATTTATATAATTTAATTTCCACCCTAGAAGCAACATAAATTGAAAAATCATGGTTCTCTTAGGAACCACCTCCACCATACTTAAATTAATAGAAATAAAAATTAAACCATATCCTTTGATAATTTAAGGATAAATTACCTACACCCTCTAAGATTTAACTTATTTATAAAAAATATTCATATTTATAAAAAAATTACAAATACCTCCTGATGTCAACGATCCATAAATAAAATTGATAAAATTGGTAAAATAACAAATTTATCCCTATCTTTTAAAATTTTAAAAAAAAAAATTTCCTTTAGTGAATTTATAAAAACACCCTAAAATTCTATCTATAAAAAATTGTTAAATTTTTTTAAATATTTATATATGCATAAATATACATATTTAAAATCTTAAATTCTATCTATCTATTTTAAAAAAAATCTAAATTCAAATTAAAAGAGAGAGAGAGAGAGAGAGAGAGGAATTCTTCTTCTTCTAGCTGCCCCATCACCCTCACTACGTCCCCGCCCCAGCCAGGTCAACGGCAGCTGGTCGGGATATTTATAGATTTCTATATTTAAAGATTTAAATAAAATAATTATTTTACTAATTTTATCAATTTTAACGATAGACTATTGACGTCAAGAGGTATTTATAATTTTTTTATAATTATAAAGTTTTTTTTTATAAATAAACCATATTTCATAATTAATTTTTAAATTGTTAAAAAATATAATTTAATTTTTATTTCTATTAATTTAATTATGATGAAAGTATTTGTAAGAGAATCATAATTTTTCAATTTACATTGATTTTAAAATAAAAATTAAATAAAGATTAAAATCATGAGTACATTACTATAGAAGACCCCAATTAACTTACGTATACCATATTAACACATTGAGTACATCACATAAGTCAAAACCACACTTCCAGGAAATGAAAAGACCGAGAGAGGAGAAGGGTAAATTAAAAAGAAAATGCCACTCCTAAATTCACGCAACATCTATATATCTAACATTCCTTGGTTGCTCCTGGACCTCCTTCTTCTTGGGCACTTCCACCGTCAGCACTCCCTGCTCTAACCCACACTTCATTTCATCCAGATTTGCATTTTCCGGCAGCCGGAACCTCCATGAAAAGCTCCCCCGGTGGCGCTCCACCCTGTGCCACTTATCATTTTCTTCCTCTTTCTCCATTCTGTCTCCGCTTATCTGCAGGATGCTGTTATCCTCTATCCGCACCTTCAGGTCTTCTCTCCTCACCCCTGCTATCAAACAAACCACTTAGTTTTGCTAGGATTAATCTCACCAACATGCACCCTTCGGAAAACGGGGCACACAACCCCATTACACAACCTCCGATTGTTACTTCCTTCTCTTTCTTCTTCATATATATGATGTTTTCTCTTATAAATGATCTTTTGTTTAGTTCTTCATTTTTGTTAATCTTACATGTTATAAGTTTATGTATAACACTTACATGAATGTTTTGAGAAGACATATGCAATTAATGACGTAAGAGAAGAAAGATGTTTAATATTATGACCAGGAAGATCCACGCGGAAGATGTGGGCCGTGTCGGTTTCACGCCAGTCGACGTTAGCGTGGGCCAAGGCCGCGATGTCTTGACTCCTGTCGCCGCCTCTGTGCCAGCTGGTCATGGCGCCGCCGTAGTCCCAAGGATCCTATGCATCAGAAGAGTAGGGTGCAGTAAAGACGGGAGTCCCCCAGCTGCCTTCGCCGCCCCTTCTTCCCCCGTGCCATGGACCCACAGAAGTCATGTTTGTGTTTAATCCTTAAGTAGTATTATACGTACGATGTAGTCATGTCGGGTTTTTATGAGGATTTATACGAGTGCAAGGTGGTCTGCTTAACATATGTGTTGATGAGATCGTTTCAAGCCACGTTTGAGTCGAGGGTGACACTCTTCTCTTTGTTTTTGCCACGTTCAACTTGACAGATTTGATAAGATTTCAATTTTAATACTATACAGAAAAATTGGAACACAAATATGTGTGAAATGTTCATCTATTTAGACAAATAAACGTCCAGATATGTTCAAGTCATATATTGTTTTACCTGGTTATGACAATGATCATGGATCTCTCTCTCTCTCTCTCTCTCTCCACCCCCAATTTATAGGTGAAATAGTAATGTGAAAAATTGATGGCATGATACAATAAATCACTTCTATCAAATAAAAATAAAATTAATTCTATCACTACAAGAAAACACCCCTTCAATAACAGAAAATTTATGACGAAGAGGGTTTCGTCACTGTTTGAAAACAATTGTGATGGATTTTTGATGGATTACTAACGCACTTAATAAAATGAGCAAAAATATATATTAATCATGATATTTGTGACGGATATGAAAATTATATATTGATATAAAGACTCTGTCATAAATTTTATAACCTAAATACGAATTTTCAATTTGTGACAAAAATTCCATCACAAAAAATAGTTCTGTGACGTATTTTATTTTCGTCACAAATTAATCAGTGACAAAACATATACTAACGGATATGTCAAATAAGTCCGTATATTTTTAATAAGATCTATCATTCTATGATGGATTTATTTCTAAATTCATTAGTATATGCTTTGTCACTGATTAGTTTGTGATGAAAACAAAGTGTCACAAAACTAATTCTGTGATGAAATTTTTGTCACAAATCGAAAAATCATATTTAGGTTATAAAATTTGTGATGGACTCTTCATATCATTATACAGTTTTCATATCCGTCACAAGTATCATGACTGATATATATATTTTTGCTCATTTTATTAAGTTTGTTAGTAATCCATCAAAAATCTATCACAATTATTTTCAAACAGTGACGGAACCCTCTTTGTCATAAATTTTCTATTAGTGAAGGGTTGTTTTCTTGTAGTGTATACAACTTAATTAGTACAAACATTAAAATTTTTGCAAAGATTTAAAATAAAATAATGTTAATCATCAATGTGGTAGCATGTATTAGATAACAATAAGTTTTTGTCATATAGGATATACTTTTGATAGATCACAATATGACTAATCACACCACTTAATTTTTGTTAGTACTCATTATTATTGACAAATATATAGTGACAACCTAAATACTGTTGCTATGATTTAAGATGTTTTCTTTGTTAGATAAACATGTTATTTACAATCATTAACTTGAAAATTTAAAAATAATTTTTGTCCCATTAGACTTGGAAAATTATTATTCATACAAGCATTTTTTTTTTTATCTACACTTTTTAATAAATTAGCACCAGCCTCCTTTGAGAAGTTTTTTTAGTGATCTTTCCAAAATACTTTTCTATTACTATTTTTTAATCTTTATAGGCTCCGCTTGATTGCTATGATTGGGTTGGATATATTATTTATCCAACTTAATTTTTTTGTTTAGTTTAAATATATTGAGCCCTTTAACAATTTTATATCCCGGTCTCTAAGCTAACAAGGTAAGGATTATGGATTCCACCTTGGAGGTAAGATGTGGTATCAAGGCTAATATTTGCAGCTGCTAAAAATATAAAAAAGACATGCTTGTCCATCGATTATAAACCGTATTAATTAGTGCACAAATCTTATTTTATTATTTAGTTATTAATTATATGATTTTCATAGATTTTTTGCATGTGGTATATAATTTTCATATGATTTTGGCTAACTATTTAAAAATTTTAAAATTGCCTGATAAACATATATCATCTATTTCATATGTTGGTGTATTTGGAATTTTAAAACATTCAGCTTAAAAAAATATTATTAACATTAACTTGATATAGGGAAGTGGTTAAGCACTGGATGATAATATATATATATATATATATATTATAAAGCATCTACCCATTTTGGTACGTTTTGAGTGGATTTCCTCAAACGCCTCATTATTATTTTAAAGTTCATAACTATTAGGTAATTTTCTTTTCTCTTCAAATATTTACTTTTTTTTTTTCCTTCTATCTTATTTTTTTACTTTTAATCATCTAAGAAATTTAAATAAATATATTGAAAATATTAAAAATTATAGTAACAAATAAAAAATAAATGAATGCTTTATTTATTTATATTATAAAATTTTAACACACACATTGAGTGTGCCAAAATTACTAATAGAAATAATCCCTTTGTGTTTATAGCAGCATGAAGCACACCATTTATGTAGAAAATTCAAAATTAACTTGCCATTTCAATTTGCCCAATCTAATTCAAAACATAAATAGAGTTATTTGAAGCATTTTTTAGGTTCTTCAAATGTGGATTTGTTTGCTATATTTGGTGGAGAAAAGTTGTTTGTATTGTATGCAAAATGCATCTTATAATATTTTAAAGTTATAAATAGCATTATAGTGATCACAATAGAGCAAAAGTTAGTTTAGTAAATTTAAATATGTCCTACATTATCAAATGATTATCATCCAAACAACAAAAGTGCATTTTGTTTGGCATATACATACTCTTAAACTAACAACCGAACAAAATATTAAATAGTATTAACATGTTATATGACTTACATATTCATCTCAATCTTTTACACCCAATCTCATTATTGTAATCAAATGCAGCCTTCACATAAATTGTGTATCCAATCGATAAATACTCTCTGATGGATATCCTGGTGATTCTTAAATGTCTGCCAAGGATGGCATGAATAGTCCTCACTATTCCCAAGACAAGTAACGGTACACTTGGATAAAATAGATTAAGTGCGTACAGGGTGGCATTTCAGTGGGAGTCTAAAAAGATGATAAGGAATAACGTTCATTTGTTAGGATAGTTAGTGGGAGTCTAAAAAGATGATAAGGAATAACGTTCATTTGTTAGGATAGTTAGAGCTAACACTACAACAAATTACACTTTTAATAACGAATAATTTCGTTACCATAAGACTGAAATTCGTTACCCAAAATATAGGTAATGAATTTTTCGTTACTTAAGTTTAGTGCCCTAAAGCCCATCGCAAAAAGTATTAATAACGAAATTTATGGTTCCCTACGAATGATGGACTTATGGCGACGAAATGTATCGTTTCCAAAAATATAATATTAATAACAAAAACGTGTATTAGTTATGATAGATTTTTATAGCATAACAAAATATTTAGTTACTAAAATATTGGCAATTTTGTTGCATTTTATTTTTTTATTACCAATGCATAATATAATTTTTTGATCTCGATTGGCCGCTGGTAGCTGGGCATGAAAACACTGGGCCAATGAGCCAGGCTGGACCGACTGGGGCTCAGTATAGGCACGTTGAGCTTTGCTCTTTGGACTTCGGCATGATGGGCTTAAGGCGAGCACTAGACCATTGGATTGGGCCCCGAGTTTTGGGCCGCTTCATCAAGCTTTAACATACTGGGCTATCCACTACACTGCACTAAAGTCGGATGGACATCGATTCGTGGGCTAGGCTGGGAGCTACTGGGCCCGCTCATTGGGCCTCAGACTCGGGCTTCCTGCTTCGGCGCGCTAGGCTGAGCGCTTGGGCCTGTTGGAATGGGCCCAGCATCTTCGGCCTGGGCGCGATGGGCTGCTTGATCAAGCTTTCACACTGGGCCATCCACTATACTACACTAAAGTCGGATGGACACCGGTTCATGGGCTAGGCTGGGAACTACTGGGCCCGCTCATTGGGCCTCGAACTCGGGCTCCCTACTTTGGCGTGCTGGGCTGAGCACTTGGGCCTGCTGGAATAGGCGCAACATCTTGGACCGGGGCGCGATGGATTGTAGTTAGTTGGAGATAAATCCGGAGGTTTACTTGAAGCAGGACTTGATCCCACGCCAGCACCCACATAAAGCAAGCTCCTAACCATCTTGCCTGCAATTAATATAAATCAAGATACCGATGCGCATATATACTTATTCTCTTTGCCTCCAAAAGATAACATGGCTCTCAAGCTTTTTCTCTTGTACGTTTTGCTTACTAAACTTAACATTGATTTTTTTTACTTATGTTATTTATTTAAAATCATTACATTATTTTGTTCAAAATAATTTAAAATTTTTATTTATTTAAAATTATTAAAATTATATTGTTAGGATAAAATTTTAGATTTTATTTTTATTTAAATTATTTATTTTGATTAATAAATAAATTTAATTTTTTTATTTCACAGGGTTCAAACTCTAGATCTCACACATTTTGACTTATTTATTTTTTATTAATTAATAAATTTAATAAAACTAGTTTAAATTAGGGTTTGTTTGTTTATGAATTGGAGCATTTTGTCAAAATATTTTAGCAAAATGGTTTTTCGAAAATGGGGTTGGAGAATTTGATGGTTGTCTGTTCGTATTTTAGGTGGTAGGTGGAAAATGAATTGGGAAAAAATTAATTATTTATTTATTTGTGTTGTAGGAGGGAACAAGATATCATATCAATAACTTTTTTATTAGGTTGGTAAGGTGAAATTGACATTTTAAAATTCCTATTGTTAGTATGATATTTTTAGATCTTATTTTTATTTTTAAATTATTTATTTTAGTTAATAAATATTTTTTTATATTTAATAAATATATTCAACTTAATCTAATTAAATTATTTTAAATATGATTATTTTTTAATATTAGTGAGTTGTAATGTACCACTCCCTCTCGGGACAGCACCTAAGTTGAAGCGCCACCAATTCAATCTTCAATATAGTTCAAATAATAACTAGAAAACTTGTAATTTAACCATCTCAAAGGTAAAACAGTCATACTAATCCCAAAAGATCACTTCATAACATAAAATACGTAAATATCCAGTATCTGAAGTTTCATACAAACATTCTCATAACACTCTTCAAGTAGTTGTCTTGATCAATTGACTTATATGAACAACAGCAGCACCTAATCTATTAGAAAATGACTTTCGTCTAAAACATACCTCTACTTCTCAGTTTGACGTGTCTTAAGCCAAACAACAACAAGGGGGTAAGTCCTAAGGACTTAGTGAGGGAAAAGAAAATGACAGGATTCAAAAGAAAATGATAGGCAACAAACAAAAACAGTTCGATAACAATAAAAGTTTCAACGTGAATCAACATTGTGCAAAGTATACATGATATCAATTATATTAGATTGTTGGTCATTCCATCCTTATTACTCCTACATCAATGTATAGCTGCTAGTACCGAACATCGGTACAGTAAAATAAGATTTCCTTATCGCTCCATTGCTCGAGCACTTCGCTCGACAGGTAATAACTTTCTTTTATTTGCATGGTCAATCGCATACCAGATCCCACCACTCACAGTTCGCTACCTCCAGCTACCTGTAAGTCAGGATCGTATGCGGGAACTAGCCGGTAGACTTGTCACCATCAGTCCGTACCACCCGGCCGTCTTTCCAAACCTAGCCCCGTGCCCAACTTCCCATGGTGTCCCTCTGAGTTTAACTTCCCATGGGCGTCCCCGTGGGTTGCACGATATAATACCAACAAATATCAATTCAATTTTTCAAGCAATAACATGAACATTTCAAAACTTTACATGACCTACCATACACAAGGCAAAACATTTTCTAATAACATCTGGCAAGGCCTATTCCAATAAACAAGGTACATGAATAATTTGAGAGAACTTTTGACACAAATAGGTCTACCAAACCATTCCACATATCATTGTGATAAATATCAAGATCATTTTCAAGAAACGGTAATATATCAGACAGTTTCAAATCAGAAGAACCTCACAGGGTTTGACAATTAACAACAATAACGACAATTTGAACAAATATCAAATCAGTAGAACCTAACAGGTTCAACGATATCATGGAACAACGCATACAAACAAGAACTAATTGGTAGATCCCACACAGGGGAAAGCAATAACTTATAGAGTATGGTAAGCAAACAATTCCAACCCTCACAGGGGTTTATTAACAAAACAATAGGTACAAAAGGTGCCAGATTAGCAGACCATCACAATGGTTTTTCCACAAGAACAATTAAATATAAATCAAGGCCAGGTTGGCAAACCCTCACAGGGGTTTTCAACAAGTAATGAGAAAGCTTATACAAAGCAATAACCCAAAGTATGAGACCTTCACAGGGGTATTCAAATTAGATAACAGATAACAAATCAAATTTCAAACAATCAAAATACGGTACAGAAACAGGAAAACCCACACAGGGCTTATCACAAATAACAGATAGTTAGAAAAGGTGCCAAATTGGCAGACCCTCACCTCTTACAGTATCAGAGAAAACTATCACAATCTGTCGTCTGCCAATCTACGAGACCCACTTCTACTTCACCTAACCAAAATAGTATAATTACAGTCAAAATCCATATTTGACTCCCAGCATTAGTATCATGCTTATCATTAATCTAAATTCACCAAATAATCATATTAACATGATAGTTTAAAGCTTAAACAGCTCTATCGATCTAATAACAATCAATAACATCAATTATATCCAAATTAATCTCGGTTTCATATCAAGTCTAATAACTAAGCAATAACTAGTTCTCAATTACATAATCATTCTCGTCATATCATCCAAAATTCACAATAATTGTCCAATTCTTATCACTTAGATCTAAATCCATAAATCCACAAGTTAACGTTCAAATCCTTTAATTAACTCAATTAATTCCAACATAACAAATATCCGAATCCACAACTTATAAGTACTCCTTGCTTAAGGATCTCAATCACAATCAGATTTATATCAATACATCCAAAATCTTATTCTTAGCATAGATACCATCTAAATTAGGAAAGTACAACATATGCATTATATATAAAACAAGGTACAACCAACTAAAACTTAATTTTTAACCCTCTATTACCCAAAATTGCTTATCGAGGCCTCAGAATCACGAACCAAGAGCACCACTGCGATCGTTGGAACAAGGAGAAGAAACTAGTTTGGGGTCGCAGAAGCGCCGCCACCAAAAAATCTCACGGTCACCACCCCAAAAAGCTTTCCAACCTCCTGATCCCAAATATCCAATCAAATTTAAGTTTTACCGCCGAGAACTACCTCAAAATACACCCCCAAAATTGTTGTCACTATCTCACACTACTGCTTGTTTATTTCCATTTTCCATCGCTACCGCTACACCGATCTCTAATGCAAAGCCACCACCGTGATCCCCTTTGTCAACTCTTCCCAACCACAGCCTCAAAATTGAGTTTGGCCGCCGGAAATCCACAAACCCACCAAGCTCTGCTTAGTCCAATGGTGCCTCGTTGCTTCCCGATAATTCTGCTAGAAATGGAGGTGGTTGAGGGTGGTTAAGTGTTCTGGGTGAAGTGGAGAGGAGATTGTTGAGTTCAGTTTGGTTGTTGGAGTGATGGCCAAAGCTCGCCGGGGATGGTGATGTCTGCGATGAAGAAAGAGAAAGGAAGAAAAAAAATGGAGATTGAAAAAGAAGATGAATAGTGAAGAAAAATGAGGAAATTGAAGGAATTTTTTTTTTTTGTAAAATCCATGTTTTAAAAATTACAATTGAGTCCTTAGTCTAATTAAGTTAAATCAATTAAGTCCTTAAGTAATTAAAATAGCATATAGGTCCAATTTGACAAGAAAAATATCATGCAAGCCCCTGAGCTTATAAAAATGGCCCAAATCAAGTCTTCTCAATTGCAATCCAACCACAAAACTTTCCAATTTCTTGCAATTGAGTCCTCAATTATTTTTTTTTATTTTTTGAGCCCTAAGATCCGATCAATAAATCTTTTAATTTCTAAATCCTTATTTTTGAAAATACTGAATTTCAGGGGTGTTACAGACTTCCCCCCTTAAAAGAATCTGGTCCCCAGATTCTCATCTGAGTACTATTTCGACTGACAAAAAATGAGTAGATTCGGTCTATCGATCTACATCTTCTTTTCATTTCATTCCACCAGGATTGTTCCTTCAAGTCCTGATATATCTTCATGCTTCTCAGATGCATTTTTTATCTTGACTTGTGTGCCTTATCTAACAATCTTTCTTCCATTTCTTCTAGCACACATGTTTTCTTACGGAATAGAAGAATACCTTAAATATCAGTATTGAACTCAAACTCTCCAGAAGGATCAACTTTCTTTCAGTTTCAACATAACACCTGTTCTTAGGCTTTCTGATGCTTCTGCTTCCAGTAAGTGGGCCATTCTAGCCTTTCGGCTCAAGGCATTGGCTACTACACTCACCTTTTCGGGTGATAGGTGATGGAAGAATAACAATCTTCTAGAATTTCAATCCATCATGTTGTCTTATGTTCGGATCCTCATTTTAGTCAAATGATTGACCTTACTGAGTTACTTTAGTCAATGAGTTAGTTATTTAGACAAGTGCTGCACAATTCTTCGTTAACAGCCGACAAGACACATAAAACTACATACTTCTATCACATTTTTGGTCCCTTCCAATTAATTACCGCCTCTATCTCAAAGGGATCAATTTCTACCCCATCTGGAGGTATGATATATCCAAGAAAAACCACATTATTATCCAAAATTCGCACTTTCAGATTTTGCATACAACTTATGCTTTCTTAAGGTTTCGAGAACCATGCATAAGTGCTTTATGTGGTCTTCCTAGTCTTCAGTTGGAAGGACTCGTACTTCAACTCTAGCTTTGAGAAGTTCTTGTCCCCGTAAAAAGTTAAATAATACTTCTACGTAGACTAGGATAATGAATTCAATTCTTTCGGGAATAATTCTGAGTATTCAGCTATCACTTCTGTGTAATAGACCTTAATCTTGAGTTGCATATTTAGTTCAAGGAAGTACGACAAATATGAAAGAATGCAAACATCATAATCATATATGGCATTATTATAATTTCCAAAATTAGAAGTCATACCTTCTGCAACTTCATAAGGATCAAATTCCTCTTCTTCAGTCAGAGCATATGATCGCTCGAACTTTTAGCTTTTCACCAATTCCTACGACTCGTTTCCTTTTCTAGTAGGGGTTGACTTTCTCCGATTTGGGCAATCCTTGACTAAATGATGATCACTACCACAAAGTACACATCTACCCTACTTTCTCCAGCATCCTAATTCTTCATGGCATGGTTTCCCACAATATCCACACGCTTTCTATGTTGGACTCATGGCTTCACCAATCTAATAAACCTGTTGGTTGACACCCCCAATTTGTAACTTTAATTGTTTGTTATTAGGGTGGTCTTGCCCACTAGGTGGTAGCCTTCCTAGCCTTTTCCAACAGTTAGATTCCTCATGACTTAACATGCCAAAAAATCCACAAATCTTTTCTGATGTCCCAGATTGGATCTTCCGTCGTTTCTGACCTAAACCACTTCTTTTGCTAACAGCAACTCTGATCTCAGAAGTTGTTCCTATCTTGCCTTTTCCTCCATCTGTATGTACCTCAAAAGGTTCTAGTTCCACCTGCAAGGCCCTTCTCAAGGCTTCCTCAAAGTTAAACTGCTTATAAGGCGTAAGGGTTCGTCGTATCTCAAATCTTAATCCCTTAACAAATTTCTCGGTTCTACACTCCTCATTTCTCAATACCTGTGGGGCATACCAAATCAACCTACTAAATCTTACCTCATATTGCCACACTGTTATATCTGCATGGGTAAGACCTTCAAATTCTTATTTCTGAGCATCCCTTACTTCTTGTGGTATATATCTATCTATAAATTCCCACACAAAGTTGTCCCAGGTACAAGGTACCTTCTTATGTTCCCATCGTTGGCTTACTAAAGTCCACCATTGACCTGCAGCTCCTTCTAATAGATAGATAGTAAATATAAATTTGAGGTCCTTTGGGTAACCTAACATCTGAAAAATATCATCAATCTCCCTGATCCAAGCTTCTGGCTTTTGGTGATTCGATTCACCTATAAATATTGGAAGGTGGAACTTAAGAAGATATGGTAAGGTCCCAAACTTTAGAGGTTTCTCGTCTCTCTTCGGATTATCGATCTGACCTTGTTGCTAGTGCAATTGTTGGAATTGCTGCGACATTACATTCATTTGCTCTAAAACTTCTCTCCTTACTGTCGATTGTACTTATGGACCTCATTTTTCTCCCCCAACACTTATTGGACGTCTCCGATCCGAGATGTCCTCTTCCAGACTTTCTTGGGTAAGGGAATACATTGGGACTAGTTCTACTGACGTCATCCAATACTTTGCAAGCTCTGCAGTTGAAGACTACACCTATCTGTAATATTTAAAATATATATACAATTTTTTAAATTTTCAAAAATAAAGAAAATAAAAGTAAGTTTAACAAATTGTCAATAACTCATAATAGAAAGAAAGGAAATCTACTAACAAATAACTGGAAGATAAAATTAGTTAATATATTAGGTTAGCATCAACAAAATTACATCAGCATGAGCACAAGTCTAGAGTTTCCAAGATAGTTATGCTAATTACGCCCAATCGTACACAAAATGATAAGGCGTAAGAAAGGGGAAAAGAAAATATCAGCCAATGCTACGCGATCCAATAGTCAGAAGCTAATACTAAACAACTACTACTTCATATTCATATATACAATGCATCCACAACCACCACATCATCCAGCTCTAGTTCATTCCCCATCTGGACTCATATGGCACGAAGTCTCTGCACTTGAGCCTCTGTTATCATAACCCTTAGAACCCAATATCGATTTCAAATGGCTGACTCTGCCTAGCTTAGCATGAGTAACTCATGCCAATCTCATAATCTATCCTCAACTGTCTGACACATCCTTAGCAAGCTCACCCTTTTTTTTTTTTTTGATTATCAGTTATCCCTCAATATAAAAGTCACAAAATCTGTTTCATTAACACCAAACTATTTAAATTCATTCCCAACTCCCTTGGGTCCTATATAACCTTTCAATATACCTCAAATATTCAGAGTTCACATCCTAACTAATCTAAACATGAGGTTAGCTATGAATCCCAATTATATTCCTAGGTCATCGAAAACCTAGGCTCTGATACCACCCTGTAGCACCCCATTTCGGGACAGCACCCAAGTTGAGGCGCCACCAATTCAATCTTAAATATAGTTCAAATAATTATTATAAAACTTGTAATTTAACCATCTCAAGGGTAAAACAATCATACTAATCCCAAAAGATCAATTCATAACATAAAATACCTACATATCTAGTATCTTAAGTTTCATACAAACATTCTCATAACACTCTTCAAGTAGTTGTCTTGATCAGGTGACTTATATGAACAACAACACCTAATCTATTACAAAATCACTCTCGTCTAAAACATACCTCTACTTCTCAATTTAACCGGTCTGAAGCCAAATAAAAACAAGGGGGTAAGTCCTAAGGACTTAGTGAGGGAAAAGAAAATGACAGGATTAAAAGAAAATGATAGGCAACAAACAAAGACAGTTCGATAACAATAAAAGTTTCAACGTGAATCAACATTGTGCAAAGTACACATGATATCAATTATATTATACTATTGGTCATTCCATCCTTATTACTCCCAGATCAATGTATAGTTGCTAGTACCGGACATCGGTACAGTAAAACAAGATCTCTTTATCGCTCCATTGCTCGAGTACTCAACTCGGCAGGTAATAACTTTTTTTTATTAGCATGGTCGACCGCATGCCAGATCCCGCCACTCATAGTTCGCTACCTCCAGCTACCTATAAGTCAGGATTGTACGTGGGTACTAGCCGGCAGACCTGTCACCGTCGGTCCGTACCGCCCGGCCGTCTTTCTGAACCTAGCCCTGTGCCCAACTTCCGGTGGTGTCCCTCCAGTTCGAATTTCCCATGGGCATCCCCATGGGTTGCACAATATAATGCCAATAGATATCAATTCAATTTTTCAAGCAAAAACATGAACATTTTGAAACTTTACATGACTTGTCGTACACAAGGCAAAATATTTTCAAATAACGGCCGACAAGGCCTATTCCAGTAAACAAGGTACATGAATAATTTGAGAGAACTTTTGACACAAATAGGTCTACCAAACCATTCCAAATATCATTCTCATAAATATCAAGATCATTTTCAAGAAACGGTAATATATCAGACAGTTTCAAATCAGAAGAACCTCACAGGGTTTGACAATTAACAACGATAACGACAATTTGAACAAATATCAAATCAGCAGAACCTAACGGGTTCAACGATATCATGGAATAACGCATACAAACAAGAACCAATTGGTAGATCCCACACAGGGGAAAGCAATAACTTATAGAGTATGGTAAGCAAACAATTCCAACCCTCACAGGGGTTTATTAACAAAATAATAGGTACAAAAGGTGCCAGATTGGCAGACCCTCACAATGGTTTTTCCACAATAACAATTAAATATAAATCAAGGCCAGGTTGGCAGACCATCACAGGGGTTTTCAACAAGTAATGAGAAAGCTTATACAAAATAATAACCCAAAGTGGGAGACCCTCATAGGGGTGTTCAAATTATATAACAGATAACAAATTAGATTTCAAACAATCAGAATATGGTATAGAGACCGAAAAACG
This sequence comes from Jacaranda mimosifolia, assembly GCA_018894105.1. NCBI lineage: Eukaryota > Viridiplantae > Streptophyta > Magnoliopsida > Lamiales > Bignoniaceae > Jacaranda > Jacaranda mimosifolia. The sequence continues at coordinate 15,423,352 of CM032123.1, forward strand.
CACACAGAGCTTATCATAAATAATACATAGTTAGAAAAGGTGCCAGATTGGTAGACCCTCACCTCTTGTAGTATCATAGAAACCTATCACAACTACGGTCTTCCGGACCGCGGGACCCACTTCTATTTCAGCTAACCAAAATAGTATAATTACATTCAAAATCCATATTTGACTCCCAGTATCACTATTATGCTTATCATTAATCCAAATTCACCAAATAATCATATTAACATGATAGTTTAAAGCTTAAACGGCTCTATCGATCTAATAACAATCAATAAGATTGATTATATCTAAATTAATCTCGATTTCATATCAAGTCTAATAACTAAGCAGTAACTAGTTCTCAATTACATAATCATTCTCGTCATATCATCCAAAATTCACAATAATTGTCCAATTACTATCACTTGGATCTAAATCCATAAATCCACAAGTTAAGGTTCAAATCCTTTAATCAACTCAATTAATTCCAGCATAACAAATATCCGGGTCCACAACTTTTAGGTACTCCTTGCTTAGGGATCTCAAGCATAATCAAATTTATATCAATACATCCCAAATCCTATTCTTAGCATAGATACAATCTAAATTAGGAAAGTACAACATATACATTATATATATAACAAGGTACAACCAACTAAAGCTTAATTCTTAACCATCTATTACCCAAAATTGCTTATCGAGGCCTCAAAATCACGAACCAAGAGCACCACTGCAATCGTCAGAACGAGGAATAGAAATCGTTTTGGGGTTGCCGGAATGTCGCCGTCTGCCGCTGCCGGAAAATCTCACGATCACCACCTCGAGAAGCTTTCCGACCTCCTGATCCCAAATATCCAATTAGATTTAAGTTTTATCATCGGGAACTGCCTCAAAATCCACCCCGAAATTGCTACCACCACCTCACACCGCCACCTGTTTCTCTCCATTTTTCGTCGTCGCCGCTGCACCAATCTCTCAGGCAAACCTACCAACGTGATCCCCTTTCTCAGCTCTTCCCAACCATAGCCTCAGAATTGAGTTTGGCCACCGAAAAACCACAAACCCACCAAGCTCCACTCGGTCCGACGATGCCTCGTTGCTTCTCGGTAATTCTGTCGAAAATGGAGGTGGTAGAGGGTTCTCGGTGAGGTGAAGAGGAGATTGTTGAGTTTAGTTTAGTTGTTGGAGTGATGGCCGGAGTCTCGCCGGGGATGGTGATGTCCACAGTGAAGGACGAGAATGGAAGAAAAGAAATGGAGATGAAAAAGACAATGAATAGTGAAGAAAAATGAGGAAATTGAAGGAAAAATTTGTTTTGTAAAATCCATCTTTTAAAAATTGCAATTGAGTCCTTAGTCTAATTAAGTTAAATCAATTAAGTCTTTAAGTAATTAAAAAAGCAAATAGGTCCTAGTTGACTAGAAAAATACCATGCAAGCCCCTAAGCTTATAAAAATGGCCCAAATCAAGTCTTCTCAAATTGCAATCCAACACCAAAACTTTCCAATTTCTTGCAATTGGGTCCTAAATTTTTTTTGTTTTTCAAGCCCTAAAATCCAATCAATAAATCTCTTAATTTCTAAATTCTTATTTCCGAAAATACTGAATTTCAGGGGTGTTAGATGTAATTTAAAAACAAAATCATATTTAATTAAGAGATGGATTTGATTTTTATTTTTCTTTTATAATTAATAAATATGTTTAATTAAATTACTTTAGATATGTTGATGATTTTAAATTTTTACTTTTTAAATTCAACTTCAATTAAAAGATTATTTAATATTTAAAAAATTATTAATAAAATTATTTAAATTTATTCTGAGTAATTTAAATAATATTAAAGTTAAACCCCCATGTTAAAGTGACAAATAAGTCCAGGGGTATTTTTGTCTGAAAATAATCAAAACAGCTTTTGAAGGAAATTTTTGAATTTTAATATAAATTTTCAACCAACATCTACAAATTTGTTAAGATTGCTAACAGTTCTTCAAAAATTTAATTAAATATATGGGGATACAAAATAATTTTATTAAACTTATAACTATATTACTAAATTTATATTACAATGTCATGAGAATTTCAAAATAATTTCAAAATTTCCAACTATATTAAAGTTATACAATTTGATCAATTTCAAAACAATTTGAGTTAATTAAGTGTAGAAAATTTTCAATAAATGCATGTTCAAATTGTTCACATCAATATATTATTAGTACAGAATATTTTAATTTTTAAAATAAAATTAATTAAACATAAAGACTAAAGTTTTTAGAATTTATAAACAATTTTTCTAAAATTTTTTTGTTCAAAAACAATGTCCTAATAAATAATAACAAAAAATAGATTTTAATTTTTAACCTCCATAATAATACATCATAATTCATCTTATAAGATAAGATAAAACAAATAATGTTTGTATATACTATTTATACACAAAATAGAGGGAGGAGCAAAAATTTGGAGGTAATAAAAAAATAATAGGGGAATTCATTTTTGGAAGGAAACTTATTTTTTTGAAGGAAATATAATATGTAGACCAACTAATTCTTAAGAACAACTTGTTCAGGTCCATGAAAGTTAATAATCATTAGGATTATAAACAGATATTAAACGAATCGAATAGGTTGTATCTGTATCTATATCCATTTAAGTTTTATCCGTATCCGTATCCGATGAATTTTTTTTTTATAACATCCGAATTCGTATCTGCTGGATATTATCCAAATTCGGATATATCCGTATCAGATTATAATTATTTCGAATATCCTTCTATAAATATCCGAATATCCATTTATGAATATCCGAATCCATATCCGTTAATTTATGATAAAATGCATATTTTTTCTAATAAATTTCATTAAAAAAAATAATCATATAAATAACATAATAAAATCTAGAAAAAAAACAACAACAACAAACAATAAAGTTAGCATACTCCAAAGATTAAACAAGCATACAAATCTCCTCAAAAATCAAAAGAAATAACAATTTTCAATACATAATACAACAATCCAAAATAAACAAAATAAAAGTTCATTTCAATACAAGAAAAATCTTCACATAGTCCAACAACATGAACATGTTCGAAATTCTCATCTGTTTAATACTGCAAAACATAATAAACAAAATATTCGTAGTAAAGTTTAAGAGATTATCTATTAGGGGGAAAAAACCCTATAAGAACTTATAATATACTTTAAAAATAATGTCAAAGAATAAAAAAGTAAAGATAAGGTACATCAAAAACAACCATAGCATCACAATAATTGGCACCATGTACTCCAAAAGTTCAATCAATTATACCTATAAAAAAGTATATATTCGTCTACATTTATATGTTGATATAAAAATAAAAAAAACTAAATAAATATAGAAGCACTAGTAGCTGGAAGATCCAGATTTTTGACATAATTCAATTCAAAACCTGTTGAACAATAAAAATAAAAAATAAAAAATAAAAAAATCAAACATGTAAGTATATTTAACAATATATAAACAAAAAGCATAATCCATATAATTATAACTTCAAGTATTGACTATATAATTCATAATCACAATTCATCTAATTATAACTTTAATATTAAAATAATTTACCTTTTACAATGTCCAAAAATACAAAATTTCAAACATGCACAATTAAATAAAATATTACTATAATTTATTAATTATAAAAAATAAAAAAAGGGGTGCGGAGAAAGAAAAAAAAAGATGGTTGGAGTGGGGGGCAGGGCAGCAGTTGCTGGCCCTCCCCATTGGCCAGCTGCTGCTGGCCGCAACTGGTCACAACCCTAACTGGGTCGCGACCCAGCAAACACGACGGGGCTGGCTGACGAGGACCCCAGCCTCGTCACCTCCCCCAAGAGCCAACAAATCTGCTAGCTCTTATGATGGGGAGACCAGCCCATCGCAAGAGCCAACAGATTTGTTGGCTCTCGCTTTGGCGTCGCTGAGGCCAGTAGGCCTCTGCGACAACTGTAAACATGCATACATTAAAAAAAAATGAAAGGAAGGAAGAAGAGAAAGGAAGGAAGAAGAGAAAGGAAGAATGAGTACTTGGGCGGCGTGAGTGAAAATGAAGAGGGAAATGAAATTGGAATAAATGGGAGGTAGGGTTTAGTGAATAGTGATTTGGTCACACTTTTTTTTTGTTACATTTTTTATGTTTTATTTTGATAATTTTTATTTAATTGTAGTAATTAATTTTTAAAATTTTTAAATTTAATTATTCATTAATTTATTATATATGACTCTGATTTATATTTTGATACTTAATATTTTTATATATTATATTTTAATATAATTTTAAAAAGTTAGTTTTTACGATGGCTATTGAATTTTGGCATTTAATTTTAGATATGTATATATAACAATGTTAACCAATAAAATATTCTCTATTATTAATATTTTGGGGTTTAAAATTTATAAAGTTGTGAAATTTTATATTTAGATAACTTTTATTATTTTTCTAAATTAATAATATTACAAATTTACAAAATAAAATTATGAAATGATTTGTTCATCTTATATTTTACGTATATGTTAGACATTGTAAAATATTTAAAAAAAAAATTCGTGAGTTTTTAAACTTCTCAAAATATTTTATAAGATGTCAGTGTTTCGTAACTTTTTGAAGAAAATTACTTATAAAATTTCTAAAATAAAATGTTAGAAGCTTATAAATACTTTTTAAGAAACTAAGGAGTTCTTAACTTATTTTTAAAATCTTGACAAGCTCTCTTAATTTTAATTATATTAATTATAAAATTGGTATTACTAATACCTTATAAGCTCCAAGATCTTATTATCCAAACACTTTGAGAACTTTTTTTTTTTTAAATCCTAGCATCTTATAAGTTTGAAAAATATCTTATAAGATGCATGAGATACAAAAACATCTTATAACATGCAGGAGCTTATAAGACATTTTAAATAAGTTCATCCAAATACCTTATTTTAACATACATGAGCTTATAAGACGTTTTAAATAAGTTTAGCCAAATACCTTCTTATAAGCTCTTGTATGTTATATAGAAGGTATTTGGTTAAACTTATTTAAAACGTCTTATAAGCTCCTGTATGTTATATAAAAAGTATTTGGCTAAAGTTATTTAAAATGCCTTATAAACTCCTGTATCTTATAAGATATTTTCGGAGCTTATAAGTTATTAAATCTTTTTTTTAAATTATTTCTTAAAATGTTTAGATAAAATAAAATTTTGGAGCCTATAAGATTATGAAATTTAATAATCTATAAATAAAAATAATTTATTATGTATAATAATATATTTATATTATTATATGGTAAATTTTACAATATTATATGTATATATTAAAATACATAAAAATAGAATATAGTATATATAATAATTTTTAAATATTATTTATTGGGTATGGATAACGGTTTTAATTAAATTACGGATAATCGAATATATAAACGGATATATCCAACGGATATGTATTCGAAGCAGATATTAAACGGATCGGATAGGCATTTACCATATTTGTATCCGTTTACAGTCGGATGTCTAGTGATCGGATATGGATAATATCCGCTTTAAACGAATACGGATAATAGCCCTATAAAAGTATTTGGATGCGAACGATAAACGAATTTTTGAATCTCCATTTACAACCCTAATAATCATTACATTTAATAATATACTTTAAGTTAATACTTTTTTTACACTATATTAGACTGCGAAAGTTATCTTCATTTTAGCAGTTTATATAGTAAAACATACACACAATTAACATATAGATATATATAAGTTATAAAAATATTTAACTGGCCAATACAACGATTAAAAAACAAAATATAACATTAACAAGCTTAACTTCAGGGACTGTTTTCTTTTCTTTAAGTATTATGATAAACTAGAATTCTTTATTCTCTTTTTCTATTTAGGTATGTAACATTTAACTATTTGTTTAAAGGAGTTTTTAGAATTTTTCTAAAAGAATATTGTAATAAATTATAATAAAAAATTAAATTCTTAAGCACCAAAATTTATAAGTCCAAATTATATGTTATTTAACTATTTTAACTATAATAGAAAGTCATTTAATAATTTAAAAAATTATATTTCAATTCATCATATAATCTAAGATAAAAGAAATTAAGTTTGCTATAAATTATTTACACAAAAAAAATGGAGCTAAATTTAGAGGAATCGAAAAAAATAAATAGAATTCATTTTTATTAGATGGAAGCAAATTTTTGGAAGAAATCAAGTTAAATTATTATGTCAAACTAATAATAAAAACAATTGTTAACATTTTTAATGGGCCAAATTTTGGAGGGAATACAAAGTTGGAGGGAAACAAAATTGCATTGCCATCCAAATTCATTAAATAAATTTATACATATGTATAAAATAAGAATATATGAAATAATAAGAAATGAGAAATAATGATAAATTTATATATGTATAAAATGAGAAATATATGATAAATCTTCTTTAAATTTTATTGAAATTCGTATATATGTATATATATATACTATATATGTGTATAAGTATGAGAAATGAGAAATGAGAAATAATGATTCATTTATATATGTATAAAATGAGAAATATATGATAAATCTTCTTTAAATTTTATTGAAATTTATATATGTGTGTGTATATATATACTATATATGTATAAAAATATGAATAAAAATTATATTATATATATTTTTATAAATATTAAATATTATTTAATTCAAAATGAATAAATATAAAAAAATAGATAAAAATAAAAGTAATTTAAATTTTATGGATAAAGTTATATATATTTATATTATATATGTGAATAAGTATACATGTATGAATAATTAGAAAGAAAAATAAGATAAAAATAAAAATTATTTAAAATTTTATAAATAAATTTATATATATGTACAAAATGAGAATATATGAAATAATGAGAAATGAGAAACAATGATAAATTTATATATATGTATAAAATGAGAATAAAAAGAAAAGAAAAGAATGAAAAAAAAATAAAAAAAATAAAATATGATACTAAAAAGTTATTTAAATTGAATTGTATATATGTGAAATGATTAAGGGTAAATTGGTTTTTTAATATTAAAATTATGTTAAATGGGCAACAAATGTGGAGGGAGAGGCGGTATGCATGGTTTTATAAAATATAAGGAAGTTGTTTTGTATATTTTTTTTCCACATGAGAGATTGATGCTTATTTCACAAATCATAAGGGGGTAAATTGCAACTAGCCCAATAAAATTATTCCTAGTTCAATGGAGCCCTTACTTTTCTTTTTTTTGCTAACATAGTATTTGGTTGTATTGAAAAAATTACATTTTTGGTCTCACTGGATGGGGGGTTTGCACTTTTGGTACTTAAGTTGACACTTATAGGACCAAAACTCTAATTTTTTTAACATATTTGGGACAGCACCTCAACTTCTGTTAGTGTTCAGGCAAAACCGTTAAATTAAAAAAAAAATTAACTACCCAACACCCCCAAAAATTTGATTTATTTATAAAAATTCCACAAAATTTTAAATGCCCAATAAACCTTCATTAAAAAATTTTAAAAAATTAATAAAAAAATTTAAAAATATATAACAAAATCCTCATAAAAAATTAAAATTTTTATATATTAATATAAGTATCATATAAATATATATAATATCAATATAAATATATATAAAATAAATATCATATAAATATATACATAAATATATATATATAACACCCACCCCTCTCCCCCAACTCCTCATCGCGGGCCATGGCTAGTAGCCGCCTGGCCATGGCCGGGGCGGGGTGGGTAGGGAAGGGGAGAGAAGGAGCAAATATATGTGTGTGTGTGTGTGTGTGTATATATATATATATTTACTTATTTATTTGTTGTTAATTACTAAATTTTAATCAGGTTAACCTAAATTGAATTTTTCTACTTATGTTATTTATTTAAAATCATTACATTATTTTGTTCAAAATAATTAAAATATTTATTTATTTAAAATTATTAAAATTATATTGTTAGGATAAAATTTTAGATTTTATTTTTATTTAAATTATTTATTTTGATTAATAAATAAATTTAATTTTTTTATTTATATATACACACATTAAAGTCTCACAGGGTTCAAACTCTAGATCTCACACATTTTGACTTATTTATTTTTTATTAATTAATTAACTTAATGAAATTAGTTTAAATTAGAGCTTGTTTGTTTATGAATTGGAGCATTTTGTCAAAATATTTTAGCAAAATAGTTTTTTGGAAGTGGGGTTGGGGAATGTGATGGTTGTTTATTTGTATTTTGGGTGGTAGGTGGAAATGAATTGGGAAAAAATTATTTATTTATTTGTATTTTAGGAGAGAACAAGATATCATATCAATAACTTTTTTATTGGGTTGGTATGGAGAAATTTACATTTTAAAATTAATATTGTTAGCATGATATTTTTAGATCTTATTTTATTTTTAAATTATTTATTTTAGTTAATAAATATTTTTTTATATTTAATAAATATATTCAACTTAATCTAATTAAATTATTTTAGATATGATTATTTTTTAATATTATTGAGATGTAATTTAAAATAAAATCATATTTAATTATAGATTTGATTTTTATTTTTATTTTAAAATTAATAAATATGTTTAATTAAATTTGATTAAATTACTTTAGATATGTTGATGATTTTAAATTTTTATTTTCTTAATCCAACTTCAACTAAAAGATTATTTAATATTTAAAAAAATTACTAATAAAATTATTTAAATCTATTCTGAGTAATTTAAATAATATTAAAGTTAAACCCCCATGTTAAAATTACAAATAAGCCCAGGGGTATTTTTGTCTGAAAAATAATCAAAACAGCTTTTGAAGGATTTTTTGAATTTTAATATAAATTTTTTCAACCAACGTCTACAAATTTGTTAAGGATTCTAATAGTTCTTCAAATATTTAATTAAATATATAGGGATAGAAAATAATTTTATTAGACCTATACCAATATTACTAAGTTTATATTACAATGTCATGAGTATTTCAAAATAATTTCAAAATTTCCAACTATATTAAAGTTATACAAGTTGATCAATTTCAAAACAATTTGCATTAAATAAGTGTAGAAAAGTTTCAATAAATTAATGTTCAAATTGTCCACATCAATATATTATTAGTATAGAATATTTTAATTTTTAAAATGAAATTAATTACACATAAAGACTAAAGTTTTTAGAATTTATAAATAATTTTTCTAAAATCTTTTTGTTAAAAAACAATGTCCTAATAAATAATAACAAAGAATAGCATTAAATTTTTAACCCCCATAATAATACGTCATAATTCATCTTATAATATAAGATAAAATAAATAATTTTTGTATACAGTATTTATACACAAAAATGGAGGGAGGAGCAAATATTTGGAGGGAACAAAAAAAATAATAGGGGAATTCATTTTTGTAGGGAAACATATTTTTTGAAGGAAATATAATATGTAGACCAACTAATTCTTAAGAACAATTTGTTCGAGTCCATGAAAATGAATAACCATTACATTTAATAATATACTTTAAGTTAATACTTTTTTTACACTATATTAAGCCACGAAAGTTATCTTCATTTTAGCAATTTATATAGTAAAACATACACACAATTAACATATAGATATCTATAAGTTATAATAATTTTTAATTGGCCAATACAACAATTAAAAAACGAAATGTAATGTTAACAGGCCTAACTTTAGGGACTGTTTTCTTTTCATTAAGTATTATGGTAAACTAGATTTCTTTCTTTTCTTTTGCTATTCAGGTATGTAACCTTTAACTATTTATTTTAAGGATTTTTTAGAATTTTTCTAAAAGAATATTATAATAAATTATAATAAAAAATTAAATTCTTAAGCATCAAAATTTATAAGTCCAAATTATTTGTTATTTAACTATTTTAACTATAATAGAAAGTCATTTAATAATTTAAAAAATTATATGTTAATTCATCATATAATCTAAGATAAAAGAAATTAAGTTTGCTATAAATTATTTATACAAAAAAAATGGAGGAGCTAAAATTTAGAGGAATAAAAAAAAAATGAAGAGAATTCATTATTATTAGATGGAATCAAATTTTTGGAAGAATTCAAGTTAAATTATTATGTCAAACTAATAATAAAAACAATTGTTAACATTTTTTATGGGCCAAAATTTGGAGGGAATACAAAGTTGGAGGGAAACAAAATTGCATTGCCATCCAAATTCATTAAATATATTTATACATATGTATAAAATAAGAATATATGAAATAATGATAAATTTTTATATGTATAAAATGAGAAATATATGACGAATCTTCTTTAAATTTTATTCAAATTTATATATATACACTATATATGTCTATAAGTATGAATAAAAAATTATATTATATATATAAATATTAAATATTATTTAATTTGGACTGAATAAATAGAAAAAATAGATAAAATAAAAGTAATTTAAATTTTATTGATAAATTCATACATATGTATATTACATATATTTGAATAAGTATAAATAGAAAAAATAAGTATACATGTATGAATAACTAGAAAGAAAAAAAGATAAAAATAAAATTATTTAAAATTTTATATATAAATTTATATATATATATATATGTATAAAATGAGAAATTTATGAAATAATGGAAGAAGAGAGAAATGAGCATAAAAAGAAAAGGAAAGAATGAAAAAGAAAAAAACTATAATAATAAAAAGTTATTTAAATTGAATTGTATATATGTGAAATGATTAAGAGTAAATTGATTTTTTATATTAAAATTATGCTAAATGGGCAACAAATGTGGAGGAACATGTGGTGTGCGTGGTTTTATAAAACATAATTAGTAGGGTTTGAAATTAAAACAAATGTTTGAAATAATTATTTTAAATCAGATTGCAGGTTGGATTGGGTGGATTTGAGTTGGTAAGTTGACCAAATAAAAATCAAATCGACCCGAACCAGACCTGATACGATTCAGGTTGGGTTAGTATTGAACATTTTCAGGTTGTCATCAGGTTGGGTTAGATTAGGATTGAGAAAATCAATGTTAGACCCCTACTTCAACCCAACCCGAACCCGCACAACCCACCCCTATTGACACCCCTATTGACACCAATTCATTATAAAATTAGTGAAGCCCAATTAATAAAAAAGGAGTTGCTAAAGCTCAATTAATCAACTTTGCAATTTGAAGTCAAACTCAATTCTTTACCAAATGACATTAATTTACTAAAAAATCGGTGAACTCATATTAATGAAAGAAAGTTGCAAAAACACAATTAATCAATTCTTTAAATTAATGTCAGATCTAATTCATTTTGAAATCCAATTCACTAATTTACTAAGAGAATTATTGAAGCTCAATTAATGAAAATGAAGTTGGTAAAACCCAATTTGCCAATTCACTAAAATATTAGTTAAGCCCAATTAGTAAAAAAAAAAATAAGCTGGTCAACCCAAAGTAATCAATTATTTGCACTAAAGTGAAGCCCAATTAATAAAAAATAAACTCAGTTCTTTCAAGAAAGCCTGATTCATCATTTACCTCACTTCAACTTTGTTCAAGACTAACTCTTAAAATGAAGCCTAATTCACCACTTAATTTACTATAAATTTGGTCATATCTATTTCATAAATGAAAACTCCCAATTCATTGAATAATTCATAAAAAAATTACAAAGCCCAATATTTTAAAGAAATTGGCCCAACTAATGGATTATTCACTTCAATTTTTTTCAAGCTCAATCTTTAAAATAAAACCAAGTTCAGTAATAATTCACTACAAAATTGGTTGAACCCAATTAACAAATTCTTTACATTATTATGAAGTCCATTTCTTGAACAAAATCCCAACCCACAACTATTAGTAAAAATTTAATTTAATATTCATTTATAATTAGTAACGAAAATCATTGTTACCATATTGTGTACAGTTGATATTTGGAGGGAATGAATTTTGAAGGGAAGTTAATTAAAGTTTAGTAACTAAAAGCTTTGTTACAATATATTTTATTTGTAACAAAATATGATGGAAAATGATGTAACAAATATATCTTCTTATATGATGGAAAATGTTATATGTGACAAAATAACATTTTTCGTAATGAATTATTATTTAGTTACGAACATAAAAAATTTAAGGTAACAAATTTGAGTTAAAGGTAACAAAACTTTTACTTTGTTACCAAAAAAAATGTTATTTGTAACAAAAAATCAATTTTGTTACAATAAATCTAACATATGTAACAAATTTTACCTTTGTTACCAAAAATTTTGCCATGTAAAGTGCAATTTATTGTAGTATTATTTCGTATGAAGTGCAATCCAAGCGCTAAGGATACATGGCCATTGTCACCACGATAGTGTATATAAGTAGGAGAAACTGAGCAAATCACTCATTTCCAGTTAACCAGATCTAATTAGGCTTCGCTTTAGCTAAGTGGGGGGGACTAGTTGGTAATAGGCAAAATATCATATTTATTTAGATGGGCTCCCTTTTGAAAAGACCAATAATCGAGTCAGGATCTAAAACCATAAATGGTTGTGGCCTAAATGAGTTAAAAAAAAGAAAAGAAAAAGGTTAGAAAAGAAAAGCCTTAGAAAATCATCAAAGGATGGACAGTCTTAAATGAGCCCTTAATGATTGAGCAGGGAGTTTTGGTCTAGGTAGGCTTATGACTGATTCAAGCTTATCAAGGGTAACAAATAGATAAGAGAAAACAGAATTTCTAGTTCCTACTAGAATTCAATCTCTTTCCTTTATAAGGACAACAAAAGGTAAACACAAGTAAAACACTACTTTTTCACTTATTTTTCCTAAGTATTGATCTTATCAAGACTAAATTCTGACTTAAGCATATAAAGATTTTTGGTAGGTAATCCCTCGCATCCCCTTATCCCCATTTTGTAGGATATTAAAGAGCGCAAAAATGCAAATCGAGTTCTGATAAGATGAAAAGCACTTGATCTGTTCGTAGGTAAAATTCTAATTTCATATAAGCTAGCCCCATTTATGGGAATGTTAAGAAGTCACTATGAAGGAGAAGAATAACATTGTGAACAATGTCAATGAAAAAGATAAAAGAACCCCCATAACACTGGGATGTATTTGTAGCGAGGAGAGAAGGATAAACAACTTTATCACTCTCTGTTCCTCTGTAGGAGGGCATGGATAGTTGGTAGATGGTAGTAGACCAATTTGGTAGCTTGATGATGATAATGAGGAAGGCTATGAGGCAATGGAGGGAAGGAAACGACCTAATTCTCTCCATTTTCCACCATAGATAGAGGTGGAGTTAAAAGAGCAAGATGTTAGAGTAATCTTCGTCAAGATAATATAATTGTTGGAATATTGCCCCCACAAGCCAGTTAGATTAGCATGTAGAACTACTCCATGCAGCAATCTTGATTGAATGATATTCAATAAAATGGTCATCTTCATCTTATGCATTTATGGTTTCTTCACATGTATTTGGTTGAAACTCTTAAACCATACTAGACTACAGGACTTGGTCACACATATGATCGTGATCATGAAACAAGTCTCTACGGTCATGATTCTAAACTATTCCAAGTCATAGAATCTTACAAGATGAGGAATCTAAGATTCAGATAGACTTACACTAATAATGCATACTCCAAGGAGTTGGATATCGCCCCGTTTCATAGGCAATCTATGTTAGACGTAGATGCATGTTAGTGGGTGCTTGTTAGATAACAAGTTCACTAAAGACTCGCTTAGAAAAACCACAAGGTAGCCATAGTAACAAGTTAGTAGTGGCAAATTCTCTAGCTTACGATATTGCATATAATTAGTCCTTTGACTTGAGGTTCCACAGCAACCTTATATTTAGGTCCTTGTGCTTTGATTTTGCTTCGACCACATAGTGGGTCGCCCGGGGATTAGGTTGAGCACAAGCTACCAAAGTATGAACGTTAGTAAGTTCCAAGATCTCCTATGTATTCTAAGACGATCGATTCCAATAAATCCTTGCGCAATGTGATATAATAGTTTGAAAAAAGGAGTTTTCCAAAGTTGAGGTCATAATGAGAGATTGAACATCAAGAATAGATGCATAGTAATCGAGGCTATTATGGAACCTACGGATATCTTGCCCTAGGCCTCTTTCGAGAGATAAAAAAGGAATTGCCGTATTTGCACGATAATTGTAAGCGGTAATGGTTCACCCTCAATTAATTCATATAATTAATTGGACTCCATAGGCTTGTTCCAGACATCAACTATGGAGATTGGGTACTCTTCAATTAATAGAGATTAATTGATAGAGTGATTAGCTTAAAAGAGTTTAGACTAATTGGAATATTTGATATTCAATAAATCACAAAGATTTGTAAGCTCATGTTTAATTAATTGGTGAACCTAGAATACTCTAATTAGATTGGAGAAATTATCTAAGGACTTAGATAATTAATGTGGTCAAGTTTGGAGAGAGAGAGAGAAAGAGAGACCAAGTTGACTAATTGAGAATTGGTTACTATGGCTTGATTAATTTTAGTATTAAATTAATCAAAATAATTTAAAGAGTTAAATTCGATCAATTAAATTAATTAGTTAATTTAATTGGTGCCATGTGATAATTTAATTGGTCAAGTCAACTTAAAGAGTTAAGTTGATTTAAATTGACTTAAAGAGTTAAGTTAATCTAATTAAATTAAAGAGTTAATTTAATTAGTGAGACAATCTAATTTTGGAGGAAAAATTACATAGATGAGTGCATTTAATAAATTGGCATTTTAATTTGAGAAATTAAAAATCTAACTTAGCTAGTTAATTAGCATGCAAGTTGGCCATGTGGAAAGTGTGTGATGGAAGCCACTAAATGGCCAGCCATAGGGTGTGCTTTTGCTGCCCATTCTTCTCTCCAATTGTGGTGATCTCACATGTTGAGAGAAACCACCTCACTAGATTCTCTCTCCTCAACATCCTCACACATTTTCTCCCATCTTTCTTATTCTTCCTCCTTTATTTTCTAGCAAATTGAGTGAGGATTAAGAGTGCATTTAGGTGTGTGGATTTTCTTTAGAGGCACAAGATGTGATGTGCTTTGAGTTGGTTATTCAAATCTTTTAAGTTGAAGACCCTTTTTAGGATTTTTGCTTGGCCGACAGTTGAGGTGTTTTAGCCACTATTTTTCCACCTCTTTTCTTCATCTTGGAGTTGTTTTGCTCAGCAAAAGTTGCTGGAATTGCTGACCATAGGCGTGGAGAAGGAGATCCTTGGAGAAAAAGACATTGATCTCGCTTGGAAAGAGTTCTATAAGAAGATCTTGCAAGTTATCTTCAAATCTGTCATTTAAGGCAACTTCTCTGGCTTTTAAATCCTCTATTATTGCAGAAATAGGATCCTTGGGTTGAGGATTTGCAAGTTAATTTTTTCTTAATTTTTGTAATTATTTTGGATCTTTGCATCTCCTCTTCCTTCAAGTGGTATCGGAGCCAATTCTATGCCTAATTTTTTATTTGCCGAATTGATTCATGTAACGAATTGATTACTCCAATTTCTTGATTCAATTGATGGATTCAAAAATATGGAGTTGATGCGCGTGGCTCTAATTGTGTTGAATTGAAATATGTCAATATGTGCTTAATTGTGAATTTCATATGTTGGCATGAGTTTTAATTCAAATCCTATTATGTTAAATGTTGATTTAGCATGTTGATTATTACTAAAGGGTGTTTTGGCAATTTTTGGATCCAATTGGATTGGAATTACTTGACATTGTTTGAAGAATAGTAATTATTCCTTAGATTTGATTTTTTAAGCACTTTTGAGCACTTTAATTTCCAGGTATAGAGGAGATTATAATCTGAAAATTTGTCAAATTTTGTGTGGAATGATGTTATGAGGATGTCCATGGGTTTGGCGCACAAATTAGCGTGAAAATCAGCTTGGCCTTGCTTCTAAGTGGCATGGTGCTAGGCTGCCTTCGCCCGACCAGCAGCGGGCGTGCTGTGCGTGCACCTGTGCCACGACTGGGTGATTGGCCTGGGCAGCAACTTGCCGTGGTGCTGTGAGGTGGCTTTGAGCCTCTTTTTTGTGCATTTTGGTGTTCTTAACCTCATTATTTTATGCTATTTTGGTGCATAGTTATTGTGTAAGTACTCAAAATAATAATTGGCATTTTTGCTAGCTTTTAAGATCAAATTTAAGTGTACACTTCAAGTTTGTGCAAATTTGAGATGCATAAGAGGTATGCTTAAGTTGCCGCAAATTAATTGTTTATGTGATAAGCATTTAATTGATAGATTGAATGCTAATTCTATTTATTGTTCATTTAATTGTTGAATGGATGATGGATATATGAGGATGAACATGAGCCTTTAATTTGGTTAATTAAAGTTCAATGTTGTTTGAATATGTTGCATTAAATAGGGCTTGCATGCCTTTTGATTCTCTACCTTGTAAATGTTATGAGAGTAGAACTCTAGGGGTGAGGTTTTCTTTACTCTTGTAAAATATTGAAAGGAGGCAAAAGAGACCAAGAGGATCAAGGAGGCTTGAAGACCCTTGAATATATGGAATATATTCATGTAATAGATATTATCTATTAATTTAATCAATCCATATAAATCAACTAAGTAGTGCACTATCTAAATCAACTAAGTAGTGCACCTACAGTTCTAAATGCACTACTTGGTTAAGGGTCATGCTCATCCCAACCATAGATACATGATAGGTTTATTTCCTTATTTATGCTTTCTTTATCCTATTGATGTATAATGATGCATGGTTAGGATAGAGAACCCAAATAAGCAAATATAACAATTGATGAGATATTCCAAGCAAACAAACCCCTCAGCTTAGAAGAGTCTAAGTTCAAAAATATTAAATCAAATTGGATAAAATTCAACCAGGTTTAATAATCCAAGCCTTCTACCAATAGGTAAGTGACATGAGATGCTACCCCAATTTTGTGTCAGCTCACGAGTCGTGGGACACATTATGGTGAAAGTTGTGATCACTACCTTGGCATGAGATGGCTTTAATTTAAATTCACTATGACATTGTCTCACGAGTCATGGAATGATCATAGTTGAATTTACAATTAAAGTTGATTAGGAGATCCAACTTAACACTTAGTAGTATAGATGTCGCACAAGTCATGGGTCTATACGAAAAGTGAGGCAAAATACATCAAGAATTGTATAGAGATGCAATTAATAATAGTTACCTACCTTGGGATCATTAGTGGATGTCTCACGAGTCATAGGTGCACAAGTGATACCTTTGGACCTTGATTCTCACTAGGAAATATGATTTTCTGAATTCCTAAGAGTGTAAGAAATTTGATAAAAAATAATGGGGGCAAAACATGCTTGGAAGATCATAATCATGTTTTTAATATCAAATTCAATCAAATGCTTACATTCTTTATTTCACTTATGTAGATTTGCAAAATCTCAAGAAACGCTAAAAATCCAGTAAGCGTCATTTTGGAAATTAATAAACTAACGGGACCAAACTATCGCAATTAGCTAAGAAACCTCAAGATTTTTCTTAACTCCGAGAAAAAGACATACTTCTTAACTAAAAGTCCATCAGATACCCTCAGCGAGCATGCTGATCAAGAGGCCTGTGAAATGTTATGAAATGGGTAGATGATGACTTCCAAATCTGCTGCCTTATGATGGCATCCATGTCCAATGAGCTCCAAAAATCTCATGAGAACATGAAAAGTGCCGCCAAGATTCATTTGCACCTACAAGAATTGTATGGTGTGCAAACAAGGCATGAATCATACATGCTATCGAATGAGCTCTTTAGGACTAGGATAATTGAGGGGTCTAGTACCCATGATCATGGTCTCAAGATAATTGGGCTTATTGAGAAGCTTGCTACTTTTGAAATAGTCATGGACAATGACCTCTATGTCGATTTGATCCTTCAATCTTTGCCGAGCTCTTTTGGCCAATTTGTGATGAACTTTAACATGTCAAAACAAGAATCACAGTCAACAAATGGGTCAATATGTTGGTCATCGTGGAGAAGACAATAAAGAAAGATAAACCCTTAATGATTGCTTTCTCCTAATTTAAAGGCCCTAGGTGCAAGAAGAAAGGGGGTAAGAAGAAAAAGATTTCTTCTTCGAAGAGAAAACAACCATTAAAGGCATCCGGAGGGGTTAAGAATAAAAAAGAGGAGAAAAAGGATGCCATTTGTTTCTATTATGACAAAATGGGCCATTAGAAATGCAATTGCAAGGAGTATCTTGAAGCCATTGGCAAGGGTATGTAATTTATTGAAGTGCACTTAACTACCAATTCTTCCTCATGGGTATCTGATATTGCATGTGATTCTAACCTTTGTAATTCGTTATAGAGGATAGAAAGAAGAACGAGTCTAAGTGATGGGGATATAATCCTCTACCTCGGAAATGGTACAAAGATTGCGGCCAAAGTTGAAGGTATAATAGAGTTAGACTTATGGAATTCTACCACTGTACTTGATCATTGCTTTTGCTTTTATGTACCAAACCTTGTGAAAAATATAGTTTCATTCCCCATTTTAGACAATGAAGAATGGTTCTTTGGTTGCTATTGGTACACTAAGTAATGGATTGTACATTTTAGATTCCTAATTATCACTTATGCACATTCAACAAAGTAACAAAAAAAAAATTAAATAACCAAGAAAATATTGGAATAGTGCCTAGCAAGCCAATAGGATTGGCCTTGGAAAGCTATTTCTTTGGAAAACAATCTTGATTGAATGATATTTTTTATATGGCCATCTTTATCTTATGTTCTTTATTTCTTCACTTGCATTTGGATGAAGCCATTAGATCACTTCAGACTATAGGACTTGGTTTGGTGACCATGGAACAAGTCTTACATCGTTGTGATCTTAAATCTTCCAAGTCATAGGATCTTACGAGATGGGGCATCTAAGATCCGGATAGACTTTCACTAACGATGCAAAAATCCAAGAGTTGGATATTGCTCCATTCCATGAGCAACCGTATAAGATATGGATGCATGTTAGTGGGTGCTTGTTAGAGAATAAGGCACTCAAGACCCACTGGAGAATCCACTAGATAGTCGTAGTGGCAAGTCAATAGTAGCGAGTTATTCAGCTTACGCTAGTGCATATTATTAGTCCTCTGACCTGAGGATCCATGGTAACCATGTGTCTGGTCCTATTGCTTTGACTCTTCCTTAACTACTTAGCGGTTCTTTCGGGTTGAGGTTGGGTATGAGCTACTTGGCATAGAGGTTTGTGAGATTTAAGATGGAATCCGACTCTTCGCTTTTGTGAATGACGAGTACATCTCCTATGTATTCTATAATGATTGATTTTAAGAAATCCTTCTCCAAGGTGGTGTTGGAATAGTGCCCGACAAACCAGTTAGATTTACCTTGTATAAGTTATTTCCTTGTAAAACAATCCTGATTGAATGATATTCTTTATATGGCCATCTTTATCTTATGCTCCTTATTACTTCACTTGCATTTTGATGAAACCTTTAGATCACTTATGACAACGGCACTTGGTTCGGTAACCATGGAATAAGTCTCACACGGCTGTGATCTTAAATCTTCCAAGTCGTAGCATCTTACGAGATAGGGCATCTAAGATATGGATAGACTTGCATTGATAATGTATAAATCCAAGAGTTGGATATTGCTCCGTTCCACAAGCAACCGTATGAGATATGGGTGTATGTTAGTTGGTGCTTGTTAGAGAACAAGGCATTCAAGACCCACGGAGAATCCACTACATAGCTGTAGTGGCAAGTCGGTAGCAGAGAGTTTTTTAGCTTACGCTAGTGCATATTATTAGTCCTCTGACCTGAGGATCCACGGTAACCTTATGTCTGGTCCTCATGCTTTGACTCTTCCTTGACCACTTTGCGGGTCTTTTGGGTTGAGGTTGGGTATGAGCTACTTGGCATGGAGGTTTGTGAGATCCAAGATGGAATCCGGCTCCTCACTTTTGTGAAGGGTGAGTGCATCTCCTATATATTCTATAATGATCGATTCCAAGAAATTCTTGAGCAAGGTGGTGTGACAATTTGGAAAAGGAGTTTTCCAAAGATGAGGTCACACAAGGGAATCAAACATTGAGAATAGAATCTTAGCATCGAGGTCATTAGGGAGCCGACAAATATCTTGCCCTAGGCCTCTTTTGGGAGATAGGATACGGAAAGACTGTATGTGCATGGTATGTGTAGAGCTATAATGGTTCTCCAGAATGTTCATTTCGGCCAATTAGTTGGACTCCATAGGCTTGAGGTTGGACATCAACCATGGAGATTGAGTACTCTTCAATTAATAATATTAATGTTGAGTCGATTAGTTTAAAAGTGTTCTAAACTAAATTGAATATATGATATTCAAAAGTCATAAGGAGTTGTGAGCCCATGTCCAATTAATGGTAGAACCTATTGGTTCACACACAAAAGCCAATTAGCTTCCTATTTGATGGAAAAAAGAATTTCCTAGTGTTAAAAAATGTCTCGTAGTGGGCCAATTTTAAGGTGTCAATTTTGAAGGTCAATTTTGACCTGATTAATTTAAGAGTTAAATTAATCAATTAAGTTAAGGAGTTAAATTAGACCAATAATTAAAGAGTTAATTATTTGTGCCAATATGACCATCAATTGGTCAAGTTAGCTTAAAGAGTTAAGTTAACAAAATGCAAGCTTAAGAGTTGAGTTTGTTTGACTTAAGAGTTAAGTCAAATGTTAATTAATTAAATTAAAGTGTTTAATTTCATTGATAGGAACAACACATTTCGGAGGGAAAGTTCAAATGAAATGTTCATTTGAATTAGTATTTTAATTAACTTGAAATTAGATTTAAAATATAATTAAAATGCAAATTAAAATTTGGATTTGCATTTGCCAAGGTTGGCCGCCCCTTTTTCTCATGGGAGGTGTGATGCCACCTTGGAATCACACCTTTCAGCACCTATATATTGATATATATATATACATAGAGAGAGAGAGAGAGAGAGAGAGAGAGAGAGAGCTGGTCACTGTGTCAGAAGGTGTGAAGAATTAGATTCTCCACCATTCCCTCCAAAATCCTTGCAAGCATTGCATTCATGTGTTGAAAGCTTGCTCTCTTCTTCTTCTTCCCTACCAAAAATCGACCTCCACCATAGCTAATCTCTGGCCTTATTCCAGCTTATAGGTTAGATATTTGGAAGGCCTATTTGGTGTGTGGATCATATCAAAAGAGGCAAACAAGTTAGTTTGCTATGGTTTGGAGATCCACTTGCACAAAGTCCATTTGGCAATTTTATCTAGGGAGATCCAGAATGATTTTCATTTTGAATTTTTTACTGAGAGTTCCCCAAGGTTTTTATCAGCTCCAATAATTTTTTCGTGATTTTTGGAGGTGATTTGATGGTGGTAAAAATCTCTCCACTCCTGCTGCACATTTCTGGCAGTTTCTGGATTGGTGAAATGTTCACCTCATTCTCCTTGGATTTTGCATTTCAAGGTAACACTATCTAAATCTGAATCTTAGGCATGATTTGATCCTCGTTAGCATGTAAGCACTAGTTTATTTAGCTTTTGAAGTTTTTATAATTGGATCATAATGCTTTACTTGCTTTTAAGTGGTATCGGAGCCTAGATCATGCTTAGATTTAGATTTTCTTTGGATGATTGATTCATGTGATGGATTAATCTAGATCACCAAATTCTTGATTCATATGATAGATTGGAGTGTTTGTTTGATGTTGTGTGTGGCTCCTTGATTGATGAGTTGAAAGCATGCTATTATATGTTTTAAGTGTTGATTCATGTTTTAGTATGTTTCAATTCATAGTGATAAATGTTGTTGATTTAGCATTTATTGATATTATATGTTGATATAGCATGTTGTTGTTTGATCAAAGAGTTTTGGTCATCTTTGGATCCAATTTGATTGGAGTTGTATTGGAGATTTTGAAGAATATGATTCTAGTTTTTCTAATTTTTAAAGGCATAATTAAGCACTTGAATTTCCATTTTTAAAAACTATTTTGAATCTGGAAATTCATCTATAATATGTGTTTTAATGTTGGAAACATGTGCTAAAATTATTAGTGCATGAAATTTGAGTGGAAAGATGGCTTGACACACTTTGAAGCCCCAAAACAGGGGCCGCTGAGCGCTATAGGGCACTAAGTGCATGTGCGTGCGGCCTGCCCAGTCGTGCGCCCAGGCTAGGCGGCAGTCCCAAATTTTAGGTTTTGGTGAGTCTTAAGCCTATTTTCCAACTCTTTTTGTGCTTGAAATATTTTTACACCATACATAGTAGATGCACAAATGTTGTGCAAGTTCTCAAAATAATGTTTAACATTTTTTAATGCTTTTGAAAATTGGTTAAAGTTAATCTTCCAATTATGGCATAAATGTTATTCTTGTTCAGTTATTTGTTTATGAGATAAGCATTTAATTGTTCAAATTAATTATTAATTCTATATTGATTTATTGTTCATTTAATTGTTGAATGGATGATGAATGAATGGGGATGATCATGAGCCTTTAATATATTGATTGTATTTGTTTCAAATTGTTGAAAAGGGTTGTATTAAATTGAGGCTTGCATGCCTCTTTATTTATACCTTGTAAATGTTATGAGAATAGAATTACTAGAAGTGAGGATTTCCTTCTCATGTAATAGTTACATGGAGTAAATGAGGCCTTAGAGGCATGGAGACTTTTGAAGACCCGTGAATGTATGGGATACATTTATGTAATATCTAAATTTAATCAACCCACCTAAAATCAACTAGGCGGTGCATCTATGGCTCTAAATGCACCACTTGGTTAGGCTCATGGTCATTCCACCCTAGAAGCATGCTAGGCACATTTACTTATTTATGCTTTCCATATCCTATTGATGTATGAGATGCATGTTTAGGATATAGAAAACCTAAATAAAAAGATAAATGATGAGATCTTTGCAAGCAAAATCCCTCCACTTAGAATGTCTAATTATTTTTCTAATATTAAGTCAAAATGGATACAAATTAAAAGAGTTTTAATTAATCCAAGCCTTCTTCTACCAATAGTATGTGGCTGATGATGCTACCACCTTTGTATGATATACATCCGATTATGGGGGTCATACTTAGGTGGCAAGCTATGACCATATGTTTTGCATGAGATGCACCTTTGATTTAAGAACGCCCACACATTATACACTCGGTTACGGGGGATGTTGTGGTAGCTGTCTTGAATCAAAGTTTGATTGGTAGGATTGACTTAATGCCGAGTAATGTAGAGGTCGTCCATTAGGAGATGTACATGAAATGGTGAGGCAAAATATATCAAGAATTGCATGAGATGCCATTAGCAAATGTTGCTTACCTTTGGATTGCTCGTGGATATACATCCGTTTACGGGTGTCCACGGGCAAGTCCTTGGGATCTTGATTCTAACTAGAAAATATGATTTCTCGAATTCTTCTAGGGGGTGAAGAATTTGATAAAATAATAGGGGGAAAACATGCTTGAAAGACCATAAAACGTATTTTTAATATTAAACTCAATCACATGCTTATACTCTTTTTTCGCCTCTTGCAGATTTTCAAAATTTTCAAACAAAAATAGCTAAGAATCCACTCGCATCAATTTTGGCAACCAATAAACTCACCGGGCCAACTTCCAAGATTGGTTAAGAAACCTTAAAATCATCCTTGACTCTGAAAAGTGAACTTACGTCCTTGATCAAAGTCCCATGGACACGCTTGGTGATGATGCCACCGACGCACAACGTGAAATGTTCACAAAATTTGTAGATGATGATCTATAAGTGAGGTGTGTCATGATGGCATCCATGTCCAACGAGCTCCAAAAGACTCATGAGCACATAAAACATGCTCGAGATATCTATGTACACTTGCAAGAGTTTATGGTGTACACAGTAGACACAAAAGGTTCGCTTTGTCCAATGAGCTCTTTTGGGCAAGGATGAGTGAAGGGTCCAATGTCCATGATCATGGCCTCAAGATGATTGGACTCATTGAGAAGCTTGGACAGTTAGATGTGGTGATGGACAATGACCTTTACGTAGATTTGATCCTACAGTCATTGCCACCATCATATGATCAATTCATTATGAACTTCAATATATCCAAGCAAGATTGATCAATATGCTTGTGACCATGGAGGCGACAATAAGAAAGGAGAAGCCCCTTATGCTTGCATCCTCCTCCAAGTTAAAAGGCCCTAGGGGTCTTAGAAAGGTAGGAAAGAGAAAGAAAAGTTCTACCTCAAAAGGAAGGCAACTCGAGAAGAGTTCTGGGGGGTTAAGAAGAAGGTAAAAATTGAAGCTAGTTGTTTTCACTATGGTGAAAAATGGCATTAAAAAAGAAATTGCAAAGCTTAACTTGCAATCCTTGAGAAGGGTATGTACTTTATTGAAGTGCACATGACGACTAATTCTTCCACATAGGTATTTGATACCGCATGCAGTTCTCACCTTTGTAATTTATTATAGGGGACGAAAAGAAGAAAGAGTCTTTGTGAAAGGGATATGATCCTCCACTTAGGAAATGGAGCAAGAGTTGCGGCCACTTTGCAAGGCGTTATCAAGTTGGACTTGAGGAATGCTTGCATTGTACTTGATCTAGTTTATTATGTACCCCATCTTGTTAAGAACATTATTTCAATTCCCGTTCTAGATAATGAAGGATTTGATTTTTCTATATTGAATGGGAAGTTGAAGGCATTAAAGAATGGCTCTTTAATTTCTCAAGGTATATTAATAAATGGATTGTACATACTTGATTCTCAAACTTCACTAATGCACATTCAATAAAGTAAGAGAAAGCTAGATAACCAAGAATATGACAAGTTGTGGCATGCAAGACTTGGACATATTTCTAAAAATAGAATGAACAAGTTAGATCTCTCAAGGTACTAAATGTTAGTGGCATTGAGGATCTTCCTACTTGGGAATCTTGTTTAAAAGGAAAAATGACCAAGGCTCCTTTTGTAGGACAAACGGAGCGTTTCATAAGTCTCTTGAATTTGATCCATACAGACATTTGTGGACCACTAAGATTTAGTGGAAGATGAGACTATTCCTACTTCATCACCTTCACCGATGACTATAGTTGGTTCGGACACGTGTTTCTTATGAAGAACAAGTCCGAAGCCTTTGAAAAGTTCAAAGAGTATAGGAGTGAAGTGGAAAAGCAATTGGGGCTAAGTATTAAAGCTCTTAGATTAGATTGAGGGGGAGAATACTTAAGCATCGAATTCTTGGATTATCTAAAGGAGAATGGGATTCTACCTCAATAGACTCCACCCGACACACCCCAATACAATGGAGTAGCCGAGAGGAGAAACCGTACCTTGTTGGACATGGTACGTTCCATGATGAGCTTTTTTTATGTGTCCATATCCTTTTGGGGATACACCTTAAACATGGCAGTGATGCTACTAAATATATTACCATCTAAGTTTGTACCAAAAACACCATATGAGATATGGCATGACAAAGTGCCCTCTTACAATTATCTTAAAGTTTGGGGACCTCTCGCCTACGTGAATGGACAGTGGGAGATAAGTTGGATAGTAGATCCACCTTGTGCAAGTTTATGGGATACCACAGAGAGTCTATAGGTTACTATTTCTATGATCCCTCAAAACAAAAAATGTTTGTTTCGATGAACGCCCACTTTTTGGAAAAGTAATTTCTATTAGATAGAAATGGCGTTGTCATTTAACTTGATGAAGTTCATGATGGTCAATATATCCCACAAGCAGTGGAAACAAATGAGCAACAAGAGCCTCACACACAACCTCTAAGAAGGTCAGACTGAATCAAGAAGTAACCCGAAGATTTGGATCCCTTCATGAAATAGGCCAATCGGATAGCAATCTAAAGACCTATGAGGAAGTTATGTTAGACATAGATTCGGGACATTGTCTTGTAGCCATGAGATCCAAAATGGACTCCATGTACTCAAACAAAGTATGAATTTTGGTAGATCCACCAAAGGGAATAGTTCATGTTGGTTGCTAGTAGATCTATAAGCGAAAGCTTGGAATAGATGGAGCAGTAGTGACTTTTAAGACGCAACTAGTGGCAAAAGGTTACACTCAAAGACTTAGTATCGATTTTGAGGAAATCTTTTCATTGGTTGCAATGCCTAAGTCTATTTGGATTCTTCTTACTATAGCCGCATATTATGACTATGAGATATGACAAATGGATGTGAAAATCGCTTTCCTCAATGGAGACATTGAAGAAGAAATTTATATGGAGCAACAATAAGGTTTACATCCAAGGGGAGTGAGCAAAAGGTTTGCAAACTCCAGAGATCTATTTATGAACTCAAACAAGCATCCCGAAGTCGGAACATGTGTTTTGATAAAACGGTCAAATCGTTTGGCGTTGTCAAAAATATGTTTGAACAATGTGTGTATAAGAAGGCTAGTGGGAGTACTGTATAGTTTATTGTGCTTTATGACGATGTCATCCTTCTCATGGGAAGAAATCCCTTCTGGAATTCTTCCATACTAAACCTCTTTAGTATCTTATCAATGTACGGGATTTGGGATAGCCCCAGCATCCTCTCAGATCTATCTCATTTGGGAGAAGCATCCTACGTATTGGGAATACTTATCTAAAGAGATAGTTATGAGAGGATATTGGGGCGATCCCAAATCCCGTACATTGATAAGATACTAAAGAGGTTTAGTATGGAAGAATCCCAAAAGGGATTTCTTCCCACGAGATATGGCATTCGTCACTCCAAGCCCTGGCCTCCAAAACAGAGAAAGAGAAACGAAGGATGTCTCACATACCTTATGCCTCCACTATTGGTAGTATAATATATGTAGTTTAGTGTACAAGATCGGATGTGGCACACTCACTAAATGTTATGAGTAGGTTTCAATCCAATCCCGGTGAGAGTCACTGGATAGCTGTGAAAGCAATCCTTAAGTACTTGAAGGACTAAGGACTTGTTTTTGATATATGGTAATGGAGAGTTGAAACTAGAGGGGTTTTCAGATTCAAGTTTCTAATCTGATGTAGATGACCTCAAACCAACTTTTGGATTCATATTTTGCCTCAATGGTGGCATGGTGAGTTGGAAAAGTTCCAAACAAGACATTACGGTCGATTCCACTACTGAAGCAGAATATATTGCTGCTTCAAAAGCTGCAAAGAAAGGTGTTCGGATGAAAAACTTCTTTCAAGAGTTGAATGTAATGCCTAGCATTGCTGAGCCAGTAGTTGTCTATCGTGACAACACCAAAGCAGTGGCACAAGCCAAAGAGCCAAGATCTCATCAAAAATCCAAGCACGTTTTGAGGCGATATCATTTGATCCGAGAGATCATTGATAGAGGCGACATCCGAGTGGAGAGGGTTGCCTCGAAAAAGAATATAGCAGATCCACTGACAAAACCCGTAACGCAAAAGGTCTTTGAAGAACATCTTGAAAAGATGGATCTCAAGGCCATGGGGCATTGGCCTTAGGGAAAATGGGAGATTGTTAGAATAGTGCCCGGCAAGCCAATTAGATTGGCCTCGTATAAGCTATTTCCTTGTAAAAGAATCTTGATTCAAAGATATTCTTTATATGGTCATCTTCATCTTATACTCCTTATTACTTCACTTGCATTTGGATAAAACCCCTAGATCACTTATGACTATGAAACTTGGTTCGGTGACCATGGAATAAGTCTCACACGGTTGTGATCTTAAATCTTCCAAGTCGTAGGATCTTATGAGACATGGCTTCTAAGATCCGAATAGACTTGCACTGATTAAATCCAAGAGTTGGATATTGCTCTATTTCATGAGCAACTGTATGAGATATGGGTACATGTTAATGGGTGCTTGTTAGAGAACAAGGCACTTAAGACCTACAGGAGAATCCACTAGATAGCTGTAGTGGTAAGTCGGTAGTGGCGA
Organism: Jacaranda mimosifolia; assembly: GCA_018894105.1. NCBI lineage: Eukaryota > Viridiplantae > Streptophyta > Magnoliopsida > Lamiales > Bignoniaceae > Jacaranda > Jacaranda mimosifolia. Next base: position 15,451,230 of record CM032123.1, read on the forward strand.
GTTCTCCAACTTACGCTAGTGCATATTATTAGTCCTCTTACCAGAGGATCCATGGTAACCTTGTGTCTGGCCCTCATGCTTTGACTCTTCCTTGACCACTTAGCGGGTCTTTCGGGTTGAGGTTGGATATGAGCTACTTGGCATGGAGGTTTGTGAGGTCCAAGATGGAATCTGACTCTTTGTTTTTGTGAAAGGTGAGTGCATCTCCTATATATTTTATAATGATTGATTCTAAGAAATCCTTGTGCAAGGTGGAGTAACAATTTGGCAAAGGAGTTTTCCAAAGATGAGGTCAAACAAGGGAATTGAACATTAAGAATAAAAGCATATCATTAAGGCTATTAAGGAGCTGACAAATATCTTGCCCTAGGCTTCTTTCGGGAGGTAGGAAATGGAAAGACCATATTTGCATGGTATGCATAAAGCTATAATGGTTCTCCAGAACGTTCATTTTGGCCAATTAGTTGGGCTTCATAAGCTTGAGGTTGGACATCGACCATGGAGACAGGGCACTCTTCAATTAATGAGATTAATTGAATTGAGTAGATTAGTTTAAAAGTGTTTTAAACTAAATTGAATATATGATATTCAAAAGTCATAAGAAGTTGTGAGCACATGTCCAATGAATGGTAAAACCTATTTGTTCACACACAAAAGCCAATTAACTTCCTATTTAATGGAGAAAAGATTTTCTAAGTATTAGAAAATGTCTCTTAGTGGACCGATTTTAAGGTGCCAATTTTGAAGGTTAATTTTGGCTTGATTAATTTAAGGAGTTAAACTAGACCAATAATTAAGGAGTTAATTATTTGGTGCCAATATGACTATCAATTGGTCAAGTTAGCTTAAAGAGTTAAATTAACAAAATGCAAGCTTAAGAGTTGAGCTTGTTTGACTTAAGAGCTAAGTCAAAGATTAAATTAAATTAAAGCATTTAATTTAATTAATGGGAAGAACACATTTTGGATGAAAAATTCAAATGAAATGTTCATTTGAATTAGCAATTTAATTAACTTAAAATTATATTTCAAATGTAATTAAAATGCAAAGGAAATTCAAATTAGATTTGGATTTGCATTTGCCAACTTGGCAAATGCAAGTTGGTTGCCCTTTTTTTCTCATGGGAGGTGTGATGCTACCTTGGAATCACACCTTTTAGCACCTGTATATGGATATATATAGAGAGAGAAAGAGAGACAGAGAGAAAGGGCTGGTCATTATGTCATAAGGTGTAAAGAATTAGATTATCCATCATTCCCTCCAAAATCCTTGCAGGCATTGCATTCATGCATTGAAAGCTTTGCTCTCTTCTTTTTCTTCCCTACCAAAAATTAGCCTCTACCATAGCTAATCTCTGGCCTTATTTCAGCTTATAGGCTAGAGATTTTGGAAGACCTATTTGCTGTGTGGATTGTATCAATAGAGGCAAACAAGTTAATTTGCTACGGTTTGGAGATCCACTAGCACAGAGTCTGATTTAACAATTTTCTCCAGGGAGATCCAGAAAGATTTTTGGTCTAAATTTTTTATTAAGGGTTCTCCAAGGTGTTGAACAGCTCCAGTAATTGTTTCGTGATTTTTGGAGGTGATTTGAAGGTGGTAAAAATCACTCCATTCCTACTGCGCATTTTTTAGCAGTTTCTGGATTGGTGATAGGCTCACATCATTCTCCTTGGATTTTTCATTTCAAGGTAACACTATATCTAAATCTAAATCTTAGGCATGATTTGATCCTAGTTAGCATATAAGCACTAGTTTATTTAGCTTTTGAAGTTTTTATAATTGGATCATAATGCTTTACTTGCTTTCAGGTGGTGTGATAATTTGGAAAAGGAGTTTTCCAAAGATGAGGTCACACAAGGGAATCAAACATGGGGAATAGAGATATAGTATCGAGGCTATTAGGGAGCCGACAAATATCTTGCCCTGAGCCTCTTTCGGGAGATAGGAGATAGAATGATTGTATTTGCATGGTATGCGTAGAGCTATAATTGTTCTCCAAAAGCATTCATTTCGGCCAGTTAGTTGGGCTCCATGGGCTTGAGGTTGGACGGGTACTTTTCAATTAATGAGATTAATTGAATTGTGTTGATTAGTTTAAAAGTTATTTTAAACTAAAATAAATATATGATATTCAAAAGTCACAAGGAGTTGTGAGCTCATGTCCAGAAAATGGTAGAACCTATTGGGCGACACACAAAAGCTAATTAACCTCCTAATTAGCGGAGTAATTTTCTAAGAGTTAGAGAATCACTCTAAGGTCATCGATTTTTTAGGTGCCAATTTCAAGGTCAAATTTTAGCTTTGATTAATTGAAGTATTAAATTAATCAACTACTTTAAAGAGTTAAATTTAAATTAGACCAATAATTAAGGAATTAATTATTTAGTGCCAAGTGATCATCAAGGAGTTAAATTAGCAAAATTAAGCTTAAGAGTTAAGCTTGTTTGACTTAAGAGTTAAGTCAAAGGTTAATTAATTAAATTAAAGTGTTTAATTTAATTAATGAGAAGAATACATTTCGGAGGAAAAATTCAAATGAAAGGTTCATTTGAATTAGCATTTTAATTAGCTTGAAATTAGATTTCAAATGTAATTAAAATGCACATGAAATTTAAATGAGATTTGAATTCAAATTTGCCACCTTGGCACCCCACTTGCACCACCCCCATGGAAGGTGTGATGCCACCTTGGCATCACACCATCCAACATCTATATATAGATATATAGAGAGAGAGGATCGGCCACATTGAAGAAAGGCATGAAGGATTAGATTCTTCCGCAATTCCCTCCGAAACTCCCTTTCCAAATGTTGCTTCATATGTTGAGGCTTTGTTCTCTCATCTTGTCCTACGTCAAAAATCAGCCTTCACCATTGATATTCTGCTCATTTTCTCCAACTAAAAGTGAGTGGAATTTGGAGGATCAATTGGTGTGTGGATCATATCAATAGAGGCAAAGCATTTGATTTGCTAGCTTTGGAGATCCACTGGAATAGAATAGTCACTTACCAACTTTTTTCCAATTGATTCAGACTGAGCTTTGCTCTGAATTTTTCGTAGAGACTTCCTCAAGGAGTTAAGAAGTTCCATATCTTTTTTTGTGGTTTTTGGAGCATTTTAATTGAGGCAAAAGTTGCTATTTCTCTATTGTGCCAGAGTCTGCTGGAATCTGGATTGGTGAAGAGTTCACCATTGCAACCTTGGAAATTTGCTTTTTGAGGTAATTCTCTAACTAAATCTGAATTCCTAGCATAATTAAATCCTTGGTAAGCTGTAAGCACTAGTTATTTTGAGCTTTTGAGGTTTGATAATAGATCCTAGTGGCTTACTAACCTTCAAGTGGTATTAGAGCCTAAATTATGCTTAGATTTGGATTTATTGATGATTGATTCATGTGATGAATTGATCAAAATCACCAAATTCTCGATTCATATGATGGATTGGAGTGTTTGGATGACGTTGTGTGTGGCTTCTTGATTGATGAATTGAAAGCATGCTAATATGTGTTTTAAGTGTTAATTCATATGATTAGTATGTGTTAATTCATTGCTATTTATGCTAAATGTTGATTTGGCAATTAATGTTATACGTTGATATAGCATGTTAAATATGACCTTAATATGTTTTAGTCATTTTTGGATCCAATTTGACTAGAGTTTTGTTGGAGATTTCTAAAGAATATGATTCTTACTTAAACTAGTTTTTGGAAGCTTGATTGAACACTTGAATTTCCACTTTTAAAAGCTATTTTGAATATGGAAATTTTATCTAAAATGTGTGATGACATGTTTAGGAGTTTCCTAAATTTTTTAGTGCATAAACGTTGAGCCAAAAATGAGATGGCTCGGTCCTAAAGCTAAAATATGCAGCTTGCTGTACAAGGCTGGGCAGCATGCCCACACTGTGCGCTTGCTTGCCTAGGCAGTGCGCCCAGCCCGTGCGGAAGTGGCATTTTTTTGCTAAGGATGAGGTTTGCCTTGCTTTTGTGTCTCATTTCATGCTCAAAATAGTTTTGTATCACACATAAAAGGTGCACAAGTGTTCAATAAAATGTTTACATTTTTTCAAGCTTCTAAAATCTTGTTAAAGTTAATCTTCAGCGTGTTGCATAAGTGTTAAGCATGGCCAATTATTTGTTAATTTGATTACCATTTAATTGATGGAATTAATTGTTAATTCTAGATTTATTTGTTGTTCATTTAAATATTGAATGGATGATGAATGAATAGGGATGATCATAAACCTTTAATATTGATTTTATTTGTTTCAAGTTGTTGAAATAGGTTGTATTAAATTGGGGTTTCCATGCCTCTTTATTTCTACTTTGTAAATGTTATGAGAGTAGAATCACTAGGAGTGAGGATTTCTTTTTCATGTAAAAGTTACATAGATTGAGGAGGCCTTGAAGACATTGAGACTTTTGAAAACCCATGAATGTATGGGATACACTCATGTAATAGCTAGATTTAATCAACCCACCTAAAATAAACTAGGTGGTGCACTTATGGCTCTAAGTGTACCACTTGGTTAGGTTCATGATCATCCTATCCTAGGAGCATACTAGGCATATTTACTTATTTATGCTTTCCATATCCTATTAATGTATGAGATGCATGGTCAGGATATAGAAAACCTAAATAAGAAGATAAAATGACGAGATCTTTGCAAGCAAAAACCTTCTACTTAGAATGTCTAAGTGCTTTACAAATATTAAGTCAAAATGGATATAAATCAAAAGAGTTTTAATTAATCTAAGCCTTCTACCAATAGTATGTCGTATGACGATGCTACCACCTTTGTGTGATATACATCTGGTCACGGAGGTTACACTTAGGTGGAAAACTATGACCATATACTTTGCATGAAATGCACCTTTGATTTGAGAATGCCCACACATTATACACTCGGTCACGGGGGATGTTGTGGTACCCGTCTCAAATTGAAGTTTTGATTGATAAGTTTAACCTAACACAGAGTAATGTAGAGGTTGTCAATTAAGGGATCTACATGAAATTGTGAGGCAAAACATATCAAGATTTCCAAGAGATGCAATTAGCAAATGTTACTTACCTTTGGATCGCTCATGGATATACATCCGGTCATAGGGGTCCACTTGTGAGTCCTTGGGATCTTGATTCTCACTAGAAAATATGATTTCCCAAATTCTCCTTGGGGTTGAAGAATTTGATAAAATAGTGGGAGAAAAACATGCTTGAAAGATCATGAACATGTTTTAATATCAAATTCAATCATATGCTTATACTCTTTTTTCACCTCTTTTAGATTTTTGAAATCTTCAATCAAAATGCCTTAGAATCCACTCGTATCAATTTTGGAAACCAATAAATTTACGGGCCTAACTTCCAAGATTGGTTGAGGAACCTTAAAATAATTCTTAACTCTAAAAAGCAGACTTACATCCTTGATCAAAGTCCCTTGGACACACTTGGTGATGATGCCACTGACCAAAAATGTGAAATGTTCACAAAATTAGTAGATGATGATCTTCAAGTTAGATGTGTCATGATGGCCTCTATGTCCAACGAGCTCCAAAAGACTCACGAGCACATGAAACAAGCTCGAGAGATCTATGTACACTTACAAGAGTTGTAAGGTGTACAAAATAGACACGAAAGGTTCGCTTTGTCAAAAGAGCTCTTTAAGACAAGGACGAGTGAAGGGTCTAATGTCCATGATCATGGTCTTAAGATAATAAGACTCATCGAGAAGCTTAGACAACTAGATGTGGTCATGGACAACGACCTTTATGTAGATTTGATCCTACAGTCATTACCACCATCGCATGGCTAATTCGTTATGAACTTCAGTATGTTCAAGCAAGAAGTTATGATTAACGAGTTGGTTAACATGCTTGTGACTATGGAGGTGACTATGAGAAAGGAGAAGCCCCTTATGCTTGTATCCTTTTCCAAGTCGAAGAGCCCTAGGAGTCCTAGATAGGGAGGTAAGAGGAAGAAGTGTTCTTTCTAGAAGGGAAAGCAACCTAAGAAAAGTTTCGGAGCGATTAAGAAAAAGGCTAAAATCGAAGCTAATTATTTCCATTGTGACAATAATAGGCATCGGAAGAGAAATTGCAAAGCTTACCTTGCAACCCTTGACAAAGCTTACCTTACAACCCTTGACAAAGGTATGTACTTTATTGAAGTACACATGACAAATAATTTTTCCACATGGATATTTGATACCACATGCGGTTCTGACCTTTGTAATTCGTTGTAGGAGATGAAAAGAAAAATGAGTCTTCGTGAAGGGGATATGATCATCTGCCTAGGAAATAGAGCAAGAGTTGAGGCCACTTTGCAAGGCGTAATCAAATTGAACTTGGGGAATGCTTACATTGTACTTGATCCAATTTATTATGTATACTATCTTGTTAAGAACATTACTTCAATTCTTGTTCTTGATAATGAAGGATTTATTTTTTCTATATCGAATGGGATGTTGAAAACATTAAAGAATAGTTCTTTAATTGAACAAGGTACATTAATTAACGGATTGTACATACTTGATTCTCAACCTTCAGTAATGCACATTCAATCAAGTAAAAAAAAATTAGATAACCAAGAAGATGTCATTCTATGGTATGCAAGACTTGGACATATTTCTAAAAATAGGATGAACAAGTTAGAAGCTCTCAAAGCACCAAATGTTAGTGGCATTTAGTATCTTTCTACTTGTGAATCTTGTTTAAAAAGAAAAATAATAGAGGCTTCTTTTGTGGAACAAACAGAGCGCTCCACAAGTCTTTTGGATTTGATCCATATGGATATTTGTGGACCACTAAGATTTAGTAGGAGAATAGGTTATTCCTACTTCGTCGCCTTCACCGATAGTTATAGTCAGTTCGGACATGTGAATCTTATGATGAACAAGTCTAAAGCCTTTGAAAAGTTAAAAGAGTATAGAAATGAAGTGGAAAAACAATTAGAGCTAAGTATTAAAACACTTCGATCTGATCGAGGGGGAGAATACTTAAGCACCAAATTCTTGGATTATATAAAGGGGAGTGATATTGTCTCTCAATGGACCCCACCCGGCACACCCCAACACAATGGAGTAGCCGAGAGGAGAAACCATACCTTATTGGACATGGTACTTTCCATGATGAGCTTTTTCGATGTGCCCATATCCTTTTGGGGATATGCCTTAGACTCGGCAGCAAAGCTGCTAAATATAGTACCTTCAAAGTTGGTGCCCAAAACACCATATGAGATATGGCATGGCAAAACACCCTTCTACCGATACCTTAAGGTGTGGGGATCTCTCGTTTATGTGAGATGGATAGCGGGAGATAAGTTGGATAGTAAATCAACCTTGTGCTAGTTTATGGGATGCCCTAGAGAATCTATGGGTTACTACTTCTATGATTCCTCAAAACAAAAGGTTTTTATTTCAAGGAACGCCTACTTTTTAGAAAAGCAATTTCTATCAGATGGAAATGACGATGTTGTTGAACTTGATGAAGTTCAAGATAATCAAGAAATCCCACAAGCGGTGGAAACAAATGAGCAATAAGAGCCTCACACATAACTTTTAAGAAGATCGGACCGAATCAAGAAGCAACCTGTAAGGTTCGAATTCCTTCACGAGACGGGTCAATCAGATAGTGATATGAAGACCTATGAGAAAGCTATGTTGGATATAAATTTGGGAAATTAGCTTAAAGCCATGAGATCTGAAATGAACTCCATGTACTTAAACAAAGTATAGACTTTGGTAGATCCACCAAAGGGAATAGTTCTTGTTGGTTGCAAGTGGATCTATAAGCGAAAGCTTACAGTAGATGGAAAAGTGGTGACTTTCAAGGCACGACTAATAGCAAAGGGCTACACTAAAAGACTCGGTATCAATTTTGAGGAAACCTTTTCACCGATCGCTATACTTAAGTCCATTCGGATTCTACTTGCCATAGCTGCATTTTATGACTATGAGATATGGTAAATGGATGTGAAAATCCCTTTCCCCAATGGAGACATTGAAGAAAAAATCTATATGGAGCAACCACAAGGTTTTACATCCAAAGGGAGTGAGCAAAAGGTTTGCAAACTCCAGAGACCCATTTTGTAATACCCCTAAAATTCAGTATTTTGAAAAATAATAATTTAAAAATAAAGATTTGATTGGTCGGATTTTAGGGCTCGAAAAATAGATGAAACAGACTTAATTGCAAGAAAATTGAAAGCTTTGGGGTTAAATTGCAAATAGTCAAGACTTGATTTGGACCATTTTTATAAGTTTAGGGGTTTGCATGGAATGAACTTTAGGTCAAAGGGGTTAATGTGAGGCAATAAACAGTCTAGGGGCTGAATTGAAGTGGGACATAATCTTGGTAGACCTAATTGAAAGCTAAAACAAACTTCTAGGGGTTAATTTGCGATTTCTTAAAAATAGCCTATAAATAGCCATATTTCAATTTATACCATATTATTTTCCTTCTTTCTCACCTCATCACCCCATCTTTCTCGCTCTAGTGACTCTCTTCGCCAACCCCAGAACCTTGAACCCAAACCAACCATCTTCTTCACCTCATCACGGCGAATATGCCGGTAACTCATGCATCCAAAATCCACTGGTGAACTGCAGAAAATTGAGGCTGAAGTAAACTCACGACAGAGCTTGGTGGGTTGCCAACCTACAGCGACTAAAGCTTGAAAATGAGTAGTGGGTTTTGATGGGCTCAACTCGAGGATCACGCCAGTGCTTTAAGATTCTCAAATGGGCTACCGTGGACGGAGGAATTGGGTAAAAACTACAGTGACAAAAGTGGTGGTGTTGTGCGGTTGAGGCTGAAATTGGAGCTCAATTCGGTGGTGTTTGGTAAAATTGATTTAAGTATTTGCTTAGTTGAGCTAAAAGGTTTAGTTTGGTGGTGATTTTGGCATTCTCCTGCGGCGGAGGCGACGACGTAGTGGCGGTCTGAGGATATTTTCTTTAGCTCGTCGCGGTGTTCATGGTGGTGATCTTGGTTTGTGAATCCGAGGTCCGATTAATCAAATTCATAGGTAAAAAGGGAGTTAGATTATATATGTTTATATATATATGTATATATACATGCAATGTATCGTTATTTCCATTGGACTTTGTAATATGACAAGATGAGGATTTGAGATATGATTTGGTATATATACATTCCCATGCATGGATTATGACATCGCATAGTGGACCCAGATTATGTATTATTAAATGATAAGTTTGGATTAATCGGGTTAATCAAGTGATTCAATTGTGATTTGATGAAATTGGAACTCGAATAATGATAATTGGGTGATTTGAGATAATATGGGACTTGGACTCGGTATATGCATGTGTCTGTATAAATTTGGTAAACTTGTATTAGTTTATGAAATATTGGGAATTATCGAGTTAAATGGAAGAGAAAATCCTAATTTTGTGAATTTGGAACCTTAGCAAAAACAATTGGGATAATTAGATAAATAGGGTCGTTATTGTTGATTTAGGATATGATACGAGGTTAATTGGGTAGTTATTCATTTTAGATAGTTAATAGTAAGATTGTAATTATTGAAGGTTATCGAGGTCGAATAAAGATTTAATTTTGAATTATTCCTTTGGTTAGGTGACGAAGGAGTAGGTCCTGTAGACCAGTAGACTGCTAATTAAGGTTGCAGTTTTTGGAGAGTACATAGGTGAGGATCTACCGCTTTGGTTCTTGTTTTGTATACCTTATCAGATATTCATTTGGAAACCCTTGTAAGGGTCTAACCTCCTAGGTGTTTATTTTTATATGCCCTGTGAGGGTCTGCCAACCCTGTGACACCCCCACTTGGGATAGCACCAAAGCTAAGGAGCCACTCAGTGCAATCTTAAATTCAACCCAAAATACAAATCAATAGGCTCATAATCAAACACTTCAAGCTTATCAGAAATAGCAGCATATTCCAACTTAAATAAACATGTAACATACATCACATATACTAAATACATAGCCCAAAATCTCAAATTCAATCTTAACATAAGCAGCGGAGTTTCAAACTTAACATACTCAATGAACCATTAAGTGCATGCCATAATTCACTGTATACATTAAACTAAACAGTTACATTTCTTAAGTCATCCACATCAACATGACATATCACGACATCTTGAGTCCATACTTAACAATCAGATGATTTTTATATATACATTCAACACCTGATCTATTACAAAATATATTCATATCCAGCCTGGAGTCCAAATTCTTAATCCATGTATGAGAAAATCAAAGATAAATGGCGAGTAAGTCTAAAGGTCTTAGTGAGGGATAATTGTAAGCAAAGGCATAAGGGATCTATTGAGGAAAAATCAACTCAACAGACAATAAATCAATAGTCAGACAAAACCATATCAGAATACGAACATGCAGTCAAGAAACAATCGATCAATCAAAAATCAATCAAACAATCAGATCAGATCAATCAATGCAATCCAATAGATCATATCAAAACAAGCAAATTCTGAACAATTCACAGATTTCAATAAACATAATTCAGTACAGCACAGAAACAGAAAACCCTCACAAGGGTTTATCCCAAAAAAGATATTTGAAAGGAGTGCCAGGTTGCCAGACCCTTACAGGGGTTTTGAAACGAATATCAGATAAAGTATACAAAACAAGAACCAAAGCAGTAGACCCTTACCTCCGTAGTCTTAGAAAACTGCAGCCTCAATCAGCAGTCTACTGGTCTGTGGGACCTACTCCTTATTTGACCTCGATAACATTTAATAATTACAATCTTACTATTAACTGTCTAAAATCAGTAACTACCCAATTAACCTCGTATCATATCCTAAATCAACAATAACAGCTCCATTTATCTAATTATTCCAATTGTTTTCGCTAAGGTTCCAAATTCACAAAATTAGGATTTTCTTTTCCAATTAACTTGATAGTTCCCAACATTTCATAAAATAATACAGTCTAAGTTTACCAAATTTATACAGACACATGCATATACCAAGTCCTAGTCCCATATCATCTCAAATCACCCAATTATCATTACTGGAGTTCCAATTTCATCAAATCACAGTTGAATCACTTGATTAACTCGATTAATCCAAACTTATCATTTAATAATACATAATCTGGGTCCGCTATGCTATGTCATAATCCATGCATGGGAATGTATATATACCAAATCATATCTCAAATCCTTATTCTTGGCATATTACAAAGTCCAATGAAAATAATGGTACATTGCATGTATATATATACCCATATATATAAAAATATATATAATCTAACTCCTTTTTTACCCACAAATTTGCTTAACCTGACCTCGAATTCACAAACCAAGATCACCACCACAATCACCGCGACAAGCTGAAGAAACTGCCCTCAGACCACCACCACCACGCCGCCGCTGGAAAATGTCAAAATCACTACTGAACTGAACCTTTTAGATCAACTAAGCAAATGGCCAAATAAATTTTACCAACACCACCGAATTGAGCTCCAATTTTAGTCTCAACTGCCCAGCACCACCACTCCGCCACTGCGGTTTTTGCCCAATTTGTCCGTCCACAGTGGTCCGTTCGAGAATCTCAAAATACTAGCGTGATCCTCAAGCTAAGCCCATCAAAACCCACTACTCACTTTCAAGCTTCAGTCGCCGGAGGTTGGAAACCCACCAAGCTCTGTTGTGAGTTCACTTTGGCCTCGAATTTCCGACAGCTCACCAGTAGATTTTGATTGCATGAGGTACCAGCGTTTTGCTGTGATGAGGTGAAGAAGATAGTTAGTCTGGTTTCAAGGTTCTGGGGCTGCTGGAGAGAGTTACCAAAGGGAGAAAGACGGGATGACGCGGTAAGGAAAAAGGAGAATAATGGGGGACAAATTGACCTACCATGGGTGAACAATTTGACCTAAGGAGACAGTGGAAATTAGATAGAATAAACTCGACAAATAAGGGCCTTCGACCTAGGGAGAGAACTTTTTAGATGGCCTCTTAAGTTAAGAGTTGAAATCCAATAGCATCGTTGACGAGGTGGTGTTAGTCTTCCTAGGATTATCTCATACTCCCATTATGGTAGATCGCATCATGTGGCTAGGTAGAATCTATTTTTGACTTATTTTGTAGTTTTAGTCAACTTTACTTCTCATGATGCGTACTCTGGTTTATTTTAACAAATCAATCTCTCATTATGATGAACCAAGACAAGAAATTGGCTAGGAATTTAGCCAAATCATATGGGAGAAAATCAACCCCGACTATGATTCAGGCTCACCAACTCCCACCTCAGCTACTTTGCTTTCAAATCTAAGTCTGCCTCCCACTCTTCCACCTCTTCCAGACAGCAAGGGCTTTCTTAAAGTTGAAAGAGAAGTGCATGGGCCTCAATGTCTGCCTTGATGCTTAAAGAGTTTCTACCGTTAACGCCTCCCAAGACCCAATCATGAGGTATTAGGTGCTGAGGCCAATTTTGGTAGGCTATGTACGAAGGTTACAGAACACCTTAGGGCCATAACCTTTTATGCCCACGTGGATATACTCCTATGTTCCTAAGTCATGGTTCCATAGTATCAGCAATGATAATAACATGCTTAAGGGGCATCCCTCAACTTAAGAGAACTGGGAAATCTTTAATGCTAAATTATTTCCCTGAGACGTTAATGAGTTGATGTAGATCTTAAGATCTAATGCCATGCAGATGTTTGCTTACCACTGCAATCTTGTAACTCTTTAGAGATTTTCTTTCCTTTTATCGTGTACCTTTCTACATAATAACTTTGATTTTCTTTTCTTACCCTTATAGTGAAATCAGTCAGCATATGCCATACACCATTATTATATTATTGCGATGCAAAGTAGGTGTAAATAGGCAAAGCGCTGCAATGATTTAAAGCCACAGGGACTGAATCCCTATACTGAGCTAACGACCAAGCTCATAGTTCAGCTGACTTCAAAGATATAATTCAAAACCTTCAAGCAGAAGTTTCAGCTATCTGCAAAGGTCAAGAAGCTGAACCAATAAGAGATCCCATATCGAGGGCCATTTCCATTCTAGAAACCAATGCCTCATACCCTGTCCATTATTGGTAATCGGAATGTTCAGTTTTAGCGCAAAATACAAGTCAATAGCTTTCAGGTATTGGAGTGAGATTCCTACTCTTGTCCCCTTTATAGTAGAAAATTCATCAACTGAAAGAGTTTAAGGAGTACAATAATCATTCTTATTGGGGATTCTAGTTCCTTTGATGAGAAAATTGACCAATACTTGTGCTATAATGGCTGTGTTGGCTGAGAATAGATGTAGAATCACCCAGTTTGACAGTCAGCTTTGTAAGTCGACCCAAAATTGGTCACTCAAAATAATTATTGTATGGGATTAAAAGTAAAGACATGATTTTCTTGAAGTTATAACCAATGCGAGTGCAAACTTTTAGATCTCCAAGTAATTATTCTTCGCCCCTTGAAGATTTTTGCTAACATAATAAACCAAAGAATTGAAAGCAAGAGTAGCATTAGGATCCATAAATCAAAACTTCAAAAGCTTGAAAATAACTAAGCTACTCAAGCATCCAGGGATCTAGTCATGCTATAGATTAAGATTAGGAAGAAGAATTACCTCTTGTAGTTCAAAACAAGGAGAAAATCAAGTATCTCTATCGGATCCAGAAACTGTCTCGAATCAGCATACCGTAAAGGCGGCAACATTTGCCCCTGTTATACTGCTCAAAAAATCACCAAATTAAATCTGAAACACCTCCACACATTGAGGAAGCTACTGTGAAAAAATTGGACCAAAAATCCTTCTGGATCACTCCAGAAAAATTTTCCAATCTGGAGCTACTGCAGGTGGATCTCCAAAATTTAGCAAGTCAAGTACATTGCCTCTATTGATATGATCCACACTCCAATCAATCTTCCAATTTCTCCTCACTAGAAGCTGGAGTTAGAGAGGATAAAATGAGGTTGAGGAGGCCGATTTTCAGGTTGGGAAGAGGAGGGAATGCAAAGCTCAACACATAATGCAATGCATGAAGAGAGAGAGATAGAGTTTTGGAGGGAATGCAAAGAATCTAATCTTCACACTTTCATCAATGTGTATTTTGAATTTGCTCACTCTCTATATCTATATATAGAGGGTGGAAGGTGTAATGCTAGTTGGCATCACACCTTCCTCAAGGTGACCGCCCATGTGGCATGCCACGTTGGCAAATTAAAATTCAAGTCTTACTTGAATTTCATGTGTATTTAGAATCTAATTCCAAATTAATTAAGATGCTAATTTAAATGAACACTTCATTTAAAGTTTTCCTCCAAAATGTATTATTCCCATTAATTAAATTAAACACTTTACTTTAATTAACTAACTTTGATATAACTCTTAAATCAAATAAGCTTAACTCTTAAACTTAAACTAGTCAACTTAACTCTTTAAGTCAACTTGACAAATTGATGGTCAATATGGCACCAAATAATTAACTCCTTAATTATTGATCTAATTTAACTCTTTAAATTAGTTGATTAATTTAACACTTAAATTAATCAAATCAAAATTGGCCGTTAAATTGGATCCTTGAAAATCGATCACAAAAGGGTGAGTTTTTCTAACATTTAGAAATTTTCTCTACCAATTTTGGAAGCTAATTAGTTTTATGTGTAACCTAATAGGCTCTACCATTCATTGGATATGGACTCATAACTTTTTGTGACTTTTGAATATCTTATATTCATTTTAGTTTAAAACTCCTTTTAAACTAATCGACTCAATTTAATTAATCTCATTAATCGAAGAGTACCCAATCTCCATGGTCGATGTCCAACCTCAAGCCCATGGAGCCCAACTAATTGGCCAAAATAAATATTCTAGAGAACCATCATAGCTCTATGCATACCATGCAAATACGGTCTTTCTGTCTTCTATCTCCCAGAAGAGGCCTAGGGCAAGATATTTGTCGGCTCTCTAATAGCCTCGATACTGTGTCTCTATTCTTAATGTTCGATTTTCTTGTATGACCTCACCTTTGGAAAATTCTTTTTCCAAAATTTCACACCACTTTGCGTAAGGATTTCTTGGAATTGATCATTATAGAACACATAGGAGATGCACTCGCCTTTCACAAAAATAAGGAGTCGAATTCCATCTTAGATTTCACAAACCTCCATACCAAGTAGGTCATATCCAACCTCAACCCAAAAGACCCGCTAAGTGGTCAAGGAAGAGTCAAAGTGTGATGACCAAACACAAGGTTACCATGGATCCTCAGGTCAGAGAACAAATAATATGCACTAGCGTAAGCTGGAGAACTTGTCACTACCGACTTGCCACTACGGCTATCTAGTAGATTCTTCGGTGGGTCTTCAGTGCCTTGTTCTCTAACAAGTACCCACTAACGTGCACCCAAATCTCATATGGTTGCTCATGGAACGGAGCAATACCTAACTTTTTGATTTATGCATCGTCAGTGCAAGTCTATCCGGATCTTAGATGCCCTGTCTCATAAAATCCTACGACTTGGAAGATCTAAGATCACGATAGTGTGAGACTTATTCCATGGTCATCGAACTAAGTTCTGTAGTCATAAGTGATCTTGGGGCTTCATCTAAATGCAAGTGAAGTAATAAAGAGCATAAGATAAAGATGGTCATATAAAGAATATTATTCAAGCAAGATTATTTTACAAGGAAATAGTTTTTACAAGGTCAATCTAATTAGCTTGTCAGGCACTATTCCAACAATCTCCTACTTGCCCTAAAGCTAATGCCCCATGGCCTTGAGACCCATCTTCTCAAGATGTTCTTCAAAGACCTTTTGCATTAGGAGTTTTGTTAGTAGATCTGCTATATTCTCTTTTGAGGCAACTCTCTCCACTCGAATGTTGCTTCTATTAATGATCTCCCAGATCAAATGATCGCCTTCAAATGTGCTTAGATTTCTGATGAGATCTTGGCTCTTGGGTTATGTTACTGCCCTGGTGTTGTTAGAATAGACAACTACTGACTCAGCAATTATAAGCACTACATTCAACTCTTGAATGAAGTTTTTCATCCAAACACCTTCCTTTGCAGCTTCCAAAGCCGCAATGTATTCTGCTTCAGTAGTGGAATCGGCCATGGTGTCTTGTTTGGAACTCTTCCAACTTACCACACTGCCATTGAGGTAAAATATAAATCCAGAAGTGAATTTGAGGTCATTTATATCTAATTGGAAACTTGAATCCGAAAACCCCTCTAGTTTCAATTCTCCATTTCGGTATACCAAAAACAAGTCATTAGTCCTTCTTAAGTACTTAAGAATTGTTTTTAAGGCTATCCAGTGACTCTCAACTAGATTGGGTTGGAACCTACTCATAACACTTAGTGAGTGTGCCACATCCGGTCTTGTACATTGAACTGCATACATTATGCTACCAATAGCGGAGGCATAAGGTATGTTACATCATCACAACTTTTGGGAAACAACTTGATGGAATTAATGGCTCAAAAGAGCTCAACTACCTTTATTATGGCAGAATACCAACAACGTTGAGCAAAGCTTAGTACTTTAAGGCCTAAAGAAGCGTGCAAGTAAATGCAATGCAAATAAAACTAGGTTCTTATACAAAATAAGCTCGGCACAATGAATTAGCAAGATGTGATTCGCAAATTCCTTGCCTTAAGAGGCCCTATCCAAAAAATACAATTAATAGGTGAAATAGATAGCAAGCCCACAACCCAGGTCGAGCTCATAGCATAAATAATAATATTCTAAAAAGCAGCTAAGCTACTTAGAAGGTCGAAGTATTAACTCAACTAAATGGGGACTCGGCAGCTCCGTCAGTAGAGGATCCAACATAGTTCTGTTCGGCTCCAAGGTCATCATGCTCTTACTCAACCTCGACATTTCCCTACCCGTACTTAACCTCAATACCTTTTGTCCCCTGCTCAACTTCAATACCGCATGTCCCCTACTCGGCCTCAGCATCATCATGCTCTTACTCGGTCCCAGTGTCCTCATCAAAGCCAAGAAAAGAATATAGCCCAAACATCCTATCCACGGCTGCTTGAGCATTACCCATCTCAATGATACCCTTTGCCTCTAACTAATCAATGCATACGTCTATACCATAGTGACCATACTTTAGGGCTTTACTATGCAAGCCTTGCTTATATTTAGCACTTTTCTTGTATTCAAGCAAGCGAGATTGCCAATAGGCCTCCAAGTAGTGCTTCCCTCCTTGGTAGCATGGAAAACCTCAAAGAATGTATCTTGGCCTTCCTTACACCCTTCCTCCCCTTCTTCTTGGGCTCTCTCTAGCTCTTCCTGATGAGACTCCGCCGGCTCGACCACCTTTAGCTTAACCTTCGATAAAGCAATAGTCATTTTTCTGTATTTTCCTTACAGTGAAGACAACTATTCCTTTAATTCACTAAATTTCCCTGCCTAAGCACGACGTTGAGACAGCTCACCTATGAGATTTTTTCTTTCAACATCTAAGTATTTTTGCTCGCCCTTCTACCTAGCTAATAACCTACTAGCAATTATACTTACCTGAACGATTGGGATGTAAGGTAAGGATACAGATTTGAAATGAATAGAAATAAATGGAAAGCTTCTTACCTTTGAAAGATAGGAAGCAAACTAAGCCCGAAGATCATGAAAGGGCATCTCATCCATCCTCTGGTAGTCTGAGCCGATAGATAGCCCTCTTAAAAAATCTTATCCCAATGAGAAAGAGGTATCAGTTAAAATTGAGCTCCCCACCATGAAGTACGCATTAGGGCAACCATGACTTAAGTGCAAAGCGCCTTGCTCTTCAACCATTATCTTAGGTTCAGGCTCTGAAACTAGTATCACCTTAGGAATTGTGGCAAGAAAAGGTCATATCTTAGGAGCAAAAGCTTCAGCCCCACTAGATAGGCACTTAGAGGAAGAGCTCACTCTAATAGTACATTTTGCAGGACGATTGTTCTTAGTACGGCCCGATTCTACAGCAGCAACCAAGATAAAAGCCTTCATCGATATCCACTCTGCAAAGAAGAAAAAGATAAGTCAAATTAGCAGCATAGTATCTTAGTGTGAAAATGAGCTAGACAGTAGAAAAATACCAAACAGCTCCAATAGCTTTTCAGCTTTAGGGCTAAAGGCAAAATGATAAAGGAACCTAGGCTCTTCCACGTAAGATAGTTGCAAATTGCAACTATGGGTTGCTCAGCTTAACTAAAAGAAGCTGCCGACCTATCGATCAATAACAACTATGGGAGAAGCTTGAGCTGGGAAGATCATCTATCCAGGAAGAAGGAAACCCCCAAGATCCATGGGAGGAAATGAAAAATTATTTCTCTTTTCAATGCAAACTGAGGTGTGATACTTAGACAAAAACCTTACATCTTCTCGAGAGGTTAAATAAAGAAACCTTTTCCTTAAGGTTTGGGATAGAAAAGATAATGGAATAATGAGATGATTGGTTCTATTTGGAGATGTCTGCATTTTATAAAGAAACCAAACATCAGCCTAAAGGAGTTAGGGATAAATTGATTTAGAGGAATACCTGAACCCCTGGAAATCAAAATAAATAGCTCGAGAATGGAAAATCAAAGTCCCCCACGTAGTTGTTCAGGATAGAAGCATAGGAATCTAGTAGGAGGTAAGTAGGGACGGTGAGAAGATCTTGGCACTACTATCCTATAATCTGCTGGGATACCCATCTTTTCCATAAGCCTTACACCCTCTGCTCGAGTTATTTGTCAGTAATACACTTCATATGAGACCTGGTTGACCGAACTAATAAGCACTCACCTCTCTATTTCTTACATCACCTCAAGGAATAGACTGAAGGCAAAATTCCCTAAATTCACTCATGAAGAAACAACTTGGGATTCCGATATTTGAGCTATTTGAATATAGTATGGATCAGAGAGAAATCAAGGAAAGATACATACTGAAGTTTAGCCAAGGTTCGGGTAGGAGACTATATGAAGCTCAAAGATAAATCTTAATAAAACTTAGTCAGTGCTCAACTATACTGAGAAGAAAAAAAAAAAGAAAAAAGAGAGAGAATAGGATAAAAAGAGAAATGCTATGATATATAAATAAAGATAAGGATCAGTGGAAAACTAGGTTTATCTTTAGACTTGAAGGAAGCACCATAGATCACCAAATATTAGAGAGAAAGAAAACGTAGCAAAAGGACTCAAGGGAAGTCAGAAGAGAAAATGAAAAATGAGAAGGAATGGTAAGGTATATTTATAAGGGAGATGGGGAAAATGTGTGATGCATTAGGATCGTACATGTGGCAATGGGATGAGTAAAAGTATTAATAAGATTTGAAATTTGAAATGGCCATCGTTACCTAGGGAATAGCAAAAATTACCACATTTATTACCTGTATAGTTATATCTATTTGGTTGCAGGTTTTTTGAAGGGTCAAGATTTAAAAGGGGTGCTAAACAGCTTGGCCAGTCATCTGTGCACTATTGGCTCAGCCGGTAACTTAGACACTATTTAGCTCAAATGGTCATTCAGATACTAGACTCGGGTGATCCAGGTATTGCTCAGTTCGGCACACAGTCCAGCTCAATCTAAGCTTTAAATCTAAAAATACTTTTTAGACTAAAAGTGGGGAGTGATGATACCTCCATAGCCTTTCCCTCCGAGCTAGTCTATAAACAAGATGGCCCAGTGAAACCTTTGCTAATCAACTCTACTAGCTTAGCCAAGGCTAAGCTGACATATTGGAAGTCAAGCTGAAGCTTTTTGTAAAGCCACTCAATAGGAAGTCCGAGCTGCAGTAAAGTACTAAAACTACCAGACTGGAGGATAGCTTAGAAGGCACATGAAGAGGGGTGATTATAACTGCCAAAGCGAGAGTTGCGGGAGACAAATGCAAGTGTCAATAAGATATGTACTCATTAAGATCATGTTAGTGGCCCGCATAATGGGAGTAGTAGGTAGTTAACCCCAGAAGTGGGTGTTTGTACGCATTTTAAACCATAATGTATTAGAGAAAAAGGCAAATTGACTATTCTATATAAAAGAGATTAGAGAGAATTGTTGAAAAATTATTTTTCATTAGTGCTGAAATTTTGCTTTGCATCAATGAGGCTCAAGATTTTTCAGGTCGAGGACTTGACGATGTAGAAATCTGAACATCATGGCCCATAGGAAAATTGGATGCAAGAACAGAAGGCCTTTAAGGTGGCAAAAATCATCAATGCAGGAACTTACAAACTGCAAAACATAGATGGAAGAGATGCACATGCAATTTGGAATATCTCTGGCCTAAGGAAATTCTATCCCTAGCAAGTAAGCTGCTTCATGTTTCCTTTAGGAGAAGTTCGATTATAAAGATGTTTGCATTCATATAGTTAGCCCTTTATTTCCCTTTATTTTGTTAAATATGTTTCTAAATATGTTTCTGCCCGGAGAGGACGATGGCTTATGTATTCACTACATATTTAATACCAACATTGTGTTTTTTGATAATTCAATTATCTATTTGCAAAAAAAAATTATTTCATATAATAACACGTCGCATGCCTACTTCCAGGGGCTACCTAGCAGCAATAAGATTGAGCCAGAAACTTTTATTACAGGGGTGAAATTGAATTGGCAAAAATATAATATTTTGTAAATTTAAAATGTTAAAGAAGAACAATGGCAAAGTGTATATTCTCAATAAAAGAAATGGTCATTTTATAATTTGAGGGATGACAAAATTATAATATTTTAAAATTTCCAATATAACAAATCAAATTGCAAAATTTTGAAGAGGGCGGCTACCCCCCTCCCCCCTCCCCCCTTCCCCCGGTGGTCTATGGCAACAATAATGAATAATCTAATGTAATAACTAATAAGTGGTTCCCGGAACAATTTAATTCCGTGTGAGATTTAAAGGGTTCGAATGATATTGATTTCGTATAAGACCTCTAATGGATCCCGTCTTCAGTTCCGTATGAGATCCTTATGGGTCTCTAAAATGATTTGATTCTACAAGAAATTCTAAGGAGTTCAAAACAACTTAATTTTGTAAATAATAGAATTTCGATCTATATCGGCACCATAATATCAAATTGGGGAGGAAGATTAGAATTAGATATTGATAGAAAAGCAAGGATATGGGCTCATGTTGGCCTCATTTTCTAGGTCGGTCATCTGTTCAATCCGTTGTTCTTCTGTCTGAGGTAGGGGTGTAAATGAGTCGAGCTTGGCAAAAATTACAGGCTCGAGCTCGAGCCCAGTCGAGGTCAGCTCACTAAATTTTTTTAAATCAAATTAAATAGTAAATTATTAATATATATTTATTTAATAATAATTAATCAAATGTTATATTAATAAAATAATTTAAATTATAATTATTAATATAATATATATTATAATAATTATTTAAATTATAATATATTATAATTATTTAATAATATATAATAAGTATTTAAAATTAGACAAAGTAAATTATTAATATATATTATTTAATTAATATATATATATATAAAATATTTAAAAATAGAAAAAAACTCATGAGCCAGCTCATGAGCTTTTGAACAACTAAAGTTGAGCTCGAGCTATAATCGAGCCAACTCACTGGGCTCATGAGCCGGCTCGATTCATCTTATACCCCTAGTCTGAGGTAAAGGCGAATTCCTTGTATACGGTCGAGCTGGCTTGGCTGGGATAGATGTAAAGCTAAACAAATCGCTTATGCTCCAAGGACTAAGGACTGTGTTGGTTGTAAGAGATGTGAATCCGCCAACGGATTTCTTGAGTGTTCAAGTTTATTTATTGCATGAAACAACTCGTAGTATGGGTCCAGCTTATTGATACATTCCATAAAACTCTACTTGAATCCATTTTCTTTTTTCTTTACCGACAAAATCCATGCTCAAATTAAAAAGAAATCCTAAGAGGTCCTTGGAATGACATGAACCCACATGAGACTCTAAGGCCTCGTTTACTTATGTAGATGAGATGTAAAATGATATGACGAAATGAAGAATGAAATTAAGGATAGGATTATTTTATATTTGTTGTATTATATTTACTATGTAGAATGAGATGGATGATGAAACAGAATAATTAAGTAGATTGCTTACTTGAAAGGATTAAATTTTTGGGATGATACAAGAAACTATTAAAACATTCTTTGTCCAAAAAACAAAAAAGAAAGCAACAAAAAAATATAATTTCCACTTTTGTACAAACATGAGCTTAAATTGGGCAGTGTGTTTGTCATCCCACCATAGATAAGATATAGGATGTCTACATCCCTTCAACTTGGTTGGATTGTACATCCATCAATTTGTCCAAATAGTTGCGGGTCAAAAGTTTCATACCAGGTCCATATCCAACAAAATATGCAATGGATCATAGTGGATATATGCCTTAAAGGTTGTTAACGGGTCAAATTTTGATCGAATCTATCATATTCGAATTCGATTATCAAAATTCATATTCGAATCTAACGCAATATCCTATAGGATTTTATTAGTTAGTACCATATCCAAATCCAATGGATAACCGAAATTCAATAAAAAAATTCGACCCAATTTAATATTTTTTCTTTTCATTTTTTCCTTTTGGATTGTATAAAAACATTGCATTTATAAAATAAATTTACATCATTTTTGAATTTTTCGCAACTTTTTATTATATATTAGTCCAAAAGTTAAATATTTAAATATTAAACCCCTATTTCGCATTATATTAATGCATAAATGAACTATTATACATTATTATATTTGAAATTTTATCAGTACCCCTTTTATTTTTTAGGCTAAAAACTCAATATTAATAGTATAATATAGACGTTAATATAGATATTATGTCAATATAATATATAGATTTTATTTTAAAATTTTATTAATATTATATAAAAGAGTATTAATTTAATAAAAAAAAATATTAAAATTCGGATTATGATCTTTAACGGATCAAATTGCTTACTTTCATATCAAATCCATTTATTTTGAATTATGGATATTTATAATCAGATCTAATTCATTGAATGTTTTAATTGGATAAAAATCCTAAAATTCATATTAAACTTGAAATAAAATTCAATCCATTGACAACCCTATATGCCTTCATCCAAGCATATCTACCCAAGTAGACAGGGCCTAAGGGTTCCCAAAAAGTATTTTACTTTGAGATTTATTACAACCTTAACCTAAACATCAAATAAGAAGAAGGAGAAGTAAGCGTAATGTCACGGACTTGTCCTTTCCACAACTTCTGTGCGGCACTTAGCTTCTTGATCGCCCCTTGCGACACTTGCTAAGTCAGCCTTCTACCCTTTCGAAGTTAAGTGTGGTGGGTGCTCAAAGTGTTGGACAAAAGTTAAGAACAAGAAAAGTAAGTGAAGAGAGGTTACAAGAAAACTTTAGTAAACTCACTTACTTGAATCTCTTGAACAAAGCGTTCTTACTTGACACTTTACAAATGACCCCCTTGGCCTATTTATACTAGTCTCCCTCCCGAATGAACGGTGGAGATTAATTTCATCCTACGGTCTAGATTGGGTGTTCTAGATTTTTCCTAATTCTAGGATATTCTAAAGCTTTCTACAAGTATGTACAACTTTCTAGAGACTTCCAGAGTCTCCCAAAACATTCTAAAGTATTCTAGTACCTTCCAAACACTTCCAAAGTCTTCCAAAGTCTTCTAGAACCTTCTAGAGTCATCTAGAACCTTCCAGAACCTTCTAGAATCTTCCAGAATCTTCCACCAGCCTCTATGATTTTTGTTCTTCGGTACATAATTAACCGGGGCGTGACAGTAAGCTAGGCTAGACTTTGCTAAATAGGCTAAACCTATTACATAAATTGTAAGCCTAAGCCTAGCTTATTACCTAACATAGACTTTTTTTTAAGGGCTAGCCTAGTCTTTTAAGATTTTTTCAAAGCTTAAGCCTAGCTTGAAAAAGCCTATTTTAGTTAAAATTCTAATTAGACTTAGATTTTATATAGATTCAAGCTTTTTACAGGCTCAGGCCTTA
Source organism: Jacaranda mimosifolia (assembly GCA_018894105.1). Taxonomy (NCBI): domain Eukaryota; kingdom Viridiplantae; phylum Streptophyta; class Magnoliopsida; order Lamiales; family Bignoniaceae; genus Jacaranda; species Jacaranda mimosifolia. The sequence continues at coordinate 15,475,167 of CM032123.1, forward strand.
ATAGGCTTAACACTTTGATAGGCCTAAAAGTTATATAATTTATATTAAACAAAAATAATTGGCGATTATAATACATTTATCTAAGTATAGAGAAAAGCATAACCAAACATTATTATAAGTTAAACAAAAAATTTGAAATAAAATAATTATGTATTAATTAAGAAGATAAAATATGTTTTTATTAAATTAATATAATTAACTAATATAAAATATAAAAGCAGTTATATAAGTATTATAAATAATTAAATATATATTATAATATAATTAAATTATATAAGTCGGCCTGATAAGCTTTGTAGGCTTTTTAAAAAGCTTATACCTAACCTTTTTAACTAAATAAATTTCTTTAAAAGCCTAAACCTAATTTATTTATTATATAGGCTAGGTCAGATTAGGCCTCAAATAGGTCAGGCTATAGGCATATGACGGGCGGCCTAACCTATTCTCATCCCTAAGTATACATAAAGAAAAACAAATAAACAACCTTGCGGACTCAAAGCGCTCTTGAAAATCGTGACAGACCATGCCCCATATAGTGGAAAAATTCCAACCCTCATCTCTTATAAAGGAATAAGGATATATGTTATTATAATTCAGTGCAAAATCCACTTTACCTCTTTGTACTCAAATTTCGTCTCACTTTACTCTTCATGTACTTTTAATTACATCACTTTGCCTCCTTGTACTCTCAATTTTACTTCACTTACTTTAACACCATTAAAACCTCTTCAATTCTGTTAACAAACCAAGCAAAAATAGTTAGATCATCATATTTTATATTTATATACCAAAAATGCTTATACCTCAATATTTTTTTGCCAATTTCTCCTAATTACTCTCCTCTTATATGAATGCACGAATTTATATAAAATAATATTAAAATTAAATTAAAAGATCCAAACTGAATGTTGAAAGATGAAACATAGACATCACTATTGATTGCACTACAAATATATCAAAAACTTGCATTATATACTAATAGTACATATCCAGAAGAAACAAAGATTTTCATTAAAGAAAACTTAATTAATAATACGCAAACCCCATTTTTTCCTCCATAGAATTGCTTCACTAACTTTGTTTTATTACCTAATACATCCCTTTATGAAATCATAAAAAATCGAAAAAAAAAAAAAACTACCTTTAGCACCAAGTAGCAACAAAACTGCGTGTAAGTGAGATTTCGTATGGGCATTTGAAGTTGGTCTTTAAGAAACAGTTTTCGTTATATGTCTTTAGTGATTTTATATTTTTAAATTTTCAAATATAAATTTTTCTTTTCTATGGAGAAGATAAGTTTTATTTGTTAAATGAACAATTAAAAATTATAGGCACCTTTATTTTTAAAAAAAAAAAAAATGAACGGTGTTAAAGAGATGAAGGGAATTTAACAGAATTGAATAACTTAAGTAAAATTGAGAGTACGGGACAGTAAGTGACGCAATAAAAAGTACAAGGAGGTAAAATGAGACCAAGTTTTGATTCAAGCAATAATTTGGGATGACTAAAATACTTTTAAAATATTTTGAAATAGAAAAATATATTTTTTAATTTAAGAAAAAAAATTGAAAAAATATAAGAAAACATTCATGATTAAACAACCAAACAGTCTAGTAAAAGAATTTGTGTGTATCTTCTGAGCCCCGCAGAAACGTCTAGACATTTCCTGTACCACGTCTTATAAATTCTCTCCATAGAATCAAAAGAATCGTCTGCTTCCAACAAACCCGATTGAACCCCAGAAAGTTCTAAAATTCTCTCTTTATTTAGATTCACCCTAGTTTGGCGGAATTCAACTGCGATCAATAACTGGACGAAAAATGAGGTATTTTGCGTCAAAGTCCTCTCTTTCGAGTTTCTTTCTCACGTGGATTGTGGAAACTAGTGATTAGGGTTTTACGTTGCTCTCTCTCTCTCTTGGCTTTGTTGTGGACTATTGGATTTTCTTTTACAATGATAGTAATGGACCTAGTTGTTTGTTGAGTTTTTCAGTTGGAGCAGAATTTGTCTGCGGTTAGTTTCTTGAATTATGGCTTTGACTTGGCTAATTAATCATGAGGTTGATAGATGCTTTCACTTGACTATTGTTTTCGTTTTTTTTTTTTTTTTTTTCCTTTTTTTTAAGTTGGTTATAGTTCAGTAACATGCTGAAATTGCTGGGGATTTCCAAATTTTTTGAATGATAATAAAACGGAACTAGTTGAAGTTTACTTTGGATCACATGCTTACCATTTGGGAAACATAATATACTGTTGTAGTCTAGTAAATTGCTTTAATGTATCGGGAATTCCTAATTTGAAGTACTAATGGCACCGAATTTCTCCATGTATGCATGATTTAACCGTCATCAAGAATCAACGAGTATGGAAGCATTTTGTAGAGAGGAGGGGATTCAAATTAAGATTGAGTGGACAGACTAAATTTCTGCTTACATGATCTCCGGTTAAGCCATCAATCTATTGGTTTTTTAGGCATGGAGAGGGGGCAGAACATAGTTTCACAATCAATGAGGCCAAAAAACAGGGAAAAGGCTAATGTGAGTGGGAAACCCCCCCACCCTCATTCACAAGGGAAAAAGAACGAAAGAAAAAAAGAAAAAGGAACAACAGTAATAAAATTACAGAACCACAACCTCCTCTTGTCTTTCTTTATTGCTGAACCATATGCATCCCTACTTACCTCTTGGCTTAACTTTTATTAGGAATATTGAATTACTCTGAAGATGCGTAACAGAGTAAAGTCGTTTTTTATTTGATATGTCTTAACTTTTCATGCTCTTATTTGCTAAATTTCGTGTCTGCACGTCTGTCTTTTGTCATCTCCTTATTAGGTTTTGCTTAGCTGTGATTGTAGTGTTGCAAGAATTCTTAGTTCTTATGGGAAATATGTTTGCAGCCGACATCCACTTGTAAAGTGGGCTCAGAGGTCTGACAAGCTATTCATTACTATGGAGCTACCTGATGCAAAGAATGTGAAGCTTAATCTTGATCCAGAAGGAAAATTTTTCTTTTCTGCTACCAGTGGGGTGGATAACATACCATATGAAATAGATATTGATCTTTACGACAAGGTTGATGTCAATGTAAGGATTGGAAATCAAAAATTAAACCTTTCAGGAGAGAGAAACACAATATTTTCCCTTGATTTAATAAAGCAGCATATCCTTATGTTATCGTAAGAAAAGATTAAGCTGACAATCATTGTTTTTTGATTATCTCAGGAGAGCAAAGCTAATTTTTCCTCCAGAAATATATGTTATCTTGTGAAGAAGTCAGAGAGTAAATGGTGGAGTAGGCTTCTCAAGCAGGAGGGAAGACCACCAGTATTTTTGAAAGTTGATTGGGACAAGTGGGTGGATGAAGATGAACAAGATGAAAAACGTAAGTTTTATAATGTTGAGATTTGAATTTTGCTGTTCTATTCCGAAAGAAGAAGAATTATTACTTAAAAAAACTGTGCATCTGATTAGTATTTTAAATTAGTAGGCTGATGCCATTTTACTTTTTCAGCTGCTGGCGACATGGATTTTGGTGACTTTGATTTTTCGGTGAGTAGCTATATTGTAAAAGATGTGGAAAAGTAATCATGGTTATCTATACAAACAAATGTGTATTTGCTTGTATCTGTCATCTGGATCAGTAGGTGTTTATAGTGTTTCTGATTTCAATATCATTGTCCGATTGTGTTCAGAAATTGAACATGGGCGGTGCTGGAGATTTTGATGCAGAAGCTGCTGATGGGGATGAAGGTAATCTTTGACGAGTTTGAAGCTGTGTAAATTGCAGCATATATTTTATTTCCAGATCGTTTTAAATGAAAATTCACCTTTATGGTATTAGAGTAAGTTTCACTATTTTTGCAATATGTCACAGATGATAATAGTGACACTGACGAAGAAAACAAGGAAGAAACAACAGTTGTTGATGGTGGACCTGAAGCAGCAGCTGCTAGCAGTGACACTGTGGCAAAAGCTTGAGGGATTAGACACTTGTGCTACTAATGTTACGGGACTCTTTATTGCATGCTTCTAACAGTGGCTAAGTAGAGGACAGTGTAGTTTGGGTTTTATTTTTCTAATTTAAATCTTGTGGAATATCTGATATTTGCCGAGTGAGTTCATATGGTTTTCTTGTGGTTTGGTGATGCTTGATAACTGATGCTTTCGCCATAGATCTGTTAAAGGATATTTGACAAAATGAATGCAGGCTTCTTATGCAGATTTGGGTCTTCTCAATATCTTCATCATCTGAGAAAGAATGCGCTGTCTTGGCGTTTTAAACTCTGCTTTTAGCCCTAATTTAGTCTGTTGCAATTGTTTTCTGTTATAGAATCCATCATTATGATCATCCTGGCTGGGCTGTTGGGGGTTACATTTGCTCATTGTTGTAGCAAATAGTCGATTCCCTTGTGGATTTATTTTAGAGCAATTGATATTTATCATTCTAATATTACACACACCCTAGGTTAGTTTCCCCACATTTTTGGTGAAAAATGATTTTGCCTGTGGGCCGACTGATCTTTCTGCCTGAAATGTTGGGGGGAATGACAAGTGCATAGCATGAGATGTACGGATTGAGATTTTGTAAGCTCATGTGTTGGTGTGGGTGTGTTCTAAGTTTTGTGTGCTCTAGTTGAGAAGCCAGTTTGGAAACTACCAGTTTCGGACTGTAGTAGCTCAAATCAGAGAGAATGACATACATATGGATTGCAAAATGATAGCATCGCCAGCATTGTATCTGTTAAACCAAGCAGCTATGTGACTGTGTTACACGCAGTTAAGACCCGCTGCTATTGCAGTGTGTAAGTGAAAAATTAGCAAATATTTGGGCAGTGAAGCCAATGGCATCTCTTAGCCTCTTATTTTCGAGGCAGTTAAACGAAGCACGAAAGAGCATGTGGTTGCTTCAGTATGGTCGGCGTGGGTAGCGTGCATCTTTAACCAATCAAAGAGGCTACATGTGCTATATTCTTGAAAAGAAGCCGATGGGTCCAAAGGTAGATAGTACTTGAGATCGATTCTAAACTTACTAAAGCTCGATTTAGGTAATAGTCAAAGCATTCTAACATGCATTCAAGCTAGTTAAGAATTTCAAATCGAAACCTGAATGGTATCTGATTTGAGTTGCTAATGAGACTTGTGATCAGGCCTTGCTCAAATTTAATTTTCTGGAGTTCTAGTGCGAGCGTTTTTTAAGGCTAAGTGTGAACATGGATATAAACTCAGATATAAAGGTTCATTTGGTTTTTCTGTTTCAGGTGTTCTGAAGAAGATGGTTTGGGGTAATGGATTCTATGGATTTGAATTTGGAAATATGATAAATGTTTGATTTTACTTTAAAGATAGTTAAAGCTTGGATGGGATATTATAGTGCGTATGATTTTATTTGGTGTCTAACGTGTTCAGTATTGTAGGGCACGTGTGTTTTTTGTAATGGGATGAGAAATGATCGATGAGTTATGGGATTAAATAATAAAAAAAAACATTATGCATGCTTCAAAAGATTGTTCAAATGATTAAGTTATCAGTGAGAGTCATCACATATGTATTTTGATGGAATATTATAGCTATTACAGTTATTTTACCAATATACTTTTTATTCTAAAAATTAAAAATTCTCCTATTGTGAGTATTAAATAATTCAAAAAGAGTCATTCATGGATTTAAGTCTTTTATAATTGATAAAAATATTATATTTTTTGCCAATCAAATCAATGATTTAAACTAGATATTGAATTTATTCAAATAAATCTCATTTGTCCATGAACTTAATTAGCTTGATTGATTTTTATTTTACATCAAACTCTATTATATAGTTAAATTTATTTTTATTATATTTAAATGAATTAATTTGTAGTTGGAGACAGTTTCATTTTACTTTTATCTTGAAGTTACGTGGATGATTTTGACATTTTATTTTTATTGATAGATGGTAAAAGAGGTTGGATGACATTCACTTCTTACACGGAATGTCTCATGATATCATCCTATGATGTGAGTTATACAGGTCTAGGGTACTAATATCGGGTTCCTATCACACAAAGTATGCATAGTATTAGGTTGAATGAAATAATATATCTAACTTAATATCTCAAAGTCAATGGGGTCTAGATGTCAACTAATACATTTTTGTTTGATTATTGGGGTGAAAATGTAATTTATATTATTGCTTTTATATACCTACAGGTGTAATTTGGGAATATAAACATATATGCATATAGAAATAACGACAATATTTGTTTTGAAAATGGAAAGAGTGTATATTTTGAAAATGTCCTATTGGTGTTTTGGGCAGCGCCCTTGGCGAATAAACTAAGATGTTTGGTTTTATTGTTTGGGTTGGAAAATGATCCGCCGAACAAGAAGGCTAGATTGGCTGTACTTTTATTTTCATTCTCAATTTTTAGTGTTCCAACTCATTTTATTTTGAGCATTGGTTTTTGTATTAAATAAAAACATAATTGACTTGGTAGTATAAAAATTTTGAAAAAAAAATGGAAATTGAAAATAATATTTTTTATGTGACACTATTAAGTTATTTAGTATTCACATTATTATTTAATTTACTATGGATCTTAATTTATTTTTTTATTGTGATGTCTTAATGTGATGTTAGGTGCTAGAACCATTTCACTCATTGGTACAAGTTTTACATATGTAGTATGAGGTCAGAGGTTAGAACTTATAAGACCTATGGCATGTGTGTGTATAAATAAAAGAAAAATGACGATGGATTAAGAAAATAGTATTAAATTTAGTGGGTCCCATGTCTTGGGAAGTTAAAAAAATATTATTTAATTAGTTAGTGAGTTATATTTGACTAAGTTATTATTAAATTTAATTTGGATCAAATTATTTTGAGAGGTTAATAAAAGAAATTATTTAATTAATTAGTATATTTTAATTATTAAATTAGTAGGTGTTTTAGGTTTGAAAATAATAGTTTTAGGTATGAGAATTAAAAAATTTATGGTATTTTTGCTCAAAATAGGATAAACAATCATATTTTTTATTTTCGAAATAGCGTAAAATAGAAAATAGTTGTCGTAGAATACAACCAATCACCAGCTAAGTGTTATAAAACTTGGGAGTTAGCTCAAGAGCTTTTTCTTTATTTATATTTTAGAAATTAAAATATATTATAATTTAGTTAACAATAATAACATTAGTAGCATTCATAATAACAATGTTAACGACAATGATTATAATTAATATTATCAAAATAATTATCTATTAAAAATTATATTATAATTTTTTAAGATCGTACTACAATAATTAAATCATTAAACATAATCCACATTACTACTAATTGTAGTTAAAAAAATCCAAATAGTATAATTCATAGTAATGCATTATCAAAAATGCATTTATCAAAATTATGTAACTTAATATAGGTAAGCTAGAAGTATTTGGCACAATAATTCAATGTTATAATACCATATATTCATTCTAAATTATAACTAGTTATTAACCCATGCGTTGCACTGGGCAAATACGTTTAAATTTGAATTTAATATTTAATTGTAATTGTAATTTAAATGTTAATATTTATTTATAAATATTATAAATATAATACTTAAAAACTTCTTATAATTGAATTCTATTGAATATAATATAATAGTTAATATAAACGAGACATAATAATATTTCATATGAATATAATTTATATATCAACAAATCAAATCTCAGGCTGTAGCACCCCCTTGAGATCACCCATAAGTTAAGATGCCACTCCGATTCAGTCTTAAATCTTAATCCATAATATAAACAATAGGCCCATAACGAACATTTCAAACTTGTCAAAGATAGCAACAGACTTCAACCTAAGCAACCACAACAAAAGTACTAAGTACGTACCATCAGGGGTCCCATAACATTCAACATAATAAATACATACTACAGATATTTAATTCAAACATAGCATATCACAACGTCTCCAAGTTATAACAAAATGCCCAAGTATACCTATAAGCAAATACACATATCTATTCTATTACAAAATGTATTCGCCAATCCAACTTGGAGTCTAAGCCCATCACCTAATCCCTATTTGGGAAAAACATAAATAATACAGGAGGTAAGTCCAAAGGACTTAGTGAGGGTTAATTTCAACAACAAGCAGTAGGGATCTGTTGAGAAAGAATCAACTCAACAAACCATCAATTAACAGTCAGAACAAGAACATATCAAGAGATTACAGTTAGGATCAGATTACAAACAGATCAGATTACAGGCAGTTAAGATACAGTCAAGTTAAGCAGACCTGATTAACCGATGTAATTCAACAGATCATAACAGAACATGTGTACTAGACATTCCTTATTCTAGTCAGTCAATCTTACCCAAGCATGACAGCTTGATACACGGTAGATGCCTAGGAGTATCCCTAGCACATCGCTAATGCCCAGGAGTTTCCCTGGCACATCGCCGATACCTAGGAGTATCCCAAGCATATCGCTTACACCCAGGAATATCCCTAGCGTGTCCCATATACCCAAGCATTCCGCTAGGATTGGGACTCGGCCAAAACATATCTCTAGGAATATATCCAGAATCAATAAACGAATTGCCGACATGGTAAAAAAATATTAGATAAACAGATAACCAAATAGGAAGCGATAACAAAACAATCAGATAACAAGACAGTCAGATAATAGAACGGTGACAGATAACAGAATAGTACCAGATAACAAACGAGAGTTCTGAGCATCAGAACAGACATGCAAAAATCTCATAAGAGGCACAATTAATGAAACAACCCTCACAAAGGTACATGATAACAAACAAGATCTCAATCAATTCACAGATTTCAATAATCAAGACGCAGTTACAATACAAAAACCAATCTAACCCTCTCAAGGGTTTATCACAACAATAAATAGGTGTAAGAAAGTGCCAAATTGGCAGAACCTCACCTCTGTAACCTCTGAGATGCTGTCACAGCCTACTAGTCTACGGGACCCAGCTCCCATCACCTAATCCAAAAGAATAGGTCCATATTCAAATCTTCATTCAACCCTAATAATCCTTAATAATTACAATCACACTATTAACAATCTAAAATCAATAGCTATTTGATTAATACGATAGTTTTAGGGTTCGTTCGGCACTATAATTATAGAACGTGCTAATTACGTCATTATTACAGAAATATTTACAAGGTTCACATCGGGTTCGATTATAGAGATACAATCGATCCTTAATTACATAGTTAACCTCGCAATATTACGCCAAATCAATATTAATAGTCCAATCATCTTAAATAACCTAAATATTGCCAATTAGGTTTCAAAACCGTGAAATCCTCAAATTAGGATTTTTATTCTCCAATTAACCAAAACTTAACATATAATAATATAAATCTAGGTCCACTAACTCATATAAAGTCCATCCATGTCTATTTCCATCACTCCGTACATATTTCTTAATAATTCCTCCAATAATACAATAATCACAAGAATTTAATGGTACAAAAACTTAAACTCAATTTCCCAGTCATTACCCAAAACTTCTTATTGAGACGTTGAAACTACAAACTGGCTTTACTCCTACTATCGTTGAGTCGAGACGAAGAGCCTATCTTGCCGCTGTCGTTGCCTGTTACCGATGTACACGTTCGCCAAAGATGGCCAACACCACCATCACCACCAAAAGATGCCTTTTAGCTCAACTAATCAAAACCCCAACTCAATTTTAGCAATCGACACTGAATTGAAGTCCAATTGCAGCTTTGAACTTACTGCGCCACCACTTGCAGCCGTATGATTTTTTTCTAATTCTATCATCGATGCCAAGCCAAAACTCAATTAGAGGCTACTGGGTTGTTCCTTGAGTCGAGCACTACCAAATCCTCTACCCATAACTCAGTCTCCACCACTGCTCCACTTGAACCGTCACTCGCCATTGAAGTTTGCCTTCGGGTCTCCACTTTTAGGTGGTCCGCCGGTTAGAACTGGTTGCATGTGGTGTTAATGAAATCTTAGGGAAGTGGGGATGAAGATGATGGGTTCAGTTCGTTGGTTTGGGGCGTCGCTGGAGAAGTCACCAGAGGGGGAAGGAGATGAGGTTGCCGGTGAAGAAAATAAAGAAAACTGGATGGGGGTTTGGTATATATATATATATGTACTTTCCAATATTCGAATTTGGCCCTCAAATCTTTGCTCCTTTCTTGAATTGAGTCCACCAAAATGTTGATAACCTTTAATTCAGTCTCTGGACTAAATGAGTGCTTCACATTAGCCCATTTGACCAAAATTAATCTTATTTTGACCCACAAAACTTCCAAATTTCAGTCAATCAAGTTTCCTCAAATTATAATTCGACCCTAAAACTTTTAATTTCCACACAATTAAATCCTTATTTATTTTTTGAGCCCTAAAATTTGACCAACCAGTATCTTGATTTCTAAATCCTTATTTTCTCAAATACCAAATTTTAGGGGTGTTACAATCTTTCCCCCTTAAAAGAATTTGGTTCCCAAATTCTTATTTGAGTATTGTTCCTAACTAGTATAAAATGAGCAGATTCAGTCTATCAGTCTACATTCTCTTTTCATTATATTCTACTAGACTTGCCTATTCAAGTCTCGATATATCTTCATGCCTCTCGAATGCATCGTGTATCTTAACTTGTGTGCCTCATCCAATAATCTCTCCTTCATTTATTCCGACACACATATCTTCTTACGGAACAGAAAAATACCTTGATTATCGGCGTCAAACTCAGACTCTCCAGAACTTTTGACCTTTTCCTTCTGTTTCATTATCCATATATCATTGACTTGGGGTTCATCACATTTCATCCTGTGATTCGGACTGCATATATCTCTATAATCCCTCTTGCTGTATTAATTTCAACACAACACCCATTCTTAGGCTTTTTTATGCTTCTGATGCCAATAAGTGAGCCATTCCAACCTTTCGACTCAAGGCATTAGCCACCACATTTACCTTTTTGTGTGATAGGTGATGGAAGAATCATAGTCTTCTAGAGTTTCCATCCATCAGCGCTGTCTCATGTTTAGATCCCCATTCCAGTTAAATGGTTGAGCTTTCTAAGTTAATTTAGTCAACATGTCAGCTATTTCAAAAAAGTTCTACACAAATCTTTGTTAATAGCTGACAAGACCCAGAAACTACGAACTTCTATCATGTTTTCCGACCTCTTCTAGTTGACTACCGCCTCTACCTCGGAGGGATCAACCTCTACCTTATCCTGAGATATGATATGCCCAAGAAAAGCCACTTTCATTTCCTCAATTTTAATATGTGTCTCGAGATTTATTGATAAGATACATCGAGAATCCTTGCCTGCCTTCTCTCAAAATCTTTTTGATCTCTAGTGTAGATATAAATGGCATCGAGGAGGCGTTATCTACAGAGGGATGTGTTGGTATTGGTATCTCATCTCCAAGAGTAATGCATCTGGTGTAGCAATTCACCTGTGCCTGATGACTATACAGCCAGTCCCTTCCGAGTATCACATCGTACTTTAGAGAGGCATCTATATGAGGTTGGTTGGATATACCCCATCCCCAATCGTTAGCTGGGCGAATTTTGATAAATAGTTTCTGAACTTCTATGTGACAAGTCATAATCTCGGGTTGCATATTTAGTTCGAGAAATGCGACAAGTATGAAAGAATGTAAAACACCATGATCATATAAGGCATTATCATAGATTTCAAAAATAGAAACCATATCTTCTATCATCTCGTTAGGATCCGGTGCTTCTTCTCCTGTCAGGACATAGGCCCGCGCATGTATTTTTGTTCCCCATCAGATCCTGCTACTTGCTTTTCTTTCCCTGTAGATGTGGGGCCTCTCCTTTCGAGGTAATCTTCCAGGAAATATTGATCACTTCCACAGCCCAAGCACTTACCCTGTTTCTTCCAGCATTTCGATTCCTCATGGTTAGGTGCTCTACAAAATCCACATCGCTTTTGGGTCTCTCTTAAGTCAAATTTGCCATGTTGCCAGACTGAGAAGCTTGTTAGGAAGTGCTTCCAACCTGAAGCTTCTAATGTTTTCTTTTAGCATTACTCTGTCCATCGAGATGCATCTTTCCCTTTCGGCTTCTATCTTTGATTTTTCAAATCTCCTGCAATTTTGACTCCAGTTGCAATGCCCTGTTAACTGCTTGATTGAAGTTCAGCAAATCACAAGTGGCCAGACCCCTTCTCAGTTTCGGCCGTAACCCTTGTACAAACCGTCGAGTCTATCGACTTTCATCATCTTATATATAGGGAGCATATTGTATCAGTCGGCTAAAAGTAGCCTCGTACTGACTAATAGATTGTGCCCCCTGAACAAGGTCCATCAACTCTCTTTACCTTGCTTGCTTCACTACTTCTGGCACATATTTATTCATGAAGTCTTGAGTGAAATTCTCCTAAGTGCAATGGCTTCCTTCAACCGTCCACCTGTGATCAATCATCTTCCACCAACTTCGAGTGGAACCTCCCAGAAGGAACGTAGCAAATTGAACTTTCTGTTCATCTGAATAATGCAGTATTTCAAAGATATTCTCTAAACTCTCAATCCATTCTTCTGCTCTTCTATCATTAGGGCCTCCCAAAAACTTTGGGTGCTAAAAACGTAAGAACTTTTCCAACGCCCGATCTTCAGCCATCTCATTAACAACTCTTGCTCCACCACCTAACTGTTGAGCCAATGGCCTAAATCCCAGTCCCCTCTGATACACAGGGTCTGCTGGTTGACCTACTGAAGGGGTTTGCAAAACCTCTTCTTCTTGCATGGCTTGTGGAAAAATAGGTGCCCCTCGCCTTGGAGCCCATCAATTATTGACCCGTCTCCCGGGAGTTCTTCCCCATTGTCCAGTTCTAGACGGAGCGAGTACACTGGAACTTCCTTACGACGCCATCAACTCTAACTCCTCTAAACTTCCAAGAATAAAAGAAGGAGAATGATTAGATGAAAGTAAACCAAACTCATAGGTATACAAGTCTTAATCATCCTAGGATATACAACAAGATCCCATAGACATCCTGTATTACTCAAACTCATCTTATTAATATCAATTGATCAAATTCATCTTAAATCCTTGAGTAACATAGGAACTTCCCAACACACAAAATACCTAAAATTCATACTCAAACTAACTTAAACAAAATGTCAGTTACAAATCCCAATGATATACAACACCTAGGTCACCGACAAACCAAGGCTCTGATACTACCTCTATAACACCCCCCCTTGAGATCACCTCTAAACTGAGATTCCATTGCTATTCAGTCTTAAATCTTAACCTATAATACAAGCAATAGGCCCATAACGAACATTTCAAACTTATCAGAGACAGCAGTAGACTTCAACTTAAGCAACCACAATAAAAGTACTAAGTACATACCATCATGGGTCCCATAACATTCAACATAATATATACATACTGCAGATATTTAATTCAAACTTAACATATCACATCTCTAAGTTATAACAAAATGCCCAAGCATACCCATAAGCAGATACACACATCTATTTTATTACAAAATGTATTCGTCGATCTAACCTGGAGTCCAACCCCATAACTTAATCCATGTCTGGGGAAAACATAAATAATACAGGATGTAAGTCCAAAGGACTTAGTGAGGGATAATTTCAACAATAAGTGGTAGGGATATGTCAAGAAAGAATCAACTCAACAAATCATTAATTAATAGTGAGAACAGAAACATATCAAGAGATTACAGTCAGGATCATTTTACAAACAAATCAGATTACAGGCAGTTAGGATACAGTCAAGTAAAACAGATCTGATTAACCGATGCAATCCAATAGATCATAACAGAACATTTGTGCCAGACATTCCTTATTCCAGTCAGTCAGTCTTACCCAAGCGTGACAACTTAATACACAGTAGATGCCAAAGAGTATCCCTAGCACATTGCTGGCGCCCAGGAGTTTTCCTAGCACATCGCTGATACTCAGCAGTATCCTTAGCATATCGCTGCTATCTAGGAGTATCCATAGCATATCACTGATACCCAAGAGTATCTCTAGCATATCCCACATACCCAAGCATTTTTCTAGGAATGGCACTCGGCCCAAACATATCTCCAGGCATATATCTAGAATCAATAAATGGATTGCAGACAAGGCAAAACACTATTAGATAAACAGATAACCAAACATGAATCGATAATAGAATGGTAATAGATAATAGACAAGAGTTCTGGGCGCCAGAACAGACATACAAAGATCTCATCAGAGGCACAGTTAATGAAATAACCTTCACATGGGTACATGATAACAAATGAGATCTCAATCAATTCACAGATTTCAATAATCAAGATGCAGTTACAGTACAGAAACCAATCTAACCCTCTCAGGGGTTTATCACAGTGATAGTTAAGTGCAAGAAAGTTCTAGATTGGCACACCCTCACCTACGTAACCTCAAAGATGCTGTCATAGCCTACTGGTCCGCGAGACCCAACTCCTAGTCACCTAATCCAAAAGAATCGGTCCACAGTCAATCCTCATTTAACCCTAATAATCCTTAATAATTACAATCACACTATCAACAGTCTAAAATTAATAGCTATTAGATTAATATAGTAGTTTTAGTCGTTCGGCACTATAGTTATAAAATGTGTTAATTACGTCGTTATTACGAAAATATGTACGGGGTTCATATCAATTTTGATTAAAGAGATACAATTGGGTACTTAATTATATATTTAACCTCGCAATATTACGCCAAATCAATATTAATAGTCCAATCATTTTAAATGACCCAATTATTGCCACTTAGGTTTCAAATCCATGAAATCCTCAAATTAGGGTTTTCATTCTCCAATTAACCAAAACTTAACATATAATAATACAAATCTGGATCCACTAACTCATATAAAGTCCAGCAAGTCTATTTCCATCATCCCATACACATTTCCTAACAATTCCTCCAATAATACAAGAATCATAAGAATTTAACGGTACAAAAACTTAAACCCAATTTCTCGATTATTACCCAAAACTTCTTATCGAGATGTCAAAACCACAAACTGACTTCACTCCTACGATCGTCATGTCGAGATGAAGAACCTCTCTTACCACCGCCGCTGCGTTGCCGCCGCCATGTACCTCCACCGGAGATGGCCAACACCACCACCAAAAGATACCTTTTAGATCAACTAATCGAAACCCTAACTTAATTTTACCAATTGCCGCCGAATTGAAGTCCAATTGTAGCTTCGAACCCACTACGCCACCACATGATTTTCTTCCAATTCCATCGTCGGCGCCAAGCTAAAACTTAATTACAGGCTACTGGGTTGTTCCTTGAGCTGAGCACTACCAAATCGTCCACCCATAACTCAGTCTTCACCACTGTTTCGTCGGAATCGCCACTTGCCATTGAAGCTTGCCTTCAGGTCTCCACTTTTCGGTGGTCCGGTAGTTAGAACTAGTTGCTTGTGATGTTAATGAAATCCTGGGGATATGGGGATAAAGATGATGGGTTCAGTTCACTAGTTCGAGGCGTTGCCAGAGGGGGAAAGAGATGAGGTTGCGGGTGAAGAAAATGAAGAAAACTAGGGGGGTTGGTATATATACATGTACTTTCCAATATTCAAATTTGGCACTCAAATCTTTGCTCCATTCTTCAATTGAGCCCCCCAGAATGTTGATAACCTTTAATTCAGCCCCTGGACTAAGTGAGTGCCTCACATTAGCCAATTTGACCAAAATTAATCTCACTTTGACCCACAAAACTTCAAAATATTGGTCAATTAAGTTTTATCAAATTACAATTTGACCCCAAAACTTTAAATTTCCATACAATTAAACCCTTCTTATTTATTTTTCGAGCCCTAAAATTTGACTAACCAATATCTTGATTTATAAATCCTTATTTTCTCAAATACCAAATTTTAGGGGTGTTACACATGCGTTAATCCATTTCTACACAAAAGTTGATGTCCAAGTGTGAAATTACTTTATAAATCCAATAAAAAAACTCATAAAATATAATAGAAGATTAAAAAAATAAATCACTTCAATATTGATTTGATTTGAAATATTAAAGAATTCAATATTGAAAAATAAACTTAGGCAGTAGAAGATAGAATATTTTAACTTACCATAAAATCGGAACTTCAATTTTCTTAGTAAATTATCTTAATTCATTAACATAAAAATCAAAATATTAGAAAATATATTATCATTATACATTCATGCATCTTCAAGAAAAATAAAATAAAATTTAATATACCAACAGAATGATCGTATAGAGGTGAAAAAAAAGAAGATAAATGTTTTTATATCTTTAAATAATGAATTATATGTTTAGATTATTTTAGTACATGTATTTTTAGATATTTTTTTATCTTAGGTTTAGAAATTTTCTCCAGTTATGATTTAACTTAATTAATAGATTAAATTATGAAATAAGATATAATTCACAGAATAATATAATATAATACTTGAAATTGATTGTAATAAATTCTATATTATCATAATACTTCATATATTAAAAGTTTATATATGCAAAATATATATAGTGCAAGACATGTTAATTAAATTATATTAATAAATACACCTCTATGTATGCACATGAATATATATATATACATGTGTATGTATCCAACCATAATTATATATCAAAATATAACTAATAGACAATATAATAAGGAATTACAAAAATTATATATTGATAAAGGGAGTTATAAAAATTATTATAAAAAGTTATATATATGTTAATATATATATATATGTGTGTGTGTGTGTGTGTGTGTGTGTTGAGTATTTATCAAAACTACACATATAGTAATTAAAATGAATTGATATAGTTTTTATATTAATACTAAAATAAATGTTGATAGAATATCATAAATGAGAATATGCTATAACATGGAAAAATAGATAAAATTAACTTATCCACGTTACTACGATATACGAACTCACCTTTTTTTCTAAATTGTCCTTGTTCATAAACATAAAAATTAAAAATATTAGAAAAATAATATAAACATTATAAAATACATGTATTTTCAAGAAAAATAAATTTTAACTCAAAAGGAGAATGAATTTATAGAGGTGGAGAAGAAAAAAGAGACAAAAATTGTTATATTTTTAAATAGTAAATTGTATGTTTAAATTATTCTTTTACAAAAAATTGTTAGGGAATTTTAGCAAGATATGTCAATTAAATTGAATTAAACAATAGACTTATATATGCCTGGTTATTTACACATACGTATATATATTATATACATAAGTGCTTGTGTGTATTTATCATAATTATTTAAAAAATTAAGTTTGAGAATAAAAAACAAATATTAGAAGAAAGTATAAGATAATATAATATGGAGTATAAAAATTATATATTAAGATAAGGATCATTACAATAATTAGAAAAAAAGTTATATATTTTATATATTGAATATTTATCAAAATTAGCTCGTGAGATTTTTCTTTATTTATCTTTTTAGAAATTAAAATATATTATAATTTAGTTAACAATAATAATATTAGTAGTATTCATAATAACAATGTTAATGACAACGATTATAATTAATATTACCAAAATAATTATCTATTAAAAATTATATTATAATTTTGTAAGATCATACTACAATAATTAAATCATTAAACATAATCCACATAACTAATAATTGTAGTTAAAAAAATCCAAATAATATAAGTCATAGTAATGCATTTATCAAAATTATGTAACTTAATATAGGTAAACTAGAATGTTATAATTCAATATTACAATACCACATAGTCAGTCTAAATTATAATTTAAGTTTATGTAAATATACTTATTAAAACATACTATACATTAATATAATTATTGAATTGTAGATATATCTAAATTTAATAATATAAATATAAAATATTACAAAAAAGGGTCAAGCAATGAGTAAAATTAAATATTACTCCAATATATCAAAGTTTAATGTTAAAAGTTTGGAACATATAAATACATCAAAGAATATGAAATCTTATATAAATAATATCATGGAGAATGAATCTCAATATTATTCAACAAGAATTTAAAGAAAAAATCAAAACTTTCAAATGTAAAAACCTATGAATATGATTGAATATGATTGTATACTTTATTAAAGAAGAAAAAAGAAAAATATTGTGCAACCAAAAACTAAAAAATAGTTGCATTAAAATATAAAAATATATGAGAAGGATGGAGCACAAGATTGATGACTTAAAACTGTTGGAAAATTTTTTATTATAATATTTTAAGATTACTTTAGACTTAAAAGACAATGAGCATATTGTAAGTTAAAACTTAAAATATAAAGAATTTGATAATATATAGGTTGCAAATATTTTAAAAAAAGAATCTTATCCAATTTTAATTTTTGGGTAAAAATCTATAATACCCCTACTCGAGATAGTACCTAAGCTAAGGCGCCACTCAATTCAATCTTAAATTGAACCTACAATTCAATCAATAGTCCATAATCAAACGTTGCAAGCTTATCAGAAATAGCAATGGATTCCAACTTAAACAAACA
Organism: Jacaranda mimosifolia; assembly: GCA_018894105.1. Taxonomy (NCBI): domain Eukaryota; kingdom Viridiplantae; phylum Streptophyta; class Magnoliopsida; order Lamiales; family Bignoniaceae; genus Jacaranda; species Jacaranda mimosifolia. The sequence goes on from CM032123.1 coordinate 15,493,662, forward strand.
TGTCATAAGACAATAAATTCAAACCTTAAGCCATCCTTTAACATACAGCACATATACTAAATACATGCCACAAAATCTCAAATTCAACTTATCAGAAGCAATGGAATTTCAAACTTAATAGACTCATCAATCCGCTAAGTGAATGCCATGATTCACATTCTTACATAACAAAATATTCACATTCCTTAAGTCGAACACATCAACATAATATATCATAGTGTCTTGAGTCCACGCTTAGCAATTAGATAATTTTCATATATACATTCAACACCTGATCTATTACAAAATATTCATATCCTGCCTGGAGTCCAATCCTTTCACTTAATCCCCTGTTTGAGAGAATCAAAATAAATGGGGATAAGTCAATAGGACTTAGTGAGGGACAAGAAAATGACAGGATGCAGAGGAAAACCATTGAGATACAACAATCAATAATAAAATTCGGTAATAAGCAAGACTTTTTAATAGGCACAAAATTCGATAATAAGAATTTTTAACATGATCAATAGAATACATGACGCATATGATATCAAACTTAATAGACTGTCGGTCATCTAATAGAAAAATGCTTTGTCTTCAAGGATAAAGTTATGGCATTGGCAAGAGATAGAAAGATAATTCTTGACACCGAAGATGTAGTTGCGTCAAATCTTGTTAGCGCTATAGCAATAACCGATGCCATATATGTTATGCCAAGCAAAGATGTTGTCTTTTCCTCATTTGTGCTCATAGGGGCATAAAACGTGCTTTAGTTTGGGAGTTTAAATCCAGTGTTAGTGAAGACTCAATTTGTTGATGAAGTGACTAAGCTGGAAGCAAGTTCTATTATTAAAATTGAAGATAGCAGTGAGTGGATTTTGGTGACACGCCGTCAAAAGAGAAGACAATGTGTTAATCAATCTTGTCCATTAACATCAAAGATCTCGCATATGGTTAGACACCCCTAAGTAAAGATGATGAAAATTCTAAAGGCTACAAATGGTAAGTTGGAGAATTCATTGGTAGGTTACAAAAGGAGTCAAGTGACTTTAAAAGATTATTTTCCAAGAGGATTTTTGATCAAAGAGTTGAAGCAGTGCATGCTATATCTTGTGAAACTGAAGAGCAACACTCCAGTTCCTATTGTACGAGATGATGACTTGTTGTTGGTGTCGAAACCTCACAAAATGCTGCTTTTTGTTTTAAGGTTTATGTAGGAGCAAAAGGTTACTGCATACGTATTGATGGAGGATCTGCCATTAATATCATGCTAAAATCCATTATGAAGAATTTGGCAATTTCTATCGAAGATCTGTCATGCAGCCTTCTAACTATTTAAGGTTTCAATCAAATAGGCCAATGAGCTATTGGTATGATTCATCTAGACCTCACAGTCGGGGAGTTAAAAGCAAGCACTTTGTTTCATGTCATTGATGCAAGAACTTCCTACCATTTACTTTTGGGATGACCCTAGCTTCATGAAAATGGGATGATACCTTCCACTCTTCATCAATGCTTCAAGTATTCCAAAAATGGAGAAGTTATGAAAGTTGACACAGATGTAAAGCTATTTACTGAAGCAGAATCATACTTTGCTGATGCTAAACTTTATTTGGATCCTAACTCAGTAAATGAAGTGCAACCTACAAAGGCTTCAGGCAACCACCTCATTGAAGGGAGATAAGATTGCTCCAAAAATTTGAATACATTGACAATTACTAAGGTGTCAACAAACAAAAAATGCGAGTCTGGTGATGAGTCCAACTTACCAATCTATCAATATACACCACAGTCATATCAAGAGAAAAAGCAAATTCCACTTGGAGGATGCATTCAGCCAAATTATGCTGCCTAAAGCCAATTAAAGATAATAGAATCAAACGACTGTCAAACTTTGAGGAAAGAGTTGACCATGCCTATTGTTGACATAAGCTCATTAACCCATAATAGACCATCTTTTGCAAGATTTTCTCAAAAAGAATTCAAGGGGACATTTGATCCTAAGGTATATACGTTGCTTGAAAAGTCTAGCTATGATTTTGCTAATCCATCCAATCTAAGTGAGCTTAAACATGAGCTAATTAGGGAAAAAGTTCATGGACTTAGTGAAGCAAAATAGAGACTAAGGAAACAAAGGTTTTATGTTGAACAGTTAAAGGTTGGCTTGGGATTTAAACTTACAGAAACAGTTAGGATACGTGTGACAAAGAAGGATAAGTGCACTAATGTCCAACATATTTCTGCATAAGATCATATGAAGCAAGAAGAGCAAGAATCGAATAATTATTGAGTTTCTGTATATGATTGTCTCAGTGCTCCGACTACTCGTCCTTCTATCTTTAAAAGACTGGGTGCTAAAAATCATAGCAGGCTTAATATAGGTCCATGTCTGAGAGGTTCTGTGTTCAATCGACTTGGAAATAATGTTGCGAAAAAAGTAAGAAAAATGAGTGTTGATGAGTCAAAAAATAAGGCTTAGACTCTTCACTCTCAATCAAATGGAGCCAAATATGCAATCTTAATCATTAGTATATATAGACCTATGACAATAAAAAAACACATCATAAAGTACTCATGCAAAGAGAATGTTGTGGATGAAGATGAAATGAAAATCACTAGCAACTCTAATTACATAAGTGTTAAAGATGAGCTAAGTTCTGCATCACATGATCCGTGCCTTAAAGAATTCAATAGATTGGTGGCAAGTGGTTTCATACAAGCTATAGACTACCCAACATAGATAATGGTGCCTGTCTTAGTTTTAAAAGCAAATAGAGCATTGAAATGGAGTATTATATTCCAAAGATAGAGACTTATTGAGATTGAGTAGTTATGTGATGAAGAAAATAATAAGTTGCACACATGTAAACATATCACTGTTGATGAAGAGCCTAATTCAAAAACTCTTGAAGATGAAGTCCCAAAAGCTTCTCCACAACTTGAAGATGGTAAACAGATAACTGTTGATGAACTCAAAGAGTTGAATCTTTGCATGATAGAAGAGCCCCATCCCATATTTGTTAGTAAGCTTCTGAAACCTAAAGAGGAGGAATAATATTTCAAAATCTTAAGCGAATACAAAGACGTCTTTGCTTGGACATATAAAGGAATGCTAGAATTAGATTCAAAAGTTGTAATTCATCACCTTGGCATGAAACATGGGGCTCTTCCGTTAAAGTAGTCGCAGCGAGTGCTTCGCCCAGAGCTCATCCCTCTTATTGAAGCTGAAGTTAACAAACTTATTAATGCATAATTTATTAGAGAAGTTAAATATCCAACTTGGATCTCTAACATTGTACCAATTAAGAAGAAGAATGGCTAGATACGAATTTGTGTTAATTTTCAAGATCTGAATAAGGCATGTTCAAAGGATGATTTTCCACTACCTATTATTGAGATCATGGTTGACGCAACCACTGGACAGGAAGATTTATCTTTCATGGATGGATCCTCTGGGTATAATCAAATTAGAATGTCACCATAGGATGTGGAGTGTACAACTTTTCGCACTCCAAAGGGTATTTACTGTTACAAAGTAATGCCTTTTGGGTTGAAAAATGCAGGTACAACTTACCAATGAGCTATGCAGAATATTTTTGATGATATGCTACATATAAAGGTAGAGTGTTATGTTGATGATCTAGTGGCCAAGACTAAGAAAAAAAAGAATCATTTGGAAGATCTCCACATGGTATTTGATTAACTAAGGAAATACAACTTGAAGATGAACACGCTGAAGTGTGCTTTTGATGTCACGTCTGGCAAGTTCCTTGGCTTCATAGTTCACCATCGTGGAATTGAAGTTGATCATACTAAAATTGATGGTATCTAAAAAATGCCACCACCAAGAAATCTTAAAGAATTGCATAGTTTACAAGGCAATCTTGCATTCATAAGAAGGTTCATATCAAATCTTGCGAGAAGATGCCAATCATTTAATTACTTGATGAAGAAAGATGCTCATTTCGTATGGGATAAAGGGTGTGAAAATGCTTTTTAGAGCATAAAGAAGTACCTCATGAATCCACTAATTTTAGGAGCTCCTACACCTAGATAACCATTGATATTGTACATTGCAGCACTAGAACGGTCAATTGGTGCTCTCATAGCTCAAGAAAATGATGAAGGAAAGGAAAAGGCTTTATATTATCTAAGTAGAGGCTCAACTAAAAATAAGTTGAAATACTCCCCTATTGAGAATATTTGCCTTGCCTTATTTTATGCAATTAGAAAGTTGAAGCACTATTTTAAGGCATATTCTATCCGACTCATCTCACGTGCTAATCTTGTCAAGTTTGTGATGTCAAGACCAGTGCTTTCAGGAAGATTGGCTAAGTGGTTTATTGTATTCAATCAATATGAGATCACATATGTACCTCAAAAAGCTGCAAACTCTTACTAATTTCCTAGCAGATCACCCTATTCCTATAGACTGAGAAGTATCCAATGAATTACTTGATGAAGATGCCCTCTTCATTGAGATCTGGCCACCATGGACAATGTTAGTTGATAGAACAGCTCGATCTAATGGAGCGGGGGTTGGGATCGTCTTTGTTTCACCAAAAAGGCAAGTTTTGATGTATTCCATAGTGTTAAATGAAATGTGCTCTAATAATGTTGCAGAATATCAAACTTTGATTATTAGGCTTCAAATGGCACTTAAAATAGAAATTTTAGAAGTTGAGGTCTATGGTGATTCAAAACTGGTTATTAATCAGCTTTTAAATGTTTATGAAGTTAAAAATGAAGATTAGATCCCCTTACCTTCAATTAGCGTCTAATCTGTTAAAAAAGTTTGAAAGTGTTGTCCTAAGTCATGTCCCGAGGAAGAAAAATAGGATGACAGATGCATTGGCTAACCTGGCTACTACTTTGGTTCTTTCTGAAGGAGAAATGACAAATATCCCAGTGTGCAATAGATGGATTGTGCCTTCACTAATTAAGCTTGATTGTGATGATGCAAATGCAATATCAATCTCAGTTGGTGAAGATATGAAGATTGGACAACACCACTGATTGACTATCTAAAGCTTGGAAAATTGCCGCAAGACCCTTATCGTAGGACGGAGGTCTGTCAAAGGTCATCTCGCTTCATTTATACAAAGATACTTTGTATCGTCGATCTTATGAAGGTACTTATCAACGTTGTTTAAGTAGTGAAGAAACAATTGAAGCTATGGCTGAAGCACATTTTAGAGTTTGCAGAGCTCACCAATCAGGTCCTAAGCTTCATTTTCAAATTAAAAAGATGTGTTATTACTAGCCTACTATGGTTAAAGATTGTATGAGTTATGCAAAAATGTGTGAAGCTTATCAGATGTATGCTAACTTTATACATCAGCCTCTTGAAGCCTTATATCCCATAGTTGCTTCATGGCATGGGGACTTGATGTAGTAGGTCATATTGCTCCTAAGTCATTGATTGGTCATGCTTACATATTGGCAGGTACAAACTATTTCTCCATATGGGCAGAGGCAATTCCCCTCAAGGAAGTGAAGAAAGAAATTATTTTTCAGTTGTAATTTGATTTTTAGGTATAGAGTGCCTCATTATATTATTACTAATAATGGGAAGCCTTTCTAAAAAAAGTTGATGGACATTGTGTGCAATTTGGATTCATGCAATATAACTCCTCAATGTACAATGCAGCTGCAAATGGTTTAGTAGTGGAGTTCAATAAAACTTTTTGCAACCCGTTGAAGAAAGTGGTGTCAAAGTCAAGAAGAGATTGGCATGAGAAAGTTGGGAAAGCTCTTTGAGCATATCGGACAATTCATTGGACTTTTACCCAAGCTACTCCGTCTTCACTAGTTTATGGTGTTGAAGTTGTTGTCTCTCTGGAAAGTCAGATACCCTCATTTCGTATAGCAATTCAAGAGGGACTTACTATTAAAGACAATGTTCACCTTCAACATAAAGAATTAGAAGAATTGATGAGAAGAGACTTGAAGCTCAATAACAACTTGAATGTTATCAAGCATGTATAACAAAGGCATTTCATAAGAAAGTTCGTCCACGATCTTTTCAAGTTGGAGATTTGGTGTTGGCAATAAGAAGGTCTATTACTATCACCCAGTGAATGGGAAGTAAATTCATGTCAAAATGGGATGGTCCATATGTGGTAAAAGAAGTTTACACAAATGGTGCTTACAAGTTGGCTGACAAAGATAGATTGCATATAGGCCCCATAAATGAGAAGTTTTTGAAGTGATATTACCCATGAAGAATTTGGCTCCTTGACGCACTAGCATAAACTACATGTTGCTCTTTGATGCACAAGCCTAAACTCCTTGGTGCATAAGCTTAAACTGCATGTTACTCCTAGCATGCTTGAGTATAAACTATGTACGGCACCCACCAAAGGTAATGCATGTGGTTAAACTACTAACTTACCCTATTAAACGTACTTCATGTGGATAAAATGTTAAATACCCCGCCTAATTCAAGGTGGTTAAATATTGGATACTCTTGGCTCGCATGATTATAAACCGTGAATGGCACCTCCTTTAAAAAGAATGTTTACTTTGAACTGTGTAATGACTTGATCCCCTTGATGGGGTACGTAGGCTTCTTGGCAGTTATTTCCCAAGTTCAGTCACATCACTGAAAACAAGAGGATTTGAATGGCTTACCAAGTTCAATCAAGTCACTGGAACAAGTTTAGGTTGCTTGCTGAGTTCAATCACATCATTGGAATAAGTTTAGATGGCGTCCCAAGTTCAATAATATAATTGGAATAAATTTGGAGGACTTCCCAAGTTTAATTACATCATTAGAATGAGTTTTGACGGCTTCCCAAGTTCAATCATGAGCAAAGTTAGATGACTTACTTCTTAAGTTCAATCATTGGAGTAATTTTACATGACTAATCAAGTTCAAGCATATCATTAGAAGAAGTTTTGATTGTTTTTCAAGTTCAATTATAATAAGTTTGGTCTATTTAATAGATAACCAATTTTACTCATGAGTTTAAGTGAGTTTATTATTTTATTTTATTTTCACTCAATTATTGGGGCCATATAATACAATTTTCTTTGAAGTTAGCATAAATTTGAAGAAATACTAGATAAAAAATAAAAAATAAAAGAAGAAAAGAATGCATAAAGAGGATTTATAAAAAGAACAACTTTTTTATTGCATATGTAATGATCAAGTGTTCTTTTACATCAATGATGCGGAAAAAAAAAAAGGCTAAATAGCTAAGTGCTCATGAGAGTGTATCAAAAGCTACTAGATCCTTGCGAGATTCTTCAAGTAGTGCCTTCATCCTCTTTAATGTCTTAACCTGTTTGTTAGTAAAAAATGGAATGTCCTCAAGCTTTGAAATTTTATTTGTAACGCCCCCACTCGAGATAGCACCTGAGCTGAGGCGCCACTCAACCCAGACTTAAGTTGAACACACAATACATTCATTAGGCCCATCAAAAAAAAAAATTTCAAGACCTATCGAAGATAGCAATGAGCTTCAATCTAAGCAAACCTTAACAAAAGTACAATTTACATACATAACAGATCCCATCATTCATCGTTTCATACATACTAGACAGTAGTGGATTTCATCTTAAGCAAATCTCATCAAAAGTACTATATACAAACTATAATTGATCTCATAATTTTCAACATGATATATATACACCCTACAGATGTTAAATTCAAACCTAACATACCACAACATCTCTAAGGTATACAAAATGTCTAAAAGTACCTATAAGCATATGCAACCGTTTTTCTATTACAAAATGTGTTCACGGATCCAAGCATGTAGTTCAAGTTCATCACCTATTTCTGTCTAAGAAAATCAATGAAATATGGGGGGTAAGTCCAGAGGATTTAGTGAGGGATATTCGTAATAATAAGCAGTAGGGATCTGTTGAGGAAGAATCAACTTAACATATCATACTTTAATAGTCAGAACAAGAACATATCATATACAAATAACAATTTTAGCAAATAGGAACCTCTCCTTCCTTATTATTCCATGAAAAGTTTACAAATAATTAACTACAATTGAACAAAAATAATCCCGAGTAACATATGCCGTCTAACAGATCAGAACATGACAGGAATATCATATTTCTCCTTATACCAGTCAGTCAGTCAATTAGTCAATCAGGTAGATAGTCAGTCAGTCAGTCAATCAATCAATCGGTCAGACATATCAGCACATCCTGAGCATAACAATAAGGAACAACTTATCGACACGTCCCGAGCACAACAACTAGGAACAACTTATCGGCACGTCCTGAGCACAACAGTTGGGAACAACTTATCAGCACACTCGAGCACAACAGTTGGGAACAACTTATCCAATCAGTCAGTCAGTTAATCAATCAATCAGACATATCAGCACATCCCGAGCATAACAGCTGAGAAAAATTTATTCCAATAAGTCAGTCAGTGAATTAGTCAATTAGTTATACCTGTGATAGTTCAGTACATGGCAGATGCCCATAAATTCCTTGCGCCTCGCTGATACTGGATAAAACAAGTGTGCCAGTGAGGCAACAAATAATAGTACAGGACAATACAGAAATGTCGACAAGGCAATATGATATTAGTAAATAATTCAAATAAGCCAACATGGCCATTTAAAGCGGTAACAGATAACAAGTGTGCCGGCAAGGTAACAGATGGCGATACAAGATGGTAAGATAACAATACGATCAGACAACAAAGTGATGCAGATAACAGGCAAGAGTTATGGGCACTAGAACTGACAGGATTCAGAATCAATAACAAACGATAACCCTCACAGGGGTGTACACATTAGATAACAGAAAACAATCGAGATTTCAAGCAGTGTACAGATTTCAATAAACATGATGTATTCAGTACAGAAATAGGAACCCTCACAGGATTTATCACAATAACAGATATGTATGAGAAAGTGCCAGATTAGCAGACCCTCACCTTCGTAGTCTCAGAAAAAGTAAATCACTGTCAACTGCCTACTGGTCAGCAGGACCCACTTCTTCGTCACCTAGCCAAAAGAGTATATCCATGATCACAATCCTTATTCAAGCTTATATAATACAATTATACTATTAGTTGTCCTAAAATACTAGATTATCAATCAACACGATAATTAAGGTTTGATCGACTCTATCAATATAAAATGTGCTAATTAAGCCAATTATTATTATTAGTCACAGGGGTGTGTATCGTTTCCAATAATGGGGTGTAATCTAATCCTTAATTACATAATTATTCTCATAATCATTATCCTAAATCAACAATATATTCCATTTATCATAATTAACCTAATTGTTGCCACTTAGGTTTCAAATGCATATAACCCTCAATTAGAGCCTAAATCCTTTAGTAAAGTTATTTAATCCAAGTTAACATATAATATAACATATCCGGGCCCACTAACTATAATAATCCTCGCATGGGAATATATATACCAATCATATCTCAATTCTTTATTCTTAGCATAATACAAAATTTATGAAAACATTGGTACAACATATGTGTATATACATAAGCATAATCCCACTCGAACTCCTTTACCCAAGATCCCACTATGGAAGCTCTGGAATCATAAATCGAGAACCCCATCATGATCGTCCCGACGAGCTGAAGAAACTTTCCCAGCTCTGCCACAATCGGAGACAGTCAACAACACCACCAAAAGATGCATTTTAGCTCCACTAACCAAACCCCCAAATTAATTTTACCAAACGCCATCGGATTGCAGCTCAATTGCTGCCTGAAAACTCATTGTGCCACCGTTCAACGCCGCACGATTTTTACTCAATTCCATCACTGCTGATGGTCTGTTCTGGAAACTAAAACCACTGACGTGATCCTTAAGTTGAGAGCTACAAAACTCACACTTAGGTCACGTCAAACAATCGCCGAAATACCATGCTCCAGAAGCTCCGCTATTGTTCGTTTTGTCCTCAAGTTTTTCGGTGATTCACCATGACCTCGGGTTGCATGTGGTACTGTTATGCTCCTAAGAACGAGAGGAGTAATTTAGCTGGTCTAGTTTTGAAGTTTTCGGGCTCGCCAGTAAAGAGGAGAATGTGGTTGTTAAAAAGAAGAAGAAGAAAAAGAAAATAGGGGGAGGGGAAATCAAATTGAAATATTTGTAGGGATAACTTTGGAAAATTCTCAATTGGCCTCTACAACTTTACCCCAGCTTTCAATTGAGTCCTCCTGAAAAGCAGCCATCCTCAATTCAGCCCCTAAACTAAGTTAGTGCCTTAATTTCACCTATTTGACCCAAAATAATTCCATGCCAAACCCAAAATTTATAAAAATAGTCCAATTAAATCTTCCCAAATTATAATGCGACCCCAAAACTTTCCATTTCCTTGCAATTAAATCCTTTTTATTTATTTTTTGAGCCCTAAAATCCGACCAACCAATTTCTTTAATTTCTAAATCATTTTTTTTTTTAAAAAATACCAAATTTTATGGGTGTTACATTATCTCTCTTGGTGGTCATTTCTTTCTGAATAATGGATAAGCTTTCTTCAACTTTGTGGAATGATGAGTTTGCAAATTCTTTCTTACTACTTAACTCGACAAGTCGTGTTCTCAACTCCTCTTGCTGCTTGATGATTTGAAGAAGTTCATTTTGAGACCATTCACCTTCTCAATTCTTTCATTTTCTATTACCTCGGCCTCAAAAAAAATCTTGTTGTGCAAGAAAAGTGCTTCTCATGGGTTTCTTGTGTTTCGCTTTGAATTGAATTTAACTTAACCTTTAAACAGTTGGAAACACCCTCAAAAAAAGATTTCAAGTGGTTCTCCAAAGATTATGTGTCTTTTATGTATAATTTCATCTCTGCGATCAAATCATCAATTGTTAGTTTTATCTCTAAAAGTTGCTCAAATGAAGTTTTTATGATTTTTTGATATATTCGTTCTCAATAGAATTTGACTAATATCTGCTCAACTTTGGTCTTTATAACTCGACGACAAAATTTAGAAACTTCAACAGCTGGAGGCAGCTAAGATGGAGCTTCAAATGTCTTTTTGGGCTTGTCTTTCTTGGCAAAAGCTTTCTCATTTGCAATCTTATGTAATATTACCTTTGGTCGCTAGTTGGAATTAGCAGCATCATGGGTAGCTTGCATGTCATCATCAAGAGGTTGCGGAATGGTTGTTCAAGAAAGTCAAGAGGATTATCCTCATTTATTGAACTAATACTATCTTCCGAAGTAATCGAGATTGGTACTTCAAGATCTGTAAGCTATGAAAAAGAAAAAAAAAGAAGAAATTAGCGCAAAAGATTTGCAAATATACAAAAAAAAAAGATGCATGATAAATAAATAAAAAATAACTTTACATATTTTGCTAATTCATCTGAAGGTAAAGAAGAACTTGAGACATCTGCAAAGAACTTTGAATTATAATACTAATGTTATCTAAATTCAAAATTTTTGGTTTCTTCTTGAGTATGTATTGGTTGCTGCAGTTGTCATTTGAACAAGAAAGAGCATAAATTATTTCATTTCCTTCCATTAGAGCATTAGTGAGGGATGAAACTTTGAATAAGCTACAACGTCTTTTAGACGAACTTTTGGTATGGTCAACAATGTTATACTCCTTAGGCTCCAAGTTTCCTCCTTCAACTTGCCTTGAAACAACAGGATTTTTGAAGAAGTAAGGCTACTGGGTTATATTTGAGATCTTTCATTAAGACTTGTCTAGGATGAGATGGATCTTTTCAAGGATGTCCGGGCTCAGATGCATGTTGTTCAACTCTTTCCCCAAGTTGATTGGATTGACCAGAATTTGATTCGACATCTCTTTGATTGACTTTGAGAATAATTTTAGTACTTTTTGTTTGTGAAGCCTTCTAATGTTTGTCCCACCAGTTCGCATATTCCTTTGCAGCCAATGGAAAGGAAGAAGTATTGCCATGAATGATAAATTTGTATGATGTGTTCAGTAAGGTGCATGACTACTAAAGTCGAACAAGCTTGTGCAAATCACAAGGATCTTTTTCTTTAAGTTTCCTGGGATGTGTTGACAAAATCCACATTGCTGACTAAATCGACGAGGGCTATAAGCTTTAATGATATGCTTTTTTTCACATCGAAATGTCAAATAGCTAGAACGTAAAGCCACAAAAAGGTCTTTATAAGTATTTGATATGCATGGGCCATCTATTACTATGAACTGCTTGCGTGGAAATAAGCGTAGATTTTGAATTGCTGAAGGGCTGATACTGAGGAACAAATCTCATGCCTCTGAAAGATCAAAATATTTGGCCATGCTCTCTTCCATATTTATGATCATCTCAGCTCTTCCTACATCAATCTTGGATAAAAAAATGAGTGCCAAGGTAGTGTGCCCTATCTAATTATGAACATAATGAATGGGAAAGATAGAAGTAGATTCATGAAGACTTAGTGAAGTCGATATATTCCTTAAATCGCAGTAGATGCCCGTTAATATAGAAACTACAAAAGAAAAGCAATCACTAATTGCCATTCTACTAGCAACCTTGAAGACAGTGGCACGAATTAGATTTACTTTGTGATGTGGCAGAATAAAGGTGCATAACCAGGATGAAAGGAAGGTGGCCAAGTAGGTCTCTTTTCTAACATCCTCTTCAACTTCCAGTATCATAAATGGCTCACTATATTCCTTAGTGCGAGGCAAATGTGATGAATCAATTCTTCCACATGGATTATGAGAGACCTTTAGCTCGATGGATCTCTTCCGATAAGACCTTAAAGGGGGCTCCGCGTATCTTGCTGGTCCTTTAAACCAAAAGCTAATCCAATCACAAATATGAACACCATCAGAGTCCTTTGGGAACATATGATAAGCCAAGAATAGATACTTGCAGCTTCGTGGTAGAGAAGAGGCATGTCTGTCATCACTAAGTAGCTCCTTCACAGTAGGGATAACTTTATCATAAAAACCGCCACAAATAGGCAATCCACCAAGTACATGAAGATTCCATAAAAAAAATTGAAAATTCTCCAATAGCAGTATGCAAAGTGTTTATGGAAGGGCATCCTAGCTTAAGGAAGGCTTGGAGGATGTTCTTATGGCAGACATATGTGAAAAGTGAGGCATGGACTGCTACATAGATCCTAGCTTGACGAAGAGTGTTTGCACGATGGCCTAAGACATTCTTTATCCATTCCCAAAAACCTGCATGCAAAGATACTTTGCCAAACCTTGATGCGGGAATTCTCAATGAGCGCCCATTAATGTTGGGATGATAACCTACAAAATGAAAATTCTAAGTTAGTGGCTTAGGCATCATGAAGAGAGGACTTCAAGAGAAGTGTCCTAAAACAAGATGTTATGCCAGAATGTGGATCAATTACTTTATGGTTGCCTCTTCGGACCACTCTTGGATGTATATGGAGTTACTAGGAGGTCGAGGTATGCAATGAAGAACATCATTGGTTGATTTATAGATAACCAATCTGGTATTTTTTACTTTTGAGGGTGTCCTTATTACTCCCAATGATAATATATGATGATGGTTCTATATGATCCTCAATATACATCCTCACGGGTTGCACTACCAAAAAACTGAGCTTTAGTGACCGAATTTATCGGTCACTAATTAGTGACCGATTAATGATCAATTTAAATATAATATTTTAAAAAAATTAGTGACCTATTGGTGACCGATCAGTGACCGAATTAGTGACCGCAGAAAAAGGGGTCACTAATTAGTGACCGAAATCTTTTTTCAATCACTAAAATTAGTGACCGCACAAAGCAATCACTAATTCGGTTACTAATTACTGACCGAATTAAGAGTTTGGTCACTAATATTAATGACCGTATAAAGCAGTCACTAATTAATGATCACGTTTTTTAATTAATAAACGGTAACAAATATAAAATTTTATTTTTTGCATATTCTTGTAATATGAAAGCATAAAATTTATGTAACACTTACATAAATAATAAAATATTGTGTTTGCTATTAACATATGTATATTTTTTATAATAATATATGTATATATAAAAAATATAAAAATATATGCACATATACAAATATATAACCACTAAATATTTCTATATAATATCCATATAATTGAACATTAATTTATTAATATATATATATATAGATACACAAATATATAAACAAGAATGATATTCTTATACAAAGAAAAAAAAAAGAGAATTAATTCATATTACACATCAATAATATATATATATATACATGTATTATGAGTAAATAAATACTTATAATATAATTAATAATATTATATATTAATTTGTATGTATAAGCATATATACGTATTATCATATATATGTGTAAACTATGTATTACTATAAATAGTAATAAATATTAGTATTTATTATAAACTATTTATTATATAAAAAAAGAAAAAAACTATTTATCACTATACATATTAGTATGTATATACTATTTTTAATATGTTTATAATATATTATGATAAAATATACCTAAAATTTAAAAATAATAGTTATAAATAAATATTTATAATATAATTAATAATATTATATATTAATTTGTATGTATAAGTATATATACATATTACCATATATATGTGTAAACTATTTACTACTATAAACAATAATAAATATTAGTATTTATTATATATATAAAAAAAACTATTTATCACTATGCATATTAGTATGTATATACTATTTTTAAAATGTTTATAATATATTACGATAAAATATACCTAAAATTTAAAAGTAATAGTTATAAATAAAAAATACAGTGCATTATTATATTGAATAAATATTACACAAATATTAAATGAATAGTTGCTATTTTTGTTAAATTTTAAAATGAAAAATAATTGTAACTTATATATAAGAATATTATAATTACTTTTTAACTTGTAAATATTATATATATCATATTGTTGAGACAAATGTATGAAAACGTATGTGGTGTAGTGGTCAGTTACTCATTTGAGCATAGCAAAAGTCTTGAGTTCGAATCCAAGAGGAAGCAAAGTTGAAGAGAAATATTTTTGACTCATTAAAATTAGTGACCGAAATATGCAATCACTAATCGGTCACTGATCAGTGACCGCCTAGTAACATACACAATTTTTTAAATTTTTTTTTAAATAATTAGTGACCGCCATTTCGATCACTAATTGGTCACTAATCAGTGACCAAGACAAATTAGTGACGAGGGTTTTAGTGACCAATCAGATCGGTCACAAAATCGGTCACTAAACCTGTTAGTGACCTATTTTTGCATATTTAGTGACCGATTTTTCGGTCACTAATACCCCTTTTTTTTGTAGTGTTGATATGGGCAGATTTTTCGTGAATGAGCTATATTTCTTAACCTGAAACAAAAGAAAAGGAAAATAAGGGAAAGCTTAAGGAGGTATAAAAAAAAAGATGAAGAAAAAAGTAGAAAAATAATAGAAACGTCCCTCAATTTGATGACTTACCTAAAGACTTCAAAGTTTGTGTATTTGCTATGTGTTGTAAAAATATGATGCCCTTATGGAATAAAATTTTTGTTATTGATAAATGCCGAAGGACCCCAAACAATCCTCTTTTAGTCGTGCTAGTTAGCCATTGGAATGGAGATAGTAATGGTTGTGTAAACTCTACGAGTATTTTCTTCAAATAGGTGGTATGCAAGAAACTAAGAAGAAAAGCAATGATCAATTGGATAGATAAGTATGCCCACCAACTCAAATCTATCAAAACTTTTGATGCGGAGTTTATGTTCTAAATAAAAATAATTCACCACGACTTGCTTTTATAATGCTTTCAACAAATGTTTTAATCTCAGTAAAATTAGAAGATTGAGTCATAACCAAAAACAATCTCTTAATGTCTATGATGGATAAGAACGTAGCTCCGAATGTGTCACAGCCCAAAATCAAACCATGTGGCCTAGTCTCGAGGCGTGAAGCTCAATTCCAAATAAAAATATATCACTTTTCTAAAATCATGATCTTAAATAAAAAAACTCCAACATTCATAATAATTCAAATAATTCTAGCAACATAGAAACTAAAATGCCTAATATTCTTCCCTCAACTAGAAAATTTTTTAAAGGAGAAGAACTAATTTGTCAACATGGCAATAAAGCTAAGCCTACTTGAAAGTCCTCGTTCCAGAAAAAAAAACCCTTCAATTCTGGTTCTCATCAGAAGCAGGTTTAACATCCTCACTAGGCCTAGGATACAAGTCTGCCAAAGGAAAGTTAAAGAAGAAAACGAGGTGAGTAAAAGACTCAGTAAGTGCCAAGTGTGTGCAATGTGAGTTCCGGAATTAAATTCATTTGTGTAGTGAAAATGTTCAAGAATTCGTACAGTGAAACTATTTGAGAAAACATAAATGGAATTCATAAAACAGTCTAGCAGTATCAATCAAGAAGTTTATAAATAGTCAAGCAGTAACAAGTCAAGAATGAAAACATTCGAGAAGAATATCAGCAAAGAAAAACAATGAACGGTCAAGTAGCAACAAATCAAGAGTTTAATAAACGATTTTCCTAGACTAACAACTTAAATGCGATGATCAGACAGTGTTTGACATAGCCAGTCAACCTTATGACTTCCACCGTAACAGTCCCTTATAGCTTCGGGCAATATGCGACCTTACCAAAACAGTGCCCGAGCATCCCCGGGAATTCCTACGACCCACCTCAGCTACAAACGGCTTCTGTTGTGTGCTTGGCATAGTTATTAAAGGCGAGAGGCGAGAGGTGAGAGGCGGGCAAGAGGTCAATTTTTAAGGCAAGAGACGAGGCGAGAGGCGGGCAACCAAAAGGCGAACGAGGCGACAATTTAAATATATATATATATATATAAATATATGTAGTGCGAAAATTCTAAAAAACATATAGACATATAAATAATGTTAAAAAAAATCCAAATTCACACTATAAAAGTTCATTCATAACTCATAAAAGTACTAATCTATAGTCAATTAACAATAGATAATTATATGTCATCCTCATCCCCACTCAAATATAATGCAAACTTGTCATCTTCATGGCTTCAAGCTGTAAATGTAAAATAATATATTAGATTTTACAGTAAAGTATGAATAAAACAAAATAAATGAAAAAAACAGCCAAAATAGAAAAAAGAATAACAAAAAAAACAAAATAAATAAATAAATAAATAAAAGTGAAATAAAATAAAAAAATTTAAAAACAGCAACAAAAACAAATGAAAACAGTAAAAAGGATAAAAAATAAACATAAATAATTATTAAAAATGGAAAAAAAAAGAAGCATAAACATTAGTTTAAAATAAGTTAAATAAAGATAGAAAAGTTAGAACCTTGTTTTTATACATAAAAACAAAAAACAGAAAAGAAAAAGAATTAAAAAAAAAAGCAGAAAAAGCAAAAACTGTACCTGCAGACGTCGGATCGGCGGAAAGGGGCGGCGAACCGACTGGTTGGGGTTGGGCACAGTGGGTAACGTGCACAGAAGTGGGCCAAGGCTTTTTTCATCTCACTGCCTAGGGTTTTTTTTTTGGGTAATTTTCGTTTTCCATTTTTTTTTATTTTTAAAAAGGCCCTTACAGCAAGGCGGCCCGCCTCACTGTCTGGGTGATGCGCAGCAAGGCGCCCGCCCATGGGCGCCTTCCTGCAGGCGCCTCGCCCATCGTGGCTAGGCGCCAGACTAGCGCCTCGCTCACCTGAGCACTTGGGGCGGCCCAGGCGAGCGCCTTTAATAACAGTGGTGCTTGGGGGATTAGGCAATGGGGGCTTGGGGTTCAATCAACTAGCCCGTTGCTGCCTAGTGAAGTCCATCTCACACCCAGACCAAGTTGGATCCAACTAACAGTAACAATCACAGTAGCAGTATCAGTAACAGTAATCAGTTAATTATCAAATTTAATTGTTAGTCTAGAAGTATTAAAATCATAAAGTGCATGTTTTCTTGTATCGAAAAATAAAATAAATCATTTTTGTGCATAGTGGAATATAGTTATAGTGCAATGTATATTGAAAAGAAGTTTCATATCATGCATTACTATACATATATCTTTCTGGGTTTTGAAAAGTAACATTACATATTAGTTATAGGTTTAGGCACTCACAGTACTTATCGACTGATTCAAGAACCAACTTTGACGTGTGAAATCCCAAATCACCTGCTCACACAAAATAATATTTGACTTAATTAACATTTCAATCCATTATAAATAATAGCTATCCATGTTGATTCTACCCTAAGTAAGTCGTCCCTATCTTTAATTCTATTCATTAAGTCTAATCCCCTGTAGTCAAGATGTGTGAAGTTTTTTTACTTTTGTTTTCATAGATACAGTTAGGATTAAATATATCCCTATTCTTCTCCAAGCCATCTATTTTCCTATCAACACTATTGTCCCATTTAAATACAAGCACAACTATTATTTCAATAAAAGGAATCAGATCCTAAGGAAACAAATCCACCAGATATTATTTAGGTTATTTCCTTAATACTCTAAATTAATATGCATAAAATTTATGGGGCTATCCACTACTCTTGAACCTAAATAAGATGTATTATTTTAATCAACCAATTCCTCAAATCGATCTACTTGGATAGCCAAAAAAGAAAAAGAAAAAAGACATAATGCATGAAATAAATTATGCTATTAAATAATGAATAGCGTGCGGTAATCCTCAAAATTCATACCAATTTGATAGCAAAATTGTAAAGGATCCAAGTCTCTTTGATGTATCTAATCGTGAGTTTTCGAAGGCCACGATCTCCTCTCAGAACCCTTCTACTTCACTTCATCAATTAAACCAGGCAATCTAGTCCGTAAATTTGCTGCTTTAAGAGCGCCAACAAAATCTCTAATAGGTGCAGCGTTATCAAGCATTTTTCTTTAACATTGAAAGTGGCTCTCTCTCTTTCATCTGAGAGACTTCCATATCCTTGTGCCACGTAATCTCTTCTAGAATATTGCGAGGTGTATTGCCCTCATTCTGCAACCAAAATTCAAAGGGACTAACATAGTGAAGAGGTGGTCCGATTGGCGGTCGCCTCCTAATCCTTATACCTTGTCTTGCAGCAATTTCATCTTGAAACATTCCAACTCCCTTCTCTTTCATTTTGAGTGCATCTCCATCAGAAACTTTAGTGTCAGAAACCGCACCCCACCTATCTTTCAATTCAAACTGTTGAGCTTTAATAGAGGAGAAGGAGAGTTGTTTGAGAGGAGAATGATTAGGGATATGGGTCTGGCGCATAAGCCAAAAAAAAAATATTGATTTGCGGATTATGGAATTGAGGGATTGCTGAAAAGAAATTTTACACGTTGTTTCCAATGTGTGTAGCTAGAGCAGGGGTTATACCCTATTTATTTGATAGAGATAGCGATAGAGATAGAGGAGGGGAACTAGGGTTTTGCTTGTGCAGGGTTTGATTTGTGGAAACAATATATATATATATATATATATATATGAGGGAAGTGTTTGGTTTAAGATGAGTTTTTTTCATTTTCCTTCTAGGATTAAGGTAGACCTTTTTTGATTTTTTTAGTGTCTTTTATTATTAATTCCTAAGGTCTTGATTGTTAATTCCTAGTAATCATATAATATTAATTCTACTAAAATTACCATCCATTTTTCTAAAATTTGAAATGTTATATATATATATATATATATATGAACTATTTGATCAAGAGACAATTTATGGCTAGATATTATATATATATATATATATATATTTAAATAATATTTAAAAGTAAAAATAAAATAAGATAAAATAATTAATTAAATATGAAATGATTTCTAAGGCATTAAATTTTTTTAATTTAAATAATATAAAATAAAATAATCAATTAAATACGAAGTAAAATTTTGAGACATTACAGAATGAGACCAAACTCTCATAGAAAATGCTTCGATTTCTTGCCCACAATTTAATTGTGAAATGGAGTATGATTAATTCGGATTTTGCTGTTAGCAACCTGGTGGGTTTCGTGGCTTTTGAAAGTAGCAGAAACATTGAAAAAGTTTATGTGGCATTTAGTTAAAAAAAAATGGTGATTGTAGTGGGCCCATGACTTAAAGTTAGAATTTTGTTGTTGCTGAATTTCTTGGCTTTTGGAAGTAGCAGCAGCATGGAAAAGTTTATGTGCCATTTGGTTAAGAAAAATGGTGATTGTGGTGGGCCACACTTGTGTGTGTGTATATATATATATATATATTGAGAGAGAGAGAGAGGTTAAAAAAAAGTTTGAAATGGATTTGATTACTGTTGACCTTAGTGCTTGATACATAACTTGCTACTTGGCAAAGAAATGTGAATGATGGGAATTAACTCCTATATAAATTCGATGAGGAGAATGTCTCACATACTTCAATTCTCGACTCATTTGTAAATTATCGACATATTTTTCGTCAAGTCTTGAAGTGGAGGCATTTGTAAATGGCTTAATTTTTTGTCAATTGAAAAGTGACAAGTGTAAATAATATTTTAGTTATTAATTTAAATTTTTTTTATTTATGTATTGGAATTTATTAAATTTAATTTTGAAAGATAAATAGTTAATTTTAATTAATATTATAATATTATTTTATGCACAAATCAAATATCAACAAGTGTCAAGATGATGTATCACACCAATCAAATCAAGTTTTGTGGCCTAGCAACCTCGAGCTAACTAAATTGTGACATGTGGCGCATCTATGTACAAGGATCAATCAAGTCAAAATATTTGATATTATCTCTTAACATGTATATTAAATAGATAATTATTAAAGAAGTTCAAGTCATTTGGGGTTTCCTACTAAACACTTATATAAAGGAGTGTTTAAAGACACATTCTCATACTCAAATACACATATTCTCAAATCCAAGTTCCAAATCTTCAAGGCACAAGTTCAAGACTCAAGTCTTTAAGCTTCGAGTTTCTGCTGCGACGAAGTATTGCTACTGCGAAAATCCTATACCTCTTCAAAGTATCAAGTCATCAAGTACTTTGATCTTGGAGTTGAGGTTCGTGCTCAAAGAAATTTTGTAGTGTTCTTTTATCAAGTCAAAGGATACTTCACCATATATCCAAGAACAAGCTTCAAGCCCTTGGATCATATAGTGAGAGAAGAATCAGGGAATTAGTTTTGTTGGGGATGTACTTTCTCTAATAAATTGTAATTCTTTTTCATTCTTAATATAAATTCAATTTGTCCATTACTTTTCTCTGTCTTTGTGATTTAATTTTCGTAGATAACAAATTTTGTGTGAACACATCCAAACACATTTTTGTTTTGGGTAAATTGCATAGCACCCCCCTGTGATATTCGAAATTGGTTGATAACGCCATGTGAAATAGAAATTTGCTCATGTACCCCCTATGTTTTCAAAAATCATGCAATGAGCACCCTTGGGTAGGAAGGTGTCATTCACGCGCGGGTGTGTGCGATTTGGCATGTAATTTTATGTGTAAAAAGATGATCATGCCCCTAACTTATCAGCTGTTAGATTTTTTTTTTTAAAGAAATCAACGGTCCAAATTAAATCATATAATATTTATAAAAAAAAGAAGAAATAAGTAATATATTATTATATATATAATATAATTGATATATTTATAATATATAATCTAATATATAATACATATATACAATAAATGTAAATTCCACCCCAACCCACTGGTTGCCATGGTTGCCGGTAGCTGGCAGCTAGTCCCGACAGCTCACCAGTTGGCTGCCGATGACCCAAAAAAAAAAAGAAGAAAAAGAAAGATGGCGATTGAAGGTCGCATCGGCCACGGCGGCCATATATGTATAAATAAAAGACATATATGTTTATATTTATAGATGTACATATATTTTATATGTAACTATAAATAACAAATATATTATTTAATTTCTATAAATATTATATATTTTATATTTTTACAAATAATAAATATTACTTAATTTGAAATGAAGAAAAAAATTATACGTATTATATGTATAAATAAAAAACATATATCTTTATATTTATAGATGTACATATATTTTATATGTAACTATAAATAAAAATATATATTATTTAATTTTTATAAATATTATGTATTATTTAATTTTAAAAGAATAAAGAAAATACTTATATATGGATATATGTGACATGTATAAATAAATAATATATATAATATCTTTATAGATAAATTTATACATGTACATTTATTATATTAGTGTAAAAACTATATTATATACTTTTTCAAAATTATTATGCATAGACTAATATATGTATACATATTATATATAAGTATAAATACAAACATATACTTTTTTTAAATTAATTTGAAATGTATAAAAAAATATTTTTATTTAAGGGTATTTTTGTCTTTTTACTATTCAATGAGCATCAAATAACAATGAGAAGGCTGTTGGGTCAAGTGTGCAACATTCAACTAAACATAGGGGGTATAGGAGCAAATTTTTATTTTACAGGGGGTTATCAGCCAATTCCGAATATCATAGGGGGACACTGTGCAATTTACCCTTTTTATTTTTATTTCAAAACTATAACTGTTTTTCTAATTTTTGGAAATGGCTGGAAACTAAAAATAGCTATGGGAATAAAATCTAACAGCTGAATAGTTTTCAACAACTACCGAACAGGGCCTTCTTTTTAAACATTAAGTGCTTGTTCTCCTATATTTTGGCCATTTTCTAGAAAATTTTTTGGGGGAATAGATTTTTGGGAGAGAATTTGGAGAATGTGCCATGTGTTTCTTTTTGTTTTGGGGAAATATGGAAAATGATTTGAGAATGAGTTGTTTGTTTCTTTATGTTTTGGGAAGAAACAAATTTTACTGTAGATGTCAAATCTGATGCTTTTTTGTGGATTTGTAAGGTAAAAGTGATTTTTTTATGTATTATATATATGTATTTTTATAGTTGGATGATGTGTGTATGTGTGTGTGTACATATATATATATATATTTGTAATGATTAAAATATGAGTGTAATTAATTTAATTAGTTATTTATTTTGAAATTTATATTTCTATAAATTTAATATTAATAAATGATGTATCATTTGGTCATATTAATAAATATTAATCATTCATGAAATCAAAGTTATATTTTAATTATAAAATAATTAGCTTATATAATAATTATAATTATTTAACTATTTATTACTTACAATTTATGTATAAATAAAACTTGATTATTTATTAAAATAAATAATTTTTTTAATAATTTATGTATATATAAGACTTAATAACAATTCATCAAATTAAAAAATATATATTATATTATATAAAATTACATCATCTTAAATTATTTATTAAATAAATAAACATAATATTTAATTATACGTAAAATATGACACATAATTAATATATAAATAATAAGTTATTTACATAAATTAATTTAATTAATTTAATAAGTTATTTAATTATTTTAACACATTATTTAATTAATACGCTATTTAGTAAATAAATTACTTAGTAATAATCAAATAATTTTACCTAAATTTAATTAATTCTCTCACCAATTACTTTAAGCATATCAATATTAATTTATTAAACTTAATAGATTATTACATAAGTATCACCCTATAATCAAATTTTTTATTATAATTTTAAATAAATGTGAAGATTAATATTTAATGAACAATATTTTTTGAAGAAGATTAATTTATTTATTATATCAAATCAAAACATCTTAAGTTATTTATTAAATGAATAAATATAATTTTAATTAATACATTAAATATTAAATATAGGGGTACTTATTTAAAAGTACCAAACACTTTCAAAGTTTGTGATCAGCCCCACTTGATTTTTGTTAGAAGAAACTCCCTAATTTTGTTAAAATTTTAGATATCACTCCCTACTCACATGATTTGACAAAAATACCCTTAAGTATAATATTTTTCATTCATTTTTTCTCACTTCTTCTTCATCCGGACAAGCAAATAGTAAACCTTCATACGCTCATTACCAGAAACAGAAAGAATAGAAAAAACGCAAAAAGCTCCACGGCAGGAACGAGAATAATATTAGAGCCAAAAACCACCAACCCGACAACTGCATTGTCTTCTTCTCTTTTTATTTTCATCATTTTCGGGTTTCATCTTCTTCTCAGTTGCTTCTGAGTTTCTTATATTTTTCCGACAATGTCAACCAGTAGTGAAACAAGTGTGTTCAATCAAGTGTTGGGGAGGTGCTACTACAAAGACCAGCTCCATATAATGTCAATTAAGGATAGTATGACCTTAATGGATATGTACATTAATCTCTCAAGAAAATGGAGTGAAATCAACGCCAAGCACTTCAGTTTGCAATATATAGCTCCACATCAAATATTGTACGTGAGTTTAACTTATGACAACGATGTCATGAATATGGCCTTACTGCATTTGACATTGAAGATGAATATTATTGACATCCTGGTAAACCGAAAGGATGAATCAAGCAACAGAGAAAAAAAGAGCAGTGATGTTTTAAGGTAATACTTCTACAGAATCTAAATTGTACTGCAGTTTGTAAAGTTTTGTACTTGAAGTGTTCTGAAATTGCACTCTGTTTATTTGAAAATCTTTCTGTACTTGGAGCATTCTACATTATACTTTATTGCAATTAACATTGTACTTCATCTCACAAAAATTATACTCTATTATGTAAGTTTTATACTTCAAGTGTTCTACTAATGGATTATCTAAAATTGTATTGCAACTTGTAGCGGTTTATACTTGAAGTGTTCCCAAATTGTACGTAATCTATATAAAATTATACTTTCGGATTTTTGAAATTATACTTCATTTTACCAAAACTGTACTGAAGTTGCTGGGTTTTATACTTCAATTGTTCGAAAATTGTACTTCATTTTATACAAATTTGTACTCCAGTTATCTAAAATTGTACTTCATTTCACTAAAATTGTACTCTATTATTTAAGTTTTATACTTCAAAATGTTCCACTAATTGATTATCCAAAGTTATATTGCTATTGCTAGCGGTTTATACCTAAAGTGTTCAAAAATTGTACTTCTTTTTATCTAAAATTGTACTTCAATTTTTTGAGATTATACTTTATTGTGCAAAATCTTTACTCTATTTATTGAAGGTCTATACTTTAAGTGTTATAATTATCGATTATCCAAAATATACTGTAGTTGCTAGGGCTTTATACTTCAAGAGTTTGAAATTGTACTTCACTTTATCTAAAATTATACTTTTATTTTCTGAAATTATACTTTCTTTTGTACTTCATTTTACAGAAACCTATACTCTATTCATTGAAGTTCTATACTTTAAGTGTTCCTAAATTGTACTTCATTTTATCTAAACTTGTACTTCAATTATCTGAATCTATTATTTGACTTTCAAGTTTTCTACTAATAAATTATCCAATTTGTACTGCAATTACTAAGGTTTTATACTTCAAGTGTTTTGAAATTGTTCTTCACTTTATCAAAAATTGTATTTCTGTTTTTTAAAATTACTTCATTTTATACATCATTTTACTTAAATATGTACTCTTGTCATTGAAGTTCTATACTTCAGGTGTTCTCAAATTATACTTCATTTTATCTAAATTTGCACTTCAATTATCCGAATCTATTATGTAAGTTTTATACTTCAAGTGTTCTACTAATTAAATTTACAAAATCATACTGCATTTGCTAAGGATTTATGCTTCAAGTGTTCTGAAATTATACTTCTTTTTATATAAAATGGTACTTCTATTTTCTGAAATTATACTTTATTTTATACATAATTTTACCTAAACTTGTACTTCAGTTGTTGAAGTTCTATACTTCAAGTGTCCGAAATTGTACTTCATTTTATCTGAACTTGTACTTCAATTATTTGAATCTATTATTTAATTTTGAAGCGTGTACTAATGGATTATCCAAAAATTATACTGCAATAGCTCAGGTTTTATACTTCAAGAATTCTGAAATTGTACTTCACTTTATCTGAAATTGTACTTCGATTTTCTGAACTTATACTTTAGTTTTTACATAATTTCACCTAAATTTGTATTCTTTTCATTGAAGTTCTATACTTCAAGTGTTCTGGAATTGTATTTGACTTTGTCTAAAATTGTACTTCTATTTTTTGAAGTTATACTTCATTTTATACATCATTTTACCTAAACTTGTATTCCATTCATTGAAGTTCTATACTTCAAGTGTTCGAAGTTGTACTTCATTTTATCAGAACTTGTACTTCAATTATCTGAACCTATTATTTAATTTTGAAGCGTCTACTAATGGATTATCCAAAAATTCTACTACAATTGCTAAGGTTTTATACTTCAGTTGTTCTGAAATTGTACTTCACTTTATCTTAAATTGTACTTCAATTTTTTGAAATTATACTTCAGTTTTTACATAATTTCACCTAAATCTGTATTCTTTTCAATGAAATTCTATACTTCAGAAGTTCTGAAATTGTACTTCACTTTGTCTAAAATTGTACTTCTATTTTTTGAAACTATACTTCATTTTATACATCATTTTACCTAAACTTGTACTCCATTCATTGAAGTTCTATACTTCAAGTATCCAAAATTGTACTTCATTTTATCTAAACTTGTACTTCAATTATCTGAACCTATTATTTAATTTTGAAGCGTCTACTAATGGATTATCCAAAAATTATACTGCAATAGCTAAGGTTTTATACTTCAGGTGTTTTGAAATTGTACTTCACTTTATCTAAAATTGTACTTCGATTTTTTGAACTTATACTTCAGTTTTTACATAATTTCACCTAAATCTATATTCTTTTCATTGAAGTTCTATACTTCAGGTGTTCTAAAATTGTACTTCACTTCTTTTACTTCTATTTCTTAAAATTATACTTCATTTTATACATCATTTTACCTAAACCTGTACTCTTTTCATTGAAGTTCTGTACTTCAGGTGTTCTCAAATTGTACTTCATTTTATCTTAACTTGTACTTCCATTTTCTGAATCTGTTATTTAACTTTACAGTGTTCTACTAATGGATTATCCAAAAATTGTACTGCAATTGCTAAGGTTTTATACTTCATGCGTTCTGAAATTGTACTTCTTTTCATATAAAATTATACTTAAGCTTTTATGTAAAATTGTTCTCCATTATTTAAGTTTATAAAGTTCTATTAATTTTGCACTTCATTTTACCTAAAGTTCTATACTTAAAGTGCTTTACTTATTGATTATAAAAAATTGTACTGCAATTGCTTGCGTTTTATACTTCTATTGTTCTGAAATTGTACTTCGTTTATTTGAAATTATACCACAATGCTGAATTATTCTACATATTGTACTTTATTTTACCTAAAATTGTACTTCATTTGTCAACCTCAAGGGATGCAGTCGAGGAGGAAATTGGTTCGACCAATGCATCGCATAATGAATTGGCTTTAATTAGCAACTCAATTGATGCATGGAGGAATTGCACATATGGAGAGGGTCAAACATTCAAGGATGCTCAGGATTTCAGAATTATGCAGTGTCTACTTTGCGGTCATTTAAATACAAGAAAAATGACAGCAAAAAAATCATAGCCGTTTGCAGTGATGAAAGTTGCAAATGGAAAATCTATTCATCAAGGCATGAGGCTAATAAATTATTGAACTACCCCTATTGACCTAAAAGGTTTGACATTCGAAAATGCAATCTAGAGCACACATGTGGTAAGGCTAATCTTCAGACAATGGGACATCCTAAAGCTGATTCCACTTGGGTTGCTAACATAGTGAAGGATAAATTGAGATCAGAGCCATGTTATCGGCCCTCTACCATATTGAAAGATATCCACAGAGAATACGGTGTGGAACTTAGGTACCATAAAGCATGAATGGGTAAGGAATTAGCTATGCATGACATCCATGGAGCTGAGAAGGGATCTTATGATAAGTTGAGGTAGTACTGTGATGCTATGAATAGGACAAACCCTGGAAGTATTGCAGACTGTGAGATTGACCCAATCAGTCGAAAATTTCATCGGCTATTTATTTGTTTCAGTGCTTGCCTTCTTGGTTTTCTCAAGGGATGCAGGCCATTGATATTCTTGGACGGCACCCATATTAAAAATAAATACAAAGGAGTCTTACTCAGCGCTGTCAGTAAGGATGCTAATGATAACTTATTCACGTTAGCATATACAGTTGTTGACTCTGAAAATGATATTAATTGGGAGTGGTTATGCTTTAAGCTAAGAAATGTCTTAGATTCTGAATATCTGCCTAGCTTATCAAGGTTTATTTTCTTCTCCGATCGACATCCAGGTCTTCTTAAGGCCCTCCCCATGATATTTCCCAGTAGCCACCATGCATATTGCTTGAGACACTTAGTGGATAACTTTAATAAACAAATAAGTGTACTTTATCTTTGTTTGTGAGATAATTATGTGAAATAAACTCTAATTCATAACATTTAGCACATTATTGTTCTATTATTCTAAATTCAGGTATTAAGGAAGTACCCTCTACATAACAAGAAACATTAGTGTTCTATTTTTATGAAAGCTGCATATGCGCCTGCAAGGCAGGAGTATACCCTACATATAGACAACATCTTGGAGTTAATGCCGCTTGTCAGAGACTTTATTATGCAGTCTAACCCACCATATTGAGCAAATTCCTTATTCAGTGGAGATCGATGGGGCGTAATAAACAATAATCAAGCATAAAGTTGGAATAATTGGTTTAAACCAGCCCGATTTATGCCAGTTGCAGCCATGGTTGATCACATACGCATGCAAATAATGGTTATGATGCATGATAGATATGAAGAATCTCATAAGATGGTTGGTCAATTATGTCCCAAGTAAGAGAAGAAGTTGGCAATCAATCATATGCGTTCTCGTAACTTAAAAGTTGTCATGTCTAGTGGTTGGAGCTTTGATGTGATTGAGCAAGATAAATCGTATGCTGTAGATTTACATAGCAGGGTTTGTTCGTGCAGAGCAAGGCAGATTGATAAAATACCATGCAAACATGCTTGTGCTTGTATCGAGTCAAAGTCACTTTCACTGTATGACTTCATCGATCAATACTACCGAGTTGAGAAATATCAACAAGCATACCAAGCAGTGATAAACCCTATTCCTACGTTTGATATGCATATGTTCCCTCTAGATGATGATGACATCATTCATGCACCTGATTGCCGATCTCAGCCTGGGCGTAGAAGGACACAGAGGATTCCATCACAGATTGAGAAACGTGTAATTAAGTGTAAAAAGTGTGGTAGAACAGGGTATAATCGTCAAACTTGCAAAGAATCAGTAAACTAGTTAAATTTTGTACCTAAATTTGGGATAATTGTACTTGATTTCTTCACATTTGCGCCTCACTTGGGCAATGAGGCGGGTGATTTAGCGTGAAATTAGCATTCTTGCATGTTGTCCGAGACATCGTAGAATTTTGTACCTCAATCTGGGATAACTGTACTTGATTTCTTCACATTTGCACCTCACTTGGGCAATGAGGCAAGTGATTTAGTGTGAAATTAGCATTCTTGCATGTTGCCCGAGATATATTAGAATTTTGTACCTCAATCTGGGATAATTGTACTTGATTTCTTCATATTTGCACCTCACTTGGGCAATGAGGCAGATGATTTAGCGTGAAATTAGCATTTTTGCATGTTGTCCGAGACATAGTAGAATTTTGTACTTCAATATGGGATAATTGTACTTGATTTCTTCACATTTTCACCTCACTTGGGCAACTTTGTACTTAATATCTTAATATTTTTACTAACATTTTTTAATTGAAATTTGTTCAAAGATTTGCTTTTTAAGTCTTGGTAATTAATGACCGAACTATTGAAGTATGTGTCCAATATTTATCATAGGGTGAATTGCAATTTACCCCCTTGTGTTATTCATAAAAAGCAAAAAAAACCCCTATGAAAAAAAAATAGGCAACTAACCCCCTTATGATTTTTAAAAAATAGCTCACTGCCTCCTTACACTCATTTGCATATACATTTTTAATGTACAGACAATAATGCCCTCGTATAATTACAGTGGTAAAATTATTTTCAGAAAGTAAAATTGGGCAAGCACAACTCGATCGAAAGAAAACCCTATACGCCAAAGCCCAAAATTTCATCTAACAAAAACATCTTCCTCCGAAGCCATAAATGGTGCTAATTGTTCAAGATTGAGTGTATCATCAGTTTGTCTTCCTTCTCGGTTCGATCAGTTGTGTGATTTTCTGGTTTTGTGGGCGAAATTTCATACGAGAAAAGCTTATTCCTTCGAAGCCAAAAATGGTGTGACTTGTTCAAAGTTGACTGAATCCTCAGTGTATCTTCTGGGTTTGCTCTGTAATGGGAGTTTTTTAGTTTGTCGGCGAAGACACATCAAGAAACGACAGATTTGAAGAATCGAAGTCAAGCTAGGGTATATTGAGGTAGGTTTTTTCCTGCATTATTTTCTAGTATACTTGTTATTTAGGGTTTAATCTGTTCTAAAATGCATGGGCATGTTAGTTTTGGGTTCAATAGTTTTTTATTAACGTTCGGGACCACTGTTGTTGGTTTGAAATAGAGGTTTAATAAAATAGTTTGGGACCATTATATTACAGTTGATTTAATAGGAGATTTGGGGGTTTGTGTTTATCTGAAGTTTTTTGATGACTTTTTTCTGAAATGAGGTCCCAGTTGGAGTTAAGACAGAGTTATTGGATATGTACTTTCTTTAATTTACAGTAGAAAGTTATTGGATATGCTTTGGATATGTACTTTCTTTAATTTACAGTAGAACTTTATGCTACCTCGTGCTATGTGTGAATGAGTAGATTTGGTCCCACTTGGAATATTCTACTGAACTATGTTTCACATATTTGTGCTTGAATTGACCCGTGGGAGTTGATATGGCCCAGTTGAGTAAAAGCTTGATTAAAAACTGAGTAGTTGATTTATGAGCCATGTTGGTTGTGCGGTCCCACTTGAACAGGAATGTTTTTTGTATTGCTTAGTTTCAGTGCCTACTTTATACTTTGGTTATGTTATTTGTGGTCCCGATTGAGTTATTTGGTGTGATATAGTAACTGTCAAAATTTCATACCACTTGTTAATTTGTGTGGTTGTCCCACTTAATTTCTTTTTATTTTTTATTTTTTTATTTTTTTCTAGATGGACTCTTATATTGATATAGATATATTGATTGGGGGCCAGTTTGTATATTCTCCAAAGCTAAAGTATGAAGGAGGATCAAAACATCGTTTTCAAAGAATTGATGCAGATAGGTTGAATGTGTCTGGTTTATATGCTTTGTATGGATTGTGTGGGGGAAGAATGACCATTGTGAATTTCTTCTACTGTGTGCCTAGACTTCCATTCGAGATGGGGCGTAGACTGATTAATTGCATGGCTGATCATGCTATAGTAGAAATGGTTACATATTATATTGGTTCAGGTGTTCCTCTTCCCATCTATGTGGAAGAGATGGCTGATCCTATCATGGTAGTAGATCCTAAAGGTAACATTCTTCCAAATGAATTGGTGTTGGAAGAGGATAAGAATGAAAAAGAGCAAGATGATCAGGAAGAAATGCAGCTACTGCCCAGTGGAATTGATTTCAGTGATGAATATGTGTCAGGTGCAACTCAAGCTTTTAATGAAGAAGGAATAGGTGGAGTAGAGCATGAGGATGAGCTTGGGCCAGATGCAGAACTTGGGACAGATGCAGAAGTTGGGCCAGATGCAGACCTTGGGACAGATGCAGAAGGAATAGGTAGGCCAGATGCAGAACTTGGGATAGATGCAGAACTTGGGACAGTTGCAGAACTTGGGCCAGATGCAGAACTTCGGATAGATGCAGACCTTGGGACAGAACACCAAGATGAACTTGGGGCAGATATTGAGCCTAACACAGATTATGTCACAGATCTTGGTGCAGACACTGAGATGGGGCCAGAGCAGGAGGATCATCATGATGCAGAGGTTGAGCTTGGGACAGACATTGAGTTTGGGCCAGAACATCAGACTGACAAAGAGCAAGTACCACAAATGGACAAAGGCAAGAGGAAAGCAGTCGAAGCAGAAGTTGATAGTGAGGATGACAGATCAGAATTTGATGATTCATCAGATGAAGATTATATTCAGCCTACTGGACCTAATGAAGATGATAGTGAAGTAGATGAGTATGAGATTGATGTGGAAGAGAGTGAGGCAGATTCTGATTCTCCCAGCATTATGTTAGAGGACCTCGAGGGATCTAGTGATGATGATATTTTCTTGGACAAACATCCTAGCAAGAGGCACTTAGTGAAGAAATTGAAAAAAATCCTCACAAGTAAACAAAAAAGGCAAAGAACTGAAGCACCAGCTGATGTCCAAGATGAAGAATGCTTTAGTGATGTTGGTGAAGATGACATCCACAGCCTTAGTGCGGCTGAATCTGAAAATGAAGGTGTAGCTGCTAAACACCCTCATTTTAAAGAAGGCCAAGAGATGAAATATTTCAAGCTAGTTGTAGGTATGAAGTTCAGAAGTGCAACTGTTTTTAGAGAGGCATTGAGAGATAATTGCGTCAGAAATGGATATGATTTGGAGTTCATAAAAAATGAGAATGCTCGGATCACTGCCAAGTGTAAGAATGGCGGTTGTACATGGCGGATACATGCATCACCGATCATGGACGGGCCTACATTTCAAATAAAGAACATAAAAGGTGAGCATACATGTACAAGATCATATGTCAATAAATTGGCCAAGTCAATTTACCTTGCTAGTAGAGTTGAAAAAACTGTAAGAGATAATCCTTCCATATCTATTGATAAGTTGAGGAATATTATCTTGAGAAAATGCAATGTAGATGCTAATAAGTGGAAGGTAATCAGAGCAAAGCACAAGGCATTAGAAAAGATAATGGGTGTAGACAATGAACAATATCTAAAGCTTTGGGATTACTGTGAGACAGTTCGGGTGAAGAATCCAGGTAGCAAGTTGTTGCTAAGGAGAAAGGAGGGAGTGGAGCCACCTATGTTTGATAATATGTATTTCAGCCTAAATGCAATGAGAGAGGGATTCTTGGCTGGATGCAAGCCTATCATTGGGCTTAATGGTTGTTTCTTGAAGACAGCCTACTCTGGTCAACTTCTAGTAGCAGTTGGACGAGATGGGAATGATAATATGTGGCCAATAGCCTTAGCTGTGGTGCAAACTGAAAACAGGGAGACTTGGACTTAGTTCTTAAATGAGCTTTTGGAAGATCTTGGTGGATTAGAACATGCACATAAATGGTCTTTCATTTCTGATAGGCAAAAAGGATTGCTTGAAGCTGTTACGGAGCTTTCTCCTTATTCTGAGCATAGATTTTGCTTGAGACATATGTATCAAAATTTCAAGCAAAAGTTTAAGAGCCAACAATTGAAAGACTTGTTTTGGAAAGCTGCCTCCACATCAAACAAAGCTGATTTTGATCTATACATGCAGAAGATTGAGGAGTAGATCCAAAAATTGATGAAGAAGTGATCACTGCAGCTGAATGGTTGAGAAGCATTCCACCTCAACATTGGACAAGGTCACACTTTCTCACCAATTCAAAGTGTGATATTCTGGTGAACAATTTGTCTAAGTCATTCAACAGTTACATCATTGATGCAAGAGATAAGCCAATAATTTCAATGTTTGAGTGGATAAGGACGAGACTCATGACAAGGATACAAGAGAAAAGATTGGGAATGGAGAGATATCATGGTATAGTGTGTCCAAACATAATGAAGAAGATAAACAAACAACAAGCACTTGCCCGACATTGTTTTTCATGGTGGTGTGGCGGAAATGAATTTGAGGTGGATCATTTCTTGGATAAGTATATTGTTGACTTGGACCAAAAGACATGCACATGTGGATTGTTTCAGCTCTGTGGGTACCCTTGTTGCCATGCACACGCAGCTATCTCCGACCGAAGAGATAGGGTAGAGGATTATGTGGATTCATTTTATAGCAAGGAGATGTATTTAAAGGTATATTCACATATGATTCATGGTGTGCCGGGCCAAAGGGACTACATTGCAACACCATTTCAGCCACTTAGACCACCTCCTGTGCAAAGAAAGAGAGGGAGACCAAAGAAATTGAGAAGAAAGGGGCCTGATGAGATCCAAAATAAGACATCAACAAGAAGGGGTCTAACACACATGTGTAGGAATTGTCTCCAAATGGGTCATAACAAGGGAACTTGCACCAATCCAACTCATCTGAACTCCATATTTTATAAGGTAAACAAATATGGTACTTTATTTATAGTTACATATTTGCATATGTTGCATATTTATATATATTTTTTTCTCAACATATATATTTTTTTCTCAACATTGTCCTATCAGGCTACTAGCACCAATAACCTAAGCAACACTCAAGTACCGGACATTCTTTCACAAGACTTCGATGCTCCAACTTTTACTCAAACTGAACTTCCTTCTCAACTTCATGGTCAAGAACAAGTTAGACAAGTGCAAACGACTCAAGTAGGTACCAAAACTTCTTATTAATTTCTTTTTTATTATTATGCTTCTAAACATATTTCATATTTTGTAGCAAAAGAAAGGTCCAACAGTTATGGATGCTTGAGTTGGTATGGCAAAAGGGGGCCAGAAAATAAGAAAGCCTAGCGTAGCACAAGTCATGAAGAATATTAGAGATACAATTCAGCAGAAAAGGCCAAAAAATTAAACATTGATAACTATGTGATGTGTTGATGCCTAGACTCTTTTGATCTTTTAGCAACAATTGAGGCTGTTCCACAGATGGTATTTTTTGTTTTGTGTAGGAACCAAGTTTTCTTGGTTTAGGTTTTTGCCAATCTGTTGATATATTTAGTAGCCTTTGGACTGTTATTGATGTAATGTTGTGGTTTGTTCTGATGTTATGCTGTGGATATTATTTGGAAAAATTCTAGCTATGGATTTTTTTTTCTAGTATGTGCTGTGAGATCAGATTGTGCAGTCTCACATTGTGTAAATTCTCTTAAATCAGATTGTGCATGGTCACATTTTTTGCTGTTGTTGAATGAGTCTTAGTAGATAGGGATTTTGACTTGGATGTTGTTTCTTGGTTCACTTTTTAGAAATAGCTAGGTGCTTAAATCAGCTAGTGTTCAGTTTTAAATTGCTTGTTGCAGCAAGTTACTGTGGTGCTTAAATCAGCTGATTCAGTGGGCTTCAAGGAGTGTTTTTTGCTTCTTTTAATTTCAAATTACTAGAGTGTAGAATGGATCTTAAGTCTTCTGTGAGACAGTCTCTTTTTTTCTGCTGGTGTGCTGGAAGGGGGACTTGAAACTGGACGCTTTCTTAACTGAAAATTGATGTGTTAGTTGTGTTTACATGGCTGAAAAGAACCGCCACTATGCCAAGATTGCTCCCTGATGCAACTGATATTAATTTAATCTGAGCTCTTCTAATTGTTGTCCCTATTCTTGTGATAGCATATATCTGCCATTTCAATGGTAAAAAGTTCTCTAAGGAGACATTTTGCATCTTCTGTATAAATTAACTATCCACTTTGTTTTGATATATTTGGTGCTATTTCCACATACATTGAAAATATGCTTGATGATCCTTCCAGGATAAAATTAGTTGCTGCAATCTTAATCAATTTTTCGTGGCCCCTCATAAATATAGTTTGTTTGAAGCACAATATCTATGGCATTGCATAAACATCCCACAAACAAATTGTGCATTTATTTGAACCACTCAAAAGATATCCTTTTTTAGCAATAATTTGGAAGTCATTTAAATGAACTTACACTGTCAAAGACGTATACTTAAGAACCATTTCTCTTTATAGCAATTAAAGCTTGGTTTTGTAAGATACATGCAGCCCTATTCACTTCTCCATCTACTCGTATTTTTTTTTTCTATCTCACATATGGAGGGACAGAAGAAGCACAATGATTTGGGATGATAAATATTCTTTTCCTAGTAAAAACAAAATTACCAACTAAAATATACAAGGCATAGAAAATAAAAACAGAGCATTTGAGGAAAACATGTATGACCCAACAAAAACTTCTTGGAATTACAAAATAAATCAACAACCAAACATAAACTAGAACTTGAAACAAAACCTCAAACTTAAAATATAAACATAACCTACAACTTTAACAACAAAACAACTAACATTGTGATTAAAATGGCACATAACACCTAAGAAAAATGCACATAATTTTCTCTAATTTCTTGCCTATGACCACCGACCCTTGAGACCCCAGAAATCACCTCATCTGCCACCTCATCACTGTCTTCTTCATTTTTAGAAATAGTATTGCAGCTACTAGTAGTTGTTGCAAAAACAACTGGGTTTCCATTTGGTGACCAAAATGCTCTTTCGGGTTTGCACCAATGAAAAAAATTACATTGTTGAGTCTGACAACAGTAGTACAACCTTCCTTTTGATAGCTTTCTTTCTAACTCCACAACCCTAATTTGTGCTTTCATATGACACTCACAAAAAGGGGTAGCTCCATATCTCAAATCAAGAGATTGCTTCACTTGCTTGGACCTAAATGAAGTGGAAGAAGACATTTTTCTAAAACCATCAGTGAATAAAAAGAAAATCTACAAGAGAGAAGAAGAGAAATGTAAGGAATGAGAGACGTACAATGAAAGAGGAGAAGAATGGAGGAAAAATCAGAATCTAATTTGGGGTATGTATGTTCAGCAAAAAAAGGGCAAAATAGACATTCAAGCAGGAAAAAATCTAAAACCAGCTGCATTTCAAGCGCGTGGAACACACTGTGGGACGGAGGGGGGTAACTTGCTATTTTTTTAAAATCATAAGGGGGTTAGTTGCCTTTTTTTTTTCATAGGGTTTTTTTTTGCTTTTTATGAATAACACAGGGGGGTAAATTGCAATTCACCCATTTATCATATGAATAAAATAAAGTGTAAAATTTTTAAGTTGTTAATCACTAGTGTTCAACAGATGAATGTTATCAATCGCAGTAATGAAAGAATACTTATGCTTTCAAAGATGTAAACAAATGAGAATTTGACGATGATATCTACCCTAGTATTTCACCAGATTCAATAATCTCAAATTATTGTACTTGCCCATCATTACAATTATTGGAGAATAATTATTCAATTGCAATAAGTGTACTTCAACAAAATAAATTTTATACTTAGTTTGTTCTGAGTTTGCACTCCATTTCTCCATAATTGTATTGAGTTTGTACTTTATTTCCCTGAATTGTACTCAAAATCCCTGCCCTGTTTCAATTAAATTTAAGTGTTCTTGAGGAAAACACATTTTATACTTTCTTTGTTCCGGGTGTGTACTTTATTGCCCTCAAAATGCACTCAAATTCGCCCCCAATTTCAATTTAATTGAAGTGTATTTCAACGAAGCACATTTTATATTCTGTTTATTTTGAGTTTGTACTTTGTTTCCCCTGAATTGTACTCAAATTCCTTGCCCCGTTTCAATTGAATTTAAGTGTTCTTCAGCGAAACACAATTTATACTTTCTTTGTTCCGGGTTTGTACTTCATTGCCCTCAAAATGCACTCAAATCCATCGCCCGATTTCAATTAAATTGAAGTATACTTCAATGAAGCACATTTTATACTTTGTTTATTCTGAGTTTGTACTTTGTTTCCCTTGAATTGTACTCAAATTCCCTGCCCTGTTCCAATTGAATTGAAGTTTACTTCAACGAAACACATTTTATACTTTGTTTATTCCGAGTTTGTACCTCATTTTTCCTGAATTGTATTCAAATTCCCTGCCCTGTTTCAATTGAATTTAAGTTATAAATAATTAATGAAAAATTACACTTATATACAAAATAATATTATAAACAAAGTATGCTTCAATTTACACATGTATTTACATACACAGTGATTCAAATCCTGGTATTTTCATGACTTAATATTGTATATGCCATTTTCGCATGATATTTATCAAGTTCAATTATTCTAGCATCCCTCCAGAACTCGGGGGGTGTCTCTAGCAAAACATTCTGCCTAAAGGCATACATAGACACCATAATCCACTGTACTCACTTGTTGCCTGCTTTTTTTTTTTTCTACTTTATTTGTTCGTCCACACGACTCCCCAATGAAAGCTTCATGTACCGAGAATAGAATAAAGCCTACAAAAATATTGATCAATTGTTGACTCCCTACTTTATGAAGAAATCATAGGGAAAGGAAGCAAACTTACAATGACAATAGCTATCGGTTTGTATCTGGCGGCTATTATTGAATTCATGTATAAGAAAGAACAAGTCGAGGTGTCGAGGAAAACCAAGAACCAGTGCTGGCGCCGGCAAATCGGTAGGATTATGTAACGACATTAGTTTAAAACATCCACCGTGAGCTCTTCTAAATCTTTACAGGTGAAGGTGTTAAGTTTAAGCTTCAACTCCACAAATTCTTCATCCGTAATATCCTTGATGTTGCGTCTCTCTAGGTGGTCTAATATATCACCCTATGAAGTATAAAACAAATGGTTAGACTCATTGGAAACGTGAACTAAATTAAGTTAGGAAAGTGCCATATACTTGCTTTAGTGAGGACGTAAACCACACCTTGTGGTGACACTTCTTGCTGAAAGATGGGCTACATAATATCGACATGTAGTAGTCCACTATGTCACAGGTAAGTTCTCCTCCAAATAAGAGCTCACAAAAGTTTCTTCCATCCGGAAATTTTCTTGCTCCCTCCCAAACAGTCATCCTATACAATTGTTAATTGTTAGTTCAGATACCAATTTATCCAACAGAAATATAATAAGCAAATTTTGTTACCTCAAATTATCTCTGCTGACAAAGTTGTCGATGATTTCTCACTCTTCTACTGGAATAAGAGCAAGACCTCTATAATTAGTCCTTTATTTATAGGGATCAGCCACTTCAGTCTTTAGGCTAGTTGGTTCATCTGCCACCTGGGGTACAGAACTCAAGCACATTAGGTATAAAGTGTCAACTATTGAAGTAGAAAAGATAAGCACATGAAGTACAAATATCGCCAACATTAAGTGCAAAAGATTAGCACATTAAGTATAAATATCACCAACTTGGAGTACAAAAGATTAGCACATAAGTACAAGTATCACCAACATGAAGTATAAGATATCATCCATTAAGTGCAAATATCAACAAATCAAGTATAAGATATCATAACATTTATTACAACAGACAGTTTACAAATGAAATGCAATTAGCAAAAAAATAAAACATTAAGTAGTATACAACATCTTCTTCTCTTCTTGTTCTTTGTTTTTTCGTGCACGAGGATGAGCACGATAAGTCTTTGTCACTTGTCTTGCTCTTTTGGCTGGTGTGGTGCTCGGGGGGCTGAAAAAATCTAGAGATTTCTGTTTTGGCTTCCTGTCTTCTCGATTGCGCACATTTGTCACAATCGAGGACATGACATTTGCCACTTCAATCTCATATTCCTCGAACTCAGCCACTTGAATTGGTATATAATGTTCTATTTTCAAAGGTATGGGGGAATCTAAAGGATCATGACAGTGTTTGGTTCGACTTTCTTCATCCACCATGTCTTCAGAATCATCCCCTTCTTTTTGTGCATCATGTACCAAATAAAGTCCCCCCTCATGCACATATTCACCAGCTTCCTGCTCAAGCTCCACCCCATCAGTCTCTTCCTCAACTAGATGCTCATTCTCACCCTGCTCCTTTATTGCCATGTATTCGAATGAAGTAATTTTTTCCTTCAATGATTTAATTTCTTCACCTTTCGCTGCAATAATTGTTTCATATGTTGTATGATCACAGACATGGACTTCACTGATGGCAGTACTGGCAGCCTCTGATTTCTTGATCAAAACTGCCAATTATAACTCCTCTGGAGCAGGGTTGAGGGCTACAACATATTACAATGAAAATAATTATCAAATTCAAATTATTAAACAAAAAATTAATAATGAATTATTACAATTATTACCATATTTGTTGTAACTTGCTTCAATTTATTCTCTGCCTGCTCCACATTTTGTGGGAGTTTGCTATCCTTCCACCGGTAAAAGTGTGGAAACTCAAACAAACTCATTGGTGAAGCTAGTGATGGGATGAGTTCATAAACCCATGCCTGTCATTCATAAATCAAAAAATTATACTCACTTGAATATAAATATAATTGATGTTATTAGAAAAATGGAGCAAACACTTACCATCAAGCTGACTGTACAACCATCAATGTACTTTTTTGTTCTTTCTCCACCTACTCCTAAATGGTTCCTCATATCTTGGACAAGAAAATTGTATGCAACTATGCCCCATGCATATAGACCAACTCTAAACAAATTGTCCAAATATGGTAGGAGAAATTGTGGAGTCCAATAATTAGATGTTGGAAACAGAATACAATTAAAAACAAAAAGTATGTACAACATATAAAAATTATTCAAGTCCTCCACACTATCCTTATATACATACTCAATTTTTTTTGCTATTTCAGATCTAGTTATATTCTGCAACTTTCCAAAAAAAAGGTGGTCAAAGGTTGAAGAGTTCATCTTCAATGTTATATCAACAGATTGCCCCACATGTGGCAACCCTAAAACCATTAAAAATTCAGCTGCAGAAAAAGGAACCTCAACCCCCTCCGCAAAATGAAATGACAGCTTTTTTGGGTCAAACCTCCTAAGTATAGCTTCAAGTAGAATGAAGCTTGAACTTAACTTAGGCATATCTTTGTATATATAGAAAGGGGTCTTCTTCAATGCATCAAAATGTTTGGATCCCATCTTGGACTTCACAAGCTCCAATTTACTCTGAAAATATTGGGGGGAGCAACGAGACCAGACCTCACAATGTCTTGGCTTTGCTGCAATGAGAAAAAAGAATTAGTATATAAACAGATAATAAACTAACCATTTTAGATAGAGTGTACTAAAAACTTGAATGTTTTCTACTAAAGATGCTTCTAAAATGTACTTCAGAAACACATAAGAAATACTACACTTTCAGTTATTCTATACTTTAGGCTTGAATTTTTTATACTACAGTTGCTTCTGAAATGTACTGCAGATACACAGATTATATACTAGACTTCCATTTAATGTATACTGCAGGCTTAAAGGTTTTATACTTCAGTTGCTTCTAAAATGTACTGCAAATGCAAAGATTATATACTACATTTTTAGTTAATGTATAATACAGACCTGAATGTTTATGTACTAAAATGCTTCTAAAATGTACTGCAGCTCTACAGATTATATACTACACTTATGCATAAAGTGTACTGCCAGTTTGAATATTTTATACTACATTTGCTTCTAAAATGTACTGTACCTACATATATTTTATACTACACTTTTGCCTAAAGTGTACTCCAGATGCTCATAAAATGTACTGCACCTATACATATTATATACTACATTTTGCCTAATGTGTACTGCCAACTTGAATATTTTATACTACATACATTTGTTTCTAAAATGTACTGCAGCAACACAGATTATATACTACACGTATGCCTCAAATGTACTGCCAGTTTGAATGTTTTATACTATATTTGCTTCTAAAATATACTGCAGCTCTATAGATTACTATTCTTATGCCTAAAGTGTATTGCCAGTTTGAATGTTTTATACTGCATTTGCTTCTAAAATGTACTGCAGCAACATAAATTATATACTACACTTATGCCTAAAGTGTACTGCTAATTTGAATACTTTATACTATATTTGCTTCTAAAATGTGCTGCACCTACACAGATTATATACTACACTTTTGCTTAATGTGTACTG
Source organism: Jacaranda mimosifolia (assembly GCA_018894105.1). NCBI lineage: Eukaryota > Viridiplantae > Streptophyta > Magnoliopsida > Lamiales > Bignoniaceae > Jacaranda > Jacaranda mimosifolia. The sequence goes on from CM032123.1 coordinate 15,535,219, forward strand.
TAGGTGCTCCTAAAATATACTATAGCTATACAGATTATATACTATCATTTTGCCTAAAGTGTACTGCCAACTTGAATGCTTTATACTACATACATTTATTTCTAAAATGTACTGCAGCAACATAGATTATATACTCCATTTTATGCCTAAAGTGTACTGCCAGCTTGAATGTTTTATATTACATTTGCTTCTAAAATGTACTGCAGCTCTACAAATTATATACTACACTTATGCCTAAAGTGTACTGCCAGCTTGAATGCTTTATACTAATTTGCTTATAAAATGTACTGCAACTACACAGATTATACACTACACTTATGCCTAAAGTGTACTGCATGTTTGAATGTTTTATACTACATTTGCTTCTAAAATGTGGTGCAACTACATAGATTATATACTATAATTTTGCCTAATGTGTACTGCAGATGCTCCTAAAATGTACTGCAGCTATGAATATTATATACTATACTACCCTTTTGCCCAATGTGTACTATAAGTTTGAATGTTTTATACTATATTTACTTCTAAAATGTATTGCGGTTACCCAAATTATATACTACACTTTTGCTAATGTGTACTGCATGCTTGGATGTTCTGTACTACAGATAACACACTACCACATTCAAATAGTTTTATAGTATAATTTCACTATATAATTTCAGTTAAAAAGAAGTATAAACCCCTAAAAGGTGAAGTGCAACTTTCATGCCCTTCAAGTACAAATCACAAACTTTCCATCTCACAACAGAAATTATATATATAATGACTAAAAAAGGAATAAAAACCCTAAACATGAGAAAATAGACAAGAAATGAGTGTAACACTGAAAAATCACTGACATTTGAAATTTCAAATGCAGAAAACATACATTTGTTTCTTTTCATCACTTCTTTTTGTGTTTTGCTTCTTGTTGTAGTTGTTTTTCCTTCCACTTTTTCTTCTTCTTCTTCTTCTCACGTCAATGGCAGAGGAATGGTTTCGCCCCCTTTTCTTTTGGCGCTTAGAGAAGTCGATTTCAAGCAAAAATAAAAAAAAGAAAGCATTCTTCTTCAAGAGAGAACACATTTCCCAGGTATTTTTGTTGTTTTTTCCAACTGCAAGGGTATATAGGTCTTTCTAAAAGATATGGAGAGTGATTCCCAATTTTTGTAAAAAAGTGGGGAGTTTAGTGTGTAAATATTCAAATGGGGACTGAACACTAAATTGAAAGTATGTTAAGGGATTTTTTTTAATTAACTGTTAAATATAATTAATACATTATTTAATTAATAAGTAAATTTAATTAATTTAATATGTTATTCAATAAATAAATTATTTAGTAATAATATAAATAATATTTAATTAAATATAATTCATATTTTTTATAATTAATTTAATTAAATTTGTAAACATAAGTTTTAGAATTTTTTTATCTAATAAAATTTTAATATTTATATATATATATGTATGTATGTGTGTGTATATATATATATATATATGAATGAGTAAAGTGGGAGAGTGATAAATGAATGAGTGATGTGAAAGATAGAATAAGAAAAGTGATGAGGTATGTGTGATTTTTAGAGTATAGAGTTTTTTGAGTATAAAATTTGAGTTTTTTGGGAAAAAAATTAAAAAATGTGCCTCTATTTTAAAAATTTTTTAGGGGTTGAAATTTTTTTTTGGGAAAACATAGAACAACAACCCCTAGTAGACAGCGAGGGAACTTGAGTAATAAAGAAAAAAAAAAAAGCTGTTCCCTTTTCTCTTCAAACTATTCGGTTAGTCCAATTTCCAAACAGTTGGCGTGCACCTCTTTGCAAGCAATCAAAATGGCGGAAAATCCCAACACTGACCTCATCAATTCGCTGCAGACCCACATAGAGTCTCTTCAGAAAAGAATTCATGTATCCAATTCCATACTGGAAATTTTGCCGTGCAGTTTTACTCCTCAACAGTCATTTTTCATTTCATTTTTTTTTAATTAATCATCTTGCTCTGGTAATTTCTGAAAAGCAGGAATTAGAGACTCAGAATGCTAAGCTCTCTTTTCAGCTCTCAAATTGCGTCTGCCAGAAGGTAGGCCACTATGTTTCTCAGGGTATATACCTATTTTACAATTAGTTTATTCAGTAAGTGCTCATTATGAGTTGAATGTTTTTATTTGACGTTTGGGTAAGTGATCGCCTGTCTTTTTGTTGGAGCGAACAGCTTTTGCGCTGAAGCATTATCTTCCCGGAAGATGTTAATATAGTAATGGATTCCCATAAAAACTATAATTAAGATTAGGAACTAATATTGAATAAAACAAGTGTTGAAAGGTATTAATTATTATGGTCTTCAATTGGGTATTTATAGCATTGATCAGGATATTTCAAGCGTGGGATTTTTTATTTTGGTCTATGACTTGTATTTGCTTCAATACATAGTTTTCTGGTGCAGATTGTAGAGAGTGATAAAGCTTGCGTTTTAGACTGCAGTCATTCGGTTATGGAAATGGAGAGGCTGGAGTTAGCTGAAAATGATGTGAAAAAAAGATCAAAGGAGAAAGCGCCAGGTTTTTCTCATACTCTGGTGTTTGAAATAAAGGGTTGGATTGAAACCTTATTGTATTGCATTCGATACTGTTGCAGAATTTCTTTTGATTTTCTTTATTTATTCTGTTAGATACAGGCAGCAATGCAATGGCCTTGCGCCATTTACCGAAAAGACATATTGCTTTAAAAGTTATGTATTTTGGTCAGAGGTACGATTTGTGGAGACTGCTTTGCCATTGATAGACTTATTGTTCTTTTACTTACTGTTCCAGCTAAAAAGAAATAGGAGAAACTGTTTACTGCTTGCCTACGATGTGAGCATATATTATTTGATCTTGGGGATGTCTTCCTTGATAAATCATGGACACTAGATATGCTAAAAATACTAAACTGTATAATTGTGTTATATGGATTTAGTATTATTATCTAGTGATGAATGGAAACCACCTCTTGATAAATAAGGCCCTGTAAAGAATACTTTAGGGGCACTGGTTCTCTCAACAAAGAGCCTCCAATGCTTAAGTCGGCAAACTTGCATTGGATTGCAGAACTGCAATTGTTCAAAGGATAGCAGGCAAATTAAAGAACTTATTTTACCTTTCTCTTTAACCTGGCTTCATCTATTTATAATGCTGGATGGGCAGTTAAGGGGATAAACTTCAACTCAAACCTTGCTTTCAGGGTGGAGGATTAAATGGGATAGGGGGCAGCATAGCCCTTATTTTCATGGGCATGATAGTTACAGGTCCACCCTTATCTTCTTTTAATCAAGTCTTGCATAGGTTAGTTATGGCCGCCTAAGTATTTCCATTTGGTGGAGCTCTGCCCAGCTCTATCCAAAACCTCGTGGGCCAGTAGGTGAGCAAACTTGGTAGTTTGAGCTAGGTGAATCATTTAATTTGGGGTTAATTTTACCCAATTGATCTTGTTATATCTTGGGCTCAATCTTCTTGGCATCATTTATAAAGTAATTGATGCTATTAAAAAGTTTGTGGTTTAAAGGAAAAAGCAATCATTGAGCAAACCTTAAAGTCTTCACTTTTGAAGCTTTATCAGCTCTCTTTAAGTATGGATTTCTACCATTGGGTTGTTGGGTATGCTTTGTCGTAAATATGTCCCGGAAGGTGGGGTACTTGTGTCACTGCAGAATTCCTTGCATGAAGTATGATTATCACTCAATAGGTCTGACATCCCATGCATTCACAATCATTTGGTGTGTGTATTAGCGATGATTGTCAGCACAGTGTAGCAATCTGTTTCCTACTTTATCTGAGCATTGGAAAATAGAAAAAAGATGCAGTCTAATTCATAACTGCATCACATTTTTTCAGTCTTGTTCACTATATGGTGATAAATTGCTGTGTTATGCACTACAGATTTTATGGTTTTGCTTCAGAGGCACAGATGGATCCGACTGTAGAGGTGTTCTTCGCCTCTTTTTCTCTCAATTTCTGTCTCACATGTACACAAAACACAATCTTCTTTTTATGTCTGGTCTTTTAGTTGAGACACTGGCTTATTGGGCCAAGCTAATAAATAGTAAAATGGTTTGACATAGCGCGGTACTTTGCTAATTAGTTTACTACTTTCCCTGTTAGTTACTTGATTAGAGAGCCTACTAAGTACCGAATTGCATAAATTTCCTCCATCCTGTTTATGCCTGTGGCAGCAAATTCCAAATTTTGGATTTCAGCGGAACAGTATGCCAACTTAAAACTGTGTTCATTTTGTAAATTCACTGCTTCGATGATGCAATGATGAACAACAAATCCCTAATATGAATCATCATTTTGATTATATCCTCTAATATTAATATAAAAGTCATACCTGCTGTCATATACTTGGCTCTACTGTTGTGTGATAGACAAATAGCAGTGAGCTAATTAGGAAGAGAAATGAACAAAGATACGGAGTTAGTATAGGTTCTTCCCTCCAGGTTGGTCAATTGAGTCTGACTGCGTCTAAGTACCTTCAACTTTCTTCATCAGAAAATGCTATCTCCACTGAAGCGATTAATTTTCTAATGATTGTTGGAAATGCTATAAAACGGGAAATCTTGTGCATTATTTTGGCACATATCACTTTAATATGAGCTTGAAGTCTAAACTCCATTACTCTGTCAATTTATACCATCATTACCTCAATCCCTGATTCTTGGGAATATGATGCCTCAGTTAGACTTTTATATTAGCGCATCAATAGGCAGAGTGGTTCTTTATCTTTAAGGCATAATCTGCATCTCATTGTTATGTTTCTTGTGGTTGAAGAAAAATGAAAAGCCACTGATATTTTCGGTTAGAAGAAAAAAAGATAAGGAATTTTACACTTGATATGGTGAAAGAATGCATTTCTATAAAATAGCACATCCTGTGTTGCTTCAGGTTCGGTGCTCTTCTTTTTGCATTATTCTAACTTTTCCTCAGGAACTAACTGATTCTTAGTTGTATTTCTCCACCTGGAGTTCTGAACATGTACAAACTTACTATACACTGCCAAATTAATGTAAATTCATTATAAACTGGTGGTTGATTTGCCTTTCATCTAATACACTTGACGGTCATAGTGCAGGGTAATCTTGAATGTTATTGCTCTATAAAGTTCCTCTTAAAAAACCTGTGAAAACCTGAACAATGTGATGGTATTACTTTGGCGAACTTATGATTTAGAATCAAACAACCTGCCAAAAATATTAAATTGATGAAGCCAAAACCAGGTGTGAAGGACTGTTTTGATCAAATGCATTCAGTAGCACCATGAATGCTATTTTAGGACAGTGGATAAATCTCTTGTAAACTTGAACCTAGTTCCACGGAAACCATTATATAGATACCCAATGAATAAGTAAATTGAAATTTTCAATTTGAAGCGGCATTTCTCTCCTCATGCTACATTTTTTAGGAGAGCAACATGGCATGTTACTTGTGTCTTCTATTAATCACGAACAGAAATTTGCTCTGCTCGGTTAAGATTAAGATTTTCATTGAAATTTGTACTTTGAATTTCCAATTGGAATTCATGTTATTTGTGGACAAGAAATGAAATTGACTTTCTTATAAATTAGTGCAGTCCGAAATTTTTAAGGCCCTGCAAAAGACAAGGTTAATATCTGGTGATAAGAAAGAATTGCAATACTCAAGATGTGGCAGAACAGACAAGGGAGTTTCTTCTGTTGGCCAAGTAAGTGGATGGCACTAGCTGCTTCACTATCTGAATTTAGAAATAAGGCTATAAACAATGCCGTATTCTAACTCTGATAGTTTGTCTACAGAGCTTGTCTATGTAGATTATCTCAATTACATGAGCAAGACCTGATAGAATATGGCTGAAACACTGATTAGTGTTGCTGACTTATAAGAACATAGTCCCTATGTGGTCTGACAAAATAGTGACAACCAAACTGTGCAATCTCAATGGCAGAGGACTGGGAGAAGGATTACGAGATGATTGAAAATTCTAATAAATTTTCCATATGGAACTCCAGTGATAGTTAGGAAGGAATAGTACTTCTTGGTTCATTAACTAATGACGACTTCCCCACGCTTTTGGACCTTTGTGCTGCTTGGATTAGAGTAAATAGAAACTGGAAAGATCTGAACAAGATTTAATGCAATCAGGTGGCCTATACTTGCTAAGAATTAAGTATGTTGAGCACGTTACATGACTTGAATATTTTGTTCTTATTAAAAGCTTTTGTCTCTTCTTAAACATAGAAGAAAAAAGATTATAAAATGGATAAAAATGACAGAATTAATTATTGCCTTTCAGTTAGTTTACATAGTCACCAATTCTTGAATCTCTTGATAACAATAATTTACTAACAATTTTTGAAGTAACTTTTGTTTAAAGCTCTATTCGATATGGCGCATGGAAAACTTTTCTGTTTGACATTTTACTGTTATGGCACATGAAAACTGTTTAACAATGAGTTTTGTGGTTAATTTTATTCGTCTTTTTTTGATGAAATTATGTTTAGATATATTTTTGTTGTTTATAGTACATTGTCTGTTAACTCCTTCCCCCCAATCATGAAGAAATCTATCCAAGTTCTACCCCTTTGTGCCTGCCTAGTGCAGATTTGACTTCTATTATATTTTAAGTTCTGTCAAAATTACTGTTAAATAAACTGTAAAGTTGAGATTGGTCTTTGCAGTCCCAAACCTATTCTCGGAATGGCTATAACTTTTCTCTATAGCCTCATGGTGGCTTTTTTTTCAATAGAATCTTTTTCATTTATGTTATTTCATGCTTCTTAAATTCATTTCTGCTAGTTACCTTGTTAGTGGAGAGCTAAACTGGTCAATGCAGGTAATCTCCCTATTTCTGCGATCAAATCTTAAGGAAGCAGCAGGGAGCGATGGATATTCTGGAGAAACGTTTGCTGAGGAGTCATGTGGTATGCCTAACAATTCCTTTGATGTATTCCCTAGTGCTTTGTATTCTTTAAACAAGGAACTTCATACTTAATGTAAATACATTTCAAAATACCAAGAGGTTCTTGGGATATTATGAGCATCATGAGGGTGGAGCAATAAGACTATGATTTGCCACATACCTAAATTAGGCCATTGAGCTTATTTCGCACAATTAGCATTTTTCCCAGTATACATATTGAAGTTCTCAATATAGTTGCAAACACTCTGTTTTGCCTGTAAACTAGATTAACTAAAGAGTTGCTCACTTTCATTTGGAATCTATTGCCTCGAAAATAGATGTTAAGTTCACTTTTTCTGACACAAGTATGTTCTTTCTAGTTTTACTTGATTCATTTTCTCTCGTAATGATAAATTCTTATTGACAGGTAAAGAAATAGATTATGTGAAGATACTAAACCGAGTTCTTCCAAAAGATATTCGAATTATTGGGTGGTCACCCACTCCCTCTGATTTCAGTGCAAGGTATTTAATTTCTCTTGAACTTCCTTTTCTCTTTGCTGATGGGAAGATTGCGGTATTTCTTCAAGAGAAAGGACCTCCTGTTTAAGTTTTCGAGCAAAAGTTCATCTTAACGTGACATTTCTGTGAAATAAAATAAGGGAGACCAAATATTCTGAAATAGTATCAACAAAATGTTGATTAACTAATGAGCCATAAAACGTGTGGGGTGGTTAAAAGTAGTGCTTTTTAGACTGCATATTTCCCTAATGATTGGTCTAGTATTTGTTTTTGCTTCCAAGGTGGCACTAAGATATCAGGCTTCTACAGACTAGGGTCATATTCTGAGTATGACTCATTAGCCATCTCTATTGATCCTCCAGCACTCACAGAGCATAAACATGAAAACTGATTAAAGAGAAAAGATAACAGATGAAAGTTTATTTCTGGTAGTAATGAATTTATGATGTTTTGATATGTGGTGTTGGAAAACCTTATTGCTTTTAGATTTTTGCCATGAATCCATTTCAGAGAAGTACTAATCTCACAAGTTGAACGAGTGGAAACTATTTTGATTCTTGAGTTTGACATTAATGTCAAATTAGTATATGCATCTTTGCAAATATTCAAATTGGTACTCAAGTTTTCTTATACATGTCAATTTTTTATATATTGGATGGATTTCATCCAATTTTCAATTGAATTTTTTTGATAATGATAAATGTTACAGTTTTAAACCCTAATTTAATTTGAATTATTGATTCAATTTTTCGTGATATATTTCATTTGATTGAATTAACTAATAAACAAGGTAAGATATAGAAAGATTCATATAGAGGCATACTTATTGTAATTAAAATACACTGTAGCTGAGAGAGGGATAAACCCGAAATTAAAATTTGTAATGTGAGATTTGAAATTTATATTTCAAAGTTGTATTAAATCTCTCATTAAGAATTTATGGTTTCTATTTGCTGCAACAGTTTCTTTTCAGCCTTTTCATTTATATACTTTTGTATACTAAATTGTTTGGACTTTTCATCTTCTTGAACTCTACCTAATGACAAAGTATGGCAGAAAATGTTAAAAATAAAGAAAATGTTTCTTTTATCCTCTCAACTCTTTCATCAATATCAGCTTTCATAAATTAAATTTCAAAACTAAAGTCACAAATTTTAGTTCAAAGTTCTCTTTCTCATAATGTGAACTTCTTAGTTTGACGATGATATTTTTTATATTTTTATTTTAATTGAGGTTTATTTTTAGTCATTTAAATTCATAAGTTTGAGAGGATTTAATTTGACCAAATTAAATGCGTTATGAAAATTCATATGGTGGAATGGAATTATATTGGAATTTAAAAGAGTATGGTATTGTAAATATTTTGGGAGGAATTCACCAGTATGTACCAATTTGACATTTTGCAAAACTCGAGTACCATTAAGAGCATTAGTGAAATCCATGCATCAATTTGATGGCAATGATAAAAATTAGTATAGCAAAATGATTTTGCCCGAATTTAAGATGTATGCAAATTTCCATAGCTGACCTGTACTTTCTTCTAAACTTATTCAATTTGCAGGTTCAGTTGTTTGAGCAGGGAATACAAATACTACTTTTGGAAAGAAAATTTGAACATTATGGTATGCATCTCTTTGTATGTTTTCAACTCGTTTGAGCTTTTTACTCACTGATGTAATTAACTTATTGAAGATTTTGAAGAAATAAAAATTCTTGAATATGTTCCACAGGTAATGGAGACTGCAGGAAAGAAATTTATTGGGAAACATGATTTCAGAAACTTTTGTAAGATGGACGCAGCTAATGTCCATAACTATATGCGGCACATCACATCATTTGAGATTCTCCAATGCAATGAAAGGTTTAGAAGTAATCTTGAACCTTCTAAAAAGTTAATAATTCAATTGACTATATGAATGAAGTTTTTCGGTGCCAACTCCTTAATTACTCACCCAACCCCCATATATATATATATATATATATATATATATGAAAGAAGAAAGAATTTCTTCTTGGTTTATTCTCATGGATTTCTGGTGCATTTTAATGAGAACTTATTATTTCCATATCGAAGAATGTAGACATGAAGAAAGAATTTCTTCTTGGTTTATTCTAATGGATTTCTGGTGCACTTTAATGAGAACTTATTATTGCCATATCGAAGAATGTAGGCATGATGCAAATTTTGTGTAACTTCCTGGTGTTAACGTAATCATTGAGGTGTTAAATCTGTATATGTGTATGTGAAATTGATCAGCTGCATTAGTAGACAATAATCAAGAAACATCATGGTTGGCTCTTTGGAAGAAATTAGGTTGGCCTAGGCTCGCACAATTGGCCCTAAAAAAAAAAAATCCTTAATAGTGCCTGACATAATGATCATGGGTTACATAGAAGTTTTTGGAGAATAATCGAAAAAGCAATAGAATGAATTGTGTCATGAGATACCAATTAATGGTGCTTACCTTTCTAATGGTCTTGTATTTTTATTGTAGAACTTATTGCATCATGGTATGCAGAACCTCAAAATGTCTTATTGTTCATGAGGTTGCGTTTGACAATGAAGTTCTATTATTCGGGTGATGATTCACATACACAAACTTAGGCATGATATACTGGTCACTATTTCCAATTCAGCATCACTACTTTTTGTTAACATGGTGACAGCTCATAAGAGCTAATTCTTTCCATATTCAGGAATGTTATAGCTGTATATAATCTGTATAAACTATGTGTATATAGCTTTAGATATATAGATCAATATTCAGCTAAGGATAGCAGATTTGTAGGCCTGATTATCAGGAATGTAAATACAGCTAGGAATAGCATATCATAGGTCAGACTATTAGAGCATAGTATCAGGAATGTATCAGCATTACAGCTAGGTATAGCAGATTTTTAGAGCAGATTTTCAGCAATTTAAGTCAGAATATTTTTCTATTTAATGGAACAACTCTCCAGTTGAGAGGTATTCAGCAAAATTGACAGTTTTATGGTGGTTGGACTCTAATTTCCATGAGTTGGCCATACCCTGTAGTTCATTGAAATATTTGTTGACTAGCTATAATTGGAATGAAATATCTTTTCTGGCTGTAAATTGATTCTCATATCTGTTTAGTGATTTAGCCATAGAGTAATTGATTCTTTCCTTATTAGGCATAGGATTCTTTCCTTATTAGACATAGGACTTCTATATAAATACCCATGTTCATATGATGTAAAAACACATTGAGAAATATATGAATTCTCTTTCTCAGAAATCTTCATGGTATCAGAGCCATTGCTGCCTTTTTTGAGGTGAGTTTTCTCTCTCTGCAGCACTAGGGTTCCTTTCTTGAAATTTTTTTTTGGGTCACTGTCCTCAAAGAGGTTGAGTTTCCTCCCTCTTCTTTTGTCACCACCCCTACAGACAGAAAACCCATCCTCCGATCGGCCATCTCCCGAAATCCGGCCGCCATCTGCCGCCGCGCGTGGGCTCACGCGCCGATCGAAGTTGTGGACTGTCTTTCACGCGCCGGCGCGTGGAGCGCGTGGGAGCACCTGTGGCCGCCTTTCGCCGTCGCACCTTGCTCCGATCAGATCCACCCCTCTGTCCGGCTCTATCCAGGCCCCTTTTTTGGTCTCTTTACACACTTTGGGTTTGCCCCTTCCAGATTCAACGCCATCAGGTTCTGTTTCTGGTCTTTCTAAGGGCGTTTCTGCTTTAATTTGTTATTTGTTCAAGTGTTTAAAATGGGGGACACTAAGGCAGTAGACAATACTTCTCTTTCACAAATCAGTGCTGTTAAATTGGATGGGGCTAGTACGTATCTTGCTTGGTCTCGGGCTTGTTTGCTGTTTATTAAATCTCGAAAACTACTAGGCTATATCACTGGAGAAAAAAGCTCACCCAATATTTCTGATCCTGCCTATAGTCAATGGGACTTTGATAATTCACTTGTTATGACATGGCTTTTGAATACTATGCACCCTCGCATTTCCAAACAGTATTTATTGCTTGATACTGCTGAGAAAATCTGGAATTCAACCAAACGCACTTACTCTCGCAAAGGGAATGATGCCCAGATCTTCGAGATACGGAATAAAATCCATGGCATAAAACAATGTGAGTTGACCATTACTGATTATTTTTCTGAATTAAGTGGGCTATGGCAGGAGATAGACTATTATCAGGATCTCCAAGCACATTGTACTGAAGATGCAGTTTTATTTCAAAAACTGGTTGAAAAGGAGCGGGTCTATGATTTTTTGGCTGGTTTGAATCCAGAGTATGATCAAATCAGGGTTCAAGTCCTTGGTAAGGTTCCTTTTCCTTCTCTTGAGGATGCCTATTCCCATGTCCAACAAGAGGAAAGCCGCCGTGGTGTTATGCTTTACCCAGCACCAACTGAGAAATCTGGGTTAACTGTCTCTCATGAGCAACCAAAGGCGAATTCTTCTGATAAAGATCACTTGCATTGTGACTATTGTGGGAAACCAAGGCATACTAAGGAGACTTGCTGGAAGCTACACGGTCGACCAACCAGAGGTCGTGGGGGAAAACGAGTCAGTTCATCTAGGCCTCAAGCAAACCTGGCCGAAACTGGGGATACATCCACGGAGACGGGCTTTGGTGCAACTCTGTCTTCTGATGAAATTCAGCATCTTCGCCGACTTCTGACCAAGCTTGACTCTTCCACTGTTGCCACATCAAATTATGTGCAATCAGGTACTGCCTTTACTGCACATCTTAATTCCTGGATTATTGATTCTGGTGCGAATAGACACATGACAGGCTCTTCTAAAGGCTTTCAAAACTACTCTCCCTGTCTTCAAGGGGATAATGTCAGAATAGCCAATGGCTCTTTAACCCCTGTCTCTGGAACAGGTTCTGTTGCTTGTACACCCAATATTCAACTTTCATCTGTTCTCCATGTGCCTGAGTTTCCTGTTAATCTTTTATCTGTTAGTTCCATCACCAAAGCTCTAAACTGTAAAATCGAGTTCTTCCCTCATCATTGTGTTTTTCAGGATCTTCAAACAGGGAAGAGGATTGGCAGTGGTAGATTGCATGATGGCTTATACATGATTGATGAAACTCGTGACTCTGGCCAAGCCTTTTTTGGAGATAATAAGGATGTTAACCGCGAAATTTTACAGTGGCATAAACGATTGGGGCATCCATCTTTCTTTGTTTTAAAGAAGTTATACCCTAGTTTATTTTCGAGGACTCAGTTTGAATCATTGTTTTGTGATGCTTGTGAGTATGCTAAGCATACGAGAAACTCCTATCCTTTGAGTAATAATAGAAGTACTATTGCTTTTGAGACTATTCATTCTGATGTATGGGGTCCTACTCAAACAGTTTCTTTATCTGGTGGTCGATGGTTTGTTACTTTTATTGATTGTTGCACTAGGATGACTTGGGTATATTTGTTAAAGGCCAAAAGTGAGGTGTTTTCTTGCTTTAGGTCATTTCATAAGATGATTTGTACCCAATTTGATGCTAAGATAAAAATCCTTAGAACTGACAATGGCACAGAATACATGGATAAAAGCTTTGGTGCTTATTTGGAGTCTAATGGGATAATCCATCAAACTAGTTGTCCTTACACTAGTGCACAAAATGGGGTAGCTGAAAGGAAAAATAGGCATATATTAGAGGTAGCTCGATCTCTTATGTTCACCATGAATCTACCAAAACCTTACTGGGGGGATGCCATTCTAGTAGCTGCCTACCTTATCAACAGAATGCCACTCAAAAGCCTTGATTTTCAGAGTCCTCTAGAAGCTTTAAAGGGTAAGAATGAATACACTGTTCCTCCAAAAGTTTTTGGGTGTATATGTTTTGTTCACACTAGGAATGCTGGAAAACTTGACCCTAGAGCCCTGAAATGTGTTTTCCTTGGGTATTCTCCTACACAAAAAGGTTACAAATGTTATCATCCTCCTTCCCGGAGATATTTTGTCAGTATGGATGTTACCTTTCGAGAATCTGAGCCCTACTTCAACCTTACCTCATCACCTCTTCAGGGGGAGAACAATAAGGCAGAAGAGGTGTTTTTTCCTAATTCCATTGATGAAATTGCCACAGGGGAGAGTGAAATTGGAGACAGAGTTCAGGGGGAGACTATTGGGCGTTTAGATAGACCTGATTTGATAAGGTATTCAAGGAGAAATAAGGCAGAAGAAGCCATCATGCAATCTGCTGAGTCCTCCTCTACTGGTGAGTTATCTACATTTCCTAATGAATTAGATTTGCCCATTGCTCACAGAAAAGGAGTCAGGTCTTGTACTAAACATCCTCTGTCTAACTTTGTCTCCTATGATTCCTTGTCTCCCTCCTATAGAGCCTTTGCCTTGTCTATTTCCTCTGTGTCTATTCCACAGGATTGGAAGGAGGCTATCATGGATCCCAAGTGGAAGCAAGCTATGATTGAAGAAATGAAGGCTTTGTCAAAAAATGAGACTTGGGAACTTGTCCCTTCTCCACTAGACAAGAGATTGGTTGGCTGCAAGTGGGTCTTCACTGTGAAACATAAAGCTGATGGTTCAATAGAAAGACTCAAAGCAAGATTGGTGGCTAAGGGATTCACTCAAACCTATGGAGTTGATTACCAGGAGACATTTGCTCCAGTTGCTAAAATGAATACTATCAGAGTCCTGTTATCATGTGCAGCTAACCTTGATTGGGACTTGCAACAGTTTGATGTAAAAAATGCATTTCTTCATGGAGACCTGGAAGAGGAAGTGTATATGGAGATTCCTCCTGGTTTTGATAATGAACAGAGTCAAGGGAAGGTGTGTAAGCTGAAGAAAGCCTTGTACGGACTGAAACAATCCCCCAGAGCTTGGTTTGATAAATTCAGCAAAGCCATGATCTCCTTTGGCTATCAACAAAGCAATGCTGATCATACCCTCTTCATAAGACATCAAAAGGGTAAACTCACTCTTCTCATAGTTTATGTTGATGACATAGTAGTGACAGGAGACGACAGAGAGGAGATGGCCCGATTAAAGAAGTTGTTGGCACAAGAATTTGAGATCAAGGATCTAGGAAAATTGCAGTACTTCTTGGGAATTGAGGTTGCCAGGTCAGGAAAAGGGATCTTTATTTCTCAAAGGAAGTATATTCTAGATCTCTTGAAAGAAACTGGTATGACAGGTTGCAAACCAGCAGAATCGCCCATTGAAAGCAATCACAAGTTACAAGCAGGAGTCGGAGAGTCAGTTGATAAGAAGAGATATCAGGAGATGGTTGGAAGACTCATTTATCTCTCTCACACTAGACTAGACATAGCTTATGCAGTCAGCTTGGTGAGTCAGTTCATGCATGATCCTCGAGATTCTCATATGAAAGCTGTCCTCCGCATTTTGCGGTATCTGAAGTCTGCTCCAGGGAAAGGTCTACTTTTTGCCAAGCATGGTCACCTCCAAATCGAAGCCTTTACAGATGCAGATTGGGCTGGATCGCTAGATGACAGGAGATCTACATCCGGTTATTGCACTCTTGTAGGAGGGAACTTGGTTACTTGGAGAAGCAAAAAACAAAGTGTAGTCGCTAGATCAAGTGCAGAAGCAGAATATAGAGCCATGGCCCAAGGTGTTTGCGAGCTTCTTTGGCTACAAAAGTTACTAAAGGAATTGAGACTATGCGAAAGAGAGAAACTTTCCATGTACTGTGACAACAAGGCTGCCATCAGTATAGCTCATAATCCAATTCAGCATGACCGGACTAAACACATTGAAATTGATCGACACTTCATCAAAGAAAAGGTTGCAAGTGGTGTCTTAAGTTTGTTTCATGTGTCATCGGAAAAACAGCTAGCTGATGTGTTCACAAAGGGTCTCAACAAACGAACTTTTCATACACTAGTTTGCAAGTTGGGCATGTGCGACATCTTTGCACCAACTTGAGGGGGAGTGTTGACTAGCTATAATTGGAATGAAATATCTTTTCTGGCTGTAAATTGATTCTCATATCTGTTTAGTGATTTAGCCATAGAGTAATTGATTCTTTCCTTATTAGGCATAGGATTCTTTCCTTATTAGACATAGGACTTCTGTATAAATACCCATGTTCATATGATGTAAAAACACATTGAGAAATATATGAATTCTCTTTCTCAGAAATCTTCAATATTAAACTTAGAAAAGGACTCCAGCATCAGCCTCCAAAATGAATGAAAAACTCATGGGAAATGGAGATGATTCTTTTCCAGATACGACGTTATTTGCCAATGAAGGATGCATATAAAATCAATAACTAGTCCAAGAGAATGATCAGCCACATAGGAATTGAGACATGGTCCAGACTCCTATGGGAACCAACAGCAGGGAATTTTCCGCAATGGATGAAAGCCTGATGGAGCAATGCCCCGTGGAGGTAGAAGGTCCATGGGCTGTGGACTTCTTTTCCCTCCAAAGAAGGAATGATGGTGGGAATAGGCAGTATATTCGAGAGATAAAAGCTCGTTAATTTGAAGTGTGAGATCATTTGAATTTAGTTGTTTAAATGGATGAACTTTTTGTTTCAGCAGTGCATGGAAGAATGACTTGGGAAAAAACTTATGATTGCAAAAACCACCGGAAAAGACCTCATGATAGTCAATATGGGTCCTTCACTTCCCATCTATATTACTAATTCTTGAATAAGGATAAGCCAAAGTTGCATATAACACTGATTTGATATGCAGATCTTATATGTTCCTTTTAAGAGAAAGAACTCCATTCTTTCTGTCAATTTTTTGCAATTTTCAGTTATAGATGTGCCTTGGTCTTATGCTTATGCTTTTGTTAGAAAAGATTTTATACCCGACTGTATTGCTCTACACATATATGATCAGTTTTGATTTTTTCGGAATCTTCTTATCATGTGATGAAAGAAGGCTTTTTTTATCCTTTTAGCTATGGTTGTTAATTGATGAATGAGTTTTGAAAACATAAAGATCCTGGCATATAATTGATTATTTGATTGTATCCATTCATTTTTGTTTCTTTATCATCTTCTACAGGTTTGAAGATGATGAACTATGGGTGGTGAAGATGAAAGGTAGTGCTTTCCTGTGGCACCAGATCCGATGCATGGTTGCTGTACTGTTTTTGATTGGCCAAGGTCTTGAATCTCCTAATGTGGGTGAATATGTTTTTCAATGTTTGTTTTCAAGTCTTACTGTTTGATTTTAAGCTACTGAAAAATGTCGAAGTCAATTCCTCATAAAAAATTCCATTATTGGTGTTCAGTTTGTCTAAATTCAAGAAAGTATGCGTTTGATATTTGAATGGCATATGATGCTACCAAAAGTTTGTTTGAATCACGCCTGTGGCTTGTATTATTAAGGATGGCCCAAAAATATGGTGTTTGAAATGTAATATGGCAATATGCCATGGACTTGGGCTAGTATTACATGCAAGCTTCTTTCCCCCGAAATGTTTATGAAGATTTCAGCCCGTTATGTCTAAGCTTACTTGATTTAAACTTCTTGTGGCAATAAGGTGAACATCAATTTGAGTTTTCTCTTCTTGATGTATTTTAAAATTGTAATAAATTTTCGAAAGCACACCATCTCATTTGTGGGGTCCACTGAGCTTTTTAGTATTTTGCCTACATAACAAGTTGAGTGATGTGCTGAATAAATCTGACAAGTACACAACAGTACTTGGTGAGAAGCCAATAAACTGCATTAGTCTGGTGTATGCCTGATGGTATTTGTATGAGTAAACTTGTTTTCTCATTACTATTTTCTAGGATTGATCCTTGCTTTCTGGAGCTATTTTAATGGCGTACGATTCCATGGTTAAGATTTATGGGAGTTTTGTTCAGATTTTAAAGAGGAAATATGTGTTTAACTTTAGGTGATAGATGAGTTACTGGATGTTGAAAGAACACCAAGGAAACCTCAATACAAAATGGCTCCTGAGATTCCACTAGTTCTTCAGTCTTGTGAATTTGAAGGTCTCAGGTTTAAGTGTTCATCAGGTATTTTACCACTGAATTGCAATGCACTTCCTTCTCATTGCAGCTCTTGCCATTCTGCTTAATGTTTGGGAGCATAAGTTTCGCTTAATGTGCTTGCTTTGTTCTAACCGGGGATGTTCTTTTGTATCCCTATCTTACCATATGTTTTGGCACTGTGGCAACATCTGACATGGTGCTTGCATCTGTCATGCTCTCGGCTTAGATCTTATGCAGGCTAGTAATTCTTTTGCTGGGATTTCAGTCCTCATCAAATTTGGTCCTATTATAGTTTTATTTGGAAAAAGAAAAGGAAAAATGGTCATAGTCATTTAAACTCCACTAGGTCATGCCAGAACTGTTCACATGCAATGTCTATGATAATTAAAAATAGGTTTCTGTCGCCTCAGTTTGAACACCTCTTAGTTTTAGTTCTTCGCCTATGTGCATTCCATTAGAAATTAATAGAGAATTGAAAGTAAGGGCTGAATTCGTTAACAATTGAAAAGTTAGGGACTAGTTTTAATAATGGCTGAAATTGAGGGGTTGGAATTGAATTAGTGGCAAATATGAGAACAAAGGGACATAATTATCCCTTCTTTCACTTATTCTGTTGAGTCCTGACAAGCTGCTTACGTAGTTTTACAATTTTACATGCACTTCTAATCAGACCTCAAAACAATTTTGTGGATATGACTTACAGATGCTACACAAGCTCTTCGTTCACACTTGGAGACGGAATGCCGAAGTTATAAACTTCAAGCCACAATCTTTCATGAGGCCTTGCTAAGTTCTTCTTGTCCCTCCTATGGTACCTAAGCTTATAAATAATACCAACATGCTTCTTTTGTGCTTCTTCTATTATTCTCTTATGGAACTTCTGATTTGCAGAAAACAATCAGCTAAACAACAGAATAAAAAAGAAGGAATCTGCTCACATTCCCTTAATGTCACGACCAACTGAGCGTAAGTTCATATTCTAAAATAGTCTTTACCTCAAAAATTGCTTATTTAGTTCGGTAGTTCCTGCTGTCGCCTTTGGTTGACCGACAAGGACCTACTTTTCATCAAGTCAACCTAGTCCAGGGTTAGTAGTGTTATGCATGTTTTCTCAGTATCAGATTCCAAATATAAGTGAAAATTTTTTAATTTATATTTCCAAAAATTATCTGAAGATGGATAAAAGAAGTAAAT
The DNA here is from genome assembly GCA_018894105.1 of Jacaranda mimosifolia. Classification (NCBI taxonomy): domain Eukaryota; kingdom Viridiplantae; phylum Streptophyta; class Magnoliopsida; order Lamiales; family Bignoniaceae; genus Jacaranda; species Jacaranda mimosifolia. Next base: position 15,553,755 of record CM032123.1, read on the forward strand.
GATTTAACTTACAGCTTCTAGGATATGCAATCAGATAACTTTGATCAATAAAGTCAATATCCTCTTGGACCTATACCAGCCCCTCCTACAATGTCAGTTTCCCGAAAAAAGATAAACTTCTACAGTATTTTCGAGGTGCATCTTTTCTTTATTTTCTGATATAGCAAGGACCACGGAGAAACATTGAAGTAATATATCTTTGTCTACAACGTTTCATTTCTCTTCTTCCCTCTGTTTAGTGCAGTTTGTAACAATGTAAAATTGTGTATACAGACACTACATTAACCTGTTACTTAATGGCTTGTGATTGTTATCTTAAAGTTTTACTAGCTCCATTTTACCCTTTAATTATTATTGTGGTCTTCTAGTGTTTCCTTGGCGCTATGCTATAATCATTTAGCTGAAATCGATCTTTAATGCAATATCTTGAGCACAAAGTTTAAATTCTTTTATTGGCAAGTAATTCAATCCAGTATAAATCCATTGTGAATTACTATGGCTCTGTTGTCTACACTTTAGGAGGATATGGTGTAGAAATATGTTGAAAAATGTGGAAGTGGGATTTTTTGGCTTTTGTGAGAACATGAAAATGTGTTTGGATTAGTAGTTGCAGACTAAACTGTGACCAGTTGAGTTGAAAGTTGAGTTGCCATGCTGAAATAAGTAGAACATTTATGTAAAAGTAAGAAAAAATGTTTTACTTATTTTCAAGCCTGTTATAAAAAGTGTTATCTGAAGATGAGGTGCAGGTTTTTAACTACAGAATGTAACTTTAGAAAATAGGTTGAATAATTTTTTCCTCCCTCAAGTGCCCTGACTTAAAAAAGGTAAAACAATCACATTTTTGGCATTTTTACTGACTGAAATCAGAAAACATTTTTATAAATAGAACTAACCATAACATATGTTTTTCTCTTTCTAGAGTTCTTAAGTAAATATATTTTATAGTTTTGGGATCGGCTTTAATTTTTCTGAAGATGCTTTAACATATTGATCGATCTATCATTCAGAGAGGCACCTGCTCAATGCTTTTGATTTTTCTTGTACTGGAAATAATGGTCTATGGCTCATGATCTGTGATTAGCTGCGAGTTATATTTTTTAGGTACAAGCTTCAAAATCATTGTCATTCCCTTTGCTGCTATGCTCTCAGTTCTTAATATGATGGAACTATTAAGTTATATGATCAAGGCAATGGTTTGTGTTCCCTCATGAGCTGCTCTTGGCTTTTGTATTTTGCTAAGTCATTTATTTATTGGAACTAAGATTGTGACCTACAGATGTATCCTCCTGCATTAGCTATATTAGGTGAATTTTTTCCTTACAAGGTACCAAAACCTTCATTTTAACTGGTCTCTATCTATGGTGTCACAATAACCAATTGCATATGCTAACATTTTAACTGAATTTGATTAGCATTTCAAGAATCGAAGTGATCTAGAATTCACTAAATTCATTTCTCCATTTCACCTGTTATCTATCATTTTCTCATTGCGTTGAGAAGTTGATTGCATTTCTTAATGCGTTTGACGGTGTGAAATGTGTTTGATCATGGGCTTGGTGGAAGCAATATCTGCTGCTGAATTCTTGAGAATGCCAGCAATGCTGTGACCCTTACATATAGATAAACTGTGTCATTTCCCTTGATCTATGCTGGCCATAAAGCGACAGACAAATAGCTGTTGTTTTGTGTGTAACTTGTCTAAGTAGAAAATACAGAGTATAGTAATGACCTAGGATGGATGATGCCCTTATGCTTCCTTGTGATATTTTAATGTGGAATAGTTCAGATATTTGATTGGGCACATTTTTGCTTGAACCTTTCAGCTTCGTATGAAGAACGATGTGCTAAACTGAAGGCTGTAGGTGAAGCATACAAGAATTAGAGAAATATATCCATGTGTATCCAACAACCTTTGTAGCCATAACTCTCCATTCAGTTTTGTTTTCCGTGTTTCTAATATTTATCCATCATCTATATGCCTGCATGTTTTGTAGTGGCTATATACAAAAGCCTTTTGTTTGTAAATTGTAACACTTTCAGTTTGTTTGACTCTTGTATAAAATATTTTAGTACTGATGGATGTTTTCAAATGAATTGATTTATGGAGAATTGCGACACTATTGCTTTTCATATAGTAGGTTGTTGTAATGACAAGGATCATACATGATGAACTTCTTAGCTCGAACCTATAAAGTATTGGGAATAGATAATTGAATCAAAAAATATTTTTAGGAATTTTGATCTATCAGTCAAATTACGAATTATTATCGTTGTTTAGCATATGATTGATCTACAATGGGTTTACTTGGATAAATTTTTGAGAAATCTCATGATTTTCCACACAAAGGGATTATATGATGAGTTTCATTCCAAACCTCTAAAAAAGAGGCAAGGATTTATAAATTTTTTTTTAACCTTCGCTTGGATTGAAGGATTTAATAATTAAGAATTTTAAATTCATAATAATAAATCAATTGGATTTGTTTAGGTAATTCCAAATTACAATGGATTTTATATATTTAAACATTTATTTAACCTTCTTATTGTTGTGATCAAAGAAAAAAAATCATTGGATGTTGATCCCATGCATTTAAGGGCCTTCCATAAACATCAACGTTTGAAGAAGCAACCGCTGTTGCCTTAGAAAAATATATACAGTTAACGTAAATTAGAGAGACGTGATGATCTAAATTCATTAATCATCTCATGAGGTCACCAAAGAATCATTTGTAGTTTGTAATTGAATTCCATCCTCAAATTTAAACCTCCCATTAAATGCAGCGTAACTTTCTTGATATACCATATTAAATCTTCGGTTAATTAGAAAAAAATCCTTAATCCTACTTTCATTTTAGTGATCAGTCCTCATTTGAATTTTTACACACTAAACTCCGTATTTTTTCACAAAACTTAGAAATCACTCCCTATATCTTTTAGAAAGACACATAAATCCTTGTAGTTAGATAAAACAACAAAAATACCTGAGAAATGCATTTTTCTCTTCAAGAAGAATGCTTTCATTTTTTTTTTCCTGAAATCGACGACTTCTCCAAGCAACCAAACAAAAGGGCGTGAAATCGTTCCTTTGCGATTGACGTGAGGAAAAAAAAAAAAAAGAAACCAAAATTTTTGCCATTTTTTGTGTGACAATGGAAGGAGAAACAATGGCAACAAGAAGCGAAATACAAAAAGAAGTGATAAAAAGAAAAAAATGTATGTTTTCTACATTTACAGTTTTAAATGTCTGTGATTTTTCAGTATTATACTTATTTCTTGTCTATTTTCTCATGTTTAGGGTCTTTATTTCCTATTTAGTTGTTAAACACTTGAACCCAATTGATATATATAATTTTATTTGTGAGATGGGAAGTTTTTGATTTGTACTTGAAAGGCATGAAAGTTGTACTTCACTTTTTTGAGGTTTATACTTCCTTTTACCTGAAATTATACAGTGAAATTATCTGAAAGTGGTAATATATTATTTGTGGTACAAAACATCCAAGCTTGCAGTACACATTAAGCAAAAGTGTAGTATATAATCTTTATAACTGTAGTATATTTTAGAAGCAAATGTAGTATAAATATTCAAACTTGCAGTACACATTAAGCAAAAGTGTAGTATATAATCTGTGTAACTGCAGTACATTTTAAAAGCATTTGTAGTACAAAATATTCAAAGCTGCAGATTAAATGAAATTATAGTATATAATTTGTGTGCATACAGTATATTTTAAAAGCATCTATAGTACAAAAGTATTCAAGTATGCAGTATACATTAACTGAAAATGTAATATATAATTTGTGTATCTGTAGTACATTTTAGAAGCAACTGTAGTACAAAATATTTAAGCCTCTAGTATACATTAAATGAAAGTATAGTATATAATCTGTGTAAAGAGGAGCTAAATTCATACGGTGCAAAAAGAGATCAGAGTTGAGTTGGGGCACCGCATACACTTCGAGTCCTTATGTATATGTTGACAAGGACGTCAATGGATCGAGTGGGGGAGAATGTCATGTGTCGCTCATTGGAGAAGAATGGCGACCTTGACTTCAAGGGGCATTAGGAGCGACAAGGTGTTGTCGGCTCAATCGGTAAGGCGAAAAAAGCCCATGAGCAGAGACTCTTACGAGGTTCGGTTTAAAAAACTGTTTCAATGGAATATTCCTTCAGTTATGAGGATGCTTCCCACCAAGTTTGAAGTCATTCGGTGTCCGTTTGGGCACCGAACATTGAGGGCGACCTGGAGCGGTCTTACTGCACGCAGGTAGTGCAAAGATGCATTGAGCAGAGTGGCTTGGAAAATGAATTTTGTGAAACTGTTTCAGTGGGGTGTTCCTTGAGGTGTTGGCAACGTTCTCACCAAGTTTCACCAGTAGACGATTCCGTTTGGATAGGAAACGGCGAAGATGTTTAGAATGCAGCAGTGCAGTGGCAATACTGTAATTCCAGCTTATTGCGAGGGCAATTACTGTTCTATGGAGAATCGTACGGGGCTGGAACTTTGTGGAGTTAATGTATAAGCCGAGAGCTATCCAACGGTTCAAGTGGCAAGTGATTTGGACGCTGGGAGAGGAAGTTGCGAAAATATAGTACAAAACATTCAAGCCTATAGATTAAATGAAATTATAGTATATAATCTGTGTATATGCAGTATATTTTATAACCATCTGTAGTACCAAAATATTCAAGTGTGCAGTATACATTACTGAAAATATAGTATATAATCTGTGTATCTGTAGTATAGTTTAAAAGCAACTGTAGTACAAAATATTTAAGCCTGCAGTATACATTAAATAAAAGTGTAGTATATAATCTGTGTAACTGCAGTATATTTTAGAAGCAAATATAGTATAAATATTTATGCTTGCAGTACACATCAGGCAAAAGTGTAGCATATAATCTAGGTAACTGCAGTACATTTTAGAAGCATCTGTAGTACAAAATATTTAAGCCTGTAGATTAAATTAAATTATAATTTAATATTTGTATATATGCAGTACATTTTAGAAGCATCTGTAGTACAAAAACATTCAGGCAGTAGTATACATTAACTGAAAATGTAGTATATAACTTGTGTATCTATAATATATTTTAGAAACAATTGTAGTACAAAACATTTAAGCATGTAGGGTTTGAATCATACTTTGTATGTACATACATATGTAAATTGAAGCATACTTTGTTTATAATATTATTTTGCAAGTAAATATAATTTTCCATCAAGTATTTATAATATTTTGATTTCAATACAATATGAGGGAAATAAAATACAAATGTAGAACGAACAAAGTATAAATGGTGTTATGTTGAAGTACACTTCAATTCAATTGAAATCGACAGTGAATTTGAGTACAATATGATGGAAATGAAGTACAAATATAGAAAAAATAAAGTATAAATGGTGTTATGTTAAAGTACATTTCAATTCAATTGAAATTAGGTAGTGAATTTAAATACAATATGATGAAAATGAAGTATAAATATAGAACAAATAAAGTATAAATGGTGTTATATTGAAATACAGTTCAATTAAATTGAAATTGAGCAGTGAATTTGAGTGCAATATGAGGAAATGAAGTACAAACATAGAACAAATAAAGTATAAATATTGTTATATTGAAGTACAGTTCAATTAAATTAAAATCGGACAATGAATTTGAGTATAACATGATGGAAATGAAGTACAAACGTAGAACAAACAAAGTATAAATGGTGTTATGTTGAAGTACACTTCAATTAAATTGAAGTTGGATAGTGAATTTGAGTACAATATGATGTAAATGAAGTACAAACGTAGAACAAAAAAAATATAAATGGTGTTATGTTGAAGTACACTTCAACTAAATTGAAATTAAATAGTGAATTTGAGTACAATATGATATAAATGAAGTACAAATATGGAACAAACAAAGTATAAATGGTGTTATGTTGAAGTACACTTCAATTAAATTGAAATCGGGCAGTGAATTTGAGTACAATATGATGAAAATAAAGTACAAATATAGAACAAACAAAGTATAAATGGTGTTATGTTAAAGTACACTTCAATTCAATTGAAATCGGATAGTGAATTTGAGTACAATATGATAAAAATGTAGTACAAACGTAGAATAAACAAAGTATAAATGGTGTTATGTTGAAGTACACTTATTGCAATTGAATAATTAGTTTCCAATAATTGTAGTGATAGTCAAGTACAATATTTTGAGATTATCGGATCAGATGAAGTACGTATTTGTACGGGTTATAGGGTGGATATTATTGTCAAATGCTCATTTGTTTACATCTTTGAAAGCATAAGTATTCTTTACATTACTGCGATTGATAACATTCATTCGTTGAACATTAGTGGTTAACACTTTAAAACTTTAATATTATTTTATTCATATAATAAATATTACACACATTTTTAGAGTTTGGTTATTAATTACTGAGACTTAAAAAGCAAATCATGGAACAAATTTCAATTCAACAATATTAGTAAAAATATTAAGATATGGAGTACATAATGGCCGAATGAAATACAAATGTCATGAAATCAAGTATAAATATTTCAAATTGAGGTACAAAAGCGCTGATATCTTGGACAATATCCATTTGCTAACTTCCACGCTAAACAAGTATATTATTGCCAAAAAGAAATACAAATGTCATGAAATCAAATACAATTCTACCAAATTGGGGTACAAAAAAATTGATATCCCGGACAACATGCAAAAATGCCAATTTCACGCTAAATCAAATACATAATTGCCGAAATGAAGTACAATTTTCATGAAATCAAGTATAATTCTCCCAGATTATGGTGCAAAATAACTTATATCTCCGACAACATACAAAAATATCAATTTCACACTAAATCAAATACATAATTGCCGAAATAAAGTATAATTGTCATGACACCAAGTATAGTTCTCCCAGATTGGGGTACAAAATAACTGATATCTCGGACAATATACAAAAATACCAATTTCACGCTAAATCAAGTACATGATTACCGAAATAAAGTACAAATGTCATGAAATCAAGTATAAATCTCCTAGATTAAGGTACGAAATTTAGTTAGATTACTGATTCTTTGCAGGTTCGACGATTATGCCCTGTTCTACCACACCTTTTACAGTTAATTACACGTTTCTCAATTTGTGATGGAATCCTCTGTGTCCTTCTATGCCCAAGTTGAGATCAGCAATCAGGTGCATTAATGACGCCATCATCATCTAGAGGGAACATATGCATATCATACGTAGGAATAGTGTTTATCACTGCTTGGTGTGCTTGTTGATACATCTCAACTCGGTAATATTGATAGGTAAAGTCATACAATGAAAGTGACTTTGACTCGAGAGTACAAGTTTTGATAAAATAAAGTAAAATTTTGGAACACTTGAAGTATAGAACTTCAATGAATATAATATAAGTTTAGATAAAATGATGTATAAAATGAAGTATAATTTCAAAAAATAGAAATATAATTTTTTATAAAGTGAAGTACAATTTCAGAACACTTGAAGTATAAAACCTTAGCAATTGCAACACAATTTTTGAATAATCCATTAGTAAAATACTTGAAACTTAAATAATAGATTCAGATAACTGAAGTACAAGTTCAGAACACTTGAAGTATAGAACTTCAATGAATAGAGTACATGTTTAGGTAAAATGATGTATAAAATGAAGTATAATTTAAAAAAAATAAAAGTACAATTTTAGATAAAGTGAAGTACAATTTCAGAACACCTGAAGTATAAAATCTTAGTAATTGCGGTATAATTTTTGGATAATTTATTAGTAGAACACTTGAAACTTAAATAATAGATTCAAATAACTGAAGTATAAGTTTAGATAAAATAAAGTACAATTTCGAAACACTTGAAGTATAGAACTTCAATAAATAGAGTACATGTTTATGTAAAATGATGTATAATTTCAGAAAATAGAAGTACAATTTTATATAAATAGAAGTACAATTTTAGAACACTTGAAGTATAAATCCTTAGCAATTGCAATACAATTTTGGATAATCCATTAGTAGAACACTTGAAGTATAAAATTTAAATAATAGATTCAGATAATTGAAGTACAAGTTTAGATAAAATGAAGTACAATTTCAGAACACTTGAAGTATAGAATTTCAATGAACATAGTACATGTTTAGGTAAAACAATGTATGAAATGAAGTATAATTTCAAAAAATAGAAGTACAATTTTAGATAAAGTGAAGTACAATTTCAAAACACTTGAAGTATAAAACTTTAGCAATTGCAGTACAATTTTTGGATAATCCATTAGTAAAACACTTTAAACTTAAATAATATATTCAAATAACTAAAGTATAAGTTTAGATAAACTGAAGTATAATTTCGAAACACTTGAAGTATAGAACTTCAATGAATAAAGTACATATTTAGATAAAATGAAGTACAAAAGAAAGTATAATTTCAGAAAATAAAAGTACAATTTTAGGTAAAGTGAAGTATAATTTCAGAACGCTTGAAGTATAAAGCCCTAGCAACTGCAGTATATTTTGGTTAATTGATAAATATAACACTTAAAGTATATAACTTCAATAAATATAGTACAATCTTTGATAAAATGAAGTATAATTTCAGAAAATCAAAAGAATAATTTTATATAGAAGACGTATAGTTTAGAAACACTTCAAACTGCTAGAAGTTGCAGTACAATTTTGGATAATCCATTAATAGAACACTTGAAGTATAAAACTTACATAATAGAGTACAATTTCAAAACCCTTCAAGTACAAAACTTTACAAACTGCAGTACAGTTTAGATTCTGTAGAAGTATTACCTTAAACAATCACTGCTCTTCTTTGCACTGCTGCTTAATTCATCCTTTCGGTTTACCAAGATGTCAACAACATTCATCTTCAATGTCAAATGCAGTAAGACTATATTCATGACACCGTCATCATCAGTCAAACTCATGTACAATCTTTGATGTGGAGCTATGTATTGCAAACTGAAGTGTTCGGCGTTGATTTCACTTCATTTTCTTGCGAGATTAATGTATATGTCCATTAACTTGATTGAACACTCCTACTTCACTACTGGTTGACATTATCAGAAAAATATAAGAAACTCAGAAGCAACTGAGAAGAAGAAGAAACCCGAAAAATGATGAAAATAAAAAGAGAAGAAGACAATGCAACTATCGGGTTTGTGGTTTTTGGCTCTAACGTTATTCTCACTCCTGCCGTGGAGCTTGTTGCGTTTTTTCTATTCTTTCTGTTTCTGGTATGATAGGGTTTACTGTTTGCTTGTCCAGATGAAGAAAAAGGGAGAAAAAATTAATGAAAAATATTATTTTTAAGGGTATTTTTGTCAAATTAAGTGAGTGAGGAGTGATCTCTAAACTTTTAACAGAACTAGAGAGTTTTTTCTAACAAAAATCAAGTGGAGACTGATCACAAAAATGAAAAGTGTGTGTAGTACTTTTAAATAAGTGTCCCTTAAATCTTCTTCAATTGGATTGTCCTAAGATCAGTTAAAAGATTTGCTATCTTTATTGTTTGGTCATAAGGGATCATTTTATAGAATACTCACTGGGTGTAGTTCATCATATAAATTTTACGTGTGGAGAGTTGAGATAACTATTAATATTTGATAATGAGGATTCAAATTGATCCGAAACAAGGGGGGTCCAATTTCAATTTTATCATCAAGATTCAAACTTATTGGAAAGTGGTCCAATTTCAATTTTTTCATCTAGAAGGATCGTATGGCATTGACTTCTATTGAGGTAAATCCAATAATGAATGTATGTTATCACAATTAGACCATGTTGTGTAAGTTTTTAATTTTCAACTTTCTAGCAATGTATGCTGAATGGTCATTTGATCAAATGACATTAGTTTCATACATAATATATGAAATCGAGGATTCGAGCATAACAAATTCTTGATGTGTGTATATATGTATAACTAAAAAAAGAATTTTTTTATTGATATATGAATTGTTTTCAATTATTGCATATTAGCTTTATTTAATTTGTTCATAGTATTTTAGTAGTTTTTAGGTTTTAAAACTAAATATATAGTTGAGTAATGTTAGTTATTATCAAAAAAAAAAAAAAATTAATTATGGTAAGTGAAAATGCTAGAATTCATGTAGTTATACGTTTAGGTGGGCATGCTAAATCTTTTGGTACAAAAATAGAAGCATATTAATTTTGTGACCATATATTCGTATACATTTGTGATTCACTGGAGCCATCATAAATATCTCTTTACATATTTTTGCAACCAATAAAATTAACTGGTTAAAGTTTAATACATTATGATAATATGTAATTCTTTTATATATATATATATATATAGATATATAACCAATATAAGTGTGCATGAATAGTCTTGTGGAATATGTGTAGCTCATACTTAATAAAGAGATGCCGCATTGGATCCCATCGACATATAATGCTGCAAAAGTCAAAAAGATACAATAAATGTTTAATAATATCATCAAAACTAATTCTTACTTGGTATTTAGGATAGAAAGAATAGAAATGTGTTTTTTTTTTATTTCCCCATAACTAAAAGCAAAATAAATTTTGTTGCAAGGGCTTTCTGACAAAAGACTATATGGTGTTTAAAAAAAAATCTCATGTCTTAATCCCAATTTTCCCCGTAAAGACAGTTAATTTGACCAACCGATTTTCCCGGGCTATTGCCCCTTTCAAAAGGAACAAAGAGCTCTCCTGACCGTTGGATCAAGACCCTCTCCCCTCGGAATCGCGAACAACCCCCGAAGACCTTTTCTTGTCACAACCACCATTTAGGATCAAACAAATCTTGAAATTCTTTAGAAAATTAAAGCAAACACTCGTCTTAAAATTTCATGTCAGTCTACTTTTGCTCACTCTGAATGAGTTTTCATGGGGTTTCTGTTCTTCCTCAAGGGTTCATTTTCCATTTGAGTGGTGAGATTGACTAATTAATCTTTATTAGCTTTAGTTAATTCTTGATTGATGTAATTAACGAGTGTGTGTGTGTGTGTGTGTGTGTGTGTTTTGGGACATGCATACTAGGTATTTGATAGAAATTTTTCGAGTTAAATTCCTCTCTTCTTTTATAAGTACAGTTCTTTTCCACAGGATATAAACTCTTGGGCATAAAATTTATCCAAATATTCGCTAAAAGTCGATCTTGAGAGTTCTATTTGTACTGATTTTGGCTGGCTTCAATAGATTGTGATGGAAAATGTTTTATGATGATTTAGCCGCATTAAAGTAAGTAATGCTTGATAAGATGAACTAGTTATACACGGATCGAGCTTAGGAAATTCATTGACAATGGAGTTCACCGATAAGTATATGTCAAATGAGCATCAGGAGCAATATCGATCGGCTTCAGAAAGTGCGGATCCATCATCCGTCTCTCCGTTGGTGATCTCAACACCACCAAAGTCACCAAGATCCCCAAGGTCCCCCAGGTCTCCAAGATCCCCAAGATCTCCAAGAGGTAAGCACAGCGGGGGGAGCCAGGGGAGTCTCCTCAAGAATCAAAGGTGTTCTTATGTTCAGCCTAAAAAAGGTGAACCTCTTATTTTATCTGGAAAATGGGACAATATGAGAAAAGGGATTACTCTCTTGTAAGCATACTTATATATATATTTTTTTCATACCAAGAAAAGATACTTCCTTTTAGAAAGTGAAGAGGCCTTGGTTCATCTCGTCCCAATTCAGCCTATTTTGCTCTTGATTTCCTTTTTATTTTCTCACTGTACAGGTGGCTGTGGTGGGAAAGGAACCTGGGGAGGGCTACTTGATATGGAAGATGGTCATGTAGATGATCCTCACGATCCAAATTACGTAAGTGATAAGGTGACTGACTTGAAGTTTTATTAATTGTCTACTATACTCATTGCACTAATCCACACGATGGTGATCAAAGTTTTACAAAAGTGAAGAGAAGGGCTCTTCTTTTATGTTATATTTAATTACCAAAAGAGATATTTATGGTTTCAGGAAGACATGAAGTCCATCACCAGAACAAATGAGAAATTTGAAGAATTCAAAAAGAAAGCTACAGTTATAGTCGAGGAATACTTTGCCAATGATGATATTGTCTCAACTGCCAATGAACTGAGAGAAATTGAAATGCCAAGCTATCATTTTTATTTTGTCAAGAAGCTTGTTTCCATTGCTATGGATAGGCGGGACAAAGAAAAAGAAATGGCTTCGATTCTGTCATCCTCACTTTATGGCGATTTGCTTGATCCCCAACAAGTTTACAAAGGTTTCCAAAAGCTGGTGGAGTCTGCAGATGATTTGATTGTTGACATTCCGGATGCAGTTGATGTCCTTGCATTGTTCATTGCTAGAGCCATTGTTGACGACATACTTCCTCCGTCGTTCTTGACAAAGACAATGGCCTATTTGAGTAAGGATTCAAAAGGGGTGGATGTCATCAAAAGAGCCGAGAAGGGCTATCTGTCGGCTCCTTTGCACGCAGAAGCCATTGAACGTTGCTGGGGAAGCAGCAAGAATAAAACAGTTGAAGATCTCAAGGCTAAGATAAATGACCTATTGATAGAGTATACAGTGAGTGGAGATGTAAAAGAGGCTTGCAGATGTATCAAGGATCTTCATGTTCCTCACTTCCACCATGAGATAGTTAAGAGGGCTGTTATAATGGCTATGGAAAAGCGGCAAGCTGAAACCCGCCTTCTGGACTTGCTGAAAAGAGCAGCTGAAGAGGGTCTAATCAATTCAAGCCAAATATCAAAGGGATTTGGTCGTATTATTGACTCTGTCGATGACTTATCCTTAGATATTCCTAATGCAAAGGTGTTATTACAGTCCTTGATTTCCAAAGCAGCATCAGAGGGTTGGGTATGCGCCTCGTCTTTAAAGTCTCTGTCATTGCATCCTGGAAAGCAAGCAGTTGAAGATAATACAGTTAAGGCCTTCAAGAAGAAGGCCGAGTCGATAATTCACGAGTACTTTCTATCGGGTGACATTTCTGAGGTTAGTTGTTGTTTGGAGTTTGAGAACAATTCCTCTGTGTCAGAACTGAATGCAATTTTTGTGAAGAAATTGATTACTCTAGCCATGGATAGGAAAAATAGGGAGAAAGAAATGGCTTCTGTGCTGTTATCCTCTTTGTGTTTTCCATCAGACGATGTGGTAAGTGGCTTTATAATGTTGATAGAATCAGCAGAAGACACGGCTCTGGACATCCCGGTTGTTGTTGAGGATCTTGCGATGTTTCTAGCAAGGGCGGAGGTGGATGAAGTTTTGACCCCACAAGAGTTGGAAGAGATTGGGAGTCATTTTCCTGGGCCGGATTCAATAGGATATAAAGTGACTCAAATGGCAATGTCGTTGCTCAAGGCTCGGCTTTCTGGTGAGCGTATATTGAGATGTTGGGGCGGTGGAGGAAGCTGCAAGAACGGATGGACGATAGAAGATGTGAAGGACAAAATAGGAAAGCTGTTAGAGGAGTATGAGGCTGGTGGGGATACAAGGGAGGCTTGCCGGTGCATAAAGGAGCTAGGCATGCCATTCTTTCACCATGAGGTTGTGAAAAAATCATTGGTATTACTTATGGAGAAAAAGAATGAGAGAATGTGGAGTTTGCTGCAGCAGTGTTTTGAGATGCAGTTGATAACAATGAATCAGATGACAAAAGGTTTCACAAGAGTGGCTGAATGTCTTGATGATTTGGCTTTAGATGTGCCTGATGCTAACAAACAGTTCAAGAATTGTGTTGAACGTGCAAAGGTCCAAGGATGGTTGGATACTAATTCTTTTTCATCTGCTATAACTGTTTCTTGCTAATGTAAGGCCCTTCATTCATTCATTCATTCATCTTTAATTCTTTCCTTCTTTTATTATTTGTACAAGTTTTCAAACTTGGTATGATGAGAGTTTGGTCTATTTAATATTCTATACCAATATTAAGAAGATCTACAGCCTTGATAACATCAAAATTGTGCCGCAGCAATGCTATAATTTTACTGGGAATTTGCATTCATTCTATAACAAGCACAACCTCCATTCTGGAACAGATTGTATTTGTTAATTCTTGTGGATGATAACGGTTATTCTTTGATGCAGTTGATTTTGAATTTTGCAGTCACTCCTGTCTGTAGGGAAGGGAATAGGTCATGTCGCTCATTAGGGGCCTATGACCTAGATTACATATGGCCTTGTCTGGCCTAACCTATTTAATAAAAAGGCCATATCAAGACCTAAAAAATGGCATTTTCAATTAAATAGGTTATGTTTAAACTTTTTTAAAAGTCTAGAAGCCTAACAGGCTCGTTCATTTATTATTCTTTATATAGTATAAAATAATTATATATTAATAAGTTAATATAGAATAGATTTTATCATTTAATCAACATTTGATGAAACTATATTCATGTAATTTTTATTTATATACAACTATTTTATGCATGAATTAATTTTATCTTTCACAACTATGTATTTTTTACTTTATTTTTGGTTAGTCTATATACGTTTTGTAATTTGCATATTTAGGCCATGTTAAGTAACTAGGCACATTAAGGTCTACCATAAATTTAGGCATATTAAAATCCTAGATTATATAATGTCTAAATTTAATTATAGCTTAATAGAAAATGAATTTTTAGGTAGGCTTTTAGATCAAATTAAGACTTTTGAATTTATTAAAAAAGTTAGGCCTGATTTTAAGAAGAAGATAAAAAGAAAAAGAAAAAGAAAAGCAAAAGCCACCAATAGTAGATTAGGGTCAAGCTTGTTATGTACTTAACATGCCTGACCTATTTAAGCTAAAGTCTAGTCTAACTTATTTCCATACCTACCTCTTCATAAGATTTTTTTGATTAAAGTATATACACTGTATACTATTATATGTAACATAATAGTGTTTGATTATCATTGTGTGACTTTGACTAGTTTTTAAATGTTTTAAAATTTTGAGTCTGTTTTAATTATTTGAATAAAAACTTTTTATTGTAAATATAAATTGTAATAGTTCTGAATTGCATCTTATAAACTATTTGTATTTTTGAACTATATTTTGGACTTAATAAATTGAGTTATATAAATTTAGATCGTAGAAAGCACTAGCTAGCCAGTTCTATTGTTATTCTGCGGTATCGCCTCATATCACTTTCGTAGCAGGTTTAAGAAAACAGAAAATCAATGTTGAAATAGACGTATTAGGTTAAAGATTATTGTAATTTTGATATTGGAAATTAAATTAAATTATGTGAAGTTGCCAAGCGACAGTATACTTGTCACTGAGCGTATTTTTCTTAGTTGTTTCCTTATATGTCTAGCAATACATAATTCAGAAATAAATTTTTATGGTTTCCTTAATTTTGGCTAATTAATTTACTGAAAAGTCCAATGAAAAGAATTATAATTCACAGTTTTATGTATATTCTTTTTCTAATATTTTGGTCAGTAATTTATGTGTTGTAAAAACATAGATTAAACTACATATTATAACGAAATTAGTTTATAATTACAGGGCAGTGTGTGTAGAACTAATATTATGCATATTTCAAAAAATAGCAAACAATAGTACAGATATTCCAATTGTTTAATTGCAGTCCAGTTTTAAAAAAATAAATAGCATAAACCAAAAGCAAACAACCAATTCGGAATAACAACAGAAATACAGAAATTCGTATTATAAACAGTTAACTTATCTCAAAATTCTGTATTGTAACAGAACTTAAACTGAATTACCAGAAAATGCTTTGCTTTGAAGAAAATATTGCCCCTACCAGTGCACAAGGGTCCAGCGAAACTTTCTCAAGGATAAGACAGTCCAGAAGCTGTTCTGATGCACTTCAGAAATCTTCACCTCGATCACCACTCAGTTGCCTAAGTTCTGACAAGCAACACTGAAAGTCTGAAATATGTGAAAGCTAGATATTAGAGGGAGAGAAGAGATTTCTTTATTGTATATAATTCTGCCTGCAGCAGAAGGTTTATATAGGCAAGAGGGAGAAGCCAGAAGGCTGTCCAGGTTGATTCTAGTCTAGATTCATTCTGGAACATATGTATAAACATGTCTAGATTCATTTTGGACCAGATACAATGAACCAATAACTTTAGAAATGTTTTTGGTAGTTTCTATAACTACAAAAATGGTTCTATAGCCTTTTGACTTTTTGAATTTTAAATCTGATTTTAAAATTCAAATTCCAAATAAAATTGGAATTTGTAACAAAAAGGATTAACCCGAGATAATTCGCCTAAATGCCCATAGCCCATCACCTGAGTCGGAGCCGGGCTGGGTCGAGATGGGCGGGTGGCAGCGGCAACGAGCGTGTGGGCACACCCTCATGTGTCCCTTAATTAATATTTTATCAAACACTGATACTTGAACCACATATAAGGTGCATTCTCATTGGAAAAAATTTCAATGTGGAATAAGTGGTCATGTATTAGATGAAGAGCCTTTTATACTTTCACTTATTCCTCCATACTTCGTCTCACAAGAATGTGGGATTCCCCCACATATATAATCTTTTGCCCTTTTGTTTTCCTCTTCATATTTATACAACACCTATGGATTCCAACCAAATTGGTATCAATCCATAAGTTTTAATCACTTCTTAAACATGTAATTAGTCACAAATCCCAATTGATTTGATGCCAATTACAACAATCCCCCACAAATCCATAGTGTTGGACTATTAGGATTATCGTAATTTACTTTCAGTAATGGTACCTTCCAATTTGAATCATTACCTAAGTTATCCAACTTATGCTACCACAGGGACAAATGGAACAAAGCCTTAAATTTAGCCCTTGGATGTGGTGGCGTCCATTGGTAACAACAAGCTGTATGGGTATGTAGTGATCTTTAGGTTGAACACATTACGGCCATGTGTCCCAATTCTGTATCATGAATGTTTTCGACGAATAACATTTTTCCTCTAATTGCAGCCAAACAACTTCATTCACTTAGTTGGGCATCTCCAAGGATGCACTTCTTTCGTCTTGTCAGTATGACTTGACCCCATTCAGAGTTAAAACTCTTACTTTTCTAGCAGTAAACAACACCTTCCAGGTAAGCTAGAGGATAGACTCAGATACTAAAGTATCAGTCAAGTTTAGGTGCACTTTGACACACTCAGTATCTTGTTTATACCACATTGAACCTTCCTTGTGGGATCTCGACTTAGTAGGTTGGGTTGCCACTGCAAGTGCATCACTGGTGGGTTTTTAGTCCCATCCCTAAGCTAGATTCTTGGACTAATGACAGCTCAAGTCCTTTGGTTAAAGGATTGGCCATATTATCTTTGAATCTAACAAAATCAATGGCCACAACCCTATTAGACACAAGTTCCCTTATAAACTTTAGTTTAACTTGGACGTGTCTCTTGATCTTTTGATTATACTTTGAACTTATGATCTTCGTAATTGTGGTTTGACTATCACAATGCATTGCAATCGCAAAAAGAGGATTACTAACCATAGGTAATTAGACTATTAACCCATGTAGCCACTCAGCCTCTGTTCCAGCTGTGTCTAAAGCATATAACTCGGCCTCAAATATAGATCGAGTTACCAAAGTTTGTTTAGCAGACTTCCAAGAGACAGTGCCTCAACCCAAGATAAACACATACCCTGTACACCCATTAATACTAGAGATTTTGGCTATCCAACTAGCATCACTATATCCCTTAAGTACTGCAGAGAATATGCCATATACAAAGCTCGTGATGCCGTGCCCTTAAGATACCCAAGTACCATATCCAAAACCTCCCAATAAGTTCTATTGGGACAACTTCTATACCTTGTTAGCTTCAAGACTACGAATGATATATCCAATCTCGAGCTATTTGCAAGATATTCCAATCTCCCAATAATATGAAGATACCTCAATTGAGACACAGGAATACCACTTTCATTCTTGAAAAGAGCCACAGAAGGATATGTTGTCTTAGCTATTCTACAATCCTTATAGCCAAATTTCTCAATAATCTTTTCTATATAGTGAGACTGAGAAATGGCTATACCCTCAGTTGACCGAATCAACTTGAGTCCAAGAATCACATTAACTTAACCTATATCCTTCATTTCAAACTTACTTTTCAAGTATGATTTTGTCTCATTGATAATTTCAATGGTAGAACCAATGAATAAAATATCATCCACATATAAGCACAGTACAATACAATCATCACCTGTAATCCTACAGTAAACGCACTTAACGTTATCAATCACACTGAAACTAAATAACAAAATAGTTTTATCAAATCTTTCAAGACATTGCTTAGGCGCTTGTTTCAATCCGTAGAGGGATTTAACAAGCTTATGGACTTTTTGCTCGTTACCAAGAGCTACAAATCCCTCAGGCTGATCTATATAAATCTCTTCATCGAGATCACATACAAAAAGTCTGCTTTCACATCCATCTGGTGAAAATCATATATGGAAGCCAGTGCTATAAGCACCCGAATTGTAGTCAAACGAGCAACTAGAGAATAGGTATCAAAGAAGTCTATTTCCTCTTTTTTTCTAAAGCTTTTGGCAACTAATCTGGTGTTAAACTTATCTATGGTTCCATTAGACTTAAGTTTCTTTTTAAAGATCCATTTACATCCAACCGTAATACACTCCGGAAGTAGATTGACTAATTCCCATGTCCCATTAGAGACAATGGAATCCATCTCATTTTTTATAGCTACATTCTAATGCTTAGCTTCGAATGAACTCATAACATCCTTGAAGGTCATATGATCATCCTCGATATTATAAGTAATGAAATCACTTCCAAAATCCTTGACGACCTTAGCTCTCTTGCTCTATCTAGGTTCATCTGGTCCTTTAGCTCTAATGGATGCTGAGCCATAACTACTAGGATTAACCCCCACATTTAATATCTTTTCCACATGTTCAAGAATAGAAGTCAATGTAAGAGGTGAATCTAAAGAAACATCCTAAGATATTCCCGTTTTCATCGGAAACATGTCTTCAAAGAAAGTGGCATCACAAAATTCCACTATTATGTTAACCTCTATGCTAGGGATTTCGGACTTAATTGCCAAAAATCTCGATGCATAGCTTGTTTCCACATAGCCCAAGAAGACTGCATCACCAGTTTTAGGACCAAGCTTTTTCATCTTGTGTTCTAGAACTAGAACTTTTGCAAGATAGCCCCACACTTGTAAATACTCTAAGCTAGGTTTTCTACCTTTCTAGAATTTAAATGGAGTGCACTCTTTAGGTTTCAGAGGGATTCTATTCAGAATATGAAAAGTCATATTCAAAGCCTCTCCCCATATATATTTAGGCAGTCCAAAATTCAAAAGTAAACTGTTGATCATATCTTTAAAGGTCCTATTTTTTCTTTCTGCTACCCTATTAGATGAGCGAGAGTACGGAGGAGTCTCTTCATGAATAATACCAAAGTTTCGACAATATTCATCAAAAGTGTTTGACTCATACTCTCTACCTCTATCTGATCTTAACCTTTTAAGTTTCTTACCAGTTTGATTTTCAACTTCGTTTTTTAAAATTATAAATTTTTCAAGTGCTTCATCCTTATGTTTTAACAGAAAAACATAACAATATCTATTATAATCATCTATAAAGGTGATGAAGTATCTTCTCTGATCTTTTGTTAAGATCCCACTGAACTCACAAATATCCATGTGCACAAGCTCAAGTAATTCAGAATTCCTTTCAATCTATCGGTAAGGTTTTCTTACTTGTTTAGCTTCAGCACATATTTTACATTTGTGACTACGTTCGATATCATGTTTAAGTATTAAATTTAAATTCATCATGCTTTTAACTGAACCAAATTTTAAATGACCTAAACGACTATGCCATATATCAGAGCTTTTAATAGTATTCACCAAAGATTCAGAATATATAATTTTATTGATTGAATCAGAATTAACATACTCCACTCTTAATTTGAACAAACCATCAAACAAATAGCCCTTTCCAATAAACAAACTAAAGTGCTAAATTACAACTTTATTAAATTTAAAAGTAAGCTCATAACATTCCCTAACTATTACAGAACCACTAATAATATTTCCCCATATAGTTGGGACGTGATGTACCCTTTGTAGAGACAGTATGCGCCCTGAAGGAAACTTCAAGTCCACGGGTCCTATCCTAAGGACCTTGGCAGCACTGGAGTTTTCCATTGTTACGAATTTTCCATCAACTGGTTGATAAGACACAAATAGCAATTTATCAGAACAAATGTGCACATTTGCCCCAGTGTCTACTAACCAGTCAAAAGGTTCATAAATAGTACAAACTTCAGGTCTTAAAGTTATGTACCCATCAACGATCGTCTCTGGAGCTCTAGTTTCACTCGTCTCCTTAACAACCATGTTGACCACTGCGGGGGCAATTGAGTTAGGTTTGGCTTTAGCTTTCTTATACGAACATTCCTTAGCCCAGTGGCCTACCTGCCCACAATTCCAGCATGGTTTGTCTGCTTTTGGTTTCTTAGCTTTAGTTTGCCCTTACTTATGGTTTTAGAGTTCGAGATCATTTTATTGAACTTTTTTCTTCCCTTCAACAATCATATTTGCCTTAGTTTAGTGCTCAACTGAAACTCTATGAGTTTGATTCTGGTGTTCTTCTTCAATGCTTATTGCAATTATGAGATCATCCAAAGACAGCTTCCCTTTTAGATGCTTGAGTGTCATTCCAAAAATTTTCCAAGACTTGGGAAATTTATCCACTATGGACATGACCAAAAACTTCATAGGAAGTTTCATCTCAGCATCAGCAAGAGCACGCCCAAGGTTGATCAGTTCATGCTTATGTTCAATTACAGACTTTCTGTCAACCATCTGATCTTCAAAAACTTGGAAATAGAATACCTCTCGAGCCTTTGCTCTTAGTATTATATTTCTAGTCCAACTCATCCCATAGCAACTTAGCGGTGTACGAGTTTAAGCAATATACATCAAAGAGAACATTTAATAGTGATGACAAAATGATCCCTCAACTTGTCTGATCTTTCTTAGTCCACTAAGCTATTTCAGCTGTTTTATGGTTAGTATTAGTCAGTTCAGGTCTAGTCACTTGAATCATTGACAGAAGACCTTTCATTCTGAACTAGATTTCATTCGTTGTTGCCAACATTTGAGAAATTGGCCCCCAAACTTTTTTGGCAAGCCAGAAAGGTCAACTTTAGAGGACAACAAAGAACCAACACCAAAGCTACTTGCAGATGAACATGTCATTTTCAAATAAGCAGTTTTAACGAATACTAAATAGATAATTTCTTCAAGATTGTTGGAAAAACATAGATTAAACTACAGGTTATAGAAAAATCAATTTATAATCACAAGGCATTGTTTGTAATCAATATTATGATTATTATAGAAAATAGCGAACAATAGTATAGATATTCCAATTGTTCAATTGCATTCCAGTTTAAAAAACAAATCAACATAAACTAACAGCAAACAACCAATTTGGAGTACCAACATAAATACAAAAATTTGTATTATAAACAGTGAACTTATCTCAAAGTTCTGTATCGTAACAGAACTTAGATTGAATTACCAGAAAATGATTTGCCTTGAAGAAATTATCGCCCCTACTAGTGCAAAAGGGTCCAATGAAAGTTCCTCTATGATAAGACAATCCAGATGTTGTTCTTATACACTTCAGAAAGCTTCACCTTGATCACCACTTAGTTGCCTAATTTTTTACAAGCAACTCCGTAATATGTGAAAGATAGATATCAGAGAGAGAGAACAGATTTCTTTGTTGTATATAATCTGCCTATAGTAACAAGTTTACATAGGCAAAATGGAGGAGCTAGAAGGTTGTCTAGGTTCACTCTGGAACACATGTATAAACATTTCTAGATTCATTTTGGACTAGATACAATGAAGCCGTAACTTCAGAAACATTCTAGCAATTTCTGTAATTGCAAAAAATAGTTCTATAACCTTTTAACTTATTGAATTTTAAATCTGATTTTAAGATGCATAAACATGTCCAAATTTATTTTGGACCAGATACAATGAACTAGTAGCTCCAGAAACGTTTTTGGCAGTTTCTGTAACTGCAAAAAAGGTTCTATAGCCTTTTGGCTTTTTGAATTTTAAATCTGATTTTAAAATTCAAATTTCAAATAAAATTAGAATTTGTAGATTAACCCGAGACCAAAGACAATTAGATCAGAGCCAGAGCTCGAGCCGGGGCGGGTGGCAGTGGTGGCGTACGTGTGTGGGCACACTTACTCTCATGAGTCTATTAATTGATACTTTACCGAGTATCAATACTTGAACCACATACAATGTGCATTCCCATTGGGAAAACTTCCAATGTGGGATGAGTGATATATCAGACAAAAAGCCTTTATACTTCCACTTATTTCCCCACACTTTGTCGCACAAGCAATGTAGGATTCCCCCACATACATAATCTTTTGCCCTTTTGTTTTCCTCTTCATATTAACACAACACCTATGGATTCCAACCAAATTGGCATTAATCTATAAGTTTTAATCACTTATTAAACATGTAATTAGTCACAAATCCCAATTGATTTGATGCCAGTTACAACAATATGTTGGAGTTGAAGTTGCCCAAGTTTGAGGTGTTATAATATTAGGTGAGTTATATCCAAACTCATGGATGGATTCAGGGGAAGTAGGGGCCATTGCACCCCTCAACTTATTTTGTGTGTGTATATATGTATATATATAAATTAGTAATAATAGTATATTTAAATTTAAATTTTAAGAATAGATTATTTACTATTAATGAAGATAATTAATTTTTAATTAATATTCATTCATTTCATAAAAAAAATTAACTTTTCTTGTTGGGCCTTAAATAAATAATTAATTATTTAGATTTATTAAATTAAATTAAGTGATTTTTAATTAACGATAAAAATTAAAATCAAATAATTTAATTTTTTTTACCTATTTTTAATTTTTAAAAATTTAAAATAAATTTTAAGTCTATATTGACAATCAACTAATCAAATGAAGACAATTAAGTTAAGCTCGTTAGATAGGTCCATTTTATTTGTGTGAAACAACATTATAAGGGTTTAGTTAAATAGAATGTTAAGAGACTTGCATAATAATAATAATCAAAATTCATCTTTTTGAATTGAATGAGATTGCGATAAAGAGACAAAAGTAAGTGAAAATTTTAAAAAACTTTTTTAGATTATCTTTGTTTTTCAACAGTTACAAGTGAAACAAAATATTTTTTGCTATAAAATAATGTGAAAAGAGGCTCAAATAATAATAAAATGAAAGATGACTTTTTAGCCAATTGCTTAGTTACTTATATTGAAAATGATGTTATTAAAAGTTTTAATATTGATTCGATGATTGATGAGATTTATAGTATAAAAGATCGTTGTGCCCAATTTCAATGAAGATAATGCATTTTGAATTTGTAAATTATAAAATATATATTAATTAAAGTTTTTATATATTTTATAATCCCCCCCCCCCACTCTCAAGCTTTTATTTTTGGGTCCGTCCATGTCCAAACTCCCTAAGGTTTGGCCTAATTTTCAAACAGTGAAGGTTTTTTTATAATTAGGCCAAACCTTCACTGTTTGAAAATTACATTAACTCCCTAAACTTTGAAATTAAAATGTAATGCTAATGGAAAGTGTGAAAGGACAAAAATGTCTTTCCATTAAAAATTGAAAAAAATGAAAAAACTGATAGAAATATCAAAATACTCTTGTACCCATTTGTAATGTTTTTAAATTTGTGAGATTTTATTTGATATATTTTTATTATCTTCAATTATTTTAAAATTTTAAATTTATAACCTTAGATAATATATTTCTATTAATTTTGAGTAGCATATTTAATAATAATAAAGATAGTTTATTAAATTTTATTAATAAATAAAAATAAAATAAATCATTATCTTACTATAATATAAAAGTACATATACTGATGATACCTATGTTACATGTCTCGAGCTCTACCCTCAACTGTGATAAGATGAGCTTAATGAGAGCTTGTCCCTCATTAAGCATGGATTGTAAGCTCAGTCACTCATCCTTAGCCATCCAGTATTGTGCATAAGCAGACCATTAAGAGGCATGCCCTATTTGGACAAACCACGATAAGGTTTGGTCATGGCTGAGATGAAGAAGCAGAGCTAGAATAGTAAACTATAGGACTTCCAGAAGACTCGGGATGACTGTGCACGTGAAGGAACTTGAGGTCTTGCAACCACCCCAAGTTACTTCACTATATTAGTGGGTTGGTATAAGTGTAATCCATGTATTGAGTTGAGTATCTCTAGAAACTTATATAAATAGGAATTCTGATTATAGTAAATTGGTTCCAAATTCTAAAGAGAGAGATCAATTGATTACATTTTTTTTTAACAAAATTAGCAATTGAATTATTATTATTATTGGTGCTCATATTTTCATTTAGCATCAATTAGTGCTGTCTGTGGGGAAGGTTTTGAGTTAATGTGTGAGAAGATGAGTGAATTAGAAGAAATATAGACGGTGAAATGTTAATTGTACACCCAATTGAGCATGTTGGAGCTTTGCCACTTGAAGGTTTGTCTAGTCCTCCTGTGGTAATTGCCTCACTAGAAGGGAGAGCGCTTCTCACTTTTCCTCCAACCGTGGGGCACATGACAGTGGAGTTTCTTGTGTTTTGCAGTTAATTCCTCTATAGCCACTCACAAGCTTGGAATAGGGAAGACTATGTTCCATGTCGTTTCACCCTTTTCGTTGACTTTACCATTTATACTAAGAATGCCACCATTAGGGATGCCATTCATTGCTCAAGTGCCCTTCTTGGCACCACCAGCTATTACCACACCTGTGTCTGTGGCAGAAGTGCCACCTATATGTCTTAATGCAAGTTGAAAGGACGTCTGCCTTGTTTATTCTGCCACCCTTGGATGGATGGCAAGCGATAGGTGCTCCTATTGTAGAGCCCATTTTAGGGATGATAGCACAAGGTATCGTGGTGGCTAGAGCGTTACTTCCTGCTAATCCTAGTATGATTTTCCTTAGAGGAGAAGAGCCCACTATTGCACCTATTGGCATTCTTCTAGATAAGTCGGCGAAAGAGCTAGAAATGCATGATCTGTCCAATAGGCAAAAAATTAAGAATCCCAGTAGAAGGGTAGTAAAGGAAGAAGAGATAGCTAAAAGGCAGGTGTTTGTACTCCCTGCCAGACAAAAGGATAGAAGAAGGTTATTGACAAACGTTGTCTTAGAAATGGAGGATATAGAAACTGACTGGAGAGGAGAAGAAAAGTTTAAAGGCATATCCCTTTAGAGAATCCATTTTGCTTGATCTTTTCCCAGACAACCACAACTCTTTCTCCATGCAAAAATACACAGGGGATCTAACCTCGCTAATAATCTATGTGAATTTGAAAACTTGGCTTTGTTGTATCAATTTTCAAATGGAGAGAAATGTCGAATCTTCTTAACTACTCTTGGAGAAGCTGCTTAGAGGTAGTTCGGGCAATTACCCCTTCTCTCTATACATTCCTTCGATGATTTTCTCATAAACAATATCGCCGGGGTGCCCAAAGTTTGCTTTTCTTCTAACAAGGGAAAAACAAAACATTGAGGAGTTTTGTTAAGAGGTTCACCATGGCTTATTTTGAAGCTCCATCCACCACTCTGAAAGTGTTAGCCAGTGCTCTCACTCAAGGACTTAAACCTAATTCATTTTTTAGATCTTTAAGCCACACATTAGCTACCAATTATGATAAGTTATTTCATCTAGCAAAAAATACATACATGATGAGAAGACGTGTGAAGCAAAGGAGAGGGAGTTAGGAGAAAAGCGTAAGGATAAGAAAGAATATAGCAATGCAGTTAGACAATCCAAATAAGATAAGAGAGCTCGACCAACAAATGTACCACTGCTTTGACCAGCCTTGTTGGCACCTAGATTTGATCATTACACACCTCTAAATATACCAAAGGAGCACCCCGATAGCCTAAGTCAGATAAATATTATCGTTTTCACAATGAGTGCAAACAAGTGACTGAAGAATATGAATACTTGAGGATTGAGTTGGAATAAGTAGTGAAATGTGGATACTTTGTTCCTTCAAGTACCTTATACAAACATTAGGGGTAGCCAACCTAGTATAAAGAGCAACCAGAAAGGAGTAGAAGAGAGTAGACTAGAGGCAAAAAAGAAGACAAGAAAAGATCCTCCCGTCAAGGGAGTGATCCATGTGATTTCAGGAGGGCTACGGAGGATGATATTCATCAGGCTAGGAAAGCCAAAGCTCGAGCTTTGATTTATCAAAAAAATTGAGAAGTAGCTACCATCAATACAGCTGACATGTATGTGATCTAATTCAAACTAGAAGACTTGAATGCATAAGTTCACCACACCAAGATGCCATGGTTCTAACAACCTCCATTACTAACTATGAGGTAGCTCAAATTTTTATAGATGGGGGGAACTTGATTTTCATCCTATTTTTTACTATCAACAAATGGGTTTTTAGGCAACTTTACTTTGGAACCAGTAGAGACATCATTATTTGGATTTACTGGTGAAGTAGTGTGGCCCCTCGGACAGGTTACCATACCTATCACATTAGGCTTTGGGATGCATTGCAAAACTTATATGGTAAGTTCTTAATAGTTGATGCACCTTTCGCCTATAATTTTATCTTTGGGAAACCTATGTCGTAGATATTCCAAGTGGTGGTTTCTCCTTACCATATGAAACTTAAGTGTATGGTAGGCAGAATGGTAGGGAAAGTGGTAGATGACCAAAGTGTATCCAACAAGTGTTCTGTAGAAGCAATAAAGAAGGGAAATCATAAATCGGGAGAAGAATTATACTCCTAAAAGCATAAAAGCTCCATTGCACCTAAACAGCTAGACCAACAGCTGCGGGTGAAACCTGTTGGAGAACTTATGACCATTGCAATTAGTGCCTAGTGATCTTAAAAAAACTACCAAATCGGATCTCATCTCAATATCGAGCTGGTAACCATACTTACTAATATGTTACGAAAATATGTGGATGTATTCGCCTTTTCTGCCGAGGATTCAATAGGTACAAATCCTAGCATAGCAGTACACATACTCAACATTGATCCTTCTACTAAACCTAAGAGGCAGTGGAAAAGAGATTTTAGCCTAGGGAAGGATCTTATTATCTAAAAATAAATAGAAGAGTTGTTGGATGCTAGTCATATAGTGGAGATCCAATTTTCGGAATGGATATCCAATGTCATACTGGTGCCCAAACAAGCAAACAAGTGGAGAGTTTGCATTGACTTCCGGGATCTCAACAAAGCTTGTCCTATGGACTTTTACCCTTTATCAAGGATTGACCAATTAGTAGATTCTACCTTGGGTTATGAGTTGCTTAGCATGATGGAAGCCTCACAAGGATATCACCAAATTTCGCTGCATCCAGAGGATCGTATAAATAAGTAAGTTTTATTACATCTAAAGAGACTTACTATTACATCGTTATGCCCTTTAGTCTCAAAAATGCAAGAGCTACTTACCAGCAAATAGTTGATCGGTTGTTTAAGGAGCAGATCAATAGAAATATTGAAGTGTATGTAGATAATATGCTGGTAAAGAGTGTACATCGAGCTGATCATGCGAAAGACCTAAGGAAGACTTTTGACACTCTACGCAGCTATGGGATGAAGCTTAATCTTGCTAAATGTGTTTTTTGGAGTAACAGGTGGAAAGTTCTTGGGGTACTTGATTGCTAAAAAGGGGATAAAAGCCAATTTTAAAAAAATACATGCCATTATTGAGATAAGACCTCCATAAAGTATCAGGGAATTGCAAAAGCTGAGAAATAGGATAGCTGCACTTAGTCAGTTCATCTCTTGCCCTATAGATAAAAGTCTACCTTTTCGGGATTCTAAGGAAGGCTAAAAACTTCAAATGGGGAGAAAAAGCACAAAAGACGTTCGAAGAGCTTAAAGTACACCTCACTGAATTGTCCTTGTTGACGAAGCCAACAGTTGGAGAAACTCTTTTCCTATACTTAGCCATCTTAGATCAAGCAGTAAATTCAGTACTTATAAAGGAGAAAGGCTCTATGCAGAACTAGTTATTATATAAGCAAGCTTTTACATGCAACCAAGTTGAGATATCCTGAGATAGAAAAGTTGGTGCTGCCTTGGTGATCATAGCACAAAGATTACAATCGTATTTCCTGTCACATCCCATCATGGTGAGGACCAATCAGCTGCTAAAATAAACCTTAGGCAAAATAGATGTGGCCGGCAGACTAGTAAAATGGGCAGTGCAGTTGAGGGAGTATGACATACAATATACTCCAAAGAACACAATCAAAACACAAGCATTGGCAACCGTACTATCAACCAAGATAAGATGAGCTTAATGAGAGCTTGTCCCTCATTAAGCATGGACTATGACGTAGCTCGGTCTCTCATCCTTAGCTATCTAGTATCACGCATAAGTAAGCCGAGTTAAAAGGCATGCCCTGGTTGGACGGACCATAATAAGGTCTAATCATGGGCGAGGTGAAGAAGGTAAGCTAAAATAGTAAATGATAGGACTTCTAGAATACTGGGATGATTGCGCACATGAAGGAACATAAGATCTTGCAACTACCGCAAGTTACTTCACTATGGAAATTATAAGTGTAATCCATGTAGTAAGTTGAGTATCTCCTGAAACTTGTATAAATAGGAATTATGAGTATAGTAAAAAGGTTCCACATTCTAGAGAGACATATCAATTGATTATGCTTTTTCTGACAAAATTAGCAATGGAATTATTATTATTATTGATGCTCATATTATATGTAAATATATATAATAAATACTTATAAGGGTGTATAGATATATATATATATAAATGTAAATATACAATAAATACATATATGTACACACACGTATATATATATAACATACACCACGCACCACTCCCCAACCCTCAACACCATCCCTGTCTTGAGATGTTGCATACCCATGGTCAGCGGCCGCTGACTAGACGGAAAGATCTAGTCATAGCCAAGCAGCCGGCTATAGCCTGGCCACAATCAGCAGCTGGCTTCTGTTTTGTCCATAGCCAACAATTTATTTGGATTAATTACATAAAACCCCCCTAAGGTTTGATTTATATACAATAAATTTAGAAAAATTACAATGACCCCCTAAATATTTTGTTTAGTCTAATATTTTTGAAAAAATGTTAGCATCATTAACAAATTTATTGGCATCATCCAAAAATTTATGTGAAAATTCAAAAATACCTTGAAAAATTGTTTCAATTATTTTTGAGACAAAAACACCCTTAACCTATTTGTAATATTTCTCATAGAATATTTTTAACATTATCTAAATTATTTATAATAAATTTAAATATAATTTATTATTAATAAAATTTCTTAAATATTGAATAATCTTTAAAATCTAAAAATATAATATAAATAATATAATTTAAATAATTTTTAAATAAGTAATACAAACAATATAATTAGTATGAGTAAAGAATTAATCAAATATCATCCCAATAATATAATTTAAATAAAAATAAAATCTAAATAAAAATTATTTACAAATAGAAATAAAATCTAAAAATATCATCCCAATAATATAATTTAAATAATTTTAAATAAGTAAAATAGACAATATAATTAGTAATTTAAAATAAATGAGTAAATAAGTAAAAAATTAAAAAAAAAATTGCTTTCCTCTTATTTTCTTCCCCAACAATCTTCGCCTACCCTTCTCCACTCCTGGCTAGTGGTTGCTTGTCCCTAGCTAAGCCAACGGCCAACCTACCCTCAACCCCCTCCTCAATTTCAACCCTAGTCCCAGCCCTTATTCACCCTCCACTCTTTGCCAATGGCTGGTGACATCCGGCTTGGGCCAAGGCCAGCCAGGCTGCTAGCTACAGCCAGCAATCAGGCATGGCCATGTTTGACCAGATCTGGCCGTGACTCTTGGCCAGATCTGACCGTTGTGTTGCCAACGACCAACCATGGCCAGGTAGGCCACTAGCTGTGGCTGGCTACATAGGGTTGGGGGTGGGGTGGGGGTTGTATGTATATATGTATTTATATTTATATAATATATATATATTAATACATAATATTTTAAGTATATATTTTTATAAGGAATTAATAAATAAATTCAATTTAATTATTTTAGATGTATTTATTATTTTAATATTATTGAGTATGTAATTTAAAATTAATTAAGAGATGAATTCAATTGTTATTATTATTTTTCATTTTATACTTATTTTATTTTTTAATTAATAAATAAGTTTAATTAAATATAACTAAGTTACTTTAGATATGTTTATTATTTTAAATTTTACATTTTAATTCAAAGTGAATTTAAAGATTATTCAATATTGAAGAAATTCTATTAATAATAAAATATATTTAAATTTATTATGAATAATTTAGATAATGTTAAAATTACTCTATGAAAAATATTACAAATAGGTTAAGGGTGAAACAATTTTTCAGGGTATTTTTGAATTTTCACATAAATTTTGGATGATGCCAATAAATTTATTAATGATGCTAACATTTTTTCAAAAGCATAAGACTAAACAAAATATTTAGGGGGTCATTGTAATTTTTCTAAATTTATTGTAAATAAATCAAATCTTAGGGGGGTTTTATGTAATTAACCTAATTAAAAAGGGACCAAAGTGAAAAAATTTCAAAAAAAAAAGGGTCAAAAAATTGATAGAAAATCTGATGGTGTCCCAAAAGTGCAAAAAAATGAAAAGTTTTGGTCCTATAAGTGCAAGCTTGGGATTGAAAGTGCAAAACTCCCTATTCAATGGGACCAAAAGTGCAATTTTCCTTACTTATTCACTTTCTTTGTTAAGCCAAGAAAATTTATACACTTACCTTTATTTTGAAGCCACATTTATTTAGAGTATGATTGAGGGAATCGTAGTTTTTATGGAAGGACATTAATCACAATGAATCAAAAATATGCTGGCTAAATATTCTATCATTTTGGTTCTACTAACTTTTCCATTCTTAATTATTTGTTAAAATAAGAAAAAGGTATATATAAGTATGTATATATATAGGGGGAAATGGAGAATTAATCCTCCAACTTTGACTTCTAGGTTTTTTGGTCATTTCCAATTTTCAAATTTTATTTTAGTCCTTAGGCCCGCAAAACCCTAGCAATTTTAGTCCTTCGGGCTCAATTTTTCCTACAGGGACCATAAACTGGCCTAATTGGGCTAAAAAAATTGAGGATTTTTTTAATATATGTACTCATTTGCCAAATGCAAACCTAGTCAACTCCAACTCATAGTACACGCATCATACAAATCACGCATTTGGCTTTTGGAAAAAAAAAAAAAAAAGAGGGACAATATTGTAATTACTTATTTATTAAGAGTAAAAAAATGAAAAAAAAAAGAAGAAAATGAAAAAAAAATGTGAAATCCAAATTTCTCCCATCCTCATCTTAAAAATATAATTTTAATTTATATATCTAAAATATATTAATTAAGTTTTTTATAAATCAAAATAAATTAATTAAAATAAAAGTTCTCCTACTCTTATCTTAAAAATACAATTCTAATTTATGTATATGAAATATATTAATTAAATTATTTATAAATCAAAAAATAAATTAGTTAAAAGGTTAAAAAAAAAAAAACCCTAAGAAACCTCCCTCTCCAGTCTCCTCCCTACCACCCCCTTCCCCATCCCTCATCCATGGTTGGGCTAGCCATTATGGCCGCTGGGCACTCAACCCTCCCCCTTCCCCTTTTCCTCACCCATGGCACTCAACCTTCCCTTTTCTCCCCACCCACAGTTGGGCTGGCTGCCTAAGTAGGTTGGCCATGGCAACTTGCCCAGGCAGAGGCTATCATGGTCAGCCTAGTCATAGCCAAACGGTGAAAGGTGCAACGACAAGGGTTTGGGGGGTCATTTGAGAGAGGGGAAAAGGAGGCAGCGACTCCTATAGCCGCTATGGCAAACCTGTCCAAGAAGAGAAAGGTCGCCTACATAGGCTCACGCGGTGGGATGTACGGCGGTGGGGTGGGAGTAGCAACAATGAGGGTTTTAGGGGTTGTTTAAGGGAGAGGGAAGAGGAAAAGGCTTCCATGGCTCCGGGGCCAGCTTGCCCAAGCAATGTGCCCGTGAAGGCTAGCCATGGCCAGCCTGTGCAGGTGGCGCGGCAAGAGGCTGCTGGCGCCCATGGCCAAGGGGTGGGAGATGTGGTATCGATGTGGGAAGTGGAGCCTATAAACGTATATACATGTATATAGGATATATATGATATGTGTTTATATATACATCCTATACTTATATAAAGTATAATAAATTTGTAATTTTCTAAAATATTTTGAAATAGTTATTTCTCTTGGTTATTTAAAAATTTTTAATTAAAATTTATAATGAGAAAAAATATATATAATGCATTGATGTAAAATAGTTATTTTTATTGATAATATTATTTATTATTTACATTTATTGTTTTTCAGGTCCACGTGCCACAATTCCCTCAATTTTTCAGCCCGATTGAGGGAAATTCGGGTCCACATGTGCTAATTAGAACTCGAATGACTAAAATTACTAGAGTTTGTGGGCCTAAGATCTAAAATAAAAAAAAAAATCAAAAGGCATAGAGGGAAAAGTAGAAGGACTAATTCTCTATTTTCCATGTATATATACGAGTTTTCTTAATTTTTATCATAATAATTGAACAAGTAGCATCTATGACTCAATCTGATAATATGTTACAGAAGTTCAATCACAACAAATAAATGCATGAATTATGGCAAATTCAATTCAATATTCTAGAATGTAATTGACGCCGCATGGAAATATAGCATAGTCCTTTTCGATAGATATCGGTGTGTCGGTTCGTTTTCTTTGGAATGTGCGTAGAGAGATCTTTTCTTCTCAAAAGTTCTTCAAGTTTGTGTTTTTTTTGTGAATGTTTCTTGTGTTCAAATTCTTTTTGGGACTCGATATTTATAGATCTTAGTATTGATGGGCTTAACATATTAGGATTTTGCAACGTCTCATTTTGCGATGGATTTAAAGCGTCACTTTGGTGATGAATTTTGCAATTGAAATTTTGCGATGGATTTTGCAACGCATTTGTCACAGATTTAAGGTG
The DNA here is from genome assembly GCA_018894105.1 of Jacaranda mimosifolia. Taxonomy (NCBI): domain Eukaryota; kingdom Viridiplantae; phylum Streptophyta; class Magnoliopsida; order Lamiales; family Bignoniaceae; genus Jacaranda; species Jacaranda mimosifolia. The sequence goes on from CM032123.1 coordinate 15,586,831, forward strand.
TCACTTTTGCAATGAATTTTGCAATGAAAATGGTCCGTCACCAAATCCGTTGCAAAATTGAAAATTTGCGATGGATATATCTTTTGTTGGAAATCTTTTTCTTTTTTTTTTTTTCCAAATTTTGTTAATTACGTATTTGTTGAAAAAAAATTATCAGTAGTTCTTTGCATTACTTACTAATCATCCATACACCAATACTTAAATATTATTTTACATAGAATTACATCAAATTAAATTATCAGTATTCTGAAATTGTAATTTTCCAAAAATACGAACATTAACCATTAAAAATAAATCCAAATCTCATAGGTTGATCTAAGTAACAACCTTTGTATCTTTATTCAATAAAGAAAACTACATTATTGATAACAAATATACATAGAGATTTTTCTAAGGTATTACAATCATAACCTCAAAATTACATGAGTCCAAATTGCAATGCCCAAATAATAGTAACTTAAATCAAGTAAATAACAAGTAGAATAAACTCTTGAAAAATTTACATAAATTTAAATTCATTCTCTTTCGCAAGAATTAAAATAATAATAGTGAACCAACCATATATGCTATAAATTTGAAATGAAAAATGAAAAGATATTTTATACAACCAATTCAAGGATTACAACCAAGCATCATTTGTTGTTGTTGTTTTTTTTTTTTTTTTTTTTGCATTTATCATCATTAGACTAAACAGAAACTCTAATCAATTTGTACTAAAATCAAACAACCATCGCAAAGCTTACAGTATAATTTTATATCACTGTCAAAATCTAACATATTGTACAAATCACATTCTAATATAATCCATATTGTCCATTATATAAACCAAGCCTTAACTAAAATATAAATTCCAACGCCTTGAGATATCCAAGTCTACAATATTAATACAAAGATAAAATTAGAATAATGAAAAATAGAAACATAAATTAAACCATCATACAATTCAACATAATATACCAATATATAAATTCAATACATAACCAAACCTTAATCGAGCACGTAATTCATAAAATATAAATTCAATATAATTCAACATAAAACTCATTATAAACCAATAAATAATTTAATACAAATTCAACACATAAATCAAATCTTAATTGAACATATAATTCACAAAATATAAACATTAATTCAATATAAATATTAAACCATAAACCAATACATAATTTACAAAATAATAAAAAAAATTACCTTGCTCAATTTGAAATAACCAACATGTCCAAATATCGGACAATTTTTTAGAACTGGCCTCGCATAGCATGGCAGTTGGCCTCACCTAAAGGCCAACAATTGTAGTTGGCCTCCCACAGAGGCCAAGCTTGGCCTCTGCGTGAGGTCCGCAGTGTAGCACCCTTTCTCGAGATAACTCCTAAGCTGAGGTGCCACCAATTCAATCTTAATCTTAAACCATAAACAAGTAAAAGGCCTATAAGAAATTTTTTTCAGAACTTATCAGAGACAACAACAGAATTCGTCTTAAACAAACATTGACAAAACAAGAAATACATATCATGGTTCATTCCTTTACACTCAACAAAACATATACATACCTTTAGGTTATCATTGTCAATTTTGACATATCACAACATCTCAAAATCTAATCTTAACATTCAAATGCTTCTATATATACATTCAACACCTGATCTATTACAAAATATGTTTATGTCTAAGCCGAAGGTCCAAGTTCATCACCTATTCCTGTCTTAGAAAAATCAAAATAGTGAAGGAAAAGAAAATGATAAGAGCTAAGGGAAATCTATCAAGATGCAATAATTAATAAACAAATTCAGTAACAAGCATGATTTTTCAGATCGAATCAACAATGTAATATAGTACACATGATAATAATTTTAATAGGCTGTTGGCCATTCCGACCTTATTACTCCCAGATTAACATGTAACCGCTAATATCGGCGCGGTATAGCACAAACAAGATTTTCTTATTGCTCTATTGCTCGAGCACTCAGCTCAGCATGTAACAACTTGCTATATGGCATGGTCGACTGCATGCTGGATCCCACCACTCACAGTTCGCTACCTCCAGCTCCCTGTTGAGTCAGGATCGTAGGTGGGTACTAGCTGAGAGATCTGTCACCGTTGGTTCGTTCCGCCAGCCGTCTTTTCAGACTTAGCCTCGGGCCCAACTTCCCATGGCATCCCTCTGGGTTAAACTTCCCAAGGGCGTCCCCATGGGTTGAATTGATATAATGCCAACAGATAAAAATTTAACTTTTAATCAATCAATATAAATATAACAAGGTACGTGTCTGGAACAACAATGTATACAGTATACTAGCTAATAATGCCATTCTGTAATAATAATCCAAACATTCCGCTGGGATTGGCACTCGGCCGATACAATCTAGAATCAATTATACCGTCAAGGCTAGATAACCAATGTACAGGATAGATTCAAGAATGCCAACAAAGCCAATCAGTTGAAATACAGAATGAATTCAAGCATGCTGATAAGGCCACAAATTGTGCTAAACAATATCAGTAGCAAGAATTAATAAACAAACCCTCACAGGGGTTTACGAAACAAATAATTGATAACATAAGGGATCCAAGGCAATCAAGGATTTCACAATCGAAATTCATATATTTCCCAAAAGAAATGCATGTTGAACCCTTACAGGGGTTTATAAAGCAATGATCGATAAACATAAGGAACTCTAACAATCATGGATTTCAATAACACGATACAGTCGGTACAGAAATAGGAACCCTCACACAGGGGTTTAACACAACAACATATAGTTATAATCAAGGTTAGTGTGGTAGACCCTCACAGGGTGCAACAAATATAGAATAAGCTTATACAAAGGAAGTACCAATTGGTAGACCCTCATCTCCGTAGTTTCAGAAAACTGCAACCACAATCGACAGTCTACTGGTCCATTGGACCCACTTCTTTGTCACCTAACCATAAGAATAAATCCACGAGTAAAATCCTTATTAATCTCTAATAATTACAATCTTGCCATTAATAGCCTAAAATTCTTAAATGGTACTATCGGCCCAAAATAACTAATAAATTATTATTGCCACTTAGGCCTTAATTCATAAAATTTGGGCTTTTTCCTTCAATAATTCGATTAATTCCCAAAATTTTCATAAAAGAATACAATCCAAGTTTACTAGACTTATAATGCCATATACATGTTCCGAATCTTAATCCCATATCACTTTGAATAACTCAATTATTGTCCCTTGGTTCCAAATCCATAAAATCCACAAGTTAGGGTTCCAAATTCTTCAATTAACTCAATTACCCAAAAATCATAATTTTAATTCGAATTCAGGCCTACTAAATCATATAATAATCCATGCATGGGATGTTTATATACCAATCATATATTAAATCCTTATTTCTTGACATAACATAGGATTTGGTAAAAATAATCGGTATAAAACTTAACCCCAAATTCGGTCATTACCCAAAATATCCTTACCGGTGTCTCATCTTAATGAACCAATGCCGCCAGTGCGTCGACCACGTCGAGGCAGAGATTCTGTCAGGGAGTCACCTGATAGCCGTCGGAGCGCTGCCGTGCGGCATCGCCAGAACTGAATCGTGACACCACCATTCAACTCATCCAATTACGCTGATCAAAATTTCTCAACCAATTTCAGCTTTCACAGCTAAATTGCAGCTCAATTTAGCCGAAAACCCAACTGGGTCTCAACTCGCCACCGCACGCTGCTGTGCCTAATTCTTCTCCGTAGGTCGATGGTTCACGAAATTGAGGCCACCAACTTGTTCATCAAGCTAAACCCGTCAAAAACCACCATTGGTCCGCCCTCAGAAGTCGCCTAAAAGTGAAACCCCTCACCCTCCGTCGTGATCCAATCGAAACTTCCAACGCAAATTTCGATCGTCTCACTAGGGGATTTTGGAAAATAGAGGTACGGTTGCATTCTTTGTCAAGAGATGAGCAAAATTGTACCAAATACTATATGTTTTGCGATGTCGGAGAGTGGTCATTGATGAGAGTAATCACGGTGGTGCATGGTGGAGAAAGGAAGAATCCAGGGGCTGTTTTGCTATATATATGTGTACTTTCAAAAATTCAATTTTGGCCCCAAAACTTTCCTCCAGCTTACAATTGAGTCCTTCCAAGTTCGTCAATTTTTCAATTAAGCCCCTAAAAAAGTGAGTGCCTTACTTTGACCCTTTTGACCCAAAATATTAGCCATGCAACCCTAAAACTTTGAAAATGTGATCCAATCAAGTCTTAATTAATTGCACTTTGACCCCACAACTTTCAAAATTTTTGCAATCAAGTCTTTTTTATTTATTTTTCAAGCCCTAAAATCCGACCGACCCATATCTTGATTTCTAAATCCTTATTTTCAAATGTATCGAATTTTAGGGGTATTACAAGCATGTCGGTCTTCTGTGCAAGGTCAGTCTATTGGTGCACGCTGGTCTCGTATAGAGGCTGGCAGTCGTGCGCTGGTTTTGCGCAGAGGCTAGCAACTGTGGCTAGCCTCACACAAAAGCCAAAGTTGGCCTCTGTGTGAGGCCAACAGTAGTGGTCGTGCGAGGCCCCACGCAAGGCTAGTAGCTGCTGCTGACCTCACATAGTCGGTAGCCTCTATTGGCGGTCGGCTGCCGACTGGTTAAAGTTAAATATAGATTAAAAAAAAGGAAAGAAAATGAGGAGGGGGGAGAAAGAAAGGAGGAGGAGGGGGAAGGAAGAAAACCTACCTATTGGATGAGAAGTGGGAGATGGTTAGGGTTAATGCAAAATAATTTTTTAATATTTAATCTAAATTTAAATTTTTAATCTTATTTATTTATTTATTTATTTTAAATTTTAAACTTTACACCTTTAAAACTCAAATTTTAATCTTAAATTTTATTTATTCTAAATAATTTTTAAAATTATATTTTGATAATTGATAATTTCTTAAGATTACATTATATTATGGAGAACAATTTTATTTTATAATAAATTTTTGAATATTAATCATTTAATTTTTAGATATTTAAACATCTCTAGCATATAAATATCCATATTTTTATATATAACTACTTATGTATGAATAAAAAATAAACATTAAATAATAGATAGAAAGTTTAGAAATTTAATAACAAATAAAGCTAAATGATTGATTTTATCCATTGCTGAAAAGAAAGACTTAATATAATGACTTTCAAAATAGTATATATAGTGGTGTATGTAGGGCTGTCAACGGGTCGGATTTGGATCGGATCTGCCATATCCGAATCTGAATCCGATAAACAAAATTCAGATCCGAATCAGACCCGAAATCCTATAGAATCTTTGTTAATCTGTATCATATCCGAATCCGATGGATATCCGAAATTCAATTTAAAAATTCAACCCGATTTATTTTTTTTTTCTTTCTTTTTTTTTCCTTTTAAATTTTATAAAAATATTGTATTTATAAAACAAATATATGTCATATTTGAATTTTTAACAATTTTTTATTATATATTAGTCCAAAAGTTAAATATTTGAATACTAAACTCCTTTTTCACATTATATTAATGTATAGATGAACTATTATATGTTATTATATTTGACATTTTATCAATATCCCTCTTATTTTTTAGGTTAAAAACTCAATATTAATAGTGTAATAGAAACATTAATATAGATATTAAGTCAATATAATACATAGATTTTATTTTAAAATATTTATTAATATTATATATAAGAGTATTAATTTAATAAAAAATATTAAGATTCGGATTCGGATCTTTAACGGATCGGATTGCTTAATTCCATATCCGATCCACTTATTTCGGATTTCGAATATTTATAATCGGATCTGATCCATCGAATATTTTAATCGGATAAAAATCCTAAAATTCGGATCGGATTCGGAATAAAATCCGATCCATTGATAGCCCTAGGTGTATGTATAATTAGTTATTAAACATAAGAGAAAAACTATGAAAAATTATGCAACTATAAACTTTGAATTGGAGATAGAATTACTTAAACTTAAAGACCATGAGTATATACTAAGTTAAAACTTAAAATATAAAGAATTAAATAATAGTATCTACTTATGGTCAAGTATAAAATGTTGTATATAACAGTATGGATGCCATTAAATTTTATATTGAAAAAAGTTAATGTTTATATATATTAAGTTAAATTATTATACTGTAAATTAACATAATTGATAATAATTATAAAAATTTACCATTATAAAGTAACACTTGACATAATGCTATTCTTGCTATGTATTCATTATACATCTTCTGAATTATATTATTATTTTAATTAATTTTGCTCATAATTTCCACCCATAACACACAAATAACATCTTTATCATCTTTATAAATCAGTAAAGATTCAACCAATCGAAATAAATTTATCAAGGCGCATGATATTATATACAAAAAAATAAAAATAAATTCTTTTGTATGTGCACATAATTAGAAATGGAAAATTCAAGTGCTAATATATTTTGTAGAAAAATATATAGTATTTATTCATTCATTTGATAAAAAAATTAAAATAATTTCAACAACTTAATAATATTATAATATTTTTAATATTTCATAACATCACGTTATTCAAGTTTTAGTCAAAATTACACATTTTCGTGGTCAAACATTGTTATGTTATATATAATAGTATGGTGTCATTAAATTTTATATTAAAAAAATCTAAATAAATGTATATAATAAGTCAAATTATCGATTCTTAATTAAAGTAATTAATAATTATCATAAAAAATTAATAGTGTGATGTAACACTTGAGATAATGCTATTTTTGCTGATTAATCAAGTATACAATTTATAAATTTATATGTTAATATCTTAATTAATTTCACTTATTCTTTTCTCCCACACATAAAACATATCTTCATGAAATGTGTCCCCATATCGTTATTACTTTCATTCTTTTACATTAATTAATATATAACATTATTGATTATAGAATATAAGTTATAAAACATTTACTAAAATACAATTTATATTTTTATATATTTAATCATTTTATAATAATTAATCTTTATTTTATAAAAATAAATACTATATATAAATATAATTCACTATTAAAAACATAAAAAATATGACAAATTTATCAAATTATAAACTTTGAATTGGAGATAAAAAGAGATTTTGTAAATACTTGAAATCACCTTTTTTATATTAGAAATAAACAATGAATAATTTATTCTATTCAAGAAAATGATCAATTTTAAAAATTTAGAAACTTTTGAATTGAGTAAATGATATTAAATTTAATAATCAGCAACGAATGATATCAGTTAGCCGTGTGTGGCTGACAAGGTGTCATGTCGCAAGTTGTCATGTCGCGGCGGTGACTTTGCATGTAAAAATAAAAAAGAAAAAAGAAAAAATGAGGGGAAAATATTACCTTAGGGAGGGAACGGAGGAAAAAAAGAAAAAGAAATTCTTTTTTTAAATAAAAGATTTTTTTTTTGTTTTTGAGATGGAAAAATCCATTGCAAAATTCACAATTAGCGATGCAATATTTTTTAAAAAATTATATTTTTACTTTTGCAATGGAAAGAATCCATCACAATGCTCTAGAAGATACTGCTTAAATTAGCGACGGATTTTAATCTGTCACTAATCTACTTATTCACAATGGATAACTTCATTGTAAATTTTGTTTTTCGAAAGAAATTTTTTACGATGGGTTTTTTTCATTGCAAAAAGAGAAAGTTGAATTATTCAACCTTTGCTACTTTGCGATAGATTTTGCAATGAATATTCCATCGCAAAAAAATCCATTGCAAATTGCGATGGAGGATTTCCATCGCAAAATTCCATTGTAATTTCCAATGTTTTTAGTAGTGTTAAGTTTTAATTTTTTTTATGATTTTCTTCATTAAAATAAGATTGTTAATTTAATTGATTTTTATTGATCAAGTTAGGTGTGAATGAGTGCTTACTTGAGTTTGGTGAGGGACTTGGAAAAGAATTTTTGGGATTAGCTTTAGTGTTTTAGAAGATGTTGAGAATGGTTGTTATGAGTTCACCTTCTGCAGACGAGTTAGGAAATTTTGTTTGGGGTCATTTCATGCTTGGCAGGCCCTTTGAGGTCATCTCATTAATCAAGTTAAGCGTTTAGACTTGCAGTTACTCAACTTTTTTCTAAGATGAGGTTTGTCTCATTGCATTTTTTAGGAAGCATCATTCTAGTTGCCTCATATCATCTAAAGACTTGGATAAACTTTGTACCTTGTACTCGCCAAAAGACTTAGATAAGTTTCAAGTTTGTAATTGTGAGGAAGGTATCTCGTCAGCAATTAAGAGAGAGGTTCTTTAGGTGACATTATTTCCTCTTTTTCCTTTGTTTTACATCACTCTAATCTTTGTGAATTTTCATCTAACTCATTGGAATAAGTAAAAACTTCTTTGTTTTGAGAGTAGGACATCGAGAAGTAGGACACAATCTAAGTTAGAGTTTTCAACTAAGTAGGGGTTGGAATTCATAGGTTCAAAGTGGAGACAATGCTCACTAGATACACGAAGATGATATCCATAGGGTGTAGGGAGACAGTATTCACTCGGTGATGCATCAGGCGATGCGGCTAGGCGTCTGGAGATGCACTTGGACGCCAGAGGAGGTGTTTGGGCGTAACTTAGCTAGAATCTTTCTTTGTGAGTTTTCATGCGTTGGTAATAACTTATAATCGTTTTTACACTCTGTGAATAACTTGGAGTTCCTCGTAGAGCTTGGCGCTTTGAAGATCTCTTAGGATTTTTTGGCGAAGCTTTTTGCTCAGCGAATGACTTAGAAAATTTTTCTTAGATTTGTGCCGGGCGATCCTTCGAGATCATTATCGGGGATTATGGTCTTATTAATCACTCTCACTTTCTTTAGAGAGCATTTTGTTCACCTGGCATTAGGACGATCCTTATTGGATTTTGGGTATTTGAAGGTGATTTTCAACATCAAGGAGGGGGGAGTAGGTTGTATTCTGGAGGACTTAAACTTGTGTGTAACATGCTTTGCATAAAGAGCAATTTAAGACCTTATAGTGATTAAGTGTGGTTTAGATGTAAGTGCATAGACTTGCATGTTGTAGAGTGGTCGAAGCACATCTCGCTTCGTGTTCCGTGTAGGATGAGCTCCACTGTTTGCCAAAAGAGTTAGAAAAGCTGTTAGGAAAGGAGAAATTAGTATAGATTATGATAAGTATACTTGTGAAAAGCTTATAGGAACTTACATTCAAGAGGGTTTTTCTCTTTGTAATAAGATAAAATTAAATCAACAAATTAAGAAATATTATTTAAACAAGAAAAACAATTAGGAATTTTGTGGACAACTTGGGATGGATATGTCATCTACTAGTAAGTCTCATAGGCAGAAGAACGATGATAAAATTATAAAACAATCTTCTCATAAAAAGGACAACGAAGAAAAGAAAAGAAAGAGAAAAGTAAACAAGAAAGAAAATCTAAAGAAAAAACTCACGCATGTTAAAGATGTGGTATAATTGGTCATTATTCCAATAAGTGTAGAATGAAGAAAAAGATTAATAATCTTAATATTGTTCATGAATTAAAAGAAACTTTGTCAAAACTATTATTAATTTATGAATCAAAAAATTTAGACTCAGAAAAGGAAAATTCTGATAATCATTCTAATAGATCTAAGGAAATAAAAGTTCTAGAAAATGAAGATTATATTTTGGAAACTGATAAAGCATGTTGTATGCCCTGTCAACAAGGAAGACATTATTTAAAATAGGAAGACGAAAGTGAAGGGGAAGAATTTTATAAAATTCTTTCTCAATTTAAAGAATTAAATGTTAATGTTCTTAACAATGAAAATATCTAAGAATTGTTAAAATACATCAAAGATCTAGAAATAATTGATCAAATGAACAATACTCCAAGCACTTCCAATGAGGAACCTTAGAGTAATTATAAAGCACAAGAAACATATACTATGGTAGACGCTCCAAACAAAGATAATTGAGGTTAATAACCTAAAGAAGGAAAACCATAATTTGAAACAAGAAAATAAATTTCTTGATGAAAGAATTATAAAACTATAATTTTATAACAAAGGAAAACGAGTAATACAGTTCTTTGAAAAATATTTAATGGATCAGATAAAGTTTTCGGATGATGATTTTTTTTTCAACTCTTGAAATGGTTACTTCATGAAAATTGTTTGTGAAAATTACCTTATTAAAAGACAATAATTTCAAAAAAGAGTTAACCATATTAGCAGATAGCGGCATTGATTTGAATTGCATTCAGGAAGGAATCATCCCAATGAGGTACTTTCATAAAACTACTCACTCTTTTAGCTCTGTTAATGGCCAAAAGATGGATATTAAATATAAAATTCCTAAAGCATATATTTGCAGAGAAAAAGTTTGTATTCCAACAAGCTTTTATTGGTTAAAAATATTATTAACCAGTTAATCTTAGGGACTCTTCTTAAAAATGATATTTCCTACAAAAAATATTATTGAAAAGGGTTTTATTGGGACCTTTGAAGGAAAGGAAATATTTTTTTAGTTTATAACTAAATCATTTACTAGAGTGCTTAATGAAATAAAAGAGTTAATAAATGCGAAAAGCCAACAAATGAATTTTGTTAAACAAGAAATTAATATTCATACCATTGAAGAAAGACTTCAAAATCCTAAATTACAACAACAACAAAAAAAAAATAGTTAATAACAAATAAATTCTCCATAGAAAATTGTAATGATCACCCTAACGCTTTTTGGAATAGGAAGAAACATATTATTTCCCTACCTTATGAAGAGGATTTTGATAAAAAGACAATTCTTACCAAAGCTTGGCCATGCCAAATGAACTCTAAATATAAAAAGGAAATTGCTTCTCTTTAACAACACCTTGAATAGGAGAGAAGAGTCCCTAGACTTGCTATAAATTATAAACCTCTTAATAAAGTCTTGAAATGGATTAGGTATCCAAATCCTAATAAAAAAGATTTGCTTGACAAACTACAAGATGCAACAATATTCTCAAATTTTGATTTAAAATTAGGATACTGGGTAGATTTAAATCTTTGAAGAAGATAAAACTACTTTTAATGTTCCAATAGGATATTATGCATGGAATGTCATGCCATCTGAGCTAAAGAATGCTCCTTCAGAATTTCAAAATATAATGAACGATATATTATACCCTATAATGACTTTATCACAGTCTACATTGATGATATTTTAATTTTTTTAGGAGCAATTGAGTTGAATTTTAAACATCTTGATATTTTTAGGAAAAATTATAATCTAAAATGATTTAGTTATATCTAGGCCAAAATGTTCTTATTTCAAACACAAGTCAGATTTTTGGGACATAATATATAAAAGGGAAATTATTCCTATAAATAGAAGTATATAATTTGCATCAAAATTTTCTAATAAAATTTTGGACAAGACCCAACTTCAAAGATTTTTAGGAAGTCTGAATTATATTTCAACTTATTATAAAAATTTAGCTGAGGATACTGATATTCTATATGATAGCTTAAAAAAGATTCCTAAACCATGGACAAAAGATCATACTCAAGCTATTAGAAAAATTAAGGAAAAGGTTAATAATCTTCCTTGTTTAATATTAGCAAATCCAAATTGGGAGAAAGTTATTGAAACTAATGCTTCAAATATTGGATATGGGGGAATTCTAAAACAAATTTCTCCCCAAAGCAAGCAAGAGTATCTAGTTAGATTCCATTCAGAAAAATGGAATAGCAGTAAAAAAAATTATACAACTATTGCTAAAGAAATTCTTGCAATTGTTAAATATGTTATAAAATTTCAAGATGACTTGTACAATCAGAAATCTCTATTAAAAACTAATTGTCAGTTTACAAAATTTCTGTTTCATAAAGACTTTAAACATGATGTTTCAATACAAATGTTGCTAGATGGCTAGCCCATTTAGCTCCACTTGATTTTGAAGTACAACATAAAAAAGGGAAAGATAATAGTCTTCCAGATTTTCTTATTCGTGAATTTTTACAGGAGTGATTCCTAGAGGAAGGGGGTATAACCCCATCTCTAATAGAGGCGGTCAAGGAAAAGTAATTGCCCAAAGGGGAAATTAGTAGCTAATAGCCGACAATAGAGCATCAACGTCCTTAGGCAATATTCCTAAGGATAAAAATGATCCTTTATATAATGAATTCATGGAGAAGAAGAAAGAGAATATTAATCCTTCCTATGCAAGTATTGTTAATGAGGAAGAGAATGATGACTCTTTTACATACGAACAAAATATTCACAAAGAGTTAATATTACTCTTAGTAAACACGGATTTTAGATGGAAGGAATGCAAAGATATTTTGATACAACATCATATGTTGCCTGTTCATATAAACAGAGAGCAAATTACGAGAATATTCTCACTTCTACCAGATCATGTGAAATATTACATTTACTCTAGCCAATAACAAACAAGTTTATAATTTCAGTGAAGTTATCATTAAGCGGATTATGTCTGTTGATGAATAGGGTTTGAGTACCCTTAGGGAAAAAGAATATTTTCTGAATTAAAAATTCTAGTAAAATTTAATTATTGGTTTTTCTCTATGGCAATGCTAAAAGAAAACATTCATGTTTTTTCAAGATTTGTTTAGAAGTTTATAAGAAGAACATACCAAATTGGTTTTTATCAATGGTGGATTAATTATGGTCATCCATTAAAATTCTTCCTAAACCATTCAAAGGTTTATATACTAAGTGGGTTAATGTTTCTCCAAAATTAATTGAGATAGAACATTAGAATGAATACGTTGAAGGAATTGCCCCTATGTACTTCTTTATTGAATTCTCAATTCCTTGGATCTAGAAATGGTCACCAGAAGTGGGTCATACTCCAAAAAATGATCCATGTCTTAGAAGAATATTCTTCACAAAATTTTGGGATAAGTTAATCCAAAAAACGAAAGAAACTGGCAAATTGCAAAGCCAATAATTGATTGACAAAATTTATCAGAAGGTGGGACAATATAAAGAGCAAATTAAGCTAAGACAACAAAGGGAATCTCCTAATCCTTTCCAGCATATTGTTTAGAAAAATTCAAATGCAAAATGGAGTCATATCTAAAGAAGAGATTGTGGAATCATATATTGAAAAAAGGAAACAAGATTTGATGAAGGATCTTGAAGCAGAGATGAAATTGGATGCTTTAATGGAGTCTTCATCAAAAGAAGAAGACTACCAATTTTATGGACTTGCAGGAGAATGTTAGGATCCCTACAAGGATGAAGAAGTTTCAATTGAAGATATTTATGAAAATCTCAAAGAGACACTCAAAGGAAATATTAAGAAAAAATCGAAAGAATTTGGGACCTGACAGGAATGATCGTCTACCAACTTGTTAGCCTTTGAGAAAAATAACTTTAATAAAGTCATGTAATTATTAATAGATTCAAAAATTTTCAAGTTTGCAAAAAATAACATTGTAATATTGCTTCAAGTTCGCCTACATGTATAAATAGCGGACCTAGATAGGGCTTGTGGATAGAGCTTTCAGTATTTCTTTTCTAAGAATTCCTTGTACATTTTTTAGCCTTTTATAAAATTTTCTTTTCCCTAATAAAATCTTATTCACTGCAGCAACCTCTTTAAGGTAAGAGTTTTTTTTTTTTTTTAATTTTAGATTGTAAATTCAATTTATATTTGACATTAATCAGCCTGAATGGCAGGCTAAAATATTTGTGTTGGATTACATCATGCTATGTTTATTATATGCTATGGACTGATTATTCTCTTGATGTTTTGAATAGCACTAAATTTTAAGTAATTTTGTCATCGTTTATGTCAAGATAGGCAAGAATTTCATTAGGAGCCATAGTCTTGGTTTTGCTCGTTTGTTGATTGTAGGGCTGTGTAGGGCTTAATTCATTGATTGACCTAAATGAAAATTTCCTTGACACTCTTAATCTTGTAAAATCATCCTTTGGCTATTAACTTAGAAATCTTAGCTTTCTACGTAAAAACCTGGGCCTAAATTGAAAATATATTATAATATACATATTATATGTTGTGTATATATATATATATATGAATGCATATAAATACATAAATGCTTTATATATATTTCTTTATATATCTTCAATAAATATTAAATACTATTTCATTTGGACTATTTTTTTAATAAAAGAAATTCAATGATTGATAGAAACAAGGGCATGTTAGTCATTTTATATATAAAAAAACCTTAAAAGGTCACATAAAATAGCATGTAGACTTCACTTATGACCTCAATGTGATTTTTTTATAGCATTTTCATAAACAAATGATGGTTTTTTAACCTTTTTTTTTCTTTTCCTTTTTTTCTTTTTTACAGGGGGTATTTTTACCTATTTTGTATTTCACAGGGGTAAAATAATTTTTTCCACTTTTGTGTGTCATTAAACTGCAGAATGTCACTAATTTTAGTGCCACTAAATATTTTGTTGCATTTTTCTAAACGACACCATAAACAAATATGAATGATATATTTTAAGAAAAATTAGTGGCACTAGTTAAATGTTTTCAAATTATATTTTTGTTGGCATTTTTAATTAAATGTCGTTATTTTATATGCCATCTAAATCTAATAATCAAATGTTACTAAATACTTTGTTATATTGACATATTTTTAATATCACTATATTACTTTTGTATCTAATTACATTGCAAAATGCCATTAAGTCGGTGCCACTAAATACTTTATGATATTTTTTTTTAAATGACACCATAACTACATATTAGTGGTGTTGTTCTAAAATAAATTAGTGGCACTAGTTAAATGTCTTTGAAATATATTTATCTAGGCATTTTTTATCAAATGTCAATATTTTGTTTGTCATTTAATAATCAAATTGCCATCAAATATTAAATTATAGTGACATTCTTTTATGGTTATCACTATATTACTTTTTGGTATTATACTATTATTATATTATAAAATATCACAAAATTAGCGTCACTAAATATCAATTTTCTTGTAGTGAACTATGAATTTGAGAGAGTTTTTAAAGAGTGAATAATCAAGTTGTGTGTTTTGAACTTTTAGAAAGAGGATCTGTTTGTATACGAGTCTTCGGTCTTCCAAAAGTTCAATCCAACCAGGAGTACGAAAAAAGATACAAATCTATCCTCCTAAATATGGATGAGCATTATCTATCCATATCTTTTCACAAGTAAGAGTTATAATCCAACAATAACTGTGATTTTTGCTAAATGTAAATAAGTTCTATTCGAATATGGATGCCTATTGGTCAAAGTCCAAAATCAGACCAATTCGTAATAGTTTAGTCTTGAATTGCTACATCAAGTTAGGTCGCATCACATATTATATATTATATAGAGTCAACATTGGTATTTTTTATTTTATTAGAAAATATAAAATTTAAAAATTTGCATGCCTTCATGTGTGGTTTGGTTTGAAAAATTTAAAAGTTGATAATATTGAAATACTGCTATTTTAATTCTTTTGTAGGTGAGATTTAACTTAAAGATATAAATTTTACATATAAAGTATGATGTTAGCGATTTGAACTTAACGAACATTTAATGTGTATGTATATATAAATAATTTTTTATTTTTCGACTGTACGCTTCGTAATTATAAGCATCGCAATGTCTTTAATTAATGTGCAAGTTTACGAGTTATTTAATTTTTTATTAAGATTATACAAGAGGAGCAACGAATATCAAGCGAAACAAGAAAAAGAAAAACAGGAAGAGGCCAATTGGCCAATAGTAATCCGCGAGAAGGGAACCCGATCTACAATAAGGACTAAGGCGGCATACAGACCCATCATAAGGGTCGGCCCGGATTAAGCCCAATCAGAGGTTCTCAACCCTACTTCCAGAATCCAGATTGTACAATTGCAAAAAACCTATATACACAGTTTTTCCCCGAATTACGATCGTTACCGTACTGCCTAGGTGATTCCTCACGTGTCTCAACTCAACTCACGAACCATTGATACCTTCTCTTCCGATCTTTACCACTGCCCAGGTGAGTTCTCTCGTCTCTCTTTGGCTGATGAATCATTGATTACTGTTTAGTTCATACATGATAGCACATATTCGTATATGCAAGTTAACTTTTGTTTCTATTTTGTGAAATAATTGTAGATTTGATTTGAGGTGAAGGTTAATATTGGAGAAAAGCAGAATTTTTTTTTTTTTTTTTTATGTTCTTTATTTTAATTTTATTAAGAAAAAGTTAGTGTTGTTGGCTTTTGGTATTGGTCAGGAACTGATTTGTACTGGGATTTTGCAGAAATCGGGTGAATTGGGGGACTGAATTATTAGTCGAAATCACGCGTAAAATAATCTAATGGGGAGAAAGAAGCCGACCGCTCGTGATGAGGAGAGTGGCCCTGCAGGGGGTGGTGCTGGAGGTAAATCGAAGAAGAAGGCTTTTGTGATTGCTGATGATGAGTATTCTATTGGAACTGAATTATCAGAGGATGCTGTTGTTCCGGATGAGGAGGAGGAGGAGGAGGAGGATGCATCAACCATAAACTTTGCTGGTAAAAAGAATTCGAAGGGGAAAAAGAGCGGAAGGAATACTTTGTTTACTTCTTCTTTTGGGTTATTAGGAGAAGATGGAGATGAAGATGATGATGAAAGGAAGGATAAAAATGATCAGGAGGATGAAGAACTAGGCGCGTCGGTGATTGCATTTTCTGGGAAGAAGAAGTCTTCAAAGAATAAAAAGAGTGTTGGCAGCGTCTCTTCTGCTTTTGACTTGCTTGACAAAGAGGAAGAGAGTAAAGACAATGAAGACAGTTCCAAAGAGGAAGATGAGGATGTTGAAATTTCTTTTTCAGGTAAAAAGAAGAAGTCATTAAAGGGTATGAAGAAGGCTTCTGGAAATTTATTTAGTGCTACTTTGCTTGATGAAGAAAATGATGAGGATGCTTCTATTTCAAAGATTGGGGATGATTTGGCAGAAGGTGGCGGTGATGATCAGGAGGAAGATGTTACGGCAGTTAAATTTTCAGGTAAAAAGAAGTCATCTAAAAAGAAGAATATAAGTGCCAATACTGCACAGGAAATTGGGAATGATGATGCACCCTCTGATTTTGTTGAACCGTATCAACGTTTTGATGATTCTAAAACTAAAAAACAGACAAGTGAAGATGTGGCAGATACTTCAAAGAACAAAAAGAAGAAAAAGAAAGGTGGGAAAACTGGTCAAGAAGAAGACGACTTAGACAAAATTCTAGCTGAACTTGGTGGAGCACCTCCTGTGTCAAAACATGTTCCAACTCCTGATGCCGCTCCAATTGTACCTCTTCCAGAGGAAGAGGTACAGGGCCAGCCTGAGGTAGAAGAGACTGCTGGTGACAAAGAAGCTGATGAAGTAGGACCTGTGGAGTCTGTAGCATCGAAAAAGAAGAAAAAGAAGAAGGAAAAGGAGAAAGAGAAAAAGGCAGCTGCATCTGCCCCTGCAGTGGAAGAAAAGCAGGAGGAAACAAAAGATGAGACAAGTAATAAAGTATTGGGTAAAAAAGTTCCGAAGCATGTCAGAGAGATGCAAGAGAGACTTGCAAAACTTAAGGAAGCTGAAGAGAGGAAAAAGAGGGAAGAAGAGGAGCGGTTGAGGAAAGAAGAGGAGGAAAGGCGTAGGCAGGAAGAACTGGAAAGGTTAGCAGAAGAGAAGAAGCGCTTAAAGAAGGAAAGAGAGAAGGAGAAGCTTCTGAAGAAAAAGCAAGAAGGGAAGCTTCTCACAGGGAAGCAAAAGGAAGAAGCTCGTAGGTTGGAGGCAATGAGGAAGCAAATACTAGCTAATGCTGGGGGCTTGCAGTTACCCACTGGAGAAACTGCTGGAGCACCTGCCAAACGACCTATGTATCAGAAGAAAAAGTCAAAGCCACAATCTCAATCTAATGGAGCAGCCGCTTTGGATATTGTTGAGAGCACAGATTCAAAAGAAATCCAGCCAGAAGTTGCGTTGGAGCTGGATTCTGTAGAACCTGAGAATGTTGAGGAAGTGGAGTCATCAAGTGCAAAGGATAGAATTGAGGCTACTGATGTAGTTGAAGAGAATGGAGTTGATGAGGAAGAAGAAGACGACGATGATGATGAAGAGTGGGATGCTAAAAGTTGGGATAATACTGATTTGAAATTGTCAGGTAAAAGTGCATTTGCTGATGAAGAAGTTGACTCGGAGCCTGAACCTTTGCTTAAGAAGGAGATAAAGAATGCACGGACTGCCACTCAAGATGTTGAGCTGCCTTCTGTTGCTACCAAGCCGGTTGGTTTGACTGAGAAAGTTACCTCAGTGATGCCAGTCAGATATGAGAATATGGAAGTTAAAAAGAACAACACTGAGGCTGAGAGTGCTGACAAGAACAATAACAAGATTCCTGTTAATCCAGACAAGAAGAATAAAAGAGAAGTTCTTGTTAAAGAGGAAATACCAAAATCAGATGATCATCCTGTCCAGAATGGACAAAATCTCCGGTCCCCAATATGTTGTATTATGGGCCATGTTGATACCGGTAAAACAAAGTTGCTTGATTGTATAAGAGGTACTAACGTCCAAGAAGGTGAGGCTGGTGGGATTACACAACAAATTGGAGCGACTTATTTCCCTGCTGAGAACATACGTGAGAGAACTAAGGAACTGAAAGCTGATGCCAAGCTGAATGTCCCGGGTCTGTTAGTGATTGATACCCCTGGGCACGAATCTTTTACCAATTTGCGTTCTCGAGGATCGGGGTTATGTGATATTGCAATTTTGGTAGTTGATATAATGCATGGTTTAGAACAGCAGACCATAGAATCACTCAATCTTTTGAAGATGAGAAAAACTGATTTCATTGTTGCCTTGAATAAAGTGAGTCACCTTGTAACTTATCTTTGTTGAGGTTTTGTATCCATGTTCTTTTCAACATTTTGATTTGGTTTATGCTTTGTGGTCTTGCAGGTGGATAGATTGTATGGGTGGAAAACATGCCGCAATGCACCAATAACAAAAGCAATGAAACAACAGACGAAGGACGTCCAAATTGAATTCAACATGAGGCTCACCCAGGTTGTATTATCTCTTTGCTTTACTATAAATATCAGAATTTTGTTGGTCTTAACTGATGCAAGTGTTCTGTTGTTATAGGTTATCACGCAGTTCAAGGAGCAAGGGCTTAATACTGAGTTGTATTACAAGAACAAAGAAATGGGGGAGACTTTCAGCATTGTACCCACTAGTGCCATAAGGTTTTTATCGACTAGCACCTTCACTAATTTATTTTTGTGGCTGGTTTGCAGTTCTTAGTTTCATTCTCTCAAGAACCATTAATTTCCTGTGTAACATCTTATTTTTGGTGATTCTGTCAAACAGTGGTGAAGGCATCCCTGATTTGTTATTACTACTGATTCAATGGGCACAGAGGACAATGGTTAAAAGACTTACATATAGCCACGAAATTCAGGTTTGATTTCCTTTCAAATCTTTGATAGTGAGAAAGATGCTCCAATGGGAGATTTTTGATTATTCACCCTCGACACTGCCACAGTGTACTGTTTTGGAGGTTAAAGTTGTTGAAGGACATGGGACAACAATTGATGTGGTGTTAGTAAATGGTGTGCTCCACGAAGGAGATCAAATAGTTGTTTGTGGCTTGCAGGTATGTATTCTATGCTTTACTTCTCTTTTTGGTTTCTTTGAATGGAGATAATTATACTCTTGTGCTGTATATTTCTTGTAGGGCCCTATTGTTACCACAATTAGAGCATTATTAACACCACATCCAATGAAGGAGCTCCGAGTCAAGGTTAACCTTTGCAGTTCATTTTAGTAGCTGATAAAGTTAATTTACGTATTTATTTTGCTCTAATATATTTTCCTTTGGATGAAGATCTTTTCAAGTAGTAATTTTAGGGGACATACAAGGTATGTGTTTACTTGAATTTAAACACTGATAAGAGGAATGACTTATGTCTGGACACTTGGATAACAGGGATGAAATATCCTTACCTTTTTACCATGGACATTGTGTAGATCTAGTTAGAAATGATGCCAAAAACTTGAGGAAGTGATTGCTTCAGAGGTATAGATTTTGAGAGGAAAAGTGAGTCAAAGTAATTTTAGAGAGATGAAATGATTGTTAAGAATGTGTTTGAATGTGAGAGAAAAGAATAAAAATGAAATAAAGTAGCTTTAGAGAAATGAGAATGAGAGATGAGTTTAATGGTTATGGTTGATGTGACAATGTGACATGCCTTTTCTGTGAGAAGCTTTTGAAGGATTCCTTGAAATTTTTCTCTGAGTTCCACCAACCAACACAAGGTTGAAATAAAATGCATTTTAGAGGTGGAATCCCTAGAAAATTGTTGAAAAACATTAATTGCATCAGTTTAGTTTTCTTTTTCTTTTTCTTTTTTTTTCATCCTTGCAGATACCTGAAAGGAAAACCGATGTCTGGTTTGTGAATGATACCTATGAATGCTGTAAATGATTGGATGGATTTAAATATATTGTGTTTTGCTAGAAAGCTGAAAAATTGATGGAGGAATGATGGCACTTTTGCTTGGGTTGTAGTATTGGTTGCCTTCTTTTCAAGTTGACTACAAACCTGAAATATGTGTGATTTTTACGTTTAAATAAGAGCTTCCAATGATTCTTAGGAACAATTTATTGTTTTTTATCGCCTGATTAGCTGTCAAGCAACTTTGCAGGGAAGTGTCGGTAAATGTTGTTATTGAACTTATTTTTCTTCAATTATTATATTTTGGTTTCCCCAAAAAAAGTGTTACTGGGCCACAAATGTGTTTAGTTTGGAACAGTATTAGATTTGGATCTTAAGTGCATTTTCTAACAATATCTTGCTGTAATCAAAGCCTACTTCTGGATTGAATTTCATTCAGCAACTTCCACAATGTATTAGATTTATTACATCTACAGTCTCATGGTTTTATTATTATTTCTTTCCAGGGAGCTTATTTGCACCATAAAGAAATCAAGGCTGCGCAGGGTATCAAGATCACTGCACAGGTAACTATGTCTCATTCTCATGTATATCTTTGGCCTCTTAATGACCAAAACTGGAAGATTATTCAGAAAAAATATGCTTGCCACTTACTATCTAGAAAGCATAAAAAGAAAGCATTGCTAGCATACTGGTTTGCTTAATGAATTTAGTGAAAAAGTATTTTGGTTACAAAGAGGGCATAGTGATGAGTGGTCTAAAATGAATTACCTCACTAAAGAAGGCCATATTTTGTTACTCTTTTGAACTTCATCAATTCCAACACATGATTTATGGACTTCATAGCGGTGCTTGTCATATTGATATTTGAACTTCCATAATATCATTAGATCACTACTATGGTGTTGCTGACTTTACAAAAAGTCTTCTTTTTATACATGGTTGCATGAAAAGCTTTTTTCTGTAACTTCTGTCCCTAACTGTACATTCGAGGTGGTAAACCAATTTATATGGCTATTTTGTTTTCCCTGTGTAGGGGTATTCTCATCTTTAAACAAAGATACAGATGCACAAACATAGGCCTATTGGGTTCTGTTCACAATTTTTTGTTTTTGTGCTCTCAAAAACAAAACCAAACATCTCACCAAAAATCCAACCGTTTTACCAAAATACTACAAAAACATTCTAGTAATTCCAAATGAATCAATATTACATACTTATATTGTCCAATAATTGTTCTAGTATTAATATATTTTATTCAATTGTATATAATTTTAAAATCACATATAATATCATATTTGAATTACACCATTAATAGACAAAAACTTAGATGAAAAGACATCTCCCGTAGAATTCGTCTACTTCCCAAAATAATATAAAGTATAACTTCATTTTGAAATACATTCTCAAACTCCACTGCCAACTTCATTTCCGAATAACAGTGGAAGACAATCCCAGACGTTGCCATAATTTTTCAATAATGCTTATGTCACTGAAGTTCCTTTCAACTTTTCTGGGCCTGGTTGCTGGTTACGTATCTGCTAACTATTGAAATCAAGTTTGCTATTCACAATATCAACTCTTTCGCACGTTACACACAGCCTAGGCAGGGATTCTTAATGTGGTTGGTCTTCTTCTTCTTATCCTCATCATGCTCTTTTGTTTTGTTTTGGGTTTCTTTTGGAAGTTGTGGTCATGGACTGTTGTTAGACGTGCCAACACTGCCCTCCCCCACCATGCGTTGTAAATTTTGGATTATTAGACTATATATGTTTGCAATCATATCTCCTTTTTGGACAACCTAGAAACTATGAATCAGATCTAATAACTGGCACCCATCTTATGTCTTATTTCCATTTTACCTTTCTATAATGTTAATTTTGTTTCTTATTTTCTTTGCAATTTTTCTAGACATGCGTGTTTTGGATTTGCCAATATGGACTTGAACAGGTCATTTAAATAAACCCTCGCTCCCAATCCAGTTATAATTAGCTATTCTGAAGTTGTTTTTAATACCAGAGCTTACCATTTCTTGATAGATATGGTTACTCTTCGCCCTCATTAACCAGTGTCTTGTCGGGCATACCTGCAAGTGTGCAAACCCAGATTTTCATTCATGTATTGAACTTGAAAAATTTTCTTGCCATCGTCAACATGCTATACTTTTTGATGTAGAAGTCCTAACCTGGTCAAATATTTTTTTGTAACTTCTTTTGGTTTAGTTGCCTTTCCTGTCTTGCCTGATTCTTTCTCCTCCCTTATTTCTGTAGGGCCTTGAGCATACCATTGCAGGCACTAGTCTCTATGTTGTGGGGCCTCATGATGATTTAGAACACATCAAAGAAGCAGCTATGGAAGATATGAAGTCGGTGATGAGTAGGATTGACAAAAGTGGCGAGGGAGTTTATGTTCAAGCATCCACTCTTGGGTCATTAGAAGCATTGCTGGAGTTCTTGAAGAGTCCTGCAGTTAATATACCTGTCAGTGGTATAAGCATAGGTCCAGTACACAAAAAAGACGTGATGAAGGCAAGTGTCATGCTTGAGAAGAAAAAGGAATATGGAACGATATTGGCTTTTGATGTTAAAGTAACACCAGAAGCTCGGGAACTCGCCGATGAACTTGGTGTTAAAATATTTATTGCCGACATTATTTATCACTTGTTTGATCAATTTAAGGCTTATATAGATAATCTTAAGGAGGAAAAGAAGAGAGAAGCTGCTGAGGATGCAGTTTTTCCCTGTGTCCTCAAGATCATGCCGAACTGTGTGTTCAATAAGAAGGATCCCATTGTTTTGGGTGTTGATATTCTTGAAGGTGTTGCAAAGGTAAATATTTGATAATCTGCATTCCAATAAATTGCTGCCTATTGACACTGGATTTGTCCTGAAATCTGCTGGGAAAATGTGATACGCACGGTAAACATATACAGGCAGACATGCACACACGAGCAATTGTGCCCCTTGGCGGATACAACTGTTTAAAATGAAATTTTGATGTATGTTGTACTTATATATCATTATTTTAAGTTTTAAAAATTGAATTGGTAAGAAGAGGGTATTACTAATCTTTTTCTTGTGTTGTTTAAATTTCCTTGATTGGTTTAAGTGTTTTAAGTCTAAGTTGTTATATGAGCTGCTAGTTTTTGTTGTTTAAACCAATGTGTTTGTTGATATTTTTACTTCCGGTTTCTGTTATTACTTTTGCCATTTGTGTCTCTTATGCATTCAAAGCATGTCATACTTTGTTTGACATGATTTTTACTTTCTTCAACTATTCAGCATCCAAATGCTTTTCATTTGCTAATTGGAGATAAATGCTAATACTTCTTTAGGCGCCTCTAGTGACGTCTTTCTCTCTGCCCAACAATTTTTAAATTTTAGTATCACTTTGTCCTCCAATTTCAGCCCCGTTTTTCTTTTTCTATTTTTTTCCCCCTTTTTTCCTCCTCCTTTTTGAACATTTGAAATAACTATCAACTTTAAGTGAACTCATGATCACTCTTGTGAGTGAAGGATTTCAGTAAAGGTTAACTTGTGAAAAACTAAAGATGATTTAACTGGGTTGATAATAATCTTTATATACTGCTCTTGGTGTGAGAAAAAAGCAAAATACGTGGTGCCGGTGCAATATCGGGGAAGAATGACATGGTACTGGTGGTTTTCCATGTGGAATGGTAGTTGCAGCTTGAGATGAGAGTTGGGAAGCAAGGGAGCAGCAGACCTATAATTTGGTTTTGTTTATGATAATAATCTTATGAGCTAAAATATGTATATGTGTATGTCTCAATTGTGCCAAACCTGGACACTCAATCTTGGGCAGGGAACTTTCTTTTTTCAACGAAGAAGTATGTCTGTATGTGTTCTCTCTATCTAATTTGCTTGTCTGTTATGTTTTTATCTTGAGATTATAGTTTGCCTTGTAAATGCTGTATTATGCTTTCTAGTGCGAACACGTGTTTCTTTATTTTTCCTATCTGATTTGGTTTCTATGCCTGTGTATGTGATTGTAGCACTAATTGCAGATTTGCAGTCTCTTCTGTCATTGTGCTTGGAGATGCATTTCTCTTTCTTTTATTAAAATGTCATCATTTAATGTACTGTCTTGTAAGCTATATTGTGCTTCCTATGGCAAACACATGTTTCTTTATTTTTCCTCACTGATTTGGTTCATGTATATGTGATTGTGGCACTAACTGCAGTCTTTACCGTCATTGCATTTGGATATGTGTGTTCTTTCTATTATTAAAATGTCATCATTTAATGTGCTCCGTCATACAGGTTGGAACTCCTCTGTGTGTTCCTCAAAGGGATTTCATTGAAATTGGTCGGATAGCTTCCATTGAGAGTAATCACAGGCCTGTTGATTATGCGAAAAAAGGCCAGAAGGTAGCCATTAAGGTAAGAGATTGAAATTGGTAGCTATGCATATATATATATACATATACGTATGTATATATTTGGACTTTGATGGGGATTCTATATAATAATATATGTGATGCATTGTATTGAATATATTGAGGTAATTTATTGAAATCTTGGACAATATGTTGGAAAATATTTACTCTACTTATATGAGCATCTAAATAACTCTTCCTGGAATATGTGGAACCATGGACTGACGTGATCCACTGGTGAAATGACAAGTGGAGTTCGTGATCAGGATGTATAGATCATTGTAGTCAATTACCATTTACGTCGATAACAAATTGTAAAGATAATTGATGAATCTCACTTCAAAAATTTCCATCCCAAATTCTACTTGGGACAGTCCAGTGTAGAGCTTTGTTGTGAAAGCCATACATTTTATATTTTGGATAGCGAAAATTGTGGACAAAAATCACATATTCTTTTCGATAAGCTACCATATGAAATTTGCATGAATAGCTTAAATAATTTTTAGCTCATGTTTAAAATGTGAAGGTCTTGGATAAAGTGCTTCATGCCTTGGGTTGCGGCCCCATGAATTTTCGCTAGTTAAATATGGACTTATCAGTGTATGCAAGGTGTTTTCTTGATTTTGAGATGCTGGTGTAATTGTACAGGTAAACAAGAAGTTACATATGTAACATCTCTATCAAGCAAGGGTTTCATAAGTTAGACACAGGCAATTTGGCCAAAATACATCGAAAAGGGTTAGTTGATCAAATAATAATAGGTTAATGTCCAGATCTCGTAATCGAATTGGCAATCTTATGTTTTTGCCCCACTAAAATGATGGTTCCTGTGCAGAAGTGAGTATGTCTAGGCAAATATTGCTGTAAATTGAGTGATTGGTGATTACTGATTTTGCATCTGTCTTTGTTTGAAATGCAACTGCATATTCCAGGTCATATTCGTTACTTTTAAATGTTGGATGCAGTGTCCTTGTATTATAATGGAACTCCAAATAGAGTAATTTGGCTTGTTTCATTCTGTGTCTTTCCTCACAGATAATTGGCAGTAATCCTGAGGAGCAGCAGAAGATGTTTGGCAGACATTTTGAGCTTGAGGATGAGCTTGTGAGCAGAATCAGTAGAAACTCACTAGACGCGCTCAAAGAACACTATACGGTTCGTACATTTAGAATTTTTTTTTTACTGCATCTTCTTTTTGCTTTTCTTGTTTTGACTGCTTTTGTTATATAGTTTCATGGAAGTAACAAACTATTGGCTCCTTTGAATTAAATTATGTATACAGGAAGATTTGTCTGTTGAAGAAAAGAGATTACTGTTTAAATTGAAAAAGCTCTTCAAGATACCTTGAGAGAGTTGACGTTTTCGAAAGAGCTTGGGCTTTTGCTGATGGCAAATGGAATAAGAGATATGCTGAGCGGCCGTAGTGCTTGTGCTTTTGCTGGAATAAGAAATATGCTTTGTAGAGGCCAGGCCATACAGAAAGATGTCCACGGAATTTTGTTTTGGTTATGGAAATCTGGGTCTGTGGGTCTAAAAAGCCATACAAAAGTGCTTGCTTGGTGTTGTAGGTTTCAAATGCTCAGATTTCGATGTCCATTTGTAAACCAAGTGCTGTCTGCTGCTGATGAACAGATATGGGAATTTTTTTGTCCAACTCTCCCAAATTGAGATTTTCAGTGTCTTTTGCATATATTACAAAAAGAAACCTTACTGAAGTTTGTTGCTGCATCGGAAAAACAGTACTTTTATTCTCAGTTGCACAAGCAGCCTTTCGAGTAACTAATCAAGTTATTGGTATGGTTTATCCTAATCGATTATATTTTTTGAAGATCATAGTAATGATCAAGAACATCACGTGATGTTCTTTTTTTAATTAATTAATAAAGTTCATCTGTGTTAACTACCGTAAGCTTTACCGAGCAATGTCTACAAAAATTTTCTGTTTCCAACTAGTTGCCAAGTCATCTTTTTTTTTTTTTTTTGCCATTTTTCCTTTTCGGTTATTTTCAATCTGTTTGTTGAAGTGCAATGACATTTTCATCTTTATTTTCAAAAGATATGGTCTAAAGATTATGAGGATATATTCCATCTACGAAAAGTTCATCTTTTCATCCGAATATGTTTGGAAACTTACGTCTTCTTATTCTTGCATTTAACTTTAACAAATTCATTGAGATTATATTTCTAATTAGTGTTTCGAAAATCGAATCAGATCGGACCGATTGGTTGAACTTGTGATGAGGGGCTAATTCAGTTCGGTTGAAACTTAAAAATTGGGAATAATTCACCTGGTCAAAGTTAGTTAGAACCGATTTAATTGGTAGTGGTTTGATTAGTCGACCATTGGTTTCCTTTTTTTTTTTTTTTTTAAATTGAAAAATATAAAAATAAAAGAGGTTAAGATGGAGAGGAAAGATTTTGGATACGTAGTTTTGTGGAACATGGATCCCCTCCCCCCCCTCCCCCCCTCTCTTTTTTTTTGGGATTTAATGAAGTAATAGAAATATGTGGACGCTTATGTTGAATTTATTTTATTATTTTGTTTAATTTTGAACGTTTATTGTAGATTTTTCCCCTTACAACTGAAGCGTGAAGCAGGCGATTGCTTCTATTAATATTAAACATTACTTTTAATTAATTATTTATTTGTAATTGAATAATGGTGAGTGGTATTATTTTAAAAGAACAACTTAAAAATAAATAAAAAAGAATTGAAATTGTTTCAAATGATTTTTCCCTATATTATTGGGGATTTTTTTGTTTTTTGTTAATATTGCAATATTACATATATTTATAAAATTAAAAATATAATGATTAAGTCATTATCATGTTATAACGATCAAACTAGTGGTCCAATTAATCGATCCCATCAAACTAATAATTAGTAGCGTCACCAATTCTTCATTTGGTCTGATTTTAAAAACATTGTTTGTAACATATTTTCTAAAATATTTCCCAAAATTAAACCAAATTGTACATTTCCTAATTAATTAATCAATTTTAAGTATTAACATCTGCATTCGTCACCCGTGCATTCAAAACATCACATAGGTAACTAAAGACTTCCTATGTTAGATATGTACATTGTTATTTACAACCTTAGGCTTCCGACATGAAATATATGTATTATATTTAGATATCTAAAAGAATTTTTCCTACAAGGACTTACATTATATGACAACACATTAATATATACTAAACATAATTGAACAACAATCTATATTTCGTATTTGAGTTAACTACAATACTAACAAACTATTAGGAATGCGTATTTTGTCATTGAACATGAAATACGTAATATCCCATAATTACAAAATATAAGCTGGAAAAAGAAAAAATGAATGATAATCAAAATGTGTTGCTTCTTCTAGTTACCTACTTTGACATTCTCAATATATACTTATAAATGAGAAATATGAATATGCTAAAATCGTGATCATCTAATTGCATAACTTCCTATACTCATCCATATATATATATATATATATAGGTTTGTAAATGAGAATTAAGCAATGAAGTGAGAATTAAGCTATAAAATATAGCAATACGAGGTTAACAAACTTTGAAAAGCATAGTATTATTTATTATGATTATTTATAGCGCTTTTGGTAGAGCTTCATGACAATTCTTCGATAATATTTGTACTTGAATATTGTTTGTCGTATATTGAAAAACTTTCATAATTCTAAATTATGTTCCGGTGTTATTACGACATGTTTACTTGAAAATATCTTATTGTTTTGATATTTATACTTTAATCTTTTCGTTGATTCTTTCCAAAGTGTTAGCTCTCTGACATAATAATCACATCTCAATTTATAAAAATCATTTTTTTTCCTTTTTATTTTGAGAATATCACATTTAAATTTTAAAATAGTGATTAATTTTCTAGCATATAAATATTTGGTTATCTATGATAATGGAAAGTGATGTGATTTGAATATGAACTTAGGGATCTCCTCGATTATCAATAACTTGAATATGAAACGTTGTGGATTTCTAATTTATAAAAGGCATTGCTTAGAGAATTCGCTTGAGTTATGAAAGGGATTAGATGTCGTTTTCTATCATTAATGATGGTGTTTATAGTGCTAGAATAAGGAGGCTGCTATGGCATTCAACGATCCATCTTAGTACGTTGTGCTAATTTTAGGAACGATTTGACTAATGTGCCCTTAGATCATAGTAGGGGTATATCATGCTTCAATTAGAAATAGATTATTTTGGATTGGAAGCTGATGCTATATGGAAATGGAGTCGGCGTTCTTTTTAAAATTCAATAAAGTGTATTTGACTTTTGCTTCTAGAACGCGCTTGAATAGGGTCATAGCTTGAGTTTTTTTTTTTTTATGAATCATTAGATGATCTTTGGGATTTTGGAGTTGGTATTTATATTAACTAAGTCTTTAGTGGACTTCGGTCCACTTAGGTGCCCATCTTGGTAGAATTAATTCATTGGACTCGTCGGCCCTTTTCTTATTTATTTATGTAGTTAATTAGGCTTTTTATTTGCTTTTTATTTTTACCCTTAAGGACCTATTTTTTCATATCATCAAGCCCCCATTCTTAATTTAGAAACTTATTTACACATTGAAATATCATAAAAATTAATTTTATTTTACATTAACAACTAATTTCTTAATTCATATTAATTTTTCATTATCTAACTTTGGAATAATTTGAATAATTTAACATTGGACTAACTTGGAGACTCTTGGGTCTACTTGATTGGTTGTTCCCAAGAAGTAAGTTTTGCTTTGCGCATTGCATCCTCTAAAGGACTTAGCAAGTTTGACAACTCCTTACTTTTAAGTCAAGATGAGTTCTTAAGGTAATTTTTCACCTTTCATTTTACTTTCTCACCTTGTTTGTACTTTCCAACTTCTTAGAGTTAGTGAAAAATTCTTTGGGGATTTCAATCTAATTTTTGAAAGCGGATTGTCAAGTAATAGGACCAAATCTGAGTTAGAGTCCAAAGTCCAATACAAGCTAACGACGACTAGCAGGGCGAGGTTGCTTACCTTCATGGGATAGGGTGGTAGGGTTACTACTCCCATGGATGGGCCAACCACCCGATGTGCCTGTGCGACACCAGATAGACACTATTTGGATAGTTGTATTGGTGTTAGAGTTGTCTATCTTCGTAGAGGTTGTTCTCCTCGCAATGTGGCTGGTTCTCTGAGTTTGTGAGCCCTTTTTTGGGCACGTCATCTAGTCATGGAGTTGGCATCAAGAGCGCGTAAGTCATTCTTTAGTCATTTAGTTATCTCCATCATCAGAGTCAGGATCAGATTTTAACTCTAAGCCTGGAGAAGAGGATTCTTTTGATGAGGGATTTGCGGATTTGAAGATGTACAATCTGCACCTTCAATGACTTCGAATTCGTTCATCCTCATTCAAAGAATCGGATTGTATCACCTCCTCTAGGGTACTTCATAGTTTTTAGCACTTACTTTAATAGTAGTTTTTCCCTCCTTCTTGATAGCTTGTTGTTGGAGATATTTAGGAGTTTTGCGATGTGTCTAAGATAATTCGTCTTGAACTCTTTTACATGCTTTGTGGGGTTTCAACATTGTTTTGGGGACTTGAATTTTTCAATTTTTTTAGATAGTTTCCACTATCTTTTTAGGGTATAGAGGGTACCAAATGAGGTCCCCCCCCCCCCCACTTTTTCCCTAGATCAAATTATAAGTTCTTGGATTGTTTGCCATCTTTTAGAGGGCGTTGGCAAACTATTTTTCCTTTGCAAGAGATTAAGGTTAGAGAGTTCCCCGTGTTTGGAGTAGTTCACTATTGTTGATATATTTGCAAAAGGTTCATTGCGAACTTCATCAGCACCTTAAGGAGGGGGGATCATTTGCCTCTCCTTTTAATGTTAAATACATGTTTCTTGAAGGCACTTAGTTAATCTTTTGGCTTTTTATTTGTTTATGTGCTCATTGTTGAATTCATGCTTTCTTCTTAGTATTTATACTATTTTCTTTTTGTTTCTTGCATTATTGAGCTTAACTTAATTTTTTTGTTCTTAGCAAGAAAGAATATTGATTTGGTGAGCATTCATGCTAGATGAGAGAATGGAGGTTCTCCTGAGAGGCAGCCAAAGCGTCACAGAGATTCGTCGCTAATGGAGTGGCATTTGAGTCCTCTGTAGAGGCATTTTAAGGAGCCGCATACTGCTCAAACTAATATAGGGGATGATTCAGAGCTAGCAATTTCAATTCTAATGGGGAAGTGTACTCTAGCGTCCATTGTTGGGGCTACTTGCCTAACGTCTTCTTGCCCTCTTTATACTTGTGAGGGCAAGAGGTTTTTCTACTGTGGTTTGTTTAGGAGTTACGATATTGACTCTCATTGGCATATATCAACAAGACCACTTTCAATGCTGACAACTTGCGGAGCAAAGTCAGTGAGTATGATCAAGGAAAGTTGGAGATATTCTCATCTTTGTAGTTGACTGAGTTTGCCCTTGGAGATTTAGCTTGAGTAAACACCTTCTTTTTACTTAGTTTATTTTGCTTGCACGTTGCATTTGCAATTGTGCACAGTTGTTTGGTTGTTTATTCTTCATTTCTAGAGTATATCTGGTTGGTTGTATAGATGTCCTGCGAAGCACAAGAGACTGCGGTTATGGTAGCCAAGTTTAAGGAGGAGTTGCGGGACTCATCCAACAACATGCTTAGAAGGATGATGAGTTCACAAAGTTGCTGAAGAAGAACGGGGCTAAAGGATTAATATGTTAGAGGGATGAATAATGAGATGAGGTTTTTGGAGTCTTACTGGGAAGATGCTTGTGTCTACTGTGCTTGAGGAGGTGCTGAAGGAGTTCAAGGACTCCGGTGAGTTTTTCGAGGCAGTCGATGCGAAAGCTATCGTGATTTATGAGTAGACTATCTAGGGATTATCACTATGTGCTTAGTGAGATCAGGCAGCTTGCTGCTTCTTAACCCCACCATTCTAGTTAACCTCTCCATCGGAGAGGTTGGCGAAGCATCGGAGGCTAGCGCTGAGACTATGGTGGATGATATGACCGTTGTGGCTCCATATTAGGAGAGTAGGTATTTAAACTAAGAGTAATTAGTCTTTTTTTCCCTTTTCTTTTGTTGGACGAGGACTGCTTCATTTTTAATTTATTTTTGAGCTCGCTAGTTAGCTTTTTTAATTTTTGGCAACCAAGTGTAGACGAGATACTGATTTCTATTTGCACATTCCAGCATTATTAGACTTTGCTTTTTTGTTATGGAGATTTGAGCAGTTTCACGCTCTTTTTCGTATTCAGTTATTTAGATGACCTTATTCTTCATGTTTTTCCCTGATGTTGTATATTACTTATGCTTTTTTACTTTTTGTCCTCTTCTTAGGACTTCACCACAATAAGAAATAATTGAAAGTCCTCTTAAGGGTTGTGCAAAAGATTTAGTTTCCTCCCCCCCAGTTTTTTGATCTTTTGAAGCACTCCTTAAAGGGTCCTATTTTAACGTAACTACTTTCAGTCTGCCCTCTTGGGAATCTTAGTGCAGAGTTGACGATTGCCTTCCCTTGGGGGTCTAAATGTGATGTTGGCGGTAATGTGATGTTGTTGCT
Source organism: Jacaranda mimosifolia (assembly GCA_018894105.1). Taxonomy (NCBI): domain Eukaryota; kingdom Viridiplantae; phylum Streptophyta; class Magnoliopsida; order Lamiales; family Bignoniaceae; genus Jacaranda; species Jacaranda mimosifolia. The sequence goes on from CM032123.1 coordinate 15,619,203, forward strand.
GCATATCTTTCTTAGCGGCATTGAAATAGTTGTTGCGATTGCATAAACCCCTTCGGAGTTTTACAACAGTTTTGATTGATGCGTCCCATTTGGAAGTTTTATAGTAGTCTTGACTATTGCGAGCCACCTTGGAAGTTTTATAGCAGTTTATGATGTTTGTCATGTGCTCCTTTATGAGTCCTATAATACTCTTTTAAGTTCTCCACACACCTCCTTAAGGATCTTATAGTGGGCTTTTCGAGTTTGCCTTGCACTCCCTTGGGGGTCTTATAGTAGTATTTGTGACACACGTCCCTTGAGGTCTTACAGTGGCGCTAGTATCATTTGTCATGTGTCATGTTAGGGGTCATATATTTATGCTAATGTCATTCGCCACGTTCCCCCTTAGGAGTCTTATAGTGGTTTGATGTTGTTCGCCCTATGCCCCCTTAAGAGTTTAATAGTGGTATTGATGTTGTTTACTATATGCCTCTTTGGGGTCTTATAGGGGTGCTGATGTAACACACTCATCAATTACTTCGTTGATTTATTGTTTGTATTTTCATTTCTTAGTCAGTATTGCATGCTTGTTGTTGTTTGATATTATTATATGTGTGCCTCTTGGGCCTTACCACGGATGAAGGATTCCTGCAAGTTGTAATCATGTAGTAAAAGAGCAGTCACATTTGTAAAAAAAAAATGTTCGAATGTTTTTATGAAGATAATAAAATAAAATAGACGTCATTTCTTTCTTCTGGGGCGGTTTTTATTCGTAATGAGAAGAGGAAAATTTCTGAGAGTTGGAAATGAAAACTTTGAACTAAAAGAGAAATCCTAACAACTAGAACACCTTAGATAATAAGTAGAAGTGGGGGCTGAGTTGTTAACATTTGTCTTCCTCCTACAGGGTCTCTTCAAGTGTGATTTCGCACTGTACTTACTTCTCTCCTTATGGATCATTCTATTGCAAGTGTACTGTTACAATTTTGACTTCTAAGGTTAAGCTTTTTGCTTTTGTCCTTTGAGCTATTTTAGCAACCCCTTTATGTTGTCAGTGTTAGCAGGAGGAATCTTCACTCCTTTTAGGATGTTGACATAGCACTCTTTGATGGCATACTGGTCACCAACAACTTCTCCTATTTCACCGGGAGTAAAGAACTTCCTCTCCCTATGGTAGGTTGAAGCTATCGCTTGAAAAAGGTTAAGGGTCAATCTTTATAATATAACGTTATAAGCTGATGGGGTCTTAACCACTAGGAACTTCACTATCTTTGTGACCATTCGAGGATGAGTACCTAAGGAAGGAGGAGAAAAACTTCTTCAAGGGCTTCCATAGTTTCACTATTAAATCCCACTTGGAGTGTTGATCTTTTGTAGTTGGGCATGTCTACATCAAGTTGTAGAAGGCGTCATAAATGATGATGTCCTATGAGATTACCAGAGTATGATTATGCTTGCCTCACTTAGTCTCCATGTCTTCTCCTCCAAAGATGATATTGGAAAATAGAGGACGCCACTTCGTATATGCCTAGTATTGGCTCCAAAATTTGAGTTTGTGCCTGTCTTACTGCTCACTTGAGAGCCTTCCTTGCTTTGAAAGAGTTACTTCTTGTGAGTGTTCTTAAGATTGCAAAATGATGCTTGCAATTGCCAAGTTATCTACTTCATGTTGATGCTGTCTCTCCCTCCGCTCTGACTGTTCGTTGAGTGAGCATTTACAGTCTCTTTCATTTTTTAAGCTGGACTATTTCTTAGGACTATCCTACCTCCAGCTTACATACTCCTTTAGGTATTTACGTTGGATCAACTTCTCAATACCATCTTTGATATTCTGGAACTCCTCTGTAGTGTGTTTGGCATAGCAGTGGAAATGACACCACTTCTTAGACTTCTGCCTCTTAGCATTGTTTGCCATTTTGAGAAAGTGTTGGTTTAGGCCTTGTTGTTCGGTAACGACTAGGATGTCCATCCTTGATTTAGTAAGAGGAGTATAGACTACAAAAAAACTCACTTTTTTCGACGGAATTTTATGACGGATTTCGACTGAAACAACAAAATTTTGATGGATTTTTTTGCATTGGAAAAATTCTCATTGCAAATACATTTTTGTTACTTTTTCGATGGCGGAACTTCCATAAAAAAAATTCTAATGGATTTTTGATGCTTTTTAGATGGATTTTTTTTATTATTCTAGACACAAGTTTTGTTAGATTTTCGACTGAAATTTTATTTGAAATTTTCCAATGGATTTCCATGTACTTCCCATCGAATTTTTTAAATTAATATATATATTTTTTCCTTTCCAATGGAATATTGTCGGTAATGCTTCAGATGAAAAATTAATTGTTTGGTGGAATTTCATATGATTTTTTTAATTTAATCTTCTGAATTTTATTTTTTTACACCTATAACCTATTGAGACATTATGTACACTATATAACTATAAATATACGAATTAATAGAAATTAAGTCTTCCTTACAAAGAAAATATGAAAAGATTCATCCTATCTATTGGCCGGTGTGGCGGGGAGGAGGACGGACATTTGACCGGCGTACTGGTGGTTGAAAGGTGGATACATACATGACTGGTGTGCCATTTGTGAATAAAAAACAAACATATATAAAATATTTCAATACATCTAGACAATAATATCAACATGACAAATTAATGAACTACATATGTGAAATGCATATGAACAATTAAAAACTAAAATGAATAAAATAAGTAAGTTCAAACAAATATGACTTACCTCTAACATCATTTAATTTTCGTCGGCATATTCAAAGTTAGATTAGTCTCAGTATCATCATCAAATTCATCTTCTTCATCATCGTCATCATCACTAGACCTTGTATGTTCTTCCATATCATCACTAACGATACCATCTACATATTGTGCATCTGATCTATCGACATCTTCTAGAGGATGATTATGATCTATTAAATCCTCTATCAAATTATTTAAATTCACTGCATCAACATATGTTAGAGTATCATTTTGATAAGCAACTTCTAATAAATATTCATTTTCAACTCGGCCTCTAGCCTTTATTTTTATAACAACCAACCAATTGACCTTATCTCTAATTCTTCCAGGATATGGAACATAGTAAACTTGTCGCACTTGTTGGGAAATTATAAATGGATCATACTTTCAATACCTATCCCTTTCCCTAACTTCAATAATATGATATTCTGGATACACTATACGAGTTCCTCATATAGGAGCTGGGTCGAACCACTTGCAATGGAAGAAAACCACATTCATTATAGGTTCTCTTGAGTGTTCTACTTCAACCACCTCCTTCAATAGCCCGTAATAGTCCTCATCACCACTAATCTTATTGACTTCCTTCACCTATACACCAATATTCATTGTTTTTTTTCCATGAATCTATACATTTGTGTGGAGTTTAAATTCATTTACAAAGTATTTGGGTCATGTCCTAACTAGTCTATTAGGGCCCAAACCAAGTCATGCAAGAACAAATTTGTTATTCCGTTGCTCGGGTCATGAATCTATCAATCACACATAAAGTGTTATGTTGATAGAAGTTTTTTTTCACAAATTCATATCATTGCTTAGGTCATGCATAATGGAGTAAAATAAATATACTCACATAGGGCTTAAATCAATAAACGAACTCATTTTCAATCATTGCATTGGCATCTACATCGCCAACCTCAAAATAGTCCACAAAATAACTACATAACCATGTTTTAGAGCTGATTAGAACAAAAAAAGAAACATAGCTACCTCATGGGAAGTTGAAATTAATGCTAGTTAGTTGAATGACTTACTTAAGGTATTCCTTGACGTTTTCAAAGTTCAGCAACACATGTAGCATTGCAATTTTAAGCTCAGCATCACTTAAGTACCTAGTCGTGCAGGTACCGGAGGCATGACCGGCCAAATTGAAAACATATGAAGTAGGTGAAGAATCATCATTTTTATCATCATCATTCCGACTTACTCTCATCCTCAAAGAACGAACATAGGATGCCAGACTCTCATAATGTATCTATTAAACGATGTCACCATCATCATTCCGACCTATTCTCATCCTTGAAATTGTGTATGGCTTAATTGTCACACTCATGTGATATGGTGCCAATATGCTTGAGTTATTGTTATGAATTGTTATTTCTTGATACGGTCTCACCGACTGATAGATTGATTGTTATTTAGACTAATTGCATTTGGTTATATCTTGTTCGTAACATTGTTTCTTGAAAATTGATTTGCTATTGAAATTAGTTATTAATGAGACCCTTGGGGATGCCCATGGAAAGTTTACACTCGGAGGGACGCCACATGAAGTTTGGGCCCAGGATTAGGATCGAAAAGTATATCGGGCGGAACAAACCAATGATGGGGTGTCCCAAACTAGTACCCACTAGTGATCCTATCTCACAGGTAGTTGGAGGTTAGCTGTCTGTGTATGAGGGATCGACATGTGGTCGACCATGCCATAAGAGTGTGCGTGTTTTATTTGAGTTGAGCACTCAAAATTTGGAGAGATAAGGGATTTGTTTCCATATTTATCTTTGGGAATCATAAGGTTGGAGAACCTTCCCCAACAACTCCATACGATATGTTTTATCTCATCTTCTATTGTTAATTCATTTATGAACTTCTATTATTTGGGTCTATCAATAATAGTTATTGACACATGAGTTGTACTTGGCCTCGTGCAAGCATTTACAAATATCTATCTTTATTTTGATTTCTTTGAAAGTAACTTAGTTACATTCTTCTTATTCGATACATTATGTCTATATTGTTTATTGTTCACCTCACTAAGTTATTAGGACTTATGCCTCCTACATATATCTTGGTTCTTTTCCCCAGATAGGTGCTAATGGACGGCAGACATTTTGATTGCGCATCTGTAAATAGTGTACATAGTTTTGTAGGCAAGCCTCCAGTTGTATAGGCTTGTCAAACTCTATGTGCAAATTATAATATGATAAGTTTGAATTCTGTATGGTTTGGATGCATTAAGCAGTTAGTTATACATGGTTTTCATATCTATTATGTAAACCAGAGCTTGCTAAGTTATGCATTCTGATGTTCGGGGGGTAAATGTTATGTATCAGGAATGTTAAGTTTGAATTTAGTTACTACTAATGTAAATATTACATAAATGTGAATTTGTGGTGTTAGTAATTGTATAATAGTTTTGTAGCCCTTGTGGAATGATATGTAGCGGAGTGTAATGGTATTTTGGAATGAATGGTTAGAGGTTGTTATGGAACTATTTTAATTGAATATTTTGAGTGTGCGTATTTTGCTTTGAGTTAATGTGGGTAAGATTGGATTAGCACCTCGACCCGAAACAGACACCTCCCTCAGAGCTTAGGTTTTCGAGGACGTAGGTAACTTTGGGAATGATTCCTATAGTTGGAACTGATGGGCCTAGTCGAGATTACGTTGATTTGTGGAGCTAAATAGGATATGAACTTTTGGGATAATACTCGATATTAAGGAAGTAAAAGGTTATGACCGAGATGGCCAACCAATGTGTAACTTCTTACTTTTTGTGTGTAAGACATATGATCTTATACTTGTTGGAAATGATGATACTACTTGAAATTATAGTATTGTGTGAAGAATATTAGTCAAGGTAGAATTTAATGAGCCAAAGACTATCGTGAGAAGAAATGTTATTATAAGTGATAAGTTACCTTGGAAATTACAATGTTGAGCAAGCAACATTCGTGAAAATTGAGTCTGAAAATTATATTAGCAAGCAGGATTCATAGAAATTACAATGATACAATGTTTAGAAAGAAATTTATATTAGGAAGTAAATGATTATTTTGGGATGAATGATGATTAACTTATGCACATGATCGAGGTTTCGATGATATGGTTATAGGGAAAAAGTGTAGTATGATGATGGTGAAATTGATTCACATGACCATAAGACGATAATAGATTGGAAGGGAGAAAATTGCATATGAGATGAAATATATAAGACATTATTGAAAATTGGTAGGAAAGTTGGTGTTTCGATTATGATAGTTGTTCAATGTGACTCACTGAGTGAATAGTACCTTATATGAATTAAAACATTTATAATTTAAGTCTATTGTATATTCAAGAACAGAAAATAATTTAACGATATCGGATACCATATTGTGACCTTGGCTAATTTTGCAGGCCAACAAATCCTATAAAATCTAAATAAGAAAGGAGACAGGGATGGCTTCACATGAAGATTTCCAGGCACAACCCAACTCGGTCGATGGGGAGACCATTGGGTAGGCAAGCGAATATTCAAAACATTCTAGAAAGACAAGCTTAAACCTCAACAACAGTTACTTGAGGAAGAAGTATCACATAATGCTTTGATGAATCCACTAGTTGCCGAGCAATCGGGAGAGCCCATGTACGCCATGTGGAAACAATTTATGTAGTATTGCCAACAGCAGGGGCAAGCGAACTAGGCTAGGGCCAACGAAGAGTTCACTAATGATAAGCACTAGAGTGATTCCTCTATCTCCAACCCCTAAAGTTACTGGGAAAGCCAGATGGCAAAAAGGCAGAGGCATGGATTGAAAGTCATGAAAAGATATTTGCTACCTCACATTACTTGGACAAACATAGGGTCAAGTATGCCACATTTCTCTTGGAAGGTTCCTCTCACAACTGGTGGAAAACGGTAGATAGAAAGAGGATCATAGAAGAAGCCCAGTGCACTTGGGGAAATCTTACATAGGAGTTTATGGAAAAATTCATGCCATTGGTAGTTAAGCATGCTTAGGAGCGGAAGCTCATAGATCTGATCTAGGGGACTACGTCGGTGGGCTAATATGAAGCCATGTTCAATAGATTGATCCAATATGCGGCCCACTTATTGAGAGATAAAGAGCATATCAAATTTGTAGAGAGACTCCGACCCGAGATAAGGTGAGTCCTCATCATATGCGACCTTTCGAATTATAATAGGGTTGTGAGCAAGGCACTTTAGGTGGATTCAAAACTTAGAGAATCCAGAAAATAGTGGAGAAAGGTAAACGAGGATGGGCTCTCGAACTTAAAATCTTTACTGGAAAGGAAAATAGAAAATGGAAACCAGCGAAGCATCAAACCTTCAAGCTCACGCTTATGCTTTGGCAAAGAGAAATGGCCCAGGCCCAGACGATGTGGTGAAAGGTATGGATTTATACCCATAATATTACCAGTAAAGTTTATTATAACCTTAGTGCTGCCATTTTTATATTTATTCCTTTCGCACCAAAACTGAATTTGCACTGTAAGAATATATCATATCAATGGGAGAAATCAACATATGACCAAGGCAATGCGAGAACGACAGCAATATATGCGTTAATATTACCCGAAGTTCTTTTAGTCGCATATGTGAATCTAGGGACTAGATTCTTTTACAAGGGGAGAATTATAACAACCCCAAACCATGGGTACAAATTTTTTTTGGAATTTAAAATTTTACAAATTGAATTAGAATATTAAGATTTTAAAATAATAACAATACTAAAAAAAAAAATCAAAATGGGCCATAATAAAACATATTAAAAGTAATTAGGGCTTTGATATGATGTTAGAAATTACTAGGGCTAAAAATTTATAAACTAAAGACTTAATTGCATAATTGAAAATTGAGTGGGGTCCAATGTATAAGAAAAGAAAGTTGGAGGGTTTAATTGAAAAACTAGGAGGCGAATGTGAGGCATTGAGAAGTTAAGGGTCTCAATAAAAAATTAGAAAAAAATCTTGGGGTCAATCGAGAATTAATGAAACCTGAAAAAAGTATATATAGCATCCACCCTTCACTTTTTCTAATCTCCATGTACAAGTCCAACTGACCCTCTCATTTGAAATTCTTCATAAATGCTAGAAAATAAGGAACCAACCTAGTCAATCCCTCACTCTAACCATCGTGAACACATTGATACCAAAACTCTAAAAAATCACAGATGAAATTGCAAAAATTGAAGGCCGATGGTGGTTTGCGGCAAAGGTAGCAATTACGGCGGTTCTAGCAGTCGTTGGTCACATTCAAGAGATGGCTTTGGACGGTCTTAGCTGGAGGAGCATGCCAGTACATTCAATTGCATAAATAGACCACCAAAGTGAGTAGAATTGAAGTAAGAGCAAACAGCGCCCAGTGGCGGTGCTATGAGGTTTCCTCTCCAAATTGACTGGCGATTTGTTGCAGAAGGTAAAAATTGAAAGAGGGCTTTTGCTCAACGTGAAGAAATACATCAATTGGTGGTAGCGGAACCCAGTTCCTACAACTAATGGCAACAGTACGGCAGCTTCCAAGTAGGTTTTTTAAGGCGATGAGTTGAACACATGCATGCTAATCTTGGGCTACAAATTGGCTCTAAATTTTGTTTAATTTGGTAAAATTCCATTTGAACGATTAAATATTTTCTGATATGATTTTATTAAATTGTTAAGTTAGTTTCCAATGTAAATTTGAGTTAATTAGACTGAATTATGACATTAGATCGGAATAATTGAATATGATTTTGTTATAAAATGACTTTTGGACCTAGATTCGATAATAGAGACTATTATTTAATTAAATCGAATAATATAATTGGGAAGCCCAAAATATGAATCAGTAATAAAATTTTTTTACTCGTATAGGAAAATATATCAAATTCGTGGGTAGAGATTGAATTGATTAACTATGAAATACAAATATTAAATTGATTATTAGTTATGAAGTGAGATATAGGTTCGAAGTTGATAAAATATGTAATTGAAATTATTTGACTGAATTGACATACTTGGGATGTCAAAGAGTAAATTGAGTTTGGAATTAGACCTTGAGCACTTAAATGAGTTGGATATGTAGCGAATATAGTAAAATAACTTAACTGGTTGAAAAAAAATTAGATTATCATAGTTAGACATGTCGGTACGACAATGAGGCAATAAGGGTGCCCTACAAGAGATTAAGGACATTATCGTAATTATAGCACAAAAATACCCATAATTGTATGTGAGAATTAATGTAGCATGGTATTGATACTAATTTCACGTTTTATCGATAATAGGTGATGATGATCTAAGCATCCTGGACCAGTAAGAGATTTGGTGGGCCTTAGGACTTGAGGTGAGGTTATAGCCCTCTTTATTGCTGGAAGTGTTGGCGAATCATGAATCGATTTGTTCATATATGTATGTTTGTTGTGGTTATTGAATGCTTATTGTCCTTCGTTCTGCCAATATTATCCATCATGTTGTTGTGCACTCCTTGAAATTGATTATCTATTTTCTTGTTCAAGTTAAATCATGTGCCATTCACGTCACCTTGTTGAGTTCTAATGATTTTCTTGCTTTTATGTATTTCTTAGCCTTGCCGGCTAATTTCGTGATTAGTTATATTTTCCTTTCAAAATGTTATTGAACAACCTTACCGATCGATTGTTTATTGTTATTTGAACTCATTAATCCACACTATTATTGGAACGATCTTATTGATTGGTTAACTTGTTGTTTCCTGAATTCATTACTTAAAATCTTGTTGGACCTTTCATTGTCATTTTGCCTTCATTGACTCATTTGATAATTCTTATGTTGTCATATGATACGGTGCTGATATGCTTGAGTTATTGTTATAAATTATTGTTTATTGAGACTGTCTCGCTGACCGATAGATTGATTGTTTTCTAGACTCATTGCATTCAGTTATTTCTTATTCGTAACATCGTTTCTTGAAAATTGAAACTGCTATTGGAATCAGTTGTTAATAAGACCTTTAGGGATACTTATGGGAAGTTCAGACCATGAGGGATGCCACAGAAAGTTTAGGCCTGAGACTAGGATTGAAAAGACAACAGTACGGAACAGACCAATAGTGAGGTCTCCTAAACTAGTATCTACTAGTGATCCTATCTCACAAGCAGTTGGAGGTTAGCTATCTATGAGCGAGGGATCGGTATACGGTCAACCATGCCATAAGAGTATGTGTGTTTTATCCGTGTCGAGCGCTCGAAATTTGGAGGGATAAGGGATTTGTTTCTGTATTTATCTTTGGGAATCATAAGGTTGGAGACCTTTCCCCAATAGCACCATCTGATATGTTTTCATCTTGCCTTCTATTGTTAATTCATTTATGCACTTCTGTTATTTGGGTCTATCAGTAACAATTCTGTTGACACATGAGTTGTACTTGTTCTCGTGAGCGCATTTACGAGTATCTTGCTTTATTTTGATTTCTTTCAAAGTAACTTAGTTACATTTTTCTTATTCGATACATTATGTCTATATTGTTTATTGTTCACCTCACTAAGTCATTAGAACTTATGCCTCCTACATATTTTTTGGTTCTTTTCCCCAGATAGGTGTTAATGGATAGCAGACGTTCTAATTGCACATCTGTAAATAGTGTACATAGTTTTGCAGGTAAGCCTCTAGTTGTATAGTCTTATTGAACTTGATATGTAAATTATAATATGCTAAGTTCGAATTCTATATGGTTTGGATAACTTGAGCAGTTAGTTATGTCGGAATAGTGCCCCGCAACCAATTTGATTGTCGTGTAAGCTATTTCACTTGTGATATAATCTTGATTGAATGATATTCATTATAAATAGCCATCTTCATCTTATGCTTATTTTACTTCACTAGCATTTAGTTGAAGCCCTTAGATCACACAAAACTAAGGACTTGGTCATGCACTGGGTGGTGATCATGAAACAAGTCTTACACGGTCGTGATCTTAAAATATTCCAAGTCGTAGAATTTTATGAGACAATGCATGTAAGTTTCGGATAGACTCGCACTAACGATGCATAAATCCAAGAGGTTGGATATTGCTCTGTTTCATGAGCAATCTATGTTAGACATGGGTGCATGTTAGTGAGTGCCTGTTAGAGAACAAGTTCACTGAAGGCTCGCCCGGAGAATCCACTAGATAAACTTAGTGGCAAGTCGGTAGTGGTAAGTTTTCCAGCTTATGTGAGTGCATATAATTAGTCCTTTGACCTGAGAATCCATGGTAACCTTGTGTTTAGGTCCTCATGTTTTGCCTTTTCCTTGACCACTTTGCGGGTCATTCAGGTTGAGATTGGGCATGAGCTACTTAGACTAAGAGGTTTGTAAGATCTAAGATAGGATCCATCTCCTCGCCATTGTGAAGGGCGAATGCATCTCCTATGTATTCTATAATGATCGATTCCAAGAAATCCTTGCGCAAGGTAGTATGAAAATTTGGAAAATGAGTTTTCCAAAGATAAGGTCATAAAGAGGAATCGAATATTAGGAATAGAAACATAATTACTGAGGCTATTAGGAAGCCAACAAATATCTTGTCTTATGTCTCTTTCAGGAGATAGGAGACGGAAGGATTGTATTTGCATGGCGAGTGTAGAGCTAAAATGGTTCTACAAGAGCAATATTCATTTCAGCCAATTAGTTGGGTCCATGGGCTTGAAGGCCCAATGGAGATTGGTTACTCTTCAATTAATAGAGATTAATTGAATTGAGTTATTAGTTTATAGAAGTTTAAACTAATGTGAATATTTCGATATTCTAAATATTGCAATAGTTGTGAGTTCATGTCTAATGAATGGTAGAACCTAATGGGTCTCACATAAAAGCCAAAAGGAAACTCTATTTGATGAAAGAAATTTTCTAAGAGTTAGAAAATTTTCTCCTTGACCGATTTTGTGGAGGAAAAACGGTTGACTAATTTTTAGTCATTTTGGCTTGATTAATTTAATTGTTAAATTGATCAAAATAATTTAAGGAGTTAAATTAGACCAATTAAATTAAGGAGTTAATTTAGTTGGTGCCATATGAAATTTAATTAGTTAAGTTAACTTAAGGAGTTAAGTTAACTCTTTCTAACTTAAGGAGTTAAGTTAGTTGACTTAAGGAGTTAAGTCAAGATCAATTAATTAATTGTGAAGAATTAATTTTGGAGGGAAATTCAAATGAAGGAGTTCATTTGAGGTGCATTTAGAATTTATTTAGATGACATTTAATGAGATGAAATGAAGATTCCAAATGAAATTCAAATGCAAGTGAAATTTTAATTTTACATACAACTTGCTTACTTATGTGGCTCCCCCACCTTATGGGAGGTGTGATGCCAACTACAACCACACCTCCACCTCTATAAATAGAGGAGTGGGCAGCCACAAGCAAGTTACACATACTAGATTCCCTTTTCCCCCCAAAATTGTGATCTACTCATGTATTGAGGTTTCACACTTTCTTCTCCAACTTTCCTCCCCAAATTGGCCTTCGTATATTCTTCTTCTTCTAGAGTTCCAGCTCTCTAGAGGTTGATTGGAGTTTGCCTATGGTGTGTGGACGATCACATTAGAGGCTAGACACATAGATAGCTAAGTTCTTGGAGATCCATTGGAGGGAAGTCCGGTTGGAGGCATATTTCAGGCACTTCCAGATCTTTTTTTTCATTGAATTTTTTACTAGATCTTCCTAAAGGTGTTGGTGAGGAGCGGTCCAATTTTCAGTAAATTCGGAGGTATTTTGATAGGGAAAAAGTTGCTGAGTTTTGTTGTGCCAGTGGAAGGCAGCTTTAAACTATTCAAGCATTTCTTCCATTCTACAATGGATTTTTGACCAATCAAGGCAACTTTTTGCATCCAAATCCATTTTACAGCATGATTTGATCCTTGGGAGGTGTGTAGTCAAGTTGTGATTTAGCTTTACTTGCTTTATTAATTGGATCCTTATGTTACACACACCTTCAAGTTATATAGGGCTTTTGCATTTATTATGTAAACCAGAGCTTGCTAAGTTATGCATTTTGATGTTGGCTGGTAAATGTTATGTATTAGGAATTTTAAGTTTGAATTCAGTTACTATTAATGTAAATATTATAAAATATGGATTTGTGGTGTTAGTAATTGTATTTGTTAGCCCTTGTGGAATGATATATAGCGGGGTGTAATGGTATTTTGGAATGAATGGTTATAGATTTTTATGGAACTATTTTAATAGAATATTTTGGGGGTGCATATTTTGCTTTGAGTTAATGTGGATAAGATTGGAAGCAGGTACCTTCTGGGCGGGACGCTGCACATTTATTTTGATTACTTGTTTAATTAGTCATAACTTACCAAAATATAATTTAATACTCTTTGAAATAGAGCAATATTGATTAGCTAATGACAAGGAAATGAAATTTATACTCCTGTAAATTAATCGAATAAATAGAGTGCGAACCATCATCTATACCAATATTTTTCAAAATCATGAGCAACTAACTGCCTGTTTGTTTATGTGTTTAAATTCATTACCATTTACTCTACTGTTTGGTAATGAATTATCAACAACTTATCACCATTTTCACCAACATTCCAATTCATTTTCTTTTCAAAATACAATTCTTAATAAATCTATATATCTTTTCTCAATAACATATATATTCTCTCTCTATAGTTATTATTAATATCTCTCTCCACTTACAACTTACTAAACTCTATATAATCATTACTTTTTTAATAAACTATCTAAATACAAACTTATTTTCATGGGGATCTTATTTAAAAATATCTAATCTAATATTCATTTTGGGATTCATTACCTAGACAACCATCTATTACTTTGAACTCCCCATTTGAAGTTTGAGTTTTGAGTTCACTCCCAAGCCACCTAAAATGACAAAAATGGCCTCATTTTAGAGAGAGTGTGTGTGTGTTGTTTTTTATTTATTGCTAAACCCTGATATCCAAAGCAGCGACTTCTGTTGTACTCCCACACTGGAACATAGTGCTTTCCTATTTTTTTTTTCAATTTTTTGCAATTGCGTACAATATCTTTGTAGAAAGCAAGCCTACTTTATCTCTATTATCGCACGGTAAGCAGCATTGTAATCCTTTGGGAGCAATAGTAATTTTATTTTATTTTACCTTGAAAATGTCGGGTAGTGGGGAGAAACCTCAAATTCAACTATTAGAGAGTTGTATGTAAAATGGGAAACTCTATATCATGTCCATTTTTGAGAGCATGATTCTAGTAGGATTGTATTTCCAACTTGATAAAAAATGGTATAAAATTTGCCCTCAATTCCACAAAGTCCACTAAATTACTCCGCATAAAAAAATTGTACGTGACTTTGAATGTTGATGAGGATGTGTCCAACATGATTTGCCTATATTTGTGCTTAGTGATGACCTTAGTTGGCATGATGGTTGTCTGTAAAAGTAAACCTAGTGGATGAGGAAAGCAAAGTGGTTATATAAGTAGGTATATACTTCATATCTTCAATTTCGTACAACATTTATTGTTTAACATACTTCCATTGCCACAATTGGTACCTCTTTGCATTATTAGTTATATGCAATTTGTCTTACAAAATATTTTTTCTTATTTGTTTTAGTACTTAGATCTTCTATATTAAATACTGGATTTGTTCATTTTAGGCTTTGCTCTTCTATATTGAATACTGGATATGTGTATTTTAACAACTAGGTCTTCTGTGTTAAATACTAAATTTGTTTATTTCAATACTTAGCTCATCCATGCTGAATATTGAATTTTATGATTATCCAGTGCTTGCTATTTTATGTAAAATACTGGATTAGGTTATTTTAGCACTAAGCTCTTCTATGCAGAATACTTATTTTGTTCATTTCAATACTTAGCTCTTCTATGTCAAATACTAAATTTGTTGTTTTTTCGAGGCTTAGTTCTTTCTATGTTAAATATTGGTTAGTCATTTTAGTACTTATCTTCTCCATGCTAAGTACTCAAATTTTTTATTTCGGTACTTAGTTATTCTATGTTAAATACTAGAATTGTTTACTTAAGTACCTAGTTTCTGTTTGTTGAATACTGAAATTGTCCATTTCAGTATTTACACACCGATACAACAACACTTTATTGTTAATTATTATATATTTGACTATGTTATTTCTTTGCAATGAACACCCATATAGGAATGAAATGGAGGAGGACATTCCATCCACAAGTAAGTCACTATATGATTTATCATTACAAAGGAATTCAATTGATGCTTGAAGTCATTACATCCATGGAGAGGGCCAAACATTCAAGGATGCTGAAGCATTTAGAATCAAACTTAAAAGCTATGTTGTTGCTACTAGAAGGTCCTTCATATATAAGAAAAATGATTCCAAAAAGATTATAACAATTTGTAGTGATAACAATTGGAAATGGAGAATATATGACTCAAAGCATGAAGTTGACAAACTCTTTGGCATTCAAAAATGCAACTTGGAACATACATGTGTGAGGGTAGTCTTCAGACGAGGGGACATCCTAGAGTTGATTTTGCTTGGGTTGCTAATGTAATAAAAGAAAATTTGAGATGAGAGCTTTGTTATTGACCTATCAACTTGATGAAAGATATTCATAAAGAATTTGGCATATAAATTCCATACCGTAAGGCATGGTCAAGTAAGGAAATAGCTATGTATAATATTCATGGGGAGACATGTTGGAATAGTTCCCCACAACCAATAAGATTGGCATGTAAACTATTTTACTTGTGATATAATCTTAATTGAATGATATTTATATTAAATGGTCACATCATCTTATGCTTTATTTACTTTACTACCATTTGGTTGAAGCCCTTAAATCACACAAGACTATGAGGATAGACTTAAGCTATCCAAGGTGGTGACCATGAAATAAGTCTTACATGATCGTGATCTTAAAATATCCCAAGTCATAGAATCTTATGAGGCAAGGTATCTAAGATTTGGATAGACTTGCACGAACAATGCATAAATTCAAGGAGTTGGATATTGCTCTTTTTCATGACCAATCCATGTTAGACATAGGTGCATGATAGTGGGAACTTGTTAGAGAACAAGTTCACTAGAGGCCTACTAGGATAATCCACTAGATAGCCGAAGTGGCAAGTCGATAGTGGTAAGTTCTCCAGCTTACGCTAGTGTATATAATTAGTCTTTTGACCTGAGGATCCATGGTAACCTTTTGTTTAGGCCCTCATGCTCCTCATGCTTTAACTCTTTCTTGACCACTTTGCAAGTCTTTCGGGTTGAGCTTGGGTATGAGCTACTTAGACATCGAAGTTTGTGAGATCCAAGATGGGATTCGACTCCTCGTCGTTGTGAAGGACGAGTGTATCTCTTATGTATTTTACAATGATCGATTCTAAGAAATCCTTGCGCAAGGTATTATGATAATTTGGAAAAGTAGTTTTCCAAAGATGAGCTCATAAAGGGGAATTGAACATTTGGAATAGAAACATAGTTATCAAGGCTGTTAGGGAATCGAAAAATATCTTGCCCTAGGCCTCTTTTGGGAGATAGGAGACGGAATGACTATATATTTGCATGGTATGCGTAGAGCTAGAATAGTTCACCATGAGCATATTCATTTTTACCAATTAGTTGGGCTCCGTGGGATTGTGGCTAGACTTTCACCGTGGAGATTGGGTGCTCTTAATTAATAGAGATTAATTGAATTGAGTTATTGGTTTAAAGGAGTTTAAACTAATATGAATATTCAATATTCAAATTATCACAAGAGTTGTGAGTCCATGTCCAATGAATGGAAGAACCTAATGGACCACACACGAAAGCCAAATTACAAGTTCTACTTGGTGAAGGAATTTTCTAAGTGTTAGAAGTATTCCTCTATGTGACCGATTTTGGAGGTAAAATTGGTTGGCTAATTTTTAGTTATTATGGGATGATTAATTTAATTATTAAATTAACCAAAATAAATTAAGGAATTAATTTAATTGGTGCCATATGAAAATTAATTAGTCAACTTAAGGAGTTAAATTAACACTTGATAGCTTAAAGAGTTTAAGTTAGTTGACTAAAGTATTAAGTTAATGTCCAACAATTGAATTAAAGAGTTTAATTTAATTAAAGTGAAGAATTAATTTTGGAGGGAAATTCAAATAAAGGAGTTCATTTGGCATACATTTAGAATTTATTTAGATGACATTTCATGAGATGAAATGAAGATTCCAAATGAAATTCAAATGCAAGTGAAATTCACATTTCATATACAACTTGCTTGCTTAGGTGGCACCTCAAGGAAGGTTTGATTCCAACTAGCATCACATCTTCCCTCCATCTATATATAGATATAGGTGGCCGGCCATTGGAAGCTAATCACATGCTTTTCATATCTAATTGTTAGATACGCATTTTCCCTCTAATTTTGTGTGATCTTCTCATGTGTTGAGATTTCACATCTTTTTCACCTCTCCTTCTCAAATTGGCCATCACCATACCTTCATCCCCAATTTTTCTAGCCGGTATTGAGGTTGATTAGCTCTTTTTATTGGTGTGTGGATTATTTCATTAGAGGCAAGACATTTGGATTGCTTTGCTTTTGGAAGATCTACAACAGGGCAGTAATGTTGGTGCAATTTTTCAAGGCTTTGCAATATGATTTGTTGTTGATCTTTTTATTGGAAACTCCCCAAGTTGTGGAGGAGGGTGTGTACAAGCTGCTGCGCTAGGAAGAGACTACCTTGAAGAGTTCAAGCCAATCTTTGTCTCTTTGGTTGAATTTTGCTATCTAGGTAATTTTCTAAGCTAAATATGCTTTAGGATCTGATTTAGATTCTTGGGGAAGTGTAATGAAGTTTGGTTTCAGTTTTTAATGACTTTATAATTGGATCCTGGGCTTACACCTTCTTTCAAGTGGTATCGAAGCCTAATTTCATGCTTTAATTTGGATTTCCCTTTGATTGATTCATGTGATTAATTGATCTAGATCTCCAAATACTTGATCTAATTTATAGATTGGAGTGTTTGGATGATGATGCATGTGGCTCCTTTGTTAATGAATTGAAATTATGCTAATATATGTTTTATGTGTTAATTCATATGATTAGTATGTTTTGACTCATGGATTGCTAATGTTAAATTTTGATTTAGCATTGGATGATGTCATATGTTGATATAGCACGTTAGATTTGACCTTAAGTTGTTTTGGTCATTTTTGGATCCAATTGAATTGGATTTAATTGGAGATTTTTGAAGAATGTGATTTTTACTTAAACTTGATTTTTGAAGCATGTTTGAGCACTTGAAATTCCATGTCTAAAAGGTATTTTAGATCTGGGATTTTGTTTATAATGTGTGATTTAGTGTTTAGGAAGTGCCTTAAAATTATTGGTGCACAAAAGTTGAGCCAAAATCACATTGACTTGAACCAAACCTTGAAAACAGGGTTACTGCCAGCCTTGGCCAGGGCCAGGCAACGGGTTTGCCTGTCGCACGGCTGTATGCCCAGGTAGTCGGTAGTGGGCTGTTTTCAGTTCTTGGTGAGTTTTGATGTATTTTTGTGTTCCTTTAGTGACCTAAAGTGTTCTAAATCACACATAATAGATGCACGGGTGTTGTGCAAGTTCTCAAAATTATGTTTGACATTTTTTATTACTTTTAAAATATTGTTAAAGTTAATCTTCAGTAATGATGCATAACTGTTATGCTTATTCTTGCTTGGCCAATTAATTCTTTATGAGATAAGCATTTAATTGTTGGAATTGAATGTCAATTCTTGATTTATTTATTGTTCATTTAAGTGTTGAATGGATGATGAATGAATTGGGATGATCATGAGCCTTTAATATTGATTTTATTTGTTTCAAGTTGTTGAATAGGGTTGTATTAAAGTAGGGCTAGCATACCTCTTAATTTCTATCTTGTAAATGTTATGAGAGTAAAATCACTAGGAGTGAGGATTTCTTATCTCATGTAAATGTTGTAAGGAGACAAGAAGACCATTGGAGGCATGGAGACCTATGAATGTATGGGGATACATTTTTGTAATAGCTAGATTTAATCAGCCCACTTAAAATCAACTAGGTGGTGCACTTATAGCTCTAAGTGCACCACTCGACTAAGGCTCTGGTCATCCCACCCTATGAGCATGCTAGGCGCATTTACTTATTTATGCTTTTCATATCCTATTGATGTATGAGATACATGGTTAGGATATAGAAAACCTAAATAAGAAGATAAAATTCATGAGATCTTTGCATGCAAGAAAAATTCTCCACTTAGAAAGTCCAAGTGCTTTCAAATATTAAGTCAAAATGGATACAAATTAAAAGAAGTTTTAATTAATCCATGCCTTATACAAATAGTATATGACATGACGATGTGATGCACTCATCATAGGGGTCACACTTAGCTAGAAAGCTGTGATCATATACTTAGCATATGATGCACCTTTAGTTTGATGCTTCCCAAGCATGGCTCACATCACGTGGCATGACTTGGAGCGGTTTGGAATCAAAAGTAGATTGGTAAGTTCGACTTAACACTTAGTAATGTAGAGGTTGTCCATCAAGGGGATCTACATGAAAAGTGAGGCAAAATATATCAAGGGTTGCACAGAGATGCAATTAGCAAAAGTTGTTTTCCTTTGAATTGTTTGTGGATGCACTCATCATGATAGCCCATTTACTAGTCTTTAGGACCTTGATTCTCACTAGGAAATAAGATTTCCTGAATTTTTCCAGGGGGTGAAGGATTTGATAAAATAGTGGGATAAAAACATGCTTGAAAGACCATGAACATGTTTTCAATATCAATATTGAATCACATGCTTATACTCTTCTTTTTGCCTTCTGTAGATTTTTGAAATCTCAAACTCAAAATAGCTAAAAATCCACTCAACGTTATTTTGGAAACCAATAAGCTAATCGGGCCAAACTTCCACAATTGGTTGAGAGACCTTAAGATTATTCTAGATTCCGAAAAGAGGACCTATGTGCTTGATCAAAATCTACCCGACACCATTGGCGATGATGCCACCGATGAAGCAATTGAATTGTTCATGAAGTTTGTAGATGATGATTTACAAATAAGATGCATCATGATGGCTTCTATGATTAATGAGCTCCAAAAGACTCAAGAGCACATGAAACATGTTCACAAGATCTACCTATACCTACAAGAGTTGTATAGTGTTCAAACTAGACATGAAAGGTTCGCATTGTCTAGGGAGCTCTTTATGTCGGAATGAATGAGTGCACAAGTGTCCATGATCACGGGTTAAAGATAATCCGTCTCATTGAGAAGGTAGGTCAATTAGACGTAATCATGGATAATGAGTTCTATGTGGATTTGATCCTTCAACCATTGCCTAGCTCATTTGATCAATTTGTTATGAACTTTAATATGTCCAAGCAATAAGTGACGATTAATGAATTGGTCAATATGTTGGTGACCGCTGAGGTGACAATAAAGAAAGACAAGCCTCTTATGCTTGCTTCCTCTTCCAAGTCTAAGGGTCCTAGGGGTTCTAGAAAGAGATGTAAAAGGAAAAAGAGTTCTTCCTCTAAGGGAAAGTAACCCTTGAAAAGTTCGGGGGGAATCAAGTAAAAGAAAGAAGTTAAAGTCGATGCTACTTGTTTCCATTGCGGTGAAAAAGGACATTGGAAAATGAGTTGCAAGGCTTACCTTAGCACCCTTGAGAGGAGTATGTACTTTATTGAAGTATATTTAACGACAATTTTTTCCTCATGGGTGTTTGATACTGCATGTAGTTCTCACCTTTGTAATTGGTTACAGGGGATGGAAAGAAGAAGGAGTCTCAATGAAGGGGAAATGATCATCTGCCTTGGAAATGGAGCAAAAGTTATGGCCATAGTAGAAGGCGTAGTCAACTTAAACTTGGAGAATACTTCTATTATACTTAATCCTTGTTTCTATGTACCCTCTTTTTAAAAAAATATTATTTCTATTCCCATTTTGGATAATGAAGGATACGATTTTTCTATATCTAATAGGATGTTAAAAGCATTAAAGAATGGTTCTTTAATATCACAAGGTACATTAAACAACGGATTGTACATATTAGATTCTCAACCTTCATTGATGCACATTCAATCAAGTAAAAGAAAATTAGATAACCAACAAGATGCCATCTTGTGGCATGCAAGACTTGGATATATTTTTGAAAATAGGATGAACAAGTTAGGAGCTCTCAAAGTACTAAATGTTAGTGGCATTAGGGACCTTCCTACTCATGAGTCTTGTTTAAAGGAAAAAATGACCAAGGCTCCTTTTCTAAGATAATTTTAGTGAATCACAAGTCCTTTAGATTTGATCCATACAGATGTTTGTGGCCTACCAAGAGTTAGTGCCGGAGGAGGCTATTCTACTTTATTACATTCACCAATGGTCATACTTGGTTTGGACATGTGTATTTTATGAAGTACAAGTCTGAGGTTTTTGAAAAATTCAAAGAGTATAGGAATGAAGTAGAAAAGCAAAAAGGGCTCAGTATTAAAGCTCTTCGATCAGATTGAGGAGGAGAATACTTAAGTACCGAATTCTTGAATTATCTAAAGGAGAATGAGATTCTTTATCAATGGACTCCACCCATCACACCCTAACATAATAGAGTAGCTAAATGGAGAAATTGTACTTGTTGGACATGGTACATTCCATGATGAGCTTTTTCGATGAGCCTATCTCCTTTTAGGGATGCAACCTAGATACGACTGTGAGGCTACTTAATATAGCACCCTCAAAGTCGGTGCCAAAAACACCACATGAGATGTGGTATGGCAAAGTACCTCACTAGTCTTTCTTAAAAGTTTGGGGGTGTCCCACTTACGTCAAGAGGTTAGTGAGAGACAAGTTGGATAGTAAATCCACCTTGTGCAAGTTTTGGGACACCTAAGAGAGTCTTTGGGTTATTACTTTTATGATCCCTCAGAAAAAAAAGGTGTTTGTTTCAAGGAACACCTACTTTTTGAAAAAGTAATTTCTATTAGATAGAAATAGTGTTGTTGTTGAATTTGATGAAGTTCAAGATGATAATCAAATCCCACAAGTGGTAGAAAAAATTGAACATCGAGAGCCTTACACACAACCTCTGAGAAGGTCGGACTATATCAGGAAGCAACCCGAAAGGTTTGGATTCTTTCATGAGATAGGCCAATCAGATAATGATCTGAATACCTATGAAGAAGTTATGTTGGATATAGACTTGAAATATTGGCTTGACACCATGAAATCTGAAATGAACTCCATGTACTCCAACAAAGGATGGGCTTTGGTAGATCCATCGGAGGTAAAGTACCTGTTGGTTGCAAGTGGGTCTATAAGCAAAATCTAGGAGTTGATAGAGAGATAATGACCTTTGAGGTGCGACTAGTGGCAAAAGACTATACTCAAAGACCCGATATTGATTTGGAGTAAACTTTTTCACCGGTTGCTATGCCTAAGTTTATTTGGATTTTACTTCTATAGCTGGATATTATGACCATGAGATATGGCAAATGGATGTAAAAACTGCTTTCCTCAATGGAAATATTGAATAAGAAATCTATATAGAACAACCACAAGGTTTTACATCCAAAGGGAGTGAGCAAAAGTTATGCAAACTTGAGAGATCCATTTATGGGTGTCCTAAAGTTGGAATATATGTTTTAACAAGACAGTCAAATTGTTTGACTTTGTTAAAAATGTTTATGAACCTCTTGTGTACAAAAAGGCTAGTCGGAGTAGTGTACAATTTATTGTGCTTTATGTCAATGATATTTTTCTTATTGGGAATGAGAGAGAAATATTAGAGTATACTAAAGCAATGTTATCTACACAATTCTCCATGAAAGATTTAGTACAAGCATCCTACGTATTAGGAATACGTATCTATAGAGATAGATCGAGGAGGATGCTGGGGCTTTCCCAAATACCGTACATTGACAAGATACTAAAGAGACTTAGTATGGAGGAATCTAAGAAGAGATTTATCCCCATGGGACACGGTCTTCGTCTCTTTACCCCTAAGACAGAGGAAGAGAGACGAAAAATATCCTATATACTTCATGCATCTACCTTTAGGAGCATAATGTATGCCGTTCAATATACAAGGCCGGATGTAGCACACGTTGTAAGTGTTACAAGCCATTTTTAATCTGACCCCAATGATTGTCACTAGAAAGCCATTAAATCAATTCTTAAGTACTTGAGAAGAACTAAAGATTTATTTTTGGTATATGAAAATGGAGAATTGAAACTCGAGGGGTTTATGGATTTTAGTTTTCAATTCGATGCAGATAATCTAAAATCCATTTCTAGGTTTACATTTTATCTCAATGGCAGTGCGGTGAGTTGGAAGAGTTCCAAACAAGACACCACAGTCGATTAAACCACAGAGGCAGAATATATTACGGCTTTGAAAGTTGCAAAGGAAGGTGTTTGGATTAAAAACTACATCCAAGAGTTAGATGTAGTGCTTAGCATTGCTGAGCCAGTAGTTGTCTTATGTGAAAACAATGGGGCAGTAGCACAAGCTAAAGAGCCAAGATCTCATCTACGATCCAAGCACATTTTAAGGTGATATCATTTGATCCGAGCGATCATTGATAGAGACGACATTTGAGGGAAGAGAGTTTGCCTCGAAAGAGAATATAGCAGATCCACTGATAAAACTCCTAATGCAAAAGGTCTTTGAAGGACATCTTGAGAAGATACGTCTTAAGACTATAGAGCATTGGCTTTATGGCAAGTGGGAGATTGTTGGAACAGTGCCCCGCAGCCAATGAGATGGGCATATAAACTATTTCACTTGTGATACAATCTTAATTGAATGATATTCATATTAAATGGCTATCTGCATCTTATGCTTTATTTACTTCACTAGCATTTAGTTGAAGCCTTTAGATCACATAAGACTACGAGACTTTGTCACGCATTGGGTGGTGATCATGAAACAAGTCTTATATGGTTGTGATCTTAAAATATCCCAAGTCGTAGAATCTTATAGGACAGGGCATCTAAGATTCGAATAGACTTGCACTAATGATATATAAATCCAAGGAATTGGATATTGCTTCATTTTAGGAGCGATCCATGTTAGATATGGGTGCATGTTAGTAGGTGCTTGTTAGAGAACAAGTTCACTAGAGGCTTGCCAGGAGAATCCAATAAATAGCTGAAGTGAAAAGTTCTCCAACTTATGCTAGTGCATATAATTAGTCCTTTGACCTGTGGATCCATGGCAACCTTGCATTTAGGTCCTCATACTTTGACTCTTCCTTAATCACTTTGTAGGTCTTTCAGATTGAACTTGGGTATGAGCTACTTAGACATGTAGGTTTATGAGATCTAAGATAGGATCGGACTCCTCATCATTATGAGGGAGGGTGCATCTCCTATGTATTCTATAATGATCGATTCCAAGAAATCCTTGCGTAAGGTAGTATGACAATTTGGAAAAGAAATTTTTCAAAGATGAGGTCATAAAGGGGAATCAAACATTGGGAATAGAAACATAGTTACCGAGGTTATTAGGGAACCAACAAATATTTTACCCTAGGCCTCTTTCAGGAGATAGGAAATGGAAGGACCGTATTTGCATGGTACGTGTAGAGCTAGAATGGTTCACCAAGAGTATATTCGTTTGACCAATTAGTTGGGCTCCATGGGATTGTGGCTAGACTTTCACCATGGAGATCGGGTACTTTTCAATTAATGGAGATTAATTGAATTGAGTTATTAGTTTAAAGGAGTTTAAACTAATATGAATATTCGATATTCAAAATATCACAAAAGTTGTGAGCCTATGTCCAATGAATGGAAAAACTTAATGGGTTACACACAAAAGCCAAATTACAAGTTCTACTTGACGAAGGAATTTTCTAAGTGTTAGAAGTATTCCTTTAGGGCTCGTTTGCTTGGAATGATGTGATTAGAAGTGATACATAAGCAAAGGATACATTTTAAGCCCATTAGGATAGAATATTTTAATTTTATGTTTGGTTGGTATGATTAGTATATAGATAAATTAAAATATAATATATAAATTTACTATTATATCCTTTATATATTTTAATAAGTTTTTCATAATTTTCTCATTCTTTCCCATTTTTAGAATCATGGCTTAATTGAAAATAAGATAAAAAAATAAACCTTATTAAATTTTTGTAATTCTTATCACACCTAATCAAGTCTTCCTCCCCTTGATCCATTTTCCAAAAGCAACAATAAATAATATAAGGTCTAGGATTTATCAAGGGCTTTTATCAATTGAAGCAAACATTAGAAGAGGTTTGATTAGATATGTATCACACCTAATCAAGCCAAGCAAACAAGGCCTAAATGTGACCCATTTTGGAGGTAAATTTGGTTGGCTAACTTTTAGTCATTATGGCATGATTAATTTAATTTTTAAGTTAATCAAAATAAATTAAGGAGTTAATTTAATTGGCGCCATATGACAATTAATTAGTCAACTTAAGGAGTTAAGTTAACACTTGCTAGCTTAAAAAGTTAAGTTAGTTGGCTTAAGTGTTAAGTGAAAGTCCAATTGATTGAATCAAGTGAAGAATTAATTTTAGAGGGAAATTAAAATGAAAGAGTTCATTTGGCATGCATTTGGAATTTATTTGAATGACATTTCATAAGATGAAATGAAGATTCCAAATGAAATTCAAATGCAAGTGAAATTCACATTTCACATTCAACTTGCTTGCTTTGGTGGCACCTCAAGGGAGGTGTGATGCCAACTAGCATCACACATTCCCTTCATCTATATATAGATATAGGTGGCCGGCCAATGGAAGCTAATCACATGCTTTTCATATATAATTGTTAGATACATATTTTCCCTCTAATTTTGTGTGATCTTCTCATGTGTTGAGATTTCACACCTTCTTCACTTCTCCCTCTCAAGTTAGCCATCACCACACCTTCATCCTCAATTGTTCTAGCTGGTATTGAGGTTTATTAGTGCTTGTTATTGGTGTGTGGATTATTTCATTAGAGGCAAGATATTTGGATTGCTTTGCTCTTGGAAGATCCACAGCAGGGCACTAAAGTTGGTGCAATTTTTCAAGGCCTTGCGGATCTGATTTGTTGCTAATATTTTTACTGGAAACTCCCCAAGGTGTGGAGGAGAGTGTGTCCAAATTTCAGAAAATATTGAGGTTGTTTGGTTAGGTAAACATTGCCTAAAAGCTGCTGCGCCAGGAAGAGACTGCCTTGAAGAGTTCAAGCTAGTCTTCATCTCTTTGGTTGGATTTTGCTATCTACGTAATTTTCTGACCGAAATCCATTTTAGTAGCATGATTTAGAGCCCTAAGGAGGTGCAATAAAGTTTGATTTTAGATTCTAATTTTTTTATACTTGGATCCTTAGCTTATACTTTCTTTCAAGACAAGGGACCCTTTGATAAATTGAGGTGGTATTGTAAGGCTGTGAAAGAAACAAATCCCAAAAGTATTGAAGATTATGAAATTGACTTGGTGACCTTAAAATTTCAGCACTATTTATCTGTTTCATAGCATTTCTGGTCTGCTTTCTCAGTGGATGCAGGCCACCGAT
Organism: Jacaranda mimosifolia; assembly: GCA_018894105.1. Taxonomy (NCBI): domain Eukaryota; kingdom Viridiplantae; phylum Streptophyta; class Magnoliopsida; order Lamiales; family Bignoniaceae; genus Jacaranda; species Jacaranda mimosifolia. Next base: position 15,645,444 of record CM032123.1, read on the forward strand.
TTTCTTAGATAGGACTCATATTAAGAATAAGTATAAATGATGCTTAATTAGTGCTATCACAAGTGATCCTGATGATGATTTATTCACATTAGCATATATGGTTGTTAATGCTGAAAATAATATTAATTGTGAGTGGTTATGCTTGAAGTTGAGGAGCATTTTAGATTCTCACTATAACACATAGTTTAGAAGGTTCACTTTTTTCTTTGACCGACATACTGGGCTTTTTAAGGCCATCCCCATCGTATTTCCTAGTAGTCATCATGCATACTGCTTGAGACACTTGGTCGACAGCTTCAAAAAGCAAGTAAGTTCTTTTTTTATTTTATTCAAAACTATGATCCGATCTAATTTAATGTTCAAGTGATAGTTCAAGAAATCTAATGATCATATAATTTTAATTCCAGCAATGAGCAAGTACCTTCTCAACAACATGAAACATTGGTCATATGTTTTCATGAAAATTGCATTCCATACCTTTCGCTAGAGACTTCATCATGCAGTTAGAGCACCAATGTTGGGCAAATTCTTTATTTTCTAGCGATAGATTGGGAGTAATAAACAACAAACAGGCAGAATATAGAAATAATTGAGTGAAATCGGCACAATTTTTGCCCGTTGCAACTATGGTCGATCATATACCTAAATAAATAATGGTTATGATGTATGATCGATGAGAAGAATTTAATAAACTCACTGGGGTATTATGCCCGAAGCATGAGAAGAAGCTAGCAGTAAATTATATGGCCTCTCGTGTACTAAAAATGGAGAAATCTAGCGGCTGGAACTTTGAGGTCAGTGATCATGACAAATCCTATATTGTGGATTTGTAGATTTGGAGTTGTTCATGTCGGGCATGGAAAGTTGATAGAACGCCATGCAAGTATGTTTGTGCCTGTATTGAGTCTAAGTTACTTTCGGTGTATGACTTTACTGACCAATACTACTAGGTTGAAATGTTTCAACAAGCCTACAAACTTGTACTTAGCCTTATACTTACTTTTGACTTGAACACATTCCAAGCAGAGAAAGAATCAATCATTTATGCACCTAATATGAGACCTCAGCTAGGTCTTTGAAGGACACAGAGATTTTTATCTTAAATTGATATTCGAGCTATCAGGTGTAGATGATGTTGTAGAACTGGGTAAATCATAGTACATGCAAAAAAGCTACAACTAGCTAGATTAGCTTGAACTTAGTGACATATTTGCTTACCATTTTGTTGTATATATATGCTTGCTATACCTTTTTGTCATTACTTTGTAACTAATATATTTATTTATTTATTATTAATCTGGAGGCAGGGATACAATCAATGAAATAAGGATTGCACGGTGCTCAGAGATAAATGACAACTGCTAATTTTTGCCTTTTGAAGGACATGTTAGATTTAAACTATTTGGACTGTTATGTAATAATATTTGTTGAATTTTTATTGGACAGTTTGATATTTAATCTAGTGAAATATATCAAGATTTTTAGATATTATATCAAGATTTCTCGATATTGGATAGCTTTCTGTTTTTAGCTAATGTGCATATTCATATCTATAGTTGTTTTACAGATTTGTGTGTATAGTTGTTGTGCAAGTTTGTATTTACCTGTTGTATATATTTGTAGAAATTGGTATATGGTACAGGGTGGTTAATAGACGAAGTATTTTTTAGGATATATATATATAGTATACATATTTACATATACAATATTAATCCCTAATTGCATGAACATCTTAAGAGTGTGCTGAGAACATGTCTATAATCTTGGATATATGAAAAATTATACCTAATGTAGAAAAAAAAATACCATTTTTTGTTTAGAACGAAATTGAAAATCCGTGAAAAAGTACCCAGTTTTGGTATTTATGTACTTCAAAACTGCATTTATGTATTGAATTTGCCCTAGTTATGTATTTATTTTGAGGGATTTTGTACTTGTTTTTCCAAATGTCAAGTTTAACCACAATTCGATGCATGGAACATTACATAAGTGACCATAATAGATAAAATCATGATTTATTGAAGAAATGATCATGATAGTACATGTTGAAATAGTTTAGAACGCAAACACCTATATCTAATTACTTGTGCTCTCTTTCATACTAGTATAAACCACTGATGCATGAGCTAAATAAATCCTTCCGACACCCCCTCCAAAACTAGTGAATCTATCAATGACTATATGAGTCCTAAATTCTAATATGTCATGGTCTTATGATCACGTAATAGCCAGATTAGGCCGAAATGAACTCGATCTCTTATGTGCTAAGAGCGATGTTGGAAATCCATGAAAAATCACATGATTTCGGCATTTATGTACTCCAAAACTGCGTTTATGTATTGAATTTACTGTAGTTGTGCACTTATTTTGAGGGATTTTGTACTTGCTTTTCCAAAGGCCGAGTTTAACTTTAATTTGATGTGTGAAACAACACATAAGTGACCCTAATGCAACAAAATCATGATTTATTGAAGGAATGGTCGTGATAATACGTGTTGAAATGATTGGAAACACAAATAATCACATCCAACCACTTGTGCTCTTATTCATACTTATATAAACCACTTATGCATGAGCCAAATGAATCCTTCCGACACCCATATCCAAAACCAATGAACCTATCATGACTATGAGTTCTAGATCTAACAAGTCATGGTCTTATGATCATGCAATGGCCAGATTATGCCGAATTGACCTCAATCGCTTATGTGCTGAGAATGATATTGGAAATCCACAAAAAAGTACACAATTTCAGCATTTATGTACTTCATAAATACATTTATGTATTGAATCCGCCATAGTTATGTACTTATTTTGAGGGATTTTGTATTTAAGCTTTGCATTTTTGTATTGAATTCTCCTTGTTCAATAATTCTTTTGTGTCTTCTAGTGCTTGCTTTTATGTTCATTTCTCATTCTACCTGGTACCATTTTTTGGATTTGAGTTTTATTTAGCTAAATATAGATGCCATATACATCTTCAAATGTATTGCAGATAGACCAACACATAACACATACATGTAACATGCAATAGTACCTATATAAATGAATTAACGAACTCACCAAAATATCCATATACAAAAACTAACTTCATCAAAACACTAATCGCCTTACATGCAAGAAACCTCCCATATATTGTATTAGAATATGGAAAGCTACCCTCATATTGTATCAAAATATAGCAAGCCATGCTCATGGCTTAGAATCGTAGAAGCTATATGTGCCCGATATGCATCAATGGAACATAAGTTTGCATAGTCCCAAAGATCTATTTGGTTCCTTGCATAACATTTAGCCCAAAGATAACAATAAATTCCATAGTCCACGTCGTCTACTTGTCAGCGACAATAGCCATATTAGATGTCACCTTTTCCAGCATCACATTCCAATGAATGCCTAAGATATCCTGCTATAAACTTACCCTACAAAGCGTAATTAAAATATCATTTATTATTTTTTAAAAGACTTGTTTACACGAATACTTTTAAAATACGACGAACTTACATAAACTCTTGTTGTCGCTTTTGACATAATAATCAATCAAATCAACTCTCATCTTCTTTCCAAATAACAAATCACACTAAACATCTCCTTTGATAAAGTGTTTAGGTTCGTCCCAAACAATGACACTACAAAATAAGTCAAGATTATTAGTTAAGAGAACCTTAGAATTTTTAATAAAAGGGAAAATAAGTAGAAAATTATTATTACTCTAAATTAGCATGAGATAAAAACAAATCAATAATGTTTTGTTGTCTATCAGGAATGTTATTGCATCCTCCATAACCTTTTCTTGCTCAAAATTCACTTATACACATTCCAAAACCTTCGACACCAATATCACTGTAGACAACAATAGCACCTTGTGAGATATATATAATTTGCATTAAAGACAATAGCAGACAGTATTTTCTCAGTAATTTTAGTATTTAGAAAGCCTTTTACAGTATTTCTTGTTCATAATTTTAGTACTTTTACAAAGAGATGAAGTACTACACATCAGACCCATAGTATTTAAACTTCTGCCATATCAAGCTTCTCTTTTTTAAGTATCTTGAACTACTTCTTCAGCATCATCAATCTCTTTAGTTGTACTTCGGCTCACCTCTGCAACCTTTTTTTTGTTAGGCCTTTTTACCTCTGCCATGGCCTCTACAGGCGCAAACTTTGATTCTCTTCAATAGTGTGGTGCGGGTAGTGTGATGAAGTTTTTGTCTTCTCTTTTTTTTCCTCCTATCATCTCTTGTTCTCACACTTCTAACAATAGAAGAGGTATGATCATGTTTCATTTTTCTTTTTTCTTCATGTGGAATGTTATCTTCCCCTTCTTTTTCCCCCCACCATTACCATCACCATCATAATCATGATTGTCATTACCATCATCTGGAGTCTCAAACTCATCAACAATACCCTCTAGGTGTGGTTTCTCTTACCTATCTTTAGCACCAATATCATCATCATCATCACTGTCCTCTTCTATTACCATGTCATCATCAGCATTTTCTCCTCATTAGCTTCATTTCCTTTGCTCTCTAAAATTGCAATTCTTTACTTCAATAATTATACTTCTTCATTTTTCCCCTTCAATTGAGTTTCAAATCGTACGATATCATAGCTTGATGTTGAAGGAACTTGTACAAAGATCACAAAATTAGTAGTATACTAACAATGCAAACTTCAAGTAGTAATTATGTGCATCTAAATAATTAACTGCATTAAAACGATAAGTTTTCCCTCCTTGGGAAAGGGATATATAGGCACAATCTTTTACAATAGAAATTTACACATTTCTTTCAAATGTCAACTCATAGTGAATCATTCTAAACATAAACAATAAGCTTTTACCTTTTACCTTTTCCCTTTTAATTTGGTTAAAACTTTTCTCTGTGTTAGCCACATTCTTGGCGATCTTGCTGTCAGCGCACTAAAAAACCATAGGCATGAACGCAAAGCTTTAGGTTTTTCCAAAGAAGAAATGTGCTCATGCACCCATCCCTACCATTGATTAATCCAAAATTTATAGTTATTTACAGCAAATGATGACAATTTTGTAATTTACAAATTCAAAGTCACTCACCAAAAGGCCAACTGTACAAACGTCAATGCACTTCTTCCTCTGCATTTCCTCTGTATCACATCCTAAATGATTCATTAGGTCTTGAACTATAAAATTTTATATAGCCTCCCCCATGCATACAACTGAATAGAAAATAGATCATCGACATAATGGATGACAAAATGAGGTGTGCAATAGTTGTTCATTAGAAATAGAATACAATTAAGGAGTAGTCTATGGTGCAAACTTGCTTGTACATACCTTATGTAAGGGATGTACAAATGTATTTAATTTAAACTATTGGATTTAAAATATGAAATCATATTCTTTCATTTTAATAATAGTTATCAACATAATAAAATATATTTAACCTACTACTGGTACGAACAATTTATAATGAATTTTAATTGCATGTTGAGGGTTCATTGTACTAAAATAATGGCTACTAATAATAAAATTTTATTTATTTTATCCTCCAACTCATTAAATGGCTTCATATATATATATATATATTGTGACAATTAAATTGAGTTTTCTTTTCAATGACTTTTTTATTAAACATATAAAATGTGGAATGAGCTTATTTAAATTTATTTTACTACTATATATTCTCTTTTAATTTCCGTACAGATTGTATTTTATTATCTTTTTATGCAATCTTATTTTTAACTCAATAAAAAATTATTAAATTTGCAATATATATGTCAAATAATTATATGTGATATACATTAATATACTTAAAAAATCATATTAGTAAGGCATTTTAAAAAAAGTGTCAGAAATTATTCTCCATTGACATTCTCAAATCAACCCAAAATTTAATTAGTTATATTATTTTAATATCTTATATTAATGTATTGACTAATATGAACCTATAATTATATTATAAAAAATTATAATTACTTCATAACCTTAACAAAAATATGAAATGGTCATTTTAACCGTCATTGAAAATATTAAAAAAATAAAAATAAATTAAATAGTAAATGGCAAAATGCCTTTTATTAAAAATATATTCAAAATATTTACATATTTACATATATAAATATGCATATATATATATGAATATTATATATTACATATATAAATGCATAATATATATACATATATATAACATACATACATACATATATATATAACCCTCACCCCCACCCTCACTCCATGCCCTGCCCAAAAACCCCACAATCCAACCGCCATGACCGGCGGCCGACCATGGCTAGCCCGTCTATGGTTTCCTGACTCTGTGGGTGCGGCCGTGCGGGGTTGGTTGGGGGGGATTGGGTGGGAAGAAGGGGGGCGAGGGAGCGGGTGTCGGGATTTGGAAGAAGGAAGTTACTCCTTCTTTTTTCCTTTTTTCTTTTTTTTTTTTAAATTTATTTTTTAGTTGATAAATAAATTTTATTAAGTTAATATTGTTTGTTATTAATATTATTAAATATGTATTTAAAATTATCAAAATTATATTATTTGAAATAATAAACTTAAAAATTTTCTTTCTGAAAAAATATTTTACTTATTAAATAAATTTACTATTTCTAATTTTATATCTTAATTAATAAATAAATAAATTCAACTAAAGTTATTTATATTATTTTTTATATGTTTATTATTTAATATTATAGAGTATGTAATTAAAAAAAATTATATTATATTAATATTTTTATTTTTATTTTTACTTTTTAATTATTTTTAAGAAATATTTATCAAACATTAATTATATTAAAATTTTAAAAAACAAAACAATGACTTGCTGTGAAATTAACATTAATATGTTGTAAAAGAACATGTGTCGTTTAATTTGAGGGTATCTCGTATGAGTGAAATACAACAATACCTCACCATAGACATGCCCTACAATTAAACATAAAAAGTATATACAACCTATCGCAATCTCCTATATCTTAATTAGTGTGCCTATCTACATTCTTGTAACTTTTTAAATATTTGTATATGGTTAACATTCAAAATATTTTTGGAAAACAAATGATTAACTATATCTGCCTCCGTCTTTATCCCTGACGTCCATAGGTTGCCCTATATAAGTCAACCCTAATACTAAAGAAAACTCTGGCCCTCAAATGGAATTTCAGTGCCTTCATCGAAGACAAATGAAGTAGTTCTTACATTGAAGCGTCTTATGATTGCTTGAACTCTATTGAAGCTAGAATTTAATTGTGGCATATTTTAATAGCCATAGAATGGGGTTTCCTTTAGAGACTATCGGAGTTGGAACCCAATTTTGGGTCCTAGCTAATTCATTGCTGTGTAAAAGTATGCCGGAGAGCAGTAGAAGTATATCTCTAATTCCACTACTGCAAATATAAAAGAACGTAAATAAGTACTAGAAACATCTCCATATATACTTACATTTAAAGTTTTCATACTGAAAATGTAAACAAAAATACTAAACTAGAGTACTTTTGTACCAGATATACATGCATACAGTACTAAAATAAATTAATGCTATGTTTTTCTTCATGAACAATGGTAAATGACTAAACATGCTGTAAACCTTTTAAATGAATCATATTTTGAATATAAACCCTAAAAGTTGAGTTGACAACATACCCAACATTAATCATACTGTAAACCAACTCAACCATTACCAAAATTAAGGCATTATTAAACTCAAAACAAGTTTCATAAATATTAAAATAGAACATTTAAATACAAATTACCTTAAATCAAGTTTGAATAACAAAAAATAGGGTTTCGGAATACTCTTCATTTTAGTACACAAATAACTAACTTTACATACAAAAAATATGAAATCAAGTACGCATTCATTTAAAATGTGTATATAAACAGAGGTTTTATGTATATTTCACTAACATTTCAGAAAACGTATTTACAAACCCAACAGTTGACCAGAAAAATACCTTCTATAATGTTATGGATGCGAGCGAAATGTAGAAGAACCATCGGAACAAGAGACAAAGGCACAAAGACAACTTTCAAAACTCAAATACCATACGGGAATGCTTGAAATGGATGTACACAGTGAACAGAAGCTTTAGCCAAAGAAAAAAATTGGAGGGAAATGTGGAGAAAGAGAGGGGGACCGATGCAGATTTTTTTAAGAAACCAAAAGGGAAATGTGAAGAAATCGTGCACGTGATTTCATCCTTCATTAATAGGGAGATGAGCTGATATTTTTTGGCAATTTTATGTTCAAGTGGAGGTCGTTTCGGTAATTAGACAGTTAGTGAGGAGTGATTTCAAAATAAAAAAGGGATTGGGGAGTTAAGATTAAAAAGTTTTAAATGAGGATTAAACACAAAAATAAAGTTGAATTTGGGGATTTTAAACCTTTCAACTCATTTTTTGTATTAACTTTTTAAATTTTGAAAATACTAAAAAAAAAAATGAAAATGAAAACATAACCAAATGGACTCTAAAGAAGCAAACAAAAACCATCCTATGTTTTTGTCATATTTTATTTCTCAATAAGTCAATTTTATTATGAGATTAGTATGATAATGTTTGGTTATGTTTTCCCAAAATAATATTATGTTTCCCCCAAGTAATATTATTTTGGGAAAATATAAACATAATATTATTTTGGAAAAATATAATCAAATATATCCTCATTTTTTATCCAAAACACACATTTTTCAATATCTATATACGTATGTTATATATATATTATTATTTTAACATTAAAAAAATTACTTAATTTCATTTTTTCACCCCAAAAATTCAAGAAAAAAACATTGATTTGAATGGTAAAATAAAAAAATGTCTCTTCCCAAAATATAAACAAACATACCAAGAAATAATTTTTATATTCTCTAATAATTTACTTTTTTAAAACACATAATAAAATCACATAAAACAACATAATCAAACATTGCCTATGTCTCCCATGCGAAAATTTTCTCCATCCCATTCCTAAGCCCATATTAATAGATATAAATATTTTGTTTCATTTCTTTATAAAGTACAAGTCAAGCCATGTATGATATACGCACGGACAAATAACAAACTACCAACCAAAGACAGACAGATTGCAGAAATGGCGAACAACAAAGGGGTCGGAGAAATCGAAGAAGAGGAGGCGACGCCGCTGTTGCCGAAGAGCCCAGAACCCGAGCCGATTCAACGCAGGACCCGAACCGTTAGAACGAAAGTGCCGGAGGCAGAGGTGCACGTGTACAAGCAAGGGAAGGGTCCGATCGACGTCATCAAAATGGGTCTAGGAGGGTGGGACCAGGACCAGCTGGAGGTCCGGGAAATTCTGGACAGGTATGGCTTCAAATCGGCTTATGCATTAACCCCTGGATCGGGTCGGGGTGTGCCCATCCGTTTCAATCCGAGGAATGGCCGGTCGTTACTCACTTACAGAGATGGCGCGGTTATCTATGTCGACGGTGAGCCCAAGGTAAAAATTACAAGCAGATAACTTGCGACATGTTATGTTTTTGGCATACTTTTTTATGCATTTTGTGGAATTGTGTATGTGCTGCATCCAGGTAAAAATAAGGTTCATGGGGATGAAATTCGTGAAATTATCAGTTTAAATTTGAAGGAAAGTTTTCCCAGGCCAAATTGACCTATTCTGGATCCCCAATCATATGCAACCTATTTCATGATGTAAATTGACTTCTTTTTGGGTGTTAGCACTCCAGTGGTATTCTCTAGGTTTTAAATTGCTGTTAAAACCTGAATTTGCGACCTCACACAATATTTGCTCTATAGAATTTGATGCTTTTTCTTTGTGCTGAGGAACAAACTTATTTCCGTTAAAAAACTTATTAGCAGTACCAAAAGTTTAACAGGATTGGAACATGCTGGTCTACTAATATACCACATTATGCAGCCAGTGGCAAAGTTTAGAATAGTCCATGATATTCTCTTGGAAGTCTGTTTTTTCTAATCTGTGCCGACGAGCGTATATGTTTGTGTCTGTTTCTCTCAATTTCTTTCAAGATGTAGGTTACTAGCGGTGTTTGGGTACCCTTCTTTCATGTTTTTCGGTAAGACTTATTAATACTACTGATAATTGAGAATAAAAGGATTGACTAATTATTCTAGCATGTCTTTCATGTCTAGCATTGCCTTCTTTCATGTTTTTTGGTAAGACTTATTAATAGTACTCATAATTGAACATAAAAGGATTTGAAAGTCGATTTTTATTAGAAGGAGGTACTAGATCTTTTCTCCATCAGGTTTTGCAAAATGGATACAGAAAAAGAGGGAAGGGGATTCTATTTCTCATTGTTAATTACGCAAAGAGACTAGAAACTCCTTTTTTTTCTTGAAAGTTGTCATGGGTCAGACTCCAGCTGAACTCATTTATAGCCCTAGCCTGAGCTTTTTGCGAGCCTATTTGATGGCAACAACCTTCCTAACTCTTAAGAATTTCTTCCATTTTCACATGTCCAAGATAGAGACACAAGCCCCCCAAATTGTTGTCTTCCACTCTGTTCAAAACTAATTATTATTCCCTTAAGATTATATAGCAGCTATATGATTCCTGAATTCCAAATTGACTGCCTTAAATGCATTCTACATTTCATGATGTCAGTAATTGTGCTCAAACGTCAATTCTGTTTGATGTTATTGCTGACCATATTGTTAAAAGTGGCCGCTTGCTTTTAAGTATGACGCAGTGATGGATTTTGTGAAATTATTTCATGCCAAACCATGACATTGATTGTCACGCCCAGTTCCTTGATTCTTTTTCCTCCACAAAACATAAATTCTTGTAGTTAAACTGAAGATAAATGTAAGATATTATTAAACAAAGTTCCCATGAATGGTTACCTAATTATAGGAAGTTACCAAAATAACAAACAAAAGACAATATATTTGCTGTGACTAGGTTACTCTAGGAGCCCCTTGTCAACTAGAAACTTCAGAAACTCTTAAGAGGCAGTACCTTATTCCCTCTCCATATCTTGCTTGCTTAAAATTGTGTATAAAGGAATATCATTGCAAACTGCTGACTAAAAAGACTACTTAACATATAAGGTTCTTGTGTGTGAATTAAGTGCAATTAGCTACGTATCAATCAAGAAAATCACACATAAGGTAGAGTATCTTTTTTTGTTTTTCTTTTCTTTTGTACATAGAGCAAAATAATACCTTGATCTCTTGTTTCTCAAACTTTCTACCTTATATCTCCAACACGTATACTAAACCTCCTTATTCACCACATTACTCATATCTCAATTATATTGCTTATCCTACAACCCACTTCACCCATGAAACCCTTCATCCATGTGCGGAGGGATTAGGAGCATAGATGGCGAGACCCTTAAGAGCAGCAAGCCCTTTGCTGCTGGGCGAACTCAGCCCCATCTACTCTGCAACACATTTAGGCCCATTCCACCCGCAAACAAAATCCAAGTAACTCACATAATCATGTAGGTTACTTACCTTTGGCACACAAAAGAATAGCTCTCACTTAAAGAACTTATAATAGCAAAAAAGCATACATCTAACATTAGTCTTGATATCAACATGCACTTAACTTAGATTATCATCTTAGGCTGCATGCTTATCTTTCGACCATGAAAGGAAGTCGATTAAACATGATAACATAATGTTCAACTTATAGTAAATGGAAGCTTGCATGCTTATCCAGATTACTGACTTCATCATATAGCACAATAAACCACGAGTTATATTACTTATGAGGTTAAGTAGAGTTCTTATGTTAATGATAACAAAACTTGATAGTATATTCTTTTCTTCCTTGCTTCTTATCTACTATACTTCTTATTTACTAAATTTTTGTTCGATACACTAGACCTGATTTGTATGCCCTATTTATAGGGAAATTCTTATCTTACCTCAATTTATATAGGGATGAAATGGATTAGGATGGACATAAAAAGGGAGGCCATGAGTAGTCATGAATCTTATGACTTTGCATGCCTTTTGTCTAGTGGAGATATTAGAGGATGCACCTTGGTTTTACTTGTTACCAGGCACGCCATCTAGCAATTGAAGAGTTAAAAATATGCCATGTGTTATGTCATCGCCTCTTTTAACCATAATTTCATGTGAAACACCTATTTTGAGGAATATTGAGGAGCTGCCACTAGCAAATAAGAATTTAACAACGTGCCATGTGGAGTAGTAAGGTTTCATCACTTCTTTTAACCACAAATGCATGTGAAACACTTCAGAGAGACGTTGAGGAGCTGCCACCTATTATTAAGCCAATCCTATTTGACCCATTATTTCCTAGCACCTGTTTATTATATGGTGTGGTTGTCCTCAATTTTTCTAGATTTATATCAAGTTCTTAATCCCATATGCTAATACTACAATCCTTAACACTTAATCACACAAATAACTAACATCTAATCACATGACTAACTAACCTAACCACATTAGTAATTAACATTTAAATGTGCCTTGCACATCATCAAATTTATATGGCCTTGCTTTTATAATGTGTCATTATGAAAGTTGCTCAATATCAGGTTTGCTCCTGGTAAACTACTCAGCCAAATTTCTTTTAAAATTCCAAGAGAAAAGACAAGGTAAAATAAAGTGACAGAAACACACATATAGAAGGCTATAGAGTAATAGAATGGCTTTACCTAGTTGATCTAGAAGCCTTTTATATAATTTTCTGTAAAAACTCAAAATTTTGTTGGTGACCAGTGGTACAGAACCAATAGGTACAGGCCACTGCATTTTTCTTTCAACGAATCCTGGTGGCACTGAGGCAATTTAAAGATGAAGTATTTCCTTGGGACATTTCATAGATTATCATAGGGCTGACAATGTGATACCATGTTTTCGTGTTCATTACTTTGTCCATGAGACTGTATAGTGCACTTCTTTTGGGTAAAGTGAACATTGCACAATTATCAGAATGGCCTAAACTAACAGCATTCAAGAAAACCACAGCACGAGCTATTGTATGGACAATAACTAGTTTCACCTGCTTGGTGGTGAGTAGATCCTTTTGAGGAGCCCTTCCAACATATACGAAAGTAGATGTGCTTTTGCTACTCCAGCTCCTGGTCAGGAAACTCCAGTTTTCAACCAGTTCTGCTGGTTTGAAGCAGTGTCCTAAAATGCCACCTTTGAATCTGGTTCAAAACAACTATTTTCAAACCCATTATGCGACACTATGCATTGATCTTTTATCGTTCTTATCTTACGATTTCCAAATGGTATTCACTCAAAGGATGGGTTTTGAGCTATCTGCTTTCTAGTTTCTTGAGAGCAGACGCCTGGAAGAATTTTTATGCAGTTCTGATTGATCATCAATAAGATATAAACTCCACTATCTGAAGTGCCACTTAATTGCTTTATCAGTCTTGACATTTTCATCTGTTATCTGATGTGTGTTAGTATATTTCTTGGCATTCAGAACACTTCATGTAGTCCTGTATGTGATCACGTGTGAGTGCTGATGCATAAGAATGTTTCTTTCCTTTACCTCTGAGTCAAATTTTAATTGTTTTATAAGTGGAAAGTCACTGAAGTGAGAGCAGTTGGAATATGACATTGCTCATGCATATTGAAATCTTCATCCACATCAAACCTTAAAAGAACCTATATTAATAATGCAGACAGGTGCTGATTTTAGAAAATATGAACCAACAACAGAATCAAGCTGCAAAAGTTTATCGAACTTAACAAATTCTTGAAGAGCTGCCTTTAAATCAAAAATACATTTCATAGCATTTACATCATTCTAATCATCTGCAGACTCAAACCCATACATTAATGGTTTAATAGGTGTATCTACTATAAGGATGTCATTAAACAATTGTACATGATTCTAGCTCGTTATTAGTTTCAGACTGCTGGAAAAAGCATTCTTTTTACTGGTGCTCCACTGGTTAATAATTATCCTTTCGCTGCTAATATAGATCTAAGATGTTATTGGCATCCAGTATTCAATTTTTAAGCTAGTAATGGAAAATGTTGTTCAAGTTTTTCGTCTCATGTTCATAAACGCCCATCTACTTGCAAGTAGCTGAATATTAGAGAAATTTATACTTTGGGCATTAGCCTGTTGAGTTATCCATTTTGACTTGTTTTATGCTCCTAAATGCAGGACTCACTGCTGAAGCCCATTACCAAGATATTGTTAGGGGTGGCAGTAATAACCATCATGATTATCTTGGTTATGAAAGAGACTCCAGAATGGGCGAAAAAGTTCAACATCTCAGGAGGTCGCATTCCTCCATGGGTTCTAGCTTGTGCTGTTATTGTTTTCACTCGGATGCGGAAGAGAACTAGGAGTTTTCTAGAAAGATACCTTCAGTGAGCCTTTAGATTCTTCACTCAAATTGGAGACAAAAAATTTGAAATTCCTAAGGATTTCAGCTTTTATTAGTTGGATTTGCATAACTGATTCTTCCACACACACAGACAGGGGTGAGATTGTCTGGTTGTTGGATAGTTTTCTTCTGGTTGCACTGGAAGAATGATTTGGCTCTATAAGTTTTGTTGTGTAGACGCCTCAACTTAACTAGGATTTGACATTTTACAGCTTGTATTATCTACAGAAAATATCAAACGAATTACAACTACAATTTGCAGAATGGGTAGGAAAGTTGCCTTTTTTTTTATTTTTTTTTATTATGCTTTACTGGTGTGGAAAACTGAAGCTGAGGAACAGTATATGAAAAATCACAGATTGAAATTGAAGTTCCACCAAGTGGATGAGGCTGTAATTCTTATTGATTTACTCGTCCTTTTTGGTGAAGGGAATGGAAAAAGCAAATTAAAAGGAAAGCAAGATTAGGAGATTTGGGGTACGTATTTGTAAAGACTTTGTTTTGGGTGCAGATATTGCATGCATAGGAATATTGAAAAATATTCTGAAGGATTGATTAACAGACACTTGTGCAAAAATATAGGGGAAAAATGAAAAACTTCTTTGCTACGCATGTAAAAGCAAATGTAACTGAATTTTATAGAAAAATATAAGCAGGAAATTAATTAATAGGAGATTGGAAACTTAATATATCAAGTTCTTTATACGTTAATTTGCTAAGTTGGTGGGATCGTATCATTATCCAATTCATTTTAAATTCAACTAATCCGATCCATATTTGATTTTTTCTTCTTACCGCTGCTCATAATATATCTCTTCCAAGATGTTTGTATCCTACGTTGTTAGAATACTATCATTAACTTTTTCTTTTATTATCACAATAAGATCACAAAGAAAATATATATATATATATATATATATATATTACCTCATGCCTCCCCACAGAGTTTATTAAAACTCCTTCTATAGGAGTCTTAATTCATTTTGGAGAGATTTTTTTTTTAATATCCTAGAAAGTTAAAGGTTTTGTTGGTAAGAAAACACGTCTTTTATGAGTATAATATTAAGGTATAAATATGTCCCCAACGTGATGCACAAAAAATAATTTTTAATACTAAAATAACTTGTTTCTATAATAATATTCATTCTACTTTATGTGATTAGAAAATAAACTGTTATTATTTTTAGTACTAAAGGAAATAAAATTTATTATCAAAAAAACATAATATAAATATTTCAATTGAAAAAAATTAAATTTGAAGATAATTTGTAATTGAGTAAATTGAGATAAAAAATTTAAAAATAATAAAATAGAAAATAAAAATAGAGCCAGATAGTTTATTCAATATATTTACTAAATTAGATTATGTATATTTGTTATGATAAATGAGCAGACCTATCTTTTTATAACATAAAGCCTTTTTGTATGATTTCTTAATAATGTAAAAATAATTTTTATAACGTTTGAGATGTTAAAAATATCTAGTATCTGTCAATAAAATAAACATATAATTCGTATTTAATTTATGAAAACTATTTGTATTAGGTTATTATATGATCACCAATTTAATATGTGATTTGTAATATGAAATGTTCTATATACTTAAATACATTTAATATTCGATATAACTCTAATAAGTAAAAAAAAAAAAATATTTCTAGAGTTATTTTATTTTTTTAAAATTATCAAATTATGTAATAATCATAAAATAATAAGTAAATTTCAATATCAATTCAAAACAAATATTAGTATTTGCATATGCAAAAATATTCTTTTATAAACTATTATTAGGCAAAGATATTAAAAAAGAAGAAGCCATATACAGTATAAATAGAAAGCTGTATATAATTATATATAATAAAAATATTAAAATTAGTATGATTTTCTATTTAAGTGGTCATTTATCAAACTTTTAAAAAAATTTAACTATGCCAACCATATATTTCCTTGCAAAAAAATTTACTTCAAAAAATTGAGAATGAGTTTTCCAGTATTATGTTGTGAAAATTTTAAAATAATTTTATTTAAAAATTTTGATAATATAAAAATAAAATTACATTATTTATTATATTCTATAAATATGATTTTATTTAAAAATATTTTACATATCTAAAAAAAGATCATCATTAAAATAGTTAGCTTTTGAAAAAACTAATGACTTGAGAAATTATGTATCAATTAATTATAATTATTTCAGAAATTTCAAACTTTTACTAAGAAAGTGATGTTTAAACATCTCATATAAATAGATATCTATCCTTTTTATAAGAAACAAATAAATTGTAAAGTCTTTTGAGTAAGTCACGATATTACGAGGTAATCATGCTTATTAAATATTTTTTATGCTTTTGAGATATACTTAATATAAACTATTTAAAAGTCATATATTTTAAATTTCTAAGTTATTCAAAAAGTAATTTATTTGATCAAATAATTGAATAATTTTTATCTATTAATTTTTTGATTTAAAATAATTGAATAATGAATTACATCAATTGAAGATAAAGTTATTGTATCTATTTAAATACAAAAATAATTTATTAAATATAAAAAATTAGTTATCAACTACTTTATTTGTGAATCTTTTAAGATAAAAATATTTAGCTCTTTATATGAAAAACAAAAGCTTAGCATTTTTTAAGATCACATGTATTAGATAGTCTCAATGTATTTGCTTTGTATATTCATTTTTTATCATATCAAAAAGCACAAAAAATTGTTTTTAATAGTTAAAATTATCAAAGTATGTAAATTACTAAAATATGGAATACATCAATCGTTTAAAAGACTATTTATTTAGTTTTGTACATACATGATTTTCCATACTTAATTTATATATCTTATTTATTTGTTGGAAGAGAAATAAAATTATTATTTATTAAAAAATAATAAATAAATAGAGATTCAACCAATCAAAATAAACTTACCAAAGCATATGATTTTATATATAAGCATAAAAAACTCTTTTTTTATGTGCACATAATTAGAAATAGGAAAATCACATAATACTAATAAATTTAATGATTTTCTTATGAAAAAAATATACTTTTTCTTCATTCATTTGATAAAAAATTAGAGTAACTTCAACTACTTAATAAAATATGGGAGACTTATTTAAAAGTACCAAACACACTTTCAACTTTTGTAATCAGTCCCCACTTGATTTTTGTTAGAAAAAATTCCCTAGTTCTGTT
Organism: Jacaranda mimosifolia; assembly: GCA_018894105.1. NCBI lineage: Eukaryota > Viridiplantae > Streptophyta > Magnoliopsida > Lamiales > Bignoniaceae > Jacaranda > Jacaranda mimosifolia. Next base: position 15,662,951 of record CM032123.1, read on the forward strand.
AAAAGTTTAGATATCACTCCCCACTCACTTGATTTGACAAAAATGCCCTTAAGTATAATATTTTTCATTAATTTTTTCTCACTTCTTCTTCATCTGGACAAGCAAACAGTAAACCCTATCATATCAAAAACAGAAAGAACAGAAAAAATGCAACAAGCTCCACGATAGGAATGAGAATAACGTTAAAACCAAAAACCACCATCCCGATAGCTGCATTGTCTTCTTCTCTTTTTATTTTCAGCATTTTCGGGTTTCTTCTTCTTCTCAGTTTCTTCTCAATTGCTTCTGAGTTTCTTATATTTTTCTGACAATGTCAACTAGTAGTGAAGTAGGAGTGTTCAATCAAGTTAATGGACATATACATTAATGTCGCAAGAAAATGGAGTGAAATCAACGCCGAACACTTCAGTTTACAATACATAGCTCCACATCAAAAATTGTACATGAGTTTGACTGATGATGACGGTGTCATGAATATGGTCTTACTTCATTTGACATTGAAGATGAACGTTGTTGACATCCTGGTAAACCGAAAGGATGAATTAAGCAGCAGTGCAAAGAAGAGCAGTGATGGTTTAATGTAATACTTCTACATAATCTAAACTGTACTGTAGTTTGTAAAGTTTTGTACTTGAAGTATTTTGAAATTGTACTCTATTATGTAAGTTTTATACTTCAAGTGTTCTATTAATGGATTATCCAAAATTGTACTACAACTTCTAGCAGTTTATACTTGAAGTGTTCCGAAACTATACGTCTTTTATATAAAATTATTCTTTTGATTTTTTGAAATTATACTTCATTTTATCAAAAATTGTAATATATTTATTGAAGTTATATACTTTAAGTGTTATATTTATCAATTAACCAAAATATACTGCAGTTGCTAGGGCTTTATACTTCAAGCGTTTTGAAATTGTACTTTTATTTTCTGAAATTATACTTTCTTTTGTACTTAATTTTATCTAAACATGTACTTATTCATTCAAGTTCTATACTTCAAGTGTTTCGAAATTGTACTTCATTTTATCTAAACTTATACTTTAGTTATTTGAATCTATTATTTAAGTTTAAAGTGTTTTACTAATGGGTTATCCAAAAATTGTACTGCAATTGCTAAAGTTTTATACTTCAAGTGTTTTGAAATTGTACTTCACTTTATCTAAAATTGTACTTCTATTTTTTGAAATTATACTTCATTTCATACATTGTTTTACCTAAACATGTACTCTATTCATTGAAGTTCTATACTTCAAGTGTTCTGAAATTGTACTTCATTTTATTTAAACTTGTACTTCAATTATCTGAATCTATTATTTAAGTTTTATACTTCAAGTGTTCTACTAATGGATTATCCAAAATCATATTGCAATTGCCAAGGATTTATACTTCAAGTGTTCTAAAATTGTACTTCTTTTTATATAAAATTTTACTTTTATTTTCTGAAATTATACTTCATTTTACATAAACATTTACTCTATTTATTGAAGTTATATACTTCAAGTGTTTCGAAATTGTACTTTATTTTATCTAAACTTATACTTCAGTTATTTGAATCTATTATTTAAGTTTTAAGTGTTCTACTAATGAATTATTCAAAAATTATACCGCAATTACTAAGGTTTTATACTTTAGGTGTTCTAAAATTGTACTTCACTTTATCTAAAATTGTACTTTAATTTTTTAAAATTATACTTCATTTTACCTAAACATGTACTCTATTCATTGAAGTTCTATACTTCAAGTGTTCCAAACTTGTACTTCAGTTATCTGAATCTATTATTTAAGTTTCAAGTATTTTACTAATGGATTATTCAAAAATTGTGTTGCAATTGCTAAGGTTTTATACTTCAAGTGTTCTGAAATTGTACTTCACTTTATAAAAAATTGTATTTCTATTTTTTGAAATTATACTTCATTTTATCTAAACTTATACTATATTCATTGAAGTTCTATACTTCAAGTGTTCCGAAATTTTACTTTATTTTATCAAAACTTGTACTCTCGAGTTAAAGTCACTTTTATCGTATGACTTTACCGATCAATATTACCGAGTTGAGATGTATCAACAAGCATACCAAGCAGCGATAAACACCATTCCTACGTATGATATGCATATGCTCCCTCTAGATGATGATGGCGTCATTAATGCACCTGATTGCCGATCTCAACCTGGGCATAGAAGGACACAAAGGATTCCATCACAAATTGAGAAACGTGTAATTAAGTGTAAAAGGTATGGTAGAACAGGGCATAATCGTCGAACCTGCAAAGAATCAATAATCTAGCTAAATTTTGTACCTTAATCTAGGAGATTTATACTTGATTTCATGACATTTGTACTTTATTTCGGTAATCATATACTTGATTTAGGGTGAAATTGGCATTTTTGTATATTGTCCGACATATCAATTATTTTGTACCCTAATCTGGGACAACTATACTTGGTGTCATGACAATTATACTTTATTTCGGCAATTATGTATTTGATTTAGCGTGAAATTGGCATTTTTGTATGTTGTCGGAGATATCAGTTATTTTGCACCATAATCTGGGAGAATTATACTTGATTTCATAACAATTGTACTTCATTTTCGGTAATTATGTATTTGATTTAGCGTGAAATTGACATTTTTGTATGTTGTCCGGGATATCAGTTTTTTTGTACCCCAATTTGGTAGAATTGTACTTGATTTCATGACATTTGTACTTCTTTTTGGCAATAATGTATTTGTTTAGCGTGGAAGTTAGCAAATGGATGTTGTCCAAGATATCAGCGCTTTCGTACCTCAATCTGAAATATTTATACTTGATTTCACGATATTTGTATTTCATTTCAGCCATTATGTACTCCATTTCTTAATATTTTTACTAATATTGTTGAATTGAAATTTGTTCCATGATTTGCTTTTAAGTCTCAGTAATTAATAACAAAACTCTAAAAATGTGTGTAATATTTATTATATGAATAAAATAATATTAAAGTTTTAAAGTGTTAACCACTAATATTCAACGAATGAATATTATCAATCGCAGTAATGTAAAGAATACTTATGCTTTCAAAGATATAAACAAATGAGCATTTGACAATAATATCCACCCTATAACCCGTACAAATACGTACTTCATCTGATCCGATAATCTCAAAATATTGTACTTGACTATCACTACAATTATTGGAGACTAATTATTCAATTACAATAAGTGTACCTCAACATAACACCATTTATACTTTATTTGTTCTACGTTTGTACTACATTTTCATCATATTATACTCAAATTCACTATCCGATTTCAATTGAATTGAAGTGTACTTCAACATAACACCATTTATACTTTGTTTATTCTACGTTTGTACTACATTTTCATCATATTGTACTCAAATTCACTATCCGATTTCAATTGAATTGAAGTGTACTTTAACATAATACCATTTATACTTTGTTTGTTCCATATATGTACTTCATTTATATTATATTGTACTCAAATTCACTGTTCGATTTCAATTTAGTTGAAGTGTACTTCAACATAACACCATTTATATTTTGTTTGTTCTACGTTTGTACTTCATTTACATCATATTGTACTCAAATTCACTGTCCAACTTCAATTTAATTGAAGTGTACTTCAACATAATACCATTTATACTTTGTTTGTTCTACGTTTGTACTTCATTTCCATCATATTATACTCAAATTCACTATCCGATTTCAATTTAATTGAACTATACTTCAACATAACAATATTTATACTTTATTTGTTCTACGTTTGTACTTCATTTTCCTCATATTGCACTCAAATTCACTGCTCGATTTCAATTTAATTGAACTGTATTTCAATATAATACCATTTATACTTTATTTGTTTTATATTTATACTTCATTTCCATCATATTGTACTTAAATTCACTACCTAATTTCAATTTAATTGAAGTGTATTTCAACATAACACCATTTATACTTTATTTTTTCTATATTTGTACTTCATTTCCATCATATTGTACTCAAATTCACTGTTCGATTTCAATTGAATTGAAGTGTACTTCAACATAACACCATTTATATTTTGTTCGTTATACATTTGTATTTCATTTCCCTCATATGGTATTGAAATCAAAATATTATAAATACTTGATGGAAAATTATACTTACATACAAAATAATATTATAAACAAAGTATGCTTCAATTTACATATGTATGTACATACAAAGTATGATTCAAACCCTACAGGCTTAAATATTTTGTACTACAATTGCTTCTAAAATATACTATAGATACATAGGTTATATACTATATTTTCAGTTAATGAATACTACATGCCTGAATGTTTTTGTACTACAGATGCTTCTAAAATGTACTGCATATATACAAATATTAAATTATAATTTAATTTAATCTACAGACTTGAATGTTTTGTACTACATATGCTTCTAAAATGTACTGCAGTTACATAGATTATATGCTACACTTTTGCCTGATGTGTACTGCAAGCATAAATGTTTATACTATATTTGTTTCTAAAATGTACTGCAGTTACACAGATTATATACTACACTTTCATTTAATGTATACTGCAAGCTTAAATATTTTGTACTACAGTTGCTTCTAAACTGTACTATAGATACACATATTATATACTATATTTTCAGTAATGTATACTGCACACTTGAATATTTTTGTACTACAGATGCTTATAAAATATACTGCATATACACAGATTATATACTATAATTTCATTTAATCTATAGGTTTGAATGTTTTGTACTATATTTTTGCAACTTCCTCTCCCGGCGTCCAAATCACTTGCCTCTTGAACCGTTGGATAGCTCTCGGCTTATACATTAACTCCACAAAGTTCCAGCCTCGTCCGATTCTCCATGGAACAGTAATTGCCCTCGCAATAAGTTGGAATTACAGCATTGCCACTGCACTGCCGCATTCTAAAGATCTTCGTCGTTTCCTATCCAAACGGAATCGTCTACTGGTGAAACTTGGTGGGAACGTTGCCAACACCTCAAGGAACACCCCACTGAAACAGTTTCACAAAATTCCTTTTCCAAGACACTCTGCTCAATGCATCTTTGCACTACCTGCGTGCAGTAAGACCGCTCCAGGTCGTCCTCAATGTTCGATGCCCAAACGGACACGGAATGACTTCAAACTTGGTGGGAAACATCCTCATAACTTAAGGAATATGCCGTTGAAACAGTTTTTCAAACCGAACCTCGTAAGAGTCTCTGCTCATAGGCTTTTTTCGCCTTAATGAGTGAGCCGACAACGCCTTGTCGCTCTTAATGCCCCTTGAAGTCAAGGTTGCCATTCTTCTCCAATGAGCGACCCATGACATTCTCCCCCACTCGATCCGTTGACGTCCTCGTCAACACATACATAAGGACTCGAAGTGTATGCGGTGCCCCAACTCAACTCTGATCTCTTTTTGCACCGGATGAATTTAGCTCCTCTTTACACAGATTATATACTATACTTTCATTTAATGTATACTACATGCTTAAATATTTTATACTACAGTTGCTTCTAAAATGTACTACAGATACACAAATTATATACTACATTTTCAGTTAATATATACTGCATGCTTGAATACTTTTGTACTATAGATGCTTCTAAAATGTACTGCATGCACACAAATTATATACTATAATTTCATTTAATCTGCAGCTTTGAATATTTTGTACTAAAAATGCTTTTAAAATGTACTGCAGTTACACAGATTATTTACTACACTTTTGCTTAATGTGTACTGCAAGTTTGAATATTTATACTACATTTGCTTCTAAAATATACTACAGTTATACTGATTATATACTACACTTTTGCTTAATGTGTACTGCAAGCTTGAATGTTTTGTACCACAAATAATATACTACCACTTTCAGATAATTTCACCATAAAATTTTAGATAAAAAGAAGTATAAACCTCAAAAAAGTGAAGTACAACTTTCATGCCTTTCAAGTACAAATCAAAAACTTCCCATCTCACAAATAAAATTATATATATCAATTGGGTTCAAGTGTTTAACAACTAAATAGGAAATAAAAACCCTAAACATGAGAAAATAGACAAGAAATAAGTATAACACTGAAAAATCACAGACATTTAAAACTGTAAATGCAGAAAACATACATTTGTTTCTTTTTATTACTTCTTTTTGTATTTCGCTTCTTGTTGCCATTGTTTCTCCTTCCATTGTCACAGAAAAAATGGCAGAAATTTTGGTGTCTTTTTTTTTTTTTTCCCCTCGCATCAATGGCAAAGGAACGATTTTGCGCCCTTTTGTTTGGCCGCTTGGAGAAGTCGTCGATTTCAGGAAAAAATAAAATGAAAGCATTCTTCTTGAAGAGAAAAATGCATTTCTCAGGTATTTTTGTTGTTTTCTCTAACTACAAGGATATATGTGTCTTTCTAAAAGATATGGGGAGTGATTTCTAAGTTTTGTGAAAAAGTAGGGAGTTTAGTGTGTAAAAATTCAAATGGGGACTGATCACTAAAATGAAAGTAGGATTAGGAATTTTTTTCTAATTAACCGATAAAATATTACGATATTTCATAAAAGAGTATGTTATTTGAGGCATATTATTTAAATATGAAGTATATAGAAATTTATTTTTTTATCTAGATAAATTAAAAAAATTACAATTAAAATTCAATACCAAAGATAAATTCTTAGAACATACAAAAATATTTGAAAATAATATTGAAAATGAACTAATATAAATAATCAAAATAACAAAAGTATTGCATGCTAATATTTTTAAATAATATAAAAATTGCAATCCTAAATTGTCCATAAAAATCTTAATCTTAAATAAGCATTATGAAAATAATAAAGTAATAACACTAATAAAATATTTGAATAGATTAATAGAATATCTAATTAAGTTACAATAAGAACAAAACAAAAATAATATAAAGATGTGTAATAAAAAATATTAAAAAGTTATATATAAAATGTAACACCCCGTCTGGGAGGTGCCTGTTCCTAACTAAGGTGCTACTCCAATTGACTTTCCAAGAATTTCCAAATACAAAATAAGTGCCTCCAAAAGTTTTCAATTTAAACAATTCCATAACGACCCAAAAGATAAGTAAGATTAGGATCAATTATTGAGATCTATGCTAACTAGTCATGTTGCAAAACTTCAAGCCAAACTTGAGTTTCCATAATGTGCAATCGCTCAAAAGTTTGCATCAAACATCTCAGGCTCCAATATTTTATACTTATTAAAAGATAAAGGCACAGTCTATTGACAGACACATTATTTACACTACACATCTACGCCACATTCTTGCCATTTGCTAATGCCTTGATATTGCTATTTACACTATGCACAATGGCCCAAGCCCGTGTGCCTTCTATTCCTTCAATATGGGGCAAAGAACAGAAAGAACAATATAAGAAGGATAAGTTTGAAAGACCTAGTGAGGCAATGTCCAAAATGCATGGACAAAATATAACGAACGGAATACATTATGCACATATAAAAAAAATATTTATTTCGAGTACAAATAATTAAAACACATATCCGAGCACAAGATATTGAAGGATAGATAGATTTTACATAATTCACGAAATAGAGTTGGAGATCATGAGCCGACTCAACGTTGTCCCATACCAAAAAAGAAACTTCTCAAGTTTCAACTCATTTCAGAGAAAACTTCAGATTACAAGAATCATTATAATAAGAATTAGTAAGACCAATCTTTAACACCAGTTTTTGCCACAATCACCATATAGACCAGAATCACATACAGGTTGATAAGAGCGGCTTCCACAACCAACATAAATTAATCACAGGCCAGAAGATGGGGTCTCCACCACCAATGTATTACAGGTCGATAAGGACGGCCTACACAACCATTATATAATAATTATGGGCTGGTGGAGATGACCTCCACAACCAAAGTACTACGGGCCGATAGGACGGCCTCCACAATTAAAGTATTACTGGCTGGTAGAACTGTCTCTACAACCAAAGTATTACAAGCCGGTAGAAAACGGCCTCCACAACCAATGTATAAATATAACAGCTAGTCGATAAGACTATCTCACAATAGTATAGATTAACAATGGTTAGTCAGTACGACTACCTCACAAACAATATCATAAAATATGGCGATTGGGTCGAGAACGAATTGGTCAAATCATAGTTCATTTGACAAATTTAAAATCCAGTTCAGGTGGGGTCATTAGAAATTCCAAATTTCAAATGATACTTTTTAAAGTTCTTTCAGATGAAAATATTGTTACACAAAATATATTATTTTTAAACCATTGTTCAAGGACAACCTTTGAGAAAAAGGCCAAGTGGAATATTTAGCTAATACCTCAAGTTCAATGCATGAGTTCAAATGCAATAGTTCAGAGATAGATATAGTAGAAATAGAACGTTATGGAACAATGAATCGATTTCATAATTTCAATGCACAAACGAACATGCAATGATACTATATTTAGTAGATATAGGTATTTCCCCATCAAGGATATCTCGTACTATCAAGTATAAACCTTACCTGGCAATATTAGGTGGCGAAGCTTTCCTTAATGAGCCCAATAGCTCGTCTCCTCGTTAAATAGTTATTCCAAAATATAGTATTAGAAAGACTAAAATAACGTTATTTTAATTTCTTAATTTATATAGCTATGCTCAAGAGAGTGGTAATATATTTTTCTTTCATAATCCTTATCAACTCTAGTTTGCATATTAAGACATTTAAATATGCCGAGTTCTTGTCTACCATATAATCACATATCTAAATAGCTGAATAGTAATTATTTTATATTGTAGTGTCATTCAACCCTCTCTTATATTTTAAACTGAAGCTCCAATCCCTAATTTGGCCTATACAACATAATTTTACTAGTTATTTTAATTGTTGATAACTATCCAACTTATTTGACTTGATTCAAGTTTCCTAAATCAACATTTAGCACAAGGTTATAATTCGTATATTATTTTGAGAATCCTTTTAAACTTAGTTATAGGTCCACTATGGATTGTACGCGTTGTCAATTTTAATTCTAGTCAATTATGTCTTGATCTCAATGATCGGAATATTGAATTCATACTTATTTTGTATCAAGTCAAAGCTTAATCTAAACTTTAGGTTTTCTCAACAACATCTAACTCAAATATTCAATTCTAGTAAATATTTGAATAAAATTTTAAATTGTATAATTTCAAATTCAATTCTTATATATGAGTCGATTAAGTTCTAATTTTTTAATTGAGATTAAGTACACATTACTCGTATAATCCAATTTGATTATAATCCCGAGAAATTAATCGAATAAAAATTCAATTGAAAGAGATTTTACCAATTGGGCCAAATCATGCCCGAATTCAGGCACGAAAGTAGCCCGAGTAAATCCAAAATCAAAATTTATACATCATCACTGTGCCTCGCCGAACTACCGCCGGAAAATTTTCCGATATCACCAGTTTGTGCGCTTCTTTTCGGTGAGCAAAATCCCTCAGTGAATTTCACGATTGGATGTCTTTTGCCCCGTCAATTGACCGAAAGACAGCCACAGAAGCCCTAATGATGTCTATTGTTTCAATTACTTCACCATCGGCCGTCGTTTCCATAAATTGAGGCCACTAACAGATTCATCTCAACGAGCTCGTCATCTTCCAACCATTATTTGCCTAAAAACACGGCCGGGAATAGGAAACCCACCACCACCGCCGCTTTGCTCCATCGCCCTCAAAATTTTCCAATCAATTCCCTCGTTTCTTGTCAATCTTTGAATGGTTTTGCTCGCCTCGTCAAGAGGAAGGTGTTTGCGATTTCAATTTTAGATTCTACGGTTGTTTTCTAAGCTTTCGCAGGTAGGATAAGTCATGGATTCAGCTGGGCTTGTTAATGAGATTTTAATAAAATGTTGGGCAGAGTATATACTATATATAATCTACTTTATCAAAATTCTGAGTTGACCCTCAAACGTTTGCCACCACTTGCAATTACCCCAAAAACTTTCAACCGTCTTACAGTTCAACCCCAAACTTCCAATTAGCCCCTCCAACTCCTTCTTTTCACACATTGACCCATTCAGGTTTATTATAGTTTTAGCAATTAAGTCCAATTTTATTGGTTTCTAAATCCTCCTAATTGCCTAATATCACACTAAGGCCATAATTAATTTAATTTAATGATCAATTGAGACCTAATAACTTATTCTGTCAGATTACATAATAACTTATTCTGTCGGATTACTTATTCAAATACTAAATATTAATCTAAATTGAGAGTCCTAAAAAATTGGGGTGTTACATAAAATAAACATTACATTTAAAAAAAGGAACACCATCATATTATGTTAATTAGAGGAATAGATTTCACAATTAAATTTCAAAACAGAATAAAAATGTAGAATGGTAGCACAAATAATGTAGAAATAAAACATGAAAAAAATAGTTGTTAAATAATAAAACTTACATCTGGCATAAATGAAAGATTGACATGTTAATCTTGTGATTAATTAATATTATAATATAGAATTTTGTCACAAGAGTACTTAATATGATGCTTACAAAGTATCTTTGAAATTCTATATTTATTTGATGAGATAAAAATATGATATGAATATTTTGATATTATTTTATGAGAGAAAAATCTATGTTGCAATTTTTGATAAACATAACATGACATTTTAGTTGTAATAGATACGGTGGTTGTAATAAATAAATAAATCAATGAAAATATTTCAATTAAATTAGAAAACTCGAAATTCTAAGAATTTGCCAGGCCAAAATTATGCAACTAAATTAACAAAAAACTATGCTATATAAAATAGTATAGATATTAATCAATGAAAAATTTTCTACTTTAACTTGTGCATACTAAATTTAACGAATAATACCTCGTACTTTTTCAAATGAAACGTTTACTATGCGTGTCAAAAGTATTCCAAATAATTAACTAATATTTATATTTCAAAGTCTAAAGTTTATATCAAGTTAGAATAAAATACAAGCATTAATGGAATATCATATAAATTTTGTAAAAGTTTATAAAAATATCAGTTATTATTCAATCATTGTCTCTTAAGTTGTACCATAATTATAGTTAAATAATATTATGATATGTATAAGATAATTTTCTGTAATTTAAAAATTAGTACAAGTAGGCATATATGAAAATAATGTCAAATAAATTGTATTTTTGTCCTTAAAAATTATTTTACATTCATATATTAAATTTTTAATGCACTTACACCACTACAGCAAAGGGGAATTTTATCAAAAGTTCCAACAGAACTACTAATGGAATAGTCGATTTAAAATTTCTAACGATTCACTGACGAACTTCCACCATAATCAATTTTTGGATAAAAACTCCATTGAGAAATAAACTACACAGAATTTCATGCCAAATTATTTTGTAGACTTTCAACAAAATATCGTCTGAAAAACTTTATAATTGTTTCTCTCGGGCGAAATTCTCCATGAAAATTCCATCGAAACTAAAGCATTACCCAATAAAAACTTTTGACGACATTTTCTTTGGAAGTTTTAATTTAACACCTCCCCTACTTCCTTTTGTCCTTTCCTTTGTCTTTTTTTTTCACCCCCCTAATCCCTTCCAATCACACCGCCTCCATTACACGCTACCATGCCAATTAGTTACATTCCATCTTTTTTATATGTTATGAGAATAATTATGAATAATTAAGACTACTGGGGCAAATTTGTAACAGGACTAAAAGAGGCCCAATTGACTAAAGTCAATTAATTAAATAAAAGACCAGACAGTCCAAAAATAATTAAATCCACAAAAAAGGGCAACAAAATATTAATGAGTTTGAGCCCATGAAGAAAAAATTGTAAATACTAAACCTCAAAAAGAACTTAGCATGAGAAAATCATTTGCAAAGAACTACGAAATTTCAAGAATCTTCAAGAGCTAAAGAATAAATTGAATTTCTAGTGTCAACTGTTTATTGAAAAAGACCTTGCTCTATTTTCGTGCAGCATCATTTTGGCACCGTATGTGGGAACTCTGAAGAACGAAGAACAAATGCTGAGGATGCAGACAAGATCAAGAGCTTGCGACTCTAGCCATCAATTGGCTCGATGTTAGAGAACATAAAGAGTCACCAACCTGAAACACCACCTTACTTGGTATCGAAGCCAGCTTTGAATGAATAACCTGCACCGGAGGAGATACCCACGCAATCGGTGCCTCTTTTCGAAGATCCTATTTGTCTTATAAATCAAGAGACGGTGGAGGCCCTATTAGAGAATACCACACCCAAGGTGTGGCCAAGGTAGTTGTCCAATATGCTAAGGAGCATGACCCCAAGAGCTGCAGTAATCCTCCCATTGGAGCTAGGTAGCTTCTTTCTTCCCAGAGAAAACTGAGCGAAGGGCTAACTCTAAACATGACACTACTTTTCCTCCTTTGCCCTAGCAAACAAACATACACTCTTCACTCTGAGTGGATTCCACATAGCGTGAGCCTATTGATACTAGAGCCCAACACGTTCCTTAATGTCGCACCTATTAGGAGGAGTAGGAAGCTAGTATCATCCTTTAGCTATCATTCTCCTAAGACATAGCCCTTTCTCTTTGACCATCTTGATGAAAGCATTCCATTCTAGAATGAAGATTATCTACTTATCGGAGCATGATGACACGATGGACCCTTAGGAGCATTCCCTAATCATCTTGTAGGAGCAAGAGAGTATCATTATTCTAGGAAAGGACAGAACAAAGGGAAAAGGGAGATCAAGCTGCCTCTCTAGGTTATCTCTACATGTGAACATGTAATCCTCTCTCTAACTTAACTTATCATGCTAATTACTTACTACAATTGGAGTTTTGACTTATGCAATTAAACATCATGTTGTTTTGCGAATTTCTCGCCCCAAACGAGGAGGTCTGTCCACGCAGGAGAGACAAAAGCTCCCTCTTAGAATCATAAGAGGTGATGAACACTTCTATAAGCTAAAGCAAATAATCAATGAGGTACAACCTTGAAAATGCTACATTGTCGAAAAGATAGTAGACTCGAGATGCACCGTTTGGAAAAATATGAGCATATCCATCACAACAAAAGACGGACTACTAGAGAATGTGGCCATTTAAGGGACAAGATCGAAAGACTAGTTCGGCGAGGCTGCCAGGAAAAGTTGCCACTAGACATCAAAAATGACTCCTACGATGGCAACCTAGACTCAAAGTGTGGAGAAACACGAAGATCAGGACCCCAAAGAAGACTACAAAGTAGAAAAAAGTCTGCTCGCTGAAATTAGCTCCTTGTACATGCACAACGTGCTTCATATATTTTGACATCACCCTTAAAGAAGGGGGCTTAAAGACAAGGAAAGACAAAGGTGCATGAAGTTTAATTAAGCTTGATAAAACTCTAGGAGTGAATATGACGAAAAGAAGTGTTGTAACTTATTAGCCCATCACATAGCCGAATGTTGGATGGAGAAGACTCTTGCAAGAAGCAGGAGGAGCAATAGGTGACTAGCCTACCATTGAAGAGTGTTAAATCAACACCCTTGGAGGAATTATCTCAACTGCTTTATCTAGAAAATACGTGAGATCTCTCTCATTAGTTAAGAACTCTTGCCCAGCACCATCCGGAAGAACTTGAAGTACTAGAAGCCTCGAGAGTTGATTACTAGAGAACTTTTTGCCACTTTATAAGGGCCCTTAACATGCGTAGAGAATTACTTTAGGATTAAGGAATCCATACCCACTCAGAAGCTATTAGGGCAAATCATGCGATAAAGGAAACAATAACAACAAGAAATAAGAGAATTGCGGATGCATTCCCCTCCGACATTCACTATCTACAAACTGGTTACTCACTTTTCCTACTTAGCTCGGTAAGATTTTGATTTTTAGCATTAATTTTGCATTGTTTGAAACTTAGATTAGCTTGGGATTCCCGAAATAGTTTCATCATCATTCTTCTTGTACGAATAAAATTCATTTGAGATTCTATGTGTTAGTGAACATCCTTTAAATATTTCATGGCACTTGCACAATGCCTTCCAAAGCATCCTTGACGACTTTCCATTATAATCCTACTATAAGGCTCCTTGGAGAGTACGTGGTCGATACTCAGGCAAAATCCTACTATAAGACTCCTCTGAGAGTATGTGGTCACCACTTAGGCAAGATCCCACTATATGGCCATTCAAGGAACATGGTTGCCGATATCATCCCATTAAACGACCCTATGAGGTATATGATCGCTATTCTAAAAGTGTGCCCTAATCCTTTTAGATAGGTGGCACCTCCTCGGTGTGATCCCACTATGACGTTCCTTTAGGGATACATGGTCATTACTCAAAAGCCCACAATAAAACTTTCCCAGAGATGAGTGGCAACTCTTCGACATAATCCTACTAAAAATTTTCCCAAGAGCACATGGTAGCTAAGCAAAAAGCCCATCCCCAGAGGAAAGTGGCAACACCATAATACTACAAAAAGCTAAAATACACTAATATTTAACCAATTAAGTGTAAACCCACTAGAAGGTCTCCCAAGAGGCACATGGCTGCACCCTTCATCTTAATTATTGAACACTCCCTAAGGTGCATGGCATATGCACCACTTTTTATTAAATGACTTTTAAAATCGGTGATAAGACCTCCTGAATGAGATTCGCCCTCTGATGTTATCTCAACACTTAAACACCAATGATAAAAGGCTTCTTGACTATGGTCAAACTTCACTACTACAATTGCTAATGAGGTTAAGACCCTCAAAATGATATCTTCAACAAGACATCATTATGATACTTAGTTTTAAAACCCTTGCTAGTGAGGCAAATAACTGTGTTCCAAGAAAACCATTAAGTATCATGACGAAACCTCATCAATGCGGTGTCTAGTCTAAGTTAATGCTATTGACTAAGCATTGCAAAAAACCTCATCAGCAAGGCACCCGACAAGTTTAACTTCAATCGAAAAATTATTGCCCCAAAAAAAATCATATGAGTAAGACTTACTTGTCCTTTCACGTGCTACTTTATATGAGACAATAACGCACCTTTAAAGTGACTTGCTATGAAACTTAATAAAAGAATGCTTAGCAACTCCCCACACGACCTTATCAAACATTAAACTTGCATCAATAGCATAACAATTGCTTGAAACTCGAATAATTGACTAAGTCCTTATGTGAATTCAACAAAGATTTCTCTAAGTCCTCGGTACCTTGGCTAATAAGTTTTAGGTGCCCTAATGACTTTGGAAAGACCTAAATGTCTTAAAAATAATGAAGGTTAGGTGCCCTACGTGGGCACCCAAGATGACCAAGACAGGCGCCCAACTGGGGTATCCCATATAGGCACCTAACACGAGCCCCTGAGACCCCAAATACAAGTGCCCAACATGGAAACATGAAACACCCATGAAGAGGCATCCAACGCGGACGTCCAAGATGTTGACTAATGTAGGTACTAGAACCCCCTTTTCTTAACCCTACACCCAATCAACGCTAGGACTGTGAATAGGTCGGTTTTATCCTATCCAGGCTTATAGAAAAAATATATTACCCATTTTCAAGCCTAATAAATTTATATTATACCCAGATCTAGGCCTTGACTCAGTAAAAAAAATAAAAAAAGTATAGGTAGGATCTGTACCCACATTTGATTTTATGAAATTGAACAATCTAGATTGATCAATACACTAAGGTTGACTTTGTTCCTCACTTCCTCTCATATTCTTTTCATTCGTTCCAAAAGTGAGAGGAAAAATATCCCACGACTGCTACCATCTCCACCACTCATCCATATATATGTCAGCGCATTACTACTATATTTGCTTCTTCCATTGCCCCCACTGTGATGGTTTTCTCCACTGCTTCAATTGCTCCTTAATCTTCCACCTACTCCACTATGCCATTTCCCTTTTTTTCTTTTTTCTCTAATTTGGCTTTAGCTAGAAAAAAGAAAAAAAAAAGAAAAACTTATTGTTTTGGGTATGGGGAGTTGAAAAGAGTGGTTTGAATTTAAGAGGATTAGTATTTGGTAGGGTAGGTGAATGGAAAAAGAGGATATAAGAGAAGGATAGGTCAACGATTTTTATGTCCATGTGAAAACATAGCAAAGAAGTGACAATCCTTATAGCCTATTCTCATTTAATCGTTTGTAATGATTGAATAGGGATATTTTCTATGTGTTTGATTGTTTCCAACTTCTTTTTCTTTTTTATTATTTCGCACTCTTTAATTCTTTTATATGAATTTCAATAATTTCAATAATTTAAAAAATAAATAAATAATTTTTAATAATTATGCACAAGTGTCATTAGTTAGGTGTTTACTTTTCTCCGTCAATGTTTCAAGGCAAATAAGTCTTTTACTTGGACATTTTTTGTCTCTATTTCTCCTTCCTGATTATTTCCAGCTAAAGCAAAATTAGAAAAAAAGGCAAGGTAGATTAATAGGTATTAACTTTAGGTATATTTTGGGTATGTGCCTTGGTTGGATAAAGTCCTAGCCATTTACAGCCCTAATCAATGCCCAACGCACAACAAAGCAGCGGGGCACCTACTTTATGGGATCAACATTAATTGCTTCATGCGAACAAACCTTGCGCATGAAATCTAAAGGCTCTAAGATGCCCTGATGATACTGCAAAGAAAATGAAGTTTGCATAAAATAAATCCCTCAGATGGCTTTATGCAGAGGAAAAAAGAAAACACATCATGATATCGCTTGATGGTTATTTATTTGGCCAAGTACTTAAACAAATATAAAAAAGAAACAAAAAACTTCCTTAAAAAAAAAAGAAGTAAACACTTGCAAGAAGAAAAAGAAACATCTGACCAACACTTAGTCTCCAAAAGAAACAATAAAATCTTAAACAAGTAGTAATACTACTTAAGCTACCTGAAAATGCTAAGTAGTACCAAACACTAATAGAAAATAAAAAATCCTACCCATTATTCCTATTCTGAAGAAATATCTCCACTCTTGTGGAGTAATGGGTCCTCCACTATCACTTCCACACCAGCCTCAAGAGCTCCTCTAGACTTTCTAATGGAAAAGTTGATTGGAATGGTAGGGTCTAACATCAACAAGCCTTTGGCAAGGTACTACCCAATCTCACCAAAATACAATAAGATGGTCTACTTATAGATACCATAGCCTTAGCCTCAACAACCTCGAAGAACTCATCAGAGTCTTTAAACTTTTTGGCTATGTCCTCATGAGCAGCACTGATAAGCATCTTCCCTTAAAAGATTCTAAAAGGATTCTTTCCAGTTTTCATTTCCTTAGCATACCGAGCTTTCTTCACTCATACTCCTTCTACAACGTCGTGAACTCCTCTTCCTCTTCACTCCACTACTAAGCTGATTGGGCGACCTCTTTCTTAACTCACAACAACTTTACCACAACTCCTCCTTCTCGAAGGGACATTTGATCCAGTAAGTTCCAACCCTGTGCTAAAAATCGCACAATATACAAAGATAAAAAAAACTATACACTATTGTAAAGAAAGAAAAATTAATAAAAATAAACCAAGTGTTGTGATAAATGCTTACCCTTGTAAAGTCTCTAGTAGCTACCTCAACTAGTTGGGAAGAAGAGTATAACTCCAAGTCCTCATGGTCATACTCACTCACCATGCCTTGTATGCGATCCATGTTGAAGGCAATGCCATCCACATCCTAATAAGAGTGTCTAACACTGTGATAGTGATGAGACTTATGAACGATGAGTCTTTAAAGTATCTGAGTGCTAGGAAGAGTACGCTAATCCTATAACTCTTATAATAAAGACGTGAAGTCTAATAATACTGCATATGCAGATGCCACTTTATAGCTAGTTGATATTTAACCTTTTAAGGGAAAATAAAGGGAGCTCATGGAAACTACAATTGCTATGAGACCCCTAAAAGAGACTCGCTAAGAGACACTCCCAACAACAAGATCAGAACTATGCATAGTGGAAGAATCTCTAAAGTGTGAAGTATCATCTTTGCAGCAAAACCTCAAAAGGTCACACAAAGTGATGTGATGAAACAATACATTCCCAAGGGCCACTAGGGAAACATCTTCATAAAGCAATCCGAAAAGCTCCTAGAACAACAAAACCTCATAAGAGAACCTAAGAGACACTTGGAGCATAGAGATCTGCTAACAAATTTTCTAAGTCATTTGATGAAATGTTTTGCCAAAAATCCCAAGAATTTTTCGAAGTGCCAAGCTATATGAGAAACTCTAATTCACGCTCGAACATATTGTCAGGAAACCAAACATCTCCTCGGATGTTGTTAGGTGCCCAAGCACAATGGTGGTTGTCTAAACATATCTCGGATGCCCAAGCATGTTGTTGGGTGCTCAAACACCTCTCCAGGCACCCAAGCATATCTCTTGGCACCTAATCACGTCACCAATTGCTTGACCAAGCGAACATTGTCTCCTCGCACTTAGCAAGTGTCATATGTACATTGAACCTAGGAACTCTAACCCCAACTTAGTTGTAGACTCTGACTTAACAAAGGAAACGACGTGGCATTTGTTCTAACTCTTTAGGAGAAAACGTAAATGGCAGAATTGCCAATATAAAATAAATACTCCTAAACTTAGGAAGTCCTTGTGAATGTAAATAAACTCAACCTTATTGCGATCGCTTGCTGCAAAGATGCCGCTTTGCAAGCACCCAAGAAAAAAGATAACTAGTTATCTTAAAAACTTATGTTAGCCATGAAGACAACCCCACAAGCTTAAAACATCATCTATGTGCTTTGGAGAACATAAAACTCTACAAACAATCCAAGGGATCTTTGAAATGACAAGCTCCATGAAAATAACTAAGTCATACACGGAACGCGGAACATGATGTGCTTTGACCTTATTGCAACATGTAAGTCCATGCACTTATGTCTGACCCTTGCTTAATTAATGCTATAGATATTTTTCTTCCATGAGTCAAAATCAGCGCGACTCTCTGTCTTCCGAAGAAAATTGGCCTCCCACAAGCATTGAAAAAATACCTTTGAGATAAGAGGATCAATAGGGCTCTTCAAGATTTGTGATAAATGGAACACTCTCAAGAAAAGAGAGACTTTTCATGGAAACCATAATCCCTACCGACGGTCCTAAAAGATCTTCCAAGTATGAAGCCTTCAAGCAATTTTTTTTTAAGTCTTTCGTGGAGGACAAACTTTTGACATAATCCTGTAACTCCAAAAAAGTGTGTGTGTGTGTGTGTGTGTGTGTCTATATACTGTTAGGATGTGTGTGTGTGTTGACATAAATACATTAGTTCCCATTGCAATACTAATACCAACACTAATTAAATAGTACATAAACTAATATACTACTAACATATATACTTTACTATATAATTAATATTTGTCTTGAAGAGCTAAGTTATTAATACTGTAATTAATATTGCAATATATATGATGATAAACGTTATTATAAATATTACTATAGGTACTATAATAATATTATAGTATATATTAGTAATTAGTTATATATTTGTAATTAGTCAAATATTAATTATATAGTAAAGTATATATGTTAGTAGTATATTAGTTTATGTACTATTTAATTAGTGTTGGTATTAGTATTGCAATGGGAACTAATGTATTTATGTAGTCTATATATGTCTAGTTAAAACATAAAAATTTTAAATTTTAAATTTTATATAAAAATATAAATTTTGATGAAATTTCATGAAAAAATCATAAAATAAATAAATTTATAAATTAACGCTTATGACAAAATGACAAGCCACTAAAAGTTTTTCAATAGCCTTCCTTTGGAATATTGAATCGAAAACTCCTTGCACTGATGTGATGAGTTTTCATCATTAATCTATTGAAATGATTGTTGGAAAAAAAAAAGTCAACGGTGTTTCACTAAAAGTTTCATTCGACATTTTTCTGATGAGCATTATTTCAATGGAATGGATTACATTGAAAAATCAATTTTTCAACCCAAATTTTCAGTTTTTCATCGAAAAAGCCATATTTTCTTGTAGAACATACATTACATGTCAAATATTTGCTATCTTATTTTAACTGTTGGATCATAGATATGAAGATTTTGCAAGATTCTACATAAATGACTTTAGAATGTCTTGTCAATATTCTCTAAGCCCTAAAATTATCTCTCGATGGTTGAAATAAATTAATCTCCACCACAAATAAAAATATAAATTGGATGGAGGAGTTCATTTGTTAGCATTGAAGATTGGGTGCTCAAATTTCAATAAAGCTCTAATATTAAAAAAATTAACTTATATGTGAATATCGAATAATATTATTTATAGAGTTAAAAATAGATTTATGTATTATGATAAATTAATTAGATTGTCTAAATAATCTTAAATAGTTTTTGCACGACACGAGAATAAGGACAAACATGACATACAATAAAACAATGTCAAAATAAGTAATATTTTTGTCCCCAAAACAATTCTTTTATATTTATACATTTTTTACAAGTTTTTTATTTTTGTCAATGTAATAATTCATCTTCGCCTAACTATAATATAGTTAAGATTTTGTACGACCTGTTTGTATAGAAAACATTACTTAGAGGTTGTTTATATTATTTTCTCCTTTAGGAGAAGACTTGTAACTGTAGATTTTGATAGAAGGTAGTGGTTATAAATTATTTTAATTTATAAAATGACAATAAATGGATAATTTGGAGGGCAAATTTTGAATGTCATAAAATTTTCCATAGACCTAACTAGACTACAGATTATCCAGACAAAGGTGATACATTCCAAAAATGCTAATTGCCTATTCTTCATGTGGCCATGAAGTTAGTTGTATTTATAAAGTGATTGATCACTTCAAGACTCGTGAATGATATGATAGTCTTTTTATGCTCTTCTTAAACTTTTTCTCTGGGCTAGTTCCTTGCATCTTCCTTGAAATCAAAATATGTTGCTTGTATATTAGCAGTGCAAAAAGCTATCTAGTTGAGGAGATTTTTCCAAACTCAAAGCATTTTGATACATGTTGGCGATGCTATTGCCATCTACTGTAATAACATAGCTACTTTGGTATATGCTAAGGTTCCTAAGTAGCACAGGAGGACCAAGCATATAAATACCAGATATCATCTTAGTCAAGAGAGTATTGTGCAAGGACAAGTAGTTCTTAGGTAGATTTAGGCTGGCATATGTGTTCCAAAGGCATGTTAATAGCATGAGACTTTGTAGCATTTGATTATTGGCTAATATTAGCAATTTTTTATAAAAATGAAATTAGATATTTTTATTCGTTCGTTAGTGTACAAGGTCTATGATATATGCGAATGATACTAGATTTTTGATTGGCCTACTCACATAGGTTCATCCTGGCACTTTAATAGTGAGTAGGATGAGGCTTAAAGATTATGTATGCATTATTGAGATATATACGAATCATCATCTTTGCACTTCGAAGATCGAGGAAATTTAAAATACAATTTAAAG
Organism: Jacaranda mimosifolia; assembly: GCA_018894105.1. Taxonomy (NCBI): domain Eukaryota; kingdom Viridiplantae; phylum Streptophyta; class Magnoliopsida; order Lamiales; family Bignoniaceae; genus Jacaranda; species Jacaranda mimosifolia. The sequence continues at coordinate 15,684,386 of CM032123.1, forward strand.
TCACCTTAGTTTAAAGGCTAAGATGAGATCATTTGATCAATTATGAAATTTGTCTAAACATCATAGAAGTTTTTTGGTAGCAGAAACTTGCATACTAAAAGACATTTTGGATACTGACATGCAATTAGTTATGTTGATAGTGACTAGAATAAAATTTGTATGATGTTAAGAGCTTAACATGCCCAAATTGAATGGAAGCTTAGCATGTGTTCATAATACATATGCTTTAAGACAACATTTGAAGGAGAGTGATTCAATGGGTCCATGCTTCATCACTATTTGAGTTACTTATAATTTTTTGTACCCTTTGGGACTTTAAACCATGTCATAAATGTAAGCTTGATAAAGCTAATTTGCCATAACTTCAATGGCCACAATTAATCCAGTCCATCGGAGCATGATTTGGAAAGTTTTTAAGACTAGGTGAATTGGCATGAGGAGCTAAGAATGAACTAAAATTGGTAACAAACTCTTGTTTTGTAGTTTGTAGGCCAATTGACTAAGTCAAAAGTATTTGACTTAGTCATGAGCAAAGATACATATTGGAAAAAGTCAAGCATGCTTTTCTTATTATCAAGGGTTTAAAATGCCTGATCTAGGATGATCATAGGCGTACATAATCAGTTTCGAGTCGTAGAGTAATGTTAGTTTGGTAATAACTTAATATAACACTCCTCACTTATTATCTTCTCTCTTGGCCGCATGTTTTATTCTTTGTATGTATGAAAGTATATTAGATGAGAAATTTTGTGAGTAGGATACTCAAGAAGATTGAGTCAAATATGTATGAGTAGGAATTTTTACAATATAGTTTAGTTAGATTCTTGACCAATAGATATTAATATTAGATCTTCTCCACATTTAGATGGAATTGCACTCCATGTTGGATTAGAAGTCTTTCTCGTGTAGGAAATACTTATCCATATTTACATGGATAGCTCTTACTTGTATGGGAGAATCATTATCTATATCTCTATTAGTCCTAGATGGGCTTACCTATAAAAATGTCCTCCATCTAAGAGTTTCGAACACATATAATTTGAGTATTCACTCTTCACATACCCTCTCCATATTCATAGTTCTCTCTCTATTTCACTTCGAGCATTACTAAATGTTCTTCAAGGTATAACATGTGTAAGCTTGTAAAAGCTTTGGTACCAAACCGAATAAGTAATTAGAAAGTGATAGAAAACTGTTTCGGTTAAATAACACGGAGTTCGTACGCCTTCAAAACTTATAAACAATCTTTGATCCAGGGTGGTAGTCGCAAAATTTTTATTCATCAAAAGGTAGCACTAGTTCCCTCATTTTATATTATGATCTATGTGATTACTTGTTCCATACAAGCTCCAATTTTCACATTACAAACCAATACAATTAAAGCTATTATTAATAAATATATATTTATAGAAAATTTGTGACTTACTGATATGAAAAATTAAGTCCATAAGGGTAAAAAAAATAAAAACAAAATAGAAAAGCCCAATCGATTAAATAAATGAATGAATGAAAATGCCACAGAGTCCAATTGACTAAGTCCACCAAGAAGGGCATCAAAACCCTAATAGGTCATAGTCCACAAAGAAAAAAGGATTATAAATATTAAGCCTCAAACAGAAATTGGGCAAAAGAAATCATTTATAAAAAGTTTGAGAACTAAGAACTCTATGCACCCATTCCAGAGAAAAAATAAAAATGAACTCAAAATTTGGCTAACTACTAGAAGGACGCTATCCCCATTTTCGGGAATCACCATCTTGGCGCCATTTATGGGAACTCTCAATGAAGAAGAAGGAATGCTGAAAATGCAGAAAGATCCAGAGCTCAAGACTTTAACAACTAGGTGGTCCCAAGGTCAGAGAGCATAGAGAGCCACTAACCTAAAGTAAAGTCACGTCTGGCACCGGAGCCTACCCCAGAACTACAACCGACACCAGAGAAGACACCCTCACAATTCTATAGATAACCATAGAGGCATTAAAAACCTTACTGGAGAAAGTCACTGCTTATGCTGCTACCAAAGTGGTCACTTAATATGTTGAGGAATATTGCCCCCACGAGCAACAACAATGCTTTCGCCAAAGCAAGAGGGCTCATCATCCCTGAAGAAGATAGAGTTGAGAAATAACTTAGAGCAAGATGTCATTCATGCCCTTTTGCCTTAGTAGGAAATATGCATTCATCCCTCCAAGCAGATTCCTCCCGGTAGCTGCCCACTACTACTGAACTCCAGATTTATTCACTAATGCTACAACCCTTAAGAGGAGCAAGAAGCCAATACCTTCCTTTAGTTATTGCTCTCCCAAGACACAATCCCTTCTACCCATCTATCTTAGTGAATGCATTTCTTCCTAAAATGAAAATAGCCAACCTACCAAAGTTTGATGACAAAATGGATTTGCCAGAGCACTAGACAAGTTCCTAGGAAATATAGAGCTTTATGACCTAAGTGAAGTCGCACACTATTAGGTGTTCTGCACAGCACTCACCAAGCATGCCTTGATGTGGTTTAATCAAATGCTAGTTAGGTTTATCATAGGCTGGCAGCAACTAGTGCAGTGCTTCCTTCAAAACCTTTCTATCAACCCAGGTACGTGAAGACAGTGGCATACCTATTCACTATATAGAAAAAAGATTGAGAGTCCCTGAGAGATTATCTCAACCACTTTGTCTATGCAGTACATAAGATCCTTCATATTAACTAAGAGCTCATGCCCATCATAATCTAGTAAAACTTGAAGCACCAAAAATTTCAGGAGTCCATAGACAGAAAAAATCCTACTACATTGGAAGAGCTCCTTGTGCATGCAAAGAAATACATCAAGATTAAGGAAATTATGACCCCTAAGATTTAGCAAATGCAAAGTATGTGATGAAAAAAGTAACAATAATAATAATAAGCTAGGAGACTATGGATGTAGTCCACTCTGGGATTTTGCTGTCTATACTCCATTTACAGGCCCCAAAATAAAAATTTTGACCGTGGCATTATAGTGGGGCCTTATTCAATATCCTTCTTAGAAAACGATAGATGACGTGAAGAAGCAAAAATCTAACAAATGGTAATACTTCCACTAAGAAGTGGCACTTGAGGGATGAGATTGAGAGGTTGATCAAGAGAAGACACCTCAAGAAATATATGGCGCAGAGGCTAAGTAGTCCTAAAATGGATCTAGAAGCTGGAGAAAATAAAGACCATGAACGATAACCTAATGATCATCTGGAGCTAGCCTAAGGACCAGCAATATCAATGTTACCTGTCTACGACTATCATCCTTTTGGTGATTTTAGGAGGACCAACTGGAAAGAATTTGTAAATGCAAAGAAAGCACTGGTGTGAGTAGTAAGAAGATACAGGGTCATTCAGTTATATCATGCTTGGAATTTCAAAATGCATTCCCCAATGCCTAGCATCACTTTTGGAGACAAGAAGATATGGAACCTAGATAAGGAAAACACAGTAATGCTTTTGTGATCTCTGCATCTTTTACCAACTTTTGAGTGAAGAAGATACTAGTGGATAATGGAAGATCAATTAATATCTTTTTCAATTATGCATTTCTCTAGCTTGGGGTACACAATGTCCAATTACAGATGATCAATATTTCTTTAATGGGATTCATTGGCAATGTTGTAGAAGTATTAGGTGAAGTTCATCTGCCCCTCTCTTTGAGCACTCATCCCGACGAGTAACAAAAATGGAGAGATTCCTGGTGGTGAAGACCTTATCAGCTTATAACACCATCTTGGGAGACCTACCTTGAACTTGTTCCAAGTGGTGATTTTGACATACCACATGAAGTTGGAGTTTCCCATATGCCATATGGATCAACAGGAATTGAAAAGAATATGGTATTCGTGTGAATAATCTAACTCCAAATGATATATTTGAATCGTAAGTAATACAAAATCATGCATAAACCTCATTCTGAAATTGGGACCTGCTTTTATAACTGACCTCGACAATAAAAATGAGTTTAAAGAACATGTTTATACAATTTAACCAAAAGACGCTGGTGAGCCTATTGTGAATAAGGCTCTATCATGTCTTGCTAAGGATAAATGAAAAATGCAATTGAAGAAGAAATGGAGTCAATGAAATCAACCAAGTTTGGAAATCAGTTGACCTCTATCATGGACGTAAAGCCATTTGGAACAAATAGGTTCTCAAAACTAAGCACAATGCTGATGGAACCATTAAGAGGTATAAGGCTCGTTTAGCAGTAAAAAAGGTATGAATCTCTCTTTTTAGTTGATAATCAATTATTTGTTACAGTCTACTTGGTTGCATTACGTATAGGTTTCATTCAATCTAATGCATATATTGAACAAACTCTAAAGCTATCATGATCAAATGTCGTTGAGTTTGAGAAGGCTGTTTGCAATTTGTTTAGTACATTGTATGCCTCCATACCCCAAGGCATTATAAAATAAATTTACAACTATCTATCCCAAGATTTATCAAAGCAAAGAAGACATACATAGATAGAAATTTGGAGAGGAAAAAAGAAAAAAACTCTTAAGCTCAATTTATAGTTTTTCTCTTAGTATGGTTAAATGTATACAAACTTTCATTATCTCTCAATATTAAGGAGTTAATTTATGATGAAAGGTTTAGTAGGGAACTAACTTATGAAAAAATATATGCGTCTCATGATGATGACTTATTAGCAATACTGAATGAGAAACAAGGCCTATTTTTCTAAGCAACTATTCAAAAAGGTAACAAAAACAAGATTAGAGCTTTTCTCATGACGGACTTGGGGGAAAAGGAAAAACTTTTTTATATCAAGCTCTTATTGCATGTGTTAGATCAAAATGAAATGTAGTTTAGCATCTCTCTTACCTAGTGGATGAACTACAAATTCTAGATTTAAGTTGCCATTAAAATTTGAAGAAAGTGGCAATATAAAGATTACTAAACAATCAGGTCTAGGGAAAATGATAATACTTACAAAATTGATTATTTAGGATGAAGCTTGGAAAGTCCTAGTCTTCAAAAATTAAGTAAAGTGGGCATGATTAAACTCAATTGGATAGTATATGCCTTCCATCAATGTATATGTAGCACGAGATGCTACCATGCTAGTATGTTTGCCATGAATTGTGAAATATGTTATCATGGAAAGCGGTGACTAATACTATAGCATAAGATACACTAGGAGTTTTCTTAGTTATGTCGTTGGCCACAAGTCATGGGATGCCTTTATTGAGTTAATTCCTTATTGATTGATGGGTTAGACTTGACGTGGATTATTGCAAATGACCACAAGTCATAGGTTTGCATGAAAAGCAAGGTAAAATAGCTTGGAGGTTATATATATTGCAATCAACAAGAAGTTGTCAACTTTTTGGATTGCTCATGGGTTTATATTATTGGGGCGTGGACAAGGCCACTTGGACTCCAAACCAACTAGGAAATATGATTTTCCTAATTTTCTATGAGGGTCACAGAGTATGAGTAAAAGTGGGGATAGACTTGATTAAACATCATATTATCTCTATTTATTTATTCAATAGATGTTTATATTCTCTTCCTTATACTTTTGTAGAAACAAAATGGCTAAAAATTGACTTGCAACAATACTTGACAACCAGTGGCGAATTTACATTCATATATGTGGGGTCAATTGACCCCACTTACTATTTTTTTTTTATATATGTATATATATTTATATAAAAATAATGGATATATAGTATTTTGACCCTACTTAATATCAAAATGACCCCAGCACAGTTGGTCGACGGTTGGTGAAATTTTTGTTGCTTTTTCTGATCGTCACTGCAAGTGCAGAGAGAGCTTTCTCGGCGATGAAATTTATCAAAATTGATTTGTGGAACCGACTGAATGATGACTACCTTAATGATTGTTTGATAACTTATAACAAAAGAGAAGTATTTATGAGAATTTCAAATAATGATATTATGACAATGTTTCATAATATGAAAACTCGTCGAAGATAATTAGATTAATGTATTTAAATTTTATTTTTATTAAATATTAATTATTTTGAATTTTTTTATTAATATTTTGACCCCACTTACCTAAATTTCTGGATACGCCACTGTCGACAACAACAAACTAACTAGACCAAACCATAATGACTACTTCAGGAGTTCAAAAATTATTCTTGACTCGGAGCATTATATCTGTGTCATTGATCAATCACCTACCTATATATTTTGGAAGTGGGTGGAGGATGACTTCCAAACTTTGTAACTCATGTTTGCCTCCATGTCGAATAAGCTACAAAAGCAACATGAAAATATAAAGAAATCTTTAAAAATTCACTTCTTCTTACAAGAGTTGTGTCAGGTATAAGATCATCAGGAAAGGCTCGTGGCATCCAAAGAGATCTTTAGGGTAGGATGATTGAAGACTAGAGTGTCCATAAGTATGGTCTAAAGATGCTAGCTCATATTGAAAAGCTAGCTAACTTATAGGCGGTGTCAGGAAACAAATAATACATTGATTTGACCTTTCAATCACTCCATAGCTCATTCAACCAATTTGTCATGAATTTTAACATGCATAAGATAGAACTCTCAGCCAATGAGTTGATTAATATGTTAAAAATGGTAGAAGAAACTATAAAAAAAGGACAAACATGCTATTATTTATAGTACCTGCCAATCTAAGCCTAAAGAGCCAGAAAGAGAAATAAGGATTTTTTGAAAGGAAAGTAACCAACTAAGGTCAAGAAGAAAGATTCAAAGAAAGCTAATCAAAAGGATATTGTGTGTTTATCATTGCAAGTAACCTAAGCATTTGAAAAAGAAAGCTATAAAGAATATCTTGCATCTCTCCCAAAAAGAGTATATCTTTTGTTGAAGTTAATCTATCGGTTAATGAAGTATAATGGGTATCTTATTCTACTTGTAGTTCTCATATTTATAATGACTTGTATATGGTGAGAACAAATAAGGCTTTGGGCAAAGGGGATGTGATCCTCTGAGTTGGCAATGGAACAAGAATTGCATCCGAAGCAATTGGTGAGGTTTGCCTTAATCTTGGGAAGAAAAAGGTTTTGGTGCTTAATAATTGCTTGTATATACCCTCTATCATCAAGAACATAATATCCATATCATATTAGATATGGAGGGATATAAATATTGTGATTGAGAATGGAACCATTAAAGCAATAAAGATTAGTTCTTTGATTAGTGTAGTGTACATACTATCAAATGGATTATATACTTATGAACCTTTCACCACGATAATGAATGTTTAACAAAAGTAACAAGAGGAAATTAGATAGTCTAAACACTGCACACTTATGGCATGCAAGACTTGGACATATTCCAAAAATAGCATGAACAAGTTAATTTCTTCGAAGAGCTAAAGGTTAGAGACCTAGAAGAATTACCTACTTATGAATCTTGTTTGTTGGGAAAGACGACTATGTATCCATTTGTAGGATAAGTGGAGTGTATTGCTATCCCTTAGATTTAATCCATACAAAAGTTCATGTGGCACTAAGTGTTAGTGTACGGATATGTGTATCTTATGAAACAAAAGTTGGGGCCTTTGAAAAGTTCAAAGACTTTAGAAATGAAGTAAAGATACAACTTGGACTTAATGTTGAGACACTTCAATATGATTGAAGAGAAATATACTTAAGTAATGAGTTTTTATATTATTTAAAAAAGATTGGATTCCTTCAAAGTGGACTCTACTTGGAACACCACAACTTAATGGAGTTGCCAAGAGAAAGAACTACATCCTCTTTTCATGGTACTTTCTAGACTTAATTCATTCATTTTGGAATTATGCCCTTGAGACAACGGGCAAAGTTACTAAATATGATACCTTCAAAGTTGGTGCCTAAAATAGTGCATAAGATGTGATTTGGCAAAACATCTACATATTCTTACTTGAAGATATGGGGTCTTCTGCTTACGTAGAGAGATTGATGAAGATAATTTGGATAGTAGATCCAACTTATGCGAGTTTTTGGTGTACTTTAGAGGCTATATGGGTTTCTACTTTTATGATTATTTGGAATAAAATGTGTTTATTTCTAGGAATGTCACCTTCTTAGAGAGGGAGTTCCTATAGATAGGAATAGTAGTGTTATCGAACTTGATATAGTTTATGAAACAACACAAATTCCATAAGTAATAGCAGCACATGAGCATGGTAAACCTTCTAATATACACGTTCCTATGAGGTCCAATCAAATTCTTAAGCAACCTAAAAGATTAAGTTTGCTTCACAAAATTAGTCAATCGAACAGTGATCCAACGACTTACAAGGAATTCAACATGGAGGCTACCTTAGACATAGACTCGAGATAATAGCCTAAAACTATGAGATCTGAAATGAACTCCATGTACTCAAACAAGGTATGAACCTTGGTGGATCCATTAGAGATATAATATGAATTAGTTGCAAGTGGATTTACAAGCGAAAGCTTTAAGTAGATGGAGAGATAGTGACCTATACATCATAACTAGTGGAAAAGATTGCACTTAAAAATCGGGTATTGACTTCAAGAAAATTCCCACCAGTTGCCATGCTAAATTCCATTAAAATCTTACTTGTCATAGCTACATATTATAACTGTGAGATATGCCAAATGGATATAAAGACTATGTTTTTAAATGGAGATGCTTATAAGAAACTTACATGCAGCAATCTAAAGGGTTCTTATCCAGTGGAAACAAGTAAAATAGTTGCAAGTTCTAAAGGTTAATTTACAGCCTCAAGCAAGCATCACGAAGTTTAAACATATATGTTGATAAGATAATCAAAAGGTTTGGCTTCATAAAATATGTATATGAACCGTGTATATATAAGAAGGCTAGTAAAAGTTTAGTTGAGCTCTTGGTGCTTTATATTGATTACATCCTTTTCACTAAAAATCAAAAATAAATGTTATAATAAATAAATCATGGTTATCTACTTAATTCTCTATGAAGGATTTGAGAGAAGTGCCCCTCATATTAGGAATATGAATCTATAAAGATAAATCTAAAAGGATGCTTGGGCTATCCTAACAGTATATAGACAACATTTTATAGAGGTTTAGTACAAAGAATCCAAGAGGGTTTTTCTTCCAATGGGATATGATATTTCTTTTTCTAAGTTTATAGCTATCCAAATGGATGAAGAAATGAAAAAGATGTCTCACGTACTATATGCCTTCGTCATTGGAATCATAATGTATGGCATGCAATATGTTAGAGTAGATGTAACCAATATTATAAGTCGCTACCAATCCAATCCCAATGACAGTCACTTGATAGCCGTAAAAGCAATTCTTAAGTACTTGAGAAGAACTAAGGAATTACTTTTGGTATACGGTAATAGAGAGCTGAAACTTGAAGGATTATAGATTCAAGCTTTCAATATGATATAGTTGATTCCAAGTTAGTATCAGGATATGTATTTAGCTTTAATAACAGAACGGTCAACTAGAAAAGTTCCAAGCAAGAAACCACTGCCAACTCTACCATCGATGTAGAATACATAGCGGCATTTGAGATCGCAATGAGAAATTTCAGCCAAGAATTTGATGTAGTGCCTAATATTATACAGGTTGTGGTTGTCTTATGTGATAATAGCCGAGTAGGGAGTTGTACAAGCAAAGAGCCAAAATCTCATCACTGATATAAGCACATACTAAGATATTACCATTTGATTGGAGATATCATTCTTAGAGACGATCTTAGAGTGGAGCGGGTTGCTACATAAGAGTATTTAGCGGATCCACAAACTAAACCCTTAAGTCAAGTTGTGTTTGAAAGATATCTTGAGAAAATGGGCTTAAGACACATGGATAATTGACCTAAGGATAAATGGGAAATTGTTAGAGTAGTGTGCAAGCGAGCCAATAGGATTGGCAAGTAAACTACACTTAAATTAAGTTTCTTATTCAAATCATAATATACACCCTTATTAGCCATCCTTATCGTATGCACATTTTTCATATGATTGAAGCAATTAAGATAACACATGATTATGGGGTATAGTCGCACATAGAAATGGCAATCATGAAACATGCCTTTATGATCGTGATTTTAAATATTCCAATTCATAGAACCTTCCGAGATGAGGCATCAATAGATTCATCAAGAAATGCACATTTGGTACACACTCTAATGGTTAAGGATACCTTGCTTCATGGGCATCGGTATGTGATACTATTGTATACTCATGGGTATTTATGTTGAGACTCTAATCAGGTTTGAATCGGGTTCGAATTAGCATTAGATGTCCTATACTTGTGATAGCAAATTAATTAGTCTTTTGACCATCTGATGTCCTATCTTAAGTCCCAATATTTTGATGCATCTCTTGAGAACTTTATGAGACGTTGTAAAGGTTCATTTGAAATGTTTGGGAATGCAAACTTTTTTGGGCAAAATTTTGGGTGGAGATTTAGAGAGCTTTTGGAACACAATTAGAGTCCTACAATTGATGGTTTCTCTAAGCTTATCTTGTTTTGTATTTCATTATCACTATCCATATCTACTCACCTCTCACTTAAAAATTATTCCTGCATCCCGGGCAAATGATACGATTTAATAATATTCACAATGAGAAAATAATAACATTATTCTATTCAAATACTTTTTCTCCTTTTCTAAAGAGGATTAATTACACCTATATACACAAGTTATTGATATAAATACAATTCTAATATAAATATGCTTAATTACAATGTAAATGTACCTTTATTACCCCTATAATAGGCATGTGAGAAGACAAACTATATTTATATTTATTGTTACTATAATATTTACTAGGAACAATACATTTTGATGGAAACACTTAAATGATTATTAACTTTAAAAATTAAGATAAATCCCGCATCAATAATTATTCAAAAGTAGTAGCTTGAAAAGTTGTTGTCTAGTCTCCTTTACATGCATGGACTGATGTTGTCTAGCCAAACTCCACATAAAACACCAAGTTGCCCATATTTTTTACACTTTATCTAGCGTCTAAGATCAATTTGCTAAACACATTATCATTTGTTTATATTATAATAATAGCATTAGCAAAAATAACAATAACTACTACTACTAAATACAAAACATTTTATAACATTGGTTACAAAAGTAATTTAAAGCACTTTTACCCCCATCAATTTACATTTATTGCAACATTGTTCTCAAATCACATTTTAAATCAAATTGTTAGCAAAAATTTCTTTATCATCCACTGCCTCTCATGTTTTTCACTCAAATTTCAAAGAGAAGGGGTTTATAATATTTTTTGTTGTTGTCAATGATAAAAACACAACAACTAATAGTATTTTATTACAAATAGGGCTGATTATGGTGAGAGAAATCCAAATGGTGAATGACTGCATGACAATAATAGAGAACAAAATATTTATAAGCTAGTTAGTAGATAATATAAATCTAAATTTATGAGCAATAGGAAAGAGGTCATTAGTAAAACCTTTACATTTAACTTTGCAGTATGGGTGTAAATGGATTGGATACACGGTTTTATATTCATATCCAATTAACTTTTGAATATTTAAAGATGGATATGTATTCAAGGGATGCTTATGTAATGATATCCGAATTCATATTTAGGGAAATTAATCAAATAAAGATGTATCCATATTCAATTATAATATTCAAATATTATTTTTTGGATATTTGTATTCAATGGTAATTATTTGGATATCCATTTACAAATATCCAAATATCTAAATTCGTTAACCTATAACAAATGCTATATTTTTTAATAGAAAGATCTATACAATTTCATTAGAAATGAAGCAACCAATTCGATACTGCCAAAATTGATCATAAGAATAATTTGATAAATTAACTAAAAATGGCAATAAACCTTAGAATTAATTAAGAATCAGAGAGCCCAAAAGACAAGCAAGCCCATAAAGGGACAGAAAAATCCTAATAGGCCTAATCCCATCAAGACTAAAAACTATAAATATCGGGTTCCAAAAAGAAATTGTCAATAAGAAATCATGCATAAAAATTTTAAAAATCAAAGAACTTTGGAGAACAGAGATCTATCTGTGCACATTTCAAAGAAGACAAATCGTCACTCTGGTATTTTTTGGAAGGAACCTTATCTATTTCCAAGCAGCATCATTTTGGTGTCGTCCGTAGAAAACTTAAAGGAAGAAGAAGGAATGCTGAGGATGCAAGCAAGATCTGAAGTTCATCACTTCGAAACCCAGGTGGCACCAACATTCAAGGATGTGAAGAGCGAGAACCCTTAGATAGAATCACCTTTGAAGCTGGAGAAACTCCATAGCACATTCACCCTCCAAAGAAAACGCTTGTGAACAAAGTGATGCTCTCTGGAGACTTTACATTATTGCTTACTCCAGAAATATTGACGAGCCTATGAGAGAGTGTCACTCTCAAGTCTTAGCCAACTTAACTACTCAGTGCGTGGAAGAGCTACAGCAACCCTATCGTTGGGACTGGAGGCCTTCACCTTTCTTGGTGTAGGCTATCCAAAGAACCAACCCTAAGCGAGCCTCGCCCACTTTTCCCCATCTCGGCATGAGAATTTTCAATCCACCTCCAAGGAAAACCCTTTCGAATAACACCTACTACTGCCGGATGGTGGGCCTTTGCACCAGCATCACAACCCTCAAAAGATGTCGAGAACCTGTCCTTACCAAGTAGTCACAAAGATAGAGAGGCATGGACCAGTTCATAGAGAAGACAACCATAACAATTTCTCCAAAGCATGCAGGCGCAACCTATCTCAAGCATTCATTTCCTACACCCTGCTTACCATCTCATGAGAAGAGATTATACGTGAAGTTCTACTGCATGGCTTTGTCATTCGCCTTCCTCAAAAGACGATGAAAGACGAGAGAAGTAGAAAATAAGCAAATAGTGACATTTCTACCTGTGTTATGAACACATCACTAAATAATTTAGGCACTAGAAAGACAAGACTGAGATGTTGATCCAGTTAAGACACCTAGGAGAGTATGTAATACAAAGGCCAAGCAGTCTCTTAAATACCCTAGAAGATAGAAAAAATGAGTCTTGCTATCCGTAATTTATTGAGCATCGAAAGCCTACCAACCAGTAGGTTATGGGCTATAAAGAATCCAAGACACTCAAAGCCACAATGACCCATAGATAATGGTCTCATCGTAGTTAGAAAGAAACCTCAAGTGCAGAAAAACAAGAAAAGGAGAAAGTAAGAAATGGCAACTTTTCAGGACATTGGCAACTATATGGTGTTAAATTTAGGAGCCAACTAAGAGCGGAAGCAAGCCATGAGCACACAACGAACTGGACAAGCAGCACTCCAGTACGCGTACCTTATAGCCAAAACATCAAAGATACTACAAGCTACCATGCTCTAAGGTTTGATAGGATACACCCCGACCAATGGACATCAGAGGCCCAAAGAAGCATGGATCTTCCAGATACTACAACTATCATTATTTCAGCAGGCATACCATGAAAAATTACTAGAACTTGAGGGAAAAGATAGAAGCGCTGGTCCAATAAGTATACCTTAGCGAATATGTGGATAAGCTAAGGAACACCCTTAGAGAACAACTTCATAGCAAAGAAGAGAGGAATGCAAAGAGTCCACCCAAAAAGCATCAATAATTAAGAAAAAAGCTCTGCTTTTGCTGCCAACATGAAGTCAATCCCTATGATATGAATCATCAAAACAACTTAGAAGACGCCATTTGAAGGTCAACACCAAGCACTACTGATGTGGGAAGCACCTACCTTTTTTTCAATCAGATAGGCCGAGTTACTACACCTGTGAGCACTCCTTACCACTTCTGAGATTATGTTTACTTTTAAGTATTTTTTAGTTTCTCTTTTTAAATTTGAATAAAGCCTACCCACTCAAGGACGGCATTACCTTCTTATGAAAAGATGCGAATAGATCCTATGGATTGTCTATCGGAAGGCCGTTAAAAATTATGTTCAATGGAAATTTCGATTAATTTTCCATCAAAAAATTGAATTTATTTGAAATTAAAAAACTTGATAGAATTTTTGTTGAAAAATTAAATTAACTCACCCGTAGCCTTTCTTTTTCCCCATTTCTTTTTTCCTCTATTCCTATTTCTCCTCCCTCCTCCCCCCCTCCCCCCTCGTGTATTCCCACCATCCTCTGCCGCTTCCGACGCTCCCATCGCCACCCACCGAAGCTCGTTGTCACTATCCTCCATTGCATCGAGTAGTTTTCTTATTTTTTATATTATTATTTATTTAGTAAGTTTTGTATATTTGTATGTTTAGATTAATATGTTAGTTTTGTATGTTCGCATGATTAGTTTAGTATGTTAATTTGGAATGTTAGTTTCATAAAAAAAATTTACATTTTTATTTATTTAGTTAGTTTTATATGTTTGTGTGTTTAGATTAATTTGTTAGTTTTGTATGTTAGTATGATTAGTTTAGTATGTCAATTTGGAATGTTAGTATTTTGATATCTAGTTAGTATGTTCTACCTATAATTTCTTTTTTTTTCATTTTTATTTATTTAGTTAGTTTTATATGTTTGTATGTTTGGACTATCATGTTAGTTTTGTATGTTAGTATGTTTAGTTTAGATTAATATGTTAGTTTAAATTAATATGTGTAGTATGTTTGTACGCTTAGATTAATATGTTAGTTGAATTTCCACCCTAAAACCATCATAGATTGAAAAATCATAATACTCTATGAAAAACACTTGAATATAAACTTCATACATAATTCAACACAAATATGCCCATTATAAAATTCCAAATTACCCCCCAAATCTTGTGGTTGTCTATGACTTATGAATAAATTTCTTTCTAAAAAAAAAAATTAAAAAAATAAATTTAATAGTTATTAAATGATATTTATCCTTAAAAAATCAATTATATACCTAAAATTAATTCACTTTCAGCAATCCTATGAAAAAATTTGAAGTAAACAATTTTATATTCCAAGCTCTATCTTATCATGAAAAGATTTGAAAAATTCAAGTCCATTCACTCATGTAAGATTCGTTTCCCAAAACTTTCTTCCTAAAACATGGAATGATATTTACAAAGAGCAAATCCTTTATCCACAAAACCCGATCAAGATTTTAAATCTCTAGTGTAGTCATCAATCCTTTATCCTCTTTCCTTGTTAGAGCTCACAAGTGGAATAGTGATATTACAAAACGATCTGAAATAACCAATGTAGCTTACGAAACTAAATTCCATGTTATTCTAAATGGTTATCTTACAAATTATTTTAAACTTAAATGATTAAAAATATAACTAAAAATGATGTATATTGCCAACTATAATCGAGTTATGAATGCCTTTAATTACATAATGGACTATTATACCAACAAACTCCTTGTTTGTACTTGCATCTCAACCATATCTATCTCAAAGATTTTCAAAAGTTAGAAATATAAAGAATAAAGATTTCATCATCTCATCTTGACGATGCTACTCTAACAACCTCGAAAAAGACAAATGTAATAACTCTTAAAGATTAATGCCAGTACTATGCAAAATTATTCTACGATCATAAGTTGAATTTTCAACTTATGTTCGTAGAATAATTTTCCACAATAATGGCATTTTTGGCAAGGAATCATTACATAAGTCCCAAACCAAAAAATACTTGATTAGAAAAGGAGCATTATAGGTGTCTCCAACTCCCATAATCGGTCAATAGCCTTACATCTCTATCAAAATTTCTTTTAAAAATTCATTCATTCATTACATAAAGTTTTCAGTCTTTTTGTCTACACAAATCTATTGTTGTAAATGATAACCAATCAATGATTGGGACGTAATGGACCATTAAAATTGTCTTCTTATTACAACAATAGATCCAGGTAGATAAAAAGATTGAAAACTTTATATGATGAATGAATGATATATTCTATATATCTAAACTTTAGTTTTAACTAATGTGCCTTATCGAGTCTAGTTGTTAACTATTCTATGCATTTGACGTACATAAATATTAAGTTGTTTTAATCATATTAATTATTGTCCATATATGATGTTATGTTTTTATTTTATAGATGGCAGACCAGTATGGTTTTCGTCCCCCTACCATCGACCGAGGTCGAGGTTCTGGCTGAGGCAAGGGGACAAATTCCCCAGCTCATCAAATATACTTACCAGCCAACCAGTCTCTCACCACCTTGTTGGTCTTCTGCTGCTTCCACATATCGTTTCCCATACCTACACTCACAACAACATTACTTATCCCCGCCACTATCCACTTCACCCGCAGACACTCCATCACCATTTATCACTCCACCTAGCATTCATCTATCCTCCGCTACTCCACTCAATCATTCCACATTAGCAACAGCATCATCATTAACAGTTTATTTTTTAGCCGGCCAAGTATTAGACGAAGGAGGACCAAAGCCCCTATACTGCAGTTCAAGCAGGGTATATTTGTGTCTCATGGGACACTACAGGTGAGTTCTAATTGTTATATAAATATTATTTTATTATTATTTTCATAATTATATATTAATGTTAAGAATTATTTTATGTAGACATATGCCCTCGCTCAATGATACCCAATTCTTAATGAAAGTGATTAAGAGCAAAGTGCAGGAGCCTATAGGACCTGGTCAAATATCCCACAAGCCCTTCAAGACTTGATGTTCAAGGAGTGGAAGGTAATAAATGCTATAAATATATTTGCTTTTACAAATTATCTACATCTGTGTATTATAATTATACTGATTGATTTTTTTTTATTTCACATAGATATGTCACTTGGGACCCCTAGCACGAGGGCCATTTTTAGAAGGGTTTTGACACTAGAGGGGGTCACCAAGTGAACAACATGTATGGCCACGCCCAGAAGATGGATAAAACTAGGGGTGTAACATGAGTTGAGCCAGCTCGATTTGAGCTCTACTCGAGCTCAAGCCTCTTAAGCTTGACCATTCATACGAGCTGAGCTTGAGCTCACTCACGACTATTTGAAAAATTATGAATCGGCTTATGTACTTTTTTAATTTTTTATATTTTTTAAATATTAAATACATAAATAATATTAATAATATTAATTTTCTTTTGTAAGTGCTTTCAGCTGCCCTAAAACCCTAAATTTTCAAACATCTTTTCCT
This sequence comes from Jacaranda mimosifolia, assembly GCA_018894105.1. NCBI lineage: Eukaryota > Viridiplantae > Streptophyta > Magnoliopsida > Lamiales > Bignoniaceae > Jacaranda > Jacaranda mimosifolia. The sequence continues at coordinate 15,701,442 of CM032123.1, forward strand.
TGCCTTTCCTCAAATCTCATCTCATCGCCTCCAATTAAACTCCAATCCAGTGTTGCTGCCACCATACTCCGACCAAAAATTTTACCCGTTGCCCCCACCATCATTTTGATGAAAGCAAAAGTAGCATTAGAATCCATAAATCAAAACTTCATAAGCTTAAAATAACTAAGCTACTCAAGCAACCAAGGATCTAGTCATGCTATAGATCTAGATTAGGAAGAAGAATTACCTCTTGTAGCTCAAAATAAGGAGAAAATCAACTATCTCTCTCGAGTCCAGAAATTGTCTGGAATCAGCACAGCGGAAAGGCGGCAACCTTTGCCTTGGTTATATTGCTCCAAAAACCACCAAATTAAATCTAGAACACCTCCACACACTGAGAAAGGTTGCCGCCTTTCCGCCTTGCCTCTATTGACATGATCCACACCCCAATCATTCTTCCAATTTCCCCTCACTAGAAGCTGGAGTTAGAGAGAAGAAAATGAGGTAGAGGAGACTGATTTTTAGGTTGGGAAGAAGAAGGAATGCAAAGCTCAACACATGATGCAATGCATGGATAGAAAGAGAGAGAGAGAGAGAGAGAGAGAGTTTTCGAGGGAATGCAAAGAATCTAATCTTCACACTTTTAAGCAATGTATATCCGAATTTGCTCACCCTTTATATCTATATATAAAGGGTGGAAGGTGTGATGCCAGTTGGCATCACACATTCCTCAAGGTGGCTACCCAAGTTGGCATGCCAAGTTGGCAAATTCATGTCTTACTTGAATTTCTTGTGCATTTTAATTACATTTGAAATCTAATTCCAAATTAATTAAGATGCTAATTTAAATGAACATTTCATTTAAATTTTCCTTCCAAAAGCATTCTTCCAATTAATTAAATTAAACACTTTAATTTAATTAATTAACCTTTGATTTAACTCTTAAATCAAACAAGCTTAACTATTAACCTTAAACTAGTCAACTTAACTCTTTAAGTCAACTTGACCAATTGATGGTCAATATGGCACCAAATAATTAACTCCTTAATTATTGGTCTAATTTAACTATTTAATTTAGTTGATTAATTTAACACTTAAATTAATCAAATCAAAATTAACCGTTAAATTGGTTCCTTGAAAATCGATCACCAAAGGGTGAATTTTTCTAACATTTAGAAAATTGCTCTAACAATTTTAGAAGCTAATTGGTTTTATGTGTGACCCAATAGGTTTTACCATTCATTGGACATGGGCTCACAACTCTTTGTGACTTTTGAATATCTTATATTCATTTTAGTTTAACTCAATTCAATTAATCTCATTAATCGAAGAGTACCCAATCTCCATGGTCAATGTCCAACCTCAAGCCTATGGAGCCCAACTATTGGCCAAAATGAATATTCTGGAGAGCCATCATAGCTCTATGCATACCATACAAATACAATCCTTCCATCGCCTATCCTCCGAAAGAGGCCTAGGGCAAGATATTTGCCGGTTCCCTAATAGCCTCGATATTATATCTCTATTCTTAATGTCGGATTCCCTTATGTGACCTCATATTTTGGAAAAGTCCTTTTCCAAATTGTAACACCACCTTGCGCAAGGATTTCTTGGAATCGATCATTGTAGAACACATAGGAGATGCACTCGCCCTTCACAAAAGCGAGGAGTCGGATTCCATCTTAGATCTCACAAACCTCCATGCTAAGTAGCTCATATCCAACCTCAACCCAAAAAACCCACTAGGTGGTCAAGAAAGAGTCAAAGTATGAGGACCGGACATAAGGTTACCACAGATCCTCAAGTCAGAGGACTAATAATATGCACTAGCGTATGCGGGAGAATTAACCACTATCGACTTGCCACTATGGCTATCTAGTGGATTCTCCAAAGGGTCTTTAGTGCATTGTTCTCTAACAAACACCCACTAACATACACTCGTATCTCATATAGTTGCTCATAGAGCGGAGCTATATCCAACTCTTTTATTTATGCATTGCTAGTGCAAGTCTATCTGGATCTTAGATGCCCCGTCTCACAAGATTCTATGACTTGGAATATTGAAGATCACGACCGTGTAAGACTTATTCCATGATCATCGAACCAAGTCCCGTAGTCATATGTGATCTAAGGGCTTTATCCAAATGCGAGTGAAGTAATAAAGAGCATAAGATGATGATGGCCATATAAAGAATATCATTCAATCAAGATTGTTTTACAAGGAAATAGCTTATACAAGGCCAATCTAATTGGCTTGCCGGGCACTATTCCAACATTTGACCCTAAGTTACCCATCATTTTGATAATTTTCACTGCCATGAATCTCACTGCCATTTCCACTGAATCACGCATCATCAGAGAACATTAAGCTAACAAAGTGAAGTGAAATAAAGTGAGATATAAATTAAATAAGAAGCATTTGCACTAGATTTTGTTAAAAATTGAGTATTTTGATTTCTAATATAGTTTCCAACTATCTTCTTCTCTCTGTGAACCCATGATAGCAATTTCGAAAGCCCATATATAATTTTAAAGCTTCGAAGAAAAAGAGATTTGAAGCCCCACTAGAAAAGAAGAGATTTAAGTACAAGTTAGATTCAGGTACCTCACTGTCAACATTCTTGCTTGATATTTTAGTGATTTAAAACCTCACTGTCATTATTCTTGCTATCAAGTTTAGTGCTTTGAAATAGTCAGAATGGTGGAAACTCTTTTTACATTATTTTAGCATTTCAATAAGTAATTCAAGTTATAAATCTACAATAGACCTATGCATGTGTGGTTGATAATTATGATGCTATCAAATTCCTATATGGTACTTAGTAATTGTTTCTTTGTTGCATGTGAATTTCTTAGTTTGATCAAAGAGTTTGCTTCTCACTTTAAACTCTTAGATAGACCATGAATATAGAGCTCTTTGATTGCGAGGTTTTTAGTGGTCAAACAAATTCTTGACATCAATATGTTTTAAAGTTCGCTGTAGGTTAGAAATATATTTTTTCTTATTCATTAAATATTGTCAAAACCTATGAATATTGGATTGCAATACTTAATTGTGATGATTTCTTAAATAGAACATATATTACATGTTTTAGTAGAAGGAAACGCATGTTTGTTGAATAGCCAGTTAGATGCTGACTGTTTTCTTACTCCTTGGGCTTACCAATTTCTTATTTATGTTCCTCCCCCCCCCCCCTTTTTACTAGCCTACATAATATATGTAATCCGGTTAATTAGTCTAAATCTGTGTCTTCTATCTTAGACATAGATGAAAGGTTTTGGAGAAGCTTCTAGTAAAAGTGTTTATTATTGATTTAAATTATTTATTTCAATAAAATTTATCTAATTATTTTAGCTTGTATTATTATTGATTACTAATTGTAATATTATTACAGATATGAACTCTGATGTACCTGTTAAGTTCTTATTAGTATTAATTTTAACATCATGTTTAGAACTTAACAAATAATTTTCTTGTTAAAAAAATTATAATTCCCTTGCTAATTGATGAAAATTTGGAATTGCAAGTATACAAGTGTAGAAATTACAAAAAGGGACAAATTGACATAAGTTGGTAGGAATGCTAGCAGGATGATGACACATCATAATCTAATCAAGGATGGGCAGAAGAGTCTTTATTTATTTGAGTCATATTCTAATTAGAAGATAGTTATAAATAGGCTTTTTAAACACTTAATCAGGGGGGTTTGGATTTTTTATTTTGGAGATTAGAAGTATCGTGAGAATTTGGGATTCGAAGGAGCACAAAGTATGGATCTGATTCATCTAGAAATAGAGTTTCTTCTTCTCCCTTTGATTTTATTTTTAATTCTAGATTTGAAACGATGTTTCGTTTTATTCATGTTTTGTTTGACAATTCAATTATGTACTAATTCGTTACTTTAGGATCATGATGGATTCTTTTGAATAAATTGATGCATGATTTTCTTCCATGCAAATTAGTAACACTTAAGGTTATTTCTTTTATTGTGTGTCTTTTCTATTTGATTGTCTGGTCAACAGTCAAGTGCATCTTTAAGCCCTAGAGGAGTCTTGGAAAAGAGAATCTAGGGATTGATTGACAATAAAAGACCTTAGGATTAACTGTTCAAATTGATGAATTAATTAATTTGTTAGTATGATAGGAATATACTTGCTTGCCCTAGGAAGTTAGTTGAGTGATAAAACCTTATCCATAATTTAGTTAATTCACATAGGAATATAGTGAATTAAATAAATTAGGGATTTGATTGTGGGTAATTCAGAAGAACCTCATAATTGCATAAGACTCAAGACTAATAACCTGTTATTAATTTCATAGGGAGAAAATTATATAATCAACTTATTCGATTGATGAAATTATAATTCTATGCTTCTATATCCTGATAGAAATCTTAATCGATGCCCTTTTCTTATTTTCATTAGTTTAGTTTAATTCCTACATAATTGATTTTGTTTGAAAAAAACAAGTGTGTGATAAATTAGTAATTTGTAGCGAATAATTTAGTTCTTTGTGGGATCGACACTCTTCTCATCACTTTATTACTTGTTGCGACACGTGCACTTGTTTAATTGTTTGCATTATTTATTTTGCACAACCAATAGTACCACTTGATGAAAATCTTGAATAATTTATCTCTATCTCTATAGGAGACTCAATAGCCTAGTCATGCAAAATCTTGAAGAAGCTATTGAACAAACAACTAAAGATATAGATGTGACTGAAAATGAAAAGAGTATATACTTCGGCTATGTTTGGTTGCAAATTGCCATTTCATTTTCCAACTCCCAAAATATAAACAAATAAACCATAAACATTCCCCAACCCCACTCCCAAAATATACACAAAAAAGCCCAAAAGACCCTCCCAATACATTTCCTACCCATTTCCCAATGTCTAGCCCTCTCATTTTTTGTGTCTCTACCCAATCTATATATACACATATATAAATAATTTTAAAATATCAATTTCGCCCTACCAATCTAACAAAAAAGTTATTGATGTCACATTTTGTCCCCTCTCAAAACACAAGCAAACAAAAAAAATTCTCCTAAACATTCTCCACTTACCACCCAAAATACAAACAAAAAACAATCACATTCCCCAATCCCACTTTCCAAAAACTATTTTGGAAAAATGCTCCAATTTACAACACGATGCCATAGAGGAAGACGATACAGAGGAAGGTACTATACTCTGAAAGGCTAAAATACAGAAAAAGTCATTAGTTTGGCTAGATTTCAAAGAAGTTAAGGATTTTGTTGATTATGTCATTAAGATTTCATTCAACTACTGTAAAAAGATGTTCACGAAAAATAAAACCACTCTAACAACTCAGTTGCATAGACACTTGAAAAGTTGTGCCACCTTTCTCAGAGCAAAATCTATCCAGGAGAAAGAGAAGTTGATGCAGTCACAAGTTAGTTTTATAGCAAAAGTAGATCCAACATCTTGCCCAACATTGTATGATGGGAAATTTGATATGGAAAAAATGGAAGAGTTAGTAGCTCATTGGATAATGATGCATGAACATCCTTTTTATATTATAGAAGATGAAGGATTCAATTTGATGCAAAGACTTGGAATGCCCAAGTAGAGAGGGGTTTCAAGAATAACTGTAGAAAAATTATTGTGTCAATGTTTATGAGATGGAGAAGAAGAGGTTGAAGACTATATTGAAGAGTGTGAACAAGATCAGCCTCACTACAGATTATTGGAATTCAAAAAACCAGAAGATTGAGTATATATTTATAATTGGTCATTAGATTGATTAGAAATGTCATTTACAGAAGCATGTGCTCAATGTTCACATTCCCCCTCCCTATCGAGGTCTTGAGATTGCAAATGTTGTGTGGCGGTGCTTGGAAGATTGGGGCATTGAGATAAGGTGCAACAATATCTGTAGATAATGTTTTAGCTCACGATTCTTCCATTGCAAACTTGCATGTTTATGTTAAAAGTAAAAAAGAAAAAAAATATAAAAAAAACCTGCTTTGTGGGGAAAACATATTTTGTTTTAGGTTTTGTGCCCATATTATTAACCTTATAGCCCAAGATGGTCTTTCTAAAATTGCAGATATTATTGATGTTGTTCATGATAGTGTAGAATGTGTCCGATGATTAGACGCAGGACTTAAGGTGTTCGCAGAGATTGTGAACCAACTAAACTTGTCAAATAGAAAGTTAGTTGATGATTGTCAAACAAGGTGGAACTCTACATACAAGATATTGGCTACTGCAATCAAGTTTAAAGATGTTTTTCTAAGATTTGCATATCAGGAGCCATCTTATTAGAGATGCCCAAGTGAAGATGATTGGGCAAAAGTTAAGTAAGTATGGTTAGTATTAGAGGTGTTCTAGACAACTAAACACATCATTTCAAGTAATGATTATTCAAAATCAAATTTGTCTCTGTCTCTTAATGAGGTAAATAGAGTGAAAGTTGTGTTAGATAAGAAGTCATTGGATATTGATGACTTTATTCGTAAAATGGTTGAGAAAATGAAGATCAAGTTTGATAAATATTGGGGAGATTCTAATTTGTTAATGTCTATAACAATCATCATGGATCCCAGGTGTGTAAGATGAGGGCACCTGAGTTTCGCTTTCTCAAACTGTACTTTTCAGACAAAGCAGAAAGAGAAATTGCTTATGTTCAAAAGACTCTATATGAACTTTATTCTAAACTTGTGACCATACATAATATTGAAGGAGAGTCGAGTGGGGAAGCTCAATGAGGCAATCTTTCAAGTCAAGAGACTAGAAATTCAAAGTCTCTATCTAGTTCGAGTGCGTATGTCAATTATTTGAGGTCTGTGGAACCCATTCGACCTCAAAAGTCTAAACTTGATGTGTATCTTGAAGAAAATTAGTTTAGCATGATTAAATTTGTTTTAAATTGTTATCAATATTATCTTATTGTTGTATATTCTATTAATCTATTGAATTGCACAGTGATAAGAAAGTAATACAAGTTATTGTCCTTGTTGATGATGAAGCTTCAAAAGGATGATTTTCTCTTGATTAAAAGGTAAGAATATCTCTAATATCTTATCTTTCTTTTTAATTTATTTTTCCTATTATATTAATGCAACTTATCAGTGACAGTTATATATTCGGCAGTAAGAGGAAAATATCTACAAGCTAATAGATACATTATCATTATATAGTTTAGAAAATGTGGAAGGTAATTTTTGCATATTTAAATCATTTACAATATAGAGTGATTATGAAATACCATAATATAGACAGAGCCATATTTAGGGAGAAAATGAATTTCTTGCAGTTGTACTAAGAGTAAAACAAATGGTAACTATTTGTAGAAATTGATGTAAACTAATTTTGTCCATTTAATATGTAAAACTCATTTAATGTATTTCTTACACAAAACTAATCATGTTTTGCTAGATTTCACATTTACATCATTCATGCTCTTTCCACCATTCCTTGTCTTTTTTGTGGGGTGGGGGGTCAAAAGAATTTAATTGAAAAATCCTCACTCTTTGCTACTTATAATATATTAGCTAAAATGAATAATTAGAAATAATAATATGCTCTATGATTTCAATTAGGGAAGAATGCATCTAGATCCTGTCTTTGCTTGGATTATTGTTAATTTGTTTTATTTTACTTTTTGGCATAGTTGTTGCTAAAAATGATATTATATCTCTGAATCAAAATTTGATAACAGATTGTTGACTTTAAAGGAGCCGCAAGAGCACCTAAGCCAGGGATATGTTATTTATGCTTGTGTTTTCTATTAAGAATTGTCTTTCCAAAATTCAGATGATGAATGTGTTAATTTTTTTTTTGAACTTGAATTGGAATGACTTATTGTATTAAGTATTTTTGCTATATTGTGAAGACTTATTTTGCGTGCTTGTTTAGTAATGAATGGTGCTAGAAAAGGAATTACTGTTTTCTGTGATAATTTATTTTATAGGATACTGAAGATGTATAAACTAATCTTCATGGGATACTGAAGATGTATAAAACTAATCTTCATGGTCACAACTAGTAATCCCAGGAAAATAGTAGGTTATATATATAGTGATATAATATAAATTAGGATTATTTTCTCCCATTTAGAACTAGATGGAGTTGGATGTTGGATTAGGAGATATCTGAGCTTAATGTCATTCACTTATTTTTTAGTACGAGCTTGAGCTCAAATTTAGCTAGCTCTACTCATAAGCTCATTTAGATTCAAGCTTGAGCTCGAATTTAAATGAGCTTATAAGTCTATGCATGTTTCACTTTGAGCTCGAGCTCAAAAAATTAAGCTCACCGAGCTCGAGCTCAAAATAATCCACTCGAACTCAAGCTTGAGCTCCTAAAATAAGTCGAGCTCGACTCGAGTTCAACTCATTTACACCCTAGGTGAGAGGATGGAGTGGATTGGTGAGGACACTTGGGGTGCCTCTATGCTACACTAGCAGTCCAAAGATTTTCATAAAAAGTTCACATAGGCCAAGAAGAATTGGGCTTCTAAGAGCAGTAGATCCTTCTATACCAAAGAGAGTATATCCATCGGCACACATGCCGAGCATTTGTAAGTTTCTTAACTTTTACACTTTAGTAAACTTAGTCTATAATCTTATGTTACTTTCTCTTATGTTTTTAATCTTTGCATGGCATAGTTGATGGAGAAGGGTTAGCGCTCTTCCTATTTGTCATTCATTTATATTTTGGTTGATGGGAAAGGGTTGTTGCCTTCCCAAATGATATTGTGATATCATTTATTTAGTTGTTGATGAGCTTTTATTTTTTTGGTAAAGACCATTGTAAGTGCAAATTTCTTTGTTTGCAATAAATAAAATTACAAAACAAGAAAACTCTATACAAATAAAATGAAATTCAAACTTATCAATTGTGGATTCAATCTCTAATCTAATCCTTCGATTATTCCATCCCAAATATGATTTTGAAATTTAATGAGCTTCGCAATGAATGCTTTGAACACCATGGATCTCATTGAATTTGATTTGATGGAAATAATGCCAAACTGGGGGGTTTCATACCTTAATCTCGAATCAAACTCTAAAATATGATGAGCTTCACGAAGAACGCTCGGAACGCCGTGGATCTCCTTGAATTTGCTGGAGAGAATCAGTGGACTCCATCAAAGTTTCTCTCACTTGCTGGAATTTGTATTGTGTGTTGAATAAGCTTTAGTCACCTCCTTTACATAGATGTTTGATGGGAGACTTCCATATTGGTTGAACTTCTTTAATGATTATCTCTTTGATAAGATAATATCAAATATCAAGAGATAATATCATATTATCAAGATAAAATATCAAGACATAATACCAAATATCAAAAATTAATATCAGATATCAATAGATAATATCAAATATATTTGATTTGATTAGTCTATAGACATAAACACTTCATCTTTGACACTTATCAATATTTGATTTGAGTAAAAATAAATATTAGAGTGTTAATTAAATTAACTATTTATCTTTTGGAATTAAATTTAATAAATTTTCAAGAAACAAATAGAAATTTTAAACTAATATCTAGTATATTATTTTATATGTGTCATTTCTCCATTGGCTAAAAATTGATATATCTACAAATGCCCTCACTTCAAGACTTGGCAAAAGATGTGTCAATCATCCACAAAAGAGGCAAGGTTTGAAATATTTGAGAATTTTGGCTTTTCTCTCCATTTTTCACATGCGTCTGTAATAAGAACATCCTCGAAGCATTCCTCGAGCTATGGTACCCAATAAAAGGGTCAAGTTATAACATAATTAAAAGTAAATATCCTTTTGAAGATGGTACACAATTTATATTCATGTAGGCTAGAAGTAACATACAGTTTAAGCTCATGTGTCAAAGAGCATATTTAAATTAAATAGACATTTTATATTCATGTCAAGGAGTTCACTTGAATTTGATTGATAATTTACACTAATGTCAAGGAGTTTACTTGAGTTTGACTTAACAAATAGTTTACCCTTTTATCAAGGAATGTATGGGGGGAATTTGAATATTTAAATAGTATATGCTCGTACCTAGGAGCCTTATTGAAAGTTTAAACTTGTATCAATGAGCACATGGGGAGAGTTTGAATATTTAGATAGTTTATGCTCGTACCTAGGAGCCTTATTGACAATTTAAGCTCTTATCAAGGAGCACATGGGAAGACTTGAACTTGAGAATTTTAGATAGTTTATGCTCGTATCTGGGAGCATTATTGAAAGTTTAGACTCTTATCAAGGAGCATTTGGAATTTGAAGACTTGAGCTTTGGACTTGAAGACTAGAAGATTTGAATCTTTGATTTGGAGACTTAAAAATTTGAGTTTTGGACTTGGAGACTTAATTTTTGGATTTGAAACTTGGAGATTTGGGTCTTAAACTTGAAGACTTTGAGACTTAAGTCATGGATTTGGAGACTTGAAGACTTGATCCATGGATTTAAAGAATTGGAAACTTGGAAATTTGGATTCAGATACTTGTGGACTTGAGAATTTTAGATAGTTTATACTCTTACCTGAGAGTATTATTGACAGTTTAGGCTCATATCGAGGAGCATTTGTAATTTGAAGATGAAAATTAATCGCCCCCAACATCTTCATCATCATCAACATTACTTGAGTCTTCTTGTTCATCAAAATTCATGCTCATTTCAATATTATGTGCACGAGTTGCCAAATTTGCAAAAGTGTTTGGTTTAATTCCTTGAAGTATGTAGCAAAGACTCCAATGCATTTCTTGGATGCACATCTAAATGGTTGAAGCCTCCAATAATTGATCTTTCCTGTTAAGACTCAAATTTCTCCAACGATTGATGTAGTCAATGCCAGGTTCTTCTTTCCACTAGCAAAAGTTGGTGAGTTCTATCATGCTAATTGTCCTTCAAGTGCTATAGAAATGATGGAGGAACTCTTGTTCTAGTTGCCCCCAACTATCTGTAGAGCTTGCCTCCCAGTCAACATACCAATCAAAAGCATTGCCTTTTAATGATCGAACAAATTACTTGACCAAATGATCTCCATATGTCCCAGCATTATTACAAGTATCAATGAAATGAGCCAAGCGCTGCTTTGGATTACCTTTTGCCATCAAATTGCTGAAACTTTAGGGATTGGTAACCGATTGGCATCTTCAAGTTATCAATGTTTTGATTATATAGCTTGGAGTAAGTCATAGACGACTTAGAATATTTATCAAGTTTGTCTTTAATAGTCTCCATAATAAACTCCTTTAGTGGGTTGATGAGAATTAGTTTAGTGGAAACTTCTAGTTCTTTTGTTGAAATGTCTTCATCTTTTGCTGATTATCTCCTTGTGAATGTTTCGCCTTTATCCTGAGCCTCTATTTGTTTCTCCATCATGTAGCTAGCACCAAGATTGTCTACTTTGCTCATCAATTTGGAGATTTGAAAGTCTCGCTCTTGGACATGCTTCGTGAGTCCTTTAATGATTCCTCTAGGGTTGTAGCACTTGTCACCATCACCATTGCCATGCTCAAGGAATTTGATGTTGAGTTGGAAATGGATGATTCGGATTCTTCTTTCGAGTCTCTATCATCTTCATTTATATCAATAAAATGCAGCAACACCTTTTCCATAGCAAACGAAAGAGTCATCTCCGAAGATGATTGCAACTTCTTTGATATACTTCTTGTGATGACGCCAAAACTTTTTGCTCTAGCACTTGAAGAATTTGATGTAGTAATTTTCAATGCAATAGTATTCTTAGCGGCCATTTGATACTTCAATCTTAATGAAGGAAAGAGATGAGAGATAAAGATAGTCCCATCGAGCGTGCCAAAAATTTGTAAGCACAAATTTCTTTGTTTGCAATAGATAAATTACAAGACAAGAAAAATCTATACAAATAAAATGAAATTCAAACCCATCGAGCGTGCCAAAAATTTGTAAGCACAAATTTCTTTGTTTGCAATAGATAAATTACAAGACAAGAAAAATCTATACAAATAAAATGAAATTCAAACTTATCAATTGTGGATTCAATCTCTAATCTAATCCTTTGATTCTTTCCTGCCAAATATGATTCTGAAATTTGATGAGCACTGCGATGAATGCTTTGAACACCATGTATCCCCTTGAATTTGATTTGACAAAAATAACGCCAATCTAGGGGCTTCGCACCTTAATCTTGAATCAAATGCTAAAATATGATGAGCTCCACACAAAAAATGCCTGAAACGCTGTGGATCTCCTTGAATTTGCTGGAGAGAATCGGTGGACTCCTTCAAAGTTTCTCTCACTTGCTGGAATTTGTGTTGTGTGTTGAATGAGCTTTGGTCACCCCCTTTATATAGATGTTTGATGGGAGACTTCAGATTGATTGAACTTCTCTGACGATTATCTCTTTGATAAGATAATATCAAATATCATGAGATAATATTATATTATTAAGATCAAATATCAAGAGATAATACTAGATATCAAAAAATAATATCAAATATCAACAGATAATATCAAATATATTTGATTTGATTAGTCTATAGACATAGACACTTTATCTTTGACACTTATCAATATTTGATTTGAGTATAAAATAAATACTAGAGAATTAATTAAATTAATTATTTATCTTTTGGAATTAGATTTAGTACATTTCCAAGCAACAAATAGAAATTTTAAATTAATATATAGTATATTATTTTACATGTATCATTTCTCTATTGGCTAAAAATTGATATGTCTACAACCATTTTAGGGAAAACTACAAAAAAAAATTCTTATAATAATTGTAGTTTAGTATTATGTACATATAATACATTTTTGTCAATTCTTGTTCTCTTGTTCTCTATAAAGGCTCGAGAGTTGCAGAGGCCCTTGATGTTGGAGGAGGTTTTTGCTCGTACCTACCAAAGGTGGGATAATAGGAGGCAGGTAGACGAGAGGGCAATGAGAGCTGCTATAAGTTTATTACATATGACATAAGATCATTTTAGTTACATTATATTACATTCATATATTTATTTTTATACTTTACAGGAGAGCTTCTAGCAAGCGTTGCAGTCTCAATCTCAACTAGAGAGTGTTGAGAGCAGTGCAGAGACCCAATAGTCTCAGGCTAAGTAGTGGATTCAGCCTGTGGGTGGCCCCAACAAGAAGGGGCGAGTTAATGGGTTGAGCTTCCAACAGTTGTCCTCTTACACCAGCATGCATCGGAAGGAGACTAGTGCATCAGCTACAGCCCAGTTGAAGGTACACTTGGAGGCTCGTTTGCAGGCTGATATAGATGATATGTGGAGAATGTTCTCAGAGCAGTTGGGCAAGATGCAGAATTTGATCTCTCAACTAATCATGCAGAGGGATGCTCTATCAAGCTTCGGTGCCCCACCCCTACCCCAGACTACTGACCTATCACCACCAGCTTCAACTGCGGCAAGGCGAGCATGACCAGCATCAACATGGCACCGGGCAGGATGAGTATTTCGACTTTGGTGATGATGCTGACACTAGCGACCACTGGATAGGATTTTTTGTTGACTTTTGTAGTTACAATTTATAACTTTTAAAACTTTTATTTATAAAATTATATTTTATTTTAAATTATTGCTCCATTTATTCATAATTTTCTTGTATTATAATTATATGTTATTTTATATTCAATACATATCAACAAGTTATATATGTAATTAAATAAATTTTTTTCAAAATAATTTAAAAAATAATAAATTTTCCACTAAAAGTTGAGGGCCTTTCAATAGAAGTTACTACAATTAAATAATATTTCTTATAATTATCCATAAAAAATTCATCTAATATTCATCGAAAAATGTTTAAAAAATATTTAAAAAATCCATTCAAAATTTGACGAAATGGTGTTGGAAATTTTTTCAGCAAAAAAAATAATTAGAAATGTGACGAAAATTTAATAGTTTGGCATTATCAAAATTTCGTCACAAAGTCAATGAAATCTATCGAAAAATTTTATAATGGAAGCTTTCAGCTAGAAACGAGATTGAATATAGTTTGCGATGATGGCTTTTCCAACTAGAAAAATTCTATCGTAGATTCGTCAGCAATTCGTCGTTCCATTAGAAGCCTTCAAAATATTTCATTGGAAATATCAAAAATTTTTGCAATGTCTTCTTTACAACTAAGCTCTATTTTCTATGACTTTGAACTTTGTAGCATCCATTAGGAGCTATTGGAAAGCTTTAAGATATAAACCTACTATAAAATTTCTCAGGGAGTGGAAGAGTATGTAGCAGTCACCGGACATAATTCTACTATAAAGACCCCCATGTGGTATGTGTTTGCTGACATGATCCCACTACAGGAACCCAGGGAGATACGTAGTAGTTACCCCCTAAAAACCCACTATTGGCTCCTAGGAGTATGTAGTACCCTCTCAAAAAGCCCATTATTGGTTCTCCTTAGGAGTAAATGGCACCTCCTAAAAAGCCTACTATTAACTCAACAGTTCCCTCAGGAGTACGTGGCACCCTTTCAAAAAACCCATTCACGGCTCCTATCGATGTACATGGCAACAACTTTGGAGAAGCTAGCTAAGGAAAACCTCAGAAGACTCCTGCACAATCAAGCAAAAAAGGCCCACCTTGACTACAAGGACAATTTGGTAAATTAACTAAAAATAGCAATGAACCTTAAAATTAATTAACTAAGTAAAAGGGTCAGAGAGCCCAAAGGACAAGTCAATCTCATAAAAAGGCATAAAAATCTTAATGGGATTAAGCTTATCAAGACTAAAAATTATAAATACCGAATCCCCAGAAAAAAATTGAAAACAACAAATCATTTATAAAAATTTTCAAAGTCAGAGAATTTTCGAGAAATGGAGATCTCTCTGCATGTTTTAGAGAAAACGAACCAACACTCTATTGTTTCTTGGAAAGAACCTCGCTTCATTTTCAAGCAACATCAAGTACAATTTTTAATTAATAAATTGACTTTATAATTAATTATTAGCACTAATTAATATTAATAATGACATATAAGTACGTTAATGATAAAGTCAACCAATAATAATTTTGATTAACTTCATTCGTTAATTTTTCCTTAATATTACTATAATTTTGTAAGTTTATTCCTTTTTCAATATATAATAATATCATATATAATATATGATATTATATAACCTATATGTATGTATAAGTTATAATTTGTAGCGCCCCGTCCGGGAGGTGCCTGCTTCGGATCGAGGTGCTACTCTAATCGAATCATTCAAAACCAATTATACCCAATTACACCCTCCAAAATTCTCAACCTAAGGAATTTTGTAATTTAAAATTCAAGCTAGTCATGCTGAAAATAACAAGCAAAACTCAAGTTCTCATAACATGTCACAATTTCTGAAAGGCCCATAATTTAACTTACATAATACATCATTTATCAGGAATTCTAACTGTCACACTTCGTAGAAGAAAATACACTAACTTATAACTTATGCCCCCTATTACCTTACGACCATAACATCTCACATCTTTACCGTTATAGAGGTCATGATAATAATATTTACACTATGCAAAAAGGTAGCCCAAGCTAAGGGTGCCTTCTACTTCTTCAATCTAGGCAAATAATAGAAAGACAACACGAGAGAGTGAGTCCAAATGACTCAGTAAGGCAAGCATTTGTACGTATAGGAAGAATTAGAATGAAATGAAATACAATATACATCTACAAGAAGTATATTCACTCTGAATCCAAATAACTAAAAGTACAAGTTACGATAACTTAATTTTGAAGATTTAAGAGAGTTTACAGAAGCTATGAACTAAAACTAGAAACTAGTATTTTTAGTACCATATTTTATGAGATGACTCAATGCCGTCCCATACTAGTGAAGAGTCATTTCATGTTTAAATACATTACATAGAAAATCTCAAAACTCGTAGACATGATAAATTTTAAAGAACTCAGTAGCAAATTGTTTCATGAAATACTCAGGTTTCAAAATTCAGAATTTTGTTCAGTTTTATAAAACAGACTAGACAAGAACATCTTATAAAACCAATGGTACAAGCACATTTCACATGTACGACCGTGTAATAGCCTTCCCCTTTATTATTCCCAGTTGTGTATAAACGATACAACCGTAAAATGGCCTACCCCTTATATCTCCTCAATCTTGTATAAACGATATGACCATGTAACGGCTTGCCCCCTTATATCGCCTCGACACTTGTATAAACGATACGACTGTGAAACGACCTAACCCCTTATATCGCCTTGATACGACCGTGAAACGGCCTGCCCCCTTATATCCCCTCGATGAGTGGCTAACTCGCCAAACCACTGCTGCACAAATTGGTAAAACCGATCTTCATCGACAAGCCTCCTCCGAAGGCAAGATCGCAACCACACGAATTGGTAGGACCGATCCTCACCAATCAAGCTTTATGCCACAGTCAACCTCTGACTGCCCAAAGTCAAGATCGCAACCAAATAAACCAATACAATGATATAAGTCTAGAATACTAATCCAAGCATTCCGCTAGAATTGGCACTCGGCCCAAATAGATTTTTTGTATAACTATCTATGAATAAATTCAAAATCATGTATGACTATAAGGCCACGGATTACACTAAACAATATTAGAAGCGAGAACTAATAAAACAAACCCTCACAAAGGTTCACAAAACAAGCAACAGATGACAAACAAGATCTCAACAATTTACGGGTTTCAATAACAAGAACAAGTGTGGTACACAAGCACGTTGAACCCTCACAAGGGTCATTTCACAAGAACAGATAGAATCAAGGCCAGAATGGCAGAGTCTCACCTCCATAGTCTCATAAATGCAACCAAAATTTTTCGTCAATAGCTTACTGATCCACGGGACCCACTTCGTTGTTACCTAGCCAAAATAATATTTCACAGTCAAACTTCACATTCAATCCTAAAAATCATAATTACGCCCTTAATAGTCCAACATTACTAAATAACTGATTAATATGATAGTTTTAGGCTTAAACGATACTTATCAGCCCAAAATGACAAATAAGGTCGTTATTACCAAAATAATCCCGATTTTCATGTCAAATCTAATAATAGAGCATAAACTAGTTCTCAATTATATATTTAGACTTATATCGGTATCCCAAATCAAAACAAACTGTTCAGGTATCTTAATTAACCTGACTATTTACACTTAGGTCTCAAATCCATAAAATTAGGATTTCTTACTTAATAATCTCAATAAATCCCAAATTAACATATATCAATATAGATCCAGGTCCACTAATTCATACAAGATCCATGCATGTATATAAGATCACCACTTGGCACTCATTTCTTAGCTTTTCTTCTGAAATACAAAATTCCATACGAATTTAAAACGGTACAAGAACCTTAAACTCACTACCTATCTTTACCCAAGAACTCGCTTAACCGAACCTCAAAATTATGAACCGAGACCACCGTTACGATCGCCATGATAAGCTAGAGAAACTGTCTTGGAGCCGCCGAAGCGCCGCCGCGCACAGTAGCCGAAATTGACCCAAACCACCACCAAAATGCTCCTTTCAGATCAACTAAGTAAACTCCCCAAGTCAATTTTACAATTCTCTGCTGAATTGAGCATCAATTGGCTGGAAAACACCATAGCGCCACCACCTTTTCCGCAGCAGTATTTCTTTAATTCCACCATCGCAAGTGGTCTAAATGTAAAGCCTAATATACCAAAATGTTCCCTGAGCCGAGGGCTTCAAAACCCACTGCCCAGATTTCAACTTCCTCGGCCAGAGACGTCGCGCCACCAAGCTCCGCCGCGACCATAACTTTCAACGCATTTTTCGGCTATTTCTTTGGGTGGTTTTGGGTGAAAATGGTATGGTTGTGTTCCTTGTTAAGAGATGAGTGAAATGATACCAAATTTGATGGGTTTGCGTCGCTGGAGAGGGTTTGCCGATGAGAGGAGGTGCGGGGGTGCATGGTGAAGAAATGAAGAAACCAGGGGTTATTTTGCTATATAAAGGCCATCTTTTGAAAATTGTGTTTTCACTCCCAAAACTTCTGCCCAAATTCCAATTGGATCCTCCAAGGTTTCCAAACCTTTCATTTTAGCCTCAAACTTAGTTAGTGCCTAACATTGACCCCTTTGACCTAAAGTTTATTCCATGCAAACCCCTAAACTTATAAAAATGGTCCAAATCAAGTCTTGACTATTTACAATTCAACCCCAAAACTTTCAATTTCCTTGCAATTGAGTCCTTTTTATTTATTTTTTGAGCCCCAAAATTTATCAAACTAATATTTTGATTTTTAAATTTCTTATTTTCTAAAATAAAAATTTTAGGGGTGTTACATAATTGCAGAATTGGGAAGGAATATTATATTGAAAATATTTTAAATATAATTTATTATATTCAACATATATGAAAAATATCTAAGTATATTATATACTATTTTTTTAAATATTATTTATTGGATATGAATAATGTATATAATTAAATTATGAAAAATTGAATATGTAAATGGATGCATCCAATGAATATGTATCCTGAGCGGATATTAAACGGATCATATATGCATTTACCATATTCGTATTCATTTACAATCAAATATCTAATAATTGGATAAGAATAATATTTGCTTTAAACAGACGCGAATATTATTTTGCATAAACGGATATAGATGCCAATTCATCTTCGTCAAGTAGTTTGAAGTCCAATGGCATGAGTCTCGCATGTAAAGTATCAAGTATTAGGACTTAGCGGATGTAGGACAGACTTCAATGACATGAGTCTCACATGTAAAGTATCAAGTATTAGGACCTAGTGGATGCCGGACGGACTTCTGGCGTGCATATGTATGAACTAAAAAAAATTTATATTCACCTTTTTATTCCTTTCACCACAAGATTGAATTATATTAAATTAATTTTCATTCACCCATAAATTACTTCAAGTTAAAAAAAGACTTATATTAAATTAATATATCAAAGCAAATATTATATCCCAATACATATATGTGTGAGTTTCAAGATTTGAACTTCAAGGAACTTCTGATGTGCATGTGTGTGTAAATATCAAAAAAGTCAAATATGTTATAGTTGAGTGGCCATTTAGTCTAATGGCGTTGTTCTCATACATATAAATGTCAAAATTTGAATTTGAACTCTAACAAAACCTCGTCCTTACATGTATAAGTATGAGGTTTGGTTTAAATCCTAATAAATTCTTAGTGTGTGTGCGTGTATAAATAAACTAAAATCAAATATTATATCCTAACATTATAAGGGTAATAAATTAGACGAGAAAAAGAAATCACAAGCAAATTAGGATTTCCAATTGATGGAAACAACATCAATTAGTATTGCTCTGCCTAAATGGAATACATAGGGAATGTTTGGTTTTTTTTTTTTTGTGTGTGTGTGTGTTTATTATATATTTTTGGAGAATAAATTATTTAAGAATGTGAAAGTTGTGTTGTGGATAGTAATTGATTTTGGTTATGTTTTGAGGAATAATTAAAAATTGATTTTAGAAAATTTTGATGTTTGTTTATGTTTTTTAGGAGATATTTTTTTTATTATAGCAGTCAAATTAGTACTTTTTATTAAGTTTTTGGAGTGAAAGTAAAATTGAGTAATTTTTTTATTGTTAGAATAATAATAAAATATATATAATATATATAATAATGTATGTATATATTAAAAAGTGGGAAAATTTTGGAGATAATGAAGGATTGTAGAAAAAAATTTGAGAAAACTTTTTTAATATTTTAAAGAAAAAATGAGGATATATTTGGTTATGTTTTCCCCAAAATATTTTTATTTTGGGGAAACATAACCAAATATATCCTCATTTTTTCTTTAAAATATTAAAAAAGTTTTCTCAAATTTTTTTCTACAATCCTTCATTATCTCCAAAATTTTCCCACTTTTTAATATATACATACATATGTTTCCCCAAAATAATTTTATTTTGGGAAAACATAACCAAAAATTTTCTAGTGATTCTATCCATATCAAACGACTATATTTTAGCATTAAATCCATGAAAAGTGCAGTCAATGCACGTGTTGTGCAAGTCATGACCACAATAAAATAATTAGATTTATTTAAGAGGATGCATCATACATGGTCCGTAGAATTTAAAACAACCAAAAAAAACTTGGAAAATTAATAGTTTTTTTTTTTTTTTTTTTCACTTGGCATTCATTTAATCATTTTACAAGGGTTTGACGTCGTACATTAATTGTTTATTTGATAATTGAATTTTTCTAAAAATGATTTGCGGGAAAGCTTCCAAATAAATTGTAAGGTGAACAAAATTAATTAATTATTTATTTTTTACTCTATTGGAAAGAAATTCCAAAAAATTCAAAAAAAAAATAAAAAATTACCCATTATTTATGCTCCTACCTATTACTTGGATGTACCAAAAAAAGATGCACGGTGTCATAAGAGTACCATAAAATATTTACTTATAGGTGGAGCAAACTCTTCTATTCTAGTTCATGTGGTTTATCTGGGACGAGATCGGATTTTAAAAAATAGTAAATGATGTTATTAATACACAAATATATAACTCTCCAAGAATTTTTATTATTAATTTATTACCGATTAAAATTTTCTATTCCATTTTCTATTACATTTACTATTTCATTTCACGAATATATGATATTTGTATTAAATATTTTTTTATAAAAATATTTAATTAAAAATTAAATATACTTAATATAAATATAATTTATTAAAATATGAAATAAAATAGAGAATGAAATAGAAGATCAAAGTGATTTATTAACTCAACGAGTTCATATATTATTCTATTGTTAGTAACGTTTTTTTTTTTGTGATCCAGCGGTTAGTTACGTACTTGGTATTTAGTAGTTAGTATCGCCTGAATTCGTAGTTAGTATTCTTATTACCAAACAAAAAAAGTCAATAGTGTGTGATCAGATCGAAATTGGCGCCCCTTTCTCCTGTCTCTTTTTCCTTTCCTCACATCTCTCTCTCTCACACACACACACACGCGCACACACACTTTTTCTCTCAATTTTAGTGACAAAAACAGTTTGAAAGGGAAACTGGTTTCTTAGTTGCTATCAAATGTCATTGCGTAGGCGAACATTGCTCAAAGTCATCGTCCTCGGCGACAGCGGGTATTTGTAATATTATTACTTTTTTATTATTATTATTATTTGATTGATTTTATTGTTTCTGAATTTAGGGTTAGGTGTTAAAATTTTATCGTATGTCATTTTGTAAATATTTTTCAGGGTGGGCAAAACATCGTTGATGAACCAGTATCCTTTATTTATTCATTTATATATTTTTCACATTGATCTGGCTGATTTTTATTTTTTATTTTTCATTTTTTTAGTTTCGTAAGATAGATGATAGCGCTGTTAGTTTTTTGCCGCATTGTTCAATAATGTTGTGTGAGGATTCTTTAACTGATAAAATAGATATGTACATAAGAAATTCAGTCAACAATACAAAGCTACAATTGGGGCAGATTTTGTCACCAAGGAACTTCAGATAGATGATCGCCTCGTCACTCTTCAAGTGGGTTTATTATTTTCTTTCTGAAAACATCATTTGGTTTCCATTTTGTACGTGAATTTGTACCTAGAACTGTTTGGAAAAATCAGTGGTTGAGCTTATTTACTGAGGGGATGAACGTGTTGGGTTTGGTAGATTTGGGACACTGCTGGCCAAGAGAGATTCCAAAGTCTTGGTGTTGCATTTTATAGAGGGGCTGATTGCTGTGTTTTGGTCTATGATGTGAATGTAATGAGATCCTTTGATACCCTTGACAACTGGCATGAAGAATTTCTGAAGCAGGTTGGTTATTTTTGTCTTGTATCTATATCAATTAGTTGCCTGCTTCTTAGCTTGATAGTAATTTGATTTTCAACAAAAAGTTTTTCCTATATAGTTGCATTTGTGTTGCTTGAGTTTACTGTTTTCCCAAAAAAATGGTTAATACATAGCATATAATTAGGAACTCCTTTGTATGACATACATGTCAATGTACAACTAGGATTTCCTAAATATCAGCATAAACAGAGTCATGTATGTTTTGCACTGCCAGATTGGCTGCTTTAGATAAAAGCTATGTTATTTTCTGAACTATGGGTACTAGGATATTCAGAGATAATAGCTTGGATATCCTGAACTCCACAAATTTTTGAACTGATGGCGGTTGGCTTTTGATGATAAGTTATTATTTGAATGGTAAACCAAGAATAACTGATGTTAAGACATTCAAGGTCCCTGGTGCAAAATAAGCTATTCATCCTATTGAAGAAGTCTATAGATAATTCTTTTAAAATATTTTTCACCATTTGAGTATTCCCCTTGGTGCTTTTCTGTCAGATTGGATTATGAATTCTCATTATCTGAAACTTATGTCAAATGGTTGAATATGTACCACTCTGTTCTGGTTGCTATAATCAGAAACTCTTTAACATAAACCAGCAAGCTACAGCTTGAAAACTTACCTTATCATGAGTCATGACAAGGACAAAAGATCTTAATTTGGAGAGGAGGCTTCTTTGTGCTGGAGAAAAAGGACTTCGATTTAAGTTTCAAAGGACCTTTTTTTCCATCTTTGGGTAGGAGGGAACTGTGAATTTAATAGATGGAATTGGTGCAGTTTCAAAAGGCTGCAAGATGAAATTTTGCATATTTCTAGCTGCAGTTCTTGGCAATTTTAAATTGCACATTGGAATGTTGAATTTTTAATGCTAAATCTATCTTTAGGATGGTTGACTTTTGTTGTGTGTGTGTGTTGTTGGGTGGGGGGGGTGGGGGGAAGTTCAGATTGTTATGGTAGTTTTAGGGAGAAAATGATAATTGTCTGTTTCTTGTGACAATTAAATGCTGTGATTGATACATGGGTTCTTTATTGGTATTATGAGAATTTGGGCAATGGAATGGGTTTTCCATTTAGTACAAAGAAAGATCTTTTCTAAATGTTGTAATGTAAATAATGTGAATACAATATCAAATCATGCGTTAAACTCATTTAATTGATCTCATAATTTTGTTTTATTCTTTATGAGGTCAACTAATATTATAATTAAAAGTAACAGAATAAAGATTCTATGGGAGAAAATTACAAGAAATAATCCAAAAGTATGTAAAATAATTATTACATTGCATTTTTTATTGTAAAACTGACCTGAAATTTTTTATAAAATTTCAAGCGTATCACATTGTACCCAAAATGTATCCTGCTAACCATATCCGTTTCCATTTTATTTTCCTTTCAATTTGGGATATTCCATAGCCTTATCTATAACTGGGAAGCATTCGATACTGTACTGGACCATTTTAGGAGTATTCATGCATCATAATTGAACCTGATACCAATTCTGGGACAGCAAAGTTTATGCCTTTCCCCAGTGTGGATTATGGAGCTTATGTTTCTTTTAGAAATATATGTATCTGTTCCCAGGAGTTCATTAAGTAGAGCACCTGATTAAATCATTTAGCTATCCCCTATAAAGCAAGCAGTTGTAGTTTGATGACTTTTGGGCTTAACCTTATCTGATTCCTGTGAGAAAGTTTGATTAGATTATTTTACTAAATCACTGGTTACATAATCAAAATTGACTATAACCTGTTTTACACCAATATTAGGGTTTAATGTTACAAATTTAGGAAGTAGGGTTTGTTCAACTCTCAAAAAAGCAAAAAGTTGTTGCACCTACATTGTCTCATTACTTTGAAGTCTCACTTGTTCACCACCATCACCGCTGCCATTGCCATTGTAGCTCTCAAGTCCCATTACTCTCAAGTAGAAATGAAGGTTTCGGTGGTGATGAGTAGACATTGGAGTTCTTATAAAACTTTGATTAGAATTTGTTTTTCAGTGTTTGTTGAACACTTTAAGCTATCTTCTATTATTATTTTTTATTTTTTATGTTTACTTGTTAATATTTGTTATAATTGTTTTAATTAATTGGCATTTTTTGGTATATAGCTATATTACAAAGAAAATGTTAATATTTTAAAATGTTGGGGTTTATTGTGATAAAGCATGTGTTTGTGTTGCACTAAGTGCTATTGCCTCAAGGTACTTTGTGCTATAGTGCACTTTGCATTCTTAACAACTATGACTGTGATTGGTGAGCATTCTTGTGCATCTAAAAACTGATTAGAAAATAATGTTGTAAAATGAAGGCTCTGGAATCAAAATTGGCATTGAGGCATTGTAAGCTAGAACTGATAGTAAGAAATCTAACTAAGAAAGGTTAAGATTATCTATCTCACTAACAGAGTAGCCAGTAGTTAAAATAGTACAATAAAATTGGACAGTGCATGGGCTACGTTATTTCATGATGCCAATTGATTGTTATCTAAAAGGAGGAACGAATCCTAATTCTTACAATGAATACCAGAATTTCTTGTAGAGATGTTGTCAATGAGGATTCCGTCGGAATGAATCTACTTATATAAGGATTTATAGAATATGTCTCGTGACAGATTTTTCTTCATTGTTTACTTAATGTAGCTTACAAATAACTGGCAGGAGAAAAGTTTGAGATACACTTTTTGGTGCGATGGCGGGAGTGTGTCCTGATTTCACCGCAAGCAGTGTTTCATGGTAATTAGTACGGGGGCTGTAGGTGTAACAGGATTTAAGTGAAGTAACCTTGCAATCTCTTATTTTCAGTAGATCCACCATCTTTGTCTTTGGAAATGAGCTTATTGCGACTAATCGAGCAAGTTCATGTTTAGATTTACTTTCTCATCTTCATATTTCTGTTTTTTGTTTTTTGTTTTTGGCTTTTCTCTTTTTCTTTTTTTTTATTTTTTGTAGTTTGTGGATTTATGACAAGAATGAAATGATATTTCTGTCTTACCCACCCAAAAGATAAGATTTTAATGTTAATTTGGAATAGTGAAGTTATAAGCACAATAATAATGTGTATCATATCTCAAATACAGATGAATCATTATGACTGGCCGAAAGATTTTATATGCTAATACGACTCCCCAATCTGCATATTGCTATTGGTTCATGATATGCTTGGTGGCTGATCGTCAGATGTGAAATTGACTGAATTTGGTTGTGATGCAGGCTAACCCTCCTGACCCAAAAACATTTCCATTTATATTACTCGGGAATAAGATTGATATAGATGGTGGTAATAGCAGAGTGGTAAGTTGAGTTGCTGTGACGCATAATTATAGAATCTTCACATTTGGCTCTGATTAAAATTACCATCAGGTTTCTGAGAAGAAAGCAAAGGAATGGTGTGCATCAAAAGGGAACATACCTTACTTTGAGACATCAGCAAAAGAGGACTACAATGTTGATCCTGCATTCTTACGTATTGCAAAGGCTGCTTTAGCCAATGAGCATGACCAGGACATGTAAGTGGGAAATAACTTAAATATTTGAACTGTTATCGTATTTTGCTTGCAAAAGTAGGAAATCAAACTGTTTTCATCCTTCTTCCTACTCTCTAATTATACTGACATGCATACATATGCACGAGGTACACGCTCACATGACATTCCACCTATGTAAGAGCTGGACTATTGGAGGGATTGCATGAACTATGTAATATTGGAGTTCAGAGAGAACCCAGATAGTAATTCTGAATATATTGGTAGAAAAGTGTAATTTGTAAACCAGGAAATAGGCCATACAACACTAAAAATATGACATACATCCTCGCATACAAAAAAGATGATCTTCTCCGGTTTGTGAAAAAAAATTATCTTTTGTGTTCTTTTTCTCCATCCACTGAGAAATCTATGAAAATCTAGCTAGATAACACTAATGAGTTTTAATCCACATTGCCGCACTGGTTTCCTTCTAGAGCATATTGTCCTTTCTTATAGCTCCTGAAGTTTTCTTTACTCGTCATTAAAACAAACAAATTATTAAAATAAAAAAGGAACATATTGCTAACAGTATTTTTCTCAATATTGCTTTCTGTCCTACTTTATCTTTTATAGCCATTTGGTAGCTTTGGACGTATGCAAACGTGATAAGACAGTTTATGTTCTAAATATCTGACTATGCTTGATGGTGCTGAATGAGGGTTGAGATGGTGTCTGTAATAAAACTGAAAACACTCATTCAGTGGTTAAACTGAAGTTTCTGCATTCATTCATTGTTGGTTTTTCACATGATACAGATGAATTTTGATATAGGAGGCGCATCAAATTATTTTTGCATTGTTAAAATGGTTTAGTTAAAAGGATTATGACAATCAACTTCTTTTCAACAACACAAAGCGATACCTGTGGTATATTCCTCATAAGACTAGAGAATTGCAGTTTTTAGATTCTTCAAATGAGTGATCACATTAAAAAGGCATGGAAATTTTGATGCAGAAGAAGTTAATTAAAAGTTGCTTAGCAGTTCTTTCTTGTCAGCTGTAGGGGAGTATGAAACTCTTCTCTATAGTTGATGAATACTAGGGCAATTTCTATATCTTTTATGAGGTTTCTATTTTAAACTGTGCTAATGCTTTTTCTAACCAATTCTCTGTAGTGGATTATAGGAGTATATATTTTCTTATCCTAGAATGTATGTGAGGTATCACTAAAGTTAGGATAGCTAATTCACAAGCAACAGGTAGACTCTTGAATATTTTTATAACAAATATTAGAATATTATAATTTATATCAAATCAAAATGACCAAAGATACGCCTTATGTTGCATCTCATGATGATTTTCTCGAATATCATTTAATCCTCTGATTTTAATAAGGCTGAAATCTTTTTTAGTGCGAATTATTGGAGTTTGACAGTATTTTGAAGTCCTTTTGCTCTGATTGTGTAATCTTCCAATCCCTAGCTCCTTTTTTATTGCATTGTCAGTTCATTCATCTATTTCAGAGTTTTTCTTTTGCGGAGTGGAGTGGGGGGAGGATCCTGTAGCCTGTGAGTTTATTTTGGTGTGTTCTTCTTTCTAATGCCTTTTAAATTGGCAACTGCAGATACTTCCAGGGCATGCCAGAGGCTGTTTCAGAGACAGAGCAACAAGGTGGTTGTGCATGCTGATGTGGACTTAGCACTTGATGTCAAACTCATGTTTAACTTTCTCCTTAGTGATTCTTTGGTTGTAGGCTGTTATTTGTAGCCATTCTTTTGTATGCACTGTATACTATGTTCTCAAGATCGAGTCGGGCTTGCTTCCCTTCCCATTTGGAGTCATTAACCACGATTGTAATCTTTTGTTTTGACACTGATCTTTTGAGTTTTGAGAGGCTTTTATGTTTTCTTCTTCTGATATTATAGAAGCATGATTTGGATGTGACTTGTTGGGGATGGCTTTGGCTCTAGTTTTGGCTCGGGCTGGGGCTCGGGCTCGATATTTTTCAATTGCACCATTGTTTTTTATATGTAATCTGGGTTCAGTGTATATGCAATGTGAAGAATGGTTTGAGATTGGTGTTTATTATTTGATGTATGAAGTGGAAGGTTTCTGATCATATATCTCATCACTTATTGGCGCTCTTAACATTATGCTTTCAACGAGTCCATCTGGAGATGAAGTAATGACCAAGATCAGGTCCTTGGTTGGAGGGGACTTGACTTGTTTTCCTTGCCCTCTATAATATGGAGCTATATCTCATTATCTCTACGTGGTGCTTCTCATGCTGGCCGTTTACTTTTCTCTTGCTTGAAGTGTGGCTTATTGAATCTCAATAATTGATCTTACAGGAGATGATGATAGCAGTGTTAACTCGGGTGGATTGGACAGGGATAGGTTCAGGTTGGGCTAATATAGGGGTATAATATAAAAATATCAAATTCAAACTCAACCTAACTCGATGCTAAATCCAAAAAGTTCAATACTAACCTAACTCAAAAAATAAAGTAAGGTTTGAGTTGATGTAATTTTTAATCAAGTCATCTGATAAGTTGATAAATTCAATCCAATCTGATTTATATATTTCATTTTTTATATTTACACGCCCTAGTCTATATGTTTTAAACTTACATTAAAATTAATATTCAAATTTAAAATTTCCAACCAATATAATCCAATTAGCATTCAAATTAACATTAAAATTAATCAATTAATGTTTATCAAATGATAAAGAACTTAAGTCGCTAAGCAAGCAGTGAGATAATGGTGTTGGCCGTTTGGTGGCGGTGATGGCTGTGGCAATAGCGGTAGCACACTAGCAGTGGTGGCGGCGGCCAAATTTTTATTTAGAGAGAGAATAAATTCTTCTTCGACTGAAAAGTTTGATTTGTTTGGATAATTGAATTTGAATTTGAGTATTGAGCTTTTATTTTGTAACTAGCAATTTTGACACATTCGATTTCATGCTAAAATTTTGGAGTATACAACAAACAGAGCATTCATTTGTTTTCTTATATATTACTATAATCTTTAATATTTTTAATACATTTATTTATTTTGTATGATGAGTAAAAGAAAAGAAAAAAAGAAAAAACATATTAAACAATTAGAGAGAAAAATATAAGAAAAGAGAAAAGAAAATTAACTTAGTAATTGTAAAGTGTTGACGAGTTAATTTTGGGCCAATTGAAAAGTGACAAGTGTAAAATAATATATTAGGTATTAATTTTTTTTTATTTATATTTTGGGATGTGTTAAATTTAATTCCAAAAGATAAATAGTTAATTTTAATTAATATTTTAGTATTTATTTTATACAAATCAAATGTTGACAAGTGTCAAGATGAAGTGGTACAACCAATCAAATCAAGTCTGATGGCCTAGCAATCTGAAGCTAACCTAGTTGTGATATGTGGCGTATCTATATCCATGGATCAATCAAGTCAAAATATTTGATGTTATCTCTTAACATGTGTATCAGAGAAATAACTATCAAAGAAGTTCAAATCATTTAAGGGTCTCCCACTAAACACTTATATAAAGGAAGTCCAAGACTCAAGTCTTCAAGCTTCAAGTTTTTGCTCCGACGAAGTATTGCTACCGCAGAAGGTCTTATACCTCTTCAAAGCATCAAGTCATCAAGTCCTTTGATCTCGAAGTCAAGGTTCGATTTCAAAGAAATTTCTCAGTGTTCTTTTATCAAGTTGAAGGATACTACACTTTATATCCAAGAACAAGCTTCAAGCCCTTAGATCATATATTGGGAAAAGAATCAGGGGATTAGTTTTGTTAGGAAGTTTTATTTTTCTTTGATAAATTGTAATTCTCTTTTATTCATTAATATAAATTTAATTTGTCAGTTATTTTTCTTTGTCTTGTGATTTAATTTCGCAGAGAACGAAATTTGTGTGAACAAATTTCTGGGATGCCCAGTGGGATCGATCCTACCCCTCATCTCTTTCTCCCGCTTGAGTTTTGAAGATATTTGCAATCATTCAATGGCACCTAAAAGGAACCAACTCGCCTTGGCTAAGAAAGATGCTGCTGACCCTGCTATTGATGCTATCAATCAGCCCACAACTGGGGCAAGAATACTGATTTCATTCCATCTGATGATTCTAACTTTGGAAGTCTAAGGGAAACAAATCCCAAGACATTGTCTTTTGCTGAGCTACTGGTTACAGCGACTGGAGCGACAATAATGGATGAACAACTTACTCGAATGGCTTAAGCTATAGCTAACCTCCAAAAGATTGTGGAAGAAAAAAAATCTACAAATTGCACGACTCATGAACAAGCAGGAATACTTGTATCTTGGAGGATTTAGTTATAACGATCAATCTTCTCTTGGCCATACAGTGGTGCAAAAACAAGTTGAAGAGATGCCTTACAAGAGAGAAACTAATCGAAAGATCAATCACTTTGCAACTTCTATTGCTATATGGTCTGTTCAACAATTGTAGGACATGATCACTAATACTATTAGAGCTCAGTATGGCATGCCTTCTCAAAGTTCTATTATGTATTCAAAGCCCTATACAAAGAGGATTGACTTGCTGAGAATGCCAATAGGATATCAACCACCAAAATTCCAGCAGTTTGATAAGAAGGGAAATCCAAAATAGCATGTGGCCCATTTCATAGAGACATGCAACAATGCAAGGATTTATGGTGATCTTCTTGTGAAATAGTTCATGCGTTCATTGAAAGGAAATGTCTTCGATCGATACATCTACTTAGTACCCGAATCTATCGATAGCTGGAATCAAATAGAAAGGGAGTTTTTGAATCACTTCTATAGTACATGCCGGACTGTGGCATGATTGAACTTACTAATGCAAAATAATGGAAGGACGAGCCAATGGTAGATTACATCAACCGTTGGCCTACATTAAGTTTGAACTGCAAGGATAGACTCTCAGAGAAGTCTGTGGTAGAGATGTATATTCAAGGTATACACTTGGGACTTCTCTACATTCTTCAAGGAATCAAACCTCGTACTTTTGAGGAATTAGCCACTCGTGCCCACGACATGGAGCTTAGCATTGCTAATTGCGGGGTCGAAATTCTTGTTGAAGACTAGAAGAAAGAAAAGAAAGATTCAAAGACGAATGAAAAATATGCCAAAGCTACTACTGAGAAATCTATGGCGATCAAGATAGCCTCTGTAAAAATTCCCACAAGCAATAAAAAGGTTGCTGAGAAAATTGAAGATTAATGTATTTCAATAGGCAAGAAAACGCTAAAAGAAATACAAGAGAAGGAGTATTCATTTCCATATTTTTATGTTTCTCACATCTTTGATGAATTATTGATAAGGAAGTTGATTGAACTGTCAGAACCAAAACATCCTGAAAAAGCTAGAAAGGTGAATGATCCAAAATATTGCAAGTATGATCGAGTTGTCGACCATCCAATAGAGAAATATTTCATCTTCAAGGATAAGGTCATGGCATTGGCAAGAGATGGAAAGATAATTCTTGATATAGAAGACGTTGTTGGGTCAAACCTTGCTAGTGTATAACTGTAGTAGATACCACAAGTGTTACACATCTTCACTCATGGAGGCATCAACAATGCTTCAGTTTGGAAGTTTAGATCCAATACTAGTGGAGACTCAATTCATTGATGAAGTGACTAAGCTAGAAACAAGTTCTACTACTGAAACTAAAGATAGCAGTGAGTAGATTCTTGTGACGCACTGACAAAGGAAAAGATGATGGGTCAACCAATATCATCTATTAGCATTAAAGGTTTCGCATGTGGCTAGATGCCCTCAACCAAGGATGATGAAAAGTCTAAAGGCTATAGATGGCAAGTTGAAAAATTCATTAGTAGGTTATAAAATGAGCTAAGTGACTTTGAAAGATTATTTTTCTACAGGATTCTTTGATCAAATAGTTGAAACAGTACATGCTATATCTTGTGAAATTGGAGAGCAACACTCTACTTCCTGTTGTATGGCCATTGCTTTTACAGATGAGGATTTACTTCTGGGGTCAAACCCTCACAATAGGTCGCTTTTTGTTTTAAGGTTCATACAGGAGCAGAAGGTTAAACACATACTCATTGACGGAGGATCTGTTGTCAATATCATGCCAAAATCTACCATGAAAAATTTGGGAATCTCTGTTGAAGAACTTGCACGTAGCTGCCTAACTATTCAAAGTTTCAATCAAGGAGGCCAAAGAGTTATTGGTATGATTCGTCTAGACCTCACATTGGGGAGTTGGAAGCAAGTACTTTATTTCATGTCATTGATGCAAAGATTTCCTACCATTTGCTTTTAGGATGACCGTGACTTCTTGGGAATGGGATGATATTTTTCACTCTTCATTAATGCTTTAAGTATTCAAAAAATGGAGGAGTTATGAAAGTTGATGCAGATGTGAAGCCATTTACTGAAGCAGAATCATACTTTGCTGATGCTAAACTTTATATGAATCCTGACTCAGTACATGAAGTGCAACTTTAAAGGCTCCAGGTAACCACTTCATTGAAGGGAGATATGATTGCTCTGAAATTTTAAATAAATTAACAATTACTGAGGTGTCAACAAATAAAAAACTACAAGTTTCGTGATGAGTCCAACTTACCAATCTTTTGATATACACCACAATCATATCAAGAGAAAAGGAAAATTCCACTTGGAGTATGCATTAAGCCAAATGTCGTTGCCTAAAGCTAGTTAAAGATGGTAGAATTAACCGACCATCAAACTTTGAGGAAAGAGTTGACCATGCCTATTGTTGGCATAAGCTCATCAACCCATAATAGACCATCTGTTGCAAGGGTTTCTCACAAAGAATTCAAGAGGACATTTGATCCTAAAGTGTATAAGTTGCCTAAAAAATCTGGCTATGACTTTGTTAATCCACCCAATCTAAGTGAGCTTAAACCTAAGTTAACTGGAGAAAAAGTTCATGGATTCAGTGAAGCACAACATAAACTAAGGAGACAAGGATTTTATGTTGAACAATCAAGGGTTGACTTGGGATTTAAAGTTGCAAAATCGGTCAGGATAAGTGTGAGGAAAAAGGATAAGTGTTCTAATGTCCAACATATTTCCACGGAAGACCATGTGAAGCAAGAAGAGCAAAAGCAGAATAATCATCGAGTTTCTATATTTGATCATCTCAATGCTCCGACTACTCATCCTTCTATATTTAAAAGACTTGGTGTTAGAAATCAAAGAAGGCTTAATATAGATCCACATCTAAGAGGTTCCGTGTTCAATCGACTAGGAAATATTACTGCGATAAAAGCAAGAAAAAGGAGTGTCGATGACCAGATTAATATGTTGGCATCAAAAAATGAGGGTAAGAATCATCACTTATCTCAATCAAATGGAGCCAAGTCTACAATCCTTGTAATCAATATGGACAGACTTGTGAAAATAAAGCAGCGCATCATAAAACATTTATGCAGGCACTACAACAAATTATACTTTTAGTAACAACATATTTTGTTACATTAAGTGTAAAATTCATTACCTTATCATATTGGTAACGAAATTTTAATTACTAAAGTTTCTGTGCTAAAGCCCATTGCTGAAAGTTTTCATAATGAAATTTTTGGTTCGTTACAAATGATGACCTTATAGCGACAAAATTTATCATCACCAAAAAATTGGTATTAATAACAAAATAGTATTAGTTACAATAGATTTTTAAAGCGTAATGAAATATTTAGTTACCAAAACATTAGCAACATTAGTGTGTTTTATTTTTCGTTACCAATGCATATTGTAATATTATTATTTATTTAATTTAGTATCGTTACAAATTATTTTTGTAACAAAATATTAGGTTACGACTAGTTAAATAATATTTTAATTTAATGTAAGCTTCTCGTTAATAATAGAATACATAACTAACAATTTCGTTACAAAAGATATTAAGAGTTTTGTTGCATTTAGTATATGCAACTAAATGTTTCGTTACCTATGAATTATAAGAATATAATTTTTTGTTACAAATAAGCAACACATTGGTTACAAATAATTAATTTATTGACTAAGAATGACTAATTATTTGTGACAAATTAGTAAACAGTTCGTTACAATGCCATAGGTGCCTCACGCTACTGAGATGAAAACATTATGTCAGATGTTGAAGAAGGCATGGAAGTGGATACTCTGCAGTCTGTTGCATCCACCGGAGTTGTTGATTGCATCGCTATTGACACCTCTTGTTGGTCCATTGGATCGTGTTTAGATGTTGAGGGCACCAGCATTGATTTTTCCTGCCTAGGTAGTTCTTTCTCAGCTGTAGACGACACAGAAGGCAATGCCTCGGGAATTAGCAATTCCTCTCCAGCTAATGGCGGAAAGGATAGGGACACATTATAACTAGGTAATTCTGTTACAACTGAAGATGTAGTTGTTGATACTACAACATCACCTAGATCTCTCTTAAAAGCTACAAGTTGCAGGGTAGATATTCCTTGACTGCTCATTTTAGTATCAGATGGTGATGGATGAGGTAATGACACTCGTCGTCTAAGTAGTTCTTTCCACTGTTGAGTAACTGCCTTCACCTGAGTATAGAAATTCACACTTGCCTCCCCTGCAAAAGAAACAAAAATGCATTCTTGGTTCCTAGAGAAAACCAATACAGGAAGAGATGATTCAAACTAAGGACAATTAGGGTGGGAAAGAAAGAATAACATACCAAAAAAATTGAGATCTCCAGCAAAAGAAGCCTTAGATCCATTGTACATGGTAAGTGGCAATTGAAACAGAAGATTAACATTTATCCTAACCTATAACAGTCCCAGATCAAACAACATGCACATAGATAGAGCATAAAAAAGCTTTTAATGTTATGTGCCAAAAGAGTTCCACTTACCAGACTAGTTTCAACTTCATTCTGAAACTTCCTAGCAGCAAGACATGAGGAGGTGAATATAGAAGCTCTATTTCCATGCCTATAGGAGAGGGAAATCATGAATCATCATAGAAAGAAAAGTGATTTAAGAAGCAATCACTAACAATCACTAAATTTAGTTGTTGCTACCAAACATTATTATCAAGTTAGAAATAAGCAATACTTAATATGCTTACTTACTTCTATTAACAATAGCTATGGCTTCTTCTAGGCTTTCAGCCTGGCAGTTGAAGAAAGCATAAGTATCGATGAATCATCCTTCTAATACATTACAACATTGGAAAGAATACATGGTCAAAGAATTAGCAACACCTGCATACACAGAGGAACTGGCCCAAAAATGTGTTCCTGCTAAGCCAAAATAAATACTTTCACAAATTTATGAATTGATTTATTCAATATAATTCCACGGATTCATTTTTGTTTTCTTATATTTTTGTGTCCACAAAGAAACTGGGCACTTCGAATTAATCAGCATATTTGATCCTTTGCTTGCAAATTCAGACAGAAAAGCAAATGCAACAATATAGTATAGCCTAAAATCGGCACATGTAGTACACCACCATATATGAATAGAGATGGAAACACTAAAAAGGGAGGCTAGCCAAATAACTATTCTCTAATGTCAAAGTACAAGAAGCTTGTCGATCTCATTTATATTCAATGAAAAGCATGACAATGGACTAAACATGATTTTTGAGATTGCACAAAAAAAGGAGTAACTTTTTACTTAGCCAACATACAACAAACTGTAATTGTAGGAATTATGTAGGATAGGAAATTGATATGTCGAGTTAACATGAGAAAAAAGGCCCAAAACATAATGAAATGAGTATATTAGCAATGAAGCTATAAATTCTATGGGAAAAAATGGATCATGATTCAGCCTTTTTATGTGACAGTTTAAGCTAGTAAACCTTTGAAAATATCATCTTACCTTAAAAGGACATAATTGCAAGCATGTCAATAGAAGCACTACAGCATAGTCATGTAAAGGACCACAATCAAGCCTAATAATGCAAAGGACATAAAGTGGCCATTAGCCATTGACTTAGACTAGTCCTATTTGCAAGTCCATACGTGATTTGATGTAGTCCTAACCTATTAGCAAGTCCATTAGCCATTGACTTAGGCATAGTCCTAATTGCAAGGAAATATGTTATCATTTTAAGGGCAATAAGTGGGTGCAATTCAAGTGTAATAAGAAATCTCCATAAGTCAAAGCAATGACAAACAACATAGCTCCAGCATGGTACAGCTACAGGTGAGGTAACCACACATTTGATTAGCACTCAGTCAGATACCAACTTATAAATCCCAACTCCAGACTCTCAGCTTTGTCAACAATAAGTAGGCACCCTACTAATACATAAGTGCCCATTCTTCCTTTGAAGTAGAAGTACATTTACTTCACACAAATATCTCATAAATAAGCATTATTATCTCTGATCATCACATCCTGAGATGTCATTGATCCCATACAGCTTGGAATCATCCAACGCAATGCAGATGCCTTCACTTCTTCCTAGTAGCATCTTTGCCATCAATTGCAATATCAGGAAAACAACTAAATGGTACCAAAATATTGAAGAAAGAAACCCAACAAAGTTAACTTATATTCTCTGATCACATAAAACTTAAAAAAAAAAAAGAAAACCACAAAATCCTATCTGAAAACCAAGTGTGACTACAATGACATGAAATAACCTATTTTAGTGTCATGTTCCTAATTATTCATGTCACATGGAAAAAGGAATGCCAGACCTCTTTACTGTTAATAGGTTCGATGTCAGTCCCAGCTTCTGTTCCAGCATAAACTTTCAACACTTTTGCACAATCCACAAGCTCTTGCTCTCTGAAACAAGATGAAATTCATAATTTTTGAAAATATGATTGATATGCAGTAAATCCTGCAGAGAAACAATTTGAGGCGAGTTATAAAATATTCTTCAAAAGTAGAGTGGATCTCAATTAGTGAAAACAATGGCAATTTTTTTCACTTTTTGGAAAGAATTATCTGTAGATTAGCAAAAAATTGTTGTGACTTGATAGCAGCATAAGGCTAAGGAGACAAAAAGCAAACCAGACTTCAATATCAAACTGTGCACTTGTTGAGACAAATCTGTTTGTATCCTGATTAAGTAATTCTTATTATTGATCAAGAAGCACCAAGATGGTGCAAATCAAGCACCAAGAGACAATAAATAGATCCTCTTGGCACCATCCTAAATGTCAATCTATCAAATTATACATTCTTGACAACATTAAAAGTCATGAAAATGATGAGGTAACGCTAACCAGAATCCCACCAGTCGAGAAAGCCAATTGCACAATTTATTTCTTTCCCATTTCTTGACTTCACTATATCTTTTTTTGGTTACAATGTACTTAAACTTCTAGTCTCCTAAGTTCCCTTCCATAACTTAAATCTAATTTTGTTTCTATGTCTCAATCTCTTTTTTGATTACTTCATCTCATGTGCCATTTAACCATAGAGTGATAAATTATTCGTTAATCTAATGCAATGGGTCATAACTTTTAAAAAATCAGTATTCAGAAAGAGTGCTCCTCTCTAAACAATAAATTTTGATTACTTATTCCTTCCATTTCTCTTCAATTCAAGGATCTCATTCTCTCCTTACTCCTACCTATCTCCCCTCTCTACTGTTTGTCGTTAAATGCTTGTGTGAAGAAATGGAACAAATATAAGTAATATCAGCCTTCCCAAAACCTTAGTAAAGTTAATATCTAACTAATTAATAAATTCCTATGTTCCTGAGACAAATGACATATGGTTGTCAGTCTCAAACTGAACATTAAGATCAATTAACTCTGCATCATTATTTTTTCTAAATTCGTTATTAATAGTAGAAAATTAATACTACATACTATATGTAAATACTAACAACTAAATTCATATAATTCAATACAACTCAAATCATAGCGCTTCGCCTCTCCAGGGAGGGGGAAAAAAAGAAAAGAAAAAGAGAGAACAAGAAACAAACTCACAAATATTGTAGAACAATTAGAAGGATGCAAAAATAATCCAAATATATTGGCCATTACCAAATAACAAATTCCATGTGTATTCTTCTTAGACAAATTTCAATATTCCCACAAACCATAAAAATCAAAATAAAGAAAAAAGAAGAGAAAAGACATGGGAAAAACTATGTAGTTGGAAATAAGATTACAGACGGCCTAAACCAAGTTTTTCAGCCACCCATCTGCAAACTTTCTAGCTACTGTAAGGAAAGTTTGAAAAATCAAGCAAAAGAAACTCAAAAAAAAAAAAAAGTGAAAAGGAGAATGTAGTAGGAAGATTTTTATATAAGAAAATCTGCCTGTAAATCGCCCAAACTTGCTCTATTTTATTTGTTCTTTATTTACTGTTAAAGAATGGATTTTAGGCCTAACTCAATCCCAAAAGCTAGTTCAAGAGGTGAGGATTATCTAAGATCACAACTTATCTATTTCACCGATATGGGACATTAACACACCCCGTGCACGCCAGAAATGAACATTTGGTGCGTGAAATAATATGAAATGGGTGGCCCAACAACACTAAGTAACCCAACATCGGGAATAGGTGGCTTCGATACCATGTTAAAGAATGGACATTGAGCCTAACTCAACCCCAAAAGCTAGCTCAAGATGTGAGAATTGCCCAAGACCATATATAGAGACCACAACTTATTTATTTCACCAATGTAGGACACTAACACACTCCACGCACGCCTAGGAATGAACATTTGGAGCGTGGAATGTCCCACATCGATGAAATAGATAAGTTGTGATCTCTATATATGGTCTTAAACAATCCTCACCTCTTAAGCTAACTTTTGAGATTGAATTAGGCCCAATGTCCATTCTTTAATATTTACCTATAAACCCTAGAACCCATTTTCTAATCGATTGTGTGCGTTCAATCAAGAGAAAACATACATGATTTCACTCTTCACGATGTTAGCCTGAAAATAGGGCGAACTCCTCTTCTTCGAAAAGATGGATTTTGAGAAAAAAAATTGATTTCTCTATTTGGTAGTGATGGAGGAGAATTTTTAGAGAGTGTTTGGAGTCTATTGAGAAAGAAGGGAAAGGGTTACTGCCAGTTTTGGTAAAAAATTTAGTAGGAGCGGCAATATGAAGAAAAATAATTTTATTTGTTTATATAAATATTATCAGAAAACTAAACATTGTTCTCTTGATGTGTTGGGTCTCCTGTTTTAATCCAAGTTTGAATTCTAGAATCTACCAAATTTTTATGAAGGAATTTTAGATACACAAATTATATAAAATAATAAAATTATGACTGATTAGTGACCTCAAAATGGTCAGTCACTAATTAGTGATCATAGGTTCAATTTTTGTATTTTCATTTCTCTAATTTATTCTACTTTTTTCATTTTTTATATATTATATATAAATATTATATATATATACACATTTTTATAAATATATAATATATACAAAAATATAGTATATTTATGTATATGTTATGTTAAACGTATATATTATACTATAAAGGTACTAAAGAATTTACTAAAGTTTTATGTCATGTATTTCTCCACCACACCACCATATTTGTATATATTATATATTGATAAGTATATGTATATAATATATATATAATATACAAAAATGAAAAAATAGAATAAGTTACATAAATAACAAAAGCTAAATTAGTTTTTAAATTTAAAGAAGATGAAAGAAGATATACTAAAAAAATAAATTAATTAAATCAAAATAATAGATAATGGACATGAAATTACTCTATAATGTACTTAATAATATGCGGATACAAACAAATTTTATCACATCCATTTTTAGGGAATTTTATATATTTAAATTATATGGTAGTGATTTTCTCTTTATTTTTCAAAATATTGTGTTAATATTGTGTAGTAGTAACTATTTAAAAGATATATTTTACTCAATTTTATTTACTTCTTGTAGTACCCCCTCTCGGGATAGCTCACAAGCCAGGGTGCCATCCAATTCAATTTTAAATTAAACCCACAATATAGTCATTAGGCCCATCAGAAAATTTTTCAAAACTTATCAGAGATAGCAACGTGCTTCATGCTAAACAATCCTCAACAAAAGTACAGTTTACATGCATTAATTGATTCCATAGCATTCATCGTTCCGTACATACCACAAACCTTAATTTCATCCTGACATATTACAACATCACTGAGTGTAAAACTTAACTTACAATTGAACCCATAAACAATTACAAACACTTGCTCTATTATCAAAAATAACAGCAGATTTCATCTTAAACAAACCTCATCAAAAGTACTATATACAAACCATAACTGATTTCATAATATTCAACAGAATATATATACACCCTGCAGATGTTAAAATTCAGACCTAATATACCACAACACCTTTAGGGTATACAAAATATCTACAAACATTTGTTTTATTACAAAATATGATCGTCGATCCAAGCCTATAGTTCAAGTTCATTAAACAATTAGAACAAGAGCATATCAAGAGATTAAAGTCAATATACAATCAGGCAAAACAGTTTAGATTTACGGGCAATCAAGATCGAATTACAGACGTATCATATTACAAGCAGTCAGGTAAACAAACTCGCTTAACCAATGCAATTCAATAGATTGTAATAGGATACGTACGGCAAATGTTTGTTATTTCAGTCAAATTAAACTTATCCAAGCGTGATAGCCTGGTACGAACTTACCCGAGTGTAACAGCCTGGTACAGACTTACCCAAATGTGACAACTTGGTACATAACTTACCCAGGCATGACAGCTTGGTACATAACTTACCCAAGCATGACGGCTTGGTACAAGGCAAAAGTTCTACCAGATATACATATAGCAGAATAGTAATGGTTAATAGGACAGTCAGATAACAGAACGGTTGGATAAGAGATAGTCAGATAATAGAACGGACAAATAATAGGCAGTTAGATAACAAGATGGTCGGATAACATATCAGAGATGTTCTAGGCGACACAGATAACAGGCAAGAGTTTTGGGCGCTAAAACATATAGGAATTAGAATCAATATCAAGCGATAACCCTCATAAGGTTGTACACATCAGATACAAATAACAAGCGAGATCTTAAGCAGTTCATAGATTTCAATCACAATGCAGTACAATATAGATCAAGAAACCCTTATAGAGGTTTATCACAATAACATATAGGTGTATTCAAATGCCAGATTGACATACCTTCATAGGAGTACAACAATTAACAGAGTACGATAATCAATTCAAGTACCAGGTCAGTGGACCCTTATCTCCGTAGCCTCAGAAAATGCAACCACAGTCAGCAATCTACTGTTCTGCGGGACCCACTTCTTCATCACCTAACCAAAAGAGTATATTCACCGTCAAAATTCCCATTCAACTCTAATAATCCTTAATAATTACAATTACACCATTAACAATCTAAAATCACCAATTGTTAGGCTAATACGGTAGTTTTAGGGCTCGTACTAGGATGTAATCTGATCCTTAATTACATAATTATCCTCCTAACGTTATCCCAAATCAATAATAATAGTCCAATTATCATCACTAAGGTCTCAAATTCATAAAATAGTCAAATTAGGGTTTAAGTCCCTTAATAAACTTAATTAATCTAAGTTAGCATGATATGACATATTCGAGTCCACTAAACTATATAATCCATGCATGGGAATATATATACCAGTCATATATTAATTCTTCATTTTTGACATAATACAAGGTTTATGATAATAACGGTAAAACATATATGTATATATATAGGCATAACCCCCAATCCAACTCCTTTACCCAAGATTCAATTATTGAAGCTCCGAAATCACAAACCAAGAATACAGTCACGATCGTCGCAATGAGAAGAAGATTCTGTTTATTCGCCACCAGCATAAGCTAAAACCACCATGAAAATGTGCCTTTCAACTAGAGCTGCTCAACACATACCTCAATTGCATGTTTTGCTGCTGGTAGGACCCTCAATTAGGGCTCCAAAGCTTCAGCACCGCCGCTCGCTGTCGTAAGGTTTTCTTCCAATTCCGTTGCCAGTACTATACCAAACTTCAGTGCTATAATACCACGGTGTTCCTTAAGTTGAGAGCTTCAAAGAGCACAGCCCAGAAACTTGTCTCCTCTCCTTCTTCTCCGTCGCCTGTTGCTTACCGCTGTGGTCAAACTTCCAGTTCCAATATCTTGGTGATTCGCTTGTTAAATTGTGTGCATGTGGTGTCAATATGTCGCTGAGGGTGAGGAGAAACAAATAGTTGGGTTGTTTTCTGGAAATGGTGGCTGCGGGAGAAGATTGTCGGTGGAGGGGAAAAGGGTGTGCAGAGAAAACAATGAAGAAAATGGAGGGGAGAATGTGCTATATAAAAACTTGTTTTTGGAAATTATAATTTGACCCCCAAAACTTTTGCCCAACTTCCAATAGGTTCTCCAAGATTTTGATAAACCTCAATTCAGCCCTTGGACTAAGTGAGTGCCTCACATTAGCCCATTTGACCATAAATATTTCCATGCAAACCCCCAAAATTCATAAATGTGGTCCAACTGAGTCTTGCCTATTTGCAATTTGACCCCAAAACTTTTAATCTTCATGCAATTAAGTCCTTTTATTTATTACTTTCCGAACCCTAAAACTCAACCAACCAATATCTTAATTTCTAAATCCTTATTTTCTCAAATACCCAAGTTTAGGGGTGTTACACTTCTACCACTAATTTTAGTTTTATTAATAATCATTACATTTAATAATATACTCTAAGTTAATACTTTCTTTAAACTATGCTAGACCATGAAATTTATCTTCACATAAGTAATTTATTTAGAAAACAAACACACGATTAACATATAACTATAATTTATAAAGATCTACTTAACTAGTTGATACAACGATTGGAAGGCGAAATGTACCATTAAATGCCTAATTTCAGGGACCATTTACTTTCGTTAAATGCTATGGTAAACTAGATTTCTTTGTTCTCTTTTGCCATTCAAGTATGTATGTCCATT
Organism: Jacaranda mimosifolia; assembly: GCA_018894105.1. Taxonomy (NCBI): domain Eukaryota; kingdom Viridiplantae; phylum Streptophyta; class Magnoliopsida; order Lamiales; family Bignoniaceae; genus Jacaranda; species Jacaranda mimosifolia. The sequence goes on from CM032123.1 coordinate 15,743,586, forward strand.
TTTCCTAAAAGAATATTATAATAAATTATAATAAAAAAATAAATTCTTAAGCATCAAAATTTACAAGTCCAAATTTTAATACTACTTTAACTACAATACAAAGTTATTTAATAATTCAAAAAATTATATGTTAATCCATCGTATAATATAAGATTAAAGAAATTAAGTTTGGTATAAATTATTTATATACAAAAAATAGAGAGAAGAGCTAAGGTAATGTTTGGTTACAAATTATATGTTTTGTATTATATATTTTGGGAGAATGAGTTTTGGGAGTGGGGTTGGGAACTGTAAAGTTGTATTGGAGATTGTGATGAATATTTGTTTATATTTTGGAGAATAGTTAGAAAATTATTTTGGGTGAAGAAAAATTAAAGAATGTGATTTGGTTTGAAGAAAAATTAAAGAATTCAATGTTGAAAAATAAATTTAAGTAATAGAAAATAAAATATTAAACTTGCCATAAAATTGGAACTTCAACTTTCTTTCTTTTTTTTTAAATTTTCTTAGTTCATTAGCATAAAATTTCACAAATTAAAAAAATATATAAGCAACATACACACATGCGTCTTCAAGAATAAAAAATAAATCTTAACAATCCGAGAAAATGATCCCATAGAGTTGGAGAAAAAAAGAAGACCAATATTTTTATATTTTTAAATAGTACATTGTTTGTTTAGAATGTTCTGGTTCATATATTTTTAAAGATTTTTAGGTTAGATAATTACTTTTTGCAACTATTATTTGACTTAATTAAAATGTTAAATTCTAGAATAAGAGATAACTCATGAAAGAACATAATATAACTTAAAAAGGAAAAATATTTTTTTTCATCCTATAAAATTTCCCAGCTTTCAATTTTGTCTGATATATTATGCAATTTCAAATTTAGTCCTATAAGTTAAAAAAAGCTGCACATTTAGTCTGAAAGTCGCTAAAATTTGAAAATTCGACTGAAAATGCTGATGTGGTATGTCGAAATTTGCTGAAATTGGGCATTTTGCTGAGTTAGCACATACATAGTTTTTTTTTTTTTTTTTTTTTTTGGGCCATGTTGGCTAAAAAAATTAGTTGATATATTTAATTAATTGGCTTGTTTTATCATTTTTATTACTTAGGTGGCAACATGAATTTTGAAGTATTTATATATCACATAATTATATACATATATTTATATAAATAATATAATTTATAATAGTTAAGAAATAAAAAATAAATAAATAAGTTTTTATATATAAGTAAAAAATAAATAAACTCAAAGTACACAAAAAAAAGGAAAGAAAAATCCCCCCAAACATCCACCTCCCCACCCATCTCAGCAACCGCCAAGATTCTTGGCGGCCCAACAAGCTTCCAGGCATGATTACCTAGAAGCTCGGCCACTGCTTCCAAGTGCTAGCCACCTGGAAGCTTGGCGGCCGAAAGTTGGCCTCCTGGCCAAATTTGGCCAAGCGGCTGCCATGGCCACTGGTTGGCCATAGGTTCATGGCTGCCGTGGCCAAGGTTGGGGGGGAGGGGTTCGGCGGTAGAGGGAGGGGAGGGGGGCGGCAGGCAATAGCAACGATATATATATGTGTATGTATATATGTATATATAATATATATTTATACAAATATATTTGTATTATATGTTGCATATTAAAATATTATATATTTTTATAAATATATGTATATGTGCGTATATATTTTTATACAATATATGTATGATTGTTACTAATATTAGTCATATACTCATATTATTATTAATATTTAATAATATATTAATGAAATATTAATATCATTAATAGTGATGCTATTATAATCAATAAGGCTAATTATATGATTAGTAATATATTAATAATAAAAATAAAGATTGTAACACCCCCTCTCAGGACAGCACCCAAGCTGAGGTGCTATACAATTCAGTCTTAAAATTTTGCCTATAGCAGACAATAGATCCATAAAACTTGTTTCCAAATCCTTCAAGCCATACAGAATATTAAATTCATATATCCTGGACACAATTACATAATACATATCATTCAACGAAACATGTACTGGTCTCAAGCAATCACCGTCATTCATCACCTTTTTCAAGGTTCCAAATTCACCCTGACATACATAGAACTTCATATAGGTACAATCAAAAGCTTATACTGTTACAAAACACATTCAAGCCTCAGGTCCTTGCCCATCATCTGTACCTATTTGAGAAAAGTCAAAATAATATTGGAGGGTAAGTCATAAGGACTTAGTGAGGGAAGAGAGATTAAAAAGATTCGAAGAAAAGGAACGTGGTGCAATTATCTGTGAATAAGTGATAACAACAAGAATGTCCATATGAATCAGCAAGGTATATATTACTCAGAAGATCAAAGTTTAAGGGATTGTTGGCATCCTTCCTTATTGCTCCCAGATTAAATTGTGGTTGCTAGGACCAGACATCGGTACAGTATAAATAGAACTTCCTTATTGTTCCATTGGTCGAGCACTCAGCTCAGCATATAATAACTTGTTTGTAAGGCATGGTCGACCACATGCCAAATCCCGCCACTCACAGTTTGCTACCTCTAGCTCCTTGTTGAGTCAGGATCGTAGGTGAGTACTAGCAATAGACTTGTCACCATCGGTCCGTTCTGCCCAGTCGTCTTTTCGGAACTAGCCCCGGGCCCAGCTCCCCTATGGCGTCCCTCCGGGTGGGTTCGCCCATGGCGTCCCATGGTTAGTAATATGTAATGCCAATGTATATGAGTTTAACCTTTGAACAATCAGTATGAATATAACAAGGTACAAATTTGCAACAATCAATATACTGGCCGGCACAGTCGTTTCAAAATAATAATCCAAGCATTCTACTGGGATTGGCACTTAGCCAATACAATCAATAATCAAGTATTTCTTCTAGGCCAAATAGTCAACACATAAAATAGATTCAAGAAATACAGGGTCAGCCGGCAAGGCTGTGGGGTACAAGGAATAGAAATCGACAACATGAAGAGAGTTTCGGGCACCAGAACAACTAAAACAGATTCGATGACAAAGAATAACCCTCACAGGGGTGTTCAAATTAGATGTCAAATAATAAAATGAAATCGATATCAAACGATAACCCTTACAGGGATGCTCCAATAAGATGACAGATAACAAATCAGATTTCAAGCATATTCAGAGTACGATATAGAAATAGAAAACCCACACAAGGGCTTATCACAAATAACAGATAGTTAGAAAAGGTCCCAGATTAGCAGACCCTCACCTCAAAAGTCTCAGAAGTCAGCTACAGTCAAGGACCTATTGATCTGCAATTTTCTGCTCCTCGTCACCTAACCACAAGAGTGATTTATTTACCAAAACCCATAATCAAATAGGATATCCCTCAATAATTAAAACCTTACTATTGACTGTCTAAACCGGCAACCATCTAATTAATTCCATAAAAGACTTCATCCGGGACTATTGTAAAAGAAATACTCTTAAAAATACGGCCAATTTACTATTGATTATAGGGTTCTTAATGACACAAATAATAGATATATACATCTTAATCCCACATCAGTGTTCTAATCAGTAACAATAAGCTAAATAATTCAATAACTCAATTATTGTCATTTAACACCTAATTTTCCAAAATTTTGGGGCTTTTCTAACTCATTTAACTCAATAGTTTCCCACATTCTCATATTTGGTACAACTCTAAGGTCTAAAAATCCAACATGGCACATGCATATAACAATCTTGCAACTATATATAGCTTCAGAATATTTATTCAAGATATAAGAGTTATGAGAAAATGAAAATGTATAGAAGCCCTAATCTCAAAACCGATCTTTACCCTAAATCGCTCAATTGAGACCTCAAAATTAGAAACCGATCACACCACTGCGACCACCACGACAAGGGAAAGAAACTATCCGAGAGCCGCCGCCGCGCTGCTGCCGCCGCCGTCACCGAAAAATATCAAAACCACCACCGTCCGTTTCATTTCCTCCTTTTGAGTCCAACGGTGTACTCAGTTTTCAGATTCAAGGCTAGGAAAGCCTTCAACCGAGGATCACAGCCATGAAACCACCTTCCCGCCACTATAACTGTACCTCCATTTTTAGCTGCTACCGCTGCTCCGATCAGCCATGTAATGCCTCCCCAGTATTCTCTGGGTTGAGTACTACCTAGTCCAGCCTTGAGAAGTGAGGTTAGACGCCTAAAAGTTGAAGACCCACTTCACCGCCGTGAATTAGCTTTCGATCGTTTGTGGGTTTCCTAAACTGGGTTTGTGTGTGTATGTGTTGGTTGCTGGGGAGGGAAGGGGGAAAGGTAGGAGAGATGGTTGGCGAGGTTGGATGGTCGTGAAATGTGGCCAGGAATAAGTTGCCGGAGAGGAGATGGTGGTTGCGGGTGGAAGAAATGGAAGAAGAAAGAAAGAAGAGAAAAGAAAGACGAAAGAAAGAAGGAAGAAGAAAAAGTAAGGAAAAAGAATGCTGCCTGATTTGGTTTTTAAAAAATCAAACTTTCCATATTTGCTATTTAACCCTTGAAATAATGAACTTTCCTCAATTGAGTCCATGAAGTTTTGAAATCTCTCATAAGTCCCTATTGATTTTTATCTACCATGCAAACCCCTCAATTCCAAGAAATGTACAATTTAATCCTTTTAAAAATTGAAATTTTAACCCCCAAACTTTATAAACTAATTAAATTGATAAAATTTCAAAAATCAATAATAAATAAATTAATAATTAACATAATTGATAAATAATTAGGGGTGTTACAAAGATTATATTATAATAATTTTAATTATATTTATAATATGTAATATTGATAATATTATAAATATTATTAATATAATAAATTTTAATTGTAATATTACTAATAATAATATACAATACTAATAAATATTAAATTAATTCTATTAATATTATTAATATAATTAATCATAAGAATAATAAGATTAATAGTATCAATGATAATAATATTATTATGATGATGATATAATTATCTGATATTATTAATATATTATTAATAATATTGTTAATAATATATTAATGTAATATTACTAACAAAAATCAAAGTAAGCAAAGACTTTTTCCAACAAGACAAAAAAATTGTCATATTAGTTGAAAATTTGTCACCTAAGCAAAAATCCCCAAATTCAACAAATTTTGGCTTGCCACATTAGCATTTTCGGCTAAATTTTCAAATTTTGGTGACTTTCAGATTAAATGTGCAATTTTTTTAACTTATAGAACTAAATTTGAAATTGCATAATATATAGGACAAAATTGAAAATTGGAAAATCTTATAGGATGAAAAAAAATATTATTCCCTAGCTTAAGATTAAATTATAAGAGAATAATTTTATAGAGGTAGAGAAAAATGACAAACATTGTTCTATTTTAAAATAGTAAATTGTATGTCTAAATTATATTTAATATGAACTATTGTTATGATTTTAGCCTAAGCAAGACATGTTAATTAAATTGCATTGACAAATAGACACATATATATATATATCTGGTTATATACACCTATATCTATGTGTGTGTTTGTGTGTGCGTTTATGTTTTGTTCATAATTATTTAAAATATCAATTTGAGAATTCGAATGACAAATATTAAAAAAACTGTTAAACAATATGTATAAAAGGGAGTACAAAAATTATATATTAAAATAAGAAGTTATAAAAATAATATAAAAATTGTATATATTGATATGAATATTGAATATTTATCAAAATTAGATATGGAGTTATAAAAGATGAACTAATACAAATTTTTTACATTAATATTAAAAAAATATAGATAGAATATTATATAAGTAGGTGTATATATATATGTGCATATGTTGACATAGGAAAAAGGAATAAAATTAACAACATAAGGAGTTACAAAAATTATATAACAAAAATTAATATAGAAAGTTAAATGTACATTATATGTGGAAATATGTTGACATGAAGAAAGAGAAATATGGAGATATGTTATAGGGAGTTACATACATTATACATGGAATTTATTTACATGGCAAATATGAATAAAATTAACTTATCCACTTAATTGCCACATAAGAAATATACTTAAAATAGAAATGAACATCGCTTTACTTTAATATATTAGATTTTAAAATTAAAAAAAATAATTATTCTAGACTAAGTTAATTTTTCTAATTAATAATTGACTATATAATTAATTAATATTAATAAAATTACAACTGCATATATTAGTTATAAAGTCAAACAACAATAACATTATATTGATTAACTTCATTGTTCACATATTGGTTTTTGAGTTCTTTATTGACTTATTAATTATTATTACTAATTCACAAATAATTTGATTAAGCTCAATTCTAATAATAAGTTGGTCAAACCCAATTAACAAATTATTTATATTATTGTCAAGTCCACTTCTTAAAGAGCCCAACTCACAATTTCACTAAAAATTTGTTGAAGTCCAATTATGAGAACAAGTTGATCAAGCTTAATCAATAATTTCTTTATGTGGTTTGGAAGCCAATTCTTTGAAGAAGAAAAAAGCCCAATTCACTAATTCGTTAAAATTTTTTGGTGAAGCCCAATTCGAAAAACAAGTTGGTGAAGCCTAAGTGATTGATTCTTTACATTATAATAAAGCCTAATGTAAAGGAAGCCCCATTCACCAATTCACAAAAGTTTTAGTCAAGTCTAATTCTTTAAAGAAAACCTAACTCACAAAATTCACTACGAATTTGGTCAAGCGCAATTTTTAAACCAAGTTTGACAAATGCAATCAAAAAAATCTTTACAATATTTTCATGCTCAATTTTTAATAGAAGTACAATTGACTAATTCACTAAGAATTTTATGAAGGCTAATTATGAAAATAAGTTGGTCAAGCCTAATTAATAATTTCTTTATATTAATTGGAAGTCCATTTATTAAGAAAAGCTCAACTTAACAATTATTAAATTTTTAGGTGAAGTCCATTTCTAAAAACAAGTTAGTGAACCCCAATTTAAAGAAAATCCATTCTCCAAATCACAAAAATATTAGTTGAGCCCAATTCTTAAGAACAAGTTGATGAAGCCCAGTTCAATAATTCTTTTACCAATTCAGCAACTTCATTTTTGGAGGGAATAATAATTTTTGGGGAAAAAAATCTCCACCAAATTTAGGAGGGACACGGTTTGGAGTGAAACAAATTATGGTTGGGAAATATATTAATTCTAATTTATAATTAGTAATAAATAAAATTGTTATCATATCTATACAATAAAATTTTGGAGGGAAGGTATTTTTGGAGGGAATTTTATTTAACTTTAGTAACCAAAAAATTTTTTGCAGTACATTTTATTTGTAACGAATTTTAAAATGTTACAAATAAGTTTTCCAAAATGATGGGAAATATAATTTGTAACAAAATGTTATTTTCAGTAACAATAATCAATTTAGTTATATAAGACCAAAAATTTAGGGTAACAAAATTTTCATTAAAGGTAACAAGGTTTTTCCTTTGTTACCCAAGATGAATGTATTGGTAACAAAATATTAATTTGATTATAAATAATCAATTGTTTATAATGAATTTTACATTTGTGACCAAAAATTTTGTCACATGAGGTTCAATTTGTTGTAGTGAGAGAGAATGGTGCAGATGAAGATGAAGTGGAAATCACTATCAGCTCTAGTTACACAAGTGTTAAAGAGGAGCTAAATCTTGCATCACATGATCCGTGTCTTGAAGAATTCAATAGATTAGTAGCAAGTGGTTTAATACAAGCTACAAACTACCCAGTACGGATAATGGTGCACGTCCTAGTTTCAAACACAAATGGAGCATTACATTCCAGAGAATGAGAGCTATTGATATTGAATAACCATATGATGAAGAAAATGATGAATTACACACATGTAACCATATCACTATTGATGAAGAGCCTAATAAAGAAATCCTTGAAGATGAAGTCCCAAAAGCTCCTCCACAACTTGAAGATGGTAGAGATGCAACTGTTGATGAACTCAAGGAATTGAATCTTAGCACGTTTGAAGAGCCTCGTCCCATATTTGTTAGCAAACTTCTAAATTCTGAAGAGGAGAAATAATATTTCAAAATCTTGAGCGAATACAAGAATGTCTTTGCTTGGACATATAAAGAAATACCAGGATTAGACTTAAAAGTTGTAATTCATCACTTTCGCATAAAACATGGGGCTCGTCTAGTAAAGTAGTCGTACAGAGTGCTTTGCCCAGAGCTTGTCCCTCTAATTTAAGCTGAAGTCGACAAGCTTATTGATGCAGGATTTATCAGAGAAGTTAAATATCCAACTTGGATCTCTAACACCGTGTCAGTTAAGAAGACGAATTGTCAGATATTATGAATAGGAATAGAAAAGTGTACAGTGCATATCAAATAAAAAAACCATTTGCGTTGATTTTCGAGATCTGAATAAGGTATGCCCAAAAGATGATTTTCTACTACCTATTATTGAGCTCATGGTTGATGCGAACACTGGATATAAAGCTTTATCTGTCATGGATGGATCTTTCGGGTACAATCAAATCAGAGTGTCACCACAAGATAAGGAGTGTATGGCTTTTCGAATACCAAAGGTTATTTATTGTTACAAAATAATGCCTTTTGCATTGAAAAATGAAAGTGCAACTTATCAACAAGCTATGTAGAATATTTTTGATGATATGCTACATACAAGGGTAGAGTGTTGCATTCATGATCTAGTGGTCAAAACTAAGAAAAGAGATAATCACTTGGAAGATCCCCGCATGGTATTTGATCGATTGAGGAAATTCAATTTGAAGATGAACCTGCTCAAGTGTGCTTTTGGTATCACGTCTGGCAAGTTTCTTGGCTTCATTGCTCGCCATCGTGGAATTGAAGTTGATCCTACTAAAATCAATGCCATCCAGAAGATGCCACCACCAAGAAATCTTAAAGAATTGTGTAGTTTACAAGGCAATCTTGCATTTATAAAAAGGTTCATACCAAATCTGGCAGGAAGATGGCAACTATTTAATCACCTGATGAAGAAAGATGCTCATTTCGTACGGGATAAAGGGTGTGAAAATGTTTTTGAAAGCATAAAAAAGTACCTCCTGAATCCATTATTTTTGGCAGCTCATACACCTAGAAACCCATTGATATTATACGTTGCAACACAAGAACGATCAACTGGTGTGAGAAAATGATGAAGGAAAGGATAAAACTTTTTATTATCTGAGTAGAGCCTTAACTGAGAATACGTTGAAATACTCCCATGTTGAGAAGATTTGCCTTACCTTATATTATGCAATCAGAAAGTTGAAGCAACTATTTTGAGGTATATTCTATCCGACTCATCTCACGTGCTAATTTTGTCAAGTTTGTAATGTTAAGACCAATGCTTTCAGGAAGATTAACTAATTGGTCTTTTGTGTTCAATCAGTATGAGATCACATATATACCTTAAAAAGCTATCAAAGGATAAGCTCTTGCTAATTTCCTGGCAGATCACCCCACTCCTATAGATTGGGAAGTATCTGATGAATTACCTAATGAGTATGCCCTCTTCATCGAGATTTTTCCAGCATGGATAATGTTATTTGATGGAGCAGCTCGATTTGATGGAGCGAGGGCAATGATCGTCTTTGTTTCACCAGAAAAGTAAGTTTTGGCGTATTCTATAATGTTAAATGAATTGTGCTCTAATAATATTGCAGAATATCATGTTTTGATTATTGGGCTTCAAATGGCACTTGAAATAGAAATTTTAGAAGTTGAGGTCTATGGTGTTTCAAAACTAGTTATTAATCAGCTTTTAAATGTTTATGAGGTTAAAAATGAGGATTCGATCCCTTACTTTCAACTAGCCTGTTGTCTGTTAAAGAAGTTTGAAAGTGTTATCCTAAGTCACATCTCGAGAAAGGAAAATATGATGACAGATGCACTGGCTAATCTGGCTAGTACTTCAGCCCTTTCCAAAGGAAAAATGACAATATCCCAGTGTGCAATAGATGGATTGTGCCTTCACCCATTGAGCTTGATCATGAGGATGCAAATGTCATATCAATCTCAGTTGGTGAAGAAGAAGATTGGATGACATTACTAATTGACTATCTAAAACATGGAAAATTACCGTAAGACCCTCGTTGTACGACGAAGGTGCGTCGGAGGTCATCTCGCTTCATTTTATACAAAGATATTTTGTATTGTCGATCTTATGAAGGTATTTATCAATGCTGTTTAAATGGTGAAGAAGCAACTGAAGCTATGGCCAAAGCACATTTTGGAGTTTGCGAAGCTCACTAGTTAGGTCCTAAGCTTCATTTTCATATTAAAAGGATGGGCTACTACTGGCCTACTATGGTTAAAAATTGTATGAGTTATCCGAAAAGGTAGAAGGCTTGTTAGATGCATGCTAACTTTATACATCAGCCTTCTAAACCCCTACATCTCATAGTTGCTTCATGGCCGTTTGATATATAGGGTCTTGATGTTGTAGGTCCTATTGCTCCTAAGTTGTCGGCTAGTCATGCTTACATATTGGTAGCTAAGACTATCTGTCCAAGTGTGCAGAGGCGATTCCCCTCAAGGAAGTGAAGAAAGAAACTGTTGTTGATTTCATTCACTGTACTTTGATTTTCAGATATAGAGTGCCTCGCTACATCATTACTGATAATAGAAAGCCTTTCTATAATAAATTGATGGACAAACTCTGCGTACAAATTGGATTCAAGCAATATAACTCCTCAATGTATAATGCAGCTGCAAATGGTCTAGCAAATGTGTTTAATAAAACTTTATAGAACTTGCTGAAGAAAGTGGTGTCAAAATCAAAAAGGGATTGGCATAAGAAAGTTGGGGAAGCTCTTTGGGCATATCGGACAACTCATTGGACTATTGCCCAGGCTATTCTATATTTATTGGTTTATGGAGTCGAAGTTATTCTTCCTCTTGAAACTTAGATACCCTCATTTCGTATAGCGATTCAAGAAAGACTTATTGCTAAAGACAATGTTTACCTTCGACTTGAAGAATTGGACGCATTGAATGAAAAAAGACCTGAAGCGCAACAACAACTTGAATGTTATCAAGCATGTATGATAAGGGCATTTAATAAAAAAGTTCGTCCATGATGTTTTCAAGTTGGAGATTTGGTGTTGGCAGTAAGAAGGCCTATTACACCTAATGAATGGAAAGTAAATTCATGTCAAAATGGGATGGTCCATATGTGGTAAAAGAAGTCTACACCAATGGTGCTTACAAGTTGGTTGACAAAGATGGATTGCGGATAGGCTCCATAAATGGCAAGTTTTTCAAGCAATAATATCCATGAGGAAGTTGCTTTTTGATGCACGAGCCTAAACTACATGTTGCTTTGTGACGCATGAGCCTAAATTGCATGTTACTCCTAGTCGGCATGAGTATAAACTGTGTACAGTACCCAACAAAGGTAATACACATGGTTAAACTGCTAACTTACCCTAATAAAGGTATTTCATGTGGTAAAATGTTAAATACCCCACCTAGTCTAAGATGATTAAGCAGTGGATACTCCTGACCCGCATGAGTATAAAATGTGAATGGCACCCCCTAAAAAAATGTTTACTTTGAACTACGTAATAACTTAATCCCCTTGATGGGGTATGCAGGCAGTTTGGGAGTTATTTCCCAAGTTTAGTCACTTCACTAAAAAAAAAGAAAAATGATGGTTTTACTGGCTTCCCAGGTTCAATCATGTCACTTTAACAAAATTTGGATTGCTTGCCAAGTTCAATCACATCATTGAAATAAATTTGGATGGCTCCCCAAGTTTAATCATATCATTGCAGCAAATTTGGATGACTTACTTCCTAAGTTCAATCAAGTCATTTGAACAAGTTTGGATTGCTTGCCAAGTTCAATCACATCATTGGAATAAGTTTGGATAGCTTGCCAAGTTCAATCATATCATTGGAACTAATTTGGATGACTTACTTCCCAAGTTCAATCATGTCATTTGAACAAGTTTGGATTGCTTGCCAAGTTCAATCACATCATTGGAATAAGTTTGGATAGCTTGCCAAGTTCAATCATATCATTGGAGCTAATTTGGATGACTTACTTCCCAAGTTCAATCAGGTCATTTGAACAAGTTTGGATTGTTGGCCAAGTTCAATCACATCATTAGAAAAAGTTTTGATGGCCTTCCAAGTTCAATTATATCATCGAAGCAAATTTGGATGACTTACTTCCCTAGTTCAATTAGATCATTGGAGTAACTCTAGATGATTTATCATGTTAAAGCATATCATCAGAAGAAGTTTTGATTGTTTTCAAGTTCAATTATAATAAGTTAAGTCTATTTATTAGATATCCAATTTTACTCATGAGCTTAAGTAAGTTTATTTTATTTTTTGTCCACTCACTTATTGAGGGCATATAACACAATTTTTCTTTGAGATTGGCATCAATTTGAAGAAATACTAGATAAACAAAAAAGGAGAATGCACAAGGAGAATTTATAAAAAGAACAAGTTTTTTATTTCATATGTAGTAATTAAGTGTCCTTTTACATCAACAATGTTGGGGAAAAAAAAAGAAAGAAAAAAATGCTAAATAGCTAAGTGCTCATGCAAGTATGTCAAAAGTTATTAGTTCATTGCCAGATTCTTCAAGTAGTGCCTCCATCCTCTTTAAAACCTCAACCTCTTTGTGAGTAAAAAATGAAGTGTCCTCAAAAGCTTTGAAATTTTCTCTCTCTTGGTGACCACTTCTTTATGAATAATGGACAAGTTTTCTTCAGCCTTGTGGAGTGATGACTTTGCAAATTCTTCCTTACTGCTTAACTCGGCAAGTCGTGTTCTCAACTCTTCTTGCTGCTTGGTGATTTGAAGAAGTTCCTCCTTGAGACTATTCACCTCCTCAATTCTTTCACCTTCTATTACCTCAGCCTCAAAAAGATCCTGTTGTGCAAACAAAAGTGCTTTCTCATTATTTTATTGTGTTTCTTTTTGAATTGAATTTGACTTAACCTTTGTGTAGTTGGAAGCACCCTCAAAGAAAGATCTCAAGTGGTTCTCCAAAGATGATGTGTTTTTTATGTATAATCTCATCTCTGCAATCAAATCATTGATTGTTGGTTTTATCTCTGAGAGTTGCTCAAATGGAGTTTTCACTCGAAGATAAAATTCATAAACTTCAGCAGCTGGGGATGGCCAAGATAGAGCCTCAAATGTCTTTTTTGGCTTGTCTTTCTCGGCAAAAGCTTTCTCATTTGCAGTCTTATGCAATATTACATTTGGTTGCTTGTTGGAATTAGTAGTATCATGGGTAGCTTGAATTTCATCATCAAGATATTGAGGAATAGTTGTTTCAAGCAAGTTAAAAGGATTGGCCCTATTTATCGAACCAATACTACCTTTCGAAGTAATTGGGACTGATAGTTTAGATCTGCAAGCTAAAAAACAAAGAGAAGAAAATAAGAAGAGATTAGTACAAAGGATTGGCAAATATACCCAAAAAAAAAAAGAAGATAGATGCACGATATATATAAAAAAACAACTTTACATATTTTTCTAATTCAATCCATAGGTAAAAAAGAACTTGGGACATCTGGAAAGAAATTTGAATTGATACTAATGTTATTTAAATCCAAAACATTTGGTTTCTTCTTGAGTATGCATTGGTTGCTGGAATTGTCATTTGAGCAAGAAAGTGCAGAAATTATTTCACTTCCATCCATTAGAGCATTAGTGTATATAAGTTTAGGGGATGAAACCTCAATTAGGCTACAGAATTTTTTAGACTGCACTTTGGCATGGGCAGCAACGTTATACTCCTTAGGCTCCAAATTCCCTCCTTCAATTTACCTTGAAACAACAGGATTCTAAAGAGATGAGGCTGCTGGGATATTTTTGGGATCTTTCATTAAGGCTTGTTTAGGATGAGATAGATTCTTTTCAGGATGTTGATGCTTAAATGCATGTTGTTCAACTCTCCCCCCAAGTTGATTAGATTGACCAGAATTTGATTCCACATCCCTTTGATTGACTTTGAGAACAATTTTAGTACCTTTTGTTTGTGAAGCCTTCCAGTCTTTGTCCCACTAGTCAATATATTCCTTTGTGGCCAATAGAAAGGAAAAGGTATTGCCAGGAATGGTAAGTTTGTAAGATATGTTTAGTAAGGTACATGACTGCCAGAGTCAAACAAGCTCGTGCAAATCACAAGTAAGGATTTCTTTCTTTAAATTGCCCAGACATGTTGATAACATTCACATTGCCAACTAAATCGATGAACGCTATAGGCTTCAATGATATATTTTTTTCCACATCGACATGTCAAACAGATAGAATGCAAAGCTACAAAAAGGTCTTTATAAGTATTTGACATATATGGGCTATCTATTATTGTGAATTGCTTGCATGGAAATAAGCGTAGATTTTAAATGGCCGAAGGGTTGATACTAAGGAACAAATCTCGTGCCTCTAAAAGAACAAAATATTTGCCCATGTTCTCCCCCGCATATTTGACCATCTCAGCTCCTCCTACATCAATCATAGATCAAAAATAAGTGCCAAGTCAGTGCTCTATCCAACTATGAACATAATGAATGGGAAAGATAGAAGAAGATTCATGAAGACTTGGCGAAGACAATATATCCCTCAAACCACAGTAGATGCTCGCCAATAAGGGAACTGCAAGAGAAAAACAATCACCATTTGCCATTCTACTGGAAACCTTGAAGACAGTTTGCACGGATCATATTGGCTTTGGATGTGGTAGGACAAAGCTACATAACCAACATGAAAGGAAGGCAGCTAAGTAGCTCTCCCCTCTAACATCTTCTTCAACCTCCAACATCATAAATGGCTCATTATATTCCTTAGTGTGAGGCAAAAGTGATGCATCGATTCTTCCACATGGATTGTGAGACATCTTTAGCTCAGTAGACCCTTTTTGGGAAGACCTCAAAGATGGCTCCACATATCTTGTTGGTCCTTTAAACTAAAAGCTAATTCAATCAAAAATAGGAACGTCATCAGAGTCCTTTGGGAACATATATAAGACAAGAATAGATATTTGTAGCTTCATGGTAGAGAAAGAGCATTTCTATCATCACCAAATAGATCCTTTGCAATGGAGATAGCTTCATCATAGAAATCTATATGGATAGGCAATCCACCAAGTACACGAGGATCCCAT
The DNA here is from genome assembly GCA_018894105.1 of Jacaranda mimosifolia. NCBI lineage: Eukaryota > Viridiplantae > Streptophyta > Magnoliopsida > Lamiales > Bignoniaceae > Jacaranda > Jacaranda mimosifolia. The sequence continues at coordinate 15,758,716 of CM032123.1, forward strand.
AAAAAAAAATCTAAACATTAACCAGTATCAGTATGCAAGGTATTCGTGGAAGGGTACCATAGCTCAATGAAGGCTTAGAGGATGTTTTTATGGTAGACATATGTGAAAAGTGAGGCATGGACCGCTGCATAAATCTTAACTTGACAAAGAGCATCTGCATGATGGCCTAACACATCCTCTATCCATTCCAATAACCTGCATAAAAAGATACTTATCCAAACCTTAATGTGGGAATTCTTAATGAGTGTCCATTAATGTTGGGGTGATAACCTGCAAATGAAAATTCTGAGCTACTGGTTTTGGCATCATGAAGAGAGAACTTCAAGAGAAGTATCCTAGAACAAGATGTAATGCTAGAACGTGGATCAATCGCTTCCCCGGTTGCCTCTTCGAACCACTCTTTGCTATGCATGGAGTTACTGAGAGGTTGAGGTATAGAATGAAGAACATTAATGGCTGATTTATGATAACTAATCTGGTACTTTTAATTTTGAACATGTCTTTGTCACTCCTAATGATAATACATGGAGATAGTTCTATGTAATCTTTGACATATATCCTCAGGAGTTGATCAAGAATGAACTATATTTCTTAACTTGCAACAAAAGAAAAGGAAAATAAGGGAAAGCTTAAGGAGGTATAAAAAAAAAAGATAAAGAAGAAAGTGGAAAGATGATAGAAACATCCCTTAATTTGATGACTTACCTGAAATCTTCAAAATCTGTATATTTGGTATGGTTGATCTCCTTGAGGAGCAAAGATTCTTTGTTGATGAATGCTAGGGGATTCCAAGCAACTCTCTTTCAGTTGTAATAATCAACCGATTGAATGAGTAAGTAATGATTATATGAGTTCTATGAGCCTTTTTTCAAACAAATGGTGTGCAAGAATCAAGTGTCATAGGATGTCCCCAATTGAGTGGATGAATGTTCCACAATAATTCCCAACTTAATTCTCAACTATGTTAATCAGGAATAATTAGCTATCTCATTTATAGTTTGATTTTGAAGAGTTCTAGTCCAAGCATATTCGGAAGATTAAGTCCGATTTATGAATAAACAAGACTCCTAATGAAGACAGGCTTAGTAGAAGAAATTATTTGATCTGGTTAGCTATGACTTAATTTGCAAAGATCGAATTTCAATTTGTTTGGGAGGAGATTTTGTGGCCGACACCATCATGAGGGTTGTAATCATAGCAGACCACTTAAAACAGTTGCAACCGTCAAGTCTGATATATGGTCAATTTAGCTTTGCATGGGAAGAAATTGGTTTTGCAAGAGTTCAATTCTGCCCTGCCACTAGAGTTGTAATTGGTTACTAGATTTTAGGATTACGTGTACCATATATGTATGGGCATTCTCAAGAGAACTTTTAGAAGTTTAATTTGAAGTGAAGATTTAGTTAACTTAGATTTATGTGGGCCACATATTTAAGTAAGAAAATATTAAAGAATTCCGATTTGTTTGGTGCAAGTGAAATAAAGTTCTACTGGGTTCATATTTGTGGTGGTCACTTGACAAGAAGAAAAAAAAAGTTGTTAAAGATGTTGTTAGTTGCTTGGTTCAATTGATTTCCCATCCTTGGATTCTGAAGTTGAGAAAAAGGATTGGATTTAACATCATGTTTGAGTGGGATTCTTAATATAAAATTGACATGGCTAATTTCATCCTCTTATATATATGTATGTATGTATGTATGAAAGAAAAATAGTAAAGTCATGGCAACTTTGAACTTCTATTATTGCAGGGTCACTTGGCAATTTATAAGAACACATTGATGGATGCCTTCAGTTGATTTTAAAGTGAAGAGTGATGACCGTATTTTTTTTGAAAATAATTAAATACTCCAAGTCTCGATTCTCTCATAAATAATTTGCACCTCATTCGTCAAGCTTGAAGGTGGGGCATTTGTTGACGAGTTAATTTTGGGCCAATTGAAAAGTGACAAGTGTAAAATAATATATTAGGTATTATCAAAAAAAAATTCTATTTATATTTTGGGATGTGTTAAATTTAATTTCAAAAGATAAATAGTTAATTTTAATTAATATTCTAGTATTTATTTTATACAAATCAAATGTTGACAAGTGTCAAGATGAAGTGGTACAACCAATCAAATCAAGTCTGATAGTCTAGCAATATCAAGTTAACCAAGTTGAGACACGTGGCATATCTATATCCATGGATCAATTAAGTTAAAATATTTGATGTTATTTCTTAACATGTGTATCAAAGAGATAACTATAAAGAAATCCTAATCATTTGGAGGTTTCCTACTGAACACCTATATAAATGAGTGTTCAGAGATACATATTCTCATATTCACATACACATATTCTTAATTTCAAGACTCAAGTTTCAAGCTTCAAGTTTCTGCTGCGATAAAGTACTGCTATCGTGAAGGTCATATACCTCTTCAAAGCATCAAGTCATCAAGTCCTTTGATCTAGGAGTCAAGGTTCGAGTTCAAAGAAATTTCACAGTGTTCCTTTATTAAGTCAAAAGATACTACACTTTATATCCAAGAACAAGCTCCAAGCCCTTGGATCATATATTGGGACAAGAATCAAGGGATTAGTTTTGTTAGGGAATTTATTTTTCTTTGATAAATTGTAATTCTCTTTTATTCTTTAATATAAATTCAATTTATCAATTATTTTTCTTTGTCTTGTGATTTAATTTGTGGACAACGAAATTTGTGTGAACATGAAAGTTAAAAAATAATAATGAATACATTTTAGGAAAATAAAAACATACCAAAAGAGATTAGATGTTTTATATATGGTACATATCTTCCCAATTATTTTCAGGTGGACCGAGTTGAATTGGGTTGGGGAGGTTTATCGGGGTTATTAGACCGCCCGCTTGTTTTCAAGTTTAGTAAGTTCACTCATGATTAACCCAACCTTCCTTTTTTCTTCGCGTCAATTTCAGATCTAACCCAAACCTCAAACTCAAACTTAAATTTTTTTGGGTGGGTCATAATTGGATTGTTGGGTTGAGTTGAATTTCAACACCTTTAGTAACGATGATACATATATAAAAATTATTGGTTTCTAGCTAGTGTAAGATTATTTATTTCACTATTTCCCCGTGTGTTGTATGCAAAGTTCTATTGTTCAATTTCCAGATCTGATGAATTTTTTGATAGTTCTATTAGGATTTAACAAGAAACTATGATAACAATTTGATGGTTGGAGTTGGACTCAAAATATTTTGTTAAGAATATCCTTTTTTTTTCTTATTCTTTTTTTTTTCTTTTTTTCTATTTGGTTTTGAATTCTAGCAATGTCCAAGTAGTTAAGAGGATTTTAAAAAAAAAATTTAAAAATAAAAGTTATAGAAATCCCGTGGTTGTGGGTGTGTGATAATTTTATTGTAAGTTGCGCTTACCAAGCGCAACTTTTAATTTATTTATTTTTTACTCTGACATAGCGATGGAGTTGTACTATTGAAAGTTGCACTTGGTAAGCACAACTTCTAAATTCTACCAGACCATTGACTTCTGACGATCACTATTGGAAGTTGCTTTTGGTAAGTGCAACTTCTAAATGGTAATATTGAAAGTTGCGGTCATAAACGCAACTTTCAATAGGAACTATTTTTGTGAAAACTGTAACTTTGCTAGCCAACACATGACTTGAAGTCTCCCTTCCTCATTACGGGTTTTGTTGTTTCTACATAGAATTGTGAAGCCTGCATGCTTCATAATTGCATGTAGAAGCATATATATATATATATATTTTTATAAGACATGTAGATGCAATTTCACATGAAGGCATTTTGATAGCCTTTACAAGACTTGTGATGCTGGACCTTCATAACACTTTATATAAGTGAAAGTGCAGAAAAATGCATGAAAGATAGAAAAGGGAGAGGAAAAAAGAAGAGATAAAAAAGAAGAAGAAAAATTTAATTGTAGTAATTGTTTGATTATTTCAAGTGGAGAAATTTTAATAAGGTAAGAATTTAAATTTTGAGTGCTAAATTAAAATTATTTTGTGCTTGTAGTTTGTGTAGAACGGGAAGCCGGAATGAGTTAAACAATCTTATTCAATATTATTTTCTACCAATACTCAAGTTAGTGTATTATTTTCATGTTGTTGTTTTTTTCTTTTCTATTAGTATTTTTGTTCACATATATGTATAGTGTTAATTAATTGTTATAGGATATGTATATTTCATTTGAAATTGTATTATCAATAATAAAATATTAATTTGTTTAAATAAAATTAATTCAAAATAAGAAATATTGTAAAATAATTAAAAATATTTAATATATTAATTAGTTCAAAATAATTAAATTAATTAATTAGAAGAGTTATTAGTTACCTTATTAATTTTTAAATAAAATATTATTTAAAGAATTCTTTTAGAATAAATGTTAGTTTATAGTAATAAAAATGCATAAAAAATGTATTAAAATATATTTAACTCATATTAGAATCAAAATTGTAATTTGTATTGTAATTAGTAATAAAAATTTAAAAATTGTAAATAATTACCTAAGGTGCGCTTTAGGAGCACACCTTCAGTTTATTAATTATTGCTTTCGCCCGACATCAATAATTAATAAATTGAAGGCGCACTCTATAGTACATAATGAGTAAAGATGCACTCACCAAGTGTGTCTGTTGTACAAATTTTTCAAACCTAAATTGTGTTAATTAGAGCTAACGTAAAAATTGAAAATAATTTTATATTAATTATTTAACTATTTCAGAATATCTAAAATAAAATAAAATTTCTTATTTTATTAAATTCTTGTATATTGACATTATTATATTTTTGTCTTGTATTTATAATTTATATTCATGAATTGTTTATTTTTTGTACTGTATAACTAGTGAATAATGTGAATATTAATTTTTTGTTAACTTCTCTGATAGTTATTAATTATAATTGTCCTGTATGTAACATCATTAGAGTATCATTACAGTATCTCGAATGTACCTAATCATATTATTTTTATTTTTCCTGCAAATATTTCAGGATAGATATCAAAGATATATATGGCCCATGTGATCCCAGTGTCTTACACATGCAAGATGGCCATCGATTAGAAGGTGTATTAGCTGGAAATAGATGATACTCTAGTTGTGAGACGAACAGATAAAAGATTTTGGACAATTATAGGACGCCAAGCTCTACACTATCGTTTATTATGTTTATTAAATGAAAGGGGATTCTATGGTGTCTACAGTTGTAGAAATATTGATATTGATGTTCATGTAATTACAGCTTTGGTCGAGAAGTAGCGCTTAGAGACTCAAACATTTCATTTACGTGCGGGAAAGGCTACAGTTACACTGCAGGACATATCAGTTATTTGGGCATTACCAATAGATAGTATTGCTGTTACAGGTAAAGACCATGTTCATACCCTCGCACACTGGCAGGATTATTGTCATTGTTATCTTGGATTCATTCTAGAGGAGCGAGACTTTAGGGGATCACAACTTCATTTTACTGCTCTTACTGACCACATCCAGAACAATAGAATTATGGACTACAACACAATTTTGTAGGCCCAATAATACTCACGTGTCTGTGAATTGATACTTCTTGGAGGTCTTATGTGCCCAGGCTCATTGGGTACTGCAGTATCACTGGTTTACTTACAACATATGGAGCAAATATATGAAATTCATAATTTTAGTTGGGTCGTGCAGTTTTATCATTCATGTATCATGAGCTTTATACTGCAATACGTAAAGGGAAATCAAATATTGGTGGTGCAATGCAACTATTACCGGTGAAGTAGTATTATTTATAATTATATTAATTCTTGTAATTAGGTATGATTCTTGAAAAATTGTTAATTGTAGATTTTGGCGTGGTCTCGTATTACAACGTTGATACCTATAAGATTAACTTTTTGTGTCGATCACAATGAAGCACCGGTAGTAGTTGATGGACTTTCAATTCCTCCATATGGTGCTCAGTAAGATAATATATATTATAATTTATTATCATTCTCAATCAATTGATTTGTGCATATATGGATAAGATGGCTTATTAATATCACTTGAATGGATTTGTAGGTGGTGGCATTACAATTCTTTCACGCAAACAGTAAGTCACTCTGTACAAATCATAAGAGATATGCTTGATAGAATGTTGGCAAATGAGGTTGAAAATTTTATAATATAATAGTTTCCACATCACATCTTCTAGTATGTTATTTTTCTACATAAACATTGCTCAATTCTTTTATATGCAGTTTATATGGCAACCATCTGACCCGGTCCAAGACATTCAAACCTTGCCAGTCCAGTGTGCTCCAAAACTTTGGACAGCAATATGTTCATTAATCAACTTTGCTATTATTAAGATGCATCATCCAGAAATGAGTCCTATGGAAATTTGGGATGCAATAGCATATTCCTCCACCACCGATTGAAAGAGGTTCAATATTGCATAACATATTGCATAGAGGTCATCTTGGGCAAGATTGGTCCATTTATCACATAGATTATATTTCTTAGTGGACTAACATAGAGCAACTTGTTGTGCATGGGCCTCCTATTGTTGGATCAACCACTATGGATGATGGATACATGTTATGGTATAATCAAATTACACGTCGAATCATAAGACCATCATACGAGAACATACAAACGGGGTACCATCAAGATGAGGCACGCGTTTAGCAAGATGTGGTGTGTATGTAAAGCATGCAATACATCCTTCAATGTATTAAATGATATTTAACATTATATTGTCCATTTTATTTTATTTTTCCAAATAGATCAAATGCACAATTTGATGATTAGTTGAGATTCTGTTGCCGATGATGCCTAGGTTGTGTCATTTATTCAGATGAGGGATCATCATAGATTAATTGCTGAGAATGTTCATCAATTGGCATCTAGACAACGCTTTCTAGTCCAAGTCCCTTAAAAACAACCATCTTCTCCACAACAAGAAGTTAGTGGTAGTAGACATACGAGGTGAAGGAGACACATCATTAGATCCAACAACACGACTAATGATGGTAGCATTCATGGGGTCACTAGCAGTGCTTCATTAGCTTAAGAGACTCATTCTTTTAGGTAGGTGGCGGTAGTGATGTGGCAGGTCCCTTTTATAGGTATCCTGAATTGTATGCTGATTGCTACGTACCTCAACTACCAAGACCAGATGAGTTAACACCTACACCACATATATGTTGGCTTTCAGTTAGTATCTAGACTAGTGGATACTAATCCTGGTCTAGGATGGGGATCAATGGAGTATGATTATTCAGCACTAGCACACCACTCATTTCATTTCTTGCCATACTAGTCTTAGTCTAAGATGGGGATCAATGGAGTATGATTATTTAGCACCAACACGCCACTCACTTCATTTCTGACCAGTACCTTTTCTAAGTATTATGGAGTATCGTGATCATGCCTCATCGAGCTTAGCCAACTCATCGACAAGACATGATTTTAATTTGAATGATGTTGGTATTATTCATGATTATCAACATGAGGCTGGTCCAAGCCATCATCAATCACATGATGTTGCACATGATGAAGGGGCACAACGACCATGAAGACAATGACAACGACGAGGTTGTGGCACTGGAGAACATTATTAGCGCTACCTTTTACATGTGTATGTAAATTTTTTTTATATAACTTGACATGTATATACACTTTTTTAAGATCTTTTAATTACAAATATATATTTGATAATTAAATGAAAAAAAATTAAATATATTAAATACAAATCTTAAATTCTAAACATTTAAACCTTAAGAAAGGAAAAAACAAAGAAATGTTTAAGATCTGAATGCATAAATTAAAGCGTCCAAAAAAAATCTATTAGAATAAAAATTACAAAATTTTAAGACATAATAAAATAAATCCTAATGATTCTCCTCATCTAACATTTCAATGTCTGATCGGTAAATAGGACCAACACTAAGTGCCCACTGAGTTCTCGCTTCATTGATTAATCCTGATGATGCATAATCTCTCGATATTTGTTGAAAATTATGATAGTATATGAGTATATCCATCCTATTATTTTCTTCATTTATGCGATTGAGAGCTAATATTTTCTCTTGGGTTGTGTCGCGAGGTAGGGTGATGGCTTTACATTGAGGATAAGGAATACCAAAATCACGACTATCTATTACAAGTCTATCTTGTTCTTGTACACCGTGTTGCTATTCATCTTCCAGTGTTGCTAAATATAAGGTAGAGTATCTTTGATTTGGATCTAATCGATAACAATAATTATCATTTAAGAACCAACTACGACCCATGGCGCGAAAAATATCGCCTGGAATATAATGTAATTTTTGATGCTTTGAATAGGTCCATTTTGACAAGTGATTAAAATTTTCTCACCCTACATATTTATAGACAATTTAAAACTAAAAATGTGGTACACTCTGCACTTAGCTCAATGGATATTATTACTTAAGCATGCAAGGTTGACAAAAACTGTACTTTACATTAAAGGGATGTGTCTATCATCATCAATCTCGCATAGAATCCATTGATCGAGAATCTCTAATAATTTTTCTACCAAAGTATATTAAAACAACAATGGTATTTGAAGTCGACATACCTTCCACAAATACACACATATTTATATTAATTAATCAGTCTAATTAATAACTATCATAAAATTTAATAAAATATTAAGATTCACATTGTTCAATATTTCTACAATACAAAAATTAATTAACACTATATATAATAGTGCACAAAAATATTATTTGAAAAGAACCAAAAAAAAAAAATCAACTCATAAAAATCATACACTAACCTGAATATTTGTAGAAAAGAAAATTGAATCGAATTGTTTAATTCCTTCAAAATTCTCGTTTTACACAAACAGAAAACACAAAAAATAAATAAATAATATATTAATTAAACTATAAAATTTTAATTAATATTGAAAATTTAAATTTTTACCTTAATAAAATTTCTCCATTGACATTGTTAGGATTCCCTTCGAAGATTGGTTTTGATTATGCCCTTTTTGAATTAAAGCTGATTGAACTTATTATGTTAGGTGCAGTTTGTATGGTAACTAAACGATGCAGCAAAATCTATAACTTCCTATGTATAAGTTAATGTATTTTTGGCATCTTACCATTACACCATTCAAGGAGAAGAATGAACTGATTAGAATCACTCTTGCGGATCTTGTACTCAACTATTTAAAAAGAAAGATAGTTTGGTGTAAGATTCAGATAAGTGCTATTCTGTGAGAGTATGATTATTCCTTTGCTCTATACTGTCTTTCTCAAAACTCCAATTTAACTTGCTGATTGTTTACTTCAGTACTGTGAGGTTTTGAAAAGTTAGCGTTGCTCTTTAAACTTGTTCTAATTTATTTGGTTAATAAAGTGCATGTTCAAAATTCTAAGTCATTTGGCTTAGATGGTGGATTAGGCTCACCGAACCATTATAACTATCTTTTCATTTATTTATCTTTCTGCTATATCTGAAAGTTTCGATTTATTCTTTGATATACTGTTTGACTTATTTGAGTTTATTACCCTTTTGGATCCTTGTACTCTTTTAATTGGTACCAGAGCTAAGGGCTCATATATAAGTTTAACAAACTTGAGCTAAAAGATCTTAATGGCTTCTTCTAGCTTTGATGTGTATACAGAAGATCAATCCCACACTCGTCCCCCTCTATTTGATGGGACCAATTGTTCAACTTGGAAGAACAAGATTGAGGAATTCTTCATAGCACTGAATTATGACCTGTGGAGCATAGTCATTGACGGGAGTCTTATTCCTACCAACAAAAGTAATTCTTCAACAGACAGATTGGAACTTACCGCTGAAGACAAGAGAATGCTCTTGATGAATGCAAAGCAAAAAATATCCTTTCATGTGCTTTGGTCAAAGAAGAGTACAATCGTGTTAGCATGTGTACTTTTGCAAAAGATATGTAGAACATACTTCAAGTTACCCACGAAGGGACTTCATAGGTAAAATTAGAACGAATTGCATTGCTTACTACCAATATGAATGTTTTCAATGAAAATAAGTGAAACAATCAGCTAAATGTATGCTCGATTCAAGGAAACAGTGAATCCCATGTTTTCATTGGAAAAAATAGTGTCTAAAAGCGAACGGGTGTGGAAGATCCTAAGATCTCTACCAAAGGAGTAGAATCCTAAGGTCATTGCGATTCATGAGGCTAAAAACTATAAAAAAAAATTGACTATGGGAGAGCTAATCGGCTCACTCACTTCTCACGAGATGACTCTATTCACTAAGGAAGAAAATTCTAACAATAAAAATAAGAAAAGCATTGCCTTCAATGCTGAACAAAGAGAATGGAATGAAGATCCTAGTGACCTAGATGAAGATATGGTCAATGAAGAAATTACCATGATAACCAGGTGACTACAACAACTTACCCACGTCAGAAATCATTTTAGGAGAAACCCCAGAATAAATTCCAGAAGAAATATTGGGGAATTTAGAACTGAGCAGATCATATGTCATGAATGCCATAAGGTAGGGCACAAAAGACCTGACGGCCCAAAACTGAAACGGAGTCCAAAGACTGAGAGAAATCCAAACCAAAGAGCCATGACCATAACTTGGGATAACTCAGACTTGGACCAGTTTGATATTGAAGAAAATTATCTCATTGCTGATAGACAAGTAACTTTACAGTCTCAATTAAGTTCCAGTAGTTTTGACATTGATTATGATTTTGATAAAAATCTTTATATTCACATTGGATGTCATAATCAACTCACTGAATTTCAAATAGAAATAAACCTTCTTAAGGAACAACTAGAAAATACCCTTAATGAAAAGGAAGAACTAGTCTATCACTATGATAAAATCATAAAGAAAAGTTTTGAGGAAAGAAATAGACTACTTGAGAAAAACCAATGTCTTGAAAATGAAATTTAGATTTTACTAGACAGTAACTATAATGTAAAGAGATCACTCAAGGGCAAGAGCAAAATTAATTTTGGATATAGAGACACAAGAACCTCAAAAAGGAAGACTTGTCACTATTGTTCTAAGATGGGTCATATGGCTCACAAATGTCTTATAAGAAATTGGAGTCAAGTATATATAGGTGCCAAAGTCTAACAACTCAGGAACCAACAAAAAATGGGTACCTAAATTTTCAAATTCTTGTGTTGCATGAACTGGTCAAGAAGGTAGTTCAAATAGATCGTTGATATCTAGACAGTGGATGTTCCAGACACATGACAGAAAACAGGTCATTCTTTTTTGAAATACAAGAATATAAAAAAGGAAGTGTGTTGTTTGCAGATAGCACAAAAGGAAAAATCATTGGCAAAGGAACATTAGGTAACAAAAATGGAACTTCCATCGAAAACGTTTGGTTGGTAAATGGGCTCAAACATAATCTTCTCAACATTAGTCAATTATGTGATAATGGGTACCAGGTGCACTTTAAACTTTCTAAATGTGTGGTGACCAAGTATGATGAAACTATTTTCACTGCAATTAGAGAGAGACATATATTACATAAATTTAGATGATTTGTCCAAACAAAATGTTGAATTCCTAGTTGCTACTAATGAATCTTGCTGGACTTGGCATAGGCGTCTAGGTCATTCTAATATGAAACTCATAAACCATTTACTTAAAAAGGATCTAGTAAAAGACATTCCTAAAATAAAGTTAACAAAATACAAAATATGTGATGCATGCATGAAAGGCAAACAAGTAAAAATATCTTTTTAGCTAATAAATGATATTGCATTTTCAAAACCACTAGAACTTCTGCATCTTAATCTGTTTGGACCTATGAAAACACAATCTCTTGGAGGAAGTAAATATGTTTTTGTCATTGTTGATGGATTTTTCTCACTATACATGGGTAATGTTTCTTTCACATAAAAATGAAGTTTTACATCGTTTCATTACTCTTAAAGAGCATTAAAAATGAAAAGGGGCATATGATTAAAACAATCAAGAGTGATCATGGCATGGAGTTTGATGATCATAACTTTGCTACTTTTTGTAATGATCTTAGTTATACTTACAACTTTTCTACTCCAAGAACACCTCAACGAAATGGGGTAGTTGAAAGAAAAATAAGAGTTTTACAAAAAATGGCTCAAACAATGTTGAATGAGTATGAATTTCCAAAGCATCTTTTGGTAGAAGCAGTCAACACATCCAGTTATGTTATCAACAGAGTTTTCTTGAGACCATTCATCAAAAAGATCCCCTATGAACTCTGGAAAGGTAAGATACTCAACATATCTTACTTTCGCATATTTGGGTGCAAATGTCACATCTTAAATGATAGAGAACACCTTGCTAAATTTGATCCAAAATTAGACGAAGGAATATTTGTTGGTTACTCAACAAATAGTAAAGACTACAGAGTTTTTAACAAAAGAAAAAGGACAATACAAGAATCCATGCATGTGGTATTTGATGAAACTAATCCTTTACTAGCCAAGGATTCCTTGAGCATAGAAACTGCAAGTTTCAATCAGATGATAGAAGCACTTCAACAAGAAAGAGAAGGAGAAAAGGAAGGATCTCAAAATTTCACTGAGATAGCCTTAACTTCAAATGGAACTTCTAGCGACGAAACATGAGATAAAATCAACAAATTCAAACATGCCTCAAGCAATTCAACAAACAACATCATTGGAGATCCAGCAACAAGAATCACAACAAGGTCCCAAACCAAAATAAATGAATTACAACATTCTGACTTTGTGTTTTTGTCTAATGCAGAATCATGCAACATAAATGAGGCGTTGAATAATGAATCTTGGCTGAGCGCAATGAAAAAAGAGCTCAATCAATTTGAGAAAAACCAGATTTGAAACTTAGTCAAAAGACCTGATAATTGTCCCATAATGGGAACTAAATGGGTTTTCGAAATAAATTGGATAAACAACGTAAAGTTGTTAAAAACAAAGTAAGACTTGTTGCCAAAAGGGTACTCTCAACAAGAGGGTATTGATAATGATGAACTCTATGCACCTGTTGCACGTCTTGAATGTATTTGCATGTTATTAACTTATGCATCACACAAAAACTTTACTCTTTACCAAATGAATGTCAAGAATAAGTTTTTGTAGAACAACCTCCTGGTTTCAAAAACTCAAAATTTCCAAACTATGTCTTCAAATTATCAAAAGCTCCTTATGGTATAAAACAAGCTCCAAGAGAATGGTATGACTGCTTGAGTTCTTTTTTAATCCGAATGGTTTTTGCATGGGTAAAGTAGACACTACACTTTTTACAAAAACATTAAACGGTCATTTACTACTTATTCAAGTATATGAGGATGATATAATCTTTAGAGGTACTCATAAAGATCTTTGTGATGAATTTGCAATATGCATGACAACGGAATTTGAAATGAGTCTTATGGGTGAGTTAAACTTTTTTTTTTTTTTTACTACAAATCAACAAACCCCCAAAGGAATTTTTATATCCCAAGAGAAATATACTAAGGAGCTCTTGTAGAAATTTAGAATAGAGGATTGTAAAGAATCCAATGTTCCCATGGCTAGATCTACAAAGCTGGAACTTGATCCTGAAGGAAAAAGTGTGGATGAGACAACATACAGGGGCATGATCGGAAGCTTGCTTTATCTAATTTCCAATCGCCCAGATATACTGTTTGCCACCAATTTGTGTGCTTGATTTCAAGGACAATCAAAAGAGTCACATCTCAAGGCCGTCAAAAGAATTCTTTGCTACCTCAAAGGAACCATCAACCATGGAATTTGGTATCCTTGATCTAAAAGTTTCAATCTAGTCGGGTATTCTGATGCTGACTATATAGGGTGCAAAATTGATCGAAAAAGCATTATTAGAACTTGTCAACTACTAGGCTCATATCTAGTAAGTTGGCACACAAAGAAACAAAGTGTGGTAGCCATGTCAACAACTAAAGCAAAATACATGGCACTAAGTAATTGTTGTTCATAGGTATTGTGGATGAAACAAACTCTTAGTGGCTAGGGGTTACAATTTCCTTGCATATTAATTTTATGTGACAACACTAATGCTATTTGCAGTACAAAAAATCCAGTGTATCACTCGCGCACAAAGCATATAGAAATCAGGCACCATTTTATCAAAGATCATGTTCAAAAGGGTGATGTATGCATAAATTTCATTGAAACAAAAAATCAATTGGCTGATATTTTCACTAAACCACTTCTAGAAGATCGTTTCAGTTTTCTTAAGAATAACTTAGGAATCATACCTTTTCCTTTCTCATCATGAATCTTTGCCATATTTTGGTATGTGTATTTTCTATTTCCAAAAATACAACAATATCTTCAATTTAAGGTACATAAAATAACTATCTTAATTTATCATTTTTAAATTTTTTATAATAGGGAAAATTGGGCAATCAAATCGTCTAATCGTTTGCCTTTCTACACACAAATCTACAAAAACTCTCCCTCTTCTAGCACACCTTTCACCGCATCTTTTTCAAAATCTTCTCTTCCTCTTTCAACATTGGTGAAACCAAACTCCATTCCCTTCATCTCCCATGGCTGACAGCCTGAAATCCATATCCCAAAAATTAGCTGATTACGCCTTTGACACTGAGGAATCTATCCCATCTCAACATCCTCAGTGTTACTATTTTTTCTTACATCGCTTGATAATGTTAACTATCTTATCTGCATCTTCTACTAGTGGGGTCATTCAAGCAACATGAATAGGCTGTCTATGTTTCTTTTGTACATAATTGCCATAGGGCAAACTATTAACATAGGGTATATTATCTTGCATAACATGATTTATGCCCTTCGTCATTCCTCCAAAATTTTACCCTATGGCATGCTCTTCACTCATCTCCTTTGTCTTGAAAATGTTTTCTTTCCATCCCCTTAGGTTGAAGAGCCAAGTGAAAGAAAAATTGTTGATTTACCAAGCCTTAAGAAAATGAAAATCTAAATTGGTGAAGATAAGGTTTGGTTCGAGGGTACTTCCACCTCTGCCACTATTCCTTTTGCTCCTCGATGTATCTCTCGCCGTACCAATGGCAAGAAATCACTCTATATCCCTATGATTCTGTCCAAGACATTAACTTTATTGCTTCTGAAGAAGTAACCTCCAAGCATAAAAATAGGTCGTTAGATATTCCAACACATGATCTCTTAACCTCTGTTTAGGCTATTGCTTCCTTTGTTGATCGTTTGGAGTGCAAGATTTATGAGCTTGCTATCTCTGTTGAAGACGATTTTTGCAGGTGCAAAAATAAAATCTCTGATCTTCATGTTGAAGTCAGTACCTTCGTTACTCCCTTCACAAAAGATCCCACAGTCGCTGAGCTTTTTGATAACGAGGGGGAGAATATATTGTTTTGTTCTGCTGTTATGTTGATCTACTGTTGCTAGTTGCTTAAAGATGATGTTTGCACATTCTAAAACTACCTTATTATGTTTTGTCACTATTTTGAATTCAGCACATGTGCTAGAACTTAAAATACTATAACATCTGCTATATTATGCTTTACGTTCAACTATTTGAAGTTTTTGGTATTAAGCTTTTTGACAGAGAGAGAGCAATGATATTGACTGCCAAAGTAATTATGTAATATGTGTTTAAAACTTACTTATGTTTTCAAGTATTTTTGATGGGGGGAGAAAACATCACATGGAATAGTCTCTTAAGATAGGGGGAGAACAATAAAAATGGCATCATTAAAAGTGGGAGATTATTAGGATTCCCTTCGAAGACCAATTTTGATTATACCCTTTTTGAATTAAAGCTTATTGAACTTATTATGGTAGGTGCAATTTGTATGGTAACTAAACGACGCAACAATATTTGGAACTTCCTATGTATAAGTTAATGTATTTTTGGCATCTTACCATTGCACCATTCAAGGAGATGAATGAGTTGATTCTCTTGAGGATATTGTACTCAACTATTTAAAAAGAAAGAGAGTTTGGTGTAAGATTCAGATAAGTGCTATTTTGTGAGAGTATGATTATTTCTTTGCTCTATACTTTGTCTTTCTCAAAACTCCAATTTAGCTTGCTGAGTGTTTACTACAGCACTATAAGGTTTTGAGAAGTAAGCGCTGCTCTTTCTACTTGTTCTAATTTGTTTGGTTAATAAAATGTGGGTTTCTTTTGCTTAGGTAGTGGATTAGGCTCGCCGAACCACTATAACTATCCTATCTCGTTTATTTATCTTTTTGCTATCTCTGAAATTTTAATTATATCTTAAAGTTCCGATTTATTCTCTAATATACTGTTTGACTCCTTTGAGTTTATTACCTTTTTAGGTCCCTATACTCTTTCAGACACAATCAAATAATTACTACAAGTGGACTTTTTTCTTCTCTATTTTTTCTTCCTATTTTCTTTCTTTCCTCCTTTTTTTTTTTCCCCCTTTCTCTCTACTCCACTTATAAGGAGTGTTGGCTAATATCCAGCCAACACTCCTTAACAATTTATTCAAAATTGCAACCTTCATGTGAATAAATTGCAGCCTTCACAAGTAAAGGTTGCAGTTTTGCGAACCAAGTCATGTGTTGGCTGCCAAAATTGTAGTCATGTGTTGGCTACCAAATTTGCAACCTTCACAAGTAAAGGCTGCAATTAGCTAACAAAAATAGTTACTATTAAAAGTTGTGGTTTATAACCGCAACTTTGAATAGTACCATTCAGAAGTTGTACTTTACCAAGCGCAACTTCCACTAGTGATTGTTGCAAGCGACAATAAAATTATAATTTTCCCACAACCACGGTATTTCTGTAATTTTATTTTTTTATATTTTTTTTTAAAAAAAAAACCAATTAAAAGTTCCCCACATGCTTCCCCTAGGGGCTATTTCAATGTGATCAAAGAAGTTTGAGAATTTCTCATGATTTTTTGGGTGATAGCTATTGACTCTTTTGTATGCTTGTTGCCATCTCTCCCTTTGATTTGACTGTGAATTAAAAGGAAGCGCCAAATTCTCTCTTTACCTATTTAAAATTCAACCCCATATCTTATTCTTAACTAACATGTGCATGTTAAAATTTTAAATGAAGTCTTTGAAATTTGTATGCACACTTAGCAGTGTGTGGCTAAATTTATTAAAATATTTTATAAGTTTTTGTATCTTATAAATTATTTTTTGAATTTATAAGATGTTAAATTTTATTTTAAAAATAAGCTTTTATAGTGTTTAGATAAGAATAAGATTTTGAAGCTTATTGAGATGTTAGTAATGACAATTTTATTTTGACGCAGTTAAAATTACAAGATATAATTAAAATTTTAAAGTTTAGGAACATTTTACTTTTTCTTTAAAGATTTTATAATGACATTAAAGGTTATAAGATCTTTTTTGAGA
This sequence comes from Jacaranda mimosifolia, assembly GCA_018894105.1. Lineage (NCBI taxonomy): Eukaryota > Viridiplantae > Streptophyta > Magnoliopsida > Lamiales > Bignoniaceae > Jacaranda > Jacaranda mimosifolia. The sequence goes on from CM032123.1 coordinate 15,776,021, forward strand.
AAATTCATCACACACTTTATTAGCATGTTATAAGAAGTTTTGAAAGCTTATAAGCTCTTTAAAATATTTTATAAGATCTTATAAAGTGTTTTGATAATTTTATTTTAAATTAGAAACTTACAAAATAAAATTTTAGGATTTTATAACCTTTTTTGTTATAAAAAAAAGATAAGAAAAATTTAATTTATTTTTAAAATTTTCAAATCACTTTTTATGTTAGCCATATTAATTAAAAAAAACTAATCATTACTAATTCAAACACTTTAAGAGCTTATATATGCTATTATTAAAAAAAATATTTTTTTTTCTCTAAAATAGAAGTTATGATACCAAATTTTCGCATATAATAAATATGCCTTTCTATTTATTCTATATATATATTCAATAACATCTGTCTAAATAATCACTATTTATATATTCAGAAACTTCTTTAACTACAAGGTAAGCTAAAAAAATTTAATGGCTTTGAATTTTTTTCTTTATTTTGGTAATAACTATGAATATTTTATTTTATGTGACGGTTATTTTCATAATTGTATAGATTATAGATATATATTTTGCATGTATCCCAATTTTAATATAAGGGATGTGAAAATGTTTACAGATAATATGATTACTCAAAAAAAAATTTATGCACGTGGGAATTGCATGTGTATAACTGTTGGTATATAAAATAAGATTAAGCATTTTACTAGCTCCAATACATTTTACAAGATGCAAGAGCTTATAATTTTTTTTAAATAAGTTTAGCAAAATTTTGTTTTAATCTAATAATAATCTTTGTATAAATCAAGTAACAAATAAAGCACATATTGCAGAATTAATATTTTGGTATTGTGGCTCAAAGTAATTGTTTGCATTAATTCTTTTAGTCCAAACAATATATCCAATGTGGATAGATTGGCATTGGATGCATTGGACTAGAAAACCACAAAATCGCTAAGATATGAATTTATTGGAATAGATAGGCTGAGATACAAATTTATTGGAATAAATAATCTAAGTGAGAATTCAAGTTTATTGTTAGGATAATTAATCGATCGGCTTAAAGTTAAAAGTGTTTTTTCAAGTATTGTGATGGGAGGATTCTCTTTCTTCTCGTAGACCTTTTAATGTACCCTTAATTTTCGTTAATGCTTTTACCATTTCATTTCATTTCAAAAAGAAAAAAAAAAAAAAAAAAAAAAAAAAAAAAAAAGCGCTTTGTAACTTTCTTCTTATTTTTCCATTACAAAGGGGATTAATTAGATTAAATTTCATATGAAGAAGCTCAATATTAAGTTTATTTCAGGCACAAATATATGTTACAAATTAATATTTATACTCTACAAATATTACATGTTAGAAAATATATTGGAAGATGTAATTGAGGAATGCATCAATTACTTGTTGTTTTGAAGAAATGTGGAAATTAATTTAGTAGGGACAATTTTTATCGTGAATGTTAAAATAATGACCTTTTTGTTAGGGTGAAGTTGTTCTTTTTTTTTATTTTATAATTTATTAATATATACTTATAGCTGGATGACTGATGTATGTATATATGTATTTTTTGTAATGATTGATATATGATTGTAAGGAAATGATGTGTAATTATTTAATTGATTATTATTTTAAATAATTTTAAATAATTATATAATGTATTATTGAAATAAATTAGTTAGAGAAATACAAAAATTATCATGTTAATTAAATAGAAGAAAATAATTGATATATAAAATAAATATTTATTAATTAATTTTTTTTTACAATAAGTGGTTAAACTTAATAACTAAAGTAGTTAACAAAAATTAATTATTAAATATATTCTTAAATGGATGAAATTTTTAATTCTTAAATGACATTTAATATTATAAACTAAAAGATTGTATTTATTTTTAAATTTTATATTCTTAAACAAAAATCTAAAATATATAAATTTGTAAACATAAATTGTAAAATCTATGAATTAGTAAAATTATGTACATTTTCATATATATATATATATGTGTGTGTGTGTGTGTGTGTGTGTGTGTGTGTGTGTGTTAATTAAGGACAATTACAATTCTTAATCATTCTAAACGAAATTAATATTTTTAGACAATTAATTCTAATTAAATAGATTTGTAACTGAATGGAAGCATATTTTTATATAATTTATCATTTTTTAAATTGATAATACAAAGAATAATAATTGTTAAATAAAAATGAATTATAAATTATATGTAAGATATGACAAAAAAAAATGGAAATTAAAGATGATTATTATTTTTTTTGCAATAAATTTGATATTGATTAATTTGGTCTTAATAAGACTAAGAGGGTGTTTGAGTGAGCTTATAAGCTCCTCAAAACATCTTATAAGATGTTTAAGAGCTTATAAGTTGATAAAAAATATTTGGTAAATTTTTTAAAAAAGAGCTTATAAGATCATAAAATAAGATGTTAGGAGCTTATAAGCTCTTTTAAAAAAAGTAAGAAGACCCTAACTTATTTTTAAGATTTTAGCAAGCTCCTTTATTTTTAACCATTTTAATTACAAAATGGCCATTATTAACATCTTATAAGCTCCAACATCTTATTTTATCCAAGTACTTTAACAACTTATTTTAAAAATAAGATCTAACATCTTATAAGTCCCAAAAATATCTCATAAGATGTAGGAGCTTATAAGATATTTAAAATAAGTTTAGCCAAACACCCTCTAAATCAATATAATAAATACATAGCGATATTGATAATGATGCATTAATTTGAAATAAAGTCAACTATTCGAAAACTAATAACATCAATTTCAGACTTTTCGTAGCTTTCAATATTTTTTGCCTGAAAAAGAAATTCCATCTGAATTTTACAGAATATGTAAATGATTAATTTAAAGATCATTTTCCTAAATTTAGCATAAGGTATGTTTTATTGTTATTTCATTAACATAATTTTTATATTTTTAGAAGAATTCTAGAAAGAAATAAAATCTCACTTAAAATAATGTTATGATATCACTTATTTCAATCATTATTTTTATATAAAGAAAATAAAAATATAGAAATTTATTTTATTTTTTAAAATGATGATTTAAAATTTCATACTAAATCAATGAAGTCATAAAAATAAAAAATGGGTACCTTAGCACCATAAAAATATCCCATGGTAAGGAAAAACAAAGTAAAAATGTATGGAAGAAACATAAGTTGTAAAAGCCTGAAAAATAAGTGAACTTATTGCATTTGGGGTTGTGAAGTGGCAAATCAAAAAAGGAAGAAAAAGAAAAAGGAAACAAGAGAGAGGCAACAGCCAACAAGTTTTTGTATAGGGCAGGTAGGTTTTAGGCTTCTTTGGGGTGTTCTGATTCTGAAGGGGATATTTTGGATATAAAAATAATTCTTTTGGAAGTTAAAATTGAAAAAAAATAAAATGCCAATACATACTTTCGGCTTTTTTATAAAAAAATAGCAAAAAAAAAAAAATTGCAAAAATACAGCACTAAAGATTTACAATTTTATAGTAAGTTGCACTCACAGACAGCAACTTTCAACAGTAATGAACAGTTACTGTTGAAAGTTGCACTCGGCTGTTGAAAGTTGCACTCGGCGAGTGCAACTTTCAACAGTATCCATAATTTTTTATTCTAAAATATTTTATTTCTTTGTGTATAAATTTTTTTAGGGCTTGTTCTCCTATATTTTGGAAAAATATTTTTCTGCCCCCAAAATATTTCAAAATGCATGCACATTCTCCGATATTTTTCCAAAAATACTCTAATTTTTGACCCAAAAAATTCTCTCATAATTCACCCAAAAAGCCCTACACCCTAAAAAGCACACCTATCCTCTCATTTTCTCACTCCATCTTTCACATCAACCATTCATTACTTCACTTGTATTTACATATATATACACACATAGATATATTTTACATATATGAAAATATTAAAATTTTGTTATTTAAAAAATTCGAAAACTTATGTTTACCGAAAAAATATTTAATGTAAATAATTAATTAAAAATATTAAATACCTTATTAATTTTTTTTAAAAATTATTCTAAAATTTTTTTTCAAAAGAAATGTTAGTTTAATAGTAATAAAAACCTTTGTTTCATTTTCATTTCATTTGATATGACTCAGGTAATCCTTTCTCCTTCTCCTCCTCCTCCTCCTCTCTTCTTCCTTTTTTTTTTTTTTTTCCTTTTCTATGTAACTTTGGCCGGCCGGCCGCACCAGCAGCCGGTCAGATCTGGCCGCCGGTCCGGTGACTGGCAGCCTGTTAGATCTGGCCGCCGGTCCGACGACCGACAGCCAGATCTGATTTTTTTTTTTAATTAGAAAAAAAAATGATTATTTGGGTTATTCTTTCAGGTTTGAAGGGTGTATACTTGTGTATTATTTCGCTTGATTGATGTAAGGTTTTTAATTATGCTAAAATTTAATTATGTTTTAGTTATGTTCATTATGTTTTGGTTAATTATCTCCATTAATTAAAGTTTGATTTATGTTTTAGTTATATGAAATATGTATTATATAATTTGTCTCAATTAGTTAAAATTTATTTATTTTTAGTTAAAATATTTATGTTTTAGTTTTATGAATTATATTTTATATAATTTGTCTCAATTAGTTAAAACTTAATCATGTTTTAGTTGAAATTTGATTTACGTGTTGGTTAAACTCAAATAATAATTTATTATTTTTGGTATAATAATTTGATTTATTATAAATAATGATTTATGTATTAGTTGAAATTTGGATTATATTTTATGTTAGTTTTATATGTTGTTATATTTGTTAGAGTTATGTTTTTATTTGAATTACAAATTTTGTTAGAATTATTATTGAGTTAAATTTTGTGGTACTACATATTGAATTGTATTAAAATTTAAATTTTCATTCAGTTTGTGAAATTATGATTTATTAATAAGTATGTGCGCTTGTAACATATGCCTAATGATGCAAGCTATCTTGACTTGGTGGAAATCTTTGTCAGTGTTAATTTTAGTGGAGCATTAATATACCAATAAATATCTTAACTTGGTGAAAAAAATTAGTTTTAGTTAATGATTCCAATCCTCAATTTGTTTGTCATTCACATTAATATACCAATAAATATTTTGGATGTACCTAATCATATATTTTTTTTTTCCAGCAAATATTTCATGATGAATATAAGAGATATATATGGTCCACATGATCCCAGTGTCTTATACATGCAAGATGGACATCGATCAGAGAGTGTATTAGCTGGAGATATAGATGACACTTTACTTGTTAGACGAGGACATAGAAGATTTTGCAGAATTATAGGACGCCAAGCTCTACACTCTCGTGTATTATCTTTATTAAATGAGATGGGATTCTATGGTGTCTACAACTGTAGAAATATTGAGACTGATGTTCATGTGATTACGGCTCTGGTCGAGAGGTGGCGCTCAGAGACTCACACATTTCATTTACGTGTGGGAGAGGCTACAGTTATGTTGCAAGACATAGCAATTATTTGGGCATTACCGATAGACGGTATTGCTGTTACCGGTATAGACTATGTTCGCAACCTCACGCAGTGGCAAGATTATTGTCATCGTTATCTCGGATTCATTCCGGAAGAGCGAGACCTTAGGGGGTCACAACTTCATCTTACTGCTCTTACAGACCATGTACATAATAATAGAATTACGGATCATAGCACAGTTTTGGAGGTCCAATAATACGCACGTGATTGTGCATTGATACTTCTTGGAGGTCTTGTGTGCCCAAGCTCATCAGGTTCTGCAATATCATTGATTTACTTACAACATATGGAGCAAATCTATGAAGTCCGTAACTTTAGTTGGGGTAGCGCAGTTTTATCGTTCATGTATCGTGAGCTTTGCACTGCATCACGTAGAGGAAGATCAAATATTGGTGGAGCGATGCAGTTGTTACAGGTGAAGTAGTATTATTTTGCCTTTATGTTAATTCTAACAATTAGGTACGACGCCCAAAAAATTGTTAATTGTAGATTTGGGCATGGTCACGCATTACAACATTGACACCTATAAGATTAACTTCTCGTGTCGATGATAATGAAGCTTCAGTAGTAGTTGATGGACTGCCAATTCCTCCATATGGTGCTCGGTAAGATAATATATGTTAAAGTTTATTAACATTTTCATGCAACTATTTTCTATGTATGTGGATAATATAAATTGTTATATTAATATCAATTGAATGGATTTTTAGGTGGTGGCATTATAATTCTTTCACGCAAACAGCAAGTCACTCTGTACGAATTATAAGAGATATGCTTGATAGAATGTCGGCAAATGAGGTAAAAAATTGTATAATAATAATACTTTTTACATCAAATATTCTGATAAGTTATTTATCTATATAAATATGGCTCAATACATTTATATGCAGTTTATATGGCAACCATATGACCCGATCCAAGACATTCAAACCTTGCCAATCCAGTGTGCCCCGAGGCTTTGGACAGCATCGTGTCCATTAATAAACTTTGCTATAATTGAGATGCATCATCCAGAACGAGTGCTAAGGCAATTTGGGATGCGACAACATATTCCTCCACCACTGGCTGAGAGAGGTTCAATATTACATGACGTATCACGTAGAGGTCATCCTGGACAAGATTGGTCCATTTATCACATGGATTATATTGGTCAATGGCGTAACAGAGAGCAACTTATTGTGCATGGACCTCCTATTGTCGGATCAATCACTATGGAAAATGGATACATGTTATTGTATGATCGAATTACACGCCGAATAATAGGTCCATCATATGAGAACACACGAACGGGGTACCATCCAGAAGATCCACGCGCTTGGCAACATGTGGTATGTATAGTAATCATGCAATACATCATTCATATATTTAAATGATATTTAACATTATGATACATTTATATTTTTTCCAGGCAAATCAAATGCACAATTTGATTATCAGTTGTGATTCTGTTGCCGATGATGCTGAGGTTATAGACTTCATTCATATGAGGAATGATCATCGATTAATTGTTGATAACGTTCATCAGTTGGCATCTAAACAACGCTTTCCCAGCCAAGCCCCTCAACAACAAGAAGTCAGTGGTAGTACACATATGAGAAGGAGGAGACGCAACATTAGATCCAACAACACAACTGATGATGATGCTCATTCTTTTAGGTCAGGTGGTGTTAGTGATGTGGGAGGTCCTGTTAATAGGCTGCATAACTTGTTTGCCGACGGCTACGAATGTCAACCACCAAGAGATCTGGAATTAACACCTATACCACCATATATGTCGGCAAGCAGACAATCAGTATCCGGACTAGTAGATACTGATCTTAGTATAGGATGGCGATCAACGGAGTATGATTATTCATCACCAGCACGCCACTCATTTCATATCTCGCCATTACCTTTTCTAGATAGTACGGAGTATCGTGATCACCATGAGGCTGGTCCAAGCCATCATCAGTCACATGATGCTGCACATGATGAAAGGCCACGACGACCACGAAGGCATCGACAACGACGAGCTTGTGGCACTGGAGGACATTATTAGGACTACCTTTTAGAATATTGTGTATCAATTTCATTGGTTCATAAAATACAAATTGTAAACTTGTATTTCGATGCTTTGAATCAAGATCAGGATAACGACTGCAAATATTGGTTCCACATAACAAGTAACAAAGAACACAAAAAAATTACAATGGATGCGCATAATATTTTGTAATAAAGAAGACACACATAAATTACAAAGAAACAAAAATTGGTTCATATATTTTACTTACAACTTACTAACTACAAAAAAGCTAGGGATTGAGTCTTCCAAGGCCTTGTTGTGCATTTTGAACTTCATCAAGGTGACGTGCTTGTTGTCTTGCTCTTGCTTGAGGCCAATCCATTTCATTTTGAATTCGACTGGTACGGTCTTTGCCTACGTCGCTCTCGACGTGCAGGGTTGTGAACTAGCTCAAAATTAGGATCATCCCAATAATCCTCCAACCACAATGGAGCAAATCTCCCTTTATAAGTTGCAACGTAATGTTCCACTTTATAATATTCCTTCACAAGTGATGCACAGTTGATCCCAAATGTTCGACATACTTGCATTGCATGTGAGCAAGGAATTCCATATTCAACCCATTTCCCACATGAGCACTCTCGTGTCCGAAGCTTCACAACATAAGTATGATTCCCACGTGATGTGTCCATCGTAGTAATGACTGAAGCTGATTGTTGAGTGTAATCAACCTTTTGGACGAAGTGATTAACAGAATGATGCTGCGATTTTGTGTATATGTCAAAAGCATAATCAGCCCATAATTGATCATTTTGCTTCATACTCCACGAGGGGGCGTGAAATCAGGTATGCTCTCTACAGCAGCCAAAATACTATGGTGACGATCAGAAAGTAAACAATAGCCATCCACCCCTCTGATAATGTGTTTCGTCAACATCTGAAGGAACCATCTCCAAGACATCAAAGTTTCCTCATCTACTATGGCAAAAGCTATAGGCATAACATTCTGATTTGCATCCATGGCTACGACAACAAGCATTTTATGTTTATACTTTGTGTATAGATGAGTTCCATCTACACTGATAAGTTTGCGGCAATGTTGGAACCCTTCTATACATGGTCGAAATGCCCAAAAGACATATTTCAACATCTTTTGTCCTGGTATGCCTGTTTCAAGATGACTCCATTCAACAATTGTTCCTGGATTCCATTTTTAGAGAGCTCCCATATATTTCGGTAATTTTCTTACCGAGGTCTCCCAAGTCCCATAAAGTTTTTCTCTTGCACATTTCATGCTATTACATGCCTTAGCATAAGAGATTTCATAACCATACTTTTCTTTTACCATCATTTGCACACTTGCAACCCCATAACTTGGATTACCTCGAACAATGTCCAATAGGTCTAAAGCAATCATATTTCTGCTTAAATTTCGATGATCCATTGAAACCTTATCCATAAGGCATGTGTGAGGGCCTCCATACTTGGTAATTCTCCACAATCCCTTTTTCTCTTTAAATATTCCCCTCACACTCTACGGACAAGAAGGTTGTCCTCTGTTATGATGTTTGCACACCACATTCCATAACTTTGGTGTGCTCTCAAGAACCCGATATTCTCGTCTCGCCACTCGCACTAAATAATCTTTCACAGAAGTGATAAGATGCTCCTTACTCTTGAATACCATTCCCACGTGGAGTGTTCCTTTACTTGAGTCGTAAAACTCAGTCCAACCACGAGTTGGAATATCCGCAGAATCTGCCTGTATAAATATATCATTATCATCTATTGCAGAGAAGAATGGATATACGGGATACAGACTTGGTTGCGTAGTCGTGGATGTATGTCTTCTCGTCTCATGTGGTAGTTGTTGAGAAGATGTTCCCTCACCATGTGAAGGCAATAGCTCTTCCATTGTATCAATATGTACCTCATCATCGTCACTACCACTAAAATCATCACTATCATTTTCATCTGGTTCCGAATCTCTCAACTCTTCATCACAAAAACTATCTACTTGTGGCTTTGGTTCACTATCATGAACGAAATGCGTTGGGTTATCTTGCTCTCCTTCAAAAACTTGATGAGAGGTAGAAAGACCTTCACCAAAATCATGAATCCCAACATTTGCAAACCCTTGCGTAACCACAGGAACATTTATTTCTGTTTGAGTTAGGTATTGTTGATCCCATCCAAAATCTTGGTAAGAGGCAAATTGACCTTCGGGTTGCATCAAAAGCCCCATGTAAGACCCCACTCCAAAAGTATTATCAACACCAGTCTGACTTATTGCTTCTGTCTCAACATATAATTCCACATTATCAAGTTGGCACTGTGGACCAAACAACATAGATAAACCACCATCATTCTGTATTTTCACAAGTGTAGATATCCCGTACTGTTTATCCAAATAGAATTTTGCTTGAATTTTTAGTTTATAGCTGCTGCTATCAATAGCTGTCGCTCCATAGATTTCGTGGCACAGATCAGAATATGTTATTTCACGAGATACTCTAATAATACTGCATGCTGGACGATCATAATCCACTGAGCGAGAATCTCTAGTAATATTTCCGCCAAAGTATATTAGAACAACAATGGTACTCGAAGTCGACATACCTTCCACAAATACACACATAAATTATATTAATTAATCAGTCTAATCAATAATTATCATAAAATTTTGAAAAATGTTAAGATTTACATTGTTCAACATTTCTACAGTACACAAAAAGTAAATTTACATATACTAACAAAAATTTAATTAACTCAATCAAAATTCTAATAGAATTTTCTATGAAAATATAACAACATTTAATACATTAATCAAATTTAAACTAATATAATTTAATCTACTTCATAAATTAAATTTAAGCTAACATAATAAATCATATTTTAAACTAGCATTTATAATTAATAATATTAATAAACACATAATGACATATAAACACTCCCCCTTATGTCCATCATCATCACGCAAGAAATTAAAAACCAATCAGCAACAAATGAGAAGGCTCCACCCCTTCTCCCAACATCCCATCCTCCTTTGTGAATCCACTAATTCTAAACATTTCTAAAGTATTGTACTATAAAAATATTACAAAATTAAAACAAGATATCCAAGCTTACCTTTAAATGCTCCACTAAAATTAACACTGACAAAAAATTTCCACCAAGTCAAGATAACCTGCATCATTAGGCACATGTTACAAGCGCACATATTTATTAATAAATCATAATTTCACAAACTGAATGAAAATTTAAATTTTAATACAATTCAATATGTAGTACCACAAAATTTAACTCAATAATAATTCTAACAAAATTTGTAATTCAAATAAAAACATAACTCTAACAAATATAACAACATATAAAACTAATATAAAATGTAATCCAAATTTCAACTAATACATAAATCATTATTTATAATAAATCAAATTATTATACCAAAAATAATAAATTATTATTTGAGTTTAACCAACACGTAAATCAAATTTCAACTAAAACATGATTAAGTTTTAACTAATTGAGACAAATTATATAAAATATAATTCATAAAACTAAAACATAAATCAAATTTTAACTAAAAAATAAATAAATTTGAACTAATTGAGACAAATTATATAATACATATTTCATATAACTAAAACATAAATCAAACTTTAATTAATGGAAATAATTAACCAAAACATAATGAACATAACTAAAACATAATTAAATTTTAGCATAATTAAAAAACTTACATCAATCAAGCGAAATAATACACAAGTATACACCCTTCAAACCTGAAATAATAACCCAAATAATCATTTTATTTATTTATTTTTTCTAATTAAAAAAAAAAATCAGATCTGGCCGCTGGCCAGCAGCACCCAGCTGGTGTGGCCGGGCGGCGGGCAAGTGCCCTGCCAGCCGGCCAAAGTTACATAGAAAAGGAAAAAAAAAAAAAGAAAAGGAAGAAGAGAGGAGGAGGAGGAGAAGGAGAAATGATTACCTGAGTCATATCAAATGAAATGAAAATGAAACAAAAGTTTTTATTATTATTAAACTAACATTTCTTTTGAAAAAAAATTTTAGAATAATTTTTTAAAAAATTAATAAGGTATTTAATATTTTTAATTAATTATTTACATTAAATATTTTTTCTGTAAACATAAGTTTTATAATTTTTTAAATAGCAAAATTTTAATATTTTAATATATGTAAAATATATATATGTGTGTATATATATGTAAATATAAGTAAATTATGAGAGAAGTTTTTGGGTCAAAAATTAGAGTATTTTGGGAAAAATATTGGAGAATGTGCATGCATTTTGAAATATTTTGAGGGCTGAAAAATATTTTCGCAAAATATAGGAGAAGCTCTAAAAGAATTTATACACAAAGAAATAAAATTTTTTAGAATAAAAAATTATGGATATTGTTGAAAGTTACACTCGCCGAGTGCAACTTTCAACAGTAACTATTCATTTCTGTTGAAAGTTGCAGTCACAGACTACAACTTACTATAAAATTGTAAATCTTTTGAATAGTGCTGTATTTTTGTAATTTTTTTTTTGTTGCTATTTTTTTATAAAAAAGCCCATACTTTCTCAAAATCAAACCAAACAAACAAAGGCTGCAGACTACAAAGCCTACTACAGGCTATACAATCTACATCTGATTCTTTAATTTCATGCACATTCATTCAATTACTTGATAATAATGAATTCTAAAAACGATTTTAAGATCTCAATGCAATGCTTGCTAGTTTAGTAGTTTTTACAAAATCAAAATATATTTCTTATACTTTGAATATATATATATATATATCTTTTTTTTAATAATTATTATTGTTTATTTTGACAAGCTTGATGAAAATAAAATCCTTTGATATTCCAAAATAAATAAATATTGTATATAAATGTGTATGCATATATGAATAAACCTATGACTAACCATTTGGCCCATAAAAAGGAAGCCCAGACTAAAACGCGCCTTTTTCTACCTATTATCGTTGTTCTTTTCTAAAATTCCATTTCTGCCCCTTTCCATTAAAACCTGAAAAAGACTAGGTCAGCTCAAAAAACCAGAGCACCACCAGCACCCTCCAAAGTCCAAAACCAATTAAGACTGACGAAACTCCACAAATTTGCTTCTCCCAATCTCAAAATGGCTTCCGCCACTCGCTTGCTCTCCAGATCCGCTCGCCAGGTTTCCCTTTCTCATCTCTCTATCTCTTTTCCCTTTGCATTCGTTTTATTGAGTAGATCTATTGCCAAACTGCTAGGGTTTTTAGTTTATCGTTTGAGTAAAATAAATGGATGAATGTCTGATTCTTGAATGTGAGTGTTTCGCATTATGTCCGATTGTTGTTATTGTTGATATTTTGCTCTTCTGAATCGTGGATGATTTCATCTTTAATGATTTTTGTTTCTTTTCGATTTTTTTTGCAGTTGTGTACTGGGCAATCAGTTCTGCGATCGGAGTATGTCATTCCAGCTCGTTCCTTTGCCAAAGGAGCCGGCAGTGCTCCCCCCGCGTTGAAGGGTGATGGTAAGTTCTACATTTGTTTTACAACTTGCCTTTATTGGTTCTGGCTCGGGGATTGATGGTTGTTTCTATCAATGAGTGTGAATGGTCTCGGAGATTGTTGGTTTTTTTTTTTTTTTTTTATGTCAATGAGTGTGATTGTTGCTGATGATGACGATAATGTTGAGAAAAAGTGTCCGGATTCTTAGGGTGAGTGTGATGAAGAAGACAAATGTACCACACTGTGAAATGATCTGTTTGATCAATTTATGGATTTTAATTAGTTACGAGTTTATTTTGACAGAATGGTGAGGGGAAGGCACACGAATTAGTTTAGGTGATCGATGCTCTGGAGCTGAGTGCTGTGAAAATGAAAAACCAAAATGTCCAAAGTTTACTGTTTAAGTAATTTAGAATTGATGAAATTATGTAATCAAGAGGACAAATTGAGAATAAAATTGGGATCCCCTGTGGTTACTGGTGCTTAGCTGGTGAAGCACCACTAAGAGACAGTGACAGAGAAATGGACTGGATAGAGTGACAAATAATGATTTTTTATTTTAAAGTGGTCAACCTATCCTGAATGGTGTGGCAGCCTATATGAAGTTTTCATGTCGTGCTTGCATTAGACTTGTTAAGTTGTTTATGAAACATTCAATTCCACAGGTCTTCTGCAGCACTTAGTTTCATTTCTTGCAATTTTTAAGTAATCTTGTGTCCTGACATGTTCTTCCAACACTTTCTTATGGTATGCCTACTTATATATGCTTGTTTCTACATCTGCCATATGAGGGGAACAGAAAAGAATTTTGACATCATATTGACTTATCTTTGGCTTCTTGTTGGTTCTTGTTCTTTTCCATGCTGAGTTTATGAGTTTCTTGTTAACTTTACATTTGAATTTTCCTTGATGTCATGGGTAAAGTTGATTCAGGTCCTTTTCCGTTCTGCTTTACTTCTTTCTCTCCCGTTGGTCCAGCGTCTTCAGACCTTCGCTGGTGATGGAAGTAGGATTTGAGATGCTCCACTCCATTTGTCTTTTATTTTGGAGCGTTCAGCATCTGATATCATCTGTGCTGGAACCAAGTAGTTAAATCATTCCAACATAGAGATGATGAATGCTTAAAAATAAATGAAAGAATGTAAGAAAAAAAGAGAGGAAAGACAATTTTTTAAGATGGTGGCATCACCTGAACATATCAGAGATCAGCATTTACTGAACATGGATGTTCCTAATGAATATCTTTAATAAACAAAAACAATGGTGTCAATGATCTGTGCAGCTGCGGCAGAGCATTGTTTTGTTGAATCTCTGATGTATTAGATCGTCGGAACTTTATTTGCTTATTTTGATTGTGCTTTTTTCTGTGGATTCGCTTCTTGCTAGTTCCATGCAACATTCATGAACTTCGGAAATTACCTCAACAATGTAATCTTTGTAGGGTGTCTCAAGTTGCTTGACAACATTGAAATTTGAAATATTTGTGGATTTTGGTGGATTGCCAATTTTCTTATGTTTAGCTACTAGCTGTTAATGCCTAATGGACAGTGATATTTGTTGTGTTTTATTCTAGCACTTTTAATTGCACTTGATATTTAAAGTTTTGTTAAGTCACTGAATGATTTGCTTCCTATGATGCCCTAAATCTTACCTACTGACTGTTGCTCATACTTCTTAAGAGTTGTTGAAGGGTATTTTTCTTGAGGTTAAGAAGAAATTCGAGACAGCTATATCTGTTCTTCGGAAAGAGAAGATCACCATAGATCCAGATGATTCTGCTGCCGTGGCTGAATATGCCAAAGTCATGAAGGCAGTAAGAGAAAAGTAAGATGTACTGTTCCTATACTGAATCTTTGTTTTGCTGGGTCTCTTTAAGCTTTATGTATTACCCTTGTGTTTCTAACCCTTAAAATAATGTTTACTTTTTCAAAGTGAGAAAAAGAGTGCAAGCAAATTTTGTTTCCCATGGTATGCCGTGTTGATTAATGGTAAAACTGACCACCGTTGGAGTTGAGTCTCAATGTAAAATCTCTCATCATTAGTTCCTTCTTTGTTGAAAGTGTTGCTTGGTTAGGATTGCAAGATTAAAGAATACCCATGACAAATAGCTGATAGCTGTTGTTTGAGCTTCCCACTCATTGAAAATGTCGATTTCTTTGCTTGTCTGTTGAAGCATCCCAAAATCATCAATTCATCCTATCATTTCATCAATTAATTTCAGAAGTTCATATGAGATTTAGTTGAGTGCATCATGGTCTTGTTGCATTTTACTGCATAAATGTCTCTCTCAACCTTCTCTTCATTTTCCTTCCTCCTATATTATTATGTTTGTGTCTATGCTAACTCTATCTCATGTTCACGTTGTATCAATTGCTCTTCTTATTAGCTTTTCATGTTCTTGTGTTGATAAATTGCATTCTTATGGACATCCTGGGAATATGTGAAGCATCCTTTGTTATGACTTCCTGATCATATAATGACCTTAACTGTTGTTTTTTGCTTCTTGTTTTTTTTTTGGCTTTGGTGTGTGGGTTATACCTGCAGGGCTGATCTTTTCTCCGAGTCGCAGAGGATCAAATACACTATTGAAACACGAACACAAGATATTCCTGATGCTCGATCCTATTTGCTTGCACTGCAGGACATAAGAGTCAAGTATGTTCATACATTCAGGCCTTGCTTCTTTAGACTGTGCTTTGTTTTTCTGTGAATTTGTGGATGAATTTTTCAACAATGCCATGTTTCCCTATCTTATATGAACTATCAAAATAAAAATATGTTACTTTCTTTAATTCTCTAAGATAAAGTAGAATGGGATGATATAACCTGGACTACAAGATTTTCGAGCATTTAAAATAGTATGCTGCTGGTTTTCTGCCTGGAATTTTCATGCAACTCCTTTGTCATAGGATTTTGTCGCTGTTTTTCGAGACATTTTTGTTAAAAGAAAATATCATGTCTTGAGCCTTCTTACACTGTTCCTTCATTGTTCATTTTTAAAATTATTTTTGGCAGGAGAGGCCTTGTGGATGAACTTGGTGCAGAAGCTATGATGATGGATGCACTGGACAAAGTTGAGAAAGAATTGAAGAAGCCACTTATGAGAAATGATAAAAAGGGAATGGCCCTCCTGAAGGCAGAGTTTGATAAGATCAACCAAAAGTAAGCTCCAGGAAGTAAAATTAATGTTCATGAAGAAGATACATTTTTTTAATTATCCATGGTAGATGGGTAATTTTGGTTTAGGAAATGCTTTTGCCATTGATGCTCTAGATTTGGTTAAGTCAAGTACTTAAAGTTAACAGTGTTGTCCTTGGACGACGATAAATTCTGCATGGTTCAACTCTTGGTGCTTCCTATTACATTTTACTGATTAACTTTTCATCATGTAGGCTTGGTATTCGTAGAGAAGATCTGCCCAAATATGAGGAACAGTTGGAACTTAAAATTGCAAAAGCCCAACTGGAGGAGCTGAAGAAGGATGCACTTGAAGCAATGGAAACTCAGAAGAAACGGTATGCTTTCTAATACCGACTTCTTCTTTTGTATAAACTATATAGGTTTAGTGGGTTCTCTTTTTCGACATTCCTAGTCACTATATAATGGAGCCACCTGATCCCTCTAGCCTCTCCTTCGTCCACTGTGTAGGACGTGTGTGATTATTATCTGAAATGTGATGTTTGATGTTGAGAGCTCGAACCTTTTCTCTTTGCAGAGAAGAGTTCAAGGATGAAGAAATGCCTGATGTGAAGTCATTAGACATCCGAAACTTCATCTGAGAGAGACTGAAATTGCATTGTACTTGTGTTCCCCCTTTTTAATTATGTTATTCTCTACTGTTTAGCAATCTCCTCCTATGTTTGAAAGGAGATTTTTTTGCTGTTGACAGATTGAAGAGTAACAAAGACATGAAGAAGGCTTGCTCCTTCGCCAATAATAGCATGTCAGAAATTTGCTCGGGCATACATTTGAAACTTGGTTTTCTGATGCACATGTTTCTTGTTTGATGCATTATGTCTTGGAACAAACAACGCATTGTAATGCTGTATTTAAGCTCAATTTTTCTATTTTTGCACGGCCAACTGTGGTACATCCATGTTTCATATCTCAAACCCCTTTTATTATTACGTGAGATGGTTCCATCTCTTCAACGCGGTGGGTAGGCATATTGTATTCTTAAATAGGTGTTCTTAGATGGTCTTGTTGACTGAAAGTGACTCGTAGCTTGAATGCTATTCCAAAGAAAAAAGAAAGGTTTATTGAGGAAAAATTTATAATCTGTTGGCTGGGTTTTGCTTGGAGTAGAGGTTTTAGTTATCAACTTCTAGGGAACACTTAGAGGGTGTTTGGGTGAGCTTATAAACTTTTTAAAACATCTTATAAGATATTTAAGAGTTTATAAGTCGATAAAAAGTGTTTGATATTTTATTTTAAAAAAGAGCTTATAAGATCTTAAAATAAGATGTTATGAGCTTATAAGCTCTTTTAAAAAAAATAAAGAGATTCCAACTTATTTTTAAAATCTTAATAAGTTTTTTTATTTTTAACTATTTTAATTATAAAATTGCTATTATTAATATATTATAAGTTTTAAAATTTTATTTTATTCAAATACTTCAATAATTTATTTTAAAAATAAGATCTAACATTATATAAGTTTCAAAAATATCTTATAAGATGCAAGAGTTTATAAGATGGTTAAAATAATTTTAACCAAATACACTTTTAGTGTTACCTCTTTAATATTAGGTATAATTTTATATCTCAAAGGAGTTTATTGCATGCCACATATCAATACTAGCACCCAACTCTCATACGAGGAATGTACATATATATATATATATGTATAAGCATGTGTATGATACATTTTGATGAAAACGCATCAATATTAAAAATAAAAATCTTATTTAATATTTCCACCTATAAGTAACAAGCAAATTTGGAGACATGTTAGAGCGCGAGATTGAATTCTAACAGAAGTACGCCTTTCAAATCCATGGTTTTTAGCACTATGATTTGAGGAGCAGGAACAATGTTGCCAACCCCCAAGAAGATTAGAAAGTAGAGCAAAATTTCGGTCTGTATTGAGTGGGAGGTTTGACGTAGACATAGTTGAGCCATTTAGATTTGATAGAGCAGTTTTTATGTTGGGAGAGTCAATGGCGGCGATGGATTAAGATTGGTGTGGGCTGGGCTGGGGAGCAGTGAAGAAAGGCAAGGGCCAATGCATGCAAGATGCAACATGAGGAAGGCAACAAAGAGCTATGTGATTGTTGAATGCAATATGAGAAAAGCAACAATAATGTGATTAGTTTTGAATTTAAAATTTTGTGTAATTATCCAATTTACTTGCTTCCACACAGAGGAATTGCATGATTATTGAATTTATTTACTTCAAACAATGTGAAGAAAATAGCAATGATACGTGATAGGTGGTGTAGTATTTTCCCTATAGAATTGCAGCCAAAAATCCAAACGGTCATCCGTCATCTCACTCAGCCCGGTTAAAGAAAACGCCGTTATGTTTCCATTCCCTTTTCTTTCAATTTACTTTTATTTTTCGAAAAGGAAAACAAAAATGTAACCCCAAAAAATTTAAAAAAAAAAAAAAAAAAAAGAAAAAGGAAAAGAAGAAGCAATTTTATCGAACACTTCAAAGACCAGAGAGTACAGATTAGATCTGGCCCTTTGCTTTCTTTCGACTTTCATACGCCATAAAAACGCACACTAGTCTTCCTCTTACTCTCAACACTTAGCTAGGCTGTCACTCAATATCAGCAGATCTCTTTGCGGAAGCTCATGGAAATGTAGATGCCACTTGTTTCAGGTGACTGCATTTTTCTTTTGCTTTCTTGTTGGCTTCTCTTTTTTGATGGATTTGTTTAGTGGGACTCTTTTTTTTTTTTTTTTTTTCTGTTTTTCTTGATGGGTCTTTTCAGTTTCCAAGTTCTGAATTAGGATGAAGTATAAAGCCCTTGTTTGTTTGTGTGTGTGTGTGTGTGTGCGTGAGCAAATGAGTGTTTTTTTTTTTTCTGTTCCTTTTTCCCTTGTTTCTTTCTTCTTAAAATGATGTGATGTGGGGAAGAATTTGTTGGAGTTGGTTAGGATTATTTCTTAAAATTAAGCTACAAGAATATAGTGGCTGCAGTCAGCATTTTTAGTTTTTTTTTTTTTTTTTTTGGGTATCAGGTGAGAATGGAATAGTATTATTTTGTTCCAGAGCTGACAAAAACAGCATTAGGAATTCCAAACTCGTGATGGGCAAGAACTGGAAGCATCTGAACTTGTGATATGAAAATATGTCAGTTGTAAAATATAAAACCAGTATTTCTATTACTTGTATTTTGGTCCATGTTATTTTTCTAATACATCCAAATGGCATAAGAAAAAAGGGAAGGAAAATAAAACTGTTAACTGCTACGATTTTTATGCTTCTTTAAGAATAATAATTTCAATAAGATCTGCTAAATCTATCTTGAGCATACACTGCAGCTGATTTACATGGATTATGTACACAGCCATTCCAGTTCTTTTTTGTGCATGCAATTAGATAAGCATGGTTCTTTAGAGAGTTTAAGATCATTTTCCATTAAGCAGACTGCTTACCTTTCTATGAATCGCTATGCAGAATGTGTATGCTTGTTACAATATGTGTAAAGACCTATTGACAGATGATTCCTTTGTCCTTAATTTTGGATTCTCGAATTTATACTTAAAAATGAAAGTTTCCAATAGATGAACAGAAGCAGGAGAGTTGGAAAAGTGTCCTTTGTTGAAGTATAAGTCGGCCAGTACTCATCACCAATATAAAGTTCAAGGTTCACTGTGTGGTACTCCACACAGCAACTTGTTATGGCAGCGGAGCAGAACCGTTTTCTGCTGCCACAGCAACCGCCAGCACCCCGGGTATACTGATTTATGAATCTATTCATTTCTTCATTTTCCATAGAATCACTTGCTTCTTGTGTACAGAGAAGTATATATGTGGTCCATTTTAGGTTAGTGATTTGTGTGCCATGAGAATAGGCATATATTATGATAACAATTAACTATATTTACTTGGACTTCTTTCTTGATGGTACTGGTGGAGTACATAACTTCTTAGCTTTTGGTGATTCACTGCTCTATTTATCTGGTTTTGTTAGATGATTGGATGATATTAATCTCATGCTAAGATTTGGAATAGTTAGTTGCGCATATAAATGACTCATTAGCTGATTCTAGATATTGCGCCCTTGGGAGATTCTTAGACCTGGTTTTCTGAATGATTTGAGAGCAATTATATGATACCTTATTGATGGTCTGGCTTTAAATTTTATGATGGTTATAGATATCTGAGTATGTTGATTATGCATTCGTTATGTTGTGAGAAATAATTGATTCATGTATGATACTGTCCCGAAAAAGCTATTGGTTTGAAATCCAAACTCTTGTGATCTTAATGGTTTTTTTTTTGCCAGAACGTATGCGACATTAACAAAACATTTATTTATTTATTTGATAATTACAACATTAACAAAACATGAAATACTTGGAAAGTTCTGAATCATATGGACATATATGGTTAACTGCTTTGCAAGACTTAGTTTGTATTTTATCTAATATTTGCCTTTGGAAGTGGGGGTATCTTTGATGTTCTTTTTGTCTTTGTGTGTGTATGAGGGAGAGGAGCTCCTTTTATTGCACATTCATGAAGCTTTGGAGATGGGACAAATTTGTCGGGGCTATTTAGTTAGAAGTTGATTGATGTTCAACAGCTAATAATTTTTTTCTGGGATGACCTCACATCTTAGAGAAGGAGATATCCTATCAGTCCATTAAAAAGTGTCTTAGCTGATGGGCAAATAATTTAACTCGTTAAAATGCTCATGTGTTAATTAACTTGTATTTATTCTTGGTAATTATGGAGATGTGTAATTATCTGATGACACAGACATACTAGTTTGTGCTCTTTTACTTCCTCAGATAGGCCTACTTTTAGAAGTCTGCTAATCAACTAGTTGTTATATGGCAAGCTGTTCAGGTGAAAAATTTACTGCAATATTTTTAGCACTAATTTCTTGTGAAAATGGAATCTTGTTTAAACTTTGATGCTGCACTATTTCTGAGTCTGTTTTACAACGCATTGGTAATCTAAAGAGAAATTACTTCATAGTTACTAATTACTTGAAAAAGATAAGTGGTGATAGCTTGCAATGATTAAAGTGGGCATTGTTTAGGCAGCTAATCAGCTCGATGAAAATCATATTTTCCCCCTTTTTGCAAGCTTTTTCGTTTTTGTCATTTTCGCTTTTGGATATTTTGATCTTCTTATATACCTTTTGTATATTATGTATTATCTGTTGAAGCTTGGAACATTTCTTTTGGCTCATGAAGTAAGAAAACCAATGACCTGATTGGCTGAGGATCTTGCCTTTTTGATTTCTTAAGTTTGGATAGGATGGCTTGGGATGGCCGATGGGACAAGGACAACAATATTGCAGTAAGATGATAGATGTTGGGCATTTGGAGTGGTTTTATATCAGTCACTGGCCTTTTAGCTACTGTCTGGGGATATTCCAAGCAATTTCAATTACCTTTCTATCTGATATGGCCTCTAGCTGACCCCCTCCACCTCGGGGAAGGTGGGGTTTAGGAATAGAATTTGAAGTGGCAAAGGAGCCAATTTTGATGGCCCGATGACTATAAGTAAAATAATGTTGATTACTACTTACTATGGTGATCGTGTTGAGGCAAAGGATCATCACTTCACGTCATATAGACCTAGGATCTTATTGTAGCTTCTTTTTGTATCTACATAGTTTCCATACTTTCTAGTCAGGATGTCATTCCAAATTAAGTGAAACTATAATTTTGTGTTAAGCAAAATTTAGGTAAAGTTTATATCCTCAAATATTCAAAAATAACATTGCGTCATTGCTTCCATAAACACCTAATTTTTGGTGGCTTCTTTCTCATTTTTCATCTTCATATTTCGCTTGGAGTATCGATAAACTATTTCTTTCGTTCTTTTCCATTAGAGAACATTTGTTTGCATTGGCACTTGGGTTAATGATTTATTTTGTTGGCAGCGAAAGAGATGGGTAGGTTGTTGGGGTGGAATGTCCTGTTTCCGTAAACAAAAAGGTGGAAAGCGTATTGTCCCTGCATCTCGCATTCCTGAAGCCAATGCTCTATCGAATCAACCAAATGGACCTCAAGCTGGTGGATTGCCCAATCAAACCACTGGAATTGCTTTATCTCTTTTAGCTCCACCATCTTCTCCTGCTTCTTTCTCAAATTCTGCACTCCCATCAACAGCTCAGTCGCCCAGCTGTTTCTTGTCTGCCAATTCACCAGGAGGTCCTTCATCTACTATGTTTGTCACAGGTCCATATGCTCATGAGACTCAACTGGTATCACCTCCTGTGTTCTCAACTTTCACAACTGAGCCATCTACAGCTCCTTTAACTCCTCCACCAGAGTTAGCACATTTAACAACTCCGTCCTCTCCAGATGTGCCTTATGCTCATTTTCTTTCGTCATCTGCAAAAATCAGAAGTACTGACAAGACCAGTTACATTGCTGCAAATGATCTTCAAGCAACTTATTCACTTTATCCTGGAAGTCCTGCAAGTACCCTCAGATCCCCTGTTTCAAGGACGTCTGGTGATTGTTTATCATCATCTTTTACAGAAAGGGAGTTTCCCCCTCAGTGGGATCCTTCAATTCCTTCACAAGAGCCTGTGTACACAAAGTCCGACTCTGGCAGGCTTGTTGGACTCCAGCCATCTGGTGCCTCTAAATCACGTCAAGATTCCAATTTCTTCTGCCCAGAGACATTTGCCCAGTTCTACCTCGACCAGTCAACATTTTCTAATTGTGGTGGTAGGCTAAGTGTTTCCAGGGAACCAGATGCTTACTCAAATGGTGGGAATGGGCATCAGAATAGGCAGAACAAAACTTGCAAACCTGATGCTGAGGAACTTGAAGCTTACAGGGCATCCTTTGGGTTCAGTGCTGATGAAATCATCACTACAACCAATTACGTCGAGATTTCAGATGTGTTGGAGGATTCCTTTAGCATAACACCTTTCACCTCCAATAAGCCTGTTGGAGAGGAACATATTTTAACTCCACCAGCAAAAGAGGGGGTGAAAAGCGAGAAAAGACAAGAAGATTTTTCAAGTCCACAGCGCAGCAAAGCGGGACTGAATCGTGCCAACAGTATGCATTCTGTTTCATATAATGGCCTTGAAGGTGAACTACCAATTTCCCACTTGGTTTTTAAGCTTAAACAGATAAGGTTGTTTGAAGTCTTCTTATGGTGTATACTGATCATTGATCAAATAGTGATTGATACAATCAATGCTTTGGCAACATGCTAGCAAATGCTGTCTATGTTTTCCACTAATTGAATTCTGAGATGGTGAGCCATGACAAAATTTGCTTGTATGAGCTTTGCTATCTCCTTTTAATAAAATCTGAACTATTCAGTATTGGGCTATGTTCTTTTTGCATGATTGAATCTGGGTAACCGGAAGAAATGTTATTTATGGTTTGTTGTCCGTCCTCCCCTTCTTTCTATATCCTGCTTCCTGCCTCCCCCCTGGCAATAACATTAGTTGTTCTAATGTCTCAGATCATGTCCCACAGAAACGACTTGGAGATGCTGGATGGAGCTTTCATAATAACCACATTTTGAGTGATGACGATGACATATTCTTCAAAATGGGAGCTTCTAGAATTGGCCGGAAATATCAGTTTGGTTCATCAAATTCTGATGCAGAAATTGAGTACAGGAGAGGGCGAAGCTTGAGAGAAGGACGCAACAGGAGAGAAAGCTAAGGTACTTGGCTTTGGCACGACTAGTTTAGCAGGACACAAAAAGTGTTGCTTGTATGTATTTGCAGTTGCTGTTTTTACCCCCTCGACAAATGATCAATCTAACCTTTGCGCAGGCACTCTCTTGGCTTTCCTTTTTGTGTCTGTTGTATAATATGTTTTCTGAAGAGTCTGTCATATTATATATATATATATATACATATTATTAGAACTAATTCTGGCGGTGGATCCCCTCGAGTAATAACTAAAGCTCGATATGGATCACTTGGCGCAAAATTGAACATGGAAGTTTTTGTATGTAAATGCTGGTGTACGCATGGACTCAAAATGCTTGCTAATGGCTTTAAAAGAGGCTAATTTTCATTTAGTTTCTGTTAATTTTCGAAAGTATTTATTGCTAGAATTCGTTGGCTTTTCCTTTTTTTTTTTAAAACCCTAGCCCCAAATGTTTTCTTAGGTTGGTTTCTCTCTATTTCTGTAGCTGAAGTCTCTTTTATGCGGATGATATTTTTGGAGTGATTTTGGTCGGCTGTGTAAAGATAATGAAATTTTCTCCCTCAAAGTTATGTTTGCACAAATACAGTCAGTCTCCTTTGCTTGTTAATAGCCTAATTTTCATGTGGCCAACGGCCAACAATTAATCTGTTCGACGCAGTGCAATATTGAATTGTGCGTATGGTGATATTCAAGAGGGAAACTTTCACCAATTTCTAGCGGGTAAGATGTACCACTGCTCAACAACACCCCCCCCCCCCCCCCCCCAACAAGCAAATAAATAAATAAATAAGTAAAAGAAATGAAAGAAAACAAAACAGAAGTAGTAATTACGATCTAAATTGCACAATCCTTATAATTCGTGGTGCTATGGCCTTTCAAGGGATTACAATGTTGTCTTCTTATGCTCTAAAAGTTTTTAAATCATGCATTGATTTAAAAAAGGTGAATTACATCAACGCCTTGATCATTGTATTAATTACCAAAAATCCTTGTTCTATAAATTCTATATCTCTCGTGATGTTTTTCACAGTCCACCAAAAATGTAAAAATGGATTAAAAAGACTCAGTTGGTCAAGTAAATAAATGAATAGAGAGGTTACATGACTGAACTAACTAAGTCCATCAAGAAGAGCCTCAAAATCCTACTAGGTTGGAGTCCACTAAGAAAAAAGACTATATATTAAGCCCAAAGAGCAAAAGGGACATGAAAAATCATTTATCAAAATTCGAGAATTGAGAACTCTCTACACCTCATTTTAAAGAAAAAGAACTTGAAATTTTGTTAACTACCGAAAAGGACCCTAACTCTATTCCATACAGCATCATCTAGGCATTGTCAGTGGGAACTCTAAATAAGAAGAAGGAACATTGAGAATGCAAACGAGACATAGAGCTTGAAACTAACAACTAGGTGGTCTTAAGGTCAAAGAACCACTAGCCTGAAGCACAGTCTCATTCGGCACGAGCTTGTCCCGAAAGTGAAACTAACATCGGAAGAGATGCTTGCAGTAGGTACCATCTTTTGGAGATCTAATTCTGCAGATGGCTTAGGAGGCATTGAAGACCTTGCTGGAAAACATCACCACTCAAGTTGCAGCCAAAAGTGGTTGTCCGATTTGCTGAGGAACACCACCCCCAAGAGCAACCGCAATCCCTTCATTAGAGCTGGGGACTTTGTCATCCCCAGAGAGGATAGAGCGAGACATTGCTCCTCTTTTTTTACCTCTACAAGTGGACATGTACTCATATCTCCAAACAAACTTCTCCTAGTGGCTGCCTGCTGCTACTAAAGTGTATATTCATTCACTTGTGCTACAAATCTTAGGAGGAGACGGGAACTAGTACCTTCATTTGGCCGTCACTCTCCCGAGATGCTGCCTAACTATCTTAGCAGAGGTGCTTCCTCCTAGAATGAAGATAGCCAACCTACCAGAGTTCAATGTTATGGTGGACTAGTAAGAACACCTAGACAATTTCTTGGTTTACGATCTGAGTGAAGCATTATACTATAAGATGTTCTGCATCATACTCACAAAGCGTGCCCTGATGTGGTTCAATTAGATGCCAGTTGAATCCATCACAGGCTAAGAGTTATTGGCGTAGCACTTTTTGCATACACAACTTCTCTATCAACTATAGGTACCCCAAGACAACAGCGTGCCTATTCACTATCAAGCAAAGAGATGAAGAGTCCACTCAACCATTTTGTGCAGACAGTACATGAGATCCCTCAGGAGCTTCTGCTTAGTGTTATCCAATAGAATTTGGAACACCAGAACTTCTAGAAATCTATAATAGAAAACCCCTTACTATGGAGGAGCTCGTCGTGCACACAGAGAAATACATCAGGATCGGGAAGCTATTCTCCTCAAGATGATGGCAAACGCAAGGCGCGTGATAAAGGAAGTAACAAGAATAAAAATCAATTAGGAGACTATAGACGCAGTCCTCTCCTAGCTTTCGCCACCTACACTCCACTCGCACCCCCTAAAATAGAGATCTTAACTATAGAGTTACAACATGGCCTCATCCAGCACCCTTCTCAGAAGACGTCGGATAACACGAAGAAACAGAAATCTAACAATTGGTGTTAATTCCACAATATCTGCAAACACACGACTAAAGAGTGCAGACACTTAAAGAATGAGATTGAGAGGCGGATCTAGAGAGGACACCTTTGGTACAAGGGCAGAGTAGTCTTAAAAAGCTGGAAGGAGTGAAGATTACCAGCGAAGGCCTAACGATCATTTAGAGCCCAAAGACCAGCAACATCAATGAGACCTTGAGAACCAGCTTACGACTAGTGTCATCTTAATGATTTTAGGATGACCAACTGGAGGAGACTCTACAAATGCAAGTAAGGCATTGGTGCGAGTAGCGAGGCACATGCAGACTCATTAAGTTGATCCCATACTATGAATTTTTGAAGTATGTCCTCCAATGCCCATCATCACTTTTAGTGAATAGGTTGAGCCCAAATGATCAAAACATAATGATACATTGGTGATGTCTACATCTCTTAGTAGCAGCTCGATCGACACCCTTTTTCACAATGCATTTCTCCAGCTTGGAGTAGACTATTCCCAGCTGCAGAAGATCAACACTCATTTGGTAGGGTTCACTAGTGAAGCTATAGGAGCACTACAAGAAATTCCTTTATCTCTCTTTTGGGCACTCATCCTCGGCCAGTCACCAAGATGGTGAAATTTTTAGTAGTTAAGACAGCTTCAGCTTATAACATCATCTTGGAGAGACTTATCTTGAACTTGTTCTGAGTAATGGTATTGACATAGCACATGAAGTTGTAGTTCCCACATCAAACGAAATAGGAAAGGCTATTGGCGATCAACGTGCCACATGGAATGCTATACCTGCATCTTGAAAGACATTAAGATTCCTACCCGAATGACTAATTAAACAAAAAAGTTGCAGGATAGCAAAAAAAAGGACCAAGACAAAGGTATAGCCCATGATGCTGACATCATCACGATGATACTTGTGCTACGAGTCACCTTCAGCATGGTTGAATGTTCCACTATTGGCGTCTTTTTGCCTTTTCACTTTCCTTAGTTAATCTATGATTAGTAGTTATGATTTTCCTTTCAATTCTGAAGTGTTGATTTCTTTCAATTAGATGTTACTCTATTTAGTGTTGAATAAAACCAACCTATATGGGTTGACACTCTCTATCTATTTCTAATGATTCCAATGATTTTGCTTTCTTTTCACTCTTATCTCAAATTACCAAATTTTCTAGAACAATGCCTTGCATAATGAAGCTTCCTAAAGCACTTTTGATCTTTTTTTGCATAAACCTACTACAAAGCTCCTCCGAGAGTATGTGGTACCTGCACATAAGCTCACTATAAATCCTCTCGAAGGTTAGTGGCAAAACCTTTGATTGATATCTTTTAGCATAAACTCATTATATGATCCTTCTGAGGATACATAGTAGTTGCATATAAGCCTATCACAAATCCTCCTAGGAGGTCATGGATAGCATCTCCGACTAATTCCTTTTAACATAAACCTATTATATGGCCACTATAAGAATCCGTGGTAGCTGCTAATAAGTCCATCGTAAATCTTCCCCGAGGCTAGTGGGAGTATCTTCGATTGATTCTTTTTGGCATAGCTACTACACAATCCCTTCAAGGATACGTGGTAGCCGCATATAAGCCCACCATAAATTCTTGTTGGAATTGTCATTGGAGGTAAGTGACAATATTCTTAATTAATTTTGACATAAACCCATTATACAGTTCTTACGTAGTAGACGTGCATAAGTCCATCCTAAATCCTCCCCAAAGGTAAGTGGCATGCATCTCTCTCACAAATTACTTTAGTGTAAACCTACTCTTTGGTCCCTCCGCGAGTATGTGATTACTGTGCGTAAGCCCATCGTAAATCCTCCCAAGAGGTAAGTGGTAGCACTTCTCTCATGAAGTACTTTAGCATAAACCCACTATTCGGCTTCTCCCAGAGTATGTGGTTGTTGTTTGTAAGGCCACCATAAATCCTCCATAGAGGTAAGTGGTTGCAATTTAACACCTTTAATTGAATTACACCTACAATTGAATTAACTTGGCATAAACCCACAATGTAGCTTCCCCAGGGGTACGTGGCCATTGTGTCAAACATCAATGAAAAGATATCCCAAATGAGGCTTGCATCAAAATGTCATTACAACACTTAATATTGTCATTGGGACCTTCCATATGAGGTTCACAACAAAACACCATTTTACGACTTAATAGTTGCATTTAGACCTCATTAGCGAGGCTCGCAGTTGAATTCGATTCAAATGATACAATATTGTGATAAGACTTTCCCAACGAGGCTTATATTTGTACTCACGCGCCATATCGCGTGACTATGATAAAACCCCTCCAGGGGCTGGTGATAAAGCTTGATAGAAAAAAAAAAAGGGTTCAATACCCTACTTTTGCGCCCTCGCCGTGCGTTAATCAAACATCAAGAACATATCAGCATTTGAAAGTCGTGCATTTGACTAAGTGTATAAACATGAACGAATAAAGAAAAACTTTTTAAGAAGAAAAAGAATACATATGCATAACATCAAAGAATGCTAAAGAACGTCCACCCAGCACTCGACTTCTTGAAAGAGAAATGAAACTAAGAACAAGCTAAATTACTACCTATACAGAAAAAAAAAACTCGCAAAATAGTCCTAAACAAAGAAATTCTCTAAGTCATTTGTAGGGCTGTACATTCGGTTTTTTAAAATGTAAAACCGAAATCGAACAGGATTGGTTCGGTTTCGATTTTTAACCGAAACTGAACCGTTTTTTGTTTTTTTTTTTATTTTTTTTGGTTTTTTCGAATTTTTTTTCAGTTTTTCGATTTTTTTGGTTTTGGTTAAAACCGAAACCGAATTGGGAATTTTTTTATTTTTCTTTCTTTCCAAGAAAGTGTTATAAAAGTTTGTTTGACAAAAGTAAGTTAGTTTAATTAAAAATTTGAATTGGGTAACTTATTCTTTTAGTGCCAAAAAAATTATTTGATAAAAGTATATTGATAAAAATATTTGTTTTTAGGTGAAAAAATTGATTTAGATTACATTTTTTTGTATATTGAAAATATTTGTTTTGATAAAATACATTTAAAATATTATAAATTTAAGAAGATAAATAAATATTTTAATTATTTTATGTTATAAAAATTTTAGTATACACATTGTGTATGCTAAAATTGCTAGCTTATAATCGTCAAGGCAGATGCACGCGATTTTTTTATATTCAAACCTTAACTGCTAAGATCGAATAGCAAATTAAATCTTAAACTCAATCTACTAAAGTTAAATAGCTAATTGATCCAATGATATCATAATATAGATTGAGGATTTGTAAATTTTGTAAAAAATACAATTATAACCTTATTAAATCATCATTTCTAAAAGATAATTATGAAATATTGATAAAATTTGTATCCAAACTATCTTTTTTATGTTGAATTCTCCAATTTATCCTTCAAATTATATTGCCAATTTTTGTTGTTGAAATAGTTAAAATGACAAATTATGTAAATGAAAAAAAATAACTTCTATTTTAGGTACAAAATGGTCTTTGTTTTTATAATAATATAAATAAATTTTTTATTGGTAAGCAGATACAATATAGTACTAGTACTACCACAAGAATAGCCGAATAGGATTCAATTCCTTATCCCTTAGTTTGCAATTTAAGTTGAAATTTCAATTTTGCTCATCAACATACCATATAATATATATAAGTTTAATTAATTAATTAATTAATTTTCTTTTAATATAACATTTTTTGCTGTTCAAATCATAATCATCTATTTTTTTAAATGTAACGTGTATTAGTTCATATAATAAAAAAATTATGCAATTCTACCATTTGAGTTTAGAAAAAAAAAATCATTTTTGTTCTCTTTGTATTATAACTATTCATGTTTTTATATGTCATAAATTAATATCTATATTATTTATAAAACATAGGGTTTTTAATAACTATTTTGATATATTATTTACTTCTTTTTTTCTCAATTATTTCACTTTATCAAAAAAAAAATTTATTTATCCCAAAAATTTAAAAATACATTAACATTTACATTATTTAAAAATTTATATTTATTTATCTTAGACTTAACAAATTTAATAAAAAATGTGAAATAAAACTTAAACTAGTAATGATTGAATAATAAAATTTTGTATATAAAAAAAATTAAAAACAAATTCGGTTTTTTCGGTTCGGTTAACCGAAAAAAAAAATCGAAAAAACCGAAAATCGAATTTTTTTGAAATGAAAAACCAAAAACCGAACCGAACTAGTTTGGTTCAGTTCGGTCGGTTTCGGTTTTTTTTTAACACCCCTAGTCATTTTTAGAGACACGAATTCAAACTGAACGTTCTAAGTAACTCGCAGAGAACTAAGCTTTGTCTACCTATTTTTTTCTAAGTTACCTAGCAGGCAAACTGCGCACACCATTAACAAACACTCAAATGACTACATCCACTGAGAAAACAAAAACAACAAATATACTATTAGACCCAGATGCCGGATGCCCAGGCGAGTGCTTGGGAATCCTAAATGTCAGGCACTAAGACATCCTAGATATTAGGCGCCCATTCGCCTGCCAGCTGGGCATATAGTGGGCGCCCAAGCATCCCAGGCACTCTACAGGTTAGATGCCCAGCAAGCGGCCAATCTTTCCAAAATTGAGCACCTTGGCACTTGGTAGCCTAGTGCCCAGTGGGCATCTAGATGCTTGCCCTAGTTGGGTGACCAATGTACAAAAACAAAAAAGCACATGGAAATATGTAGACAATATTACAAGAGTGAGAAAAATTATGAAGGATAAATCTTCCAAACGACTTAATGCAAAAAAGTGTATGACGATACTTAAATCCCTATAACAAAATGTGAAGTCTAACAATAATGGTGTATGCAAACATCACCCTGCATCTAGCTAATGCTTAGTCATCTAAAGAAAACAAAGGTGGTTTACCAAATTCACAGCTAATGTAATACCCCTCAAAGAGGCTCGCTAAGAGACATCCCCAACAATGAGATCATAAGGGCATATAGCGAAAAAATCTTTGACATATGAAGTGACATCTTCACAATACAACTTCCAAAGGTACATAAAATGATATGGCACAACATCACATCCCAAGGGGCCACTAAAGAGACGTCTCCACAAGAGACCCCAAGAAGATCCCAGAATAACTTAGCTTTGAAATAGCTCATAAACAATTCTAGGAGTATGAACCTCTGTAAAAATGGCAAAGTCCCAGTGTATTATGCAAACTCTAACATACTATAAGGAATTACTCGACATAACTCGAGTTCTAACTCCTCTTGGAGCGAACACATAAGATAAAATTGCCAACACTAAATACGAGTTTATGAACTTAGAAAATGTAACAACAGTTAGAGAAGGACAAATCCTATAATTCAAATAAAGTTAACCTTACTTCAGTTGTATGCCATAAACACACCCGCCTTGCGAGTGCCAAGAACAAAAGATAACAAGTTATCTTGAAAACTTATCCTGGCCATGAATGCAACCTCAAATGTCTAAGTACTTCGGAGAATACAAAATTCTGCTAGCGATCCTCAGGGATCTTTGAGATGAAAAACTCGTTGAAAAAATTTAAGTCCTATATGGAATGTGAAGCGAGACATCCTTCAACCTCACTCGACAAGTAAGTTCAACAATTACATCTAACCCACACTTGCCTATTGCAAAATTTTAGGTCCATTCCTTACGTGAATCGAAGTCAACATGACTTTAAGTCCATTAGAGAAAATTGACCCCACATTAACATCAAAAAATAACCTCCAAGACCCGACGATCTGCAAGACCCGCATAGGCTTATGATAAATGAAGTGCTCTCTAAATGAGAGTGATCGATGAGACCATAATCCCTACTAACAATCTCGAAGGATCTCCAAAGTGTGAAATATTCAAATAAAATTTTCTAAGTTATTTGTGAAGCATGAATTCTTGATGAACATTCTCAATGTCATCTAAGACGTGGATCTTAGTCCCAATGAATTTTTCCTAGTCGTCTTAAGAAATTATGTTGTTTTCGCTATTGTCTGGCACTCCAATGTCACCTTTCACTAGGACAATGAATGGTCATATTCGCCAATGGAAAAAACCCTTTAAAATGTAAAACAAAACCTCAAAACCCTAGAAAAAAGCTAGACTAACGTCAAAAGAGATGCACAAGCGCCAAACTTGAGCACCCAAGAGGGTGCTAGGTGCCCCGATGCACCAGCTTAGGTTCCCAACCCGACTGCCCAATGACATTAGCCTTTCTGCTGCCACAATGGCTGTAACACTCCTACCGCCGCTCCCCTCTCATTTATGCGAATTTCGACTTAACTTGAACTTTCACTTGAATTGAATCCCACTTCCAAACATCTCTCTCTCAAAATGTGATAAATAGAAATTAATTACTTAATTGATCATTTTATTTTAATAAATTAAGATAAGATAAAAATTAAAATCCAACTTTAATCTATTTTCAACATGAAAATAACTTTTCAAATTGAAAATAGAGGGTTCGATGATATGACAAATTAAGTTCTTAAGGGTAAAAAAGTAAAAAAAACTAAAAAGGCTCAATTGATTAAATGAATAAAAAGGCTAGAGAACCCAATTGACTAAGTCTATTAAGAAGGGCATCAAAACCCTAGTAGGTTGAAACCCCATAGAGAAAAAAAAGGACATGAAAAATCATTTGTTAAAATTCAAAAATTGAGAACTCTTTGCAGTATGTTTCGAAGAAAAAAAACTCAAAATTCTACTGATTGTTGTAAAGGATCCTAACCCCATTTCCGTGTAGCATCAGATAGTTATATCACAAAAAATTAAATAATCTAATTATATGATATTTCATAATAATTGTAATAAAATTTTATCATATCAAAAAGTTCAAAAAAAGTTTGCTGAGCTATAATAATAAAAATAGATAAGGAATTATGGCTATACTTTTTTACATATATATATATATATATATCCTAGTTACTAAGAAATAAAATTCATATATTGACTAATATAATTTGAACAATATTAATTGTGATATTAAAATTATCTGCTTATTGATTTATCTCATAACGAATTTTTAAAGTAATATATAAAAATATTTATGAATAAATTTTTGTATATATTTTTCT
This sequence comes from Jacaranda mimosifolia, assembly GCA_018894105.1. Classification (NCBI taxonomy): domain Eukaryota; kingdom Viridiplantae; phylum Streptophyta; class Magnoliopsida; order Lamiales; family Bignoniaceae; genus Jacaranda; species Jacaranda mimosifolia. The sequence continues at coordinate 15,809,511 of CM032123.1, forward strand.
TAAAAAGATAATCAATTTTTTTTTCCCATTTCATTCCTATCAATTATTACTAATTACCAATAATAGAATTGAAATTAAGCAGATAATGATGATATGATTCATTTTTTATTTCATATCATACCAAGAACACAATAAGTTCAATCAATATAATTCCTTTTCATCATTATTCTATTCTTAAAATTATTTTATTAATATCTAATTCCGTTATATGGCTATGACCCTTAAGGTCGAGCAAATTTTTAAAAACTGTAAATATAATTTTTGGAATAAAATATATAAATACAATTATGCTAAATAAAAAAAAAAAATTGATGTGGTTCACCCCGTTGAATATTGCCCGCTCCCAAGCACACAACAATAAAGTAACCCGAAGCCGCCCAGCAACCCTCCAATCCCCGTGAATTCTCGTTAAACCACCCTGGATATTCCCTATTTTTCATCCCCAGAGTAGAAAAATCTCCTTCCTTCTCCCTCATCAATGGATTTGAACGGTCACATTGAGAAAATCCTATGGACTGAAAAACAAATTTCTGAACGGGTCTCTGAACTGGGCGCCCAAATAACTCGGGACTTCGAAGCCCGGACTGTTGCTCCAGTGATTGTGGGTGTCGCCACCGGAGCATTTTTGTTTTTGGCAGACCTCGTGAGGAAGATTCATATGCCCATCACTGTGGATTTCATTCGGGTCGAGTCATACGGGTTGGGCACTGTTTCCAATGGTCAACCCACGATTTCTTTTGACTTGAAAGTCGATGTTCAAGGAAAGCATGTCATTCTGGTATGGTTTGGATTTCTTTGTTAATTTTGAAGTTTTTGTTTGATATAAGGGCTGCCATTGTGATTTGTGTCAACGTTTGATTAGTGGAATGAAATATTTTGCCTGGGAATTTGTTGTTCAAGTAAGAAAGAATCTGTTTTTTTTTATGCGTGTGTTTGTCCGACTCATTTACTGAGTGAGGAATGCTAAGTACATTTTTGCTGGTGATAGACAGATTGAGCCTAAATCGCCGTTGTTGGGTTCGCATCCCCAACATTTATCGGCCATTTCGTTTACTCTACTCCATCTTCATTGTTTGAACTAAAGTTTGTCACCCTTCCGTTATACTTTTTCTTCCAGCAGGCAATTGTCTTGGCGCTCCCCCCAATGGAGATGTGCGATTTGCGATGGTTGTGTTGCTTTGAGTTTGAACTTTTGGGGGATGAAGAGGTTGTGATTGTGACCAGTAGATTTGGACGTTTATGGATGAGAAAGTGAGGAAGCCTCATCTATGTTCCTTTGGAAGCATTATTCACATTTATTTAGCCCATACAGATATGCAATGATGACATCAAAATTCAAAAGCAAATCTACCTTCTTGTCATTGTCGGTGTCGTTGATGCACACTTGTATCAATAAATGTAAGTAATGCTCTTAGAGGAACATATGATAATTATGGAAAATAGGCTTAGGTTAGTGGCAAAAGCTATCGAACTAAGATGTAGTTAGTGGCAATAAACCCAGATATTTGTTCTTGGGGTTAACTTGGTCAAGCCTTCGTCTAGGTCAAATTAAGCTGTATGACCTATTCAATCAGCTATGACATGTATTACGTTTGGTTTAGCACAAGTCTCCTGCAAACCTGCTTAAGGCATGTGGGCATGCGTCAAACCATGTTTTTTATGCACGTGCTAGACACCCATGCAACAGCCTTGATACAATGGAGTGGGTTTGGTATAGAAAAGTTTTGCATGTACACTTTTAGTGCAATAGTTGAGTTGCAACATCCATTTGTGCAAGTACTGTAGGTTTCATTGAGGGTAGAGGAGGAGAAATGAAGTATAATCATTTTTGGTGTGTGGCTTGACAGAAACGTATCTTAAATAGACAACGGTCAAAAAGCTTTCCCCCAAAACGAGGCAACCTTAATGACAAACTAACATGAGTTGTTTGCATTATAAACCCCCTGTGGTTCTACTTCTTTTTAGAAAAGATAAATTAGGCAAACTTGGTTATGTTAACATTTTTTCAATTTTCTAAAGAATTGAAGTAGGAAACAGATTCACCAATTATTTCATATAAGATAAAGTGGATTCCTTTATGATCTAAACAATGTTTATGATAGAATTGGCTTGTATTAGTTTGATAAAGATCTCAGTTGCCTTGTATTGCGAAGTTTACCCTGTTTTTGGATAAACCGCTGAATAAGAGGGAAAGGCTTTAGGAGATTGGTTTTATTTTGATAAGAAAGGGTTGAGAACAATCGGTTTCACCCATTTTCTGGTCTATTCTTTTGCGGATTGAAGGCGAGAAGGAACATGTATCTATGTTTGGTTAGAAGGACTACAAAGTGAAGGGATCAGAAATTGGAATACTAGTTTCCATACTTTCAAGAAGAAAACTCCAATTCCTTTATTTTTGTGAGAAAAGTGGAAATGGGGTGTTGAAGGATGGGACATGATTACCTCCATTTCAGTTTCTTTCCTGTTTCCCTCTCTTTCCAACCTCATTGGTTACGAGTTCTGTTCCCAGTTACTATTACTAATTTTCCCTGCTGAAAATTGCCAGCCATTAAATATTTAAAACTTAGGTACCATGCATGAACCCATGCGACAAAATTTTATTGCTGCACATATCTGTGAGTCCCAACTATTGTGCATTAACAAGGTACCACACTTTGCAAGCAAGTGATTTCTTTACATGCAATGTAGTTTGATGGGCTTGTGATTGCATAATATCTACGAGCAAGTGATTTCCTTGCGATGTGATTGGATAAGCTCATAAAATTTGTTTCTGTGTAGAAGTTCTTAACGTGGCTTAGAGACCTGTATTTTGCTTAGGGCATGCCTGCCAAATACAGTATTATGTCTATGTGAGACTGGTGTAACATGTGGTTGGAATCTATTGGATGCTCAAGTGGCGATTTCTCAAACCTCCTAACTTTCTGATTATTAGTGTTGTCTCCCTTTGTTAGTCTATCTCATAGCTCCTGCTTTCCTGTTTTCCTTTCTTGTGTATAGACTATAGTTGTGCTGCTTAACAAGAAGCAAATTATGCTTCTTTTCTGTTGCATTGCTAGGTTGAAGATATTGTAGATACTGGGAGCACTTTGTCATGTCTAATTGATCACATGAAATATAAAAGTGCATCCTCCATATCCGTGTGCACTTTTCTTGATAAACCAGCAAGGCGAAAAGTTCATTTTGAGCTAGTTGGTGAAGGAAAGTATTACTGTGGCTTTGAGGTGATGTCTCTGTCTCTCTCTCTTCAATAGTTTATTCTGTATGACAGCCACAGAGCTTTGTTTTTAAGAGGTTTGTTTATGATGACAGTGCCCAGATTATTTTGTGGTGGGATATGGACTGGACATGGCTGAGTTATACAGGAACTTGCCGTATGTTGGTGTATTGAAGCCTGAAATTTACGAGTGACATAGAGAGATACTTGATTCGACCCAACACTACATTATACATTGTTTTGTTAGAGATTTTGATCCATCAGTTGATCAGTACAGAAACTACAGATGAATACTCAGAAAATTAATAGATGTGTATTATCCCACAATTAGTAGATTCCTTTTGGAGCATAGTTTTCAACTATCTTAGTTAGTAGCTTGATCATATCAGATTGTTGTTTGTGCTGGTGCTTGATAAATTGGTCGACCAAGGCCTCTTGTCATCTACTTGAAAAAATAGGATAATGAAATATATGATTAGATTTGAAGAGAGTTGTGATTATTTCATCCATACACAGTGCTTGCTTCAAATGAGAAATGACTGTTTAAGGGATGTCAAATTTTTTTTCCTCCATCATCATCCCTGCAGCTGCACAACTGGTGTAGCTTTCCTACTTTTTCCTTTTATCTTCTTTTCCCATCTTGTTTGCTTTTTCTTGCCCCCCCTCCCCCTCCCAAATTTCCTCTCTTTTTCAAAATTATGAGTAACTTAGGGTTGGTCGAGAAGAGATCGAGAAAGAAAAATCAATTAGAAGAAATCGAGAAAAAGCATGTTGCTGTTATTCAACAAAATATACAACTTATTGTGGTTTATGACATTAAAAAACTTGAGCATTCACAACAAAATTATGATGAATAATAAGTATATAACTACACTGAATGTGTGATATATATATATATATATATATCTCTCTCCAATGAATGGTTAGGTTGCAAATGAGACATTTTAATTATTGAACGCTCCATTTAATTAAAAAATGGAAGGTTTTTTTTTTTTCTTTTTTCCCATTATTGCAAGACTATAATTAACAAATAAAAGTTTAAAAAAAATTGAGGATTTTCAGATTAGTTGATTGGATTTGAGCAAATGAATTTATATGCATGTATCCAAAAAGGGTAAATAGTAAATACTGTGTAGTGGAGGAGGGTCATTACTCATTACTGTTTTTAGGAATAATTTTTAATCAAAATTCCCATTGAAGCTTTCGTAAAAGAACATTCTAATCTCATTCTCAGTCGTAGTGCCATAGCCCATAGGGTCTCTCTCTCTTTTTTTTTATAATTTATTTGAAGACTAAAGTAGTATTTTTTATAATTTATTTCACGGGAACAAAGTAAGCAAAGATTACACATTTATTTTTTCTTTTATCAATCTTCAAAAGTTTTCTAATCCAGATTAATTATGAAAAGGTTATTGTGTACTTGTAATTAGGGGTGGGATTCGGATTCGGGGGTATCCGACCCGATCAGGTACCCGAAAATTCGGGGGTCGGGTATCGGGTATTGAGTTAGGGTACCCGATACCCGATCGGGTACCCGAAAATATTTTTAAAAAAAATATATTTTTATGTATTATATATTTGTATAAGTTGTTTTGGCCTTTGGGCCACTATTATTTTGGGTTTTAGGCAGCCTCAAGTTTCTAAATAAGCCTGAAAAATAATTATAAAGTCCAAGCCCAACCCAAATTAGAATAGCAATTGAAATAATTAAGCTAGCCCATTAGTGATTAGATAGTCCATTACCAAGAGTCCAAGACCAAGACCAACTTACCATATTTAATTAGGCAATAAAATAGGGGCGGGGGGGAGGGAATGGCCCAAAAACCATGTGAATAAAGTGTGGACAAACTTTTCAAAGTTGGGCAAAAAATCAGAAACTGCTCCAGTAGTCTTCAAGTCTCGGCAGTAGTGGGGGTTTCTGGGTGCCCCCATCAAATGAGGGTCGGGACTCGGGTATCAATTTTTGATACCCGAGGCCTCGGGTACCCGCACTGCAGGTACCCCCAAGGGGGGGTACCCGACCCCCGCCCACCCCTACTTGTAATATATTTTTTTCGTTTATCTACACACACACACACACACACACATATATATATATATATATTATCAAGTTAATTTTTATTACAAAACCGTTTAAATTCTGTCAATCACACCATAGTTTTGGAGTCGCTAATTCCAAGTATGTTAAGTATTTGATTCATTTTGAATGAAATTGAGTTTAATGAAACTTACATTTGTATGCAAAACAAAAATTGTCAAAAATTTTCTATAAGAAGTTCATGGACATTTCATCTAGGAACTAATTTTTTGCCTTTATTTTAGAAGTTTATCCGATCCAACATAAAATATTAGATTAGATTTAAAAAATAAAAAATCAGTATCATTCTAAAAAGTGATAATTTAAAATTAGTGGTGTTGTTGCTACTTCTCTTACTACATAGTGTTTATCCAATCAATGCTTAAATTTGGCTCTATCCAAACTTTTTAAGTTGTCCCCAACATTCTCTACATATATGACTGTGGTCAAGCAGTTTTTGAATATCAAATGGACCTCCTCAAGAGGTAATTTTAATGTGGCCGACCTCTCTCTCTCTCTCTCTCTCTCTCTCTCTCTCTCTCTCTCTTTATAATTAATTTTGCTATTGCACCTGTTGCTTTATGAATAAAAATAAAATTTTATTTTAAAACATATTAAAGTAATGAAAAAAAAGTAAATTTAGGAAAAATAGTGTGCTAAAGCAAAACTATTGAATAGGGTGTTGGATTACAGATTACTCCTCCCGTGATTATTCAAATTCAACAATAGGACAAGTAATTGTAAGTGCAAATTTCTTGTCTTACTTGCTTGCAAAAGTTAAATTGCAAGACAAAAAAAATTATACAAATAAAATGAAATTAGAATCTATCAACTGTGGATTCAATATCTAATCTAATAATCTGATTCTTTTTTCTCAAATATGACCTCGAATTAAATGAGTTTCGCAAAAACGCCTTGAACGCTTGGATTTCCTTGAAATTGATTTGAAGAAAATAATGCTAATTTGAGGGTTTCGCACCTTAATTTCAAATCAAATGTCAAAACATGATGAGCTTCGTGAAGAACGCTTTGAACGTCGTAGATATCCTTGAAATTGATTTGAAGAAAATAACGCCAATTTGATGTGTTCGCATCTTAATCTCGAATAAAAAGCCAAAATATGATGAGCTCTACGAAGAACGCTTTGAACGTCATGGATCTCCTTGAAATTGATTTGAAGAAAATAACGCCAATTCGAGAGGTTTGCATCTTAATCTCGAATCAAACGCCAAAACATGATGAGCTCCGCAAAGAACGCTTTGAATGCCATGAATCTCCTTGAAGTTGAGTTGAAGAAAACAACACTAATTCGAGGGGTTCACACTTTAATCTTGAATCAAATGCCAAAATATAATGAGCTCCACAAAAAACACCTTGAACACCGTGGATCTCCTTGAAATTGCTTGAGAAAATTGTTGGACTACTTCAAAGTGTCTCTCACTTGCTAGAATTTGTGTTGTCTCAAATGAGCTGTGATAAACCCTTTATATAGGTGCTTGATGGGAGACTTCTAGATTGACTTTAACTTTTTTGATGGTTATCTTTGATAAGATAATATCAAATATCAAGATATAATTTCATATATGTTTGATTTGATAAGATTAAACATCTTTGATTTGATTGGTCCATTTACATAGACACGCCATGTGGTGCAATTTAGTTTGATTGTCCGTGATACTTTAGCTTTAACACTTGTCAATGTTTGATTTGAGGACAAAATAAATAGTAGACTATTAATTAAAATTAACTATTTTATCTTTTGAAATTAAATTTAATAAATTTCAAAACAGAAATAGAAATTTTAAATTAAAATCTAAGATATTATTTTACACATGTCATTTCTCAATTGGCCAATAATTAATTTGTCTACAAATGCCCTCTTGAGACTTGTTCACAAACATACATCTCCAATTGAATAAGTCGCGATCAAAGATTTTACATATCTATCAATTAGACTTTGAAAACTATCCTTAATAAGTGAAAATTTGCTGTCGAAATTAAACCAAGCATCAACTCACATTTATTCTTCAATTTATTTGCCCTTGTATGGGCCACCATTTAAATTAAACACCATCAAATCTCAATTGTAAAAACGAAGTGAATTTAGCAGCAACCGAACTCTCTCTAATTTATTTGTACGGTCCACCGAATCAAACTAATTCCATATTTTAATTTCTTGGTCACGGGGTTGCAAAAGAAACTCGCCGAAACTCCTGCAGTTTAAACAGATGAAGACCCATGTCAACAGAGTTCTAATCAATGAAGAAATTCGAGAGCAAACGGGTTAATAACATCTCACTTTTGTTAGTATTCTCTAAACTCATCAGCCATGTCAGACTACCTCAAAATTTGGAGATTTACTTTGATAAACATTAGTAGGTTTGCTTGGAACCAATTTCGCAAAGCCATCAAAATTCTTATCCATTTCAAAACCCCATTAGGCCACCAACTCCTTGTCCACTTGAAAAAAACTAAATATGTTTGGATTGATTGATTTCACGGACTAAAATGAAATAAGATTAGCTCTACTCAAGATCAGATTGTAGTTTCTCACTTGAACTCTACTAAATTAGTCACACCCTTATAAATAGCTGTGATCAGAGGGGGGAAAATCATACGACTGTAGCAAGCCAAAACAATTTGTGCGTCTGACTAGATACGATCACTTCTTTACCTTTTGCATTCTTTCTCCCTCAAGTTATACATTCTTCTTGTTTGATAAAATGTCTCTAAGAACATGCACCACTATCTTTGCATTGATATTTAATTCTCCATCAACTTCTTACATAGGTCTTAAACATGGCCACACTTGTTTGACTTTCTTTCATTCTTTCCCATACTTGGCTTCTTTTATAAATATCAATCTTCTTTGGATGACATCCTTTCTTTTTCTTTTCCTTCTCAAGAACTTGATTAACTTTTCTCGTATCTTTGCAGATTGCACCATGGTTCACATTCAAGATGTTTCATTCATCGCGAGAGTGCAACACTTGATTATCCTTGATGAAGAGAATCAACCTATGGAGAAATGTACACTTTTGACTACTTATAATCCCCTATACACAGTAAAGTGGCCAAAGCTAATTAATTCACTTTATACGGAGGAATGGTCCGGGAGATCAAGATTTCTAAGGTGTGGGCTTTAAGAGCAACTCACTATCATCTTCCAACAAACTAATTCGTCATCAACAATCAAGCGAACTAATTCTTCTGCCAACATTGGGTCGCAACATTATTGAGGGCAAAGCCAAGTGGATAGAAACTCTTCAATTTGATGTGAATTCCACTATATCAAAGGATACGATGCAAGCACAAGCTGATTGCCGAACAAGTATATGAACCACTGTATGCTTTATATTCACATATGATCAAAATTCTAAGATTATCAAAGTATTCACGAGGCATGGTGTCCACTTAGAAACACTTTTTTAACTTCATTTTGTGAATTGTCCATATCGCTATGGGATTTGCATAACCTTACAGGCCTCCCTATGATAGGACTCTTTTATGATGAAGTGATTCCTAGTGCCAAGGAGCCTACTGGCATTAACGAGACATGAAGTAAATTTATCCCCTATTCTTACAAATACTTATTTCAGGCTTTCTCATTTACTTCAAAGGAGCGCCAATGGAGGTCAACTTTCTCAGGTTACTATAGAAAAATGGATGAAGTATTGGTCCAGGAAAGCCATAAAGTATCATCAATCACTACCACGCAAGGAGAAAAAGGTGGTTCGGCCCAAATCAACTCACAATCCTCTTGGCGATTTTGGTGTTCATGGACAATGGTCCACTGCTGAGGAGGCATTGTTTTTAAACCTGGAGATTCATGGGAACTTAAGAGAAGAGATATAGTTGGCTTGTTGGCTTTGCTTATTCGTTCTTCCTACCAATGATGTTAATTCAATACGCCCCAATACCTTCAAAATAGCATGATCATGACTACTGGTAGGAAGGTAAGTCTTGCTATTCTAGTTTTAGCCAGCATCTATAATGGTTTAAATAAAATTTCAACTTCCCCAAGGCCAAGTCGTGTCCATTCTTCTTCCCCCATCCACTTTGTCTATGCTTGGTTAGCGCACTACTTCAAAACACATTATCAAGTTTGTCAAAGAGTGTGTAGCCCCAAAATGGCAATCTTTTCCAGTGAAGGGGATGCAAAGTGTTATGATCCAAAGGAGCTTGCAAGAGAATTCACAAAGGAGATTTTGTTTCTTGGACTTGCACCATGATTACCAAAGACAAGAAACTTTTATATATTGACAATGAAAAGGCTAGGGAATTGGAGCAAAACTACTTCATTGCTATTCGCTCGAATTATCTTCATTTGCGACAAGGCGACTACTTTATTATTGAACCTTATAGTCCTCATCACTCCAGTCGTTAATTTGGATATTATCAAGAAGTTCCTGGGATTCTTGCTCATGACATTTGCATAGCCCTTTTGAATGAAGGACTTCACTATTGACTGGCGCCTATGTACTTTGCACAAGTCTATGTCTAAAGCATTGTTTCCTTGTGTGCCCCCAAATGCAAAAAAATAATTTCTTTAGATGACTACAAAAAGTGGTAGACTAAAATTTATAGAGATTCTTTTGAGGAAAATATTGCAAAATTGATCAACTTAAAGTCAATCAAAATTTTCCTCAAAGATAAGAATCATGATAAAGGGGATAACCCACTTGTTGAAGAGGCTCAAAACCCTATCAACTTAGAAGACATTGAGCCTCCAATAGAAAAGAGGACGAGTCCTTATCCTTTAGAAAGGAGCAGCAGTAGTAATGTAGATCGCCATTAGAAAAGGCTTAAAAGGGCTCCAAAATCTCCAAAGCCAAGTGATCCTTCGCCGATAGAGAACTTTGCCAAAGAGGTTATCTTCTTTTCTTCCTCTTTTTCTTCTTTAAATAAGCCCATTTTTTGGTTATTTGATAACTCAAATTATGTATCATTTCATTTGAAAAATGAAATTATTAATGTTGATAAAGATGAGACATCTCAAGGTAGCCAATGATCAATCGTAGGACCTAACTTGTTGGCCATAGGTGCTCCAATTGGCGTAACAATGCAAAATGAGGCATTCAATTGTATTGAAGCTAAACAACCATCTTATTGTGCTCTAGTTTCAGTATTTGAGGGTGAGAAATTTGTACTTAATTATCAAAAAGAGTATCTTCAAATATTGTGGGATGGCCTTCGCGAGATAATAGCAAATACTCCACTTGATTTCATCTATCAAGATAGTATTCAATTTGTGCTTGAATCAATGAGGGGCTTCAACGGATTTGATATCTCCAATGTGGAAGAATTATTACAAGTATTGTTTATAAGGTCGCCGCTTATGATGAGGCAAAGTTAACATCTTTTGAGAAAGCATCTAATGAGCTTCTTGTACAACAACTAGATGAGGCCAAAAGTTGTCTCCATGATGCACAAACTAGAGAAAGCAAAGAAATAAACCAAATTCAATCCACCTAAGAAGAGCTGGAATGTGTTGGGAAGGAGCTTGAAAATTTGAAGGAATGCAAGAAGAACTTGACTTCATCATTGAAATGCCAACAACAACTTCTTCAAAGTGCCGTTCATGAGATTAAAGATGAAATTGTTGCTATCAAAACTACTTTTCCCTTGAGTGATAGAGTGGTTGAGAATTTAAAATTTTCAATGGAAGATTTGGAGGCCATTAAAGAAGAATTGAGGAACTTTAGTCCTTTTGCTTGAAAGTTGTATAGAATTTTTTGCTCATTCTTCTTTTCTTGCTTTCTAGTTATGAATTCTGCTGCACATGTTTTTTAGATTACATAATAGAATTTTTTTTCTCTATCTTGCAATCTTTTGAGTTTTTTTTTTTAAAACGAACAATTAAATAAATTCAAAAAAAAAATCTAATCTACCTTTTTTTCACTCAACATAACTTAAAATAAATAAAGAAAATCAACTAAACTACTTTCTTTCTTTTATTAAACTTAACATAGCCAACTAATGAATAAACTCAAAATTGAAACAAACAAATAAATTACTTCTTTTTTTATTTTTATATATAACTCAACATAACTTAACAAACTCGAAGTAAACTAATAAATAATTTCAAAGACTTAAAAAAACCTAATAAAGACAACTAAATTGCTTCTTCTTCTTCTTCTTCTTCTTCTTCTTCTTCTTTAACTCAACATAACTTAAAATAAACCCAAAACAAACTAATAAATAAATTCAAAGACTTAAAATAAATTAATAAAGACAACTAAACTACTTCTCTTTTCTTTTTCTTTCTTTCTTTTTTTTAAACTCAACATAACCCAAAGCAAACTAATTCAAAGACTTAAAACAAACTAATAAAGATAACTAAACTACTTCTCTCTCTCTCTCTCTCTAACTCAACATAACTTAAACAAACTTAGAGTAAACTAATAAATTCAAAGACTTAAAACAAACTAATAAAGACAACCAAACTACTTTTTTTTTTAAACTCAATATAACTTAAAACAAACCCAAAGCAAACTAATAAATAAATTCAAAGACTTAAAACAAACTAATAAAGACAACTAAAGTACTTCCTTTTTCTTTTTTTTCAATGAAATAAGAGGAAAAAATATAATTCAAAATAAACTCATGATTGAACTTAGAAAATATCTAAGCTGCCTATGTATCTAATAAAGGGATCAAGTTATAACATAGTTCAAAGGAAGCATCTTTTTGATGGGGTGCCATTCACAGTTTATACTCTTGTGGGCCAGAAATATCCATTACTTAACTACCTTGGACTAGGTGGGGTATTTAATATTTTAACCACATAAAATACCTTTAGTGGAGAAAGTTAGCAGTTTAACCACATGCACTACTTGTTGGAATAGTGTCCTCCAAGCCAATTAGATTGGCCTTGTAAACTATTCTCTTGTAAGACAATCTTGATTGAATGATATTCTTTATATGGCGATTTTCATCTTATGCTCATTATTACTTCACTGGCATTTGGTTGAAGCCCTTAGATCACACTAGACTGCGGGACTTGGTCACGCACTGGGTGGTGATCAGGGAATAAGTCTTACACGGTCGTGATCTTAAAATTTTCTAAGTCATAGGATCTTATGAGATAGGGTATCTAAGATCTGGATAGACTTGCACTAATGATGCATAAATCCAAGGGTTGGATGTTGCTCCTTTCCATGATCAATCCCATATGAGATATGGATGCATGTTAGTGGGTGCTTGTTAGATAACAAGAGACTGAAGGCCCGCCCGAAGAATCCACTAGATAGCCATAGTGGCAAGTTCTCCAGCTTACGCTAGTGCATATGATTAGTTCTCTGACCTGAGAATCCATGGTAACATTGTGTTTAGGTCCTTATACTTTAACTCCTCCTTGGTCACCTAGTGGGCCGTTGGGGTAGAAATTGAGCATGAGCTACTTAGACATGGAGGTTTGTGAGGTCCAAGAAGGAATCCGACTCATTGTCTTTGTGAAGGATGAGTATATTTCCTATGTATTCTATAATGATCTATTCCAAGAAATCCTTGCGCAGGGTAGTGTGACAATTTGGAAAAGAAGTTTTCCAAAGATGAGGTCATATAGAGGAATCGAACATTGGGAGAAGAAACATAGTATCAAGGCTATTAAAGAGCAGACAAATATCTTGCCCTGAGCTTCTTTCGGGAGATAGATGACAGAAGGACCATATTTGCATGGTACGCATAGAGCTAGAATAGTTCTCCAAAAGCATTCATTTTGGTCAATTAGTTGGGCTTCATCGGCTTGAGGTTGGACATTGGCCATGGAGATTGAGTACTCTTCAATTAATAGAGATTAATTGAATTAAGTCGATTGGTTTAAAAGAGTTTAAACTAAAATGAATATTTGATATTCAAAAATCACAAAGAGTTGTGAACCCACACCCAATGTATGGTAGAACATAACGGGTCACACAGAAAAGCCAATTGTATTTCCTAATTGATGGAGGAATATTTTTAAGTGTTAGAAAAATGCTCCTAGTGGACCGATTTGAGGATTGCCAAAATTGAGGTTATTTTGGCTTGATCAATTTAATTGTTAAATTGATCAACTAATTTAAGGAGTTAAATTAGACTAATAATTAAGGAGTTAATTTTTTGGTGCTGTATGACCATCAATTGGTTAAGTTAGCTTAAGGAGTTAAGCTAATTGACTGAAAAATTAAGTCAAAGGTTAATTAATTAAATTAAAGTGTTTAATTTAATTAATGAGAGAAATCCATTTTGGAGGAAAAATTCAAATAAAAGGTTCATTTGCAGTGGTATTTTAATTAGTTTGAAATTAGATTCCAAATGAAATTGAAATGCACACAAAATTCAAATTCACAATTGAATTGCAACTTGCCAACTTGCAGGGCAAGTTGGTGGTCACCCTTCCTCACTCTATATATAGAAATAGAGGGAGAGAGGAGCGACCACTTGTGCTTTGCTTGAAGAATTAGATTCTCTCACATTTTCTCTCTAAATCTTAAGTGTTGCCTCATGTGTAGAAACTTCACTTCCTCTCTTCTTCTCCTACCTCAAATCAAGCCTCCATCTCTGCAAATCTCCTTTGTATTTTCTAGCTAATACCAAGGAGATTAGGATCAAGCATTGGTGTGTGGATCATATTGTTCGAGGTAAGATAATTAGATTGCTAGCCTTTGGAGATCCATTGTCAGGGCAGTCCGCTTGGTGAATTTTTTCTAGCACTTCCCTATAGCTCTTTGAGCTAATTTTTTTACAGTAGTTTCATTAATGAGTTGATACAATACTGTAAATGTTTTGGAATTTTTGGAGGAGTTTGGATTGGGCATAAGTTGCATCAAATCCGCTATGCCACTATGTGATAGGTTCTGGATTGAAGAAGTGTTCGTCGTCATTTCCTTATTTTTGAGCAAATCAAGGTAATTCTCCTACCTAATTTGAATCGGTAGCATGTTTAGATCCTTGTTAGCATGTGTAGCCTAGTTTATTTCAGTTTTAATTATTGGATCCTAGTGCTACATGTCTCTTCAAGTGGTATAGGAGTCTAATTTATGCTTTGATTTAGATTTTTATTGATTGATTCATGTGATGGTTTGATCGAAATCACCGAATTCTCGATTCATATGATGGACTGGAGTGTTTGGATGATGTTGTATGTGACTCCTTGATTGACGAATTGAAAGCATGTTAATATGTGTTTTAAGTGTTAAGATTCATATGATCAGTATGTTTTAATTCATAGCTTCTAATATTGAATGTTGATTTAGCATTAGATGATGTTATATGTTGATATAGCATGTTATTTATGGCCTTAAAGAATTTTGGTCATTTTTAGATCCAATTTGATTGGAGTTTGTTGGAGATTTTTGAAGAATGTGTATTTTACTTTAATTTGTTTTTGAAAGCATGATTGAGCACTTGAAATTCCATTTTTAAAAGGAGTTTTGAATCTGGAACTTTATCTATAATGTGTGTTTTAAAGTTTATGAGGTGTCCTAGATTTTTTCACACACAAAACTTGAGCCAAAAGTGAATTAACTCAGAGGTGACCACAAAACAAGGGTGCTACCCCGCCCAGGCTGGGCGCTCTCGCCTGTTGCGTGGCCGTGCGCCTAGCGCCGGGCAGGAAGCAACTATTATGGTCTTTCCCAATTTAATTCAATTTTTAAGTTCTTTTTGTGTTCAAAAGTATTTTATTACACACATATTAGATGCATCAGTGTTGTGCAAGTTCTCAAAATTATGTTTGACGTTTTTGATTGCTTTAAAAACTTGTTAAAGTTAATCTCCAATTAATGCATAATTGTTATGCTAACTCTTGCTTGGCCAATTATTTGTTTATGAGATAAGCATTTAATTGTTTGAATTGAATGTCAATTCTAGATTTATTTATTGTTAACTTAATTGTTGAATGGATGATGAATGAATGGGGATGATCATGAGCCTTTAATATTGATTTTATTTGTTTCAAGTTGTTGAAATATGTTGTATTAAATTAGGGCTTGCATGCCTTTTAATTTCTACCTTGTAAATATTATGAGAGTAGAATCACTAGGAGTGGGGATTTCTTTCTCATGTAAATGTTGCATGGAGCAAAGAAGACCATTGGAGGCATGAAAACTTTTGAAGACCCATGAATGTATGGGATACACTCATGTAATAGATAGATTTAATCAACTCACTTAAAATCAACTAGGTGGTGCACTTATGGCTCTAAGTGCACCACTTGGTTAGGCTCATGGTCATCTCGCTCTAGGGGCATGCCAGGCGCATTTATTTATTTATGCTTTCCATATCCTATGGATATATGAGATGCATGGTTAGGATATAGAAAATCTAAATAAGAAGATAAAAATGATGAGATCTTTGCATGCAAAACCCCTCCATTTAGAATGTCTAACTGCTTTCAAATATTAAGTCAAAATGGATATGAATTAAATAGAGTTTTTAATTAATCCATGCCTTCTACCAATAGTATATGGCATGATGATGCTAAAATCTTTGTGTGATATACATTCGGTCACGGGGGTCATACTTAGGTGGAAAGCTGTGACCATATACTTAGCATATGATGCACATTTGATTTGAGGCCTCCCATGATTTATACACTCAGTCACGGGGGATATTGTGGCACTGTCTCAAATCAAAGTTTGATTGGTCGGTTTGACTTAACAACAAGTAATGTAGAGGTTGTCCTTATAGGAGATCTAAATAAAAAGGTGAGGCAAAATATATCAAGAGTTGCATAGAGATGTAATTAGCAAAAGTTGATGACCTTTGGATTTTTTGTGGATATACATCCGATCACAGGGGTCTACTTACAAGTCCTTAGGTTCTTCATTCTCACTAGGAAATAAGATTTCCCGAATTCTTCTAGAGGGTGAAGGATTTGATAAAATAGTGGGAGAAAAATATACTTTAAAGACCATGAGCATGTTTTCAATATCAAAATTCAATCATATGTTTATACTCTTTTTTTGCCTCTTGTAGATTTTTGAAATCTTCAAAAAGAAAATGGCTAAAAATTCACTCGCAAGCATTTTGGAGACCAATAAACTAACTGGGCCAAACTTCAGTGATTGGTTAAGAAACCTTAAGATTATACTTGACTCTAAAAAATGATCTATGTCCTAGATCAAAGTCCGCTGAACACATTAAGTGATGATGCCACCAATGAGGCCCATGAATTGTTCACTAAATTTATAGATGATGATCTACAAATGAGATACCTCATGACGGCTTCCATGATGAATGAGCTCCAAAAGACTCACGAGCATATGATGCATGCAAGTGAGATCTACAAACACCTTCAAAAGTTGTATGGTGGTGCAATCTAGACACGAAAGATTCGCTTTGTCAAGATAGCTCTTTAGGTCAAGGATGGTTGAGGGTTCAAGTGTCCATGATCATGGGCTAAAGATGATTGGGCTCATAGAGAAGCTTGGGCAACTTGATGTGATCATGGACAATAACTTCTACGTGGATTTGATCCTCTAGTCAGTACCCCCATTGTTCGACCAATTCATTATGAACTTTAATATATCTAAGCAAGAGGTGACGATTAATGAATTGGTGAACATGTTTGTGACCACCGAGGTGACTATGAAAAAGAAGAAACCTCTTATGCTTACTTCCTCCTCCAAGTCGAAAGGCCCTAAGGGCCCAAGAAAGAGAGGTAAGAGGAAGAAGAGTTCTTCCTCCAAAGGGAAGCAGTTCGTGAAGAGTTCTGGGGGGTCAAGAAAAAGCCTAAAATCGATGTGAGTTGTTTCCATTATGGCGAAAAGGGACATTGGAAAAGAAATTGCAAAGCTTACCTTGCAATCCTTAATAAAGGTATGTACTTTATTAAAGTACATTTGACAACTAATTTTTTCTCATGGGTATTTGATACCGCATGTGGTTCTCACCTTTGTAATTCATACAGGGGATGAAAGGAAAAAAGAGTCTTCGTGAAGGGGATATGATCCTCTACCTAGAAAATGGAGCAAGACTTGTCTCCATGTTCCAAGGTGTAATCAAGTTAGACTTGGGGAATGGTTGCATTGTACTTAATCCGATTTATTATGTACCTAATCTTGTTAAGAACATTATTTCAATTCCCGTTCTTGATAATGAAGGATATGATTTTTCTATATCAAGTGGGATGTTGAAGGCATTAAAGAATGGTTCTTTGATTGCTCAAGGTACGTTGAATAACGGATTGTACATACTTGATTCTCAACCTTCATTAATGTATATTCAATCAAGTAAAAGAAAATTAGATAACCAAGAAGATGCCATTCTATGACATGCAAGACTTGGGCATATTTCTAAAAATAGGATGAACAAGTTAAAGTTCTTAAAGCACTAAATGTTAATGGCATTGAGGACCTTCCAACTTGTGAATCTTGTTCGAAGTGGAAAATGACCAAGGCCCCTTTTGTGGGACAAATGGAGCGCACCACAAGTCCTTTGAATTTGATCCATACAGATGTATGTGGCCTACTAAGAGTTAGTACGAGATGAGGCTATTCCTACTTCATCACCTTTACCAATGATTATAGTCGGTTCGGACATGTGTATCTTATGAAGTACAAGTCTGAAGCCTTTGAAAGTTCAAAGAGTATAGGAGTGAAGTGGAAAAGCAAAATGCACTTAGTATTAAAGCTCTTCAATCGAATCAAGGAGGAGAATACTTAAGTACCGAACTTTTGGATTATCTAAAGGATAATGGAATTCTCTCTCAATGGACTCCACTCAAAACACCCCAACACAATAAATTAGCAGAAATGAGAAATTGTACCTTGTTGGACATGGTACATTCCATGATGAGCTTTTTCGATGTGCCCATATCCTTTGGGGAATATGCCTTAGAAAAGGCAGCGAAGCTACTAAATGTAGTATCTTCAACATCGGTGCCAAAAAGGCCACATGAGATGTGGTATGGCAAAGCACCCTTTTATCATTATCTAAAAGTTTGGGGGTCTCCCACCTATGTGAGACGGATAATGGGAGACAAGTTGGACAGTAGATCCACCTTGTGCAAGTTTATGGGATACCCAAGAGAGTTTATGGGTTATTACTTTTATGATCCCTCGAAACAAAAGGTGTTTGTTTCGAAGAACGCCTACTTTTTGAAAAAGCAATTTCTATTAGATAGAAATAGCATTGTTATTGAACTTGATGAAGTTCAAGATGATCATCAAATCCCACATGCGATGCAAACAAATAAGCAATAAGAGCCTCACCCACAACCTTTGAGAAAGTTGGACCGAATCAAGAAGCAACCTAAAAGGTTCGAATTTCTTCATGAGGCAGGCCAATCGGACAGTGATGGGAAAACCAATGAGGAAGCTATGTTGGACATAAACTTTGGACATTAGCTTGATGCCATGAGATCTGAAATGGACTCCATGTACTCCAACATAGCATGGCTTTAGTAGTTCCATCGAAGGGAATAGTTTTTGTGGTTGCAAGTGGATCTATAAGCGTAAGCTAGGAGTCGATGGAGAGGTGATGACCTTTAAGGCATGACTAGTGGCAAAGGGTTACACTCAAAGACCCGGTATCGATTTCAATGAAATCTTTTCACCGGTCGCAATATCTAAGTTCATTCAAATTTTACTTGCCATAGCCGCATATTATGACTATGTGATATGGAAAATGGATGTGAAAACCGCTTTCCTCAATGGAGACATTGAAGAAGAAATCTATATGGAGCAATCACAAGGTTTTACATCCAAAAGGAGTGAGCAAAAGGTTTGCAAACTCCAAAGATCTATTTAAGGATTCAAACTAGTGTCCCAAAGTAGGAACATATGTTTTGACAAGACATTCAAATCGTTTGGCTTTGTCAGAAATGTGTACGAACCATTTGTGTATAATAAGGCTACTGGGAATAGCGTACAATTTATTGTGCTTTATGTCGATGACATTCTTCTCATTGAGAATAAGGTTGGAATGTTAGAGTGTACTAAAGCTTGATTATCTACTCAATTCTCCATGAAGGATTTGGAAGAAACATCATACGTATTAGGAATACGTATCTATAGAAATAGATATAGGAGGATGCTGGGGCTTTTCCAAACCCCGTACATTGAGAAGATATTAAAGAAGTTTCGCATGGAAGAATCCAAGAGAGGATTCCTTCCCATGCTCCCAATGGCAGATGCATAAGGTAAATGGGACATGGAACATGGCATTTGATGAGAGACAAAAAATGTCCCATATACCTTATACATCTGCCATTGGGAGCATAATGTATGTAGTTCAATGTACAAGATCGGATGTGGCACACGCTCTAAATGTTACGAGTCGTTTCCAATCCAATCCCGATAAAAGTCACTGGATAGCCATAAAAGCAATCTTAAGTACTTGAGAAGGACTAAGGACTTATTTTTGGTATACGGCAGTAGAATTAAAACTCGGGGGGTTTTTGGACTCTAGTTACCAATCCGATGTAGATGACCCAAAATCCACTTTTGGATTCATATTTTGCCTCAATGGCAACGTGATGAGTTGGAAGAGTTCCAAACAAAACACCACAGCCGACTCTACCATAGAGGCAGAATATATTGCGGCTTCAGAAGCTGTAAAGGAAGGTGTTCGGATGAAAAGCTTCATTCAAGAGTTAAATGTAGTGCCTAGCATTGCTGAGCCAATGGTTATCTTATGTGACAACAACGGGGCAGTAGTGCAAGCTAGAAAGCCAACATCTCATCAGCGATCCAAGCACATATTGAAATGATATCATTTGATCTGGGAGATCATTGATAGAGGCGACATCCGAGTGGAAATAGTTGTCTTAGAAGAAAATATAATAGATCCATTGACTAAAACCCTATCGCGAAAGGTTGTTGATGGACATCTTGAGAACATGGGTCTCATGGTCATGGGGAATTGGCTTTAGGGCAAGTGGGAGATTGTTGGAATAGTACCCTGCTAGCCAATTAGATTAGCCTTGTAAACTATTCCCTTGTAAGAAAATCTTGATTGAACGATATTCTTTATATGGCCATCTTCATCTTTGCTCATTATTCCTTCACTGGCATTTGGTTGAAGCACTTAGATCACACTAGACTATGGGACTTGGTCACGTACTGGGTGGTGATCATAGAATAAGACTTACATGGTCGTGATCTTAAAATTTTCCAAGTCAAAGGATCTTATGAGACAGGGTATCTAAGATTCGGATAGACTTATACTAACGATGCATAAATCCAAGGATAGAATGTTGCTCCATTCCATGAGCAATCCCATATGAGATATGGATGCATATTAGTGGGTGCTTGTTAAAGAACAGGGTACTGAAGGCTCGCCTGGAGAATCCACTAGATAGCCGTAATAGTAAGTCCGTAGTGGCAAGTTTTCCAGCTTACACTAGTGCATATAATTATTCCTTTGAAATGAGGATCCATGGTAACCTTGTGTTTAGGTCTTCATGCTTAGACTCCGTCTTGGTCACCTAGCGGACCGTTTGGGTAGATATTGGGTATGGGCTAGTTAGACATGGAGGTTTGTGAGATTCAAGAAGGAATCCGACTCTTCATCTTTATGAAGAGTGAGTACATCTCCTATGTATTCTATAATGATTGATTCCAAGAAATCCTTGCACAAGGTAGTATGACAATTTGGAAAAAGAGTTTTCCAAAGATGTGGTCATATAGAGGTATCAAACATTGGGAATAGAAACATAGTATGAAGGCTATTAGGAAGCAGGCAAATATCTTGCCCTATGTTTCTTTCGAGAGATAGGAGATGGAAGGACCGTATTTGCATGGAACACGCAGAGCTAGAATGGTTCTCCAAAAGCATTCATTTCGGCTAATTAGTTGGGCTCTAGGGCTTAAGGTTGGACATCGACCATGGAGATTGGGTACTTTTCAATTAATAGAGATTAATTGAATTAAGTTGATTAGTTTAAAGGAGTTTAAACTAAAATGAATATTTGATATTCAAAAGTCATAAAGAATTGTGAGCCCATGTCCAATAAATGGTCGAACCTAACGGGTCACACACAAAAGCCAATTGTATTTTCTAATTGATGGAGGAATTTTTCTAAATGTTAGAAAAATGCTCCTAGTCGACCGATTTGAGGACTAGCGAAATTGATGTCATTTTGGATAGATCAATTTAATTGTTAAATTAATCTACTAATTTAAGGAGTTAAATTAGACCAATAATTAAGGAGTAAATTATTTGGTGCTACATAACCATCAATTGCTCAAGTTAACTTAAAGAGTTAAGGGCCTGTTTTTTTATGTTTTGGGGAAATTTTTTCCAACCCTCCAAAAAAATTCTAAAATAGAGGCACATTTCCCAATCTTTCTCCCAAACTACTAAATTTTTTTACCTAAAAACTCCCTCACAATTCACCCGAAAAAAATCCTACATCCTAAAAAGCACACCTACCCCTTTATTTTCTCACTCCATCTTTCACATCACTCATTCATTTATCACTCTCTTATTTCACTCATATATATATTTACATATATGAAAGTATTAAAATTTTACTACTTAAAAAATTCTAAAACTTATGTTTACAAAATTAATTAAAATAATCATCGAGAAAATTAATTAAATTTAATAAATAATTTATTTACTAAATAACATATTAAATTAATTAAATTACTTATTAATTAAATAATGTATTAGTTATATTTAATATTTAGTATATTAATTAAATATTATATTTATTCATTTAATAAATAATTTAAAATATTTTAATTTGATATAATAAATAAATTAATCTTCTTCGAAAAATTAATCTTCATTAGATATTAATATTCACATTTATTTAAAATTATTACAAAAAATTAATTATAGTGTGATATTTATTTAATAATCTATTAAGTTTAATAAATTAATATTCATACAATTAAATAATTATCAAGAAAATTAAGTAAAATTGAGTAAAAATCTCTTTGATTGTTGCTAAGTAATTTATTTATTAAATAATGTATGAATTAAATAATGAGTTAAAGTAAATAAATAACTTATTAAATTAATTAAATTTATTTATTTAATTATTTAAATAACTTATTGTGTATATATTAATTATGTTTAATACTTCACGTATAATTAATATTACTCTTACTTGTTTAATAAATAATTTAAGATGATTTAGTTTCATATAATATAAAATTATTTTTTTAATTTGATGAATCATTATTAAGTTATATATATATATATTTTATTTTATTTAAATAAATAACTAAGTTTTATTTATACATAAATTGTAAATAATAAATAGCTAAACAATTATATTTTAAGAATAAACAATAATTAGTTTATAATTATGATATTAGCTGATTTTTTATAATTAAGACATAATTATAAATTCACAAATAATTAATATTTATTAAAAAAATTCATACAAATATAAATTTTAAAATAAAGCACCAATTTCCAATTGAATTAATTACATATCATTTTATTACAACAATATATACTTGACACATTCTCTAAAATTTCTCCCAAAAACCCATTCCTCAAAAAAAATAAATCTGAAAAATGGTCAAAACACAAGAGAACATGCCTTAAGTTAACATTGACTAACTTAAAGAGTTAAACTAATTGATTTAAGAGTTAAGTCAAATGTTAATTAATTAAATTAAAGTGTTTAATTTAATTAATGAGATGATTCCATTTTGGAGGAAAAATTCAAATGAAATGTTCATTTGGTGTGGCATTTTAATTAATTTGAAATTAGATTTCTAATGAAATTGAAATGCATACAAATTCAAATTCATATTTGAATTGCAACTTGCCAACTTGCAATGCAAGTTGGCGGTCACCCTTGAGGTGGCATCATACCATCCTCGCTCTATAAATAGATATAGAGGGAGAGAGGTGCGGCCACTTATGCTTTGTGTGAAGAATTAGATTCTCTCACATTTTCCCTCCAAATCTCAAATGTTGCCTCATGTGTTAAAGCTTCACTTCCTCTCTTCTTCTCTTACCTCAAATCAAGTCTCCATCTCTGCAAATCTCCTTTGCATTTTCCATCTAATACCAAGGAGATCAAGATCTAGTATTCGTGTGTGGATCACATTGTTAGAGGCAAGACAATTGAATTGCTAGCCTTTGGAGATCCACTTTCAGGGCAGTCTGCTTGGCAAATTTTTTTTAGACTTCCATGGAGCTTTTTGAGTTGAATTTTTTTACAGTAAATTCATCAAGGAGTTGAGAAGATACTCTAAATGTTTTGGAATTTTTGGAGAAGTATGGATCTAGCAAAAATTGTATCCAATTTGCTGTGCCATTGTCTGATAGTTTCTAGATTGAAGGAGTTTCTTCATCATTTCCTTGTTTTTGAGCAAATCAAGGTAATTCTCCTTCCTAATCTGAATCAACAACATGTTTAGATCCTTGTTAGCATGTGTAGCCTCATTTATTTCAGTTTTAATTATTAGATACTAGTGCTACATGTGCCTTTTGGTGGGTACTGTTCACAGTTTATGTGGTACCCCCACTCAAGATAGCACCTAAGCTGAGGCGCTACTCCAGTTCAGACTTAAATCTTGATTCATAAATAAGCAATACAATTAATATCCCATCAGAGCATTTTTTTCAAAACTTATCAGAGACATATAGCAGCGGATTTAAAACTTAAACAATCTCATCAAAATACTAAGTACATACCATCAACGGTCTCGTAACATCCAACATAATATATACATTCCTTGAGTCATAATTTCGTATTACATATCACAACATTTCTAAGATAAAGCTTAGCATTCAAGGGAACCCATATACATATACACATCCATTATATTGCAAAATATCATTCTCCGATCCAAGTCCATCACCCGTTCTTATCTGAGAAAAATCAAAGATAAATGGAGGGTTAAGCCCAAAGGACTTAGTGAGGGATAAATGTAATCACAGGCAATGGGGATCTGTCGAGGACGAATCAATTGAACAAATCATAGATTAACAGTTCAAACAGAGTATATCAGGATACAGTCAAACGGTTAAAAACGATCAGACAATCCGAAAATAGTTGACCAGTCAGGATACGGTCAAACGATCAGAATGCAGTCAAATATTAGAACAATCTTATATAAAAAAAAATGAACTAAACTTACCCAGGCATGAAAACCTGGTACAAAACTTACCCAAGTATATTGACTTTTTACAAATCTTAACTAAGCATATCAGATCAAACTTATACAAATCAAACCAAACTTACCCAGGTATAACCACCTGGTATAAGACTGACCAATCAAACCGAACTTACCTAGGAATAACCACCTGGTACAAAACTGACCAATCAAACTGAACTTACCTAAGCATAACAACTTGATACAAAACTTACCAATCAAACTGAACTTACCCAGGCATAACAACCTGGTGCAGAACTTACCCAAGTGTAACAACCTGGTACAAGCTTACCCGAGCGTAACATCCTCGTACAAAACTTACCCGAGCGTGACAACCTGGTACAAAACTTACCCGGGCGTGATAACCTGGTACAAAATTATCCAAGCATAGCTTGGTACATAACTTACCTAGGTACATTAGCTTGGTACATAACTTACCCAGGCGTATCAGCTTGGTATATAACTTACCCAAGCATATCAGCTTGGTACATAACGTATTACTAACAGAACAATTCAATGACATATCAATCAAACTAACTTACCTAAGCACAGCTTGGTACATAACTTACCCAGGCATATCTGCTTGGTACATAACTTATTACTGATAGAACAAACCCATGACATACCAATCGAACTAACTTACCCAAGCGTAACAGCTTGGTACACAACAAATTACTGACAGAACAAATCCATAATACCAATCAATTCAGACCAGCCAACATGGCCACCTAATGCAGTAACGTATCAACAAGCTACGACGAGGTAACATATATCAATATAGATAACACGACAGTAACAGGCAATCTAGTGACACAGAATACAGACAAGAGTTTTCGGGAACCTCACAGGGTTTGGTAATCAATAACAACGATAATGAAAATCAAGACAGATATCAAATCTGTAGAACCTAACGGGTTAAACGACAGATATGGAATAAGCTCACACAAGTAATAATCAATTGGTTGATCCCTCACAGTGGTAACAATAATTAACAGAATACGATAATCAATTCAATACCAACCCTCACAAGGGTTTATTAATAAAATCCATAGGTACAAGAGTGCCAGATTGGTAGATCCTCACCTTCGTAGTCTCAAAAAACTACAATCACTGTCAGTAGTCTAATGATCCGTGGGTCCCAAATCATCGTCACCTAACCAAAATAATATTTCACAATCAAAATCCTCATTCGACCATATAATCACAATTACACAAACAACGACCTAAAATCAATACTTAATCGGCTAAATTGATAGCCTCGATAAAGATATGCTAGTAGCACCGATCTCGTTAAAGGAATATATAATTGGGTCCTAAATCGTCCAATTGATCTTGCCACAACATACTAAATCGATAACGATGGTCTAATATCCCTTAAAAATCCCAATTTATCGCCACTTAGGTTCCAAATTCATAAAACGAGGATTTTCTCCACCTAATTAACTTAAGTATCAAGATTATTACATAATATGACAAATTCGGATCCATTGACTTATGTAATTCTATGCATATCAAAGTATTTTCAATCCGATCATGCGTATTCTTTATTTATACAATACATCGTAAGGTTTGGAGGCATATACATACACATACAAACAACTTTAACACAAGTTTCTCATTTTTACCCAATATCTTTTTATTGAAGCTTTGAATGAACGATTAGCTTGCATGCAAGTAATCCTTGCAACAAGATGAAGTTTCTGTCTCTTCACTGCCGCCGTCGTCTGTTGCAGCCGGAGATGGCCAATGACACAAGCAAAAAATGCTCCTCAGCTCCACGAATCGAACCCCTGAAATAATTTCACCAAACACCATCGAATTGAAGGTCAATTTTGGCTTGGAAGCTTCAGCACTACTATTCACCATCACATCATTTTCTCCTAATTTCTCCATCTACGGTGGTCTATTCCCAAAATTGAAGACACCGGCATGATCCTTAAGCTGAGCCCGTCGAAACCCACTACTCACATTTATGTTTCAGTCGTCAGAGCGAAGAAACCCATCAACCACCACCATGGCTGAAACTTTGAGCTCAATTTCTGGCCAGTACATTGGAAGGTTTGGGGAGAAATTGGTATATTCATGTTCTACACAAGGAGAGGAAGAAAATGATACCAAATTTGCTAAAGTTTGGTTGTCGGTGAGGGGTGGCCAGTGAGAGGGTGCTCACAGTGGTGTTTGGAGAAGAAAATGAAGAAGAAAGGTGAAATTGCCCTTTTTTTTTTAAAAAAATTCAACTTTTGGTAATTGAAAATTAGTCCCCAAACTTATAAACCAGCTTCCAAGTAAGTCCTCTCAAGTTTTGAGTGTCTTCACTTTAGTCCCAAGGCTATTTATTACCTCATATTGACTCCTGTAACCAATAATAATCC
The DNA here is from genome assembly GCA_018894105.1 of Jacaranda mimosifolia. Lineage (NCBI taxonomy): Eukaryota > Viridiplantae > Streptophyta > Magnoliopsida > Lamiales > Bignoniaceae > Jacaranda > Jacaranda mimosifolia. The sequence continues at coordinate 15,836,226 of CM032123.1, forward strand.
CACTTTGACCCACAAAACTCCCAAATATTGGTCAATCAATTTTTTTCTCAATTTTCAAATCAACCCCAAAACTTCTAAAATTCTTACAATGAAGTCATTTTATTTATTTTCGAGCTTTAAAATCCAACCAACTAATATCTTGATTTTCTAAATCCTTATTTTCCAAAAATTATCGAATTTTAAGGGTGCTACAGTTTATACTCATACGGGTCATGAGTAATATGCAATTTAAGCTTGTGCGCCAAAGAGCAACATGTAGTTTAGGCTCGGGCATCAAGGAGCCATCTCCCAACTTCATGTGTAGTAGTGTTTCAAAAACTTCCCATTTATTGTGCTGACTTTTAATCTATCTTCAGCAATCAACTTATATACACCATTTGTATAGACTTTTTTAACAACTTAAGGACCATCCCATTTTGATGTGGACTTATTCTCAGTTTGATGAGTTGTGATTATGGGCCTTTTCACAGCAAGCACCAAATCCCCAACCTGAAAAGATCGTAATCGTATCTTTTTGTTAAATACCTTGGAAAGCCGAGCTTGATAACACTCAAGTTTGTGTTGTTTTTCCAACCTTTTCTCATTAAGAGCCTCCAAATCTTCAAGACGCAAGCGTGTATTTTCTTCTTCAGTCAATCCTTCTTGTGTGGCTATACTGAATGATGGAATTTGCAGCTCAAGAGGTAAAACGACTTCAACACCATGAACCAATGAATACGGAGTTGCCTGTGTAGGTGTTATATGAGTAGATCGATATGCCCATAAGGCTTCTCCAATCATTTTGTGCTAATCCCTCTTTGACTTTGAGACTACTTTCATTAGCAAATTACATAGAGTTTTATTGAATGCTTCAGCAAGACTATTAGCAGTAGCATAGTACATGAAAGATTTTTTCTGCTTAAAATTCTTTTGACAAAGTTTGTCTATCAGACTATTACAAAAGGGCTTTCCATTACTAGTGCTTATGTATCGAGGAATCCCATAGTGATAGATAATGTTGATGTTGATAAAGTTAGAAACATTTTCCTTTTCTACTTTTTTGAGGGGTATTACTTCAGCTCACTTAGAGAAATAATTTGTTATAGCTAATATATACGAGTGCCTAGCAAAAGACTTTGTCATAGGTCCAACCACATCTAATCCCTAAGCATCAAATGTCCCTGAAACGACAGTTGGATGCAATGGTTAGGGCAATTGGTGAATGAGATTTGCATGAAATTGGCAGGCTTAACATCTTTGTGCATAATCCATGCAATCTTTTACTATTGTTGGCCAATAGTAGCCTATTCTTTTTATTTGAAAATTTAATTTTGGACCTAACTAATAAGCACTGCAAACTCTAGAATGAGCTTCTTTCATAGCTTGAATAGCTTCATCATCACCCAAACATCGCAAAAAGACTCCATCAAATGATCATTTATAAAGTACACCTTTCTGATAGATGAAACGAGCCACACGACGTCAATATCAACTCTTTGGTGTGGATCATCGGGTAACTTTTCATACTTTAGATAATCCACAAGTAGTTGTCACCAATCTTTCTTCTCTATCTCAAATACTTGAACAACATAGCTTTCATCTTCTTCAGAATTCTTATACTCGAAAGTTGGCGGTACAACCTAACTCTTACATATTGGAATACGCACTTCACTTTCAGGTATGGCAAGTGAAGAGGCCAATTTAGCTAACACATTAGCTTACTTGTTCTGCTTTCTTAGCACATGTACAATTTCTACATCTCCAAGCCATCCTATGAGTCTTTTGGTGTAATTAAAGTATGGGAGTAATTCAGGTTTCTTGACTCATATGATCCAAGCACTGGTTGACCACCAACTTAGAATCTCCATAGACTTTAAGGCGCAACTGTTTTCTGTCAACTACCATCTCCAACCCAAGAAAAAGAGCTTGATATTCAGTAACATTGTTGGAACAATTTTTAGTTAAAGGAATATGGTAATACTTCATCATCAGATGTGATGAATATAACTCCAACACCAGCTCATTCTCTATGGGATGCTCCATCAAAGTACATCTTCCAAGGAAGTGTAATTTCAACTATTAAGGCATCTTCATTAGGTAGATCATCAGATAACTCCCACTCAGCAGGGATGAGGTGATCAGCTAAGAAGTCAGCCAAAACTTGTCCTTTTACTGCCTTCTACGGAATATAGATAATCTCCAATTGTTGCAACTAAAGGTACCATCTTGTGAGTCTGTCAGAGAGGACGGGCTTCAACATGACATATTTTAGTGGATTTGCTTTTGAGATAAGATAAATAGTGTAAGCTTGAAAGTAATGCTTCAACTTTTGGATTGCAAAGACTAGAGCCAAATATATTTTTTCAATCGGCAAGTACTTCAACTAATTTGGCGTCATCATTTTACTCAAGTAGTACAAAGCATTTTCTCTTCTATTATCGTTCTCTTTCGCCAGTAAAGCTCCAAGGAACGTTTTTGAGTAGCGATATAAAGGATTAGTGGATGTTCAGGTACCGGTGCAACCAATACATGAGGCTTTATCAAATAAGCTTTTATACTCTTAAAAGCATTGCTGGAAGTTTCATCCCATTCAAATAGACCTATTTTCTTCGTGAGATAGCTGAATGGTTAACATCTGCCTGTTAAGTTTGATATGAATATTCAGAGATAAGCTAACTTCCGTTGCAGACTATTGAGTTCATGTATGTTTCGAGGTTTAAGCATCTTTAGAATCACATCAATCTTTGCTTGTTCAATCTCTATACCTCGTTGGAGAACAATAACTCCCAGAAGCTTCTTAGATGTAACACCAAATGCACACTTTAGTGGGTTTATTTTAGGCTGGCATTTTCTCAAGCGCTCAAAGACTTGTCTCAAATATTGGAGGTGATCTTCTAGCCTTTTGGACTTCATGACTACATCATCAACATAACATCCAATGTTCTTTTGAAGCATATCATTAAAGATTTTTTACATAGCTCTTTGATATGTGGCACCAGTATTTTTCAATTTGAACGGGATTACTTTATAGTAGTATATTCCTTGGGAGTATAAAATGCTATCAGTTCCTCATCTTTTGGTGACATGCGTATTTGATTACACCCAGATTATCTATCCATAAATGATAGTGCTTCATGTCTTGTGGTAGCATCAATCATGAGTTCTGCAATGGGTAATGAAAATCATCCTTAGGACATGCACCATTCAAGTCCCTAAAGTCGACCCACACTTGAATTTGGCCATTTTTCTTTCTTACTGGGACAATGCTGAAGATCTATGTTGGATACTTGACTTCTCAAATAAATCCAACTTTGATAAGCTTGTTCACTTCAGCTTCAACTAAAGGAACCAATTCAAGGTGAAACCGCCGTTGAGCTTGTTTGACTGGATGAGTTCCTTCCTTTACTGATAAATGATGGACTGCCATCTTTGGATCTAATCCAGGCATCTTTTTGTACGACCATGCAAACATATATTTGAATTCATGTAATAACATGACATATACTTCTTCTTCCTTAGCAATTAACAAAGCACTGATGTGGATAGGCTAAGGGTTATTGGCATCAACCAAATTAATCTCTTTCAATTCATTGACAATGGCCTTAACACCTTCTTCAAACTCAGGAGGAACAGTTTCAATATTTTCTTCTTCCATAAAAAATTCTTCACTCAAAGTAATATGATATGCTGGCCCAATATCTTCTTCATGGGCTCAATCTTTTTGAATTCCACATCCACACATGCCCTTGTTTATCCATCCTTACTTCTTATCGAATCGTCTGTATGATGCCATCTTTCTCACTTATGTAACTTCTACTAATAAGCTTGGAGATTTCCTTGAAAATGTGGTATATAGCATTTTGATGAGTTGGCCGAGATTACTAACAATAATACAATATGAAGAAGCGATGCTTTCTTTATCATCTTTTTCATCCCTTTGAGTTCATGTGAAGACAGTAGTTTGCAGTTTAACCTTCAAGGTTCTGCCACATGATATATTTAAAATAGTACACCGCTCATGCGTGAATGAATTGAACTTCTAAGCTTTTATGGCTCGCTAATCCATTTCAAGTACTTTGGCATTTTAGATAACTTCAATCTCCGATTATAGGTTCTTTTATGCCTCCATTTTTCAAGTCTATTGAAAACTGAGATTCGCTGGACTTTCTTCCCATTTTATCAAAAACATCATTTGTTGAGGAAAATTCCTCTCCAACTATATGATTGCTACTGGCTCTTCTAATCACAATACGAATAGGATTATGAGGAACAAATCCAAGTCCCATTCGAGAGCTTTGAACACCATGTCCTTTTTCTTTCAACATCTTTTGGGTAGTGTTAAGTCCATACGTTTGCTTGCTAGTGGCCTCAGGAGGGAATTTTCCCAAGATGGAACGTTCTTGTGGATTATATCTGGCTTTAACAAGAAGTTTATAGGCTTTTAGATCAAAGCAATTCTCATGTTGTAGAGATTTTCCATGTTCCTTCTCGTCTCCTTGAGTTGGGCGAACAAACCCTTTTAGCGGCTTAGGAGATGGCTTCTTCACATCAAGCTTGGTTAGAGGAAATGTTAGTTCTTTCAATGATTCAGATCTTGTTAGAGATGATTCACTCTTTATGTGATATTTACTATTGTATGCTGGAGCTAAGTCTTCAACCTTACTTCCTCCATTAGAATCATCTTGCTGCTTGAATTCCTCTTGTTCTTTGGCCTTGATAGTTTTCATACTTTCAATATAGTATTTGGCGTCGACTAAGTGCGATTCAACTTCAATGAAAGGTTTGCTATCTCCAAGCACTTTCTTTACCACACCGTCTTAACAATACTTGAAATACTGGTGCAAGTAAAGGGAACCACACCATTTTCATGTAACCAAGGTCGGCCTAAAAGCATATTTTATGATGTCTTGACATCTATGACATGAAACAATGCTGTTGACAACATATCATCCATCAATAGCTTTATGCTTATTATTCCAAGAGCCCTTTGCCCTCTCGATTGGATCCTTGGATTATTAGATGACTATTTATCAATTCATCTGTGGAGATTCCCAAATCCTTCATTACATGTAATGGCAAAATATTGACTGTAGAGCCTCCATGAATCAAAATTCTATTTATTTTTTGCTCACAAGCATAGCCTATTACAAATAGTGGCCTACTGTGGGGATTACAGCCAAGCAACAAGTTATTGTCATTGCCGACATACATTCCTTAGTTGCATCATGGTTCTCTACTTCATATAGACATATTTTGTTAGAGGGAATCTTTTCTTCACTTATCATATTGCACGCAATGTTATTGTCATGATCACAAAGTATATCCTTTTCAATCTCAATGGTAGCATGATTTGAGGCCGTATTATTCGTTAATGAGATTTTCCCTTGTTGAGCCAATTGCATCACTTTGTCTTCAAAAGAAGTAGTCATGGATTGGGTGACATACCAATCGATGGTAGTTGCAATACTTTGGGTCATGAATTTTCCCAGCGTCTTCAGATCGCTTCTTTTTAGGTAATTCAATGAGATTAATATTTAGCAAATCATCTACTATTCTAGAGATATTAAAGTCAAGGAATGGGTATGTCTTAGCCTGCATTTCCTTCAGAGTTAACTTTTTTTGTCCTATTTCTCGGGAGACATCATTCTTTTCATCATTTGTGCTATTTGCCTTCGCACGAAACTTAATGGGTGTTGTATTCACCACCATAGCTTCTTTACTTGGAGCCTTGGTAAGAGGTTTGCCCTTTTTCTTGAATTCTTGCTTTTCCTTAGACTTGTGAAGCTCTTGGACTATTGGCTCCTCAACTCTATTACCAGATATGCTTAACTCCATATCATAGGCTTGAGTAGCTAACTCTTCAAAAGTTTTAGGTTGAATTCCTTGGAGAACATATCAAAGTCCCCCAATGCATCCCTTGAATGCACATCTCAATGCTTGAAGCCTCAGACAATCGGTCTTTCCAATTAAGGCTTAAGTTTCTCCAGCGATTGATGTAGTCAATGACTGGTTCTTCTTTCCATTGGCAAAAATTAATGAGTTGAATCATATTGACCGTCATTCGGGTATTGTAGAAACGATTGAGAAATTCTTGCTCCAATTGCCCCCAACTATCAATTGAGCCCGTTTCTAGATCAGTATACCAATTAAAAGCATTACCCTTCAACAATAGAACAAATTGTTTGACTAGATAATCTTCATATGTTCCAACATTATTACAAGTTTCAATGAAGCGAGCCACATGTTGCTTTGGATTGCCCTTGCCATCAAATTGCTGAAACTTTGGTGGCTGGTAACCAATCCATCTTTAAGTTATCAATCATTTGAGTATACGATTTGGAGTAAGTCATAGATGACTTAGAACTTCCTTCAAACTAATCTTTGATAGTCCCCACGATAAACTCCCTCAATTGGTCAACAGGAATTAGTCTATCAATGGATACTTGAAGTTCTTTTATTGCAGGCTTTTCATTTTCAACTAGCTGCCTCTTTGTGGATGTTTCGCCCATCATCTTGGGCTTCTATTTGTTTCTCCATCACACAACTAGGATCAACATTGTCCACCTTATTCATTAACTTAGAAATTTGAGAGTCTTGCTCTTGGGCATATTTTGCAAGTCCTTTAATAATCTTTATCAAATTAGCAATTTGTTCCTCCAAAGTTGTAGCACTTGTCATCATCACCAACGTTATACTTGAGGAGCTTGAGGTTGAGCAAGGAATGGACACTGTTGATTCTTCCTCTGAGTCTCCACCACCTTCATTAGCATCAATAGTATGCAGCAATGTCTTTTCCACAACATCAAGTGAAGGAACTGTCTCTAAAGATAATTGCAACTTTTTGGACATATTTCTTGTGGTGACGCTAATACTTCTTGCTCCAGTACTTGAAAATTTTGATGTAGTAATTTTTAATGTTGCAGTCTTGTTAGCAGCCATTTGATATTTCAGTCTTGATGAAGGAAAGAGATCAGATAGAGATTGTCCCACTTGGCATGTCAGAAATTTGTAAGCTCAAATTTCTTGTCTGCAAAAAATTAAATTACAAGAGAAGAAAAATTGTACAAATAAATAAGATTAAAATCTATCAACTGTGAATTTAGTCCCTAATCTAATCCTTTGATTCTTCCCTCCCAAATATGACCTTGAATTTAATGAGCTCCGTGAAGAACGCCTTGAATGCCATGGATCTCCTTGAAATTGATTTGAAGAAAATAACGCTAATTTGAGGGTTTCACACCTTAATAACACTTTGAACACTGTGGATCTCATTGAATTTGCTTGAGATAATTACTGAACTCCTTCAGAGTTTCTCTCACTTGCTGGAATTTGTGTTGTCGCAAATGAACTGTGATCACCCCTTTATATAAGTGCATGATGGGAGATTTCTAGATTGTCTGAAACTTCTTTGATGATAATTTTTTGGATAAGATAATATTAAATACCAAGAGATAATATCAGATATCTTTGATTTGATAATATCAAACATTAAGAGATAATATCAAATATTTTTGATTTGATTGATCCATGTATATAGACACGCCATGTGGCACAATTAATTTGATTGACCGTGATACTTTTGCTTTAACACTTGTCAATGTTTGATTTAATGATAAAATAAATAGTAGAGTATTAATTAAAATTAACTATTTTATCTTTTAAAATTAAATTTAATAAATTCTAAAATATAAATAGAAAATTTAAATTAATATCTAATATATTATTTCATACATGTTATTTTTCAATTGACCAAAAATTAATTTGTCTACAATAATATTGTGCAATTTATCAAAATGTTCCAGCCTAGGGGTGGCAATCGTGTCGTGTTGAGTTGTTTCGTGTCGGGTTGAGGGGGGGATATCACAAAATTTTGCTCAACCCGAACCCAACCTGAAAATTTTCATGTCAACCTGAACCTAACCCGTTTCAGCATATGATTATTTTTCATTAATAATTCATCTAAAAAATTTATACATTTTATGTTTAACTAGAATCTTAATAAAATAATCAAGGTATACCAAAATTTTGAGAAAAGTTAACTTATGCCAATTTTTTTTTAAAAAAGTCAACATTATACTATAGCAGCTCAACTTTTATACCATAGAGGAACTTGATAATTGGACTTCATTTAATTTTCTGTACAACATCAATAATATACAAATTTTCATGTTAAATCAAAAGTTTTGCACAATTTAATTTTAACAACAATGAAGTCGAATTCCAGCAAAGAAGTATAATTTGTCCCATTCAATGATTAATAATCATCCCAATATCATCAAATAGTCAAGATTTATGTAGTAAATGATAATCATTAATTCTTACAAATCAATCTAGAGTTAAATTGTTCAAAAATAACAAGTTATTACTTAAAAATGCAAAAAACATAGTGTTATTATCGTGTTATCGGGTTGTTATCGTGTAACCCGAAACCCAACCCAAACCAATCTATATTTTTTGTGTTGCTTATCGGGTCGATCCAATATCGACCCAACCCAATAACCCCAAACCCAAATCCAATAATATCGTGTTGATTCGTGTCGTGTAGAAAATTGCCACACCTATTCCAGCCAAAGTGAGAAAATGAGACAATTGAAAAAACAAAAATAAAGAAATTTAGGCAGTGACCTAACAACATTATTCACACGTGCAGTTATCATAACCCACAGCCCATCATCCTCATCCCTAAGCCCAAAACTTCAAAAACCCAAAACCCCACAAGGCACAGCCACTGGAAAGGATCAAAACTTTGAATTGAATCCATACAACATAGAAATGGGAAGAACAGCGAAAGCTCTCTCTTTTTCTCTTCTCTCTTTGCCTCAACGCTTCTCCTTCAACAGACCTTTTTACTTCTCACCACCGTTACAGTTTCATCCACGTTCCCACAGGGTGGTTTTCCACAAATTCAGGCCACTTTGCACCGCCACCGCCGCCACAGAAACACCCATTGATGAAACTGCAACACTACAACCGATAAAGCATTCCATTCTCTTGGAAAGACTCAGGCAGAGGCACCTTAAAGATTCTGCCCAAACTTCAAAGTCCACTGCCACCACTCAACTACCATTGGGTGGTTCCAAGAAAGGTAAATATGGTGAAAGTGAGGGTTCAAGAAGGAAGAAGGGTGGTGTGGTGGAGGTGGTTTCGAGTTTTGAGGAGTTGGGTTTGAGTGAGGAGGTGATGGGGGCTTTAGGAGAAATGGGAATTTCAGTCCCAACTGAGATTCAGTGTATTGGGTTACCTGCCGTGCTCAAAGGAAAGAGTGTGGTATTGGGGTCCCACACTGGTTCTGGCAAGACTCTTGCTTACCTTTTGCCTCTTGTTCAGGTTCAATGATGTCTTCTTTTTCTCTTCAATTTTGATTTTTCTTTTATTTCTTAGGGATATTTCAGTTACCTTGAATTCGGATTTATTAAAGTCCCTTTCTTGATAAGATCACTTCCTCAAACTTTGTCTCGTGTTCTGGTGTAAGTTTTGTTCGATTTAGTTCATTTAAATGAATTGTTCAATGTGGTTTTTGATATAAAGGATTGCAGTCTGGCTATTTGATTCCTAATTGAAAAATTATATTTTTCTGGGAAATGGGTGTTTGGCAATTGGGTGATTGGACCTGTTTTTGTTTGCCATCACGTAATATGTTATGTATAGATTGGAGCGTGCATGATAGAGAAGACCATTCGGTGTCTTTAAAAATGTCATTGTGGGTTATTTGCCTTGTTTTTGAGCTGCACTTGAGATCTACTCTTGAATGCTTGTGTGAAGTGCCTGTTTAAGTATTATGTTCTTTGCCATCTCCTCTAATATTCTTGTACTTTGTAGTGAATTGAGTTGCCAGTTTGCTGAGGTAAAACTCTGGAATCATATTTGTTTTGATATTGAAACAACATGTTTTCATGTTTTAACTTTTAGTTGCTGAGAAGGGACGAATCTTTACATGGTATGCTGATGAAGCCCAGACGCCCCCGGGCTGTTGTGCTATGCCCGACAAGGGAGCTCTGCGAGCAGGTCAGTTTTTCTGTGAGTCTCTTTAGTGACTTGAGCTATGACTACATCATTCAATCGATAAAATTCAGTTGCATGTCTAGGTGTTCCGTGTAGCCAAGTTTATCAGTCACCATGCGCGATTCAGATCAACCATGGTAAGTGGTGGTGGGCGATTAAGACCCCAGGAAGATTCCTTAAACAGCCCCATTGACATGGTTGTGGGGACCCCAGGCCGGGTTCTGCAACATATAGAAGAGGGCAATATGGTTTATGGTGACATCAGATACTTGGTAATCAACCCTTCCCCTTCCCCCTCCCCCTCCCAATACACAGAGACACATGTATCTCGCTTTCATTCACTTAAAGAAACTTCTACTGCTTTCTTGGAAATATAAGACAGTTTTATGTTTCTACTATTGATATCACTGGCAATCTCTTAATAGGTCCTGGATGAGGCAGACACCATGTTTGATCACGGCTTTGGTCCTGACATCCGCAAATTTCTTGGACCGTTGAAAAACCGTGCATCTAAACCTGATGGTCTAGGATTTCAAACTGTATTGGTCACTGCAACAATGACAAAGGTATGCTTGGTTAGCTAAACTCCAGGTATAAGTAAAATATTCCTGCATTTATGTGGCAGATGATTGTCAGTGTTTTGAAAAGTTTGTTGCTTTCCAAGGAAGTCAAGTAATGTTGTTGACCTCCTATAAGTGCACCGAAACCTAAAAGTTTTAGCCTTTGAGTTTTAATTGTTCGATCCATTGAAATATACAGATTTCGAATTTCTTCTCAATGGGATTGTTAATTAGTCGGTATTTATTCTGTTGTTGGCTTGTAACACTGATATATTTTTGGTAATGATAAACTTAGCTAGCATTTTTGCAAAAGTTAAGCGTCATTCTTATTGTAGTTAAACTCTTTCTTTACATCCTTAAAGAGATGTTGTTCCTAACGCAAATACTTCAACATATTTCATTACAATAATTTCTTCTTTTCCATGACTGAAAATTTGAAAGCGAAGAATCACTAATTCATCTTTAATATTTCAAATGCACCTATCACGGTATGTTTTACAACTGAAATTTGCCAAGGAAATCAATCTTGTTGTTCCCTTAACTAAATTCAAGACCTTACTAATTGGTACTTAAATCCTCTTCTTCAGTTTGCTTCATAGACAGTTAACCACGGAAGCTAAAACTTATTAATTGTCTCCTCACCTGTTATATTAGCTTTCTCTGTTTAAAAAATCTAAGAAGTTATTTCTAAATACATTGCTAAGGTGATTGTGTGATTTGCTACTTTTTGCAAGACACATTGAATCAATAGTTTGCTGTAAGAAACGTGTAGCTTGTTTTGCAAAATAGAATTGATTAGGTACAGGTAGCTAATTTAATTATGGGATTTGGTACTGGAGGGTTGAATGAGATGCAATATTTGTGATGGTTGTCAATATTTCTTTTAACAGAATATCAATGGATGATAATCATCAAGTAATTCTCACGTTTGGATCATTGTCACCTAGAATCAGAATTTTTTCTATCTGCTGTATTTTGGTGGAGGGAATAAAGAAAATTTGATTACAGTTTGGATTATGCTTGCCTTTCCAAAGATGTTTCTTGTACTGTATCTCACGCTTCTTCACTATGGTTGGAGAATTGATATATGCTTCATTTTCTGTAGGCAGTGCAGAAACTGGTTGATGAGGAATTTCAAGGAATTGCTCATTTGCGTACTTCTACACTCCATAAGAAGATTGCTTCTGCTCGTCATGATTTCATCAAACTTTCAGGTTCAGAAAATAAGCTGGAAGCCTTGTTGCAGGTCCAGTATTTTCTTTCAAGCTTTAACCAGCCCTCTAGTTTTATAGTCTGCTGTTAGCTCATAGAGAAGGATAAACAGTGGAACCATACTTTCTTTGACCTCTTTTACCTAACATACATATGAAAATAAATACGATGCATCTTTTTTTTGGAATGGTAGCAATAGCAATGAATGAAGCTCCTGTTAATTGTCAGATCATTCTGGATCAAACTGGCCTGATTTATGGCCCTACTTGTAACACCTCTTGTAATAATCAATTTGGAAATAGCTTATTTTCATCCTCCTTGATATAAGAACCCCAACAAGGCCAACACCCCTACCCCCACTATATATATAGATATATATGATGTATTTATAATTTTATAGCTGATATTAATACATGTTGTGTTTGAATTCTGACTTCTTAAGGATTGCTGTAGATTTCTATCCCTAAAATTGTAATTGAAGTAAGAAACTTTGCAACTTGCAAGTTGCAAGAAAAGAAGAGAGAATCTCTTAAATTTGCGAAGGTGCAAAGCGGTCGAGTTTAAGTAGTTGTAAATATTCCATAACAAGCCCTCCGTAGGTTCTTAGCCTATGGTTGGAAAAATCTTGAAGTCAGTTTTATATAAAAAATTCTAAATATCCAAAAAACTATTATATAAAGAAGATAAACTGTCATATTTTGGAAAGAGTTTAACATCAAAAAGGAAGCTTAGTTTTATACTCAAATTATCACACTTAAAAACACATAAATCTATTGTGCCCTTTTTTTTATTTTAGTATTTAATAAACACTAATTAAGGTTATAATAGGCACCACAAAAAAGTCAATAAACTTAAAATATATGGAGCTATTTGTATTTTACAATAGAAAGGATATAGATATAAATATGGATAGTTACAGAAGAGTAGCAGCGTAATCGTTTTCGAGCATCATCATAAAATATGCAACACAAGAAATTTCTTCGTGTTTTTTTCAACAATTTGGTTTGATTTCATTGTGTGATTACAGGTGCTTGAGCCAAGTTTAGCGAAAGGAAATAGAGTGATGGTTTTCTGTAACACATTGAATTCTAGTCGGGCTGTGGATCACTTTTTAAATGAAAACCAAATTTCTACTGTCAATTACCATGGAGAGGTGCCTGCTGAAAAAAGGTGAGATGAGATATGGTGCTCATGCCTTGGTTTTCTCCATATGCTTGCTGCTTACGTCACATCTTTTGAGTTGCCAAACCATTATGTGTGTGAAGTCAAAGATTGTTCCCTTGGTAGATTAAATACTTGATTTGCTTTCTGCATCAGAGCTTTGAAAATGGATATTGACTTCTCAAGTTAATTGAAAATATGTGGTCTAACTGTCTACCTTTGACGTCGCTGTTTACTTTTGTATGTCATGGCTGTGACCTCTCCTATATAAAATGGTGTCATATTTCTTTGATACAGGGTTGAGAACCTGGAAAGGTTTAAGAGCAACGATGGAGATTGCCCCACTTTAGTCTGCACAGACTTGGCTGCAAGGGGATTGGACTTGGATGTTGATCATGTTATCATGTTTGATTTTCCTTTAAACTCTGTAAGCATAAGTATCCTTTGTGCTCTCTCTCTCTCTCTCTTGGCCACTTCTGCACCATAATACATGATCCTTTTTGTTTTGACTTTTAGATCGATTACCTCCATCGCACTGGAAGAACTGCTCGCATGGGTGCAAAAGGTAAATATGCAAAGTTGTTAAGTAACCAAACTTGAAAATGAAAACAGTAGTCTACTTTAGCATATGTATACCTGTTAATACATTAGAGGTCTTTGGTTTAATTTAGTAAAATTATTCTGTTGCTCGCTCCTGGAGTTTCTTTTCTTATTATTTTTCCCTCTCATTCATATCTCATGATTTTCTGCTTTTCTTTTACATATGCTCTGTACAACTTTTACTGGACCAAGAACAGTATACCTTATGTGATTGCATCGCTATCAACCACTAATATCTAGTTGCTAAATTAAGAGTGTCTTTTTCATAATGATAGGTAAGGTGACAAGTTTGGTTGCCAAAAAAAATTTGGCTTTGGCCACTCGCATTGAGGAGGCCATAATGAAGAATGAGAGCTTGGAATCTCTCTCTGTGGATGGTATTAGAAGGGATCTTGCCAGGTCACACATAAATGAGCAGAAGGGAAAAAATGCCAAGGTGTTAAAAGTTTCCAGTTTGAAAAATAAGGCTAAAACTGCCTCCACAAAATTATCTGAAGCCCGTGGCACAGCAGTAGTCACCAAGAAAACCTCAGTAGCCAAATCAGGCAAAGCTGCTGCAATTTCCAAAGCTAAGAAGAAGGTGATTAAAATTTTGAAAATATCCAAGTCTTCCGGCATTAGCTACTCAAGAGGTACGTTGCCTAGTGGGAAGAAACAGTCAGGAAACCGAAACTCAAACTCGGGGGTTGTTAGATCTGCATCAAAGCTAAATGTTGTTGGATTTAGGGGTCGGAGTGCAGCCAAGGTTGGTTGACATACAGATCTAATAGTTGTATATCAAGGTCAGCCTCATTCTTTTCGTGATATTTTCTTTTTCTTTTACCTTGTTAAATTAGTAAATTAGGCTTACTTTGACTGAAAGAGTAAATTATCTGTTTTGCTGCCAGCGCTTCATCCTGAAAGGCAATAGGTGAACCTTACATAAGTTATCTTGGTTTCATTTTCAATGGATTTAACTTGTTTTCCTTCACTTATAAAGGAAGGTTGCCACACTCTTAATATGCAGTTAGGCTGTCATGAGGGGACCGACTTAGCACCTGGTAAATACTAATCTCATTATTGGCCTTGGAGAAACATGTGAAAGTTGCACGCACAAGATTGACTTAGCAACAATTAATCAAGAACAATAAATAATACAATAGGTTTTCAGTTTGTGATTTATTGCATGTTTGAAAACAACAAGAGATGAGCAATTGAATGTCCATTTGTACCATTTGACGTCATTTCCATGGAAGAGCTGGTGGTGGGGGGTGTTTGGGAGGAGGAGCAATGACGTTTCCTGTTGAGTCATAGATAATCACTCCAGAGAAGTCTGGGAGCTGACATTTTCCTCCCATGAGTATGTTCCTCTTCCACACAGCAGAAGAGCCCTGATCAACATCACCGCACCCATCAACGTCCCCAAACTGGTTGAGTTGTATGATCACAGGATCATCTTGGTCTCTATAGCCATTGCAAGAAGCTTTCCATCTACGCCATCTTCTTGAATGTCCACTGGCACACATGAAGACACCCAATGCACACAATAGGAGACTTCCAATTCCAAAGCCTATGTGAGATGATGTGCTAGTTACTGCCTGGTACTGTTTCAAGAGAAGGATCATATGATGTCTGGCCATAATTAATGTTCCTTGGTGGCGGGGTGTGTGTGTGTGTGTTTATAGGAATTATTGGGGGGGATTGGCTGTTGAGTTTGGAGGATTTGTTGGGAGGTTGGGCTTTGAGTTGTTGGCTTTATGGTTTGTGGATTCAGTGAGCTTTTGACCATAATGTTTTTACTCTCAACCATATCATATGAACCAACTTTTTTTCTTGATGAGTAATGGTAACTAACTCCTCAAAAGATTATGTGGAAGGATTTAGATGAAATATTTTCTTTAGATATTCACAGGAAAGAAATCGTCGCCAAAACCTCCTGTTGGCCGGAATTTTAGGATATAAATGCTTTCTAACTACCAACTACTTCAGTATAAATAAATTAATTATTTAATAAATTAATAATAATATCAATATGAAGTTAATTTATTAGCCAGAGTAGGTGGGGGAGAGGGGCACTATTTAAAAAACGGACTTTTGGCATTTATTTTCTTTTCTTTCCTTTAACTTTTGGCATAATTAACACTTTTTTTTATTGTTTTTTTGCCTAATATGAACCTTTAGAGCTAAAATACATCTTAAAAAGGTAAAAGCCTAAAACACAAACAAGTCTACAAAATAAAAACCCAAAATCATATATAATATTGTAATTTTTAATTCCAACTAGAAGGTAGAAACTTTTAGTCTCTTACCCAATGTGTGAGCTCTCAGCTGTCACTTCTAAGAAATTCTAACTTATGAAGTTGAACAATATAATTTAAATTTTATGTGTTTTATGTTTGGTATTTTATTAATTTTTAAGTAATATATAAAATATACAATATATATTACATAATGACATCACGGTTCAATTACGGTCTGATCAACGATTGGATCAGTGAACCGTGAATCAATAAATTTTTTGGTTCAATAAACAGTTCAATTTTTCGAATATTGGAGAGAGGCCGCAAATTAATTAATTAATTACATTGTACATGAAAAAAATTCCCATTGTGACTGCATTGATGTTGTATACGCACATGTTATCTCAGACATTCCAACTTCTTTTGTGTGTGGATTATTTCTCAAATTACAATTCAAATCCAAGTCTCATTGTATCAACCAATGACACAACAGGATGCTTGGGAACTTGAACTGGTGGGTTCTGATGTTAGACCTAGACCCTTCAATGATTGTCTCTCTCTCTCGCGCACACACACACACATATATTACTGGAATAGTGCCCTGCTGTCAATTACATTGGCATGTAAAAATTATTTCACTTGTGATACAATCTTGATTAAATGATATTATTATAAAATGACTATTTTTATCGTATGCTTATTTTATTTCACTGGCATTTGATTGAAGCCTAAATCACACAAGACTATGGGACTTGGTCACGCATATGATGGTGATTATGAAACTAGTCTCTATGATCGTGATTTTAAATATTCCAAGTCATAGAATATTATGAGATATGGCATCTAAGAGTTAAATAGACTTGCACTAACAATGCATATTCCAAGGAGCTAGATATTGCTCCATTTCATGAGCAATCTATGTTAGACATGGATACATGTTAGTGGGTGCTTGATAGAAAATAAGTTCACTGAAGACCTACCTAGAGAATCCACTAGATAGCTGGAGTGGTAAGTCAGTAGTGGCAAATTCTCCAACTTACGCTAGTGCATATAATTAGTCCTTGGACCTGAGGATCCATGGTAATCTTGTGTTTAGGTCATTATGCTTTGACTCTTCTCTGACCACATAATGGGTCATCCGGGGTTGAGATTGGGTATGAGCTACTTAAGCATAGAAGTTTGTGAGATCCAAGATGGGATCCATCTCCTCGTTGTTGTGAAAGATGAGTGCATCTCCTATGTATTATACAATGATTGATTCTAAGAAATCATTGCGCAAGGTAGTATGATAATTTGGAAAAGGAGCTTTTCAAAGATGAGGTTATAAAGGGGAATTGAACATTTGATGTAGAAACATAGTTATCGAGAATATTGGGGAGCCAACAAATATCTTACCCTAGGCCTCTTTCGGGAGGTAGGAGATGGAATTACTGTATTTGCATGGCAAGCGTAGAACTAGAATGGTTCATCAAGACATAATTCATTCATCTAATTAGTTGGACTCCATGGGCTTGTTACTAGTCATCGACCATGGAGATTGAGTACTCTTTGATTAATGGAGATTATTGAAAGGGTTATTAGTTTAAAAGAGTTTAAACTAATGTGAATATTTCTATATTCAAAATATCACAATGAGTTGTGAACCTATGTCCAATCAATGAATGAACCTAAGGGTCACACACAAAAGCCCATAGGTAGTTCTTACATGATGGGAGGAATTTTCTAAGGATTTAGAAAATTCAACCTAAGCTTATTTGGACAGAAAACGGCTGACTATTTTATTGGTCATCTTAGCTTGATTAATTTAATTGTTAAATTAATCAAAATAAGTTGAGTTAAATTAGACCAACTCCTTGATTTAATTGGTGCCATGTAACTATTAATTAGTCAAGTTAACTTAAAGTGCTAAGTTAATTGATTTAAGGAGTTAAGTCAATTTAATAAATTAAATTAAAGAGTTAATTTAATTAAAAAAAAGAATTTGTATTTTGGAAGGAAATCAAATGAAAGAGTTCATTTAAATTTAATTAGAGTTAATTTGCATTGCATTTCATAAGATAAAATGTAGATGCTTATTAAATGCAAATGCATGTGAACATTCACATACAAGTTGGCAAGTTGGCCAATAAGCATGGGAAGTGTGATGCCAACTTGCATCCTCTCTCCTCTCTATAAATACCCTTGGCCGGCCATGTGATGGCGATCTTAGTGCTTCCGTAATTTTCCTCTAAAAGTGTAATATTCATGTGTTGAAGATTTACATACACTAAATTCTCTCCCTCTCATTTTCTTCTCCAAAATGCCACTCCCTCACCTTCACCCTCATCTAATCTAGCATATTTAAGGTTGATTTAGAGCTTACCTTGGGTGTGTGGACTTAATCATTAGAGGTCCAACACTTGGGGGACTAAGAGTTCCTTGGTGAAACATTGTTGTCCGGTAGATTCGGTGACAGATTTGGAGGATCTAGGAGGTTTTGATTTGGACGAAATTTTGGCAGCTTCTACCTGGATGTGTGGTGGAGTTAACAGCCAATTTTGAGGATTTTTTTAGTAGTGGAAGGTGCTCAATAGTTGACATCTTCTGCTGTGCGCGGATCGTCCATTGAAGAGTTCTTTGGAGTGATCTACCTCTTGCCTTTGTATTGATCTTCAAAGGTAAACTTTCTGCAACTAAATCCTTATTATGAGCATGACTAAGATCCTTGAAGTGGAGTTGATTGATTATATTTGCCTATTTATGGTTTTATATTTTATATCTCAATCCTACTCCTACTTTCAATGGTGTTAGAGCCTAATTCATGCCTTAATTTGGATTTTGGTGAATTGATTCTAATCTTCAAATACTTGATTCAATTGGTGAATTTAAATGTTTGGGTGATTTTGCATGTGGCTCTATTTGTGATGAATTTGAAATATGTCAATATATGGTTTAAGTGTTAATTCATATGTCGGCATGATTTTGATTCATGTTAGTTAATGTTAAATATTGATTTAGTATTGAATTACGTTATATGTTGATATAGTATGTTTAATTTGGCCTTAAGGTGTTTTGGTCATTTTGGATCTAATTGAATTGGAGTTGATTGGAGATTTTTGGAGAATGATGATTCTCACTTATACTTGATTTTTTAAGCATGTTTGAGCACTTTAATTTTCAGTTTTTGAAGTGTTTAGAATCTGTAAATTGTCAAAATGAGTGTGGAATAATGATTTGGAGGTGTCCAATTGATTAGATGTGGCCAAAATTAGAAAGAGCACAAAAATGTGCCAGTGACGCCCGATTGGCAAGGCATTAGCCAGGCTGCCTAGCCCCTGGCGGGTGGCTAGCCGGCAGCCCATGCACGAGTTTTTGGTGCTATTTTCGACTTTTAGCCTTCTAGTCATCATTATTCTATCTAATTTTGATGCACAAAAGTTGTGTAAGTGTTTTAAAATTATGTTTGATATTTTTGTATGCTTTTAAATTCCTGTTAAAGTTAATCTTCAATTAGGTGCAAAAATGAGATGCATAAAGAGTTATGCTTGTTTTTGCTAAGTTAATTAATTGTTTACGAGATAAGCATTTAATTTGTTGAATTAAATGTCAATTCTTATTTATTGTTCATTTAATTATTGAATTGATGATGAGTGTTTGGGGATGAACATAAGCCTTTAAATTAGTTTTATTTGTTTCAAGTTGTTGAAAAATGTTGTATTAAATAGGGGCTTGCATGCCTCTTGATTTTCTATTTTGTAAATGTTATGAGAGTAGAATACTAGGTGTGAGGATTTCTTTTCTCTTGTAAATATTGCAAGGAGACAAAGAAGGCCAAGGGGATCAATGAGGCTTGAAGACTTATGAATGTATGGGACACATTTATGTAATAGATAGATTTAATCAACCCACTTAAAATCAACTCAGTATTGCATCTATAGCTCTACGTGCACCACTTGGTTATGACTCATGGTCATCCCACCCTATAAGCATGCTAGGCGCATTTACTTATTTATGCTTTTTTTATCCTATGGATATATGATATGCATGGTTAGGATATAAAAAACCTAAAGAAGAAAAGATAAAATTGATGAGATCTTTCAAAGCAAGAAAATCCCTCTACTTAGATGAATCTTAAGTGTTTTCAAAATATTAAGTCAATTTGGATACAAATTAAAAGGAGTTTTAATTAATCCAAGCCTTTTACCAATAGTTTGTGACATGAGATGCTACCACATTTATGTGATGTCTCACGAGTCGTGGGCCACGTTTTTGGAGGAAAGTTGGGCTCACTTACTTAGCATATGAAGCACTTTGATTTAAAACTCACTATAGCATTGTCTCACAAATCGTGGAATGACATAGTGCAATTTCTAATTAAAGATTGATTGATAGGTTCGACTTAAACACCTAGTAGTTTAGATGTCTCACGAGTTATGGGTCTACATGAAAAGTGAGGCAAAACATATCAAGGGTTGCATAGAGATGCAATTAGCAAAAGTTGGTTACCTTACAATTATTTATGGATGTCTCAAGAGTCGTGGGTTTGCTATAATGCCTGTGGGTCTTTATTCTCACTAGGAAATGAGATTTCCCGCTTTAAGGGGTGAGGAATTTGATAAAATAATGGAAGAAAAACATGTTTGAAAGTCTATAAACATGTTTTCAAATATTAAAATTCAATCAAATGTATATATTCTCTTTTTCGCCTTGTGGATTTTTGAAATCTCAAATCAAATAGCTAAGAATCCATTCAACGTGATTTTGGAAACTAATAAGCTTACCAAGCCAAACTTCCGCGATTGGCTTAGAAACCTCAAGATAATTCTTTACTCCAAAAAAAGAACCTATGTGCTTACTCAAAGTCTACCGGATACTATTAGTGATGAAGCCGATGATGAGGCACGCTAAACGTTCGCGAAATGGGTAGAAGATGATCTTTAAGCCCGTTGCCTTATGATGGTTTCTATGTCCAACGAGCTCCAAAAATCTCATAAACATATGAAAATTGCTTCTGAGATACATATGCACCTATAAGAGTTGTATGACATACAAACTAGACATGAGCGCTTCTCATTGTCTAAGGAGCTCTTTAGGACTAGAATAGTTGAAGATTCTAGTATCCATGACCATGGCTTTAAGATGATTAGTCTCATTGAGAAGCTTGCTCAATTGGACATGGTTATGGACAATGAGTTTTATGTGGATATGATCCTCCAATTATTACCAAGTTCATTTGACCAATTTGTTATGAACTTCAACATGAGAAAGCAAGAGGTAATGATTAATAAGTTGGTCAATATGTTGGTGACCGTTGAGGCGACTATGAAGAAAGACAAACCTTTAATGCTTACATCCTCCTCAAGCCTAAGGGTCCTATAGGTGCTAAGAAGGGAGGTAAGATGAAGAAGAGTTTTTCCTCGAAAGGGAAGCAACCATTAAAACCCTCTAGAGGAGTCAAGAAAAAGAAAGAGGATAAAGTTGATGCTACTTGTTTTTACTGTGGCGAGAAAGGCCTTTGGAAACAAAATTGCAAGGAATACCTTGTAAACCTTAGGAAGGGTATGTACTTTATTGAAGTGCATTTAACGACAAATTCTTCCTCATGGGTATTTCATACCGTATGTGGTTCCGACCTTTGTAATTCATTACAAGGGATGAAAAGAAAAAGGAGTCTAAATTATGGGGATTTGATCCTACGCCTTGGTAATAGAGCTAAAGTTGGGGCCAAAGTTGAAGGCTTCATGAAGTTAAGTTAGGAAACTCCTTTCTTGTATTAGAACCTTGTTATTATGTACTAAATCTTGTTAAGAACATCATTTCAATTCCTGTTCTAGATAGCGAAGGATTTGATTTTTCAACTCAAATGGGAAATTGAAGGAAATGAAAAATTGTTCTTTAGTTGCTATTGGTACACTAAACAATGGATTGCACATTTTGGTTTCTCAACCATCATTAATGCACATTCAACAAAATAAGAGAAAATTAGATAACCAAGAAAATATCGTATTGTGGATGAAAAAGTTGAAGCCCTTAAAGCACTAAACATTAGTGGCATAGAGGATCTTCCTACTTGTAAATCTTGTTTAAAGGACAAAATAACCAAGACACATTTTGTAGGACAAACAAAGTGAACCACAAGTCCTTTGAATTTTATCCATACGGATGTTTGTGGACCACTAAAAGTTAGTGCGAGAAGAGGCTATTCTTATTTCATTACCTTCATTGATGATCATACTCGGTTCAGACATGTGTATCTTATGAAGTACAAGTTTGAAACTTTTGAAAAGTTCAAAGAGTATATGAATGAAGTAGAAAAGTAACAAGGACTTAGTAATAAAGCGCTTCGATTGGATCGAGGAGGGGAATACTTAATTATTGCATTCTTGGATTATCTAAAGAAGAAAGAGATTCTCTCACAATGAAATGCACCCAGCACACCCCAATATAATGGAGTAGCCAAGAGGAGAAATTGTACCTTGTTGGACATGGTACGTTCCATGATGAGCTTCATCAATGTGCCTACATCATTTTGGGATACGCCTTAGAGATAGAGATACAGATCTATAGAGATAGATCGAAGAAGATGTTGGGACTTTCCCAAATCCCGTACATTGACAAGATACTAAAAAGGTTTCATATGGAAGAATCCAAGAAGCGATTCCTTCCCATGGGACATGGTCTTCGTCTCTCCAAGTCTATGGCCCCTAAGAATAAAGACAAGAGAGAAAGAATATCCCACATACCTTATGCGTCCGTCATAGGGAGCATAATATGACACTAGGATGGATATAGCACACATTCTAAGCATTACGAGCCGCTTTCAATCCGTAAAGGCAATCCTTAAGTACTTGAGAAGAATTAAGGATTTATTTTGGTATATGGAACGGAAAATTGAAACTTGAAGGTTTTTCGGATTATAGTTTCTAATTCAATGAAGATGACCTAAAATCCACCTCAGGATTTATATTTTGCCTCAACGGCAGCGCGGTAAGTTGGAAAAGTTCCAAAAAAGACACCACGACTGATTCTACCACCGAGGTAAAATATATTGCGACTTCTGAAATCACAAATAATGGTGTTTGGATGAAAAACTTTGTCCAAGAGTTGGATGTGATGCCTAACATTGTAGATCCAGTTGTTGTCTTCAGTAATAATAACAATGTGGTTGCGCAAGCAAAAGAGCCAAGATCTCATCATCGATCCAAGCACATTTTGAGGCCTTATCATTTGATCCGAGATATCACTGATAGAGGCGACATCCGAGTGGAGAGGGTAGCCTCAGAAGAGAAGAATATAACAGGTCTACTAACTAAACCCCCAACACAAAAGGTCTTTTAAGGACATCTTGAGAAGATAGGCCTTAAGACTATGGAGAATTAACTTTAGGGCAAGTGGGAGATGTTGAAATAGTGCCCTGCAGCCAATTAGATTGGTATGTAAAAATTATTTCACTTGTAATACAATCTTGATTGAATGATATTCTTATAAAATGACCATTTTCATCTTATGCTTATTTTACTTCACTGGCATTTAGTTGAAGCCCCAAAAACGCACAAGACTATGGGATTTTGTCACGCATATGATGGTGATCATGAAACAAGTCTTTAAGATCGTGATTTTAAAAATTCCAAGTCATAGAATCTTATGAGACATGACATCTAAAATTCAGATAGACTTGCACTAATGATGCATATTCCAAGGAGTTGGATATTGCTCCATTTCATGAGCAATCTATGTTAGATATAGATGCATGTTAGTGGGTGCTTGGTAGAGAACAAGTTCACTAAAGACCTGCCCAGAGAATCCACTAGATAGCCGGAGTGGTAAGTTGGTAGTGGCAAGTTCTCCAACTTATGCTAGTGCATATAATTAGTCCTTGAACCTGAGGATTCATGGTAATCTTGTGTTTAAGTCCTTTTGCTTTCACTCTTCTCCGACCACGTAGCGAGTCATCTGTGGTTGAGATTGGGCATGTGCTACTTAAGCATAGAGGTTTGTGAGATCTAAGATGGCATCCATCAACTTGTTGTGAAAGATGAATGCATCTCCTATGTATTCTACAATGATTGATTCCAAGAAATCTGTGCGCAATGTAGTATGACATTTTGGAAAAGGAGTTTTCAAAGGATGAGGTCATAAAGGGGAATCGAATATTAGATGTAGAAACATAGTTATCGGGGTTATTAGGGAGCTGACAAATATATTGCCATAGGCCTCTTTTAGGAGATAGGAGATGGAAGGACCGAATTTACATGGCAAGCATAGAGCTAGAATGGTCCACCAAAACATAATTCATTAATCCAATCGGTTGGGTCCAATGGGCTTGTTGCTAGACATCGATCATGAAAATTGGGTGCTCTTCGATAAATGGAGATTAATTGAAAAGGTTATTAGTTTAAAGAAGTTTAAACTAATGTGAATATTTCTATATTCAAAATATCACAATGAGTTGTGAGTCCATGTCCCATGAATGAATAAACCTAATGATCACACACAAAAGCCTATAGGTAGTTCTTACTTGATGGGAGGAATTTTCTAAGGATTTAGAAAATTCAACCTAGGAGTATTTGGAGAGAAAATGGTTGACTATTTTATTGGTCAATCATCTTGACTTGATTAATTTAATTGTTAAATTAATCAAAATAATTTAAGGAGTTAAGTTTGACTAATTAAAATTAAGGAGTTAATTTAGTAGGTGCCATGTGACTATTAATTAGTCAAGTTAACTTAAAGAATTAAGTTAACACCAATTAACTTAAAAAGTTAATTGACTTAAGGAGCATGGTTTAAAAAATCGGACCAGACTGGCCGTCGAGTCGGTCCGATTTTCTCATAAAATTGAAAATTCCAAAACAATGCCTTATTTTGTTAAAAGTGTTCAGACTTGTGGTTGGACCATTCAAACCGGTGAGCCGCTCACAGTCAATTGAGCCGGAGTGATTATTTTCATTTAATTTTTAATAAAATTAATATTTTTTTAAAAATATTTTTATCTAAGTACAAAGTTTTAAGGATAAGGTACACCTCCATAAGCTATCTAAAAGTAAAAAATAATATATATATATATATATATAGAGAGAGAGAGAGAGAGAGAGAGAGAAGAAGAAGAAGCCTTACTTTAGAGTTGAGGTATTTAAATTGTGGTGATCATTTATAATATGAATTGTGAAATTTGGATTGTGAAGTTAGACAATATCATTTAAGCTCTTTATGTTTTATATTTTGGTATTTTATTAATTTTTAAGTAATATATAATAAATATATATTGCATAATTATGACGTCACGGTTCAATTACGGTCCGATCAACGGTTGAACCAGTGAACCGTAAACTGGTAAGTTTTTCAATTCAATAAACTGTTTGATTTTTTGAAGACTGTTAAGGGTTTAAGTCAATTTAATTAATTCAATTAAAGAGTTAATTTAATTAAAATGAGAATTTAGATTTTGGAGGGAAATCAAATGAAAGAGTTCAATTGAATTTAATTAGAGTTAATTTTCATTGCATTTGATAAGATGAAATGTAAATGCTAATTAAATGCAAATGCATGTGAAATTCAAATTCACATGCAAGTTGGCCAACAAGCATGGAGGTGTGGTGCCAACTTGCATCCTCTCTCCTCTCTATTCTCTATAAATACCCTTGGCTGGCCATGTGATGGCAATCCTAGTGCTTCCTTAATTTCTTTCCAAAAGTGTGATATTCATGTGTTGAAGATATTCATGCACACTAAATTTTCTCACTCTCCTTTTCTTTTCCGAAACGCCACTTCCTCACCTTCATCCTCATCTAATCTAGCATATTTGAGGCTGATTTAGAGCTTACCTTGGTTGTGTGAACTTGATCATTAGAGGTCCAACACTTGGGGGACTAAGAGTTCCTTAGTGAACCATTGTTGTCCGGTAGATTCCCTGGCAAATTTGGAGGACCTAGGAGGTTTTGATTTGGATGAAATTTTGGCAGCTTCTACTGGATGTATGGTGGAGTTAATTGCCAATTTTGAGGATTTTTGGAGTAGTGGAAGGCGCTCAATCATTGACGTCTTCTGTTGTGCATGGATCATCCATTGAAGAGTATTTTTGAGTGATATACCTCTTGCCTTTGTATTGATCTTCAAAGGTAAACTTTCTGCAACTAAATCCTTATTATGAGCATGAATACGTTCGTTGGAGTGGAGATTGATTATATTTTGCCTATATATAGTTTTATATTTTGGATCTCAGTCATACTCTTACTTTCACACACACCTACATTCTTGCTTACAGCCTATGCACAAAACGCCATCATCCATCAATTTCTCTCACTGTAAACTACTCTTGGAATATTATAAGTACTGGTTTGGGATGGGTATTCCTAGTATTAGTCATCTCAACTAGTGTTGGTGCGGCATGTTGACTGAATCTTGAGTCTTCTCTTTCTATGAAAATATTGTTGATTTATAAATTGTTTGATTATCTCAATTACCAATTGTTTGATTTTTAGTTCCAATTCTTTGATGGAGGTGGATAAATATTTCAAGGTCTTATCAAACTAAGCAAATATCATCTCAGATGAAATCAAGTTAGATGCTTTTTCATGCCTCATTTTCTATTAGCTTAGATGGTCTTTCATTTCTTTCGATAAATCCCGATTGTCTACTTGATTCAGGGCATCAAGGATGTTCTTGATGACAATGTCATATAAGGTAGTCTAATAGTTTTGGAGGTATGATCAGAACTTATAAGTTGCACTAGTTTGACCATTAGTGGTATTGTTGGACTGCGGTCCTAAGGTTCTATGGGCTTGACCAAAAATATTATTTGTTGAAGGTGTGTTTCTCTTCTTGTTGTAGGCATGATTTCTCTCTTGGGGATTTGGATTTTCTAAATTCTTTTTTGATGTTTAAATGGAAAAATTAAGATAAGATCAAGCAGAAGATCGAGAGTTCTTAAAAATGCAAATGGAAACATGTCCAACTGGGTTCTAGATATTGTTTGCCTTAAAAATTAAAATTTAAAATTTAAAATTTTATAATTGCTCAAGGCTTTTCAGTATGTGTATGTGTGTGTGCATACACAGCAATAAATAAAACACAAATTTGTAAATGGATTGCCTTTGTATAGCCTTATCTAAGTGATTGATTGAAAGTGTAACAAATTAAATAATGATATAACAAATTGAGTCTTAACAAGCCTTTGTTTTGTTTGGGATAAGGTTTATCTTTCGGATACTCTTTAAGATTTTCAAGAATCTTCAAGTTGATCTTTTGAAATGGCCGGTATAACAAGGATGCTTGCTCAATTGGCATGGGCATGGGTCTAAAATCTTTTTTATCATGTATGAGTTTTCAAAGTGGATTGATCTTGTAAACATTCATGTACAAGTCTTCCAACTTGTGAGTCATGGGGCTTTATTTCTTTGTGGCGTCTTCGTGGACCTTCAAGGTGGCCGGTCTGATAAAATGTGGGTTCTTGTTTGTTGTTGTTTGCTTGTTCTCTTTTTTTTTTTTTTTTTGGCCTGGAAAAGTCAATTTTGGTACAATTACGTAGCACGGAGCAATAATCTTATTTATATTCTCGTTTTATTCATTTAATTTTATAATTTGTGGATTAGAGATATTTATTTGGTTTTAATATATTTTTATAATCTATTCCAATTTTAATAGTTATATTTTTTCTTCAATCATTCATACTCAGTTGTTTAATTTTTATGTTTGTTAAAATTATTGTACCTTTCTTTCTTTTTTACTCATTGTTTCAATCAGTATATTTGTTTTATTTTGTTTTTCATTCTTAAATTCTCTTTTCATTCATACAATTTTATAGGATGTGATTGCTCATTAATTTTAATATTTTTAGAATTTGTTCCGGTTGTAATTTTAAAAGTTTTCATTTAGTTTTTTTTTTTGGTTCATATATATATCTATAATTATGTTTGTATAGATATATATAATTCAAACTCTTTTAAAAATGGTTTGTATATTCTTTAATTCTTTCTTGATGAAAAAATAATATAGATGGTTACATCAATAGAAAATACATTCATTAATTTTTAAGATTATAACAATGGCAATAATTTAGTTCATCATATTATTATCTTGTCTGGGTCAATATATAAGGGAAAATTAAAATAAGACAAATTCTTCAAAAAATTTTGTTACCTATGATTTAATACTCTACATTTTAAATTTCAACTTAGTATGTTGTCATCTCTATTTAGTCTAAAATAATTGTAAATTTTTATAATTTTAGACTTTTCCAACCACCTTTAGCGCATCAATCTTGTGCTCAACTCTTTTCATCTATTTTTATTTTCTAGTACAATTGTCTTTTAATTTTTCTTTGTATAATTATATCTTTTCTGGTAAAATGCATAATCTTTCTCAAAATAATTTATTTTTAGAAGTTTTGAATTTCTATAACTTCTTGGGAAATAATTTTTAAATTCATTTTCCATAACAACATATAAATCAAATTTCATATCTTTCTTGATGTCTTTGTACATTTTGAGAGTTTTAAACATAAATTTTAATATTTTGGAATAATATTTAATTTTATTAATCTCATTTGATCATATTTTTTATTTTTTTCAAGATTCTAATTTTCAAATTATAATTCTTTAATTATATTTCTAATTTACAATAATATTGATATTAAAATATTTATCAAAGTCCAGAGCACAGAACCTGCTAATACACACACACACACACATATGTATACATATATATATACATACGTACATAGATGATTATTATATGCAATTGAATGACACAACTACTAACAAAAAAGGAAAAAGAAAAAAAGAAAAAAGAAAAAAACTACTAACGACATTAACACATTCATTGCTTGTTTATCTAGCTCTAGTACAGGTTGGGGGTAATAATGGCATTTGATCTATAATCAAACTACTTGACCACTGATTGGTGTTCGACTTGGTGGAGTCATACCTTACTAAGATACCAAGCTCCAACCTAGTATCAGAGCCATGGTAGGCCTATTACCTCGACCCTCAACTTCTTCATCTTCCTCATCTTTAATACCCAGTTCTAGTCTGATACAATCTAATGCGTCAAAAATAGATTCCTCGTATGAGATAATTTATCTTCCAAATTTCAAAAAAGTTCCCCTTACTGATCTACCAGTAAACAATCCTTATAATGCTTTTACTAAGCCTAGATCCTCTTTTTCTAAAACAGTTAAGAGTCTTATTAGTCCTCCAAAAACTCAAGATAAAGAATTTGTTCAAGCATTTGCTTTTGATCAATATCTCCTCCCAGCACAGAAAAGGAATAGTTTGTTGCTCTTGAAATCCCAGCTCATTTGCCAGAAGTATGGTTGGCAAAAAGTTTTACACATATTCATTTTGGAGTAGTCAGATTCGCACTCACATTACATGGGAAAAAATGATTATCAATTGCTTCAAGGATTGCATCTCTTGACTCCAGGTTTTCTGATTACCAAAATGCTTGTATTGGTACAGTTGAAACCACACTCAATGCAGGCACATTCCTTGTTACCATGTTCCCTAATTTCAACATGCCAATATCAAATCCTTGCCTGCGACCAGCATTAAAAGCTTGGTCCAAATATGTGGTGCAGTTCCCTCTACTATGACCTATGCAACCACTCTTCATTATCAAATGGTATATAGAGTCCAGAACAATTCTCTCGATTTTGCTTTTCCACAAGAAATGAAAGATGCTTTGTTTATTTCAGTTGATTCCAAGCACATTCCCAGTTGCACTTATGTGCCAAGATAGATCCCAAATGAAAATATGCTAAAGCTTATCCTAGAAACATGGATTATAGCTTATGAGCAGAATTACCAAGCGTAAAAAGAAACCAAGCCAACCTAGTCTACAGATCCATCTTTTCATAAAAATCAAGATGAAGTGTAGAAATCCATTTTAAAAGAAGCAGTGATAAATTCGATGTCCCTAAATGCTTGAACTTTACATTTGCCATTGAGCCTAGCATCCCAATTTATAGTTTTGATGTTAATGGTTCTCCAGTTTACCAAGCCATGACAACAGAAAGACAACATTATTTTGATCCTTTTTGTAACTGCCAATCATGTGAAAACTCAAACACTGATGATGAAGAATTCATTTATAACAAGAGAAAGGCCAAGAAGAAGAATATCTTCATAAAGGGTGCATCATGATATCTATAAAAATAGGGGCTTGTTGTATCAATTGCTCAAGACTTGGGCAAGAATATAGAGATGAGAGGTACATCATGATATCTGGCTGCAATCTAGGCAGCCAATAAGATTCGAATAGAAAATCCATAACGACTAATAAGAACAAAGATAAAAAATCCTATCCTATAATTATTGCTGACTTATATAGTACAATTATTACAGACACGAATGTGATAAATAGTACAATGGTTTAATTATTCTAAAAACCCTGACTTGAGTGGTCCTATAAGATTCCCCTGTTCATTTTGTTGTATTAATGGATTTTTGGATTTTGCAGATAATCTTGCTGTTTTCCACCATGTCTAAGTCTCCAATCCATACGGGTCTTGTGAGTCAATCATTATATTCCTATTCTCCTTGGCTTTTTCCTGTGGTTCATCATGAATTACTTCTCTTGTCAGAGCAGACAATTATGCAGATAAACTCTGGGGGGCCATGTTTTTTGATAGTTGGTTCCAATTTTGATTGAACGCTTCTTTGCATTCTCTCTACATACAATTTGGAGTAGCCTTTTTCATTTGGGTGTAAAACTACTCAAAATACGCCTTGGAGTTATCATGATAGTCAAGAGAAAGTCCTTTCTATGGTGTTTCTTCTTCAATTGATGGCCATATTTAGGAAGGTATCGTGGAATTTTGTTCTCCCATGATTCTCCTGAAGTCTCTAGTCTTCTTTCCATATTTAGACCACTCCTTGTTAAGATAATATGGGAAAACACCATATTCCATTACGGAGGAAAAGAATGGGTTATCTTGGAGTTGAGGACAACTTTTCCTGGTAAATAGGTAGACAAATTTTCCATAATTAATTTTCCCGTACTGTTGAGCTTGAACCACCTTCAGCATCCTTATCCAAGTTGAAAGAGGATAGAACCATTCAAAGAATGTTCTAGCACATGGAACTTCTTCTTCATCATCAAACCATCCACTGTGCAATTCAACAGTCCATTATATGTATTGATCAATGGCAAATTCGATGCCAATAGTCCATTGTTCAAGCAAATACCAGAGCATACACATGAGTTCTTTTGGAAACATCCTATAAAATAGTGGGGTAACACTGAATAAGGTAAAGAATGGATAAACGGGGTGAAAACCAAGTCCTCCTAAAGTATGAAGATCAGTCTTTCTGATAGCTAAGAAATGGTATTTCAGCATTAATTCCTTTGCCCTTGCTTGCAGTGTTTTAGTTTTGATGAGGTCATTGATTTTAGGAGGAAGGTTTTCAAAAAGAAGCTTAGAGCAGGAAGAAACATATGAAGTAGATGATGAGGTCATCATGCAAATTATAGGAATGTGGGGACGTGGGATGTGATAAAGTTTTGGCCTAGAGAGAAAGTCTACAAGAACATTATTTTTTCCTTTGATATGTTTGACTTCAAAAGAGTATTGGGAGAACAACTTAGCCCACTTGAGCAACTGACTATGTGGTATGACCTTTGGTTTGAAGATTAGCATCTTTGGGAAAGTAATCATGTCCATTTTCACCAAGAAGTGATGCCTAATAAGATAAAATTGGAATTTCTCAATTCCTCTTTTGACAGCAAGAATCTCTTTGTAAGTAGAATGGTAATTTTGGTCGAGGTGTTTGAATGCTCCACTTTTATAACCAAAAATTCGTCTTTTTCTATCTTTTTGTTCAAGAAGAACAGCAGCCCAAAAAGTATCACTGTGATCAGTTTGCAAAATTCTCTTGGCATTAGAAGGTATATGTAATGGGGGAAGAACTTGTATCATGGACTTCATGGTTTTAATGGCCCTATTATGAGCATAATACCATATAGAGGACTTTTCTTCAGCATGTCTTATAATGGTCTGATAATCGATGCAAGGCGAGGAATAAAGTCAGCCGCATAGTTGATAATCCCAAGAAAATGTTGAATTTGTTGTTTGGAGAGTCGTTCATCTAGGAACTTTAACAACTCTTGTTTAGTATCTGGCTAAAAAGATTATTGGCCGTTTTGTATGTCCATGCCTAAAAAATCAATTTCATTTTCTGCAAGCACCATTTTCTTCTAGGATAACATGATGCCATTTCTTGTAGCAACTCTTCAAAGTGATAGAGAAGATGCAAGTGAGACTTGAGATCTTCTGAGAAAAGAAAGATGTCGTCAATGTAGATTAAAGCATTAGGAAACAAAGGCTCAAAAATCTTGACCATAGCGTTTTAAAATAGGGAAGTTGTTGTTTTAAGGTCGAATGGCATAACCATCCATTGATAATGACATTTTGGTATACAGAATGGCATAACCATCCATTGATAATGATAGTTTGCTCTTGTGAGATTGGAGAATAAAGAGCCCCTAGTTTGTAGCGGGAATTTATCATCTGCCAGGAAAAAATTCAATGGCTTGTAGTTAATCACAAGCCTCATTTTCCCTCTAGTTTGTCCTACCTATTTGTTGACATAAAATGCTTGACTAGCCCACAGAGAATTTGTTGGTTCGATCAATTCTTCAGCTTTTAGTTGGGCTAATTCTGCTATGGCCATTTCTAATTGGTCTTGTGGCATTATGAGATGACTTGCTTTTGTAGGGTTGATGTTGACATCCTTTTTAAAAGGTAATGAAATGAAGAAATCTGGATTTTTCCAAAGTGGTTGAGAGCATTTTTTTAGAAAATCAAAATAAGAATCAGCCCAGTTGTTGCGAATCAGTCTTGCTTGGATGTCAAAGATGGTGTCAATAGCAACGTGGCTTCGTGGTTTGATATATGGGAAGAAATATGATTTGAATTTGAGGCCATTAGCTTTTGGAATAACTCATTTTCCCCATAAATGCCTTATAATATCAAAACCAATGATGATGTCTTTTCCTGGTAATGAAGAGCCGAGGAATCTATGAATGATGAATAATTCAGGGAAAAATTGGATTTTGACAGGTTTACTTATGAGTTTTATGGAGAAGGTTTCACTATTTGCCACTTGGAAAATCTCCTGGTGCAGTTTCCAAAAATTGAAAGGGAGAATCTTTGGGTTAAGAATAGAACTATATGCTCCAGTGTCAAGAAGCCCAACAACTGTGATTGGAAAGTCAAATATTTCTGGAATAAACTAGATCTGAATAAGAGGTACAAATAGTGCTAACCCAATCATCTGGATGCCGAAGATAGGAAAGGGATCAATTCCACTTTCTTCTTGTGAGGATGAAAACTCATTGGAGTATGAGTTTTCTTCTAATGCAAATATTGTTTGCATTGAAGGTTCCTCTTCTTCAGAGAATATTGATTCTAGATCATCGTTCTCCAGATTGTATTATGTAAGCTGGGATATTTGCTTCATAACTTTGTCTCACCATTTATTTGGACACTTTTTTGCCCAATATCCTCTTTTGCGACATATATGGCATCTGTGACTCTTAGTTTTGGAAATTTTCTTTTGAAAGAACCGTCTTCTCTTCTTAGGCATCTATTGTTGTTTCTGTTTTGTGGAGCTCCTGAAGTGCTTCTTTGATTTTCCAGAACATTGGCACTTTGCTTTTTATTTACATTTGATCAAGAGGTATCTTCTTTCGCATGCCTTACCAATCTTCTTTCTAGCCTGTTGGAATTCTTGTCAGAATTTTCAATTGTTACAAAGCTTTTTCAATGCCCTTAGGATGAACATGTAAGTTTCTCCAATGGAGGTATTTACTAGTGTTTGCCCTCTCAATTCAAGTAATCGTAATTCTTCTTGCCCTAAAGATTTTGGAATTAAGTTGATAAATGCTTGCTCAAGATTTTGGTTGTCCATCGTTCCAAGAAGATAGCATCTTTTTGCCATATTCTTGAAATGCCTTTCTAAATCCTTCCGCTGGAAGAAGCAATATCTCATTTTGAAGAACTCTTCTCGAGCAGTGTCAATGTAGTGGTCTATCCCTACAAGAACATGATACACGAAGGCATCAATATTTGGGAAGTTTTTTAGTTGGGTTTGTTTGTATTCCCCAAGAGTATACTACCATTCCTTGAGAATTTCTATCATTCTAGCTGTGAATACGTTTATGACGTCAGGGACTGTCACATTTGGCCTCTAAAATTCTGTGATACACCAAGAAGTCACTTCATGTATTTTGATGCGCCATTGGGATGCAAGGGTATCATCAAGAGTGAACCACATTCTATTATTAGAAAATGATGGTTCTCTTGTCCCTTGATCTTGATCGATTATCTCAGGTTCATCTTCGATAATAGGTTCTTCTTGGTGTTTAGTTGCTGGTTCATGAAGAGAAGAGGTAAATCTTCAAAGAGGTCTTCAGAATCATTTTTAAGTTGGAGGTTGTGAAATATTATTGAAAATTACCTTGGTGGTTTTTGGTCTTCTACTTCAACAACGTTTTTAAAAACTCTGCAAGTGGGTTGGTGGTCAAGGGACTATGTATCATGAGCTGTTGTTGTTGGGTTTTTGGTGATTTGGAGGAGGATGGATCAGTATTTCTTTGCTGTGAAGATTCAAGTTTGTCTTTTGGTGGCTGAGGTTTCGTCTTTTTGGTAAATTCTTCTGGAGAAAAGAAAGAGGATGAATTTCCAAACATCTTTCTAAAACTCTCAAGCCCATGCAAAGGTTGGGAGGTTATTAGTAAGGCTGTAAATGTATTTTCTGGGCCCAAAGTCCAAATGGAATCTCTTTGGTACTAAGCTTCAAGAGATTTTAGTTGGTTTTTTAAAGAGTTTATCTGTTGTTCTTGGTGATGGAAGGGCTGAGAATTTTGGATTCACCTCAAGATTTCATGATGGAGTTTGTCAATCCTATCCTTGAGGGACTAGATTGATGCTGGCAATTGTCTGTCCATTTTTTCTTCTATTCTTTCTT
The DNA here is from genome assembly GCA_018894105.1 of Jacaranda mimosifolia. Classification (NCBI taxonomy): domain Eukaryota; kingdom Viridiplantae; phylum Streptophyta; class Magnoliopsida; order Lamiales; family Bignoniaceae; genus Jacaranda; species Jacaranda mimosifolia. The sequence goes on from CM032123.1 coordinate 15,870,906, forward strand.
CGCTTTTAGCAATCTTAAGTAAAAGTCTATTTTGTGCTGCTGCATTTTCAGATTGCCAATTTAATGTTGCTTCAGCAGGAGATAATCTACTAGAGATCCATCTGGTCTTCTTATAGAGGGATCCTTTATTTCCACAAGTGTTGGTAAGAGGTTGAGTCCGTTATCTCTTCTGGTGGAAATTCATTTTGCTGTGAAGGATGAAACATCATGGTTTGTTGAGAAGGGGGAGCTGCATCATCGGCATCATCCCATCTTAAGCAGGTAGTTGGCCATGGAGTTGGTGTCACTGAGCTATACTTGACTAAATAGTCAAATTTTCCTAACGGTTGTTCATAGATGTAAAAAACTCTTTCATTAGCCTAGAATGAAACAAGAAATAGAAGAATGGGTGAAGAAATGTGATACATGCCAAAGAAATAAACATGAGAATAGCCTATACCAGGGGCTGCTTCAACTCTTAAGCATTCCAGGACGAGCATGGACTCGTATTTTTGTGAATTTCGTGGAAGGTTCACCAAATTTTGAGGGCAAGAACATAGCTTTATATCATCCATTCTCTACGGAAGTTGTTGCAAAAGCACTTTTGGATAATGTCTACATGCTTCATTGACTACTTACCAACACGGTAACAAATAGGGTCTTTATAAGCAATTTTTGGAAAGAACTGTTCAAACTATGTAGCACTACCTTATCCATATCGAAGCCTATCACCCTTAAAGTGATGAGCAAACTGAGTGCATCAACTAATGTTTGGAGACTTATCTAACATGTATGTGCCACCTCAAACCTAGAAGTTGGATTAAATGGTTGTCACTAGCTGAACACTAGTATAACACGAACTATCATTAGTATTTGAAGCTTACCTCGTTTTAGGCTCTTTATGGTTAATGCCCCAAACCATATTACCTTGGCTCATTTTGCTCATTCTAACAACCTACAGGTAAAGGACTAGATACACGAACGACGAAAGATGGTTCAATTTTTTAAAGAAGAATTGGAGAATGCCCAGAACATAATGAAGAATTATGCGGATAGAAAAAGGAGTGAGTGACACTTTGAAGTTTGGGATTGGGTATGTTTGAGACTTCAACCGTATAGATAGAACACTTTGGCAATGAGGAAGAATTTGAAACTTGCACCTAAACATTTTGCACTATGTGAGGTCATTAGCAAAGAGCTTTATTCATCCGATTGTCCACGTTTCAATACTTAAGAAGAAAATTGGTAGAAGCTATTCACTTGTTATTCACCAACTTGAAGTTGATGAAAAAGGGATCTTTAAGATATATCTTGTCTATCTTAGCTAAGCGCTTGGTTCCTAGGAACAATGTGAGAATTCCTCAAGTGTTGGTTCAATGGGCTTACCCATCTCCTTCAGAGGCTACTTGGGAAGACTATGCAAAAACGGAGAGGCAATTTCCAGGATATGATGATCTTTGTGGGCAAGAATCTTCTTTTACATGAGGTAATGGGATGAATTTAACAGTCCATAACCAATTGAAAGTTTATGGTTGGAAGATGAACAAAACGCATGGAAGAAAAGAGTAGAACCGCATTTTAAAGGAAGTAAATAGAGTTAAGCTAAACGACATCATTGCGGACAAAGGAACAGAGTTTTGATCACGGTCATTGACACAAAGCAATCTGATGGGTGTAAAAGCGAGGCACTGATAACAGAATTCAGAGCTAACCTAATGGAGGCAGAACACGTGGCAAGCAGCAGTGTGCAATGCGTGTTGCACGAGAAGATCTGATTTTTTGAAATTATGATTGTGCGCATTGTAATATTCGTTACCTCTGATTATATTGTAGCTGAAAGGCAAATTTAGTTTTTATGAAAAATTAATGAAGTAATTCTATTTCTTCCCATCTTCAATTCTTCTATCTTACCATCTCTTTCTTGTTATGTGTTGAGTTATTTTTGTGGTCTATTAAGAATTATATTAGATAAGTCCCCAGCCATTATAGATTCTTATTGAAGATTTGTCCTTAGAAGATCCAAAGGACAAGAAATAGAAATAGAAGAGAGTAAAATTGCATAAGTAGAGAGGATTTGTTTGTTCCAATATTCCATTAGGTATTCACAACGGTTACTAGGAAGTTGACGACTAGTTTACATATATAGTACACTAGAGAGGTCCTCAAAGATGGTAACAAACAACATATATATAATCTAAGATGATAACAAACATATATATATATATATATATATATCATATCTACACATACAGCCAAGCCATTTTTAAACTAATTGCAGTATAGAACGTCAAAACGTTGATCCAAAAAAAAAAAAAAAGAAGAAGAATTGTTTAACACCCAACCTGTACAGAGCTCTAACAGTCATGGATACTCCCACTTCTAGCCTCTTCAACACCTTAACACTCCCAATATGATGCATCCTGCAATATAAATAGCATATGCACAACAATCCAACAATGGAATAACAAATATCCATATATGCATAACAATCATTGCTACATGCAATAAGATGACATCAAAAGATTCAGACAGCAAAATGTTAGGTAAATGTAGCAAATAGTTTTGCACTTTTGCTTCTACTAAAGATTGCCTAGCTAGGTCATCATCACTCACCTCTCTTGATCTTAGTTGACCCGTTCCACTACTGAGTCCCATTTCTGTGACAATGTCTTCTTCTTTAATTTCTGCATCAGTAAAAGTCAGTGCTCGTTGCAACTTTCTAGGAGAAAATACTTCAACTTCTACCATGTAAGAGGCAATCACAGGTCGGTGGTCGGATAGCTTAACTTCAGATCTCCTGTAGCTTAGCAGCTTGATTCCTGTCCCGAACGAGAGAATGCGATCACACCTGGACAGACATGTTTTCCTCGACATGTGTAAGCATAAATATGATGCATTAGACATAAAAAAAAAAATGGATCCACAAGATCTGCAGATTAAAGTGAGCAAGTATAAGCACTATCTCTTCATCATTCATAAAATTTGTGTCAAATCAACCTTGAAATTACTACTTGGTTAGAACAAACAAATAATGTAAATCCAATACAAACTAAAAGCTGCACATTGATATGATATGGATGGTAAAAAAAAATGAAAGAAAATAAAATTTAAACAAAAAAAGAAGAAGAAAAAGAGAAATTTTAGTTCTTCTCAGATAGTACTAGTAATTATGAGAATTTCTCTTGTCCGTCTCCCATTTTCTCAGAAAACATTCTCATACTGTTTCTATGGACAATCCAGCTTCCCTATGACTTCAGCATAGAATCACCATCCTTGGAGAACACATAGTACACCCTAATCTCAAAGTGTTGGCTCCTTTTGTGGTTCACTAGTCCAATGTGTATATAAGAGTATTATATGTTGGTAAATATACCAACATTAGGAGAAAAATAATTCATGCAAAATATGAGAAATAGGAGGATTCTGAAGAAGCAAAATGCATACCATGCAGGTGTTCTCCTCCCAGCTTTTGGATCCTATCCGACATAAGATTCAGAATTTAAATCATATTTATATGTTGGAGCAAAGCTCAAAGTACCTTCGAACCATCCATCAAATGGACGGCCTTTCTTAAGCTCTTTTATAAGCTGCGAAAGAATGCATAAGGACCAAGTCTAGTCTCAACTTCACTGGGTACAATAAATAACAAACACCACAAGCCAAAAATAATGGATTAAACCCATCCATTAATGTTGATCATCTACATTGACTTAGTCTTACATTCATCAATACCATTATATTCTGTTTTCTTCATCCATCATTCAATTCTGATAAAATTTGCAACCAAAGGAGTAGTTTGCTGCTCATAACTTTGAAATCTCGCGTTTACAACTGCCAGTGTTTCTGCATCAATCTTGATGGAGCTATGCTAGGCGTATCAGTTGTTTGAAATTTTAGAAAAGGGGATCAAATTTGGAAGAATATTTATTAGTTTCTCTCTCACAACCCATGAGGTATTGTGTTCATACCTGAAATTTTTGTGTCGATTTCAATGGAATTGAGGTAACGTCTCTGTAGTTCTAGAGGCTTCAAAGTAAGGAATTCCAATTACCTATCATTTCTTCTTAGTTATGGAGTTTTTGACTTGCTAGGTCATTCATAATATTTCTTAGTATTTTGATGACTTCACACTCAAGACATTAAGGGCCTCCTTCACATTTGAGTTTTCTAATTGCATTTTTGTCAGAAAAAAGCATTTCACCACTCTTGCCATTATTCTCAACTATTTACAACCCAAATGCATTTCATGAATGCCTATGAGTAAGAAATTAATATTGCTATATATGTGTGTGTGTGTAAAAGTGCCTTAATTCATGTAAAATAACAGTAATTGCCAACATCACTTCCAAAACAAAACAAAAAATAAAAACATAGATTGAGCGCAAACCCAACGTTGTTCATTTGACTTATCTTGTAGTATTTCCAACTAATTTAAGGAATCAAAAGAAATCAGAGTCACCTGATCCCGCTCAACTAACTTGGACCAGTCCTCCTCAGAAATTAGCTTTCTTGTCTGCTCATAAGACAAATTGATTCGATAATTTAGATCACCCAGCCAGATTATTCTCCTGCATAAGATGAGTAGTTAGCATCCTATTTCCATTTTACTTTGCAATAAAAAATAATAATAGAAGAATAATTCCTTTTGGATGTCAAGTAAATTTGATTTGAGTTGATGTACTAATAACTAACAACTAAAATAGATAAAGATACTTTATGATATCACATAAGCAACTTCATAGCATCTGGTCGTGATATATCAAACAATGCTTCATTAAGAGAAAATTGTGGGAATGGCTTTCAACTTGGATTTTCAAGGTAACCAGACAAAAAGGAGCAAGTAACATTTAGTAGAAGCAATCCATGACAAAAGACCAGACACATCAATGTGACTCATAAGGAGTGGATGGCCGGAAGATATCCTCCTTCCTTTCCGACTCTTTGATGTTATGATAAGTTCAAGAACCAGAAAGGATGCCCATGTAATGCACAAAGAGTATACATTCGGTTAGATCTCAACACAAACTTATATAAAGCTATTAATTGTATTGTATGATTTAAAAAAATTAAATGATATGGGACCCTTTAGTCACACTTCCAAGCACTAAGATACTCTAATTGAAAGGAAGTGGGTAATTTTTTTATAACATACAAGTTTTGGGCATTACAGAAAATATTCCTACTATATTTCCTAGTTCCTGGAATAACCAATGTTCGAGTACAACCACTATATAATTTCAAGATCTTGGCCGAGCAACAGATTCATTAATCTCACTAGCAGATGTCCAGCCAATGAAGGGGCATCCTGAATTTTCCTAATCTTTCCTGGGAAGTTCATGATAAAATAGGTGTAGGCATTAAAAAATCAAAGATTTGTGAGGCGTAACTTATGATGCCAACTTTTCCGCTTTGTTTGACAAATGAACATGTCATATTAGTTTCAGAGAAGGCAAACTAATTCCAATGATGATAACTTCTTTCCTTTCCGCACTTCATTTAGTAATAGTAATAGGTACAAGCTGTGCATAACTTTTCACTTATAGTCACCACAAGCCATCGAAAAAAAATTCCTAAAATCCAAAATAAAAATGGGAACAACAAGTGGATGGAAACCTAATACTTACTCATGGTCATAGATTTTTCTAGGAAGCCCCATAGCGGGGAGAGAATTGAAGCGTGTGCGTCTATGAATCTCATGCACATCAGCATTTCTCTTGACTGCATCTCCATCCTTTTCGCCTGATGTTAGATGAGTACATACAAAACAGAAGAGTGTCTGATGTATAGACATACTAACTGATATTGATCCCTGAAAGAAAAAGAAAAAAAAGAAAGAAAGTTGTGAGCATTGAATTACTGAACATGACTTTATAAACACATAATTGTGTCAATATCTAACACAAAAGAACAAGATTATCTGAGCATGACCCACAACAACAGGAATCCATTTTAGCATACATCAAACACAATAAGACAACAGCACAAACAAAGAATAAACACGAAAGAGAGAATGAAAAATAAACTGGAGAATATACACAGTTCGATTCTGCAGGTGTCAATGTGTCATGCCAAATATGAAGAGAATGGGTTTCCAAACTGTTTAGTAGAAAAGGCGAGCAAAGCAAATATATATCCTTGATATTCATGTGTAACTTTCAATCAACAAAGACCAACTTGCTACGTTTGATGTCTTCAACAGCCTAAAGAACTAAATTACGACTGGGCTTCAGGGGGTGCACAAAAACAAATATTTTATCGTCATATTTTCAAGTAATTATTAGAAAGTTGCTGTCTTCATTGCCACCAGGAAGCGAAAAGAGGTGTTGATGATCATTTACTGCGTAGCTACAGTAACACCATAAACAACTATATGAGGTTTCCATCAGAGTTGAGACCACAGAGGAACATTTGATGCACTGATGCATCCCAGTTACACAAAAACAAAACCAGAACTTACAAACAGAGACAATCTTATGGTAGAGGAAAATTTTAACCAAAAAAAAAAAAAAAAAAGAATCACTGGATACACAAACATAAAAGATACTAAATATTCTCTCAGTATAATAATACTATTTGCTCCCTGCATAACTTCTTTATATCCTTATAAATTTGTGTGAAAATGTATAGATTATGGAATAAATGAAATACTCAGTTAAAAAGAAACTAACTACAAATTATCTTAAATATTTGTTTTATCCAAATCAAGAATATGCATGTGTCCACCGGTGTATTCTAAATGTAATCAAGAATATGCATGCATTCACTGGTGTATTCTAGATGTGACCTATTAAGAAAGACAATATTGGTGATTAAATAAGTGATGGCCAACTGGCTCAAGGCCAAAACAACCTTCAAAACGGGTAATGGCTTCCTTGCCCAATGGTGTAACAGTCTTACTATGATTCATCAGTTATGAATGTTGATAGAAAAAAGTTCCACGCAGAGATTCTGATTAAGACAACCTCTTAAATTTGTATTTGATTATACATATTCCACACATCATGACGATTTAAGGCTATAAATCCCCTGGGATTATATGAAGACACTCAAAAGACAGTCGATAGTCGAAATTTTGCTCATGATTCCTTTTACAAACATGGTTCTGACAAAGGAAACATACGAACATAACAGAAAGTAGCTTCAATTAAGAGATTTTATTATTCTAGTCCTAGCATGCTGCATTATATATTACAATATACATTAAAAGTAAGAACAATTAGTCATCACTAAGACTCTGAGGAAGCTGTGTGGAAGAAATTCAGAAGTTGACATAGTGCCAATTATGGTAATCTGTGCCGCGTTTGGTTAGTGGTGTCCATGTGACTAGCGGTCAAATCAAACTTCCAGAAATACATTTTAGCATTGCTAAAATAAATAGATATTCCAATATATGAGACAAGTACAAGAACAGGAGAGGTTCTTTGAAGATGGAAGAAGTATCACAATGTTTGGAAGAAAGAACAAACCTTGTTGCCAATATATCCCATGACGCCAACACCAACAGTAGACACATTCAAGTTTTGTATGTGCCTTCGCAAGCTCCAGCGGACCCATATTGTAATAAAAATCCCAACCATTTGCTTGCTTACCATCCTAACATATGGTGGCCTTCTTTTCCAGTTTATTAGGGACTCAAGGTCAATTTCCACAAGGGAGGCTATGTCAGGTCTCATTCTATTTTCAGTTATAGCATTTGATTTGAAAGAACTATATGTCCTGAAAGATTTAGAAGCTTTGAAAGATTTAGGTTCCTCTAAAATAAGCTGACCTAATAGATAAAGTGGCGGCTCTGGCCAGCTTAAGCCTATCCTTTCTGTCCCACTAAGTGTTTTGGTTAATTTATTCATGTGTTGGGTATTTGAAGCTTCCATATTTTCTTCAGAATCATCTGTCCTTAAGCAGTTCAATCTGTCCAGCCTTTTTGGAGAAGAAAATTGCCAGTCCAACTCCTGTTCCACCGGCTTGACAAAGTTGTCTTTGTCATTGGTGACAGAGTGATCAGCACAAACAAAATTTCTTCCATCGAAAATTCCAGCTTTGGTATCATAAAAATCATTTGGTTCTTCATTTAATGGGTAGATTTCCTCCTCAACATCACTATCAGATTCAATTACAATTTCATCTTCTATGTCTGGAGCATCTTCAGAAGGCTTAAACCTTGATGGAGAAGGTGGATCACTGTAGCTTTTGAACTTAGTCACTGGTGGAACTTGGTTCAGAGTTTCACGAATTATATTTTCCCATTTTGAAACTGGGCGACTATCTTCAGCGCCAAATATATTGCCAGCATTTAATGGTATGATCTCCTGAAGGCTATAAACATACTACGCGTTAAATGTTAATAAACTTTTAGTTGACTTGAGGTTTCTTGAAGACACTGCACCGAAGTAACCATAACAATTAAATTGGCAGACCAAGATAAAAGAATTTCAGTTTGGTATAACATGAATGAAATAGATGACATGCTAAGAATTTAGCATTGATTATAAAATCCAGAAAAACATTTTACAGCATAAACCTCTATGCTATTCTCTAGATTAAAAACCCCTAACATGAACAGGATAATGCGATCAACTTACCCAATTACATAATTATCAGCAGGGTCATCAATATCTAACCAACCATCAAGATCAAGGTCATCAGGAGGAACTCTTCCCCCAACATTCCATGTGGCAGCACATATCCTTGTAAAGACAGACACAAGATCATGGAAATCAGAACCTTAATATTTGCTAAGTCAACCTAATACTTGCTTATTAATCTTAGCAATATTCAGTCATTTTGATCTTGAAAATGCAAGAAAAAGATACCTAATTTCCTTGCTGTTTATGTACTGAGCTCTGAAAGTCTCTGATTTTCGTCTTCTTAACCTGGGAAGACCCTCTGGGGTTGGCAGCCATAGGTACACAAATCACAATTCAGAGTTTGGTTCTGAAAATAGCATGAGCAGATAAATATGGACAAGAAGAAAATTCCATACCAATTGGAACCACAAAAGTTATTTGCACATTATGCTGATAGTTATCATATACGTATATCTATATCTCTACATATATACATATTTATATGCACATGCATGCACATATATACAACTCTGACATCAAGGAGTATTCTCCCACATATATGTTACGTCGGTGGAATATTCATACGCAGCTTGTGAAACTCATATTTTTAAGCATATCGCCAAGGGTGTTATTAGTTCAAATGAAATACTATTTCAGTATACATAACTTTCAATCATAATCTAAGAAAGTTATAAAAAGTTCACAGAGTTATAGATCAGTGTCAAAAATGAACATAGAGCTTCTTGGGATTGTTGTTCTTTTATAAAGTAACATAAGCATATCTACAAACAAGAAAAGAAGGGTAACTAACTCAAACATTAAGATAAAATTTCAACATGAATACTCCATACTATTTTTCGCTCTTGAATCAGTCTTTCTAAGAGTAACTTCTAAAACATTGATTGCATGAAAGTACCACTTGGCAAAAGGTAGGTGTTAAATTCCAAAAACTCAAGTAGATGGCCAAGTAAATGATTAGATCAAAGATTCTTCAGATAGATAAACAACAAACAGTTAGTTGAACAATGCGTATGGATACCTAGCTTTCGCTCTTTAGTCAACTTGATGAATCCTAATCTATACCAATCATATCAAATAATGAGAATAACTCTGAAAAGGTAAATCTTTACAAGTTCATCGCTTTACAAATTAGTAAAATATAGAAATGCTAGATTAAATTGGTCCATTTAAAGACTAGTAAATTGAGTAAACGCAGAAACTTTGCATCGAGAATCAGCATACTTACCTCAAAAGACAAATCATGAAAGAAATGAAATTTCACAAGATTCTTAAGAGCAACTCCAAAATGGTGAATATCAAGAAGCACAAAATTTTCCTACTAGATTAACAAACTATAGTCCAATCCACAATGCTATAACAGGAAAAAATGCCCGAGAGCCTGAATAATCTCGTAAGAGTTCATCACTATCAAAAAACAGAAAGAAATGATTGATAAGTAAAAGCTGCATACTTTGCTTCCAAGTCAATGACTCGACCCAAAGGAAGAAAAAAAATCCACATTTTTTAAGAACTTCAGTTCGAAAAGAATTATACGTTACCATTAGCATCAACCTGAAGTTCATTGGGTCTATCATTCTTGAACCGAGATTCTTTGGGCCAATCACAAAATTCTGCAAAACCCACCAAAACAGTAAGGAAAAGTGAAAAGAGAAAATGAGTGAGGATCTAATATTGTTGGTCGCAATGTTGAGCCACTTGCGTACCACCACGCGCCGCCACGAGAGCTGCAAGCGGAACACAATATTTCATCCCATTTTGTCCGCAACCCTTCTCAAATCAACCAAGACAAGTAGAACAAAAAAAAAAAAAAAAAAGACTAAGAAAACTAAAAAAATTCCAGAATGACGAGAAGTTAAAGCATTACCTCGGACTGCTGGTGGTTGCTTCTCTTTTTCTGCTTCTTCATATCTGTTGGCAACCAAAACTCAAAGGCATCAAGGATTTCAGGTGAAAAGAGAACAAGGGAAAACGTTTGCAAGAGAGTGAGTCCAGAAATGTTGAGAATGATGGCGACCGGCGGTTACGTGGTTCAGGGTTAACTGCCGCCTGGGTAGTTGTCCTGTTGTAGAAGCCTGAAGCCTGCAGGGTATAAAATAATGGGTTATATAATTTATTTTGGTGGGAAAGTTGTATGATCAGGGATTAGTGCTTCAAAAAAGTAATTGCGGGATTATCAAATAATAGCAAAATTTAGGCTTTGTTTGGTTATGTTTTTTTAAAATAATATTATTTTTAAAAAATATAACTAAATATATTTTTATTTTTTTTCAAAACACACATTCTTCAATATATACATACATATTATATATATATATATTATATTTTATTATTATTCTAATATTAAAATAATCACTAAATTTCATTTTCATCCCAAAAATCCAACAAAAAAGTATTGATTTGACTGCTACAGTAAAAAATATCTCGTCCAAAATATAAATAAACATACCAAAAAATAATTTTAATATTTTTCAATAATTCATTCTCTCAAAATATATAATAAACACGCAATAAAATCAAACAAAAAATATAACCAAACACAACCTCAAGGATTGAGATTTGAGGTGCTGACGGCTGAGTCATTGCAGAAGTTATTATTATAATAACAAACGTATATATATATATATGTGTGTGTGCATGAAAAGGCAATTGAATTGATGCTGACAAGTGATGATGTACATACAGTACTCATACATTCATGTGGGGATGGGATATTCCAAAAATTTTGTATATATTGTTTTTCATTTGGTCATCCTATATATAATAATTATAAAAAAAAAAATCAGACTCAACCCAGGGTGGGTTCAACTTAATGAATTTAAAAAATATATAAATATATTAAATTATTTACATTCAATTTTATTAGAATTCGTTGGAGCTCAATACGTTTAATAATGAAATCAAAGCAAACACAACCTCAAATTTAATAATACTTAAAATTGAATTTATATACAACTTATTTGACTTCATGAGTAAATTCATTTATATTTCTACATTAATAATAATAATAATAATAATAATAATAATAAGAATAATAATAATAATTTTCCTCACCAAGTGCCAAGTGGTTTCTACTTTTTTTTTTCTCTTTTTTTTTTCTTTTCTTTTGTGTGATGGGCGGTGGGGGTGTGGGCTAAACTAAGGACAATTAGAATTGGGGTGATGGGATGTTGAGTTAGGAGGAAACAGAGCAAAATACTGAAGTAGTGGAGGAATTTGAGAAAGTGGCTTACTTACGACCTACTTTTACACAAAACTAAACTAATTCAATTAATTAATTATTCGTCGCATGTGAAATGTAGGAAGAAAGTTGGACACTTTTGGCCAAACAAAGGAGCGCGCGCCCATTCCCTAATTTATAATAAGAAGAAAATAATTCTTTGATAATTTAATTAATGAGAAAAAGGTTGAATTAGGATCTATATATGGATGTGAATGTGATCTAGCTAGCACTGTTTTCATTTCAGCAGTATTACTTATAAATTTTTAAGCAGTTCTAATTTGAATCCAAGGATATTCAATTAATAAAATAGGTTTTTAACTTGCTAATACATCTACTTTTATATAAAAATAAATAAATAAAAATAAAAATTGATATGTAATTTCTGTCTGGAGGTGTAGAGTTTTGAGAAGATCGTATGGAAGAAATAAGAAGGGTGACTAGCCTCTTGAGAAAACAAGAAGGTTTTTTAATTTTTGTGAGAGGATTAAGGGGTTCGATTGTAGATATTATATGGCATATAGGTCTACTGTTTTGATAATGGCTCAAGCAAAGATATCCTCAATTAAGATTCACACGACTTCCTATGTGATTTGCAAGATGAGACCTCTTGCTGATGGGTCATAGGACACAACTAAAACATTTGGGGTTGGGAGAGTTGCAAATAATCTCTTGATTGTAGTTCTGTATTTTCTTTATCAATATCTTTTGTAAAGTGAAGGAATTACCAGACGTTCAAATCTTGAGCTTTGGATCTCGTTTTCTATCTCAACACTCAATGAATTAGAGAATTTTCGTATACAATGCCAAATATATGATTTGAATTCAGATCCAAAAGTCTCTTTTTTTGAATTAACATTGAAATCAATAGGATGAATATCTAATTCAAGAATGCATCTATTTAGAAAATTGGGTATGTAAGTCTTGTCAAAACTTACTTTAATATTCATCTCCTTTCCTCATAATGACGGTATTTATAATGTAAGATTTGAGTGTGGTGTTATTATGCGGGAGGATCCATTTTCATATCTTGTACTATTTTTATTGTAATTTACTGATATGCTCTTAGGCCATATTATTAACATATCAATTTTATATTTTTAATATGTCACCCTTCCCATTTAAAAAAGAATAACAACTATAGAATTTCATATAATAAAATTTGGGACATATAATTTCATGACTGAAAACAAATATTGAGAAGAAATGGGTTATGGGTGGGGATAAATAAGTAATTTAACATTAACGACTCTTCTGGAAGCATCGCAGGTGGTTGGTTAGTGTTATGTTGCAATAATTTTTTTTAAAGGAAGAAGAAGAAGAAGAAGAAGAAGAAGAAGAAGGAGGAGGCAACAAATCACTTGAACAGTGATGCTGTTTGGAAATGGGAATAATGAATTCCAAGAGGAAATGTTTTAACCAAAAAGGAGCAGCACGCGGAATTCCGTGTTTGAGGGTAAGAAGAAAGCTATGATAATGTTTGATTATGTTTTTTATTTGATTTTATTATGTATTTTGAAATAATGAATTATTGGATAATGTGAAAGTTATTTTTTGATATGTTTGTTTATATTTTGGGGGAAATATTTTTTACTATAGCAGTCAAATTAATATTTTTTGTTGGATTTTTTGGATGAAAATAGAATTGAATAATTATTTTAATATTAAAATAATAATAAATATATAAAATATATACATATAATATATATTGGAGAATGTATAATTTAAAAAAAAAATAAAAATATATTTGGTTATGTTTCCCCAAAATAATATTGTTCCGAAAAAACATAACCAAACATTCCTAAATGTTTGGTTACAAAGTGTGCAGGCATTGTCTTGTCAGTTGTCCCACCAAAAAAATAATGCAATCCAATACACACACACACACACGCACGCACGCTCGGGGGTGGGGGGGTGCGAGGAGGGAGGAGAGAGAAGTTCCAAACAGATGATAACTAAGAAGCCAAACAAACAGTCAAATCGACAAATTCCATTCCCTCTGGGCCCACAATTTTATGGATTAATCATTTCATGAGTATTTGTGGTTTTAATAATCTGTCTTAACGTCTGTCATGCAATGTAATGTAATCTTCATTCACATTATAAAAAAATAATCTTTATTCGATCCAATACTATACTAGAGATAATGCCAAGTAAGTGATGGGATTTTCACTTATTTGTGATAACACGAGTAAGTATTTTGTTACATATAATTTAATTTATGTTCCATTTTTTGTGAAGATGTTGCGAGTTTTTTGTTTTTCTATATATGCACGTACATGAATTAAAAATTTATTAAAATTTAAATTTCAAATCTCATATCTAAAATAAATTATTTTAGAAAATATAATTTTAATTTGAAGATTTTTGAGAAAATTAATAATGGTAGACTTTTTTTTAATTTTCTTTTTAATTATTTACGCGTTCTCACCAAAAATTCATTAGGAATTTAAATTCTAAAATTAGCATTTAGATGTGTGAGCGTGCTATTATTATTAAACCAATTAATTGCTTAGCTCTTATAGAAGAAAAGTAGTAGATGACTATAAATAAATCACAATTAGACTGCCATTAGATTTAATTAGTGTGCGCACACTTCACAAAAATTGTGTTTCCCATGGACTTTATAAGTTAGAAGTGATGGCATTAATCTTGCACACACACACACCTAATGGTCCAAAATTAAATCACCTAAAACTTGTCCTATATCATCATATGTATATATTTTATTTGGAGAATTGGTCAGATCTAAGAACCTAAGAATAGTTGTTAATAAATCAGGAGATCAAATTGTTATGCAACTTAAATTGTAATTTTGTTAATTATTATTGAATAAAAGTGCAGTGAAGCAACCACATCATGAGGGTACACTGGCACAGACAAAAGATGTGATTGATTCATGATTGGTAGTAAGGCAATTTAGTTGGGGACATCAGTTGCCCTATGGAGAGGAACTTGCGTCGCCTGCCCATATGACCATATATATATATATATATATATTTTGTGTGATGAGATTCTTTAGAGCCTGTTTGGTTTTGTTTTCAAAATTCCTTTTCATTTCTTTTGAAAATAAAAATAAAAAGCTATCAATCTCTCATATATTTTCATAGACATTTTTATTTTCAGCATATTTTTTCAAATACACTATTACACACTCTCTTCATTTTTACTTTTTATTTTCTCTTACTCACATTTGTATAATTTTTAATACAAAATTACTATATATTTTCAATACAACTCATTTCAATCCTACATAATTATTACATTTTAAAAAAGAATCATAAAACAATATTTTATTTTTAAAAATACATTTATAACTAATTTTTTATTATTTTTTTCACCAAAAAATAAAAATATCTTCAGAAAACAAATTAAAATGGCTCCTTAGATTTTAGTTGCCGCCTATATATGATGATGATGATGATTGATGATTGATGATTGATGAGCATGCATATGCATAATGGATGTAGAATGTCTTTTTACATGACATACTTTTAAGGGTAGAGATTCCCCTCATAAGTCCTAACTACCAACGCATTACTTGTTGCCTAATTGAGCCAAGATTTTACCTGTACGACATGGGGTTGGGTTTTAATCCTTATTAAATTTTGAAAATGTAATAAACAGTCGACATACATATAGTTAATATTTTTTATATTCAATTCTTTTAAACAATTAACTATTAACCAAGATAGTATGATATGAACAGCGACTTATTTTATAATTCTCTCACCTAAAATTTATTTTCAATACTGCTCTTACTGTTGTTGGTTTTTTCTTTTTCCCCATTAGTGAGGAGCCTTGTGCCTTCACGGTATACCATAATATTTTTACAAATATGTTAGGTCTTACGTTTTCATAATATTTTTTTTTTTATTTGTATAGATAGCAATTAAACTTTAACTGAAATCGATAATAGAATGCATATGAACATATTTGATATACAAATACACTTTCAACGTAAAAATAAATAATAGAATGCATATGAATATTTAGTTGATATAAATAATTATCCCCTTTCTCTTCATTCACGCATGTGGTCTCTTTTTATCATCAGTTGTGACTACTAAAAAAGGCGTTTTTCGTTGAATTAATATTTTACTATTTAGAATAACTTGTCGTTATATTTTTACATAATCTCACTCATAAGAACTCAAAGGAAGAACAAAACTAATTGGGAAGTACTCAAAACTAGTGAAATTTAACCAAGAAAAATTCTTAATTTATCCAGCATAAAATTATAACTAATTGATTAAGCTTATAAATTAGTTGCTTAATCTTTGATCGGCAATTTGTTTTGAGCAAAAGTCTTTAGCATTTATAGTAGAACGTAAATCAGGCAGGATTAAGGAAGAGAATAAAGGTCAATATAAAATTATAAATAGTTAAAAAAGAAAAAAAAATGATTAATTAAGGCTTTGTTTGGTTATGTTTTCCAGGAACAATATTGTTTTGGGAAAATATAACCAAACATATCTTCATTTTTCCTCCAAAACTCACATTCTTCAATATATACATGCATATATTATATATTTTATTATATTCTAATATTAAAATAATCACTCAATTTCATTTTCATCGTAAAAAATCAACAAAAAAGCATTGATTGAACTATTATAGTAAAAAATATTTTCCCCAAAACATAAACAAATATACCAAAAAAATAACTTTTATATTCTCCAATAATTCATTCTCTCAAAATACATAATAAAATCAAACAAAAAATATAACCAAACACAACCAAGAATTCTGGTACACAAAAATATATCATACCGTTTCAAGCTTAGGTGGCCTATTTCGCTGCAAGTGGGTTTCAGTCTTCAGATTTGATTTTTCCACTTTCCAGCACAAGGATGAAAGCTGTTGAGTGGGCCAGTGAGGAAAAATGGGCCAGTGAGGAAAAAGCATGGTGATATATTTATAGCCACAATAGCCGAGTGGCCTGTAGCCTAGAGGCATGAGTCTCCTACATAAAGTAGGAGGTCAGGAGTTCGAGCCCTTATAAACTTCTGATGTGCGTGTGTATAAATAAAATATATATATATATTTATAGCCACAATATCAAGCTATTTTTCGACATGTGGCATCGATCAAACATTTACCCATTTTTTTATTTATTTTTATTTTTTATTAACCTATTGCCTGGGGTTGATTGTGCTGATTTTATGACTTCATTAAAAATTTTAAGTATCTTAATATTATGAATTATTTTAGTTATACTAAAACTTTCAAATTAAACATATATAAATAATTTTTATATTAAATAATTAAATTATATGATATTGCAATGCAAACATATAGTTGGCTAAGTATTGATTTGGATTTTGGAGCATGCACCAGTGCACCACACATATGTATAATTCTAAATGAAGATATTATTTTTATTATTATTTTTTCTAATTTTGTTTGTAGATGAGAATTAATTGGGTCATTTAAGTTTTTGTAGGCTAGTTTAATTAGTAGGTGAGCCGAACTAACTAAAATTAAGATGGACATACTTTTGCATATGGTCGTAGCAATCAAAGAGAATATATATATATCTACATTATATGTAATATATTTAATCGTACAAACTTCTAGACATAATTAATGGCTTATAAATCGTAAGAATATCTCAAACCACTACTACATCTCATTTTATAATTAGCTTGTTGTCCCAATTTATTATATTTTTAGTTTCTAAACAATTATTTTCCAACTTTAATAAAAAAAATTAATAATTCTTTTGAAAATTGACTATGCAACTTGAAAAAGACATTTCAAAATTAATTGTAAATATAACTGATGCGGGTGGAATCCATTGAAGGTTGGATCAGGCGGATGTTTCGAAGAGGCTCGACCTCTTTGGTCGATAAACGAGTATGGATGAGTTGAATCCTGCAATCACTAGCAAACATCAGGCTAGCCGAGAAGCCCTCGGCTTAAGCACTCTGACGCTCAATTCAATACGGGTCGACTAGATAATATGAGCAGTAGAGTGGGGGACCTTTTGTATATATGAGAGCATACCTTTGAAAGGCTGGAATTGTGGTATTTATAGCCTTCTCTCCCTGGGGATTTGTCTGAATCTGTTGAAGGTTGGATCAGGCGGATGTTTCAAAGAGGCTCGACCTCTCTGGTCGATAAACGAGTATGGATGAGTTGAATCCTGCAATCACTAGCAAACGTCAGGCTAGTCGAGGAGCCTTCGGCTAAGGCACTCCGACGCTCAAGTCAATACGGGTTGACTAGATAATATGAGCAGCAGAGTGGAGGTTTTTTGTATATATGAGAGCATACATTTGAAAGACTGGAATTGGGGTATTTATAGCCTTCTCTCCTTGGGGATTTGTCTGAGATGCCCTTGATGTGTAGAGAGGACCCTTGTCCTTGCATGAGGAGCTATTAGTCATCTTCCATCCCTGTATTATTCCAGGCCGCCTTCCCAAGTTTTAGGGACAAGGTAGGACACTGTTGATGCGCCTGCTGCGCTAGATAGTAAGGGGGCGGCATGCGCCATAAATGCGGAGGCATGCCGCCTGTCAGTGCATTTAATGCGGCAGAGATGGTACTGTGCTCTGCCGACCTCTCTGGTCGGAGGAATGATCGACTTGATAGTGGATTAGAGCACGAATTAGCAGTGCGGGTTGACATATCGACTCGCAGCTTGTACAAGGCCTGGTCGAGTGCTCATTTTCCTGGGCACATCGTCGGATCTTCAAAGTCAACTAGGGTCGATAGTGCCAATGGGCCCCGGGTGCAAGATGGGCTTGGTATTGCATCTTTGGGCCCACGGAGTTTGGACCAAGCCACTTGGGCTATCCCATATCAATAACAATTACATAAGAGTGAGATGATGGACATGCATTTAGTTAGGTCCTAAATCCTAATTAATTTTGAATTGAGATTAATAGTGAATTAAAAAATAATGAAAAAAGTAATATAATAAAACAAAACAAACAAATCTAATTTTTTCCCACATACTTTTCAAGAGTCTACAAAAATAAAAAACTGTAAGTCAACGACATAATCCAATCTTCACCCGCCAGCAAGGCAGCAACATGCCAGCTGATAGATTAATTTTAATTGCTATATAATAGACATACTCACATGTCCGTTCTTATTATATTCACACCTCTATAACTTCCATTACAGAATTTTGACCTCCCAATT
The DNA here is from genome assembly GCA_018894105.1 of Jacaranda mimosifolia. Classification (NCBI taxonomy): domain Eukaryota; kingdom Viridiplantae; phylum Streptophyta; class Magnoliopsida; order Lamiales; family Bignoniaceae; genus Jacaranda; species Jacaranda mimosifolia. The sequence goes on from CM032123.1 coordinate 15,889,839, forward strand.
CTTCATATTCTCATATCACAAATTTATTATTGTCATTTTTGTACTTGTAAAAATTAGTTTTCTTATTAATTTTGTTTAAAATATTATTAATTCAATAATAATGATGCTATTAATTTTAAAATTTTGTGTTGGATTACATAATTAATAATGTTTTTGATAATTTTTTTTTGTTTTGGTATGTTGGATTACATAAAATTTTAAAACTAATGCTGTGATATGTGGAACAGTGGAAGTACCACAAGAATCTGTCATAGAAAACCTAAAACACAAACTTAATTTAATGATATGAGTTTTCCAATAAACATAAAGTTCAATAATTGTCTGACAAGTACTGAACAAAAAAATTAATTTTAGAAAGTGAGATTAAATTTTTATAAAATATAAAGAGCAAATTTTAGCGTTTTTCATGAAAATATTTTATAGTCAAATATATATATATATATATATATGTGTGTGTGTGTGTGTGTGTGTGTGTGTAATTTAAGCATACGTAACCTTAAGTTAGAAGGAGGTTTGATCCTAGCTACCAACTCCGCTTTTTATTCTATTTCTAAATTTGTATTTGCTTTAACATCAATATTTTTTAACTGGGCTTAATCAAACCTAACATATTTAAAGTCTACAGACTACACATACCAACGACCTCGTCGGGAACCAACTCAGGAAGTAATTTATGATTTATGTTATTTAAGCATGGAAAAGTTTGGAGTTTTTTATAAATACCTGTATTCAGTAAAATATGGTAAAAACTAAATTATCTAAGTATTAGTCAATTCTTAGTATTAATTATTTAAAACATTACCATATTCAAAATCTCAAATAAAATATTTTTTCTATGAAAAGAACAACTAAAGTTTTGATGTTATGTACATAGAGATTGACCCTCAACAAAAGCCCCTCAATAACTAAGGGAGCTAAAGTCCATTCGAAGTATTAAACACATATTTGTAGCATTGAATGAAACTATGTTTATATAATAAGAGTGGAAGTTAAGAAGATTGAATTACTCCCCACGGAAAAGAATTGTAGCTACTGGAGTCGTAGGAATACTTTAGGTCATTTGGTCACCACCGACCTGATGATATATTTTTTGGTGAAGGAGTGTTTGAAGAGAATTCTATTCAGTCGAATTGGTCAAGATACTTGTTCTTAGAGTAAATGAGTGGCGTAGGTCAAATCCTACAATCAAAGAAAGTATGTCAAGCTTGTTGAGGTGGAACGCATCTAAATTCTCCAATGTCTAAGTCAGGTCGAATAAATTAGAGGGTAAAGTGTGCAAAATAAGGCCAAGATAATGTATGGGTGTGTACCTGAATCACTTGCAAAGTGAATGTGTTTATATAGTGAGACCAACCTTGAGGAGGGAGGTTGAAAAGACCAAAGGCCTAAAAATAATATAATGTGATCTAACTTTAAAGATATTAGAAAATTTTTGGAGAATGTCAGTTGGCATGCTTTTTGTTGGCTGGAAGGTACAAAGGCAAACTTTCTATATTTATTGTGAAGGTGATGGATTAACAGCGCATTTAATGCAGACAAGATAGCCGTTTGACTGCATTAAATGTGGAGGCGACAAGCCGTGCACTACCTAAGATGCATTATATGCAACAAGCCATGCCAAGTGCATGCACACTCAATCTATTGAGGTTGATTTGTTATTTGGTTTGGATGGTCACTCAACTTTAGTGCTATGAGGTCGAACTACTGGTCGATCCTTAGTAGGGTTCGCTCATGAGGTGAATTTGGATGATATTGAGTCATCACCTAGCTATTTCTCGCAACTGTAGATCGACCCTAGTGATGTTCACTGTGGGATTTAGCGATACAACGTCGCTTGCTCCCCAACTTGTGGCTTTTAGGTTGATATTGTTGAGACACATTCGAACTCTTTTCCATTAGTGACTCATTTTTCTGGTTCCATCCCATAAATGTCGAGCTTGCTCTAATCCAATTTATGAGAAGCCTACTAAATCAAGTTGAGGATTGGTCTAAGAAGTAGTCTGTTTTAGGGTCTTGTAGTTAAATCGAGATGCCATGTCATAGTTTTCTATAGCTCATTTTCCACTGCTTGGCCAGGGATATCGATAAGCTCATTAATTAGGTAGGAATTTTTGAAAATTTGAAAAACCCACATGTGTGTGGTGTTAAAGACATATGGGGAGATGTACAAGTAAAGGCAACTTGGGTAATTAATCGGTCTCTGGTAACTTTAATTAGTTGACTTTGTAGCTCAGGTATAAAAGTGGTTCACCTCTCCTCATTTTCCACTTTCTACATTCTATGTCTAGTAGATCTATGAGCTCCAAAATTTGTCTTCGTCTTCTATGTGACAACTCCACTCCAGTAATCTTCCTTTCAAGTAATCAACTTTTTGCTTTCATCCCTCGCATAAGTCTCTTCTTCCCAAACTGTAAATTTTATTCTTTTCATCTCATTTCTCTTATTTAGAAAATCTTATTTACTTAGAAGTGTAGATTTAGGATGTTAGGAGTTTTCAATAATGAGGAAATTGAGTCAAATGGGGGCAACTCCATTTAAGTCGGGCGATAGTTGATCACAAGAAGAGAATGGGTCCAAGGAGAGTTTAACGAGTCTAATAATTCTTCAACAAAAGAGAATGAGTCCAAGTAAGGGGAGGCCATAGACGAAGAGTAAAGGCCTTAAGTGAAGGTAGCTGAGGTAGGGCTATCTAGGGCCCTGAGTGAATCTCGAACATCGAGGGAGAGACTGGAGAACCTAACTCATTTCAATAACAGTAGATTGGAACTCATCTCTTCTAGTAAATTAGATGCTTTCAGATCGAACTATCATATCTCCTCTAACTCCAAACTTATTATTTTTTATTCGAAGGATTCCATAGATCGACCTTTACAAAGCTATATCATAGTTCATGAAACAATCATGCATTGTAGTCTAAGGTTTTTGATTACTCATCTTATACTTAAGCTTCTGAATAAAATTGGTGTTTGCCAGACCCAACTCCTTAATTTGCTTTCCATTTTGTACAGCTTTGTTGTACTTATGTGCATATTCGACCAACGACCTTCTTTTGTAATTTTTTTTGTGACTTACTCTATTATCTGACCCTGAGAAAGTTTGAGGAGCTCTTCTAAGTCCTAGTATTATTACTTGACTTCTTATCCCCATCGCAAGATCTTTGTTATATCTTCTTTGTCCAATAGGAAGGACCTGGAAAAATGTCTATGTTTGAGCTTCAGCTGTCCAAGCATTTGATGTCCCATTGGGTTAGAGAAGAGGAATGATTAACCTATTGGGTTATGAGAATCCCTCGTAGGATACTACATTCATTCGCAACCTCCTAATGTTAGGAGAGTTGGAGGCGCATGAGTTTACCAAATGGGTGCTTTGGTTTTAGCAGGCTTCTCGATCGCCCCCACCTTATTATGGTCTTGTCAAGCCTTCATTTAGATAGAGTTCTTTATTTTTTTCATTTAAACATCGGTATTGAATACATTATTGTGCTCCTAATCAAAGCCTTCTTATTTTGTAGATCTATTACTAATGAATAAAGCATGCCAGGGCACCATTGCTAGGGATTAATGGGCCAAGGCCTATTGTGAGGGCCCAAGCGCTTGACGCGTTGCTCCTATGGCCTTTCCTGTTTCTTCTCAAACCCCTCTGATGATGGCTAGCATCTGACCTCGCCTCTCTCTTTGAAAAAAGACCATTGAAGGCGAGGCTCCTAAAAAGGCACATTTTCCTAAAAAATCTTCAGTTGATTAGGGGAAGGGCCTTACCTTCAAAGATATTCGCCTATTCGATCAAATCTTGCAAATGTTTGATGTGAAGAAGTTTGAGATCTTGGTGTTTCCTAATCCCTGATTCGGTGAACTCAGGGTCACAAATTCTGCATTGATCCTCTACTAGGCTGAAAGTTACTATACCACTTCTATCGTGAAGGTTGGTCTTTTCTTAGAATATTAGAGGGCCACGTCCGATGCCTAGCTATCAAGGCACTGAAAATCTTTACCTTCTATTATAACAGAGGAAGGTTTCGGTTGATTAATATTATTGGTTATTTTCATTTGATTCCGTTAACTATCTGTTTGTTGCTCCTTTTAGGTGGTATAATAGGGTTATGACTTGTACTACCGCTTTCAATTATTGCTAATTGACCGCGACAAGTGGTAGGTCAACTACGAGATACTGGAGAAGGAGACTGCATAAGTTCCTAAAATAAAATTAGAGTAGATGCAGTCCCACATTGACAAACTGACCAAGCAGTTGGAGGAGAAGTAAGGCTATCGACCAGCAGTAGGTAGCGACAATCAAATAGAAAAGTCTACTTGTGGAGCACATGAATAAGCTACTATAGGATGCTGAACATGCTCACAAATTTAGCTATTCCTAAGGATATGTCGTGTAAATAAGAGACTTTAATACTAATTTTCAACCATCTTGCCTCGAATTTGGAATGAGCTGTCCAGCAACTCATGTTGAGCTTGACTTTCAGTGTTATTTTATTTTCAACATTGATGATACCAAGGATGGATTCAACAAGGCATTAACTCAACTGCAGACACTAGGTTGCCAGTTCAAGAAATGCCATCTTGAGCAGCTTGACTCCTTTAAGGGTGATAATATGCAAGAGTTTCTAGCTTAGGCTGCTAGCGATCGCTAATAAGTTCAAGTTCTCTACTTCTATGCCCACACGATCACTAAGAAAGGGATTGATATGGCTCCATTCATCCCTTCTATGCTAGAGTTTTTGCCCGAGAAGTTAGCTAGGGCCTTCTTAGCTAGCGATGGTGGTTAACCTCGAGTAGGAATATAAAACTCGAGCGCCCATGGAAGTTGTGATTGTCGATGCTAGGGTTGAGGCTGAGGCTGCATATGATTATAATCAAGCTATGGATCAGGCCTTTGCTGAGTTAAGGGTGTAGAAGGAGGATGCTTCTGTTGCACCAATCGAGGGGCAAGTTTTAGTTAGACTATTATTATATTTTGTATGATATAACTTTAATGCCGATATAATTTGAACATTTTTTTGTCGATGTAGTTTCAATATTTCTACCCTTTATATTTTATTTGTGGTGTAATTTGAAAACTTTTACTTTTTGTTTGATTCTATATCTTTAGTAATTTTATTTTGATTGTGCTTCCCTACTTCTCCAACTTTTTGCCTTTGAGCAACTTATGCAAAAAGTATAGAGTTAAAATGAGTAGTATATTATGGATAAGGATTGAGACACCGCATTATACTTTATGAATAAGTTGCAAAAGATGAGTGATATTGATAATCGATCTAAGAATGCTCGAGGGTGATTTGAGTTATCGAATGAGAGGACTAGATCTCATTAAACTTTGCAAAGATATAATCAATTTGATATCAATAGTGAGTATTATATTTGAAATTGCGAAGACTAGATCATGTGCAAAAATTTTAATTGATCTGATGATGATCTTAAATAAATTATGATCGAAATGACTAAGACTTTATTTGTTTGTCAACCCCCAATTCATTTTCTAATTTTCAAAACTTAAACAAATAAACACTATACATTCTCCAATCCTACTCTCAAAATACAAACTTTATTCCCAAAAAATCCCTACTATTCCCAACTCCACACCATTCCTCAAGGCACCACACATTCTTTCATCATTACAAATATATACACATACTACCACTCATACAATCTATATATACACATATATAAATAATTTTAAAATATTCATTTCACCCCACAAATCCAACAAAAAAGTTATTGATGTGACATCTTGTCTCCCTCCAAAACACAAACAAACAAACTATTTCCTCATAATTCATTCTCTACTTACCACTCAAAACACAAACAAACAACCATTACATTCCACAACCTTATTTCTCAAAATCCATTCTCCCAAATTTTTTTGGGAGAATGCCCCAATTCACATCTAAACAAAGCCTAAATCTCACCAAACATGAATTTCAACATGATTGATTGACCTAAAGATGGTTATAAATAATTTTATTTAGAACCAAGAGGATTGAATCTCGTTACACAAAAAAATTGTGAAGTTTAATTGCATTTCACGGTCGAAGCAACTTATTGCCATCCATGTCGACAATTTGATAAAAGTTGTTCTTGGAGATATTAATTACTGTAAAGTGCTTTCCCAAATGGGGTTGAGCTTTCCCACATGCTTGGAGATTTTGACTTTCTTATAAACAAGATCCCCAATCCAAAAATTCCTTAGTTGAATTGATTTGTTATAGTGTTTTGCCATGGTTGCTCTATAATGCTGCATGCTTACGTAAGCCTATTGTCCATTTCTTTTTTGAGTGTTTCGAGGTTGAATACTAGCAGAAAAGTAGAGAGACTCATGATAAGGAGTGCTTGTGTTAGCCTTACTAAGTTGATGGCTCGCCCCTGTCTGATCTTATCACATTGACTTTATTTACATCAGCATTATGCCTAAGTTAGTTGTCCTCGTGCTACCTATTCCTAAATACTATGTTGGGTGTTAATGGCTTGGATCCTAGCTGGGTAACCACATAGAGGCTAGCCCAATTATTTGGTCGACTGCCTTTAGGTTGAATTCTTATTTTATAAAACCAATATGATCAACTTTAGTCTTGAGAATCTACGTGACAACTCCTTTAGGGAGCTATCACTACATCTATTGATCTCATGAAGTCAGATTCCTTCCAGGTGGCTGCATTAAATACGTGGCATTGTCCATCCATATTCATGTTAGATACTATTATACCTATCCGCATCCACATTAAATGTAACCATCAGCAATTCAATCCAACACTAAATATAGCCAAGTGGTCCCACCACCTACAAGGCAGCCACGCAGCTTACCACTTAGTAGTTGGAGAAAGACCTCAAATGCCTAAAAAATCTAATAAGGGTTGGACATTGCTATATAGGTCAATAATAATTTTGCCCACCCACTCCAAGCAGTTACCTTCCACTATAAATACCTCATCATAATTACTACACGTACACCTTAACTAAGCTTTTAATTCCTTTAACATGTTTGCTTTTCCTCTTTAGGGTTTTAGCTAAGGATCATTTTAGCAATCCTAACATTTTTTACATTTGGTTGTAGGTTTAGTCCACATCTTAGCCACCAACTTTAGGAGGAAAATCTATTTTCCTACTTGACCTCACCCAAATTTCTCAAATCTCTCTCTAACACATTCCTCACTAAAAACTACCTCATTGTACTTCCCTTTACCTAATAAAAACCTTTAGACTGAATTAGCACCAATGAATCTGTGATAGCCACTTCGATTTGACCCCTTGCTTGATGGTCATTCTCATTTTGGCAATGAGGCCATCATATTTTGGCTCGTTGTTTTGATGTGAAAATAAGATAGAGAGTGACGTCAAATCCAACCCTATTAATCAGTTGGAGATATATCTCTACTCTTCTCCCTATGTGCATGAATAAGCCATAAGATATAGTATCCAACCATTCGATTAAGAAATTAGCAAGGACTTTTACCTTGATTGCCGTCTTTGGCTGGTAGCAAATTTTGAACTTTGAGTTGGATAGTCCACTCGATTAGTTGACTTGATATATTTTATTTGTCCAGCACCTGCTGTAGGAATTGGTTAAACAAAATAGTTATAGAATGTGACTAAAAATAAGGTCTTAACCTTTTAGCTGTTGTGAAAGTGCAAATGCAAAAATCTAATCTCTAGTTAATTGTACTCTGCCCTTTATAAAATTTGCTAATGTAATGCATTTATCTATGCATGTTGCCTTTGATCAAAACTAGGATCGAGTTGACAACTTTGGTCAATATTATTGAGTGTAGGAAAAGTTCTTCTTCATTACTAATTTAGCTAGTAAAGATGGCGCCAATAAAGTAGATCAATTAATGTTTGATTGTTTGTTGTTTCTTAGGATTTTAAAGAATATGAGTCTTTCGTTTGCTATGAAGGCGATAAACCTATTAAGGACAATGGCTTGATCTATGAGCTATTGAACTTCATTGATTAATCTGGTGGAGCAATGTCTTAGATCTTCTGGGATTAGACTCAATTCGCCTTTGGCTGATCATGTGGCTTAAACTTGCCCTCTTGAACTCCTAAAATATATTTTGATGGATTAAGTACCATTCTATACTTCTAAAGAATGGAAAATATATGGTCAAGGTAGCATAGGTGGTCGACCTCTTGCGTACTTTAATAATTATGTTGTCAAAATAACTTCTATCAACTTCCCGATCTTGCCTTTGAACCTGTAATTAACCAATCACTGGTAAGTAGTGCCAGCATTTTTATGCCCAAAGGCATGACGATCAAGTAATTTATGTATTTTTCGACTATCAATGATGTCTTTTCTCTATCTTTGAGTGCCATTAAAATATAATAATAGCTTTGGAATGTATCCATCATACTACGCAAACAAAATCTACTATCATGATGAACATACCATTTTTAAGCATTGGGCATGGATCCTTAGGACAACTTTTATCAAATCAGTAAAATCATTACACATTCTCAATTTGCCCTTATATTTGGCACAAAAACTGTATTACAAAGCCAATTAGTAAATTGCACTTCAAGTATATTTATGATATTGAAGAGTTTTTGACATCATCTTCAACTATTATATTTCACTCCTTGAAAATTCTGTTCTTATCCTTATGTGGCCTAATGGCCAGATTGATGTTGAGGTGATGGATGATCATATCAAGGTCAATTTTTTGAAAATCTAATGCTTTCCTTGCAAAACCTATTTATTTTGTCGCATAAAATCAATTACTACATATTCTATTCTAGGGTCACTATGGGTCCCTATATTCGTTATCTTCTCTTGGTTCTCGAGTTTGAGCTGGATGACTTTGTACTTTTCTATAGTCTTGATCTAAGTATTTTATAATTTTCTCTCCTTATGGCTGCCTTTAGTGAGCACCTTTGGGGCATACTTTTTACAGTCATTTTTATCTCAGTTGGGCTTCTTTTTGAGTTGGAATGTTGATTGAGACTATATAGTATTTTTAGGCTTTGTGACATTGCACAATACTTCTTTAGTTTTTGATGCCATTGAAAACTTCATCTTCATGCAGTAGGTCGATACCACATCTTGAAAGTAATTTAGGACTGGCCTATCAAATATGTTCTATGAAAATGGAGCATCATAACTAAACCAAATATTTTGCGATTGGCTTCTTCTTCTTTGAAGTAGTGCCAAGTGAGGTTAAAAGCTAAATGGGGCCTAGTAGAACTATTCTAAGCCTTTGTTTTGAGCAAGAAATACAAATGGGTTCAAGATGTATCTTTTCAAGATCCATCTTCCTGAGAGTGGAATAAAAAATAATGTTAGTTGAGCTACCATTATTGACCAAGATCTGTCGAATAGCATAGTTGGCCACTCCCAAAGTGATGGCCTTGGGATAATGTAATCATTCTTCAATTCAGAGGGTCGAAATATAGCTTAAATATTCATTGTTGAACAAGATCATCTCGTACTTGTGGGTACATGTAATGCATTTCTTTTCTTAATTTTGCACTTTCCATTCTTAAGCTACCGCTGGACTTACTACCTTGAGGACTTAGTATCTCCCCCTACTGGGGCACCAACTATAGTATCGATTACATCTTGCAGAGGAATTAACAATGGGTTTCTTATTCTTGTTGGTGCTTTGAGATTGATTTTTTATAGGGAGGTTGATCACACTGGTAGTCCAACTACTTCCGCTTTTAGCCAACTATGAACCTTTTGAGAAAGTCGTACTTGATCAGGCGCTCGATTTCATCGTATAGAAATAATAATCTTTATGATGCTTCTTCTGCTTGCGAAAGAGGAAAAAATTGTTTGAGTTCTCTGATTTCAACCTATTTGGAACTTTCCTTGATTTTTTCATTATGTGCTTATGTTTAATAGCTAGCAAAACTTTCTTTTAGGTCACATAAAGCGATGTATAGTTATAGAATCGATACATTGGCAACCGATTCCCGTCCTTATATGGTTGATCCTTTTTCTCATCTTTTTTGTTCTTCCCTTCTTCTCTGGGATTAAGGCACTATACTTCATTTAATACATGTCCTCTTGGCCATATATAGATTAGCAAGGTTGGGCAATACCTATGTCGTCTATAGTTACTCTTGAATTAGAGAATTAACACACTTCTTGTGTCTTAACCTCAAAAACAAAATGTCAATAAAGAATTTGACTTTTTGTTCTCGATTTTAAGGACCTCATTGTTGAAGCTGGTGGAGAAGTCCATCAATGATTCACCCTCAGTTTGCTTTACGGTATATAGGTGGATGTGTGGTAGTTTACTCTTTCTCTTACTAAAAAATTAACAAAAAATTTATCATAGGTGGTTATAGAGCACAATTGGGGCCCGAATCTAATTTCACAAATAAATAAGTCTAAGGCCACACATTGGAATGTAATAACTAACAATTTTTCATGGACATGATTGTTGTGGCCATGCAACTTCATGATTTGCTTGAATTGTAAAATATGCTTTTGGGTCAGCGAATCTAACGTATCTAGATAGTCTAATCAAAACCTTAGCATCTGTTGCAATTCTCTCATTGAGTATCTCTTTGTGGAAGGGAGATTCTTGTTATCTTTATCTGTATTAGGCAAAATCATTCGTGTGATTATTGCTTGAAGTTTCAAGGAGAAAGATCTTCTAGGTACTTATTCAATTGTTGAACATAGTTGGAGATTTCTTCCCACTTGTTCTTATCTGTAGGACGAAAGTGTCTACTAGGGTAAGCTCCATGACGCTTAACCAAATTTGCATCAGGATACATTGGGTTAGAGGGGCTTTTTCAATTGAGTCTCCAACTATTTTAATAAGGTGATAGGTTTATATGGGTTGCTTAGTTCCATTATGTGGGATATTGAGAGCTTGTTGAAGTAAATAAACTATAGAATCTATCGTCACCTCATTTCAATGAGATAATTTGTAGAGTACTTATGAAGGATAACTCTGGAATTGGTTATGTTTCTATTGGTTTTGGAGGGCAACAAAGATTTCATTGCTGGTGAATTATCGAAGTTGGCATATGTGATGGTGACCATTTGATTCAGTTGGGTGCTAGGTGGGGTAATATTGTTTTTGTTTTGAGATAGTGTAGCTAATGGTAGCTGTTCATTGCAGGTGGTGCTAAGTGGTAGCTATTCATTGTGTCTCTTTAAAATTGATATGCACGCCTCTTATAAACCATTTTCAAGGATGCATGTTCACAATTGCATAGATAGTACTTACTAATAATACAATACTTAAAGGCATAAATTTGATAGGGGGTTATGCTTGGCTGAGGTTAAATGAAACTATAGATGTGAGCTTGTTCAAGTTGGTAGAGCACGACCTAAACTTGCACTAGAAAACACGTTAAACTTGTTGAGGTGGCCTTGGCTATGACTCTTTAATGCCTAAGTTAGGACAAGCAAACGAGGAGAGTAAAGTATGTAAAGAAGCTAAGGGAAATTTGAGGTACTAAAGCGTACTATTGCATTTAATGAAGTCAAGTATTGATAGTAAATGGAAATCAGCTAAAGAGTAGGGCTGAAAGATTGAATCAACCTATGAGAAAACCTATCCCTATTAGATTCCTACGGGTACTCTAAGCTTATTGGATGCTGCTGTCCTGTAGGTTGTATGGTTGGCTAGTGGGTTAGCATGTTGTTCGATAGCATTGAATGCATATGGACATATTGACATTAAGCTTGCCGGAATTAAATGCAGTCGCCTATTTGTTTGGCATGTGGGTGCCCAATCTTGGGAATTTGAATGGGTGCTTGAGTAGTCTCGTCTCTACTAGTAGAGACGAAGCAGGAGGGTGGCTGACAAGGCAACCTTTTCCCCTTCAAAATATTAAAACTTCATTTTTTATATTAAATTTTTTAAAATATTACACTTTTGCCATCCTCAAATTATAAATTTGTCCCTCTTCTTATTGAAAATATGCATTTTGTGTTATTGTACTTATTTGTATATATGTGAATAAAAAAAAAAAATTATATTTTTAGTAATTTAGAATTTCGCCCCCCATAAAGAAAAATTCTGACTCTATCCCTATTTATTGGCTTTTTAAGCAAAGGTCAAATGAAAGATGTTCGAACATAGATGGCCGACCCGAGGATGGTTGTCCAAAATAAAATCAGTCCTTGGTCTATAGGAGGTTGATTATAAGTATGATGTCAGATACTAATGATTATCGTCTATAATTGTCTATAGTTGATCTAAAGTTAGATGTTCTCCAATGTGCAATTTCAAGGCAACCCACCCTAGCTCAGTGAAAGCACCCGTGGTGTTGATGGCATATATGAAGTTAATGTAGCTTAAGTATAGTTGAGCAATGTGAGGGCCTTTGAGGTTGGTTTGGTCTTTCCCTTATCAGAGTATATGTATAAAAATATTACTGACAATAATAAAAATAATAAAATAGTGTAGTTAGAAGAAAACATACCCACAGGAAGTTGAAAAGATGAAAAAAAAGTACGTACAGAAATGGAAATAATTTATTGTTGGAATCTCCTCATAATATGTTTTGATTATGATCTTTTGCAATGATTTTATTCCATATTGCATTAGTTGTAAATAAGGAAAATATCCAATTGATTTGGTACCAAAAAATCAGCAGTTTTTGTTTGCTCCAATCATGGCTTAATAGTTGGAAGTTTCATATAGAAATTGCATGATTTTCTAGAAATTAAGAAGAAAAGTTTCTGCTGGAACTTCACATGAAAACCCGCAATCAAGGAAGCATTATTTAAAGGAAGATATGTGCTGGATCAATCTTCAAGATAGTTATCTAATTCATGCCTAAAATGGAAGAAGGAAAATCTATATAATCTTCCAGCATCGGGTAAGGAAAGTAGACGTTGGAACTTCAATATGGAAACTTTCAAATCAAAGAAAGAAAGTTACTGTTAGAGCTTTACATAACCACACGATCAGAGCTAATTCCATAGATTCAAAGAAGAAAGATAAAAGGAAATATGCCGTTGGAATTTTTATGGCAACCTAGACTTAAGAAAGGGAAGTTGCAGCTAGAACTTTCTATGGCAACATGACATGTCCAGAAGATGAAAAATATTCTGACTGAACTTCATCTATTTAAAAATAGAAAACTTCTCAAGTTAGATGTATTAAGCCTTTTCTCAAAGTTCAGAACTCTACAGGAAATTACTTTGAAAGTTTGCTTTTGTCTTCCATTATCCAGTATGTTAGAAGTTTCTGCAATAGAGGAAGTTGCTTTTTTTTGTCGATTTATTACATCTTGTTTTTGCTGTAACTTCATTTGTGTTTAATATAAGTGCAGGTTAAAAATCCTAAGATTATATCTTAGGTAGTGGAGTAGGTTTGCCGAACCACTATAAATTATCGTGTTCATCGTATTTGTTGCTTTCTGATAATTGTTATCCGTTTGGATCTCTATTTCTATGATATAAAATCTTTTACAAAAACCTTTTCAAAAAGTAAAAAGTGTTAATTGACTGAGAAAAAGATCAATTCACCCCCTTCTTGATCCCACTTATATTCACAATTGGCATCGAAGCATCGGGGCTCATACTATAAGTTCTAACAAACTTGAGCTTAATCGATCCTAATGGCTGCATTTAGCTTTGATGTTTATGCAGAAGGACAGTCACATACTCGTCCACCTTTGTTCGACGGTACAAACTACTCCACATAGAAGAATCGAATAGAAGAATTTTTCATAGCTTTTGATTATGACCTATGGAGCATAGTCATTGATGGACCACTTATTCCAACTACCAAGAACATGTCTCCTAAGGAAAGAATGGAAGTTACTACGAAAGACAAAAGAATACTATCCATGAATGCCAAAGCCAAGAATATCCTATCTTGTGTCTTGATCAAGGAAGAGTATAACAGAGTCAGCACTTGCTCTACTGCGAAGGAGATGTGGAATATGCTTCAAGTCACCCATGGAGGAATATCGCAGGTAAAACAAGAAAGAATTGCCTTACTCATCAATATGAAATGTTCTCCATGAAAACAGGTGAATCAATTAGCTAAATGTATGCATGCTTCATAGAGATAGTCAACCCCATGTTTGCACTTGGGAAAGTCATATCAGAAAGTGAGCAAGTTTGGAAAATCCTGCGATCTTTACCTCAGGAATGGACACCAAAGGTCACTGCAATACATGAGGCCAAAAATTTGGAAATCCTTTCAATGGGAAAGCTCATCAGATCACTTACTTCTCATGAAATGACACTCCTATCAAAAGAAGAAAGTTTCGAAGGCAGAATTAAGAAGAACATAGCATTCAATTCAAAACAAGTTGACTGGAACAAAGATTCAGGAGATCTAGATAAGGATACCCTAAATGATGAAATAACAATGATTACAAAACATCTCAGACAACTAACAAAAGTGAGGAATTGTTTCAAAAGAGACAAGAAGTCAAGTTCCAGGAGACGCCGTATAATTTGTCATGAATGCCATGAAGTTGGTCACAAAAGACCTGACTGCCCAAGGCTCAAACGAAATTCCAAACCAGAGAAAAGTTCCAAATCCAGAGCAATGACTATTAGGTGGGATAATTCAGATTCAGATCAACTCGACAAAGAGGACAACTGTCTTACGGCTGATCGACAGGTAACTCTCTTTTTTGATATAAGCACTAGTAATTATGAACAAGAAAATGCTAGGTTGCATGAGGAATTTCAAAATCAACTCGCTGAGATGGAACAGGAAATAAACTCTCTAAACTATCAGATAAGGAATATTCTTGATGAAAAAGATGAGCTTGTTCAAAGTTATAACAAAATTATTAAGAAGGACGTGGCTGATAGAAATAGGCTTGTTAGAAAAATTCAAGAGCTTGAAAATGAAAATTCCTTTCTATTAGAAGAGAATTGCAACTTGAAAAGAACCATTAAAGGAAAAAGGAAAATGGGAGAACCCAAAACCAAATTTTTTGAAAGAAGGAAATAGAAAGTTTGTTATACATGTGGTAGGAAATGTCATGTTTGCTACAAATGTTCGATAAGAAATGACATTGGAACTAAATACTTATGGATTCCAAAGTTTAACAAGCAAGGACCCAGTACTACGTAGGTACCTAAAATATTTACAAACTGTCATACAGGTTCCACTCAAGAAGAATCAAAAAGACAAATGGTATTAGGATAGTGGATTTTCCAGACATATGGCCGGAGATAAATCATTCTTTACAAATCTGTAGGACTTTAGTGGAAGGAACGTCCTGTTTGTTGACAACATAAAAGGTAAAATCATAAGTAAAGGCTTTGTTGGAAAAATCAATGGAACTTCCATTGAGAATGTCTGGTTGGTAGATGGTCTGAAACATAATCTTCTAAGCATCAGCCAGCTCTGCGACAGCGGGTATCAGGTACAATTCCAACCCTCACATTGCATTATTACTAAGGATGATAAAATCATTTTTTCCACTGTTAGGGACAGAAACATTTACTGCATTAACTTGGATGATTTATTTAGCCAAAATGTTGAATGATTGGTAGCTTTAGAAGATCCTAGTTGGACATGGCATAGATGACTTGGGCATGCAAACATGAATTTACTTGATCATCTTGCTAAAAAGGATCTCATTAAAGGGATTCCCAAGATTGGATTTGTGAAAGACAAAGTATGTGATGCATGCATTAAGGGAAACAAATCAAAACATCTTTCAAACTTATCAATGACATATCTTCATCAAAACCTCTTGATCTTCTTCATCTTGATCTTTTTGGACCTATGAAAACATCTTCTCTTGATGGGAGCAAATATATTTTTGTGATTGTTGATGATTTTTCACGATTTACCTGGGTTCAATTTTTTTCTCACAAAAATGATGCCCTAAAATCTTTTGTACCTCTTGCTACGAAAATCTAAAATGAAAAAGGGTATTTCATTAAAGCTATATGGAGTGATCACAGAACGAAATTTGATGATAATGAGTTTATGATCTTTTGTGATGAAAATGGATATTCCCACAATTTTTCTGCACCAAAAACACGACAACAAAATGGAGTGCTAGAAATAAAAAAATAAAATTCTTCAAGAAATGGCACAAACAATGTTGAATGAATATGAGTTGCTTAAATCATTTTGGGGGGAGGCTATAAATACCGCTTGCTATATTGCCAACAAAGTTTTTGTCAGACCTTTTATAAAAAAAAACCCCTATGAATTATGGCATGGTAAAGTACCAAACATCTCATACTTTCATGTATTTGGATGCAAATGTTCATTCTGAATGATAAAGATCATCTTGCTAAATTCGATTCAAAATCAGATGAAGGCATGTTCATGGGATATTTAGTTCATAGCAAAGCTTAGAGTTTTTAACAAGAGGAAAAGAGCCATACAAGAGTCCATACATGTTTTTGATGAAACTAATCCTCTTATTGCCAAAGATACTTTGAGCATAGAATCTGTAGGTATTGATAGAATCATTGAAGTTGTCCACCAGCAAGAGAAAGAAACTGAAAAAGAAAGTTACAAAAAAAACATTAATGAAATTCCAAGCGGAACTTCTAGTGAAGGAGACAAAGAAAAGATGCGAAAGTTCAAACATGCATCGAGTCATCCAACTGATAAAATAATTGGGAATCAGAAGCGAGAATAATGACTCGATCAAAGGCAAAAGATTATGATACTGGTAATAGAGTTCTCTTATCACTTATAGAACCTATTGATCTGCATGAAGCACTAAATAACAGGTACTGGAAAGATGCAATGATGGAAGAACTTTCCCAGTTTGACAAAAATAATGTGTGGAGCTTGGTAGAAAGGCCTACTGACAGACCAATCATTGGAACCAAGTGGGTTTTTCGAAACAAACTAGATGAGAAGGGAATCATGGTAAGAAACAATGCAAGACTTGTTGCAAAAGTTTATTCACAACAAGAAGATATTGATTTTGATGAAATATATGCACCCGTAGCATGATTAGAGTCGATCTGCATATTGCTTGCATATGCATCTTAGAAAAATTTTACTCTTTTCCAAATGGATGTCAAAAGTGCATTTTTGAATGGCCTTATTAAAGAAGAGGTTTATGTTGAACAACCACCCGGTTTTGAAAATTCTGATTTTCCCAATCATGTTTTCGAATTGTCTAAAGCTTTATATGGTTTAAAACAAACCCCTAAGGCTTGGTATGAAAGGCTGAGTACTTTTCTTCTCTTTAAATGATTTTCCATGGGCACCACTGACACCACTCTTTGCATAAAGAAAGTTGATAATGAAATGCTAATGGTACAAATTTATGTAGATGATATCATATATGGGGTATTGAAAATTCTCTTTGTGATGAGTTTGCAAGTTCCATGGAAAGTAAGCTTGAAATGAGTCTCATGGGATAATTAAACTTCTTCCTTGGACAGCAAATCAAACAAAGTTCCACATGAATATTCATATGCCAAGAAAAATATACAAGGGAACTACTTAAGAAGTTTGGAATGGAAAATTGCAAGGAAACAGCAATTCCCATGGCACCAAACACCAAACTAGAGACTTATCCAGAAGAAAAGAGTTTTGGCGAAATAATATATTGAGGAATGATTGGAAGTTTGCTCTATCTTACTGCAAATAGACTAGATATTCTATTCTCAACAAGCTTGTGTACCCGATTTCAGGCAAATCCCAAGGAATGCCATCTTCGAGTAGTGAAATGAATATTAAGATACTTAAAGGGATCTCCTCACCTTGGTATCTCGTATCCTCGTTCAAAATATTTCTCTCTTGTTGGATATTCTGATGTTGACTATGCAGGTTGCAAGATCGACCGTAAAAGTACTACGGGAACATTTCAATTTCTTGGAGAAAGATTGGTAAGTTAGTGTAGCAAAAAACAAAGCGTTGTCGCACTATCAACAACGGAAGTAGAATATATGGCACTTGGAAATTGCTGCGCCCAGATTGTTTGGATAAAACAAACTCTCCAGGATTACGGTATGAATTTCTTCAACATACCTATAAAATGTGATAATACTAGTGTGATTAGTATAACAAAAAATCCTGTTCATCATTCTAGAACCAAACATATAGAAATTAGGCATTATTTCATAAAAGATCATGTTTCTAGTGGTGTTCTTTGCATAAATTATGTGGAAACTAAGTTCCAGTTGGCAAATATTTTCACTAAGGCCCTTTCTGATGAGCGTTTCACTTTCTTAAAAACCAATAGGCATAATCTCTTCTCCCACCGAAATTTAGAACTAAGGGATCCTTTCCTTAACCCCTTTTTGATGTTGAAGGGCGAGATGGATTAGAACTGAAACCTTCCATGATTGCTAAAAATATAACTACTTGTGTCATGTTTTGTGAAACTTAAATATTTCCTGCTTGGTATTTGTTCTGTGAAATTGAACTTGCTGATGCTGGAACTTTTGTTCAGAGGATATGGATATTTGAACTATAAAATCATTCTGCTATTTGAAGTTTAACATCTCCTGTTATGGAACATGATTATGTTGCTCGATGTTATATATGCTCATCTTAGAATAACTGATTTTAACCTTTTTGAGAACTGTGAAAATGGTATTTTTCAGCACTATAGCTCATAGTCAGGGGGAGCACCTTGTATATGCAAATGGATCATCATCAAAAAGGGGGAGATTTTTGGGATGTCCTCATAATATGTTTTGATTATAATGCTTTGCAATGATTTTATTCCATATTGCATTAGTTGTAAATAAGAAAAATACCCAATTGATTTGTACCACAAAATCAACAGTTTTGTTTGCTCCAATCATGGCTTAATAGTTGGAAGTTTCATATGGAAATCTGCATGATTTTCTGGAAATTAAGAAGGAAAATTTCTGCTGGAACTTCACATGGAAACCTGCAATTAAGAGAGTTATTTAAAAGAAGATATCTGATGGATCAATCTTCAAGATAATTGTCTAATTCATGCCAAGAATGAAGGAAGGAAAATTTGTATAATCTTCCAGCATCAGGTAAGGAAAGTAGCCGTTGGAACTTCAATATGGCAACTTTCAAATCAAAGAAGGAAAGTTACTGTTAGAGTTTTACATAACCACATGATCAGAGCTAATTCCATATATTCAAAGAAGAAAGATAAAAGGAATGATGCCATTGGAATTTTTATGGCAACCTGAACTCAAGAAAGAGAAGTCACGGCTGGAACTTTATATGGCAACATGACATGTCCAAAAGATGAAAAAGATTCCAAATGAACTTCATCTATTTTAAAATAGAAGACGTCTCAAGTTAGATGTATTAAGCTTTTTCTCAAAGTTCAGAACTCTACAGGATATTACTCTAGAAGTTCCACTGGAAGTTTGCTTTTGGCTTCCATCATCCAGTCTATTAGAAGTTTCTGCAATAGAGGAAGTTGCTTTTTGTTGTCGATTTATTATATCTTGTCTTTGCTGTAACTTCATTTGTGTTTATTATAAGTGCAGGTTAAAAACCCTAAGATTATATCTTAGGTAGTGGAGTAGGCTTGCCAAACCACTATAAATCATTGTGTTCATCGTATTTGCTGCTTTCTGATAATTGTTATCCATTTGGATCTTTATTTCTATGATATAAAATCTCTTACAAAAACCTTTTCAAAAAGCCAAAAGTGTTAATTGATTGAGAAAAAGATCAATTCACGCCCCCTTGATCCCACTTATATTCACATGTATAATCTTCGTCAATAATTTTTGGACTATAATTAGGGCATTTTAGACACATTACTAAAAACACACTAAAAGATAATTAATGTTTTATAATTATATAAATACTGGTAATTTTGATACACTTTACGTATGCTAAAATTTTAGATTATAAAACAAAAGCAAATCTTTATTTATTTGATTTGTTCTTAAAGTATTTTTCTAATGTTTACTGAGAATAAAATAATTACCTATAATAATTTCAAATAATGTAAAAATACAAAAAAAGGAAAGTATTATGAGATGATATCTAAATCTATTTTGACAAGAATAGGATTAGGTGGCCATTTTTGGTTCAATTTAAAAAATTCCCCTTATTTTTGAATTTAATTAATTAAATCTATAATACCAGCAAATATGTCATTTTCTTAAAAATTTAACATTTTCCAAAGTTTTCAATATTTGGATTTTCATATTCTTATTGCGACCAAACAACGGAAAACTTGCTTGTGTGTTTCTTTTTTAAATTTTTATATAGATGACAGTTGTTGATGCCACATTAGTATCATAAAAAATTTAAAAAAAATTATTTTAATAAATAAATTTTAATTTCAAACATTTCAAAAAAATAATAATTATAAAATTGAGACAGAAGTAAATGATTCTAATAGTTAAATATGATCCACTACGAGAAAAAGAATATTAGTGACTACTCAATTAGTCCCTAAGTAAGCAACAATTAACCACTAAATATAACTTTAGTGACTGCTTGTGTCGCACTACAAGAAAATTGGCATTTAGTGGCACTAACTTGGTGAGATTTTACAATATAATGATACAAAAAAGTGTCATAGTAATAGTTGTAAATGTGTGCCACTATAATTTAATATTTGGTGGCATTTGATTATTAAATAAAAAATAAATAATGGCATTTAATTGAAAATGCCAAGATAAATGTATTTCAAAGACATTTAACTAGTGTCACTAATTTCTTTTTTAGAAAAATGCCACTAATATGTAGTTATAGTGTCATTCGAAGAAAAATATCATAAAGTATTTAGTGGCAGTGTGGCACTAACTTAGTAGTATTTATAGTGTAATGACACACAA
Organism: Jacaranda mimosifolia; assembly: GCA_018894105.1. Classification (NCBI taxonomy): domain Eukaryota; kingdom Viridiplantae; phylum Streptophyta; class Magnoliopsida; order Lamiales; family Bignoniaceae; genus Jacaranda; species Jacaranda mimosifolia. Next base: position 15,910,503 of record CM032123.1, read on the forward strand.
AAGTCACTACAAGAAAAATTGCATTTAGTGGTATTAGAAAGTGCAACTTAAATAGTATTATAGTGGCAATTTTATATTTAATGACATTTTTTAAAAGTGTCACTTATAGCGGTGTAGTTAAAGGTATAAATGTAGTTAATTTACTTTTATTGTGACATTAATAAAATGCAAGGGAAAAAATGTATTAGTGGCACATTAAAATATCACAAAAAATGCATTACATAACATGCCAAAGTGCCATTAAAGAAAATTTTAAGTGGCATGCTAATATGCCACTAAAAATGTATGTAGTGACATATTAAAACACCATCAAAATTCCTTTAAATGACAAGATAATATGCCACAAAAATACAATAAATGACATGTTAAAATATCAAAAAAATAATTTTAAATGGCATGCTAACGTGCCATAAAAAATGAATATAGTGATGTTAAAATGCCAAAAAAATTTCCTTTAGACGACATAATAACATGCCATAAAAATTAATTAAATAGCATGCTAAATTAAATAGTAAAAAAGATTCCTTTGAATGACATCTTAATCTACCACCAATAGCTATATTATGAGATTCCAAAATGCTCCAATTGCTCTGTATAAGACTCAAACTACGATATTTTACTTGAAAAGATATGAGCTTACCGTCAAGCTGCTCATCAAATGTTCATTATAAATATTCAAAAATATTATTATATTCTTATACTTTAAAAGCATATTTTCTCAATTATTTAAATATATGCTCGAAATTATTATATTAAATAATACATTTGAAAAAGTTTGAGACATTAAATTTAGAGACCGAAAATATTCAAAAATATAATTTATGGGCGAGGAGAAAAAATGGGCAAAAACTTAGTTTTCTATACTTCTTGAAAAATATGATTAATTTAGTTGATATATTAAAATTATATTTAAGTAGTTAATTTAATCAATGCATTATGATAAGATATAAAATTGTATAGTCTACAATTATTAATAACTATATGTATTTTATCTATTTTTGTGTGATATTTATTTCATGTTACACCATAACTAAATTATGAGTCATGTCTTCCGCCTTTTTTTTTTTCTAGAAAAAAAGTAGAATTCCTAGTTAAATGCTTTTAACATATAGTTATATTAGTAATTTCAATAAAATTACATTTTTATAACATTTATTAATCAATTACTACTAAGTAACACTATATTGTAAAACGGCGTTAAATTAGTGCTACTAAATGATTTACAGTACTTTTTACAAATGACACCATAAATAAATACGAGTAGCATTTTGTTTTTAGAAAAAAAAGTGGCACTACTTAAACGCCTTGCAAATATATTTATGTTGGCATTTTCAATCAAATGTCACTATTTTTTTGTCACTTATTAATCAAATGCCACTAAATATTAAATTACAGTGACATTTTTCAACAATTATCACCATATTACTCTTATGTGTCATTATACTATCTAATGTCACTAAGTTAGTGCCACTAAATATTTTGTGGCATTTCTTTTAGGTGCAAACATAAGTAAATATGAGTGACATATATTTAAGAAAAACTAGTGGCACTAGTTAAATGCCTTCAAATTATATTTTTGTTGGCATTTTTATCAAATGCCGCTATTTTATATGTCATTTAATAATCAAATGCCACTAAATATTTTATTATAGTGATATTTTTTTATGACTATCACTATTTTATTTTTGCATGTCATACACTATAAATGCCACTAACTTAGTACCACTAAATACTTTATGATATTTTTCTTCAAATGACACTATAACTATATATTAGTGGCATTTTTCTAAAAAAAATTAGTGACACTAGCTAAATGCCTTTGAAATACATTTATCTTGGTATTTTTAATCAAATGTCGTTATTTTATTTGTCATTTAATAATTAAATACCACAAAATATTAAATTATAGTGTCATTCTTTTATAACTATCACCATAATACCTTTTTGTATCATTATATTAAAAAATATCACCAAGTTAATGCCACTAAATGTGAATTTTCTTGTAGTGAGTAAGATGGTGATAGTCAGAAAAAATGTCACTATAATAAAATATTTAGTGACCTTTGATTATTAGATAATATATAAAATAGTGACATTTGATTAAAAACACCAACAAAAATATAATTTGAAGATATTTAACTAGTGCCACTAATTTTTCTTAAAAAATGTCACTCATATTTATTTATGGTATCACTTAGAATAAATGCCAAAAAATATTTAGTGGCACTAACTTAGTGACATTCGGAAGTGTTATGACACAAAAAAATAAGATGGTGATAATTATTGAAAAATGCCATTGTAATACAATATTTAATGGCATTTGATTAAAAAGTTACAAAAAAATTAGTGAGACTTGATTGAAAATACCAATATAAATATATTTGTAAAGCATTCAAGTAGTGCCACTAATTTTTTCATAAAAAATTCTACTCATATTTATTTATGAGGTCATTTGTAAAAAATACCGCAAATTATTTAGTGGCACGTTTGATTCAACACCGTTTTATAGTATAGTGAAATATTAAAGTAATATATTGATAGTAATAAAAAATAACACTATAATATAATACTTAGTGGTGATTGATTAATAAATGTTATAAATATATAATTTTATTGAAATTACTAACATAACTATATGTTAAAAGCATTTAACTAGCTTCACTACTTTTTTTCTGAAAAATAATATCACTCATAATTTAGTTATATAACATGAAATAAATATCACAAAAAATAGATAAAGTATATATAGTTACTAATAACTATAAAATTTATAAATTTATATCGTATCATAATGCATTATTAAATTAACCACTTAATATCATTTTAATGTATCGAGTAAATTAACCATATCTCCAAGTATAAAAAATTTAAAATTTTGCCCCTTTTTTCACCTCAACTATACATTTGTTGGGATTTGAATAGGTTATTGAGATACCAAGTTTGACTAGAATTAGGACTCCTCCTTGTATTGGGTTTCCTAGTTTTAGGTAAAGTAGTCAAGTAATTTTTTATTATAAATTGAGGTGTTTATTTGATTACTAGAGGGGATACTCGTGGAACTCATGATATGATACTCATGGGGTAGTTATAGTAAGTACGAGTGGGGCAATACAAAGGGGTGGAGTGGGTGTCTCTTTGGTAGTTATGATAGTTGTTGTATAAGGGGTTTTTGGCTTAAGTTTGGGCATGTCAAATTCAATGGTTGACTTGTACTGGTGAAATTCTATCATAATTGAAGAAAGAAAACTCCTGTGGAGGTAGGCAGAATTTGTCGAACCACGTAAATCTGTGTCTGTTTTATTTTTCTATCTGTTGGGTATTAATTTTATCATCAAATTTGTGAGTGTGATTTGTGGATTTCTAATAAATTAAATCTTGTGCCTAAATTACTTCCACTGTGCTCTAACAAATTGGTATCGAAGCTTTTGGTTGGGTTGCAAGTTGAGACTTAATTTTTTGGGGATGGGCAGTGTCATTGGCAAATTACTTAACGGTTCAAAACTTTGATGGCAAAGGGAATTTCACTCTTTGGCAAGGAAGAGTGGAGGATCTTCTAATTGAATAGGGCCTAGCAGTGGCATTGAAGGGAAGGTAGGAGAATCCAACAGATATGAAAGATTTACAGTGGGAAGATTTGGCTTTGTATTGCAGACAACATTGTCATTAATGTTGTGGAGATGATCATATTTTAGATTCCGGATGCGTAATGCATGTTTAATCCATTGAAGATTATTTTTGATTCACTTCAATCATGGAAGATAGGTAATTTATTTTTGTGTGATGATTCTACTTGGAGAGCCATGGGTGTTGGAGTGATGAAAATCAAAATAGTTGTTGGAGCGGTTCGTACTTTATGTAGTGTAACCTATGTCCTAAAGAGATAAAATAATCTAATTTCCTTAAGCTAATTGGATTCCAAGAGCTGTGAATATTCACTGGATGTGGAGTCCTAAAAGTCACACATTAAGCTGTACATGTGCATTGGCCAGGATGAGTTAGTTGATGGTGCTAGGATCGTACTATTTCAGCATGTGCAGTGGTATTTTGAAGGCCAATGGAATTTGATTTGTGATGAAGTCATGAACAATTGCTGAGATGAGAAACCTCGTCAAGGTGGATATTATTGGGATTTGACTCGGTAATTGTAAATAGAGGTGTTTATTTGATTACTAGAGAGGACACTCGTGGAACTCATGATATGATACTCATAGGATAGTTATTGTGAATATGAGTGAGGCAATACAAAGGGGTGGAGTGTGTATCTCTTTGGTAGTTATGATAGTAGTTGTTGTATAAGGGATTTTGGCTTGAATTTGGGCATGTCAAATTCAAGGATTGGCTTGTAGTGGTGAAATTCTATCATAATTGAAGAAAGTAAACTCCTGTGGAGGTAGGCGGAATTTGCCGAACCACGTAAACCTGTGTTTATTTTATTTTTCTATATGTTGGGTATTAATTTTTTCACCAAATTTGTGAGTGTGATTTTTGGATTCCTGATAAATTAAATCTCATGCCTAAATTACTTCTGCTGTGCTTTAACAAAACTAGTATTAGAGCCAGGTTGACCAAATAGCTGCCATGAAGTACGAGTTAGAGAAATTCGATGAGAGGAACTACTTGGGCTGTGGAAGATAAAGGTTCACGCCCTCTTGTGTCAACAATGTTTATAGATAGCATTAAAGAGTAGAGATTCCCTGCCTAAGATGCTGAGAGACGAAGAGAAGAACGAGTTTATGGCGAAGGCTTATGGTACTCTGGTGTTATCGTTGGCAAATAACGTACTGAGAGACGTTGCCACAGAAAGTATGCCAGGGGATTTGTGGAAGAAGCTGGAGAGTCTCTATATGACAAAGTTCCTGATGAATCGGCTGTATTTGAAACAATAGCTATACACATTGAGGATTTAGGAAGGCACATCTATTACTCAATATATTGATTACTTCAATAAAGTGATACTGGGTCTCGTTAGTATAGATGTTAAAATTGAATATAAAGACCAAGTGTTAATTATCTTGTGTTCTCTGCCAAAATATTTTGAGCACTTAGTTACTACCTTACTATACGAGAGAGATACAATTTCAATGGAGGATGTGAATGCCTTATTGAATAACGAATTGAGAAAACATGTCCTGGGCAGCAATGATGGTGAAAGTGGGAAAAGATTGGTGGCGAAGGGGAGATCGATAGAATGGGAAAGGAGTAGAGGCCGATCGAAGTCTCGAACCAAGCCTAGAAACGGTGATAGGTGTTTTAGGTGCAATGGAAAGGGGCATTGGAAATAGAATTATTTGGAACAAGGAAAATCGAAGGATGCAGGTGAAACTTCTTATCAGAAATAGAATGATGTCGCAGGAATTGTTGAGGACGAGTCTGATGGTGGGCTTGTTCTCAATGTTGCCAAAACTTTACTAAGCTCTGAATAAATTTTGGATAGTGGCTGTTCCTAGCACATGTGCGCACAAGAAAATTGGTTTACCACTTATCAAAATACGATGGTTGTAAAGATCTTATGGGAAATGATGCTTCTTGAAGGGTTGCAGGAATGTGCTCAGTTTGTATCAGAATGCACAATGGCATAGTAAGGACCTCAATAGATGTGCGTCATGTTCTAGATCTGAAAAAAAATCTGATATCGCTGGGTACTCTGGACAAGAATGGTTGTGAGTACAGAGCTCGAGATGGAGTTCTACGGGTTTCTAAAGGTGCGTTGCTTATGATGAAGGAAGATAATCGAAATGGCCTTTACATATTGCAGGGTAGCATAGTTTCTGGTATTGCAGTGGTTTCTTCATCAGTCAATGATACTACAAGATTGTGGCATGTGCGGCTTGGGCATATGAGTGAGAGGGGGATGTCAAAATTGAGCAAACAAGGTTTGTTTTGTGGAGAGAAGGCTGGAGGGCTGGATTTCTGTAAGTAGTGTGTTCTTGGAAAGTAGCACATGGTGAAATTTGGTACCACAGTTCACAAGATCAAGGGCACCTTGGATTATATTCACTCAGATCTTTTGGGGGGCCTTCTCAAGTTCCTTCAAAGGGAAGTGCAGGGTATATGCTGACATTCATTGATGACTTGTTATAGAGAGTATGGGTGTACATGCTAAAGCATAAGGATGAGGTGTTTTTCAACTTAAGACAATGGAAAACCTTAATTGAGAAGCATACAGGAAATAAGATCAAGTGCTTGGGGATTGGCAACGGATTGGATTTCTACAAGAAGGAATTTCCAGAATTATGTGATAAGGAAGAAATTGTGAGGCATTGCACAGTTGTACATACACCATGGCGGAATGAAGTTGCAGAATGGATGAACAGGACTATCTTGGAGAGAGCTAGATGCATGTTCTTTAATGCCGGATTGTCCTAGGATTTTGGGGCAAAAGTGATTAACACTGCTTGTTACTTGATAAATAGGTCACCATCGACTATTTTGGACTGCAAAACACCAATGAAAATTTAGTCTTAGTCTCCTGCTGATTACTCAAATCTGAGAGTATTTGGGTGCCCAGCCTATGCTCGTGTTTGGGATGGGAAGCTTGAGCTGAGGGCTAGGAAGTGTATATTTTAGGCTATGCAGATGGAGTCAAGGGTTATCGTTTGTGGTGTAATGATGATAAGAGCTCCAACACGATTATCAACAGAGATGTGACATTTGATGAGTCTGTCATGATGAAGAAGGTGGAGCAAGCAGCAGGAAAGTGGTTAATAGGACGTTAAGGAGAAGATGGAGTTTGAGATTAGCGATCCACATGTTTCAAAAGGGAAAAAGAAGGTGGTAGTTGAAGCTAACGAGATCTCATTATCACTGAATTAGCAGCATGAGGTTGATTCACTACATAACTATTGTTTGGCTCGTGATAGAGAGATGAGGCAATTCAAACCACCATAGCAGTTTCCATATTTAGATTAGGTTGCTTATGCTTTGAGTTAGGCTGAGGAGTTTGTGGTAGACAAAAATAAGCTGAGGAAGATCATTTCGGGAATCAAATTCAAGTATTACTTGGATTTGATAAACATTTGTAAACTCAAATGATTACCCTCTTGGGGGGGGGGACAAAGATGATGGATGGAGAATTTCAAATCAAGGTGGAGGATTGTTGATTATGCTTTGAAATTTAGGCTTCAAACGATGAGAAGCGGAAGCGTGGTGGGCCCATAACCTGCAGGCCCATGGCCTGTTTGTCTATTTTGTTTATGTATTTAAACCCCGATTCTTCCTGGTTGAGGCAGAGGAACCCTAGAAATTGACTCTAAACTGCTTTAGAGATATTCTCTTAGAACGGAGTTTAGAACGAGGGTATTGGGTGTTCTCGTGAGATTTGTGCGACAAAAGTTTGTACTTGGCACTTTGATTTAGAATCAATACAATTCATATCTTTGTCGGGTGGAGTGGGCTAATGCCAAACCACATTAAATCTTGTTATTGTTAGTTTCATCGAATTTCTTTTCTGTTATTTTCATATGTCTGGTTTTACTAGGTTATAACAACATTATTTCTTTTGAATATTTTTTATCTCTAAATTTAATGTCTCACAATTTTTCAAATATATTATTTAATAAAATAATTTTGAGCATATATTTAAATAATTGAGAAAATAGGCCCTTAAAGTATAAAAAATTAATAATATTTTTGAATATTTATAATGAACATTTGGTGGGTAGCTTGACGATAAATTCATATCATTCCAAGTAAAATATCATTGGTTCGAGTCTTACATAGAGCAGTTAGAGTATGTTGGAATCTCACATATGGAGTGCTAGAGGCAAATTAAAATGTCACTCAAAAGAATATTTTTGCAATTTAATTTAGCATGTTATTTAATAAATTTTTATGGCTTGTTAGTATGTCATCTAAGGGCTCATTTGTTTGGTAAGATTGTGTAGGATAGATAAATAATTCAATATAATTAATTATTTGGTTATCACAATTAAAGTCCATGATTAATAAAAAATCCAGTATTTTATCCTAAAGTATTGGGATTATGTATCCCACTCTTTTGGTGTGATTAATAATCTTAGAATTAGAAACATTAAGATTTATGTACTAACTGATGAAATTATTCCTGCATATAAACTACATATAGACTTAATTAACAAACATATATATATCACTAAGACTTGATTTATAGAACTAAGTTTTTAACAAAATACTAAATTATTTTATACAATATTTATCTAAAAAATATAAATTTTTTATATGAAAATAATTTCTTCAATGATAATAAGATTTCATAAGTAAACTTTTTTCTTTTTTGTAAATTGAAAAATGAATAATATTTCAAATATAAATTTATGGTTAACATGAATTTTTGTAAAAATGCAAACTAATATTCATGAAAATATTAAATATAAAATTGTTTCATTTGTGAAATAAGTTAATGATTTTATAAAATTTGAAAGTAAGTTATTTTTTCAAAATGAAAATAAACTCTTTTTTAGGTAATAATAAATTATAAACTATTTGAGAAAAATGTTTTAAAATAGAGACTTAATACTACTTATAATATATATTTAAACCTTTTCAATGATAATAATTCAATTATTAAAACAAGATTGGGGATGAAATTGATATTTCACACTTGTCTTATTTTATAATCATAAGTATCCAAACAACTGAATGTATTAAAATTTGGACATCTAAATTAGTAATCTAAGCAAGCAAATAAAGTATTGATATATTTTCTAGATAATGAATCATACTATTATCAATCACGTCTAATCCTATCATGATAAGCAAACGGCCCTAAAGGAATCTTGCATTGTATTTTACCATCACTATATGCATTTTTTGTGGCATGTTAGCATGTCATCTAAAAGTATTTTTATGACATTTTAACATGCCATTTATTATATTTTTTATGGCGTGTTACCTTGTCATTTAAAGAAACTTTTGTAGCATTTTAACTTATCACTACATGCAATTTTTAGTGACATATTAGTATATCATTTAAAATAATTTTAATGGCATTATTATATATGAGCTATGAGCTATATTATATATCATGCAGTTTGTGTATTCACTGACACCAACCAAATGGTTAGACTGTTTACTTTATATATACATGTATCTTTAATCGATTATTAACCTTTTATTTTTGTTTTTATTTTTTTTAATATTTTTGAGTGATGTTTTAAAATACAATTATTATTATTTTTTAATCTTTATAACTATAACTTATGCATAGAATAGTTATTATTTTCATTTTGCAACTTACTATTGCCACTCTATGACTTCATTACTATCACTCTATCATAATGTTTTTAATTATATAACTAGTTGTCTTTACACGCGGTTCCTATTCACATAAAATTCATTTAAAATAATAACATAAAATTCATCTAAAATGATACATATTATTTATGTATATTCTCACTTTCATCATGTTTATTTAAAATATAAATTTATAATTTGCCCAATGGCAAAGTAGTTAAATAAAATATAAATTCTATGGTCCATTATAGTACGTATTAGAAAAAATATTTAAGGACATAAGTTACAATTGTGATTCATTTGAAACAACATTGGAATAGTGTAGGTAAAAATTGCACTCCAACGAGTGACACAGTGGATTCTTATGAAACAATATTTGATTGAGTGAGCGGTGAGCCCGTGCAGGGGTGACATACAATGGTTTGGACGGGCTGAGGTTACTTTCTATGTTATGAATTAAAACTAAAATTGAGCTGCATGAAAATTTTTAACATTTTTTTAGCTTTAATCAAAGAAATTAACTTGTTTCTTCTAATATATATAATATTAATGAAATAAAATCTTATGAGTGGAACAAAATGGAGAAAACGTAATTAAAATTTTGATTTGAGCTTTAGATATGGAGAAGTGATTAGGATAAATACTAAGGTAGTGTTTGGATATGTTTTTTGTTTGATTTTATTATGTGTTTATTGTGTGTTTTGGGAGAAAGAATGTTGAAAGAATTGTGGGAGAATGTGAAATGAAGGTTGGAGAATGTGATTGATGTTTGGTTTTGTTTTTAGGAATAATTAAAGAATGGATTTTGTGAGTTTTGATATATTTGGTTATGTTTTGTTGGAAACATGTTATACTGTAGATGTCAAATCATTACCTTTGTGTTGGAGTTGGGGGGTGAAATTTGATATTAAAGAATTTTTTTAAATGCAAAGATAATAATAAAATATGTTGTGTATATATGTATATATATGTAATAAATGGATATGATTGTGTTGTAAGTTTCTAATGATTGTTTAAATGATTAAATGGGTTGTATTTTAATATTTTATTGATTTGTTTGTTTGCAGATTTTTATATAATAATAATAATAATAATAATAATAATAATAATAATAATTATTATTATTATTATTATTATTATTATTATAGCAATAATTTAATAGTATTAATTTTATTATTATTAAAAATAATAATAATATATTATTATTATTATTATTAATGTTATTGTTGTTATTATTACTAATCTTAATATTACCAATATAAAATTGTATATTACGTTTGAGTGTGTTGCATTAAAAAGGAAGTCGTATTTGTATAGTATAGAAAGCATGTCTTATGCTGGAAGAAAGAAAACAAAAAATCAAAACAAACACCAGCTTCCCGACACGGTCGTTGAAATAAAAAATAAGGATACAAGGACAACAACATTAGCAAAAATATCTTAGTAAAATATAGAGCATAACAATACGTTTGTTCACCCAGAACAAATATAGTTCCATTGACAATTTACGATTGATGGCCCAAATAATTTGAAACACAAAGACATGTGAAATTTTTTAACTAGCATTCGTCCATATCGCACACAGAATTAAAAGGTGGGAGTTTCTAATAATATTATGTATGTCTGCAAATGGTACATAACACATAAATGAAGACATCATGATATCAGGGGGATGCACTCTGAGGTAGAGCCATAACGTATCCGTGAAATTATGGAACATGCCATGTCCGAGGTGCCAATGGGGGGTGCTAATGCATCTCTTGTTGTCCCATCATCAGATAGGCCGGTTGCACAACCGTTGGTAAATATGCACCGTAGCGGGAGGTGTATGGGCTCTCTGATTACATAAAGATAGCTCTGCTTGATAGTCTCTTGAGCGACGTACATTACAATTTTTAATGTGTGACATGCACTGTGTATATATGTATCGTGTATTATCTGAAATGAAAAAAATGGTAAACTTAACTTACATTCCCAACATGCGCTTGGTACAGTGTGTCAACATATACCACCATGGTGTCGGCATTGTACTGCACCCCGGTATAGTCATGTACTCTACAAATGCGTAGTATCGACCACACAGCTGCTGAATCTTCATCTTAACTTCATCAATTGTCCTCACCCTCTCGAACATCCTAGATAGACAGCGTCCAAAGTGGGAGCATTCATCTATGAGGACCTACCTAATAGAGATGTCACGGGAGGGCACAACATTGATCAAGTAAGTGATTAGGACAGCCTCCTCCTGAGGCCTCCAGTGGGGATCATGAAATATACCATGCACAGGCACATTACGAGTTGGTGGTGTCCCATTGGATAATCCTGGCATAGTATATGGTCGCAATGTTAATATCATGATGCATGTAAAGATGTCAACAAATAAAACTTAAATCGAACATGGTATGTCCATTCATCACGTACACTAGTCATTACCAACGCCAACTAGATTTCTATAGTACATAAAGTCATTTAGCGTACAATCAGTACGATACATAATAATATATTTAGATTACAGCAAATTCAAGATGATGTAGGTGGTCGGTCCGGTGTGCGATTCGTACTAACTTGGCTCATGTGAGGCGAGTCATGCCATCTCGATATTCTTATGCCAATTCGTCAAACAATCTCAAACCATGACATGACAGGCTCAACTCCTGAACCCCTATCAATTCCGCCGTCTGAGCCAGTGGGCATGTCTGTTCTAACTCAAGTCGAATGAGAACATGGGATGTTGGGCCTAGACGACCCTTGCAAGCACAAAGATCTACGTGATGCGCCTGAACCTGATAAAGTGACATGGCTTTCCTGCTGACCCAACAATAGCTAGTTGCGTCTCTCGTGTTGGCTCTGGTGATTGCCAGTTCATTGTGGTCTTTCATGCGATGTAAATATCTCAGATAGGAGGTTGTATCTAGCCTTTGCACACAACAAATAACGGTCAGCAAGTCGGTATCACCTCATTACAGTAAGATTTATAATGAAACATAGGAAAAAATAAATGAAAGTGTTAACGTTTTTCATTTATTCGAGGTATCTCAAAAGTTATATCTAGTTTAAAACCTAAAAGTTATGAATAAATATATTTCTACGCAAAGAAATAATAAATATATACATATCTATAAATATATATGAATATAATGATTTAAATAAAAATATTATATTTATTACATATGAAAAATTAAAACATTGTTCTCTATTATATATAATTTTTATTATTTTGGTTTTGGCTTCTTCACAATAACTTTTATTTACTGAATGTTTTTTATTTTATATCCATTATTATATTATTTTATTACTTTCATCCGGTATTATATATTTATTAATCTTGTTAATATATATTTATATATATATGCTTCTATATTATGGATGAAATATTATTTATATATATATAATATATTTTTTATTATATATAAATACGTATTATATTAATTATTTATAAAGAAATTTGTATATTATATTTTTGTATATCATATTCATTTTTACTATATGGTATCTGTTAAAATTGCAATTACCTTAGTCATTAAGTTTATTATTATTGTATGTGTAGATATTGTGTTATTATTTTTGTATTTGTATTTCTTTATTTATTTTGTTCCTATTTTTTATTAATATATATTTTTATATTGTATAACCTATTCTATTATATCAATAATTTTCACTTTTCATAGTATATTTATACGCACAATATCATTTTAGGTTAAGAGCTAAATATTATAAATGTGTTATCATTTATATATTCACATATACATGTGTAGTAATTTTTAATTGAGATAGTTTGTAGTATAATTATTTTGTGAAATCCGTATATTTTCATAACTTGTATACTTTTTGTAGTATAATTTATTTTCATTATATATATATTTGAGATATATATTTACAGTAATTTATATTACTTATTTTGGGGAATATGATTTTCCAATGTACTTTGTGTTATAATATGTAAGCACGCAAGTAATTTTGCATTTTTTTTACTATTTGTGTATAATATAATTTTGTAAGTCATCCATATATTTTATTTTATATAAATAGTATATAAGTTGTACGTGTACACCCATTTTTTTATATAAATAATATATTTTTAACACACACACACACATATATATATAAGTACAGTTTTTTTTAACATAATTATGAACAAAATTCAATTTGTTACAATTACATATATATTTTATTGATAATATATACATTTGTAGGTATATATTTGTAAGTAGGATTTGTCAAAAGCATTAGCTTGTGAAATGGGTTTGTTAGGGTAAAAGAATTAATCATTTATGGAATTTGTATATGCATCAATTTATTTGAAAGCGGTGCTACAAAAAAAATCAATAACTTATATCACGTAATTGCAAATTTCGGATAAAAGATTAAGTGAAATGTTAATTACCAATACAAATTCATTACATGCTTATTTGCAATGTTAATTTCACATATGCACTTATTTACATAAAATGAAGGACAAAACTCATTCCCACATGTCATGCTCAGAATATCATTATACGGTAATCAACATTGTTAACTTAATTTTCAATATTCGTAGTCACACTGTCAATCTACAAAAAAACCATAAAAATCGGCCAGAAGAATTTAAGGGCCACTGTTGGTGTCATTAGTCACTTGCCTTAATACTAACTAAATAAAAGGATACAATAATACAAATGCAATTAAGATTTGTAGTTTCTCCTCAAAAAAATAGAGACTAGAAGAGATTAGAAGTTTCTGTTCAGTAATGCCCTGAACATTTGGTCAAATTCAGCAAGCTCTCCATAGTACATATAGGGGAAAAACAAAAGCAAAAATGTGAGATGCACACTTTTGGGACCACACTAACAAGAAATGATGTGATCCACACCAAAGCCACATCTCTTCTTATTTACAAGGTGTCACTCCCATCCAAAACAAAGTTAAATTTGACCAAGAAAAGGACTCTAATATGCAAATCGATTGACGTGGGACAGGAAAAAAAAAATTAAAGAAGCTCATTAACTGCCCACTGTTATAACATGATAAGGGAAATTAAAACACCTCCAGTAGGGAAATAGAAGGAAACAACAAAGAGACATGGCCTAAGGGGAACAACAGATGACAGCCACATAAGTTGGCAACTAAGACATAAGAGCCACTTTTCAGCATATTGTCCTAGACAGCAAGACTCAACCAGAGTAAGTCAGTCAAGTGGGAAAAATGCACATTTTTTGACTTCAAATATTGAAAATCAACTGATTTCCATTAAAGTTTCCTCTATAAACTTATAAAGAAAAGGCAACTGGGCAAGGAAAGCGTATGATTCAAACCACAGTGGGAGTGACATCTTGTTGAAACACAACCAGAATGAGAACTAAGGAGACCAGAAACTGGATATTAAGAAAACAGACACAACAGATACCATTATGCCTAGAAAAAAAGGACACGAACTGTATGCACAATGGTTGTTAACGATCTTGTGCTAAGCAATGCAACATAAAACTATTGCAACTTTCACAAACAACTTGTGAAATATCCAATCAATCCATTCTAATATGCAATCATTATTAGTCACCATGGGGGAATGACTTACTTCTCCATTTTTGGCATGGAGAAACCCCAAGCGTGATGCTATTGAATCTAAATGGTCCAAAGAGGCTACTAAAGGGCATGCCTTACCAAACAACCACAATAGAACATAATATAAACCCAACCAAACTAACAAGGGAACACAAATAGCCAACCATAATCTCCAAATCAATAACAACACACAATAAGTCAATGTATGGTACATATTTACGATAAATACAAATAAGAAGACAACAATAAGTTGAATGCAATGAAACATAAGTACCACTTACAGATAAATAGAAATAAGTTTGGGCTTTGGCTTTCAATGTGTGAGGTGTTGACACGGACTTGGAAGTGTTTTGGGGTTGATTGAAGTTGTCCCCAGAAGAGAAAAAGAAAACTGCTAATGTGCTAATGTTTAGTATGGATATCAAATAAGTCATTTGACTTCCTAGTGAGGTAGTGGTGAGGTGTATATTATATTACAAATGATATACATGCTATAGTGCTAAGATTCACTTTGATACAGGGCTGGTAATTCTTGAGATTGCCAGTCATGTAAAAGGGCAGAGGTTAGTTTTGCATTGCAGAAGGAATAGGTTAGTCTACATAATGGTTTCTTCTTGCATCAGAGGAGGGTGAGTGTGGCTGTGTGATGAATGGTAGAGGTGGGACTCAATTTATAGATACATAGTATAGTGACTAATAATGTTCAAAGGTGTTGGGTGGAATAGTATCATGATAAGACTCTTCACACATACTCATAATACAACAGACTACTAAAGAAACAGAGAGGAAGTGGAGCAATGTCTGATGAACCACATGCTAGAGAAAGTAAAATGCATGTCAAAAATAGAATCCACAAGCATTCATATAGGCACCAGCTTTACCAAAGTAAATAGTGGCATATGGGGAAGAATCCAGATGAGGTGCAGCCAATGTCAGTGAAATAAAGACACCCAATTTAACATACTCACTCAAGGCAATGCTCAATCTTCATACGCAAACGAAATGAAAAATAAAGCCTAGTCATAGACCAATATTTCACTTAGTTACAACAAAAGCAATTGTGCATACAGAACACACAGGCTACAATATCAAAGTATCCAACTAGCAACCTAAAAGCAAGGCAGCTACCAGCTATGCCAAACAAGACATCAATCAAGGCCAAGCATACTACATTAACCATTTCACAACATACTTATGAAACCATAATATTGAGTAAAAGACACCAAAGACAGTAAACAGGAAAGGGGCGCTAGTTAATCAAGGTAATCGTATGGAAGGGGATATATAAAAATCACTACTTTTAACCATATCATACCAAACCAAAGCATACCATATGGTCACAATATCTGAAAACCTAGGAATAATGAAATCGGACAAGCCCATCTAACAAGTACACCACAACTCACGTCTTAAATAGAAATGTAGATACATCGAAACCTTACCCACAGTAAGAAGACATACAAAATGCAATCCCAAAGGTACTAGAGAAATCTTTTTGCCCCAAAACCACACCATCTCCACAACAATCCATGCCTCCGAAGACTAGATCGTGAAAATGGAAAACATGAACACAATTCATAGGCACCCATTTCACATGGGTCAATCGCTAGCAGAACACCACACTTACCTAATGGGATGTCATTCAGGGGAAAACTAGTGGAGACCATGACAGAATCTATGGATAAACACCCATGCGCATGGCCTTACAATATGAGACAAATCATAAGCCAAACATCAGAAATTATTGGATCTTAAAAAACTATTTCCATGCTTAGTGCGTAAATCAATTTCTTTCTTTCCACCCTAGGGAAAAAATCTCCAAAAACAACTTTGCTATGACCCCCCCAAAAACGCATTGGCATCGGGTTTTATCAAACGATTTCCCTAAATTTTGTAGGGGATCGTATGTAGGATGCCTTCATTTGGGCTCTTCATTATGAATTTGGTCACAAATCATAAGAAGATGCCCTTAATTTCACAGCTAGGTGACGACTACTACTTATATGTAAAACAAATAAATATTTATTTTATGTTATAAAATTTTTAGCATATACATAAATTTTGCTAAATTGCTAATATATATAATTACCATGCCGCAGATTAATGGACTATAGTTAAATGGACATGTTCTCTATTAATCCATGAAAGTTTACTGGGTAATTTGGTAATTGCTGACAAAATCAATGAAAAGAAACAGTACTAATATGGGGTTTATAAACGAATTCTTAATAGTCTTGTTTGTTGACAAGTTTTTTTCTCTTGTCTTTATGACAAGCTTGTCTCTCATGTCTTTTTGACAAACTTGACCACTTGAAATCGTCGTGGTTTTTGATTCCATTTTTCTTGAAGTTGTTGTCTTTTGTCCAAATGGAAAATTTTGCAAGGATTTCTATCATAGAGGAGGAGGAAAGCGGTCTAGAACTGGAAGATTCATCAGATACAGCCCCAAAAATTCTTCAATGGACTGTAGTAGGGCGATTTTTGACGAACCGATTGATTAATTTAAATGCTATGAAGAATACGTTGGCTGCATTGTGGAGGCTAGTTAAGGGGGGTTTGTATTAAAGAGATTAGTAGTGATCTTTATCTGTTCCAATTCTTCTATGAGGTAAATATGAGGAGAATGCTAGATAATGGACCATGGACGTTTGATAACCATATTCTGCTATGCAAGCAATTGCACCCAAATAACCAGCTTCAATTAATTCTGTTATTTCATGTCTCTTTTTGGATTCAGGTTTATGATCTCTCAATTAGGTTCATGTCAGAAAGAGTTTGTATAGAGATGTCAACTAATTTCAGTTATTCCATGCCCCTTTCTGGATTCAGGTTTATGATCTCCCGATTACGTTCATGTTAGAAAGAGTTTGTATAGAGGTGGGGAATTACATAGGTACTTTTACTGAATCGGATCAAAATAATTTTAGGGTGTGTGGAAAACTTATATGAGGATTCGAGTGGAAGTTGATATTTGAATCCCTTTGAAGAGAAGAATGAAGATCAAAAAAGCTGGCAGGGAATGGTTTTGGATAAACTATAAGTATGAAAGGCTTCCCACGTTTTGCTTCGTGTGTGGTAAATTAGGCTATAGTGAAAAATTCTGCGAAGTTGTTTTTGATCACTCTAGTGAGATTGTTGAAAAAGCTTATGGTGCTTGGATACGGGCTTCTGGTAGAAGAACATAGATATATGTGGGGAAAAAGTGGCTCCAATCAGATTGGCCAGAGTGAATTCTGAGATGGCCAGCATGGAGGAGGACAGTTTGAGTATGGATAAGGAAATTGCATCTGTTGAGGCCGAAGTACAAGGAATTGGAAAAGAAAAAGAAATCATTGGGAGATATCACGAAACATCTATGGTAAGGAGAGTAATATCTGGAGCATCTTTTAGGGAAAGGAATGATATTCGAATAGATAAGGAAAGTGATAGTCTGTATGAGAAAGAAAAATCAACTAATGAGGGGCTATTAATTAGCTATATTAAAAGGAAAAGAATAGATGACAGAAATAGTGATGAGATTCTGGATTTATACCCAAATGGGCTTGAGAGACAGTTAGATTTTGCCTAAGATTTGGGCTTAAAAAAATCTTCAAAGGTGGGTCCTGGGAGTCAGGCCCATCTAAGCCCATGATTTTCTTATGTTGGAATCGCCGTGGGCTGGGCAACCCACGTGCAATTCAAGTCTTAAAAGATATTGTATATAGTAGTAAGCCCACTTTTATTTTTCTCATTGAAACTCTTTCTTATGGGCTATGCCTAGAGGCCTTAAAACTCAACTAGGATTTGAAGGTTGTTTCATTGTTGATTGTATCGGCCATAGTGATGGGTTGGCATTCCTGTGGAGAGTTCAGAATGAGGTTTCGTTATTAGGATTCTCAAAGTTTCATATTGACGCTGAGATTAGACAGCATGGAATAAATGTGATGAGGTTTATAAGGTTCTATGGCCTGATCGGTCTGGACGAGGAGAATCCTAGAATCTTATTTGTCTTCATGCTTCAAGATTGCACTTACCTTGGTTATGTGCTAGTGATTTCAATGATATTCTTGTTCAAACAGAAAAAAGAGATAGGGTCCCTCACCCTCGTTATCTTATTGAGGGCTTTAGGAATGCTATTTTGGAAGTGGATCTTGTGGATTTGGGGATGAGTGGTTATCTGTTTAGATGGGAACCAAGTCGGGAAAGTGATAATTGGGTGGAGAAATGCCTTGATAGGGCTCTTGCTTCAAATAGCTGGATTAATCTGTTAGGAACTTATAGAGTCACTAATGTCGAGTTTACTTCTTCGAATCAGTATCCTATATTGATTGATCCTTTAGGGCCTTGTTCTTGGTCCACTCCTGATGATATAGGTTTGAAAAGTTCTGGTTACATGAAGAAAATTGCAAGAAGGTAGTTGTGGATAGCTGGTCCAGGAGCAATTTAAGTCCTATCCAAAAGAAGTTTAAGACTTGTGGGCGTGATCTTCAAGAGTAGGTTGTAAGTATTAATAGTAGTTTCAAGGATTGAATAGCTAAAATTAAAAGACAGTTGATCAGGCTGAGAGGTAGAATGGACTTGTCCTCAGTGATTGAATACAAAGATGTAAAAAAATAAGTTGTTTGAGATTCCTAACCAATGGGAAATTTTCTGGAAACAGAGATTGAAAGTCTTTTGGCTTAAAGAATGAGATATGAATTCCAAATTTTTCCATTCGGTTGCTAATGGTAGGAGAAAAAAGAATTCACTTTTGAGATTGAGGGATTCTAAAGGCAACTAGAAAACATGGGACACCGGTTTGGAGATAGTAATAATGGAGTACTTCCAAAATCTTTCCTATAAACTGATTGCGAACTAGACCTAATCATTCAGAATGTCCAAAGAAAGAATGAGCATAATAAGTTTTTATTGGCTGAGTTTAATCCTCAGGAGATTAAGGACGCATCTTTGCAGATGCATCTGGATAAATCACCAGGAATTGACGGTATGAATCCTAGGTTCTACCATGACTTTTGGTCGGTTGTAGGAAATGACGTGATTGCTGCCTATTTATCTTGCCTAAATTCAATAAAGTTGCCTGAGGGTCTTAATGAAACTGCATCAGTCCTTATCCCTAAGAAATAAAAACCTTTTGTTATATCTGACCTTCGCTCTATTTCTTTATGCAATGTGCTCTATAAGATTATTTCAAAAGTATTTGCTAATA
Source organism: Jacaranda mimosifolia (assembly GCA_018894105.1). Lineage (NCBI taxonomy): Eukaryota > Viridiplantae > Streptophyta > Magnoliopsida > Lamiales > Bignoniaceae > Jacaranda > Jacaranda mimosifolia. The sequence goes on from CM032123.1 coordinate 15,930,439, forward strand.
GGTTGAAAAAGATCATTCTGGATATTATTTCTGATACCCTGAGTGCCCTTGTCCTATGGAGATTTTTTACTGATAATGTTATGATATCTTATAAGGTAACTCATTATGTGAAAAAAAGAACCAAGGTAAGACAGGATTCGTGGCCTTGAAGGCAAATATGAGCAAGGGACATGATTGATTGGAATGGTGCCTTATTGAAAGTATGATGATTTAGTTGGGGTTTAGTAGAAAAAGGGTGGATTTAATGTGTTTGTGTTTTAAACCTGTTACTTATCAAGTTGTCAAAGATAATGAACTTATTGGCCCTATTATTCCTCAGTGTGGCATTCGTCAGGGGGATCTATTATCCCCGTATCTATTCATTATTTGCGCAGAAGGGTTGACAGTCGTTTTGAATAAGTGTAGTGAGCATTGTAGTTTTGATGGTATTAAGGTGGCTTGTGGTGCTCCAACAATCTCACACCTTTTCTTTGAAGATGACAGTCTCTTTTTTTCAGGAAAAATTCTCTGAAGCTTCGTGCATTGCAAGTATTTTAAAGAGCTATGAGAAAGCCTCCAGTCAAGTTATAAATCTGGATAAATAGTGGAAACTTCCTTTTAGTTCTAATGTAGATACACACCATAAGAAGGAAGTTTGCGCCCGCCTAGGTATCCAAGAAGGAGGTGACCGATATAAGTATTTAGGCCTTCCTGCTTTTGTGGGTCATAAGAAGAAGGAGATTTTTTTTCTTTTGTTTGTGATAAGGTATGGAAAAGAATTCAAGGATGGAACATGAAGTTCTTATCTAGGGCAGGAAAAGAAATCCTTCTCAAATCTGTAACACACGCTATTCCTAATTATACTATGAGTGTTTTAGATATTAATCCCCCCAAAAACCCGTCCTCAGTTTTATTTCCTCTTGATATTTGCACTGAACTTGAGAGGATGATTGACTCTTGCTAGTGGAATATGGGATGCAACAGAGGTGAAGGAATAAAATGGATGAGTTGGAACAAATTAAGTGGTGCTAAAGCTCACGATGGTCTTGGTTTTATGAGGATCCATGAGTTTAATCTGGCGATGTTAGGAAGACAAAGTTGGAGAATCCTATCGAATCTAAACTCTTTTGTTGCCTAGATTTTCAAAGCCCATTATTTCCCCCAGACTTCTTTTTTGGAGGCTACATTAGGCTCTAATCCTAGTTAAGTTTGGAGAAGTCTTTTAGCGACTCAAAAATTGCTCAAAGATGGTTGTAAGTTGAGGGTTGGGGATGGTTCTCAGATTTTAGTTGCAGCTGATCCTTGGTTACCGCACAACTCTTGTCCTTGCATCACTTCAGAACTTCCAGAGGAACTCGGGCATGTGAAGGTTGCTGAATTACTGGACTTGAATAATATGGATTAGATTCATTATAAGGTTGATATGATCTTCAATGAAAGAGATAAGGAATTAATCTATTAGATTCTGATAAGTATAGTGAGAAAATGAGATAACTAGTTCTGGATAAAAGAGAAGATAGAAAAATATTCGGTTAAGAGCACTTATGGACACTTGCATTCATTAGGAGAGCCGAACCTGCAAGATGTTGTTTCAGTGTTTTGGAAAAATTCTGGAAACTTCCAGTTCCTTCCAAAGCAAGAATTTTTGTTTGGACAGCTATTCGTGACTACTTACCACAAAAAACAAGTTGCGAGAAAAGAAAGTGAATTTGGATCCTTTGTGTCATGTGTTGTAAAATTGCAGAAGAGATAAGTGTTCATATCCTTGTTGATTGCCCGGTAGCTAAAGATGCTTGGACTGAATCTAACATAGGTTGCAACAAAGGTAATGATTTGTGCCTCTTTGACTGGTTTAATTCAGTTCTTTCACATTGCTTTAATGATTCATGTGAGCTGGTGGTGATGGTATGCTGGAGTTTATGGAACAATAGGAATAATATCATCTGGAAAGAAGACGGAAGAACTGGAATCGGTATTCTTCAATATGCTGCTTCATACCTAGATCAGTGGAGAAAGATAAGGAAAAAGAATATTTTTGAAACTGCTGAGAACAATCAAGAGACTCGGACTTGGACAAAATCAGAAATAGGATGGATTAAAGTAAACTCAGACGCTGCTATTTTTAACAATACAAGTATAACTGGTGTTGGTTGGATTGCATGAGACGTTGAAACGCAATTTGTGAGTGCAGGGCACAGAACTTTCAAAGGAATTCTCGATGCTTGTACAACCGAATGTCTGGGAGTCAGAGAGGCATTGAGTTGGATAAAATCAAAGAGTAACTTTTGAATCCTATGTGCAAGAATCAGTCCAGCTTATCAATGGACACGATGATCTCCCATCCTCATTAGTCCTGATTGTTGATAACTGTAGGAATATTAAGAAAGAATTTGCTTTTCTTCATATCTCTGTTGTGAAACGATCTGCTAATTCTGTAGCTCATTCAATTGCAAGGCTTCAGGTTTTATGTTCGATCGTGGGGTCTGGAATACTTGTCCACCCTAATTTATTATAGAAGCTATTAATGGTGATCTTTGATTAATAAAATCTTTTTTATTAATTTTTTTTTGAGGTTTATGAATCCTAAGTCCCGAGGAACTAGCTAGAATACAACAAGATTTTCATATAATTGATTAATCAATGGAAAATAGGAGTACTAATTTGGGATTTATCAATACTAAAGCCCGAGCAATGCAACTAGAATACCATATATGAAATGTTTAGAAAATTAATTACGAGCCTTACAATAAATTTAGATCCAATTTCTAAGGGTCACTTCATATTCATTGCTACGTTTTAAAAAATTTGGTTTCTATAACGTCCCCAATTCATGATAAGGTGCTAAGCTTGTTATTTTTTGTTTGATTGACTCATTATATATTCCTTTTTTTTTTTGGAAAGAAAACTGAAATCTTCCTAAAATATTCTTTTATATTTTGAATTGAATATATTCCACCAATTTTTCATTGACAAAAAATTATCTTTTACAATGACAACATTATATAGATTTTTTTAAATTACAACCTTCTTAAATATGAATTAAATAATTGATTTCATCTAATAGAATTTTTTTTTTCTTTTTTTTCTTTTTTATCTTCAACCTAATAAATTATATAATGACATATTTCACTTTTTGGATGTTAAATATTAGATTATTAGCAATAAAAAATTTAAAATCTGTATGAACTTAATAATAATATGTAAATTAGCTTGTGTATTATTTTTTAGGAGATATCATACACGATTCTTGTATGCATGAAATACTTTTTGAGTAATAGATATTATTTATACAGATTCTTACGTTCTTTGTAGTAAAGGTTTCACATACATCTAAAATATATATATCTATAATTTGCATAATTATGAAAGAAACACACATAAAAGTGGAAATTCCATGGTCTATTACCAATTAGAGAAAAAAAAAAGCCATTAAAGTATTGAGTTTAACTTGTTGTTTGGGAACATATGTTACAATTGTTATTCACATTTATTGATCGGATTAGTGGTAGAGTAGCTTCATTCTAAACAATATCTAATCAAGTAACAAGCAAAAATGGTTTGGATGGATTGAGGTTACCTTTTCTTTTGTCGTCTCTATTATTTTCTAAGTAAAATCAAATCATATAAAAGTATTGATATTGCTTGAAAATGGAGCGAGTTTCTTTGGTTTCTCAGGTCGATTTGCTTGGTTAATTAATCTTAGGATTAATTATTATTTTTAGTTAATTTACCAAAATATCCTTAGGTCCAATTTTAGTTACATAATTAAGCCCCCTTTTTTGGTGGAAAATTTTTAATTTTACATAGAAAATATAATTTAAATTCAATTTATTAAATTTATCCTATGTTGATTTATAATATTATCAACTATATTGACTGCCGCGAACAGGGCGAATAATGTATGTTAGGAGATGTGGTGAACTTTTTTGCTGCATTTGTCTAAGAACTTAAATAAAGTGGAGCATCGACATTTAGGAAATTAAGGAGATTTCAAATCATAGTCACCTGAGGGCTTAAAAAATTTTGAGCGTTGTTACAAAGTTAGTAACAAGTTGCCGCGTTAAGGAGGCGTGTGATAGTGTGGGTTTTGGGGTGCATCCCTTAGAAAAATATGCTCGTGTTTGCACGATGAACTTGAAAGAATTCTGTTTCATCAGCATATGAGGACTTAGCAAAATAAAATCGAATAAGTGATTAGTATTGATTTTTAATTAACCTACTAAGAATTCATTAATTAATTTGATGATGATAATAATAATTTACTTTTTTTCTTTCTAAAGAGAGAGAAAGAATAACTTTTTTCTTTTTGTGTTGCCGGCCGCTTAGTAGGTAGCTCAGTCCTCTTGCTGGCCGATTGTATGTATAAAGGTGGGGGCGCTAAATGCCTCGATCATTTTGCTACAAGCAGCCAAGGAAGAGAAAAAATAGGGGCGGGGAATTACCTAATGCCCTGGTTATCTGGTTGGTCGCCTGGTAGGCTACTGAGTGAAGGTGGGCATTGGGCTTTGTTTGCTCAATCGCTCGCTAGGTGGGTGTTGGGTTGGGTGATCAAGTGAAACAAGAGAGGGCACTGGGTGAAGTCTAGTATCTTGGTTGGCTGTCGGTCACCTAGCACCAGGAAGGGCTTCATCCAATACCCAAGTTTGCTACTAGTCGCTAGCGGGCGATAGACGATAAGTTTTGCCCAGTGCCAAAGTTGGCTGCCAGTTACCTAGTAGGCGACCAGGCATCAGGAAGAAAGTCAATTCCTTAGTTCGTATAGCCTTCTTATATCAAGTGATGGAATGGTAGAAGCTTAGGGCAGTAACCTCAGCAGGTGCAGCATGAAAATATTATTTTTGGAGAATAAATAAAAGAAGATAAGATGCTAATGGAATAACTATTGTATGCCTATCAAACTTGCCTGCCGGCCGTCCTCTAAGCGATGAACTTGTTTTTGTGTTCACTCAAACAAATGGATTTTGATTACAAGAAAATTTTACCATGAAAAAATTAAAGAACTTTTGATCTAGACTTAGTCTCTTGACTGACTTTGAATGTTGTTGGGATAGAAGCAAATTCCTTTACTTTCATATGAAATTGATATCAATGTACTTAGGTGATTTGTTTAAAGTCAGAACTAATTTAATTTTTCCACTGATGTGTGATGTCTGCATAGACTCATGCTTTTATGGATACATGAGAAATTATTATTAGAGAACATCAATTTTATGAAAGCCAAAGATGTAACATCAAATGTATTCTAGTAATAAAGTGCAAATAATGTTGCGGTCCCATAAAGCTACTTTGTTTCTAAATGATATTGAAGTAGAATGTCAAAGCATTACTTTATTTGTATGAATACAATGGAATAGGATGGGAAACGACTAGGACGCAACGATTTGTAGTCACTACAAAAAATAAGGGTGAACATCTTAGAGTTATCGATGGAGCTTTGCACTCTATGGACGATTAAGAGTTTCTGGTAGGCATTACACTCCGTGAAGGGCTTAAAAATTTTGTTGGTAGTACTCTATGCTCTCAGCATTTCTTAGATTCTTTCTGCAAAGTTAAGTCGTTCTGGGAGCCTTTTAGGGTGTCTCATAGACGAGTCTTTCTAAATACCCTTTGGGACATACGATCACATTACGTCACTATATGTGAGTTATGGGGGTGTTGTACTAATGATGACACTTCATGTTCTGAAGGTTATTTCACTTGGCATGGCTATGATTTCTTTGTGAGAGTATTTCCAAGCGGGTATCTTTTTGAGTGAGCTATCAACAACTAGGGTTTCCTCGAGCACCCCTTGTCTTTTTCTAAATGGCTAAGTTTTAGCTAGACTCAGAGCGACTTTTACATCTGCTATATTGTCAAGTCTTATGTCTTTGCTGTAAGAGTTGGAGTTTTGAAGGATGTCAGGTATTTTCTTGGTGAAATTAAAGTTTCTCATTAAGTTAGGGCCGGAGATTAGTAGAATAGGGGTCTTGCCAAGCAGCAGGAGCTATGGTGATGGTAAAACACCATGAAAAGAGGGCAGTTGAAGTGGTTCGACAACAAAATCAAAAAGAAGAAAAGTCAACTAAGTTGCTCAAGAAGCATAACCACTTGAAGACGAGATCCAGTAAAATGATGAAGAATGAGGAGAAGTTCTTATATCCCTCTGTTAGGAGGATGCTTATGAATGTGACTCACAAGGATGCGGCCAAAAGTACGAAGGCTTTTGCAAGTTCTTTGAGGTGATAGATGTGGAGGTGATGGTGGAAGAGTTGGAAGGTGTAGCTATGTAGGAGTGAGAAGTTTTGTCTAAGATAGTATTAGCAAGTAAAGTTTACGATTAGGATTTTTGATACTGCTTAGCATCTTCTAGTCAATTGAGTAACACGTCATTATTACTTTCAAAGGCCAAGTGTCGATCAGACATCTTTTTGTCTCTTTCATTTGAGTTCAATAGAGTCTGCCTCATTTTTGCACATTTTACATATATGCAATTACTTAGCCAATTGAATGACCATTAACTTTGCGTACTTATACTTTAAACACTGGGTGATGGGATGAATGTGGATGGAATCATGAAGTATCAAGGAGAAAAAACATGTCGCACGTTCACGTGAGGGCATCTGACTTGAGCACTTGTGTAGGTGTTGAAATTAGATGCTTATGCGGGGTACATGCATTGGATTTGGGTGCACAATAGGCCCAAGGCTAGGGTGCCCATTAGGCACTAGGCTAGGGTTCCTACTAGGCACCCAGTTCATTTGGGGTGCCAGGCCTGGGTACCTACTGGGTGCTCGATAGGGTGTTTGTTTGATCTCACATACTGCCTTAGCAGCCTCAAGATCAAATACATTAGGAATGTTCAAATCTCTTATTTACTGCATCTCCAGCGATTCTTGAAAAATTTCTTCGGCTTTTTCTCCTGTTAAACAGACATGAGGAACTATATTCAATCTGAGAACCTAATTGAAGATGCCATTCCTTAAATTAGTCTAATTATCAACTTTGTTTTTCACTCTAAGCATTAAGGTGAAAGGTTTGCCAGTCAAAGGATCTATTAAGTGAAGACTCTTTGGTTTTATCCTCATGGTCTAATGGCCATCTTGGACAAGTATAACCTACCATTAAGGTAGCTGTTGGATCGATGGAGCTAGTTATAAAGTTTTTTCAAATATTTTGTGATGCCGCTTGGCGTACTTTGAGCGCCTGTGGTTAATGTACACAAAGAGGCATTTGTCTCTTGATCTGTGGGTGGGAAGAGGGGAGCCTCCAGGTGGACATCGGCTTGGTGCCGATGCTTAGGAACCTGCACAGGGTGCCTTTGTGCAATGTTTCTTTCCTTACCTTGTTTCACCGTTAATTATGTTGTCTTTGTTAGACTTGCTGATACCAAAATGTCTTTGCCGATTATCGGAGACTTAGAGAATTCCATTGATAAAGTTTCATGAGGACTTAAACATGTTCACAAAGTTGAAGTGACTGTGAGTATGTATGTGACGAAGCTTGCTTTGGGAGGCATTAAGCCACTTGTTAGCATTTTCATTAGTTCTCCTTGTGTGAAATGAAGTCCGATGGAGGAAGGTTAATGCGGCACTTAAGTTAAGCATATGTTGAGTGTCAAGATGGAATAAAATTTGATAAGTCCTCTAGGAGGCTTAATAATAGGCATGCAACGGCATGTGAGTCGCCGGTCTTAGAGATTTCTTTTGAATGTTATTTACTTGTTAAGGTATTACCCCCTCATCTTGGTGACGATTTAAAGTAGGCTTCCTTTATTTGATGAAATAAGTGTATTCCAAGATGTTCTTTAGTGAGTTTCTTCAGAGGGTTGCCATGTATTCCCAGAGGAAGCAAATAGTGGACTTTTTTAGAGAGCGCAACGTACTCCCAAAGGGAGCTAATAGTGGACTTTTTTGGGATTTTGGTCTATTGAAGGAGCTACTTTAGGACTATGGTGGAATTTTTTTTTTTTTGTGGAAAGAGCGACTTCAAGACTTCGATGGAGAAGTTCTTTTTGTGGAAAAAGCCATTTTGGGACTCCAACGGAAAGGTTGTTCTATGGAATGAGTCACTTCAGAACTTTGGTGGAAAAGTTGTACCATGGAAAGAGCCACTTTGAGATTTCAGTGGAATTATTATTTCTATGAGTAGTTGTTATCTTCAAGGAACAACAAATGAGTAGAAAAGTTCATAGTGTAATTGAATTAGCTTTTATTCATTATGTAAAATTTGCTTAAAATTAATGGAGGACGTGCTTATTTAAATTACGACATCTCCTACTCTTGTTGCATAGACTTAGCTGCTAATGATGGCATCTTTCTCTTCAATAACTTTCCTGAGTGCGGTTTCATGCTATTCATATGTTTCCTTTAACTCCAGTCCTTTGCCAGATAAGTCGGGAGATCGCCATTTTCTTCTAGTCTAGGTTGCGTTTTGGGGTTATTCTATCTTCAATCAATGTATTCTCTTATATAGTTGCACTGGATCAGCTTTTCTATTTCATCTTTCCAATTGTGGCATTCGTTTGTAGTATGACCCCAACTATGGTGAAAGTTGCTGTACTTCAAGGATTTTTACCTCTTTGGATTCTCTACGATCTTTGGGAGCCACTTAACCAAGCCTTGTTGCTTAGTTATCAGAAGTGTTTTTATTCTCGAGATGCTTAAAGGAGTGTATTTAAGGTTTATTTGTGAGGGCCATGTTTTGCTTCGTTTAGCTTTTTGTCCGAGTTGGGGCCCTTTTTGTGCACCTCGAGCTTGTCCTCATCTTGAGGGGTCGTTGTTTCCTCGATCCTAATGTACTTCTCTACACACACTAGGAGCTCTGTTGGAGTAGTGGGAGGTTTCCCAACAATCAGATCCCAAAACTTTTGGTGCTTCAAGTTTTGTTGAATGATGTTGAGCATGAGCTCTTGATTGACGTAGAGGATCTTGTGTACTACTTGGATGAAGTAGTTGAGATAAGTCCATAGGGACCCTGTGCCAATATGGTTGAACCATGTTAGGGCATGGTTGATGAAGAAATTATGAAGAAAACATTGTGCCAATATTTCCCATCTAGTGATGGATCTAATTGGTATCTGGTTAAACCACGTTAGGGCTTGCTTGATGAGTGCAATGTTGAACAACTTGAAGGATATAGCTTCGCTCAAGTTGTAGAGTTTCATCTATGCCTGTCAATGGGTAGAGTATTGTCCTCCCTAAACCCATACCTTAATATACCCAAATAATTAAACCTTATATTTACCCTACCCTATCCAACCCATAGACCCAATTAGATTCATACCCTAAAATGCCCAAATAATAGACCCCAAACTAAACCCTACACTATCAAACCCTAGACCTATTGGGCCTATGATTGGGTTTAGTTTATTAGACCTAATTTTTAGATTGTATTTTGATTTGACTATTTTTTTTTGTCTTTTTCAAAATTTTTAGTGTCAATTAAAATGTTAAAACTACCTAATATTTGAATGCTAAAGTAATTTATTAATATTGGCTAATTTTTTTGGCATATATTAAAAAAATTAACTCGAATCTTTTTAAATTAAAAAAATGAGTATACATTTAATTTTAGTCGTTTAATTTAATTTAATTAATTTATATATTTAATTTTTTGTATATTAAACAAATAAAAACCATAAGAGTATGCATCACTTTTTTACTCTCTTCCCTATATTATTTTTTTTTCTCTATTTTTCCTCTAAGATATTATTTTTTCTTTCTTTAACTTTATTCTTTCCATTTTATTTGAAATATTATTATTTCATGTAATATATTCAATCAAATATATGTAAATAGTAGAAAAAAATTAATTTTATGTTACTAAAAATTTGAATATGTAGCACCAAAATATAAAAATCTTTCTTTCTCCTCCATCTAAAGCTACTGAAAATAAATAAATTCAAAATGATTTTAATTTTTTTAATTTTATATATATTAAAATTTTAAATATACACTTCAAGTAAGCTATGATTATTATTATAAATTTAACCTTGATATAAGTAATTCGGGTTAATTAGTTAAATTTCACTATTTGGATAATGAGTAATTTTGAGGTAAGCCTAACAATGGATGAGTTTTAATTCAAATTAGATCTGAATTTGATTCGAATTTTAGAATTTTTTATCTGATTAAAATATTCGATTGATCAGATCTAATTATAAATATTTATAATCTAAAATTAATTATTTTTAATATATTTTTAGGTTTAGGTTTGACGAAAATAGAAACTAAATAAAGTTTTATGAGTAAAAAAGATTAAAGTTGGGAATGAGGGAATTAGAAAATTGATATTTGATATTGGGTATTGGGTATTTGGGTATTTTATGAGTATAGACCGTACCCTTATCCATTCAATTTTTCTTAATGGGTCTGGGTAGGATTCGAGTCTCATGTTTATTTATTGGGTATGAGTATGAGTATTGTACTATTATCATGGGCTTAGGTAGGGTAAAATCCTACCCCTTGATAGGCATAGTTCCATCCTTATTAGGAAGTTGTCTAAGTGCTTATGGCCTTACTCTAGTAGTTAGGCTATCTTTACTCCTAGTAGGAGTGTCTCTGCTAAGATGATTGGAGAGAAAGGGTTGCACAAAGAGAGAGTAGTCATTAAAGGGTAGTGTTGGCTTCCTACTCCTCTATGCGATTGTGGTGTCGAGGAATGTGTTTGAACACAAATATCTATTGGCACATATAGGGCAGATTCCTTTCCAAGTGAAGAGTATGGGTCTCCTTGTTGGGGTAAAGGAGGAGGAGCAACATCTTTCTTAGAGTTGGCTTTTTGCATAGTTCTCTTAAGAGGGGATGGAACCCCTTAACTCCAATGTGAGGATTGTTGCAATTCCTAAGGTTTGTGCTCCTTTGTGTACTGGGTATCTTGAGTAATGTTCTTTAGCATGAACTTCAGCATCTCTTGGGTCTAAGGTAAGCTAAGATCTTTAGCAAAAGTTACTTGTTGCGCATTGCGCAGGCATCTACTTTGGCGCATGTTGTATATCAGGGGTTAGCTCCAACTCCGATTGTGGTGGTACTTCAAATGGGTGACTCTCTACGATCAGCAACTCCTCTTGTGTTCAACTTCCTATTCCTTAGCCTTTCTCTTCTTGCTTTGAGTCTTGAGAGGCACGATGTGTCTTGCACTAGTGTTTTCTTTTGTTGTTCCTAGCGCATGATGGTCTTGGTGGTCAGTTGCTTCAGCCGCAACTTGGGTAGTAATGCTTTCCAAGAAGGTTCTCTATGCTTCTTATGTGATAGGCAAGACTGGTTCTCTAGGAGGAGGGGCCTGCCATACGGGTGCCTCTTCAGGTACTGATTGCATATTAAGAGTAGGGTTCGGCAATAGACTAGGCAGTACTTCCTGCTGGTCGTTCTCCATATTCTCCTATGATGGGGGTTACTTACTGTTAGGTTCACGAGCGCTTAACTTGCCTACATCCTCAACGTTCATTCTTCTTCCTTTGAGTTTCCCATAAACAACACCAAAATGATGTTGCTCAAAAATAGAATAAGGTCTTTTTTAAAAACAGTGGAGTATCAGTTCGTTTCTCAGGAACGCGAGTAGAGAAATTCGCTCTTCTCGGGAGTTCTGTTGCTCTGAAAATTTTGGCTAATGATTTTTTGTGTCCTATTTCTTTTGGGAACTTGGTACTTATAAATTTTAGTCTTGATGGGTTTAGGCTTATTAGGGTTTTTCTATTCTCTTTATGGGTTTGACTAATCTATTGGGCTCTCTAGCCTGTTGCTTAGTTAATTAATCTTAAGGTTGATTTATTATTTTTAGACGACTTACCAAAATCTCTTTAGGTCGAATTTTAGTCACATCAAGTATTAATCGTCAAGGGAATAAATTGTCATATTCCTTCTAAATCAAAATTGATGAAATGTGGAAAAATAAAAAAGAAAAGAAAATTAGAACCTAATTTACTATATATGTAGGATAAGTAGAGGGTAAAATTGATAATTTAAAAAATTTGGTGTGAGAACTATCTATAGTGTATATATAAATGGTAATTTCTGATGTAATATTATAACTCGGCATGAGTTTGACACAAAAAATTATGTTTGGGTCGACCCATTTTGGGTTCTAGTCTAATAAGTTTGATATGAATAGGAACACCAAAAAAGAATAAGTTATGTTAGGAACACCAAAGTTTAGGTTATATGAACAATCCAAATGTTAATTTTGGGTCATACAACAACTATAACATATCCAAGACAACCGATCCAATCCAACTCAAGCCTAATTGACCAAATAAAGTTTTAAAATTTTTAAAAATATTGTGCTTGTGTTGTTTTCACTTGGAATATCAATTTGAAAGTCGATATTCATATAAATATCGTGTTAAGACATGAATACAAATACTTTTAAGATATAAATAATACTAATAGAATTATATTATAATTAAAAAACATAATGAAACTTAAAGGATTAGAATACTCTTTTATAAAATATAATTCTTAGAGTAACTCAATTTCATTATGACATATTAGATTGGTTGAGATGAAACAGATAATAATATATTTTTAATGTTTAATGCTTCTTTCTCTCTTTCTCTCTCTTAAGTCATAGATGTTTTAGTTATATTCTTGAAAGAGAAAATTTAAAGTATCATGCACATTCAATATCATTTCATTTTCAATGAAATTAACAAGAAATTTTTTTAAAGTCACACTAAAGTTGATAATGTATTTTTTGGTGAGGAGGTTGTTTGGGAATGAATTAGTGAAATATGTGGTGGCAGAGGGGATTTTAAGCATTTTCCCCAAATAGATAGACTAAGAGTGGGTTGAATTCTACAACAAAAGGATAACACGTTAGACTTGTTGAGATGGCCCTCAGTTGAGATCATTTGATGCTTAAATTAGATTAAGTAAAGATAGGGTAAAGCTATAAGTAAAAAGGCAGAGAGGGTAGATACATGCGTACTATTAGCATACATGAGATAGGTACTTATAATGGACAACCAAACTTGAAATCAGGAGGTTGAAATGACATTTGGCACCCTATGGAGAGGTACATGGGATCTTTTAGGGGTATCAGTCAATATGCTTTTGCCCGGCCAAAAGTATAGTGGCATGTCTCCTATAGTTATTACAGAGAAAAAAGGCTGATGGTGCATTTAGACGGATATGATAGGTGGATGGCAATATTAAATATAGAGAGGATGGCTGACAAAAGACTGATGTTCATTTAATGCATCCTTCCATGACAGACGCATGTGTTCCCAACTTTGTAGGGTCGGTATCAACAATTTGCCACCCCAAAAATCCTCTTTCTATGAGCATAATCTTCTTCTTTCCTTGATAAGGTTGATATATTGACGTGTAGATGATTGATAGTACCAAAAACCTATACTATTGCTGGGAAGACTCACCTTTACATAAGTTGACTTGAAGACAGTTGGTGAGAATGGTGGGGCGAGATAGAGTTGTCATTTTAAGAAATAGGCTAAATTTGTGCAAGACAAAGAGGTATCTCTCCCTTATCATGAGTACCCCACACTTCTTAGCTCAAGTATGGAGTTATTTATAGAATCGATTTGAAAATTGAGCTAAGAAATAACATGTTTGTTGAACCTTATTTTTAGACTCAATAAATGATGTTGATTAGAACCCTAACTGGCCACACATGTAGGATTTAAAATGCCTCAGAAAAGTGAATTGCAGAAGTAACTAGTGTCATTGCAATTATGAGCTTGTAACTTTTACTAGTTGCCTTTTCCTTTCACCTCTGTAAAAGAGGCTCCATTTCCTACTTTCTTGCCTTTTAGTCTCTTTTTCCACTCTTGACCTAATATAGACGTTGCTTCTCACAAAGGTAGGCAAAGACTTCCAGGCGCTCTTCAAGTTCTCTTTAGCAAAACTTTTGGCCAATATTTTCAAGGAAACCATCTCTGCCCTCATTTTTGTAAGTCTTTTGTCTCCAAATCTCCATTATTCTTCTTCAACCCCTTCCCCTCTTTTTTCTTTCTTCTTTTATTTACCACTCAAACCAGATTATCTTTGGAAATGAGTGGACCTAAGTATAGGGGTAAGGAATGTTAAGAGTCTTTAGTGAAGAGGGTGGGAGCTTCGACAAGTCCACTGAGCGGTTGTCTATGGAAGGTCGAGAGTAGACCATAGGGAGGTCTTGAGTAGTTCTTAAGAGGTAGTGATTCCCCTAATGATTCTTCAAAAATGAGGCATTAGAGGCGAGCGAGTCTGAGGTCGGTGATGCTGAATTTATCAGGAGCATAGAGAGAGAGAGAGAGAGAGAGGTTCCCCCATGACAGTCGATGAGCCAAGGACCTCGAGGCATAAGTTTAATACTCCATCCCATTTTACTGGCATCAGGTCAGACTTCTTGCACAACAAATTAGAACTCTTTAGGGTAGCCTGCCACATCCTGCTTGAATTTGAACTCATCTTTCCCGAACCAAATTACACCATGGATTGACCTTTGCCTGGTTGCATAACAGTTCATTAGCCGATTTTGCAGTGTGTCCCTATGATTCCAATAGCCCATCGTAGACCAATTAAATAGGATTAGTATTTGCCCAATGCAACTCCTTTTGAACTCTTTCTTGATCCTGTATAACTTTGTGGTCCTTACGAAGATCCTCCACCAATCTCTATCTTTTATCGATTTTTAAAACTTGTTTAACTGTCCTGCCTAGAGGAAATCAAAAAAATCCTTAGATTTTGGATTTTACTAATTGAACTCCCATTCTTATCGATAATTTCTTGTCACCCTTTCCTCATCCTAAAGATTGGACTAGAAAAATTGATGTTTTTATGTTCGAGCCCCTAAAAGCCATTTGTTTGATGTCTCGAGAAATTACAGAACCAGGACGGTCCATTTCCCTTTCCATGAACGTCTTTCATGGGGTAACACATTCATTTAGCAACTCCTAAGGGTCGAGGAGTTAGAAGCAAAAGAGCAAATCTAGGATGGAGCCTTAGTTTTGGTGGAACTCTTAATTTCCTATATTAAGGTTGATCTGGCATACATCTGAGTAGATGCTTCGTCCCATTTAGCTTATCTGACCAATCTCTGATAAAACTTTCTTTTCTATGCATATTTATCTCTAATGGCAAGAGCATGCTAAGTAGCAATTGTAAGAATTAAACTAGATCTGTGAAACCCATCACATAAAATCCAAGAACCATCATATTAAAGCATTGAAATCAATCTAGAGGCGGAAGCATACCTGAATCCATGAATACCGATGAAATCCTTTTAATCTTGCGGTTATTGGTCTTCCAAATTAGTGCGTATGAAGTTTGAGAGAAGTTATTCTCTCTTTTCTAATGATGGGATATCAGAAAAGAATCATACACATAATTCGAGGACCATAACCCTGGTATAACTATATATGTTTTCTTTATTTCTAATTTGCCCCGTCATAAAATTAGAAATTACAAATTAGAGTATCTACACATATAAACCTATACTTTGTAAGGTAACTTAAACCCATCTAATAATTAGATCACTTTATTTGGGCCAAGCCTTTTACGATGGCAAATTTCATACAATTATTATTAATATATATATATATATATATATTAAAGTCCAAATTCCAACAATCTCCCACTTGGACTACATATATATACATCACCTTATAATTATATGCCATAATATAACTTTATGAGCTCAAAATTTTCCTACCATAACTAAAATTATCTTTACACAATCTCATCCATCAATTATGTCAATATAGAACTAAGGCGATTTTCGCTACATATATCGTGGCTAAATCTATCCCTAATCATGTATATCAACACAACTAAATGACATAGATCTAGTTAGGATGTGTAGCATGGAAATTACATGTAATATGATCTAAACACGCATATTTTCAATTGGTCCAGCTTAAACTTTAGTGAGATCAAACCATACCAAAATTAAAGTGTGGATAAACCGAAAGAGACTTTATTTCTGCAGAAAATAACATCAAATTATCACAAACTAAAATAATTGAAAAAATTTCTATACAGAAAATCATTTAGAATTACAAACTTCCACTAAAACTAAATGTCCTCAAATGACATGACACCCATATGAGCAGTGTGCTTATGAAAGACCTCAGGTGGTAGTCCCTTAGTAAGTAGATCCACAACCATGGAGTTTGTGCCAATATGCTCTATAGACAATTGACTACTTTAAACTCTTTCTTTAACAACCAGGAACTTAATATCTATATGATTTGACATTGTCGTGCTCCTGTTGTTGTTGGAATATAAGACTGCTGACTTATTGTCACAAAATAACATAAGCGGCCCTTTAATTGTATCCTTAATTCGCAACCCAGTGACAACATTTCGCAACCATATTCCATGATTAGATGCCTCATAACATGCAATAAACTCAGTTGCCATTGTGGAAGGAGCTACAAGTGTCTGGTTAGCACTCTTCCAGGAAATAGCTCCTCCAGCAAGCAGATAGATATAGCCTAACGTAGATTTCATACTATCAAGGCATCCGACGAAGTTAGAGTCTGAATACTCGATGATCTCTAATTTACCCAACCTTCTATATGTCAGCATGTAATGTTTTGTTCTTTATAGATACCGCATGGCTCATTTAGCTAACTTTCAATGATCCATTCCTGGATTGCTCAAATATCTGCCTAACATCCCAACAATGTACGCAATATCCGAACACGCATAGACCTAAGCATACATTAAACTCCGTATTACTTATGCATAAGGAATCTTTTAGATTTCATTCTTCTTAAAAGTACTCTTAGGGCATTAATTGAGACTGAATTTGTCTCCTTTAGCCACAGGGGTATCTCCCAGTTTACAATCTTACATGCCATATCTCTTGAGAAACTTTTCAATATAGGCCTTTTGTAATAATCCAAGGATACCTCGAGATTGATCTTGGTGTATCTGAATTCCTAATACCAAAGTTGTGTCACCAAGATCTTTTATCTCAAAATTCCTTGTTAAAAATTTCTTGGTTTCATGTAACAAGCCTATATCATTGCTGGCAAGCAGTATGTCATCAACATACCAAACAAAAAAATATGCTTGCTCCCATTGAACTTATGGTATATACGATCATCAACTAGATTTATCTCAAAACTAAATGAGATAATCAGTTAGTGAAATTTGTAATACCATTAACGAGATTACTACTTAAGCGCATAGATGGATTTCTTTAACATTCAAACCATTGACTTTGCATCACCCAACATATAGTTTTTTGGCTATATGATATAAATTTTCTCATCAATGTCGCCATTGAGAAACACCATCTTAACATCCATTTGATGTAGCTCAAGATCAAAATATACAACTAAAGTTATTATAATCCTAAAGGAGTCTTTCGATAAAACTAGAGAGAAAGTCCCTTTATAATCGACGCCTTTTTTCTGTGTGAAGCCTTTAGCAACAAGAAATGCCTTGTACCTCTCCACATTGCCCTTCAAATCACTTTTGGTTTTAAAAATCTATTTGTAACTAATGGCTTCGCACCTTCTAGCAATAGAATAAGATCCTACATGTCATTGTCCTTCATGGACTTAATTTCTTTATTCATGGAATTAGTCCACTTTTCAGAGTTAGAACTTTCCATGGATTGACGGAAGTTGATCCGATCATCTTTCATCACTCCAATGTCAACATCATGTTCTTTGAGAAATGTAATATAATCATCAGAAATTGGACTTCTCCTTTCTTTAGTGGATCTTTTTAATGGCATTGGTTCTTGAGGTTGTAGAGTTTGTTCTTCCGGAATAACTTCTTGAACCTGAACGGGAGGTTCAATGAAATTATCTTGATCTAGAGTTGTTTTTTAAAAAATGTTAGGTATAGAAAGTTGTTCCTGATCATTGTCAATAGCAGTCAGAGGGATATTAACATACATATTCCTCTTCAAAGATAAAGTCCCTAACTTTTTCACCCCCAACAAACTCGACATCCTCAGAGAATCGAGCATTACTTGTCTCAAAAATAGACTTAGTTGTGGGCTCATAAAATTTGTAACCCATGGATATTTCAAAGTATCTAATGAAATAGCAATTGATAGTTCTGGAATCTAGTTTCTTTTCATTTGACCTAGAAGGCTTTGCCTCAGCTGGACATCCCGAAATATGTAATGCTTTAAACTAGGCTTCTTGCCCGTCCAAAACTCATATGGGGGTTGTCTTTCTTCTTGTCCTTTGATGTGGAGGCTAAGTGAGCACTATCTATCTTCTCTTGCTTCAATATCCCATCTTCCTAAACACAGTGTGAGATGAACTCGTTAAGGGACCATGAGTCCTTTTGGCAGTTATACCTCACCTTGAACTGTCTAAACCTTGCTGGAAGGGATATCAAAGCCAAATGCACTAACAAGTCTTCAGACAAATCCAACTTGAGTGCCTTTAATTTTGAAGCAAGATGAGACATTTTCATAATATACTCCTTTATGTTTTCTTTACCCATGTACCTCATTGAGATGAGCTTTGCTAAGATTGTACTAGTTTTAGCATTTTCATTCTTAGCAAACCTTTTCTCAAGATCCACAAGGAAAGCCTATGTTGCATCCACCTTATCAGATATAGTGCCCCTAAAAGCTTCTAGAATGGCACATTTGATGACCATCAAATTTATGCGATTGGACTTTTCCCACTTTTCCATCTCCCTCTTTTCATCCGAGGTACTCATATTAGTGAGATCAGCGGGTTTAGCAACCCTTAATGCAAGGTCTAGGTCGATGACTCCCAAAGTAATTAAGATACTTTTTTCCCATGCCTTAAAGTTTATGCCATTCAACATAGGAATAAAATTGATGCTAGCAGTGATATTATCAGAAGAAGCAGAAACTAAATAGAGAACAAAACAAACCAAACAAACAAACTCACACAAGTACCAAGGTAGAAAACCAAAATGGAATAATAAATTCAAATAAAGGTAAACCCCATCTAAATATATCGGACAACTATATGCAATTTTGCTAAGTATAGACCTTCATTTGGGCTGATCAATATTTATATAAGTTACATGCACATAACCGTTTATATTTCAAAATAAATTAATTTCCACCTGAGAAGTCACTTTGGTGACATATTTCTTCAATTAATTTATATCAAAAAATATATAAACATACTAATATTTGAATTAAAATTCCTCCCAAAAAATATTGGTTAAAGTTAGTGGTGCTGTTTATAAGAATAATTAACCTTATCTAGATCAACTACCTGCAAATCATAAGAATTATAAGGCAATTTTATTCCAAGTAAGGAATGAGTACAATAATAAAAAAAAATACTTGCATATGAATGCATCATTAATATATATATATAATTGTATCCCAACATGGCAAAAGCATTACCATACAGTACTGTGGTAGGCCATCATTCATGATAAATGGAAACAAATATAAACAAATTACCACCGCACACCACCAATTGAAAAGCTTTCTACTTTAATATTGATAGTGCAACCTACTGCTTTCAATTCAAAAACACGATTCACTGTGGCAAAAATTAATCTACTCTTTTGATTTCAATTATAAAATTTTGGATACCAATTTTGACAATAATCAAACTTATTGAGTATTTCAAAAGATTAAATCCATAATAAAAAATTTGAATAAAACTTTATTGAACATATGAAACCTTAAATTCAAATAGATTTATCATAAAATAATAGATTTCTCAATAATTTAACATGAGTGGCTCCGATACTAATTGTTCGAATTAAACTAGATGTGTGAAACCCGTCACATAAAACCCAAGACCATCATGTTAAATCATTGAAATCAATCTAGATGCGGAAGCGTACCTGGATCCATGAATACCGATAAAATCCTTTGAATCTTACAGTTATTGGACTTCCAAATTAGTGAGTACGAAGTTAGGGAGAAGTTATTATCTCTTTTCTAATGATGAGATATCAGAACAGAATCATACACATTTTATTCAAATTTTTGATTATGGATTTAATCTTTTGGAATATTCAATAAGTTTGATTATTGTCCAAATTGGTATCCAAGATTTTATAATTGAAATCAAAAGAGTCAATTAATTTTTGCCACAATGAATTGTGTTTTTGAATTGAAAGTAGTAGGTTGAACTATCAATATTAATTGAAGTAGAAAGCTTTCCAATTGGTGGTGTGCGATAGTAATTTGTTTATATTTATTTCCATTGATCATGAATGATGGTCTGCCACAGTGCTGTATGGTAATGCTTTTGCCATGTTTGGATACAATTATATATGTATATATATTGATGATGTATTCATATGCAAGTATTTTTTTTTATGGTACTCATTCCTTACTTGGATGAAAATTGCCTTATAATACTTTTGATTTGCATGTAGTTGATATAGATGAGGTTAATTATTCTTATAATCAACATGAGTGGCTCCGATACCAATTCTTAGAATAAAACTAGATATGTGAAACCTATCACATAAAACCCAAGAACCATCATGTTAAATCATTGAAATCAATCTAGATGTGGAAGCGTACCTAGTGTTGGAATAGTGCCCGACAAGCCAATTAGATTGGCCTTGTAAAAGCTATTTTCTTATAAAACAATCTTGATTGAATGATATTCTTTATATGGCTACCTTCAGCTTATGCTTTATTTTACTTCACTTGCATTTGGATGAAGCCCCTAGATCACTTATGACTACAAGACTTGGTTCGGTGACCATGGAATAAGTCTCACATGATCGTGATCTTAAATCTTCCAAGTCATAGGATCTTAAGAGACAAGGCATCTAAGATCCGGATAGACTTGCACTAATGATGCATAATCTAAGAGTTGGATATTACTCCATTCCATGAACAACTGTATTAGATATGAGTGGATGTTAGTGGGTGCTTGTTAGAGAACAAGGCGTTGAAGACCCTCCGGAGAATCCACTAGATAGCCGTAGTGGCAAGTCGGCAGTGATTAATTTTCCTACTTACGCTCGTGTATATTATTAGTCCTCTAACTTGAGGATCCATGGTAACTTTATGTTCGGTCCTCATGCTTTGACTCTTCCTTGACCACTTAGCAGGTCTTTCGAGTTGAGGTTGGGTATGAGCTACTTGGCATGGAGGTTTGTGAGATCCAAGATGGAATCCAACTCCTTACTTTTGTGAAGAGCGAGTGCATCTCCTATGTTTTCTATAATGATCGATTCCAAGAAATCCTTGCGCAAGGTAGTGTGACAATTTGAAAAAGGAGTTTTCCAAAGGTGAGGTCACACAAGGGAATCAGACATTAAGAATAGAAATATAGTATCGAGGCTATTAGGAAGCCGATAAATATCTTGTCCTATGCCTCTTTTGGGAGATAGGAGAGGGAAGGACCATATTGGATGGCATGCATAGAGTTATGATGGTTATCCAAAATATTCATTTCGGCCAATTAGTTGGACTCCATGGGCTTGAGGTTGGACATCAACTATGGAGATTGAGTACTTTTCAATTAATGAGATTAACTTAATTGAGTCGATTAGTTTAAAATGAGTTTTAAACTAAAATGAATATAAGATATTTAAAAGTCACAAAGAGTTGTGAGCCCATGTTCAATGAATAGTAGAACCTATTGGGCCACACACAAAAGCCAAATAGCTTCCAAAATTGGTAGAGCAATTTTCTAAGTGTTAGAAAATCACCCTTTGGTGACCGATTTTCGAGGCTCCAATCTAACAGTTAATTTTGGTTTGATTAATTTAAGTGTTAAATTAATCAACTAATTTAAGAGTTAAATTAGACCAATAATTATGGATTTAATAATTTGGTACCATATTGACCATGACTTAAAGAGTTTAGTTGACTAATTTAAGCTTAAGAGTTAAGCTTGTTTGATTTAAGAGTTAAATCAAAGGTTAATTAATTAAACTAAAGGGTTTAATTTAATTAATGGGAAGAATACCTTTTGGAGGGAAAATTTAAATAAAGTGTTCATTTAAATAAGCATCTTAATTAATTTGGAATTGGATTCTAAATGAAATTGAAATGCACTTGCAATTCAAGTAAGACTTGAATTTGAACTTTGCCAACTGGGCATTCCACTTGGGCGGTCACCTTGAGAAAGGTGTGATGCCTCCACCCTCTATATATAGATATAGAGTTCATGCAAAATTCAAAATTCACATTGTTGAAAAGTGTGAGAATTAGATTCTTGCATTCCCTCCAAAATCTATGTCTATATGCATTGCATCATGTATTGAAGCTTTGCATTTCTTCTTCTTCTTCCCAACCTGAAAATTGGCCTCTTCTAACTCATTTTCTCCTCTCTAACTCCGAATTCTAGTGAGGAGAAATTGGAAGATTGTTTGGTGTGTGGATCGTATCAATAGAAGCAAGGCACTTGACTTGCTCCGTTTTGGAGATCCACCTGCAGTGGCTTTCGGTGGCGATTTTTTATGGAGTGATCCAAAAGGATTTTTGGCTCAAATTTTTCATAGTAGCTTTCCCTATATGTTTATGTGTTCCAAATTTAATTTCGTGAATTTTGGAGCTGTTTAGCCCAGGCAGACATTGCCGTCTTTCTACTGCGCCAATTCTAGACTGTTTCTGGATTTGTGAGAGATAGTTGATCTTCTCCTTGTTTTGAGCTACAAGAGGTAATTATTCATCCTAATTTAGATCTATGGCATGATTAGATTCTTGGGAGCTCGAGTAGCTTAGTTAATTTCAAGCTTATGAAGTTTTGATTTATGGATCCTAATGCTACTCTAGCATTCAAGTGGTATCGGAGCTTTGTTGATGCTATGTTTTGGATTATTGTTTGATTGATTCATGTGATAAATTGATCAATATCACCAAATGCTTGATCCAAGGGATGGATTGGAGTGTTTGGTTGATGATGCTTGTGGCTCTATTGCTTGATGAATTGAAAGCATGCTATTATGTGATTTAAGAGTTGATTCATGTTTTAGTATGTTTCAATTCATAGTGATAAATGTTGAATGTGGATTTAGCATTTATTGTTGTTATATGGTGATATAACATGTTGATATTTGATCAAAAGAGTTTTGGTCATTTTTGGATCCAATTTGATTGGAGTTGTATTGGAGATTTTGAAGAATATGATTCTAGTTTTCTCTAACTTTTGAAGGCATGATTGAGCACTTGAATTTACTTTTTTAATAGAGGTTTTAAATCTAAAAATTCATCTGTAATGTGTGTTTAAGTTTTGGGAACATATGGTAAAACTATTGATGCATGAAAGTTGAGTGGAAAATAACTTGACACACCTTGAGGCCCCAAAATAGGAGGCTGCCGAGTAGTAGTCGGGTGATGCGCACACGTTGTACGCGTGGCCTGCCCAGTCGTGCGCCCAATCTGGGCGGTAGTCCTTATTTTGTGGTTTCGGTGAGTTTTGAGTATTTTTCCAACTCCTTTTGTGCTTGAAATGTTTTTGCACTACACATAGTAGATGCACAAACGTTGTGCAAGTTCTCAAAATTATGTTTAACATTTCTAAATGCCTTTAAAAATTGGTTAAAGTTTATATTCCAATCATAGCATAAATGTTATGCTTGTTCAATTATTTGTTTATGAGATAAGCATTTAAATGATGGAATTAATTTTTAATTCTAAATTTATTTATTGTTCATTTAATTGTTGAACGGATGATGAATGAATGGTGATGATCATGAGCCTTTAATATTGATTTTGATTGTTTCAAGTTATTGAAATAGGTTGTATTAAATTGAGGCTTGCATGCTTCTTAATTTCTACCTTGTAAATGGTATGAGAGTAGAATCACTAGGAGTGAGGCTTCCTATTCATGTAAATGTTACATGGAGCAATGGAAGCCAATGGATGCATGGAGACTTTTGAAGGCCCATAAATGTATGGGATATAATCATGTAATAGCTAGATTTAATCAACCCACCTAAAATCAACTAGGTGCTGCACCTATGGCTCTAAGTGCACCACGTAGTTAGGCTATGGTCATCCCACCTTGGGAGCATGCTAGGCGCATTTACTTATTTATGTTTTCTATATCCTATTGATGTATGAGATGTATGTTTAGGATATAAAAAACCCAAATAATGAGATAAAATGATGAGATCTTTGCAAGCAAAAACCCTCCACTTAGAATGTCTAAGTACTTTTCAAATATTAAGTTAAAATGGATACAAATTAAAAGAGTTTTAATTAATCTAATCCTTCTACCAATAGTATATGGCATGACGATGCTACCACTTTTGTGTGATATACATCCGGTCATGGGGGTCATACTTAGGTGGAAAGCTATGACCATGCACTTTGTATGAGATACACCTTTGATTTGGGAATGCCTACACATTATACACTCTGTCATGGGGGATGTTGTGGCACCAGTCTCGAATTAAAATTTGATTGGTAGGTTTGACTTAACATCGAGTAATGTAGAGGTTGTCCATCAGAGGATCTACAGGAAATGGTAAGGCAAAATATATTAAGGGTTGCATGATATGCAATTAGCAAAAGTTGCTTACCTTTGGATTGCTCATGGATATATATCCAGTTATGGGGGGTCTACTTACAAGTCCTTAGGATCTTGACTGTCACTAGGAAATATGATTTCTCAAATTCTTTTAAAGGGTGAAGGATTTGATAAAATAGTAGGAGGAAAACATGCTTGAAAGACCATAAACATGTTTTTAATATCAAATCAATCACATGCTTATACTCTTTTTTCGCCTCTTGTAGATTTTCGAAATCTTCAATCAAAATGGCTAAAAATCCACTCGTAAGAATATTGGAAACCAATAAACTAATTGGGCTGAACTTCCTAGATTTGTTAAGGAAGCTTAAAATCATTCTTAACTTTGAAAAATAGACTTACATCCTTGATCAAAGTCCTGTGGACACCCTTGGTGATGACGCCACTGATGCACAACGTGAAATGTTCACAAAATTTGTAGATGATGATCTACAAGTGAGGTGTGTCATGATGGCATCAATGTCCAGTGAGCTCCAAAAGACTCATGAGCACATGAAGCATGCTCGAGAGATCTATGTGCACTTGAAAGAGTTGTATGGTGTACAAAGTAGACACAAAAGGTTTGCTTTGTCTAAAGAGCTCTTTAGGGCAAGGATAAGTGAAGGGTCCAATGTCCATGATCATGGCCTTAAGATGATAGGACTAATCGAGAATCTTGGATAGTTAGATGTGATAAGGGACAATGACCTCTACATGGATTTGATCTTACAGTCATTACCATCATCATATGATCAATTTGTTATGAACTTCAATATGTCCAAGCAAGATGTTATAGTTAACGAATCGATCAATATGCTTGTGACCACGGAGGTAACTATGAAAAAAGAAAAGCCCCTTATGTTTGCATCCTCCTCAAAGTCGAAGGGCCTTAGAGGTCCTAGAAAGGGAGGTAAGAGGAAAAAGTGTTCTTCCTCAAAAGGGAAGCAACCTTAAAAAAGTTCCGGTAGAGTTAAGAAGAAGGTTAAAATTGAAGCTAGTTGTTTCCACTATAGCAAGAAAGGGCATTGGAAAAGAAATTGCAAAGCTTACCTTGCAGCCCTTGGAGGGTATGTACTTTATTGAAGTGCACATGACGACTAATTCTTCCACATGGGTATTTGATACTGCATGCAGTTCTCACCTTTGTAATTCGTTACAGGGATAGAAAGAAGAAAGAGTCTTCAAGAAGGGGATATGATTATCCCCCTCGAAAATGGAGCAAGAGTTGCAGCCACTTTCTACAGCGTTACCAAGTTGGACTTGGGGAATGCTTGCACTGTACTTGATCCAATTTATTATGTACCACACCTTGTTAAGAACATTGTTTCAATTCCTGTTCTTGATAGTGAAGGATTTTATTTTTCTATATCAAATGGGAAGTTGATGCCATTAAAGAATGGTTCTTTGATTGCTCAAGGTACATTAATAAATGCATTGTACATACTTGATTCTCAACCCTCACGAATGCACATTCAATCACATAAAAGAGAATCAGATATCCAAGAAGATGCCATTCTTTGGCATGCAAGACTTGGTCATATCTCTAAGAGTAGGATGAGCAAGTTAGAAGCTCTTAAAGCACTAAATGTTAATGGCATTGAAGACCTTCCTACTTGCGAATCTTGTTTAAAGGAAAAAATGACCAAAGCTCCTTTTGCAGGACAAATGGAGCGCTCCACAAGTCTCTTGAATTTGATCCATACGAACGTTTGTGGACCACTAAGAGTTAGTGGGAGAGGAGGCTATTCCTACTTCATTACCTTCACCGATGACTTTAGTCGGTACGGACATGTGTTTCTTATGAAAAACAAGTCTGAAGCCTTTGAAAAGTTCAAAGAGTATAGAAATGAAGTAGAAAAGCAACTAGAGCTAAGTATTAAAGCTCTTTGATCGGATCGAGAGAGATAATACTTGAGCACCGAATTCTTAGATTATCTAAAGAAGAATGAGATTTTCTCTCAATAAACTCCACTCGACAAACCCTAACACAATGGAGTAGCCAAAAAGAGAAATCGTACCTTGTTGGACATGGTACATTCCATGATGAGCTTTTTCGATGGGCTTATATCCTTTTGGGGATACGCGTTGCAAATGACAGTGAAGCTACTAAATATAGTACCTTCAAAGCGGTGCCCAAAACACCATATGAGATATGGCATGGAAAAGCACCCTCTTACCATTATCTTAAAGTTTGGGGATCTCCCGCTTACGTGAGATGGACTGTGGGAGATAAATTTGATAGTAGATCTACTTGTGCAAATTTGTGGGATACCCTAGAGAGTCTATAGGTTACTACTTTTACGATCCTTCCGAACAAAAGGTGTTTGTCTCAAGGGACGTCTATCTTTTGGAAAAGTGATTTCTATTATATAGAAATGACATTGTTGTTGAACTTGATGAAGTTCAAGATGATCCTGAAATCCCACAAGCAGTGGAAACAAGCGATCAAGTGAAGCATTGTACACAACTCTACAGAGATAGGACCGAATCAAGAAGCAACCCGAAATGTTTGGATTCCTTAATGAGATGGGCCAAACGAATGATGATCTGAAGACCTACGAGGAAGCTATGTTGGACATAGATTCGGAATGTTGGCTTGAAGCCATGAGATCCGAGATGGACTCCATGTACTGAAACAAAGTATGGACTTTGGAAGATCCACCAAAGGGAATGGTTCCCGTTGGTTGCAAGAGGATGTATAAGAAAAACTTGGAGTAGATGGAGAAGTGGTGACTTTTAAGGCGCGACTAGTGGCAAAGGGTTACACTCAAAAACCCGGTATTGATTTCGAGGAAACCTTTTCACTAGTCGCTATGCCTAAGTCCATTCGAATTCTACTTGCCATAGTTGCATATTATGACTATAAGATATGATAAATGGATGTGAAAACCGCTTTCCTCAATGGTGACATTGAAGAAGAAATCTATATAGAGCAACCACAAGGTTTTACATCCAAGGAGGGTGAGCAAAAGATTTGCAAACTCTAAATATCCATTTATGGATTCAAACAAGCATCCCAAAGTTAGAACGTACATTTTGACGAAACAATCAAATCGTTTGGCTTTGTCAAAAATGTGTATGAACCATGTGTGTACAAGAAGGCTAGTGGGAGTGCAGTATAGTTTATTGTGCTTTACGTCAATGACATCTTCTCATTGGGAATGAGGTAGGAATGTTAGAGTGTACTAAAGCATAGTTATCTACATAATTCTCCATGAAGGATTTGGGAGAAACATCCTACTTATTAGGAATACGTATCTATAGAGATAGATCTAAGAGAATGCTAGGGCTATCCCAAACCCCGTACATTGACAAAATACTAAAGAGGTTTAGTATGGTAGAATCTAAGAAAGGATTTTTCTTCAGGACATGGCATTCGTCTCTCAAGTCTATGGCTCCCAAGACTGATAATGAGAGATAAAGTATGTCCCAACATACCTTATGCCTCCACCGTTGGGAGTGTAATGTATACAGTTTAATGTACAAGACTGGATGTGGCACACTTGCTGAGTGTTACGAGTAGGTTCCAATCCAATTCCAGTGAGAGTCATTCAATATCTGTTGAAGTAATCCTTAAGTACTTGAGAAGGACGAAGGACTTACTTTTAGTATACGGCAATGGGGAACTGAAACTAAAGGGGTTTTCAGATTCAAGTTTCCAATCCAGTGTAGATAACCTCAAATCCACTTCTGGATTTATATTTTGCCCTAATGGCGTCACGGTGAATTGGCAGAGTTCTGAACAAGACACCACGACCGTGACAACCACTGAGGTGAAATAACTTGTGGCTTTGGAAATCACAAAAGAAAGTGTTTGGATAAAAAACTTCATCCAAAAGTTAAATGTAGTGCCTAGCATGCATGAGCCCATAATTGTCTTTGGAAGATAATTTCGTACTTGAGCCTAGATCTCATCAGTGATCCAAACACGGTAAATGCGTTGTCATTTGATATATGATATCAATTGATAGAGGCAACAACTGAGTGGACAAAGTTGCTTTAGAAGAGATTTTAGTAGAACCGCTGTCTTAAGCCCTAAAAGCAAAAGGTCTTTGAAGAACATCTTGAGAAGATGGGTCTCAAGGCCATACAGCATTGGCTTTAGGGCAAGTGGGAGATTGTTGGAATAGTTCTTGGCAAGCCAATTAGATTGGCCTTGTAAAAGCTATTTCCTTATAAAACAATCTTGATTGAATGATATTCTTTATATGGCCACCTTCATCTTATGCTTTATATTACATCACTTGCATTTGGGTGAAGCCCCTAGATCACTTATGTCTATGAGACTTGGTTCGGTGACCATGGAATAAGTCTCACACGATCGTGATCTTAAATCTTCCAAGTCATATGATCTTAAGATACAGGGCATCTAAGATCCAGATAGACTTGCACTAACGATGCATAAATCTAAGAGTTGGATATTGCTCAATTCCATGAACAACTGTATTAGATATGGGTGGATGTTAGTAGGTGCTTGTTAGAAACAAGGCGTTGAAGAACTCCCGGATAATCCACTAGATAGCCGTAGTGGCAAGTCGACAGTGGTTAATTCTCCTACTTACGCTCGTGCATATTATTAGTCCTCTAACTTGAGGATCCATCATAACCTTGTGTTCGGTCCTCATGCTTTGACTCTTCCTTGACCACTTAGCAGGTCTTTCGGGTTGAGGTTGGGTATGAGCTACTTGGCATGGAGGTTTGTGAGATCCAAGATGGAATCCAACTCCTTACTTTTGTGAATGGCGAGTGTATCTCCTATGTTTTCTATAATGATCGATTCCAAGAAATCCTTGCGCAAGGTAGTGTGACAATTTGAAAAAGGAGTTTTCCAAAGGTGAGGTGACACAAAGGAATCAGACATTAAGAATAGAAATATAGTGTCGAGGCTATTAGGGAGCCGATAAATATCTTGTCCTGGGCCTCTTTCAGGAGATAGGAAAGGGAAAGACCATATTTGGATGGTATGCGTAGAGCTATGATGGTTCTCCAAAATATTCATTTTGGCCAATTAGTTGGACTCCATGGGCTTGAGGTTGGACATCGACTATGGAGATTGGGTACTTTTTAATTAATGAAATTAACTGAATTGAGTCGATTAGTTTAAAAGGAATTTTAAACTAAAATGAATATAAGATATTAAAAAGTCACAAAGAGTTGTGAGCCTATGTCCAATGAATGGTAAAACCTATTAGGTCACATTCAAAAGCCAAATAGCTTCCAAAATTGGTAGAGCAATTTTCTAAGTGTTAGAAAATCACCTTTTGGTGATCGAATTTCAAGGTTCCAATCTAACGGTCAATTTTGGTTTGATTAATTTAAGTGTTAAATTAATCAACTAATTTAAGAGTTAAATTAGACCAATAATTAAGGAGTTAATTATTTGGTACCATATTGACCCTGACTTAAAGAGTTAAGTTGACTAATTTAAGTTTAAGAGTTTAGTTTGTTTGATTTAAGAGTTAAATCAAAGGTTAATTAATTAAATTAAAGGGTTTAATTTAATTAATGAGAAGAATACTTTTTGGAGGGAAAATTTAAATGAAGTGTTCATTTAAATAAGCATCTTAATTAATTTGGAATTAGATTCCAAATGAAATTGAAATGTACTTGAAACTCAAGTAAGATTTGAATTTGAATTTTGCCAACTTAGTATGCCACTTGAGTAGTCACCTTGAGGAAGGTGTGATGCCAACTAGCATCACACCTTCCACCCTTTATATGTAGATATAGAGTGCATGTAAAATTTGAAATTCACATTGTTGAAAAGTGTGAGAATTTGATTCTTGCATTCCCTCCAAAATCTCTCTCTCCATGCATTGAATCATGTGTTGAAGCTTTGCATTTCTTCTTCTTCCCAACCTAAAAATCAGCCTCCTCTACCTCATTTTCTACTATAACTCTACCTTCTAGTGAGGGGAAATTGGAATATTGTTTGGTGTGTGGATCATATCAATAGAAGCAAGGGACTTGACTTGCTCAGTTTTGGAGATCCACCTGCAGTAGCTTCTGGTTGGAGATTTGTTATGGAACGATCCCGAAGGTTTTTTAGCTCCAATTTTTTACAGTATCTTACCGTGTGTGTGGAGGTGTTTCATATTTAATTTCGTGAATTTTGGAGCAGTTTATCCTGGGAAAATGTTGCCGTCTTTCCACTGTGCCAGTTCTAAATAGTTTCTGAATTCTTGAGATATAGTTTATCTTCTCCTTGTTTTGAGCTACAAGAGGTAATTCTTCATCCTAATCTAGATCTATGGCATGACTAGATCCTTGGGAGCTTGAGTAGCTTAGTTAATTTCAGGCTTATGAAGTTTTGATTTATGGATCCTAATACTACTCTAGCATTCACCTAGATCCATGAATATCAATGAAATCCTTTGAATCTTGCAGTTTATGGCATTCCAAATTAGTGTGTATGAAGTTTGGGAGAAGTTACTCTCTTTTTTAACGATGGGATATCAAAAAAGAATCGCACACATTTTATTCAAAATTTTGATTATGGATTTAATATTTTGGAATACCCAATAAGTTTGATTATTGTCGAAACATGTGTCCAAAATTTTATAATTGAAATCCAAAGAGTAAATTAATTTTTGCTGCAGTGAATTATGTTTTTGAATTGAAAGCAGCAGGTTGCACTATCAGTATTAACTGAAGTAGAAAGCTTTTCAATTGGTGGTGTGCAGCAGTAATTTGTTTATATTTGTTTCCATTGATCAAGAATGACGGTCTGCAGTGTTGTACGGTAATGCTTTTTCCATGTTTGGATACAATTATATATATATATTAATGATGTATTCATATGCAAGTAATTTTTTTTTCTTTATTGTACTCATTTCTTACTTGGAAGAAAATTGCCTTATAATTCTTATGATTCGCATGTAGTTGATCTAGATGAGGTTAATTATTCCTATAATTAACATGAGTAGCTTCGATACCAATTGTTAGAATTAAACCAGATCTGTGAAACCCATCACATAAAACCCAAGAAGTATCATGTTAAATCATTGAAATCAATTTAGATGCGGAAGCGTACTTGGATCCATGAATACCGATGAAATCCTTTGAATCTTGTGGTTATTAGTCTTTCAAATAAGTGCGTATGAAATTTGGGAGAAGTAATCTCTCTTTTCTAATGATGGGATATTGGAAAAGAGTCATACACATAATTCTAGGTCCATAATCCTAATATAACTGTATGTGTTTTTTTATTTATTTCTAGTTTGGCCCATCATAAAATTAGAAATTACAAATTAGAGTATCTACACATATAAGCCCATACTTTGTAAGGTAACTTAGGACCACTTAATAATTAGATCACTTTAATGTAGGCCAAGCCTTTTACAATAGCAAATTGCATATAATTATTATTATTAATATATATATATTAAATTCCAAAATCCAATCGCAATTACCCAAGGGAACTACACTGAGGCTAGGCATGGAGGTAGCGAGTTCTCCATTTCCAATGCCTTTGCCAATGGCAGTCATCCAAACTTCACCCCTGCCTTCCAAGAAAAGGGGACTTCATGTGGTTGAAGCCTTGAAGATAATATCACCCTCGAAAAAGTACCTGCACTCAAAAAGGGAAAGTGTTTGGCCCATAAGGACATCTGCATTTTCGGATCAGGTCGTCAAGATGTCTAATAAGTATAGGTTCTAGTTGGTGAACTTTAGTGACCCAAGGTTCGGTAAATTGGGGATAGCCAACTCAGCATTAATGATGAAGGCATGCTCGATGACCAACCTTCCATTAACAAATTTTCTGATTTAGATCATTTATTCCACTGTGTGTTT
Organism: Jacaranda mimosifolia; assembly: GCA_018894105.1. Taxonomy (NCBI): domain Eukaryota; kingdom Viridiplantae; phylum Streptophyta; class Magnoliopsida; order Lamiales; family Bignoniaceae; genus Jacaranda; species Jacaranda mimosifolia. Next base: position 15,962,582 of record CM032123.1, read on the forward strand.
CATCTCGTATTCCATTGTATTAATATGTGACACGTATATTAAATAGTTTTTTATAAAAATAATTGATTGAGAACTAAATACACTTGGCATATATACAACACATTGAAATAAGAGATGAAACATAGAATTGAATAGAGGATCCAAAGTGCAAATTTTCATACTAGTCTTTTCCTTATTAATGGCCAACAAGAGATGTTGGCTACCCAGCCAATTGAGGCCATCAAGGAATTCCTCAAACCCGTTTACTCAATTACCCTTGTATTACCACATCAACTTACAATTGCAAATCGAAATGAGTGGCAGTTGAAGTGTGAAGGGCTTGAGAAGGAGAGATCTCATGTTGGAATAATGCCCGGCAAGCCCTTTATTGAATAATATTCTTTATATGGCCATTTTCATCTTATGCTATTTATTACTTCACTTGCATTTGGACAAAGTCCCTGATCACTCATGGCTACGGGACTTGGTTTGGTGACCATAGAATAAGTCTCACACGGTCGTGATTTTAAATCTTCCAAGTCGTAAGATCTTATGAGACGGGGCATCTAAGATTCGAATAGACTTGCATTAACAATACATAAATCCAAAGTTGGATATTGCTTTGTTCCATGAGCAACCGTATGAGACATAGGTGCATGTTAGTGGGCACTTGTTAGAGAATGAGGCATTGAAGGCCCACCGGAGAGTCCACTAGATAGCCGAAGTGGCAAGTTCTCCAGCTTACGCTAGTGCATATTAATAGTCCTCTGACCTGAGAATCCATTGTAACCTTGTGTCTGGTCCTCATGCTTTAACTCTTCCTTGACCACTTAGCGGGTCTTTCGGGTTGAGGTTGGGTATGAGCTACTTGACATAGAGGTTTGTGAGATCCAAGATGGAATTCGACTCCTTGCTTTTGTGAAGGGCAAGTGCATCTCCTATGTATTTTATAATAATCGAATTCAAGAAATCCTTGTGCAAGGTGGTGTGATAATTTGGAAAATAAGTTTTTCAAAGATGAGGTCACGCAAGGGAATCGAGCATTAGCCTAGGCCTCTTTCTGGAGATAGGAGACAGAAGGACTGTATTTGCATGGTAAGCATAAATCTATAATGGTTCTCCAAAACATTCATTTTGGCTAATTAGTTAAGCTCCATGGGCTTGAGGTTGGACATTGACCATGGATATTAGTTACTCTTCAATTAGTAAGACTAATTGAATCGAGTCGATTAGTTTAAAAGTGTTTTAAACTAAAATGAATATATGATATTCAAAAAGTCACAAGGAGTTGTGAGCCCATGTCCAATGAATGGTAGAACCCATTGGGTCACACACAAAAGCCAATTAACTTCCTAATTAATGGAGGAAATTTTCTAAGTGTTCGAAAATATCTCCTAGCGGACCTATTTTAAGGTATCAATTTTTGCTTAATTAATTTAAGTGTTAAATTAATCAGTTAATTTAAGGAGTTAAATTAGATCAATAATTAAGGAGTTAATTATTTGGTACCAATATGATCATCGATTGATTAAGTTAACTTAAAGAGTTAAGTTAACAAGATCAAGCTTAAGAGTTGAGCTTGTTTGACTTAATAGTTAAGTCAAAGGTTAACTAATTAAATTAAAGCATTTAATTTAATTAATGAGAAGAACACATTTTGGAGGGAAATTTCAAATGAAATGTTCATTTGAATTAGCATTTGAATTAGCTTGAAATTAGATTTCAAATGTAATTAAGATGCACATGAAATTCAAATTGAATTTGAATTTTCATTTGCCACCTAGGCAATGCAAGTGCCCGCCCACATTAAGGCAGGTGTGATGCCAACTTGGCATCAGACCAACCTCACCCTATATATAGATATAGTGGGTGTCTGGATTGCATATTGTTGAAAGTGTGAAAGAATTAGATTATTTTGCAATTCCCTCCAAAACCTCTTGCAAGCATTGCATTCATATGTTGAAAGTTTTGTTCTCTTCTTCTTCTTCTTCTTCTTCTTCTTCTTCTTCTTCTTCTTCCCTACCTAAAATTGGCCTCCACCATCGCCTATCTCTGGTTTTATTTCAGGTTATAGACTAGAGATTTTGGAAGATCTATTTGGTATGTGGATCATATCAATAGAGGCAAACAAGTTAGTTTGCTATGGTTTGGAGATCTACCTGCATAGAGTCTAATTTGGTGAATTTTTCTAGGGAGATCCAAAAAGATTTTTTATTTGAATTTTTTATTGTGTTTCCTTCAAGATGGTGAGAGGCTAAAGTATTTGTTTTGTGAATTTTGGAGGCATTTTGACAAGGTTAAAAATTACTCCATTCTTGGTGCGCGATTTCTGGCAAATTCTGGATTGGTGAAAGGTTCAATACTTTCTCCTTGGATTTTAGTATTTCAAGGTAACACTCTATCTAAATCAAGATTTTAGGCATGATTTGATCCTGGTTAGCATGTAAGAACTAGTTTATTAAGCTTTTGAAGTTTATAATTGGATCCTGGTGCCTTACTTGCTTTCAAGTGGTATCGGAGCCTAAATCATGCTTAGATTTGGATTTGTTTGATGATTGATTCATGTGATGGATTGATCAAAATCACAAAATTCTTGATTCATATGATGGAATGGAGTGTTTGATGATGTTGTGTGTGGCTCCTTGATTGATGAATTGAAAGCATGCTAATAAGTGATTAATGTTGGATGTTGATTTAGCATTAATTAATGTTATATGATGATATCGCATGTTGTTAGCTGATCAAAAGAGTTTTGGTCATTTTTTGGATCCAATTTGATTGGAGTTTTATTGGACATTTTGAAGAATATGATTCTAGCTTTTACTAATTTTTGAAAGCATGTTTGAACACTTGAATTTCCACTTTTAAAAGATGTTTTGAATCTGAAAATTTATCTATAATGTGTGTTTACATGTTGGGAACATGTACTAAAATTATTGGTGCATGAAAGTTGAGTGGAAAATGCATTTGGCACACTTTGAAACCCAAAAACAGGGGCTGCTACTCACAGCCGGGCGCTAGCTAGGCGCTGTGTGCATCGCCTGCCCAGCTGTGCACCCAGGCTGGGCAGCAGTCCATATTTTGAGGTTTTGGTGTGCTTTGACTTGTTTTTCCAACATTTTTAATGCTCAATAAGTTTTTTGCATCACACATATCAAATGCACAAGTGTTGTGCAAGTTCTCAAAATTTTGTTTCTTTTAATGCTTTTGAAAATTGGTTAAATTTAATCTTCCAATTATAGCATAAATGTTATGCTTGTTCAATTATTTGTTTATGAGATAAGCATTTAATTGTTGATTCTAGATTTATTTATTGTTTATTTAATTGTTGAATGGATAATGAATCAATAGGGACGATCATGAGCCTTTAATATTGATTTTTTTTATTTCAAGTTTTTGAATTGGGTTGTATTAAATTGGGGCTTGCATGCCTTTTTATTTCTACCTTGTAAATGTTATGAGAGTAGAATCACTAGGAGTGAGGATTTTCTATTCATGTAAATGTTACATGGAGCAATGGAGGCCAATGGAGGCATGGAGACTTTTGAAGGCCCATAAATATATGGGATACAATCATGTAATAGCTAGATTTAATCAATTCACCTAAAATCAACTAGGTGGTGCACCTATGGCTTTAAGTGCACCATTTGGTTAGGCTCATGGTCATCCCAACCGGATGCATTTACTTATTTATACTTTCCATATCATATTGATGTATGAGATGCATGTTTAGGATATAGAAAACCAAAATAAGAAGATAAAAATGATGACATCTTTGCAAGCAAAAGCCCTCTACTTGGAATGTTTAAGTTTTTTTTTCAAAATATTAAGTCAAAATGGATACAAATTAAAAGAGTTTTAATTAATCTAAGCCTTCTACCAATAGTATGTGGCATGATGATGCTACCACCTTTGTCTAATATACATCTGGTTACGTGGGTCATACTTAGGTGGAAAGCTGTGACCATATGCTTTGTATGAGATGCACCCTTGATTTAAGAACGCCAACACATTATACACCCGGTCACGGGGAATGTTGTGGTGCCCGTCTTGAATCAAAGTTCGATTGGTAGGTTTGACTCAACATCGAGTTATGTAGAGGTCATCCATTAGGGGATTTACATGAAATGGTGAGGCAAAATATTTGCATAAGATGCAATTAGCAAATATTGCTTACCTTTGGATTGCTCGTGGATATACATCTAGTTACGGGGGTCCACTTGCAAGTCCTTGGGATTTTGATTCTCATTAGGAAATAAGATTTCCCAAATTCTTTTAGGGAGTGACGAATTTGATAAAATAATGAGAGGAAAACATAGTTGAAAGACCATGAACATGTTTTAATATCAAATTCAATCACATGCTTATTCTCTTTTTCGCCTTTGAGGATTTGTGAAATCTCAAGAATGGCTTAATGTTCCACTCAACGTTATTTTGGAAACCAATAAACTAATCGTGCCAAACTTCCATGATTGATTAACCTCAAAAATTGTTCAAGATTCCTAGAAGCGGATATATGTCCTATATCAAGGTGCTCCTAATCCCATGGGGATTAAAGTAGATCAAGAGACACGTGAAAAGTTCACGCATTGGGTTTAAGATCCTTCTATCCCAAGTCTCATGATGGCATCTACAAACTTTATAAGTCTCAAAGACACATGAATAGTGCCTTAGCTAAAGTTTACAAGAGATATAAAGTGAACAAGGTATGAGAAGTTCATTATGTGATAGGAGATTTTTCAAGCGAAAATAGATGCGAAGTCATGTGTCATCAACTATGGTCTAAAGATGATTAGGCTTGGAGAAGCTTTATCTACTTGGAAGTAGTGATGGACAATGATCTCCATGAGGATTTGATCTTCACTTCCTCACTGAGTTTGATTGATCAAAGTATTGATCTAGAAGAAGACTACCATGACAAGGGCAAACCTTTGACACTTATTTCCTCCTTCAAGTCTATGGGCCCTATGGGTGCTAGAAAGGGAGGAAAAATGAAGAAAAGTTCTTCCTCTAGGGGAAAACAACTATTAAAGGCTTACAGTGGAGTCTAAAAGATTATAGAGCGTATAGTCGGTATTATTTGTTTCTACTTTGGCTAAATAGGCAATTGGAAGCAGTTTTGCAAGGAATACCTTGCAACCCTTTGGAAGGGTATGTATTTTATTAAAGTGCATTTGAAAATAAATTCTTCCTCATGGATATGTGATATCGCATGTGGTTCTTATCTTTGTAAGTTGTTACAAAGAACAAGAAAGAAGAATAAAACTAAGTGATGTGGATATAATCCACTGCCTTGGCTAAGGAGCAAGAGTTGTGACCAAAGTCGAAGGCATATAATAAGTTGGACTTAAGGAACTCCATAATTGTATTGGACCCTTGCTATTATGTGTCATATATTGTTGAGAACATTATTTCAAATTCTTGTTTTGGATAGTGAAGGATTTGATCATTCTATGTCAAATGGGAGATTGAAGGCATTAAAGAATGCATTCTTTAATTGCTTATGGTACACTTAACAAAGGATTATACATATTGGATTCTCAACCATAACTAATGCACTTTCAACAAAGTAAAAAAATTAGATATCCAAGAAAATGCCATGTTATGACATGCAAGACTTGGGCATATCTCTAAAAATAAGATGAGCAAGTTAGAAGCTCTCAAAGCACTAAATGTTAGTGGCATTGAGGAACTTCCTACATGTAAATCTTGTTTAAAGGAAAAAATGATCAAGGCTCATTTTGTAGGACAAATGGAACGCTCTACAAGTCTGTTGGATTTGATCCATACAAATGTTTGTGGACCACCAAGAGTTAGTGGGAGAAGAGGCTATTCCTACTTCATCACCTTCATCGATGATTATAGTCGGTTCGGATATATATCTTATGAAGTACAAGTTCGAAGCTTTTGAAAAGTTCAAAGGTATAGGAATGAAGTGGAAAAGCAATTAGGGCTAAGTATTAAAGCTCTTCGATCGAATGGAATGGGAGAATACTTGAGCACTGAATTCTTGAATTATCTAAAGAAAATGAGATTCTTTCTCAATGGACTCCACCCGGCACACCCCAACACAATGGAGTAGCCGAGAGAAGAAACCATACCATGTTGGACATGGTATGTTCCATGTTGAGCTTCTTCAATGTGCATATATCCTTTTTGGGATATGCTTATCGACGGTCGCGAATTTACTAAGTGTAGGACCTTCAAAGTCGGTGCCAAAACACCATATGAGATATGGCATGGCAAAGCACCCTCTTACCAATATATCAAGATTTGGGGATCTCTCGCCTACGTGAGACGGATAGTGAGAGATAAGTTGGATAGTATATCCCCCTTGTGCAAGTTTGTGGGATACCCAAGAGATTCTATGGGTTATTACTCCTATGATCATTCAAAGCAAAAAGCAAAAGGTGTTTGTTTTGAAGAACGCCACCTTTCTAGAAAAGAAATTTTTATAAGATAGAAAAAGGCATTGTTGTTGAACTTGGTGAAGTTCGAGATAATCATCAAATCCCACAAGCGATAAAAATAAAAATATATTATAGAGCCTCACACACAACCTTTGAGAAGGTCGAACTAAATCAAGAAGCAACCCAAAAAGTTCAGAGTCCCTCATCAAACAGGCCAATCAGATAGTGATCCAAAAATCTATGAGGAAGCGATGTTGGACATAGACTCAGGACATTGACTTGAAGCCATGAGATCTAGAAAATATTCCATGTACTCCAACAAAGTATGGACTTTGGTAGATCCACCAAAGGAAATTGTTATGTTGCTTGCAAGTGGATTTATAAGCAAAAGTTTGGAATAGATAGAGAAGTGGTAACTTTTAAGGTGCGACTAGTAGCAAAAGGTTACACTCAAATACCTGGTACGATTTCGAGGAAACCTTTTCACCGGTCGCAATGCCTAAGTCCATTCGGATCCTACTTGCCATAGTCACATATTATGACTATGAGATATGGCAAATGGATGTGAAAATTGCTTTCGTCAATGGAAACATTGAAGAAGAAATCTTATATAGCAACCACAAAGTTTTACATCCAAGGGGAGTGAGCAAAAGGTTTGCAAACTCCAGAGATCTATTTATGGACTCAAACAAGCGTCCCGAAGATGGACCATACATTTTGACAAAATGGTCAAATCATTTGGCTTTGTCAAAAATATGGGAGTAGTATACAGTTTATTGTACTTTATGTCGATGACATCCTTTTCATTAGGAATGAGGTAGGAATGTTATAGTGTACTAAAGCGTTGTTATCTACACAATTCTTCATGAAGGATTTGGGAAAAAGCATCCTGCCCATTAGGAATATGTATCTATAGAGATAGATCAAGGAGGATCCTGGGGCTATCCCAAATCCTGTACATTGACCAAATACTAAAAGAGGTTTAGTATGGAAGAATCCAAGAAATGATTCTTTCCCATGGGACATGGCATTCGACTCTTCAAGTCTATAGCCCCAGTGGATCCTAATGGTACTCTAGGCTTCAAGTGGTATCAGAGCTATTTCCATGCTACGTTTTGGATTATTGTTTGATTGATTCATGTGATGAATTGATCAATATCACCAAACACTTGATCTAAGCCATGGATTGGAGTGTTTGGATGATGATGCTTGTAGCTCTATTGCTTGATGAATTGATAGCATATTATTATGTGATTTAAGTGTTTATTCATATTTTAATATGTTTCAATTCATAGTGATAAATGTTGAATGTTGATTTCGCATTTATTGATGTTATATGGTGATATAGCATGTTGATATTGATCAAAAGAGTTTTCGTAATTTTTTGATCTAATTTGATTGGAGTTGTATTGGAGATTTTGAAGAATTTGATTATAGCTTTGTCTAATTTTTGAAGGCATGATTGAGCACTTGAATTTTCTCTTTTAATAGAGGTTCTAAATCTAGAAATTCATCTACACTGTGTGTTTAAGCATTGAGAACATGTGCTAAAACTATTGTTTCATGAAAGTTGAGTGGAAAAACAACTTGATTCACTTGGAAGCCCCAAAATAGGGGGTTGTCGAGTAACAACTGGGCATTGGCCAGGCGTTGCACACGCTGTGCGCGTGGCCCACCCAGCTGTGCACCCAGGCTAGGCGGCAGCCCCTGTTTTGTGGTTTTTGTGAATTTTGAGTAATTTTTCCAATTCTTTTTGTGCTTAAAATGTTTTTGCACCACACATGGTAGATGCACAAACATTGTGCAAGTTCTCAAAATTATGTTTGACATTTTTGAATGCCTTTGAAAATTGGTTAAAGTTCATCTTCCAATAAAGGCATAAATGTTATGCTTGCACAATTATTTGTGTATGAGATAAGCATTTAATTGATAGAATTAATTGTTAATTCTAGATTTGTTTATTATTTATTTAATTGTTGAATAGATGATGAATGAATGGGGATGATCATGAGTCTTTAATATTGATTTTAATTATTTTAAGTTGTTGAAATGGGTTGTATTAAATTGAGGCTTGCATGTCTCTTTATTTCTACTTTGTCATTGTTATGAGAGTAAAATCACTAGGAGTGAGATTTCCTATTCATGCAAAAGTTACATGGAGCAATGGAGGCAAATGGAGGCATGGAGACTTTTGAAGGCCCATGGATGTATGAGATACAATCATGTAATAGCTAGATTTAATCAACCTCCCTAAAATCAACTAGGTGGTGCACCTATGGCTTTAAGTGCACCACTTGGTTAGGCTCATGATCATCCCACCCTAGGAGTATGCTAGGTGCATTTACTTATTTACGCTTTCCCTATCCTATTGATGTATGAGATGCAAGTTTAGGATATAGAAAACCTAAATAAGAAAATAAAATGATGAGATCTTTGCAAGCAAAAACCCTTAACTTAGAATGTCTAAATGTTTTTCAAATATAAAGTCAAAATGGATACAAATTAAAAGAGTTTTAATTAATGCAAACCTTCTACCAATAGTATATGGCATGACGATGCTACCACCTTCGTGTGATATACATTCGGTCATGGGGGTCATACTTAGGTGGAAAGTTGTGACCATGCACTTTGTATGAGATGCACCTTTGATTAGGGAATGCCTACACATTATACACTCTGTCATGGGGGATGTTGTGGCACCAGTCTCGAATTAAAATTTGATTGGTAGGTTTGACTTAACACCAAGTAACGTAGAGGTCATCCATCAGGGGATCTACATGAAATGGTGAGGCAAAATATATCAAGAGTTGCATGAGATGCAATTAGCAAAAATTGTTTACCTTTAGATTGCTCGTGGATATACATCCGGTCATGGGGGTCCACTTGCAAGTCTTTGTAATCTTTAGTCTCACTAGGAAATATGGTTTCCCAAATTCTTTTAGAGGGTGAAGGATTTGATAAAATAGTGGGAGGAAAACATGCTTGAAAGACCATAAACATGTTTTTAATATCAAATCAATCACATGCTTATACTCTTTTTTCGCGTCTTGTAGATTTTCAAAATCTTCAATAAAAAATGGCTAAAAATCCACTCGCAAGCATTTTGGGAACCAATAAACTAATCGGGCCAAACTTCCAAGATTGGTTAAGGAACCATAAAATCATTCTTGACTATGAAAAGCGGACTTACGTCCTTAATCAAAGTCCTATGGACACACTTGGTGATGACGCCACCAATGCACAATGTGAAATGTTCACTAAATTTGTAGATGATGATCTCCAAGTGAGGTGTGTCATGATGGCATCCATGTCCAATGATCTCAAAAAGACTCATGAGCACATGAAGCATGCTCGAGAGATATATGTGCACTTAAAAGAGTTGTATGGTATACAAAGTAGACACGAAAGGTTTACTTTATCTAAAGAGCTATTTAAGGCAATGATGAGTGAGGGTCTAATGTCCATGATCACGACCTTAAGATGATAAAACTCACGAGAAGCTTGGACAGTCAGATGTGGTCATGGACAATGACCTTTATGTGGATTTGATCCTACAGTCATTACTACCATCATATGATCAATTCATTATGAACTTCAATATGTCCAAGTAAGATGTTACGATTAACAAATTAATCAATATGCTTGTGACCGCGGAGGCAAATATGAGAAAGGAAAAGCCCCTTATGCTTGGATCCTCCTCCAAGTCCAAGGGCCTTAGGGGTCCTAGAAAGGGAGGTAAGAGGAAAAATAGTTCTTCCTTGAAAGGGAAGCAACCCAAGAAAAGTTTTAGGAGAATTAGGAAGAAGGTTAAAACCGAAGCTAGTTGTTTCCACTATGGCAAAAATGGGCATTGGAAAGGAAATTGCAAAGCTTATCTTGCAGCCCTTGAGAAGGGTATGTACTTTATTGAAGTGCACATGACTACTAATTCTTCCACATAAGTATTTGATACCGTATGCAGTTCTCACCTTTGTAATTCGTTATAGGGGATGGAAAGAATAAGGAGTCTTTGTGAAAGGGGATATGATCCTCCGCCTAGGAAATGGAGCAAGAGTTGCGGCCACTCCCCAAGGTGTCATCAAGTTGGACTTGTGGAATGCTTGCATTTTACTAGATCCAGTTTATTATGTACCCCACATTGTTAAGAACATTGTTTCAATTCCCGTTCTTGATAATGAAGGATTTGATTTTTCTATATCAAATGGGAAATTGATGGTATTAAAGAATAGTTCTTTGATCGCTCAAGGTACAGTAATAAATGGATTGTACAAGACTTGGTCATATCTCTAAGAATAGGATGAAAAAGTTAGAAGCTCTCAAAGTACTAAATGTTAGTGGCATTGAGGACTTTCCTACCTGTGAATCTTATTTAAAGGGAAAAATGACCAAAGCTCCTTTTGTAGGACAAATGGAGCGCTCCACAAGTCTTTTGGATTTGATCCATACGGACGTTTGTGGGCCACTAAGAGTTAGTGGAAAAGGAGGCTATTCCTACTTCATCACCTTTACCGATGACTTTAGTCGGTACGGACACGTGTTTCTTATGAAGAACAAGTCTGAAGCCTTTGAAAAGTTCAAAGAGTATAGGAATGAAGTAGAAAAGCAATTAGGGCTAAGTATTAAAGCTCTTCGATTGGATCGAGAAGGAGAATACTTAAGCACCGAATTCTTGGATTATCTAAAAGAGAATGGGATTCTCTCTTAATAGACTCCACCCAGTACACCCCAACTCAATGGAGTTGCCGAAAGGAGAAACCATACCCTGTTGGACATGGTGCGCTCTATGATGAGTTTTTTCGATGTGTCTATATCCTTTTGGGGATACGCCTTACATACGGCAAAGAAGCTACTGGACATAGTACCTTCAAAGTCGGTACCCAAAACACCATATGAGATATGGCATGCCAAAGCACCCTCTTACCATTATCTTAAGGTTTGGGGATCTCCCGTGTACGTGAGACGGACAGTGGGAGATAAGTTGGATAGTAGATCCATCTTATGCAAGTTTGTGTGATACCCTAAAGTGTCTATAGGTTACTACTTTTATGATCCCTCAAAACAAAAGGTGTTTGTCTTGAGGAATGCCTACTTTTTTAAATCAATTTCTATTAAATAGAAATGGCATTGTTGTTGAACTTGATGAAGTTCAAGATGATCACAAAATCCCACAAGCGGTGGAAACAAGCGAGCAAGTAAAGCCTTGTACACAACCTCTACGTAGGTCGAACCGATTCAAGAAGCAACCCAAAAAGTTTGGATTCTTTCATGAGACGGGCCAATCGGACGATGATCTGAAGACCTATGAGGAAGCTATGTTGGACATAGATTCGAGACGTTAGCTTGAAGACATGAGATCCGAAATGGACTCCATGTACTCAAACAAAGTATGGACTTTGGTAGATCCACCAAAAGGAATAGTTCCCATTGGTTGCAAGCGGATTTATAAGCGAAAGCTTGGAGTAGATGGAGAAGTAGTGACTTTTAAGGCACGGCTTGTGGTAAAGGGTTACACTCAAAGACTCGGTATTGATCTCAAGAAAACCTTTTCACCGATCACTATGCTTAAGTCCATTCGGATTCTACTTGCCATAGCTGCATATTATGACTATGAGGTACGGCAAATGGATGTGAAAACTGCTTTCCTTAATGGTGACATTGAAGAAGAAAAATATATGGAGCAACCACAAGGTTTTACATCCAAGGGGAGTGAGCAAAAAGTTTGAAAACTCTAAAGATCCATTTATGGACTCAAACAAGCGTCCTGAAGTTGGAACATATGTTTTGACAAAACGGTCAAATCGTTTGGCTTTGTCAAAAATCTGTATGAACCATGTGTGTACATAAAGGCTAGTGGGAGTTCAGTAAGTTTATTGTGCTTTTTGTTGATGACATCCTTCTCATTGGGAATGAGGTAGGAATGTTAGAGTATACTAAAGCATGGTTATTTACACAATTCTCCATGAAAGATTTGAGAGAAGCATCCTACGTATTGGGAGTACATATCTATAGAGATAGATCTAAGAAGATGTTAGGGCTATCCCAAACTCCGTACATTGAAAAAATACTAAAGAGGTTTAGTATGGAAGAACCCTAGAAGGGATTTCTTCCCATGGGACATGGCATTTGTCTCTCAAAGTCTATGGCCCCAAGATCGAGGAAGAGAAACGAAGGATATCTCACATACCTTATGCCTCCTCTATTAGTAGCATAATGTATGCAGTTCAATGTACAAGATCGGATATGGCACACTCGCTAAGTGTTACGAGTAGGTTCTAATCCAATCTTGGTGAGAGTCACTGGATAGCCGTAAAAACAATCCTTAAGTACTTGAGAAGGACTAAGGACTTATTTTTAGTATACGGAAATGGAGAATTGAAGCTAAGAGGTTTTCAGATTCAAGTTTTCAATCCGATGTAGATGACCTTAAATCCACATCTGGATTCATATTTTGCCTAAATGGCGGCGCGGTGAGTTGGAAGAGTTCCAAACAGGACACCACGGCCGATTCCACCACTGAAGCAGAATATATTGCGGCTTCGGAAGCTGCAAAGCAAGGTGTTTGGATGAAAAACTTCATTCAAGAGTTAAATGTAGTGCCTAGCATTGTTGAGCCAGTTGTTGTCTTTTGTGACATCACCGAGGCAGTAGCGCAAGCTAAAGAGCCAAGATCTCATCAGAAATCCAAGTACATTTTGAGGCGATATCATTTGATTCGGGAGATCATTTATAGAGGTGACATTCGAGTGGAGAGAGTTGCCTCAGAAGAGAATATAGCAGATCCACTAACCAAACCCCTAACGCAAAAGGTCTTTGAAGAACATCTTGAGAAGATAGGTCTCAAGGCCATGGGACATTGGCTTTAGGGCAAGTGGGAGATTGTTGGAATAGTGCTCGACAAGCAAATCAGATTGGCCTTGTAAAAGCTATTTCCTTGTAAAACAATCTTCTTTGAATGATATTCTTTATATGGCCACCTTCATCTTATTCTTCATATTATTTCACTTGCATTTGGATGAAGTCCTTAGATCACACATGACTACGGGACTTAGTTCGATGACAATGGAATAAGTCTTACACGGTCGTGATCTTAAATCTTCCAAGTCATAGGATCTTTGGAGACGGGACATCTAAGATTCGGATAGACTTATACTATCGATGCACAAATCCAAGAGCTAATGCATATTATTAGTCCTCTGACTTGAGGATGGTAACCTTGTGTCTGGTCCTCATGCTTTGACTCTTCCATGACCACTTAGCGGGTCTTTTGGGTTGAGATTAGGTATGAGCTACTTGGCATGGAGGCTTGTGAGATCCAAGATGGATTTCGACTCCTCGCTTTTGTGAAGGGCAGGTGCATCTCCTATGTGTTCTATAATGATCGATTCCAAGAAATTCTTGCGCAAGGTGGTGTGACAATGTAGAAAATGAGTTTTCCAAAGGTGAGGTCACACAAGGGAATTAAACATTGAGAATAGAGACATAGTATTGAGGCTATTAGGGAGCCGATAAATATCTTGCTCTAGGCCTCTTTCAGGAGATAGAAGACGGAAGGACCGTATTTGCATGGAATGTGTAGAGCTATGATGGTTCACCAAAACATTCATTTTGGCCAATTAGTTGGGCCCCATGGGCTTGAGGTTGGACATTGACTATGGAGCTTGGGTACTCTTCAATTAATGAGATTAATTGAATCAAGTCAACTAATTTAAAAGGAGTTTTAAACTGAAATGAATATAAGATATTCAAAAGTCACAAAGAGTTGTGAGCCCCATGTCCAATGAATGGTAGAACCTATTGGGTCACGCACAAAAGCCAAATAGCTTCCAAAACTGATAGAGCAATTTTTCTAAGTGTTAGAAAATTCACCCTTTGGTGACCGATTTTTCAAGGTTCCAATCCAACGGTCAATTTTGGTTTGATTAATTTAAGTGCTAAATTAATCAATTAATTTAAGAGTTAAATTAGACCAATAATTAAGGTGTTAATTATTTGGTACCATGTTGACTATCAATTGGACAAGTTGACTTAAAGAGTTAAGTTGACTAACTTAAGCTTAAGAGTTAAGCTTATTTTGATTTAAGAGTTAAATCAAAGGTTGATTAATTAAATTAAAAGGTTTAATTTAGTTAATGGGAAGAATACTTTTTGGAGGAAAAATTTAAATGAAGTGTTCATTTAAATTAGAATCTTAATTAATTTGGAATTAGATTCCAAATGAAATTGAAATGCACTTGAAATTCAAGTAAGACTTGAATTTGAATTTTGCCAACTTGGCATGCCACTTGGGCGGTCACGTTGTGGAAGGTGTGATACTATCTAGCATCACACCTTCCACCCTTTATATATGGATATAGAGAGTGTGCAAAATTTGAATAAGCATTGCTGAAAGTGTGAGAATTAGATTCTTGCATTCCCTCCAAAATCTCTCTCTCCATGCATTGCATCTTGAGTTGATGCTTTGCATTCCTTCTTCTTCCCAACCTAAAATCGGCCTTCTATACCTCATTTTATCCTCTCTAACTCCAGCTTCTAGTGACGGGAAATTGGAAGATTGTTTGGTGTGTGGATCATTTCAATAGAGGCAAGGCGATTGACTTGCTCAATTTTGGAGATCCATCTGCAGTAACTTCCGGTTGGAGAATTTTTCTAGAGAGATCCAGAAAGATTTTTGGCTCCAATTGTCACAGTAGCTTCCCCTGTGTGTGGAGGTGTTACAGATTTAATTTCGTGAATTTTGGTTCAGTTTAGCCTGGGCAATTGTTGTCATCTTCCCGCTGTGCCAGTTCCGATAGTTTCTGGACTCGTGAGAGATAGTTCATCTTCTCCTTGATTTTGAGCTACAAGAGGTAATTCTTCATCCTAATCCAGATCTATAGCATGTCTAGATCCTTGGGAGCTCGAGTAGCTTAGTTAATTTCAAGCTTATGAAGTTTCAATTTATAGATCCTTATGCTACTCTAGCCTTCAATTCTAAAGTCACAAGAAGTTGTGAGCCCTAGTCTAATGAATGGTAGAACCTATCGGGTTGCACACAAAGGCTAATTACATTTCCTAATCCATGGAGGAACTTTCTAAGTGTTAGAAAATTCACTCCATGGTGACTAATTTTTGGGTGATCGAAAATTAAGGTGTCACTTGGCTTCATTAATTTAAGTGTTAAATTGATTAACTAATTTGAGCAGTTAAATTAGACCAATAATTAAAGAGTTAACTATTTGGTGCCATGTGACCATCAATTGGTTTTTAAAGAGTTAAGTTAATAAAATTAAGCTTAAAGAGCTAAGCTTATTGGCTTAAGAGTTAAGTTAAAGATTAATTAATTAAATTAAAGTGTTTAATTTAATTAATGAGAAGAATATCTTTTGGAGGGAAAATTTAAATGATGGGATCATTTTGATGTGGCATTTATTTAATTAGAAATTAGATTTCAAATGTAATTGAATGCACACAAATCAAATTAGATTTGAATTTGCCAACTTGCATGCACTGCGAGCATACTGGCACCCCCTTCGCCCTTGAGGAAGGTGACGTTGGGAAGCTAACTTGGCATCACAATATCCTCCCTCTATATATAGATATAGAGGTGAGGTTGGGCAGCTAACTCACAATCCAAGTGAAGAATTAAATTCTCACTTTTTTCCTCCATTTTCAAGGTGTTCACTTAATGTGTTGAAGTTCACCTCTCTCTTCTTCTCCAACCCTAAAATTGGCCATCTCATTCTCTTCTTTCCTCTCTTTCTCTAGCTAAAAGTGAGGAGTATTAGGAAATTGGATTGGTGTGTGGATCATATTGATAGAGGTAAAACAAATGAATTGCTAGGCCTTTGGAGATCCACCTACGAGAATAGTCACTTGGAGAGTTTTTTTCTAGGATATACAGAAGGAATTTTGATCTGAAATTTTCATAGTAGAGCAATTCAAGAGTGGAGGAGTTGCTGGAATTTTTTTGGAATTTTTGGAGAAGATTAACTCATGCAAAAGTTGCATCGCTCCTGCTGCGCCACTTCTTGGTAGATTCTGGATTGAAGAAGAGTTCTTCATTTTCTCCTTGGAATTTAGCTAATCAAAGTAATCCTTTATCTAAATCCATTTTAATAAGCATGCTTAGATCCTTGATTAGCTTGAGTAGCCTAGTTTTATTTTGCTTTTGAAGTTTATTTTATGATTCCTAGTGCTACTCTAGCCTTCAAGATCAAATCTATAGAGGTCACTATCCACGATCACATCCAATTGTCTAAGCTTCTCGATGAGTCCATCATCTTGAGCCCGTGATCATGGACACTTGAACCCTCTACCATTCTATACCTAAAGAGCTTCCAAAACAAAGCGAACCTTTCATGTCTAGTTTGAACACCATACAACTCTTGTAGGTGTGTGTAGATCTTGCTAGCATGTTTCATATGCTCACGAGTCTTTTGGAGTTCATTGGTCATAGAAACCATCATGAGACACCATATTTGTAGATCATCATCCACAAACTTTGTGAACAATTCACGGGCCTCACTAGTGGCATCATTGCCAATAGTGTCCGACGAACTTTAATCAAGAACATAAATCCACTTTTTGGAACCAAGAATTATTTTGGGGTTTCTTGACCAATCATAGAAGTTTGGCCTGGTTAGTTTATTAGTTTCCAAATTTTCATTAAGTAGATTCTTAGCCATTTTGATTTTGAATATTTCAAAAATCTACAGAAAATCGATAAAAGAGAATAAAAACATGTGATTGAATTTTGATATTTGACACATGTTTATGGTCTTTAAAGCATGTTTTTCTCCCACTTTTTTTATCAAATCCTTCACCCCCTAGAAGAATTTGGGAAATCAAATTTTTTAATGAGAATCAAGAGCCTAAGAACTTGTAAGTGGACCCATGACTCGTGAGACATCCACAAATAATCGAAAGGTAAGCAACTTTTGCTAATTACATCTCATGCAACTCTTGATATATTTTGCTTCACTTTTCATGTAGACCCACGACTCGTGCGATATCTACACTACTAGGTGTTAAGTCGGACCTACCAATAAAACTTTGATTCGAGACCGCTCCATATCATCCTACAACTCATGTGCCAATGTATGGGAATCATCAAATCAAAGGTACATCATATGTTAAGTATATGGTCATAGCTTTCCACCAATAGTGTGACCCACGACTCGTGAGACATCACACAACTATGGTAGCGTCGTCATGCTATGTACTATTAATAGATGGCATGGAGTAATTAAAACTCCTTTTAATTTGCATCCATTTTGACATAATATTTGAAAACACTTAGACATTCTAAGTGGAGAGATTTTCTTGCTTGCCAAGATATCACAAATTTTATCTTCTTATTTAGGTTTTCTATATTCTAAATATGCATCTCATACATAAATAGGATATGGAAAGCATAAATAAGTAAATGCGTCTAGCATGCTCCTAAGGTGGGATGACCATGAGCCTTAACCAAGTGGTGCACTTAGAGCCGTAGGTGCACCACTTAGTTGATTTTAAGTGGGTTGATTAAATCTAACTATTACATGAGTGTATCTCCATACATTCATGGGTCTTCATGCCTCCAATGGTCTTCCTTCCTCCTTGCAACATTTATAAGAAAAAGAAATCCCCACTCTTGGTGATTCTGCTCTCACAACATTTATAAGATCAAAATTAAGAAGCATGCAAGCCCCAATTTAATACAACCATTTTCAATAATTTGAAACAAATAAAATCAATATTAAAGGCTCATGATCATTCCCATTCATTCATCATCCATTCAACACTTAAATTAAACAACAAATAAATCAAGAATTGACATTCACTTCCAACAATTAAATGCTTATCTCATAAATAATTAATTGGTCAAGCAAAAATAAGTATAACATTTATGCATATCATTTTTGCACAAAATTAGAGTCTAACTTGAACAAGTTTCTAAAAGCAATCAAAAATGTCAAACATAATAATTTTGAGAATTTGCACAACACTTGTGCATCTATGTAGCATGATTCAATACACTTTTGGTCCCCAAAAGAACACAAAATAAAGCTTTGATTTGAGCAAAACCTAAGAAGCCACTGCTTGTCCAGGGCGCGCCCGCTGCCTGTCTAGCCCCCAGCTTGGGCGAGTAGTAGCTCTATTTTGCAATTACCACCAAGTCAAGGTGATTTTGGCTCGATGTTTGTGCACCAAAAATTTTAGGACACATCTCGAACATCAAATCACACAGTACAGTTAAAATTCCACATTTAAAACACCTTTCAAAAAAGGAATTTCAAGTACTCAAACATGCTTCAAACTTCAAGTAAGAATCACATTCTTCAAAAAACCTCCAATAAACTCCAATCAAATCGGATCCAAAAATGACCAAAGCTCTTTAAGGCCAATAATAACATACTAGATCAACATATAACATCAACTAATGCTAGATTAAAATTCAACATTAGCATCTATGGATTAAAACATACTAATCATATGGATTAACACTTAAAACACATATTAGCATGCTTGCAATTCATCAAGTAAGGGAGATTTATAACTTGAATCAAGTATTTGGAGATTTAGATTAATCCATCACATGAATCAATCATCCAAAAAATGCAAATTAAATCATGAATTTAGGCTCCGATACCACTTGAAAAAAGGAGTGAGTTAAGGATGCAATTAAAAAATCATTAAAAATTGAAATCTGACTTGATCACACCTCTAGAAGGATCTAATTAATGCTACTAAAGTGGATTTAGATCAGAAAATTACCTCAAAAGAAAAATCCAATCGAAATGAAGAAGAGAAGCTCGAACTCCTTCAATGCAACCTTCACCGGCACTGCAGATTGTGGACAACTCATAATCGGCTGAAATTTGAACTGGAAGTCACAAACACCTTGAAGAATCTACAATAGAAAAATAAGCCAAATCAGAAACTCCAAAGTGCCTCTAGAAATGGCTCCAAGTTTCTACCCAAACAGAGGATCTCCAAAAGGCTAGCGATCCAATTATTTTGCCTCGAATGATAAGTTCCACACACCAATGGACAATCCAAATCTCTTCTATGTTAGCTGAAAAAAAAGGAAGAGATGAAGGCATAAAGTGGCGACAATTTGGATGTAGGGAATGAAGAAAATGTGAAATTTCAACACATGAAGCAACCCATGGGAAATTGGAGGGAAAGGAAGAATATAACAATTAGATACTTATGTATGATTAATATGCTTAGCTGGCCACATCCCTACATCTATATATAGAGGGAGGAAAGTGTGATGCTTAGGTGGCATCACACCTTCCTCAAGGTGGGGCTCCAACTAGACTTGCCAACTTGCAAGCAAGTTGCATGTTAATTAAATGTGAATTTGAATTTCGTTTGGAATATTCATTTCATCTAATGAAATGTCATCCAAATAAATTATAATTCATACCAAATGTACATTTCATTTGAATTTTCCCTCCAAAAATTATTCTTTACTTTTTAATTAAATTAAACAATTTTATTTAATTAATTAACCTTTGACTTAATTCTTAAGTTAATTAGCTTAGCCCTTTAAGCTAGCTTGACCAATTGATAGTCATGTGGAACCCATTAAATTAACTCTTCATTTAATTAGTCTAATTTAACTCCTTAAATTATTTAAATCAATTTAACAATTAAATTGATCAAGTTAAAATGACCAAGAATTATGACAACTGTCTATCTCCAAAAGTCGGTCAAAGTGGAAATTTTCTAACTCTTAGAAAATTCCCTCTTCATCAAGTAGAATATCTAATTGACTTTTGTTTGTAACCCATTCGGTTCTACCATTCATTGCACATGGGCTCACAACTCTTGTGATTTATTGTCAAATATTCACATTAGTTAAAACTCTTTTAAACTAATGACTTAATTTAATTAATCTCATTAATTGAAGTATACCCAATATCCATGGTCAATGTCCAACCTCAAGCCCATATGGCCTGACTAATTGGCCGAAATGAATGCTTTTGGAGAATCATTGTAGCTCTACGCTTACCATGCAAATATGGTTCTTCTTTCTCCTATCTCCTAAAAGGGGCCTGAGGGAAGATATTTGTCGACTTCCTAAGAGCCTCGATACTATGTCTTTATTCCAATGTTTGATTCCCCTTTATGACCTCATCTTTGGAAAAGTCCTTTTCTAAATTTTCATACTACCTTGCGCAAAGATTTTGTGGAATCAATTATTATAGAATACATAAGAGATACACTCGCCTTTCATAATGACAAGGAATTGGATTCCATCTTAGATCTCACAAACCTCCATGTCTAAGTAGCTCACCCAATCTTAACCTGAAAGACAAGCTAGGTGGTCAAGGAAGAGTCAAACCATAAGAACATAAACACAAGGTTACCATGGATCCTCAGGTCAAAGGACTAATTATGTCCACTAGCGTAAGTTGGAGAACTTGCCACTATGGCTATCTAGTAGATTCTCGAAGCTGGGCCTTCAGTGAACTTCTTCTCTAACAAGCACCTACTAACATATGCCCATATCTCATATGGTTTGCTCATGAAATGAAGCAATATCCAACCCTTGGATTTGTGCATCATTAGTGCAAGTCTATTCGGATCTTAAATGCCCTGTATCATAAGATCCTAGGACTTGGAAGATTTAAGATCACAACTATGTAAAACTTGTTTCATGATCATCAACTAGTGCGTGACCAACTCCCGTAGTCTTGGGTGATGTAAGGGTTTCAACCAAATTCTAGTGAAGTAATATAAGCATAAGATGAAGATGGCCATGTAAAATGAATATCATTCAATCATGATTGTATCACAAGTGAAGTAGTTCACATGCCAATCTCATTGGCTGCGGGGCCTTATTCCAATAATCTCACACTTTCCCTAAAGCAAATCCCCCGTAGTCTTATCATCCATTTTCTCAAGATGTCCTTCAAAGACCTTTTAGGTTAGGGGTTTAGTCAGTGGATCTGCTATATTCTTTTTTGAGGCAACTCTTTCCACTCTAGTGTCATCTCTTCCAGTGATATCCCAAATCAAATGATATTGCCTCAGAATGTGCTTGGATTGCTAATGAGATCTTGGATCCTTAGCTTGTGCAACCACACCGTTGTTGTCACAGAAGACAACTACAGGCTCAGCAATGCTAAGCACTACATCCAAATCTTAAATAAAGTTTTTGATCCAAACTTCTTTCTTTACAGCTTTCAAAGCCGCAATATATTTTTCCTTGAGGGTTGAATCAGCCGTGGTGTCTTGTTTAGAACTCTTCCAACTCACTGCACTGCCATTAAGGCAAAATATAAATCTTGAAGTGAATTTTAGGCCATCTACATCGGATTGAAAACTAGAATTTGAAATCCCCTTGGGTTTTAATTCTCCATTTGTGTATGCCAAAAATAAATCCTTAGTCCTTCTCAAGTACTTAAGGGTTGCTTTAACGGCGATCCAGTGACTCTCACTAGGATTGGATTGGAAATGGCTCGTAATACTTAAAGCATGTGCCACATCTGATCTTGTACATTGAACGACACATATTATGCTTTCAATAGCAGATGCATAAGGTATGTTAGACATGTTACGTCTCTCTTCCTCTATCTTAGGGGCCATAGACTTAGAGAGACGAAGATCGTATCCCATAGGGAGGAATCCTTTCTTGGATTCTTCAATACTAAACCTCTTTAATATTTAATCAATGTATGGGGCTTGGGAAAGCCCCAGTATGCTCATCGATCTATCTTTATAGATACGTATTCCTAATGCGTATGATGTTTTTTCCAAATCCTTCATGGAGAATTATGTAGATAACCATGTTTTAGTATACTCCAACATTTCTCTCTCTTTCCCAATGAAAAGAATGTCATCAACATAAAGCACAATAAACTGTATACTACTTCTACTAGCCTTCTTGTACACACATGTTTCATACACATTTTTGACAAAGGCAAATGATTTGACTGTCTTGTCAAAACGTATGTTCCAACTTAGGGACAGTTCACTACAACAGATTGCACTTAACATAAAAAAAAATTTGGTAACAAAGGTAAAATTCATTACAAATGTTTGATATATTGTAACGAAATTGATTTTTTGTTACAAATAAAATTTTCTTGAGTAACTGAATAAAAGTCTTGTTACTTTTAACTCAAATTTGTTGTCTTAAATTTTTTATGTTCGTAACTAAATAATAATTCGTTATGGAAAATATTATTTTGTTACATATAACATTTTCTGTCATATAGAAAGATATATTTTCAACAAAAATTGGTACCTTCTATAACAACAAAATATTTATTACAAATAAAATATATTGTAACAAAGTTTTTAGATACTAAACTTCAATTAACTTCCCTCCAAAATTTGTTCCCTCGAAAATTTGAAATATCAATTGTACACATATGGTAACAATGATTTTCGTTACTAATTATAAATGAATATAAAAATAAGTTTTTACAAATACTTGTGGGTTGGGCTTTTGTTCAAGAAATAGGCTTCACAATAATGTTAAGAATTTGTTAACTGGGCTTAACTAATTTTTTAGTAAATTATTGTTGGACTATGTTTTATTTTAAGGATTGAGTTTGAAGAAATTTGAAGTGAATGATCCATTAGTTGGGCTAATTACTTTAAAACATTGGGCTTTATAACTTTTCTGTGAATTATTCATTGAATTGGAAGTTCTCATTTATGAAATAGGTTTGACCAAATTTATATTAAATTAAGTGGTGAATTTGGCTTCATTTTAAGAGTTTGTCTTGAACAAATTTGAAGTGAGGTAAATGGTGAATTAGACTTTCTTCAAGGAACTAAGTTTATTTTTCATTAATTGGACTTCACGTTAGTTTAAATAATTGATTACTTTGGGTTGACCAGTTTATTTTTTTTACTAATTGACTTAACAATATTTTTGTGAATTGGCAAATTGGGCTTCATACTAATTTGAAGACTTTGTTAATTGGGCTTTATCAACTTCCTTTTTTACTAATTGGGCTTGAATAATTGTCTTTGTAAATTATTGGATTGGGATTTCTATATGAATTGAATTTGAAATTAACTTAAAAATTCATTATTTGGGCTTTTGCAATTTTTCTTTTTATTAATATGAGTTTACCGATTTGTTTTAGTAAATTAATGTTATTTGGTAAAGAATTGGGTTTGACATTAAATTACAGAGTTGTTTAATTGGGCTTTAACAACTCTTTTTTTTAATTAAATGGGTTTCACCAATTTTATAATGAATTACTGTCATTTTTTAAGAATTGGGCTTGACATTAATTTAAAAAATTAGTTAATTTTGCTTTTCTAATATATTCTTAAGAACTGAGTTTCACAAAATATTTTAGAAAATTAGTTAGTAGGCTTTGTTTAAGAATTGGAATTCACCAATTATAACTTGGTGAGTAAATTGGTGAATTGAGATTTACATTAATTCAAAGATTGGTTAATTGAGCTTCTCCACCTAATTAAAAATTGTATTTATCCAAATTTTTTAGTGAATTGATGAATTAGACTTCATATAAGAATTGGGTTACAAATATTTTAATGAATTTGTGATTGAGCTTTGTTTAAGAATTTGTCTTTCTTAATTAGAATTGGTTAATTTAACTTCACCAAATTCTTTTTTAAAATTGGGCTTGACAAATTTTCAAATGAATTAGGTTCATATTAATCTATAAGATTCGTCTATTGACAAAAAAAAAATTTCTTTGTGGGCTTCAACTAATCTCTTTTTAAGAATAGGGATTCACCGATGGTAAAAAAATTTCTACTTGCCAATTTTCTAAAGCATTGGATATCCCACCAAAAATGTATTGATTCAATGCAATTTAGTTCCCTCCAAAATTTTGTTCCCTCCAAATTTTGGCTCCATAAATATGGTAAAAATTTCATTTGTTACTAATTTTACATAATAATTTAATATAATTCCTTACAAAAGTTTAATTCCCTCCAAATTTTAGCTTGTTCCTACAATTTGTGTATAAATATTATGTACAAAATTTATTAACTTTATCCGGAGGAATTAGGATGTATAAATTTTGGGTGTTAGGAATTTATTTTTTTCTTTTGGTATAATTTATTTTAATGTTATACTTGTAGGTAAAGTTGTGGATAAATTATTTATAACTTAAAAACTTAAATTTTCTAGCTAACGCATTGATTTTAAAAGTCAAAACATGTACATGTATATGCATATGTATACACTATATATATATATATACGTGTGTATGTATACATATTTAAAATTAACGAAATAAAATTCTCCAAAACTTGTAATGTATTAAAGTTAAGATAATCCTTAATGTAATTAATTTTAAAAAATATATATTAAAAAATCTAATTTATTAATTTCTCAATTTATTAAGACAAGGGGAATTTGAAATCACTTAATAAGTCAAGAGTTTAAAAAATAATTCTTGGAATTTTAATAGCAAAAAGTTTATAAAAATAAAATAAATATGAAATTAAGATTTTTTTTAAGGCTCTTATATTTTATTCATTTAAAAACTATTATAAGAATTTAGCAGAATAAACCTTAAGAGATATATAAAATAACCAAAGGCAATAACATTGAAACAAAAAGATAAAAATAAGTGATTTTCTTTTTAAAAAGAATATTTTTGAATTTTTCTTTGACTTGAATAGTTACAAGTGAGGCAATCTTTTTTGCTAGGAAAATTGTAAGAATGGGTATTGAAATAAGATGGAAGATGACCTTTTAGCCGACTGGTTAGTTATTTATATTAAAAAATATATTACTAAAATTCTGACATTGATTTGGTATGATATGAAAAAGTGTCACGCTCAATTTCGGTATATTTTTAATGAACATAAAAAATAAAAGTAATAATAATAAAAGAAAACATTTTATCATGATTTATTTATGTGTTGTACGTTAAAAGAACGAGCAAAATTATTCAAGTCAAATGTTAGTTTACACTGGAATCTTTTATGATATTTATTGTTAAATACAATAGTTTACAATCAATATTTTGATATAATATATACAATGGCGAATTTAATGTTATTCATTAATGTAAAATTTAATATAAATATAAATATATATATATATATTATAAAACATAAGTTCTATTTTAGTAAATGTTTTATAACTTATATTCTATAAGTGAAATTTCATGAAGATATGATTTATGTGTGGGTGAACAGAATAAGTGAAATTAATTAAAATACTAACATATAAATTTATAAATTGTATACTTGATTAATCAGTAGGAATAACATTATCTCAAGTGTCATGTCACACTGTTAATTTTTATTATAATTATTAATTACATTAGTTAAGAATCAATAATTTAACTTTTATGTCAAGTGTCATGTCAAATGTTATTAAGAATCAGTAAGTATAGCATTATCTCAAGTGTCATGTCAAATATTATTTTACATTGATAATCTTTTATGATATTTATTATTAAGTATATTAATTTTGAACAATAATTAACATAATATATAATGGTAAATTTAATATCAATTATTCCTTAAAAAAATCCTAAATAGATAAAGTCATTATAATAATTCTACACTTTTCTATTCAATAATAGATAAAGTTCATCATTTACCTTGTATTTGTTATTATATTTTGAATTTTTATTTTTTATCTATCATTTAATATTTACCTTTTATTCAAACATACAGAATTATACATACAAATATGCATATTTATATGATAGAGATGTTTGAATATTCAAAAATTAAATGATTAATATTAAAAAAATCATTATAAAATAAAAACATTCTCCGTAATATAATATAATCTTAAAAATTATCAATTAACAAAATATAATTTTAAAAATTATATACAACAAATAAAATTTAAAATTAATATTTGAGTTTTAAAGAAGCAAATTTTAAAATCTAAAATTTGAATTTTAAAAATAAAAATAATATAAATACAATTAAATATTTAAATTTAAATTAAAATATTCAAAAATTATTTTACATAACCCACTTCTCATCCAAGCTAAGTCTCATCTTCCTCCTCCTCCAGGACCTCCACCTCCTCCTTTTCTTTCTTTTTTCTTTTCTTCATTTTAAATTTAATCCGCCGGCAGTGTGCCCACAAAGTTATTAAATGCAGAAATTAGAAGCCCCATCCCCCCACCTCTCTTTTTCTGTCATTTTAGCTCTTGTATTCTGGGTTTTTGGATTAGTTGTTGTAGCATGATTAATATGCCCATTTGCTATTTATTGCACTGTAATATTTGGAAAATTGCCTGGGATCTATTGAATGGAAATGTTTTAGCAGCTGGCTCGAAGAGTTCGTGAAATGAGGGAAACCAGACCTGTTCTGGTAGTCCAAAAGTTTGAGGGGAAGGCTAGAAAAGGACTAAGCAGCTCACCATCACTTCCCAGAGGAATGGAATGGCCACCGGCTGTGCGAGGCTGGTAGTTTCTCATCTAAGGTAAGTTTCTTCTTCCTGCCCCACCTCCTCCTTTTCTATTTTTTTCTTCATTTAAATTTAATTCGTCGGCAGTCAAACTGCCAGTGGAGACTACTAGCCGTGCGATGCAGGTAGTAGTTGCCGGCCTCGCGCGGTCGCAGTTGCTGATGGCCTGTGAGGCCAGTAGCAAATGGCCAGTGTGTAGAGGCCAGATCAAATGGCCAACGCGCAAAGGCCAGATCTGGTCGTGCACGAGGCTAATCGCGCGCAAGGCCGGCCTTCGGCGGCAAGGCAACCGTCTTCGTCTTTTCACTCTGAATGGAGAGAGTTTGTGTTGTTTGTTTGGTAGTGTCATATTTATTTTTTTAGTTTAATTATTTTTAGTTTTTGTAGTTATACATCAATCAGTAGCATTTATCACACCGTTCCTAATGCCCTGTTGCGCCTCAGCAAATCAAGTAATGGCAAAGATAAATACAAGCATGCCTGTCTGCTTCCTAATGGAAGGTTGGAAAGAACAGGGAGAGCTAAAAAGTTCACTTCTCAGCCCTCATTTGCTATTACCAGTGGCTTGAAAAATGAGGATTTGAATTTAAAAAGCATGTTTACAGCCTCGGTCATTGCTGTTGGAGATGAAATCTTGTGAGTTTAAGTTTTTTGTAGTTATCTTGAAAACTTTCCTGGGTGATTCAATTTAATCTGTCTTATGTTACTTGATGTAGTTGTTATGTAATCTTTGTAATTGTTGTTGACGGCCAAGTACAGCTGCACCCAGAATTATTTTTCTCCATTTCATTGTCTTACTTGCCTAACAGCTCTTACTGGTTTTCTTTCTTAGAGTAATCAGGTTTTCCAGAATTTGTACTCACTTTCTCAAGGTGTTTATTTAATTTATTTTTTGTTCCATTTTAATAATTTTATTTGTTTAGGAGGCTAGCTTCCATAGAACCATGTGCTTCTAATCCTAAGTATTAAATATGTGGCTCGTAAACTTAATTATTTTGATCTAGAGGCACTCTTGTCATGAGGAGTTTAGGTTTAAAAGAAGAGGGCATCACCTTGCACCCATATTGGAAAATAATGGTGTAAATGGAGAAAGTATCAATATTTTACTGTGTGTGGTATAGTCATTTCTATCATATTCTAAATGAGATTTTTCTGTTGGTCCATAGCTCAGGTTTGGCACAGTTCAAGATCAGATGGGATCCATATTGTGTAGAAAGCTCCATTCGATGGGCTGGGCTATTCCACATGTTTTTGTTACTAGAAATGATGTAAGCTTTTATAAAACTTTTACCTTTGACTTCCTAAGGGTAACCTCTGTATCCTTGAGCCATTGAAACTGTACAACAAGCAAGGGACCACTGATATATATTGTCATATATCAGTTTCAATTCAAGTTTCCCAATTTGATTATGGTATATACTGGTGGGAGAGGACAAATACAAATGCATGTTGTTAGCATATGCTTTGCTAATCTCTATCTGACCTTTCTAATTGGCTGACCAAGTGGACTCATTAGGTTGTAAATGATAAAACTAAGCAAATGGTCCAACATTAAATTAGAATGTGGTGGAAACTATCATACTCAATATGTTGTGAAGTACTTCTTGAATTCAACATGCTTTGAACTATTTTTCTTCCCTTGAAAGCATGTTATTGGATTGGTTGAACATATAACCCACACAAAGAGTTACTAGCCCATAGCTACTCAAGCAAAAGGTAACCGGTTTTGAGATGAATATTCATTTGTTTTTTAAGATCCATAAGTTCAATTACAAGAAGAATTTTTTTTGTGGTTTTCACCACAAATGCTTCACAAAAATGATAATTACTTTCATGTCCATTTTCACTTGTACCATGATCTAACCTATGGATTTTAGTTCACCTTAATAAATATGAATTTGAAGTCAAGACCCAGGTGACCAACTTATGAGCACAGAAACAAGTGGAAATAAAGGATGCAAGAACTACCATCTATCACTTTACAATTCATTAGCAGTCAAAAATTAGATTATTCTACATTCATTGGAAAAAATACTGATTGGTTTGAGAAATAAGCTAATACAATTCCAAATGAGAAGAGAAAAAAAGAACATTCTTGCTTGGCTTCTCGCATCTGAAAGAATAGGCTTCTTAAACTGTATTCACTCTTTTAATTTATTAATAACAACATTCCATATGGTAGTATTTAATGGAAACTTTGTAAACAGCTAAAATTAATTTCAAAGAGCAATAAATTTGAAAGAGCTTATGGACAAACAATAGTTTCTATTTGACTGCAAAGGATAAATAACAGTTGGACAACTCGATTGTTAATTAAGTAGATAATTTGCGCAAAGCTATCTCGAGTGTTCTCAACTGATTTACCTTTGTACCACAGTTTGAACCTCAAGTATAACATTGTCAGTTGTGCAAGTTTGTGGTTTAGTTGTGGGTAAAAGGATCATATATAAGCGCACATGTAGCATCCAACATATTGGCCTATGTTGGCAAGACAATCTACTAATTGACTTTGACCTATGACTGCAAAACTAATCTATGAAATTTCCCCTAAACAAATCATGAAACATAAATTTTTTTTCTTTGTCCTCCTTTTCTGTTGGATATTTTTAGAGTGACAATGGAATGTTCACTTTGGACTAGATGAGCAGAATTGACAAAGAAATAAGAAGAAATAAATGATTAAGG
This sequence comes from Jacaranda mimosifolia, assembly GCA_018894105.1. NCBI lineage: Eukaryota > Viridiplantae > Streptophyta > Magnoliopsida > Lamiales > Bignoniaceae > Jacaranda > Jacaranda mimosifolia. Next base: position 15,992,013 of record CM032123.1, read on the forward strand.
CAACACCCATTGACTATTTAATGAGGAAGAGCCATTAATGTGGTTTTATTGTTGACATGGTTTCTTAAAAAAAGGGAGTGGGAGAGAAATATTCATGTAAATATATCTTCAGAATACAATGGGATATAAGTATCAGTGGTTGAGTTGTGGAACAAGAATAAAATACAATAGGAATTCTTCGAGAAGCAAACTAGTGTTTGTAAATTATGTATTGGATGATGATTTAATATTTATATAATCGGGAGAACTTTTAGTTTGGAGATTATTATGGGTTTTTCCAGTTAAAGTCGTGTTATTAGAAAGGAACATGATATAATACATACTGTTTGAACTCATTTGGTAACATAGCTGATGAGTTAAATGAAATGTATTTTTGTTTTCAACATTGGCTTCTACAATATTTATGTAGTTTATGCTGGATAAGAGATGGTATCATACAAATATTTTATTGCAACTTCATCCCATGAATTGTGCTATTATTTTGTGGATTTTTTTTTTTTTAATGTTCTATTAAACCTTTGTTTTTGTATGTACCATATTTATCCAATCTAAGAAAAAATAGATGTGTGGTGACTGGTTAAGCATATGTAATACCTAATTTGATGTTCTTCGTATTCACAGTGTGTTGTGGAATCTTTTTTTGCATATTGTTGGAAGTAGCCCTCTTTGTGAGGATGTTGACGATATTTAAGGAACATATTTTGGAGATATCTTTTGTTACTTGAGCGATAATGCTTCTGGGTAACTTAACACTTTTGTTTGATTGATATACCCATTTGGTTATAATGGCTTTGGTTGTGGTTTGAATTTGGGATTGATGTTTTGAAATTATATTTAAGTCTATGGATAGATAAATGTAAGTGTTATGTCTATGGATGGATGGATGTGCTTAATCTTTTATTTATTGAAGGAATGACTACAATATTTAGGATGTTGGTATACTTCAAATTTGAATTCCTTCTGCAATTTTGTATCCATATTGACCTATTAAATGGGGAAAAATAAACACTTTTTGTAACAAAAATGGTATTGTTACAAAAATAATTTATGGGCAACGAATTTTATTTGTCACTTTTCTTAATAGTAACAAACTAATTTGACGTATCCGCAACGAATTATTTTGCTTATCTGTAACGAACTATTTACTATTTTGTAACAAATAATTAGTCATTCTTAATTAAGAAATTAATTATTTGTAACCAATACATTGCTTATTTGTAATAAAGTATTATAATTTTATGAGTCATAGGTAAGGAAACATTTAGTTGCATATACTAATTTTAACAAAACTCTTAATATCTTTTGCAACGAAATTGTTAGTTATGTATTCTACTAGTAATGAGAAGCTTATTAAAATAAAAATATTATTTAACTAATTGTAACCAAATTTTTTGTTACACAAACAATTTGTAACGAAACTAAAATAAATAAATAATATTATTATAATATGCATTGGTAACAAAAAATAAAAGGCGACGAAACTGCCAATGTTTTGGTAACTATGTATTTCGTTATGCTATAGAATCTATTGTAACTAACATTGTTTTGTCACTAATACGAAACTTTTTGTGAAGATAAATTTCGTCACCATAAAGTCATAATTCATAACAAACCATAAATTTTGTTACTAAAACTTTTTGCGGCGGGCTTTAACACACCAAACTTCAGTAATGAAAAAAATCATTACCAATAGTTAGCATTATGGTAACGAAATTATTCGTTATTTAAAGTATAATTTGTTGTAGTGGTTGCTTGAGTCCATAAATAGATCTCTCGAGTTTGTAAACTTTTTGCTCACTCCTTTTGAATGTAAAACCTTGTGGTTGCTCCATATAGATTTCTTCTTCAATGTTTCCATTGAATAAAGTGGTTTTCACATCTATTTGCCTTATCTTATAATCATAATATGCGGCCATAGCAACTAAATTCGAATGTACTTAGGCATTGCGACCAGTGAAAAGGTTTTTTTGAAATCAATATTGGGTCTTTGAGTGTAACCTTTTGCCACTAGTTGCGCCTTTAAGGTCATTACATCTCCATCGACTCCTAGCTTCCTCTTATAGATCCACTTGCAACTAAAGTGAACTATTCCGTCTGGTGGATCTACCCAAGTCCATACTTTGTTGGAGTACATGGAGTCCATTTCAGATTTCATGGCGTCAAGCCAATATCCGAAGTCTATGTCCAACATAGATTTCTCATAGGTCTTCGAATCACTACCCTATTGACCCATCTCATGAAAGAATCTGAACCTTTTGGGTTGCCTCTTGATTCAGTCCGACCTTCTTAAAGGTTGTGTGTATGGCTTTTGATGCTTACTTGTTTCCACCGTTTGTGGGATTTGATGATCATCTTGAACTTCATTAAGTTCAACAACAATGTCTTTTCTATTTGATAGAAAATCCTTTTCTAAAAAGGTAGCATTCCTTGAAACAAACACCATTTGTTCTGAGGGATCATAAAAATAATAACCCAAAGACTCTCTTGGGTACCCCACAAACTTGCACATGATGGATCTGCTTTTCCAACTTATCTCCCACTAGACGTCTCACGTAAACAGGAGACACCCAAACTCTTAGAAAAGAGTAAGAAAGTGCTTTGCCATTCCACCTCATATGGTGTCCTTGGCACTGACTTTAAAGGTACTACATTTAGTAACTTCACCGCCGTTTTTAAGGCACATCCCCAAAAGGACATAGGCCCATCGAAAAATCTCATCATGGAACATACCATGTCTAATAAGGTATGGTTTCTCCTTCCAATTACTCTACTGAGCTGGGGTGTGCTGGATGGAGTCCATTGAGAGAAAATTCCATTATGTTTTAGATAACCTAAGAATTCGGTACTTAAGTATTCTCCTCCTCGATCCGATCGAAGAGCTCTAATACTTAGTCTCTTTTACTTTTCTACTTCATTCCTATACTCTTTGAACTTTTCAAAGGCTTTAGACTTGTACTCATAAGATACACATGCTCGAACCAAGTATGATCATCGATGAATGTAATGAAGTAAGAATTGTCTCCTTTCGCATTAACTTTTAGTGGGCCACAAACATCCATATGGATCAAATTCAAAGGATTTGTAGATCGTTCCGTTTGTCCCACAAAAGGAGCTTTGTTCATTTTCCCTTTAAACAAGACTCACAAGTAGGAAGGTCCTTAATGCCACTAATGTTTAGTGCTTTTAAGGCTTCTAACTTGCTCATCCTATTTTTAGAGATATGCCAAAGTCTTGCATGTGACAGGATGACATCTTCTTGGTTATCTAATTTTCTTTTACTTGATTGAATGTGTTTCAATGAAGGTTGAGAATCAAGGATGTAAAATCCATTGTTTAATGTACCTTGCATAATTAAAGAACCATTCTTCAATGCTTTCAACATCCCATTTGATATAGAAAAATCATATCCTTCATTATCTAAAATGTGAATTGAAATAATGTTCTTAACAAGAGAAGGTACATAATAAAATGGATCAAGTACAATGCAAGTACCAAAGTCTAACTTGATTACGCCTTCGACCATGGCCGCAACATTTGCTCCATTTCCAAGGCAGATGATCATATCCCCTTCATTGAGACTCCTTCTTTCCATCCCCTGTAATGAATTACAAAGGTGAGAACCACATACGGTATCAAATACCCATGAAGAAGAATTTTTTGTCAAGTGCACTTTAATAAAGTACATATCCTTCTCAAGGGTTGCAAGGTAAACTTTGCAATTCCTTTTCCAATGTCCTTTTTTTGCCATAATAGAAACAACTTACATCGATTTTAGCCTCTTTTTTTTTCTTAATTCCCCCCGAACTCTTCAAGGAATACTTCCCTTAGAGGAGGATGCAAGCATAAGAGGCTTGTCCTTTTTCATTGTCACCTCGGTGGTCACTAGCTTGTTCACCAATTCATTAATCGTCACTTCTTTCTTGAACATGTTAAAGTTTATAATGAATTGGTCGAATGAGCTTGGCAATTTGTAGGATCAAATCTATATAGAGGTCATTATCCATGATCACATCCAATTGTCCAAGCTTCTTGATTAGTCCAATCATCTTGAGCTCGTGATCATGGACACTTGAACCCTCTACCATTCTAGACCTAAAGAGCTTCTTAGACAAAGTGAACCTTTTGTGTCTAGTTTGAACACCATAAAACTCTTGTAGGTGCCTGTAGATCTCACTAGCATGAGAAGTTATCATGAGATACCTTGTTTGTAGATCATCATCCACAAACTTCGTGAACAATTAATGGGCCTCATTGGTGGCATAATCGCCAATAGTGTCCGGTGGACTTTAATCAAGAACATGTCCTCTTTTCAGAATCAAGAATTATTTTGAGGTTTCTCAATCAATTGCGGAAGTTTGGCCTAGTTAGTTTATTAGTTTCCAAAATTGCATTGAGTAGATTCTTAGCCATTTTGAGTTTGAAGATTTCAAAAATCTACAAAAAGCAATAAAAGAAAATATAAGCATGTGATTGAATTTTGATATTTGAAAACATATTTATGGTCTTTCAAGCATGTTTTCCTCTCACTATTTTATCAAATCCTTCACCCTCTAGAAGAATTCAAGAAATCATATTCCCAGTGAAGATCAAGATCCTAGGGACTTGTAAGTGGACCTACGACTCGTGAGACATCCAAAAACAATCGAAAGGCAAGCAACTTTTGCTAATTGCATCTCATGCAACTCTTGATATAATTTACCTCACTTTTATGTAGATCCACGACTAGTGTGACATCTACACTACTAGATGTTAAGTCAGACCTACCAATCAAACTTTGATTCAAGACCACTCCATGTCATCCCACGACTCGTGTGCCAATGCATGAGAATCATTAAATCAAAGGTGCATCATAAACTAAGTGTATGGTCACAACTTTCCACCACAAATGAGACCCATAACTCGTGAGACATCACCCAAATGTGGTAGCGCATCATGCCACACACTATTGGTGGAAGGCATGGATTAATTAAAACTCCTTTTTATTTGTATCCATTTTGACATAATATTTGAAAACACTTAGACATTTTAATTGGAGAGATTTTCTTGCTTGCCAAGATCTCACCAATTTTTTCTTCTTATTTAGGTTTTCTATATCCTAAACATGCATCTCATACATTAACAGGATATGGAAAGCATAAATAAGTAAATGCACCTAGCATGCTCCTAGGGTTGGATGACGATGAGCCTTAACCTAGTGGTGCACCACCTAGTTGATTTTAAGTGAGTTGATTAAAGATAGCTATTATATGAGTGTATCCCTATACATTCATAGGTCTTCATGCCTCCAATGGTCTTCCTTGCTCCTTGCAACATTTATAAAAGAAAGAAATCGTCACTCATTGTGATTCTACCTCACAACATTTACAAGATAGAAATTAAAAGGCATGCAAGCCCCAATTTAACACAACCCTTTTCAACAATTTGAAACAAATAAAATTAATAGTAAAGACTCATGATCATCCCCATTTATTCATCATTCATTCAACATTTAAATGAACAATAAATAAATTAAGAATTGGTATTCATTTCCAAAAATTAAATGCTTATCTCATAAACAATTAAATGGTTAAGTAAAAATAAGCATAACATTTATGCATCTCATTTTTGCACAAAATTGGAGATTAACTTGAACAACTTTCTAAAAGCAATCAAAATTGTCAAACATAATTTTAAGAACTTGTACAACACTTGTGCATCTATATAGTATGGTTCAATACACTTTTGATCACCAAAAGAACACAAAATCAAGCTTTGATTCGAGCAAAACCAAACCAGCCACAACTTATCTAGTGCTGGGTACACGACAGCGTGGAAAGTGCACCCCAGGTGCGCCCGCTGCCTGGCCAACACTGAGCCTGGGCGGGTAGCAACCCTATTTTGTGGTTAGCACTGAGTCAATGCGATTTTAACTCAAATTTTGTTCACCAAAAATTTTAGGACACATCCTAAACATCAAATCACAAAGTATAGATGAAATTCTAAATTTAAAACACCTTTCGAAAAAGGAATTTCAAGTGCTTAAACAAGCTTCAAACTTCAAGTTCAAGTAAAAATCACATTTTTCAAAAAACCTCCAATAAACTGCAATCAAATTAGATCCAAAAATTACGAAAACTCTTTAAGGCCAATAGTAATATGTTATATCAAGATATAACATCAACTAATGCTAAATTAAAATTCAACATTAGCATCTATGAATTAAAACATACTAATCATATGAATTAACATTTAAAACACATATTAGCATGCTTTCAATTCATCAAGCAAAGGAGCCACATACAACATCATCCAAACACTCCAATCCATAAATTGGATCAAGTATTTGGAGACTTAGATCAATCTATCACATGAATCAATCATCAAAAGAATCCAAATTAAAGCATTAATTTAGGTTCTGATACTATTTGAAAGAAGGTGTGAGTCAAGGATCCAATCAAAAAACCATTAAAAATAGAAATCTGACTTGATCACACCTCCCCAAGGATCTAATTGATGCTAATAAAGTGTATTTAGGTCATAAAATTACCTCAAAACCAAAATCCAATCGAAATTAAGAAGACAAGCTCGAACTCCTTCAATGTAATTTTCACCGGCGCAGCAGATTCTGGACAACTTTTGTCCAACCAAAACTCGTCAAAATCGGATCAAATTTGAACTAGAAGTCACAAACACCTTGATGAATCTACAGAAAAAGAATCAGCCACATAAAAAATCTCCAAAGTGCCTCTAGAAATGGCTATAAGTTTCTGCCCAAACAGAGGATCTCCAAAAGGCTAGCAATCCAATTGTTTTGCCTCTAATGATAAGATCTACACACCAATGTTCAATCTAAATCTCTTTTATATTATTAGAAAAAAAAGGAAGAGATGAAGGTATGAAGTGGCCAAAATGTGGAGGTAGGGAATGAAGAAAATGTGAACTTTCAACATTTGACGCAACACATAGGAAATTGGAGGGAAAGAGAGAATCTAACAATTAGATGCTTGTAAGTGATTAACATGCTTGGCTGACCACACCCCTATATCTATATATAGAGGGAGGAAAGCGTGATGCTTAGGTGGTATCACGCCTTCCTCAAGATGGGGCACTAATTGGGCTTGCCAACTTGCAAGCTAGTTGCATGTTAATTAAATGTGAATTTGAATTTCATTTGGAATCTTCATTTCATCTAATGAAATATCATCCAAATAAATTCTAGTTCACACCAAATGAACATTTCATTTGAATTTTTCCTCCAAAAATGATTCTTTATTTTTTAATTAAATTAAATATTTTAATTTAATTAATTAAACTTTGACTTAATTCTTAGGTCAATTAACTTAACCCTTTAAGCTAGCTTGACTAATTGATAGTCATATGATACTAATTAAATTAACTCTTAATTTAATTGGTATAATTTAACTTCTTAAATTATTTAGATCAATTTAATAATTAAATTAACCAAGCCAAAAATGACCAAATATTGTGTCAACCATCTATCTCCAAAAATTGGTCAAAGTGGAAATTTTCTAACTCTCTGAAAATTTCTTTTCATCAAGTAGGATTTTGCTCACAACTCTTCTGTATATTAAATATCAAATATTTACATTAGTCTAAACTCCTTTAAACTAATGACCCAATTCAATTAATCTCATTAATTGAAGAGTAACCAATCTTTATGGTTAATGTCCAACTTCAGGCCCATCGAGCCTAACTAATTGGCCAAAATGAATACTTTTGGAGAACCATTCTAGCGATGTGCTTACCATGAAAATATGGTCCTCCCATCTTTCGAAAGAGGCCTGGGTTAAGATATTTGTCAGCTCCTTTATAGCCTTGATACCATGTCTCTATTCTAATGTTCGATTCCCCTTTATGACCTCATCTTTGGAAAACTCCTTTTGCAAATTGTCATACTGCCTTGTGCAGGATTTTGTGGAATCAATTATTAATAAATACATAGGAAATGCACTTGCCTTTCACAATAACGAGGAGTCGGATCCCATCTTAGATCTCACAAGTTTCCATATCTAAGTAGCTTATACCCAACATCAACTGGAAAGACCCGCTAGGTGGTCAAGGAAAAGTCAAAGCATGAGAACTTAAACACAAGGTTACCATGGATCCTCAGGTCAAATGACTAATTATATACACTAGCGTAAGCTAGAGAACTTGCTACTACGACTTAACACTAAGGCTATCTAGTAGATTCTCCTGGTGGGCCTTTAGTGAACTTGTTCTCTAATAAGCACACACTAACATGCACCCATGTCTCATTTGGTTTGCTCATGAAATGGAGCAATATCCAACCCTTGAATTTTTGCATTGTTAGTACAAATCTATCCAGATCTTAGATGCCTTATCTCATAAGTTCCTATGACTTGAAAGATTTAAGATCACGATCATGTAAGACTTGTTTCCTAATCACCACCTAGTGCGTGACCAAGTCCTTTACTATTGTGTGATTTAACGACTTCAATCAAATGCTAGTGAAGTAATGTAAGCAAAAAATGAAGATGACCATGTAAAATGAATATCATCAATCAAGATTGTAGCACAAGTGAAATAGTTTACATGTCAATCTCATTAGCTGCGGGCACTATTCCAACAGTATTAAATTGGGGCTTGCATGCCTTTTAATTTCTATCTTGTAAGTGTTATAAGAGTAGAATCAGTAGGAGTGAGGATTTATTTCACATATAAATGTTACGAGGAGCAAAAAAGACCATTGGAGGCATGGAGACCCATGAATGTATGAGGATATTTTTTTAATAGCTAGATTTAATCAACCCACTTAAAATCAACTGAGTGGTGCGCATATGGCTCTAAGTGCCCCACTTGGTTAAGGCTCATGGTCATCCCACCCTAGGAGCATGCTAAGCGCATTTACTTATTTATGCTTTTATATCCTATATGTATGAGATGCATGCTTAGGATATAGAAAACCTAAATAAGAAGATAAAATTGATGAGATCTTTGCAAGCAAGAAAATCCCTCAAATTGATGGTATGTTCCATAATAAGCTTTTTCAATGTGCCTATATCCATTTGGAGATATGCCCTAGATACGATGGTGAGGCTACTTAACATGGTACGCACAAATTCAGTGCCAAAAACACCGCATGAGATATGGTTTGGCAAAGCACCTTCTTACTCATTTCTATAGGTTTAGGGGCTTTTTGCTTACATGACGCGGCTAGTGGGAGACAAGTTGGATAGTAGATCCACCTTGTGCAAGTTTGTAGGTCACCCAAAAGAGTCTTTGGGTTATTAATTTTATGATCCCTCTAAACTAAAGGTGTTGTTTTGAGATACATCTACTTTTTGGAAAAGCAATTTATATTAGATAGAAATGGCATTGTTTTTTAACTTTATGAAGCTCAAGATGATTATCAAATTCCACAAGCAGGGGAAACACATGAGCAATGAGGGCCTTACATGCAACCTCTAAAAAGGTCAAACTGGATCAAGAAACAACCTGAAAGGTTCGGATTTCCTCATGAGATGAGCCAATTAGATAGTGATCTGAAGATCTATGAGGAAACTATGTTGGACATAGATTAGGGACATTGGCTTGACGCCATGAAATCTGAAATGGTCTCTATGTACTCCAATAAACTATAGACTTTGGTAGATCCACCAAAGGGTATAGTCCCCGTTGCTTGCAGGTGGATCTATAAGCGAAAGCTAGGATTCGATGGAGAGATGATGACTTTTAAGGCGTGACTAGTGGCAAAGGTTTATACTCAAAGACCTGGTATTTATTTCGAGGAAATCTTTTCACCAGTTGTAATGCCTAAGTCCATTCGGATTTTACTTGCCATATCCACATATTATGACATAAGATATGGAAAATGGATGTCAAAACCACTTTCCTCAATGGAAATATTGAAGAAGAAATCTATATGGAGCAACCATAAGGTTTTACATCCAAAGGAAATGAGCAAAAGGTTTGCAAACTTGAGAGATCTATTTATGGACTCAAACAAGCGTCTCAAAATTAGAACATACATTTTGACAGGATAATCAAATTGTTTGGCTTTGTCAAAAATGTGTATGAACTTGTGTGTACAAGAAAGCTAGTAGGAGTAGTATACAATTTAATGTGCTTTATGTTGATGACATTATTCTGATTGAGAATGAGAAAGCAATGTTAGAGTGTATTAAAGTATGGTTATCTATACTATTCTCCATGAAAGATTTGGGAAAAGCATCCTACGTATTAGGAATACGTATCTATAGAGATAGATCAAGGAGGATGATGGGGCTTTTCCAAACACCGTACATTGACAATATACTAAAGAGGTTTAGTATAGAAGAATCCAAGAGGGAATTTTTCCCGATGGACATGGTTTTCTCTCCAAGTCTATGGCCCCTACGACTAATGACGAGAGACAAAGAATAACCCACATACCTTATGCGTCTGTTATAAGGAGCATAGTATATGTCGTTTAATGTACAAAGCCGAATGTTGCACAGGCTTTAAGTGTTATGAGCTGCTTTCAATCAGACCTTGTGAATGTCACCGGGTGGCCGTTAAAGTAATCCTAAAGTATTTGAGAAGGACTAAGGATTTTTTTTCGGTATATGGTAATGGAGAATTGAAACTTGGGGGGTTTTTTTATTTTAGTTTCCAATCCGATGTAGATGACCTAAAATCCATTTTTGGATTCATATTTTGCCTCAATGGCGGCGTGGTGAGTTGGAAGAGTTCCAAACAAGACACCATGACTGATTCAACCATAGAGGCGGTATATATTGCGGCTTCCGTAGCTGCAAAGAAAGGTATTTGGATGAAAAACTTCATCCAAGAGTTGGATGTAGTGCCTAGCATTGCTGAGCCAGTAGTTGTTTTCTATGACAACAACGGGGTGGTAGTGCAAGCTAAAGACCCAAGATCTCATCAATGATTCAAGCACATTTTAAGGCAATATCATTTGATCTGGGCGATCATTAATAGAAGCGGCATCTGAGTGGAGAGGATTACCTCGGAAGAGAATATAATAGATCTACTGACTAAAACCCTATTGCAAAAGTTCTTTGAAGGGCATCTGGAGAAGATGGGTCTTAAGACTTTAGGGAATTAGCTTTAGGGCAAGTGGGAGATTGTTGGAATAGTACCTCGTAGCTAATTGGATTGGCATGTAAACTATTTCACTTGCGATACAATCTTGATTGAATGATATTTATTATACATGGCCATCTTTATCTTATGCTTATATTATTTCACTGGCATTTGGTTGAAGCCCTTAGATCACATAAGACTACAGGACTTGGTCACATACTAGGCGATGATGATGAAACAAGTCTTACAAAGTCGTGATATTAAATCTTCCAAGTCGTAGAATCTTATAAGGCATGGCATCTAAGATTTGGATAGACTTGCACTAACGATGTATTAATCCAAGGGTTGGATATTGCTTCGATTCATAGCAAACCATGTGAGACATAGCCGTATGTTAGTGGGTGTTTGTTAGAGACCAAGTTCACTGAAGACCCGCTTGGCAAATCTACTAGATAGCCGCAGTGGCAAGTTGATAATGGCAAATTCTCCAGCTTATGCTAGTGCATATAATTAGTTATTTGATCTGACGACCCATGGTAACCATGTGTTTAGGTCCTTATGCTTTTACTCTTCCTTGACCACTTTGTGGGTCTCTAATGTTGAGCTTGGGTATGAGCTACTTAGACATAGAGGTTCGTGAGATCCAAGAGGGGATCCGACATCTTGTTGTTATGGAATTGAGTCATTAGTTTAAAGGAGTTTAAGCTATTATGGATATTTTGATATTATAAAAGTCACAAGAGTTGTGAGCCCATGTCCAATGAATAGTAGAACCTAATGGATCACACACAAAAGCCAATTGGAAATCCTACTTGATGAAGGGAATTTTTTAAGAGTTAGAGAAATTCCATTTGGAGGGAAATGGTTGATACATTTTTTTTCGTGATGTTGGCTTTATCAATTTAATTTTTAAATTAATCTAAATAATTAAAGAGTTAAATTAGACCTATTAAATAAATGAGCTATTTTAATTGGTACCACATGACTATCAAATGATCAAGTTAAGTTAAGGAGTTAAGTTAACATCTTCTAGCTTAAAGAGTTAAGCTCATTGACTTAAAGAGTCAAGTCAAGGTTAATTAATTAAATTAAAGGGCTAACTTAATTAATGTGAAGAATTAATTTGGAGGGAAATTCAAAATGAAAGAGCTCATTTGGAGTGCATTTAAATTTATTTGGATGACATTTCATGAGATGAAATGAAGAATCCAAATAAAATTCAAATGCAAGTGAAATGTGAATTTCACATGCAACTTGCTTGCTTAGGTGGTACCTCACGGGAGGTGTGATGCCAATTAGCATCACATCTTCCCCCTCCATATAAGGATATAGTGGCTGGCCACATTGGAGCTAGCTTTCCTAATTTCAGATATAAAAGTTAGATTCCACTTTTCCCTCTATTTTTGTGTGATTCTCTTATGTGTTGAGGCTTCACATTTTCATCACCTCTTCCCCTTCCTAAATTCAGCCTTCATAATTTCTCTTCTCTCCTTGATTTTCCAACTAATCTAGGAGAGAATTAGATTTTCCATTGGCGTGCGGACTATCACATTAGAGGCAAAATATTTGGAATACTTGGCTTTTGGAGATCTATTGCAATCCAATCAGTTTGGAGGCATTTCTGGAGTGGCTTTCGAGTTTTTGTTTTGGTTGATTTTTTTTATTGATCTTCATCAAAGTGTTGGTGATCTCTTGTCCAAATTTCAATCAATTCCAAGGTGATTTGGATAGGCAATTGTTGTGGTAAACCTACTGCACCGCTGGAAGACAATTTTCAAGTGTTGAAGTGTTCTTCCTCATTCCCTTGGATATATCAACATTCAAGGTAATTCTTTATCCAAATTTGAATCTAAAGCATGATTAGATCTTGGTTTCGAGTATAGTCTAGTTAATTTAACTATTTTTGTGCTTTATTATTGGATCCTAGTGCTACAGTTGACTTTATGTGGTATTGGAGCCTAATTTTATGCTTTGATTTGGATTTTTAATTGATTGATTCATGTGATGGATTGATCAAGATCTCCAAATACTTCTCCAATTTATTGATTGGAGTGTTGGAAGATGATGCTTGTGGCTCCTTTGTTGATGAATTGAAATTATGCTAATATGTGTTTTAAGTGTTAATTCATATGTTAGTATGTTTTAGGGTAAATTGCACAGCGCCCCCCTGTGATATTCGCAATTGGTTCGTAACCCCCTGTGAAATAGAAATTGGCAAAAAAACCCCTGTATTTTCTAATATCATGCAATGAGCACCCCTTAGAAGGTTGGTGTCATTCACGTGCAGTGTGCACAATTTTGTGTGCATTTTTATGTATAAAAAGATGATCTTGCCCTCACTTATCAGTCGTTAGATTTTTTTCAAAGAAATCAACGATTCAAATTAAATAATATAATATCTTTAAAAATATAAAAGAAATAAATAATATATTATTATTCCCAACCCCCAAACCCATCCCCTTCACCCTCCTTCCCCCCCTCCCCCCGCCTCTGGCAGCCATAGTAGCGTAAGATGCAGCAGCTAACGGCTGCCATGGTCACCCCTGCCATGGCCTCCGTGCGACAGCCATGGCAGCATCAGATGCAGCGGCCATGGATGCCGCATGCATAAGGGTGGGATTGGGGTCCCACCCCATCGGCCGCCGTGGCTATCGTGCTGCCGACAGCCATGGCTATCATGCCTGGCAACTCGGCAAGCGTTTGGCAGCCAGTCAGCTGTCGGAGCCCGCTGAGCTGAAAAAAAAAAGAAAAAGAAAAAAGTAGCCCGATTTGGCCAGGCCCGGCCAGATCCGGCCACCATGCACTGCTGGCATGGCAGCTTGTTGAGGTTAAGGGAAGAGGGGTGCGGGATGGGGGTGAAAAGGTTGGGGGAGGGATGTAGGATATTATATTATATATAATTATATATATATAAATTTATATATATGTATACTACATGTATATAAATATAAATATAAAATATATTATGTATTTTTACAAAATAAGTCTTATTTAATTCGAAATGAAGAAAATTTATATATATATATTTTTTGGTGAAAAAATATATGTTTGTATGTATAGATGTACATATGTATATATTATGTATAAATGAAAAATATGTCTTTTTTTGGTAAAAATATATTTATATATATATATATATTTATAGATGTACATATATTTTATATGTAACTATAAATAAAAAATACATTATATTTTTATAAATATTATATATTATTTAATTTTAAAAGAATTAAAGAAAATTTATATATGGATATATATGATATGTATAAAAAAATAACATATAATATCTTTATAGATAAATTTATACATGTACATATATTATATAAGTGTATAAAAACTATATTATTTATATATTTTAAAATTATTATGCATAAACTTATATATGCATACATATTTTATATATATATACATATAAGTATAAATAGAAACATATTATATATATATATATCCTTTTTTTAAATATTAAATATTTTTTAATTTTGAAAGAATTAAAAAAATTATATATATATGGATATACATGATATGTATAAATAAATAATATATAATATATTTATAGATAAATTTATAAATGTATATTATATAAGTGTAAATAAAAACTATATTATATATACTATTTTAAATATTAGACGTTATTTAATTTGGAATAAATAAAATAATTTATATATTATATATAAATAAAAAATACATGTTTATATATTTATACATAAACTTATACATGTATATATATATATTATATTTAAGTATTAATATAAACATATTATATATCCTTTTTATAAATATTAAATATTATTTAAGTTTAAATGGACAAAAAATAATTAAAAAATTATATAAATAACAGATAAGATAAAAGTAAATATTATTTGAATTTCAGTTTTAGTTAAGGGCAATTTTGTATTTTTACTACTCAATAGACATCAAACAAAAAAGAAAAGACCATTGGGTCAATTGAGCAACTTTCAATTAAAGACAAGAGATTTTTTTGCCAATTTCTATTTCACAGGGGGTTATGAACTAATTGTGAATATCATAGGGGGGCGCTGTGCAATTTACCTGTATGTTTTAATTCATAGTTGCTAATGTTGAATGCTGATTTGGTATTGTTTGATGTTATATGTTGATATAGCATGTTAAATTTGGCCTTAAAGTCTTTTGGTCATTTTTGGATGCAATTTGATTGGAGATTTTTGGAGAATATAGATTCTCACTTAAAATTGATTTTTCAAGCATGTTTGAGCACTTGAAATTTCATTTTTAAAAGGTGTTTTGAATTTGAAATTTCATCTATAATATGTAATTTGATGTTTAGGATGTGTCCTAAATTTTTTGGTGCACAAAAATTGAGCTAGAAATCAAATGACTCGGTCCATACCTTAAAATAGGGCAAGTTGCTAGCCCTGGCCGAGCAGTGGGTGTGTTTGCCGCGCGGTTGTGTGCCCAGGCAAGGTAGGCAGTAGCTAGTTTCAGTTTTGGGCGTGCCTTATTGAGTTTTTGTGTTCTTTTGGTGACCAAAAGTGTATTGAATCGTGCTACATAGATGCACAAGTGTTGTGCAAGTTCTAAAAATTATGTTTGATTTTTTTTTTTTATTGTTTTAAATTCTTATTAAAGTTAATCTTTAGTAATGAGGCATAAATGTTATGCTTATTCTTGCTTGGCCAATTAATTGTTTGTTCATTTAAATGTTAAATGAATGATGAATGAATGGAGATGATCATGAGCCTTTAATATTGATTTTATTTGTTTCAAGTTGTTGAAAATGGTTGTGTTAAATTGGGGCTTGTATACCTCTTAATTTCTATCTTGTAAATGTTATGATAGTAGAATCAGTAGGAGTGGGGATTTCTTTCTCATATAAATGTTACAAGAAGCAAAGAAGACCATTGGAGGCATGAAGACCCATGAATGTATGGGGATACATTTTTGTAATAGCTTGATTTAATCAATCCACTTGAAATCAACTAAGTGGTGCACCTATAGCTCTAAGTGCACTGCTTGGTTAAGACTCATGGTCATTCCACCCTAGAAGCATGCTAGGTGAATTTACTTATTTATGTTTTTCATATCCTATTGATGTATGAGATACATGGTTAGGATATAAAAAACCTAAATAAGAAGATAAAACTGATAAGATCTTTGCAAGCAAGAAAATCCTCCACTTGAAAAGTCTAAGTGCTTATAAATATTAAGTCAAAATGACTAAAAATTAAAATGAGTTTTAATTAATCCATGCATTTTATCAATAGTACATGACATGACGATGCTACTATCTTTGCGTGATGCACTCATCACGGGGGTCACACTTAGGTAGAAAACTTCGATCATATATTTCGCATATGATGTACCTTTGATTTGAAACTTCCCTTGCATGGCCACGTTACGTGGCATGACTTGGAGTGATCAAAGTTTGAATAGTCGGTTTGACTTAACACCTAGTAATGTAGAGGCCGCTCGACATGGGGATCTACATGAAAAATGAGGCAAAATATATCACGGGTTGCATAGAGATGTAATTTTCAAAAGTTGTTCTAGTCACGGGGGTCCACTTACTAGTCCTTCGGACCTTGATTCTCCCTAGGAAATATGATTTCCCGAATTCTTCTGGGGGTGAAGAATTTGATAAAATAGTGGGAGAAAAACATGCTTAAAAGACCATGAGCATGTTTTCAATATCAATATTCAATTGTGTGCTTATATTTCACTTTTCACCTTTTGTAGATTTTTTAAATCTCAAATTCAAAATGGCTAAAAATCTACTCCATGTTATTTTGGAAACCAATAAGCTAATCGGGTAAAACTTCTACGATTGGTTGAGAAACCTCAAGATAATTCTAGATTCTGAAAATAGGACTTATGTACTTGATCAAAGTTCGTTAGATACCATTGGCGATGATGCTACTGATGAAGAGCGTGAATGTTGGAATAGTACTCTGTAGTTATTTAGATTGGCATGTAAATTATTTCAATTGTGATACAATCTTGATTGAATAATATTCATTATAAATGGCCATCTTTATCTTATACTTATATTACTTCATTGACATTTGGTTGAAGCCCTTAGATCGTACAAGACTATGGGACTTGTTCATGCACTGCGTGGTGATCATGAAACAAGTCGTATATATTGTGATCTTATCTTCCAAGTTGTAGAATTTTATGAGACAGGGCATCTAAGATTCGAATAGACTTGCACTAACGATGTGTATATCCAAGGGTTGGATATTGCTTCATTTCGTGAGCAAGCGATGTTAGATATGGATGCATGTTAGTGGGTGCTTGTTAAAGAACAAGTTAACTAAAGATTCACCTGGAGATCCCACTAGATAGCCATAGTGACAAGTCGCTAGTAGCAAGTTCTCTAGCTTATGCTAGTGTACATAATTAGTCCTTTAATCTGAGAATCCATGGCAACTTTGTGTTTTGGTCCTCGTGCTTTGACTATTCCTTGAATACTTAGTGGGTCTTTTGTGTTGAGCTTGGGTATGAGCTACTTAGACATAGAAGTTTGTGAGATCCAAAATGGGATCCGACTCCTCATCGTTGTGATGGTCGAGTGCACTCCTATGTATTCTATAATGATCGATTATAAGGAGTCCTTACCCAAGGCAGTATGACAATTTAGAAAAGCAATTCTCCAAAGATGAGGTCATAAATTGGATTTGAACATTGGGAATAGAAACATATTATCGAGTCTACTAGAGAGCCAGCAAATATCTTGCCCTAAGCCTCTTTCGGGATATAGAAATGGAAGGACCGTATTTACATGGTAAGCGTAGCGCTAGACTGGTTCTCCAAGGGCATATTCATTCGGTCAATTAGTTGGGCTCCATGGGCTTGAGGTTAGACATCGGCTATGAATATTAGGTACCCTTCAATCAATGGAGATTAATTGAACTGAGTCATTAATTTAAAGGAGTTTAAACTAATGTGAATATTTCAATACTCCAAAAATCACAAGAGTTGTGAGCCCATGTCTAATGAATGGTAGAACCTAATAGGTCACACACAAAAGAAAATTGAAAATCCTACTTGATGAAGGGAATTTTCTATGAGTTCGAGAAATTCCATCTTGACCGATTTTGGAGGGAAACAATTGACACAATTTTTGGTCATGTTGGTTTGATCAATTTAAGGAGTTAAATTAGATCAATTAAATTAAGGAGTTAATTTAATTGGTGCCACTTGACTATCAATTGGTCAAGTTAACCTAAGGAGTTAAGTTAACACCTTCTAGCTCAAAGAGTTAAGCTAATTGGAGTTAAGTTAAAGTTAATTAATTAAATTAAGGAGTTAATTTAATTAATGTGAAGAATTAATTTGGAGGGAAATTCAGAATGAAAGATTTCATTTGGAGTGCAATTAAATTTATTTGGATGACATTTTATGAGATGAAATGACGATCCCAAATGTAATTCAAATGCAAGTGAAATGTGATTTCACATGTAACTTGCTTGCTTAGGTGGCACCTAAAGGCACATATAGCACTAGGATCCAATGATAAAACTTAAAAAAGACTAAAATAAACTGGGATACACATGAAAATAAGGATCTAAACATGCTCATGATTCAGATTTGGCAGGAGAATTACCTTGATTAGCAAAAATCCAAAGGAATGATGAAGTCCACTTCTTCAATCCAGAAACTATCACACAGCGGCACAACGGATTGGATGCAACTTTGTCCCAATCCAAACTTCTCCAAAATTTTTGAAAAAATTATAACACCTTCTAAACTCCTTTATGAAGATACCATAAAAAATTCAGCTCAAAAAGCCATAGGGAAGTGCTAGAAAAAATTCACCAAGCAGACTGCCCTCACAGTGGATCTTCCAAAAGGAAACAATTCAAATGTCTTGCCTCTAACAATATGATCCACACACTAATGCTAGATCCTAATCTCCTTGGTATTATCTGGAAAATACAAAGGAGATTTTCAGAGATGGAGGCTTGATTTGAGGTAGGAGAAGAAGAGAGGAAGTGAAGCATCAACATATGAGGCAACACTTAAGATTTGGAGGGAAAATGTGGAAGAATCTAATTCATAGAACATGAATTAGCCGCCCCTCTCTCGCTCTATATCTATAAATAGAGTGAGGATGGTGTGATGCCAAAGTGGCATCACACCTTCCTCAAGGGGGACCCCCAACTTGCCTTGCAAGCTGGCAAGTTGCAATTCAAATGTGAATTTGAATTTTGTGTGCATTTCAATTTTATTTGGAATCTAATTTCAAATTAATTAAAATGCCACACCAAATGAACATTTCATTTGAATTTTCCCTCTAAAATTAATTCTTCTCATTAATTAAATTAAACACTTTAATTTAATTAATTAGCCTTTGACTTAAGTCAATTAGCTTAACTCTTTAAGTTAGTCATAGTTGACTTAACTCTTTAAGCTAAGTTGACCAATTGATGGTCATGTTGCACCAAATAATTAACTCCTTACTTATTGGTCTAATTTAACTCCTTCAATTAGTTGATCAATTCAACAATTAAATTTATCAAGCCAAAATGGCCTCAATTTTGTCAATCCTCAAATCGGTCCACAAGGAGCATTTTTCTAACACTTAGAAAAACTCCTCCATTAATTAGGAATTGCAATTGGATTTTGTGTGTGACCCATTAGGTTCTACCATTTATTGGACATGAGCTCACAACTCTGTGACTTTGGAATATCAAATATTCATTTTAGTTTAAACTCCTTTAAACTAATCGACTCAATTCAATTAATTTTCATTAGTTGAAGAGTACACAATCTCCATGGTCAATGTCCAACCTCAAACCCATGGAGCCCAACTAATTGGCCGAAATGAATGCTTTTGGAGAACCATTCTAGCTTTACACATGCCATGCAAATACGATCCTTCCGTCTCCTATCTCCTGAAAGAGGCCTAGGGCGAAATATTTGTTGGCTCCCTGATAGCCTTGATACTATTATTTTTTTTCCAATGTTTGATTCCTCTTATGACCTCATCTTTGGAAACCTCCTTTTCCAAATTGTCAAACTACCTTGAGCAAGGATTTCTTAAAATCAATTATTATAGAATACATAGGAGATGTATTCACTTTTCACAAAGACAAGGAGCTAGATTCCATCTTGGATCTCACAAACCTCTACGTCTAAGTAGCTTATGCCTAATCACCACCCGAACAGCCCACTAGGTGACCAGGGAGGAGTCAAAGCATGAGGACCTAAACACAAGGTTACTACGAATCCTCAGGTTACAGGACTAATTATATGCACTAGTGTAAGCTGAAGAACTTGCCACTACAACTATTTGGTGGATTCTCTGGGCGGCTCTTCAGTACCTTATTGACTAATAAGAACCCACTAACATGCATCTATATCTCATGTGGGATTGCTCATTGAACGGAGCAACATCCAACCCTTGTATTTATGCATCGTTAGTGCAAGTCTATCTGGATCTTAGATCCCATGTCTCATAAGATCCTATGACTTGGAGATTTTAAGATCACAACCATGTAAGACTTATTCCATGAACACTACCCAATG
This sequence comes from Jacaranda mimosifolia, assembly GCA_018894105.1. NCBI lineage: Eukaryota > Viridiplantae > Streptophyta > Magnoliopsida > Lamiales > Bignoniaceae > Jacaranda > Jacaranda mimosifolia. The sequence goes on from CM032123.1 coordinate 16,012,566, forward strand.
CATAACCAAGTCTCGTTGTCTTGTGTGATCTAAGGGCTTCATCCAAATGCCAGTGAAGTAAATAATGAGCATGAGATGAAGATGGTCATATAAAGAATATCATTCAATCGAGATTGTCTTACAAGGAAATAGTTTACAAGGCCAATCTAATTGGCTTGCGGGGCACTATTCCAACAGCACCTCATGGGAGGTGTGATGCCCACTAGCATCACACGAAGATGGCTATATAAAGAATATCATTCAATCGAAATTATCTTACAAGGAAATAGTTTACAAGGCCAATCTAATTGGCTTGTGGGGCACTATTCCAACAACACCTCATGGGAGGTGTGATGCCAACTAGCATCACACCTTCTCTCCCTCTATATATAGACATAGAGTGGCTGGCCACATGCTAACTAAGTTAGCAAAATCTAGATCTAAAAGTTAGATTCCTTTTTCCCTCTAATTTTGTGATTCTCTCATGAGTTGAGGCTCATACTTTCTTCACCTCTCCTTCCCAAAATTTTGGCCGTCATCCTCATTTTTCTCTCCTTGATTTTTTAGATGATCTAGGACAGATTTGGATTAGCCATTGTTGTGTGTATCATATCATTAGAGGTAATGTATTTGGATTGCTTGGCTTTTGGAGATCCATAGTAGAGGTAGTAACTTTGGAGCGCCTTTTTAGGACCTTCACGAAGTAATTTTTGGCTGAGTTGTTTACTGGATGATCATCAAAGGGTTTGTGGTCTTGTGTCTAAAGTTCAGCCAACTTGGAGGAGATTTGGTAAAGCCATTGTTGCTATCTTGCTGCTGCGCCTCTGGAAGACAACTTTCAAGTGTTGAAGTGTTCTTCCTTCTTTCCTTGGATTTTTGAGCATTTGAGGTAATTCTTCATCCAAATCTAAATATAAAGCATGATTAGATCCTTGGTCTCGAGTGTAGCCTAGTTAATTTGCCCTTTTTTGTGCTTTATATTATTGGATATTAGTGCTGCACTTGACTTCAAGTGGTATCGGAGCCTAATTTCATGCTTTGATTTGGATTTTTGATTGATTGATTCATATGATGGATTGATCAAAATCTCCAAATACTTGATCCAATATATGGATTGCAGTGTTTGGATGATGATATATGTGGCTCTTTTGTGATGAATTGAAAGCATGCTAATATGTGTTTTAAGTATTAATTCATATGGTTGGTATATTTGAATTCATAATTACTAATGTTGAAAGTTAATTTAGCAGTGGTTGATGTTATATGATGATATAGTACGTAAAATTTGGCCTTAAAAGAGTTTTGATCATTTTTAGATCTAATTGGATTGGAGATTATTGGAGGTTTTTGAATAATTTTAATTCTTACTTGAACTTGAAATTTAAAGCATGTTTGAGCACTTGAAATTCTATTTTTAAAGGTGTTTTGAATTTTGAATTTCATTTATAATGTGTGATTTAATGCTTAGAAGGTGTCCTAAAATTTTTTATGCACAAAAATTGATCCAAAATTGGTTTGACTCGGACCAAACCTCAAAACAGGGCAAGCTACCATGTCTGGCCAGCCACTAATCAAGCAATGGGTTGTTGTACGGTCAGTGGCTGGCCGGGTAGGGGTAGTAGCCCTGGTCACTGGTTTGGGGAATTTTGAGCCTATTTTTTTGTTCTTTTGTGACCAAAATTGATCTAAATCATACTATATAAATGCTCAACTGTTGTGCAAGTTTTCAAAATTATATTTGACATTTTTGATTGCTTTTAGAAACTTGTTCAAGTTAATCTACAATTATGTGCAAAAATGAGATGCATAATTGTTACGATTATTTTTGCTTGGCCAATTAATTGTTTATGAGATAAACATTTAATTGTTGGAATTGAATGTCAATTTTTGATTTATTTATTGTTCATTTAATTGCTGAATGGATGATGAATGAATGGGGATGATCATGAGCCTTTAATAATAATTTTATTTGTTTCAAGTCGTTGAAAATGATTGTATTAAATTGGGGCTTACATGCCTCTTAATTTCTATTTTGTAAAAGTTATGAGAGTAAAATCACTAGGAGTGAGGATTTCTTTCTCATGTAAATGTTACAAGGAGCAAAGAAGACCATTGGACGCATGAAGACCCATGAATGTATGAAGATACATTTTTGTAATAGCTAGATTTAATCAACCCACTTAAAATTAACTAAGTGGTGTACTTATGGCTCTAAGTGCCCCACTTGGTTAAAACGCATGGTCATCCCACCCTAGGAGCATGCAAGGTGCATTTACTTAATTATACTTTCCATGTCCTATTGATGTAGTAGATGCATGGTTAGGATATAGAAAACCTAAATAAGAAGATAAAATTGATGAGATCTTTGCAAGCAAGAAAATCCCTCCACTTAGAAAGTCTAAGTGCTTCCCAAAATATTAAGTCAAAATGGATAAAAATTAAAGGGAGTTTTAATTTATCCATGCCTTCTACCAATGGTGACACTACCATCTTTCGTGTGATGGCACTTGGTCATGAGGGTCACACTTAGGTGGAAAGCTTTGATCATATACTTAGCATATGATGCACCTTTGATTTGAAGCTTCCCATGTATTAGCACTCGATCACGGGGAAAATCATGGAGCGGTCTTGCATAAAAATTTGATTGGTAGGTCAAACTTAACACCTAGTAATGTAAATGGCACACGACACGTGGGTCTACATGAAAAGTGCGGAAAAATATATTAAGAGTTACATAAGATGCAATTAGAAAAATTTGCTTACCTTTTGATTGTTTGTGGATGGCACTCGATCATGAGGGTCCACTTACAAGTCCTTAGGGTCTTAATTCTCACTAGGAAATATGATTTCCCAAATTCATCTAGGAGATGAAGAATTTGATAAAATAGTGGGAGAGAAAAACATGCTTGAAGACCATAAACATGTTTTCAATATCAATATTCAATCACATGCTTATATTCTTTTTTTCACCTTTGATGATTTGCGAAATATCAAGAATGGCTAAAAAAATCCACTCAACATTATTTTGATAACCAATAAACAAATCGGGCTAAACTTCCATGATTGACTTAATCTCAAAATCGTTCTAGATTCTTAGAAAAGGATAAATATCTTATATAATGGTGCTCTTTATCCCAATGGGATCAATGTAGATAAAGAGAAATGTGAAATGTTCACGAATTTAATTTAGAATCGTCATATCCTATAGTCTCATGAAGGCATGTACAAACTTCAAAAGTCTCAAGGACATATGAATAGTACATTGGTTAAAGCTTACAAGAATTTTAATGTAAACAAGGTATAAGAGGTTCATGTTGTCCAAGGAGATTTTTCAAGCTAGGATGGATGAGAAGTCATGTGCCATCAACTATGGTTTAAAGATGATTAGGCTTGGTGAGAAGCTTTTCGAATTGGACATAGTCATGGACAATGATCTCCATGAGGATTTGATCCTCACATCCTTACCGAGTTTTATTGATCGAAGTGTTGATCTACATGGAGACCACCATGAGAAGGGCATACCATTAATGCTTACTTCCTCCTCCAAGTTATGGGCCCTAGGGGTACTAGAAAGGGAGGTGGAAGGAAGAAAAATTCTTTCTCTAAGGGAAAGCAACCATTAAAGGAAACCAGAGAAGTCAAGAAGATTATAGAGGATATAGTCAATTTTACTTGTTTCTACTTTGGCAAGAAAGGTCATTGGAAGCGGTATTGCAAACAATGCCTTGTAAACCCTTGAGAAGGGCATGTACTTTATTGAAGTGCATTTAGGATTAATTCTTCCTCATGGATATATGATATTGCATGTGGTTCTTATCTTTGTAATTTGTTACAAAGAACAGAAAAAAGAATAAAACTAAGTAATGGGGATATGATCCACCATCTTGGCAAAGGAGCAATAGTTGTGGCCAAAACTAAAGGCATATTATAAGTTAGACTTAGGGAACTCCATACTTGTATTGAACTAGTGTTATTATGTACCATATATTGTTAAGAATATTATTCCAATGCCCATTTTGGATAGCAAAGGATTTGATCCTTCTACATCAAAAAGGAGATTGAAGGCATTAAAGAATGTGTTCTTTAGTTGCTCATGGTATACTTAACAAACAATTATAAATTTTTGGATTTTCAAACAACACTTTTGCACATTCAATCAAGTAAAAGAAAATTAGATAACCAAGAAGATGCCATATTGTGGCGTGCAAAACTTGGACGTATCTTAAAAAGAATAGGATGAACAAGTTAGAAGCAATCAAACTAATAAATATTAGTGGCATTGAGGACCTTCCTACGTGCGAGTCTTGTTTAAATGAAACAATAAGCAAGGCTCATTTTGTGGGACAATCAGAACGAACCACAAGTCCTTTGAATTTGATCCATTTTGACGTTTGTAGCACACTAAGAGTTAGTGAGAGAGGATACTATTCTTACTTCATCATCTTCACCGATGATCATACATAGTTTAGACGTGTGTATCTTATAAAGTACAAGTCCAAAGCCTTTGAAAAGTTGAAAGAGTATAGGAATGAAGCAGTAAAGTCAAAGAGATTGAGTACTAAAGCTCTTCGATCGGATCAAGAGGGAGAATACTTGAGTATCGAATTCTTGGATTATTTAAAGGAGAATGTGATTATCCCTTAATGGACTTCGCCCGGCATACCCCAACATAATAAAGTAGCCAAGAGGAGAAATAGTACTTTATTAGATTTGATACATTCCATGATAAGCTTTTCCGTTGTTCCCATATTGGGGATATGCCTTAAAGACGGCGATGAAGTTACTAAATATAGCACCTTCAAAATCAGTGCCAAAGACACCGCATAAGATGTAGTTTGGCAAAGCACTTTCTTACTCTTTTCTACTTACATCAAGTGGCTAGTGGGAGACAAGTTGGACAGTAGATCCGTCTTGTAAAAATTTATGGGATAACCAAGAGAGTCTTTAGGTTATTACTTCTATGATCCCTCGGAATAAAGGGTGTTTGTTTCAAGGAACATAACCTTTTTGGAAAAGGAACTTCTATTAGATAGAAATGGTACTGTTATTAAACTCGATAAAGTTCAAGATGATCATCAAAATCCCACAAGCGATGGAAACAAGTAAGTAATAAGAGCCAGTCACATAATTTCTCAGAAGGTTGGACTGAATCAAGAAGCAACCCGAAAGGTTTTGATTCCTTCATGGTACGGGCTAATCGGATTGGGATCCGAAGACCTATGAGAAAGCTAGGCTGGATATAGACTTTGGACATTAGCTTAATGCCATGAAATCCAAAATGGATTCCATGTACTCTAATAAAGTATGGACTTTGGAAGAACCATAAGAGGGTATAGTACCTATTGGTTGCAAGTGGATCTATAAGTAAAAGCCAGGAGTCAATGGAGAGATAATGACCTTTAAGGCATGACAAGTGGCAAACGGTTATACTCAAGGACCCAATATTGGTTTTAAGGAAATATTTTCACCAGTTGCTATGCCTAAGTCTATTTGGATTTTACTTGCCATAGCCGTATATTAAGACTATGAGATATGGCAAATGGATGTGAAAATTGATTTCCTCAATGGAAACATTGAAGAAGAAATATATATGGAGCAACCACAGGCTTTTACATCCAAAGAGAGTCAGCAAAAGGTTTACAAACTTGAGAGATCCATTTGTGGACTCAAACAAGCATCCTGAAGTTGGAACATACGCTTTGATAAGACAGTCAAATTGTTTGGCTTTGTCAAAAATGTGTACAAACCTTGTGTGTACAAGAAGGCCACTAGGAGTAGTGTACAATTTATTGTGCTTTACGTCGATGACATTCTTCTCATTGGGAATGAGAGAGCAATGTTAGAGTGTACTAAAGTATGGTTATCTACACAATTCTCTATGAAGGATTTAGGAGAAGTATCCTACATATTAGGAATACGTATCCATAGAGATGGATCAAAGAGGATACTAGGGCTTTCCCAAACTCCGTATATTCATTAGATACTAAAGAGGTTTAGTATGAAAGAATCCAAAAGGGGATTCCTCCTGATGGGACATGGTTTTCGTCTCTCCAAGTCTATGGCCCCTAAGACGGAAGAAGAGAGACATAAGATGTCTCACATACCGTATACGTCTGCCATAGGGAGTATAATATATGCCGTTCAATATACAAGACCGGATGTTGCACATGCTCGAAGTGTTATGCGCCGCTTTCAATCTAACCCTAATGAATGTCACTGGATAACCATTAAAACTATTGGAATAGTGCTCGACAAGCTATTAAATTGGCCTTGTAAAAGCTATTTCTAATCTTAATTGAATGGCATTCTTTATATGGCCATTTTCATCTTATGTTTCTTATTACTTCACTAGCACTTGGATAAAGCCCTTAGATCACACGAGGCTACGAGACTTGGTCAGTTCATTGGGTGGTGATCATGGAATAAGTCTTACACAGTTGTGATCTTAAATATTCCAAGTCATAGGATCTTATGAGAGAGGGCATCTAAGATCGGGATAGACTTGCACTAATGATGCGTAAATCCAAGGGTTGGATAGTGCTCCGTTCCATGAGCAACCGTATGAGATATGTGTGCATGTTAATGGGTGCTTATTAGAGAACAAGGCACTAAAGACCTACCAGAGAATCTACTAGATAGTCATAGTGGGAAGTTTTCCAGCTTACGCTAGTGTATATTATTAGTCTTTTGACCTGAGGATCCATGGTAACCTTATGTCTGGTCCTCATTCTTTGACTCTTCCTTGACCACTTAGCGGGTCTTTCGGCTTGAGGTTGAGTATGGACTAGCTAGCATGGAGATTTGTGAGATCCAAGATAGGATCCGACTCTTCGTTTTAGTGAAGGGCGAGTGCATCTCCAATGTATTCTATAATGACCGATTCCAAAAAATCCTTATGCCAGGTGGTGTGACAATTTGGAAAAGTTTCCAAAGATGTGCTCACATAAGGAAATTGAACATTGAGAATAGAAGCATAGCATCGAGGCTATTAGGGAGTCGATAAATATCTTGCCCTAGGCCTCTTTCGGGAGATAGGAGACAGAAGGATCGTATTTGCATGGTAAGCGTAGAACTATAATGGTTTTCCAAAACATTCATTTTGGCCAATTAGTTGGGCTCCATAGGCTTGAGGTTGGACATCGACCATGGAGATTGGGTACTCTTCAATTAATGAGACTAATTGAATCGAGTCAATTAGTTTAAAAGTGTTTTAAACTAAAGCTGAATATATAATATTCAAAAGTCACAAGGAGTTGTAAGCCCATGTCCAATGAATGATAGAACCTATTAGGTCACACACAAAAGCTAATTAGCTTCCTGTTTTATAGGGAAAATATTTTCTATGTGTTAGAAAATGTCTCCTAGTGGATTGATTTTAAGGTGCCAATTTTGAAGGTCAATTTTGGCTTGATTAATTTAAGTGTTAAATTAATCAATTAATTTAAGGAGTTAAATTAATCAATTAATTTAAGGAGTTAATTCTTTGGTGCCAATATGACCATCAATTGGTGAAGTTAACTTAAAGAATTAAGTTAACAAAATTCAAGCTTAAGCGTTGAGCTTGTTTGACTTAAGAATTAAGTCAAATGTTAATTAATTAAATTAAAGTGTTTAATTTAATTAATGGAAAGAACACATTTTTGAGAAAAAATTCAAATGAAATGTTCATTTGAATTAGCATTTTAGTTAACTTGAAATTAGATTTCAAATGTAATTAAAATGCAAATGAAATTCAAATTAGATTTGAATTTGCATTTGCCACCTAAGCAAAATGCAAGTTGGCTGCCCCTTTTCCTCATGGGAGGTGTGATGCCAAGGGCATTTGCCACCTAGGCAAAATGCAAGTTGGCTGCCCCTTTTCCTCATGGGAGGTGTGTGCCACCTTGGCATCACACCTTTCAGCACCTATATATAGATATATTGAGAGAGAGGGCTGGTCATTAGGTCAAAAGGTGAGAAGAATTAGATTCTCCACCATTCCCTCCAAAATCCTTGCAAGCATTGCATTCATCTGTTGGAAGCTTTGCTCTCTTCTTCTTCTTCCCTACCAAAAATTGGCCTCTACCATAGCTTATCTCTGGCCTTATTCCAACTTATAGGCCAGATATTTCGGAAGATCTATTTGGTGTGTGGATCATATCAATAGAGACAAACTACTTTGTTTGCTACGGTTCTGGAGATCCACTACGCAAAGTCTGATTTGGAGATTTTCTCCAGGGAGATCCAGAAGGCTTTTCAGTCTGAATTTTTTAATGAGATTTTCTCAAGGTTTTGATCATCTCCATTAATTTTTTTGTGATTTTTTGAGGTGATTTGATGGAGACAAAAATCGTTCCTCTCCTGCTGCACATTTTCTGGCAGTTTCTGGATTGGTGAAGAGTTCACCTAATTCTCCTTGGATTTTGCAATTTCCAGGAAACACTCTATTCTAATCTGAATCTTAGGCATTCTTTGATCCTAGTTTGCATGTAAGCACTGGTTTATTAAGCTCTTGAAGTTTTTATAATTGGATCCTGGTGCCTTATTTGCTTTCAAGTGGTATCGAAGCCTAAATCATGCTTAGATTTGGATTTTTTGTTTGATGATTAATTCATGTGATGGATTGATCAAAATAACCAAATTCTCTATTCATATGATGGATTGGAGTGTTTGGATGATGTTGTGTGTGGCTCCTTGATTGATGAATTGAAAGCATGCCAATATGTGTTTTAAGTGTTAATTCATATGATTAGTATGTTTTAATTCATAGCTGTTAATGTTAAATGTTGATTTGGAATTAATTGATGATATATGTTGATATAGCATGTGATCAATGGCTAAAATAGTTTTGGTCATTTTTGGATCCAATTTGATTGGAGTTTTGTTGGAGATTTTTAAAGAATACGATTCTTGCTTGAACTTGATTTTTGGAGTTTGATTGAGCACTTAAATTTCCAGTTTTAAAATGTATTTTAGATCTGTAAATTGGTCCATAATGTGTAATTTAATGTTTAGAATGAGTTCTAGCATTTTTGGTGCACAAAAGTTGAGCCAAAAATGGCCTAACTTGCCTTTGACACAAAACAGGGGCTGCTGCTGGCTTTGGTACACATTGGTAGGGCAGTGACCGAGACTCGCTGCCCAGCCATGTGTTTTCCTCAGCCAGCAGTGCCCGGTCATGGGTTGGGCAAGTTTTTGTGCAATTTTTGGGCTCCTTTTGTAGCTAGAAATGATGTTAAATCATGTGTTATGGATGTACAAGTGTTGTGCAAGTTCTCAATTTTATGTTTGACATTTTTTTAAGCTCCTTAAATCTTGTTAAAGTTTATCTCCAAATGTTGCATAATTATTATGCATGATCAATTATTTGTTAATTTGATTAGCATTTAATTGATGGAATTAATTGTTAATTCTAGATTTGTTTATTATTCATTTAATTGTTGAATGGATGATGAATGAATGGGGATGATCATAACCATTTAATATTGATTTTATTTATTTCAAGTTTTTGAAATGGGTTGTATTAAATTGGGCTTGCACGCCTCTTTATTTCTACCTTGTAAATGTTATGAGAGTGGAATCACTAGGAGTGGGGATTTCTTTCTGATGTAAAAGTTACATGGAGCAAAGAAGACCTTGGAGGCATGGAGACTTTTGAAGACCTATGAATGTATGAGATACACTCATGTAATAGCTAGATTTAATCAACCCACCTAAAGTCAACTAGGTGGTGCACTTATAGCTTTAAGTGCATTACTTGGTTAGGCTCATGGTCATCCCACCCTAGGAGAATGCTAGGCGTATTTATTTATTTATGCTTTTCATATCCTATTGATGTATGACATGCATAGTTAGGATATAGAAAACCTAAATAAGAAGACAAAATGATGAGATCTTTGCAAGCAAAAACCTTCCACTTAGAATGTCTAAGTGCTTTTCAAATATTAAGTTGAAATGGATACAAATTAAAAGAGTTTTAATTAATCCAAGCCTTTTACCAATAGTATACGCCATGACGACGCTACCAAATTTTATGATGGCACTTGAAGTGGGGGTCACACTTAGGAGGAAAGTTGTGAGCATATACTTAGCATATGATGCACCTTTGATTTGAGAACTTCCATGCATTGGCACTCGAAGTAGGGGATGACATGGAGCCATCTCGAATCAAAGTTTGATTAGTAGGTTTGACTTAATACTTAGTAATATAGATGCACTCGAAGCGGGGTGTTTACATACAAAGTGAGGCAAAATATATCAAGAATTACATGAGATGCAACTAGTAAGTGATGCTTACCTTTCAATTGTTTATGGATGGCACTCGAAGCGGGGGTCTACTTACAAGTCCTTAGGATCTTGATTTCCCAAATTCTTCTCGAGGGTGAGAGATTTGATAAAATAGTAGGAGGAAAACATGTTTGAAAGACCATGAACTTGTTTTAATATCAAATTCAATCGCATGCTTATTCTCTTTTTCGCCTTTGATGATTTGTGAAATCTCAAGAATGATTTAATGTTCCACTCAATGTTATTTTGGAAACTGATAAACCAACCAGACCAAACTTCCATGATTGACTCAACCTCAAAAATCATTCTAAATTCCTAAAAGTGAATACATGTCCTACATCATGGTGCTCCTAATCCCATGGGGATTAAAGTAGATCAAGAGACACGTGAAAAGTTCACAAAATGGGTTTAGGATCATCGTATTCCGTAGTCTCATGGTAGTATCTACAAACATTAAAAGTCTCAAAGACACATAATAGTACCTTGGTTAAATTTTACAAGAGTTGTAAAGCTAACAAGGTATGAGAAGTTCATATTATCAGAGGAGATTTTTCAAGCTAGGATGGATGTGAAGTCATGTGTCATCGACTACGGTCTAAAGATGATTAGGCTTGGAGAAGCTTTTTCTACTTGGATGTAGTCATCGATAATGATCTCCAGGAGGATTCGATCCTTAAATCCTTGTCAAGTTTTATTGATCAAAGTATTGATCTAGAAGGAGACTACCATGACAAGGGCAAACCTTTGACACTTGTTTCCTCCTCCAAGTCTATGGGCCCTAGGGGTGCTAGAAAGGGAGGTAAAATGAAGAAAAGTTCTTCATCCAAGGGAAAACAACTATTAAAGACGTCCAGAGGAGTCAAGAAGATTATAAAGGAAATAGTTGATATTATTTATTTCTACTTTGGCTAGATAGGTCATTGGAAGTCATTATGCATGGAATACCTTGCAACCCTTTGAAAGGGCATGTACTTTATTGAAGTGTATTTAAGGATAAAATTTTCCTCATGGATATGCAATATCGCATGTGGTTCTTATCTTTGTAAGTTGTTACAAAGAATAAGAAAGAAGAATACAACTAAGTGATGTCGATATGATCTACCGCCTTGGCTAAGGAGCAAGAGTTGTGACCAAAGCTGAAGGCGTATAATAAGTTGGACTTAGGAAATTCCATAATTGTATTGAAACCTTGCTATTATGTGCCATATATTATTGGGAACATTATTTCAAATTCCCATTTTGGATAGTGAAGGATTTGATCCTTCTATATGAAATGGGAGATTGAAGGCATTAAAGAATGGGTTTCTTAATTGCTTATGGTACACTTAACAAAGAATTATACATATTAGATTCTCAACCATCACTATTGCACTTTCAACAAAGTAAGAAAAAGTTAGATATCTAAGAAGATGCCATGTTGTGCCATGCAAGACTTGGATATATTTCTAAAAATAAGATGAACAAGTTAGAAGCTCTGAAAGAACTAAATGTTAGTGGCACTAAGGATCTTTCTAGTTGTGAATCTTGTTTAAAGGAAAAAATGACCAAGGCTCTTTTTGTAGGACAAATGGAGCGCTCCACAAGTATTTTGGATTTGATCCATATAGATGTTTGTGGACCACTAAGAGTTAATGGGAAATGAGGCTATCCCTAATTCATCACCTTCACTGATGACTACACTGTTTCTTATGAAGAACAAGTGTGAAGCCTTTGACAAGTTCAAAAGAGTATAGGAGTGAAATGGAAAAGCAATTAGGGCTAAGTATTAGAGCTCTTTGATTAGATCGAGGAGGAGAATACTTGAGCATCGAATTCTTGGATTACCTACGGGAGAATGGGATTATCTTACAATGGATTCCAACCAGCACACCCTAATATAATGGAGTAGCTGAGAGGAGAAACCATACCTTTTTAGACAGGTATGTTCCATGCTGAGTTTCTTTGATGTGCCTATATCCTTTAGGGGATACGCCTTAAAGACGATGATGAAGCTACTAAGTGTAGTACCTTCAAAGTTGGTAACTAAAACACCATATGAGATATGGTATGGCAAAGTACACTCTTATCAATATATCTTGGTTTGGGGATCTCCCCTCTATGTGAGATAGACAGGGGGAGATAAGTTTGATAGTAGATCCACTTTGTGCAAGTTTGTGGGATACCCAAGAGAGTCTATGGGTTATTACTTCAATTTTCCCTCGAAACAAAAGGTGTTTAAATGTGTTTGTTTTGAGGAATGCCACCTTTTTAGAGAAGGAATTTCTATAAGATAGAAAAAGGTGGTGTTGTTGAACTTGGTGAAGTTTGAGATGATCATCAAATCCCATAAGCAGTAGAAACAAATATACATCAAAGATCCTTGCACACAGCTTCTGAGAAGGTCGGACCGAATCAAGAAGCAACCCAAAAAGTTCGGATCCCTTCATGAAATAGGCCAATCGGATAGTGATCTGAAAACCTATAAGAAAGCTATGTTGGAAATAGACTCGGGACGTCGGCTTGAATCCATGAGATATGAAATGGACTCGATATACTCAAACAAAGTATAGACTTTAGTAGATCTACCAAAGGGAATAGTTCCCGTTGGTTGCAAGTGGATCTATAAGCGAAGCTTGGAGTAGGTGGAGAAGTAGTGACTTTTAAGGTCTGACTAGTGGCAAAAAGTTAAACTCAAGGACCCATTATCGATTTCGAGGAAACCTTTTCACTAGTCGCAATGCCTAAGTTCATTCGAATTCTATTTGCTATAGTCATATATTATAACTATAAGATATGGAAAATGGATGTGAAAACCACTTTTCTCAATGGAGACATTGAAGAAGAAATCTATATAGAGCAACCACAAGGTTTTATATCCAAGGGGAATGAGCAAAAGGATTGCAAACTCTAGAGAGACATTTATGAACTCTAACAAACATCCTGAAGATGGAACATATGTTTTGACAAAATAGTCAAATCATTTGGTTTTGTTAAAAATGTGTATGAACCATGTATATATAAGAAGGCTAGTGGGAGTAGTGTACAATTTATTGTACTTTATGTCGATGACATCTTTCTCATTGGGAATGAGGTAGGAATGTTAGAGTGTACTAAAGTATGGTTATCTACACAATTCTCCATGAAGGATTTAGGAGAAAGCATCATATGTATTAGGAATACGTATCTATAGAGATAGATCGGGAAAGATGCTGGGGCTTTCCCAAACCCCGTACATTGAGAAAATATTATAAGAGGTTTAGTATTGAAGAATCCAAGAAAGGATTTCTTCCCATGGGACATGGCATTCGTCTCTCCAAGTCTATGGCCCCTAAGACGGAGGATAAGAGACAAAGGATGTCCCATATACCTTAAGCCTTCGCTATTCGTAGCATAATGTATGCAGTTCAATGTACAAGACTAGATGTGGCACACTCGCTAAGTGTTACGAGTAGGTTCCAATCTAATGTCGGTGAGAGTCACTGGATAGCCGTTAAAGCAATCCTTAAGTTCTTGAAAAGAACTAAGGATTTGTTTTAAGAATACAACAATAGAGAATTGAAACTTGAAGGGTTTTTCGATTCAAGTTTTCAATATGATGTAGATAAACCTAAAATTCGTTTATGGATTTATATTTTGCCTTAATAGAAGCATGATGAGTTGGAAGAGTTCCAATAAGAAACCATGGCCAAGACCACCACTGAGGTGAAATAATTTATGGTTTTGGAAACCGCAAAAGAAAGTGTTTGGATAAAAACTTCATCCAAGAGTTGGATGTAGCGCCTAGTGTGCGTGAGCCCATGGTTGTCTTTGGAAGACAATTAAGGACTTGAGCCAAGATCTCATCAGTAATCTAAACACAGTAAAATGCATTATCATTTGATATATGATATCAATTGATAGAGGCGACAACTGAGTGGATAAAGTTGCCTTAGAAGAGGATTTAGCAGAACAACTGTGTAAACCCCTAAAAGCAAAAGGTCTTTGAAGAACATCTTGAGAAGATGGGTTTCAAGACCATAGGGCATTTTCTTTAGGGCAAGTGGAGATTGTTGGGATACTTCCCGGCAAACCAATTAGATTGGCCTTGTAAATGTTATTTCCTTGTAAAATAATTTTGATTGAATGATGTTCTTATATAGTCATCTTCATCTTATGCCTCTTATTATTTCACGGGTATTTGGATGAAGCCCTTACATCACACAATACTACAAGACTTCATCAGTTCACTAGGTGGTGATCATGGAATAAGTCTTACATGGTCATGATCTTAAACCTTCCAAGTCATAGGATCTTATGAGACAGGACATCTAAGATCTGGATAGACTGCACTAACGATGCATAAATCCAAGAGTTGGATATTTCCCCATTCTATGAGCAATCGTATAAGATATAGGTGCATGCTAGTGGGTGCTTGTTAGAGAATAAGGCACTAAAGGCCCACCTGGAGAATCTACTAGATAGCCGTAGTGGCAAGTTCTCCAGCTTACGCTAGTGCATATTATTAGTCCTCTGACCTGAAGATATATGGTAACCTTGTGTCTGGTCCTCATGCTTTGACTCTTCCTTGACCACTTAGCGGGTCTTTCAGGTTGAGGTTGGGTATGGGCTACTTAGCATGGAGATTTGTGATATCCAAGATGGAATCTAACTCCTTATTTTTGTGAAGGGTGAGTGTATCTCTAATGTATTCTATAATGATCGATTCCAAGAAATCCTTACACAAGGTGGTGTGAGAATTTGGAAAAGAAGTTTTCCAAAGATGTGGTCACGTAAGGGAATCGAACATTGAGAATAGAAGCATATCATCGAGGCTATTAGGGAGTTGACAAATATCTTACCCTAGGCCTTTTTCGGGAGATAGGAGATAGAAGGACCGTATTTTCATGGTAAGCGTAGAGTTATAATGGTTTTTCAAAATATTCATTTCGGCCAATTAGTTGGGCTCCATAGGCTTGAGGTTGGACATCGACTATGGAGATTGGGTATTCTTCAATTAATGATATTAAACGAATCGAGTCGATTAGTTAAAAAGTGTTTTAAACTAAAATTGAATATATAATATTCAAAAGTCACAAAGAGTTGTGAGCCCATGTCCAATGAATGGTATAACCTATTGGATCACACACAAAAGCTAATTAGCTTCCTATTTTATGGAGAAAAGATTTTTTAAGTGTTAGAAAATGTCTCATAGTGGATCGATTTTAAGGTGCCAATTTTGAAGGTTAATTTTGGTTTGATTAATTTAAGTGTTAAATTAATCAATTAATTTAAGGAGTTAAATTAGACCAATAATTAAGGAGTTAATTCTTTGGTTCCAATATGACCATTAATTGGTCAAGTTAACTTAAAGTTAACAAAATTCCAGCTTTGAGCTTGTTTGACTTAAAAGTTTGGAAGAATACATTTTGGAGGGAAAATTCAAATGAAATGTTCATTTGAATTAATATTTTAATTAACTTGAAATTAGATTTCAAATATAATTAAAATGCAAATGAAATTCAAATGAAATTTGAATTTGCATTTGCTACCTTAACAAAATGCAAGTTGGTTGCCCCTTTTCCTTATGGGAGGTGTGATGCCACCTTGGCATCAAACATTTCAGCACTATATGTAGATATATATATATATATAGAGAGAGAGAGAGAGAGGGCTTGTCATTCTGTCAAAAGGTGTGAAGAATTCGATTCTCCACCATTCCCTCCAAAATCCTTACAAGCATTGCATT